>CM061753.1:254094628-256569221 GCA_030979885.1 Lolium multiflorum
TAGCTTTGCGAGGATGACAAAACATTTCTTTATTGCCCTCTCGTATGAATCTCCTCCATACATCACCTCTCATACCGATTGAAAGCCATGCCAAATCGTTGGTTCAAGACCATGAATACCAAGCCAATTTTGTTAGCTAGTTGGACCACCCTCGGATTGAGAACCAACGGTTGAAAGAAAGGTGGGCGCCAACTCATATTTTTTTCTCGAGAGTCCGACACTTGATGTTGATTGCAAAGTTCACAAAGGCCAAAATTTTGACATCCTCTTTGTGCAAGTCTTGCCACCATCCAAACTCGGTTTTGAAGTACCAACCAAGAAAAAAAAGCTTGCACTTTGGAGGACCCCATGGACCATGAAAATTTTGAAAAACTTCCAGTAAATCATGCATATTTCGATTTATATTTTGGTGAAGTTTCATTCGATTTGAATCATAGGTTTGTGAGCAAATATATATTTAGTTTAAACTAGTACTCGAGTACGTAAGAATCTATTTAATCACAAGCTAGTCATCCGAATGGGATGAAATATTCATAGATTTTAAAACAAGGAATCTACATATTACTGGATTTTTTCAAAATTTTCTGAATAGTTTTTCTTTTTTAGCTTCGAAATAAGAGATAGTTTGGAACGTTGGATCTCAAATGGATGGTAGATGGTGGGACACAGTCACAATGTATCTTGGAAGCATCAAGTCACTGAAGCTCCGTCCGGTTTCCAAACCAAGCTAGGAAAGGCATTGAAAATGAAGTTCTGCTCTAAAACATTTCTCATTCCATTTTGGTGCTCGCGCGGTTGCATGCTGCCCACGTGTTAAGGTACGTGTCTCTGGCATGTAGAGAACTACGATTATTGGCGAAAAATATATCGAAATGGAAACTGTAAAAAAAGCCCTCTCTGGTCAACCTGATGTGACGAGACATCACTGCACCAAACGTCGTCGCAAATTTATAGATGGGTGGCGTGCTAGTCTACCAACAGTCAAATCGGCGCCCAGTCGCAGCAGCAGCCTAGAGTACTACCTAGTTTTTGCCCCTTGCATGTCTATCATCTTCTTCTTCACCCCGTTACAAAAAAATCTTCTTCTTCACCCTCCCAGAATCACGCGCACGCGCAGGATCTCGATCCCCACCACGCCGCATCACTAGTACTACTCCGTATACCTTTCTCTCCTTACCCCGGCCGGCCGCGCGCCGCATCGTTCCTTCCATAGCGCTCGCCCTCTCCTCCGAAAACCCCAAGCGCAGTTGCATCCGCCATCCACCTAAATCCATCTTCACGTGATGAATTATTCTAGGCTTTGCCGGGGCGGCGGGGAAGGCCACTGGGAGGCTCTCACCGGCGACAACATCGACCTCATCGCTGCGCATCTGGACGTTACCTACACCGTCCGACTTGCTGCATGTTCCAGGGAGCTCTACGACATGATCAGCAAGGATGAAGGTAAGATGCACCATTGGGATGAACCCTGCCTGCTGATGCCTCCGCCTGCTTATTGGTTCGGTGAACACTGGGACCTGGCGACAGCATCTCGTCTGCATGATACCGTGTACGACCTGGTGCCCCTCGACCATCCTCGCCGTTCTGTCGCCCTGCCGTTCATGCACGACAGAAAATGGCTTGGCGCGAACGGCGACTGGATCGCCGCCGCCGATCATCATGAGTGGTGCCTCGTGAACGTCTACACCGAGCGACATATCCCCCTTCCATCCCTACCTGATTCGAAGATTCATCATAGTATTGTTTCATATCGATCTGCATACTCTTTTAACTGGGGTCCAGCAATTGATTTGTTGAAGATTGTAATCTGCCAAGTGCCCACAAAAGGTGGGAGGTACGCAGATTACAAGCTCATCGCCTTGTTCGACAAAACGATTTTCTACCTTGAAGGGGGTGGCGACTGGAGAATGCTGGAGGCCCTTACACCTGCACCTGATTATCCAAATTACTGTGATGCCATTGAACTCCGTGGCCACGTTTTTGCGGTGGACGAAACTGACGGCTCCACGTACTTCTGGGACACCGCAAATGGTATTTTTTCAGTCCTTATGTTGCATTGCATGATACACTGCCTTAACCAATGAAGTTATTCATGAACTACCTTGTTTATATTTTACCTTTCTTATATGACTTAATGATCACACCCCCTTTTGCTGAATATGAATGAACCGTTGCTTGCAATGAATTAGTAGTACTAATTAGTCACCAACAAACATAGTATGCTCAGTATGTGATTGCATTCCTGAATTAGTAACTCTACGCCACTGCAGAATATGGGTGTTACCAGTATCTCAAAAGATAACGTGGCACTATGAAGGCACCCTTTTTGATAACCTTTTACACCCATTGTTTCATATATAACTAATTGATTTTGCCTCCAAAAGGAGGACGAGAGACCCCCGCCATCTGCATCAGAGAGATGCATAAGGACTTTCATAAGTATATGACTTAACGATCACATCCTTTATCTGAATATGAATGAACCGTTGCTTGCAATGAATTAGTACTAGTCAGTCATCAGCAAACATAGTATACTCCGTATGTGAATGCATTCCTGAATTAGTAACTCTATGCAACTGCAGAATATGGATGTAATTAACAAGTATCTCAAATGTTAACGTAGAAACAGAAAAATAGAAGAAAATCGTTTGTAATTACATGCGTAGCTTATATTTTCTAGAGATCGGGGAAAAAGCCTTGATTGGATGTACCTACATGCAGATCAAACAGTTCTTCGTTTATATCGGTGAACAATCTGCAGAATGGTATAATTAATTTTGTTTTTGATACATTTTTTCTCCCATTTTCTTGAATAGATTTCAGTTTCCCACAATTATCTTTCATTAGTGATTGTGACGTCCCCTCATTCAAAATAACTCAGGTTATCTTTTTCCTAATTCAATGATATTTAAGTTTGAGTAAGTTTACGATTAATATCTACAACCTCATATATATATAAGATTTAGCACCTGCAGGCCTAACAAAGTTAGCTGCCTCTAGTCCCCTGTATAGTTCTTTCTTTTTGCTTTCTCAGTTTTTCGTAGCCTTGCTACAACCCTGTATGCTCTAATATATAATGATGCACGACTAGGCATGTGTTTGAGAAAAGAAAATCTAAATATCTTTTGTAATATATGAACCTATATTGATGTTTTAGATGTTGGTAGTATAATTTTCGATAAACTTGAACAGACTTAAATCAGTTTAACTTAGCACAACCATATAGCGTACCTTTTTTAGAACGCGAAAATGAGGTAAACAAATACCATGTGTACCCTTTACTATCAATAGTAGAGAAGAGATTATGAACCTTCAACTCTAAAATGCAAATTCTTCTACTGAATGGATAGCTGCATCTGATACCTATTTTGCAAATGTTACCAGACTTGGGGTTAGCTACAAAGAGCATTTCTTTCTTGTCAAGCTTCATGCACTACCAACACAACCAAAAGTCCGAACTGATCGCAAGGGCGGCAATCCACTTATACAATTCAACACCCCCCTCACGTGTGATGGGAGACAAGTCAACATGTGGAAAGACTCAGAGGTATAGCTCAAGAGGCATATACGTGGACTCCGAGGGGGCAACAACAATTTTAGGATAAATTGCGAAAGCCAGGACTCGAACTCGAGACCCTGGCTCTGACACCATGTCAAGCTTCATGGACTAGCCAACGCAACCAAAAGTCCGAACTGATGGAAAGGTCTAGGCAATCCACTTATACAGTTAAACATTTCTTACCCTTCGGGTGGTCACAGGGAAGCTCTCTAATAGATCACTTAAGACAAAGGGAATTAACTACAGCACAGGACTTAAACTTAAGATGATATATATTTGTCAAAATTTGAATGTATCTATATGCTTTCACTGTCTAGATACATCTGAATTTGGACAAATCTCAGACACTTTCGGTGGGACAGAGGTAGTATATAACTGTGTATACACTAACTAGTGTCTAGTTTTGGCGAAGTTTAGACTAGTTTCGTGGGATGGATGCAGTATAACTGATATATTGGACACTTGATTTGAACACATGAATGACCAATGTCCTTAGCTTACATAGTCGTATTTATACTGTGAGCATGAACGATGAACAATGCTGCTGTTTGAATATGGTTGCCAGTAACACCCTATTCGTCTCCATTTCTAATATTGCAGAAAACCTGATGCTCCCGTTTGTAATCCCACCACCGGTGGTGGATGATCAGCAGTACGCGTGGTTCCTCGCTCCATCTGCTGATGGCAAGCGATTGATGATCATCCTTACAGTAAACAAGATTGGGATTGCCAATGCTGAAGTACCTCCTGACATTCCCTATGCTGCTAATGGGCTTCAGCTACGGCAGTATCCTCCTGTTGCCACCTACGTCTTTGAGCTGGATCCCTTATCTACTGCACGTGCAGGGGACTTTCTTTGGAGGCAGGTTAACAGCCTCGGCGACCACTCTCTGTTCCTCGGACTCAATTACCCAATCATTGCCAACCTGAAGAAGCGTGAATCCAAAGCTCCTGATGGCACATTGGTTCCATTCATGAGGAAAAACTGCGTCTACACAGCATACCGGAATATTCGTTATAATCAATACCCTAAAATTTTGCGCTGCAACCTCCAGCCAGATGAAGGTGAGACTGTGGGAGTTATCAGCCTTCCCAAGGATGGTTGGGATAGTGTCCGACAAGCGGCTATGTGGTTTAAGCCTGCTTTAAACATTGCCCGTTCGGTGTTACCTTTAAAAAAACAGTGACACTTTTTTATTATGCTTGAAGTGTTGAGAAGTAGTACACTGCTTTTAGTATGTACTAGTTTGAATCAGTTTATTTGAACACTGCCCTGCTTTTGTATTTCGTGTTGCCTTCATATTATAACCCATGCATGGCTGTTTTAGGATTGACTTTATTTCAGCACTATAATTACAATGTGTGTACGTCCTTTATAATATAGCCACCTCTTGTTGATCATACTCATGAGAGGACCATTCCTATTTTTTTCGCCGCTAAAGGGTAAAGTACATCCACTGGCACGGGGGTGTGTTCGGTTCCACCCCATCCCCAAACCGAACATGCATCAACTACGAGCAAGGAAGTAGATGTGCGACCTAGGTGACTGTGCGGACCCCACATGTGAACCAAAGAAAAAAACATGTCAATACGGAACTGATGTACATACGACAACTCCTATATGATATGCGTATGTACGATTGAGCATCTGGAGGTGTGCTGCCACCTGCTTCCTCACACGAAGGGTTGGATCTTGTGTTTCGTACACGGATCGGACTGAAATTGTCGTGTGCATAGCAAGGTTCATGTCAATAAGGCTGAGTTTGGCATCTAAGTCTAGGCAACAAATACTTTTGGGTTCCAACGGCCATCTACAAGGTATTTGCTATAGGCCTACTTGCTCCGGCTGTCGAAGCCCAATAACTACAAATGGGCCTTTCTGCTCATGCAATGTTGGCCCTTTTCTAAAGAACCACAGATCCTATGATTGGCAAAAAACAAAAACACGGAGATTCTACATAAAAGTTGTTTGTATTTATTTTGAATTATTGGGTTGCAATTTTTGAAACTGCTCATGGCCAATATGAAAATCCTTGATCGCTCCATACCCACATAGATCACGGTATTTTCAAAAATTCATAAAGTGGATTTGAAATTTAAAACATATCCTAATAATTCCATGATTTATTCTATTAACTTGCAAGATCTTGGAGCGAAAGAGCTTGTATTAGTCTGCGAAAATAATACTGATAAACCTGTCGTTAACAAGAAATGAAGGTTTATCGTTCAGAGAGGATGCCATGTGGGACCCATGAGACAGTAGCGTCCTCAACGTTTCAAAGAAAAAGGCAAGTAGCCCGAAAATAGGGGTAAAAAATAAATCCTACAAAGGAAACATTTATAGTTCATAGAGGCTGACATGTGGGACCGATCTGCCAGCTGCATCCTCATCATTTCGAAGTCGGCAGGGATCAGAAGAAAAAGGCAAATAGCCAGAAATTAGGGGTAAAAAATAAATCCAAAAAGGAAACTTTATTCTTAGAGGATGACATGTGGGACCGACCTGCCAAACAGCGTCGTTTCAAAGCGCAGGGGATCAAAAGAAAAGGCAAATAGCCAGAAATTAGGGGTAAAAAATAAATCCAACAAAGGAAATGTTTATTGTTCATAGAGGCTGACATGTGGGACCCATGAGCCAGCGGCGACCTCAATTTCAAAGGCGGCATATGATCGAAAAGAAAAAGGCAAGTTAGCAAAAATCAGTGGGTAAAAAATCTAAGAAATGAAACTTTATTGTACAGTCCCAGTGAAAAAGGCAAATAGCCAGAAATTAGGGGTAAAAAATAAATCCAACAAAGGAAAGGTTTGTTGTTCATAGAGGCTGACATGTGGGACCCATGAGCCAGCGGCGACCTCAATTTCAAAGGCGGCATATAATCGAAAAGAAAAAGGCAAGTTAGCAAAAATCAGGGGGTAAAAAAATCTAAGAAAAGAAACTTTATTGTACATATAGGATGACATGCGGGTCCCATGAGCCAGCACCTTACTCAACGTTTCAGAGGCGGCATGAGATCAAAAGAAAAAGGAAACCCAAATATCAGGAGCAAAAAATAATCCAAGAAAAGAAACTTTTATTGTACATAGAGGATGACATATGGGTCCCACTTATACAAGCTCTTTCGCTCCAAGATCTTGCAAGTTGATTGTACATAGAGGATGACATGCGGGCCCCTTGTGTCAGCAGCTTAATCAACGTTTCCAAGGCGGCAGGGGATCAAAAGAAAAAGGAAATAGCCAAAAATAAGAGGGTCAAAGAAAAGAAACTTTTATAGTATAGAGGATGACATGTGGGTCCCATGAGCCAGCAGCTTCTCAACGTTTCAGAGGCTGCATGAGATCGAAAGAAAAAGGCAAGTGACCAAAAATAAGAGGGTAAAAAAATCCAAGAAAAGAGACTTGATTGTACATAGAGGATGACATGCGGGTCCCATCAGTCAGCAGCTTACACAACGTTTCCAAGGCGGCAGGGGATCAAAAGAAAATGGAAATAGCTAAAGATCAGAGGGTGAAAAAATCCAAGAAAAGAAACTTTTATAGTACATAGAGGATGACATGCGGGTCCCATGAGCCAGCAGGTTCCGCAACATTTCAAAGGCGGCATGAGATCGAAAGAAAAAGGCAAGTGACCAAAAATCAGAGGGTGAAAAATAATCGAAGAAAAGAAACTTTTATTGTACATAGAGGATGACATGTTGTCCCATTTTGCAGCAGAGGTCCCAACGTTTCAAATGCGGCTTGAGATCAAAAGAAAAAGAAAGTAGCCAGAAATTAGGGGGTAAAAAAACTCGAAGAAAGAAAGTTGATTGTACATAGAGGATGACATGCGGGACCACGAGTTAAGCTTACTCAACGTTTCCAAGGGATCAAAAGAAAAGGAAATAGCCAAAAATCAGAGAGTGAAAAAAAACCCTAGAAAATAAACTTTTGTAGTACATAGAGGATGACATGCGGGTCCCATGAGCCAGCAGGTTCCTCAACGTTTCAAACGTGGCATGGGATCGAAAGAAAAAGGCAAGTGACCAAATATCAGGAGCCAAAAATAATCCAAGAAAAGAAACTTGATTGTATATAGAGGATGACATGCGGGTCCCATTTTGCGGCAGCGGTCCCAACGTTTCAAATGCGGCTTGAGATCAAAAGAAAAAGAAAGTAGCCAGAAATTAGGGGGTCAAAAAAAACTCCAAGAAAGGAAAGCTTTATCGTTCATACAGGCTGACATGTGGGACCTATGAGCCAGCAGCTTACTAAACGTTTCAAAGGCGGCAGGGGATCAAAAGAAAAAGGAAATAGCCAAAAATCAGAGGGTGAAAAAAATCCAAGAAATCAAACTTTTATTGTACATAGAGGATGACATGCGGGTCCCATGAGCCAGCAGATTCCTCAACGTTTCAAACGTGGCATGAGATCGAAAGAAAAAGGCAAGTGACCAAATATCGGAGCCAAAAATAATCCAAGAAAGAAAACTTTATTGTACATAGAGGATGACATGCGGGTCCCATTTAGCGGTCTCAACGTTTCCAAGGTGGCACGGGACCAAAAGAAAAATGAAGTAGCCAGAAATCAGGGGGTGAAAAAATCCAAGAAAAGAAAGATTTCAATTGGGTGCATCGGACATCTGGGCCTTCGAACTATCCTTCTGGGCCTTTTGATTCGTACAATTTCAGCCCACTCCAGAACATGGAAGTTCGGATTTTTCTCAAAAAAAACAGGAATGTCCTATGCTTCGCAAAAAAAAAAAAGGAGATTCAAGATATAAGTTGTAAAAATAAAGATTTAATTTATCCGTTTGCAATAGCTCAGAGCGTAATACACTGTTTATTGTCTGCAAAATAATCAAGATATCACATGTTTCTTGTACGGGGAGGCTGACATCGGGGACCCATGAGCCAGCAGCGTCGTTAACGTTTCAAAGGCAGGGGGTCGAAAATAAAAAAACAAAAAATCAGTTGGTAAAAAAATCCAAGAAAAGAAAACATTTATCGTTCTGAGAGGATGACATGCGGGACCGATGAGGCAGCATCATCCTCAACGTTTCAAGGCGGCAGGGATCAAAAGAAAAAAAAGGAAATAGCCAGAAATTAATTAGGGGTCAAAAATAAATCCACCAAAGGAAACTTTTATTGTTCATAGAGGATGACATGTGGGACCGACCTGCCAACAGCGTCCTCATCGTTTCAAAGGGGGCAGGGGATCAAAATAAAAAGGCAAATAGCCAGAAATTAGGGGTCAAAAATAACTCCAAGAAAGGAAACTTTTATTGTTCGTAGAGGATGACATGCGGGACCCATGAGCCAGCAGCTTACTCAATGTTTCAAAGGCGGCATGAGATCGAAAGAAAAAGGCAAGTGACCAAATATCAGGAGCCAAAAATAATCCAAGATTTATTGTACATAGAGGATGACATGTGGGTCCCATTTTGCAGCAGCGGTCTCAATGTTTGAAATGCGGCTTGAGATCAAAAGAAAAAGAAAGTAGCTAGTAATTAGGGGGTCAAAAAAAATCCAAGAAAAGAAAGTTGATGGACATAGAGGATGACATGCGGGTCCCTTAAGCCAGCAGCTTACTCGACGTTTCAAAGGGGGCATGCAGGGGATCAAAAGAAAAAGGCAAGCCAAAAATCAGAGGGTGAAAAAAAATCCAACAAAGGAAACTTTTATAGCACATAGAGGATGACATGCGGGTCCCATGAGCAAGCAGGTTCCTCAACGTTTCAAACGTGGCATGAGATCGAAAGAAAAAGGCAAGTGAAAAAATATCAGGAGCCAAAAATAATTCAAGAAAAGAAAGTTTTATAGTACATAGAGGATGACATGCGGGTCCCATTGAGCAGCAGCGGTATCACCGTTTGAGAGGCGGCAGGGGATCGAAAGAAAAAGGCAAGTGACCAAATATGAGGTGCCAAAAAATCCAAGAAAATAAAGTTTTATAGTACATAGAGGATGACATGCGGGTCCCATTTAGCAGCAGCGGTATCACCGTTTGAGAGGCGGCAATCGAAAGAAAAAGGCAAGTGACCAAATATGAGGTGCCAAAAAAATCCAAGAAAAGAAAGTTTTATAGTACATAGAGGATGACATGCGGGTCCCATTTAGCGGCAGCGGTATCACCGTTTGAGAGGCGCCAGGGGATCGAAAAAAGGCAAGTGACCAAATATGAGGTGCCAAAAAAACTCCAAGAAAAGAAAGTTGATTGCTCATAGAGGATGACATGCGGGTCCCATTTAGGCAGCGGTCTCAACGTTTCCAAGGCGGCAAGGGATCAAAAGAAAAAGGAAGTAGCCGAAAATCAGGGGGTCAAAAAAATCCAAGAATAGAAAGAATTTTGGTTCATAGAGGATGACATGCGGGACCCATGATCCTGCATCGTAAACGGCTTGATCGGAGAACGTTGAACGAGATGGCGCGATCTAGAAAAAAAACAATGCCAGAGAGGCTGCCATCCGGGCCCTACATCCCTCGGCGGTGCGGATTTGCGTTGACTCGGCCGGCGAACCCGAGATTTCGAGATGCACCACGTCCCGGGCCACCATACGCGACGTTTTGGCCGCTTTCGTCGGGCTAGGTGGCCTCAAAAACGAGAAAAAAAAAGTTTTGACATGCACCACGGAGGGACCCAAAATCGTCGGCCATGGTTGACCAGCAACGAACGCAACTTCAACATCAGTATTGCAAATCGTAATTGGTCCAACATGTGCAGCATGCCATTTACTAGTTAAGACATAAAACAAAGACTCACCCCAGGTATATGGTTCCCAAACCAGAACATCTCCATACGGATATGTAACTGCGTATACACGATGCAGGTGTGAACTTGTACCATATCCAGGAATGCCCATGGCATCGACATAGCTGGTTCCTTCAAAGAATTTGGGGTTTCCCAGGATATTCCACTCCTTTTCTAGGGGCGCTTGTAGGATAGCGATCAAGTAGTCAAATACAACGATTACCTCGTAATGCCATGGCCCTGCTAGATCATCTTTGTACGGCCTCTTGACGATCCGTACTTTGAGCAGTTCCAAACTTTTATCTATTTTGTATTTGAAGAGGAATGGTGGGCTGGCATGCCACCATTCACGAGTAGGGCCCAAAGAAATTCCTGCATCTTGCAGAGATGGAAGAGGTATAATAGTATCTGATATGTATATGTTGCGGATCGTCAAGTGCCCGTCCTGCTGGACAAATGCCACCCAGTCGCTGTTACAACCCACCCAGTGCATGGGTCCATGTCCATCCAGTTCCTCCTTGGTATGGATAAATGTTGGAACTGTCGGCTTGTCTAATGGCATCAACAACGCGTGAATGCCCTGCAAATAGGATTTGTTTCAAAATTGTCTATGCATGCAAGGTATTCGACAGAATGAAGAGCGGATTGTGCAGAACTGAAGCACAGATGCAATGGATAAATAAAGCAATTCCGAAGAGTACATGTGCATAGTGAAGGCAGCAAACCTTACAGTACTCCCAAATTAGGTGATGATGTTGAGTCTAAATATATGCATGATGTTTGGCAGTAAGAAAAGTTGATTGAAAAAACACAAGCTGAAACGAGATGAGTAAATAAATAAATACTCTTACAGTATTGTCGCGGTCGTCTGGCCATGTCTCGGGGTCGCAGTGGAGCAGGCTCGGTACACCGAACGGAACCTTATGCGCTCCGCGGATGGCATGCCGCATGCCGATCATGCCTCGAGCGAGGCGACCAGTGCTGAGGATATCCGCCCGCTCGGCTATGTTCTCCACCAGTGGGTAGTGGAGGTTGCCCCACCCCATGGACTGGTGGTAGCAATCAGGAATCTCCTCAACCTTACGCTTCTGCTTCATTGGAGTCGGTAATCTAATGCAAGGGAGAGAGGGGTGAATGGGAGAAAGAGACAGAAGAGGGTTTTTTTGAGAAGATGCAGTAGTACTACGATACTAGGAGGTGGAGATGCGGGGCATATGTTTCCGGGGGAGAGGAACCACTATTTCCCTTTTACAAAATAAAAAAAAATAACCGCACTTGCTCATTAGAACTTGGGGCGGGGATATAGTGGTAACAGATTCCGAGGTATTGACCAACTTTCCCTCACCTTGACCCCACGTGGTTGTGAACCCGAGATAATTTTCTTTTTGATGAACCCGATATACTTATTATAGTACTAAAATAGTACAAGTATATACCTTGTATATACCAATATTATTATTTTAAGGACTTTTGTTCCATGAGCAACAACTTCCCCCACTCCGCTCATCCGAAATCCTAGCCCCTCCAACTTCAAGGACCAATCAACATAGCTATGGCCTTCTAATTTGGCTCAAGTCGCCGCACACATAGCCCTCCCGCCGACAAGGAATAGGAGCATCAGCCCTTTCGTCGCTTGTTGCTATACATAATCATATGCAGTACCATATATATTTCAAATTTCCATATCAAAAAATAGTTCAAATCTGAATTTTAACATCTCAAGCTAAACCCTCGCTTGGTCTTAAACATAAGCATACCATAGTTCTACTTTTGTCTTCACCAAACAACAGAACACAATGTGTTCATCACAACATAGCCAACCGGAGTACCTAGTAGTGTAACTAGAGAAGTGAACCTATAGTTGATCAAGCCTTCAACTTTAACACAATAATACCCCCACATTATGTGTTGAGGAGCCACACCCATATATTTAAGAGTACCATCATGTAGACCACAAATGCATCAATGAAGAGAGGGGTATACTTATAGACCACCTCTTTACAAAACAGTTGTAATTAGTAGACCACAAGTGCCTCGTTCATTAGCTATGAAATTACATACTATCAGTAGCTACAATGGCTGCAGGACCTGTTTCATAATTAAACATCACACTTGTTCCAATCCGGGGCGTTGGCGAAGTTTGGGATGAACCAAAGCGGTGTCTTTACCAGGTACCTATCTTTTTTTGTTTTGCATGTTTTCTCCAAGGCGTTGGTTTGGAAACCAACGGCGCAATCTTCACGATTCAGACTGAATCGACATATTTCAGGCAGCTGCGAATTGCGAAGCCATGCTTCATTCGGCAAGGTGTACACACAATTTCTTCTCGTCAGACATCCTGGGACAACATCTGCAGAGGTTTGTAGAACAGCAGCAAGTTTCCTTAAGTGGATCACCCAAGTTTTATCGAACTCGAGGAAGAGGTCAAAGATATCCCTCTCATGCAACCCTGCAACCACAAAGCAAGAAGTCTCTTGTGTCCCCAACACACCTAAAAGGTGCACTAGTCGAAGAGATAGTGAAATACAAGTGGTATGAATGAATATGAGCAGTAGTATGGCGCGAAAAGTGCTTGCTGGCGTGCGCTTGATGGTAGCAATATTGCAGAAGTAAACAGTAGTAACGCAGCAGTAGTAACGCAGTAAACAAGAATAAGCAGCGATAGCGTATTTAGGAACAAGGCCTAGGGATTACACTTTCACTAGTGGACACTCTCAACATTGATCACATAACAGAATAGATAAATGCATACTCTACACTCTTGTTGGATGATGAACACATTGCGTAGGATTACACGAACCCTCAATGCCGGAGTTAACAAGCTCCACAATAATGCTCATATTTTAGTAACCTTTAGTGTAAGATAGATCAAAAGACTAAACCAAGTACTAACATAGCATGCACACTGTCACCTTCATGCATATGTAGGAGGAATAGATCACATCAATATTATCATAGCAATAGTTAACTTCGCAATCTACAAGAGATCATGATCATAGCATAAACCAAGTACTAACACGGTGCACACTATCACCTTTACACACGTGCAGGAGGAATAAAACTACTTTAATAACATTGCTAGAGTAGGACATAGATAAATTGTGATACAAACACATTGCAATCATAAAGAGATATAAATAAGCACCTCACTATGCCATTCATCAGTGAATAAGTATTCTGTGAAATATAGCCTAAGAGACCCACACGGTGCACACACTGTCACCTTTACACACGTGGGACAAGGAGTCTCCGGAAATCACATAAGTAAAACTCACTTGACTAGCATAATGACATCTAGATTACAAGCATCATCATATGAATATCAATCATGTAAGGCAGCTCATGAGATTATTGTATTGAAGCACATATGAGAGAGATGAACCACATAGCTACCGGTACAGCCCCGAGCCTCAATGGAGAACTACTCCCTCCTCATGGGAGCAGGAGCGGTGATGAAGATGGCGGTGGAGATGGCAGCGGTGTCGATGGAGAAGCCTTCCGGGGGCACTTCCCCGCTCCGGCAGGTGCCGGAACAGAGACTCCTGTCCCCGGATCTTGGCTTCGCGATGGCGGCGGCTCGGAAGGTTTCGCGTACCGTGGCTTCCTCCGTAAGGGTTTTCGATGCGGGGGCTTTATATAGGCGAAGAGGCAGCGCGGGGGGGCCTGGGGCCACCACACCATAGGGCGGCGCGGCCCCCCTGCCGCCGCAGGGTGTGTGGTGTGGGGCCCCCAGGGCTTCCTCGCGCCTCTCGGGTGTTGGATGGTTCCGGGAAAAATAGGAACCTGGGCGTTGATTTCGTCCGATTCCGAGAATATTTCGTTACTAGGATTTCTGAAACCAAAAACAGCAGAAAACAGGAACTGGCACTTCGGCATCTTGTTAATAGGTTAGTTCCGGAAAATGCATAAATATGACATAAAGTGTGCATAAAACATGTAGGTATCATCAATAATGTGGCATGGAACATAAGAAATTATCGATACGTCGGAGACGTATCAGCATCCCCAAGCTTAGTTCTGCTCGTCCCGAGCAGGTAAAACGATAACAAAGATAATTTCTGAAGTGACATGCCATCATAAACTTGATCATATTCTAAACATATGTAATGAATGCAGCGATCAAAACAAAGGTAATGACATGAGTAAACAACTGAATCATAAAGCAAAGACTTTTCATGAATAGTACTTCAAGACAAGCATCAATAAGTCTTGCATAAGAGTTAACTCATAAAGCAATAAATCAAAGTAAAGGTATTGAAGCAACACAAAGGAAGATTAAATTTCAGCGGTTGCTTTCAACTTATAACATGTATATCTCATGGATAGTGTCAATGTAAAGTAATATAACAAATGCAATGTGCGAGTATGTAGGAATCAATGCACAGTTCACACAAGTGTTTGCTTCTTAAGGTGGAGGGAGATAGGTAAACTGACTCAACAATAAAAGTAAAAGAATGGTCCTTCAAAGAGGAAAGCATCGATTGCTATATTTGTGCTAGAGCTTTTATTTTGAAAACATGAAACAATTTTGTCAACGGTAGTAATAAAGCATATGAGTTATGTAAATTATATCTTACAAGTTGCAAGCCTCATGCATAGTATACTAATAGTGCCCGCACCTCGTCCTACTTAGCTTGGACTACCGGATCTTTGCATGCCATGTTTCAACCAAGTGTCACAAAGGGGTACCTCCATGCCGCCTGTACAAGGGTCTAAGGAGAAAGTTCGCATTGGATTTCTCGCTTTTGATCATTCTTCAACTTAGACACCCATACCGGGACAACATGGACAACAGATAATGGACTCCTCTTTAATGCATAAGCATGTAGCAACAATTATTATTCTCATATGAGATTGAGGATATATGTCCAAAACTGAAACTTCAACCATGATTCATGGCTTTAGTTAGCGGCCCAATGTTCTTCTCTAACAATATGCATGCTCCAATCATAAGGTGGTAGATCTCTCTTAGAGACGAACATGCATAGCAACTCACATGATATTCAACAAAGGGTAGTTGATGGCGTCCCCAGAAGCATGGTTATCGCACAACAAGCAACTTAATAAGAGATAAAGTGCATAAGTACATATTCAATACCACAATAGTTTTTAAGGCTATTTTGTCCCATGAGCTATATATTGCAAAGGTGAATGATGGAATTTTAAAGGTAGCACTCAAGCAATTTACTTTGGAATGGCGGAGAAATACCATGTAGTAGGTAGGTATGGTGGACACAAATGGCATAGTAGTTGGCTCAAGGATTTTGGATGCATGAGAAGTATTCCCTCTCGATACAAGGTTTAGGCTAGCAAGGTTATTTGAAGCAAACTCAAGGATGAACCGGTGCAGCAAAACTCACATAAAAGACATATTGTAAACATTATAAGACTCTACACCGTCTTCCTTGTTGTTCAAAACTCAATACTAGATATTATCTAGACCTTAGAGAGACCAAATATGCAAATCAGATTTTAGCAAGCTCTATGTATTTCTTCATTAATGGGTGCAAAGCATATGATGCAAGAGCTTAAACATGAGCACAACAATTGCCAAGTATCACATTATCCAAGACATTTTAAAATTACTACATGTAGCATTTCCCAATTCCAACCATATAACAATTTAACGAAGAAGAAACTTCGCCATGAACATTATGAGTAAAGCCTAAGGACATATTTGTCCATATGCAACAGCGGAGCGTGTCTCTCTCCCACAAAGTGAATGCTAGGATCCATTTTAGTCAAACAAAACAAAAACAAAAACAAACCGACGCTCCAAGTAAAGAACACAAGATGTGATTGAATAAAAATATAGTTTCGGGGAGGAACCTGATGATGTTGTCGATGAAGAAGGGGATGCCTTGGGCATCCCCAAGCTTAGACGCTTGAGTCTTCTTAGAATATGCAGGGGTAACCACGGGGGCATCCCCAAGCTTAGAGCTTTCACTCCTCTTGATCATAGTATATCATACTCCTCTCTTGACCCTTGAAAACTTCCTTCACACCAAACTTCGAGCAAACTCATTAGAGGGTTAGTGCACAATAAAAGTTTACATGTTCAGAGGTGACACAATCATTCTTTACACTTCTGGACATTGCACATAACTTCTGAAAGTTAATGGAACAAAGAAACTCATTCAACTTAACAAAAGCGGCAATGCGAAATAAAAGGCAGAATCTGTCAAAAACAGAACAGTCCGTAAAGACGAATTTTAAAATGGCACCAGACTTGCTCAAATGGAAAAACTCAAAACTAATGAAAGTTGCGTACATATCTGAGGATCACGCTCGTGCAGATTTTTTAGAATTTTCTACGAGACTTAGGCCCAGATTCGTGACAGACAGCAATGCTGTTTCTGCGCAGCGATCCCAAATATAACATCAACTTTGACATAGAAACTTTACTTGGCACAAAAACATGATAAGGAGAGGTTGCTACAGTAGTAAACAACTTCCAAGACACAAATATAAAACAAAGTACTGTAGTAAAAAAAAACACATGGGTTATCTCCCAAGAAGTTCTTTCTTTATAGCCATTAAGATGGGCTCAGCAGTTTTAATGATGCACTCGCAAGAAATAGTATTTGAAGCAAAAGAGAACATCAAGAGGCAAATTCAAAACACATTTAAGTCTAACATGCTTCCTATGAAAAGGAATCTTGTAAATAAACAAGTTCATGAAGAGCAAAGTAACAAGCATAGGAAGATAAAACAAGTGTAGCTTCAAAAATTTCAGCACATAGAGAGGTGTTTTAGTAACATGAAAATTTCTACAACCATATTTCCCTCTCTCATAATAACTTTCAGTAGCATCATGAGCAAACTCAACAATATAACTATCACATAAAGCATTCTTATCATGAGTCTCATGCATAAAATTATTACTCTCCACATAGGCATAATCAATTTTATTAGTTGTAGTGGGAGCAAATTCAACAAAGTAGCTATCATTATTATTCTCATCATCAAATATAGGAGGTATAGTATCATCAAAGTAAATTTTCTCCTCAATGCTTGGGGTACTAAAAATATCATGCTCATCAAAGCCAGCTTCCCCAAGCTTAGAATTTTCCATATCATTAGCAACAATAGTGTTCAAAGCATTCATATTAATATTTTCCATGGGTTTTTTAATTTTCGCATCAAACCATCCATGTCTTAAATCAGGAAATAGAATAAAAAGGTCATTGTTGTCCATTATGCCTAACTAGTGTAAACAAGAAACCAAATGTCGCAATTGCAGAGTCTAAAGGAAATAGCTTCGAGCACACACACAATGGCGCCAGAAAAGTACTGTTACCTGGAACCGAAGTATGAGTGCCTTTTACCTTTCCTCCCCGGCAACGGCGCCGGAAAATAGCTTGATGTCTACGTTCCCCTCCTTGTAGACAGTGTTGGGCCTCCAAGAGCAGAGGTTTGTAGAACAGCAGCAAGTTTCCCTTAAGTGGATCACCCAAGGTTTATCGAACTCGGGGAGGAAGAGGTCAAAGATATCCCTCTCATGCAACCCTGCAACCACAAAGCAAGAAGTCTCTTGTGTCCCCAACACACCTAAAAGGTGCACTAGTTCGGCGAAGAGATAGTGAAATACAAGTGGTATGAATGAATATGAGCAGTAGTATGGCGCCAGAAAAGTGCTTGCTGGCGTTGATGGTAGCAATATTGCAGAAGTAAACAAGCGTAGTAACGCAGCGTAGTAACGCAAAAAACAGTAACAAGCAGCGATAGCAATATTTAGGAACAAGGCCTAGGGATTACACTTTCACTAGTGGACACTCTCAACATTGATCACATAACATAATAGATAAATGCATACTCTACACTCTTGTTGGATGATGAACACATTGCGTAGGATTACACGAACCCTCAATGCCGGAGTTAACAAGCTCCACAATAATGCTCATATTTTAGTAACCTTTAGTGTAAGATAGATCAAAAGACTAAACCAAGTACTAACATAGCATGCACACTGTCACCTTCATGCATATGTAGGAGGAATAGATCACATCAATATTATCATAGCAATAGTTAACTTCGCAATCTACAAGAGATCATGATCATAGCATAAACCAAGTACTAACACGGTGCACACACTGTCACCTTTACACACGTGCAGGAGGAATAAAACTACTTTAATAACATTGCTAGAGTAGCACATAGATAAATTGTGATACAAACACATTGCAATCATAAAGAGATATAAATAAGCACCTCACTATGCCATTCATCAGTGAATAAGTATTCTGTGAAATATAGCCTAAGAGACCCACACGGTGCACACACTGTCACCTTTACACACGTGGGACAAGGAGTCTCCGGAAATCACATAAGTAAAACTCACTTGACTAGCATAATGACATCTAGATTACAAGCATCATCATATGAATCTCAATCATGTAAGGCAGCTCATGAGATTATTGTATTGAAGCACATATGAGAGAGATGAACCACATAGCTACCGGTACAGCCCCGAGCCTCGGTGGAGAACTACTCCCTCCTCATGGGAGCAGCAGCGGTGATGAAGATGGCGGTGGAGATGGCAGCGGTGTCGATGGAGAAGCCTTCCGGGGCACTTCCCCGCTCCGGCAGGGTGCCGGAACACAGACTCCTGTCCCCCAGATCTTGGCTTCGCGATGGCGGCGGCTCTGGAAGGTTTCGCATACCGTGGCTTCCTCCGTCAGGGTTTTCGATGCAGGGGCTTTATATAGGCGAAGAGGCGGCGCAGGAGGGGGCCTGGGGCCACCACACCATAGGGCGGCGCGGCCCCCCCTCTGGCCGCGCCAGGGTGTGGTGTGGGGCCCCCAGGGCTTCCCTCCGGCGGCTCTCGGGTGTTCTGGATGGTTCCGGAAAAATAGGAACGGGCGTTGATTTCGTCCGATTCCGAGAATATTTCGTTACTAGGATTTCTGAAACCAAAAACAGCAGAAAACAGGCCGCACTTCGGCATCTTGTTAATAGGTTAGTTCCGAAAATGCATAAATATGACATAAAGTGTGCATAAAACATGTAGGTATCATCAATAATGTGGCATGGAACATAAGAAATTATCGATACGTCGGAGACGTATCAGTGTACACACAATTTCTTCTCGTCAGACATCCTGGGACAACATCTGCACCGCCTAATGGCAGCATAATCGGATAGTTCACTCCAAGGAAAAGAGAATATTCTCCAAGGTCATCAATCTTTTCCCATGGAATACCTTCATTTAACTTACTAGTGTCCTTCGTGAACACCAGGCAACCAAACCCAGAAGCATAGTTGCCAACAGTGCGACCATGATGAACATGACGATCAGAAGCAGTATGGCAAACTTTACATGAATATTCCCTTTCATCAGCAATGCCCAGTGTATGGATCAGAAGAAGTCTAGAACCATCTATAGATCTTGCTAACCACCACACACCATAATCGACCTCGTGATCATGGCCAAGAGCATCATCAAGTGCACACCGCCATTCAAACACAATGGATGGTGGCTCTACGATCAGCGGAGGACCTGCTTGAAAACGAAATTACTGTTAAGAAGGGCATGTTTGGTTTGCACAAATCTGAAAACGTAAGAATTGGGAAAACGCATTAGGATTCAGATGGGATGATATAATGTCATTTCCATTCAATAATACAGCATATTGGTGTATTTGAGTACATCACATGGGAAACCAAAGGATTCATTTCAAGAAGTTCAAGTAGAGGTCAAAATCCAACATAATTCAATCTGAGAATAAAACTCCTAATTATACAATCCTCAAATTTTTCTATGGTAATCATCTCGAATAAAAAGTCTAAATACCAATGAAATTTCATCCGAAGCAAATATGCCCCAAGTCAGATCAGTCAGGTTCAAAAATTAATAAGTTTGTGCATTAAAATTATCTTTACAACCATGAATAATGAAGCTCATCATACACTACGTCCGGAGGAAAATTACCAGCTTGCTGAGGTTTCCATGCGTGAACAGTGCCAGTATGAGTTGTGGCAAACACAAGCCCATTGTGGAGAATTGCATCGCTGTAATTGTAAAAGATGTGGGACTTGGGCTCTGTAAGAACTGTCCATCCAGAATCAGCGCCGCAAAGGAGGGCAACTCTGATGTCAAAAACAGCAACAAGAGAGAAATTTTTGTACCCCCCAGCAGCTGTGGGAACTTGGCAAATATATATCTTGTGAAATATAATAGCACGAAGGTTGTGGTGGTATATATTTGGAATGTGGGTGGTTTCAAACGACACAGGGAGAGGAATTTCACGGCGAGTGTAGACGTTGACAAGTTTCCATTTGCAAGCAGGAAAGCCAGTGTCAACCATGGCAACCCAATCTCCATTGGCACCTACCCACTGCTTACCCGTACCGTCTGGCATCACAGCGTCGGAGGAGAACCTGTCCAGCGGCGTCAGCTTGCAATCCCGTGCTACCTTCGTCGGGTGAGAATGAAGAACACATGGGAGCCCAAACGGGAGAGAAACAGATAGAGTTGCACTATCATTTGCAGAGTCGAAAAATAGTTTGGACGAACCGACGAGGCTCGCGACGGTGATGACGTCGCATCTTGTTACGAGTTCTTCAAGGGGACCTTCGGAAAAGACCTTCTGAAACAGTTCAGAGTCATCATTTTCCTTGTTCGATGCCGCCATCGCAGGGCAGGGGGTGGGTCTATGAGGTTTGGGTTCAACTGATTGGAGTTTAATTTGGGTTCGATGGCGGCAGGTGGCGGGGAAGATGAAGAACGGAGGCTCTCAAACTGGGCGGTGGAATTGATTCTAAAGCTGCATGGCGGCGGCACTGGCGCGTGCTATGGAAGGTGGTCGATTGGAGAGTGGGTGCGGGCGGGGGCGGAGGTAGACGATGGAGGTGAACCGAAATAGGGCAGGTGGGGGCGGGGCGCTTGACTTCGCTCCTCTACACTCTACAGCATCTCCTCCTGTTTCTTGGAAAGTGTATAGACCCATAATAAAAAGTCACTGTTCCCTCTGAAAAGGTGAAGAACAAGTCACTGGTCTAACGTGCAAATTTGGACATCCCAAGCTATGTGTTGTCATGTCAATTCAATGTCCATGGCAGTATTTTGAATTTTGCATGACCAAAAGAAGTACGCCTTGGCCTTTCACAATCGGGGTTTCTTTGGCCCTCCACAACGTTGCAGCCCAAACAACTTTTCAGGCTTTGGGCATCGGTGCCCTACGCTGCACAACTGGTGCCCCAATTTATTTTCAGGGAATCGAATCATCTACTCAGCTGTGGATAGAATACACTATTATTTTCCTGCTCACTGATGACCCACAAGTATAGGGGGTGTATCGTAGTATCTTCGATAAGTAAGAATGTCGATCCCAACGAGGAGCAGAAGGTGTTGACAAGCAGTTTCGATGAAGGATTCACTGTAAATGCTCACAGACAAGTATTCAAGGGGTTTTGATGTAACAGATGAATAAAGTACGAGTAAGTAAAATGCGAGAGAAATAATTGCAGTGAGTGGCCCAATCCTTTTTAGCACAAAGGACAAGCCGGTTTGTTTACTTATAACGACCAAACGTTCTTGAGGACACACGGGAATTTAGTCTAGTGCTTTCGTTTCATGTAGCTAAATAATCTTCATTGTTTTGATAAGTGTTGTGTGGGTGAACCTATGCTAATGCACCGCCCTTCCTAGGACTAATAAATACTTGTGATTATACCCCTTGCAAGCATCCGCAACTACAAGAAAGTAATTAAGATAAATCTAACCACAGCCTTAAACTCTAAGATCCTGCAATCCCTCCTGCATCGATATACCAACGGGGGTTTAGGTTTCTGTCACTCCGGCAACCCCGCAATTGGCAAATGTCGGGACCCCCGGAAGGTCGGGGCAAGACAAACCCAGATATCACATCTGGCATAAGCCTAACCAAGATCTCTAGGGCCTACAGGGTGAGAATCGGTAACACAACAGTGACTCTACGACTGAAAGCAAATATATTACAACTCTTAACAGAGTTAAGATCCAAATTTATTACACGCAGAGGTCACTGACCACAATTCAACAAGCAACGGAAAGCAAATTATGTTATCTAGATAACAAGACTGCAAAGGGCCTAAGAGGCCATAACATAAGGCGACGTCCCAGCCCATAAGTCTCAGGCTGCCGCCTGAGGAACTCCGAACTACTCGTCGACGTCGAGGTAGAAGCCACCATCAGTTGGAAGGACTTCGTCTGAAACAAAGCATGCAAGGCTGAGTACAGGGACTCAGCAAGACTTAGTACAACCTGTTAGCAAAGCGGGTATGCGAGGCTTTATGTGGAGCTTATTTTGCGGAAAGCCAGTTTTCCTTTGTAAACAGGAGGGAGCAGAAGCTCGTCTATTCAGACCATTTTCAAAAGGGGTAAGAGAGCGATATCAACTCTAGCTCTAAAATCATCATGTTGAATCCACCGAATCTTCATCATCACCTGAACCTATCACCTAGGATCACCCCCTCGACACCCTGAGAGGGGATCCTTATCACACATTGACATCAAGTTTTACGATTAGGTTCAAGTTGTCTATGATCACAGAATCCATCACCAAGTCGTCCATAACCGTGGACACGGCTTTTCGAAAAGATTTACCCTGCAGGGGTGTACAATTTTATCCACACGCGCCGACCGACTCTTAGTGCCACTAGATTAACACACTTCCTTGGTGTGCCGGCAGAGGGTGGTCGACCAAAACCTTTCCCTTACTTCGCCTATTCCATGAGTCAAACTAACTGGGGAGCTCCGTCATCGTAGGTAGCCACTCTCCGAGGCGGTCCCGGTCATTGTGTGCAGGGGATCCAGTTCAATGCCTACAGCATCCTTCACCCCGGCCACGCCCTGTATGATGCACTTTGAAAACCTTTTCCACCTTTTCCCCATGCGTATGGCAAATGGAACTCGCAAACTAATTGACTCATGGGTAAGCTAGGTAAGTTCGGGCCAAGGGGTTCCCATAGGCCCCGTGTGGCTGTACGCTCAGTCTTGGTTCCGAAGGCGAGAACTCAGGTCCTAGTATCGGCGAGAACGAGTCAAATCACCACATCCCCATGTGGCGGCCCATCCAAGCCTTTAACATATTTATTAACAACATCACTGATCTTACCACGTCATCCTGTCAAACTAGGTTCATTCGTAGCTCTGATTCATCAACCGGATGGATCAGACTTCAACAGCTAAGCATGGCTAAGCATAACACATATATGGCTCTAGCGATGCGAACAAGCTCAGACCTAGTTTTGCTGGGAGCGGTGGATCAGGAACTCTGGGCTACAAGGATGGAATATGCACACATAGGATATCTACAACTGCCGATAAAACATATTTGAAGCGGATGCAATATGTAAGAACCAGAAGTAAAAGCATTTCGAAACCATGTATGAACCAGGTTAGGGCTTGCCTTGTCCCTCGTTGTTCTGGTGCTGCTCTTCGGTGGCGTTGATCTCATGCTCGCGTTCGGTCCCTATCGAGAAGAACCAAATACCGGAAAGGAAGAGCACAATCAAGACAAGGTACAATGCAATGCACATACAATATGATGACATGTCATATTAAAGGGGTTTGGGTAACCCTAGGTGCATCGACATAAATTAAAGGGGGTTCGGCATCGATCCCCGCCATATAAGAGGGGGTCAAAATAGGGTTTCTACTAGGGCTCATATTTAATTGGTTCAAAGATGTATGAAACATGGATGAACAACTAGGATTTGTTTTTCTGATCATTTTGATATATTATTTGTATTTTTCTGATTTAAAATGAATTAGTTATGAATTTTCCAAGTTTAATTCATTTTAAATCAATTTCTGAAAATTCTACAAAAATAATAAAAGTTGGACCCACATGTCATAATTTTATTACTTTTCTAAACATTTATGAAATTATTAAAATTCTGACAGATGGGGTCCACCTGTCATATTATTTTCTATTTAAAGAAATACAGAAATGAATATTAGAAAATACAGAAAATAGGAAAAAGTAAATATGGCGTCATGCTGACGTCATCATGACGTCAGCCGGCCATGAGCTCTCAATTGAGCTCCGGTGGAGCTCCAATCCGCCGATTTGGGCAGGTATTGGAGGCGCGCGGGTGGGGGAACTGTGCGGGGCGACGCACTGGGCCGTTTGGTGGCGGCGCCGCCCTCGATTGGTCGCCGGAGCGTCGCCGGCGACGAGCTCGAGCGGCGGCCGGGACAGGTGGTGCGGCGCGGCGGCGATACAGAGGGGGAGAGGGCGAGGCGAGGGTATGGGGAGGAGCAGCAGCTCACCGCGAGCGTCTTGGCGGGGTCGGCGACGGCCGGGGACGCTCGCCGGCGGCGAATCGACCGGAGGCCGGCCGGTTCCTGCAAGGTTAGGGTTGGCTCTAGGGGGCGCGGGAGAGAGCGGGGGAGGGGGAGAGTGGGGCTAGGGTTCCAGGCGGCGGCGAGCAACTTATAGCCGTCGGGGGGCGGCGGGGTTCATCGTGGCCGCCGGCGCCATCGGGCGGCCGCGCTGCAGCCACCGAGCAGCTTGGAACGGCGGGGACGACGGCATTTTTCCAAAAACCCCCCTGGAAAACGGTTGGGCTGGTGGAGGTGCGGCCTGGGCCACTTGGGCCGTTCTGGGCTGCGGCCAGAGAGAGGAGAGAGGGGAAGAGAGTGGGCTGAGCCCAGGGAGAGAGAGAGGGGTTTGCATAATTGAAAACAATTTTCAACTTTGTTGCAAATTTTACTCAAATGCAAACTATATGCATGCAATTCTCATGAACACTCATTTATTTATAAACACAAGGTTGGGATGTTACAACTCTACCCCCCTTACAAGAATCTCGTCCTCGAGATTCCTAGATTTTAGAAAAGAAGGAAGGGTACTCAGATCGTAAACGATCTTCTCGTTCCCAGGTTGCTTCTTGCTCAGAATGATTAGACCACTGAACTTTCAGGAACTTGATGCTCTGACGTCGAGTTTTACGCTCGGCTTCATCAAGGATACGAACAGGATGTTCTCGATAAGTTAGATCCTCTTGAAGGTCAAGAGTCTCGTGATCAACACCACGGATAGGATCTTTGAAGCAACGCTTGAGTTGAGACACATGGAAGACATCATGAACTTCAGGAAAATTGGAAGGTAACTCCAATTTGTAAGAAACATTACCACGCTTGGCAAGGACGCGGAAAGGACCAACATAGCGAGGAGCTAGTTTGCCTTTGATACCGAAGCGACGGACACCCTTGAGAGGAGTGACTCGAAGATAAGCTTGATCACCAATTTCATACTTCACTTCTTGATGATGGCGATCATAGTAGCTGATAAGCATCATATATATAGCATTTTCTAGCACTGATATTGCATTTGAGATTTGTTTTGAGCATCATTCCGAGTGCAAATGCATGCTAAAATACTGAAAGTTGTCGAAACAACAAGTTACAGTCTGTTTGTATTATTTTGCAGAAAAGTGCGTCGAGGCACTCTAAACTTCTTCATTTCTGCACTTTGGAGTAAAAAGGGCTCTCGTTGATGGACCTCATGTGGAGCAAGGGATGATGTGAAAAAGGAATGGATCAACTTGTGCTAAACTGAGATAAGTGGAGGACGTACTTGCAAAATAACCAGATCAGACCGGGGCCTCAAATTCCTAGCTGCATCTCCATGTCGAGGTGTGCCTGGCTTCTATCCCTAATCCCCCAAAAGCTACTGCTCCACTCCGGCCGCCGCCGCGGCCAGGCTGGCGTGGCGGCGCGCCACCGAGCCACCACCATACGACGTTGGGCTGCCATCTGCACAAGTCGCCTGCTGTTCGTCATCAACTCGAGCGCCCGCGACGAAGACGACGGAAGCCTGAAGTTCCTCTTCCTCAACCCCTTGCTGCTGCTCCTTCAGACCTTCACAAACAAACCTGAGACGGCGACAACCGGTTCCTTCCTCTAATCTCATGCTGCTCTGAAGTCCTAATCTCCTGCTGCAACTATAAGGTCTTCACCAACTCCGGCACCAACGTCCTCTTCGCCAACATCAAGATGCATCTGGGTTGACCCCAATCGCTCTCCCTCAGCCTCTCTGTATTCCCTGAAATTTTCTCTTAATTACTGTTGCCTAGTGTTGTGATTTGTTTCAGTGTATTCACCTGTGTTAGTTTGGCAATTGATCTGTTGATCTGTAAGACTGGAACGTGGCATGTAACAATCTACTTGTGTGTGTTTTTGCTCGTCAAGTTTTGCAGTTCAGAAACCTGTGTTGTTGGTTATAACATTGTCATTGTGTGTACGTACTAGTCTGTCCCTAGTGTGCTTCATTTGGTGAAGAAACGTGCTCATTTTCCATTCATGTGATGTATTGATCGTTTTGTACTCTGTCCCTATCTCCATCTTGCTTCTATCCCAGTCTTTAGTGTTTGCTAGTTATCTTGTTCGTTCAAATGTGAGCTGTTCGTTTCAGTGTTAATTCCTAAAGCGAAAATCACAAAAAGATATTTAGGTTTCAGTCTTGTCTCATGTTCTTTCAGTCTGTCCAGTTAGTGTAAACTCTGGGTTTGCTTTGCTAGTTAGATTTCAATTCCCGCAAAACCAAACATGTTTGTGTGATCTAGCTTTAGCCGAAGGTCAATAGTTGTTGCCTAGTCCCTGCGGAGAACACGACAACCTGCAGATTTGGGGCGAAATACCCACTGCTATATTTTGCATCGATCATTTTGGCGCCGTTGCCGGGGACTAGCGTCGAACAGTTGAGTTAGGCTATAGACTAGGTCTTAGTTTTTCTTTTGTGAATATTATTAACCTCTAACCCTTGTTCTAGTTATTTTCCTGTGTTTCTCTTTCTTTTGTGCAGGTTTTAGTAGAACCAATCTCACTCGTGGATATGGCTTATTATCACGGACAAGTGAGCAGTTCAGTGAACGATTTGGAAAATCTTCAAGAACAGATAAGTAAGCTATCTCAAAATTTGCATCAATTAGCTCTACAGCGAGGTATAGTTTTGGAGGATGGGCCTGGCTGTTATGATCCTTATTCTCAAGGCCATCCTTATGTTGTTCCTACATGCCATATTTGTGGATTTCAGGGCCATACACCCGCTGATTGTCAGCGTGGTTATCCTCCCACTCAAGATTGTGTTGGTATGAACTTTGCTCAACAGCATGGTTCATACCACAACAATTATTCTCCTGGATGGCCTGAGAACCCAACTATGACATATAGGAACAACAACCCACCTATCTCATCATTTCCTCCTAGTTATCCAATGCAGGGATTTAGGTACGAAGAGGAGAGCAATTGTTCACCACAACAATTTTATCCAGCCTCTATTCATGTACCTCAGCACGAGGAGATGCTTCCAGCAGAGTTAAATGGTCCTCTGTTTGGTCAGCCATCAACACCTCAAGTGCAAGCACCCACAAGAGAATTTGATGATGAAGAGAAACTTAGTTTGTTGTCTCTTGAGTTCAACTGGAGCGCTGAAGATGATCCCTTGAGGCCAGCCATTATCAAGGAGATGAAGAAGATCAAGGATGGGAGAGATCTAGTAGAAGAAATGAAGAAGATCGAGAAGAAAATGCAGCTCAGTAACATGATCTCCTCACAGCTTGAGCTGGAATTGAGTGCACCAGAAGTTTCCTTTGTTACATGTGAAGTGCCTACACCTTCACATGTACCTGAGCAATCCAGCAAGGGTACAACTGAAGCTGCCGCAGTTGAAGAAGAGAAAGTTGCTGAGATTGAAGAAGAAGAGAGTCCCCAAATTTTGGAAACGCAAGAATCCGAGGTTCAAGTGGACATGTCCATTGTCGTACAAGAGCTGGATGAAACAGGTTTATCTAATCCTCTCAATGACATGTGTCCCACTGAATTCTCTGCTATTCTCTTGCATAGTATGATACCATTACTAAAGGTAGAACTGAAGCATGACTTGCTTAATCTTGATAATGTATATTCTGCCATAGACATTGCTCTTACTGAAAATGATGTCTCACATAACCCACATGCTAGAATTATGCTTGAGAATGCATGCTTTAATACTGCTCATATCTCCCATGATGATAATTGCTTTCCTTCTTATGACACTATGCTTTATGTCACTTATAATTCCCACCATGTGCTTTACTGCTATAATTATATCATTGGTTACTCAATTGATGATTTAGTGGGTGTGAGCCCTATCACTTGTGCCAGTTGTTCTTTGTGTGAGTGTACTTTCAGGATTTTACTTGTGCACCACTCATCGAGGCCAAGCATGGTTCGAGTCGATATCCCATGGGATCCTGGTGGATGTATGGCATGGTGATGAGGAGCAAAGTTGAAGAGGCATGAGGAGTAGAGTGGAGCGAGCATGAGGAGAAGAAGTGGGTTGTATAAGGATGTGAGTTGCTGCACATATGAGCCCGGTGAGCTGTGTTAATTCCTTTCATTGCTATTCTTTGCACATTTTCTACATCTCTCATGTCCACCGTAGTTACTTATAAAACATTCTTATTTGAAAAAAAAATTCATATCTTGTGAACTGAGTCTGAAATCTGAATTGTAACCTATATTCTCCATGACATTACAACACTTATATGCATGTCAAGCAAGTTTTGCTGTTTACTGCTAATTGGATTCCTACCATTACTTTGTGGTAAATTTGAATGTTCCAGAATGAAACTTGTCGAGAGGATTTTGAAAGTTTCTTCTTTGCTTGAGAGCCAACCAACACTAAACCCAGCTGAATATGTTATCCCTGGATATTATATCTGGACTGTGGGAATGTGTTGGTAACTATCATTCTGCTAGAAATTCACTAACTAATCCTGAACCAAATTGGGCCCATGTGATCCCTGGATTGGATGTCCGACTTTGGCTAAGGATTCTAACATGTTCTCTTCTAACTACTATTGTTTGCGCTAACTAAACTCCTGTGTTCAGCTGGGTGTTGTGTCCCTGGACAGAGCACTTGGACTGAGAGGTGGAGATTAACTTTCTAACACCTCTGATCATAGCTGGGTCCATGTGATCCCTGGATCGGATGCCTGGACTATAGGAATGAGGACTAACCCATGCTTGTGACCCTGTAAATACCTGTTGATACCTATTTGTTTCGTTTGGTGCTGGTTAAATAAAGAGAATAAAATCAGTGCCAAATTTGAGTGTGTTCACTAATAAAAGGAGGAATGGAAATTGTTTTTGAGTGATCAATTCATTTTGCTAGATTTGACTCATTATTTTCATTCTTTAACCTCTAACTAAAAGTTTTTGCATGTTGATTGCTGGGTTTTCTAGTAAAGTGGTAATTTCAGTTCCTGCCTGACAATAAATTCTGCCTTATTCATATCTTACATTTAGTAATGTTTTGAATCCCATTTTAAGTAAACAGCAAAAGCTTGGTTGGTAGTCATATCAGTTTCGCTAGTGTCATTCTGAATCTAGTTTACTCTCTCAAGTTTGCATACTCAGTTTTCATTTAACTTTTACCTTTACTTGAGGACAAGCAAAGATTCAAGTGTGGGGGTATGATAAGCATCATATATATAGCATTTTCTAGCACTGATATTGCATTTGAGATTTGTTTTGAGCATCATTCCGAGTGCAAATGCATGCTAAAATACTGAAAGTTGTCGAAACAACAAGTTACAGTCTGTTTGTATTATTTTGCAGAAAAGTGCGTCGAGGCACTCTAAACTTCTTCATTTCTGCACTTTGGAGTAAAAAGGGCTCTCGTTGATGGACCTCATGTGGAGCAAGGGATGATGTGAAAAAGGAATGGATCAACTTGTGCTAAACTGAGATAAGTGGAGGACGTACTTGCAAAATAACCAGATCAGACCGGGGCCTCAAATTCCTAGCTGCATCTCCATGTCGAGGTGTGCCTGGCTTCTATCCCTAATCCCCCAAAAGCTACTGCTCCACTCCGGCCGCCGCCGCGGCCAGGCTGGCGTGGCGGCGCGCCACCGAGCCACCACCATACGACGTTGGGCTGCCATCTGCACAAGTCGCCTGCTGTTCGTCATCAACTCGAGCGCCCGCGACGAAGACGACGGAAGCCTGAAGTTCCTCTTCCTCAACCCCTTGCTGCTGCTCCTTCAGACCTTCACAAACAAACCTGAGACGGCGACAACCGGTTCCTTCCTCTAATCTCATGCTGCTCTGAAGTCCTAATCTCCTGCTGCAACTATAAGGTCTTCACCAACTCCGGCACCAACGTCCTCTTCGCCAACATCAAGATGCATCTGGGTTGACCCCAATCGCTCTCCCTCAGCCTCTCTGTATTCCCTGAAATTTTCTCTTAATTACTGTTGCCTAGTGTTGTGATTTGTTTCAGTGTATTCACCTGTGTTAGTTTGGCAATTGATCTGTTGATCTGTAAGACTGGAACGTGGCATGTAACAATCTACTTGTGTGTGTTTTTGCTCGTCAAGTTTTGCAGTTCAGAAACCTGTGTTGTTGGTTATAACATTGTCATTGTGTGTACGTACTAGTCTGTCCCTAGTGTGCTTCATTTGGTGAAGAAACGTGCTCATTTTCCATTCATGTGATGTATTGATCGTTTTGTACTCTGTCCCTATCTCCATCTTGCTTCTATCCCAGTCTTTAGTGTTTGCTAGTTATCTTGTTCGTTCAAATGTGAGCTGTTCGTTTCAGTGTTAATTCCTAAAGCGAAAATCACAAAAAGATATTTAGGTTTCAGTCTTGTCTCATGTTCTTTCAGTCTGTCCAGTTAGTGTAAACTCTGGGTTTGCTTTGCTAGTTAGATTTCAATTCCCGCAAAACCAAACATGTTTGTGTGATCTAGCTTTAGCCGAAGGTCAATAGTTGTTGCCTAGTCCCTGCGGAGAACACGACAACCTGCAGATTTGGGGCGAAATACCCACTGCTATATTTTGCATCGATCAGTAGCTCTTTTGGCGTGACTGAGCAGTTTTCAGACGCTCGCGAATGATGCGAACTTGATCTTCTGCTTCATTGATCATATCTGGTCCGAAGAACTTTCTTTCTCCGGTTTCAGACCAGTTCAAAGGAGTTCTACCTTCTGCCATACAAAGCTTCAAAAGGTGCCATGCCCAGGCTGGATTGGAAGCTGTTGTTATAGGTGAACTCGGCAAATGGAAGGCACTTTTCCCAATCTTTACCGAAGGATATAACACAGGCCCTGAGCATGTCTTCAAGAATTTGATTCACTCTTTCGGTTTGACCACCGGTTTGAGGATGATAGGCTGTGCTGAAGGAAAGACGAGTTCCCATAGCTTGTTGAAAGCTAGACCAGAACTTTGAGGTAAACAGACTCCCACGATCAGAAATGATCTTCTTAGGAACACCATGAAGACTGACTATCCGTGAGATATACAGATCTGCTAGTTGACTAGCTTTTATGTCTTCTCGGATAGGAAGGAAGTGAGCAACCTTGGATAGACGATCAATGACTACCCATATAGCATCTCTTCCATTTTTGGTCTTGGGGAGACCGGTAATGAAATCCATGCCAATTTCATCCCATTTCCACTCTGGAATTGATAGAGGTTGGAGAGTGCCAGCAGGTCTTTGATGTTCAGCCTTCACACGACGACAAACGTCGCATTCAGCAACGAACTTAGCGATTTCTTGCTTCATCCCGGACCACCAGAATCTTTGGCGGAGATCCCGATACATCTTGGTACTACCAAGATGGATGGAGAGGGGTGATTCATGAGCTTCTTTAAGGATTATCTCTTTGAGATCCGATTTATCCGGCACAACTAGACGTTTTCCGAAATAAACGGTACCTTGATCATTAATGGAGAAACATTTAGCAACTCCGCTAGCAATGTTCTTCTTGATCTCGGTAATGCCAGAATCTTGCTTCTGAGCCATATTGATCTGGTCTTCAAGAGAGGGCTTCACCTCTAGGTTAGCAAGGAATCCACTAGGAACAATCTCAAGGTTGAGTTTTGCAAGTTCCTCATAGAGAGAAGGTTGTGCTTGCTTAACCATCAGATTGTTGCAATAGGACTTCCGACTTAGCGCGTCAGCAACGACATTGGCTTTGCCGGGTTTATAGTTGAGACCCAAGTCATAATCTTTTATGACTTCCAACCATCTTCTCTGTCTGTTATTCAGATCCGGCTGGGTGAAAAGATACTTCAGACTTTGATGATCCGAGTACAACTCGCAACGATTACCATAAAGGTAGGGTCGCCATTGCTTAAGAGCATGGATCACAGCTGCAAGCTCGAGATCATGAGTAGGATAATTGAGCTCATGTGGTTTCAACTGTCGAGAGGCATAGGCCACCACATGGCCATCTTGCATCAACACACATCCGAGCCCTTGGAGAGAGGCATCGCAATAGACAACGAAGTCTTTGCTTGTGTCCGGAAGGACGAGCACAGGAGCAGTAGTCAGCTTGGTTTTCAAAACCTGGAAACTTTCTTCAGCCTTTTCTGACCATTCGAACTTCTTGTCTTTCTTGAGAAGATCGGTCATTGGCTTTGCAATCTTGGAGAAATTTTCAATGAATCGGCGGTAATAACCCGCCAGACCGAGAAAACTTCGAATCTCCTTAGCTGACTTAGGTGTCTTCCAGTCAAGAACGGCTTGAACTTTATCTGGAATGACTGCAACACCTTTTTCAGAGATAACATGACCCAGGAATATGAGCTCTTTTAACCAGAACTCACATTTGGAAAACTTGGCGTAGAGACGGTGTTCACGAAGTTTGGTTAGCACCAGACGGAGATGTTCATCATGTTCATCTTCGGTTTTGGAGTAGATCAGAATATCGTCGATGTAGACCACGACGAACTTGTCAAGATACTCCATGAAAACAGAGTTCATGAGCCGCATAAAAGTGGCAGGAGCATTTGTAAGGCCAAAGGACATGACAGTGTACTCGTAAAGACCATAACGAGTTGTGAATGCTGTCTTTGGAATGTCCTCCTTTCGGATTTTGATTTGATGGTACCCTGATCTCAAATCCATCTTGGAGAAAACTGTGGCACCGGACAACTGATCAAAAAGATCATTGATTATAGGAAGAGGGTATTTGTTCTTGATAGTCACTGCGTTGAGCGGACGGTAATCAACAACCAGCCGCGGAATGTTGGTATCTCTCTTCTTGACAAAGAGGGTAGGGCATCCCCAGGAAGAAGTACTAGGTTGGATGAAGTTCTTCTCTTCTAACTCCTCTAACTGCTTCTTCAGTTCAACCAACTCTTCCGGAGGCATACGATATGGTCTCCGGGAAACAGGAGCAGTTCCGGGAACCAACTCAATGACAAAGTCCACACTTCGATCAGGTGGCATGCCAGGTAACTCTTCAGGGAAGACATCTGGGAAGTCACGGACCACCCAGACATCAGAGATTTCTGGTTTAGGTAGGACTTCAACGGCATACAACTCGGCTTCAGGGGTAAACCTTGCCGATGGAGGTATTGCGGATGGAGCCCAATACAGAATACTTTTGCCAGAAAGATCGGTCAGAACAATAGACCTAGCTGCGCAATCAATGACAGCCTTGTGCTTTACTAGCCAATCCATGCCCAAGATAACATCGATGTCAGTTGACTTGAGGGCAATGAGAGAGGTGGGGAACAAAAGATGCCCTATACTGATTATGACCTCACGGGTAATCCAAATGGTTTGCCAACGAGACCCGGGAGTTGTGATCTCTAGAGGGGAGGGCATTGTCTCGAAGGGTATATCATGCTTTTGTGCAAACTCTTGTGATATGAATGTATGCGATGCTCCGGAATCAAACAGAACTGTAGCTAGGATTGAGTTTATATAGAGCGTACCCATTAGGACGCTTGGATCCTCTTCAGCCTCATCAGCAGAGACATGGGTCAGACGAGCACGACCAGAGGGATATTTGTCATCCTTCTTGGGCTGAGAATATCCACGACCAGCAGACTTCTGGGGGCACTCCTTTGAGTAGTGGCCAGGCTGACCACAAGAGTAGCAGGCACCACTAGGCACAGTACCCATGGCAGGACGATAGCTTGAACCACCAGAGGGTGGCTTAGAGTTATTGCCAGAAGACCTTGGTGCATAGGGAGCACGAGGTACAGCACTGTAAGGGATCCAGACACGGCGCTTCTTGTTGTTAGAGGAAGACGCACGAGAATCACCTTCTTCACGCCTCTTGGATTTTTCCAGATCCTTTCTTCCGTTCTCCATCAGAAGAGCACGGTTATGCAGGTCTTGGAATGACTGGAAGGTGAAGGGCAGCATCTCATAGCGAAGCTCGGGGTTAAGTCCCTTGCGGAACAGATCTTGCTTATCAGCATCATCAACCACATCACGGGGTGCATAGCGAGACAGTTGAGTGAACTCACGTCCATATGTCTCCACATCCAGCTTCCCCTGAGTGAAGTCCAGGAATTCCCTCCTTTTGATGTCCATGACAGTCTTGGGGATATAGGCTGCACGGAAAGCTGTGACGAACTCCTCCCAGGTAACATCATGTCCTGGCGCTTGAAGAGCCAGAAAACCTTCCCACCAAGAACCAGCTGCTCCCTCTAACTGGTAGGTGGCGAAGTTCACGCGTTCACCTGGTGGAACATGAAGAGCGTTGAACTTGCGCTCGATGGTGCGAAGCCAATCATCAGCGTCAAGAGGCTCCTTTGGGTGGGTGAAGACAGGAGGCAATGCACGGATGAAGTCCCCAAGTGTGACACAGTTGTCGGGACGACGTTCTGTGTTTTGAGCTACACGCTCTAGGAGTTGTTCATTCCTCAGGCGGTTGGTCTCAATGTTGTTAAGAACCTGCGCCATTGTGGGAGGTGGCGGCAGTTCCGGTTCAGCATTGTGTTGTCCACGTCGGTTACGACCACGACCACGACCAGCCATCCTGAAGAGAAAGACAAAGACCATGAGGAACAGATTCCTCAAAAAGGATTCAATGGAATGATAACACTGAATGAATGAAAGGAACAAGATTCAGATCAACTGATGTAACTTCAGGAACACTGAGTTAAGCAACCAAGTACGGAGTACTTTTTAGAGAAAACAACCCAAACCCGTAGATCCTAGATGTTTGGAAATAACAGGGTAGAGGTAAAACCTTTTTCAATCAAAACAAGGTAAGATGACTCAGCATTAGAATGACACCAGATAAGGAGTAAAAAGAATCCTATTCAGATGTTTTTGCAAATACTTTTAGGTTTCAAATAGTTTTCACAACTACTAGACTCAACATCGACCAGTAGAAAGGGTTTCCTATAGGCAGTCCTGCTCTGATACCAAAACCTGTCGGGACCCCCGGAAGGTCGGGGCAAGACAAACCCAGATATCACATCTGGCATAAGCCTAACCAAGATCTCTAGGGCCTACAGGGTGAGAATCGGTAACACAACAGTGACTCTACGACTGAAAGCAAATATATTACAACTCTTAACAGAGTTAAGATCCAAATTTATTACACGCAGAGGTCACTGACCACAATTCAACAAGCAACGGAAAGCAAATTATGTTATCTAGATAACAAGACTGCAAAGGGCCTAAGAGGCCATAACATAAGGCGACGTCCCAGCCCATAAGTCTCAGGCTGCCGCCTGAGGAACTCCGAACTACTCGTCGACGTCGAGGAAGAAACCACCATCAGATGGGAGGACTTCGTCTGAAACAAAGCATGCAAGGCTGAGTACAGGGACTCAGCAAGACTTAGTACAACCTGTTAGCAAAGCGGGTATGCGAGGCTTTATGTGGAACTTATTTTGCGGAAAGCCAGTTTTCCTTTGTAAACAGGAGGGAGCAGAAGCTCGTCTATTCAGACCATTTTCAAAAGGGGTAAGAGAGCGATATCAACTCTAGCTCTAAAAATCATCATGTTGAATCCACCGAATCTTCATCATCACCTGAACTTATCACCTAGGATCACCCCCTCGACACCCTGAGAGGGGATCCTTATCACACATTGACATCAAGTTTTACGATTAGGTTCAAGTTGTCTATGATCACAGAATCCATCACCAAGTCGTCCATAACCGTGGACACGGCTTTTCGAAAAGATTTACCCTGCAGGGGTGTACAATTTTATCCACACGCGCCGACCGACTCTTAGTGCCACTAGATTAACACACTTCCTTGGTGTGCCGGCAGAGGGTGGTCGACCAAAACCTTTCCCTTACTTCGCCTATTCCATGAGTCAAACTAACTGGGGAGCTCCGTCATCGTAGGTAGCCACTCTCCGAGGCGGTCCCGGTCATTGTGTGCAGGGGATCCAGTTCAATGCCTACAGCATCCTTCACCCCGGCCACGCCCTGTATGATGCACTTTGAAAACCTTTTCCACCTTTTCCCCATGCGTATGGCAAATGGAACTCGCAAACTAATTGACTCATGGGTAAGCTAGGTAAGTTCGGGCCAAGGGGTTCCCATAGGCCCCGTGTGGCTGTACGCTCAGTCTTGGTTCCGAAGGCGAGAACTCAGGTCCTAGTATCGGCGAGAACGAGTCAAATCACCACATCCCCATGTGGCGGCCCATCCAAGCCTTTAACATATTTATTAACAACATCACTGATCTTACCACGTCATCCTGTCAAACTAGGTTCATTCGTAGCTCTGATTCATCAACCGGATGGATCAGACTTCAACAGCTAAGCATGGCTAAGCATAACACATATATGGCTCTAGCGATGCGAACAAGCTCAGACCTAGTTTTGCTGGGAGCGGTGGATCAGGAACTCTGGGCTACAAGGATGGAATATGCACACATAGGATATCTACAACTGCCGATAAAACATATTTGAAGCGGATGCAATATGTAAGAACCAGAAGTAAAAGCATTTCGAAACCATGTATGAACCAGGTTAGGGCTTGCCTTGTCCCTCGTTGTTCTGGTGCTGCTCTTCGGTGGCGTTGATCTCAGGCTCGCGTTCGGTCCCTATCGAGAAGAACCAAATACCGGAAAGGAAGAGCACAATCAAGACAAGGTACAATGCAATGCACATACAATATGATGACATGTCATATTAAAGGGGTTTGGGTAACCCTAGGTGCATCGACATAAATTAAAGGGGGTTCGGCATCGATCCCGACATATGAGAGGGGTCGATTTAGGGTTTCTACTAGGGCTCATATTTAATTGGTTCAAAGATGTATGAAACATGGATAAACAACTAGGATTTGTTTTTCTGATCATTTTGATATATTATTTGTATTTTTCTGATTTAAAATGAATTAGTTATGAATTTTCCAAGTTTAATTCATTTTAAATCAATTTCTGAAAATTCTACAAAAATAATAAAAGTTGGACCCACAAGTCATAATTTTATTACTTTCTAAACATTTATGAAATTATTAAAATTCTGACAGATGGGGTCCACCTGTCATATTATTTTCTATTTAAAGAAATACAGAAATGAATATTAGAAAATACAGAAAATAGGAAAAAGTAAATATGGCGTCATGCTGACGTCATCATGACGTCAGCCGGCCATGAGCTCTCAATTGAGCTCCGGTGGAGCTCCAATCCGCCGATTTGGGCAGGTATTGGAGGCGCGCGGTGGGGGAACTGTGCGGGGCGACGCACTGGGCGTTTGGTGGCGCGCCGCCCTCGATTGTCGCGGAGCGTCGCCGGCGACGAGCTCGAGCGGCGGCCGGACAGGGTGCGGCGCGGCGGCGATACGAGGGGGAGAGGCGAGGCGAGGGTATGGGGAGGAGCAGCAGCTCACCGCGAGCGTCTTGGCGGGGTGCGACGGCGGACGCTCGCCGCGAATCGACCGGAGGCCGGCCGGTCCTGCAAGGTTAGGGTTGGCTCTAGGGGGCGCGGGAGAGAGCGGGGGAGGGGGAGAGTGGGGCTAGGGTTCCAGGGCGCGGCGGCGAGCAACTTATAGCCGTCAGGGGGCGGCGGGGTTCATCGTGGCCGCCGGCGCCATCGGGCGGCCGCGCTGCAGCCACCGAGCAGCTTGGAACGGCGGGGACGACGGCATTTTTCCAAAAACCCCCCTGGAAAACGGTTGGGCTGGTGGTGCGGCTGGGCCACTTGGGCCGTTGGGCTGCGGCGAGAGAGGAGAGAGGGAAAGAGAGTGGGCTGAGCCCAGGGAGAGAGAGAGGGGTTTGCATAATTGAAAACAATTTTCAACTTTGTTGCAAATTTTACTCAAATGCAAACTATATGCATGCAATGCTCATGAACACTCATTTATTTATAAACACAAGGTTGGGATGTTACAACTCTACCCCCCTTACAAGAATCTCGTCCCCTAGGCCCATAAATGGTGAAGTATCGTGTAGTCGACGTTCACACGACACCACTAGAAGAATGACACCACAACTTAAATATCATAACATTGAATATTACTCAACCATAATTCACTACTAACATTTAGACTTCACCCATGTCCTCAAGAACTAAACGAACTACTCACGAGACATCATATGGAACATGATCAGAGGTGATATGATGATGAATAACAATCTGAACATAAACCTTGGTTCAACGGTTTCACTCAATAGCATCAATAACAAGTAGAAATCAACACCGGGAGAGTTTCCCCTATCAAACAATCAAGATCCAACCCAAATCGTTACAGCGGTGACGAGGTGTAGCGGTGGAGATGGCGGTGATGATGATGATGACGGTGGTGATGGAGATGATGTCCAGCTCGATGACGATGACGATGGCGTCGATTTCCCCCTCCGGGAGGGAATTTCCCCGGCGGATTCCTGCCCGCCGGAGAGCTCTTTTCTCTGGTGTTCTCCGCCCCGCGAGGCGGCGTGACTCTTCGCGACGTACCCTCCGGAGCTTAGGTTTTCGGACGAAGACGTACGCGAAGAAAGGAGGCGAAAGAGGGTTGTGGCCCCTCCTCACAGGCGGCGCGGCCAGCCTTGGGCCGCGCCGGCCTATGAGGTGGGCCCACCTCGGTCCCCTCTCCCCTTCGGCTCTCTTCGTCTTCTCGAAAAATAGGAATTTTCGTGTAATTCCCGTCAATTGCGATCTTCCGAAATATTGCATCTGACGGTGCTTTTTCCAGCAGAATCCTGGCTCCGGTGCGCGATCTCCAAATAATCATGAAATATGCAAAATAGATGAAATAACATAAGTATCATCTCCAAATATGAAATATATCAATGAATAACAGTAAATTATGATATAAAATAGTGATGCAAAATGGACGTATCAACTCCCCCAAGCTTAGACTTCGCTTGTCCCCAAGCGAAACTGAACTCGGTAAACAAGACCACATGTTTATGGAGTGAAGAGTCGATCAATAAAATACGGACAAGAAGCATCATATTAATTCACACAAGACATAATAGTGAACAACTTCCTCATATAATTCAACTTGAAACAAGTAAAAGGAAATCACAAGTGAAGGTGCATAGAAAATCATAATTGGTGATGGCAAACTTTGTTCTTGGTCAGAGAACAGTTAACAGATTATACTTATCTATCGAGCGGAGCTCTTATATTAAAGCTTATATAGTAGAACTTGCATACTCAATCATAATAATCTCCTCATAATCATTGATAATCTTCAAAGCTATATTCATCAGATAAAACTTGTACTAAACAAGGAAGAATAAAAGGCATGATTAAATATATCACAAGATAGATGGTTGGATCACAACAACTCAAATGCTTGTTTAAGACGGAGGGAAATAGGTTTACTGACTCAACATAAAGTAAAAGATGGGCCCTTCGCAGAGGGAAGCAGGATTAAATCATGTGCTAGAGCTTTTCAAGTTTTGAAATCATATAGAGAGCATAAAAGTAAATTTTTGAGGGTGTTTGTTGTTGTCAACGAATGGTAGTGGGTACTCTAACCCCCTTGCCAGACAAACTCTCAAAGAGCGGCTCCCATTTTATTTTTGTTTTTGTGTGGCACTCCTTCCAACCTTTCTTTCACAAACCATGGCTAACCGAATCCTCGGGTGCCTGCCAACAATCTCATACCATGAAGGAGTGCCTTTTTATTTATTTTAGTTTTATTATGTTGACACTCCTCCCCACCTTTGCTTTCTCAAGCCATGGCTAACCGAATCCTTCGGGTGTCGTCCAACAATCACATACCATGGAGGAGTGTCTATTTTGGTTAATTAATTTGGGACTGGGAATCCCATTGCCAGCTCTTTTTGCAAAGTTATTGGATAAGTGGATGAAGCCACTAGTCCATTGGTGAAAGTTGCCCAACAAGATTGAAAGATAAAACACCACATACTTCCTCATGAGCTATATAACATTGACACAAATAAGGAGTAATAAAGTTTTGAATTGTTTAAAGGTAGCACATGAAGTATTTACTTGGAGTGGCAGGAAATACCACACAATAGGTAGTTATAGTGGACACACATGGCATGGGTTTTGGTTTAAAGGTTTGGATGCACGAGAAGCATTCCCTCTCAGTACAGGTCTTTGGCTAGCAAGGTTAAATAGCAAGCATAAGAGTTGAGGGAAACAAACAAATATACATGTGATAGAAACAATCATGCATCTTACTTGTAAGCACAAACAATCTTAACTTCAGAATACTAAGCTAAGAACTGATAAGAAAGATAATAACATCTTCTACATGTATTTCCTCTATTCTTCTTAAACTCAAAGTGTTGTTGCTATTGACCAATGCTAAGTTTGCCAAAACCAAACAGATTTACTTAATGCTCCCAAAGTGATACCAATACTTAACAACAAGATCAATCATATAATAGAGATTGCAAACTAAAATAAGATGTGCAATATGTATATGATAAAACTTCTCATTAATATTCCATAACGATAACTCACACCAAGGGATACATAGATAACCAACTAAAGAGAGATACTTCCATACCGCAACACATCTTATATGATAACTTCCCTACTCATGATATGACACTACTTGATAATAAAAAGTAAAAGATAGTGATGATGTGATACCGCGGCACTCCCCAAGCTTGGAACAAACCAAGGGGATGCCAATACCGATGATGAATTACTCCTTCGGTGGTGATGGTGATGCCCCGTTCCTGCGATCCTTAAGGATATCCTTCAACTTCCGCCTCTCAGTTTGGTAATTCTGCACTAAAACTTGAAGAGATTCATTGTTATCTGAAAGTGGCGGTGGCGGTCTTGTGATGGTAGTTGAGTAATACTCCAGCATTCTGCGAAGTCGGTTGTTCTCCTCAAGAAGTATCTCCACTTCCCTTCTCAGCGCACGGTATTGATCACAAAACTCATCTGTAACCCGTAGCGCTTCCTCCGCACAAGGGAAAGAATTGAGGCTAAGAGCAGGCGGTAGAGGTCCCTGCAAGTTATGAGAAAAAGAACGTCCAGTGTTAACCGATCCCACCAAGATTGGCTTACTCCCCATAGTTTGCCACTTCCTTTTCATTGATGACGTCTCCTCCACTTCCTCCTTGAATTCTTCCTTCAAAGGTCCCTTGTCCTTGTTGTTGGAGGCCATGGTGCTTCTAAATCAAAAACAGATCCTGGCAGAAACAGCTCGAAACAAAACACGCCGAGAAAACGATATACGGACCTCCAGTGGTCCGGGGATTATATAGCAGTAATTTTTACGACAGAAGGAAAGTACCAGATCGAACATGAGTCGGAGGGGGACAACGAGGCGGTGTCCTCATAGGGCGGCGCGGCCAGGCTGGGGCCCGCGCCGGCCTATGGGGGCACGCCCTCGTGCGTCTCCTCCACTCCGTTTCGATCTCGTAATTTTTCATATTTTCCAAAAACAGCAAAAACATTGTTCGGAAAGTAAAACACGGACTTTTTATTACCAGTACTGTTACCTATTCAAAGTCGAACTCTGCAGGACTGTCAACTTGACCTTTGATGTAAGCTTCCGGAGTTACCACTTGGATAATATCAACATCTTCATTATAAGAATCTCCAGAGATATAATGCTTAAGTCTCTGCCCATTCACTACTTGTGTGGCATTACCTTGAAGAGAGCTAATTTTAATTGCTCCTGATCGATAAACCTCATCAATGACATATGGTCCTTCCCATTTTGAGAGTAATTTCCCTGCAAAGAATCTGAGACGAGACCGATACAATAGGACTTTGTCCCCAACATTAAATTCTCTTTTGATAATTCTTCTATCATGCCATTTCTTAACTTTCTCCTTAAAGAGTTTAGCATTTTCATATGCCTCACTTCTCCATTCATCTAAAGAACTCAATTGTAGCAATCTCTTCTTACCGGCAAGTTTGAAATCTTTATTAAGTTCCCTTACAGCCCAATAAGCTTTGTGCTCTAGTTCTAACGGTAAATGACAAGCTTTTCCATAAACCATTTTATACGGTGACATACCCATTGGATTTTTATAAGCAGTTCTATAAGCCCATAGTGCTTCCTTCAATTTGCTAGCCCAATTCTTTCTAGATTTATTAACGGTCTTTCCCAAAATAGATTTAATCTCTCTATTTGATAATTCTACTTGACCACTAGTTTGAGGGTGATAAGCGGAAGCAATTCTATGATTAATACCATACTTAGCAAGAGTTTTTCTAAAACCTCCATGAATAAAATGAGAACCTCCACCAGTCATAATATATCTAGGTACTCCAAATCTAGGAAAAATAATATCTAAAAGCATTTTTAAAGAAGTCTCACCATCAACACTTTTTGTGGGTATAGCTTCTACCCATTTAGTAACATAATCAACAACGCGACAAGTATATGAGTGTTACCTTCTGAAGAAGGGAAAGGACCCATGAAGTCGAATCCCCAACAATCGAATGGTTCAATAACAAGAGTATAATTCATAGGCATTTCATTGCGTCTGGAGATATTACCAACCCTTTGACATTCATCACAAGATAAAATAAACTTCCTTGCATCTTTGAAGAGAGTTGGCCAATAAAAACCTGATTGTAGAACCTTTTGTGCGGTTCTATCTCCGCGTGATGTCCTCCATAAGCACTACCATGACATTTACTCAATATCTCCTGTTGTTCATATTCAGGAACACATCTTCGCATAATACCATCCACTCCTTCTTTATATAAGTGTGGGTCATCCCAAAAATAATGCCTCAAGTCATAAAAGAATTTCCTCCTTTGCTGAGCTGAAAAGGTTGGAGGCAAGTACTTGGATACAATAAAGTTAGCATAATCAGCATACCAAGGGCTATCTCGCGAGCTCACCTTTATTACAACCAATTGTTCATTTGGAAAACTATCATTAACAGGAACAGGATCATAAGCAATATTTTCCAATCTAGATAAATTATCAGCAACAGGATTATCAGCACCTTTTCTATCTATAATATGTAAATCAAATTCTTGCAAAAGAAGTACCCATCTAATAAGCCTCGGCTTAGCATCTTTCTTTGTCATAAGGTATCTAATTGCAGCATGATCAGTATGAATCGTGACTTTTGAATCAACAATATAGGATCTAAACTTGTCACAAGCAAAGACTACAGCTAATAATTCTTTTTCAGTTGTAGCATAATTTCTTTGAGCAGCATCAAGAGTCTTGCTAGCATAATGAATAACATTTAATTTTTTATCTACTCGCTGTCCAAGAACAGCGCCTACAGCAAAATCACTAGCATCACACATAATTTCAAAAGGCAAATTCCAATCAGGAGGTTCAACTACAGGAGCAGTTGTTAAGGCTTTCTTTAGGGTTTCAAAAGCTTCCTTACAATCATCATCAAAAACAAAAGGTACATCTTTTTGAAGAATATTAGTAAGAGGCTTTGAAATCTTGGAGAAATCTTTAATAAATCTCCTATAAAACCCAGCATGACCAAGAACACTACGAATACCTTTAACATCCCTCGGATAGGGCATCTTCTCAATTGCTTCAACTTTAGCTCTATCAACTTCAATACCTCTCTCGGAAATTTTATGTCCCAATACAATTCCTTCATTAACCATAAAGTGGCATTTCTCCCAATTAAGAACAAGGTTAGTTTCTTCACATCTCTGCAAAACTTTATCGAGGTTTCGCAGCAATTATCAAAAGAATTTCCATAGACAGAAAAATCATCCATGAATACCTCTACAATACTCTCGCAAAAACCATGAAAAATAGCAGACATGCATCTTTGAAAAGTAGCAGGAGCATTACATAAACCAAAAGGCATACGCCGATAAGCATAAGTTCAATAGGGACAAGTGAAAGTGGTTTTCTCTTGATCTTTAGTTTTAACAGCAATTTGTGAAAACCCAGAATAACCATCAAGAAAGCAAAAATGAGTATTTTTAGACAACCTTTCTAGCATTTGATCAATAAATGGTAAAGGGTAATGATCTTTCTTAGTAACTTTATTAACTTTTTGAGGGATGAGCTCATCATTATCATTAGGCACAGTCATTCCTCCTTTCTTAGGAACACAATGCACAGGACTAACCCATCTACTATCAGCAATAGGATATATAATACCAGCTTCAAGAAGTTTTAATACCTCATTCCTTACCACCTCCTTCATCTTCGGAATTAGACGACGTTGATGTTCAACAACAGGCTTTGCATCATCTTCCATATTAATAGCATGTTGGCAAATAGAGGGAGAAATCCCCTTCAAATCATCAAGAGTGTAGCCAATAGCTCCTCGGTGTTTCTTCAATATTTCCAATAACCTTTCTTCCTCAATCTCTGAAAGCTTAGAACTAATAATAACAGGATATATTTTCTTATCATCAATATGAGCATACTTAAGATTATCAGGCAATGGTTTTAAATCGAAAACAGGATCTTCCTTTGGTGGTGGTGTTGTACCTAAATCTTCAACTGGCAAGTCATGTTTAAGGATAGGTTGACGAAGGAAAATTTCATCAAGCTCATTTCTTTCTTCCCTAAAGACTTCACTCTCACTATTCTCCAAATGTTGCTGCAAAGGATTATTAGGAGCAAGAGCAATAGACGCACACTGTTCAACTCTAAAATCATTATTAGGCAAATCAGCTTTATAAGGAGTTTTAGCAAATTTAGAGAAATTAAACTCATAAGATTCACCAGCAAATTTAGTAACAATCTTCTCCTTCTTGCAATCTATAACAGCTCCACAAGTATTTAGGAATGGTCTACCAAAAATAATAGGACAATACTTACTAGCAGCAGAACCAAGTACCAAAAATCAGCAGGATATTTAATCTTACCACATAAAACTTCCACATCTCGAACAATACCAATTGGAGAGATAGTTTCTCTATTAGCTAACCGAATAACCACATCAATATCTTCAAGTTCACAAGAACCAATTTCGTGCATAATCTCCGTGTAAAGCTCATAAGGAATAGCACTAATACTTGCACCAATATCACATAAACCATAATAAAAATGATCACCAATTCTAACAGATAGCATAGGAACACTAGTTTTTCTAGACTTATTAGGATGCGAAACAATATTAGAAGCATCTTCACAGAAGATAATATGACCATCTTCCATATTTTCAGTCACAAGATCTTTAACTATTGCAACAGCAGGTTCAACCTTAATTTGTTCTTCGGGTTCTATAGGTTTCTTTTCACTTTTATTAACCGCACTAGATATAACAGAGTACTCCTTCATTTTAGCAGGAAAGGAGTTTTTTCAATATAAGCTTCAGGAATAACATGATCAACAGTTTCAATTACTACACATTTGTTTATAGATGAATCAATTTTATCCTTATACGGTTCATGATACTTATCAAAATTCTTCTTAGGCAATTCATAGTGAGAGGCAAAAGCTTTGTAAAGATTTGCAACAACTTGAGAATCAAGACCATAAGTAGCACTGATATTGCGAAATTTATCAGTATCCATAAAAACTTCAATGCATTTATAATCATAATTTATACCTGACTCTCTATCTTTGTCGTTCTCCCATCCTTCAGTATTCTCCTGGATCCGATCAAGAAGGTCCCTTTTAAACTCTTCTTTGTTGCGTGTAAATGATCCAAAACAAGAAGTATCCAGCAAGGTCTTGTCTTGAAAAGAAAGTCTTGCATAGAAATTATCAATAATAACATTACCAGGAAGCTCATGAATGGGGCATTTGAGCATTAAAGACTTCAATCTCCCCAAGCTTGGGCAATACTCTCTCCATCATGAGGCCAGAAATTATATATGCGGTTCCGATCTTTGTGAATTTCACTTGGAGGATAGAATTTGGAATAAAATAAAGGCACAATGTCCTCCCAATCAAGAGAATCACCATTCTTCAGCAATTTATACCAATGCGCCGCTTTACCAGACAGCGATATAGAGAATAGTTTCTTTCTAACTTCATTCATAGCAATACCTGCACATTTGAATAACCCGCATAATTAATGTAAAAACAGTAAATGATCACCAGGATGGACAGTTCCATCCCCTTCATAGCGGTTATCCATAACACGTTCAATAATTTTCATAGGTATTTTATATGGTATTACTTCCTCACCTGGCGCCTCATCCACTACCGTTGCAGTAGTAGTAGATTTCCCAAATAGAAATTGAAGAGAAGATCTCTCCATAATGACTTATAGCAGCAGGCAGAAATAAAATCAGCACAACAGTAAAGGTTTTCCTTACCAATTCCACTTACCAATAGCGCTTCACTCCCCGGCAACGGCGCCAGAAAATAGTCTTGATGACCCACAAGTATAGGGGGTGTATCGTAGTATCTTCGATAAGTAAGAATGTCGATCCCAACGAGGAGCAGAAGGTGTTGACAAGCAGTTTCGATGAAGGATTCACTGTAAATGCTCACAGACAAGTATTCAAGGGGTTTTGATGTAACAGATGAATAAAGTACGAGTAAGTAAAATGCGAGAGAAATAATTGCAGCGAGTGGCCCAATCCTTTTAGCACAAAGGACAAGCCGGTTTGTTTACTTATAATGACCAAACGTTCTTGAGGACACACGGGAATTTATTCTAGTGCTTTCGCTTCATGTAGCTAAATAATCTTCATTGTTTTGATAAGTGTTGTGTGGGTGAACCTATGCTAATGCACCGCCCTTCCTAGGACTAATACATACTTGTGATTATACCCCTTGCAAGCATCCGCAACTACAAGAAAGTAATTAAGATAAATCTAACCACAGCCTTAAACTCTAAGATCCTGCAATCCCTCCTGCATCGATATACCAACGGGGGTTTAGGTTTCTGTCACTCCGGCAACCCCGCAATTGGCAAACGAGTACAAGATGTATTCCCCTAGGCCCATAAATGGTGAAGTATCGTGTAGTCGACGTTCACACGACACCACTAGAAGAATGACACCACAACTTAAATATCATAACATTGAATATTACTCAACCATAATTCACTACTAACATTTAGACTTCACCCATGTCCTCAAGAACTAAACGAACTACTCACGAGACATCATATGGAACATGATCAGAGGTGATATGATGATGAATAACAATCTGAACATAAACCTTGGTTCAACGGTTTCACTCAATAGCATCAATAACAAGTAGAAATCAACACCGGGAGAGTTTCCCCTATCAAACAATCAAGATCCAACCCAAATCGTTACAGCGGTGACGCAGCGGTGGAGATGGCGGTGATGATGATGATGATGATGATGACGGTGGTGATGGAGATGATGTCCAGCTCGATGACGACGACGATGGCGTCGATTTCCCCCTCCGGGAGGGAATTTCCCCGGCGGATTCCTGCCCGCCGGAGAGCTCTTTTCTCTCTGGTGTTCTCCGCCCCGCAGAGGCGGCTGTGACTCTTCGCGACGTACCCTCTGGAGCTTAGGTTTTCGGGACGAAGACGTACGCGAAGAAAGGAGGCGAAAGAGGGTTGTGGGCCCCCTCCTCACAGGGCGGCGCGACCAGGCCTTGGGCCGCGTCGGCCTATGAGGTGGGCCCACCTCGGGTCCCCTCGGCTCCCCCTTCTGGCTCTCTTCGTCTTCTGGAAAAATAGGAATTTTCGTGTAATTCCCGTCAATTGTTGATCTTCCGAAATATTGCATCCTGACGGTGCTTTTTCCAGCAGAATCCTGGCTCCGGTGCGCGATCTCCAAATAATCATGAAATATGCAAAATAGATGAAATAACATAAGTATCATCTCCAAATATGAAATATATCAATGAATAACAGTAAATTATGATATAAAATAGTGATGCAAAATGGACGTATCACTCACCCGCAGCAAACATTCCTCTATTCAGCTCCTTTCTCTGTCCACAGGTACACTGATGGTTAGCTGAATGGATTCTTTATCAAATGTGGGCTCACTTCCTTTCTGACAAGCGATGCTCTACGTTGTGAGCTCGGTGCCTCAAAACTTTTATTTGGGATCGGTGGTGACGTGTTAGCTTTTTCAGCAATTGGGCACCGGCTACATTGTGGAAGGCAGAGCAAGAACAATAGAAGAGCCAACAGCTGGCAAAAGTGCCACGTAGGCGGGCTATAAGCGCCCACTATTGTCCTACTTCCTCTTGGCGTGATACTCCCTCCGTCCACAAATAAGTGGACGTGTGGGATTTTCAAGGTAAATTAGTAAAAGGAAAGAAAAAATGCATTGGAGCACTCGTATCTTAAGAAACACATGTACTCAACCACGGTTGTAGATTTTCTCGGCGCAAGACTTTTCCCCAGCAGTTGTGGCTTTCAGTTGTTCGTGGGTGTGGGGAGGAGCTCCGCCGCATCGGTAGAAAGCAAAGAGGAACGGCGGCTCTCGATCGTGCGGTGTACTCGTAAATCACGTGCGACCCATGCCCTAATAATTCACAATGCATTGATGAGGGCTATCACTTCATCATCCAATAAAATGTAGTAACTATCGTAATAATATTGTCTCTTAAGCCATGTAGTACAGTGCAAGATGCTTTAGAGAAATAAACCTCTATTTTATTGCTAATACACATGGTTATTTATTCTAGGCAAATGCCTACCGAAAGATGTAGGAATAGGAAAAATGTAGGATTGCAATGTCATGTCCACTCCAATCCTATAGGAATTCATAGAAACCAAACTTTGTTTGATTCCACCATAGGAAAAGTAAAGGATTCTTAAAAAGAGGCATGAGTAGATGTTTAATTTCCTATGGAATCTGTGCAAAGGAATCCTTAGGAAAAATTCTTATCGAAAACAATCCTACAAATCAAATAGCCAAGGATTCAATTCTACCAATTTCCTATGCAAATCCTTGGTGTTCACCCAATCCTCTCGAATACTCATCCAACAAATGCACTAATACTTTGATGGGGAGTTTTTTTATTCTAGGCAAGAATAGAGGGTTTGCGGGGATCACTTGAGAAGTGTATTAACCAAAGAAGGCATAAGTAATACACCAACACACACTAACATGCCCTTAATGGATGTATCTCCATAAACTCCCTCTGTTCTTTATTACTACTACTAGTTTATGTACTTCTTAACTAATATGGGATAATCATGAAATATATTTTCTAACATTCAGCCAAAATATAGTGTTTTGACTTTCTAAAATACTGAAAAAGCTAGTAATTAAAAATATTTGAGCTAACAAATCTATGAAGTTTGAAAATATTTTGTATTCCGTCTGAAAGTTGTGTCACTTGGTGTGAGATTCACACAAAAATGATGAAAATATCAAACCTTCAAAATAATTGTAGTAATTCGACCGTTAAGTGCGTTTCATAATTTTGGAAAATCGATTCTATTTGCAATTAAAACTAGTAGTTGGTGATCCCCGATCATCTGATTTGCTCTTAAACAGCTCAATCCTAAATTTGAACCTCCCTGCAACAGAACACGATAGTTGGTGGTTTGTGCGAAAAAAATAACAGTTTAAATAAGTGTTTACGCAACGAAGGCAGCAATAAGCGGTAGTTTGTGCAATTTCCTCGTGTAAACAACATGTAGCGTCGAAGTAGTAGTACTAGGAGTACAGAAATCTTGTGTAATTTCTAGTTCTACACATTACTAGTGTCCACTGTTTGAGAGTTGATGGTGAATGGGTCTAATTTTCAATCGAATGAGAATTAGCAAATTGATTTCTATGACAAAAGCATACAAAGCGAGTAAAACCAACATACCCGCATTCGCCGCTGCTACCAGCATGCGATGCCTCCACGAGTGCATTGACGGCTGCTGCAAATCCTCGGAAGGCATCTAGGTCTTGCAGATCGTCGATTGCCGCTGTCCGGCTAAGCTTAACCAGCATAGCTGCCGCCAAGATATCTCGGATTTGGACCACATGCAGAAGCTGATTGGGGTCGAAGGATTGCCTGATTCGGAATTTGAAGTACCAAGCCCTCGGCTCCGATGGTGGAAGTTTGGAACTCGGCCCGGCCAGAACCTCCCAAATCTGTGTGTGGCAGTGGATGCCCATCGGCATCCCCAATGTTGCCGACACCGTGATGTGGTCGGTCGCACTTTGGTCCCCACTAAAGGCTGGGGCTGCAGCACGTCGCCGCCGCCCCCGACGTCCCCACGACGGCATCGCCATGGAACGAGGCGCTGAGTTTGTTGGCGAACCCGAAGCCCTGGATGGCAAGTGCTTCTTCACAATGGAAGCATCCTCACCCGGCGAGGTTCGCCCCCGGCGCATGCCTCTGCTCCGACCAGCCCACTTTGCCGCTGCTGCCTGGGCTGCCGCCGATACCTGGGCCACCGCCGCCATGGGATCCCCCTCCCTCCTCTCCCTCTCCTAGATCAAAGGGCGCCAGGAGTCTAGCCACAGCAAGACACAGAGCCGCCTGCTTCATCGCACACCAATGGCACACAGATATTTGCGAGCTTTTAGCGCACACCCCTCCGAGGCTGAGTCGTGGAGCCTGGGTGCACGGGGCTAAGGCTGGAGGAGTCGCCATGGGACGAGGGGTGTCGAGTGCTCGGGCAAGTACGGGAAAGGCGAAGTTTTGCATAACCTTATATGATCACATCAATGCTTCTCAAGGAGCCAAATACTGTATGAGAAACCGGAAAAGTTTGAACGTTTGCATAATGCATCCTTCCAATGCACGCCTACGTACCCAACGTATACGCCAGCTAAGGTAGAAAGCCAACTCAGTTGCTACTTTGTTGGCAAAATGTACCATGGCTCAATCTCAGGTCACACACCCATGAAGCCAAGTTAACTCATCTATCAATTGTCACCCTCTTCATCCCACTGTAGGTATAGTAAGGTTGCTTCGAGTTTGATCTTTTGTATTGTTTCTTGTAAGGTTCGTGAATAATCTAATAAAAAAAGTCGTGTGCATCCTTTGGATGCAGAAGCTAGGACGATTTTTTCCCCATTTCGAAAAAAATCAATTGGTGTATTTTGGTTATATTCAAAATTTTACTTGAAACTTGTTGGTCATGCCATTCTACTACTCGCCTAACACTTTTTCTACGTGGGAAAGATACGAGCGATTCAACAAAAAGCACATCCGTCCCCCTCCCCGAGTGATTTGTCCTAGATATGAAATCAAACTACAAGTGGTTCAAAAAGGCAATCGAAAAACATGGATTGTTCATCAGTTTGTACATAGCTAGGGAAAATACCAGAATGTCATATTAGTGTTTTAGAGAAGAGCCCTTCAAGTAGTTTGGCACCATGTTGGACACCGTCCAGCTTAATTCCACCCAAACATGATTTTTTTCGTTTGAATATGTCTAGACTTTGTTTATCATCTTCAATGCTTATTGTATGACATAAGAAGACTATGTGCTTTGGTTTTAGTTTTTAATGCCCAATTGAATCTTGGTCAAACCCTAGGTTTGACCAAGATTTAAACAAGTTCAAAACATGAAAATGAAAAAGTAAGTCTGGATCCTTCTTAGTCACTCCAAAATGAATCTTTTGGAAGGTTTTTTAATTTCCATGTTTGAAACCAAAACCACTTCTCTTCATGCTTGACTTCATAAGACAGAGTTTAGGGTTAGGTGTAGATACATGATTTTTCTGGTTTGAATATGTCTAGAACTTGTTTAATTTATCAACTTGAATACTTATATGACATAAGAAGACTATGTGCTTTGGTTTTTCATTTTCTTGATTTTTTCGATTTTTTATGCCCATTTGAATCTTGGTCAAATCCGAGATTTGACAAAGATTTAAAGAAGTTTAAAACATGGAAATGAAAAAGTAAGCATGGGTCCTTTTTAGTCACTCCAAAATGAAGCTTTTGGGAGGTTTTTTTGAAATTTCCATGTTAATTTGAAACCCAAAACCACTTCTCTTCATCCTTGACTTCCCAATTAATACCGAGTTTAGGGTTGTTAGGGGGTACGTAGATACATGCTTTTCTGCTATGAATATACATATGTGAACCTTGTTAATCAACCTGAATGCTTACTATATGACATAAGAAGATAATCCATGACGTGAAACGCGAGTCTTGGAGGTACAATCTGTAGTCTGGACTCCATCTCGGTGAAGACAAGCATGGCAGCCAAATCCATAGTCATTGAGAGATCAGGCCGCTGGCGGCAACGGGGTGGCGCCGAAACCCTACGCAGCCCGTCGCATACCTTGCCTCTCCGGTTTTCTCGAGGCGGCGATGACGATAGAAGCATAGGTTGGCGTTTCGCTGCTTTTCTTTATAGTATCGGACATGAAGAGGGCGTGCTTTGCGCTGATTTCTCTTACCCAGGACGGACGAAGCCAGAAGAAACCGTGGGACTTTGAGATATGGAGACAGACCCGGTTACGTTTCTATTTCTGTTTTCAGCACGAAGTCATACATAGGAAAGGAAAGCATCTAGATCCGGTTTTGACGAACCAGAAGAGCGGAAAGCAAGGACAGATTTATTTGGACGTACGAACAGAACAAGGAGGAAAAGATCCGGTTTTTCTGAAGGACGAAACGGAAGTCCAGTTGCAGATCGGAAGGCATTAGGGGTCCGATTTTTTTGACGGACGAAAATTTATTCCGGTTTTTTTAACCTACCAACACCACCGATCCGTAACTTATTAGTAGAGATTTAAATTTGACGTCAGTTTACATGAAAAAATGTACACGATGAACCAGTACAGTATAGGTCATTAACATATTGCCAACTTTTTGCTGAACCCACTATATCTTGTTAGACACATTTGGCAATGGAGAAAATGACCGTGCTAATTTGTCAATTTATACCGTAGAACTTTCTATATATTTGCTTACATAACCGCAGTTGCGGAGCCAGGATGGGCCGACGCCTCAGGCCATCTTCACACTACAGTAGCTACAGTGTCGCTACATTGTCTATTTTTGCTACAGTAAAGCCTACGTTCCTGGCTCACGCCCCGGGCCAAGGCCCGTGTGGCCTGGGGCCTGTCTCCGCCACTGCATAACCGTACCCTACGCACCTTTATTGAGATATAGCAAAAGTACCCGTGCGTTGCACCGGGGGAACAAATACTCAAACACGTGGTATTTTAGGTTTTATTTTCTTTTGAGTGTAACCTCTAATGTTTTATTCATGCAGGCTAAAAAAATCCACAACAATGCTTAAACAAAATAATTGGACAAAGATCCAAATTTAAAAACAAACAAAAAAACAGGGAGAAGACTCCCACCTGGCCAGGCAAAGCACAGCCCAATCAGCCCAAGCCCATCTCGTGTGGAAACCCTAAACCGGCCAGCACCCTCTCCCTGGAATTTTTGCAACCCACACCCCCGCTGCCGCCCCCTAGCTCCTCTTCTCTCCCAGCAAGCCCCGAGCCCCTCTCGTTCCCCAGCCCCTGCTCGCCTCCACCTCCCGCGAGAGCCCGTCCCTCCTTCTCCGGTGGCCGCCGCCCCGAGGTCCGCCGCTCCTCCCCGCTCGCGCCGCCGCCACGAGCTGTGCACGCAACGCCGTGTCGAGCCCCGCCTCTCTGCTTCTCCTGTGCACAACCGGAGGCGTCCCTGCTCATCCCCTCACGCGTCGACCACGTCCTCCTCCTGGAGGCTCATGTCAAGTTCGACATTGACCTCGTTTTCCACCGCCTTGACCGTCATGCTCTCGCCCCACAATTTTTGGCACCCAGCGCCATCATCGACAACCGCCATCTCATGGCCGAGCTCCCCTTTTTTCAATGGTGCTCTCTCGTTGATTCACCTCCTTGATATTCTAGGCTAATCGAGGTTTTATCACTTACCACCACTAGTTGAGAAAATTTTATCGCAAAACCACAACTCTAGAAACTTTTTTCACAAAACACCAATATTTGGGGTAATTGTATCACAAAACACATAAATCTCTACTGGTCCGACTTGACAAGTAATTAGTTGGCAGTAGTTATCTTGAGTTACACCCAATTATCTGTACTCTCTCCTGAGCATGTTTGTGTGACAATATGACAATATTTGTTACACAATAATATTTGCTAAGCACCTGTTGTCCGAGCCCCCTCCTCCTCTTCCCCTCACCTCGCTGCTGCCAGAGAGAGCCGCCGGGAAAGCATGCGCGGTTCCCAAGGACGGCGGCGGCGGGGATCTCTCCAGTGTTGCTCGTTTGGCCGACGGGTGGCACACCCATGTCCGAGGTCTGGAGCTGCAGTCCCCGATCTGGCTCCGGCGGTGGTGCTGGTCTGGCGGACCCCGACAGTGGAGTCCCTGATCGCGGCAGGACGTCCATGCCCAGGGTGGGTATGGTGAGGAGGTGCGGTGGGAGTTTCGGGTGGCTATGGTAGGGGCCTAGCCACTCAACGCCAACGTCGGGAGCTGTCTCCGAGCTTCTTTTTTGCTTCGTTTCGTCGGTGCGGGGGAGTTCGGTCGGTTGGATTGGCGGTGGCCAGCTGGAGGTGTGCATCAAGGTGTGGTTGCTACTTGTCTTGGTCGGTGCTCTGGTGGTGAGAGACTTGGAGAGGTGGGATCTGCTGCACGCGCAGTCTAGGGTGACTCGCTGCCAACAGGGCCGGAGCAGGGGCTCCCATGGTTCCCCCGCCTCCTCTATGTTCTGTCGGCAGCAGCACCCTGGGCATGGACGTCCTGCCGCAACACACCTGGCCCGATCCCTTCCGCTGAAGCCCATGGGTGCCTCCACTGCCGGGGTCCGCCGGACCAGCACTGTCGCCGGAGCCAGATTGGGGACTGCAGCTCCAGATCTCGGACATGGGTGTGCCACCCGTTGGCCAAACGCGCAGCACTGGAGAGATCCCCGCCACCGTCGTCCTTGGGAACCGCGCAGGCTTTCCCGGTGGCTCTCTCTGGCAGCGGCGAGGTGAGGGGAAGAGGAGGAGGTGGCTCGGACAATAGCAGGTGTGTAGCAAATATTATTGTGTAACAAATATTATCATATTGTCACACAAACATGCTCAGGAGAGAGAGAGAGTACAGATAATTGGGTGCCACTCTAGATAACTACTGTCAACTAATTACTTGTCAAGCCGGATCAGTAGAGATTTATGTGTTTTGTGATACAATTACCCCAAATATTGGTGTTATGTGAAAAAAGTTTCTAGAGTTGTGGTTTTGTGATAAAAATTTCTCAACTAGTGGTGCTAAGTGATAAAACCTCAGGCTAATCAGAGCGTATATAAGCTGGTGGTATTCATCTTAATAAAACGATGTGGGACTATTGAACCCCATTCAATTCAATCAGTTGACGATTTCTATTAGAAACAGAACTGGTTTGTGGCCCATTAATTAATACAAAGATGGCCCTATGCAGAGCGCGCACACGAACGGACGCCGGGGAATTGAGCGGAGGTCTGAGGGAATAAAACACGAACCGGTACAATGGCAATTTACAATAATATGCGATTTGGTGGGAGGGCAAAACGGTCAAAAAAAGCGTTGACGAAACTTTTTGGCAGAAACCTTAGCTCCTTTATTATTAGGTATAGAATAAATAGAATAGAATAGATAGATAGATAGATTGTTGTCGCTGTAAAAAAATGCAGGATCATTCAGATGTCTGTATTTGTTGCAATTGTGTTCTTGCAGGATCCCCCAAGTCAAGATTCTGCTGTCACGATCAGGAGATAGAGGAAGCATATGTTGAGCTGCTGGATTCATCGGAACAGACTCTCGGTTGCATGCTGGAGCTGCAGGAGGTTTGGCTACCTGCTATTTGTTTCTCCGTCGAGCTATAGTAGTCCATACTATGATTTCCCAGGCTTTCTTACTTTGTGCAACATGTATGTTTTCGAAAACTTTCTGTAGGCTTTACTGGAGAGGAACGAGGCTGCAAAGGGTCCGAACGGTACTACTACTGTCCAGTCTTTATCATTCTGAAAGATGTCTTTAAACGTTGTTAATCCCGATCAACTTAATGACAGATAAGGTACCTGGCTCGAATGTAGAAAATGATGAGTGGCTGGAAGTGCAGAAAGTGCAGACAAGTTAACCATTTGCAATAATAGAAAATGTGAGAAGCTATCATTTGTTGGTCAGCACTATGCAGTTATGCACTTGTATGCTTACCACATCATTGAATTTGTTGTGCTTTAATACTGATCATCTAAACTCTTCCCTAGTTTTTTAATATAGTAATTTCTTAAATGTCTTTGAGCTGGTAAATTGTTTGTTTGGCTGTCAGTATATTTTTTTTTTGGTTTCATCTTTAGAAGTCTCTCTTTTCTGGATTGCTAATTTGCTATTTATCCCAGATTAATGTTGGTGAAGCTGATAACCTACATTGGGGCAAACATGCAGGAAGAGAAGAAAAAATGGTTCCACCATATTGGCAAATACTTAGGTTAGCACACACAAAATAAAGGATTACAAGGATACAAAAAACATAATGCATTGTATGGGCATTTTCTATTTAAAAAGGTGGAAATGGTAAGCATAACTTCTTATTGCAGATTGCGCTTGTATTTATTTTGCCTGGGCTATTTTTCACTTGACTTCCTACACAGATACAGAGTAAACCAGGGGTTGATATCATGATTTTTGTACAGGATAACCCTGTTCAGAAATACTGAGATAGATAAATGGCAGAGGAAAACACAGGTCACAACTGGCGCTGCTGCACTGAAAGGAAAGTTGCACGCATTTAATCAGGTTGGCTGAAGTTTTATTTAACTGCTTCTAGTACTTTGTAATTGTGGAACAGCCCTATATCTGATAGGCTAAAACCTTTGCTTCCTGCCTGTTGTACGAGAACAGAACATAAGTGACCAAGTTGCTGGTTATATGAGAGACCCAAGCAGGATGGTTAACAGGATGTACTTGCGGAAATCTGATGTTGGTGTATTTGGAGAGGTATTTTAGCTGCATCCATTATAAAGGGTCATGAGTCCTATTTGTACTTCTAATTATAATGATTATTTTGTAAGCCTTTTCAATTATTTGCAGAGTGCAACAGAGCCTGCTGTTACAGTGGAGGTATGATAATAAAGCATCTTTTATCGAAAAACAGTGGAGGTATGAGTAAGTACGAGTAATTCTTCATTCTTTAATTGGAATTATTCCAAGCTTGACTGTCTCTCATTTGTTCTATTCAAGTTTTGTGTTATGTCGTCTAGTATATAGTTCTTTTTTCATCGAGGCAAAAGTTCATGTAACTTTGATTATCTATTTCCACATTTAAGAGAACAGAGTGTCGCTCTGGTGGCTTGAGGTGCGGGAGCGCACGCAGCCCCTCCCGGTCCGAATCCTGGATTTGACAGGGGTGCTCACGGAGTTTTTCTTCTATAAAAAAAGCCAACGGGTGCTAGTGTCTGGGTTGGTCTCGTTTTTTCTATTTCCACATTTAAGTTAGACTAGTTTTGGTTATACTTGTGCTGATGTACTAAATAGACAATGCGTGTAGTGCACTTGTTGGTCTCATATGTTCATGTTATGGTCGGTTTGACCTATACACGTAGGAAGCCCACTAGTGGCTAGTTATGGGCTTAGCCCAAGTAAATTAGGGGCTTAGCCCAAGTAAATTAGGGTTTAGAGGAGGCTGTTCTCCTATATAAACACTTGTATCCCTTCGAGATTAATCAGACAATATTCAGTATCATTCTGTCTCGTCTCTGAAGGGAGACGGGAGACCCCGCCCCCGCCGCACCAACCCTAACCGCCGCCTCCTTCCTCCGCGACGACCCATAGCCGAGCCTCAACCTCTCCCCTAGACCGGTAGAACCCTAGTCTCTACCACTTTGGTATCGGATCTAGTCTCATGGGCTCCTCCTCGGCCCTCCCGTTCCCCGCCGCCGCCTCCGCCGCCACGACGCCGCCGCGCTGACAGGCGCCGCCGCCGCGGAGACCGCCGCCGCCGCCCCCACGGGCCTCGACCTCCTGCCCGCTACTTTGGCGGACCTCGCCGACAGTCTCCGCGCCATCCGTTTCGAGCTCGCGAGATCAGGGCCGGCCAGCACCCGCCGCCCCACCGCCCGCCTCCGCCGCTTGCAACGGTCGCCCCGTGGTGGCCGCCATCGCCCTCGCCAATTCCCACATGGATCGACGCGTCGCCCGTCTACACTCGGGCGCTGCGGCGCGACGGCGGTTCAGCAGCCCGCCCACCCCTTTGGCGGTCGGGCGGGTTTGCGGCCCGCGCGAGCACGTCCTTCAACCGGGCCGCCGGAGGTGCCCCAGGTCCCGCCTCGGCACAACAGCCGCCCCGCTTCACCAAGCTGGAGTTCGCCACCTACGACGGCGCCACCGATCCCTGAGCCGGCTGAACCGGTGAAGTTTCGGGGGCAGCGGACGCTCAGCGCCGCCGCACGTGGATCGCCTCCTATCACCTACGGGCGCCGCGCAGACTTGGTACTACGCCCTCGAGCAGGACGACGATGGGATGCCGTCCTGGGAGCGCTTCGTGACCTGTGCCTCCAGCGGTTTGGGCCGACCCTACGCGGAAGCCGCCTCGCCGAGCTGGGACGCCTCGCCTTCACCACCACGGTCCAGGACTTCGCCGACCGCTTTCAGGCGCTCGCGTGCCATGCCCCGGGCGTCTCGGCGCGGCAGCGCGCCGATCTCTTCGTCGGCGGCCTCCCCGACTACATCCGCGTCGACGTCGAGATGTGCGAGCTGCGGACCTGCAGACGGCCATGTACTACGCACGGGCCTACGAGCAGCGCGCCATCGCCATGCAGCAGGTCTACGCGCAACGTGGCAGCGCTCGTCCCACGCTCTCGCCCGCCCCGACGCCCACCGCCCCGACGCGCCCCGCGCCGGCCGCTGCGCCCGCGGGCCCTCCTGCGCTGACTCGCCCCTTCAAGCGGCTGACGGCTGCGGAGCAACTCCAGCAGCGCCGCCAGGGGCTGTGCTTCAACTGCGACGAGAAGTACGCGCCGGGCCAAACGTGCGCCCGCCTCTTCTACCTGGAGACCGTCGACGACACCGACGTGGAGGCCCTCACCGTCGAGCTCGCGTCCGCCACCATCACTGAGGCCGGTGTCACCACCTATGCGCCGGTCGACGCGTCCGCCTTCGTCGTCTCTCTTCATGCTATGGCGAGCATCAAGACGGCCAAGACGATGCTGCTTCCGGTGACGATCAATGGGGAGCGTCTCACTGCGCTGGTGGACACGGGCTCGACGCACAACTTCCTGTCCAACACCGCCATGCGCCGCCACGCTCTCCAGCCGGCGGGATCGGAGAAGTACAGCGTCACCGTCGCCAACGGGGACCGTCTTACGTGCCAGGGCGTGGCGCGACAGGTTCCCGTGCTCGTAGGCGACGAGCCGTTCTCCATCGACTGCGTCGGCATCGACTTAGGCTGCTACGACTTCATCCTCGGCCTCGACTTCGAGCACCTTAGGCCCCATCCTGTGGGACCTCGACGTGCTGACCCTCATCTTCTGGCGCGAGGGCGGCCGCCGTGTTCACTGGACGGGCGTGGGCAGCAGCTGGCGCATCCCGCAGCTACACGATGGCCGCCGCGCTTGCGGCGGCGCACCCGCTCTGGCCGACTTACTTCAACGGCACGGCGACCTCTTCGATGAGCCGCAGGGCCTCCCTCCCTCGCGGCCCTGCGACCACCGCATACACGCTGCCGAACACGGCGCCCGTCGCTGTGCGGCCGTACCGTACCCAGCTGCGAAGGACGAGCTCGAGCGTCGGGTGGCGATCATGCTAGCACAGGGCAGGATTTCGACGTCGCCGTTCAGCGCCCCGTGCTCCTTGTGCGCAAGGCCGACGACACGTGGCGCTTCTGCATCGACTTCCGCGCCCTCAACACCGTCACGTCCAAGGACAAGTTCCCCATCCCCGTGGATGAGCTCCTGGACGAGCTGCATGGCGCGCGCTTCTTCACCAAGCTCGACTTGCGCTCGGGCTATCATCAGGTGCGCATGCACCCGGACGACATCGCCAAGACGGCGTTCCGCACTCACCATGGCCACTACGAGTTTTTGGTGATGCCGTTCGGCCTCTCCAACGCGCCGGCGACCTTCCAGGCCTTGATGAACGACGTGCTCAGCCCCTACTTACGCCGCTTTGTGCTTGTTTTCTTTGACGATATTTTGATCTACAGCGCATCCTGGGCGGAGCACCTGCTGCACGTGGCCATCATCTTCAACGAGCTTCGAGCGCATCGTCTTCATCTCAAGCGCTCGAAGTGCTCGTTTGGCACGACCTCCGTCGCGTACTTGGGCCACGTCATCTCCGCCGACGGTTTCGCGATGGACGCGGACAAGGTCGCCGTCGTCGCCGCCTGGCCGACGCCCCAGTCGCCGCGAGCTCTTCGCGGATTTTTGGGCCTCGCGGGATACTACCGGCGGTACATCCAGGACTTCGGCCTCATCGCCGCGCCTCTCACGTGCCTGCTTCGCCGCGACGCCTTCTCCTGGGAAGAGGAGGCGGCCACGGCCTTCGCCGCCCTGCAGCGGGCCCTCACGACAGGCCCCGTTCTTCAGATGCCGGACTTCGACGAGCCGTTTGTGGTGGACTGCGACGCCTCCGGCATCGGCTTCGGCGCCGTCCTTCACCAGGGCGAGGGGCCACTCGCTTTCTTCAGCCGCCCCTTCGCTGCGCGCCACCACAAGCTCGCCGCATATGAGCGCGAGCTGATGGGGTGCGCCACTGGCGGGCGTATCTTTGGGGCCGGACATTCCGTGTGCGCACCACTCTGCCTGAAGTTCTTGCTGGATCAGCGCCTCTCCACGGTGCAGCATCGGTGGATCAGCAAGCTCTCGGCCGACTTCACCGTCGAGTACCGCCCGGCCGCCTCAACACAGTCGCCGATGCCCTGTCCCGCCGCGACATCGACGACGCCGTGGACGCGCCCACGGTCGGTGCGGACCTCTGCATCCACTCCGGGCCATCTTTCGCCTTCATCGACGAGGTTTGCCGCGCGCGGGCGCGGATGCGCAGCAGCTGCGCCAGCGCCTGGCCGACGGCGAGCTGGCCGCGCCATGGCACCTGGACGAGGGACTATTCCTCCATGGGCACCGCATCTTCGTGCCGGATCATAGAGACCTGCGCCACCAGGCCTTGTCCTTGGCACATTCTGCAGGTCACGAGGGCGTCCAGAAGACCCTACACCGTCTCCGTGCTGATTTTTACATTCCAGGGGATGGCGTCCTGGTGCGAGACTGGGTGCGGGCGTGTGTCACATGCCAGCGGAACAAGACGGAGACGCTCCGTCCGGCGGGCTTACTGCAACCGCTGGACGTGCCGTCCCAGGTGTGGGCGAACATCTCCATGGACTTCATCGAGGGGCTGCCGAAGGTTGGTGGCAAGTCCGTCATCCTCACGGTGGTCGACCGTTTCTCCAAGTACGCGCACTTCATCGCCCTCGGCCATCCCTATACGGCGGCGTCCGTGGCACGCGCCTTCTTCGACGGCATCGTTCGCTTCCACGGGTTTCCGTCCTCCATCGTCAGTGATCGTGATCCTGTGTTCACGGGTCACGTCTGGAGGGACCTCTTTGGGTTGGCGGGCGTGAAGCTCCGCATGAGCACGGCGTTTCATCCTCAGACGGACGGCCAGTCCGAGGTCGTCAACAAGATCATCGCCATGTACCTGCGCTGCATCACCGGGGATCGTCCACGAGCTTGGGTGGACTGGCTGGCGTGGGCCGAGTACTGCCAACACGTCCTCCACTCTGCGCTGCCACTACTCCTTTGAGGTGGTCTACGGGAGGCCACCACCGGCGATGCTTCCATATGCCCCCTCCGAGACGGCGGATGACCTGCTGCGTACCCGACGACAGATCTGGCAGGCGCGCCAGGCCTTCTTCAGAGCTCAGCAGCACTATGATGCACATCATCGCGAGGCCGCGGTGGCACCGGGTCTGGCTCCGCCTTCTTCACCGGACGACCCAGTCCTTGGACCCGCGCTCCGGCGCAAGTTGGGCCCTCGTTACGCCGGTCCTTTCCGTGTGCTGGAGCGCATCGGCAAGCTCGCCTACCGCCTTGAGTTGCCTGCGGGCTCGTGCCTCCACGACGTCTTCAACGTCGGTCTCCTGAAGGCCTACCGGGGCGACCCTCCTTCTGCACCACCAGCTCTTCCACCTACTTCGGATGGGCGTCTTGAGCCTGCCCCGGCGAGTGTGGCTCGCGTGTTGAAGGCCCAGCAGCGCCATGGTGTTTGGCACGTCTTGGTGCATTGGACAGGCCTGCCAGAGGACAAGGCGACTTGGGAGAAGCTTGAAGATCTCCGCCAGCAGTTTCCAGAAGTTTAGCTCGAGGACGAGCTGTTTGAGAAGGCGGGGAGAGATGTTATGGTCGGTTTGACCTATACACGTAGGAAGCCCACTAGTATGGGCTTAGCCCAAGTAAATTAGGGGTTTAGCCCAAGTAAATTAGGGTTTAGAGGAGGTCGTCCTCCTATATAAACACTTGTATCGCTTCGAGATTAATCAGACAATATTCAGTATCATTACTGTCTCGTCTCCTGAAGGGAGACGGCACCAACCCTAGCCGCCGCCTCCTTCCTCCGCGACGGCGCCCAGCCGCCGGCGCCGAGCTCTCCAACCTCTCCGCCCTAGACCCGGTAGAACCCTAGTCTCTACCAGTTCACCCCTTGTTGTAACCCAGGGAAAGACTGTGGAAGGTGATCCTCAACTTATTGACGATTCCGAATTTTATCATCAACTTCTCAAGGAGTTTCTTGACTCATGTGATGGTGCATCTGGTTAGTTCATATCCCAACTATTGCGCATCTGCACTTGTTGTTTGTGCCCTGAATGTATCGATGTGCAGCATGTTAACAATTTCAGAGTCTGCATTTTATGCTCTAAGAAAGAAGCAGCACAAGAAGAGAAAACTCGTCAACCGCCGTGCTTCGAAGAGCAGAAAGATAAGGTAGGCTACATAGTTTGGGCGTAGCTGCTCTTTCGTCCCTGCATTTGGTATCAACTATTTTTTGTGTGGTTCTTTTCAGGTATAAGGTCCACGAGAAGCTTGCCAACTTCATGGCCCCTGTTTCGATAACTGTTCCCCCGATGGCTTCGAAATTGTTCGAGAATCTGTTTGGAATGGGCAACCAGAACCAGAAGGCAACCGCATCATGATTTAAGAGGCGATGATTCAAAGTTTGGACATCAGGAGAAGGTTCAGTTGGCCGGCTTTTTCCTGCAGTTTTGAATTGTAAAATGTAATGGCCGTACTCATAGACATAGCGAAGCAATTTTTTGAATCACTTGGACTGAAAAGTGCATTTCTGTTGCTGTGCAAGCTAGTTCTCGTCTGAAGGTATGATGTAAAACTGAAAGTAATCCTGTACAAGTTTTGGTATCATAGTATATTTCTTTTTTGTCCCAGAGTTTTTTTTTTCTCGAGACAGTAATGACTATGATTTTCTTTTTGAGTTGTCCATCAATTGCCGGAGATGACGTCAACCTTGAGATGCTGATCGTTTATTTTGCTTGCTGCCTGTCAAGTATACTAAATCTAGGAATATGTGAAGTTCATGTGGATTTAATGAGGTTTGCCTGTTGTCTGTCAAATAATGTTAGAACTTAGAACCGGCTTTTTTTGGGGGTAGAACCAGCTGCCGATGTTGACATAAAAATCATTGAAGGATGCAGCAAATGGCATCAACGATGTCAATTTCTGCATCAAATGTGCCCTGTCGTCTGCCTCGAGCAGATTGTATGCCATGTTGGCACCGATGACCAGTTGCAGCAGCCTCCCGAGGTCTCGGGGCACAATTCCTTGTATCCGCAAGCTTGTGAGATTGGTGAGATTGAAAGCCAGAGGAAGGGCAACTTGCTGCCGATGAACCTGTTGTTGGCAAGGCTGAAGTCTTCCATGGCTGCCGATATGAGCGGGAATGCTGCACACGTTGGCGAGCCCCAGCTGGTGACGCCGGCGGGATTGATGGCGAGGAAGAGGTAGTGCAGGGCTGACACAAATGTGAGGGAGCGACAGTCCAGGAATCGGTAGGCGGGCCGGATATCCCGGGGCGAAAGCAGCCCGGCAAAAGAACCAACTACACGACGTCGTAATTTAGTACCACCTCGGCAGATTTGTACGGGCAGCTCCAGCTTAAATACCACGGTATGAACCAGAACTTTGCCGAGGAAGCACGCTCGTCCGAGCCACTGCCGCCAACACCAGGATCCCTCACCGTCCGCTCCACGCCATCCCCATGACCGCCATGTTGCTCTCGTAGAGCCGCCCGCGCAGTCCAACTTCCCGGGATGCCGCCCCGGCATCCACGAACTCGAGCCCATGACTTGGCCAACACACCGCAAAGTCGGCTGATTGGACAGAGTAGGATGACACCATGGCCAACAGCCAACCCGACGTGTTCGCCGTAACCCTATTAGCCATGCCATCGATGCCGCCTAGGCCGCTGCCGTTGTTCACCTGCAGCTCTGTTGACAAGGGGTAACCTTATCAATTCCCATTGATGATGGACTTGGGTTTTCAGGAAAGGAGAGCGCTGGTGAATTCAAAGACCGGTCAGCCAAACTAGGTCGACGAGACCCTTTCAATTTGTGCGCAGACAGCAAGATCCCCTTAGCCCGCCTCTCCATGCAAAATCGAAGCCACCTCACCAAATGTAGCGCTGCCGCCCTACTCTCACTCCATAGCTATCTCAACCCGCCGCTGCTTCGTCTCATGGGTGCGCCGCCGCGGAGGAAGCATGCTACCTGCTTGTGCGTTCTTCGCGGACAGGCGTGACCTTGTCTCCCGCTACCCTGGTGGCGCTCTTCCACCTCTGTGGCTCGCCCCTGTAGCAACCCAAGGTACCCCCGCCCTGGTGCCAGCGACACAGGCGGCCATCGCTGTCGGCCATGACGGATCTAACTAGTGGGGAAAACAGCTACATGATGGGGAAGGATGGGGAACGATTTAAAAAAAAAGACGAACCTGACATGTAGGGCCAAATGTCAGTGACAGTTTCTGTAATCCTTGTCTGGGTCGTCGCTTTCCCGGTGTGCCAAACAGGTTTGAAGTTTGAAATAGGCCGGGGTTGATAAGTTTGGAGTGTCAATTTCGGAGATTGGGAGTTTGGGGTTCTATTTAGCTTTCATCTACAAGTTCAGGATTTATTTTAGACTTTTCCCATTCTCAAAAAAAAGAGGGAATTGCATATACCAGTAAGTATTGGGGCAAACGTTGCGCAAACCAGTGTCTTGACATGTGTTTTGCGCAAACCAGCGACTCTCCATATAATACATTGCATGGCGCTGTAATTATTAGATTACAACGTCAAACACAATACTTTGGCAGCTGCCCTGGCTTGGTGTGTGCCGCGCGTGCACTAGCCCCATGGTTGACAGCTGATTTGCTTCAAATTTGGCATTTCTACAAGAAAAGCATATGTATAAGGGAATCTCTAGGCTGATCTATTTTGGACACAAAATATGCTTATTTTTGTCCATTTGGATCGAGATGAATCCAGCGGCTTCAAACACAAGCCTAATTAATGATATTTCATGTATGAAAAATATAATTTACATGGGGCAAAAAAGAAAAAAACAGCTAAGATATCCTAAAATCCTAGCTAAAACTAGGGTTAGCATCGGCGTCACCTATGCCTACTCGTCGATGGCGATGAAAAACCGACGAGCAGCCTAGACGCGCTTGAATATGCCGTTATGCGAGCCGTGTTTGGGCTGCGCAACGATTTTTCAGCCCGCAAAACGCGTTTGGTGTGGCCTGTATACCTGTATTTGGGGTTTGGGGTGTATGCTAGAGATGCTCTATGCCATGACACCTAAAGTCGACCATGTTGTCGCGAAACTCCTGCCAAGGTGCTTCGGCGCCACCCTCATTCTCGTCCGCATCCTCGGGGGCTTCGCCGTCCTCTTCTAGCTGGCGGGTGCGTCGCCCAGGAAGGTATCGCAGTCCCACATGTCCGAGTCAGGGCCGTATGCTAAAATAGAAGGTCACCGACGATGGCCGTGGCGAGCCGGAATCAAGCAGGTGGGCGATGGATTTTCACCGCGGCGGCCGCGCGGTGGCCATCTCTAGCTGCTTGACGAGTTCGGCGAGGCGGGGCGGGATCCAGCGGGCTGCGAGGGAGCGACAACGGCTTCATTCCCAACGGCAGCTAGCCGGATTTGGCCGGCGGCGGCGCGGCAGCTCGAGGGGTGGGGAATGACGAAACGACCGTTCGAGGTCGAGCGCGGCCATTGGTTTACGATACATCACCTCTTTGCATCGCGGTGTAAAAAATTTGAGACTTTTTTTACATCTACATCATCAACTGTTTTTTTTTTGAACTAAGGTGTTGTATATGGTAGTTATTTTTGCATGTACATTATCTGATGGAGGTGCTCTAATACCACCATGCCAAGCAGGCCACCTCACGTGGGTCTCCTTCATCACTTACTATGTTGTTAACATGTTTAATTTGGTCATTACAGCTCTTTGCAATGAGTTACACGTAGAGTTGCTGGTCTCTGCAAAAATAAATTCAAGTGACTGGTTTGCGCAATATTTGCCCCAAGAGTTACTAATCTATGCAATTTCCTCAAAAAAATAAAAAGCTTGTACAGAGAGCAGGGTCGGGAGTCAGGACCCCGGTCACGGCCGTTTGCATCCTGACTCGGTCGCGCGTGACATAACGGCACCCAGCCCCCTCCCCTCTCTGAGATCCTGACAACCGACCCCTCCCCCTCCCCCGGCTCCCCTTCCGCCACGCCGCCGGGACTCGGTGACAGATCGTTAGACCCACCACACCATCCTCTGGCCGGCCATTTTTAGCGAAGAAGAGGGCCGCCTCCGCCATCATACCCAGGGTTGCTGCCCCAGGCGTCCTCGTGCCGCGGGAGAAGCCCAGGAGCACCACCTCGCGCCATCGGGAGGCAGGGAGATGCAGCAGGAGTTGCGACACAGATTGAAGACCTGGCCTCCGCCTACTGTCCATCGCCGCCAGCCACCCCCGGCGTGCCGTTGCCGGAGAAGTGGAACAGCCCGGACGAGATTTGCATCGCAGATAGAGCCGCCACTGTCCCCACCCTCCGTCGCCACCATTGAGGAAGATCATGGCCGCCGCCGCCCCACCCAGCAGGAGGAGAACCGCCACCACTGCCACGCCACGCCACACGGCCTTTGCCCGACGGCGGCGGTGGGAGGGTTGGGATTGGGGAGGGTGCGGGAGGGTTGGGGTCTAGCGCCCTTGTGTTATGTATATGCAGTTCTATCTTATAAGCTCGATTCAGCATCTTGTATCTGTTTCGTCGTTAAGGGCGCGTTAATTTATTATTAACCGTTGGGCTTGTTTTTTTAAATCTAGAAACAGCTTTTATTTATTTATCTAGAACAAAACGTGACAGGCCAATCAATCCCATTCTCAAAAAAATAAAAAGCTTGTACAGAGAGCAGGGTCGGGAGTCAGGACCCCGGTCACGGCCGTTTGCATCCTGACTCGGTCGCGCGTGACATAACGGCACCCAGCTCCCTCTCCTCTCTGAGACCCTGACAACCGACCCCTCCCCCGGCCCCAGCTCCCCGTACCCCCAATCCAAGAAATCAAAGAAAATCAAGAATCAAGAAACCCCGGCCATGGCTACCGCCGGCGAGCCGCCGTTCGGGTCCCATCCTTCGGAGCTGGATCTTATCCGGCGCTATCTGAGGCCCTGGGTGGTTTCAGGAGAGCTCGACTGCTCCTGGATTCACCAGACGGACATCTACGCCGCCGACCCTGCTGTGCTCACGGCGAGCTTCTTGGCGGCCACCGCCAGCGAAGGGGAACGGGAGCAAGCCTGGTACTTCATCTGCAGAATTCGGAACAAGAAAGGTTCCAAAACGCGCAAGCACCGCGCTGCGGCTTCGGGAGGTGGAAGCTGGTTTTCTGACCGGGCGGCGAAGCCCGTCGCCGACGGTTCAGTCCATGTCGGCAAGAAGCAGAGGTTCTGCTTCACGCTGAAAGACGAGGAGGGCCGCCATCTGCGCTCTAGATGGCTCATGCTGGAGCTGCGTCTGGCCGGCGATGAGCAAGACGACGAGCCGTGGGCGCTCGGCAAAGTGTACCCTTCACCAAGGGAAAATCCCGCAGCCAAGGCCAGGGCCATGGCGGCGGCAAACGCCAGGGCCAGGGCTATGGCGGCGGCGGATTCTCGCCCGCGCGCGGAGGCCCTTCCGAGCGCCGTTCCGCCACCGGAGCATGGCGCCCCGAGCCCGTCTGAGGAGGGCGTTCCGACTACGCCACTGGACAAAGGCACGCCGGGCGCGCACGCGGAGGACGCCGGGAGCGCTGCTCCGCCAACGGTCTGCGGCACATCAAGTCCGGAGGACGCCGGGAGCGCTGCACCGACCCCTCACGGCATGCCAGGCACGAAGGCGCAAGCTGCGGCGGGCGCGGCAAGGCCCGCAGTTCCGAGCGCATGGAGCCCGCGCAGTATTCGGGACGCCGCAGGCGGTGCTCCAGCTCCACCGCCCGTCGGCGGCACAGCAAGCCCGGCCGTCCAGAGCTCATCGACCCCGCGCGCGGAAGGCACCAAGGACAAGGAGTGGGTGCTGATTCAGATCGGCGTCCACGGTCCACAGCTAAGTTCTCCCGACAGCATATCTGTGAACAAGATATTCCGGGTGCAGCGCTTGCAGGAAGAGGACGACACCGTGGTTGCTCCGCTCGCCGGTCTGAAGAGGAAGGCGCTTGAAGTGTGCTCTGGCTTCCTGATGCTAGATGGTGCCCACGCCACAAAGAAGCCGGCACTCTGCCCTTCCTGTTCTTCTGATCGACTGTAGCTGCAGTTCTGACAGACATGGGAACAACTAAGTCGTTGTAGCAGCAAAATTCAGACCTTTCGCCTTTCCTGTTTTTCTGATCAGTTGTTGCTGCAATTTGATTCGGAATTGCTAGTGATGATATTGCAATTTGGTGTTGCTTCGTTGCTGTGATTTAACTGTCAGTTCTGATTTTAGACAAGTCCTTGCACTAGTCAAATTCAGACTTATAGTCCCAGTTTATGATTGTTTGATCTGTATTCAGACTTGTATATGGAATTTTATTATGCCAAAGCAGACTGTGTTTTCCAGTTTAGCTAAGCATTTGAATATAGTTTACACGCCACTATGACTTGACTAGTTTCTTAGGTTTCCATGTTTGGCTAAAGCTGAATTTAGATTCACTCTTGGATTTGTTGTCCAATGTGAAGGCCTTCCATGCTATTATCTGTAGTGAACACATTCTTTTACATTGACATCTGGAGGAATGAAAGGGGGAAAACATAATTGAACCTTCTAAGGTTGTGTGATAGCTACTGGATCGTTTGGCAAGTTCTCAATGGCTAATAAAAATGGTAGGCTATGTCCACCGTTTTATTATTAGGGCATCTCCAGCGGGCGATGCAAAGCGGGCGCTGAGCGACCGTTTTCGTCCGTCGTGACGGGCGTCAGTCCTCTCCAGGGCGCGCCGTGACGGGCCATCGGAGGCAAACCTGGCCCAAATATGCGAGGTTTGTCTCCGGACTTCATGATCGCGCAGCGTCCTCCATTTCTTACCGATCCCACAAATCAGGGACAGCGAAATCGACCGCTTCGATTTGGTTTTTCTCCCTTCTTTGCTGCCCTAGTGCGACGCCACCACCCCAACCACAGCCGCAGCGCCGCAGTACTCGCCGTCGGCTCCGTTGTCACCGCGCGGGAGAGCAGGATCGTACTCGGGGTTGGCTCCGGCGCGTACCTGTTGGCTGTATTTTGGCTAAACGTTGCCGGTTGCGCCGCCCTTCCGCCGCCCACGACCTGTTCGGTCAATTGCCTGGTTTCTTACTCTGTTTTGGCGCTCTTTGTGCGACCATTGATCAACGGTTCGTACCCGCAGATGGACATGTGGCATATGGTGGAGAAGTTCCGCGGAGGTCATTGACTCCTCTTCGGCGAGTCCGATTAGTCGGCGAGACATTGGCAACTATTGTGGCCTCCATGATCAGCAGTTCACCTCAAACCGGGGCGGTGCAGAGCTCTGTGAGGCCGCTCAAAAAACCTGCGCAGAGTGGAAGGGCGACCTCCGGCTCCACAGGGACTACTTCCACCTCACCAATCCGATCTTCCCGGAAAAAGTGTTCGGCGCGTACAGGATGTCAAGGGACTGTTCTTGGTCATTCTACGGTGCGTGAGAAACTCGACCCCTACTTCCAATGCAGGCCCGATGCAACAGGTGTGCTAGGCTTCACCTCCTACCAAAAATGCTCCGCGGCTATTCGCATGCTCTCATATGGAATGGCTGCTGATATATTCGATGAGTATCTTCGAATGGGTGAGAGCACCTGCCTTGAGTCCATGTACAGGTTTTGCCGAGCCGTGATTGCCGTGTTCGGACAGTATTACTGTATGGGAGCCAAGTTGAGGATACAAGGCGGCTCCTGTCTATCAACGAGTCTAGAGGTTCCCGGGAATGATTGGCGGCATAGTTGCATGCCTGGAGTGGAAAAACTGTCCCAGAATTGAACTTTTCCGGCGGATTTACGGGTTCGGGACGAATCTATCGCGGAACAGAGCCCGAAAACATGGGTCGGGCCGTAAAAGAAGTTCAGGGGCCCAAGAAACTCCCGCACGTCCCGTATTAAAAGGGTTCACGGAGGGAAGTACGGTTCGCAAACCCTACTCCCCTCCACCATTCCTCTCCCTCCGCCGCCGCCACTAACCATTTCTAGCGAGCAATGCAGCTCGCCCCAGCCAGCGATCAAGCGCCCGCCGCCACGCGATGGCGTCCCGTGTAGGCTCCGATGGCCGTGCCGCCGGATTGGGCGGTGGCGACTCGCCGCCGCGTCCGCCTGTCTTCCGCACCGACGTGGAGCGGCGCAAGTGGAACCGGAGCGAGGGCGCACGCAAGCACAGCACCCGCCGGTGGACGAACTGGGGGCTCACGCTATAGGGATTCGTAGCATAGAAAACAAAAAAATTCCTACCGCAAGAACGAATAACAAGCCAAGATCTAATCTAGTAGATGGTAGCAAGGAGGTGAAGATCAACATACCCTTGAAGATCGCTAAGCGTTAACGAGATTAGATCTCGTGGTTGATGTAGTCGATCACTTGCCGCTGCAAAAAGCGTGTAGAAGATCTTGACGGTGCCACGGTCGGGTAGCACCTCCGTGCTCGGTCACACGTTCGATGTTGACGCGACGTCCTTCTCCCCGTTCCAGCGGGCAGCGGATGTAGTAGATCCTCCTCGGAATCCCGACAGCACGACGGCGTGGTGGCGGTGGTGGTGGAGATCTCCGGCAAGGCTTCCCGACAACAAACAACTTGGACTATTAATAGAATCAGGAGTCAAATTATTATACCAAATCTTAGCATCATCCTTTAATGAGAATGGGAAAATCTTAGCAACAAAATAAGTACGCATCTTAACATCATCAGAAAACAAGCTACTTAAAGTAGAAAGCTCATTCATATGTTCTACAACACTCTCTTTTTCAGTACCACAAAAGGGTGTTTTCTCAACAATAGATATATGAGATAAATCAAGAGAAAAATCATAATCTTTATCCTTAATGTTTATAGGAGATGTGGCAAATTTAGGATCGGGAGACAGTTTATATCTAACGGCATGTTGTGCAATAAGCTTTTTGAGGTTACTTGTACTAGTAGTAGCATTGCATTTATCAATAAAATCATCATCAAGTTCTACATAATCTTCATCAAGATCATCAATCTCAGGTGAATTAGCAGGTGTAACAGTATTTTCATTAGGAGTTTCAGTAATTTCAATTTGTCTAGACCTAGCAATTGTAGCATCTAGAAAAGACCTAATGAACCAGTATTTTCAAGCACAGTAGAAGCATCATCAAAATTATCGGAGGAATTTTCAGATTCAGCAGAAATACCAACACGTGAAGTTTGTGGTGGTGAAACAAGTTGACTTATCACAGATGGTGAATCAAGAGAGCGAGAGGTACTCAGAGTTGTACCTTTCCTTGTAGTGGATGGTAATATGGCGACTTTAGTATGCGAGGTTTACCCATGATGGAGAATTTGCAGCGAAAACAATCCCAGTGAACTTGCAAATAAAGCTATGCTCCAAACGAGGCGAGAAAATAGTCTTGATGACCCACAAGTATAAGGGATCGCAACAGTCTTCGAGGGATGTATTACCCAATTTATTGATTCGACACAAGGGGAGACAAAGAATACTTGTAAGCCTTAACAGCGGAGTTGTCAATTCAGTGCACCTGGAAACAGACTTGCTCGCAAGAGTTTATGATAACAGTTTTATAGCGTATGAATAGTGAAATAACGACAGCGGTGAAATAAAGACAGCAATAGTGATTATAGTAAACAGCAGGATTAAAATACTGTACACAGGGACGGATGAACGGGCGTTGCATGGATGAGAGAATTCATATAACAATCATGGTAGGGCATTTGCAGGTAATAATAAAGCGGTATCAAGTACTAATCAATCAATAGGCATGTGTTCCATATATAGTCGTACGTGCTCGCAATGAGAAACTTGCACAACATCTTTTGTCCTACCAGCCGGTGGCGGCCGGGCCTCTAGGAAACTGGAAATTAAGGTACTCCTTTTAATAGAATACGGAGCAAAGCATTAACACTCAGTGAACACATGTGATCCTCACATCACTACCATCCCCTCCGGTTGTCCCGATTTCTGTCACTTCGGGGCCATTGGTTCCGGACAGCGACATGTGTATACAACTTGCAGGTAAGACCATAAACAATGAATATCATGATGAAACAATAACATGTTCAGATCTGAGATCATGGCACTCGGGCCCTAGTGACAAACATTAAGCATAACAAGTTGCAACAATATCATAAAAGTAACATCTACGGATACTAGGCACCATGCCCTAACAATCTTGCGACTATTACATGATCAATCTCATCCAATCCCTACCATCCCCTTCAGCCTACAGCGGGAGAATTCACACATGGATGGGGAAACATGGTTGGTCGATGGAGAGACGTCGGTGGTGATGGCGGTGAAGATCCCCTCCAATTCCCGTCTCGGCGGGTGCGGAAACGGAGTTCACGGTCCCGAGGCGGAGTTGTGATGGCGGCGTCTTGGATGGTCTCTGGAAATATCGACGTACCCCACAGCGTTTTTAGGTCGAAAGGCGTATATAGTCGAAGGAGAGAGCGTCGGGGGCGCCGAGGCGCCCACACAACAAGGCGGCGCCCCCAGGCGCGCCGGCCTAGTATGTGGGGGCCTCGGGTGGCTATCAGCTCCGTCGGTATTCAGGGAAAATAGGGCCTTTCGCATAAATTCCGAGGATTTTCCTGAAAGTTGGATTTCTGCACAAAAACGAGACACCGAGCAATTCTGCTGAAAACAGCGTTAGTCCGTGTTAGTTGCATCCAAAATACACAAATTAGAGGCAAAACAATAGCAAAAGTGTTCGGGAAAGTAGATACGTTTTGGACGTATCAGGTGACTGGGTGTGCCCTCGAGTGTTCTTTCTTGGCAGCGAACACACGAAACCTTCGATGCATGGCCTAGTTAGGTTTAGTTCTTTTGTAATATTTTATATTTGTGTCAACCATGGTTCAGACTATGTATTAGTTTGTGGAAAACCATGTCCCAAATTATGTCTTGGTGTAAACCATATTCCCAATTATGTATTAGTTTGTGGAATATTACTTCTCTTTATTGAAATAAAAATGCAACAAAACAAAAAAAAAGTATTTTAATGTTTGGCGGCGGCGTTTGGGGGACGCGCCTGGGGAGCTACGTCCCCCAAACGTGGCACGAACAAAACACGTCCCCCAAACGCTCAATCCGGCGCCGTTTGGGGGACGCTTTGGGGGACGCGACTGGAGATGCTCTAAGGCATGGTACATTGCGGTCTGTTGGTTGTATATTGCGGGTACAAGCACGAGCGCGCGAGTTCGAGTCCCTCACCCTTCCGCGAATTGTATTTTATTTAACTTGTTAGTACAACTGGGACCCGCATATAAGGCAGCTCCAAGATTACATGGGCGAGATAAAAGTATAGGGGGTCTTCCTGCAAAAACTCTAACGCCACATGTCAGCTCCTGGGTGATGGAGGACTTATTTGTTCTTTGGATACAAGATGTAGGACAACAGTTTCACTAGTTGTAAGTTGTAGGACTAAATCTTCACAGCACCTACAAGTTGTAGAACTATAGATGTAATTAGCTCGGATCATTTGTCTGCAGCCAGAGGCGGACCTAGCCCAAACAACAAACAACAAGCAGGGGACCTAAAGTGAGCGGGGGGCATGTTGTCAGTCTAAGAGGGTAGGGGGCTAACTTGTAATATCTTAGGCTTCAAAGGGAGAAAACCAAAAATTGACTGAGGAAAAAGGCCTCCACCTGGTACAACGGTGGTCTGCCCATGCATAGGGCATGGATGTAATTAGCTCGGCTCAATTTTGTATCAATGTCATGCGTAGGGCATGGTACAATCATTTGTCTGCAGCCAGAGACGGACCCAGCCCAAACAACAAGCGGGGGCCTAAAGCGAGCGGGGGGCATGGGGCCTAAAGCGAGCGGGGGGCATGTTGTCAGTCTAAGGGGGTAGGGGGCTAACTTGTAATATCTTAGGCTTCAAAGGGGGAAAACCAAAAATTGACTGGAGAAAAAGGCCTCCACTCGGTACAACGGTGGTCTGCCCATGCCTGAGGCGGTGACAACACCACCCTCCTTCTACTTCTACTAATCTGCCTTCTCTTTAGGCTTTCGCCCATTCGAAGCTCGCCCGACGGTAGCTCCAATCTTGATTTCATGGCGGTAGGGTACAGCTGGCCCACACTGTCTTCCCTGCGTCGAGCATGGCAGGCGGCAAGGTTCAGGGATGGGGGCCTCTTCCTCGACATCTTAGCAGGGTGGTGGTGTGCCGCCCATCTCACATCGCCGCCATGACCTTATTGATGCAGTCGTGATGTCTTGGGATGGCTCCTGTTGTTCCCGGGCACTCCTAAACTACCGTCCTCGAAACTCAGCCTACTGCCGCCTTGTGCGTGGAACCACCGCCATCTATGGATGCATCTTTCACTAGTACAAACTCAAATGTTAGAGATGGTGCCTTGAGCCGTTTTACCTTGAAAGACAAATAAAACGTCTTCCGTAAACAACCTCAGACGATGCAATTTTGGAATCGTATCTAAGACCATTCGATCCGGTTGACACTTAACAGCGTCTACCAATCTTTTTTGTCCTCAACTATTTTTTTGATAAGAACCGCATCTAATATTATTGGAGACAGCTGACACTTGCCAACGTCTCTCAACCTTTTTGCTCCTCAGCCGGTTGTCAGCGTGAACCGTCTCTAAGATACTCATGAGACGGATGTAATTCAAACTGCCTCCGATATACCTGGGAGTTGAGGTGTTGTTAATTTGGCATGATCCAAAATGTACATGTACTTAGAGTCGGTTTGAATTATGAGCCGTCTAAGTGGTCCTTCGCGTTTGGCTATATGATGAAGACACTACTAGTATTCCTGCTACTTGATCGAGTGCCACGGAGATTCAGTGAGCTGTCCAAAGTTTGTTGGACTATTTTAATCTTGTCCACTCTTATTAATTTGTACAATCTATTTCTCTGATGCAAACAAAACATATATCATGCAAAATCATTGCTCACACACATTAGTAACATACGATGCCCACAATTCCTTTCCCTATTAATAATTTTGTGGGTCTACAATCATAACAACTAGTTCTTCCATTTAAGAAACCCAGACATGGTGATTATATTATTATTATTTTGAAACAAGGCAAAAGATTTGTCATTTTCATTAATAGAGAAGAAGTTTAGAGTTTTATAACAAATGCCTAGGACATGCCCTAGGACTTTATCAAAAGCCTACTCTCCAGGTATTACATTGCACAATTCCTTAGCACCGGCCAAGCACCAAGCCCGGGCTTCATCTTTGATCTTGGCGATGATAGCATTTGTGGCGGAATGGTGGTGGCGGAAGACTCTAGTGTTTCGCTCCTTACAAACTTCCCAAGAGATGAGCATACATAAGGATGCCAAAGCTTTCCTATGTTTGTCGTCGTGGTGAACAGACAGATGCCATAGGATGGCTTAAGTTGGGGCCGAATGGACGCTAGAGGATTCGGGGGAGGGTTTGTGATTAGATGGGATGAACTTCCGGATGGTTTTCTCAAGAACTTAGCCAAGGCCAGAGGTTGAAGAAGAAAGACACAAGGAAGAACTTCGCTCTAGATCATCTTCTTTATTGATCTCCACGGGTTACAAGTTTATGCTTACAGGATTTCTATCTCTGCTCAATTCTATCTTCCGCGCCCGTGAAGGAGGCTGCCCCCTATCCTTATATAGGGGAGAGGGTGGCTTACAGGGGAAGAAACCCTAATGGCATCTTTGAACAGACAAACTACTTTACAAAGCTACTTTAATCATTGATGACGCCGGGGTCTTTTTTAAACAGGGAGGCTGACGTTTTCCGGCTTCTTTCATCGTCATCCTCCTCTTTATCGTCAGGCCTTCGTTTAAAGCTACTTTGCTTAGCTCATCTTTGTCCTCTAGCTCTGGAGAGAATCTTTGACAGTCTGCCGACATGCTCTTCCTTCCGGTATCCGGTATCTTCTTTATCCGGTCCCGGTATACCCCTCTTGGGGATACCGGCTTAGCTTACTTAGCCAAACTCTTATCTTTGTGCTCCGGTATGAACATTAAACCGGTATCTTGATGGCTAAGACCATCCATTTGGCACGCCTTTGGCATACCGGGGGTCATCCCCCAACATTAGTCCCCGAAGCTGGTATAGTCTGGCGGATTCTATCCAACAGACCATGCCAGGTTCTCACGTCTCTGGATACCGGTTTAACTTACCCGGCGCTTAGCTTAGATCCGGCACCTTTGCCCGGACTCACGTTTTCTCTCTTTGCAAGACATTTTTCGGTATCTTATCCTCCGGCATCTTAGTCATTAAACACCTCCTCGGGGAAGTCGGGAATTTCTCGGGCCCCGCACCTGTCAGTGACATGCGCACTGTGACTGACGCGTCAGTGTCAGGGGTCACTTCCCTTCGACTGCCGCACGCGTATTAACTGCCTCACAGCGGATCCCAGCCACCGCTCTGGATCTGTGTACCTCCCTGTGGCTTTTGCTCTTATGCGTGTATCGCCGCGCCACGTGGCGGCCCGTGGAGCGAACCGTCGCGGCCCGGTGGTTTTTCGGCCCACTTCTCTCTCTTTCTTTATAAGGGAAAACCGCCCCTTCTTCTTCCTCTTCTCGCATTCCCCACTTCTTCGCGCACAGTGTCCCTTGCTCTCTGCGCCTTCGCCGCTTCGTTCGCCGCTCGAGCTCCGCCGCCCGGCGAACCTCCGCTACTGCTCCGCCGAACGTCGCTGAACTTCGCCGCGGGAAGAACCTCTGTGGTGCTTCTCTCGCGGTCGCGGCATTGGGATTTCCTCAAGCTCCTCTCCACCTCGCCGTCGACGGACCTCCTCGCCAACTGCAGGCTCGCCAATCCACCGGCGAGCCACCTCCTGTGCGACTCGCCGCCTCAGGTTAGGCTCAATCTGCGATTACCCCTCTTTTGCTTGCTTTCTAGATCTTGAGTTGGTAGTGTATTTACTTCTTCTTTTCTTCTGCTTTTTCTTTCTCTCGTAGATCTTCGCGCGGGGGTAGATCGTGGGATTCTTGTTTCTCCGCATCAAAACTCATGTCTAGTGAGGAGTCTTCCTCTGCTTCTTCTTCTACTTCTTCCTCCGATAGCCGGCATAGCCAATCCTCCGACGGATTAACCGCCGATCTTGTTCAGATGGACATCGATTCCGGTAGCGACCAAGAAGCCGGTAGCTCTAGCCAAGCTTCCGGCGTAGATCCTGCCGGTATCACACGCGGGGCCTGGATGGGCTCCAACGTTAGCCAGTACGAAATTGACTGGCTTTACCGGTCCAGGAGGATTCCGGAAGGAGTAACCTGCCGGCTCCCTGGCGACGAGATTGAACCGGTGGTTGAACCCGGTGAATGCGTTGTTTTTCTCGCTCACTTCGAGCGCGGCTTCGGCCTCCCCGTCTCTGCCTTCTTCCGGAGTTTCCTTGATTTTTACCAACTCCAACCTCACCATCTCCCCGGCAACGCCGTTTTCTACCTCTCGTGCTATGCCACCTTCATGGAGGCTTATATCGGCATTCGTCCCACCCGCGAGACGTTTGCCCGTTTCTTTGCTCTTCGGATCAATTCCGTTCAGGGCAAGGAAATCCCTAAACCCAAACCCCCCGTACAGTGCGGGTCTTGCATCATCGGCTCCCGTCAAGGGAGCCCTTTTTTCAAGTTTTCCGGTCTCGAGTCATGCCGGCTATGGCAAGGGACCTTCTTCTACGTGAAGAACAGCGGCGCCGCAGATCTCATCGATCTGCCTCCTTTTAATCCGGCGCCGCCCACGAGGGCCAATTGGAGCTATCCGAAGGAGTCTCACAACGAGACCAACCGGATTATACGCTTCATGAGGCAGCGGATGAAGGACACCAACATCTGCTCCGACGATATTATCCGCGCCTTTATCTCGCGCCGGGTGCTTCCTCTTGCGCGCCGCGCCCATAAGATGAGCGAGATGTACGGTCCCGGTGATCCTACCAAGATCACCGGACTTCCTCTCAGCAAGAAAGACGTTGTCCTCAAGGCTAGGCAGATCTGCCAGACTGCCATGCCGGAAGACTGGGAATGGGGCCTCCGGCCCCTTAGTTCCACTAACCCTTCGACCCAAGAAGTAAGAAATTACGCAACTGTCGGTTTACCGGTAACCTTTATACTGTGACTAACCCTTTTTTCTCTTTCGTTTTTCAGGCCAAGGACCGCTTCCCCGGCATTGACTCTGACCGGCGAGGCCCTTGCCGGAAACGTGCTTTGGACAAATTCGACCCGGACCCCGTCATTCGTTGGCAGGATCTGAAGATGGGCCGGACTCCAGCCTCACGCCTCGGCAAATCTCCACCGGAACCATCCGGTTCGTCTGACGATCTGACCTTGCTCGAGGTAGCTCTTCTTTTTGATCTCTTATATTCTTCTGTTATTGTTCCTCTGTAGATGTTCCCTTGGCCAACATCAACCCACAGGTCCACGAGCACGTTGCCCCCCTGCAGGCCGAGGCAGGCCAAGAGTTTGTGGATAAACTCATGGCCCACGGCAAAGAAAAAGGCTCCGGCCTCTGACGCCGGTTCGAGCCAAGCCCCTGCATCCAAGCGCTTCCGGACCGAACCTTTCGCGAGGAAGGTCGCAGCTGTGAGGCGCTACAAGAGCAGGCAGATGCCGACCTCTTCTGGGTAAGGCCCCGTTTCTCTGCTTGTTTCGTTTTTACCAAGGTCCTTTCCGGTTGCTTTTCTCCAACCTTTCTTTTTCTCTTTCAGCCCCGCGCTAAAGCTCGGCCCCAGGCCTTAGGGCTCTGCGGATCCGCAAGGACCTCAACTCCTCCTCCTCATGCAAGCCCGGCACCTTCTGGTGCCGGCACCACCTCTGCCTCCCCTCTGGGAGGCACCACAAGTTCGGGGTGCGCGGCCCCTACACCGCCAGATCACCGCGGAGGAGGACCTTGTCTCCCTCTCGAGAACCAAGACACGGCGCCTGCAACATCGGCGCCGGAGAAGAAGCTGCCGGGCAGGCGGAACCTCTGGTTCCTCCTGTCCTAGAAAAGAAAAAGAAGAAGGAGAAGCCCAAGATGTCTTCCCCCTCTAGGCCCGCGCCGGCAAGCTCCAACCCGGGTGACGCGCCTGACAAAGGATTAACTTGTCAATGCCTACAGATTGTAGACTAGGGTTTTGCTAGAAGTAGAGGGCAAGTAGATCTCGAAGGTTTAGGCGAAAAGTACTCGACGATTATGAAAACTAGGGTTATGTTGACAGTAGATTCGATCCTTTCTTTGTCCCTCGACTCCCCCTTATATAGGGTTTCGTTTTGTACAAGTTACAGAGTCCGGGACGGTTTCTAACTCATCCCGCCAGATTACAAATAACTCTTCCTATTACAACTCTAGCTTTCCTTAATATATCTTGGACTCTCGAATCTTCTTATTCTTCGGATAGTGGGCCTTCAGTAAACTCCGGGTACTATCTTCGGCAGCCCATTTGGGATGCCTATGTCAGTAGCCCCCGAGATTTTGCTTGAATCGTAGAGTCAAGGGAAATCTCATCTGTTTATATTTTTTCGAGAGCTTTTATTTATGCTTCTTAACATAAAATTCTATATTGTACGGGGATAACGGTAGTTGGGGCTAGTTCATCTGACGGATCAGGTACTAGTTAACTGCTCTAGTGGCAATCCGCAAAAACCTACTTCAAGATCACGTCCCTGGACATGATCTCGGGATACTGGTGTAAACTTCGACAGGTGCCGCTTAAGGTCTTACCATTCTGTCGAGTCCCAGTCAAATTTATCGGGTACCTAACGCGTCCGTTAGGATTTTTCTTCGTATCTGTTGATACGGATAAAAGTAGCAGAGCGCAGTCTTCAGCGATGCCACGCCCAGCAGAACGGATCTGGGGTCTTACCTTCGCAAATTTGCGGCATTCAGAAATTGATCGCAACTTTGGCGTTCTGAGAATATATTGTCGAGTGCTTTTCGCCTTTGGAATAGCACATTTTATCGAGTCATATTTGATGACTTTGTTTTGTCTTCCCGATGGGAGTATATGTAGAGTTAACCGTGTAACTCGAAATATACTCACTTCTTTCTCTATTTTTGAAAATTCATCGGGCACGCGAACAGCGTTCCCGATGGGAGTAGCCCCCGAGGCTACAGCCAAGAACTTGTGCTTGGGTGTAGGCTCCACAGATTAGTATCCTTTGCCGCTATATTTATAATCCTTCTCGATATTTTTATATTTATCGGGTGCGCGACCAGCGCTCCCGATGGGAGTAGCCCCCGAGGCTATGAACAAATTCTTGGATTTGGTCATAGGCTCTCGCCATTGCTATATTGTCATACTCGAAATTTTCTATTTTTCCAAAGTAGCCCCCGAGCATTTGGGCAAAAACTTGTATTTGACCAAAGGCTCCAAAAGTATTCAAATGATTTACCCTGTCGCCATTCTCTTTTTATTTTTCTTGTCGACATATTTTCCTTTGTCAAATTCTCTTCATCTCTATCAATAATTGGGATTTTTTCTGCCTTGTGGGTCCATTGTTCCCACCACGTTGACACGTCGTGCAAGTGGGGGACACACGTCCTCCGCTTTTCCTGGCGCACGTACAGTAATGCCTGTTCCATTCCTTCCCAGTAAAAATACCTTTTTACCCTTGTATCTACGAGATCCTTTTTCACCACACGATTTCTTCATCCAACGGTGCACTGCTTCGTCCGAATCCTATATAAACCTTTCTTCAACCTCGGTCCAGTCCTTCGCTTGCGCCGCACATCTGTTCCCTCTGCAAAAACTTCCCCTGCGCCCAACTCTGTTTGATCTTCCGCACGCCCAAGCATTGCTTTGTCCACTGCTGTTGATGCCACCACGCACGCGTCTCACTCGCCACAGCACGCCTGATTCATCAATGGCCGCCGCGGATCTAGGAGCCGTGGAGTGGGAGAGGTCCAAGGTCACGAACCAGGACCTGAATCTTCTGAAGAAGCTGGGGATCACCAAGAAACCCAAAGCGGTTTGCTTCCCTAGTGAAGAAAGCTACCCAACCCCTCCAATGGGGTACCGGGTAAGTTTTGTCGACCATCTCATCCGCGGTTTATCCGCCCCCATTCATCCTTTTCTCCGCGGATTGCTTTTTGTCTACGGTCTTCAACTTCACCACCTCACGCCAAACTCAATCCTCCATATTTCCATTTTCATTACTCTCTGCGAAGCCTTCCTTGGCGTCTCGCCCAATTGGGCGCTATGGAAGCGCATTTTCTTCTGTCGCCGCAATGGCTCTCACAATGTCGCCTATAATATAGGCGGCGTTGTTATCTCTATCCGCTCCACTGCCAATTACTTCGATGTCAAACTCCCTGACTCCGTTCAAGGGTGGCGTAAGAGGTGGTTGTACATTCGTGAGGAAAACCATGGATGCGCAGAGGACAACATCCCTCCGTTCGATGGTGACGAAAGAATTCTTCGTCGCCGTTCTTGGGATGCAGAGGCTACCGAAGAAGAAAGAGCTTCGACTGAGGCCTTGATGACTCGCATCCGCGAGTTGCAAAATACTCGCGGCAAAGAGTTGTCAGGTATCCAGATTATAGTATATTTCCTTAAGAGTAGAGTTCAGCCTCTTCAAGCTCGCAAATTTCCTCTTTGGAAATATACTGGCGACGAAGACGTGGATCGGCTGTCGACAGATTTGGAGGTGAAGGACTTGGAAAAACTTGTCCGAAAAATCACCTCCCTCAGCAAAAAAGATTCTATCCCTTCTTCTTGTCGCGTGAAACCATACAGCGCCGCCCATGCACTTCCTAAGGTAAACATTGTCGCGTAATTTCTTACTGCCTTGCTTTTTGCATTGTGTGCTCCTTCCTGATATTCTTCCCTCTTTTTATACAGGACCACCCAAATCTTGTTTCACTTCCTCCTCTTCCTGAAGGTGGGGAAGTCGAAGAAAGGGCCGTTATCTCTGATGATAACCAAGAGGCCCCCTCTTTTGTGAATGAACCCGCAGATTCTCGAAAATCTGCGGGATCTGCTGAAAAGGACGCTGCCTCTGAAGGCACTGCATCGGCCCAATCTCCTCCTCTTGCTGTTTCTCCAAAGAACAAAAGGAAGAGGGATGATGTCGAAGATTCCGGGACTTCCAAACCCGAAGAAGCTGATCCTTCGTCGCAGAAGGCAGCTTATGATCCGTATCTCGGGACCCTCATCAGTTCGTAAGTCCTTTTTCTATCTTTTTCTTGTATTTGAACATTCGTATCTATCTTGCTGTTTATATTGTCGACATTTTACTTGTAGTGATGAGGAAGAAGAGGTACCAACCGCTGATGTGGCTGCTCGAACGAGTATGTCACATACATTAGTTGCCTCGGAGACGCCAGTTGAAGGAGAAGAAACTTCGCCTCCTCGACAGAACGTCGACACTGCTACTCCTCCTTCAAGCCCCCGAGCCCCTTTGTCGAAAAGGGCGAGGACGGAGATCATCCCGGAGCCTACTCTCCAATTGAGTAGCTCCTCTAACCCTCTCTTGGAGGATGTAAGTTCTTAACTTCCTTGTCATTGTTTATGTTTTCTTTGTTGATTTCTATGTACCATTATATTTTTCTCATACCGCCATTTCCTTCTATCCCCTTTTTTTTAACAGCCTTTGATAAAGGATCTTCTTCGCATCGGTACCCAATTTGTCGGGTACCGTGAATATGCTAGTAAAGCTGAAGGTAATGCTTTACTCCTTTTGCTTCTTTTCTTTTGCTCCTTTGTTGTCGAGATTTTTAACTATATTTATCTTCCTTGGTAGAAAAACTGGCGGAAGCCAATGAACGTGCCAACACACTTGCTCAACAATTAGAGCAAAGTGAAAAGGCTCGCAAAAAGGCTGAGTCAGATGCTGTTGGTGCTCGAGCAGAGGCTGATAAGGCCAAGGCTGATGCTGCTGGTGTCGAAGATCTCCGGAAGAGACTTCACGATGCCGAAACTTCGCTGAGTGAACATATAACTGCTCAATCTGCTCGCGAAGAAGCCATCCTTAAGCGCATAAGGACCCAAAATCGTCGCTTTGTCTGTAAGTATCTACCCCAATTCAAATCTTTTGGATCTTCTTTCCTTTACTCGTTTGTTGCTAAATGGATGTTCATTGTTGCAGCTAGAACGGCTCAAGAATATGAGCTTGAAGATCCCGATAATGATCCTCTGCTTGACGCCGTTTCATTCCTCGAGTTTCACGGGACGGAAGCACGTGAAGGTATCGACGAAGCTAAAGCAGGACTGTTGCGGCTCTTCCCCTATTTCTTCCCAAAGAAAGAGGCACCCGCAACTTTCCTTAATCTAGCCAAGTGCTTTAATCCTCCCGAAGATCTCGGGCTGAAGATGCGCCATGAAAACCAGAAGGTTGCCGTTGAGAGCACTGTTGCCCTGGTCGCTGACAGTCAACAAACTATTGACTGGACCAAAGTTGGCGACACGGATCAAATTGAGCAACTCAAGTGGCGATCCTTGGTCAAGGCGGCGAAACCCAACACGAAGAAAATCCTGGCGTATCTTGGGGTCAAGCCAGCTTCGACTCCTAGTTCATCGAGGCCGGAGGTCTAGTTGCATGCCTCTGTCTTTTCTATTTTTTGCTTTCTTTACTTCTTTTGCTATTGTCGTCACTTTAGCCTTGGCGACAATTACCCTGCTAGTCCCTTAGGAGAACTTCTTTTGTAATGATGGTGTAAACTTTTTAGAAGTAATGAAATTCCTCTTGGTGCTGTCATTGATCCGAAGATTTTATTTTCCAGTTAATATTTGACAATTATTCGACCAATCCTTGCTCTCCCAATGCTGCTCCTGCATCTTCCTTGTCGAAGAAAGTAGAAACCGATGACAATTTCCGTGAAGGTCCCTCAAGCACACCTTTGTCGGAAGATTTGCAAGAACTTCGACAGCAACTTCAGTTCACGAAGAAACAATCGCTTAAACTCATGGAACAATCTCGAGAGTCTTCTGAAAGAGAAAAAATTGCACTCCATCAAGCTCAAACTGCCATTGCTGAAAAGGACTCTGCTGTTGCTGAAGCTGCTGCTGCTGTATCTCGGGAAAATTCCATGCTCCAGCTGCTAATAGATGCTAGCTTGGATATGGCGGGTATGTTTGATTATCTTTGTCGCGCTTCTTTTTTCTTTGCTGCTTGCCTCCTTATTATCTACTGACCTGTTGTAAGAAACAATAGGTGCTTTTTTGGATACTGCTACTGAAGATGAACGTGTCGAGGCTCGTTCCAATGTTCTTCTTCGGCTTGCACGTGAACATGGGTCGACTTTTTGGGGCACGCCTGAACGGACTCGCCAAATCGTGAGATTTCAAGATCGCGCGCTTCAGGTTCGCGGGTATCTTGACTTCTGTACCAAGACCCTCTCAATGGTTTATAACTCTATGTTTCCTCGGAACATTCAACCAAAAACTCTTCCCGAGTTAATGGAGAAATTTAAGGATGCCCACAGGATCCATCACTTTGTCAGAGCTCAACTGGTGGCTGGCGCCAGATTTGCCCTTATAATGCTTCAGATCTGCCACTCAAAGCTTGATCTGACCCAAGTTGTTGAGAAAGTTCACGAGAAGGTACGGCGCCGAAGAGTTGGTATCGATCGTATTAACACGAAGGTTTCTCCTATAGCCGAAGAAATGATTGAAGATCTTCTTCGGATGGATGCCGACTTTTTTGCCGATGGTCATTATGCTGATTTTCTTGGCGCTGCTCCTGAAGAAAACAGAGTGACCCTTGATGATATATTGAATCAAGACTGATTATTTTCCTTTGGTAGATAATTCTCCTGTGTAAATCATGATTATGATTCTATTATGAAGCAAACAGCATATTTCTATATTTATCTAGCCCCCGAGTATTTTCGGTGGCTATTCGCTGTATTTGTGTAATGCGAGGTTTTTAAACCAAGGCAAGATAATATACACTGTATACTATTTTTGTGGGTGTAAGCCCCCGAGTCTTTTGTTGATCACTATTTTGTCTGTATCTCTTTTTATTTTGGCGAGGTATTTTTACCAAGGCAAGATGCTTCTTTTGCGTTTGTCGACACTGTGTTTATATATATATATTGTATCATGTAGGGGAAAACCCCTGATCTTGTCGGGAAGAAGATATATAATTCCACTATCTTTATTATATTGCAGCACCGCGAGTCCGCCTCATTAAAAACCTTTCCCGGCCCCACTCGGTGCCCCGAAAAAGGAAAAGAGTGCGTCTGAAAACTCGCGGGCGTTTCAGTACATTGTAGCTTTACAAAGGGGGACTATATTTTCGACATCTAGGCGTAGAAACGCCTGAGCTGTGCCACGTTCCAGGGATTTGGCTCGTCAATCCCTGTCTTCTTGTCTTTGATTCTGTATGCTCCTCCTTCTATTACTTCTGTGACGATGTATGGTCCTAGCCACGGTGACTCGAGTTTTTCATGGCTTTTTTGATTGAGTCGTAAAACCAGGTCACCCACTTGGAAAGATCTTGGCCGCAATCGTCGACTGTGATAGTTTTTCAGGTCCTGCTGATATTTGGCGACTCGTGACAGGACTTCGTCTCGAGCTTCATCGAGTGCGTCGACATCATCCTCCAAAGCTTTTCTCGAAGTTTCTTCGTCATATTCTACGACTCGTGGAGAATCGTGTTCTATTTCTATCGGCAAGACTGCTTCAGCTCCGTGGACCAAAAAGAACGGCGTTTCCTGCGTCGCTGTATTTGGCGTTGTTCGGATACTCCACAAAACACTTGGTAGCTCCTCTGGCCAAGTATGCCTAGCTTTTTCTAAAGGTCCTAGCAGGCGCTTCTTGATGCCATTGCAGATGATGCCATTGGCCTTTTCGACTTGACCATTGGTCTGTGGATGTGCGACAGACGCAAAACTTAGTTTTATGCCCACTTCTGCACAATATGCTTTGAACTCCTTGGAAGTAAAGTTACTGCCGTTATCTGTGACGATGCTGTGAGGTACTCCGAAGCGAAAGACAATGCTCTTCACAAACTTTATTGCGGATGCTGCATCTGGTGAATTTATTGGCTTCGCCTCTATCCACTTGGTAAATTTGTCGACAGCCACCAGCAAGTACTCATATCCTCCTGGCGAAGCTTTGTGCAATTTACCCACCATGTCGAGACCCCATTGAGCAAAGGGCCAAGACAGTGGGATTGGCATAAGTTCCGCTGCTGGTGAGTGAGGTCTTGCCGCAAATCTTTGACACGCGTCGCAAGTGCGCACTATTTCCTTTGCATCCTCGATTGCTGTGAGCCAATAAAATCCTGCTCTGAAAACCTTAGCCGCGATGGCTCTGCTACTCGCGTGGTGCCCGCATATTCCTTCATGCACGTCCTTTAGGATGATCCTTCCTTCTTCGGGTGTAACACACCGTTGTAGCACACCCGAAATACTGCGTTTGTACAGTTCCCCTTTTACCACAGTAAAAGCTTTTGATCGCCTAATTATTCGCCTTGCTTCGACTGGATCGTCGGGTATGGTTTTCCTTAGGATATATGATATGTAAGCCTGCATCCATGGAATTTGCACCATCATGACTAGCTCTTGCTCTTCTTCTTCTTCTGCTGTGTCTTTGGCGATACTCGAGGATTTCTCTTTTTTCTCCTTCTTTGTTTTTGCTGGCTTTGTTGATCTCTCGCTAATCTCTTCCCAGAACACACCTGGAGGAATCGCGAGGCATTGTGACCCGATGTTTGCGAGACGTCGGCTTCATCGTTGCTCATCCTGCTGATGTGGTTTACCTCACAACCATCGAATAACTTCTCCAGCTCATTGTACACCTCTTTGTATGCTATCATACTTTCGTTGACTGCATCGCATTGGTTCATGACTTGCTGTGCTACCAACTGTGAGTCGCCGAAAATTTTCAGTCGGGTTGCACCACAAGCTTTCGCCATCTTCATCCCGTGTATGAGAGCTTCATATTCTGCTTCATTGTTAGATGCGTTTGGGAACGTCATCCGCAGAACATACTTCAACTTGTCGCCTTCAGGTGATACTAATATCACGCCTGCTCCAGCACCTTCCAATCTTTTGGACCCGTCGAAGTTCATGGTCCAAGTTCTCGATAAATCTGGAGGTCCCGTGTTTTGTAGCTCCATCCATTCTGCAATGAAATCTGGTAAGACCTGCGATTTTATTGCTTTTCTTTTTTCATACGTGATGTCCCGAGGGGAAAGTTCTATTCCCCAAAGGGAGACACGACCCGTAGCTTCTGGGTTGTTCAGTATATTTGATAAGGGAGCCTCGTTGACCACTATTATCGGGTGCGCCGAAAAATAGTGTCGCAATTTTCTTGCTGTCGTGAATACTCCATATGCTAGCTTTTGATATTGCGGGTACCGCTGTTTTGACGGCGACAGTACTTCGCTGATGAAATATACTGGCCTTTGAACTCCATGAAGCTTGCCTTCTTCTTCTCTCTCGACCACTAGGGCCGTGCTGACCACCTGAGGTGTAGCTGCGATATACAAGAGGAGAGGTTCTTTCTCTTTTGGCGCCACCAATATCGGTGGTGTCGAAATTGCTCGCTTGAGGTTCTCGAAGGCTCTGTCTGCTTCCTCGTTCCATTGAAATTTTTCCCCTTGTTTGATCAATGCGTAGAACGGCAGCGCCTTTTCTCCTAGCCTGGCGACGAATCTGCTTAAAGCTGCGACTCGCCCCGTTAACTGTTGTATTTCTTTCAACTTTGTTGGCTTTCTCATAGTGACGATGGCCTGTATTTTTTCGGGATTAGCTTCAATCCCTCTTGCTGATACTAGGAACCCGAGAAGTTCTCCAGCGGGAACTCCAAAGGAGCATTTTGTCGGGTTCAGCTTGAGGCAAAACTTGTCGAGGTTGTCGAAGGTTTCCTTCAAATCTTCGATCAAAGTCGACCCTTTCTTTGATGTTATTACGACATCGTCGATGTAGACTTGTACATTTTTTCCAATCTGTGTTGCTAAGCACTTCTGCATCATCCGCTGATATGTTGCTCCCGCGTTTTTCAGACCAAAGGGCATTGTTTTGTAGCAAAACACGCCATAAGGTGTGATGAACGCTGTCTTGGCTTCATCTTCTTCTTTTAATCTTATCTGGTTATAACCAGAATATGCGTCCAGAAAGGAAAGACGTTCGCATCCTGCCGTGGAGTCGATTATTTGATCGATCCTTGGGAGGGGAAAGTGATCCTTGGGACAATGTTTATTGAGACACGTGAAGTCGACGCACATGCGAAGGACTATTGTGTGTTTCTTCGGCACCATCACTGGGTTAGCTACCCATGTGGCTTCTGTAGATATTTCTCTGATGAAACCAGCATCTTTGAGTCGATCTATTTCAGATAACATGGCTTTGCGGCTAGGTTCCGAAAAACGCCGCAAAGGTTGCTTTACTGGTCGTGCGAGAGGATCCAAATTGAGGTGGTGCTCGGCAAGTTCCCTGGGTACTCCTGGCATGTCGGCTGGACACCATGCGAAGATTTTCCAGTGCTCACGGAGGAACTCGACGAGCGCGCTTTCCTATGCGACATCCATGTTTGCGGCAATGGACGTCGTTTTCTTTGGATCTGTCGGGTGGATCTGTACCTCTTTTGAATCCTTGGTTATATTGAAAGTTGGCTCCTTAGAAGATCTTCCTACCTCTGGTAACACGTCATAATCAGTGAACCGTGGCGCCGCATATTCTGCTTGCATCCCGAAAGTTTCTGACAGTCGATGAAAATCCTTGTCGCATTTATCAGATAACGCGAAACTTCCTTTGATTGTGATAGGTCCCTTAGGCCCAGGCAATCTCCACAACAGATATGTATAATGCGGCACTGCCATGAACCTGGCATACGCTGGTCGTCCCAACAAGGCGTGATATTGCGACGGGAAATCCACCACTTCGAACTCCAGATTCTCTATCCTGTAGTTTTCTCGGGTTCCAAACTGAACGTCGAGGTTGATCTTGCCCAATGGGTAACTTGGTTTCTCTGGTGTAATCCCGTGGAAACGTGTGTCAGTTGGTTTCAGATTTGCTAGGGATATGTTCATCTTTCTCAATGTATCTGCATACATGAGGTTTAAGCTGCTGCCGCCATCTATGAAAACTCTCGACACATCAAAACCAGCGATTACTGCGGGTAAGATGAGTGCTGATTGTCCTGGTCGAGGAACTTGCTGCGGATGATCTGCAATTGTGAAGCCGATGTCTTGCCCCGACCAATTTAAGTACTCGACTGTTGGTGGAGGCATCTTCTCTGCCATGAACACTTGTCGCGAGATTACCTTCTGCGCCCTGTTTGATGGCCTGGCTTTCTGAATCATCGAGACCGCACCGTTAGAGTTGGGGTCAACATATGGAGGTGGATGTGGTGCTGCCGCAATTCTAAGCTGGTGTCGATTTTCGTCGGTTATTGCGGGAGGAGGTGGAAGGTGGATCTCGCTCCTTGGCTCCCGAGGGTTTCTGTTATTTGCTTGGGCATTTGCAATTCCTGCGGCTCGCAACATTGCCTGAAAATTTCGGCAGTCTTTCTGGAGATGTCCTGACTGCCTCTTTCCATTGTTGTCGAGGTAAAAGTGCATTTGACACGGACCGTTCATCATCTCCTCGGGAGACACATAAGGTCTTTGAATCCTTGGTCCACTATTTTGCCTGTTGCCACGAAAGTCACCTCTATTGTCGCCTTGTTGCTCATTACTCCTTTGATAGTCATCTCGACTATTTCCTCCAGGATTTCCTCGGAAACCAGCCGATATATGGCCGGGAGCATCGTTGTTGTAGAACTGGCGAGAAAATCGCCTTCTATTTTGATAATTTCGACCACGATCCTCTTCTGGCGACCTGTGTCGCTTGTTGTATATTGCGTCTTCTCCATCTGCCCATTTATTGGCTATCTCCATGAGTGCTGATATGGTCTTAGGGTTAGTTCTCCCTAAGTCCTCGATGAAATCTGCTCGGCGGACTCCTGCCACGAACGCATCTATTGCCCTCTCGTCAGATATATCTTCTGCCGAGTTTTTTATGATGTTCCATCGCTGTATATACTTCCTCATCGACTCGTCGTGTTTTTGTCGGCATGCCCTCAGCTCTTCCAACGATGCAGGTTTCTTGCACGTGGATCGGAAGTTTTTCACGAAGATGTCCTCAAAGGTCTCCCAGCTGTCGATGGAATTTAAGGGGAGTTTCTTTATCCAAGATCTTGCGGCACCACTCAGGTGAACTTGGATACTTTGCATAGCTGTTGCTCTGGTTCCTCCTACCAGTTTTACCATCTCGAGATAATCCACGAGCCAATCCTCGGGATCTTGCAGGCCGTCGAACTTCTTGAAATTCTCGGGTAACTTGAACCCTTTCGGTACTCGAGTTTTTCGGACTCTTCTCGTAAAGCATGGGAGCCCACACATATCTTCGTCGGCAAGCTCTGGCGAGTGCTGACGCTCCCTTCTTTCTTGTCGCGCTCTGTCTACCCTTACTTGGACTGCTGTGTCTCTTGCCCCACTTGTTCTTGGTGGGTCTTGAACTGCTGCGGTGGGTCGTGGACTATTTTGTCTAGGATTTTCTTCGGGAGGCGTTGTTGCAAACGCTGTTCCCATAACTCCTACTCCAGCCATCGCCATATTGAACAATGGTTCTCTCGGGTCCCCAGGAGGTGGTCTCGACGCAAGGATATACGCTTGTGTTGCCATGTAACCTGCCTCTGGCGTTTTTGGGATGATATTTCCCCTTTCATCGATCGACATAAAGGACATGTCGAGATTTTGGATTATGTTTCCTCTCTCTGCTTCGGGTATGTTTTGCAGCCGAGACATTGCTCTCCTCCGAGCTTCTCTGTGACTGTCTCCCGAAGTTCTTGATTGTCGACTTAAATCTGCTCGGCGTCTGCTTGATGCGGAAGCTGCCTCTTTTCTTCTATTTAATGATGCTGTCTGTTTTTCCAACTCTCTGCTTACTCGAGCAAGTCTATATTGATATGCTTGAAGTTCTTGTACAGTAGCAGTGGTGGTCATAGGTTCTGAACCATCCATGGCTTTCGCGGCCCTATCCCACGCTTCTTGCGGGAGCTGTACTCTTGCGCGAGTTGAGGATCCAGGATATTTAGTGCCTAGGCCATGTCTGAGATCAGCGGGATCGACGTATGGATTTCCCAATTCGTCGAAAGCCTCTGACGTTTGCGGGTCTGATGTGCCTGCCCCTTCTACCACATAGATCTGATGATATTTTGCGCATTGATTTTTATCAGGATTGGTGACACCATCATATAGAGTGGTGAAGACCTTTCCGATGGCAACAGACTTGTCGATGAAGTTGAAGCTGTCGACGCTGTCGGAGTCGCTGCTTATAAAGGAGTCCGCAGACGACTCGAAGGATGTGTTGCTGAAGATCTTGGCGAGCTTTCCGCTTGCCTTGTTGTCGACGAAGTATGGCGACGAAAACTCCTCGTCACTCGACGAAAAGTTAGAATCGACCGCTGAAAATTCCGACGAGATCGGAACTTCGAGACGGTAGGATCCTTCCTTGTTGACGCCAAATCGGAATTTTCCGAACGTCATGGTGATGGGCTCCTCCAGATAGGCACATGCATCCATACGGGAGGGCGGGTGAGGAATAAAATTGAATAGATCAGTTTTTCCCTTGTTACCTCGATCCATCGCGTTGCTTGCTGTTGATGAAGTCGAAGATCTTGAACGTGCCATCGAGATCAGCTCCTTGCAACCTCTAATTCCCACAGACGGCGCCAATTGACAAAGGATTAACTTGTCAATGCCTACAGATTGTAGACTAGGGTTTTGCTAGAAGTAGAGGGCAAGTAGATCTCGAAGGTTTAGGCGAAAAGTACTCGACGATTATGAAAACTAGGGTTATGTTGACAGTAGATTCGATCCTTTCTTTGTCCCTCGACTCCCCCTTATATAGGAGGTGGAGCCGAGGGTTTCGTTTTGTACAAGTTACAGAGTCCGGGACGGTTTCTAACTCATCCCGCCAGATTACAAATAACTCTTCCTATTACAACTCTAGCTTTCCTTAATATATCTTGGACTCTCGAATCTTCTTATTCTTCGGATAGTGGGCCTTCAGTAAACTCCGGGTACTATCTTCGGCAGGCCCATTTGGGATGCCTATGTCAGCGCCTGACGCTCCCCTCTCTCCCAGGACCACGCCAACGCCGCCACCGGAAACTCCTCGCACCGAGCCAGCCGGTGCCACTCCAACGGCGCGCCGCCCGAGACCTTGACGCTTGTCAAGGCAACGGCCTCTAGCGCCCCCGCCGCCAGCAGTCCTCGTCGCTGCACGTCGCCCGTGCCGCTAGCGCTACGGCGAGAAGGCCACCGGCCTGCGGCCGGATCACCAAGTTCCAGCGCGAAGGCCGGGAGCTGGAGCATTTGCTGCCCTACGCGGAGAAGTGGAACGCCGCAGACATGTCCAAGGCGACCCGCGGCCTGGGCAAGGACCGGCTACCGGCGCCTGACCCTGCTGGTGAGCGGAGCTCAGAGGAGCACTTCATGCGGCTGCTAAGGATGGCAATTTTATGTACGGATCCGGATATTCATGGATATTCGACCCGCCGGGCACGGGTTTGAAGGGCTAATTGTGTCCATGGATTTCATGGGGCGGATATCCAATAATTCATGGAGCGGGCACGGGCAAAGTTTTTTCCCCATGGATATTCGATGGATATCCGCCAGACATGTGGGACCAACATGTCAGTGACACATTCGATTTTACCTAGGCTTAGCTGCCATTTTTAGGCGCAAATCACCAAAATCCTTAATTTAAGTCTTAATGATTTTATACTCTAAATACTCATGGAAGAGCCATTCACGGATGTGCTAGTTGGGCTTCGTACGTATTGACTCTGGCTTTTCGCTGATTGCTCCACCTCCTTGGTAATTTCTTGCCATAATTAAGGACTTAGCCAAAATCGAGCCATCTGCCCATCTGTCTCCCATCGCTAAATACTTATGGCTCCCGTCCCGCACGAACATCCGTCTCCGAGTATTGATCCGTCCGTCGGCTCCGTCAACACGCAGTGAGGGAAGGTGCAGCGCTCCAGCGGTCCGTCGGCGTCGTACCTGCCACCTCTCCAGATCGACGGATCCCCTCAACCTAGGCGGGCGTGAGATTGAAATGAGACAGCTATTGTATGGTGTGATTGTGTGGCACTTGACATATTATAAGTACTATGTGATTGATATATTGTTGCTTTGATATTCCTATGAATTTTTCAATAATTATTGCTGAAATGCTACTAAAATAATGTCGAAATGCTGCCAAAATATTATGTTAGCTTATTATTGCTGAAATGCAAGTGAAATATTGTTGAAATGCTACTGAAATTTTATGGGCATGGATATCCATGGATATCCGGGTATCCAGCGGATTTGGATTTGGAGCGACATCCATGCCCATGGATACTTTCGTGGGCGGGGCGGGAGACTAATGGATTTGGGCATGGATTTGGTGTTGCAATATCCGTCCAAACCCGCTCCATTGCCATCGTGAGCGGCTGCGCCGGGCCGTCAAGGAGCTGGACAGCGCGTGGTTCGATGCCACGAACAACCTGATGGTAAGTCTCACAAAGCCTGTTCCATCTTTCGATTTATCTTGGTTTCTCTTCTTCCGGTTCTTTTCTATCTTTCCTTGAACCTTCAACTTTATGCCGGTTTCTCTTTTTTGTTGAATCTTGTCTATCCTCCCAGTCCCCGAGTTTCGTGTTGAGAGCGTAGCTCTTAGCGCGAAACTTAACTAGAAACGCGCGAAACCGGCATAGCCAGTCCCCGAGTTTCGGGTTAAGATCTTTGCTCTTAGCGCGAAACTTAACTAGAAACGCGCGAAACCGGCATAGCCAGTCCCCGAGTTTCGGGTTAAGATCTTTGCTCTTAGCGCGAAACTTAACTAGAAACGCGCGAAACCGGCATAGCCAGTCCCCGAGTTTCGGGTTAAGATCTTTGATCTTAGCGCGAAACTTAACTAGAAACGCGCGAAACCGGCATAGCCAGTCCCCGAGTTTCGGGTTAAGATCTTTGCTCTTAGCGCGAAACTTAACTAGAAACGCGCGAAACCGGCATAGCCAGTCCCCGAGTTTTGGGTTAAGATGTTTGCTCTTAGCTAACATCATCTCCTTGAATAGAGCACGGTTGACGCTCGGAAGGTCCTTTTTGAGGAGCTTCTCTGGGAGCACCGGGACTCGCTGAGGCACACAGCAAGTGCCAAGGTAAATCTTTGCGCCTCCGACATCTTTTACCGGAAGATTTTCTTTCTCTCAATTCTTAACACTTATGACTTTCTACTTCAACAGTCATCCCGGAAGCTTCTATTGAGGCCCTCAGACGCAGCTTGCCACCGCCCAAGGTACGGCTTCTGTTTGCCGCTTAACTTGCTTTCTCTAGATTGTATCAGTACAACTTTGCTAACACTCTCTTCCGGGTTTCGTAGGAGAAGGACCAACTTATTCGGCAACATCGGGAGGATCTGCGCGAGAAAACCAGCTACAAGGAGCTCAAGGACCAGCTTATCCAGCTTGGTCTTGACCATGACAAGGCGCCGGCTGCTGAATCCTGCCGAGGCCAAGCTGCATGAGGCGCTGGAGGATGCCGGCAATGCCAATGTGGTGTTGCAGGCAGAGCTGGAAGAGGCCGCGAAGGCGCGGAAGGCAGCCGAGGACAAGGCCGCGCGGCTGGAGGCAGAACAGAAGGAGCACGATCTTCTGGTTACGCAGACTGACGTGCTTGCTCTCCGTATGTTTCTTTTCGGTTCCTGCTTATGGGCTTTTCTGTTCCGGTAGCATGAGTTCAGCTTATTTTCTTTGTCTTGTAGGGCTCTTCCCGGATTCCCAGACGTATGCTGTAAAGAAGGTTGGAGAGCGCTGGGTGCTACAGGCATACAAGAACCTGCGCCCGGGATCCTTATGACCACCTGGTTGCGTTGAACGCGCGGGTCTCCCACATGCGCTGCGTGGATCGGAACCTCTCGACATTCCGGATGTGGCCACCCCGCTCTACAGACTCTTTGGCCTGGAGAGCAAGTGCAGACACCTTCTCCCTCATCGCCGACTCACGAGGTGTCGGCCAAGGATCCGGGAGTGGCGTGCTCTGCTGCCCGTGCCGGAGCAGACTCAGCGCTTCGCGTTGCTGCTCCTGGTACCCGGAGCTGGATGCTCTCACCGCATGCGCGAAGGGGCTGAAACCGATCTGGACCCGGTCCTCACCGCTAAGCGGCAGGATCGGCGTACCATATCGCGGAGTACGCCGACATGCGCACCTTCATCCCCCTCCGAAGACGTCAAGGATTATCTGAGCGACGAGGAGGAAGATGAAGACGCGATGAGGCCGAAGCCGGTGACACGCCTCGAGGGTCCTGATGCCAACAATGCTCCTCCCGAAGCTCCTTGTGCCTGAATGTTGCCTGTCATTCTGATTGCCTGTGATAAGCTTGCCCTGCTCAACTTGGAAACATTGCCCGTTAAATTCTACCCCGGTATGCCGGGGTCTATGATGTAAGATAATACTTTAACCTCTATTTTGGTTGTGGTACAACAGTTTATGCCGGTACGCTATACCGGTAGTTAATTAACTTATGTTTGCCTTAGCATATTTGCTTGTTGATTTGCTTTTTCTTGCACTGCAATGATTCCGAAATTGTTTCCGCATCCAATTTGATGCATACTTGGCTCTTTTGCTTTGGCTCTGCCTACCTTCTCTGGGCGTTTTTGGCGTATGAGCACAAAGTTCTTTTACCAAGCAAGCACTTTCTTGAACTTAGAAATAACTCGAAATTTTTGCAAAAAACCGGTATAACCGGGGTTAGTTAAATTTTTCCGGATTGTTCTTTCCCGCTCTCCCTCTTCGCAGTTCATGTGCTTATCCCCTACCGGTTTATCTTGCTTGCCATGAAGCCAAGTTATGGACAACAGCAGAGTCGAAGACTCCGGTAGGGTCTAGCACACTACTAAACCGGAAAGAAAAAACGTTCAATAAGCAACCGGTAAACTGAAAAAATAAACATGTTTCATGCAACTTAGTAAGGGTAGTCCCCGAGATTCATTCAAGGTTCCGACATCTTTTATTCATAGCAAATAAGGTACAAAAAGGAACTTCTTACACCACAACTTCAAGAGTAGAAAGGACGCAACAGAGCTACATTCCATGGGCGTTTGGTCTCCTCTCCTGACTTGTCCGCCTTTCCTTTCTTCCATTCCTGTGCATCAATCAGGTAATAGGCATCATTGTGGAGAGCCTTGCTCACAATGAAAGGTCCTTCCCATGGGGGGGAAAGCTTGTGCCGGCCTTCAGTGCGCTGCACTAGGCGTAGCACTAGGTCTCCTTCTCGGAATACCCTCGGGTTTACCTTCCGGCTGTGATAGCGTCTGAGGTTTTGCTGGTAAATGGCTGTTCTTGCCAAAGCTAATTCTCTTGCTTCTTCTAGCAAGTCCACATCGTTTTCTCGGGCCTCCTTTACCTCTTCTTCGGTATAGAGTTGCACCCTTGGTGAATCATGGAGAATGTCGGTTGGTATGACCGCTTCTGCTCCATAAACCATAAAGAATGGAGTGTATCCGGTAGACCGGTTTGGAGTTGTTCTTATACTCCACAGACTGATGGTAGCTCATCGATCCAACACCCCGGCGATTTTTCCATCGCATCGATGAGTCTTGGTTTGATACCGGAAAGTACCAAAGCGTTTGTTCTTTCAACTTGGCCATTGCCTTGTGGATGCGCCACTGAGCATAAATCCAGCCGGATGTTTTTGTCTTCACAAAATCGCTTGAACTCTCCTTGAGCAAAGTTTGAGCCATTGTCAGTTATGATACTGTGTGGGTATCCATACCGCAGGATTACATCTTTTAGGAACTTCACCGCTGTGTGGCCATCACACTTTGCGATAGGCTTCACCTCCAGCCACTTGGTGAATTTATCCACCATTACCAAGATGTGGGTCATGTTTCCCCTTGCGGTTTTGAACGGTCCAACCATGTCCAGGCACCAAACAGCAAATGGCCAAGTTAGCGGTATGGTCTTTAAACCGGATGCTGGGGTATGGTTTTGCTTGGCGTACCTCTGGCACCCATTGCATTTTCTTACCATATCCTCCGCATTTTCCAAAGCCATTGGCCAATAGAACCCATGCCGGAACACTTTTGCCACCAGCGCCCTTGAAGAAGCGTGATGCCCGCATTCTCCTCGGTGAATTTCCTCGAGCATTTCTTTTCCCTCTTCCGGTTCCACACACCTTTGGAGGACACCGGTAACACTTCTCTTGTACACCTCGCCATTGATGATGGTGTAAGCTTTGGACCTCCTCTGTATCCTTCTGGACTCATTTTCGTCAACCGGCAAGGTGCCGTTGATCAGGAATTCCTTAATAGGTTTAACCCAAGATGGTGCCTCTCTAACCACAAACACCGGCATGTCTATGTCCATGCTGTCCACAAGCATTGCCTCTTCCGGCATGGGCGTCGCAGTCCCCGAGTTTACCGGTACAGTCCCCGAGTTTGCCGGAGTGTGCCCCCCCGGTTTCCTTCGTCAATATCCATTGGCACCACATGTGACTCCGGTACGAAAATTGATTCCGACTCCGGACTTGGCTTGATTGATGGAACTCTTAAGTGTGCCAAGGCTATTCCGGGAGGAATTTCTTGCCTGGACGAACCTAGCTTGGATAAAGCATCCGCGGCTTCATTTTCTGCACGCGGCACATGGTGAAACTCACATCCTTCGAAGAAGCCGGCAATCTTTTGCACATGAAACCGGTATGAGGCCATGTTGGCATCTTTTGCATCCCAATCTCCGGAACACTGCTGTACCACAAGATCTGAATCGCCGTAGCAAATGATCCGGAGCGCACCGATTTCTTTTGCAACCTTAAGCCCATGTATCAGAGCTTCGTACTCAGCACATTGTTTGATGCCCTGAAGTGCACTTGCAAAACATACCGGAGATGATCTCCTTTGGTGAGGTAAGTACCACACCGGCACCCAGACCCTCCTTGAGCTTGGATCCGTCAAAGTGCATCTTCCAGTATTCTATCTTGTGTTCTGGCGGCTTGTATTGCATTTCCGCCCAATCGACCAAGAAATCAGCCAAAGCTTGCGACTTTATGGCATCTCTTCTTTCATACACCGGTACATATGGTGATAACTGAATTGCCCATTTTGCAATCCGGCCGCTGGCGTCCTTGTTGCCCATGATATCGGAGATGGGTGCCTCGCTCACCACTTTCATGGGGTGTTCCTCAAAGTAGTGCTTGAGCTTCGTGACGGCCATGAACACGCCATAAGTCATCTTTTGGAAGTGCGGGTAGTTTTGCTTTGAGGAAGAGAGCACCTCGCTCAGGTAGTATACCGGCCTCTGGACGGTTTTTCCTTCCTCTTCTCTTTCTACTACCACAACAACACTCACAACCCGGTTAGTTGCTGCTATGTACAACAACATGGGTTCTCTTTCCAAAGGCGAAGCAAGTATTGGTGCAGTAGCTAGCATTGTTTTTAGCTCTTTAAACGCTGCGTCTGCCTGAGGGGTCCAGACGAAAGTATCGGATTTTTTCATTAAGGCATAAAGCGGCAAGGCCTTTTCTCCTAGCCTGCTTATGAACCGGCTTAGCGATGCCAAGCTTCCGGTAAATTTTTGCACATCTTTTAGTTCTCGTGGGATAGTCATTCTTTCTATCGCCCGGATTTTTACCGGATTGACTTCAATGCCCCGGCTTGACACAAGGAAACCAAGCAGCTTACCGGCAGGGACACCGAAAGTGCATTTTGCCGGATTAAGTTTCATCCGGAACCGTCTTAGGTTGTCAAATGTTTGCCGGATATCATCGATTAAGGTGTCTTTTACCTTAGTTTTTATCACAATGTCATCCACATAGACTTGCACATTCTTTCCGATTTGATCAAACAAGCATTTTTGCATACAGCGCTGGTACGTTGCACCAGCGTTGCGCAAACCAAAAGGCATAGTAACATAGCAATAAGCCCCGTGCGGGGTAATGAACGCAGTTTTTATTTGATCTTCCTTTTTCAGGGGGATTTGGTGGAAACCGGAATATGCATCCAGAAAAGACAACAACTCACACCCAGCAGTAGAATCAATCACTTGATCGATCCGGGGCAAAGGGAAAGGATCTCTTGGGCAAGCCTTGTTGAGGTTGGTGTAGTCGATGCACATGCGCCACACCTTTGGAGCTTTTGCCTCCAGGTTCTCATCTTTCTTCTTTTCGACCATCACCGGATTGGCCAGCCACTCTGTATGCGTGACCTCCACGATGAAACCGGCAACCAACAGCTTTGTCACTTCTTCTCCAATGATTTTCCTCCTATCTTCAGCGAACCGGCGCAAAGGTTGACGCACCGGCTTGGCATCCTTCCGGACGTTTAGAGAGTGCTCAGCCAGCTCCCTCGGAACACCCACCAAGTCATCAGTAGACCAGGCAAAGATATTCCGATTCTCACGGAGGAAGCTGACGAGCGCGCTTTCCTATGCTTGACGAGGCCGGCACCGATACGAACGGTGCGCTCTGGGTAAGCCGGATCCAGCACAATGTCCTTTGTTTCATTTGTCGGCTTGAATGCCGGCGTGCCCAAGTTTCCACTCATTGCCGCTAAGCTCAGCTTTGAGGATTGAGCCAGCGCCACAGCAGTTTGCATCCTTTTCTTTTCCTCCGCTATCACCAGCGATTCAGCTAGGTTTGATCCGGCGGAAGCGGTTTCCATTGAGACTTTATAGTTTCCCACCACAGTTAAGGGTCCACGAGGTGCCGGCATCTTCATCTTGAGGTAAGCTGTATGAGTCGTAGCCATGAAAGCTGCCAATGCCGGCCTTCCCAGCAACGCATGGTAGGGACTGTCTAGGTCCACCACCTTGATGCGCGTAGATGTACACGTCCGTTGGGAACCCCAAGAGGAAGGTATGATGCGCACAGCGGCAAGTTTTCCCTCAGTAAGAAACCAAGGTTATCGAACCAGTAGGAGCCAAGAAGCACGTGAAGGTTGTTGGTGGAGGAATGTAGTGCGGCGCAACACCATGAAACCGGCGCCAACGTGGAACCTGCACAACACAATCAAAGTACTTTGCCCCAACGTAACAGTGAGGTTGTCAATCTCACCGGCTTGCTGAAAACAAAGGATTAAGCGTATCGAGTGGAAGATGGTGTTTGTTTGCAAAGAACAGTAAAAGCAGTAGAATGTATTCAGATGTAAAAGAATGGACCGGGGTCCACAGTTCACTAGTGGTGTCTCTCCAATAAGATAACTAACATGCTGGGTGAACAAATTACAGGCGATCAATTGACAAATAAAGATTCAATACATATCAACGATGATTACTATGTGATTTAATCAGGGCATTACGACAAAGTACATAGACCGCTATCCAGCATGCATCTATGCCTAAATAATCCACCTTCAGGTTATCATCCGAACCCCTTCCAGTTGCGAACAACAGATAATTGCATTAAGTATGGTGCGTAATGTAATCAACACAAATATCCTTAGACAAAGCATCAATGTTTTATCCCTAGTAGCAACAGCACATCCACAACCTTAGAACTTTCTGTCACTGTCCCAGATTAAATGGAGGCATGAACCCACTATCGAGCATAATTACCCCCTCTTGGAGTTACAAGTATCAACTTGGCAAGAGCCTCTACTAGCAACGGAGAGCATGCAAGAACATAAACAACACATATATGATAGATTGATAATCAACTTAACATAATATTCTCTATTCATCGGATCTCACCAAACACAACATGTAGCATTACAAATAGATGATCTTGATCATGTTAGGCAGCTCACAAGATCTATAACAATGAAAGCACAAGCGGAGAAGACAACCATCTAGCTACTGCTATGGACCCATAGTCCAAGGATGAACTACTCACGCATCAATCCGGAGGCGGGCATGATGATGTAGAGCCCCTCCGGTGATGATTCCCCTCTCCGGCAGGTGCCGGAGGCGATCTCCGAATCCCCCGAGATGGGATTGGCGGCGGCGGCCTCTTAGTAATGTTTTCCGTATCGTGGCTCTCGGTACAGGGGGTTTCGCGACGGAGGCTTTAAGTAGGCGGAAGGGTAGGTCAAAGGGTGGCAGGAGGTCCCCACACAACAGGGCGGCGCGGGCCCTAGCCTGGCCGCGCGGCCTGGTGTGGCGGCGCCTCGTCGCCCCACTTCGTTATCCTTTCGGTCTTCTGGAAGCTTCGTGCAAAAATAGGACCCTGGGCGTTGATTTCGTCCAATTCCGAGAATATTTCCTTACTAGGATTTCTGAAACCAAAAACAGCAGAAAAACAGCAACTGGCACTTCGCATCTTGTTAATAGGTTAGTGCCGGAAAATGTAAAATAATGCTGTAAAGTGTGTATAAAACACTCAAGTATTGTAATAAAAGTAGCATGGAACATAAGAAATTATAGATACGTTTGCGACGTATCAAGCATCCCCAAGCTTAGTTCCTACTCGTCCTCGAGTAGGTAAACGATAACACAAATAATTTCTGAAGTGACATGCTACCAACATAGTCTTGATCAACATTATTGTAAAGCATATGAGATGAATGGAGTGATCTGAACAAAATATTGCTAACAAAGATAATGACTAAGCAAATGAATCATATAGCAAAACTTTTCATGAATAGTACTTTCAAGACAAGTATTAATAAGAGTTGCATAAGAGCTAACTCATAAGCAATAAATTCAAAGTAGAATGCATTGAAGCAACACAAAGGATGATTAAGTTTCAGCAATTGCTTTCAACTTGTAACATGTATATCTCATGGATATTTGTCAACATAGAGTAATATAACAGGTGCAATAAGTAAACATGTAAGAATCAATGCACACAGTTAACACAAGTGTTTGCTTCTAAGATAGAAGGGAATGGGTAAACTGACTCAACAATAAAGTAAAAGATTGGCCCTTCGCAGAGGGAAGCATTGATTACTATTTTTGTGCTAGAGCTTTTGTTTTGAAAACATAGAAACAATTTTGTCAACGGTAGTAATAATTCATATGTGCTATGCATAATACTTCCTACAAGTTGCATGTCTCATGCATAGAGTACTAATAGTGCTCGCACCTTGTCCTACTATCTCGGAAAACACGGATTCTCATCGCATAACATATGCTTCAACCAAGTGTCACAAAGGGGTACCTCTATGCCGCATGTACAAGTGTCTAAGGAGAAAGCACGCATTGGATTTCTCGCTTTTGATTATTCTCAACTTAGACATCCATACCGGGACAACATAGACAACAGATAATGGACTCCTCTTTTAATGCTTAAGCATTCAACAATAGTTAATATTCTCATAAGAGATTGAGGTTGTATGTCCAAACTGAAACTTCCACCATGATACATGGCTTTAGTTAGCGGCCCAATGTTCTTCTCTAACATATGCATACTCAAACCATTTGATCATGAAATCCACTACTTCAGACAAGACGAACATGCATAGCATCTCACATGATATCCAACAAAGGTAAAGTTGATGGCGTCCCCAGAAAACATGGTTACCGCTCAACAAGCAACTTATAAGAATTAAGACACATAACTACATATTCATCACCACAATAGTTTTTAAGCTATTTGTCCCATGAGCTATATATTGTAAAGGTAGAGGAATGAAATTTAAAGGTAGCACTCAAGTAATTTACTTTGGAATGGCAGGAAATACCACATAGTAGGTAGATATGGTGGACACAAATGGCATGGTTTTTGGCTCAAGGTGTTTGGATGCACGAGAAGCATTTCCTCTCAGTACAAGGTTTGGGCTAGCAAGGTTGTTTGAAGCAAACACAAGTATGAACAGGTACAGCAAAACTCACACAAGAATATATTGCAAGTATTATAAGGCTCTACACTGTCTTCCTTGTTGTTCAAACACTTTACCCAAAAATATCTAGACTTAGAGAGATCAATCATGCAAACCAAATTAAACAAGCTCTACAGTAGTTCTTCATTAATAGATTAAACTACATGATGCAAGAGCTTAAACATGATCTATGAGAGCTCAAACAATTGCCAAATTTACCAAACCATATGCAGCATTTTCCAATTCCAACCAAATAGCAATTTAACGAAGCAATAAGCTTTCACCATGAACATTAAAGCACAATTAAGAACACAAGTGTTCCATAAGAAAAAGCGGAGCGTAATATCTCCAATATAAGAATGGCGGGATCCAACTTTATTCAAAACAAAACAAAAATAAAAACAAACCGACGCTCCAAGTAAAGAACATAAGAATGTGACGGAATAAAAATATAGTTTCACTAGAAGTGACCTGATAATGTTGTCGATGAAGAAGGGGATGCCTTGGGCATCCCCAAGCTTAGATGCTTGAGTCTTCTTAAAATATGCAGGGATGAACCACCGGGGCATCCCCAAGCTTAGAACTTTCACTCTTCTTGATCATAGTATATCATCCTCTTCTCTTGACCCTTGAAAACTTCCTTCACACAAACTTCAAGCAAACTCATGAGAGGGTTAGTGCATAACCACAAATTCACATATTCAGAGGTGACACAATCATTATTAACACTTCTGGACATTGCACAAAGCTTCTGAAAGTTAATGGAACAAAGAAACTCATTCAACATAGCAAAAGCGGCAATGCGAAATAAAAGACAGAATCTGTCAAAAACAGAACAGTCCGTAAAGATGCATCTGGACTGGGCACTTAACTTGCTCAAATGGAAAAACTCAAAACTAATGAAAGTTGCGTACATATCTGAGAATCACGCTCATAATTTTGCAGATTTTTTCGAATTTTTTACAGAGACTTATGCCAGAATTTGTGACAGACAGCAATACTGTTTCTGCGCAGCGATCCCAAATATAACATCAACTTTAGCATACAAACTTTACTTGGCACAAAAACATGATAAGGAGAGGTTGCTACAGTAGTAAACAACTTCCAAGACTCAACAAAACAAAAATTGCTGTAGTAAAATAAACACATGGGTTATCTCCCAAGAAGTGCTTTTCTTTCAGCTAGGCGCAGAAAGTGCAAATCAAGTAACATCAAGAGAAGAAGCATCAACATTATTATTTTTCTTGCAAACACAACTTGTTGCAGAGGGTACTTTAGGTTCTCCTGACGTGGGCATTACCCGTCGGGTAACCAGTATTGCTCTACCCTATACGGTCCAGGTGGAGGCCCATGAAGGTACTCGAAGACAAGATGGGCCACTAGGGCGGTGCGGCGGAAGATTACTTGAAGTACAAGACACGGAAGAAGCCGAAGAAGGAAAGATTAGAGATAGATCTACTGTAAACCTACTCGTACTCGATTAAACCTCTCGGGACCTGGCCACCTATATAAAGGCCAGGAGAGGGGCTATCGAGGACACGATCAATCTTAGCGATCTTAGCCAACAGAAGCTTAGAACTAGGTTACCCTAGCGATTAGCTATCTCGACGAGATCACAGCCGAACTATTCGGCACCCCATTGTAACACTGTTTTCATCATAATCAAGAACAGACAAGCAGGACGTAAGGGTTTTACCTCATCGAGGGCCCCGAACCTGGGTAAATCGCTCCCCCCGTTTGTCTGTGTACCGATGTCTCGTATCAGCTTGCAGGATTCCATCAACCCTAAGTCCCAATCGGAGGACATTGTCGAGGAACACCCCCGACAATTGGCGCCGTCTGTGGGAAACCTGCAGGCACCAGATCAGTCATCGGCAGATCTGATCATGTCATCGACATCTTCATCGGCACCGCCATCACCAACTCTGGGAGGTCCGATCCGATTCGGCTCCTACGAGTTCACCCCGCATAGCGATTCTTCTCGCTCGAACTTCTCAGATCTGCAAGGAAACATGGAGATGACCATCGGCAGCGTCCACTACAACGTCAACGCGGAGGGAATCCTCCAGCTGCTAGAGTCGCCCACCTCCGGATCAACGAGTCCTAGCGCGTCGTCATCGCTCGATCTATTGGCTGGCCTGACAGAGTCGATGAGCTCGCCCGCGCCTTCGACTCCCCGTTCAGCGTCCTCAATGTCGGTGGGATCCGACGAACCCATGTCCTCAGAACTAACCTCCTACTACTGCTCAACTGCGACGCCAGGCACGGTTTGGGATCAAGCGACACACCGTTCATCTGCAATGCCCGATACTCGTCGGGAGAAGACAGTGTCGGCAGCATCGCCCGGAGAACCACCCGAAGAACAGCACACCATCAGGTCTACGTCGCCAACAATACAGGAAATACAAGGCACGGAGGAGACGGAGACCGCACGCCTCGTTCCAGCAGGAGGGCGAGCTTCGAAAATAGCGCTAGCAATCGCGACAGCGACTATACCATCGCGGATGAAGAGTGGGCTGCGGCCAGAACAGCCGTACTCAACAACACCCCGCTCCCCGCAGGAACCTCGGTTGGAACCCTAAACGCATACCGCTCTATACTAGAGAAAAACCGGGAGCACCTGTCGAGAGAGCAAGCTACCCTCGAGAGACGTCTATCTGCGGCAGAACGATCCAGCGAGCGACGGAGAGCCTCACAAGGAAGCGCTTCCCGAAGCGCTCTTGGAGCGGGAAAACATCGGTCAAGACTGTCCAGGCTCTCAGAAGACGACGCCAGAGAAATAACGTCGAATCTAACCAAGTCTTTCATGACCACGGATACCGCAGGCATGCCACGGCCGAAGAACGTTGCGGGAGCAACGGCCAATCTCGCCGCATACCTCATCAACCAACGCCCCGAAGGATCCATGGCACAAGCTCACCGTGGTGCCCTAGAAAGTCTCGCCATATTGGGAAACAATCTAGTTCCGCAGAAGGAGAAAACCACGGCGCAGGCCAGCGGTTCGAAACATCGGGCGAGAGATGCTCGGGATGAAATCACCCAGAGCCGAATCGATAAAGCAAGACGACGACGCGCCGCCAGGAAGGATGACGACAGCGACTCCTCAGACGAGGATCAAGAGTACGATGGTGAACTAAGGGGAGCCGATTGCTTGAGTTACAAAATCCGCGAGACAATGCCACCCAAGAAATTCAAGCCTACTCCCACCGACGCTGCCAAGTATGATGGGCAGCAGGAACCAAGATCTTGGATAGATGATTACCTGCAGACTGTGATTCTGCATAAAGGGAACCAGATAGCAGCAATGCAGTGCTTGCAGCTCTACTTAAAGGACTCAGCGCGAGCTTGGTTAAGGGGGCTGCCGAAAGGCTCCATCAAATCATGGGACGACCTGGTGGATGCCTTCGTTGCTAACTTCCAGGCAACATACAAAAGACCCGTCGGGATTGAGGAGCTACGCAGCTGCCAGCAGAAGCAGAAGGAGTCGATGCGCTCTTACATAGGGAGGTTCACCAAACTCCTAAACGCTGCCGAAGATGTATCTGTAGACAGAGCAATCGACGCTTTCAGCGATGGCGTCCGACGCGAAAGTTACATAGAAGAACTTGGACGCAAAAAGCCAAAAACCATCACCAAGCTGATGGAAATCGCCAACAGTTGGGCTGATGGCGAGGACAACGTGCGAAGACCACGCCAGCGCAGCGATGACGAAGACGATGACCAGCCAAAACACGACTCGGGCAGCCGAAGGGATCGGAACAAAAGGAGGAAAAATCGCAACTACGACGACAACAATCTGGTAGCCGCAGGATACTCCGATCGACATGATGATCGGTATGATGAAAGAAGAGATGATCGACAGGATGGCAACCGGAACAACTCTGGAAACCGCGGCAATTATAAACCACGGCAGCAGAGGGCTCCCGAGCTACCCTATGCTGAACAGATCAACGCCCCCTGTTACTTGCACTCGTATGTCGACTCCAAGGACGGCAAAACGAAGTCAAGTCACCTTCTCAGGGATTGTCGACAGTTCCTTGACATGCATAAACTCATCCAGCAGTCAGGACAGCAACCGTTACCACCTCCACCTCCACCTCCACCACAGCACCAAGTCCAGCAGGCCCAACCTCATCAACCCAACGAGGCGTTCCCACCACCACGTGGGCAGATGAGTATGATCCACAAGACGGGTGTCTCGAGAAGAGAGATGAAGAAGCTCACTCGAGAAATTAATCTGGCCGAAAGCATCATGGCAAACATCCCTGAGTATGTCGAGTGGTCCTCTCAGAACATTACGTTGAGGCACAGATAGGGGGATTCAAGATGAGCAAAGTCTTTATGGATGGTGGGAGCGGGTTAAACCTGATTTTCGTCGACACAATCAAAAGTATGGGGATCACCATGGGAATGCTGGAAGAGACAGACACCTGCTTCCACGGGATTTTGCCAACTGGACCAGGTTATTCCCTTGGAAGAATTTACCTGAACGTTGTCTTCGGCAGATCCGACAATTTCAGGAAGGAGAAGATCGAGTTTGAGGTAGTGAACTGGGAGTCACAGTATCATGCTATACTCGGGAGACCAGCCTACGCCAAGTTCATGGCCGTGCCGCACTATGCATATCTCAAGCTGAAGATGCCTGGCAACAAAGGGACAAACATCACAGTCCATGGAAGTTTTTCGCGCTCAGACAGTTGCGACCGCGATTTCCAGAGGATCGCTGCGAAGTTTGGGAGCAAGCAAGAAATTATTAAGCCTCCACCTAAGTTGTTGTTGCGTGAAATCAAGGAAGAAAAGGATGACAGGGGAAGCAAAAAGAAGCCAGCCGACCTTGCTCTTAAAGCCTCGACAGCAGAAGCCTCAGCAGCAGGAGCTTTGGCAACAAAAGCTTCGGCAGTCAAAGGTTCGGCAGTTGATGACGCAGAAGGCATAGAAAACAGCAAGACGCTGGCAGTCACAGCTCAAACCCCTGGTGAAATCAACAACGCCGCGGCTACCCCTAACGTGGTGAAGAAGCCAGAAGAAGAGAAGAATCCCTTCCTTGCTTAAGCAGTTTATCAGCATTTATTTTGTTTTTCCTTTAGTATAAACAGGGCTTTCCCTTTCGCCCTCTAGCATTGTGCTTACCTTATCAATAAGAACTTAAGCTTCGATTCTTTGTTAAGCATTGCAGTGACTACAAACTTCTAAGCCCCATCACTATACAAACATAGTACAGGGCGGAAGATCGTGCTCCAGAAAGCCTCTACGAGCGCTAGAAAGACGTTCACCCTTCCCTCTGCTATAGATGCCTCTACGAGTGCCGTAAATAGCAAGAGTTTGGAAATACACATAAACAACAACCCACGTTCGATATTTCACTTATGGAAATATCAAGGAACAACGGGCTCATCGGCAGAATCACTACACCCGAAATATTTGGGAGTGCCTGTCGAAATTTAAAACGGTTGAAAGCAAAGTTGCGCATACAACAGGTTTAGCAAGACCTGCAACACGAGCTGATCACTCACATGATTTGCTAAAACAGCCAATATACATACATTTAAAAACGAGCAACTAAGATTCGCTCAAAATTGAAACTTGCCAACGGCAATAACATGGTAAAAGTACATATGCATGTATCTACCGAATGAAAAGGCGTCAGTACATAATCCAAACACTTGGATAAAGTAGTCAAACTATCTATTTACAAACAGTCATTAAAACCCTGAAATCATCCTTGCGGAGTTCCTTTTTCTTCAGGTACCTTTGAATCTTTCTCGAGTCTGTCGACAATTATGTTTGCAGGCAACAACACCTTCGGATACAGCGCCTCCAAGTCTCCAGTAACGTTGGCAATCGACAGTAAACCTGCCGAAGGATAACGGGCAAGTACAAGAGCAAGCGTAAACTTGGCTCCTGCAAAAACTTGCGCGCGCACCAAGTCCCGGATCTTCCTGGCGTTACCAAACTCCGACATTAACGCAAGAAGCGTGGGGGGAACTGCGTTCAAAGGAAACATCGTCTTCCAAACCACCCTCATGGCTCTATAGCACTTGTCGAAGAAGTGGTGGACCTATTGAACCCGATCCTGAAACCGTGCGACAGCCGACGCCTTCGAGTGCTCCCGCCAGAAAATTTCCTCGGCTGAGGATAACTCGACCAAGGCATTCACACGCTCGTGAATCCGTTTGCTCTCTTCCGCACGATTCAGAGCTATGACTGACAAGGAAGCAAAAGAGGATCAGAGAAAACGCTATCAACCAAAGGGTGAAGAGATTAAAGGACTCACAGTTCAAGCTCTCGGTAGCTTTATGCAGCTCAGTAAGAGCGTACCGCTCTACGTCGGCTGCAGTCTCGCTCTTCTTGTTGATAATCGCGGCCAAGGCATAAGTGCTGCGCAGGTCCTTCTCCATCTGGGCGATCCGATCCTTCATCCGTTGGATCCGATCACTTTCGGGAAGAACACCAGAGGAGTCATCAACAAACGAGGGCACTGGGAAAACCTGCAGGCAACAGCGTTAAAGAGGATGATATGGTCAAATTAAGCATCCAACAAAACTCCCATCGGGAGAGGTATAAGCAATCCCTATCAGGAGAAGCACAAGTGAAGATATTATGATAAAAACATGCTGGCAACATTGCCGGCATAGTATTCATTACAAACTTAAAGTTCTCGCAGCAGAATAATGTTTCATACTAGCCCAAGGGTAAAATTGTTACAACAATCAAGGAGCCTGAGTCTGGGTCGACAGGCTAGGGCCAACCGATGTTTTTCTCGAGACTAAATCAAGGAGCTGGCGAGCACAAGTACGGGCGGACGCCGTAAAAGTGCTCAGATCAATAGATCGCCCATCTTTTCCTTTCGGCAGCTCCTTAGTCATTTCTTCAATGTCAGCCTTAAAGCCGTAACCCATCATAAGTTGGAAGGCAAGTAGGGCGCCATAGGTACGCGAGGTACGCTTGAATACCTCAATGACCTCCTTGGTGTCGACTGCGAAAGCATCAATCAGCTGCCCCAGAGTCTTCTCCTGCGTGGCCTTGGGGAATATCATCGAATGCATCCGCGCCAGAGCACCCTTTCCCTTGTCAAGGAGCCCCCGGGTGAGTTGGTGAGCGGCGAGAACCGTCGACACACCGTTTGCCGGGGAGTTGCTCGGAATTTTATCCAAGGCAGTAGCAGGGATGTCGGCGGCTTCTGCAAGTAGTCAAAGGAAATCATTGAAAAGAAGCAGATCCATAAAAAGTAATAATCTACATGGGACGTAGGAACTTACCAAGCAAGGCCAAGGCAGATTGGCGGAGGAGTTCATCCTTTTCTGCCGCCCGAGCTTCCTCCTCCTTCAGCCGCTCCTTTAGCTTGTTTAGCTCTTCTTTCAGGGAGTCGACCTCCTGGCGAGCTACGGCGGCCTTTTTGATGGCGCCTTCCAACTTTGAAGAGGAAGACTTAGCCTCCTCCTGCAGCCGAATCTTGTCCGCCTCTAGAGAGGTGAATTGAGAGGCGAAGGCCTCTAAAGAGGATATCACACCTCGTAGATCCTTGAAAAAAGGGAATGTTTGACAAGGATCGTTAAGCAAAGACATGTTCTGAAAGGTTCTTGTTAGATTCAGCAAAGACTTACAGAAGGAGGAGCTGCAGCAGCAGCAGGAGCATCTTTCCCTTTGGAAAGGGAGGAGGCTGTCGATGCTTGCGTCACGGGAGCCGCTTTAAGAGCCGAAGCTTCGGAAGCTGCGGCAGCTGGTGAAACAGCATCAGATTTGGCCCTCTTGGGCGGAGGCTCAATGAAAGTGTCATCACTGCAAGGAAGATTCGATTAATCAAGTTATCAGAAGAATTTGAAAAAGTCAAGAAAGTTGAAAATAGTAAGAAGAAAAGCACTTACAAATCAAGGAGGTCATCTTCGTCGGCAAAACCGCCGATTGATCTCTTCATAGGAGAAGCCCTGGTCTCCTCCGCAGCTGCATCAACAAAGGCATTGTGATCAGCGTCGTCATTGCGCACTGATCCCTCTGTGTCGCAAGTATCACCGGCTGATGGGGGGAGATTGGCATGGGCAGTTTCAGAATCTATCGGGTCATCAGGCTCGTTGAATGGGCTTGTGTGTTCAACAGTACGAAAGTCAACAGGCTCTGAAGAGCCTCTTCCTTCGGAAGTGTCATTTGGCAAGTTATGTAAATCCTCGGAGGCTGCGAAGGTCTGTCGAAGGGAAAAGTAAATGAGGATAACAGTAATATATGTCGGTAGCAGCATACCAAGAGTTTAAGGGGGAAATTACCTCTGGTGCTGGATGATCAGCATCGAAAGGAATATATGGAGATATCAGCGGGATCGAATCCTCTTGACTAAAGGAAGTGAGGCGACGGACTTCATCAAGCAGTTCTTTTTCCGATAATTCGGCAGCGTTAATTCTAGTTTCATCTTTTGGACCTGAGTACAACCACATTGGGCGAACCCTAGCCATGACTGGTTGGACTCGACGTTTCAGAAACACTGCCGCTACTTCTGTGCCGACCATGGTTTGCCCGTCAGCCTCCTTGATCCGAAGGAATCTGGCAAATAATTCATCGGCTGCTACTTTTTCGTCGGGAGAGAGAATGTTCTTCCAGGAATTCTTAGGCTTGGCCTCAAGGACGTCGACGAAGCGAGGGAGCTGGCATTCGGGTGACGAAGAATCCTTGATATAGAACCACTTCAATCTCCACCCTTGCACGGACTCTCTCATCGGGAAATTGAAGTAATTGACATCCGAACGAGCTACTAATCCTACTCCTCCGGTGACAAAAGATCCATTGCTACTGCTGTATCTCTTCACATAGAAGATCTTCTTCCACAAACCAAAATGGGGCTCAACGCCCAGATATGCTTCGCAGAGGGTAATGAACACAGCAACGTGAAGGATCGAGTTGGGAGTGAGTTGCCACAGTTGGATTTCGTAAGTTCGCAGGAGATGGAGGAGGAATTCGTGAACAGGAAGGGAAAGGCCTCGGTACAAGAACGACAGGAACATCACGGTAAAGCCGGCAGGAGGGTTAGGTCGAGAAATCGCACCTGGAAAGATTACGTTCCCCTCATCGGAGGAGATCAGTCCCAGGCTTCGGGATCTCTTCTCGTCACGCTTGGTGACGGTCGAGGCTGTCCAATCACCGGGCTTGGCTGCTGAACTTGGTGGCGCCGGCGGCGCCGGAGCTGGAGGAGGAGCATTGGGGGCGACCTCCTTCGGAAGAATCGAAGAAGATTTGGCGGCGGCACCGACGCTCGTGGAGCTGGCGGCGGCACTAGGGTTTTTCTTCTTCACCATTGCGAGATCTGGAGAAATTGGAAGACAATGGTGGCGGCGTGAGCAGTTGCGAACACGAGAGGAACAAGAACGGCGAAGAAGACGAATGAAGGAGAATGAAAGGGATTTTTTATCTCTTGGGGAACTTAAGGAAGGTTTCGTATTGTTAAATGGGCCTTTCTCCAGTTAATGATTGCGGAAATCGAGGAGGTGCCTCGTTAACCGTGTAAAGAGGAGCAGGAATCGCTTGAAAACAGGGCTGGCAGGTCGTGTCTTATCAGTCAAAATCAAGGGGACAGAAAAACGTCATCAATGACGTCATGGAGAATGATTGCATACGAAGAGATAAGAAAGATCGGGTGATCGACTTGAGCCTATGCGCGGATTGCAAGCATCCGCACTTAGGCTTGGGGGCTACTCCCATCGGGAGCGCGCCGCGCACCCGACAGAATGAGGATTCGAAGGAAATATTTGATTCAAGTCTGCGCTCAGGCGTAGAACGCCCGTGCACAGACTCGGGGGCTACTCCCATCGGGAGCGCCGGATGCGCACCCGATAGAACTTTTTTCGCACTCCAGGATCATGCCCGGGGACTTGATTCTGTGTAGGGTAACGTTGTTTTGCCATCGGCAGTTAACCAACAAAAGTTGGGCACGTTATTCGTTATCCCTTGCATAAAGAAAATATATCGGATGGTCTACAAAGACTTGCAGGAAAAGCTTCGGCAGAAGAAGATGTTCGAGTGGTGCAACTTGAGTCTACGCACGGATTGCGAGCATCCGTACCTAGACTCGGGGGCTACTCCCATCGGGAGCGCTAACGCGCACCCGACAGAAGACAGAAGAAAAGCGACAATGATTAAGGAGAAGAGCTTCGGAAGAAGACATGCTTCAGTCTCTACCCGAACTATGTTCGGCTAGACACTCGGGGGCTACTGACGTGGGCATTACCCTTCGGGTAACCAGTATTGCTCTACCCTATACGGTCCAGGTGGAGGCCCATGAAGGTACTCGAAGACAAGATGGGCCACTAGGACGGTGCGGCGGAAGATTACTTGAAGTACAAGACACGGAAGAAGCCGAAGAAGGAAAGATTAGAGATAGATCTATTGTAAACCTACTCGTACTCGATTAAACCTCTCGGGACCTGGCCACCTATATAAAGGCCAGGAGAGGGGCTATCGAGGACACGATCAATCTTAGCGATCTTAGCCAACAGAAGCTTAGAACTAGGTTACCCTAGCGATTAGCTATCTCGACGAGATCACAGCCGAACTATTCGGCACCCCATTGTAACACTGTTTTCATCATAATCAAGAACAGACAAGCAGGACGTAAGGGTTTTACCTCATCGAGGGCCCCGAACCTGGGTAAATCGCTCCCCCCGTTTGTCTGTGTACCGATGTCTCGTATCAGCTTGCAGGATTCCATCAACCCTAAGTCCCAATCGGAGGACATTGTCGAGGAACACCCCCGACAATTATCTAAATTTTCTATGGTGGTCACTACAAGAAAAGTTCTGATAGACAACGTCCCAAAATCGTCAACTAAGGGGCATTTTTCGTCGCCTATGGGCCTAACCCGACGATATGGGTTCCGTTGTCGAAACTGCGTCAGGCAAAGTCCAACGACGATTTTTTCGGTCCGTCGCGCTTGGGCGCCCTTCCGCCACGGAAAATCGGACCGTTGCGGAAGTGTTTTCGGGAGCCCGTTGACGCGACGTCATGCAAACCGACACGTGGCGACGCCGTTAATCGCAGCGGCGTTAACCGGCTGAAACCCCGTGGTAGATGGTAGGCCCACACAAGGCCTGCCACGTCTTAAGCGGGCCGGGCCAGATGACATAGTTTGACCGGTCAACTATATAGCTGGGCTGGTCCATTAGTTACGTGGGCCGGGCCTAACCTCTAAGGTTGACTGTCAAAAGTTAAATGGGCCCCATTTAACATGTGGGGTCCCCCTTACAGCAATGGGCCGGCCCAAGAAGCAAGTGGGCCGGGCAAAACACAGTGGGTCCCACTTTCCGTTAAAAGGCCGCCCATTTAGTGTGTGGGGTCCACCATATAGCAAGTGGGCCGGCCCAACAAGCGGTGGGCCGGCCAAAAACACATGGTGGGTCCCACTATCCTGTTAAAGGGCCGCCCATATAATATGTGGGGTCCACCATATAGCAAGTGGGCGGCCCAACAAAATAGTGGGCGGCCAAAAACACAAAGTGTCCCACTTTCCGATAAAGGGCGCCCATTTATTGTGTGGGGCCCACCATATAGCTGGTGGCCCACCAAGATAGTGGGCGGGCCAAAAACACGGTGGGTCCCACATTCCTGTTAATGGGCCCCATTTGGTATGTGGGGTCCACCATATAGAAAGTGGGCCGGCCAACAAGATAGTGGGCCGGCCAAAACACAGTGGGTCCCACCTTCCACTTAAAGGGCCGGCCCATTTACCATGTGGGACCACCATAGAGCAAGTGGGCCCAACAAGATAGTGGGCGGCCCAATAGCACAGGGGCCCCACTTTCCTGTTAAAGGGCCGGCCCATCTAGTGTGTGGGGTCCACAATATAGCAAGTGGGCCGCCCAACAAGATATTGGGCCGGGCCAAAAACAGTGGGTCCCACTTTCCTCTTAAAGGGCCGGCCCATTTATTATGTGGGGTCCTCCAAAAAAGCAAATGGGCTGGCCCAACTATTTAGTGGGCCGGCCCAGTAGTTGGTGGGGTCCACCTTAAAGCAAGTGGGCCAGCCCAATTAGTGTGTGGGGTCCACCGTAAATCAAATGGGCTGGCCCAAGAAGTAAGTGGGCCAGCCCGTTTAGTTGGCATAATATGCGCTTTAGGATTTTGCGGGCAGGCACATATGTGATTTCGTTTAATTGGGCCGTTTAAGGGATGGGAATTCGTGATTTAGATACTGAGAATATTTACGCAGCATTGATTTCTGTCGGATAGCCTCACTTACCACAAGCACCAAAGAAAAAATGCGCGAAAGAACTATAAAAACTAACTAAATATTACATCAGCTGCAAGGCATTGAAAAAAATATTACAGAACCCAGAGAAATTGAATGGTAATTAAACCTAGCAATACAATGAAGCGATCCGGCAATCTTTTAAGTTGTCCATGCAGCACCTATATCTGAAACAAAGACATTACAAGTTAAGACAGCAACAATGGAAAGGCAATGACACTACAATATTGTTTGGCAAAGAATTTGGAACTCATCATTTCGTCGTTATAACAAGATCATTGTAATGCGCACAATAAGCAAACAAAGAGTGCATGCCGCATACCAACAGCCAATATAACAGAGCATGTTAGAATGAAACAGCAGACTTACTACTGTCGAGTCCCATGCAAACCAACATGTTCAGGGAGTACAAAATTGGCATGAACAACATAGTAGCAGGCTATAAATTTTGTAACAACGACTGAGCAAGATGAAGTTATGATGGCTACATCTACAGAGCAGGGAATGTAAACCAAAAATAGAAGTTACGATGGCAAAAGCTAAAGAGGAGGGAATGTGAACCAACATGTGCCAAGTGCAATTACTTCATTTTGGCCGTGAACTAAATAATACTCCTGAACTTATAGTGAAGGGGATGCAAATCAAGATGTTTCGGGATATAAACTTGTAATGAGCAACACATGGAGGATAGTTAATGCTGGAGCTTAGGATGGACCAGATACAGAATATAGTGGGATCACCTGTGAACTTGTATAAGAGGGAATGCAAACCAATATGTTCAGCTTTCCATATGTGAGCGTCATGCCAAGTCAGAGAAACAAGTCAATAATGCAGCTTTTGAAGAACAAGATGGCACGCAAAATTATTATCTAGTAGTATGACAAGTTTATTTGTACTACAGGCTAGATAGCAGAGTGATAGCATGCCAAACTAAGTCCTTACTTTGTTAGCTTACAATGAACTAGATACAAAACAATGGCATCACCTGTAGTACAGGGAATGCAAGCCAACATGTTCATGGAGTAAAAAATTGGCACAAACAACATAGTAGCAGGCCATAATTTTTGTAACAACGACTGAGCAAGATAAAGTTATGATGGCTAGATCTACAGAGCAGGGAATGTAAACCAAATATAGAAGTTACGATGCCAAAAGCTATAGAGCAGGGAATGCGAACCAACATGTGCAATTACTTAAAATTGGCCATGAACTAAATAATAGCAGGATGTTACTATAATACCTACAGTATAATTTTTGTAACAACGACTGAGCAAGATAGAAGTTATGATGGCTACATCTACAGAGCAGGGAATGCAAACCAAAATGTTCAATCGCTTAAAGTTAGCAATGAAGTAGAAAATAGCAAGGTGTTACGGTCATAGCTAGGAATGAACTAAAAGAGCTTCAGACAAACAAGCATCTGAACCCAGAACATGGCGCTAAAACAAGGGACTTACATTAGGAGAAGCACTCTGTGGGAGTCACAGCAGATCTTCCTGGGGTTGATAGATCCGGTGATGAAGTACGCTACATGTGCTACTTGGGGTTGGAGAGACGGCCATTACACTTCATGGTTACTCATCTCGTCTGCAAAAACGTAACGGCGCGTCGTTAGCACAAACAGGTTCCCCCAAGATTAAACAAGAACTTGCAGGCAAGCAATAGAAAAGCGACAGTAGAAGAGTTTAGATCATACACGGCGCCGGTGAAGCAGATCCGGTTCATGCACAGCGGTGTCGGTGAGCAAGATCCGATGCGGTGGACGACGGATCCGGCGAAGCGGCTCCGGTGGGGTGGACGATGCCGCAGCTGAAGCGACTGCGGTAGACTGCTGGATGAGCATATGGTTTCGAGGTTCGGCGGGGATGATCCGGTCCGGTTGATGACGGCGTCGATGAAGCGGCTCCGGCAGGCAGCCGGATGACGAGGATCGCGAGGGCTCGGGTAGGCCAGGGAAGTCCGGCGGGGATGTTCCGGTGCGGTGGTCGTGGAGGTGGGAGAGAGAGGGACTTGGGAAGTTCCGGTGGGTGGTCTCAGAGGAGAGAGTGAGGGAAATGAATTTTTTTTCGGGGAGTTTCCGGAGCTAGGGAGGTGGTGATCGAAAAAAATGACGGGTAGACCCCCCACCAACCGACTTATACATGGACATTGTTGTCATCTTTACGAGGGTAGAATGGGAAGTTAGAAGCGTGTGAAATATTTGTATTTTTCGGGCGGGAAGTTTTGCCGCTGGAATGAGATTTCGAATTTGGCTACAGTCCAAGTAATACAAAAATATGAGACCGTACTAGTACGGCCAAATGTCACATCAATTCATCATCACGTTGAAAATCGGTTACGACGATCATAATTATTGGCCGTTGGCACAACAGTTCTCCAACGCTTGATCCAACGGTCAAAGTTCCTTTTTTTAAGAGAACGGTCAAAATTCATTGGATTCGCTCGGGAACTGCGCGCGCCAAAACGAGTCAGACGAAGATGTTTCTAGAGTTCTCACGGACGCGTCTTGGCGATACATTGAATGCAAATCTTGCAAGGTCAAAAAAAATGCAAATCTTGCAGGATCGTATGTGGCTGCTATGAGCTGAAGTACTCCATGAAACCGTGAACATACATGTAGATGGGAATCCCATGTAGACGATCTGAAGAACGACCCGCTGCATCTTTCACAAATCCATCTACATGACATGATAAACTTTAATTAAGAAGCAGCCACGTAACAATTATTGCCCAAAATCTAACGGGTTCGACAATAAGCTGGTAATTCTCTATTATATATAAACACCAAAAAAATATAGCAAGTAAGAAAGGAGTGTCAATGCCACCAGGACTTACAAAAAAAGGGAATTAGCACTTCGTAATCTCTTTGTTTTTACACATACCTTCTGCTCAGGAATCCAGGGCCTAGGGTCACATCAAGTCATAATCAGAAACCAAAGTCGGTTCCCATGTTCTCCAATTCAAAACGCGTACAAAATATTTCAGTGTGTGAAATAATGTTGAGATTTTGAATTAGAGGGTTGTTAAGCTATTGATTATATGGAGTCGAAATTTGGTAGCATACATAAGTATCTCTGTTCACAACTCGCCTGTACAGAAGCAGGAACAGCTGTTGTGTTGCAGCACAACACAAAGGAGAAGCCACTGTTCCGTTCATTGCACTCAATACAGCGATGAATGAACCAGACCAGTTGACAAGCTTCTAGACCAGTATGTAGAAAGATGGAAATCAATGGATCACAGAAAATCATCAGTGTCAAGCTTTAATGCACTAGCCAACGCGACCAAAAGTCCGAACTGATGGAAAGGGCTAGGCAATCCACTTTATACATCGCAACAAAAAGTCCAAACTGACAGAAAAGGCTAGACCGGGAGAAGAGAAGAGAAGGTTTGTGAAAGCGATGACTCGAACTTGAGACTATGGGCTCTGATACCACGTCAAGCTTCATCCACGAGCCAACGGAACCACAAGTCAGAACTGATGGAAAGGGCTAGGCAATCCACTTATAATATTAACAATCAGCAGGGTTCCGGTTCAAAAAAATCCACATCACAACAAGGAAACGACCACCAAGATCATAGCAATTGCAGATAAATGCACCTACGAAATATGCTCAGACTAAGGAACCATTTTACAAGACAAAGGTAATGACCTGTCACTGTCCCCGTTCATCTCCAATTATCTAGCAGATACTCTTCTTACTACTTACTAGCATTCCTAACCTGCTCCAGTAGGGCCTCCTTCTGTGCTGCTATCGTTCTAAAATTGTCGACTTCTAGTCTTAGCGCAGCTGATGCAGCTCGTTCTACTTGGAGTTGCTCCTTTAGAACTTGAGCATGCAAATACTTTGACTTGGACATGGACTTGCACTTCAGCAGTCCAGCATTCCGTAAGAAAGTGTTTTTGGCAATGCCTTTCTTTTTTATTGCCATAGAAAATGCCTTCACACATTCTTCATCGGTTTTTTCCAGACCGTTTTTACCGGTTTTTGCCATCTCTAATTTCATATCTTCCTGCAAAAAATTCAGTTCGTACACATGTGTAAACATGATAGTTACTACAGAGAAACTTGCTGATAGTAGATTTATCATGTGTATGACCTACTTTTATTCCTACAGTTTGGCATGTCCGATTCACATCACATGAATTTTAATAAACATATATAATATCATATTGACATGTACTTTACTACTCCTATAAGTTGGGATGTGAGTCGTCACAAAATTTCAATCTTTGAGAAGACTTACAAGAACACTCTGTGCGACTTCTCCAATCACTTCAAGTTTGTTCTTCTGGCATGCTTCAAAAATCTCTGGCAGAGTCATCTCTTTGTTTGGTTCCCTTTTACTTGCATTATGTAACATCTGCATTTTAGTACTACCATTTATAAATCGAATAACGTGGTTGAAATGGAGGATCATAATATAAGCTGCACACTGGTGTATATACTCTGCATGATCTTTTACTAAAATATTTCTAAATAGCAGTATAAAACAACATGTCCTTACTTTTTGCCGAATGTGCACTATAAGGTTACGAGATCCCGTACGGCTAGGTAAAAGTAGTTTACCGCGGTTTTCCTGATTCTGTTTAGCCAAATTCTGCAAAAAGGAGACTAGTGAGACACTGCTATAAATAAGAATCCAAGATGTGATCTGGTCTCAGTCTTACAAATCATACCATATTCTTTGGATCAGACCAGTGCTTCACAAGATCTCCCCACTGTTTGTCAGTCATTTGCTTAAAAGGAGATATAGTTGGAACACTCCCAGTAATCTTTCCAGTGAAGTATTTCTTCTTTAGCCTGCTGCGATACTGGCGCAGACAGTCTGAGAATAGACTGTTGAGAACATGCTTTACTTCCTCTTGGTCCTCATCGAACTCGAACCTTAACTGTTCACAACAATATAAACCGTTGGTGTGATATACATAGATCCAACAACAAGCTAGAAGGAACGGGACGTGCCAATGTGGTATACTAGTATGAGTAACATTACCAAGAGAAAGATGACTTACGTGTAACCTGTGCACTAATTTTTCAAAATGCGCAGAGGTGTCTACGTGCTCTTTCCATGTTGGGAAGATAGGAATTTCATTCCTGACGAAAATTCCTACATCCGATGCTAATTTACAAGATTCTTCTGGGTCCAGTGGCCTTCTGCCACCTACGATAGATGAAAGGCGAAATCTTGATTCCATCCCAGCAAGCTTAGCTACGAACATTTTCCCTACTGTTGGGCCCCTCGTTTTTCTTGATCGTGGTGCAACTACAAAGTTAAGCATTACATCAAGCTATCAAGGTAGGTATATATATATATATATATATATATATAAAGTATAACTTTATAACGGAGAATGAAACTATAAGCATTGGAAAATGTACCTTCTTCGGTGTGGGGCTCATCCTCAGGGGAGTTGTCTATGGCAGGACTAATATGGGTCAGTGGGAGATCATCAACAGTTTGTTGATGTTGTGCTAGCAGTGTTTGGCCAGTTGTGGTTGTGTCAGCTGGGACTGGTACAGTGTGTCCTTGGGCAGTATTTCCTACCACAGCTACTGCTGATCCCAATTGTGGCTGAGAAGTTGCCGTGGAAACTTGTTCTGCTGCCAATTGTTGTTGAGAAGTTGCTGTGGAAACTGGTTCTGCTGCCAATTGTGGCTGAGAAGTTGCTGTGGAAACTGGTTCTGCTGCCGATTGTCGCTGGTTGACTGGATTGGTAACAGGTGGCTGATTCAACCGCTTGGGGTGTTCACCACGTTTTTTTATTTCAGTACTCTTAGAATTTTCGTTATTTTCTTCAACTGGTGCCATGAATCGCTGAGACTGTCTAGTAGCAGAAGCAGGTTTCTTTTTTGGTTGCAGCTGTTCTATCACCGATTCAGGTGCCTGTTGAATGGTCTTCCTCTCATTGGTGGTTCCTGCGAAATTCTTACTTGAAGCTGCAGATTCCTAGCACACATAAACGATATTTCAGTCTACAGAAGTCCCATATATGATGATATGCAAATGGAATAGAATGAAGAACAGTAAAGGATGACGTGCATGCTGAAACATATATATGATGCATTAAGGAGACCTAGAGGTGGCATGTGAACATGTTTGGTGGGATTCAGGATACAAGTATACAACACATGGAAGTTGCAAAACAGATATCTCAAAGTAAAAAAACACAGAAATCACCTGGTGGGGTTGAGGAGAATGGTCAGGCAAGGCATCTTCCTGAGTCAGCTCTCCAAGAGGCTCAGCATGATCAAATTGTGAATCATAACATTGTTCTTTATCTTTGGGAAGGGGAAAGGGTTCTTCTCCGATTTTGTTCAGGTTTGCACTAGAGGCAATAGCGTTACACATGTTTGTGCCCACACGGCTTGCATATCTTATACATATATTCCGTATCCGTTTCTCTTTTAATTCATTCTTCTGTATTGCAATAATATCTAGCATGCATTACAAAAAAAATGCTAATGAGATGGCGGTGCAAGTAAGCAAAAAAATACTTTTCGAAATCACATGCATAACGAATGCGGCCATATCAACCTTCTTGGAAGTGGGCGCGTGTACGCTTTGGTTTCCTGCCGTCGACCATGGAAGCGCCCATCTCTCCAGTCCGGTGGACGGAAGGAGTCGGGGATTAAGATACGAGAACCCGGCGATGGTGACTGTCGCTGACAAGGCGGCGGTGGAAGTCGGCTACGGAGGAGCTCGTATGGTACAGTGGTCGTCGGTGGGGGTGGGGGAGGTGGAAGCTACTCCGGCTTGCTAAAAAGCAAGGGAGACGGCGGAACGTCGTCGGTCACTACGGTGGCCGATGAGAAGGCAGTAGTGCTGGTGTGGGAGTGGGACAGTGGGCCGGCGCCGGCGTGTGAGATGATCCGGTGGGTCATGCAGGGTGGAAGCGTGAGAGAGAGATGCGGGGTTCGGCGCCGCCGGTGATAGGTCTGAATTGAGCGGTCCGGGGGGATAAGATCGACACTGTACTTATTTCACATCGCTTTGAATTTTGGAAGCGGGGGGGGGGGAATTTTGGGGCAGAGTTGAAATTATTACTGGTTGCTGGAAAACTGTGGAACCCTAGCCTACGAAATCCCAAGTCTGAAGCTGAGGGCCCTTTTGCTGTGGCTTTTTGGCTTTTGGATTTTGGAAGCCAAAAGAATATAATATTTGTTTTTGGCTTCCAAAATCCAAAAGCCAAAAAGGCAAAAAAAAGGCACAACAAAAGGGCCCTGAGTATGTTCGGGTTCAAGGGGATATGCTTGTTGGTTCTTGGGTGCATATGATCTCTTTATTTCGAAATTCATCTTCTATACATTTTGAAATGTCAAAAAAGAATAAAACGAAAAATGCATGTGTACTTCTTCGCTTGCTTTATACACATAAAATATTTCAATGGAAAAATCGAATAGTAATTTGGGCTATGTAAAAAAGAGTTACTCCGTAAAAAAATTGTGCTAACCATAAGGCTTTTTATGAGACATGTTTTCTCTCTTTTTTTACATCGACCATGAAAAAAACTTGTTTTTTTACATCAACCATGAAAAATACTTTTTTTACATCGACCATGAAAAATACTAGGAATTTGCTAAGAGCATCCACAACGTGTAGCCAAAAGTGGTTCCATATTTGATTTTTGGCTTTTTGAACTAGTTCCATACATTGTAGAGGTAGTTCCAAAACCAGAAAAACAGGGAACCGGAGCAAATAGGTGCTCCGATGCCAAATTTCACTTTTGGCATTTGGAACTAGTTCCCTACATTGTGAGAGTAGTTCCATATTGGCTTTATGAGTTGTTTTAGCTTGATGGCGGGACCCACGTTATAAATATTTGGAACCACTACATTGTGGAGCTATTGCTATATTTCACACCAAAGCCAAATTCACCATCGTATCAGATTTGGCAATAGCAACATTGTGGATAGCCTAAAGTTATATTTTCCATCTTGTACACAATTAAAAATATCTTTAAAACAAACAAATCTCTAATGTCTAGGTGTACCATCTCTACTAGTACTAGTATATATACACGTGCCTTGCACGTGAGGGCTCTTTTTTTTAGTGAAACAACTTCGACGCAATAAGAATTCGATCTTTTTTTAACAAAGGAGGGGGGCCCAAGGGCTTGGATACCATTAAGTGCAACAGAGGGGTACATATTACAGATTGCAGTCAATAGTCACTTGGGTTGAAAGCCAATGCAAGCCCGCCTACATGATAGCAGGATTTTGTGAAGCTTTTTAACTTAATTGGTCAAACATGCGAAGCATGTGCCATTTACTTGTACAACTTTATCGGAAAAAAATACTTGTACAAGCTAGTTCCCCTAAGTACTACCAGCACATAAGTAAACAAAAGAACCAGGGACATCATCAACTGAAAACAACAATCTATTCATATAGCGGCTCTTGCATCACCCTTTGAAAATCATCTACCTGCAAAGATGAGTGCAGAGTTTCTGCTCGTGCTTTCACCTGTTCCAAGATCGTCCAGTTGATCTCATGGACATCTGCATCAGCCAAAGCGGTAACCAAGTTGCCAGCCACTAGCTTCTGCAGATCAGCAACAGCATGTAGGCCATCTTGAATTGTAGAATTCCATCCTCGGTTCATTTCTTTGTTCCGCCAAGTGGCCACATCCAAGTCCTTTTGAAGACGCCTAATCTTAGCTTCCCCAGTGCCACATCCTTCTGTTTTGTTCCTACAAACGTTTGCATCACTGGAACTCTGGACATCTGTGCTACAATGCTGCTTGGCAGGGACATGAGCAGTCACTTGCTTCTGCGATTTGCCATGCATAAAATCAATCAGCAGATTAAAAGGAAATATGTTGGTTGATTCATGTCACCACTTTCAGCAACCCATGAGTTTCTAAACCTTAAATGGAGTCTAAAACATTGCAATAAAAGGGTGGGTGCATCATTTGGATGCAGAGGCCGGGGCGACCCTATTTTCAAGAAAAAATTAGGAAATCTGAAATCTATATCTATATCTCTACCATCTATACCACTCCACTCCTGTTGACAGTTTGATCTCTTTCAGTACATTAGATTATGTCATGTTTAAAACACTATTATAAAATTACCTCCTTAATGTTGAGCTCAGGAGGATCCAGATGTGCTGATCCTAGGCGGCCACTCAAATGATTGCTTGCTAGAACAATAGGACCAAATCCCGCCTCCTTTCTACCAATGTCTGCATCACTGGCGCGCTCACTGTCTTTGTTAGGAACATGAGCAGTGGCTAGCTGCTGCAAATCAAAGTTCATCAAATCAATCAGCAAACAAGACATATGAAATTTGAGCAGTGCGGCTAAATACCTTCTTCAGCAGCTGCCCCACGGAATCGTCCTTTTGGCGGCACATCACACGTGTGAAAAATCTCGGCAACGACTTGGGGTGCGGTGATTTTGTCCCATTCCACAGTATGCCGAGCTTGGCTGCAATTATCATATTCTGCAAGATATTTTGCCTCCGAGATTCTTCGTAGGCATTCTCGAGGGGAATATCTAGCAGGCATTACAAAAAAAAACAGATGCTAATAACAAGCAGTGGAAGCAAGCAATAAACTAGTCTCGGAAATCAAATACGGAGTACATAACAAAAGCTGCCGGACAAAGTGTTCAACCTTGGTCGACTGGGGAGGTGGCGCGTTGGCCGTTCGGTTTGGTTCGGTGGATCATGGTGGCGCTTTGTGTACCGATCTCGCCGGCCGGTAAGATGAACCAGTGAGTCGGGGAAGCAGATCCGACGAAGCGGACGGAGTGTGGTTGACGGCGTCGCTGAGCTGGCTCCGGTGCGGTGGATGTCGGCTACGGATGGAGGACTGAGAGGGAGCGAGACGGACTAGGTGCGAGGTAGGGAGAGAGGCCCTTGCTTGTCCGTGGGTGGGGCTGGATATAGGGGAAATGAAAGCGAGGTAGGAAGATAGCATCCTGCTAATTTATGGTGCTGAACTAGAAAATCCCGCCAATATATGGTGCTGAATTGCGGGCGGCTCATAGCTTGTGCACAAATAAAATGGGAAAATCCAAAAAATGTAGTTCAACAAAAAAAACTCTAGTAGGCAAAGTCGCTAGCTCGCCATGAGAAGATGCACTCCGCCAAAAAAATGTCATGACAAGCTAGTTTGCTATGGATCTTGCATTAACCCTGCTCGATAAAATGGTGGGCAAAAAAAGACAAGCTAAATCAAAAATAATGGTGGTAGAAAGATGTAACTCTCAAATGTAAACTCTACTAAACAGGGCCAGCTCAAAAATATGCCTCATATTATTAGTACTTCCTCCGGTCCATATTAACTGCCACTAACATACATCGAGAAACAAAAAAGAGAAATCTGTCATGAATAGTTCCCGAATTCAAATCTGAGTTTCTCTGTAGACTATTCCCATCTGAGTTTCTCTTTTTTGTTTCTCGATGTATGTTTCGAATTTTGATCTGAAATTTTTAGGGGTTATCTTAATATGAGCTGTGAACGTGCATGATTTGTTTCAGATTTTTTTCGCAATGTTTAAATTTGGATTTAGGCCGCATGTCACCTCGCTACCGCTCGAGAAATGGAGCCCCTCTCCGCTGGGCTCCATAAAAGCTTCACTGCTCGTGTCAGACTGTTGAAGACACTGGCAAGTGCATGTCAGGGGGACAGAGAATAAATTTCGTCCACGCGTCGGCGCGTGCTGTCTACCCCAAACCCTAAACTCTGTCTTTATGAAGTCAAGCATGCATGAAGAGAAGTGGTTTTTGGTTTCAAACATGGAAATTTCAAAAACCCTCTCAAGAGCTACATTTTGGAGTGACTAATTTTTCATATTCATGATTTAAACTTGTTTAAATGGGCATAAAAATAGGCATAAAATTCAAAATAAATCAAAATAAATGAAAAACCAAGGCACATAGTCTTCTTATGTCATATAGTAAGCATTCAATTAAGTTGATAAACAAGGTCTAGACATATTCGAACCAGAAAAATCATGTATCTACCCCTAACCCTAAACTCTGTCTTATGAAGTCAAGCATGAAGAGATGTGGTTTTTGGTTTCAAACATGGAAATTTCGAAAACCCTCCCAAGAGCTTCATTTTGGAGTGACTAAGAAGCATACATGCTTACTTTTTTATATTCATGTTTTAAACTTGTTCAAATCTTGGTCAAACCTAGGATTTGACCAAGATTCAAATGGGCATAAAAATTCAAAAAAATGAAGAAAAAAATGAAAACCAAGGTCTTCTTATGTCATATAGTAAGCATTCAATTAAGTTGATAAACAAGGTCTAGACGTTTTAAACCTGAAAAATCATGTATCTACCCCCTAACCCTAAACTCTGTCTTATGAAGTCAAGCATGCATGGTGAAGAGAAGTGGTTTTTGGTTTCAAACATGGAAATTTTAAAAACCCTCCCAAGAGCTTCATTTTGGGGTGACTAAGAAGGATACATGATTACTTTGTCATATTCATGTCTTAAACTTGTTTAAGTCATGGTCAAACCTAGGATTTGACCAAGATTCAAATGGGCATAAGAATTCAAAAAAAAAAGCACATAGTCTGTGTATGTCATATAGTAAGCATTCAAGTTGATAAACAAGGTCTAGACATATTCAAACCAGAAAAATCATGGAAATTTCAAAAACCTCCCACGAGCTTCATTTTGGAGTGACTAAGAAGGATCGATGCAGGTTACTTTTCATATTATTCATGTTTTAAACTTGTTTAAATCTTGGTCCAACCTAGGATTTGACCAAGATTCAACAAATGGGGATAAAAAAATGAAAACCCAATGCACATAGTCTTCTTATGTCATATAATAAGCATACAATTAAGTTGATAAACAAGGTCTAGACATATTCAAACCAAAAAAAACATGTATGTGGCTACCCCTAACCCTAAACTCTGTCTTATGAAGTCAAGCATGAAGAGATGTGGTTTTTGGTTTCAAACATGGAAATTTCAAAAACCCTTCCAAGAGCTTCATTTTGGAGTGACTAAGAAGCATACATGCTTACCTTTTCATATATATTCATGTTTTAAACTTGTTCAAATCTTGGTCAAACCTAGGATTTGACAAAGATTCAAATGGGCATAAAAATTCAAATAAAATGAATACCAAGGTCTTCTTATGTCATATAGTATGTGCGCATTCACTTAAGTTGATAAACAAGGTCTAGACATATTAAACCTAAAAAATCATGCATGTATCTACCCCTAACCCTAAACTCTGTCTTATAAAGTCAAGCATGCATGGTGAAGATAAGTGGTTTTTGGTTTCAAACATGGAAATTTCAAAAACCCTCCTAATTAAGAGCTTCATTTTGGAGTGACTAAGAAGGATACATGCTTACTTTTACATATTCATGTTTTAAACTTGTTTAAGTCGTGGTCAAACCTAGGATTTGACCAAGATTTAAATGGGCATAAAAATTCAAAAACAAAATCAAAAACCAAAGCAAGTCTTTGCATGTCATATAGTAAGCATTCAAGTTGATAAACAAGGTCTAGACATATTCAAACCAGAAAATCATGTATATATCTACCCCTAACCCTAAACTCTATCTTTATGAAGTCAAGCATGCATGAAGAGAAGTGGTTTTAGGTTTCAAACATGGAAATTTCAAAAACCATCCCAAGAGCTACATTTTGGAGTGACTAAGAAGGATATATAGATGCTTAATTTTGCATATTCATGATTTAAACTTGTTCAAATCTTGGTCAAACCTATGATTTGACCAAGATTCAAATGGGCATTAAAAAATAGAAAAATGAAAAACCAAAGCACATAATCTTCTTATGTCATATAGTAAGCATTAAAGTTGATAAACACAAGGTCTAGACATATTCAAACCATACAAATCATGTATCTACCCCTAACCCTAAACTTTGTCTTATGAAGTCAAGCATGAAGAGATGTGGTTTTTGGTTTCAAACATGGAAATTTCAAATACCCTTCCAAGAGCTTCATTTTGGAGTGACTAAGAAGCATACATGCTTACCTTTTCATATTCATGTTTTAAACTTGTTCAAATCTTGGTCAAACCTAGGATTTGACCAAGATTCAAATGGGCATAAAAATTCAAAAAAATGAATACCAAGATCTTCTTATGTCATATAGTATGCGCGCAATCAATTAAGTTGATAAACAAGGTATAGACATATTAAACCTGAAAATCATGTATCTACCCCTAACCCTAAACTCTGTCTTATAAAGTCAAGCATGCATGGTGAAGATAAGTGGTTTTTGGTTTCAAACATGGAAATTTCAAAAACCCTCCTAATTAAGAGCTTCATTTTGGAGTGACTAAGAAGGATACATGCTTACTTTTCATATTCATGTTTTAAACTTGTTTAAATCTTGGTCAAACCTAGGAAAATCATAAATATATCTACCCCTAACCCTAAACTCTGTCTTATGAAGTCAATCATGAAGAGAAGTGGTTTTGGGTTTCCTACATGGAAATTTCAAAAACCTCCCAAAAACTTCATTTTAGAGTGACTAAGAACGATACATGCTTCCCTTTTCATTTTCATGTTTTAAACTTGTTTACATTATCTTGGTCAAATCTAGGATTTGACAAGATTCAAATGGGCATCAAAATAAAAAAATCAGAAAAATGAAAAACCAAAGCACATAGTTTTCTTATGTCATATAGTAAGCATTAAAGTTGACAAACAAGGTCTAGACATATTCAAACATGACAAATCATGTATCTATACCCCCTAACCCCTAAACTATGTCTTATGAAGTCTAACATGAAGAGAAGTGGTTTTGGGTTTCAAACATGGAAATTTCAAATACCCTTCCAAGAGCTTCATTTTGGAGTGGCTAAGAAGCATACATGCTTACCTTTTCATATTCATGTTTAAACTTGTTCAAATCTTGGTCAAACCTAGGATTTGACCAAGATTCAAATGGGCATCAAAAATAAAAAAATTAGAAAAATGAAAAACCCAAAGCACATAGTTTTCTTAAGTTATATAGTAAGCATTCAAGTTGATAAACAAGGTCTGGACATATTCAAACCAGAAAAATCATGTATGTGGCTACCCCTAACCCTAAACTCTGTCTTATGAAGTCAAGCATGAAGAGATGTGGTTTTTGGTTTCAAACATGGAAATTTCGAAAACCCTTCCAAGAGCTTCATTTTGGAGTGACTATTTAAGAAGCATACATGCTTACCTTTTCATATTCATGTTTTAAACTTGTTCAGATCTTGATCAAAACTAGGATTTGACCAAGATTCAAATGGGCATAAAAATTCAAAAAAAATGAATACCAAGATCTTCTTATGTCATATAGTATGTGCGCATTCAATTAAATTGATAAACAAGGTCTAGACATATTAAACCTGAAAATCATGTATCTACCCCTAACCCTAAACTCTGTCTTATAAAATCAAGCATGCATGGTGAAGATAAGTGGTTTTTGGTTTCAAACATGGAACTTTCAAAAACCCTCCTAATTAAGAGCTTCATTTTGGAGTGACTAAGAAGGATACATGCTTACTTTTTCATATTCATGTTTTAAACTTGTTTAAATCTTGGTCAAACCTAGGAAAATCATGTATATATCTACCCCTAACCCTAAACTCTGTATTATGAAGTCAATAATGAAGAGATCGAAGTGGTTTTGGGTTTCCTACATGGAAATTTCAAAAACCTCCCAAAAACTTCATTTTAGAGTGACTAAGAACGATACATGCTTCCCTTTTCATTTTCATGTTTTAAACTTGTTTAAATCTTGGTCAAACCTAGGAAAATCATGTATATATCTACCCCTAACCCTAAACTCTGTATTATGAAGTCAATAATGAAGAGATCGAAGTGGTTTTGGGTTTCCTACATGGAAATTTCAAAAACCTCCCAAAAACTTCATTTTAGAGTGACTAAGAACGATACATGCTTCCCTTTTCATTTTCATGTTTTAAACTTGTTTAAATTATCTTGGTCAAATCTAGGATTTGACAAGATTCAATGCAAATGGGGGCATCAAAATAAAAAAATCAGAAAAATGAAAAACCAAAGCACATAGTTTTCTTATGTCATATAGTAAGCATTAAAGTTGACAAACAAGGTCTAGACATATTCAAACCAGACAAATCATGTATCTATACTCCCTAACCCCTAAACTATGTCTTATGAAGTCAAGCATGAAGAGAAGTGGTTTTGGGTTTCAAACATGGAAATTTCAAAAACCTCCCAGAAGCTTCATTTTAGAGTGACTAAGATGGATACATGCTTCCCTTTTCATTTTCATGCTTTAAACTTGTTTAAATTATCTTGGTCAAATCTAGGATTTGACAAGATTCAAATGGGCATCAAAATAAAAAAATCAGAAAAATGAAAAACCAAAGCACATAGTTTTCTTATGTCATATAGTAAGCATTAAAGTTGACAAACAAGGTCTAGACATATTCAAACCAGACAAATCATGTATCTATACCCCCTAACCCCTAAACTATATATGTCTTATGAAGTCAAGCATGAAGAGAAGTGGTTTTGGGTTTCAAACATGGAAATTTCAAAAACCTCCCAAAAGCTTCATTTTAGAGTGACTAAGATGGATACATGCTTCCCTTTTCATTTTCATGTTTTAAACTTGTTTAAATTATCTTGGTCAAATCTAGGATTTGACAAGATTCAAATGGGCATCAAAATCAAAAAAAATCAAAAAAATGAAAAACCAAAGCACATAGTTTTCTTATGTCATATAGTAAGCATTAAAGTTGACAGACAAGTTCTAGACATATTCAAACCAGACAAATAATGTATCTACCCCTAACCCTAAACTATGTCTTATGAAGTCAAGCATGAATAGAAGTCGTTTTGGGTTTCAAACATGGAAATTTCAAGAACATCCCAAAAGCTTCATTTTAGAGTGACTAAGAAGGATGCATGATCACCTTTTCATTTTCATGTTATAAACTTGTTTAAATCTTGGTCAAACCTAGGATTTGACCAAGATTCAAATGGACACAAAATTTTAAAAATCAGAAATATGAAAACCAAAGTACATAGTCTTCTTATGTCATATCGTAAGCATTCAAGTTGATAAACTCGGTCTTATTAAGTCTAGCATGAAGAGAAGTCGTTTTGGGTTTCAAACGTTTAAGCCAAAAGCCCCATTTCAAATATTTTACACTTATTCAAATTTGGTTCAAATTTGAAAGACATACAAGTTATAGCACACATAGTGCATACATGTTCACACATACTGCACTAGATGCTAACCCTACAGTTTAGGGGCGGACCTAGGATAAATTTTTAGAGGGGGCAAACATATGATAAGTGATGCAAATATCATATTACAAGGTTTCAGAAAATTGAGCGGGGGCAGCTGCCCCCTTGGCTATAGTCTGGATCCGCCCATGCTATAGTTTGAGGCCATTTGGATGACTGATACGTCCAATTTGCATCACTATTTTGTATCATAATTTGATGTTATTCATTGATATATTTCATATTGGGGCACAATACTTATGTTATTTCATCTATTTTGCATGTTTCATCATCATTGGAGGATTAAGCACCGGAGCCAGGATTCTGCTGGAAAAAGCACCGTCGAACGCAATATTTCGGAAGATCAACTGTGGAAGGGAATTTCACGAAAATTCCTATTTTTCCAGATGACGGAGGGAGCCGAAGGGGAAGAAGAGAGGGCCACTGTGGGCCCAGACCATAGGCGGCGCGGCCCGGGCCCGGCCGCGCCACCCCGTGCTCTGGGGGCCCACGACCCTTTTCGCCTCCTTTTCTTCGCGTGCTCCTTCGTCCCGAAAACCTAAGCCACAGAGAGGACCTCACGAAGGGTTACAGCCTCTGCGGGGCGGAGAACACCAGAGAGAAAGAGCTCTCCGGCGGGCAGGAATCCGCCGGGAAATTCCCTCCCGGAGGGGGAAATCGACGCCATCGCCATCGTCATCGAGCGGGACATCATCTCCATCATCATCATCATCATCTCCACCATCTACACCGCCATCACCACCGCTGCACCTCGTCATCGCTGTAGCAATTCGGGTTAAATCTTGATTGTTTGATAGGGGAAACTCTCCCGGTGTTATTCTATACTTGTTGTAGATGCTATTGAGTGAAACCATTGAACCAAGGTTTATGTTCAGATTTTTATTCATCATCATATCACCTCTGATTGTATTCCATATGATGTCTCGTGAGTAGTTCGTTTAGTTCTTGAGGACATGGGTGAAGTCTAAATGCTAGTAGTGAATTATGGTTGAGTAATATTCAATGTTATGATATTTAAGTTGTGGTGTCATTCTTCTAGTGGTGTCGTGTGAACGTCGACTACACGACACTTCACCATTTATGGGCCTAGGGGAGTGCATCTTGTATTCGGTTGCTAATTGCGGGGTTGCCGGAGTGACAGAAACCTGAGCCCCCGTTAGTATATCGATGCAGGAGGGATCGCAGGATCTCAGAGTTTAAGGCTGTGGTTAGATTTATCTTAATTACTTTCTTGTAGTTGCGGATGCTTGCAAGGGGTATAATCACAAGTATGTATTAGTCCTAGGAAGGGCGGTGCATTAGCATAGGTTCACCCACACAACACTTATCAAAACAATGAAGATTAATCAACTGTATGTAGCGAAAGCACTAGACTAAAATCCCCATGTGTCCTCAGAACGTTTGGTCATTATAAGTAAACAAACCGGCTTGTCCTTTGTGCTAAAAAGGATTGGGCCACTCGCTGCAATTATTTCTCTCGCATTTTATTTACTTGTACTTTATTTATCTGCAATATCAAAACCCCCTGAATACTTGTCTGTGAGCATTTACAGTGAATCCTTCATCGAAACTGCTGCCAACACCTTCTGCTCCTCGTTGGGATCGACATTCTTACTTATCGAAGATACTACGATACACCCCCTATACTTGTGGGTCATCAAGACTATTTTCTGGCGCCGTTGCCGGGGAGTGAAGCGCTATTGGTAAGTGGAATTGGTAAGGAAATTTACTGTTTGTGCTGATTTTATTTCTGCCTGCTGCTATAAATCATTATGGAGAGATCTTCTCTTCAATTTCTATTTGGGAAATCTACTACTACTGCAACGGTAGTGGATGAAGCGCCAGGTGAGGAAGTAGTACCATATAAAATACCTATGAAAATTATTGAACGTGTTATGGATAACCGCTATGAAGGGGATGGAACTGTCCATCCTGGTGATCATTTACTGTTTTTGCATGAATTATGCGGGTTATTCAAATGTGCAGGTATTTCTATGAATGAAGTTAGGAAGAAACTATTCACTATATCGTTGTCTGGTAAAGCGGCGCACTGGTATAAATTGCTGAAGAATGGTGATTCTATTGATTGGGAGGACATTGTGCCTTTATTCTATTCCAAATTTTATCCTCCAAGTGAAATTCACAAAGATCGGAACCGCATATATAATTTCTGGCCTCATGATGGAGAGAGTATTGCCCAAGCTTGGGGGAGATTGAAGTCTTTAATGCTCAAATGCCCCATTCATGAGCTTCCTGGTAATGTTATTATTGATAATTTCTATGCAAGACTTTCTTTTCAAGACAAGACCTTGCTGGATACTTCTTGTTCTGGATCATTTACACGCAAGAATGAAGAGTTTAAAAGGGACCTTCTTGATCGGATCCAAGAAAATACTGAAGGATGGGAGAATGACAAAGATAGAGAATCAGGTATAATTTATGATTATAAATGCATTGAAGCTTTTATGGATACTGATAAATTTCGTAATATGAGTGCTACATATGGTCTTGATTCCCAAGTTGTTGCAAATCTTTATAAAGCTTTTGCCTCTCATTATGAACTGCCTAAGAAGAATTTTGATAAGTATCATGAACCGTATAAAGATAAAATTGATTCATCTGTAAACAAATGTGTAGTGGTTGAAACTGTTGATAATGTTATTCCTGAAGCTTATATTGAAAAAACTCCTTTCCCTGCTAAAATGAAGGAGTACTCTGTCATATCTAGTGCGGTTAATAAAAGTGAAAAGAAACCTAAAGAACCTGAAGAACAAATTAAAATTGAACCTGCTGTTGCTATAGTTAAAGATCTTGTGACTGAAAATGTGGAGGATGGTCATATTATTTTCTGTGAAGATGCTTCTAATATTGTTTCACATCCTAATAAATCCAAACAAGTTAGTGTTCCTATGCTATCTGTTAGAATTGGTGATCATTGCTATTATGGTTTATGTGATATTGGTGCAAGTGTTAGTGCTATTCCTTATGAGCTTTACACGGAGATTATGCACGAAATTGGTTCTTGTGAACTTGAAGATATTGATGTGGTTATTCATCTGGCTAATAGAGAAACTATTTCTCCAATTGGTATTGTTCGAGATGTGGAAGTTCTATGTGGTAAGATTAAATATCCTGCTGACTTTTTGGTACTTGGTTCTGCTGCTAGTGATCATTGTCCTATCATTTTTGGTAGACCTTTTCTAAATACTTGTGGAGCTATTATAGATTGTAAGAAAGAGAAAATTTTGACTAGATTTGCTGGTGAACCTTATGAATTTAACTTTTCTAAATTTACCAAAACTCCTTATAAAGCTGACTTGCCTAGTAATGATTTTAAAATGGAGCAGTGTGCATCTATTGTTCTTGTTCCTAATAATCCTTTGCAGCAACATTTGGAGAATAGTGAAAGTGAAGCTTTTAGGAAAGAAAGAGATGAGCTTGAGGAAATTTTTCGTCGCCAACCTATTCTCAAGCATGATTTACCGGTGGAAGATTTGGGTACAACACCGCCACCAAAGGAAGATCCTGTTTTTGATTTAAAGCCTTTACCTGATAATCTTAAATATGCTCATATTGATGATAAGAAAATATATCCTGTTATTATTAGTTCTAAGCTTTCAGAGATTGAGGAAGAAAGGTTATTGGAAATATTGAAGAAACACCGAGGAGCTATTGGCTATACTCTTGATGATTTGAAAGGGATTTCTCCTTCTATTTGCCAACATGCTATTAATATGGAAGAAGATGCAAAGCCTGTTGTTGAACATCAACGTCGTCTAATTCCGAAGATGAAGGAAGTGGTAAGAAACGAGGTATTAAAACTCCTTGAAGCTGGTATTATATATCCTATTGCTGATAGTAGATGGGTTAGTCCTGTGCATTGTGTTCCTAAGAAAGGAGGAATGACTGTTGTGCCTAATGATAATGATGAGCTTATTCCTCAAAGAATAGTTGTAGGTTATAGAATGTGCATTGATTTTCGAAAAGTTAATAAAGTTACTAAGAAAGATCATTACCCTTTACCCTTTATTGATCAAATGTTAGAGAGGTTGTCTAAAAATACTCATTTTTGCTTTCTTGATGGTTATTCTGGGTTTTCACAAATTGCTGTTAAAGCTAAAGATCAAGAGAAAACCACTTTTACTTGTCCTTATGGAACTTATGCTTATAGGCGTATGCCTTTTGGTTTATGTAATGCTCCTGCTACTTTTCAAAGATGCATGTCTGCTATTTTTCATGGTTTTTGCGAAAGTATTGTAGAGGTGTTCATGGATGATTTTTCTGTCTATGGGAATTCTTTTGATAATTGCCTGCGAAACCTTGATAAAGTTTTGCAGAGATGTGAAGAAACTAACCTTGTTCTTAATTGGGAGAAATGCCACTTTATGGTTAATGAAGGAATTGTATTGGGACATAAAATTTCCGAGAGAGGTATTGAAGTTGATAGAGCTAAAGTTGAAGCAATTGAGAAGATGCCCTATCCGAGGGATGTTAAAGGTATTCGTAGTGTTCTTGGTCATGCTGGGTTTTATAGGAGATTTATTAAAGATTTCTCTAAAATTTCAAAGCCTCTTACTAATCTTCTTCAAAAAGATGTACCTTTTGTTTTTGATGATGATTGTAAGGAAGCTTTTGAAACTCTAAAGAAAGCCTTAACAACTGCTCCTGTAGTCGAACCTCCTGATTGGAATTTGCCTTTTGAAATTATGTGTGATGCTAGTGATTTTGCTGTAGGCGCTGTTCTTGGACAGCGGGTAGATAAAAAATTAAATGTTATTCATTATGCTAGTAAGACTCTTGATGCTGCTCAAAGAAATTATGCTACAACTGAAAAGGAATTGTTAGCTGTAGTCTTTGCTTGTGATAAGTTTAGACCCTATATTGTTGATTCAAAAGTTACAATTCATACTGATCATGCTGCAATTAGATACCTTATGACAAAGAAAGATGCTAAGCCAAGGCTTATTAGATGGGTACTTCTGTTGCAAGAATTTGATTTACATATTATAGATAGGAAAGGTGCTGATAATCCTGTTGCTGATAATTTGTCTAGATTGGAAAATATTGCTTATGATCCTGTTCCTGTTAATGATAGTTTTCCAAATGAACAATTGGCTGTAATAAAGGTGAGCTCGCGAGAGAGCCCTTGGTATGCAGATTATGCTAACTTTATTGTTTCGAAGTATTTGCCTCCAACCTTTTCAGCTCAGCAAAGGAGGAAATTCTTTTATGACTTGAGGCATTATTTTTGGGATGACCCACACTTATATAAAGAAGGAGTGGATGGTATTATGCGAAGATGTGTTCCTGAATATGAACAACAGGAGATATTGAATAAATGTCATGGAAGTGTTTATGGAGGACACCACGCTGGAGATAGGACCGCGCAGAAGGTTCTACAATCAGGTTTTTATTGGCCAACACTCTTCAAAGATGCAAGGAAATTTATTTTATCTTGTGATGAATGTCAAAGAGTTGGTAATATCTCCAGACGCAATGAAATGCCTATGAATTATACTCTTGTTATTGAACCATTCGATTGTTGGGGATTCGACTTCATGGGACCTTTCCCTTCTTCAGACGGTAACACTCATATACTTGTCGCTGTTGATTATGTTACTAAATGGGTAGAAGCTATACCTACAAAGAGTGCTGATGGTGAGACCTCTATAAAAATGCTTGTAGATGTTATATTTCCTAGATTTGGAGTACCTAGATATATTATGACTGATGGAGGTTCTCATTTCATTCATGGAGGTTTTAGAAAAACTCTTGCTAAGTATGGTATTAATCATAGAATTGCTTCCGCTTATCATCCTCAAACTAGTGGTCAAGTAGAATTATCAAATAGAGAGATTAAAGCTATCTTGGGTAAGACTGTTAATAAATCTAGAAAGAATTGGGCTAGCAAATTGAAAGAAGCGTTATGGGCTTATAGAACTGCTTATAAAAATCCTATGGGAATGTCACCTTATAAAATGGTTTATGGAAAAGCTTGTCATTTACCTCTAGAACTAGAGCACAAAGCTTATTGGGCTGTTAGAGAACTAAATAAAGATCCTAAATTAGCCGGTAATAAGAGGTTGTTGCAATTAAGTTCTCTAGATGAATGGAGAAGTGAAGCTTATGAAAATGCTAAACTCTTTAAAGAAAAAGTTAAGAAGTGGCATGATAGAAGGATCATCAAAAGAGAATTTAATGTTGGAGATCAAGTTCTATTGTATCGGTCTCGTCTCAGATTCTTTGCAGGGAAATTACTCTCGAAGTGGGAAGGACCATATGTTGTTGAGGAGGTGTATCGTTCAGGAGCAATTAAAATTAGCTCTCTCCAAGGCAATGCCACACAAGTGGTGAATGGACAAAGACTCAAGCATTATATCTCGGGCGATTCTTATAATGTGGATGTTGATATTATTCAAGTGGAAACACCGGAGGCTTTCATCAAAGGACAAATTGACAGTCCGCCAGAACTGGACTTTGAATAGGTAACAGTATAGGTAATAAAAAGTCCGCGTTTACCTTTCCGAACATTATTTCTGCTGTTTTTAGAAAATATGAAAAATTACGGAATCGAAACGGAGTGGAAAAGACGCACGAGGGGGTGCCACCATAGGCCGGCGCGGCCTGACCTGGGCCCGCGCCGACCTATGGTCTGGCCGCCTCGTTGCCCCTTTCCGACTCGTTTTCGACCTGGAACCTTCCTTTTGTCGTAAAAATATTTGCTATATAATCCCCCGGACCCCTGGAGGTCCGTAATATCGTTTTCTCGTCGTGTTTTGTTTCGAGCTGTTTTCTGCCAGATTTGTTTTGATCTAGAAGCACCATGGTCTCCAACAACAAAGACAAGGGGCCTTGGAGGGAAGAGATGGATGAGAGGATCAATAAGGAGAAGGAGAAGATAGCATCAGCAAAAGGAGAGTGGGAAACTACGAGGAGTAAGCCAATTTTGGTGGGATCGGTTAATACTGGGCGTTCTTTTTCTCATAACTTGCAGGGAGCTCTTCCGCCTGCTCTGGACCTCGATTCTTTCCCTTGTGTGGAGGAAGCAATACGGGTTGCTGATGAGTTTTGTGATCAATATCGTGCTCTAAGGAGGGAAGTGGAGATACTTCAGGAGGAGAACCAGCGACTTCGCAGAATGCTGGAATATTACTCAAATCCCAGCACAAGGCCGTCACCGCCACACTCGGGTAACAATGAGTCTCTTCAGGTTTTGGTGCAGAATTGCAAAATTGAGAAGCTGAAGCTGAAGGAGATCCTTATGAAGCGCGAGAAGAATCCATCACCATCATCACCGAAGGAGTAATTCATCATCGGTATTGGCATCCCCTTGGTTTGTTCCAAGCTTGGGGGAGTGCCGCGGTATCACATCATCACCACCTTTATCTTTTACTATCAAGTAGTGTTATATCATGAGTAGGGAAGTTATCATATGGAATAGTATGCAATGTGGAAGTATCTCTCTTAGTTAGTTATCTATGTATCCGTTGGTGTGAGTTATCGTTATGGAATATTAATGAGAAGTCTTATCATTTACTTTTTGCACACCTTATTTTAGTTTGCAATCTCCATTATATGATTACTCTTGACATGAGTATTGATATCACTTTGGGAGCATCAAGTAAATCTATTTGGTTTTGGCAAACTTAGCATTGGTCAATAGCAACAACATCTTGATGTTTAATAAAGAGAGAAATACACTTAGATACATTACTCTATTATCTCTATGCTTAGTATTCTTAAGTTAAAATTGTTTGTGCTTATGAGAAAGATGCATGATTGTTCTATCATATGTATATTTGTTTGTTTCCCTCAACCTTTATGCTTGCTATCAAACCTTGCTAGCCAAAGACCTGTATCGAGAGGAGATGCTTCTCATACATCCATAACCTTAGACCAAACCTATGCCATTTGTGTCCACCATACCTACCTACTACATGGTATTTTCTGCCATTCCAAGTAAATACTTCATGTGCTACCTTTAAATAATTCAAACTACTATTCCTTATTTGTGTCAATGTTTTATAGCTCATGAGGAAGTATGTGGTGTTTTATCTTTCAATCTTGTTGGGCGGACTTTCACCAATGGACTAGCGGCACATCCGCTTATCCAATAACTTTGCAATAAGAGCTGGCAACGGGGTTCCCAGCCCCAATTAATAACTTTCATTAATAATTCTCTTCACATATTTTGCTCTGATTTATCAGTAAGCAACTTAATTTTGCAATAGACACTCCTCCATGGTATGTGAATGTTGGAAGGCACCCGAGGATTCGGTTAGCCATGGATTGAGAAAGCCAAGGTTGGGGGGAGTGTCACCCATAATAAAACTAAAATACATGTGTAAACAAAAGAGAAGGGGGATGATCTACCTTGCTGGTAGAGATGCCGTCCCTCATGGGAGCCGCTCTTTGAAGGTTCGTTTGGCAAGGGAGTTAGAGTGCCCGCTACCATTCGTTGACAACAACAAGCACCTCTCAAAATCTTACTTTTATTCTCTTTATATGATTTCAAAACTTGAAAAGCTCTAGCACATGATTTAATCCCTGCTTCCCTCTGCGAAGGGCCTGTCTTTTACTTTTATGTTGAGTCAGTAAACCTATTTCCCTCTATCTCAAGCAAGCAATTGAGTTGTTGTGAACCAATCATTTATGCTATGATTCAGTTAATCATGTCTTTTATACTTTCTTGTTTAGTACCAATTTTATCTGAATGAATATGACTTTGAAGTTATCAATGATTATGAAGAGATTGTTATGCTTAAATATGAAGGCTCAGCTATAAAATCTAATATGAAAGCTTTGCTTAGAAGTACAATCCGTTAGTAGTTCTCTGACCAAGAACAAAGTTTGCCATCACCAATTATGATTTCTTATGCACCTTTACTTGTGATTTCTCTTTACTTATTTCAAGATGAGTTATATGAGGAAGTTGTTTACTAGAATGTCTTGTGTGAATGAATATGATGCTTCTTGTCCGTATTTTATTTATCGACTCTTCACTCCATAAACATGTGGTCTCGTTTATCGAGCTCAGTTTCGCTTGGGGACAAGCGAGGTCTAAGCTTGGGGGAGTTGATACGTCCAATTTGCATCACTATTTTGTATCATAATTTGCTGTTATTCATTGATATATTTCATATTGGGGCACAATACTTATGTTATTTCATCTATTTTGCATGTTTCATCATCATTGGAGGATTAAGCACCGGAGCCAGGATTCTGCTGGAAAAAGCACCGTCAGAACGCAATATTTCGGAAGATCAACTGTGGAAGGGAATTTCACAAAAATTCCTATTTTTCCAGATGACGGAGGGAGCCAGAAGGGGAAGAAGAGAGGGGCCACTGTGGGCCCAGACCATAGGGCGGCGCGGCCCGGGCCTGGCCGCGCCACCCTGTGCTCTGGGGGGCCCACGACCCTTTTCGCCTCCTTTTCTTCGCGTACTCCTTCGTCCCGAAAACCTAAGCCACAGAGAGGACCTGACGAAGGGTTACAGCCGCCTCTGCGGGGCGGAGAACACCGAGAGAAAAGAGCTCTCCGGCGGGCAGGAATCCGCCGGGGAAATTCCCTCCCGGAGGGGAAATCGACGCCATCGTCATCGAGCGGGACATCATCTCCATCATCATCATCATCATCTCCACCATCTACACCGCCATCACCACCGCTGCACCTCGTCATCGCTGTAGCAATTCGGGTTAAATCTTGATTGTTTGATAGGGGAAACTCTCCCGGTGTTATTCTATACTTGTTGTAGATGCTATTGAGTGAAACCATTGAACCAAGGTTTATGTTCAGATTTTTATTCATCATCATATCACCTCTGATTGTATTCCATATGATGTCTCGTGAGTAGTTCGTTTAGTTCTTGAGGACATGGGTGAAGTCTAAATGCTAGTAGTGAATTATGGTTGAGTAATATTCAATGTTATGATATTTAAGTTGTGGTGTCATTCTTCTAGTGGTGTCGTGTGAACGTCGACTACACGACACTTCACCATTTATGGGCCTAGGGGAGTGCATCTTGTATTCGGTTGCTAATTGCGGGGTTGCCGGAGTGACAGAAACCTGAGCCCCCGTTAGTATATCGATGCAGGAGGGATCGCAGGATCTCAGAGTTTAAGGCTGTGGTTAGATTTATCTTAATTACTTTCTTGTAGTTGCGGATGCTTGCAAGGGGTATAATCACAAGTATGTATTAGTCCTAGGAAGGGCGGTGCATTAGCATAGGTTCACCCACACAACACTTATCAAAACAATGAAGATTAATCAGCTGTATGTAGCGAAAGCACTAGACTAAAATCCCCATGTGTCCTCAGGAACGTTTGGTCATTATAAGTAAACAAACCGGCTTGTCCTTTGTGCTAAAAAGGATTGGGCCACTCGCTGCAATTATTTCTCTCGCATTTTATTTACTTGTACTTTATTTATCTGCAATATCAAAACCCCCTGAATACTTGTCTGTGAGCATTTACAGTGAATCCTTCATCGAAACTGCTGCCAACACCTTCTGCTCCTCGTTGGGATCGACATTCTTACTTATCGAAGATACTACGATACACCCCTATACTTGTGGGTCATCAAGAATTCTTTGATTAGAAATGGGGTTGTTCGAACCCCGTAGTTGGATTTTTTTGAACCTTGATCTGTAGTACTGGGCAAAACCCTAGTTTAACCTAGTATATTTAATTATAGATTCGTAGGTCGAATTTTCTGTAGTACCTTTTTATTATTACTATGCAGCACATATGTGTTTGCCCGTCGAGTGAAACTCGGAGGAAGAGGGATCACTCGGAAGGAGAGAAGAAGGGAGAGCATTATGGTGTCTCCCCTTTTTCGGGTGATGTTGACTTTTGTGCAGGGTTTGTCAGTGAGCAGGAGGTGCGAGCGAGCGAGCGAGTCGAGCGAGGCCGAGAATGAGAGAGATTTGTTTTTTTTTGTGAGAGGGACAACCGAAGGATCCAGAAGGACCCACAGACTTCCAATACGCATCCTGATGTGTCTTCTCTTGACAAAGAAGATGGCTGGGAGTTTGCGTACCTATTGCACGTGACTGTGCTCACTGAAGTGTGGGACCTCATGCATGGGCACCACACGTAAGTGACAGACCTGTTGGTGTAAAAACTGTTGATTAGTATAGTGAATTAGAACAAAGTTTCCTATGGATTCAAGGGTAGGAAATCCAAGTTAACTCATTTACATGACATTATTTTTTTCCATTAAGCAAAGTTAACACATCTATCAATTGGTACATTTTGGAGTGACTAAGAAGGATACAGGCTTACTTATTCGTTTTCACGTGTTAAACTTGTCTAAATCTTGGTCAAACCTAGGATTTGACAGAAATTCAAAAAAAAAACAGAAAAATGTAAAACCAAAGCACATAGTCTTCTTATGTCATATAGTAAGCATTAAAGTTGATAAACAAGGTCTAGACATATTCAAACCATACAAATCATGTATCTACCCCTAACCCTAAACTATGTCTTATGAAGTCAATCATGAAGAGAAGTGGTTTTGGGTTTCAAACATGGAAATTTCAAGAACCTCCCAAAAGCTTCATTTTGGAGTGACTAAGAAGCATACATGCTTACCTTTTCATATTCATGTTTTAAACTTGTTCAAATCTTGGTCAAACTTAGGATGCCTCTCTCTTGACAAAGAAGATGGCTGGGAGTTTGCCTACCTAGCGTACGTGACTTGTTCTCACTGAAGTGTGGGACCTCACGCATGGGAACCACACGTAAGTGACAGACTTGTTGCTCTAATAACTCGGGTGATCATTATACTGTATTAGTACATAGTTTCCTATGGATCCTTCTTAGTCACTCCAAAATGAAGCTCTTTGGGAGGGTTTTTGAAATTTCCATGTTTGAAACCAAAAATAAGAAGACTATGTGCCTTGATTTTTCATTTTTTTAAAATTTTGCCAATTTGAATCTTGGTCAAATCCTAGGTTTGACCATGATTTAAACAAGTTTAAAACATGAATATGAAAAATTAAGCATGTATCCTTCATAGTCACTCCAAAATGAAGCTCTTGAGAGGGTTTTTGAAATTTCCATGTTTGAAACCAAAAAAACCGCGTACTTCTCTTCATGCTTGACTTCATAAGAGAGAGTTTGGGGATAGGGGTAGCTTGATACATGAATTTTCTGGTTTGAATATGTCTAGACCTTGTTTATCAACTTAATTGAATGCTTACTAGTAGATGACATAAGATGACTATGTGCATTGGTTTTTCATTTTATTGTTTTTTTGAATTTTTATGCCCATTTGAATCTTGGTCAAATCCTAGGTTTGACCATGATTTAAACAAGTTTAAAACATGAATATGAAAAATTAAGCATCTATCCTTCTTAGTCACTCCAATATGTAGCTCTTGGGAGGGTTTTTGAAATTTCCATGCTTGAAACCAAAAACCACTTCTCTTCATGCATGCTTGACTTCTTCATAAGACAGAGTTTAGGGTTAGGGGGTAGATACATGATTTTCCTGCTTTGAATATGTGTAGACCTTGTTTATCAAATTAATTGAATGCTTACTATATAACATATAAGAAGGCCTTGTTTTTTTTTGAACTTTTATACCCATTTGAATCTTGGTCAAATCCTTGGTTCCACCAAGATTTGAATAAGTTAAAAACATGAATATGAAAAAGTAAGCATGTATGCTTCTTAGTCACTTCAAAATGAAGCTCTTGGGAGGGTTTTTGAATTTCCATGTTCGAAACCAAAAACCACAAATCTTCATGCTTGACTTCATGAAACAGAGTTTAGGGTTAGGGGTAGATACATGCGTGATTTAAACAAGTTTAAAACATGAATATGAATATGAAATTTTTTGCCCATTTGAATCTTGGCCAAATCCTAGGTTTGACCATGATTTAAACAAGTTTAAAACATGAATATGAAAAATTAAGCATGTACCATTCGTAGTCACTCCAAAATGAAGCTCTTGAGAGGGTTTTTGAAATTTCCATGTTTGAAACCAAATAACCACGTACTTCTCTTCATGCTTGACTTCATAAGACAGAGTTTGGGGTTAGGGTTAGCTTGATACATGAATTTTCTGGTTTGAATATGTCTAGACATTGTTTATCAACTTAATTGAATGCTTACTAGATGACATAAGATGACTATGTGCATTGGTTTTTCATTTTTTTTGAATTTTTATGCCCATTTGAATCTTGGTCAAATTCTAGGTTTGACCATGATTTAATCAAGTTTAAAACATGAATATGAAAAATTAAGCATCTATCCTTCTTAGTCACTCCAATATGTAGCTCTTGGGAGGGTTTTTGAAATTTCCATGCTTGAAAACCAAAAACCACTTTTCTTCATGCATGCTTGACTTCATAAGACATAGTTTAGGGTTAGGGGGTAGATACATGATTTTCCTACTAGTTTGAATATGTCTAGACCTTGTTTATCAATTTAATTGAATGCTTACTATATGACATGAGCAGACCTTGGTTTTAATTTTTTTATACCCATTTGAATCTTCGTCAAATCGTAGGTTTGTTGACCAAGATTTGAACAAGTTTAAAACATGAATATGAAAAAGTAAGCATGTATGCGTCTTAACTAGTCACTCCAAAATGAAGCTCTTGGGAGGGTTTTTGAAATTTCCATGTTTGAAACCAAAAACCACTTCTTCTCTTCATGCTTGACTTCATAAGTCAGGGTTAATTTAGGGATATATAGGGGGTAGATACATGTTTTTTCTGGTTTGATATGTCTAGACCTTGTTTATCAACTTAATTGAATGCTTACTATATGACATAAGAAGACTACGTGACTTGTGCTCACTGAAGTGTGGGACCTCACGCATGGGAACCACACGTACGTAAGTGACATACTTGTTGCTCTAATAACTCGGGTGATCATTATACTGTATTAGTACATAGTTTCCTATGGATCCTTCTTAGTCACTCCAAAATGAAGTTCTTTGAGAGGGTTTTTGAAATTTCCATGTTTGAAACCCAAAACAACTTCTCTTCATACTTGACTTCATAAGACAGAGTTTAGGGTTAGGGGTAGATACATGATTTGTCTGGTTTGAATACGTCTAGACCTTGTTTATCAACTTTAATGCTTACTATATGACATAAGAAGACTATGTGCTTTGGTTTTTCATTTTTCTGATTTTTTCTATTTTTGATGCCCATTTGAATCTTGGTCAGATCCTAGGTTTTACCAAGATTTAAACAAGTTTAAAACATGAAAATGAAAAGGGAAGCATTTATCCTTCTTAGTCACTCTAAATGAAGTTTTTGGGAGGTTTTTGAAATTTCCATGTTTGAAACCCAAAACCACTTCTCTTCATGCTTGACTTCATAAGACATAGTTTAGGGTTAGGGGTACATACATGATTTGTATGTTTTGAATATGTCTAGACCTTGTTTATCAACTTGAATGCTTACTATATGACATAAGAAAACTACGTATGTGCTTTGGTTTTTCATTTTTCTGTTTTTTTTTCAATTTTCCGCCCATTTGAATCTCTGTCAAATCCTAGGTTTGACCAAGATTTAAACAAGTTTAACACGTGAAAACGAAAAGGTAAGCATGGATCCTTCTTAGTCACTCCAAAATGTACCAATTGATAGATGTGTTAACTTTGCTTCATGGAAAAAATAATGTCATGTAAATGAGTTAACTTGGATTTCCTACCCTTGAATCCATAGGAAACTTTGTTCTAATGCACTATAATAATCAACCGAGTTTTTACACCAACAGGTCTGTCACTTACGTGTGGTGCCCATGCATGAGGTCCCACACTTCAGTGAGCACAGGTCACGTGCAATAGGTACGCAAACTCCCAGCCATTTTCTTTGTCAAGAGAAGACGCATCAGGATGCGTATTGGAAGTCTGTGGGTCCTTCTGGATCCTTCGGTCGTCCCTCTCACAAAAAAACAAATCTCTCTCATTCTCGGCCTCGCTCGACTCGCTCGCTCGCTCGCTCGCACCTCCTGCTCACTGACAAACCCTGCACAAAAGTCAACATCATCACCCGAAAAAGGGGAGACACCATAATGCTCTCCCTTCTTCTCTCCTTCCGAGTGATCCCTCTTCCTCCGAGTTTCACTCGACGGGCAAACACATATGTGCTGCATAGTAATAATAAAAAGGTACTACAGAAAATTCGACCTACGAATCTATAATTAAATATACTAGGTTAAACTAGGGTTTTGCCCAGTACTACAGATCAAGGTTCAAAAAAATCCAACTACGGGGTTCGAACAACCCCATTTCTAATCAAAGATTTTTTTCGACGTCATCCAAATGGCCTCAAACTATAGCATGGGCGGATCCAGACTATAGCCAAGGGGGGCAGCCGCCCCCGCTCAATTTTCTGAAACCTTGTAATATGATATTTGCATCACTTATCATATGTTTGCCCCCTCTAAAAATTTATCCTAGGTCCGCCCCTAAACTGTAGGGTTAGCATCTAGTGCAGTATGTGTGAACATGTATGCACTATGTGTGCTATAACTTGTATGTCTTTCAAATTTGAACCAAATTTGAATAAGTGTAAAATATTTGAAATGGGGCTTTTGGCTTAAACGTTTGAAACCCAAAACGACTTCTCTTCATGCTAGACTTCATAAGACCGAGTTTATCAACTTGAATGCTTACGATATGACATAAGAAGACTATGTACTTTGGTTTTCATATTTCTGATTTTTAAAATTTTGTGTCCATTTGAATCTTGGTCAAATCCTAGGTTTGACCAAGATTTAAACAAGTTTATAACATGAAAATGAAAAGGTAATCATGGAAATGATATTTGCATCACTTACCATATGTTTGCCCATTTGAATCTTGTCAAATCCTAGATTTGACCAAGATAATTTAAACAAGTTTAAAACATGAAAATTAAAAGGGAAGCTTGTATCCTTCTTAGTCACTCTAAAATGAAGTTTGGGGAGGTTTTTGAAATTTCCATGCTTGAAACCAAAAACCACTTCTCTTCATGCTTGACTTCATAAGACAAAGTTTAGGGTTAGGGGTAGATACATGATTTTTCTGGTTTGAATATATGTCTAGACCTTATTTATCAACTTAATTGAATGCTTACTATATAACATAAGAAGACCTTGTTTTTTTATTTTGTTTTTTAATTTTTATACGGATTTGAATCTTGGTCAAATCCTTGGTTTCACCAAGATTTGAATAAGTTTAAAACATGAATATGAAAAAGTAAGCATGCATGTATGCTTCATAATTAATCACTTCAAAATGAAGCTCTTGGGAGGGTTTTTGAAATTTCCATGTTTGAAACCAAAAAACCACATATCATCATGCTTGACTTCATGAGACAGAGTTTAGGTTAGGGGGTAGGTACATGATTTCTCTGGTTTGAATATGTCTAGAGACCTTGTTTATCAACTTAATTGAATGCTTACAATATAACATAAGAAGACTATGTGCCTTGGTTTTTCATTTTTTGTTTTTTTAAATTATGCCCATTTGAATCTTTGTCAAATCCTAGGTTTGACCATGATTTAAACAAGTTTAAAACATGAATATGAAAAAGTAAGCATGTATCCTTCGTAGTCACTCCAAAATGAAGCTCGATCTTGAGAGGGTTTTTGAAATTTCCATGTTTGAAACCAAAAAACCACATACCTATCTTCATGCTTGACTTCATAAGACAGAGTTAATTAGGGGTTAGGGGTAGCTTGATACATGATATTTCTGGTTTGAATATGTCTAGACCTTATTTATCAACTTAATTGAATGCTTACTATATGACATAAGAAGACCTTGGTTTTCATTTTTTATACCCATTTGAATCTTGGTCAAATCATAGGTTTGACCAAGATTTGAACAAGTTTAAAACATGAATATGAAAAAGTAAGCACGTACGTATGCTTCTTAGTCACTCCAAAATGAAGCTCTTGGGAGGGTTTTTGAAATTTCCATGCTTGAAACCAAAAACCACTTCTCTTCATGCATGCTTGACTTCATAAGACAGAGTTTAGGGTTAGGGGTAGATACCTAATTTTCTGGTTTGAATATGTGTAGACCTTGTTTATCAAAATAATTGAATGCTTACTATATAACATAAGAAGACCTTGTTTTTTTTTGAATTTTTATACCCATTTGAATCTTGGTCAAATCCTTGGTTCCACCAAGATTTGAATAAGTTAAAAACATGAATATGAGAAAGTAAGCATGTATGCTTCTTAGTCACTTCAAAATGAAGCTATTGGGAGGGTTTTTGAATTTCCATGTTCGAAACTAAAAACCACATATCTTCATGCATGCATGCTTGACTTCATGAAACAGAGTTTAGGGTTAAGGGTAGATACATGCATGATTTTTCTTGTTTGAATATGTCTAGACCTTGTTTATCAACTTAATTGAATGCCTACTATATAACATAAGAAGACCTTTTTTTTAATTTTTATACCCATTTGAATCTTGGTCAAATCCTAGGTTTCACCAAGATTTGAATAAGTTTAAAACATGAATATGAAAAGGTAAGCATGCATGTATGCTTCTTAATTAATCGCTTCGAAATGAAGCTCTCGAGAGGGTTTTTGAAATTTCCATGTTTGAAACAAAAAAACCACGTACTTCTCTTCATGCTTAACTTCATAAGACAGAGTTTGGGGATAGGGGTAGCTTGATACATGATTTTTCTGGTTTGAATATGTCTAGACCTTGTTTATCAACTTAATTGAATGCTTACTAGATGACATATATAAGATGACTATGTGCATTTGTTTTTCATTTTATTGTTTTTTTTGAATTTTTATGCCCATTTGAATCTTGGTCAAATCCTAGGTTTGACCATGATTTAAACAATTTAAAACATGAATATGAAAAATTAAGCATGTATCCTTCGTAGTCACTCCAAAATGAAGCTCGATCTTGAGAGGGTTTTTGAAATTTCCATGATTGAAACCAAAAACCACTTCTCTTCATGCTTGAATTCATAAGTCAGGGTTTAGGGATATATAGGGGGTAGATACATGATTTTTCTGGTTTGAATATGTCTAGAGCTTGTTTTTCAACTTGAATGCTTACTATATGACATACGAAGACTGTTTGCTAACGGAGGGATTAAGCACTCTAGCTATGAAAAGTACCAAACGATGCATACCAAAATGATTTTTTAGAGGAATACTAGTTCGGATTATATAATTTTATATTAGCAGGCCAAAATCGAACCCCGTAGTTGGATTTTCAGAAATTGATCCGTAGTACTGGGCAAAACCCTAGTTTAGCTTATTTAATAATAGATTCGTAGGTCGATTTTTTTACGTTATTATTATTATTACTAGGCAGCACATGTGTTTGCCCGTCCAGTGAAACTCTTTCATTTCATTTTTCTTTTCCGCAAGGTCGGGAGTCGGAGGAAGAGGGATCACACGGGAGGAGACGAAGGGAGAGCAGTCACGGGGCCCCACTTATTTATGGTGTCTATCCTTTTTCTGGTGATGTTGACTGTTGTGCAGGGTTGTCAGTGCGCAGGGGGGTGCGAGCGAGCGAGAAAGGCCGAGAATGAGAGAGATGTTTTTTTAGAGGGACAACCGAACGATCCTGAAGGACCCAGATTTCCAATACGCATCAGAGCGCAGTTTACAGCAGGACACAAAATAAACAGGAAATTACGTCTAAATCCCTAAGATTTACATGGTAGACCCCATGCTGAAAGCAAGAAATGCGATCGGGTCCTTAATAGGCACCGTCCGGATTGATCCTCGTCGGAGCCGGGGACGAACCACTTGGCGCGACCAAATCGCCATGGCTACAGAGCCTGCACACCATGGCCTACGAGCTGAGCTAGAAACGACCTGCCAAAACCGGCAGCCAACGGAGGTGGATAATTGGAGAGAGAGAGAGAGAGAGAGAGAGAGTTGATGCCTCTCTCTTGACAAAGAAGATGGCTAGGAGTTTGCTTACCTAGCGTACGTGACTTGTGCTCACTGAAGTGTGGGACCTCACGCATGGGAACCACACGTAAGTGACAGACTTGTTGCTCTAATAACTCGGGTGATCATTATACTGTATTAGTACATAGTTTCCTATGGATCCTTCTTAGTCACTCCAAAATGAAGCTCTTTGGGAGGGTTTTTGAAATTTCCATGTTTGAAACCAAAAATAAGAAGACTATGTGCCTTGATTTTTCATTTTTTAAAATTTTGCCCATTTGAATCTTGGTCAAATCCTAGGTTTGACCATGATTTAAACAAGTTTAAAACATGAATATGAAAAATTAAGCATGTATCCTTCATAGTCACTCCAAAATGAAGCTCTTGAGAGGGTTTTTGAAATTTCCATGTTTGAAACCAAAAAACCGCGTACTTCTCTTCATGCTTGACTTCATAAGAGAGAGTTTGGGGATAGGGGTAGCTTGATACATGAATTTTCTGGTTTGAATATGTCTAGACCTTGTTTATCAACTTAATTGAATGCTTACTAGTAGATGACATAAGATGACTATGTGCATTGGTTTTTCATTTTATTGTTTTTTTGAATTTTTATGCCCATTTGAATCTTGGTCAAATCCTAGGTTTGACCATGATTTAAACAAGTTTAAAACATGAATATGAAAAATTAAGTATCTATCCTTCTTAGTCACTCCAATATGTAGCTCTTGGGAGGGTTTTTGAAATTTCCATGCTTGAAACCAAAAACCACTTCTCTTCATGCATGCTTGACTTCTTCATATAAGACAGAGTTTAGGGTTAGGGGGTAGATACATGATTTTCCTGGTTTGAATATGTGTAGACCTTGTTTATCAAATTAATTGAATGCTTACTATATAACATATAAGAAGACCTTTTTTTTGAACTTTTATACCCATTTGAATCTTGGTCAAATCCTTGGTTCCACCAAGATTTGAATAAGTTAAAAACATGAATATGAAAAAGTAAGCATGTATGCTTCTTAGTCACTTCAAAAATGAAGCTCTTGGGAGGGTTTTTGAATTTCCATGTTCGAAACCAAAAACCACAAATCTTCATGCTTACTTCATGAAACATAGTTTATATTAGGGTTAGGGGTACATGCTTGATTTTTCTTGTTTGAATATGTCTAGACCTTGTTTATCAACTTAATTGAATGCCTACTATATAACATATATAAGAAGACCTTTTTTGTTTTTTTTAATTTTTATACCCATTTGAATCTTGGTCAAATCCTAGGTTTCACCAAGATTTGAATAAGTTTAAAACATGAATATGAAAAAGTAAGCATGCATGTATGCTTCTTAATTAATCACTTCGAAATGAAGCTCTTGGGAGGGTTTTTGAAATTTCCATGTTTGAAACCAAAAACCACATATCTTCATGCATGTGCTTGACTTCATGAGACAAAGTTTAGTGTTAGGGGGTAGATACATGATTTCTCTCGTTTGAATATGTCTAGACCTTGTTTATCAACTTAATTGAATGCTTACTATATGACATAAGAAGACTATGTGCCTTGATTTTTTTTAAAATTTTGTCCATTTGAATATTGGCCAAATCCTAGGTTTGACCATGATTTAAACAAGTTTAAAACATGAATATATATGAAAAATTAAGCGTGTATCATTCGTAGTCACTCCAAAATGAAGCTCTTGAGAGGGTTTTTGAAATTTCCATGTTTGAAACCAAATAACCACGTACTTCTCTTCATGCTTGACTTCATAAGACAGAGTTTGGGGTTAGGGTTAGCTTGATACATGAATTTTCTGGTTTGAATATGTCTAGACATTGTTTATCAACTTAATTGAATGCTTACTAGATGACATAAGATGACTATGTGCATTGGTTTTTCATTTTTTTTGAATTTTTATGCCCATTTGAATCTTGGTCAAATTCTAGGTTTGACCATGATTTAATCAAGTTTAAAACATGAATATGAAAAATTAAGCATCTATCCTTCTTAGTCACTCCAATATGTAGCTCTTGGGAGGGTTTTTGAAATTTCCATGCTTGAAAACCAAAAACCACTTTTCTTCATGCATGCTTGACTTCATAAGACATAGTTTAGGGTTAGGGGGTAGATACATGATTTTCCTACTAGTTTGAATATGTCTAGACCTTGTTTATCAATTTAATTGAATGCTTACTATATGACATGAGCAGACCTTGGTTTTAATTTTTTTATACCCATTTGAATCTTCGTCAAATCGTAGGTTTGTTGACCAAGATTTGAACAAGTTTAAAACATGAATATGAAAAAGTAAGCATGTATGCGTCTTAACTAGTCACTCCAAAATGAAGCTCTTGGGAGGGTTTTTGAAATTTCCATGTTTGAAACCAAAAACCACTTCTTCTCTTCATGCTTGACTTCATAAGTCAGGGTTAATTTAGGGATATATAGGGGGTAGATACATGATTTTTCTGGTTTGATATGTCTAGACCTTGTTTATCAACTTAATTGAATGCTTACTATATGACATAAGAAGACTACGTGACTTGTGCTCACTGAAGTGTGGGACCTCACGCATGGGAACCACACGTACGTAAGTGACAGACTTGTTGCTCTAATAACTCGGGTGATCATTATACTGTATTAGTACATAGTTTCCTATGGATCCTTCTTAGTCACTCCAAAATGAAGTTCTTTGAGAGGGTTTTTGAAATTTCCATGTTTGAAACCCAAAACAACTTCTCTTCATACTTGACTTCATAAGACAGAGTTTAGGGTTAGGGGTAGATACATGATTTGTCTGGTTTGAATACGTCTAGACCTTGTTTATCAACTTTAATGCTTACTATATGACATAAGAAGACTATGTGCTTTGGTTTTTCATTTTTCTGATTTTTTCTATTTTTGATGCCCATTTGAATCTTGGTCAGATCCTAGGTTTTACCAAGATTTAAACAAGTTTAAAACATGAAAATGAAAAGGGAAGCATTTATCCTTCTTAGTCACTCTAAATGAAGTTTTTGGGAGGTTTTTGAAATTTCCATGTTTGAAACCCAAAACCACTTCTCTTCATGCTTGACTTCATAAGACATAGTTTAGGGTTAGGGGTACATACATGATTTGTATGTTTTGAATATGTCTAGACCTTGTTTATCAACTTGAATGCTTACTATATGACATAAGAAAACTACGTATGTGCTTTGGTTTTTCATTTTTCTGTTTTTTTTTCAATTTTCCGCCCATTTGAATCTCTGTCAAATCCTAGGTTTGACCAAGATTTAAACAAGTTTAACACGTGAAAACGAAAAGGTAAGCATGGATCCTTCTTAGTCACTCCAAAATGTACCAATTGATAGATGTGTTAACTTTGCTTCATGGAAAAAATAATGTCATGTAAATGAGTTAACTTGGATTTCCTACCCTTGAATCCATAGGAAACTTTGTTCTAATGCACTATAATAATCAACCGAGTTTTTACACCAACAGGTCTGTCACTTACGTGTGGTGCCCATGCATGAGGTCCCACACTTCAGTGAGCACAGTCACGTGCAATAGGTACGCAAACTCCCAGCCATTTTCTTTGTCAAGAGAAGACGCATCAGGATGCGTATTGGAAGTCTGTGGGTCCTTCTGGATCCTTCGGTCGTCCCTCTCACAAAAAACAAATCTCTCTCATTCTCGGCCTCGCTCGACTCGCTCGCTCGCTCGCTCGCACCTCCTGCTCACTGACAAACCCTGCACAAAAGTCAACATCATCACCCGAAAAAGGGGAGACACCATAATGCTCTCCCTTCTTCTCTCCTTCCGAGTGATCCCTCTTCCTCCGAGTTTCACTCGACGGGCAAACACATATGTGCTGCATAGTAATAATAAAAAGGTACTACAGAAAATTCGACCTACGAATCTATAATTAAATATACTAGGTTAAACTAGGGTTTTGCCCAGTACTACAGATCAAGGTTCAAAAAAATCCAACTACGGGGTTCGAACAACCCCATTTCTAATCAAAGATTTTTTTCGACGTCATCCAAATGGCCTCAAACTATAGCATGGGCGGATCCAGACTATAGCCAAGGGGGGCAGCCGCCCCCGCTCAATTTTCTGAAACCTTGTAATATGATATTTGCATCACTTATCATATGTTTGCCCCCTCTAAAAATTTATCCTAGGTCCGCCCCTAAACTGTAGGGTTAGCATCTAGTGCAGTATGTGTGAACATGTATGCACTATGTGTGCTATAACTTGTATGTCTTTCTAATTTCGTGCCCCTGGTTCGTTAGTTGTACTCAGTTTTCCCCAGTCCCTTAGTTTTTCCTCAGTTTTCCCCTCCTCTAGTTTGAAACACGCACAAGTGCTGGAACGGCCGGTAGCCGTCAGGTCAGAGGCCTTGACCGTTAGTCTGACCGGGTGGGGCCGCACAGGGGCAGCTCCTCCCTGACCGTCTCGTGCTGACGGGTAGGGTCAGGAGACACGTCGGAGCAGCCATCCATTTATCGCTGACGTGTGGGCCGTTTTATTTTTCATGATTTTATATGCGGTGCTGCCAATGACAAATGGGGCCGCTCTATAGGGCTGCCGCAGCCAATGACCAGTGGGGTCGTATATTTTTCAGTAAAAGACATATATTGCCGCTCTGTGGGGCTGCCGCAGCCAATGACCAGTGGGGTCGTCTATTTATTTAGGGAAACTCATATATTGCCGCTCTGTGGGGCCTCCGCAGCCAATGACCAGTGGGGTCGTATATTTTTCAGTAAAAGACATATATTGCCGCTCTGTGGGGCTGCCGCAGCAATTGACCAGTGGGGTCGTCTATTTATTAAGAGAAACTCATATATTGCCGCTCTGTGGGGCCTCCGCAGCCAATGACCAGTGGGGTCGTCTATTTTTCAGTAAAAGACATATATTGCCGCTCTGTGGGGCTGCCGCAGCCAATGACCAGTGGGGTCGTCTATTTATTTAGAGAGAAAAAATCATATATTGCCGCTCTGATATATGTCTTTAGAGAATATCATAGAGAGAAGCAACAAGTTCGCTAATTAATTATTCTTAAGCTAGACCGGAGAAGCGCTGGCAGCTCGTTCCCCACCGTCGGACGGAGCAGCCATCGCCGGCGCCTCGTCGCGCCGCCGGCTCTGTCCCCCGGCGGCGTCGGACGAACTGCGGCGCTGCACGTCAACCACGGCTCCAGCACTTGTTTCGTCCGCACGCATTGTACCCACCGCAGGAAAGTCCGCCGCAAGCAGATCCGCCGCCCACGACGACCGGGATTTGTTCCGCGCACCAATTGGCATAGCTTGGTAAGACCTCCGCTTCTGCCTCCCCCGCCCCCTAATCGATTCGGTTCCCGTAATTTATTGGAGTTTGCAGGTACGAAATAGTGCTCAATGTCTCGTCGTAGCGGGTACACCGGCGAGGGTGGGGATTCGATCATGTCGTGGCCACGTTCTACTTCTCCTACCTCGTCGGAAGTGCAGGTATATAGCTTCAGCTCTCTGTACTACCGTTGAATTTGAAGTTCCGCCATGGCTTGTTGGGGTGATTTCAGTTGTTCTTTTTTCCATTATTGTTACAGTTAGCCAGGCAAGCCGATGATCCATGGTACATTGCATACCAAGATGAATCAACCCAGTGGTGTAGCCAGAGGATGGATTTGGAGGAGAAGGTGGCCAATTTAGGTGATGAATTGGCCCGTAAAAACCTGATGATATTCGAGCTGAAGCGTATTGTGGAGGAAGAAAAGAAGAATTCAGAGCTTATTCGCAAGGAGAAGTTGAGAGTTGAGACAGATCTTGCCGTATTTGATCAAGTGGTAGAAAATCTAGAACATGAACTTAAAGTGATGGGAGAGGAGAAAAGTAGATTCATCTGTGCAGTTTTATTAGGTGTCATCCCTGTCCTAGCAGTTATGTGGTTCTGGTAGACGATTTAGTATAGAATTGTTATTCAGTAGATGGCTCTAACCACTGTATTTTGTTGTGGCTCTAAGCACTGTATTTCGGTGTACAATTTCCTACTTGTGCTAAGTAATGCGCACGATAATTTTAGCATGCATGAACATTTTATAAAAGTGAAGGGATCCCAAAAGTGAATGCATGTACCAGCCTCCGGATCAAATACATATCAATATCTTCCCAATCAAGTTGGGATAGAATTCAAATCATACATACGGATGTACATGGACACATCAAGAACGTGAAGAAGCTTTTTTTGAGACGGAGGTAGTAGTTCAAACAATTTTATCCCAATTGGAAATTGAAAAATACAAATTTATAATAATTTATCCTAATTTGCGCCATCAAACGTTGAAGCGATGTTATCGGCGATGGCTTCAATGTTCGTGGCATCGATGACCAGTGTCGGAACCGCCGCTGTCTTGGTGTACTTCATCAGCGACGGATCTGCGGAGGGCTGGATCGGCGGCTTTGCAGCGCGGTTGTAGACGATGGCTTCAATCGTCTTGGCATCGATTCGCACTCTCGGAACCGGCTGTGAGACTTCACCAGCGACGGATCTGCGGAGGGCTGGATCGGCGGCTTTGCAGCGCGGTTGTAGACGATGGCTTCAATCGTCTTGGCATCGATTCGCACTCTCGGCACCGGAAGTGAGACATCAACAGGCTGGGTCTGCGCCGTCGAAGCGATGTTGTAGGCGATGGCTTCAATGTTCGTGGCATCGATGACCACTGTCGGCACGGCCGCCGTCTTGGTGTTCTTCATCATTCAACAGATCTGAGAATAGAATCGAAAGTGAGACAGAGAGAGACATTTCAACTATTTCTGACGGTTAGATCCTCACCGGCACTCTTAGATCCACGGCGCACGCACGGTTAGATGCACGCCGCCGCACGCACGGTTAGATCCGCGCCGCCGCACGCCGCCGCACGCACGGTTAGATCTGCGCCGCCGCACGCCGCCGCACGCACGGTTAGATCCGCGCCGCCGCACGCCGCCGCACGCACGGTTAGATCTGCGCCGCCGCAGGCCGCCGCACGCACGGTTAGATCCGCGCCGCCGCACGCACGGTTAGATCCGCGCCGCCGCACGCCACCGCAAGCACGGTTAGATCCGCGCCGCCGCACGCCACCGCAAGCACGGTTAGATCCGCGCCGCCGCACGCACGGTTAGAGAGAGGAGGGTTGGTAGGTATGTGCTCTGCTCTTGTCTCCGTATGCGTCCATCGTGGTCCATAGATACAGGCCGTGAGTACAACCAATGATCGAACGGTGCAAGCGTTCGTTGAGCTTTCATCCAACCAAGATCCGTGTGACATACATCTCGACCAATCAGAGATCAGCCAGTGAGTACAAGTTAGGAAAACTGAGTAGAACTGAGAGGGGGAAAAGTGAGGAAATGTTTATCGGAAGGGCAAAACTGAGTATGACTGAGTAAGACAAGTGGGCCCGGAGGGGAAAACTGAGTAACACTAAGTAAAACAGGGGCACCCAAATAATAAACGGACTAAGGGAAATTGAAGCTTTTGGCATAAAAATTGTAAAATTGTGTTATTTGAACAATATATTACATTTTGGCCGACTAGATATTGTTTGCAACTCAAAGATACACAAGTGTGACGAATTTGGACTCATTTGGACAAAGTTTGTAAGCATAGTGGGTATTTGGGAGGTGTATTGAGCAGAAAGCCCTGCATCTTCATATCTAGTAGCTCATGGACTAGGAAGTGGTTTTGAAGCTTTTGGCATAAAAACTTCATATCTCTATATTTCCTTTTCCATTATTATTTCTCTAGGTTGTAGGTAACATAACAAGGCTCCATGGGAAGGTTCCACCATGTTTTGAATTATTTTGAATTGAACCCTAAAATGTTAAAACCCTAAAACCCTAAAACCCTAAAACCCTAAAATGATAAATGTGGCTTAAATGTGGCATACAAATTGTTCATACAAATTCAAATTGTTCAACACAAAGGCATCCCCAATACAAATTGTTCAACACAAAGGGATCCCCAATACAAAGGGAACCCCAATACAAAGGGAACCCCAATACAAATTGTTCAACACAAAGGGATCCCCAATACAAAGGGAACCCCAATACAAAGGGAACCCCAATACAAATTGTTCAACACAAAGGGATCCCCAATACAAAGGGAACCCCAATACAAATTGTTCATACAAATTCAAATTAGTTGTTCAGAATAAAATCTTTTTCTTGCTCCTGGTGTGACTCGCCGGGGCCACCACCTTACTCCGGGTAACCCTACCAGGGATATTACCGGTGTCTACCTTCCTTTTGCCCTCTTTCTTGTTCTTCTTCTTCTGCGAAGCTTCTGCTTTTTCTTCTGCCATGAGCTCTTCGAAGTGTGCATCACACATGGCCTTACAACTATCGAGGCAATGTCGATAATACTGTTGACTCTCCTCTGGACTCATCGGTTGAAGCCATTCTACATCCATCTGTTCCCTCTGCTCTCGATCCATCGGTTCAATCTCCTCATGTTGAACTGCTGCTTCAATCTCCTCTGCATTTGCTGCTTCAATCTCCTCATGTTGAACTGCTGCTTCAATCTCCTCTGCATTTGCTGCTTCAATCTCCTCATGTTGAACTGCTGCTTCAATCTCAAGTTGAATTGCTGCTTCATTCTCCTCTGCATTTTCTGCTCCCGCCTGATCTTCCATTCCAAAAGCCGGATCAACTCCATTTTTACAAAGCCTAGCAATGTGTCCAGGGATTCCACAACGTTTGCACTTACGTTTTCGAATCGGTGCACCACCCTCTGCACTAGCTCTGATCCTATTCTTCCTCGGCCTACCTGCCGGTCTAGTCAATACTGGAGAGTACAGTTTGAAGCCTGGATCGACTTTCATCCATTGGTCTTTTCCCAACAAGGTAGGAACATTCATAGCATATGCAGCCCTAAATTTTGCAACAGAGAAATACTCTGACACATACTGATCAACTTCACCATCTTCACCCCCTATAACACTCATGAAAAACAATGCGTGTATGCAGGGTATCCCACGGATCTGCCATCCCCTACAATGGCATGTCCTATCAACCAAACTCACTGGATACCTCCACTGCATGTTTTTACTGTCAGTGTAGGTTACCTCAGCCTCCATTCCTTTTCTGACGCATTGCATCCTCAATTGTTTTGCCCTCTCATGCAAAGACTTAATCAAAGATGGGAGCATGAGATGGCCAACATAATTTGTGGATGCAATTCTTTGACGCAGATCGATCTTTATCATGATCATCTGCCTAATCTTATCAAATATTTGCCACAGCATAAGCCCTTTCAATGACTTGACCTTTGAGTTGAAACTCTCCGCAAGGTTACTTGTTACATAGTCTACCTTGCAAATTTCATTGAATTGGCTTCTTGACCACACCCTACCATGATGTTCATCCAAGTACTCCTTCACCCCAGGTTTTTGTTTATACAACACATCCAAATGAAACTTATGCTTCCTAGAGCTGCATGTGTATGAAGCTGGCCATAGGTTGTCAGTAAAAACTTTACCCTTGAATTTCTTTGTAAAATTCTGTACCAAGTGTCGCATACATTCCCTATGCTCCACTCCAGGGAATACTGCTTCTACCGCACTCTCCAAACCTTTGCAAGCGTCTGTGTGGATAACAAGTCCTGGTGGATGACCTATAAGGTCGCGCAAGTTCTGCAGAAACCAAGTCCAACTTTCCTCTGACTCAACCTCCAAAACTCCATAAGCAACAGGGAACATCCAATTATGTCCATCAACTGCAGTAGCAGCAACTAGCTGTCCTTTAAACCTACCATGAAGAGCTGATGCATCCACGGCCAAATAAGGCCTGCAACCGTCCAAAAAGCCTTTCCAGCAAGCTTTGAAACAAACAAAAGCCCTTCTAAAACATTCCTTGTGCATTACCTTCCCGCTTTTCAATTTGTAGGGAACTGTATGCTTGTCTATTGCTACAACACTGCCTGGACTAGCCATCTCCACTTCAGCTTTGAAAGTGTAAAGCAACTGAAAGCTTTCATTCCATGGACCATTGATCTTGTCAAGAGCCATTTCCTTTGCATAGAACATCCTCATGTAAGGTACTTTCATCCCTTTATACTTCTCAGCCACCTTTTTCTGAGTGCCGTTGGACCAAGTGAAGGAGTTTCTCTCAGCCAATCTAGGATTATATCTGCCAACCACCTAGTCTTCGCTAGCTTTGTTTTCAGGTCTGGCTCTCCCCCTAGAGGTGGACACCTATGGATCTCCTTATTAACCTTTATCTGAAACATAATGATAAGGGATGTCAGTAATAGATAACAAATTTTACACCGTGATCTAAATACACAACTGGTTGGCGTAGTACCTGAACCAAGCTGCTTCTGCGCATTGTGGATGCATGCAGCCTAAACCTACACCTTGGGTATGGGCATTTAATTGTGAACCTACCTGGCTCACTTTTAATAACATCAAAATTATTCTTAGTGAGAATGTGATATGTAGTAATTGCATTACGGCAGTCCATCATCGTTTGAAACACGGTGCCTTTTGCAAGCTGAGGATCCTCCCTGTTCCACTCAATTGTTGGCAAGTCTTCACCTTCGTAATCGGCTAAAACGAGGCTGTCATCGTTCTCATTCTTCTCTTCATCATCAGTCTCATCAAATCTGGCACCAAAAGCAATATCTTCCATGTATTGATCCTCCATTGCCTGCTTACTGCATCGATCTACCAATTCAGGAAACATTAACTCATCCTCATCATCTTCAGGAGACTGATCCCCAATCTCTGCATCGTCCTCCACATTGACCACAGGAACGATCTGGCTACCACTCGCACTGGGGACAGATGGTGCTGCTGTGGACCTACAAGGATCGCCGCGGCGCACACTATTAGCAGAGGCAGCAGCAGTAGAGAGACATGATGCCCGACCACCTGATGATGCCCGACCACCTGATGATGCCCGAACACCAGATGATGCCTGGCCCCTGTCCACATGGACACGAATTTTACCGAAATGGCAAGAAGCATTCAAAGCAAAAAGAATTCCCAGATCATCGTCGGAAAATAGTGGAACCAATCTTTGCTCCGTGCTGTTGAAATATTCGAAATGAACTGCATCGCGAGGGCTCCAGGGGTACTTATCGAAGATGTTAGCTTTCAAATCCCTCAACGAGATGGTGGTTGCAACCACCGCAGGGAAGTAAAACCCATTCATTTCGCGTTTAGAATCACGCGTAAAGCTAGAATCCAGCCTAACCACCAGCCGAAAAGCCAGCGCTGGATCAATCCTATTCGAAAAGCAACGCAGTTAGTTGAGCAACAACGATTGGCGCTCAAAAACTGCCTACTGTTAATTCACATAGGCAGACGATGCTTACCCAGATGGAATCCATGCGTTAGATCCCTCCGATTCCCAATCTTCTCCGCGGCTGACGGGAAGAGTCGGTACATCAGACGGATATACAAACTCTACCGCGACAGGGGTAGATCTAGATCTGGTGGAGGCGGATCCCTCTCCGCCTCCCGGGGGTGGTGGTGGGGGCGGGGGCGGCTCGGCGGCGGACGACGCCATAAGGTAGGAGGGCAGGACGGCGTGGCGGCGGAGGGGCGGTGTGTGAGCTCCTCCAGTATCGGGCGGAGTGGAAAGCTTTGGGTGAGCTCCTCGAGTCAACAGTCAACATAGTTCGAAAGAAACGGTCAATTCAACACCAACGCGGCTCCCTAGCCGTCACCGGTAACGGTGAAGGCCTCTGACCAGACGGCAACCCTCCCGTCTGAGCGTCTGCGACGGGTTTCAAACTAGAGGGAGGGGAAAACTGAGGAAAAACTAAGGGGCTGGGGAAAACTGAGTACAACTAACGAACCAGGGGCACTATGTGTATAACTTGTATGTCTTTCAAATTTGAACCAAATTTGAATAAGTGTAAAATATTTGAAATGGGGCTTTTGGCTTAAACGTTTGAAACCCAAAACGACTTCTCTTCATGCTAGACTTCATAAGTCAGGGTTAATTTAGGGATATATAGGGGGTAGATACATGATTTTTCTGGTTTGATATGTCTAGACCTTGTTTATCAACTTAATTGAATGCTTACTATATGACATAAGAAGACTACGTGACTTGTGCTCACTGAAGTGTGGGACCTCACGCATGGGAACCACACGTAAGTGACAAACTTGTTGCTCTAATAACTCGGGTGATCATTATACTGTATTAGTACATAGTTTCCTATGGATCCTTCTTAGTCACTCCAAAATGAAGCTCTTTGAGAGGGTTTTTGAAATTTCCATGTTTGAAACCCAAAACAACTTCTCTTCATGCTTGACTTCATAAGACAAAGTTTAGGGTTAGGGGTACATGATTTTTCTGGTTTGAATATGTCTAGACCTTATTTATCAACTTAATTGAATGCTTACTATATAACATAAGAAGACCTTGTTTTTTTATTTTGTTTTTTAATTTTTATACGGATTTGAATCTTGGTCAAATCCTTGGTTTCACCAAGATTCAAATGGGCATAAAATAAAAAAATGAAAAAATGAAAAACCAAAGCGCACATAGTCTTCTTATATGTCATATAGTAAGCATTAAAGTTGGTAAACAAGGTCTAGACATATTCAAACTAGACAAATCATGTATCTACCCCCTAACCCCTAAACTCTATCTTATGACGAAGTCAAGCATGAAGATTAAGTGGTTTTGGGTTTCAAACATGGAAATTTTGAAAACCTCCCAAAAACTTCATTTTAGGGTGACTAAGAAGGATACAGGCTTCCCTTTTCATTTTCATGTTCTATACTTGTTTAAATCTTGGTCAAACCTAGGATTTGACCAAGATTCAAATGTGCATCAAAATTCCAAAAAAATCAGAAAAATGAAAAACCAAAGCACATAGTTTTCTTATGTCATATAGTAAGCATTAAAGTTGATAAACAAGGGTCTAGACATATTCAAACAAGAAAAATCATGTATCTACCCCCTAACCCTAAACTTTGTCTTATGTAGTCAAGCATGAAGAGAAGTGGTTTTGGGTTTCAAATATGGAAATTTCAAAAACCTATCAAAAGCTTCATTTTAGAGTGACTAAGAAGGATCCATGCTTGCCTTTTCATTTTCATATTTGAAACTTGTTTAAATCATTGTCAAACCTAGGATTTGACCAAGATTTAAATTGGCATAAAATTAAAAAATCGGAAAAATGAAAAACAAAAGCACATAGTCTTCTTATGTCACATATATATATAGTAAGCATTCAAAAGTTGATAAACAAGGTCTAGCTAGACATATTCAAATAAGACAAATCATGTATCTACCCCTCTAACCCTAAACTCTGTCTTATGAAGTCAAGCATGAAGAGAAGTGGTTTTAGGTTTCAAACATGGAAATTTCAAAAACCTCCCAAAAACTTCATTTTAGAGTGACTAAGAAGGATACATGTTTCCCTTTTCATTTTCATGTTTTAAACTTGTTTAAATCTTGGTCAAACCTAGGATTTGACCAAGATACAAATAGGCACAAAAAATGAAAAACAAAAAGCACATAGTGTTCTTATGTCATATCGTAAGCATTCAAGTTGATAAACAAGGTCTAGATATATCCAAACCAGACAAATCATGTATATATGTACCCCGTGTCGATCTTATGAAGTCTAGCATGAAGAAAAGTCGTTTTGGCCGGGTTTCAAACATGGAAATTTCAAGAACATCCCAAAAGCTTCATTTTAGAGCGACTAAGAAGGATCCAGGCTTACCTTTCCATTTTCATGATTTAAACTTGTTTAAATCTTGGTCAAATCTTGCTCAAGCATGAAGATAAGTGGTTTTGGGTTTCAAACATGGAAATTTCAAGTACGTCCCAAAAGCTTCATATATTTTAGAGTGACTAATTAAGAAGGATCTTGGATTACGTTTTCATTTTCATGCTTGAAACTTGTTTAAATCTTGGTTGAACCTAGGATTTGACCAGAATCAAATGTGCATAAAATTCTTAAAAAAATAGAAAAATGGAAAACAAAAGCACATGGTCTTCTTATGTCATATAGTAAGCATTCAAGTTGATAAACAAGGTTTATACATATTCAAACCAGACAAATCATGTATCTACCCCCTATCGACCCTAAACTCGGTCTTATGAAGTCTAGCATGAGGAGAAGTCGTTTTGGGTTTCAAACGTTTAAGCCAAAAGCCCCATTTCAAATATTTCAAACTTATTCAAATTTGGTTCAAATTTGAAAGACACACAAGTTATAGCACACATAGTGCATACATTCTCACACATACTGCACTAGATGCTAACCCGGCCTATAGTTTGAGGCCATTGGATGAGGTCGAAAAAATCTTGGATTAGAAATGGGGTTGTTCGAACCCCGTAGTTGGATTTTTTGAACCTTGATCTGTAGTACTGGGCAAAACCCTAGTTTAACCTATTTAATTATAGATTCGTAGGTCGATTTTTCTACCTTTTTATTATTACTATGCAGCACATGTGTGTTTGCCCGTCGAGTGAAACTCGGAGGAAGAGGGATCACTCGGAAGGAGAGAAGAAGGGAGAGAATTATGGTGTCTCCCCTTTTTCGGGTGATGATGTTGACTTTTGTGCAGGGTTTGTCAGTGAGCAGGAGGTGCGAGCGAGCGAGCGAGCGAGCGAGTCGAGCGAGGCCGAGAATGAGAGAGATTTGTTTTTTTTTTGAGAGGGACGACCGAAGGATCCAGAAGGACCCACAGACTTCCAATACGCATCCTGATGCGTCTTCTCTTGACAAAGAAAATGTCTGGGAGTTTGCGTACCTATTGCACGTGACTTGTGCTCACTGAAGTGTGGGACCTCACGCATGGGCACCACACGTAAGTGACAGACCTGTTGGTGTAAAAACTCGGTTGATTATTATAGTGCATTAGAACAAAGTTTCCTATGGATTCAAGGGTAGGAAATCCAAGTTAACTCATTTACATGACATTATTTTTTCCATGAAGCAAAGTTAACGCACCTATCAATTGGTACATTTTGGAGTGACTAAGAAGGATCCATGCTTACTTATTCGTTTTCACGTGTAAAACTTGTCTAAATCTTGGTCAAACAAAATTGGCAGAAAATTCAAAAAAAAACAGAAAAATGAAAAACCAAAGCACATAGTCTTCTTATGTCATGTAGTAAGCATTAAAGTTGATAAACAAGGTCTAGACATATTCAAACCATACTAATCATGTATCTACCCGCTAACCCCTAAACTATGTCTTAAGAAGTCAAGAATGAAGAGAAGTGGTTTTGGGTTTCAAACATGGACATTTCAAAAACCTCCCAAAACTTCATTTTAGGGTGAGTAAGAAGGATACAGGCTTCCCTTTTCATTTTCATGTTCTATACTTGTTTAAATCTTGGTCAAACCTAGGATTTGACCAAGATTCAAATGGGCACAAAAAAATAAAAAAAGCACATAGTGTTCTTATGTCATATCATAAGCATTCAAGTTGATAAACAAGGTCTAGATATATCCAAATTAACCAGACAAATCATGTATCTACCCCCTATCGTCCCTACTTCGTCTTATGAAGTCAAGCATGAAGAGAAGTGGTTTTGGGTTTCAAACATGGAAATTTCAAAAACCTCCCAAAATTCAGCTTCATTTTAGAGCGACTAAGAAGGATCGATGCTTTTACCTTTTCATTTCCATGTTTTAAACTTATTTAAATCTTGGTCAAACCTAGGATTTGACCAAGATTCAAATGGGCATAAAAATTCAGACAAAAAATCTAAAGAATGAAAAACCAAAGCACATAGCCTTCTTAATTATGTCATATAGTAAACACTCAAGTTGATAAATAAGGTCTAGACATATTCAAACCAGAAAAATCATGTGTATATCTACCCCTAACCCTAAACTCTGTATTATGAAGTCAATCTCTAGGATTTGACCAAGATTCAAATGGGCATAAAATAAAAAAACATAAAAATGAAAAACCAAAGCGCACATAGTCTTCTTATATGTCATATAGTAAGCATTAAAGTTGATAAACAAGGTCTGGACATATTCAAACTAGCTAGACAAATCATGTATCTACCCCCTAACCCCTAAACTCTGTCTTATGACGAAGTCAAGCATGAAGATAAGTGGTTTTGGGTTTCAAACATGGAAATTTCAAAAACCTCCCAAAAACTTCATTTTAGGGTGACTAAGAAGGATACAGGCTTCCATTTTCATTTCCATGTTCTATACTTGTTTAAATCTTGGTCAAACCTAGGATTTGACCAAGATTCAAATGTGCATCAAAATTCCAAAAAAATCAGAAAAATGAAAAACCAAAGCACATAGTTTTCTTATGTCACATACATATATATAGTAAGCATTCAAAAGTTCATAAACAAGGTCTAGACATATTCAAACCAGACAAATCATGTACCCCCTAACCCTAAACTTTGTCTTAATTATATATGAAGTCAAGCATGAAGCAGAGAAGTGTGGTTTTGGGTTTCAAACATGGAAATTTCAAAAACCTCCCAAAAAGCTTCATTTTAATTAGACTGGCTGGTTAATTAAGAAGGATCCATGATTAATTACCTTTTCATTGTCATGTTTTAAACTTGTTTAAATCTTGGTCGAACCTAGGATTTGACCAAGATTCAAATGGGCATAAAAATTCAGAAAAAATCGAAAGAATGAAAAACCAAAGCACATAGCCTTCTTATGTCATATAGTAAGCATTCAAGTTGATAAACATGGTCTAGACATATTCAAACCAGAAAAATCATGTATCTACCCCTAACCCTAAACTCTGTCTTATGAAGTCAAGCATGAAAAGAAGTACGGTGGTTTTGGGTTTCAAACATGGTAAATTCAAGAACCTCCCAAAAGCTTCATTTTAGAGTTACTAAGAGAAAGATCCAGACTTAATTACCTTATCATTTTCACATGTTAAACTTGTTTAAATCTTGCTCAACAAACCTAGGATTTTACCAAGATTCTCAAATGGGCATAAAAATCAAAAAATGAAATACCAATGCACATAGTCCTCTTATGTCATATAGCTAGTAAGCATTCAAGTTGATAAACAAGGTCTAGACATATTCAAACTAGCTAGACAAATCATGTATCTACCCCCTAAAACCCCTAAACTCTGTCTTATGACGAAGTCAAGCATGAAGATAAGTGGTTTTAGGTTTCAAACATGGAAATTTCAAAAACCTCCCAAAATTCAGCTTCATTTTAGAGCGACTAAGAAGGATCGATGCTTTTACCTTTTCATTTCCATGTTTTAAACTTATTTAAATCTTGGTCAAACCTAGGATTTGACCAAGATTCAAATGGGCATAAAAATTATTCAGACAAAAAATCTAAAGAATGAAAAACCAAAGCACATAGCCTTCTTAATTATGTCATATAGTAAACACTCAAGTTGATAAACAAGGTCTAGACATATTCAAACCAGAAAAATCATGTGTATATCTACCCCTACCCCTAAACTCTGTCTTATGAAGTCAATCATGAAGAGAATTGGTTTTGGGTTTCAAACATGGAAATTTCAAGTACGTCCCAAAAGCTTCATATATTTTAGAGTGACTAATTAAGAAGGATCTTGGATTACGTTTTCATTTTCATGCTTGAAACTTGTTTAAATCTTGGTTGAACCTAGGATTTGACCAGAATCAAATGTGCATAAAATTCTTAAAAAAATAGAAAAATGAAAAACAAAAGCACATGGTCTTCTTATGTCATATAGTAAGCATTCAAGTTGATAAACAAGGTTTAGACATATTCAAACCAGACAAATCATGTATCTACCCCTAACCCTAAACTCGGTCTTATGAAGTCTAGCATGAGGAGAAGTCGTTTTGGGTTTCAAACGTTTAAGCCAAAAGCCCCATTTCAAATATTTCAAACTTATTCAAATTTGGTTCAAATTTGAAAGACACACAAGTTATAGCACACATAGTGCATACATTCTCACACATACTGCACTAGATGCTAACCCGGCCTATAGTTTGAGGCCATTGGATGAGGTCGAAAAAAATCTTGGATTAGAAATGGGGTTGTTCGAACCCCGTAGTTGGATTTTTTGAACCTTGATCTGTAGTACTGGGCAAAACCCTAGTTTAACCTATTTAATTATAGATTTGTAGGTCGATTTTTCTACCTTTTTATTATTACTATGCAGCACATGTGTGTTTGCCCGTCGAGTGAAACTCGGAGGAAGAGGGATCACTCGGAAGGAGAGAAGAAGGGAGAGAATTATGGTGTCTCCCCTTTTTCGGGTGATGATGTTGACTTTTGTGCAGGGTTTGTCAGTGAGCAGGAGGTGCGAGCGAGCGAGCGAGCGAGCGAGTCGAGCGAGGCCGAGAATGAGAGAGATTTGTTTTTTTTTTTGAGAGGGACGACCGAAGGATCCAGAAGGACCCACAGACTTCCAATACGCATCCTGATGCGTCTTTCTCTTGACAAAGAAAATGGCTGGGAGTTTGCGTACCTATTGCACGTGACTTGTGCTCACTGAAGTGTGGGACCTCACGCATGGGCACCACACGTAAGTGACAGACCTGTTGGTGTAAAAACTCGGTTGATTATTATAGTGCATTAGAACAAAGTTTCCTATGGATTCAAGGGTAGGAAATCCAAGTTAACTCATTTACATGACATTATTTTTTCCATGAAGCAAAGTTAACGCACCTATCAATTGGTACATTTTGGAGTGACTAAGAAGGATCCAGGCTTACTTATTCGTTTTCACGTGTAAAACTTGTCTAAATCTTGGTCAAACAAAATTGGCAGAAAATTCAAAAAAAAACAGAAAAATGAAAAACCAAAGCACATAGTCTTCTTATGTCATGTAGTAAGCATTAAAGTTGATAAACAAGGTCTAGACATATTCAAACCATACTAATCATGTATCTACCCGCTAACCCCTAAACTATGTCTTAAGAAGTCAAGAATGAAGAGAAGTGGTTTTGGGTTTCAAACATGGACATTTCAAAAACCTCCCAAAACTTCATTTTAGGGTGAGTAAGAAGGATACAGGCTTCCCTTTTCATTTTCATGTTCTATACTTGTTTAAATCTTGGTCAAACCTAGGATTTGACCAAGATTCAAATGGGCACAAAAAAATAAAAAAAAGCACATAGTGTTCTTATGTCATATCATAAGCATTCAAGTTGATAAACAAGGTCTAGATATATCCAAATTAACCAGACAAATCATGTATCTACCCCCTATCGTCCCTAAACTTCGTCTTATGAAGTCAAGCATGAAGAGAAGTGGTTTTGGGTTTCAAACATGGAAATTTCAAAAACCTCCCAAAATTCAGCTTCATTTTAGAGCGACTAAGAAGGATCGATGCTTTTACCTTTTCATTTCCATGTTTTAAACTTATTTAAATCTTGGTCAAACCTAGGATTTGACCAAGATTCAAATGGGCATAAAAATTCAGACAAAAAATCTAAAGAATGAAAAACCAAAGCACATAGCCTTCTTAATTATGTCATATAGTAAACACTCAAGTTGATAAATAAGGTCTAGACATATTCAAACCAGAAAAATCATGTGTATATCTACCCCTAACCCTAAACTCTGTATTATGAAGTCAATCTCTAGGATTTGACCAAGATTCAAATGGGCATAAAATAAAAAAACATAAAAATGAAAAACCAAAGCGCACATAGTCTTCTTATATGTCATATAGTAAGCATTAAAGTTGATAAACAAGGTCTGGACATATTCAAACTAGCTAGACAAATCATGTATCTACCCCCTAACCCCTAAACTCTGTCTTATGACGAAGTCAAGCATGAAGATAAGTGGTTTTGGGTTTCAAACATGGAAATTTCAAAAACCTCCCAAAAACTTCATTTTAGGGTGACTAAGAAGGATACAGGCTTCCATTTTCATTTCCATGTTCTATACTTGTTTAAATCTTGGTCAAACCTAGGATTTGACCAAGATTCAAATGTGCATCAAAATTCCAAAAAAATCAGAAAAATGAAAAACCAAAGCACATAGTTTTCTTATGTCACATACATATATATAGTAAGCATTCAAAAGTTCATAAACAAGGTGTAGACATATTCAAACCAGACAAATCATGTACCTCCTAACCCTAAACTTTGTCTTAATTATATATGAAGTCAAGCATGAAGCAGAGAAGTGTGGTTTTGGGTTTCTGTTATCACCAGAATTTGACCAAGTCAGAGGTGGGCCGCGATCAAGATGGACTTGAAGACATACGCGTAGAGAGATGTGTGAATCGGCCTTGTTTATCAAGTTTGGGCTAGTTAGCCCGTGTATCTTTATAGTAGGTTACGTAGAGATTAGAGTTTATCTCGTGCACGGTTTAGTGCACGCCCACATTAGAAAGTCCCCTGGACTATAAATATGTACCTAGGGTTTATGGAATAAACAACAACCAACGTTCAACACAAACCAATCTCGGCGCATCGCCAACTCCTTCGTCTCGAGGGTTCCTCCGGTAAGCACCATGCTGCCTAGATCGCATCTCGCGATCTAGGCAGCACGAGCCTGCCTAGTTGTTCATGCGTTGCTCGTACTGAAGCCTTTTTGATGGCGAGCAACGTAGTTATCATAGATGTGTTAGGGTTAGCATTGTTCCTAGTATCATATGCTGTCGTAGTGCAACCCTCGCGCATCTAGCCGTCCCTGTACCTCATCATGGGTGCAGGGGCGGCACCCCGCTTGATCGTTATTTAGTAGATCTGATCCGTTACGGTCGCTCCTTGATTCATCAAGGATTAGTTTAATATCTGCAATAGTTAGGCCTTACAAAGGGTTGGAGGATCCAGCGGCATGCAGGGTGTAGTTTGCTGCCCCTAGACAGGACGTTCCGAGGATCAACCTAGTGTTGGTTTTTAGGCCTTGTCTAGGGCTGGCTTACGTTTACCGTGCGTGAGCGCGAGGCCCAATCGTGAGTAGGATGATCCGATTATGCGGTGAAAACCCCAGATCGTCGTGGATCTCATATGCTTTATCATGATCAAGCAGGACCACCATATATTCGGCCACCTCGGACGAATCATGGGTGGATCGGCTCCATGAGCCGATTCACAGGACAACCTGAGAGCCGATCGAGGCTCGTATTTAACGTGTACGTGTGTGCCCTGCAGGAAACTAAGCGAGGCATCATCCACACCTTCCTGACCAGGTATAGGTCAGGTGGCACGCCCTTGCAATTTGCATCGGCGCGCGACCAGGAGGCTTTGCGGGCCGTCGCTCTGAGGGACTGGGGCCAGCCGCAGCCCTAGTTGTTCCCGGCTCTACGGTGTTGACCAGTCACTGCCCGCCGGTGGGTTTCTGACGTCAACACATTCTGGCACGCCCGGTGGGACACATCTTCAACATCAAACACAATGCCATCTACATCAGAGGTGGCAGAAGAAACTCCGGTCACGTACGAGGAGCTCTCTGGCGAGCTCAAGAAGAAGTATGACGAGGTCAAAGCTGCCTCGAAGCCGACCTAATCGGCTCTTTCCACAGGACCCGCTCCCATGGCATCAGATGGAAGGGGTTCACACCTGAAGGCGCGCTTGATGGAGTGGACCTGTCCACCCCGTCAGAAGAACGCACCAGGTCGCTGCGTCAGGAGATAAACTTCATGGTGGCTCATTCGCTGCACCGCCATTCTGAGAGCCTGGTGAATACGTTGGAGCGCGTCGCTCTGCGCGTAATCCAGGAGATCATGAGCCATCAGTACTCTCCGTCAGGACCAGCCCTAGGGACTCACCAAGGGGAGTTGCTACTCCAGTCCCGTCCACCGCTGCCGTTCGCGTTGGCAGCGCCCGAAGCGCCGAACTCATCGGCCTATGTCGTCTACAAGATTGGTGGTGACCCCAGTGACTACCAATTCCTACAGGACGCGCCCAAGGAGATCCCGCACGGGTACGCATGCGCATACGTGCCAGACTGCAGCACCTGGGCACCCTCGAACCAGGTTGCTATAGCAGGGACTTCTGGGGCAACAGGAGGAACGTCGGAGGCAGACCCTGAGAAGCAAACGTGGCTAGCTAAATACGCCACCCCGACAAAACTCCCGAGCCCAGCTCCTGCAGTTGGCTCAGAACCAGAGAAACAAGCATGGCTGGTTAAGTACGCCACTCCGACGAATCTTCAGGGTTCGGCACCTGCAGCCATCACCGCGGATCAAATTTGTACGATCCTGAAAGATCAGTTCGGCATGATGCCGAAAAGAAAGGCGATCGGCTATACCAAGCCGTACCCCAACGAGTACGAATTGATCCCGCTACCACCCAAATATCGGCTCCCGGACTTCACAAAGTTCAGCGGATCAGATGGTTCCAGCTCCATTGAGCATGTGAGCCGATATTTGGCACAGCTGGGCATGATCTCAGCGTCAGACGAGCTGCGCGTGAGGTACTTCTCACAGTCCCTCACAGGATCGGCTTTCGGATGGTACACGTCGCTGCCACCGAACTCAATCCAGACTTGGAAGCAGCTGGAAGAACGGTTCCATGAGCAATATCACTCAGAGGCTTCCGAGGCTGGCATTGCCGATCTAGCACAAGTACGACAGAAGCGCGGGGAAACAGTGTCAGAATACATCCAGCGCTTCAGGACCGTTAGGAACCGATGCTATTCGGTTCACGTAAGCGAAAAGGAAGCAGTCGAGTTGGCGGTGGTGGGTCTGTCATCATCGATCAAGGACGTGGCCTCCCAAGCGGACTACCCGTCACTAGCGCACATGGTTCAGAAGCTGTCAGCATATGAACAGCGTCACCCAGATGTCTACCAGGACAAGTTCAAGCGGGTGGTTACCATGGTCGACGCAGGCGAAGATGAGGTCGCTACGGGAGAACAAGAGGTCGCGGTGGCTGAGTGGACTCGAGCTGCAGGACCAGTAACCTGCAAATGGGTGAAGCCACCAGGACCTCCAAGAGGATTCGACTTCGACGTGACGAAAACCGAGCAGATTTTCGATCTCTTACTCGCGGAGAAGCATATAAAGATTCCCGAAGGCCACAAAGTTCCCACGGTGCAAGAGCTGAACGGAAAGCCATACTGCAAGTGGCATAACACGTTCACCCACACCACTAACGACTGCAGGGTGTGGCGTCAGCAGATCCAGATGGCAATAGAAAATGGGCGACTAATTTTTAACCAGTACGCCATGAAGGTCGACACACACCCCTTCCCCGCCGTCAACATGGTGGAGTTCGCCCACCTCGGAGGGTGCCAGCCTGATTTCTCAGCCAACATCAGCATGGTAGAGCTTGGACACCGCTCTGAGAAGGACGGGGATGAGGACAGCTGCTCTCAGAGCAAGGACACTGAGGGGGCCGCTCCATGCGATCGGCTCCGTCAAGATGGCAAGCGCTACGTCACAGAGGGGGAAGTTAAGAACATAAGATATCAACGACCCCTCTCTGATCACCTCCTCAATAAGTACGTGAGTCGGTATGATCAACGCCGGCAACACGGCGACGATGATGAAAGAGGCCGTATGGCTAGAAACGACAGAAGACATCGTCGGCATAATCACGATGAGGAGCGGCAGGAGCGCCACGCCAGGGAGCAGGACGATACGGACAGGCATTGGGACTGCCCTTTCTTCAGACACTGCTGGGATTCAGGAATGAGCCGATTACCAACAATCGGCAACTGCCCAGAATGCAACCAGAAAAAGAAGGAGGCAGCCAACGTGTCTGTGTTCGAGCGCCTAGGGCCTCTCCCACCACAAAACAGACGTGCTGAGACCCCTCTGTTGGAAGATCTCGAGGATTCGGAAGACGAGGGGGAAGACGAAGAAGACAGGTACCACCGTCCAAGGTGGTGCCCTGATGGTCTCAGCCATTCACAAAAGCGCAGGGTTCAGCGATTGCGCGGTCTGGAGGAAGCCGAAAGGTTATACTTGCATACGCTGAGGAAGGCACGACCTGATTTGGCTGCGAAAGTCCAGAGGACCCTGGATGAGGAGGGACTGCCGCAAAGAAAAGAGTGGCGCCCCAAGCAAAGGAAAGCCGATGATGAAACATCGGCTGGCACAAACATGGTGCTCGTTCGTCCGGCGAAGTGTAGAGCTCCACGATCACACGATGCACCTAAGGTGGACAACAGCAAGCGCACCAACGTGATAAAATCGGAGATTGGGCTGGTTTTATCCACCGACATGGACGAGTAGCAAGACTACGTCAATAAGCAACGTGGCGAGGCTGATCCTTGCGATCGGCCCTCCGAAACTGTTGAAGGGATATTACAAAACCTTCACCGAGCAAGCAACGTGGAGGCCGATTCCAGCGATCGGCCAAAATTATCCTCACCATCCATTCTGCCTGGGATCAACGTTTGACCCAACAAGGACTACCTGAAGAGCCGATACCATCAATTCTCTTGACAGAATCGGCTCGGGGGGCACCTAGATGGATAAAACACGAGGATATGAGATAATACTATCAAATATGGGGGCCGACACACAAATCGGCCTAAAAATTCAAAAAATTTGAGCCGATGCAGCAGACATCGACTTAAGGATACAAGAAGCCGATACATGGACATCGACTCTAGCGGCATTATGCGATGTTTATCGAGTCTTCACCAAATTCAGGCCAGCGGTGGTGCCTTCCGTTGCTTCGAGCCGATTTGGATTCCTGAATCAAGTTCCGGCTGTCTGAGGAAGAAAGGGGATCGGCTTTGGCACATTCTCTTTGACAGTCTCGCCTCGAGTAAGGCTCGGGGGGCAGCAGGCCTGGTGGATGCTCTGTTTTGCTCTGTTTAAAAGCCGATTGGGATACCATCGGCTGGTCCTTCATTGCAACCTTCTTCACAAATGATGATTATTGAAGAACATTATTGGGTTTGGTTGGGAAAGTTCAAAGGTTTTCCTGAAGATACTGCATTTTCTGCCAAATTTAGAAAATCATCAGTTGAAGAAGGGAAGGGCGAATTTTGAAGGACCGATACGGTGCTATCGGCTCATCACGCATTGGCAAAGGGAACGAGTCGGCAAGGTCAGTAGAAGAGGGAATCGGCTCAAGTAAACTCAGAAGGAATCGGCAAAATCAGAATTGGGGAAAATTTCTCCATTGATTCGACGAGATTTCTTACATAAAAAGAGCTAATTGCTCTCAAAAGGAAAGTACTAGGGGATCTATTGCCCCATCTACTACTACTGGCCTTATTCTAGAGGACCTATCTATGGGCCATCACTGCCCTCGTCGTCGCCATCGTCGTCACTATCGGCGCTGCTTCCGGCGGGCTCGTCGTCGCTCCAATGGCCGCCGACTGGGCCCTCGTCGTCTTCATCTTCTTCGTCAGCGTCGTCCTCGTCGCTGTCGAAGTCGCTAAGGTTGCCCGGCCAAGGGCAGAACCGCTTGGCCGGCGGCTCGTCGGAGGAGCTCTCCTCGTCGTCCTCCTCCTCCTCTCCCTGCTCCCCTTCCTCCCCGGAAGAGGTGAGGTCGCAGGAGAAGCTGTCGTCGTCACTCTCCTCCTCCACTTCCCCAACGGCGAGGAATCGGAGGTCGCTCTCTCCGTCGGTCAAGGATTTGTCATCCTCGGACCGGACGAGGGAATCATGGTCCTCTTTGTCCCACTTCGTTGGGGCGAGGATGTCATACGCCGCCTGCGTGCCCCACGAGGGCGTCGACTCTCGGATGGGAGAGGACACATAAGAAAGACCCGATGAGGAGGAAGAAGAGGAGGACGAAGGCATGGTGGCAGAAGGGGGGTTTTTGGGTGCTAATGCGAAGGAGATGCAGAGGGGAACTGTTTGGGGCGGTTAAATAAAAGAGGGCATGATAGAAATTCAATGCCACAGCAGTTTCCGAGGAAGTGGTGCCGAAACTGTCAAATCGTGCAGAGAAGTTGAGGAGGCAAGTTATCATGATGAAGAACTCTGCGACGGTTCTGCTCTGCCACGACATGACCCTACGAGAGAAAAGCATAATGATTTTGGAAATGTCATTTCCAAAACCAGGGGGGCATGTGTTATCACCAGAATTTGACCAAGTCAGAGGTGGGCCGCGATCAAGATGGACTTGAAGATATATGCGTAGAGAGATGTGTGAATCGGCCTTGTTTATCAAGTTTGGGCTAGTTAGCCCGTGTATCTTTATAGTAGGTTACGTAGAGATTAGAGTTTATCTCGTGCACGGTTTAGTGCACGCCCACATTAGAAAGTCCCCTGGACTATAAATATGTACCTAGGGTTTATGGAATAAACAACAACCAACGTTCAACACAAACCAATCTCGGCGCATCGCCAACTCCTTCGTCTCGAGGGTTCCTCCGGTAAGCACCATGCTGCCTAGATCGCATCTCGCGATCTAGGCAGCACGAGCCTGCCTAGTTGTTCATGCGTTGCTCGTACTGAAGCCTTTTTGATGGCGAGCAACGTAGTTATCATAGATGTGTTAGGGTTAGCATTGTTCCTAGTATCATATGCTGTCGTAGTGCAACCCTCGCGCATCTAGCCGTCCCTGTACCTCATCATGGGTGCAGGGGCGGCACCCCGCTTGATCGTTATTTAGTAGATCTGATCCGTTACGGTCGCTCCTTGATTCATCAAGGATTAGTTTAATATCTGCAATAGTTAGGCCTTACAAAGGGTTGGAGGATCCAGCGGCATGCAGGGTGTAGTTTGCTGCCCCTAGACAGGACGTTCCGAGGATCAACCTAGTGTTGGTTTTTAGGCCTTGTCTAGGGCTGGCTTACGTTTACCGTGCGTGAGCGCGAGGCCCAATCGTGAGTAGGATGATCCGATTATGCGGTGAAAACCCCAGATCGTCGTGGATCTCATATGCTTTATCATGATCAAGCAGGACCACCATATATTCGGCCACCTCGGACGAATCATGGGTGGATCGGCTCCATGAGCCGATTCACAGGACAACCTGAGAGCCGATCGAGGCTCGTATTTAACGTGTACGTGTGTGCCCTGCAGGAAACTAAGCGAGGCATCATCCACACCTTCCTGACCAGGTATAGGTCAGGTGGCACGCCCTTGCAATTTGCATCGGCGCGCGACCAGGAGGCTTTGCGGGCCGTCGCTCTGAGGGACTGGGGCCAGCCGCAGCCCTAGTTGTTCCCGGCTCTACGGTGTTGACCAGTCACTGCCGCCGGTGGGTTTTGGGTTTCAAACATGGAAATTTCAAAAACCTCCCAAAAAGCTTCATTTTAATTAGACTGGCTGGTTAATTAAGAAGGATCCATGATTAATTACCTTTTCATTGTCATGTTTTAAACTTGTTTAAATCTTGGTCGAACCTAGGATTTGACCAAGATTCAAATGGGCATAAAAATTCAGAAAAAAATCGAAAGAATGAAAGACCAAAGCACATAGCCTTCTTATGTCATATAGTAAGCATTCAAGTTGATAAACATGGTCTAGACATATTCAAACAAGAAAATCATGTATCTACCCCCTATCGACCCTAAACTTCGTCTTATGAAGTCAAGCATGAAGAGAAGTGGTTTTGGGTTTCAAAAAAGATCCAGACTTAATTACCTTATCATTTTCACATGTTAAACTTGTTTAAATCTTGCTCAACAAACCTAGGATTTTACCAAGATTCTCAAATGGGCATAAAAATCAAAAAATGAAATACCAATGCACATAGTCCTCTTATGTCATATAGCTAGTAAGCATTCAAGTTGATAAACAAGGTCTAGACATATTCAAACAAGACAAATCATGTATCTACCCCCTATCGACCCTAAACTTCGTCTTATGAAGTCAAGCATGAAGAGAAGTGGTTTTGGGTTTCAAAAACATGGAAATTTCAAAAACCTCCCAAAATTCAGCTTCATTTTAGAGCGACTAAGAAGGATCGATGCTTACCTTTTCATTTCCATGTTTTAAACTTGTTTAAATCTTGGTCAAATCTAGGATTTGACCAAGATTCAAATGGGCATAAAATAAAAAAACCGAAAAATGAAAAACCAAAGCGCACATAGTCTTCTTATATGTCATATAGTAAGCATTAAAGTTGATAATCAAGGTCTAGACATATTCAAACTAGCTAGACAAATCATGTATCTACCCCCTAAAACCCCTAAACTCTGTCTTATGACGAAGTCAAGCATGAAGATAAGTGGTTTTAGGTTTCAAACATGCATGGAAATTTCAAAAACCTTCCAAAAACTTCATTTTAGGGTGACTAATTAAGAAGGATACATGCTTCCCTTTTCATTTTCATGTTCTATATATACTTGTTTAAATCTTGGTCAAACCTAGCTAGGATTTGACCAAGATTCAAATGTGCATCAAAATTCCAAAAAATATCAGAAAAATGAAAAACCAAAGCACATAGTTTTCTTATGTCATATAGTAGCATTAAAGTTGATAAACAAGGTCTAGACATATTCAAACAAGAAAAATCATGTATCTACTCCCTAACCCTAAACTTTGTCTTATGTAGTCAAGCATGAAGAGAAGTGGTTTTGGGTTTCAAATATGGAAATTTCAAAAACCTACCAAAAGCTTCATTTTAGAGTGACTAAGAATGATCAATGCTTACCTTTTCATTTTCATATTTTAAACTTGTTAAAATCATTGTCAAACCAGGATTTGACCAAGATTTAAATGGGCATAAAATTTAAAAAATCAGAAAAATGAAAAACAAAAGCACATAGTCTTCTTATGTCACATATATATATAGTAAGAGCATTCAAAAGTTGACAAACAAGGTCTATACATATTCAAATAAGACAAATCATGTATCTACCCCTAACCCTAAACTCTGTCTTATGAAGTCAAGCATGAAGAGAAGTGGTTTTGGTTTCAAACATGGAAATTTCAAAAACCTCCCAAAAGCTTCATTTTAGAGTGACTAAGAAGGATCCAGGCTTACCTTTTCATTTTCATGTTTTAAACTTGTTTAAATCTTGGTCAAACCTAGGATTTGACCAATATTAAAATGGGCATAAAATAAAAAAATAAAAAAAACCAAAGCACATAGTCTTCTTATGTCATATAGTAAGCATTCAAGTTCATAAACAAGGTCTAGACATATTCAAACCAGACAAATCATGTATCTACCCCCTATCGACCCTAAACTTCGTCTTATGAAGTCAAGCATGAAGAGAAGTGGTTTTGGGTTTCAAACATGGAAATTTCAAAAAACCAAAAGCTTCATTTTAGAGCGAGTAAGAAGGATCGATGCTTATCTTTTCATTTTCATGTTTTAAACTTATTTAAATCTTGGTCAAACCTAGGATTTGACCAAGATTCAAATGGGCATAAAAATTCAGACAAAAATCTAATTAAAGAATGAAAAACCAAAGCACGTACATAGCCTTCTTAATTATGTCATATAGTAAACATTCAAGTTGATAAACAAGGTCTAGACATATTCAAACCAGAAAAATCGTGTATCTACCCCTAACCCTAATTAAACTCTGTCTTATGAAGTCAAGCATGAAGAAAAGTGGTTTTGAGTTTCAAGCATGCATGGAAATTTCGAGAACCTCCCAAAATAAAGCTTCATTTTAGAGTGACTACGAAGGATCCATGCTTACACCTTTTCATTTTCAAGTTTTAAACTTGTTTAAAACCTCGTCAAACCTGGGATTTGACCAAGATTCAAATGGGCATAAAATTCAAAAAAATAGATAAATGAAAAACCATAGCACATAGTCTTCTTATGTCATATAGTAAGCATTCAAGTGGATAAACAAGCTCTAGACATACTGAAACCAGACAAATCATGTATCTACCCCTATCCCTAAACTATGTCTTATGAAGTCTAGCATGAAAAGAAGTGGTTTTGGGTTTCAAACATGGAAATTTCAAAAACCTCCCAAAAGCTTCATTTTGGATTGACTAAGGAGGATCCAGGCTTACTTTTTCATTTTCATATTTTAAACTTGTTTAAATCTAGGTCAAACCTAGGATTTGACCAAGATTCAAATGGACATAAAAAATCAACAGTTTACAACAGCACACAAAATAAACATGAAATTACATCTAAATCCCTAACTTTTACATGGAGGACCCCAGGCTGAAAGCAAGAAATGCGATCGGGTCTTGAATCTTGATGCGTCTTCTCTTGACAAAGAAGATTGCTGGGAGTTTGCGTACGTACATCACGTCACTTGTGCTCACTGAAGTGTGGGACATGACGCATGCATGGGCAACACACGTAAGTGACATGGATTCAAGGGTAGGGAAGCCAAGAGAAAAAAACGAGAATTTGGACAAAAATAACCCAATCTTGCTAGTATGTCGAAAGTTTGTTTTTCCCAATCTTTTCGACTTTGGGTTATTTCTGTCTATTTTGCCGAAAAAACGAGGACAGAGACTGGAAACGGTGATGCATCTAGCTTCAGAGTACGTCAGATTAAGACTTCATGAGCAACACTAGTCTGACGTAAGTACAGTGTATACAGACAAGACAGGGACTAGACATTGCTACCCACGTCCCTCTGCGCCCCTTCAAAGAAATCATACTCCGTACTAGAATCTCGAAACGTAGGAATTAGTCTGACACGATTTCTGATTGTTTAATTCATAGGATTGCAATTTTCAGAATTCATTGACAATACATTTTTATACAAAAACAAAAAATCCTTCATTGTGTAACCGTATGTTACTACTAGTATTTCTTTTGGTTTTCACACGCAATCAAATGTTATTGGATCCAAATACCGTTGTTTCTCAATCCTATATATTTGGAGATGATCATCACTCTCTAATCATACAATTTTCATATTCCCGCACTTTGAAAATCTTGCGAATAATCAAAGCAGCCAAAATCTATGGTGTGTATTGTATATGTTTATGCCATGCTTAGTTTCATCGAATATTGTTTGGTTGCATCGCGGGGAAACCGCGTGAATTTAGATTAATTGTTGCATGTTTGTTTGTGGTGTGACCAACTGCTTTTGCAACGAAACAACCCCCCCACCATGTACGCATTGTTTGGGTCGCATGCATGATGTGTACAAAATGTTAAAATAGAAATAATGTAGGAATTGAATATGATTGCATGTTGAATTAATCCTATATGAGAGAAATCACACAAATTTGAATTGCATGTTCTTTGGTTGTAGTGCTACACAAAAAACACGTGAATTAGTATGAATTATCATGTATTCAAGAATCAAAGGAGCCACTGAGATTTGAATCCCACAAAATTTCTATGAATTTTCTTCGAACCAAACAAGCCCAACAAGATTCCAAAGGAATATAATACAACGAATCAAACAACTTCCGTTGTTGGAATATTTCCTTAGGACATCAATCCAATAGAAACTATATGATCCAGTTTCAGCGACAATCTGGTCGGTGTAGGCTCGAGGAGGCCAATTGTATATATATGTTTGGACCCGGTTGGTTGAGTGATCATGCTCGTGACATCCAGCCTGAAAGGTAAAATTCGGGCAAGGCCAGCGTGACGCCACAATACTTTTGAAATATTCAAAAGCGCGTAATATTTGTGAAATTTTAATAATAGCTACTACTTATGTGAATTTTTTTCGTTCATACGCTTATTGGGGGGTAGGCTAACCCTAATGGCCTCCTCAAGATCCCTACCTCTACCAAGGTTTCCCGAGTTCATCCACCTCGATGGGTTCCTTGCCACTTTCGACCATGTTGTGGGCATCATTTCGGGTTCCCGTACCACGGCCAGTCCTTTTCAGGAGTCCCGAACCCGATGCCATAATATTTGTTTGAAAAAAATTCAAGACCGCACAATATTTGTTGAAATAAATGAATAAGCATTTTTAAATAGCTAAATAAAAGAAGTACGAATTTTGAAAAATTTATTTTTTCTAAAACATTAATTGGAGCATTGACATGTTGAACCCACTTGTCGATTTTGCTATCAACATGACTAACTAGCTGATTAGATAACCAAGTGGTGAAATTTGCAACATATTAGACCACCACATGGTGGAAACTGCAAAAAAAATGTCCAAGTGGTGGTTTGTGCAACATATAGAGCAGTAGAGTATATGGTAGTACAAGATGAAGAGGCCTCCAAGATGAATGTGCACTGCCGTGGGCCCGTGGTAATATATCATGATGATGGCAAAGGATCTTTTCTCTGCTGAAACTGTCCAGAGCTGATTTGATGAGACAAAATACAGCTCCACGGCGTGCAAGGACAGTATACAGTACATTAGCTTCTTCTCGGGTCACACGCCTTCACGCCAGGTGCAGTAGTGCAGCAGAGACCAGAGAGAGAAGGCACGCCCGTAGTACTCGTATTATTGATTTCAATTCAAATTGTTTTTTTTTGCCTGCTTCTCCGTCTTCTTCATCTCCATCTTCTCTGGCGACCCCGCCTACACCAGCAGCCCCTGCACCACCGCCGCCATGCCTTTTTCGGATCATCTCGAGCCACCTGTTTGATGGTACTAGTAGGAGTTGTTGACTTTTATCCATATCGCTCTACCAGCTGCCGCTCGCACTGTCCTCCAATACCTCATACCCAAACGCCAGCGTCCCACTACCACACCCCCACACCCACTTGACCGCATCCTTCCAATGGCGAGATCGATCAATGAGAGTGGCAGTTCTTGGGTGTTTCCTGATGGCCCCCTTGAAGAAATCGCATCCCGATGCGATGTCATCACCGCCGCGAGCCTCGTCGGTTCATGCAAGTTTTATCATGATTCAGCAACACAAAGTGTAGCTCTGCCTGCATCTCAGCCGTTTGGCATGCCCTGTGTTCTTCATACTCACCAAACTGAGGTACCGCCCGCGCACAATCCCTTCTACCGCGTCCACAAGTTCAAGCAGGAGGGTGCGCAGAAGGACAAGCAGCATGATGCAAAAGATCGCAAGGGTACCTTGTGCCAACTGACGCCGCTGGACAGGATCTCTTCCGATGCCGTGATTCCAGATGGTGGTACGGGCATGTGGGCAGGCGCGAATGGAGATTGGATCGCCCTTCTTGGCTTCCCCTGGAATTGGGAGCTTGTCAATGTGTACACTGGTCGCCGGATTCCTCTACCACCAATAAGTGAGTTTAAATCCACCCCGGATAAACTTGTGTTCGAGTCTAATGATCAACATCTTCAACTGCTGAAGATAGCTATTTGCCGAGTTCCAACAGCTGCTTCAAATTATACTAGTTTCTCTGTTCTTGCCATCTTCAACGCGGCAATTGCAGTCCTTCACTGTGCTTCTAGCAGATGGACAGTTCTTGACAACCAGTTCTTAGCGTACGGCTACTCCGATGCAATCATCCACAAGGGTATTGTATTTGCTGTAACTCAGACAGGCGAAGTTTATGCATGGAATCAACTTTCTTGGGGTAATTTTTCTCATCTCATATGATGTGTTTTCGCTATTACCTGCTAGTTTCAGATTTAGCTTTAGCCTTTTTCTTTTTGTTGTGCAGTTTTCGTGTCATGCCTGTACCTTTCCCCCTCTATATTCAATCAAAATCAGCAGCGATATGCCTTTGAGTCAAAATAAAGTACTCCCTCCGATCCAAATCAAATTGACTCAGCTTTGTCTAGCCAGTGCATCTAGCTAGACAAACTTGAGTCAATTAATTTGTGCATATCTAGCTAGACACATCCAGTTGAGTCAATTAATTTGGATCGGAGGCAGTATTTTAGCTACATCATTATTCATGTATGTAATGAACTAATCAAGTTTTGCTGAACTGACTTCAAGCTGTGCTTTCCTTTGCAAGGTCCTTTGTTGATCAGCACGGCACCTATTCCGCCAGAACTTGATGAACAAGGTCGGTACAATCTTGGCTCCTGGTGGTTAGCACGATCTCCTGATGGTTCTAGACTTTTTCTGGTCCATACCTGGGGCGTTACTGACGGGCGGGATTATACTGGACTGGTTCGGATTTTACCTGCTGCTGCTACCTCTGAGGGTCGTCATGGTCGCACTATTCGCGGGTATGGTAAGGGTTTACTTGGCTGCGAGGTGTACAGCATGGACACCAGTCAGTTGATGCCACCGAGGCCATGGAGGAGGATTATTTCCCTTGGATCATATTCTCTCTTCCTTGGAGTGAACTATCCGATTATCATTCCAGTAGAAGACGGGGCAGAACATGACCGTCCAAATATGGCGAGAAGCAACTCTGTTTACACATCGCACCATGCAGTAGGCCTTGCATATCCTCCTTCTCCAGAAATTTGCCGCTTCAGTTTGAATTCTGAAGACTGTACTGTTGGTTTCCAAACCAACATTAGATGGACATGGCGGCAGGTTCCGTTGTGGCTCATCCCAAGCTTCGCCAACGCCCGGCAATGGAACCTGCCTTCGCGTCACAGGTCCAGAAAGAAGGGCTGATGTACTTTATGTAATACTCGTGTTGTAATGCAAGATTTGTATCTGTTGAACTATTTCATTTGCATGTTTATCTCTACCTAGGCTACTCCCTTTCCGTAGTTGTGTTGTACTATCTGTTGAACTATTTCCTTTGCATGTTATCTCTACCTAGGCTACTCCTCCGTAGTTGTTAAATTGATGTAATGCTCCTACAATGCACGCTACACTGGGCGTGTGGCCTGTAATGTTATCAAACACCTTTTGTACTCGTTCTAGTAAGCATTTCACACTATAGCTCACATAATTAAAGTACTCCTACAACGTATTAGTTGAAAGATATCTCTCATAAGTAAGTACCCCTCTTTGAGCTTATGCGAAACATAAATGACTATTTTAGAAATATATACTCTCGACACAAGATTATATTAAAAACAATGGTACATAGTTCTATTAGAAAAAGAAAGTGTGAATAGTAGAATGATGGAGAAGTGTTTTTTGAGGTCTGTGCATAGCTAGTGTTCATGGTGCAAAAGCACTTAGACTAGTCACAATGGGAAGTATACTAGTCTATGATACAACACCTTCAATGCATAGTATCATGAATTAGTATCATGCAATGTTGCGAAAAACCAATTATTCATTTCTTTCCAAATAGACTAGCTTTGCGAGGATGACAAAACATTTCTTTATTGCCCTCTCGTATGAATCTCCTCCATACATCACCTCTCATACCGATTGAAAGCCATTCCAAATCGTTGGTTCAAGACCATGAATACCAAGCCAATTTTGTTAGCTAGTTGGACCACCCTCGGATTGAGAACCAACGGTTGAAAGAAAGGTGGGCGCCAACTCATATTTTTTTCTCGAGAGTCCGACACTTGATGTTGATTGCAAAGTTCACAAAGGCCAAAATTTTGACATCCTCTTTGTGCAAGTCTTGCCACCATCCAAACTCGGTTTTGAAGTACCAACCAAGAAAAAAAAAGCTTGCACTTTGGAGGACCCCATGGACCATGAAAATTTTGAAAAACTTCCAGTAAATCATGCATATTTCGATTTATATTTTGGTGAAGTTTCATTCGATTTGAATCATAGGTTTGTGAGCAAATATATATTTAGTTTAAACTAGTGCTCGAGTACGTAAGAATCTATTTAATCACAAGCTAGTCATCCGAATGGGATGAAATATTCATAGATTTTAAAACAAGGAATCTACATATTACTGGATTTTTTTTCAAAATTTTCTGAATAGTTTTTCTTTTTTAGCTTCGAAATAAGAGATAGTTTGGAACGTTGGATCTCAAATGGATGGTAGATGGTGGGACACAGTCACAATGTATCTTGGAAGCATCAAGTCACTGAAGCTCTGTCCGGTTTCCAAACCAAGCTAGGAAAGGCATTGAAAATGAAGTTCTGCTCTAAAACATTTCTCATTCCATTTTGGTGCTCGCGCGGTTGCATGCTGCCCACGTGTTAAGGTACGTGTCTCTGGCATGTAGAGAACTACGATTATTGGCGAAAAATATATCGAAATGGAAACTGTAAAAAAAAGCCCTCTCTGGTCAACCTGATGTGACGAGACATCACTGCACCAAACGTCGTCGCAAATTTATAGATGGGTGGCGTGCTAGTCTACCAACAGTCAAATCGGCGCCCAGTCGCAGCAGCAGCCTAGAGTACTACCTAGTTTTTGCCCCTTGCATGTCTATCATCTTCTTCTTCACCCCGTTACAAAAAAAAAACTTCTTCTTCACCCTCCCAGAATCACGCGCACGCGCAGGATCTCGATCCCCACCACGCCGGATCACTAGTACTACTCCGTATACCTTTCTCTCCTTACCCCGGCCGGCCGCGCGCCGCATCGTTCCTTCCATAGCGCTCGCCCTCTCCTCCGAAAACCCCAAGCGCAGTTGCATCCGCCATCCACCTAAATCCATCTTCACGTGATGGATTATTCTAGGCTTTGCCGGGGCGGCGGGGACGGCCACTTGGAGGCTCTCACCGGCGACAACATCGACCTCATCGCTGCGCATCTGGACGTTACCTACACCGTCCGACTTGCTGCATGTTCCAGGGAGCTCTACGACATGATCAGCAAGGATGAAGGTAAGATGCACCATTGGGATGAACCCTGCCTGCTGATGCCTCCGCCTGCTTATTGGTTCGATGAACACTGGGACGTGGCGAGAGCATCTCGTCTGCATGATACCGTGTACGACCTGGTGCCCCTCGACCATCCTCGCCGTTCTGTCGCCCTGCCGTTCATGCACGACAGAAAATGGCTTGGCGCGAACGGCGACTGGATCGCCGCCGCCGATCATCATGAGTGGTGCCTCGTGAACGTCTACACCGAGCGACATATCCCCCTTCCATCCCTACCTGATTCGAAGATTCGTCATAGTATTGTTTCATCTCGACCTGCATACTCTTTTAACTGGCGTCCAGAAATTTATTTGTTGAAGATTGTAATCTGCCAAGTGCCCACAAAAGGTGGGAGGTACGCAGATTACAAGCTCATCGCCTTGTTCGACAAAACGATTTTCTACCTTGAAGGGGGTGGCGACTGGAGAATGCTGGAGGCCCTTACACCTGCACCTGATTATCCAAATTACTGTGATGCCATTGAACTCCGTGGCCACGTTTTTGCGGTGGACGAAACTGACGGCTCCACGTACTTCTGGGACACCGCAAATGGTATTTTTTCAGTCCTTATGTTGCATTGCATGATACACTGCCTTAACCAATGAAGTTATTCATGAACTACCTTGTTTATATTTTACCTTTCTTATATGACTTAATGATCACACCCCCTTTTGCTGAATATGAATGAACCGTTGCTTGCAATGAATTAGTAGTACTAATTAGTCACCAACAAACATAGTATGCTCAGTATGTGATTGCATTCCTGAATTAGTAACTCTACGCCACTGCAGAATATGGGTGTAATTAACCAGTATCTCAAAAGATAACGTGGCACTATGAAGGCACCCTTTTTGATAACCTTTTACACCCATTGTTTCATATATAACTAATTGATTTTGCCTCCAAAAGGAGGACGAGAGACCCCCGCCATCTGCATCAGAGAGATGCATAAGGACTTTCATAAGTATATGACTTAACGATCACATCCTTTATCTGAATATGAATGAACCGTTGCTTGCAATGAATTAGTACTAGTCAGTCATCAGCAAACATAGTATACTCCGTATGTGAATGCATTCCTGAATTAGTAACTCTATGCAACTGCAGAATATGGATGTAATTAACAAGTATCTCAAATGTTAACGTAGAAACAGAAAAATAGAAGAAAATCGTTTGTAATTACATGCGTAGCTTATATTTTCTAGAGATCGGGGAAAAAGCCTTGATTGGATGTACCTACATGCAGATCAAACAGTTCTTTGTTTATATCGGTGAACAATCTGCAGAATGGTATAATTAATTTTGTTTTTGATACATTTTTTCTCCCATTTTCTTGAATAGATTTCAGTTTCCCACAATTATCTTTCATTAGTGATTGTGACGTCCCCTCATTCAAAATAACTCAGGTTATCTTTTTCCTAATTCAGTGATATTTAAGTTTGAGTAAGTTTACGATTAATATCTACAACCTCATATATATATATATATAAGATTTAGCACCTGCAGGCCTAACAAAGTTAGCTGCCTCTAGTCCCCTGTATAGTTCTTTCTTTTTGCTTTCTCAGTTTTTCGTAGCCTTGCTACAACCCTGTATGCTCTAATATATAATGATGCACGACTAGGCATGTGTTCGAGAAAAGAAAATCTAAATATCTTTTGTAATATATGAACCTATATTGATGTTTTAGATGTTGGTAGTATAATTTTCGATAAACTTGAACAGACTTAAATCAGTTTAACTTAGCACAACCATATAGCGTACCTTTTTTAGAACGCGAAAATGAGGTAAACAAATACCATGTGTACCCTTTACTATCAATAGTAGAGAAGAGATTATGAACCTTCAACTCTAAAATGCAAATTCTTCTACTGAATGGATAGCTGCATCTGATACCTATTTTGCAAATGTTACCAGACTTGGGGTTAGCTATAAAGAGCATTTCTTTCTTGTCAAGCTTCATGCACTACCAACACAACCAAAAGTCCGAACTGATCGCAAGGGCGGCAATCCACTTATACAATTCAACACCCCCCGTCACATGTGATGGGAGACAAGTCAACATGTGGAAAGACTCAGAGGTATAGCTCAAGAGGCATATAAGTGGACTCCGAGGGGGCAACAACAATTTTAGGATAAATTGCGAAAGCCAGGACTCGAACTCGAGACCCTGGCTCTGACACCATGTCAAGCTTCATGGACTAGCCAACGCAACCAAAAGTCCGAACTGATGGAAAGGTCTAGGCAATCCACTTATACAGTTAAACATTTCTTACCCTTCGGGTGGTCACAGGGAAGCTCTCTAATAGATCACTTAAGACAAAGGGAATTAACTACAGCACAGGACTTAAACTTAAGATGATATATATTTGTCAAAATTTGAATGTATCTATATGCTTTCACTGTCTAGATACATCTGAATTTGGACAAATCTCAGACACTTTCGGTGGGACAGAGGTAGTATATAACTGTGTATACACTAACTAGTGTCTAGTTTTGGCGAAGTTTAGACTAGTTTCGTGGGATGGATGCAGTATAACTGATATATTGGACACTTGATTTGAACACATGAATGACCAATGTCCTTAGCTTACATAGTCGTATTTATACTGTGAGCATGAACGATGAACAATGCTGCTGTTTGAATATGGTTGCCAGTAACACCCTATTCGTCTCCATTTCTAATATTGCAGAAAACCTGATGCTCCCGTTTGTAATCCCGCCACCGGTGGTGGATGATCAGCAGTACGCATGGTTCCTCGCTCCATCTGCTGATGGCAAGCGATTGATGATCATCCTTACAGTAAACAAGATTGGGATTGCCAATGCTGAAGTACCTCCTGACATTCCCTATGCTGCTAATGGGCTTCAGCTACGGCAGTATCCTCCTGTTGCCACCTACGTCTTTGAGCTGGATCCCTTATCTACTGCACGTGCAGGGGACTTTCTTTGGAGGCAGGTTAACAGCCTCAGCGACCACTCTCTGTTCCTCGGACTCAATTACCCAATCATTGCCAACCTGAAGAAGCGTGAATCCAAAGCTCCTGATGGCACATTGGTTCCATTCATGAGGAAAAACTGCGTCTACACAGCATACCGGAATATTCGTTATAATCAATACCCTAAAATTTTGCGCTGCAACCTCCAGCCAGATGAAGGTGAGACTGTGGGAGTTATCAGCCTTCCCAAGGATGGTTGGGATAGTGTCCGACAAGCGGCTATGTGGTTTAAGCCTGCTTTAAACATTGCCCGTTCGGTGTTACCTTTAAAAAAACAGTGACACTTTTTTATTATGCTTGAAGTGTTGAGAAGTAGTACACTGTTTTTAGTATGTACTAGTTTGAATCAGTTTATTTGAACACTGCCCTGCTTTTGTATTTCGTGTTGCCTTCATATTATAACCCATGCATGGCTGTTTTAGGATTGACTTTATTTCAGCACTATAATTTTTTCGATAAAGGATGCTTTATTACTTTTGGAAAGCAATTACATCCAGCCTCTGCATAACCAGGATGCACACAGCTGTTCAAAGAGTCTGTAACCAACAATGTAAAGAAAAAAAACTAGGCGAAATACATATCGGAACGATGAATCATAAATCGCCTATGGTGTGGGTGGTGCTGCAATCCGTAGACTATGCTGCCACCCATGTAGGGAAAAAGTATCCCTCGCCGTTCAGCACTATAATTACAATGTGTGTACGTCCTTTATAATATAGCCACCTCTTGTTGATCATAGTCATGAGAGGACCATTCCTATTTTTTTCGCCGCTAAAGGGTAAAGTACATCCACTGGCACGGGGGTGTGTTGGGTTCCACCCCATCCCCAAACCGAACATGCATCAACTACGAGCAAGGAAGTAGATGTGCGACCTAGGTGACTGTGCGGACCCCACATGTGAACCAAAGAAAAAAACATGTCAATACGGAACTGATGTACATACGACAACTCCTATATGATATGCGTATGTACGATTGAGCATCTGGAGGTGTGCTGCCACCTGCTTCCTCACACGAAGGGTTGGATCTTGTGTTTCGTACACGGATCGGACTGAAATTGTCGTGTGCATAGCAAGGTTCATGTCAATAAGGCTGAGTTTGGCATCTAAGTCTAGGCAACAAATACTTTTGGGTTCCAACGGCCATCTACAAGGTATTTGCTATAGGCCTACTTGCTCCGGCTGTCGAAGCCCAATAACTACAAATGGGCCTTTCTGCTCATGCAATGTTGGCCCTTTTCTAAAGAACCACAGATCCTATGATTGGCAAAAAACAAAAACACGGAGATTCTACATAAAAGTTGTTTGTATTTATTTTGAATTATTGGGTTGCAATTTTTGAAACTGCTCATGGCCAATATGAAAATCCTTGATCGCTCCATACCCACATAGATCACGGTATTTTCAAAAATTCATAAAGTGGATTTGAAATTTAAAACATATCCTAATAATTCCATGATTTATTCTATTAACTTGCAAGATCTTGGAGCGAAAGAGCTTGTATTAGTCTGCGAAAATAATACTGATAAACCTGTCGTTAACAAGAAATGAAGGTTTATCGTTCAGAGAGGATGCCATGTGGGACCCATGAGACAGTAGCGTCCTCAACGTTTCAAAGAAAAAGGCAAGTAGCCCGAAAATAGGGGTAAAAAATAAATCCTACAAAGGAAACATTTATAGTTCATAGAGGCTGACATGTGGGACCGATCTGCCAGCTGCATCCTCATCATTTCGAAGTCGGCAGGGATCAGAAGAAAAAGGCAAATAGCCAGAAATTAGGGGTAAAAAATAAATCCAAAAAGGAAACTTTTATTCTTAATAGAGGATGACATGTGGGACCGACCTGCCAGCAGCGTCCTCATCGTTTCAAAGGCCGCAGGGGATCAAAAGAAAAAGGCAAATAGCCAGAAATTAGGGGTAAAAAATAAATCCAACAAAGGAAAGGTTTATTGTTCATAGAGGCTGACATGTGGGACCCATGAGCCAGCGGCGACCTCAATTTCAAAGGCGGCATATGATCGAAAAGAAAAAGGCAAGTTAGCAAAAATCAGTGGGTAAAAAAATCTAAGAAATGAAACTTTATTGTACAGTCCCATGAGTAAAAAAAAGGCAAATTAGGGGGTAAAAAATAAATCCAACAAAGGAAAGGTTTGTTGTCCATAGAGGCTGACATGTGGGACCCATGAGCCAGCGGCGACCTCAATTTCAAAGGCGGCATATGATCGAAAAGAAAAAGGCAAGTTAGCAAAAATCAGGGGGTAAAAAAATCTAAGAAAAGAAACTTTATTGTACATAGAGGATGACATGCGGGTCCCATGAGCCAGCACCTTACTCAACGTTTCAGAGGCGGCATGAGATCAAAAGAAAAAGGAAACTGACCAAATATCAGGAGCAAAAAATAATCCAAGAAAAGTAACTTTTATTGTACATAGAGGATGACATATGGGTCCCACTTATACAAGCTCTTTCGCTCCAAGATCTTGCAAGTTGATTGTACATAGAGGATGACATGCGGGCCCCATGTGTCAGCAGCTTAATCAATGTTTCCAAGGCGGCAGGGGATCAAAAGAAAAAGGAAATAGCCAAAAATAAGAGGGTGAAAAAAATCCAAGAAAAGAAACTTTTATAGTATAGAGGATGACATGTGGGTCCCATGAGCCAGCAGCTTCCTCAACGTTTCAGAGGCTGCATGAGATCGAAAGAAAAAGGCAAGTGACCAAAAATAAGAGGGAAAAAAATCCAAGAAAAGAGACTTGATTGTACATAGAGGATGACATGCGGGTCCCATCAGTCAGCAGCTTACTCAACGTTTCCAAGGCGGCAGGGGATCAAAAGAAAATGGAAATAGCTAAAGATCAGAGGGTGAAAAAAATCCAAGAAAAGAAACTTTTATAGTACATAGAGGATGACATGCGGGTCCCATGAGCCAGCAGGTTCCGCAACATTTTCAAAGGCGGCATGAGATCGAAAGAAAAAGGCAAGTGACCAAAAATCAGAGGGTGAAAAATAATCGAAGAAAAGAAACTTTTATTGTACATAGAGGATGACATGATGTCCCATTTTGCAGCAGAGGTCCCAACTTTTCAAATGCGGCTTGAGATCAAAAGAAAAAGAAAGTAGCCAGAAATTAGGGGAAAAAAAAGAAGAAAAGAAAGTTGATTGTACATAGAGGATGACATGCGGGACCCACGAGTTAGCAGCTTACTCAACGTTTCCAAGCCGGCAGGGGATCAAAAGAAAAAGGAAATAGCCAAAAATCAGAGAGTGAAAAAAACCCTAGAAAATAAACTTTTGTAGTAGAGGATGACATGCGGGTCCCATGAGCCAGCAGGTTCCTCAACGTTTCAAACGTGGCATGGGATCGAAAGAAAAAGGCAAGTGACCAAATATCAGGAGCCAAAAATAATCCAAGAAAAGAAACTTGATTGTACATAGAGGATGACGTGCGGGTCCCATTTTGCAGCAGCGGTCCCAACGTTTCAATTGCGGCTTGAGATCAAAAGAAAAAGAAAGTAGCCAGAAATTAGGGGGTCAAAAAAACTCCAAGAAAGGAAAGCTTTATCGTTCATACAGGCTGACATGTGGGACCTATGAGCCAGCAGCTTACTCAACGTTTCAAAGGCGGCAGGGGATCAAAAGAAAAAGGAAATAGCCAAAAATCAGAGGGTGAAAAAAATCCAAGAAATCAAACTTTTATTGTACATAGAGGATGACATGCGGGTCCCATGAGCCAGCAGATTCCTCAACGTTTCAAACGTGGCATGAGATCGAAAGAAAAAGGAAAGTGACCAAATATCAGGAGCCAAAAATAATCCAAGAAAGGAAACTTTATTGTACATAGAGGATGACATACGGGTCCCATTTGCAGCAGCGGTCTCAACGTTTCCAAGGTGGCACAGGACCAAAGAAAAATGAAGTAGCCAGAAATCAGGGGGTGAAAAAATCCAAGAAAAGAAAGATTTCAATTGGGCTGCATCTGGACATCTGGGCCTTCGAACTATCCTTCTGGGCCTTTTGATTCGTACAATTTCAGCCCACTCCAGAACATGGAAGTTCGGATTTTTCTCAAAAAAAACAGGAATGTCCTATGCTTCGCAAAAACAAAAAACAAGGAGATTCAAGATATAAGTTGTAAAAATAAAGATTTAATTTATCCGTTTGCAATAGCTCAGAGCGAAATACACTTTTTATTGTCTGCAAAATAATCAAGATATCACATGTTTCTTGTACGGGGAGGCTGACATCGGGACCCATGAGCCAGCAGCGTCGTTAAAGGCGGTGGGTCGAAAAAAAAAAAATAAAAAGTCAGTTGGTAAAAAAATCCAAGAAAAGAAAACATTTATCGTTGAGAGGATGACATGCGGGACCGATGAGGCAGCAGCATCCTCAACGTTTCCAAGGCGGCAGGGGATCAAAAGAAAAAAAAAGGAAATAGCCAGAAATTACTTAGGGGTCAAAAATAAATCCACCAAAGGAAACTTTTATTGTTCATAGAGGATGACATGTGGGACCGACCTGCCAACAGCGTCCTCATCGTTTCAAAGGGGGCAGGGGATCAAAAGAAAAAGGCAAATAGCCAGAAATTAGGGGTCAAAAATAACTCCAAGAAAGGAAACTTTTATTGTTCGTAGAGGATGACATGCGGGACCCATGAGCCAGCAGCTTACTCAACGTTTCAAAGGCGGCATGAGATCGAAAGAAAAAGGCAAGTGACAAAATATCAGGAGCAAAAGATAATCCAAGAAAAGAAACTTTATTGTACATAGAGGATGACATGTGGGTCCCATTTTGCAGCAGCGGTCTCAATGTTTGTAATGCGGCTTGAGATCAAAAGAAAAAGAAAGTAGCTAGTAATTAGGGGGTGAAAAAAAATCCAAGAAAGGAAAGTTGATGGACATAGAGGATGACATGCGGGTCCCTTGAGCCAACAGCTTACTCAACGTTTCAAAGGGGGCAGGGGATCAAAAGAAAAAGGCAAGCCAAAAATCAGAGGGTGAAAAAAATCCAACAAAGGAAACTTTTATAGCACATAGAGGATGACATGCGGGTCCCATGAGCCACAGGTTCCTCAACGTTTCAAACGTGGCATGAGATCGAAAGAAAAAGGCAAGTGCCCAAATATGAGGAGCCAAAAATAATTCAAGAAAAGAAAGTTTTATAGTACATAGAGGACGACATGCGGGTCCCATTTAGCAGCAGCGGTATCAGCGTTTGAGAGGTGGCAGGGGATCAAAAGAAAAAAGAAATTGCCAAAAATCAGAGGGTGAAAAAAAACCAAGAAAAAGAACTTTTATAGTACATAGAGGATGACATGCGGGTCCCATGAGCTGCAGGTTCCTCAACGTTTCAAACGTGGCATGAGATCGAAAGAAAAAGGCAAGTGAAAAAATATCAGGAGCCAAAATAATTCAAGAAAAGAAAGTTTTATAGTACATAGAGGATGACATGCGGGTCCCATTTAGCAGCAGCGGTATCACCGTTTGAGAGGCGGCAGGGGATCGAAAGAAAAAGGCAAGTGAAAAAATATGAGGAGCCAAAAATAATTCAAGAAAAGAAAGTTTTATAGTACATAGAGGATGACATGCGGGTCCCATTTAGCAACAGCGGTATCACTGTTTGAGAGGCAGCAGGTGATCGAAAGAAAAAGTCAAGTGACCAAATATGAGGTGCCAAAAAAATCCAAGAAAAGAAAGTTTTATAGTACATAGAGGATGACATGCGGGTCCCATTTAGCACAGCGGTATCACCGTTTGAGAGGCAGCAGGTGATCGAAAGAAAAAGTCAAGTGACGAAATATGAGGTGCCAAAAAATCCAAGAAAAGAAAGTTTTATAGTACATAGAGGATGACATGCGGGTCCCATTTAGCAGCAGCGGTATCACCGTTTGAGAGGCGGATCGAAAGAAAAAGGTAAGTGACCAAATATGAGGTGCCAAAAATAATCCAAGAAAAGAAAGTTTTATAGTACATAGAGGATGACATGCGGGTCCCATTTAGCAGGATGTATCACCGTTTGAGAGGGGAGGGGATCGAAAGAAAAAGGTAAGTGACCAAATATGAGGTGCCAAAAATAATCCAGGAAAAGAAAGTTTTATAGTACATAGAGGATGACATGCGGGTCCCAGTTAGCAGCAGCGGTATCACCGTTTGAGAGGCGGCAGGGGATCGAAAGAAAAGGCAAGTGACCAAATTTGAGGTGCCAAAAAAACTCCAAGAAAAGAAAGTTGATTGCACATAGAGGATGACATGCGGGTCCCATTTAGCAGCAGCGGTCTCAACGTTTCCAAGGCGGCAAGGGATCAAAAGAAAAAGGAAGTAGCCAGAAATCAGGGGGTCAAAAAAATCCAAGAATAGAAAGAATTTTGGTTCATAGAGGATGACATGCGGGACCCATGATCCTGCATCGTAAACGGCTCGATCGGAGAACGTTGAACGAGATGGCGCGATCTAGAAAAAAACAATGCCAGAGAGGCTGCCATCTGGGCCCTACATCCCTCGGCGGTGCGGATTTGCGTTGACTCGGCCGGCGAACCCGAGATTTCGAGATGCACCACGTCCCGGGCCACCATACGCCACGTTTTGGCCGCTTTCGTCGGGCTAGGTGGCCTCAAAAACGATAAAAAAAAGTTTTGACATGCACCACGGAGGGACCAAAATCGTCGGCCATGGTACACCAGCAACCACGGCGCGACTTCAACTTCGTCGGCCATGGCAACTTTTCTTGTAGTGGGTGCTAGGGGTTTTAGGAATTTTAGGCCTATAATAATTCTTTTGTTTAGGCACTTTAGAGGCATACATGAATTTTTGCTCTTTACCCACATAAGCTTTCTCATTATACTTGAGAGAAGAAAAGGTTGAACCCAAGGTTCCCATAGCTTTTTCAAGTTCATCAATCCTATTGGTTTGATTATCCTGGACAACACAAGTTCCTAGGACACTAATTCTTTCATCAATTCCTCCTAAGGATTTATCAAGTTCATCAGTTTTATCAAGTAACATTTCCAATTTAGTTTCAACACTTGGAAATTTTTTCTCTATGGTTTCCAATTTTTTCATAACATCCTCAAGAGAGATTTCAATTTTAACTTCATTAACAGGTGGTATTCCAACTAAACTCTCAATGATGCAACTAGCTTCTAAAGCGGGAGTACCTAGGAAATTACCTCCCGAAAGAGTATCAAGAACATACCTATTCCAACTAGATAAACCAACATAAAAGTTCCTAAGAAGGATAGTGGTGGAGTGTTTCTTAATGCACCTATGATGAGCATTACTAATTCTGTACCAAGCATCTTTAAAACTTTCTCCACCTTGTTGTTTAAAAGAACGAAACTTCAACTTCAGGACTACTCATTATAACAGTAGTAAAATAAACTAAGCAAATAAAGTAAAGACAAGTAACTAATTTTTTTTGTGTTTTTGATATAAGAGAACAAGACAATAAATAAAGTAAAGCTAGCAACTAATTTTTTTGTGTTTTGTTTAAGTGCAGCAAACAAAGTAGTAAATAAAATAAAGCAAGACAAAAACAAAGTAAAGAGATTGGAAGTGGAGACTCCCTTGCGTGTCCCGATCTCCCAACGGCGCCAAAAAGTTGCTGGCGTGCAGTTGACGTGGGAGATAGAAATCTTTGTGGAGTAACTTTTATTCAGATCCCCGGCAACGGCGCCAGAAAAGGTGCTTGATGCGCGTAGATGTACACGTCCGTTGGGAACCCCAAGAGGAAGATATGATGCGCACGGCAAGTTTTCCTCGTAAGAAACCAAGGTTATCGAACCGTAGGAGCCAAGAAGCACGTGAAGGTTGTTGGTGGAGGAATGTAGTGCGGCGCAACACCAGTGAAACCGGCGCCAACGTGGAACCTGCACAACACAATCAAAGTACTTTGCCCCAACATAACAGTGAGGTTGTCAATCTCACCGGCTTGCTGAAAACAAAGGATTAAGCGTATCGAGTGGAAGATGGTGTTTGTTTGCAAAGAACAGTAAAAGCTGTAGAATGTATTCAGATGTAAAAGAATGGACCGGGGTCCACAGTTCACTAGTGGTGTCTCTCCAATAAGATAACTAACATGCTGGTTGAACAAATTACAGGCGAGCAATTGACAAATAAAGATTCAATACATATCAACGATGATTACTATGTGATTTAATCAGGGCATTACGACAAAGTACATAGACCGCTATCCAGCATGCATCTATGCCTAAATAATCCACCTTCGGGTTATCATCCGAACCCCTTCCAGTATTAAGTTGCGAACAACAGATAATTGCATTAAGTATGGTGCGTAATGTAATCAACACAAATATCCTTAGACAAAGCATCAATGTTTTATCCCTAGTAGCAACAACACATCCACAACCTTAGAAGTTTCTGTCACTGTCCCAGATTAAATGGAGGCATGAACCCACTATCGAGCATAATTACCCCCTCTTGGAGTTACAAGTATCAACTTGGCCAGAGCCTCTACTAGCAACGGAGAGCATGCAAGAACATAAACAACACATATATGATAGATTGATAATCAACTTAACATAATATTCTCTATTCATCGGATCTCACCAAACACAACATGTAGCATTACAAATAGATGATCTTGATCATGTTAGGCAGCTCACAAGATCTATAACAATGAAAGCACAAGCGGAGAAGACAACCATCTAGCTACTGCTATGGACCCATAGTCCAAGGATGAACTACTCACGCATCAATCCGGAGGCGGGCATGATGATGTAGAGCCCTCCGGTGATGATTCCCTCTCCGGGTGCCGGAGGCGATCTCCTGAATCCCCCGAGATGGGATTGGCGGCGGCCTCTTAGTAATGTTTTCCGTAGCGTGGCTCGGTGGGGGGGTTTCGCGACGGAGGCTTTAAGTAGGCGGAAGGGTAGGTCAGGGCGGCACGAGGGCCCCACACAACAGGGCGGCGCGGCCCTAGCCTCGGCCGCGGCCGGTGTGGCGGCGCCTCGTCGCCCACTTCGTTATCCTTTCGGTCTTCCGAAGCTTCGTGCAAAAATAGGACCCTGGCGTTGATTTCGTCCAATTCCGAGAATATTTCCTTACTAGGATTTCTGAAACCAAAAACAGCAGAAAACAGGAACTCGCACTTCGGCATCTTGTTAATAGGTTAGTGCCGGAAAATGTAAAATAATGTTGTAAAGTGTGTATAAAACACTCAAGTATTGTAATAAAAGTAGCATGGAACATAAGAAATTATAGATACGTTTGCGACGTATCACACCTCAAACTCAACGTTTTCAACCCGACAATTGTCACGTCCTCCAAACGATACGTCCACCCGAACTTTTCCTATCGGGGCGCAAGACAAACCCAGAACGATTCCGTGGAACGTTGTACGAGTTGGCTGCAGCATATTTTCTGTTATGCCTGTACGCATGGTATGCTTGTACATGATGTTTATGCTGCTGCCGTTGTCTATCAGCACCTTGCTGAATTTTACTCGAGTTTCCGGCCCTTTCATGATTGGGTCCACTACAAGAGCGTATCCACCCGGATTCGGCATGATTTTGGGTGATCCTTGAACGACCAGGTGATTTCTGATCTGACCATAACATGTATTTGGGTACTGCCGGCATCACCGCGTTCACTTCCAACGCGATGCACGCTTTGCCTGTCGGTTGGTTCAGACAAATACAACCATGCACAAATGTGGGTCCTCGTAAATATTCCGGCCCAAAGGTGCCGGTGGAGGTGGTTGATCACGATTCTCCTCCACCCGGTTAACTTGCTGGTACTGTTGCCTGTTTGGCTGAGGCTGTACCGGTAAAGCATTTGCTCCAGTAAGTGGTGGTGGTGGTCGTTGCTGGCGCAGCATATCTTGCGATGGTGGCAACATTGTGGAGCACCCTTGTGCTTGCGCATCCTCCCTTTTGCATCAAGTACTTGGTCCAAGAACAATCCTTCGTCAGTGGTTCGACGGGTGATCCGGGTTCGGCGTGTGCCACCGGCAAGGTTGATCCATGGCGGCTTCCATGGTGTATTTTACGGGTTCTTGCCAATTCTTTTTCTCGCCCCGGGTTTCTTCTCGACCCACTGCTTCTTAGGACCCGCCCACGGCTGCGATCCGGTTTTCTGTCTCTGCTGCCGCATCATGTTTCTTGCATAGCGAACTTGCGCGGAGCGTACCTTCGATCCGGAAATCTTCCTTCTTTTGTTGTTCCGGTTGTCTGGTATTGTTCTTGCCGAGGCGGGTTTGACTGCCCGGCTTGTACGCCGGTTGCATTGGGTCTCCCAACGCGTAGTTTTCCGCCACACGCATCATTTCAGCCAATGTGCTTGGCATATTCCTCTGCACCCTTTGCCACAGTGGTGATCCTCTCCGACATCCTTGACTGAACCAAGCAATCGCTTGTGCTTCAATCACTCCTTCACATGTGTTTCTCATTGAGTTCCACCGGGTGAGATAATCCCGGTCTGTTTCACCTGCACGCTGCTGGCACAGCGGCTGCCGGTTTGGCCTCTTGTAAGTGCTACTGAAATTACTCACAAAGGCTTCCTCAAAGTCCAACCATCCATTTCTGCTTCCCGCCGGCAAGTTGTTAAGCCAGATACGCGCAGGTCCTACCAGGTAGGACGGTATGATTCTTACCGCCCAACGCCGGTTTACTCCACCACCAGCTACGTAAACAGCTGTGACATAGTCCGCCAGCCAATCTTCTGGCTTGGTCGTGTCATCATACGTTTTTGTATCCCGGGGCAACTGGAAGTTGCGCACCGGTGGCTCTTCTCTCATGATCCGCGGGCCAAAACACTTTGGGCCAGGAGGACCTCAGATTCGATCATTTCGGAAAGATACACTCTGTCCAGCTGTGCCTCGCATCCTGGCCTGGCAAGCATATTTCCCCAACGCGTTCCCCAAAGGGTTACGGACTCTTGTTCGTTCTACTTCAATCTCCCTCTTCGTATCTTTCCGGTTCCGCGGCTCTTGCCTGCCGGTACCTTGGTGGTGGCATTTCCTCATACGCTGCCCTTGCCTCGATAATTTTGCCCGGTTTCATGTCTACCGGCATGATTGTTTCCGGCATAGCCTCCTTTGGCGTAGCCTTGACTGCCCCTTGGTTTTTCTACCGGCATCTTGTTGCCCGGCTTGTTGTTTCCGGCAAGAACCGGATCGTACACAGTCATCTGCTGTGCGTTCATCTCTTTTTCTCTTCTTATGTCCGGATGGGGGGACGAAGCCTGCCCATGGGACTTGCTTCCGGCATTCTTTGTTGAACACGCGGATTTTGAGGCCGCAGCCTCGTTCAGCTTAGCCAGCTGCTCAGCATTCTGCTGCTCGATAGTTTCCAGCAGCTCTCTAACACGCTCTTGCTGTTTTGCAAAAGCATCTCCGGAAAGCGATTCACGTAGCTCTACTGCAGCTTTAGCAGCTTTTATAGTTTTATCCGGGCTACTGTACTTAGGTTTTTCCACAATGCTCACAGATACAGAGGCACTCTTGCCGGCAAGAACTTCCTTGTGCAAATCCTGATCTAGATTACGAGCCTTAAGCCGTTTCTCCGGTATCCTAGCATGTGCGCTAACAGAAGCAAAGCCATGGGCAGCGTTGTACTCACGTAGGGTTAGGTTCAGCTCGCGCTGAGCCCGGATGATGTCCGCGCCACCGGTAAGCAGCGCCTTGCGCGTGGCCTCCAGCTCCACCTGAGCCTTTGCCGGGTCGATGTCTGCGCGATGGGCGTTGCCAGCGTGTGCATCGCCGCTTGGAGAGGGGTTGCCGGTGGTGCTGAAGATGCTCCCGCGGCGCCCGCGTCACGCTCCAGCGGTGGCTTTGCCGGACGGGTCGATGCCGCACGTTCAGCTCCTTCCTCTACAGCTCCTTTGCCAGTGTTGACCGCGCCAGCCATCATGACCTCCACGCTGCCGGTGGCACGGCCAGCGCACAGCCACCTGGGCGGATCCGGCGCCACCGAGAGGCGCTGGCGCACAGGGACGGTGCCGAAGTAGACGCGGTGGCTGCCGAACTCGATGGTGCGGCCGTTCTGCGGGAACTTGCCGCCGTTGGCGAAGCAGCCTGCGTTGTCATTGATGAAGTCCATGTTGTAGATGCGTTGCACGAGCACGGACACCGTGTGCTCGCCGGCGACCTCGAGGATGCCCGCCCAAATATGAACTCCAGCAAGCGCCACTTCATGCCCCATGGTGGGCGCCAACTGTCGTCGTGGTGAACAGACAGATGCCATAGGATGGCTTAAGTTGGGGCCGAATGGACGCTAGAGGATTCGGGGGAGGGTTTGTGATTAGATGGGATGAACTTCCGGATGGTTTCCTCAAGAACTTGGCCAAGGCCAGAGGTTGAAGAAGAAAGACACAAGGAAGAACTCGCTCTAGATCATCTTCTTTATTGATCTCCACAGGTTACAAGTTTGTGCTTACAGAATCTCTACCTCTCTCTATTCTTCCGCGCGTGAAGGAGGCTGCCCCTCTCCTTATATAGGGGAGAGGGTGGCTTACAGGGAAGAAACCCTAATGGCATCTTTGAACAGACAAACTACTTTACAAAGCTACTTTATAAAGCTACTTTAATCATTGATGACGCCGGGGTCTTCTTTAAACAGGGAGGCTGACGTTTTCCGGCTTCTTTCATCGTCATCCTCCTCTTTATCGTCAGGCCTTCGTTTAAAGCTACTTTGCTTAGCTCATCTTTGTCCTCTAGCTCTGGAGAGAATCTTTGACCAGTCCTGCCGACATGCTCTTCCTTCCGGTATCCGGTATCTTCTTTATCCGGTCCCGGTATACCCCTCTTGGGGATACCGGCTTAGCTTTACTTAGCCAAACTCTTATCTTTGTGCTCCGGTATGAACGTTAAACCGGTATCTTGATGGCTAAGACCATCCGGTTTGGCACGCCTTTGGCATACCGGGGGTCATCCCCCCAACAATGTTGACCTCTTCGTAAGGCAATATGTGTGCACCACACATCGACGTTTGGCTCATTGATCCATGACTCCGGGGGTCTATCATGAATACCACACCAAGCTAGACTCTCTTTCCAAACTCTCAAGGTAAAGTGACATTTACACATGAGGTGGTCCGCCGTCTCTTGGACTTGGTTGCATAGAGGACAATTTCCACAATTTCCCCAACCTCTAAGTTGAAGCCTATCAGCCGTCCATACTCAAGCGAAGAATTTGCACTTTGGAGGCGCCCAAACTTTCCAAACCGTGGAGTTTAGGGAGGTTGAAACTAGGCCTTCGAATTGCATCTTGTAGGCCGAGGAGGCGGGATATTTTCGATCAGTGGTTGTGAACTTCCAAATAATGGTGACTGAAACATCATGGAGAAGGTGCATGTCTTGAAGGAGACCCCAAAGCTTAACAAATTATTCAATGTGAGGCACCCAAACTCATGAGGGATCTTGATTTGATTGACCCAAAATTTGTTATGGAGAGCCTTTTGGACATTGCAATTCTTCTTCATAGACAATTTAAATATCAAGGGTGCTAAATCACATGGGCAAAGTCCGCCAAGCCAAGGAGAGGTTCAAAACTTCGCCTTTTCTCCATTCCAATATTAACAAAAGTGGCGGTCGCAAAAAGACGCCGGTCTCTCCTTATTGCATGGATTACCAAGGCCGATCCAAGATTTCGATTCATCAGTCCACTCAAGCCATAACCATCTTAGCCTTAGGGCGGCGACGAACTTCTCGAGGTGCAAGATACCAAGGCCACCAAGCTTGGTAGGACGGCATACTTTCTCCCAATTAACTTTGTACTTGCCCCCCCCCCGTCACTTTGCCGTGGCCCGCCCAAAGAAAAGCCCGGAGAAGAGCCATGATTCTATGAGTGACCTCCTTTGGAAGGTCGATGGAGGGGATTATAACCGCGACTAGGATAACAATGGCACAGAAGGCATAATGTAGACACATTTCCCTCTCGAGAGCATACTTTTTGATCTTATTCATATTGAACCTAGTTGTTTGACTAATTTCTTGCTTCTTGATGTTGTGTTCATCGATGATATCGGCCAACGCTATATCTATTCATCCCTTCTCTTCCACAACTCTTTTCATTTTTTCGTTGATGGTTTTCATTGCCTTTTCCATCTTCCGGATTATCTCATGAGCTAGCCTTAGCTTCTCTTTGGTCTTCCTCAATTCTTCACCGGTCTTCCTCTTCTTATCTCTTGCGGAGTTTTATTCTTCTAGGAGAATGTTTTTTTTACTTCTAGACATTGTTGAAACTAGGCACATTCATCCCGAATACTTCCATTGATGGCTAGAGGAAGAAGGCCGTTGGGCCGCTGCCATGCGGGCACTCGCTCCACATGGGTAGACACGCGAGGACACACGCTCTGTTCGCGCCGACACATCGGTTCCCAAACTTGGTGGCCCAATAGGTCGCGGCGGACGGATCGATTTGTTTGGGTCATCCCGTTGGAGCGTGTACGATCGGTTCGTTTGTCCGCGCGGACCGTTTCGGACACGTGAGGACCTCATGGGTCGGTCCGCTGGAGATGCCCTAAATAACTGGTTTCTGGAAGGATCAACTGGTTGAGGTTAACGAAGTTACCGACTTGGAAGGTGGCTAGAGAGTGAATTGTACGATAAGTCGAACCATTTAACTGGTAGTTGGCTAACAGATCTAGAAGATAGATTTTTTTTGGTTGTCAAGGCTTGCAGGGATTGGTAGTTGGCTCTATGCATGTGCACTAAGTGTATTCAGCCGTGGAAGGTTTCCCGGTGATGTTGGTATGAAGGCTGCAACCTGGTCCTATACAAGTGTAAAATAATAGAGTTGGGAACGTTTGACACCTAATAGAGTTGGAGTAGGGTTTATATATATAGTGTACACGGTGTACAACGTACAGAGGCTATGAGTATAAATACAGTCTAACACCCTCCCTCAATCTTAACAATGCAATCGAATATCCAACAAGTTAAGATTGCACCTACAGTCTTGGAATAAAGGCAATAATAATGGCTTCGTGAAGATGTCAGCAAGTTGATCATTAGAAGAGATAAACTTGATTTGAAGTAGCTTATGCGCAACACGTTCCCTCACAAAATGATAATCAACTTCGATGTGTTTTGTTCGGGCATGAAACACTGGATTAGAAGATAGATATGTTGCACCGATGTTAACACCGAAGAATATGAGGCTGAGCTTGCGCAATACGTAACTCTCGCAATAAGGACTGCACCCAGATAAGTTCAGCAGTGGCCACTGCTTTGTACTCAGCTTCAGTACTGCTTCAAGACACTGTACCTTGCTTGCGAGCACTCCACGTGATCAGATTAGGACCAAAGAATACTGCATATTCTCGTAAATCACCGATCATCAGGACTACCAGCCCAGTCCGCATCAGAGAACGCGGAAAGCAAGCTTGAAGGGTCACAACGAAGGCGAAGACCATAAGACGGCGTGTGGTATTTAAGCAATAGTAGTAGTCGGTGTTATGCCAGTTTCCCGTTAATTAACCCGTCGATTCTCTCCCACTATTTTAAATAAAATGAGGCAATATTGCCAGTCGTGTTTAACAAAAAAAGATATATCAATAGTTGTAACAACCAAATTTTGACATACACAGGTTAAGGTAATGAAACCACGGTACTCACTTGTATAATTAGCATCTTCTCTTTTCTGTTGCAGTCTAGCCGAAAAAAGAGCTGGCGTATCACTGTCCTGGCTGCAAACTATGTAACAGCAACGACATCGAGGAAGGAGGGAGTTAAGAGCCATGGTTGGGTAAAACCGAACAAAGGGCTGATCAAGCTAAATACTGATGCAACGTTTGATATAGATACGCATACAGGAGTCACGGGAGCTATATTGCGTGACTCCAAAGGGTTCTTCGTTGGAGCGAGTAATCATGTTATTACTGCGGCTGATAGCGTTGATACAGCAGAAGCTCTAGCAGTGCAGCATGGCCTCCAACTAGCACTACATATGGGCTGCAATGGGATTGTCGTCAACTCAGAAAGCATGACTATTATGGACGCTCTAAATGGCAATGCCCAGTTCCAAGGACCAGCAGCTGCAATTTTAAATGAGTGTGTAAAATTAGCTACAGAGTTTGTAGTAGTAACCTTTCACCACTGTCCGAAAGAGTCCAACGAGGCAGCTGATGTATTAGCTAGGCAAGCCAGCCGATCCAATTTGGGTCCCTAGTTAGATGATCCTCCCAGTTTCCTTATGCCTAGGCTTGTAACAGATACTAGATTTAGATGTGCGCCTTGGCGCACGACCCCGTGAATCTAATAAGAATACACATTTCGTATAGCACCCATAAAAATTAAGTGCAAAAATAATAATACATTTCTTAGGTTTCAGAAAACGAAGTCGATAGGATGAACTTAGGATAAGGCAAACAAAATTCCAAACAAAATTGGGAACATTTATATATAACAGGGAAACATAGGAGTATATTATAGTAGAAAACAACCGATGGCTATGTCAAGAGTAATAGAAGTAATGAAAGAACAACAAAAGCAACATCTACATAAGTTGGGCATTCTTGTAGCACCGAGGAAACGTAAATGGTACTTGCACCACCAAAATTTAACACCCCTGCAAATGGAAATATAAATTAAGCAACAGTCAAATGTAAGAAACGGTAACAACAGAACATTAACACATATTCGATACTATAATATCATGATTATCTAGCTAGGTTATATATCTCGCTAGGTTCTATAAATTAAGGTCAAAGCCCATGGCTTGAATGCTAATAAAAAAGATGCACAATATTGAGCACCTGTCCAGAGAAATGAAGACATATGCCTCCCAGCAATAAACCAGCTCCTAGAACGGATGAAATTGTCATAGAGCAAAAAAACAATACTAAAATACTTGAGATCTTAAATCCAGTGCCTTGCTGTCGCCTTGACCCAAACATCCACCGTCCAAGCACATCCCACGGCCAGCAACAGTTCACAACCCAAATCATCACCCACGGGATCAGACACAGTCTCTCCGTCCTTGCGCACGCTTCAGGAAGAGGAAAATACTATGTCGCTGTATTCCGCACCAATGGACAGGTTACAAAGTGCTATATTAAGCATTTATGAAAATCAGTGATAAGCAAGCAGCATCAAGCATGGTTTTAACATAGTTGGTATAGAGCAATACACAAAAAAAGCACATACATTAGATATTTAAGATATAATTGGATGCTTGGAACTGAAAGGTAGTATGTAGTACAATCATTACTACAGAGGACATTAGTTTCATCAGGGCACATTAATTTCATCAGGTTTAGAAATTATAGTTGAATGTCTTATAATCAAAATATTGAATCGCCTTCAAATACATAGAACAGAAACTGGCAGAAACAAATAAATGATCTGTTGAAAAAATAAACAATATCAAGGTTAGGTGGTGGGTACAAAAATCTTGAAATATTTTCATCAGATTTAGCAATTATAGCTGAATGCCTTAAAATCATGGCATAACATGCCAATAGCATACGTCACCACCATAGAAATCGGTGACTACCAGCAACATAGACCAAACACGCACGAGGCACAGACACACAAAAGAAGTGCACGGACATGCTGACGACCACCCAAACATGGTGGAAAGCACATCAGTCCTGGGAACCTTAGCAGATCTATGTTGCTGGTGTTCCACTTCACGTTAGCTAGAACTATTCATCAGATACAAAACCTTCCCCTGCATCTCCCTTCTTGACCAGTCATACAACGACAGATGTGCATGTGTCTGCTGGAACCTGCTAGAAGCAAGGGCCTGAACCCATCAGGTACCATGAGCTGGCTAATACAGTGGTGTTCAGAGCTAGCGATATGCATGTCTCCATTGCTTCCTGTTGTATAAACAATAAGAAATAAGAAAGCTGGTACAAAAAACACAAGCAAACACGGTCATACTATGTTTTGACAGAACACGTTGATACCAGGCACCTAATAATCTATCAGCTATATGAAATCTGAGATTTAATCGATCCTCAACAACCACAAATATGGATATGAAAACTACATCATATTTCTTGAGCTATGCCCGGTCATTGCCACTGTTCAGTCCCAAGTTCACATTTATTTGAACAAAAATAATGCAGGAAAAAATGAAATTATCTTTACTTAAAAAATAGACCGAGCGTAAGGCATTATAGGCATAGCAGTTTCTAGTTCTCCATAACAAAAAGGGAAGAGCGCGTTAAAAATTCTGGAATGCACACACGTACATTTCAAGACCTAAGAAATAGCGTCTTTCAAAAGATAGAGAGGCAGCAATAATCAATCACACCCTGCCTAAGCCAGTCAACGATTCAATCACACGGACCTACAAAAGTAACAGACTGAGATTTATATCAAGAAGATGGGATGCAATGAAAATGAAGGTGCATATATGATACCTAATTTGCTATGAACTTCTTATTTTTTAGGTGCATCAAGAAACAAAATCCTCTAGCCCAGGGTCAGAGAAAGACTGAAAGGTAAAACAAAAAAAGATTCAATTTCACATCCACCTTCTGCTATCTCCATGTATAAATAATTGAGAGAGTATTTACAGGGAAATTAAGAGATACTCCCTCCGTTCTCTTTTAATTGACTCAGATTTAGTATAACTTTGTACTAAATTTGAGTCAATTAAAAAAGAACGGAGGGAGTACAACTCATGCAAGCCTTTATTTTCATCTTTCCAAGAACATAGCCTGAAATGTGAATAAACATATGTGGTTTTGATAAAACATAACCATCACATACAAATAACTGAAAGTACTGATTTTAAGGTTGATGCTTAAACAATCCTTGGTTCTAAACTGATTGCACCTTCCAACACAGTAACCTGTCATAGAAGGTGCCCCAGCTGCAATGGAAGCACCATTCAGTGGTAGATGCACTCATATTCAAACCCTTCTTCTTTTATTACCACCTATTGACCTATATATGCATTATTGCAACCATAAAGTAAGAGAGACTGGAAGTTATGATACCAATAACTGTTATGTATAAATATCTCAAAATCCACGTTCTCTATATATGCACAAGCTTTCCTGTTATGCACGTCGTAGGTAGAATTCCTGGTGATAAAAACTAAAAGAACATTGTATCTAAGTTCAAATTGTAAAAGGACCATATGGGGGGGAAATATGAGAATGAATCACTACCAAATAAGTCACTCCCCAAATTTCCCTACATAGATATTTCTAGATCAAATAACTTATCCACCAAATTTCCCTAGAAATCCACCTGCACCAAGCATTGTTCAACCTGTCGATACTTTTTCTCGAACAGGACACATCATTATTATAAAATTTAAAGGTACAATAGTGCAGTAATGTTCATATCTCCCATCCTCTGATTAGCTTGTATGTATATTAGATATTCAGTATGTAACTATTTACAATACAACAGATGAGAAAAAGGACAAATACCAGATGTACACCGTGAAGTTGATAATATTAGTCCCTTTCTGACCTTTGCTTTCAACTCATTGCTCATCCATTTCCTGAACAAGAAACCATACATATTGAAATTTAATTTGCGCTGCATAAACAAAACAAAAACGAAGATGGAAAAGAGGTAGAGAGGCAGCAGTTGTGGCTGCAGCAACAGCACACTCATCACCGTCAGATCTACCTCGCCCTTCGGCTGGAGAGAGAGAAGACACGCCATCGAAGCCCTCCTTCTGCAGCCAGACAAAGAGGGGTACGGATGGGATCGTGGAGCTCCAAGCACGCCGCCGAGGTCTCTTCCTCCTCTGCCAATCCTCTTTTTTTTCACCACTCCTTCTCCCTCTGTTTCTGCTCTTCCTGTTGGTTCTCACCAGTAGCAGTAGCACATCGCATCACCTCATGGTCGCAGCAGCAGGTCGAGCAACACGATCTTTATTCAAACAACAATGTCCAGTGATATCACCAAAAGTATCTAACAGGACAACTATGAAATTCTGGGAAGCAATAGCATCTTAAAAAGGAATACCGTGGAAGTAAATCTAATGGAGACATTAAAAGAAAGCTAAATGCAAGAAAATAAGTAACTGCGATCAAGCTTAAGTAGGGTTTGTAATATAACAGAGAATGGAAGTAAATCTAAAGGAAACATTAAGAGAAAGCTAAATTATGCCAGGTTTGCAGTCCTACAACATATATAGCAGTACATTTCAATTGCAGAGAGAGAACCAATATTAACTAAGAGGAAGAAGTGTAGATGGGAAAGCCAGATCAATGGAAACGCTTATAAATGCAGAGTATGGAAGTCTGGTTACTGATAACAACATTGCATGCTGATGTGCACCTACTGTTCGTCAATAAATTAATACAAGAAGAAATTTATATGCTGCAAATAGAACACTTCTCTAGGTCTGCAATAGAAGGGGCAAGTGTGCTTGAGTTTCCTCAAAGGCTGCTCACTACACGCAGCCACTGTGCTGCACCTTGGTGATACGGCTTCAACCTGAGGTTGCAGATGTACATCCTAAGTCAGCTTGAGGGCAGGGAGGCCTTGTTTACCTCAGGCTTGTATAGAGATGGCGAGATCGCCAGTGTTAGACACCCTGCCAGGGTCAGACCAGTGACCACACCACCACTGCAAGCCTCCGGTCGTGGCTCAGCATTGCAGATGCAATCTCAGAGCAGAGTCCAAGGCTGATATCTTGACGAAAAATCAATGACATGTAGAGGTAATATGGAGTGTATCTCCCCATTCAAATCGAACGGAAACCTGGCCAAGCAGGATTTCATGAGTTCAAAGCTCAAGATAATCTTTGGTAGGCTGGAATTTAACATAAAAGTAGGCAAGGTATCTATTATACATGTCAAACACATCGGATAAAGCTAGGATAACAATATCATGATCAGCATGTTTAGTGAAAAGGACATATCATATGGTAATATGGTAAGAAAATAGAACACAGGTTCAGAACTGTACCTCTTTGTTATTTTCTTGTCTCTTTCTAGCATCATGGAAAGAATCTAAAAGTATATAAAACAATAATTAGTATTCATATTGCTTAACTCTTGAGTCCTGATTGAGAAACGAAAACATGTGACTGTAAAGGTCAATTTTGAACCAATATTCATCAACAAACTGAATCAGTGTGTGATCCTAACAGATAAAAAGAGCACCATCTCACCTGATTGTCACTTTGGCCCTATCTCTGAATTCTTGCTAGGAGGGGGCCATGAATCGAGCAGCATGATTTACAAAAATTGATGTACCTATCAAGATAGAAAACTAACGTTTGAACTGAAGATCCTCAACAATCTGCAACATATGTCATGCCACTTCTTTGAACGAATATTAAAGGAATATACATTAGTGTTCACTAAAGAATTGGTCCAACAAAAAAACAAGTCACCCATTTAGAGAACCCAATCTAGAACTTTTGAAAATAGCATTTATAGTATCACACTCTGGTTACTGCAATGAACTAACAACATATATACAACATTTCTAGACCATTCTTATTTGGGCTCAAGCTATGTTTACATTTTGCACTATACGTCTCCAACAATTTATCCTCAACTAACCTCTCACCGGTTGTTGACACCCAGATCCTATCAACAATGATGCACACTTGATTTGAACAATGGATACTATTTATGTAAAAATACAATGCAAAAGCATAGATTAGGGGAATTTTTTACCAAAACGAAAAGGCAGCAGGCTTCTCCTTGTTCCATTCGGGTGAGGTGAAATACAATGCAAAAGCATAGATTAGGGGAATTTTTTACCAAAACGAAAAGGCAGCAGGCTTCTCCTTGTTCCATTCGGGTGAGGTGGATACAGTGATTAAGGAGATTAGCTGCAACATGAGTCATGGACGAGCAGCTTGGGATACAGAATATGTACCATCGGTAACATCATTGACGAAGCAGCAGGAGCAAGTGGGGGTCGTGGAGGAGAATCTCACGGGCGTAGAAACGTGCAGGACAGACGGAGCTCGACCGGCCGCTCCTTCCGGCGACATCACGGCGCGCCGCGGCGGTGCGAGCGACGGTCTGCGCTGCTCCTGCCGGCCGCCGGCCGCCATCCGCGCTCCTTCCGATCCGACGCCCTGCCCTCCTCTTGCCACCACGCATAAGCTCCTCCTAGCCGCTCCATACCATGGTGTGCTGCTGCTCGAGTGACGAGGCGGCTGCCCGTCGACGGGGGTTGCGGGTGGAGGAGGCGAGGACGAGGCAAGGGGAAGGGAGGAGAAGGGACGGGGGCGGCGGCTACAAGGGTTAGGGAGCACGCGAGGGGATAGGCGGGCGGCGTCTAGGGTTTCCTCCGTGGGGCGGGCGCGGAGCGGAGGCGGCGGCTGGGAGCGGAGGAGGCCGCCAAACGAGAGGGGATTGGGGAGAGGAGGAGGCGTGCGAGGGATTGGTGGAGCGCGACGTCGGGCCGAGCGGGCTTTTAGTGACTCATGGATAAAACGCGGGTTCGGCCCTCGCTGCCCTGGACGAAGTCGACGGCCGAGATCGCGCCACGTCAGCTCGATCGGACGGCCCAAAATCCAAACGCCTGTGAGAGCTCCATGGGGGTGCAGCAATCATACCGTGGGATGACTATGTTTGAATAATAAAGGTTATTACTCTGTCAAAAAAAAAAAGAGCTGGTGTATTTTATAGGGTGAGATGAGCGAAACGAGCTACCCGCAGCACACTTCCTTCGACCGACGGTACCCGTCAGCGAACCGACGGGCCCGCAATATAATCTGGGTTGGCGCCGCCGTCAGTGCAACGACAGCCCGCACATACACACACAGTTCTGATCCAACTTATCTATCAAGCGCCCAACACACAGGGGGTGGGCTGTTCCGACATTAAACGAAGCATCACTGGAATCGAGTCAGTCATTTGGTATCCATCATTTGGGCCTGAAATCCTGGAATTTATTTTGGAATTTCATAGGTGGGATATTTGGTTGCCATAGAATTGGGCCGTCATTTCATTTAGGAAATCCAACAAAATGATGCCATGGGTAAACACAATTTCAAGCTGAAACCTATCATTTCTCTATGGAAGCTATTTACAAATTCAATATTAAATTTGGCAACCAAACAAGTGTCTATTTTTAGAATTACAATGTAAATAAAATCAATACATGTATTCATTTCAAAATGCTACAAACAAAATAAAAGCCTAACTTTCAAACGAACTTTCAGCGAATTGGAGGGCGAACCAACTTGCCATGGCCTCGAGCTCACCAACACCTCAAACACGCCAACTCTCCGCCCTCCGAAGCTGGAGCCACAGGCGCGCACCACCACGCCGGCTGGTACCCGTCACGAGTCGCACGCTTGTGTACCGGTGCGAAGCGTCCTAGACTAGCGGTATGGTACAGTACTATTTTACTTTTTTGACGCAGATGCGATGTGGTACTGTATTTATTTCCTTGAGTATCAGTCGGGATAAGGACCAGCGCGCGGCCTTGCTACTCGGGCTAAGGCTAATATAGAGGCCAGTCAAATCGAAAAAGAGCCCACTTGCACGCCTGGGCCGCAGCCACAGCTTATTTTTCCGTTCGTGGTTTTTCCTTAATACTCGCTCACAATTTTTGTTGTTCGGTAGGCGGGGCGAATATTTAGTACCACCTCGGCAAATCCGTGTGCGCTACTCCAGCTTAAATACCACGGTATCGACCAGGATCTCGCCCAGGAAGCACGCTCGTACTTGCGAGCCTGCTGAGGTAAAAGGCCGTTATGACATACTTCTGGCTGGGCCCCTCCCCAAGGGCTTGTAATCCCAAGGTCGTTAAGTTGTGTGGGGGGCCAGAAGTGCGGAGTAACATGTCCTTTTTTTCTTTTTTTTATTCTAAAAAAAATGTCCTTTTCTTCGTGTTATATTCACACATAGTTTCCGCGCTTTTTGGTACAAACACAGCGTCACTTTGGACTCTGCAACCCGGCGGTTTCTTGTATATGCCAGGCGGCCTTTATGCCATGGGCTCGATAATTTTTTTATTATCACGACGTCACTTTGGACTCTGCAACCCGTGACCCGATCCTCAGCACTCAGCATCAACCCCTTGCGTTTTCTTTTCAACATCACATCATGGAAAAACTTCATGCGCCACCAATTGAGTACTTCCATGTTACCAGCTGCTTCAGCAACTGGGTTGCATATGTCTTTGAAGAACCAGTAAACTGGCACTTTATCTCTTCCAAGTACTATCCAACGAAAGCACACTCTGCAATTGAGCCCACGATGGCGTTCTCAATTGTGTTCTTTATAAATGTCATAGATTTCTTATTGGTTGTCTTCCACTTTTGGTTCTCTAGGGTGTATTTCATCTTCACTGGAGCATGGTCCTTTTTTCTTTTTTCTTTTTTTTATTCTCAACAAAAAATGTCCTTTTCTTCGTGTTATATTCACACATAGTTCCCGCGCTTTTTGGTACAAACACAGCGTCACTTTGGACTCTGCAACCCGGCGGTTTCTTGTATATGCCAGGCGGCCTATATGCCATGGGATCGACATTTTTTTTATGACGGCGTCACTTTGGACTCTGCAACCCGTGACCCGATCCTCAACACTCAGCAGCAACCCGTTGCGTTTTCTTTTCTACATCACATCATGGAAAAACTTCATGCGCCACCGATTGAGTACAAACTGGACAGCTCCGCTCCCTCCCCCAGGTCGTCCCTCGCGGCGGCCTAGGGGAGAAACCCTAGCCCCAGCCTCCCGCTCCCCCTCTCCCCTCCCTCCCCTGCCGCCGCCAGCATGCGCCGCCGGGCAAAGCCCGCGCGCGCTGGCGGCGGATCCTGCGCGTGGCGGGTCGTGCGGGGCGGCGTCCATGGCGGCGGTGCATCTCGGCGGAGGTCGGCGGGGCGGCGGCGGCGGGCGCGCCAGGGGCGTCCTCTCGCATCTGGAGGCGGCAGTGGGCGGCGGCCCGTGGTGGCGGCGTTGGATGGAGGCTGCTCCAGCCGACGGTCCCGGCGCGGCGGCGCGGCGCGTGGGACAGCAGTTGGTCGGCCGCTGAGGGGTTCTTCCTCTCGCGGCAGTGGCGCCCCTGCAGCTGCTACCAGGAGCTTTGGGCCCGCTCAGCTCATCTGGGCCGATGCGGGCCGACGACTCTGGGGTGGTTGCTTCGGGTAGGCGCGGTGGTGGCTGTCGGCGGCGGGCTGGATCCCACCTTCCAGTCCCGTGCGGTGGTCTTCTTGGTGGGCGGTGGTCAGCGACTTCCCCAGCTCCGGCAACGTCTTGGGCTTGACTCTCTGCAGGGTGTGGCCATCTGCTCGGCTCATCTGCGCGGTTCTATGGGTTGTTGGGGTCGACGGTCAGGCCGGGAGAAATCCTTGCTTTTTGCGGACGATGGCGACGCCCGCGGGTGTCGTCTTCCTCCTTGGATGCGTCGTTGCGGCCCTGACTGGTCCTCCTCACCCCGAGCACTGGGGGAAACCCTAGATCCGGTGTCGGATCGGGCGACGACGGCACCACGGTGTCGCTTCCTTCTTGAAGGCGTCGCCTTGGTTGCTCGTGGTGTCCTTAGAACTGCGGGTGGTCGGTGTTGGCAGCTCCTTGGAGCATGGGCCTCCGGGGCGCAATGTACACCGTAGATGGTGCTTCTTGGTTGGCGACTTCCTTTGGACTGGCCGGGCCCTGCCATTCGCTCGTCGACTTCTCTAGGCGCTTATGAGTGTTTGGTACATTGGTTCGGGCATCCTTGATGTTGTTCTTTCAAGGTCTCCATCTTCGGACGTGACGCGGTTTTGGGGCTCTGTGCCCCGCCCCTCGCCACTCTTGGCGGGTGGCGGTGCAAGGCGAGCCTTCGTTGTCGTGTATCTTTGGGTTGGCGTTGTAAGTCGTGTATCGTGTGGTGTGGTGTTGAGTTGTAGCCTTTCGTGGCGTTGTGTGGAGTTGTAGCCATTCGTGGCGTTGTATCGGCCATCTTGGCCTCTCTTCTATGTGATTGATACACCTTCCAGGGTGTATTCTCGAGATTGAGTACAAACTGACGAATCAAGTACTTCTTACAAAGGAGCACAATGTTAACCCGACACATGTAGTAAACAGGAGAAAGAAACCAGAGGGGTGCATCATTCTACCTACCATAACCTGAGAGCCGATTCTCACCAGCTGGGTCGCTCCGATGCTTTCCCCGCCGGCGATATTGGTTGGAGAAAGCTAGGAGGTAATAACGCTGCATCTTTTAGGGGTATACAATAGCAGTAGGTTTTGGCCATGTGTCGGAGTTCGGCTTCATACCGGGAGAAACACATTAGAACCTTCAGGTCAGATCTGGTGCTTCCTAGTGGTATTCCTCCTCGCTACGGTGCTCGATCCACAGGTTGGAGCCGAAGGTCGAGGGGAGGGAAGCTACTGCAATATCCATCTTCAATAATACCTAAATGTGGTGTGATGTCCAGAGTCGATCTGCCACTAAGGTTAGTTATTCCTCTCCTGCACGAATGGTGAAGGTGGGGAGAGAGGCGGGTCAGGGCGATGTTGGGACTTTGGGATACAACAAGATCAAGTTGTTCAATCTTGGCGGTCCTAGATAGATGGCCGACTCATATGAACAAACGGTGGCTACATGTCACCAACTTTGTCTGCTAGCGTTTGCTCAGTCTCCATTGGCAGTCGTAGTGAAGGACACAAGGTGACGCTTATGTTCTTATTTGGACCACGCTGACCAGTAATATCCTGTTTGAATTATTTTTTTCATGATTTTTCCGATGCAAATCTTGAACTCCAACGGTTGCATACTTTCCAATTCATGAAATCTTTTCGGCGCGGCGCATATAATTATTATTTTTGAGACAGCACAGCGAGGTATTTTTTTAGATGAACCGTCCCACTTTGTGATGACTTATAATTTATCTAAGGCGTCTACTACTTATCTAGAACATTATTGATCAATAAATAAAAAGCATAAATTTTTTTGAGAAAAAAATACAACACATATAGTAGTTTTTTTTAGAAGTACAACGCATATAACCTGCGGGTATATAAGCCCAGTTCAAGACCAGCTCCGATTTGGCAGCGACTGCAAAACGGGCAATGAGGCCCAGTGGAAGCCCAGTAGAAGCGATATCTCCATTGAGGCCTAGGCGCCTAGCTCCAAGTGCAAAGCCTCCCGTTCCGGCCAAACTTTCCTCTGTATCGCCCGGTCGCCGTACTCCCCTGTCGCCGCCACCGCGCAAGCTCGTTCCCGTGCTGATTCTCTCGGTCCGACGCGCACAAGCTCGCTCCGCCGCCGGAACCCACTCCTCCGTAGCGTCTCGTGCCGCTCGGCTGCCCCTGCACCACCGGCGACCCGGCCTGCTCGTCGCCTCCGTGAGTTGCTCGACCACAATTCCTTGCTAGCCCCTAGCATCGAGAGGTCACTCCCTTGTCTTTCTCCACTATGAATTCGACCTTCATATTCTCCAGTTTGTGATGCATTATTTATATGCTGAACTAGTAGCGCGATCCTTTTTCTGAAAAATATACTCTATATTGAACTATTGTGTGATGTTATTTCGCTATTATTCCTCATGTAATGTTGCTGAAATCCGAATGAATTGCTGTGATCAGTTAAAATACTGTCAAACTGGTGCTGAAATGCAAGTCGCTGCTGCTGTCAAACTGCCGCCAAGCGGCTGAAATCTTGTTTACAAGTTGTTGGAATGTGGGAAATGAGAGTTGTGATGATAGGACATATATGTATTTTAGTCTCAGTTAGTACATATTGGTATTTTGACATGAACAGCTAGATTGCAATGGTATTTTGGCAACTTTGTTTTATTGAGTGGTATTTTGGAATTTTCGGTTTTCACTAGTGGTATTGTGGCTATTGTGTCTTCTCTCTTTTACCAGCTGACGAGGAGGAGATGCCCCACTCGCATCCAAGCGCCGCAAAGCATCACCTTCCCCGCAGGCCTCGGAGGTTTCTTCCGACTCCGGGAGCGACTCTGACCTCCACCTGCATGACCACTCCGACCCTGAGTAGGACGACAGCTTCTCCGCAAGGAGCGCCGCTGGTGACGACGAAGACGAACAAGATTTTGACGAGGAGGAAAGCCAGGATGAGGAGGAAGATGATGATGGTGAGATGGGGGAGCTCGAGCAGGAGTATCAAGCCCTCCAGGCCAATCAACAGTATGTAATCTCCGCCTTCCACCCGTCCTCTACATGCTCTCACTTCGCATGGCTAATTTACTTCAGAATCTTTCTTCCATCTACAGAAGCATTCTTCAGACCTTGAAACAGCACCGAGACGACGTGAGAGGCCTGGCGGTAAAAAATCAAAAGGTTTTCTTCTCATATCTAACTGGCCAACATAACATGTACTCATCATAATCCTGCGCAACTGATATCCTTTACACCCACTGTGTTTAAGCTTTCAAACCGTTCACCTTTGCGCCCAATTTCTGTTCAACGAAAGGCTCTATGGGACAAGAGTACAAGACCCTGGAGATCAGGTTCTTGCTGCAAAAGGCGTTTTCCACTTCGAACAAGCTTCCCAAGGTCTGGCTTTGTTTGGTGGACGGTCGAAGGGGAAGTCCCTATCGTCCAGGAACCCCGCCCTCCTCCTCGGATCCTTCTCGGACTCGAGATAGCTGCACCAGTTGTCGGAGTCGATGGCGTAGGCAGGATCGGCGTGGAGGTCCGGCGGCAGGTACCGCCTCCTTCGCCGGATGTCGGTGCTCCTATCTGGCTCGCGTGCAAGCACAGGAGGACGGGCTCCCGGTGGTAGCTGAGCCGCCAGCCGTCAGGCATGTGCACGCTCCCCCAGGCGTCGCACGGCGTCCAGTTCGCGTGCATCGGCCTCCCCACGCTGACGGGCAGCGGCACCCTGTGCGCTTGCTCCCCCTTCTTGGTGCCGCTGCCGAACGCCTCGAAGTCGTTCTTCTTCTTCCCCATGGTGTTGCGTCGGCGCGGCGGTGGTGGTGGGAGTGGAGGTGTGGGCGATGGAGGACGATGCCGCTGGACTTTCAAGGACGGCCCCGCGCGGGAAACGATGCCATTAAAGGTGGCGCAGAAGCCCAACCGCCGCCCGCCAGTGAGCGCGCAGAAGAGGCAGCCGCGATATCGATGGTGAAGGCTGCGGCGCAGACGCGGAAGTGCTGACCGCGGAAGCGATAGCCGCGAAAGCGATGCCCTCGATACAGGCTTGCTGCTAGGCGGGCCCGGTGGAGAAGCGAGCGGTCACTTGGAGCGTCCGCGCAACGTTCGCCGCGATGCATTCCAGACGCAAATATGCGCCGGGTTTGCGTCGCTGCGAACGGCCCGGCCACAATGCGTCGCCCAGCTGAAGGTGATAGCGGACGTATTTTCCGGACGCAAACGGTCGCTCAAGATATAGAGGAAGCGTATGTTGAGGTGCTGGATTCATCGAAAAAGACTCTTGCTCGCATGCTGGACCTGCAGGAGGTTTGACTACCTGCTCTTTTTTTCTCCACGAGCTATAGTACTCCATAGTGTGATTTCTCAGGCTTTCTTACTTTGTGCAACATGCATGTTTTCCAAAACTTCCTGTAGGCTTTACTAGAGAGGAACCAGGCCGAACGGTACTACTACTGTCCAGTCTTTCTCATTCTGAAAGATGCCTTTGAATATTTGTTTTTTTTCGATAAAGGGAATATAATAATATCAAGAGATACCAATTACATCCAGGGTCTGCAACAACGCATCACCCTAATGGCACTACGGATGCACACAGCCAAAAAAAAGGAAATGAAAACTAAGAAACAAAGTCCCACTACAGTATCTCGGACCTAACACAGCAATACATCCACCGCCATGACAACACATTCTCTCAAAAACGACGCCTCCAAGAAGGGAACAGTGCTCAAATACCGTCGTCGCCCGATCAAAGATCTTAGGTTTTCACACTGAAGATACTCACCGCTCTCAAAACAATGCCTCCACCACGGTCACTGCCAGACACAACCAGTTAAGGCGGACCTTGATTTTCACCGAAAGGTAGGACTGCGCTTCACGTGTTGTCGCCCCCACTTTCATACCGCTGTTGTGAAGCCCGGACACCAAGCAAGCCCCTCAACAGCGCGGAAACTTGAACATCCCTTAGCTAGTCCTCCCCTCCGGCCTTCAGGAAATTCTCTTCTTCCAACTTTCATCATGGATCCATAGTCACTTGATGTCAACACAGAAAAGAGCTTCGTGCCGGAACCAAACGGTCGGAATAAACGCATGAGTGCGCACGACCGAATACCTCCGATCCAGCAAACTCCGGGCAGCACTGTTACATTCGCGGCGGAGCCAACTCAACCTCGGCCAGATCACGAGTCTAGGCCTCCGTAGGTCCTCCTCTTCCCAAGAGAGGCCCTAGGACCGCCGCCTTTATTCAGGTCGGACCCCCACGTCGGCGACCATCCCGGGCTGGCCAACCCAACCCTCCACCGGCGACACCATCGTCGGCTTTCATGCTCCTCCATCTAACCGCCAGATGGCGGTGATAGATCAAAAATCCACCACCACCAACCGCAGGCCGACCCTCTCCAGCGAAGAAGAGGCCACCTCCTCCGTCGAACCCAAGGCTGCTGCCCGGGCGCCCTCGTGTCCCGGAAGAAGCCCGAGATCGCCTCCACGCACCGACGAGAGCGGGGGTGGATGGCATGGCGCAGCCGAGGGCCGCCGCGCCCACCCCACCAGCGCCGGATCTGCGGGAACGACGGGAGGAGGGAGACCGCCTCGCCGCCCATCCCAACCGCGTCGGCCGGTCCGCCGGGGACAGCCGACGGGAGAGGCCGCCACCTCGCCCATCCCCGCGCGCCCCTCCGCCATGCATCGAGGAGGTGGGATCCGGCCGCCGTTCTCCACGCAGCGACGAGGAAGGGCCCCCGCCACCGCCAAGCCCCAAGGGACTTTGCCCCGGCGGCGCTACCGGCGGCGGCGGCTGCGGAGGGTGGGGTACGAGAGAGGTTAGGGTTGGGGGTCTAGGCTGGGTAGAGACCTAAAAATGGGGAGAATTTCACTTCCCGGCCTCTGCACCAACCAGGGATGCACACAGCCATTTGGCATGAGTACTAAGATTTTTAATCTTGTTAAGATTAAAGCATAGTCCTCAAGATAAATTGCGTGAGTACCAGGTCTAGCCTGGGCCTCAAGTATAAATAGGAACCTAAATTCGCGTCCGTGAGGATTTGAACTCAGGTGCTGGGTTTGGGTTTGTACATCCACTCCCCCAACTCAGGTGCCTTTGAATATTTGTTAATGCCGATGAACTTAATGACCTGGAAGTGCAGAAAGTTTAGACAAGGTAACCATTTGCAATAATAGAAACTGTGAGCAGGTACTGTGGAATATATTCTTCAATATGCTGAAGTGTCTTGCATAGCAACAGATCATTTCTTAGTCAGCACTATGCAGTTATGCACTTGTATGCTTACCACATCATTGAATTTGGTGTGCTTTAATACTGATCATCTAAACTCTTCCCTAGTCTTTTAATATGGTAATTTCTTAAATGTCTTTGAGCTGGTAAATTGTTTGTTTGGCTGCCAGTATTTGGGGGTAGAACCAGCAGCCGATGTTGACATAAAAATCATTGAAGGATGCAGCAAATGGCATCAACGATGTCAATTTCTGCATCAAATGTGCCCTGTCGTCTGCCTCGAGCAGATTGTATGCCATGTTGGCACCGATGAGGCGATGACCAGTTGCAGCAGCCTCCCGATGTCTCGGGGCACAATCCCGGTGTACCGTGTATCCGCAAGCTTGTGAGATTGGTGAGATTGAAAGCGAGAGGAAGGGCAACTTGCTGCTGATAAACCTGTTGTTGGCAAGGCTGAAGTCTTCCATGGCCGCCGATATGGGCGGGAATGCTGCACACGTTGGCGAGCCCCAGCTGTTTTTTTTTTTTTTTTGAGAGCGCCGTAGGGATTGATGGCGAGGAAGAGGTAGTGCAGGGCCGACATGTGAGCGAGCGACAGGCCCCGTGAAGCTGTTTTTCTTGAGATGGGGCAGCTGGCCAGGAATCGGTAGGCGGGCCGGATATCCCGGGCCGAAAGCAGCCCAGCAAGAGAACGAACTACACCACGTCGTAATTTAATTAGTACCACCTCGGCAGATTTGTACGGGCAGCTCCAGCTTAAATACCACGGTATGAACCAGAACTTCGCCGAGGAAAGCACGCTCGTACTCCGAGCCACTGTGGAGGCAAAGGCGGTTGGGACATACCTTCTGGCTGGGCCCCTCCCCAAGGGCCTGTAACCCCAAGGTCGTTAAGTTGTGTGGGGGGCCAGAATCGGAGCAACATGTCCTTTTTTAGTATACTCTATAGTTTCCAATGCCTTTGAAAAAAATACGTCCTCCGGTTTGACCCCTCTCACCGATGGTGATCCACCGCGCCTCCGCCGTCGCCGCTGTTCCCCAGGGACTCCATAGCGCGGCGGGGGGCGCGGATGTCTTCCCCGAGCAGATCGCGCAGGGGCTCGTCCCGTCGAGACTCCGAGCCATCTCGGGAGGACTCTCGGAGGGAGAGCGCGCTGGAACTAGATCTCCAGGCCAAGCTGATCCGACGATACTACCTGCTCTACCTCATGCAAGCTTCGCCGGAGGAACGAGATGCGATGTGCGAGCTCGTTGGGTGGCGCCCCCCACTTCCCCGAGATCTTCCGAGGCAGATCCGCTACCTGGAGGCGCGGGTCGCGGCCGGCGAGCGGGGGAATGGGATCCCACCGCCGTAAATCATCCGGTGGTGGAGCGCCGCCATGTCTCGCTCTTCTGCGCGAAGGGAGATGTGACGGAGCACCATGTCCTGTTCCATGGTGGAACCAGACCGATTTTGGGCTCCAATCCGACCGAGCGCCCTGTTCATGGCGGGGCCTCCTCGATCTCCTACCATGGCGGGCCATGGCGGCCAGGATGGAAGCCCCACGCGGGACGACGAGAGAAGTACAGATTCCCCCTCCATCCACTATTCTCCAACCACTTCACTTACTCCACTGCTCAGACCTTCGCCGCCAAGCTCGATCCACCTAGATCCGCGGCGGCTCGGCGGAGGTTTACTATGGCGTCGGTGTCGGCGGATGGCAGAGAGGAGGCGCAGGGAGAGGAGATGTACTCGGAGGTTGAGCTCGGCGGAGGAACAGGAGATGGCGGCGTGCGAGGAAGTGCCAGAGTTCGGCGAGGTTGGCGTTGGCGATTGGGGAAGGTTTGGGCTACGCTCGCCGAGAGGGCAGGCCCAACCGCTTCTCCAACTCCGGCAGAGGGCGAGCTTTGCATCGGCTCCATCATCGTCAGCACATCCTGGCGAGTCGGGTCCTCGGCTTGTGGCGAAGCCTCGCGCGGAGGCGCGGGAGGTGAAGCCTGGTCCGAGGAGATTCGTCAAGCTCTCCAAGCTTCTGGCGATGTCCAGCTCCTCGGAGGAGGAATGCAAGGGGAAGGTGGCTTGCGTGGATTCGTCTGTGGAGTCGGCCAGACCCAGCGGTCCGAGGAAGACGAAGACAGGGAGACCACGGAAGCCGCGAACTGCATTCGAGCTGGCCCAGGAAGCAGCTCATTGCAGTGCTCCCAGGGTCTGGCAACCAGTGCAGAGTGCTCAGGGATTCAACAAAACAGAGGTTCAGTCGATAAATGGCTTGATTCAATTAAGCTACCATGCCAGATTCTTGGAGGAGATCGTCCAGCAACTTCGTCAGTTACCGCTAGAACACTGAATGATGAAATTCAGTTATCTGCTCCTCTGCATGTCCAAGTTCAGAGAAAAGTCATGGTGGAAACTGTACAAGCTTCTAGAAGTTCTGAGCAGAGGAATCCAAAAACATCAAGATTAGTGCTCTGGAGGGGTCCAGAACCCAGTGAGACCCAGTTGGTGGGTGGTGGAGATTGCTCTGGTGGTGTGGAGGACTTTTTCCAACAACTCTGGCATATTCCATGGCATCCACCAGGCCATCCCCCTCGCAAAGCCAGTATAAAAAGGGGAGCCTCCTCTTTTAGGGTTCCTCTTTTGGCCTCTGTGGTGGCGGCGGAGGAGATCTCTGGGGAGAGCCACCTTGGAGTGGAGCTTTGCTCTGTAGATCCTTTAGCAATCATGGCTGGTCGTGGAGGCTACAAAGGGAGAGGCAGAGGTGGAGGAGGGAATAACCAAGAGCAATGGCAACAACAGCCAGGGCAGATGCAACCTTTCCAACAGCAACAGTAGATGCCCATGGAATTTCCTCAACCTGGTGCTTATGGATATCCTCAGCCTTATGGGTTTGCTCCAGGACCTATGCCTCCTCCTTGGGCTTTTAATGGACCATACCAGCAGTTCCCCCCTAATCCTGGTTTTGGTATGCAATCTAACCAATGGCTTGCCTCTCAGCAACCTGGCTTTCAGCAGCAGTCCCAGCAACCTCCAGTTCAGCAGTAGCAGCAGCCGCAGCAACAGCAGCAGCAGCCTACATCTGGTGGAGATATGTTAGGCAAGGCAAAAAATTCAGCTAGAGGAAAGAAGAAGCTTGGATCTACCCAGCATAATTCTCCTTCTGCTGTTTCTTCCAATGCAGTTCAGATGAGCTATACTGACACTATCTGTATGTGTTGTGGAGAACCAGGTCACCATCAAGATGCTTGTGGTAGGACTGCTATGTGTTTCATCTGTAAGGCAACTTCTCACCTGGTGGATGAGTGCCCAGTCAGAAAAAGACCACACCAGCTTGCCAAGTATGTTGGAAGTGGAGCTCCAGGCTTAGGTTTCTATCACATTGAGATGCCTGAGTTAGTGATAAATCCAGTTGGGTCCACTAGGAATTGTGGCATTGTGATAATTGAGGGAGGAGAAGTTACTAGTGAAGAACTTTATGAAGAGTTTGCTCAGATATATAAAACCAATTGGCCATGGCAAATCAGGGAGCTTGGGCAGTCAGATGTGTATTTGGTAAAATTCCCACCCCACCTTAAGGTAGAGGAGGTTATTGGCTATCCCAGATTTGGCCTTAAGAAGAAAGGCATCTGGGTCAAGGTGGAAGCTTGGAATGATGACCCAGAACCTGTAGAAGTGCTCAAGGAAACCTGGATCAAAGTGACTGGCCTGCAAACAAAGTGGTGTGAGTGGACTAGTCTTGACCAAGCTGTGTTTGTTTGTGGTTTGTTGCTAGAAGTAGATTGGCTAAGTGTGTTTAGAAACAATGCCCAAGAAGTCAGGGTGAAAGTTCACTGCAGGGATCCCTCTAAACTACCCCCTGGGAGGCTGTTTGGATATCATGGGAACCTTTTTCATTTGGGTTTCACCTTGGAAAGTGTTATTCCTACTAATGAAGATAATGATGACTTGCTTGGAGAAGAGCTGGAAGATCAGGGCAGGAGAGATGCTGAAGGGAGTAATCAGGGTGGACAGGATAATGGTGGTGGCCCAGGAGCTATTGCAAGGCCTCAGTCTTTCTCACCTGGGAATATCTCCCAAGCCTCCACAAATGATCAATACTCCCAGAAGGGACAAGGTATGGAAACTCCTCTTGGAGAGAATGGTGCTCCTCAAGGGGCAAGTGCTTCTGATGTCTACCAGATACTTCTACAAAGAGGTTTAGTTGACCAAGAGGGTGCTTTTGTGTGGGACAAATCCCCTGATCCTAGTACTGTTAAGGATGAGGTGAAGAAGTTTTGGTACAGTGAGAAAATGCTTCAGGGCAATTTGGCCAACCAGATGGAAGAGGCTGCTCCAGATGGTGCCCAGGATGTGAATCTGTCTGATGATATCATGCCAGATGTGGAGATACCTTTTTTATCTGCTGATCAAGTGACTGAAGAACAACCTGTCAAGAGAAGATCCAAGTGGGGACCTGTGCAACCTGTTAGGCAGAGCAACAGGATTGACAGATCCAAGAACGTCATGGAGAAGGCCCAGGAGATGAAGAAAATTAACAACCTGGAGATTCCCAGGATGAAAGGTATTATGTCTAACAATCCTTTTAATGTTTTACAAGTTAATGAATTAGATAATGCTGCCAAAATAGTTGGTATCAACTTAGATATAGAGACTGATAGTATGAACTCTGCCTGCTCCTCCCCTAGAGCTGCTTCCTTGTCTGATAAGGTGCAAGAGGAGCTTGCTGAGGAATGGATAGATGTTATTAGGAAATCTCGGGGCAAGCACCCCAAGAAGTTTTATCCATGATATGTGCCTTTTGGAATAGTAGGGGTATTTCTGCCCCTGGTAGGAAGCTTTTTATTAATGATAACTTAGTACCTTTGAATTTAGATTACATTGGCTTCCAAGAGACAAAGAAAGGAGAATTTACTAACTCCTTTCTGAAAAACCTTCTAGGTAATAGAAACTTTGTTTGGAATTTCTTACCAGCAGTAGGTACAGCTGGTGGTATTCTAGTTGGTATTAATGCTGATCTCTTAGAGGTTTTAGCCTGGGAGATCAAAACTTTCTCTGTGAGTGCTGTAGTTAAAAATAGGAGGAACGACTTTATTTGTAGGATTACTACTATTTATGGCTCTGCATATGAGGAAAAAAACAGGAGTTCATCTCTGAACTTCATGAGCTTTTCCTTAATTGGGAGGGTCCTGTTCTGATAGGTGGTGACTTTAATCTAGTTAGATTTATTGAGGATAAAAATAATGGTAATATAGATTTTAAATGGGCTGATAAATTCAATGCCTGGATAGAAATGTGGGCCCTTATGGAAATAGGGGTCTCTGGTAGGAATTATACTTGGGGAAATAATCAAGAGAATCCTGTTATGTGTAAGTTAGATAGAATTTTCTGCTCTACTTCCTTTGATAGTTGCTTTCCCTTGGCTAGTGCTAGGGTGCTTTCTAGATCAGGTAGTGATCACACACCCCTTGTTTGGGAGTCTGGTGAGTCTAGAATTCCAAAGAAAGGAGGTTTTAAACTTGAAAAGTGGTGGCTAGTTATCCCTGAGTTTACTTGTTTGGTAAATAGGGCTTGGAACTTAGAGGTTGACAGTAATAATGTAATTGATATCTGGCAACAAAAGCTTAGGTTGTTTAGGAGATTAGCTAAGGGGTGGAGTAGCAATTATGAGGCTGCGGCTAGAAAGCAGAAGAAGGATTTAATGAGAGAATATGATGTTCTTGATATTAAGTCTGAAACTTGTTGTATCCTTTCTCACTCTGAGAGAGAGAGATGGGACTACATTCTTAGAGAGTTGAACTCCTTTTGGATCCTAGAGGAGACTAAAGCTAGACAGAGATCGAGAGATAGGAATATTATAGAAGGGGACAGGAACACAACATATTTTCATGCTGTGGCCAATCAGAGGAGGAGAAAGAAGTTTATTCATGTCTTAGATGGCCCTGAGGGTCCTGTGACTGAGAATAAGGATATGCTCAAGGTAGCTACTGAATACTATAAAGATTTGTTTAGAAAAGAAACTAGACCTGGTATTAGGCTCCAGGATACTTTTTTCTCTGAGGATGAGAAGGTATCCTTGGAAGAGAATATTATGTTAGGAAGTGCCTTTACTCAGGAGGAGGTCAAAACTGCAGTCTTTGGATCCTATGCAGATGGAGCCCCTGGACCTGATGGCATTCCTTTTATGTTTTACCAAAAGTTTTGGGAGGTGATTAAAAATGATCTGATTAATATGTTTAATGCTTGGTTTGCAGATGATCTAGATTTATATAGGTTCAATTTTGCCATGATTACTCTTATTCCTAAAGAAAATGAGGCTAGATCCATGAAAAAGTTTAGACCTATTAGTCTGTTAAACTGCTCCTTCAAAATTTTCACCAAAGTCTTGACGAATAGACTAGCTAAAATCATAGATAGGCTTATTTCCTATCATCAATCTGCCTTCATTAGAGGGAGATAAATTTTCTAGAAAGTGTGGTTACTGCGCATGAGGTAATCCATGAGGTACATAAAAATAAAGACAAAGAGTTAGTTTTAAAACTTGACTATGAAAAAGCATATGACAAAGTTAATTTGGATTTCCTTTATGAAATTTTAGAACTTAGAGGCTTCAACCCTACTTTCATTAGGTTTATTAGACAGATTACTCAGGGAGGGTCTGTTGGGGTAAAGGTGAATGATATTGAGGGTGATTTCTTCTTAACTGGTAAAGGTCTAAGACAGGGGGACCCCATTGCCCCTCTCTTATTCAATTGTGTTGTAGATGTGTGACATAGGCATCCCCAATGGGCCTGCCGAAGGTGGTACCCGGGGTTTATTGAAGGCCCAGGACTCGAAGAATAAGAAGATTCGGAAGCCCAATTAGTGTTAAGGAAAGATAGATTGTATTAGGAAGTATAGAGACTTTTAATCTTACGGGATGGGTACGAAACCCTCCCGAACTCTGTAACTTGTGTATTACGAAACCCTCGGCTCCACCTCCTATATAAGGGGGAGAGGGACAAAGAAAGGATCGAATCTATTGTCAACAGAACCCTAGTTTTTACAATCAGCGAGTACTTTTCGGCTGAAACCTTCGAGATCTACTTGCTCTCTACTTCTAGCAAAACCCTAGTCTACAATCCGTAGACATTGATAAATTAATCCTTTGTCAATTGGCGCCGTCTGTGGGAATTATAGGTTGCAAGGAACTGATCTCGATGGCACGTCCAGAATCGTCGACTTCGTCGGTGGCTAGCAATGCGATGGATCGAGGTAAACGGGAAAAACTGATCTAGTCGATTTTATTCCTCACCCGCCCTCCCGTTTGGATGCATGTGCCTATCTGGAGGAGCCCATCGTTATGACGTTCGGAGAATTCCGATTTGCCGTCAACAAAGAAGGATACTATCGTCTCGAAGTTCTGATCTCGTCGGAATTTTCAGCGATCGATTCTGGCTTTTCATCGAGTGATGAGGAGTTTTCGTCGCCTCGCTTCGTCGGCACCAAGCCAAGCGGAAAGCTCGCCAAGATCTTCAGCGACACATCTTTCGAGTCGTCTGCGGACTCCGTTATAAGCAATGATTCCGATAGCTTCGACAGCTTCAACTTCATCGACAAATCTGCTGCCATCGGAAAGGTCTTCACCAATCTCTATGATGGTGTCACCAATCCCGACAAAAATCAATACTCAAAATATCATCAAGTCTATGCAATTGAAGAGGCAAGCCGAGCAGAACCAGAAACGTCGAGGCTTTCGATGATTTGGGAAACCCATACGTCGATCCCGCTCTCGAAGAGGCCTAGGCACTAAATATGTCGGGTCTTCACCTCGCGAAAGAGTCCAACTCCCGCAAGCAGCGTGGGATAGGGCTGCAAGAGCCATGGATGGTTCAGAACCAATGACCACCACTGCTACTGCAGAAGAATTACAAGCCTATCAATATAGACTTGCGCGTGTGAGTAGGGAGCTGGAAAAAGAGACGCATCCCCGAATAGAAGAAAGAGGCAGCATCCGCGTCAAGCGGCGTCGAGCGAGCTCGGCGACAATCGGAACTTCGGGAGATAGTCACAGAGAAGCCCGGAGGAGAGCAAGATCTCGGCTGCAAAATATACCCGAAGCAGAGAGAGGCAACATAATTCAAAATCTCGACATGTCCTTCATGACAATTGATAACAGGGGAAATATCATCCCAAAAACACCAGAAGCTGGATACATGGCAACTCAAGCTTATATCCTTGCGTCCAGACCACCCCCTGGGGACCCGAGAGAAGCATTGTTTAATATGGCAATGGCTGGAGTTGGAGTTATGGGAACAACATTTGCAGCTACACCTCCCGAAGGAACTCCAAGACAAAATAGTCCACGACCCACGACAGCAGTGGAAGATCCACCAAGGACAAGTGGAGCAAGGGATACGACGGCACAGGCAAGGGTGGATAGAGCGCGACAAGAAAGAAGAGAACATCGGCAATCACAGAAGTCGCCGATGAAGATATGTGCGGGTTACCATGTTTTACAAGACGAGTTCGAAAAACTCGAGTCCCGAAAGGGTTTAAGTTACCCGAAAATTTCAAGAAATTCGACGGCCTACAAGATCCTGAGGATTGGCTCGTTGATTACCTCAATATGGTGAAGTTGGTAGGCGGAACCAGAGCAACAGCCATGCATCCAAGTACACTTGAGCGGTGCCGCACGATCTTGGATAAAGAAGCCCCCCAGTTCCATCGACAGGGATAATTTCGAAGATATCTTCGTGAAGAACTTCCGATCCACCCGCAAGAAACCCGTCATTGGAAGAGCGAGGCGTGCGAGGCAGAAACACGACGAATCGATGAGAAAATATATACGAGGTGGAACATCATTAAAAACTCGGCAGAGGATATATCCGACGAGAGAGCAATAGACGCGTTCGTGGCAGGAATTCGACGAGGAGATTTCGTCGAGGACTTAGGGAGAACCAACCCTAAGACAATATCAACACTGATGGAGATAGCAAACAAGTGGGCAGATGGAGAAGACGCGATATACAACAAGCGACATAGGTCACCGGAGGAAGATCGCGGTCGAAATTTTCAAAATAGAAGGCGATTTTCTCGCCAGTTTACAATAATGATGCTCCTGGCCATATATCGGCTGGTTTCCGAGGAAATTCTGGAGGAAATAATCGAGATGATTACCAAAGGAGTAACGAGCAAAGTGACTCGAGAGGTGATTTCCGTGGTAACAGCAAAATAGTGGACCAAGGTTCCAAAGACCCTATGTGTCTCCCGAAGAAATGATGAACGGGCCCTGTCATATGCACTTCTATCTCGACAATAATGGAAAAAGACAGTCAGGCATCTCCAAAGATTGTCGCAATTTCCAAGCAATGTTGCGAGCCGCAGGGATCGCCAATGCCCAAGCAACGAATAGAAACCCCCAGGGGCCAAGGAGTGAGATCTACCTCCCACCTCCTCCCGCAATAACGGACGAAAATCGGCACCAGCTCAGAATAGCGGCAGCACCACATCCACCTCCATATGTTGACCCCAACTACAATGGTGCGGTCTCGATGATTCAGAAGCTAGGCCATCTAACAGGGCGCAGAAGGTAATCTCGCGGCAAGTGTTCATGGCAGAGAAGATGCCCCACCAGTTGAGTACCTAAATTGGTCGGGGCAAGACATTGGCTTCACAATTGCGGATCATCCGCAAAGATGTTCCTCGACCAGGCAACTGCACTCATCCTACCCGCAGTAATCGCTGTTTTTGATGTGTCGAGAGTTTTTATAGATGCGGCAGCAGCTTAAACCTTATGTATGCAGATACATTGAGGAAGATGAACATATCCTGGCAAATCTAAAACCAACCGACACACGTTTCCATGGGATCACGCCAGAGAAGCCAAGTTATCCGCTAGGCAAGATCAATCTCGACGTTCAGTTTGGGACCCGAGAGAACTACATGATAGAGAATCTGGAGTTTGAAGTTGTGGATTTCCCGTCGCAATATCACGCCTTGTTGGGACGACCAGCATATGCCAGGTTTATGGCGGTACCTCATTACACGTACTTATTATGGAGGTTGCCTGGACCTAAGGGACCAATCACAATTAAGGAAGTTTCGCACTAGCCGATAAGTGCGACAGTGATTTTCATCGACTATCGAAACCTTCGGGATGCAAGCAAATATATGGCGCCAAGGCTCACCGATTATGATGTGCTGCGGATACAGGGAGATCACTCAGGGAACCAACCTTTAATACCGCCAAGGATTCAAAAGAGGTGCATCCACCCGACAGACCCAAAGAAAACGACATCCATTGCAAAACATGGATCTCGCATAGGAAAATCGCTCGTCGAGATCCTCCGTGAGCACCGGAAAATCTTCGCATGGTGTCCATGACATGCCAAGAGTACCCAGGGAACTTGCCGAGCACCACCTCAACTTGGATCCTCTCGCGAGACCAATCAAACAACCTTTGCGCGTTTTTGAACCAAACCGCAAAGCTATGCTATCAGAAATAGATCGACTCAAAGATGCTGGTTTTATTAAAGAGATATCTACATAAGCCACGTGGGTAGCTAACCCGTGATGGTGCGAAGAAAACACGAAAGTCCTTCGCATGTGTGTCGACTTTACGTGTCTCAATAAACACTGTCCCAAGGATCACTTTCCCCTCCCAAGGATCGATCAAATCATCGACTCCACGGTAGGATGTGAACGTCTTTCCTTCTTGGACGCGTACTCTGGTTATAACCAGATCAGATTAAAAGAAGATGATGGAGCAAAAACAGCGTTTATAACACCTTACGGCGTGTTCTGCTATAGAACAATGCCCTTTGGTTTGAAAAACGCGGGAGCAACATATCAGCGGATGATGCAGAAGTGCCTTGCGACACAGATCGGAAAATGTACAAGTTTATATTGACGATGTCGTGATAACATCAAAAAAGGGGACAACACTGATCGAAGATTTGAAAGAAACCTTCGACAACCTTGACAAGTTCCTTGTGAACCCGACAAAGTGCTCTTTTGGAGTTCCTGGGAGAACTTCTCGGGTTCCTAGTATCGGCAAGAGGGATTGAAGCCAATCCAGAGAAAATACAGGCCATCGTAACTATGAGGAAGCCGACAAAGTTGAAAGAAATACAACAATTGAAAGGGCGAGTCGCAGCTTTGCGTCGTCGGTCGGGAGAAAAAGCGCCCGTTCTATGCATTGATCAAACAAGGAGAGAAATTTCAATGGAACGAGGAAGCAGATAGGGCTTTCGAGAATCTCAAGCGCACAATTTCGACACCACCAATCTTGGTGGTGCCTAAAGAGAAGGAACCCCTCCTGCTATACATTGCAGCCACGCCTCAAGTGGTCAGCACGGTTTTGGTAGAGAGAGAGAGGAAGAAGGAAAGCTCCATGGAGTACAAGCGCATATATTATCAGCAAGTATTGTCGCCTCAAAACAGCGGTACCCTCAATACCAGAAATTGGCGTATGGAGTATTTACGACAGCAAGAAAATTGTGTCGTATTTTCGGCGCATCCGATAATAGTGGTCAATGAAGCTCCTCTGTCAAATATACTAAACAACCCGAAGCTACGGGTCGTGTCTCCCTTTGGGGAATAGAGCTTTCCCTTGGGACATCACGTATGAAAAAGAAAAGCAATAAAGTCACAAATCCTACCATTTCATCGCAGTGGATGGAGCTACAAAACACGGGGCCTCCATTTATCGAGAACCTAGACTATGAACTTTGATGGGTCCAAAAGGTTAGAAGGCGCCTGAGCAGGCGTAATACTAGTATCACCTGAAGGCGACAAACAAGTATGTCTTACGGATGACGTTCCAAAACGCGTCTAACAATGAAGCAGAATATGAGGCTCTCATACACGGATGAAGATGGCGGAAGCGGTGCAACTCGAAAAATCTTTGGCGACTCACAGTTAGTAGCACAACAGGTTATGAATAAATGTGATGCACAACGAGAGTATGATAGCATACAAGGAGATGTACAATGAGCTAGAAAAGTTGTTTGATGGATGCGAGGTAAACCACATCAGCAGGTTGAGCAATGACGAAGCCGATGTTCTAGCAAACATCGGGTCTCAATGTCTCGCTATCCCTCCAGGCGTGTTTTGGGAAGAAATAAGCGAGAGATCAATGAAGCCAATGAAAACAAAGAAGAAGGAGAAGGAAGAAAAACCTTCGAGTGTCACCAAAGAATCATTGGAAGAAGAAGATGAACAGGAGCTAGTCATGATGGTGCAAATTCCATGGATGCAGGCGTACATATCATACATCTTAAGGAAAACAATACCCGACGATCCAGTTGAAGCAAGGCGAGTAATCGGACGATCTAAAGCTTTTACTGTGATAAAAGGGGAGTTGTACAAGCGAAGTATTTCTGTGTGCTACAGAGATGTGTCACACCCGAAGAAGGAAGGACCATCCTGAAAGATGTACACGAAGGAATATGTGGGCATCACGCAAGCAGCCGAGCTATCGCGGCTAAAGTCTTCAGGGCAGGATTTTATCGGTTAACAGCAATTGAGAATATGCAAAGGAAATAGTGCGAACTTGCGACGCGTGCCAGAGATTCGCCGCTAAACCTCACTCTCCGGCAGCAGAACTGATGCCAATCCCACTATCTTGGCCCTTTGCTCAATGGGGTCTCGATATGGTGGGAAAACTACACAAAGCTTCGCCAGGAGGATATGAGTATATGCTCGTTGCTGTCGACAAATTTACCAAGTGGATAGAAGCAAAGCCGATAAATTCACCGGACGGCGCGTCGCAATCAAGTTTGTGAAAAGCATTGTTTTTCGATTTGGAGTTCCCCATAGCATCGTCAGACAATGGCAGCAATTTCACCTCCAAGGAGTTCAAAGCGTATTGCGAAGAAGTGGGCATTAAATTGAGTTTTGCGTCCGTTGCACATCCACAGACCAACGGTCAAGTCGAGAAGCCAATGGCATCATCTGCAATGGTATCAAGAAGCGCCGTTAGGACCATTGGAAAAAGCTCGGCATACTTGGCCGGAGGAGCAAGTGTGTTGTGAGTATTCGAACAACACCAAACACGGCGACGCAGAGACGCCATTTTCCTGGTCCATGGAGCTGAAGCATCCTGCCGATAGAAATAGAGCATGATTCTCCAAGAGTTACAGAATATGATGAAGAAACTTCGAGAAGAGCTTTGGAGGATGATGTCAACGCACTTGACGAAGCTCGAGACGAAGTATTGTCACGAGTCGCCAAATACCAACAGGACCTGAAAACATCCGACGATTGCGACCAAGATCTTTTCAAGTTGGGGACTTGGTTTTACGACTCAATTAAAAAAGCCATGAAAAACTTGAGTCACCGTGGCTTGGACCTTACATCGTCACAGAGGTAATCGAAGGAGGAGCATACAGAATCAAGGACAAGAAGACGGGGATTGCTGAGCCAAACCCTTGGAACATGGCGCAGCTCAGGCGTTTTTACGCTTAGATGCCGAAATATAGTCTCCTCTGTAAACATACAATGTACTGAAACGCCCGCGAGTTTTCAGACGCACTCTTTTCCTTTTTCGGGGCACCGAGTGGGGCGGGAAGGTTTTTAATGAGGCGGGCTCGCGGTGCTGCAATATAATAAAGATAGTGGAATTACATATCTTTTCGACAGCTCGGGGGCTTCACCGAAGATACAATATATATATACACAATGTCGACAAATACAATCTGCAAAATATCTCGCCTTGGTATAAAATACCTCGCCAAACAAAAATATGTCGCCAAATGGCGATCAACATAAAGCTCGGGGTTTCGCACCCGCTAAAATAGTGCACAAATATAATATATCTTGCCTTGGGACAATCTCGCATTATAAAAAGAAAAACATCGCCATCAAAACGCCCGGGGGCTTGGCATTGAAAAACAGAAATATAGTGACTTTACAATGTAGATTATGTCTACTATACACAAGATACAATCCTTGGAGCAACAAATCTTCAAGGGTTACCCAGTATATTATCTATCGTCAGTCGTTCATTATTTATCGCGCGAGTGCTATGTTCAACATAGCTGCCCTTCACGAAGAATTCGGCATCCATCCGAAGAAGTTCATCCATCATATCTTCGGCAACAGGGGTCACAACATCGTCATATTTTCTGAAGTTCTTCCTCCTCTTCGCCATCTTGGCCAGGCACTTTGGAACAACTTGACCCACGTCCAACTTCGGGTAGCATTTTTATCATGATCATAGCAAACCTTGCGCCAGCAGCCTAATTGGGCAAGCACAAAGCCGTGGATTCGAGGAGCATCCGAAATTTGTCCATTAAAGCAGGAAGAGTCTCTGGCATCTTATTGCGAGGAAACATGGTGCCATAGACCAGAGACAAGGTCCTTGTACAAAAGTCGAGATAATCGCGAACCTGAAGCGCGCGATCCTGAAACCTGACGATCTGGCGAGTCCGTTCAGGCATGCCCCAAAAATTTGAACCATGATCATGCGCAAGCCGGAGAAGTGCATTGGATCGAGCTTCGACACGTTCATCTTCGGTAGTAGCATCCAAGAAGGAACCTATTTTTGAAAGAATCAACGGGCAACGAGGAGACATGCAAAAAAGAAAATGAAGCATGACAAAGATAATGAAGCACACCTGCCATATCCAAGCTAGCATCTGCAGCAGTTGAAGCATAAAATTCTCTCGAGATGTAGCTGCAACAGCCTCAGCAACCGCGGAGTCCTTTTCAGCTATGGCATCTTGAGCATGTTGGAGTGCAACTTTTTCCCTCTCGGAGGATTTCCGAGATTGTTCCATGAGCATAATCGACTGCCTCTTCGTAGATTGAAGTTGCTGCCGAAGCTCTTCCAAATCTTGCGCTGAGTCTTTACCCGACGAATCCTCAACAAATTCGACAGCGACAGGCTTTTTCTTCAAATGGGATGAAGGAAAAACCTCGGAAGGACCAGGAGTTGCAGTATTGTCAAAAATCAACTGAAAACAAAATTTTCGACATCAATCATTAAGCAAAGATAGATTTCCATTCATTCTGAAAGTATGTACATGTCTATTACAAAAGGACCTATAGACAACTACTGAAGCAGCCACCGCCAAGAACACTATGGCGACAGTGCCAAAAGAGGGGAGAAACTAAAAGGAAAAAAGCAAAAGTGGTCTACTTGACCTCCGGCTTTGAAGAACTCGGAGCAGGCGCTGGCTTATATCCAAGGGTGGCAAGGATCTTCTTCGAGTTGGGTTTTGCCGCTTTAATTAGCGACTGCCATTTCTTCGTCTCGATATCCTCTGCGTCGCCAACCCTTGCCCAGTCGACGTTTTGTTGGCTATTAGCAACCAAGGCCATTGTACCTTCGACTCCAACTTTTAATCCTTCTTGGCGAAGTTGGAGTCCAAGGTCTTCTTGAGAAGTGAAGCACTTGGCGAGATCAATGAAGATTGCGGGTTCCTCCTTCTTCTTGAAAAAATAGGGGAAAAGCCGTGACAGGCCAATTTCGGCTTCAGCAAGGCCGTCACGAGCTTCAGTACCATGGATTTCAAGGAGGGAAAGCGCATCAAGGAGCTGGTCACCCTCAGGATTTTCCAGCTCATACTCTTGGTGTGTTCTCCCTGCTTAAAGCATAAAAAAGAGTTCATCGTGGGGAAAAAAGGGACCAAAACATGATGCAAAAAAGCAGCAAGGGCGTGGACACTTACTAACAAAACGTCGACTTTGTGACTCCAGTCGACTAAGGATTTCTTCTTCGCGAGCAGAATGCTGAGCTATATTTTCTTCTAGAGCCTTTTTTGCGTCGTCGAGTCTCTTTTGAAGATCCTCGAAAGTAGCAGCATCTGCTTCAGCTTTCATGCGTGCCGTTTCGCTTTGCTCTAGCTCAGCAGCAAGAGCGTCAGCACGTTTGTTGGCTTCCGCAAGTTTTTCTAACATAAAAAAGCGAGTAAAGTACTGCAGCAAAAAAGAGTGATGAGTATATTCGACAAAGGCAAAAGGGGTACCTTCAAATTTGATGGCATATTCGCGGTACCCGATAAATTGGGTACCGAAACGGATAAGCTCCTTCATGAAAGGCTAAAGAAAGATCATAAAAAGAGGATCAATATAAGAAGTGGAAAAGTTCGACATCATGAAGAAACAGAGGAAGTTCAGAAAAATGAAGCCAATACAGAACAAAAAAGATAACTTACTTCTTCCATCAAAGGAGTCGAGGAACAACCAGCTAGTATGGTTGGTTCCTTGGTTGATTCTACCCTGGCTCTCTTCGGGAAGGAGCCTGGGGGCTCAAAGCTGGTGTTGGATGTTCAGGGTTTTGTTGAGGAGGTGAAGTTTCATCGCCATCGTGGCGAGCTTCGAGACAACTAAAGTACGAGACGTGCTCGTTCGAGCAGTCTCGTCAATAGGTGCATCTTCCTCTTCATCGCCACTGCAACAAATACAGCGACAGGATAAATAGCAATCTCAAAAAGCATCGACAAAAAGAAAAATATAATGCATTAAAAACTTACGAGCTAACGAGAGCAGCTTCGTATAGATCCAAAGCTTCTTTCTTAGCGTCAGGCGTAGCTTCTTCGGCACGGGCAGCACCGGCTTTGGAGGTACCGGTGTCAACAGCGTCGTCTCTTTTCCTCTTGCTCCTAGGAGAAGCAGCTGAAGGAGGCGAGCGTGTCGATGAAGTTGCCTCGGCCTCGGCGTCCTTTTTAGAGGATGCCGCAGATTTTCGAGAACCTGCGGCCTCACTCTCAGGGCGAGACATACCCTGGTTGTCGTCGGTGACAACGGCCCTTTCTTCGACTTCTCCACCTCCGGGAAGGGGAGGAAGAGGTGACGCAGTTGCATGATCCTATTCAAAGACAGAAAAAGTATCGGCATGAAGTGTTTGAAGGAAAAAGATAGAAGGAAAATAAAGACATGAACAAAAATATTACCTGCGGGAGTGCGTTGGTGGCGCTGTATGGCGTCACACCGCAAGAAGTCGGGACGACATCTTTCTTGCTCAGTGACGAGATTTTTCGGACAAGTTTCTCCAAATCCTTGACCGACAAATCCGTCGAAAAGCGATCGCCACCTTCATCGCCAGCGTACATCCAAAGAGGGTTTTTGCGAGCTTGAAGAGGCTGCACCCTAATTCTAAGGAAATATGTCGTGATTTGGATACCCGATAATTCTTGTCCTCGAGTATTTTGGAGCTCGTGGATGCGAGTCATCAGGGCCTCTGTCGCCGCTTTTTCTGCGTCGGTAGCCTCTATATCCCAAGATCGGCGGCGACAGATTTTTTCGGCACCGTCAAAAGGAGGAATGTTATCTTCAACAGAGCCGTGGTTTTCTTCACGGATGTATAACCATTTCTTGCGCCACCCTTGAACTGAATCAGAGAATTTGACGTTGAAATATTCGACGTCAGGCGGAAATTACAACGCCGCCTATGTTATAGGCGACGCTGGAGAGAGCCATTACGGCGACAGAAAAAGATGCGTTTCCAGAGGGACCAATTGGGCTGGACCCCAAGGAAAGATTCACACAATGTGATAAAAATAGCAATGTGGAGGATGGAATTGAGAGTGAGATGGTGAAGTTGCAGTCCATACATGAACAACAACCCGCGAAGGAAGTCATGAATGGGAGTGGAAAGACCACGGATGAGGTGGTCGACAAAACTAACCCGGTATTGCATCGGCGGAGCTGGGTAGCTTTCTTCCTTGGGGAAGCGAAGCGCATCTTGCTTCCCGCTGATGCCGAGCCAGCAGGTTGACATCTTGTTGGGAGATCTTGGATCTCTCCCACTCCAAGCTTCCCAGATCTTCGGTTGCCATCTTTGTTGCAGTAGCGTTGTGCTTGGTGAGTTTGCGCGGTGGCATCAACGAGAGTGAAGGCGAAGAGCGCACGAGCGGTGGAGCACAAGGAGTTTTAGGGCGCAATGGAGAAATTTTGCAGAGGAAGAGCAGATGGGCGGCGCAAGCGAAAGTGACAGAGGAAGAAGACGATGGACTTAAATAGAGGTGCGGTGAATCGACGCAACCGTTGGATGGAAATATTACGGAGCAGATGGAGCACACGTGGACAAGGGGTAAAAATGGATTTTCACCGAGAAAAGGCACGGTGCGTGCGCGGAAAAGTGGAGGACGTGTGTCCCCCACTTGCACGACTTTGTCCATCGGAGAGGGAATCTGGACCCATGAGGCAGTGAAAGGAGCGGTTTTCGCATGATTCCAATATAGTAATCATGGCTATCATCAGCAATGACATCACTGAGGTAAAAGAAAAACTCGACTAAGAAGCCTGGTGAAAATATCGACAATGCAAGATTATGTCGAGAGCCTTTGATCAAATACAAGCTTTTGACCAAATGCTCAGGGGCTACTTTGGAAAAGGAGAAAACTTCGAGTATGACAAAATAGAAATGGCGAGAGCCTATGACCAAATGCAAGCATTTGTTCATAGCCTCGGGGGCTACTCCCATCGGGAGCGCTGGTCGCGCACCCGATAGATATGAAAAAGCTCGGGAAGGATTATCAATATAGTGGCAGAAGATATTAATCTGTGGAGCCTACAACCAAGCACAAGTCCTTGGTTGTAGCCTGGGCTACTCCCATCGGGTGTTCGCGTGCCCGATGAATTTAAACCAAAATAAAGAAAAAGTATATTTCGAGTTATGCGATAACTCTACATATACTCCCATCGGGAAGAAGACAAAATAAGTCATCAAATATGACTCAATAAAATGTGCTATTCCAACAGCGAAAAGCACTCGACAATATATTCTCAGAGCGCTAGAAGTCGTGAATAAATCTCGAATGCCGCAAAACTTTGCGAAGGTAAGACCCCAGATCCGTTCGAGCGGCGTGGCACCGTCTCGACGGCGGATTGTTACTTTTTTACGTATCACGATACGAAGAAAATCCTAACGACGCGTTAGGTACCCGATAAAATATGACTGGACTCGACGAATGGTAAGACCTTAAGCGGCACTTGTCGAAGTTTACCAGTATCCGAGATCATGTCCAGGGACGTGATCTTGAAGTAGGTTTTTGCGGATTGCCACTAGAGCGGTTAACTAGTACCTGATCCGTCGATGAACTAGCCCCAATTACCGTTATCCCCGTACAAAATAATATTTGCATATCGAAAGGTTATGCATTAAATTCGACAAGATTATTGAATGATTAAAGTTGGAGATTTTCCCCGATTCTTCGATTCAAGAAAAATCTCGGGGCTAGTGACATAGGCATCCCCAATGGGCTGCCGAAGATGGTACCGGGGTTTATTGAAGGCCCAGGACTCGAAGAATAAGAAGATTCGGAAGCCCAATTAGTGTTAAGGAAAGATAGATTGTATTAGGAAGTATAGAGACTTGTAATCTTACGGGATGGGTACGAAACCCTCCCAAACTCTGTAACTTGTGTATTACGAAAACCCTCGGCTCCATCCTATGGAGCCGAGGGACAAAGAAAGGATCGAATCTATTGTCAACGGAACCCTAGTTTTTACAATCAATGAGTACTTTTCGGCTGAAACCTTCGAGATCTACTTGCCCTCTACTTCTAGCAAAACCCTAGTCTGCAATCCGTAGACATTGATAAATTAATCCTTTGTCAATGTGTTTTCTAGAATGCTAGTTAAAGGGGCAGAAGGTGGTTTGATTAATGGACTCTGTCCTAATTTTCTACCTGGAGGAATTGTCAGTCTGCAATATGCAGATGATACCCTCCTGTTCCTTAAAAATGATCCTAGAGTTGCTTTGAATTTAAGATGGATTCTCACTTGTTTCGAACAGATTTCTGGTATGAGGGTTAATTTTCATAAAAGTGAGTTTATCCCTATTAATATGGACATTACTGAAACCCAACCTTTCCTGGATATTTTCCAGTGTGTCATGGGAGGCTTCCCTGTCAAATACCTAGGTATTCCTCTGCATTATGATAGATTGAGGAGAGAGGACTTGCAACCTCTCATTGAGAACATTCTCAAAAGGATTACTGGTTGGAGAGGGAAACTTTTATCCTCGGCTGCCAAGAGAATTCTCATTCAGTCTTGCTTAGCTAGTATTCCCATTTATCTTCTTTCCTTCTTTAAATTTCCAAAATGGGCTCTACATCTGATTGACACACAGATGGCCAACTTTATGTGGAATGATGAAGAAGGCAATCACAAAATTCATTTAGCCAATTGGCCTTCCATTTGCATGAAAAAAGATTTTGGAGGAATAGGTATTCCAAATCTCCAAGATCTAAACATTTGTTTGATAGGTTCTTGGATTAAGAGATACATCCAGAGCGAAGGGGCTTTGTGGAAAAGGGTTCTAGATGCTAAATACAACACTAAAAAACCAAACATTCTGTCCTGCCATGATATTCAACCTTCCACCTTTTGGAAAGGGGTTATGTGGGCAGCTAAAGCAGTGAAGTTTGGTTATAAATGGCATGTAGGGAATGGTAAATCTATAAAGTTTTGGGAAGATATTTGGTTTGGCAATTCTTCTTTGGCCACTCAGTTATGGGATCTTTATTTTGTTTCTAACCAACAAAACAAAACTATCTTTGATATCTGGGATGGTCAGGAGATTAGAGGTACTTTTAGGAGAACTTTCATTGAGGATATGATGGCTCAATGGTATGAGCTGTTAGAAATTGCTAAAACTATTTCCTTTTCTCAAGATGAAGATCAACCTATCTGGCAGTACACATCTTCTGGTGTTTACTCCTCTAGTTCTTTGTATGCTATTATCAATTTTAGAGGTGTTACTCCTGTCTATTTACCTGCTATTTGGAAACTGAAGATCCCTCCTAGGATCCAAGTTTTCCTGTGGCTTTTTTCTCAGAATAAAATCATGACTAGAGATAATCTAAGGGCTAGAGGTATTCCCAAACCTATGAATTGTGAGATGTGTTCTGAATTTGAGTCAGTTCATCATCTCATGTTTGAATGTGTTGTTGCTAGATCCATTTGGAACTTGTTTGAAGATACTTTTGAAGTGCATGTTACTAATTTTGAATCAATTGCTTCAAAATGGCTGTGTAACAAGAAATTCATGCATTTCAATGTAGCTTCTTCTGTTGTTCTGTGGGGTTTATGGCTTAATAGAAATAGCCTTGTTTTTAATAAAACTACTTGGATAAATGTGAAACAGGTGTGGCGAAGGGTTCTCTTCCTACTTCGGGATTGGCTAAAACCTTTCAAGGAGCTAGAATCTGGAAGAAACGGTCAGTTCATGGACCTGCTGCTAGCCAATTTAAAAGCTCCTCTCTGCCTCCCAGTGGGGTGAGATGCCCCTCCTTCAACTGGATTTCTTCCTGGAACTCAAGCTATGAAGGCAGGGCGACGCTGGCCTATCTCCTGGACAATCCTGGCGAATCTCACAAGATTCACGTGGTCACCTGATCACCTCTGGAAGTTGGAAGATGATCCAGAAAGGATTCCAGGAAAATCTCTGGCGAGCGTTCGAGCAGATTTGGACTAGCATGTGTCTCACTTTATCTGTTGCATGTACTGAGTTAGTTTTGGCTTTAGGTTTCCTTCCCATCTGGGCTAGGTTTCCTTTCTATCTACTCCAGGTTTTTGCTGGTATTTCGGAGTTGGTTGGGATGGCAGCCAATCTCCCCAGCAAAAATCTGTTCTTTGACGTTGGTTTGCGTTTTCGTTCCTGTATCGAACTTGGCTTCTCTTTCAATGAAATTGGAGCTGGGGGGTGACCCCTGTTGATCTAAAAAAAACAATACGTCCTCCTCTTTTTTAGTATACTCTATAGTTTCCAATGCCTTTGAAAAATAACACGTACTCCGTACATTCTTTGCTCTATAGCTAGACAATACGTCCTCCTCAAAATAGGCTTTGGCCTCGTCCAAGAGTTAGGCTTCCGAAACGCGATTTGCGAGCTGCCAAAGCTGAAGTGCCGCCAACATAGGATCCCCCACCGTCCACTCCACGCCATCCCCATGACCAAAGAGAGAGACCACCACCACCGCCATGATGCTCTCGTAGAGCCGCCCGCGCAGTCCAACTTCCCGGGCTGCCGCCCCGGCGTCCACGAACTCGAGCCCATGACTTGACCAACACACCGCAAAGTCGGCTGATTGGATAGAGTAGGACGACACCATGGCCAACAGCCAACCCGACGTGTTCGCCGTCTGAACGCAGTAGAAGGGTCGATTAGGCATGGCCTCCTACCAGCCCCGACCACGCCCTATTAGCCATGCCATCGCGCTGCTGCGCCTAGGCTGCTGCTGATACGCGTAGATGCACACGTCCGTTGGGAACCCCAAGTGGAAGGTATGATGCGTATAGAAGCAAGTTTCCCTCAGTATGAAACCAAGGTTTAGCGAACCGAGCCAAGAAGCACGTTGAAGGTTGATGGTGGCGAAATGTGATGCGGTGCAACAACAGGGATTCCACGCCAACGTGGAACTGCACAACACAACCCAAGTACTTTGCCCCAACGAAATGGTGAGGTTGTCAATCTCACCGGCTTGTAACAAAGGATTAACCGTATTGTGTGGAAGATGATTTTTTGCAAGAAAACAGTAAAACAAGTATTGCAGTAGATTGTATGCTATGTAAAGAATAGGACCGGGGTCCACAGTTCACTAGAGGTGTCTCTCCCATAAGATAAAAGCATGTTGGGTGAACAAATTACAGGGCAATTGACAAATAGAGAAGGGCATAACAATGCATATACATGATATGATAAATATAGTGAGATTTAATCCGGGCATTACGACAAAGTACATAGACCGCCATCCAACTGCATCTATGCCTAAAAAGTCCACCTTCAGGTTATCATCCGAACCCCATTCGCATTAAGTTGCAAAGCAACAGACAATTGCATTAAGTATGGTGTGTAATGTAATCGACAACTACATCCTTAGACATAGAATCAATGTTTTATCCCTAGTGGCAACAACACATCACAACCTTAGAACTTTCTGTCACTGTCCCAGGTGTCAATGAAGGCATGAACCCACTATCGAGCATAAATACTCCCTCTTGGAGTTAAGAGTAAAAACTTGGCCAGAGCCTCTACTAATAACGGAGAGCATGCAAGATCATAAACAACACATAAACAATAGATTGATAATCACCATAACATAGTATTCTCTATCCATCGGATCCGGACAAACACAACATATAGTATTACAGATAGATGATCTTGATCATGTTAGGCAGCTCACAAGATCCAACAATGAAGCACAACAAGGAGAAGACGACCATCTAGCTACCGCTATGGACCCATAGTCCAGGGTGAACTACTCACTCATCACTCGGAGGCGATCATGGCGATGAAGAGTCCTCCGGGAGATGATTCCCCTCTCCGCAGGTTGCGATCTCCCGAATCCCCCGAGATGGGGGCGGCGGCGCGTCTCGGAAGGTTTTCCGTATCGTGGCTCGCTTCGCGACGGAGGCTATTTGTAGGCGGAAGGGCGGTCAAGAGGCGGCACGAGGGCCCAGGACAGGGCCGCGCGGCCAGGGCCCGGCCGCGCGCTCGTCCCGGCCACCTCGTGGCCCCACTTCGTCTTCGTTCTGGAAGCTCCGTGCAAAAATAGGACCCCGGCGGTGATTTCGTCCAATTCCGAGAATATTTCCTTACTAGGATTTCAAACCAAAAACAGAGAGCAACTCGCTTTCATCTTGTTAATAGGTTAGTTCTAGAAAATGCGTAAATACGACATATAATGTGCATAAAACATGTAGGTATCATCAATAAAGTAGCATGGAACATAAGAAATTATCGATACGTTGGAGACGTATCAGCATCCCTGCTTAGTTCTGCTCGTCCCGAGCAGGTAAAACGATAACAAAGATAATTTCTCAAGTGACATGCCATCATAATCTTGATCATACTATTTGTAAACATATGTAATGAATGCAGCGATCAAAACAATGGTAATGACATGAGTAAACAACTGAATCATAAAGCAAAGACTTTTCATGAATAGTACTTCAAGACAAGCATCAATAAGTCTTGCATAAGAGTTAACTCATAAAGCAATAAATCAAAGTAAAGGTGTTGAAACAACACAAAGGAGGATTAAGTTTCAGCGGTTGCTTTCAACTTATAACATGTATATCTCATAGATATTGTCAACATAAAGTAATATAACAAGTGCAATATGCAAGTATGTAGGAATCAATGCACAGTTCACACAAGTGTTTGCTTCTTAAGGTGGAGGGAGATAGGTAAACTGACTCAACAATAAAAGTAAAAGAATGGTCCTTCAAAGAGGAAAGCATCGATTGTTGTATTTGTGCTAGAGATTTTATTTTGAAAACATGAAACAATTTTGTCAACGGTAGTAATAAAGCATATGAGTTATGTAAATTATATCTTACAAGTTGCAAGCCTCATGCATAGTATACTAATAGTGCCCGCACCTTGTCCTACTTAGCTTGACTACCGGATCTTTGCAATGCCATGTTTCAACCAAGTGTCACAAAGGGGTACCTCCATGCCGCCTGCAAAGGTCTAAGGAGAAAGCTCGCATTTTGGATTTCTCGCTTGATTATTCTCAACTTAGACATCCATACCGGGACAACATGGACAACAGATAATGGACTCCTCTTAAATGCATAAGCATGTAGCAACAATTATTATTCTCATATGAGATTGAGGATATATGTCCAAAATGAAACTTCAACCATGATTCATGGCTTTAGTTAGCGGCCCAATGTTCTTCTCTAACAATTTGCATGCTCCAATCATTAAGGTGATAGATCCTTCAGACAAGACGGACATGCATAGCAACTCACATGATATTCAACAATAGTTGATGGCGTTCCCCAAGCATGGTTATCGCACAACAAGCAACTTAATAAAAGATAAAGTGCATAAGTACATATTCGATACTACGATAGTTTTTAAGGCTATTTTGTCCCATGAGCTATATATTGCAAAGGTGAATGATGGAATTTTAAAGGTAGCACTCAAGCAATTTACTGTTGAATGGCGGAGAAATACCATGTAGTAGGTAGGTATAGTGGACACAAATGGCATAGTGGTTGGCTCAAGGATTTTGGATGCATGAGAAGTATTCCCTCTCGATACAAGGTTTAGGCTAGCAAGGTTATTTGAAGCAAACTCAAGGATGAACCGGTGCAGCAAAACTCACATAAAAGACATATTGTAAACATTATAAGACTCTACACCGTCTTCCTTGTTGTTCAAAACTCAATACTAGATATTATCTAGACCTTAGAGAGACCAAATATGCAAATCAAATTTTAGAAAGCTCTATGTATTTCTTCATTAATGGGTGCAAAGCATATGATGCAAGAGCTTAAACATGAGCACAACAATTGCCAAGTATCACATTATCCAAGACATTTTAGAATTACTACATGTAGCATTTTCCAATTCCAACCATATAACAATTTAACGAAGAAGAAACTTCGCCTTGAACATTATGAGTAAAGCCTAAGGACATATTTGTCCATATGCAACAGCGGAGCGTGTCTCTCTCCCACAAAGTGAATGCTAGGATCCATTTTATTCAAACAAAAACAAAAACAAAAACAAATCGACGCTCCAAGTAAAGAACACAAGATGTGACTGAATAAAAATATAGTTTCAGGGGAGGAACCCGATGATGTTGTCGATGAAGAAGGGATGCCTTGGGCATCCCCAAGATTAGACGCTTGAGTCTTCTTAAAATATGCAGGGATGAACCACGGGGCATCCCCAAGCTTAGAGCTTTCACTCCTCTTGATCATAGTATATCATACTCCTCTCTTGACCCTTGAAAACTTCCTTCACACCAAACTTCAAGCAAACTCATTAGAGGGTTAGTGCATAATCATAAATTCACACATTCAGAGGTGACACAATCATTCTTTTCACTTCTGGACATTGCATAAAGCTACTGGACATTAATGGATCAAAGAAATTCATCCAACATAGCAAAAGAGGCAATGCGAAATAAAAGGCAGAATCTGTCAAAACAGAACAGTTCGTAAAGACGAATTTTAAAATGGCACCAGACTTGCTCAAATGGGAAAACTCAAAACTAATGAAAGTTGCGTACATATCTGAGGATCACACTAGTAAATTGGCAGATTTTTTCGAATTTTCTACAGAGAGTTGTGCCCAGATTCGTGACAGACAGCAATGCTGTTTCTGCGCAGCGATCCCAAATATAACATCAACTTTAACATAGAAACTTTACTTGGCACAGAAACATGATAAGGAGAGGTTGCTACAGTAGTAAACAACTTCCAAGACTCAAATATAAAACAAAGTACTGTAGTAAAAACATGGGTTGTCTCCCATAAGCGCTTTTCTTTAACGCCTTTCAGCTAGAGAAAGTGCAAATCAAGTAACATCAAGAGTAGAAGCATCAACATCATAACTTGTTCTAATAATAGAATCAAAAGGCAACTTCATTCTCTTTCTAGGGAAGTGTTACATACCTTTCTTGAGAGGAAATTGATATTTAATATTACCTTTCCTCATATCAATAACAACACCAACGGTTCGAAGAAAAGGTCTTCCCAACACAATAGGACAAGATGCATTGCATTCGATATCCAAGACAACAAAATCAACGGGGACAAGGTTATTGTTAACCGTAATGTGCACATTATCAATCCTCCCCAAAGGTTTCTTTTTAACATTATCGGCAAGATTAACATCCAAATAACAATTCTTCAATGGTGGCAAGTCAAGCATATCATAAATCTTTTTAGGCATAACAGAAATACTTGCACCAAGATCACATAAAGCATTACATTCAAAGTCATTGAATTTCATTTTAATGATGTGCTCCCAACCATCTTCTAACTTTCTAGGAATAGAAGTTTCAAGTTTTAGTTTCTCTTCTCTAGCTTTTATGAGAGCATTTGTAATATGTTTTGTAAGGCTAAATTTATAGCACTAGCATTAGGACTTTTAGCAAGTTTTTGTAAGAACTTTATAACTTCAGAGATGTGGCAATCATCAAAATCTAAATCATTATGAGCTACAGCAATGGGATCATTGTTCCCAAGGTTGGAAAAATTTCACAGCAGTTTTATCACAAGAAGTTTCAGCAGTTTTAGCAATTTCAGGCAGTTTTGACGCTTTGCACTAGGAGTAGAAACATTGCCAACACCAATTATTTTACCATTGATAGTAGGAGGTGCAGCAACATGTGAACAATTAACATTACTAGTGGTGGTAATAGTCCAAACTTTAGCTACATTATTCTCTTTAGCTAGTTTTTCATTTTCTTCTCTATCCCACCTAGCACGCAATTCAGCCATTAATCTTATATTCTCATTAATTCTAACTTGGATGACATTTGCTGTAGTAGTAATCTTATTATCAATATCATTATTAGGCATAACTTTGAATTTTAAAAGATTAACATCGAGGCAAGTCTATCAACTCTAGAAGCAATAATATCAATTTTATCAAGCTTTTCCTCAACAGATTTGTTAAAAGCAGTTTGTGTACTAATAAATTCTTTAAGCATAGCTTCAAGACCAGAGGGTACACTCCTATTATTGTTGTAAGAATTCCCATAAGAGTTACCATAACCATTACCATTAGCAGAAGGATATGGCCTATAGTTATTACCAGAGTTGTTACTATAAGCATTGTTGTTGAAATTATTATTTTTAATGAAATTCACATCAAAATTTTCTTCTTGAGCAACCAATGAAGCTAAAGGAACATTATTTGGATCAACATTAGATCTACCATTCACAAGCATAGACATAATCACATCAATCTTATCACTCAAAGAAGAGGTTTCTTCAACAGAATTTACCTTCTTACCTTGTGGAGCTCTTTCCGTGTGCCATTCAGAGTAATTTATCATCATATCATCAAGAAGTTTTGTAGCCGCCCCCAAAGTGATGGACATAAAGGTACCTCCAGCAGCTGAATCCAATAAATTCATGAAGAAAAATTTAGTCTGCATAGAAGGTTTGGATGATCATCCAAGTAGTCAGTCCATGGGTTGGGCAATTCTTTACCAAAGTTTTTATTCTCTCCCATGCTTGAGCAACATGTTCAGTATCTAATTGCTTAAAATTCATTATGCTACTTCTCAAAGATATAATTTTAGCGGGAGGATAATATCTACCAATAAAAGCATCCTTACATTTAGTCCATGAATCAATACTATTCTTAGGCAAAGATAGCAACCAATCTTTAGCTCTTCCTCTTAATGAGAAAGGAAACACTTTCAATTTAATAATATCACCATCTACATCCTTATACTTTTGCATTTCACAAAGTTCAACAAAATTATTAAGATGGGCAGCAGCATCATCAGAACTAACACCAGAAAATTGATCTCTCATAACCAGGTTCAGTAAAGCAGGTTTAATTTCAAAGAATTCTGCTGTAGTAGCAGGTGGAGCAATAGGTGTGCATAGGAAATCATTATTATTTGCGTTTGTGAAGTCACACAACTTAGTATTTTCAGGGGTATTCATTTTAGCAACTGTAATTAAAACAAACTAGATAAAGTAAATGCAAGTAACTAATTTTTTTGTGTTTGTGATATAGAGAGCAAGACAATAAATAAAGTAAAACTAGCAACTAATTTTTTTGTGTTTTGTTTAGGTGCAGCAAACAAAGTAGTAAATAAAATAAAGCAAGACAAAAACAAAGGAAAGAGATTGAGAAGTGGAGACTCCCTTGCAGCGTGTCTTGATCTCCCGGCAACGGCGAAATTTAGCTTGATACGCGAGATGCACACGTCCGTTGGGAACCCCAAGTGGAAGGTATGATGCGTATAGAAGCAAGTTTCCTCGTATGAAATCAAGGTTTAATCGAACCGCAGGAGCCAAGAAGCACATTGAAGGTTGATGGTGGCGAAATGTGATGCGGCGCAACAACAGGGATTCCGGCGCCAACGCGGAACCTGCACAACACAACCCAAGTACTTTGCCCCAACGAAACAGTGAGGTTGTCAATCTCACCGGCTTGCTGTAACAAAGGATTAACCGTATTGTGTGGAAGATGATTGTTTGCAAGAAAACGGTAAAACAAGTATTGCAGTAGATTGTATGCTATGTAAAGAATAGGACCGGGGTCCACAGTTCACTAGAGGTGTCTCTCCCATAAGATAAAAGCATGTTGGGTGAACAAATTACAGTCGGGCAATTGACAAATAGAGAAGGGCATAACAATGCATATACATGATATGATAAATATAGTGAGATTTAATCCGGGCATTACGACAAAGTACATAGACCGCCATCCAACTGCATCTATGCCTAAAAAGTATTACAGATAGATGATCTTGATCATGTTAGGCAGCTCACAAGATCCAACAATGAAGCACAATTAGGAGAAGACGACCATCTAGCTACTGCTATGGACCCATAGTCCAGGGGTGAACTACTCACTCATCACTCCGGAGGCGATCATGGCGATGAAGAGTCCTCGGGAGATGATTCCCCTCTCGGCGGGTGCCGGAGGCGATCTCCTGAATCCCGCGAGATGGGATTCGCGGCGGCGGCGTCTCGGAAGGTTTTCCGTATCGTGGCTCTCGTGCGGGGGTTTCGCGACGGAGGCTATTTGTAGGCGGAAGGACAGGTCAAGAGGCGGCGAGGGCCCGGGGGACGGGGCCGCGCGCCAGGGGCGCGCCGCCCGTCACGGCCACCTCGTGGCCCACCGACTCCCCTTCGGTCTTCGGAGCTCGTGCAAAATAGGACCCCGGGCGGTGATTTCGTCCAATTAGAATATTTCCTTACTAGGATTTGAAACCAAAAACAGCAGAAAACAGCAACGGCTCTTCGGCATCTTGTTAATAGGTTAGTTCCAGAAAATGCGTAAATACGACATATAATGTGCATAAAACATGTAGGTATCATCAATAAAGTAGCATGGAACATAAGAAATTATCGATACGTTGGAGACGTATCAGCTGCCAACATCCACCTGCAGCTCTGTTGACAAGGGGTAACCTTATCAATGCCCATTGATGATGGACTTGGGTTTTCAGGAAAGGAGAGCACTGGTGAATTCAAAGACCGGTCAGCCAAACTAGGTAGCCGACAAAAAGTATGATTAAGGGCAAAAATAGTCAAGATTGTATTACGAAACTAGGGTTACAGGGGTGTAGCGGGTTGTGATCTGAATCCCCCCTCGGTGGGTCCTCCTAGCCCTTATATAGTAGGCTAGGTCTAAGATTCCATATTTGGGTAGGTTACATTGCCTAGGTCAGTTTACCCGATATGGGGCCTAGCCTACCTATTATACATAGCTATTGGGCTTCGGCTCCGTGCGGTATTCTTCATGGGCTTCTGAAAGAGCATGGATCCCCCATGTGTGGTTTTGGTAATTAATGACCATCCCGATGGCCGTACTAATGTTTGCATTGAGTTATTGTGTAGGAGTTATCCATAAGCAATGCTTGAACCATATATTGGCTTCAAGGTTGCAATAAGAAGAAATTGATGAAGAATATCAAGTGTCAAGTATGTCTTAAAGATGAATATGAAGTGATCCCTCAAGTTTATCTTCAAGACATCAACATGATGAAGAATGAAGTGCAAGTTCAAAATGAGCCAACTCGAAGAGATCATATGCTCGAAGCTTGTCGTTCATATGGTGTTCATGGATATGTGAAGATGCATCGAAGAAGTAGCTCTCCCATAGTGGAGTATGGTGGAGAAATCCGCAAGACTTCATCAAGCAAGCTCAATCAAGAAAGACGTTCCATCTTGTTACGGTCAAGATCGTCATCATCGAGCTCAACTGGAATGTGCAAGGTTAAAATTTTCTCTTGATAGGGTTTCTTTCTTATCGAGCTCGTGGTTTAGTTGGAAAACTGGTTCATAGGTTAGTTGTCGTACTATCAAGAGGGCTCTCGAGTGAGTAACCCCAGCACGCGCTAGGACAACCCAACAGGCAAAAACACTGCAACCCCTATCAAGTGCTTCTTCTTCCTTTCGTTTTTTGATTGCTTCTTCCGTACTTTTTGCTCTCCTCCATTGCTAATATTTCAGTGCTTCCTCTACCTTAAATCCCTCCATGATTCTTGCTCAAATTTAAGAAAAAGAGAGAGAAGACCTAGATCTACAGTCCCACCAATTAAACTCCTCTCTTTGTGAGGGAATCTCTAGATCTAGTTTTTGGAAGAAATTTGGTGTTTTCCTTCCAATTTGTTCTTCCTCTCTTATTTCCCCAATAGCTTTTGTAACTTTGTTGGAACTTGAGAGAGAAGGACTTGAGCATATTAGTGGTGTTCTTGCCATTGCATTTGATGCATCGATTTGAGTTCTCCATGGTGATTCGCGGAAGTGAAAGTGAGAAAGTTGTTACTCTTAGGTTCTTGGAACCTTAGACGACTTTATCTACGAGTTCAACACGTGTCCAAACTGTGGAGCAAGATGTGCCAATCAAGATGCGCCATGTGTACTGTACTGAAACATTGTCAGAAGCAGACCTTGTCGGATGATGTCACACTAGATGACAGATGATCATGTCACACGACACGACGGAGCCGACAGGGCCACACGTTCTCTGACATATCTGACCTCCTGCCGCGTACAGTTATTGCCGTCACAGCGCACCGGGCCGGCTAGGCTTTGGGATTGGATCTAACCGTCATGGATCCATGACACACATGCCAAACCGTCAGCATCACGTGTTTGTGACGCATTTTTGACTTACTTTGACGAAGTAAAATCGTCAGAGAAACCCGAACTGGATGTAGTGGCACCGGCCCAATAACCTATCTCGCCCTGAGCGTAGTCCTCGTAATATTCGTGCCGGTTGTTCACGTTTTCAGTTGTAGCTCCTTCGGTTAGCCCTTGTTTTATGTATATGCAGTTCTATCTTATAAGCTCGATTCAGCATCTTGTATCTGTTTCGTCGTTAAGGGCGCGTTAATTTATTATTAACCGTTGGGCTTGTTTTTTTAAATCTAGAAACAGCTTTTATTTATTTATCTAGAACAAAACGTGACAGGCCAATCAATCCCATTCTCAAAAAAATAAAAAGCTTGTAGAGAGCAGGGTCGGGAGTCGGGACCCCGGTCACGGCCGTTTGCATGCTGACTCGGTCGCGCGTGACATAACGGCAGCCAGCCCCCTCCCCTCTCTGAGACCCTGACAACCGACCCCTCCCCCGGCCCCAGCTCCCCGTACCCCCAATCCAAGAAATCAAAGAAAATCAAGAATCAAGAAACCCCGGCCATGGCTACCGCCGGCGAGCCGCCGTTCGGGTCCCATCCTTCGGAGCTGGAGCTTATCCGGCGCTATCTGAGGCCCTGGGTGGTTTCAGGAGAGCTCGACTGCTCCTGGATTCACCAGACGGACATCTACGCCGCCGACCCTGCTGTGCTCACGGCGAGCTTCTTGGCGGCCACCGCCAGCGAAGGGGAAGGGGAGCAAGCCTGGTACTTCATCTGCAGAATTCGGAACAAGAAAGGTTCCAAAACGCGCAAGCACCGCGCTGCGGCTTCGGGAGGTGGAAGCTGGTTTTCTGACCGGGCGGCGAAGCCCGTCGCCGACGGTTCAGTCCATGTCGGCAAGAAGCAGAGGTTCTGCTTCACGCTGAAAGACGAGGAGGGCCGCCATCTGCGCTCTAGGTGGCTCATGCTGGAGCTGCGTCTGGCCGGCGATGAGCAAGACGAGGAGCCGTGGGCGCTCTGCAAAGTGTACCCTTCACCAAGGGAAAATCCCGCAGCCAAGGCCAGGGCCATGGCGGCGGCAAACGCCAGGGCCAGGGCTATGGCGGCGGCGGATTCTCGCCCGCGCGCGGAGGCCCTTCCGAGCGCCGTTCCGCCACCGGAGCATGGCGCCCCGAGCCCGTCTGAGGAGGGCGTTCCGACTACGCCACTGGACAAAGGCACGCCGGGCGCGCACGCGGAGGACGCCGGGAGCGCTGCTCCGCCAACGGTCTGCGGCACATCAAGTCCGGAGGACGCCGGGAGCGCTGCACCGACCGCTCACGGCATGCCAGCCACGAAGGCGCAAGAAGCGGCGGGCGCGGCAAGGCCCGCAGTTCCGAGCGCATGGAGCCCGCGCAGTATTCGGGACGCCGCAGGCGGTGCTCCAGCTGCACCGCCCGTCGGCGGCACGTCAAGCCAGGCCGTTCAGAGCTCATCGACCCCGCGCGCGGACGGTACCAAGGAGTGGGTGCTGATTCAGATCGGCGTCCACGGTCCACAGCTAAGTTCTCCCGACAGCATATCTGTGAACAAGATATTCCGGGTGCAGCGCTTGCAGGAAGAGGACGACACCGTGGTTGCTCCGCTCGCCGGTCTGAAGAGGAAGGCGCTTGAAGTGTGCTCTGGCTTCCTGATGCTAGATGGTGCCCACGCCACAAAGAAGCCGGCACTCTGCCCTTCCTGTTCTTCTGATCAACTGTAGCTGCAGTTCTGACAGACATGGGAACAACTAAGTCGTTGTAGCAGCAAAATTCAGACCTTTTGCCCTTCCTGTTTTTCTCATCAGTTGTAGCTGCAATTTGATTCGGAATTGCTAGTGATATTGCAATTTGGTGTTGCTTCGTTGCTGTGATTTAACTGTCAGTTCTGATTTTAGACAAGTCCTTGCACTAGACAAATTCAGACTTATAGTCCCAGTTTATATTTGTTTGATCTGTATTAGTACTATATGGAATTTTATTATGCGAAAGCAGACTGTGTTTTCCAGTTTAGCGACCGTTTGTGTCCGCCATGACCGAAAATGCGACGTGCACCCTCTCCAGCGGCGCGACGCAAAGTGACCGGGCCGTCCGCGAGGCAAAACCTGCCCAAATATGCGCCAGGTTTGCGTCTCGGCGGGCCTTCTGGACGCGCAAAGTGACCGCTTGGTCCTGGCACGGGCCCGCCAGCGGCACAATGCCGTCTTCGCGGCATTACTTGCGGGCGGCGCGCCGCAGCCTTTGCAGGGCCGCGTTAATGGCGTGCCCTCGTCTTCGCGGCGTGCGCAGCCCAGCGACGCAGTGTCGATGCGTCTTCTCCATACGGCAGCGGCGTCGCCGGCCTCGCGCCCCTCGCGTGCCGCACGTAGTAATGGCCGCCCCGCGTGGCGCGGCCGTCGCCCTCCTCGACGTATAAACGGGGGCGCCAACATCTCATCTCCTCCGCACTAAACCCTAGCCGCCGCCGCCGTAGCGCCAAAGTAGATCCACCATGAGCGCCGGACCGGCCGAGGCTGCCGTGCCTCCTCCACCTTCACCTCCCCCCACCTCCCCGCCTCGAGCTCCGACGACGGGTTCGACTCCGATGACAGCACCGACCTCCTCCACCCGGCCGGGACGCCGCGGATCGGCTCTCGCGGAGGAAGAAGCGAGAGAGGAGGGCGGCCCATGCGGTCGCGGCGTGAGGCCAGACGAGCAGCGGCGGCGCCGCAGCAGCCGAGGACTCGATGACTCGGAGCTTTCATGGTCATCCGATGACCCGATGCGCGCCCACGCCGAGGAGAAGGCGGCGGAGCAGCGGGCCCTCGTCGAGTCTTCGAGACGTTCAAGGACGAGGCCGCCAACGCGAGGCTGGAGCAGGCACTGCAAGAGGACGCGGCGGCGCACCGAGCCATAGCGGCGGCGCGGGAGGCGGCGGAGAAGCAGGCCACGGAGCGACGCAACGACGGTGCCGGCCCGTCACGAAGCAAGTAGTCTAGGTCTTGTATAGTTTTTATGTATTACTTTCTATGTTTGGTTTTCATATGCAATCAATCGCTCCTGGTAGAAAACCAAAAGAATTGAACATCAAACTATGTTGCAATTCAAAAATGGGTCGTCCCGGTGGGAGCACACCCAGACGCAAACGGACGCGCGGTCAAAATATGTCCGATCTGTATTAGTACTATATGGAATTTTATTATGCGAAAGCAGACTGTGTTTTCCAGTTTAGCTAAGCATTTGAATATTGTTTGACTTGACTAGTTTCTTAGGTTTCCATGTTTGGCTAAAGCTGAATTTAGATTCACTCTTGGATTTGTTGTCCAATGTGAAGGCCTTCCATGCTATTATCTGTAATGAAGACATTCTTTTACATTGACATCTGGAATGAAAGGGGCAAAACATAATTGAACCTTCTAAGGTTGTGTGATAGCTACTGGATCGTTTGGCAGCATGGAAGCACAAAAGCTTTCAAGAAAATGATAACACGTTCCATCACTCTTCTTGAATTACATGCTGATATATTTTTTCTAAAAACGGTGCTGCCAAAAAAAAATTGAGTGTTTCTTGTAGACGTACAAATAAAAACGTCCTAGGATCTAAGACCATCTCCACTCGCGTCCCCAAAGCGTCCCCAAAGCGATTTGGGATGCGCCAGACAAAAAACCGTTCCCAGTCGCGTCCTCCAAAGCCGTTTTTTGTCCGGCGCGACCCGATACGGTGTCCGGCGTCCCGAGCCCGTCCCCGCCCCACAGGGGACGCACCGGGGATGCCGGAAACACCAAAAAGCGAGGCGGGGAGTGGCGGGGCCTACCCGGCAGCGGCACATTGAATTTTAACCTAACCGTCGCCTACCTCGCGACAGAAGTTATTGGCGCGCAGCGACGGTGCAGTTCCCGCAGAGGCGCGGCGAAGCGTCTCGTCGCGCCTAGCTCTGCGTGCCGGCGTTAATGAGCGCCACCGCTCCCCCGCCTCCCTCCGGCCTATAAAAAGGGCTACCTCTCATCGTCCCACTCACACACAAACCCTAGCGCCTCTCTCCCCAACCCTAGCCGCCACCATCTCAACAAGAGTCGACGCCATGGCTGGTAGAGGTGGAGGCCGAGCTCGCGGCCATGGTCATGGTCGTGGCCGTGGCCGCGGCAGAGCTACACGCTCGCCGTCGTCACACCGTCGGCACCTCAACATGCAGGACGAGGAGGGGCCCGTGCTCTTCGAGTTCATCGTCGTCCTCAAGGGCGACCTGCACGACATCCAGAGGCTGCCGGACTCCTTCGCCGACTACGTCACCGGCGACGAGCGCACGCACTCACTACATCTGCGGGAGGATGGCTGCGGCTGCTGTCGGTGGATCGTCGACGTGATCTACGACGCGCGCAGCAAGATGTACCTCCACATCGGCTGGGAGAAGGTCGCGCGCTACCACCGCCTCGAAGCCGGCTTCGTCCCCAGTTCTCCTACTTGGGCGACAGGGACATGAGCGTCAAGGTGTTCGACGAGACGCACTGCCGCTGGAACTACCACGGCGACAGCGCCGAGGAGGACGACGACTGATGAAGAGTGTTGTTTCTTCACATCGAATACGTGCACAGAGGTTCGGTTGTTCTTCCTCGGAAGAACCAACAGGCACCGTCACCATGGATTTTCAGTTTGGGTGACTGGGTGTGCCCTCGAGTGTTCTTTCTTGGCAGCGAACACACGAAACCTTCGATGCATGGCCTAGTTAGGTTTAGTTCTTTTGTAATATTTTATATTTGTGTCAACCATGGTTCAGACTATGTATTAGTTTGTGGAAAACCATGTTCCAAATTATGTCTTGGTGTAACCATATTCCCAATTATGTACTCCCTCCGTTCCTTTCTATAGTGCCTATTGTTTTTTGGCACGGAAATTAGCGTAAGCCGTTTTTTGACACAAAACCCCATAGCGATATCACAGACAAAATAGTAAACTGAAAACAGATCTCAGAAATACATGACCAGATCGGTTTCCAGATTTTCTGGACTTGACCTGATCGGTGGAAGGGGTTCTTTGCAAAAAAACGTAGCTTTACTCTTATATTCTGAAACAAATGCGAAAAAACAATAGGCATTATAGAAAGGAACGAAGGGAGTATTAGTTTGTGGAATATTACTTCTCTTTATTGGAATATTACTTCTCTTTATTAAAATAAAAATGCAACAAAACAAAAAAAGAGTATTTTAATGTTTGGGGGCGGCGTTTGGGGGACGCGGCTGGGGAGCTACGTCCCCCAAACGCGGCACGAACAAAACACGTCCCCGAAACGCTCAATCCGGCGCCGTTTGGGGGACTCTAGCGTTTCGCTCCTTACAAACTTCCCAAGAGATGAGCATACATAAGGATGCCAAAGCTTTCCTATGTTGACCTCTTCGTAAGGCAATATGTGTGCACCACACATCGACGTTTGGCTCATTGATCCATGACTCCGGGGGTCTATCATGAATACCACACCAAGCTAGAATCTCTTTCCAAACTCTCAAGGTAAAGTGACATTTACACATGAGGTGGTCCGCCGTCTCTTGGACTTGGTTGCATAGAGGATAATTTCCACAATTTCCCCAACCTCTAAGTTGAAGCCTATCAGCCGTCCATACTCAAGCGAAGAATTTGCACTTTGGAGGCGCCCAAACTTTCCAAACCGTGGAGTTTAGGGAGGTTGAAACTAGGCCTTCGAATTGCATCTTGTAGGCCGAGGAGGCGGGATATTCTCGATCAGTGGTTGTGAACTTCCAAATAATGGTGTCCGAAACATCATGGAGAAGCTGCATGTGTTGAAGGAGACCCCAAAGCTTGACAAATTATTCAATGTGAGGCACCCAAACTCATGAGGGATCTTGATTTGATTGACCCAAAAGTTGTTATGGAGAGCCTTCTGGACATTGCAATTCTTCTTCATAGACAATTTAAATATCAAGGGTGCTAAATCACATGGGCAAAGTCCGCCAAGCCAAGGAGAGGTTCAAAACTTCGCCTTTTCTCCATTTCCAATATTAACAAAAGTGGCGGTCGCAAAAAGACGCCGGTCTCTCCTTATTGCATGGATTACCAAGGCCGATCCAAGATTTCGATTCATCAGTCCACTCAAGCCATAACCATCTTAGCCTTAGGGCGGCGACGAACTTCTCGAGGTGCAAGATACCAAGGCCACCAAGCTTGGTAGGACGGCATACTTTCTCCCAATTAACTTTGTACTTGCCCCCCCCCCGTCACTTTGCCGTGGCCCGCCCAAAGAAAAGCCCGGAGAAGAGCCATGATTCTATGAGTGACCTCCTTTGGAAGGTCGATGGAGGGGATTATAACCGCGACTAGGATAACAATGGCACATAAGGCATAATGTAGACACATTTCCCTCTCGAGAGCATACTTTTTGATCTTATTCATCTTGAACCTAGTTGTTTGACTAGTTTCTTGCTTCTTGATGTTGTGTTCATCGATGATATCAGCCAACGCTATATCTATTCACCCCTTCTCTTCCACAACTCTTTTCATTTTTTCGTTGATGGTTTTCATTGCCTTTTCCATCTTCCGGATTATCTCATGAGCTAGCCTTAGCTTCTCTTTGGTCTTCCTCAATTCTTCACCGGTCTTCCTCTTCTTCTCTCTTGCGGAGTTTTATTCTTCTAGGAGAATGTTTTTTTTACTTCTAGACATTGTTGAAACTAGGCACATTCATCCCGAATACTTCCATTGATGGCTAGAGGAAGAAGGCCGTTGGGCCGCTGCCATGCGGGCACTCGCTCCACGTGGGCAGACACGCGAGGACACACGCTCTGTTCGCGCCGACACATCGGTTCCCAAACTTGGTGGCCCAATAGGTCGCGACGGACAGATCGATCTGTTTGGGTCATCCCGTTGGAGCGTGTACGATCGGTTCGTTTGTCCGCGCGGACCGTTTCGGACACGCGAGGACCTCATGGGTCGGTCCGCTGGAGATGCCCTAAATAACTGGTTTCTGGAAGGATCAACTGGTTGAGGTTAACGAAGTTACCGACTTGGAAGGTGGCTAGAGAGTGAATTGTACGATAAGTCGAACCATTTAACTGGTAGTTGGCTGACAGATCTAGAAGATAGATTTTTTTTTGGTTGTCAAGGCTTGCAGGGATTGGTAGTTGGCTCTATGCATGTGCAGTAAGTGTATTCAGCCGTGGAAGGTTTCCCGGTGATGTTGGTATGAAGGCTGCAACCTGGTCCTATACAAGTGTAAAATAATAGAGTTGGGAACGTTCGACACCTAATAGAGTTGGAGTAGGGTTTATATATATAGTGTACACGGTGTACAACGTTACAAGTATATTACAGAGGCTATGAGTATAAATACAGTCTAACACCCTCCCTCAATCTTAACAATGCAATCGAATATCCAACAAGTTAAGATTGCACCTACAGTCTTGGAATAAAGGCAATAACAATGGCTTCGTGAAGATGTCAGCAAGTTGATCATTAGAAGAGATAAACTTGATTTGAAGTAGCTTATGCGCAACACGTTCCCTCACAAAATGATAATCAACTTCGATGTGTTTTGTTCGGGCATGAAACACTGGATTAGAAGATAGATATGTTGCACCGATGTTATCACACCGAAGAATATGAGGCTGAGCTTGCGCAATACGCAACTCTCGCAATAAGGACTGCACCCAGATAAGTTCAGCAGTGGCCACTGCTTTGTACTCAGCTTCAGTACTGCTTCAAGACACTGTACCTTGCTTGCGAGCACTCTAGGTGATCAGATTAGGACAAAAGAATACTGCATATTCTCGTAAATCACCGATCATCAGGACTACCAGCCCAGTCCGCATCAGAGAACGCAAAAAGCAAGCTTGAAGGGTCACAACGAAGGCGAAGACCATAAGATGGCGTGTGGTATTTAAGCAATAGTAGTAGTCGGTGTTATGCCAGTTTCCCGTTAATTAACCCGTCGATTCTCTCCCACTATTTTAAATAAAATGTGGCAATATTGCCAGTCGTGTTTAACAAAAAAAGATATATCAATAGTTGTAACAACCAAATTTTGACATACACAGGTTAAGGTAATGAAACCACGGTACTCACTTGTATAATTAGCATCTTCTCTTTTCTGTTGCAGTCTAGCCGAAAAAAGAGCTGGCGTATTTTATGGGGTGAGATGAGCGAAACGAGCTACCCGCAGCGCACTTCCTTCGGCCGACGGTACCCGTCAGCGAACCGACGGGCCTGCAATATAATCTGGGCTGGCGTCGCCGTCAGTGCTACGACGGCCCGCACATACACACAGTTCTGATCCAACTTATCTATCAAGCGCCCAACACACAGGGGTGGGTTGTTCCGACATTAAACGAAGCATCACTGGAATCCAGTCAGTCGTTTGTTATCCATCATTTGGGCCTGGTATCCTGGAATTTATTTTGGAATTCCATAGGTGGGTTGTTTGGTTGCCACAGAATTGGGCCGTCATTTTATTTAGAAAATCCAACAAAATAATGCCATGGGTAAACATAATTCCAAGCTGAAACATGTCATTTGCGTTTCTCTATGGAAGCTATTTACAAATTTAATATTGAATTCTGCTGTCATTTGCAATTCCTCTGGCAACCAAACAAGTATCTATTTCTGGAATTACAATTTAAATAAAATCAATACATGTATTCATTTTAAAATGCTACAAACGAAATAAAAGCCTGGCTTCCAAACGAACTTTCAGCGAATTCGAGGGCGAATCCAACTTGCCATGGCCTCGAGCTCACCACCACCTCAAAAACGCCAACTCTCCGCCCTCCGAAGCTGGAGTCACAGGCGCGCACCACCACGCCGGCTGGTACCCGTCACGAGTCGCACGCTTGTGTACCGGGGCGGTTTGCACAAAAATAACCCAAAAGTGAAAGAAAAGCACAGACTAACCCTCCGGCGAAACTATTTCACCCATCTAACCCTTTTGTGTGGTGCCTATGCGAGGAGAGCCACACTGCACTGTGTGGCGCCCATGAGATGGGCGCCACACATCTTGCCTGCGTGGCGTGCACGAGCGTGCGTGGCCTACAGCTGCCAACGTGGAAGCATGTGTGGCGCCCATGGCAAGGGCGCCACACTACTCTTTATTAATAAACGTTGTCTAGAGCTAACAGAACATAGTGGTAGCTTAGTTGGGTGAACCCGTTGGTGCAAACCTTTAGGTCTTGAGATCAAACCCCCAAACCACTTGATTTTATTTTTTCTTTTTAAAATTATGCTAGACATTGTAGTATGTTCTAAAATATAGAACCCAGCTCCGTATTGTTTTTAAAACTTTTTTATCATTTTTTAAATCATTGTAGGAGTCCAAAATAAAACATACTGCCTCCTATTTGTTTTAATTGATACACATGTACATAGTGTGGCGGATCTGCTTATTAGAGAAACAAACGCAAGCTAAATCATTGCTATTAGTTTATCATAGGATGCATATATATATGAAGTCATCAAACCAAACCTTTGTGAAGCAAACCTTTGTGTACATAAATGTGTCCCTATGCCTTGGCGAGCCGTGGATGGACAATGTACAGATTTTGGCAAGCTTGGTGCGTACGGAAATGCACATTGTGGTTCAGCGGATCCTACAACATACCGAGTTTGCTCAAATGTGTATATGTTGTGGAGAAGGAGAAATCCAAAGCCGAGTAGTTCTGTCTCCCTCTCACAGTGTATGGTTCTCTAGTTCAATCTTGAGATATTTTTGTAGTGCCACACTCAGTTTTTCTTCCTTAACCAATTTGCGTGGTTTACCATGCAAGACGTACCATACTCAGTTTTTATTGCTCCAGAACGTATGTATTAATGTACAAAACCTTTGTGAAGCAAACTAACGTTAGTGTACATCAATATATACTTCTAATTGCAAGATTTTAATTGATCCTGAAACTATAACTTCTAATTGCAAGCAATAAAATCTTAACTATCCTAATCTTAACGGGATATTTGCAGCTCATCAAGTATATAGATACAGAAATGTTAGTGTTGCAAGCAATAGAACAAGAATTCTCTGACTATCCTGATAATCCGCATCTTCCCGTGAGGTTATCTCATGAACCATTTACTAGCCATACGAAGAGTCGATCCTTTTGAAGCAATAAAATCTTCGTGGCCTTGATTTTGCATATATAGATACACAAAGATTTGGTTTGATGACTTCATATATACTAGATGATTCCCCGCGCGTTGCGGCGGACATAGTAGCAAAATGTTTGACTGCAATAAAATTTGAAACATATGTGAATCATATCACAAATGAGGTTAACCAAATTTCTCATCGCCGTAAGTAGGGATTACTTTACCATTTCACTGTGAAGTGAAGTATACACGTGGTTTCTGATCATGTCTAGACTACGGATTCTGAACTTCTGTCAGACATTTCATGCATGCATGGACAAAACAGATTAATTTGTAGAGAAAATGGTATGGGCCAGATACTCAAAACCATTGATTTGCTTGTTTTGGTCTTGATTCTGCAGCATATCACAGTCCTTGTCATCTGCAAAAGGGAAACAAAATACATGATTGTTTTTGAAAAAAAGACACTGCTAGGGTATATCTATCAGTACAATATTTACTATTGCTGTTGTTGAGAAAATTAAATAAGCAGGCCTGGCTCATCCCCCGCTAATCTGCAAACGGAAAACACAACTATGATTAGAGCAACCCAAAAACTAATAGCAATGGTTTAGCTTGCGTTTGTTTCTCTAATAAATAGATCGGCCACGCTATGTACATGTGTATCCATTAAAACAAATAGGAGGCAGTATGTTTTATTTTGAACTCCTACAATGATTTAAAAAAATGATAAAAAGTTTTAAAAACAATACGGAGCTGGGTTCTATATTTTAGAACATACTACAATGTCTAGCATAATTTTAAAAAGAAAAATTAAAATCAAGTGGTTTAGGGGTTTGAACTCAAGACCTATAGGTTTGCACCAAAGGGTTCATCCAACTAAGCTACCACTATGTTCTGTCAGCTCTAGACAACGTTTATTAATAACGAGTAGTGTGGCGCCCTTGCCATGGGCGCCACACATGCTTCCACGTTGGCAGCTGTAGGCCACGCACGCCACGCAGGCAAGATGTGTGACGCCCATCTCATGGGCGCCCTCTCGCATAGGCGCCACACAAAAGGGTTAGATGGGTGAAATAGTTTCGCCGGAGGGTCAGTCTGTGCTTTTCTTTCACTTTTGGGTTATTTTTGTGCAAATCGCCGTGTACCGGTGCGAAGCGTCCTAGACTAGCGGTATGGTACAGTACTATTTTATTTTTTTGACGCAGATGCGATGTCGATGTGGTACTGTATTTATTTCCTTGAGTATCAGTCGGGATAAGGACCAGCGCGCGGCCTTGCTACTCGGGCTAAGGCTAATATAGAGGCCAGTCAAATCGAGAAAGAGCCCACTTGCACGCCTGGGCCGCAGCCACAGCTTATTTTTCCGTTCGTGGTTTTTCCTTAATACTCGCTCACAATTTTTGTTGTTCGGTAGGCGGGGCGAATATTTAGTACCACCTCGGCAAATCCGTGTGCGCTACTCCAGCTTAAATACCACGGTATCGACCAGGATCTCGCCCAGGAAGCACGCTCGTACTTGCGAGCCTGCTGAGGTAAAAGGCCGTTATGACATACTTCTGGCTGGGCCCCTCCCCAAGGGCCTGTAACCCCAAGGTCGTTAAGTTGTGTGGGGGGCCAGAAGTGCGGAGTAACATGTCCTTTTTTCTTTTTTTTTAATTCTAAAAAGGTCCTTTTTTTTCATGTTATATTCACACATAGTTTCCGCGCTTTTTGGTACAAACACAGCGTCACTTTGGACTCTGCAACCCGGCGGTTTCTTGTATATGCCAGGCGGCCTATATGCCATGGGATCGACATTTTTTTTTATGACGGCGTCACTTTGGACTCTGCAACCCGTGACCCGATCCTCAACACTCAGCAGCAACCCGTTGCGTTTTCTTTTCTACATCACATCATGGAAAAACTTCATGCGCCACCGATTGAGTACAAACTGTCGAATCAAGTACTTCTTACAAAGGAGCACAATGTTAGTCCGACACATGTAGTAAACAGGAGAAAGAAACCAGAGTGGTGCATCATTCTACCTACCGTAACTTGAGATCCGATTCTCACCAGCTGGGTCGCTTCGATGCTTTCCCCGCCGGCGAGATTGGTTGGAGAAAGCTAGGAGGTAATAACGCCACATCTTTTAGGGGTAGACAACAACAGTAGGTTTTGGCCATGTGTCGGAGTTCGGCTTCATACCGGGAGAAACGCATTAGATCCTTCATGTCAGATCTGGTGCTTCCTAGTGGTTTCCTCCTCGCTACGGTGCTCGATCCACGGGTCGGAGCCGAAGGTCGAGGGAAGGGAAGTTGCTGCAATCCCCGTCTTCAATAATACCTAAATGTCGAGAGAAGGCATATCAGAGTTACAGGCGGGTCAGGGCGATGTTGGGACTTTGGGATACAACAAGATCAAGTTGTTCAATCTTGGTGGTCCTAGATAGATGGCCGACTCATATAAACGAAACAGTGGCTACATGTCACTAACTTTGTCTGCTGGCGTTTGCTCAGTTTCCATTGGGAGTCGTAGTGAAGGACACAAGGTGGCGCTTATGTTCTTATTTGGACCAACTGGTTTATTCCCCGACACTAGTGAAGAAGGCCAATTGTGGAGCCCTCTTGTTCTAGGCGTGTAACTTGATTATATTCTCTTTGTTTGTAGTAGGATCCTTTGTACCAAATCAAGGTATGCGTTTGATGCATGTAAAATGCATGCATGAACTTCGTAGTTTTTTGACACATATTTCCACATATTTGCAACATATATGATGTTATATCCATGTCTTATATTGATTTTTGGGATTTACCAATGATCCTTTGATTTTGGTTATAATTCTGAAGTACAGGAAAACCCTGTTTTATGTATTATTAACTTTTAGGGACCTAAACAAAGTTAAATGGAGCTAGGACTTTGGGGATGTCAATATTTAATCAAGAGAAGCGTTTGCAACATTTGCACCTCACGAGATGGGCCAGGAGGGCCAAAACAGACAAGGTGGCACGCCTAGACAGGGGCGCCACCCCACCCATGCTCATCTTTCCCCCTCGACCGTCCGATCGCTTGATTGTTTCGCCCATGGACTCTGTCTGACCAAAAAACCTCTATGTAAATGACTTCCCGAGGCTTCCTCGAGAAGAGCGCCGCAGAAATACCGAAACAGAGCCATAACCAACGAAAATTGGAGGGGAAACTCCACAGGAGCCACCGTCGGAGGGATCTCCACCTTCTCCAACGTTTCCACCACCATCACCACGATGAAGAAGGAGTAGTCCACCTCTGGACTATGGGTTTGTGGCAGTACTTTGATCTATTTCTCTCTTGTTCTTCATAGATCTAGTACCATATGAGCTACCCAACATGATTATGGTCGTATATGTAATTCCTATGTGGTGGGTTGATTTGATATATGAGATTGGGACCTATTATGTGTGAGATGTATCCCATATGATAAGTTGTTGGCCGCCGGAAAGACCATTATATTCTTCAGTTATTGGTGGTATGATTCCTTCAAACATGTTCAATCCAGCTTGTGAGATTTGGACCGAGGAAGCGATGCAACCATCATCAACTGCACAATGCAACACTTGAGTGCTTCGTGATATCATTCCTGAAGTCATCAAAATACTTTATCAAATACTCCAGCGGGAGTTGATAGACAGACACATGGCCTAAGTAGAGTACCTCCTCGAGTGCCATGATAACTTGAGCCTATGCACGACAGCAAGCACGTGCACATAGCCTCGGAGGCTACTCCCATAGAAATGATGTCATAACTTGTCCATTGTGTTGACTTTGTCAATATCTTATATTTTGGCTTTTGACAACCCTATCAACTGCAATCTCTATAACGTCAAGTGTGGAGTCGATAACTCCTTGACTTCCCAGATCGCATCCGCTGCGAAGATATATCTGATTGTTATGTTAACAACGTGAAGTTAAGATCCGTAGATCTAATCTACCGTCCTGGGAATCGCATCCGCTGCGCTCTGCCAAACATTTTCCATGCCAACAACGTGATGAAAATCCCGACGGAGGCATTGGGTGCCCTTTCAGAAGTTAGAGCTCAATTCGATAAGACCTTCACGACGCGAGTCGAGTTACCCTAGCCTATACCGGGTTCGAGTCCGGGAGTCGGGTTCGAAGTAAGCTAAGGTTGTTTTCTCCGAAGAACAATTAAGTGGTCCTGATGTGTTAAGAGTACCACACACGTTACACTATCATCACTACTCAACCTGATGTACTTCTAGGTCCGCGAGTCACCCTATAACTGTATCGACTTCGACTGAGCTTATGATTTCAAAGTCTCTACGCGAGTCTAGGACCACCCCCTAGACACTCGGGGGCTACTGACGTGTCCGTACCCTATCGGGTACCCACTGTTTCCATACCTGGTTCAACTACAGGCCCGCGAGACCCAACAAGTATCAACGGAATCAAAACCTAGAAAGCTGGCATGCAACACACAAGAACTATCCCTTACAAGGGAACTCTAACATGTAACCAAACCGGAGTTCTATGACCTGGCCTCCTTTATAAGGGTCAAGAGGGATCAACGGGGAGGATGATATGCAATCTAGAGAGAACACCACAACCGTCATGACGACACTGTAACCCCAATCATCATCAATCAATAAAAGACATGCAACATGCAGGGTTTCCCTTTGGGGGCATGAAGCTGTATACATCACTAAATTGTGTCCTCTGTGTTGTTTGTACACCGACGAAACCACCAGTGCACCTTGTTCTCTAAAACCCAAGTCCATAATTTATGGGCATTGCCACGGTACCCCAACTTCCACTTGTATCCAACAACATTGGCCACCCCTGTCACTCAAAAGGCTCGGGGTTTTGCAATATTGGTCACCCCTGTCTAGCTAGAAGTTCAAGGCTAAAGAGCTCAATGTCTCTAAACCCTATCCCTTCAATATACTTCTGTTTACACATCTCTCTCCATGATACCCAACTTGGTTTGCGTTCTCCATCTTGACCGCCCCACAAAAATTTCCGTAGGATTGTGTTGATATATGGAGGCATATACCCCTCGGCAGTAGATTGCATGCCATAGATTAAATCAGAATGCATGGGCCACATACTTGATTGAGATGTCTTTGCCCTCTACTGGTAGCAATATCTCTAGCCATCCTTATACCTTGCTCCAAATTCTTCCCTTGATGTACTTGAACACTCCATTCCACGAGGGCCCCACATCTGAGACATACCTAAATACTTCTCATTTAGGGTCTCATTATGAACATCGAGAGCCGCCATGACAACATTCTTTATCCCATTCGATCATCCCTTGTTGAAGAAAATCGAGGATTTATTCCGACTAATATGCTGGCGAGACGCCATACAATAGATGTCAATACACACCACAAGTTCCGTGACCCGTACCAATCAGCCGAGTTCATGCTGGACTCGGTCATGTAGAAAGAAGAAGCTGAGACCAAGCCAACTACGACAAAAGCGGACGATCGTTTCCAACCAAGGAAGAAAGAAAAAAGAGAAGCTGCTGAGATGAAGTTGCATACCACAGGCTTTATACCGGTGCATGGATTGGGCTATATCGTGTGCATAGATTCAGCGGCAAGGGTGCAAATCACATGCACAATGAATTAATGAAGTACGACTCATGCATGCCAAAATTAAGTCGCACACGGGACTGGCCAAACAAACTGTGCGATCAAGGCACAATCAAGTCAGACAAATTCCAAGGAACCCTACGTTACTTGAAGGAGAGGACGCAGCAAGCGGACGCATCTAGAAGATACAAAGAATTCAAGCTTCATACGAGAAAGGAATTAAGAAAAATTACTGCAGTGCATGCAAGGATAAATAATGGTCCGTCGACTTCTTCCAACAAAACGTTGCTCTTCGTCTGCGCCGCGCTTCGTCACAAACACATCATCCGACATAAAGATTACCAGACTGAAACAAAGCTTCGAGTACTCTGCTCGGTCGACCGTGCCCGCCGTAGCGCACTCGTCTTACTCGGGGGCTCGCCCGCCGCGGAACCTGACATTACGGACCCGATATATTCGGATGCTCACCCTCAGTGGATCGGCTATGACAGACGCGTCCTTTTTATCGGCCACGTCAGGAGCGCCGGTTCGCTGGAACCCGAGAAGACATGAAGACTATTACTCCCATAGGGAGCGCCGGTTCGCTGGAATTGCTCGGGGGCTCCTGGAATATCTTCGAACTATTGCGGTTACTCTCATCGGGAGCGCTGGTTCGCTGGAATCCAAGAAGATATGAAGACTATTACTCCCATCGGGAGCGCCGGTTCGCTGGAACCCGAGAAGATATGAAGACTATTACTCCCATCGGGAGTGCCGGTTCACTGGAGTTCAAGCAAGATTTGAAGACTCTTTATACCTGAAATTGTCATCTAAAAGCCTTTGAAAATACAAGTGCCTTGAAGATTCGACTGTGCTCACGGTCCCTTGAAGATTCGACTGTGCTCACGGTCCCTTGAAGATTCGACTGAGCTCACGGTCCCTTGAAGATTCGACTGTGCTCACGGTCCCTTGAAGACTACTATTCCCATCGGGAGCGCCGGTTCGCTGGGCGCTGGTCGCGGAGAGTGGAATGAATAGGCGATTTAAAACTTTTACGAGATGGGCTTAACAAATGCGGAATAAAACTAGCGTTTACTTTGTCAAGCCCAAAGCCTATATACTATTGTTCACCTATGTGCACCAACAACTTATGCTAAGCAATACAAGCAAGTATGTGATAGCAAGATATATATAACTTCAAGCACGATGGCTATCACAAGGTAAAGTGCATAAGTAAAGAGCTCGGGTATAGAGATAACCGAGGCACGCGGGAGACGATGATTTATCCCGGAGTTCACACTCTTGCGAGTGCTAATCTCCGGTGGAGAGGTGCGGTTGCTTAGTGCTCCCGAACGCCACAAGAGGCTCACCTTGAGGTGTGGTTGCTCGATGCACACCAACGCCACAAAGGCCTCACCCCAAGATGCGGTACTCACACCACACACCGAACGCCACGAAGGCGCCTCACCTAAATCTCCGGTGACCCTCGCCACAAAGGCCTAAGTCACGGTTCCACTAAGGGATTTCCTTCGAGGCGGAAACCGGGCCTTACACAAAGGTTGGGGCACACATCCACAACTTAATCGGAGGCTCCCAACAAATCACCACAAAGGTCTAGAATCCGTCTAGGGTTCCAAGAACCCAAGAGTAACAACCTTCTTGCTTTCACCACCACGAATCACCGTGGAGAACTCAAACCGATGCACCAAATGCAATGGCAAGAACACCACAAAGATGCTCAAGTCCTTCTCTCTCAAATTCCAACAAAGCTACAAAAGCTATTGGGGGAATAAGAGAGGAAGAACAAAAGAAGAACACAAAGTTCCCCAAGATCTAGATCCCAAAGATTCACTCACAAAGATATGATTTGGTTTGGTCAAAGTGTGGATCTAGATCCCCTCAATCTTTCTCTCAAATAGATGCAAGAATCATGGGAGGGGAGAGAGATCTCAAGCTTCAAAAAGTCAACAACAATGGAGGTGAGCTTGAGAGAGAGAGAGGGAAGAAGAAGGAGCAAGAGGTTAAAAAAACAAGAGAGAGAGGGGGCATAAAAGGAGGCCCCAAAATCTGCCCGTTGGAGGCCGGTGCGCGCAAGGGAGGGGGAGGCCGGAGGTACCGGCCAGGTAGGGCCGGTACTACCGGCCATGGTCGAGCAGCACTGGCCAGGAGAGGCGTTCGGGCTGGGTGGGGAGGCCGGAGCCTCCGGCCGGGGTACCGGCCAAGGTACCGCCGGGGCTCCAACCTCCCTGGCACATGTACTGAGCCACAAATGGCTCCCCGGTACCACGGGCGGTACCTCGGGCGGTACTACCGCTCGTGCACGGGCGGTACTACCGCTCAGCCCAAACTCCTCTCTTTGGGCAAACATAGAAAAATCATAACTTGAGTATCCGGACTCCGATTTTAATGATCTTGGACTCGTTTCAAAGCTAGTAACAAGCTCTACAAGATCATGCAGGGAACCATCATAGTCCAGCAAAGGAGGATAGAAACAAATGATGAAAGGTTTGACCTATCTAAAAAAGACATACCGGTAAAACCTCCAATCTTGAAAATGCAACAAGTTGCCCGTGCAAAAACCATTCTTGATGAACTAGAGCTTGTCATGAGAATAAGCACAAGCTCTAAATCATCACATGGATAAGATCCAAATAATAACCAAGAAAGATGATGCAAGGATGCAAAGGTTTGAGCTCTCTCCGAATGATACGATCGAGTTACTCACTCGAGAGCCCTCTTGATAGTACGGCAACTAAACTATAAACCGGTCTCCAACTACACTATGAGACCGGTGAGAAAGAAACCCTATCAAGAGCAAACCTTATACTTGCGCATTCCACTTGAGCTTGATGACGACGATCTTGACCTCAACAAGATGGAACGCCTTTCTTGCTTGTGCTTGCTTGACGAAGTCTTGTAGATTGCTCCCCCATAAACCACCATGGGAGAGCTTCTTCTTCGGCGCATCTTCACATATCCATGATCACCATATGGATGGCAAGACTCAAGCAAAGGATCTCTTCGAGATGGCTCATCTTGAACTTGCACTTCATTCTTCATTCTTCATCATATTGATGTCTTGAAGTAACTTGAGGGCTCACTTCATCTTCATCTTCAAGACATACTTGACACTTGATATCCTTCATCAATTTCTTCTTATTGCAACCTTGAAGCCAACAAATGGTTCAAGAATTGCCTATGGACAACTCCTATTAATATAACTCAATGCAAACATTAGTCCATAGGGATTGTCATTAATTACCAAAACCACACATGGGGGCTCCATGCACTTTCAATCTCCCCCATTTTGGTAATTGATGACAATCTCTTTGAGAGGGTTTATATAAGGAATTTAAGTAACAAACAAGTTGAATATATAGAGCAAACTCCCCCATAATATATGCATGTGTGAATGATCTTGACTTTCATTGCATATATTGGCATTCAAAGCCTAGTGGAGTTTCCTATAAATATTCAACTATGCAAAGCAACAAGATGCAATGCAATAAAGGCACATGCTTAAGCACAAAGCAAAGACATAACCAAATTCCCTTAAACCCTCCAAACTTCTCCCCCATTGGCACCAATTGCCGAAATGGGTGAAAAATTTAGAAGGCCAATATAGTGAGAGTTCCTCCATAGCGTGTGCATTTCTCATAATTTGAGTGGAATCAAATGCACATATCCAATTACGAATATTCGGAAGGAGTCACACCATAGATAGGATCAAAGATTGCAAAAAGATAACAAAGTCAAGAAGCTTCAACAAATGAAGCAAGCAACCAAATGAACCACAAAGAAGATACCAAAAGAAAGAAAGATATTATGATAAGATCAAGAAGATTGCTCTAAATAATATGAGGAAGCTCCCCAAGGTTTGTGCACAAAACAAGACAATTTGCATTGGAGTATAAAGTGCATAAACATGGAATCATCACTCCCATAATATCATTCAAAAACAAAATATACCAAGTGAATCAAACTCTAATGATCACCACAAGATAGTGCTCTAAATCAAATGAGGAAGCTCCCCAAGGTACATGCATAAAATAAAATGTTGCATTTGAATAAAATATGCATAACATGGAATCCTCACTCCCTCATTTAAAACACAAACATTTGTAATAGATCATAGATAGAAAAATAAGCTAAACACTTGCAACAAACAAATAGTTGAGCAACAAGTAAGAGGCACCATAATAAAAAGGCTCAACCAAGATGATATGTGAAAGGCATGATAAAGCATATTATAAGACTATTACAAGGATGAGCAAAAAGCATCATCATAGTCTTCAATGAATTATATTGCTTAGCATGACCAATCAACACGCAATAAATAAATAAGATATCAAAAGGAGATGTATCATCTCTTATGTGTATAAGTTTCTCTAAGTGGGCAATATCACAAAGATATTTATCCACAAAGAAACATGCACACACAAAATGGATACTCAAGAAATATAGTATGATATCCCAAAATGAAGTCATGCAATATACCAATAAGAATTTTTGCTTAATAGCATGGCCAAAGGCTCAATTTTATCTTTATTGTACATTCATGAACTTCAACCACAAACATCTAAAATACATCACAAATATCAACAAGGGATAGAAGATAGTTGGGATGCATTTGAGAAAGGCAACAAGTATCACAAACGAGGATACCAAAAGAAATAACTAAATTTGCACTTTCATCTATATTGCACACGTGAGAGCCTTGAGGAATTGATATGCAATAAAATTGCTAGATAGGCATAGTTGGGATGGATGAATCATGAGCATGATTTTATATACTTCCCAACATATGTACTCATCTCAAATTACTCACATTCGCAATAAAGAGGTTTCGTTAAGACTTTAGCAAGAAGCACAATATTTGCAAATCAAGAGATTCATGCCAAGATGCAACCACATGGTTGGATGCTAGAAAAATATGCATGAGAAGATACTTGTTACCGAGATAGCATTGGTGTGGATGTAGTAGATATGTGTTCATTGACCATCCTAGCTTGCCTCAAGTTACCATTGAGTCACCACTTCTTTCCAAGAGTGAGACAAGCATCCAATGCATATTCATTGTACCTAACACAAAGGTAAGTACAAAATGGTCCCCAAACTAATTGGGTCCGAAGTAGTTAGACACACTACAACATATAGGACAAACTCCACAATTCTATGTGCATATAGATATGAAATTGAATTTCATGCACATCTTAGCCAAATTAGGATTTGATGGAGTTTACCCTATATATTGGATCAAAGAAAGTGACACATGCCATAAGATATACATATATTAAATATGCATGCACAATACTTTCAAGAACCAAAGGAAGATACAATTTGGACAAAACACCAAATAAATCAAGAGACAAAGGTTGCCCAAATTATATCAAAGAATCAAATCAACACAAGATTGACTCCAAAGACTTATCTCATTATAAGAAGCTAATTAAACCTAAGCACAAAGGAATGAGATAACCAACTCCCAAGAGAGCAAGGTTCCAACAAATAAACCAAACCCTCGACATTTTTTATGATGGCACAAAGTACCAAAAAGAAAATTTTATGTCTCCCAAAACCCAATTTTTGATAAAGATCAAGAGATGTTAAGCATTCTAATAATATAGAAGAGCTCCCCCAAGTTTGGTGCATTATCAAGGATTTTTTATATGAATACAAAATGCACAAAACTAGGATCATCACGCTACCTATATCTTCTAACAATGCTAAGAAAGTTTGAATAGACAACTTAGATCCATAAGATATTAGCAATGAAGCCATTTAAGCAAATTGGAGCTTGTTTGAGCAAACATGCCACATAGGAGAGAGATAATTTACGGTATCAAATCTATGTGACACAACCTCAAATGTTCACATTTTCTAGGCTTGTAATATGCACAAAGCTTATTACTCCCCCATAATGTGATAAGGAATTTATTTTCACAAGAGGCAAATAAGATCCAACTAGAGATATTAATGGACATTGGAATTTGAATTTCTCATGAAGATGACATACCACATAGAGACTAGATAATCTTGCAATATCAATTCTAAGTGATATTCCTCATGTACACACATTGTTAGGATCATGAAATTCCCAAAGGAATATCACTCCCCCAAAATGGGATAGTCCATTAATCGCTCATAAGAGCCATATAAGATACAACAAGATGCAAAGAGGCTCCAACACAAACACAAATACATGGTGTGCAACCCAACATGCATAGACTTGATTTCTCAAGCAAAACTATTAGGAAGCACAACATATACAAACACATGTTAGGAACGAAACTAACACATGCAAAGGGGCGAGTAACTTTCAATATAAATGAGTTGAGAACATGTTACCGCAAGGAGGAACATTGGATATATGATAGTAGCAAGATAATCAAAAGACTTGGCTTGATATAATATAAATGATGAAGATCCCTTAATTCTTCATGATGTAGCCAAGTCTCCAATGCCCTCCAACAAGCACCTATTGATCAAGTTTTGGATTGTTGGTCCCCAACTAAGTTGGGTCCTAAGAGGTTAGTCACAATAGGCTTGGCAACCCAAATGGTTCTTTTCTTGACACCACTTTGGGCACCAACAAATTTGGCAAACACATTGCCACCCTCATCCTTACGAAGAGAATAAACATCATCAATGGTGATAGAGTTGGATGAGGTACCAATAGTGCAAAAGGAGGAGATGTGGCCCTTCTCACGGCATATGTAGCAAGTTCTTTTCTTCTCCTTCTTCTCACTAGATTTCTCCACAATGGGAGCATTGGCTTGATTCTTCTTGGGAAGTGGAATTTCTTCAACTTGAGGTTGAATATGAGTTTGAGCTTGAGGCCGCTTCCCTTTTTGCTTCTTCTTCAAAGGGCAAGATCTAACATGGTGCCCTTCAATATTGCACTTGAAGCAAACAATCTTGGCCGGGTCTTTGACTTGTACTTGGCCCTTCTTCTTGTTGTTGTTCTTGGACTTGTTCTTGTTGTTGGATTTGAATCCAAGTCCACTCTTGTCATTGGGGGATTGTTGCATACTCAACATCGTGTCAAGTTTGCATTTCCCTTCATGACCCTTTACCAAGTCATTCTTCAAAGAAGTGACTTGGGCCTTGAGCTCTTTGATTTCCTCTACATGGTTAGTAACAACACAAGTACTAGAGGAAGTAGAATCTTCATTGTTAGAGCAACAAGGCAAGGAAGATAATTCATCACAAGATTTAGCAATATTATGAGTGGATGAATTACAAGGACTAGCACATGGCAATATAGCATTTTGAGTAGTAGTGCTAGTATCCACATGAGGCTCACAAGGTGTTGCCTTAGATATGATAGCCTCATGAGCTAACTTTAGCCTATCATGAGAGGCTAGAAGATCCTCATGGGAGCGAGAAAGCTTTCCATGATTTTCTTCCAATTTCCCATAATTGCAAGTTAGCAATTCAAGTTGAGCCCTTAGCTCAACATTCTCCTTCAAGATAGATGCTTCACAAGAAGTAGAGTTAGTAGCACAAGCATCATCACAAGACATATTAAGAAGAGTGGGTAACATAGCATGCTCTTTTAAATAAGAAGCTTGGAGTTGCTCATGTGACTTGGTGAGGATAGAGTGTTCGCTCTCCAAGGCCTTGTGAGCCTTGTCTAGATCATCTAGATCCTTAACAAGTTTATCATGACCAACGCCAACTTTGGAATTTTCCTTTTTAAGCATTTTTACTTGAGCTTTAGCATGGTCTCTTTCCTTAGTGAGTTTAGAAACTATTTCATTTTGAGACACTTCAAGGGTTTCAAGTTGCTCTTCAAGAGAGGCTACGGTCTCTTGTTCTTCTTCAAGATCATTCTTTAGGGATGCTACATCATTGGCATACTCTCGTTCAAGAGCACCCTTTTTATCAATGGTGTTCTCATGCATCCAAATAAGTTTTTGGCTCTCAATAGCGGTAGTCAAGATTTCAAAGAAGTGAGAGCAAGCAATTTTATCTTTGCAAAGAACCTTGAATACACTCTCACCCTTATTGCGTAGAGAGACAACCCAATCCTCTTCTTCATACTTATCCTCATCCTTATCACCACGAGGAATATTAGGTTCCGCGGTAGGAGATACCGTGGAACTCTTGGCCATAAGGCATATATGAGGACCGTGAGATAAAGATGAGGAGTTACTTGAGGCTCCTTTCAAGATCTTGTCTTGACCAATAGAATCTTTGGTTTCCTCTACAATGTTAGTCACACAACAACTAGAGGAAATATAAGCATTTTTATCATGGCCACAAGACAAAGCAAGCATATCATCATTAGATTTATTCAAGCAACTTACACATGATATGCAAGGACTATCAACACAAGCATGTAAATCATTTCTAGTGCTAGATGTGTTTAAGTCCAAAGATGAAGCATTGCAATGAGATAGAGATGAAGAATCATCAATAGTAAGCTCAATATCAACATTGCAATTTTCATCACCACTCACCATATCATTACCTTGTGTCTTACCACACTTTGGTGAAGTGGATGAAGATGAGAACTCATCACGGCCGGAAGTGGAAGCAATACAATCATCCTCAATAATATTGGACACATCATATTTATCTTGAAGCTTTGTCCATAATTCATGAGCGCTCCCAAAAGGCATGATTGAAGAAGTAACTACATTGCTCACAACAATGGAAAACACATGAGAAGCAAGAGCATCGAGACAAGAGTTTTTCTCCTCCTCAAGAGATAAATTTTGAGGATCCTTAGGAGAAGAAAAACCCATGTCAAGAAATCGCTCCATGTCCGGAGACATACGCCGCAAAATATTAAGCACATAAATTTTCCATAGATCATAATTTGTGCCATCAAATATAACCAAGTTATTGTGCGCTAATCCCCTAACCGACATCTTTACTCTCAAGGCGGTGAAGCCTAAGAATGAGAGACCTTGCTCTGATACCAATTGAAAGGACACGGATGTCGCCTAGAGGGGGGTGAATAGGCGATTTAAAACTTTTACGAGATGGGCTTAACAAATGCGGAATAAAACTAGCGTTTACTTTGTCAAGCCCAAAGCCTATATACTATTGTTCACCTATGTGCACCAACAACTTATGCTAAGCAATACAAGCAATTATGTGATAGCAAGATATATATAACTTCAAGCACGATGGCTATCACAAGGTAAAGTGCATAAGTAAAGAGCTCGGGTATAGAGATAACCGAGGCACGCGGGAGACGATGATTTATCCCGGAGTTCACACTCTTGCGAGTGCTAATCTCCGGTGGAGAGGTGCGGTTGCTTAGTGCTCCCGAACGCCACAAGAGGCTCACCTTGAGGTGTGGTTGCTCGATGCACACCAACGCCACAAAGGCCTCACCCCAAGATGCGGTACTCACACCACACACCGAACGCCACGAAGGCGCCTCACCTAAATCTCCGGTGACCCTCGCCACAAAGGCCTAGGTCACGGTTCCACTAAGGGATTTCCTTCGAGGCGGAAACCGGGCCTTACACAAAGGTTGGGGCACACATCCACAACTTAATCGGAGGCTCCCAACAAATCACCACAAAGGTCTAGAATCCGTCTAGGGTTCCAAGAACCCAAGAGTAACAACCTTCTTGCTTTCACCACCACGAATCACCGTGGAGAACTCAAACCGATGCACCAAATGCAATGGCAAGAACACCACAAAGATGCTCAAGTCCTTCTCTCTCAAATTCCAACAAAGCTACAAAAGCTATTGGGGGAATAAGAGAGGAAGAACAAAAGAAGAACACAAAGTTCCCCAAGATCTAGATCCCAAAGATTCACTCACAAAGATATGATTTGGTTTGGTCAAAGTGTGGATCTAGATCCCCTCAATCTTTCTCTCAAATAGATGCAAGAATCATGGGAGGGGGAGAGAGATCTCAAGCTTCAAAAAGTCAACAACAATGGAGGTGAGCTTGAGAGAGAGAGAGGGAAGAAGAAGGAGCAAGAGGTGAAAAAACAAGAGAGAGAGGGGGCATAAAAGGAGGCCCCAAAATCTGCCCGTTGGAGGCCGGTGCGCGCGAGGGAGGGGGAGGCCGGAGGTACCGGCAGGTAGGGCTGGTACTACCGGCCATGGTCGAGCGCGGGGAGGCGTTCGGGCTGGGGGGAGGCCGGAGCCTCCGGCCGGGTACCGGCCAAGGTACCGCCGGGGCTCCAACCTCCCTGACATGTACGAGCCACATGGCTCCCGGTACCACGGGCGGTACCTCGGGCGGTACTACTGTGCACGGGCGGTACTACCGCTCCCAAACTCCTCTCTTTGGGCAAACATAGAAAAAGCATAACTTGAGTATCCGGACTCCGATTTTAATGATCTTGGACTCGTTTCGAAGCTAGTAACAAGCTCTACAAGATCATGCAGGGAACCATCATAGTCCAGCAAAGGAGGATAGAAACAAATGATGAAAGGTTTGACCTATCTAAAAAAGACATACCGGTAAAACCTCCAATCTTGAAAATGCAACAAGTTGCCCGTGCAAAAACCATTCTTGATGAACTAGAGCTTGTCATGAGAATAAGCACAAGCTCTAAATCATCACATGGATAAGATCCAAATAATAACCAAGAAAGATGATGCAAGGATGCAAAGGTTTGAGCTCTCTCCGAATGATACGATCGAGTTACTCACTCGAGAGCCCTCTTGATAGTACGGCAACTAAACTATAAACCGGTCTCCAACTACACTATGAGACCGGTGAGAAAGAAACCCTATCAAGAGCAAACCTTATACTTGCGCATTCCACTTGAGCTTGATGACGACGATCTTGACCTCAACAAGATGGAACGCCTTTCTTGCTTGTGCTTGCTTGACGAAGTCTTGTAGATTGCTCCCCCATAAACCACCATGGGAGAGCTTCTTCTTCGGCGCATCTTCACATATCCATGATCACCATATGGATGGCAAGACTCAAGCAAAGGATCTCTTCGAGATGGCTCATCTTGAACTTGCACTTCATTCTTCATTCTTCATCATATTGATGTCTTGAAGTAACTTGAGGGCTCACTTCATCTTCATCTTCAAGACATACTTGACACTTGATATCCTTCATCAATTTCTTCTTATTGCAACCTTGAAGCCAACAAATGGTTCAAGAATTGCCTATGGACAACTCCTATTAATATAACTCAATGCAAACATTAGTCCATAGGGATTGTCATTAATTACCAAAACCACACATTGGGGCTCCATGCACTTTCAGCTGGTTCGCTGGAATCCATGCTGGAATCAAAGAAGATATGAAGACTACTATTCCCATCGGGAGCGGTTTATATGGCGCTGGATGCTGGAATCAAAGAAGATATGAAGACTATTACTCCCATCGGGAGCGTCGGTTCACTGGAACCTAAGAAGACATGAAGATTCAAGTTTTGAAGAATTGTAGTAATTCGGGACACCCGAACTACATCGTCAGGAACCTTGTTCGAACATCGGTGCGATGGAAAATACGCCCAGAGATTGCACTTTAAAAAAGCCTCTAAAACTACGAGTGCTATGATGCAAAATCAACGGGGACCGTGCTCTTTTCCTTTGTTATAGATGCCTCAAAGAGTGCCGCAGATAGCAAGGATCATGAAACAACGGGGACCTTACTCTTTTCCTTTGCTATAGATGCCTCAAAGAGTGCCGCAGATAGCAAGGATCATGAAATATACATAAAACAACCCACGTTCGATATTTTACTTATGGAAATATCAAAGAACAACGGGCTCATCGACAGAACATACATCGGTTGAAAGCAAAGTTGCACATACAACGGGTTTAGCAAGACCCGCAACACGAGCTGATCACTCAAACAATTTGCTGACCAACGAATACACATACGCTTAAACGGGCAATTAAGATTTGCTCCTTCAAAATTTGCCAACGGCATTGACACGGTAAAAGTGCATATATATGTATCTACCGAAAAACTTACAAACAATGGCATCAACGATGCTCAAGGTGCATTGACGATTGCCCCTTGAAATATATAACAATGTGTCAACGGCACCTGAAGAAAACCGTAAACATCGGGTTGCTCGACTTGAGTCTACTCACGGTTGCAAGCATCGGTGCCCGACTCGGGGGCTACTTCCATCGGGAGCGCTGGACGCGCACCCGATAAAATCATCGGCTCCCCTCAGGGCCATCGTCTCAATCATCGGCTCCCCTCAGGGCCATCATCTCAATCATCGGCTCCCCTCAGGTCCATCATCTGAATCATCGGCTTCTCCTGGGTGTCATCCGAATCATCGGCTCCCCTCGGGGCCATCATCTTAATCATCGGCTCCCCTCAGGGCCATCATCTCAATCATCGGCTTCTCCTGGGTATCATCCGAATCATCGGCTCCCCTCAAGGCCATCATCTTAATCATCGGCTCCCCTCAGGGCCATCATCTCAATCATCGGCTCCTCCTGGGTGTCATCTAAATCATCAACTCCTCTATCTATGGCATCATCAGAGTCATCGGCATCAAGTTCTCGGAACTTGAAAAAGTTTACGGTGTTTGACTTAGCATTTTTTACACCCTGTACATAACTATTTCATATTTATCTACAGGCTCGGGGGCTACTCCCATCGGGAGCGCTTGCCGCGCACCCGATAAAAAATATGGCAACCTCGTCAACAAAGAAGAATAAAGTTGAAGACATCGGCATCAACAATCAAGATCTTCGAGTAGTACAACTTGAGTCTATGCGTGGCTGCAAGCACCCGCCCATAGACTCGGGGGCTACTCCCATCGGGAGCGCTTCGCGCACCCGACAGAAAGCAACTTCGACTCTACATCAAGCACAAGATTCAACAGATGATCAAGACATTCGGCGAAGACAACTTTAGTCCCTGCCCGAAGCTTCACTTCGGCCAGACACTCGGGGGCTACTGACGTGGGCATAACCCTTCGGGTACTCGACATTGCCATACCCGGTGCAAACTATGAAGCTGGACCAGCACAAGGACTCAACAAGCTGGACCTGCACGTGCCTCAACTTGGACTACAAGGAAAGAAGACTCCAACGCGAATCCTACTAGGACTCTTGTAAACCCTAGTTTGGCTGATATATAAAGCCAGGCAGGGGCACCCCTTGGGACACGCACAATCAGAAACATAATTTTAGAGGCAACACGCCTAGACACCGCAACCCGCGGATTAGAACTAGACTAGATCCAACAACTCCGCCTATGGCGGCCCCCTGTATACATATATTCATATAGTGGATTGCTAGCAGGACGTAGCGACCCTCCACCGCGGGGCGTGAACCTGGGTACGTCGTGTACCGCCTCGCTCCCGGAACTTCCGTCGTCGCCTTTCTCTAAAACCCAAGCCCCTCATGGTGGGCATTGCCGAGGAACCGCCTCGACAACCTCCTTCACCTTCCCCGCACTGTCCACATCCGCCTTGAATAGCAACAGGTTTTCATCAGCAAAAATGAGGCGACTAACCGCCGGAGCTGACAGTGCCACCTTTAATCCATGGATCTCCACTGATAAAATTTGATATTTTAAAAGGTACGAAAGTCCCTCTGCCTGCTAAACAAGAAAAAATATGGAGAGATTGGGTCACCTCGGCGTACCCCACATGAGGGCACAAACTGCTGTAACTTGCCTCCATTGAAAAGACTTGGAAGGACACCGCCTCATGATAGCTCACTCCAGCCAATCATAGGCCTTTCGCATACCCAATTTAAGAGCAGAAAAACGGTTCATCTTTGCCCTATTCCACTTCATGAATTGGAGGCACTCATAAGCGGTAATTATGTTATCCATTATCAACCTCCTCGGTACAAACGCTGACTGTTCTTCTGTGATATCTGATAGATATTTCTTCAGTCTGTTGGCTAAGACTTTGAACACAATCTTATGGATTACGTTGCATAAACTGATCGGCCTGAATTGTCTCACCACCTTTGATGTAAGAATGATAAATGTCTGGTTGATGTATGCCATACCGTCCTCTCCCCTCAGCACTCTGAGTACAACCAATGGCATCTCTTCCCCACAAATGTCCCAATGTCAACAATAATTTTCCAGCTAGGTGTAGCTGCAGCCCCATGCCACGCTGACCAGTAATATCCTGTTTGTATTTACTTTTTTCATAATTTTTCCGATGCAAATCTTGAACTCCAACGTCGCATACTTTCCAATTCATGAAATCTTTTCGGCGCGGGGCATATAATTATTATTTTTGAGACATCACATGGATGTTTTTTTAGATGAACCGTCGCACTTTGTGGTGACTTATAATTTAGCTAAGGCATCTACTATGATCAATAAATACAACGCACAAAATTTTTTGAGAAAAAAATACAACGCACATAGCATTTTTTTAGAAGTACAACGCATATAGCTACACGTGCGGGTATATTTTTTTTTTTTGAGACTTACGTGCGGGTATATAGGGCCAGTTGAAGACCAGCTCCGATTTGGCAGCGACTGCAAAACGGGCAATGAGGCCCAGTGGAAGCCCAGTTGAAGCGAACTCTCCGTTGAGGGCTTGAGGCCTCGGCGCCTAGCTCCAAGTGCAAAATGCTCAAAAAAAAGAAGCTCCAAGTGCAAAGCCTCCCGTTCCGGCCAAACTTTCCTCTGTATCGCCCGGTCGCCGTACTCCCCTGTCGCCGCCACCGCGCAAGCTCGTTCCCGTGCTGATTGCCTGATTCTCTCGGTCCGACGCGCACAAGCTCGCTCCGCCGCCGGAACCCACTCCTCCGTCGCGTCTCGTGCCGCTCGGCCGCCCCATCCGCCTTCCCTGCACGCCACCGGCGACCCGGCCTGCTCGTCGCCTCCGTGAGTGCTCCTGCTCGACCACAGTTCCTTGCTAGCCCCTAGCATCGAGAGGTCACTCCCTTGTCTTTCTCCACTATGAATTCGACCTTCCTCTTCTCCAGTTTGTCATGCATTATTTATATGCTGAACTAGTAGCGCGATCCTTTTTCTGAAAAATATACTCTATGTTGAACTATTGTGTGATGTTATTTCGCTATTATTCCTCATGTAATGTTGCTGAAATCCGAGTGAATTGCTGTGATCAGTTAAAATACTGTCAAACTGGTGCTGAAATGCAAGTCGCTGCTGCTGTCAAACTGCCGCCAAGCGGCTGAAATCTTGTTTAAAAGTTGTTGGAATGTGGGAAATGAGAGTTGTGATGATAGGACATATATCTCTTTTTATGTGAGTGTTAGTCTCAGTGATATTTTGACATGAAAAGCTAGATTGTAATGGTATTTTGGCCTGAAAGTAGCATGTGCACATGAGCACAAGTGCTCCTTGGACTTTTGGATTTTTGAAAATTTTCAAAACCTCGCTCTTTTATGTTTTCAAAAATTATGACATTAAATATGTAGATAGATTTAGACACGAGGAGTGTAGTCAAAAAAGTCCCATCAAAAAATACTTTGTATTTTGGAAAATACAAAAAAGACAAATTTCTGACTATAAATAGTAGTACAATAATACGTATATTTTGTCAGTGTACTGTCAGAAATTTGTCTTTTTTGCATCTCCAAAAATATAACGTATTTTTTGACGAGACTTTTTTGATTCCAATCCTCATATACACATCTATCTACATATTTAATGTCATAATTTTTGAAAGAATATGAGAATCGAAAATCAAAAGTGAAGGGAGCACTGACTCCCATGTGCACAAAATCCTTGTGGCAACTTTGTTTTATTGAGTCGTATTTTGGAATTTTCGGTGTTCACTAGTGGTGTTGTGGCTATTGTCTCCTCTCTCTTATAGCAGCCGACGATCCACCGATGAGGAGGAGATGCCGCCACTCGCATCCAAGCGCCGTAAGGCATCACCTTCCCTGCAGCCCTCGGAGGTTTCTTCCGACTCCGGGAGCGACTCCGACCTCCACCTGCACGACCACTCCGACCCCGAGGAGGACAACAGCTTCTTCTCCGCAAGGAGCGCAGCCAGTGACGACGAAGACGAACAAGATTCCGACGAGGAGGAGGAAAGCCAGGATGAGGAGGAAGATGATGATGGTGAGATGGGGGAGCTCGAGCAGGAGTATCAAGCCCTCCAGGCCAATCAACAGTATGTAACCCCCCCTTCCACCTGTCCTCCAAATGCCTCACTTCGCATGGCTAATTTACTTCAGAATCTTTCTTCCATCTGCAGAAGCATTCTTCAGACCTTGAAGCAGCACCGAGACGACGACGTCGCGAGAGGCCAGGTGGTAAAAAATCAAAAGGTCTTCTTATATCTCCTTAACTGGCCAACATAACATGTACTCATCATGATCCTGTGCAATTGATATCCTTTATATCCACTGTGTTTAAGCTTTCAAACTGTTAACCTCTGCGTCCAATTTCTGTTCAACTGAAGTCTCTATGGGACAAGACCCTGGAGATGAGGTTCTTGCTGCAAAAGGCGTTTTCCACTTCGAACAAGCTTCCCAAGGTCTGGCTTTGTTTGGTCGATGCACCAAGTATCATTGTCTTAATTGCTGTCACTGTTCAAAAATGCAGGATCATTCAGATGTCTGTATTTGTTGCATTTGTATTCTTGCAGGATCCCACCAAGTCAAGATTCTGCGGTCACGATCAGGAGATAGAGGAAGCATACGTTGAGCTGCTGGATTCATCGAAACAGACTCTTGGTTGCATGCTGGAGCTGCAGGAGGTTTGGCTACCTGCTCTTTGTTTCTCCGTCGAGCTATAGTAGTCCATACTATGATTTCCCAGGCTTTCTTACTTTGTGCAACATGTATGTTTTCGAAAACTTCCTGTAGGCTTTACTGGAGAGGAACCAGGCTGCAAAGGGTCCAAACGGTACTACTACTGTCCAGTCTTGATCATTCTGAAAGATGCCTTTAAACGTTGTTAATCCCGATCAACTTAATGACAGATAAGGCACCTAACTCGAATGTAGAAAATGACGAGTAGCTGGAAGTGCAGAAAGTGCAGACAAGGTAACCATTTGCAATAACAGAAACTGTGAGAAGGTACTGTACGTCCCCCCTGATCGTGTCCTCTCTCCCCCCCCCCCTCTGTCCTCTAAAAACTTGTAACATGCTCCCCTGTACCCTCTTTTGAGGTTTCGTTTATATATGTTCAGGCTGGCGTAAGCCCGCCGTAGCCAGAGTCAAAAAAAGAAGGTACTGTACGTGGGATATATTCTTCAATATGCTGCAGTGTCTTGCATAGCAGCAGATCATTTGTTAGTCAGCACTATGCAGTTATGCACTTGTATGGTTACCACATCATTGAATTTGTTGTGCTTTAATACTGATCATCTAAACTCTTCCCTAGTTTTTTAATATAGTAATTTCTTAAATGTCTTTGAGCTGGCAATTTTTTTGTTTGGCTGTCAGTATTTTTTTCGAGAAAACGCATAGGCGTTTCATTTCATTGAAAAGGTAGAATTTTATTTACAATCCTCCTAATAGGTGGGTTACAACCATAGGGAAATTAACTTAATGCACATCCCAGGTGGGTGGCAAGACTAGTCTGAGCCCTTTCGCGCCAGCTCTTGCCCAAAGTCAGGCTTCATCCTTGATCATGGAGACCAGGGAGTGGACAGAGGGCTGGTTACCCTGGAATATGCAGTCATTTCGATGTTTCCAAATTATCCAAGGGGTGAGTTGCGCGGCAGAGGCGAGTCCTTTGCTAAGCAGTTTGGGAGTCTGCTGTTTGTCCTGCAACCACCAGTCCATGAAGGTGTCATCACCATTAGGTGCTCTTGCTGTCATCCTGAGCCAAGCAAGCACTTCATGCCAGGCAGTCTTAGTGAAAGGGCATTCGAGCATCAGGTGGCGCATTGTTTCAGGTGCCTGGTCGCAGAGAGGGCATCGTGTGTGATGTTGCAGGCCGTGTCTTGCGAGGCGTTCCGCGGTCCAGCCCCTGTCCAAATTTGCTAGCCAGTGGAAGAATTTGACACACGGTGGCGCCCATGTTTTCCAGATTAGCTTCCAGGAGTGGCAACTGAATGATCCATGGAAGGTTGCCAGGTACGTAGAATGGGCAGCGTAGCTGCCTCATTAGTCCACTTCCAAAGCAATTGGTCTGGCTCGCCGATGAGGGCGGTGTTCTAGATAGCAAGCCAGAGCTGCAGGTATTGCCCAATCTCAGTGATGCCAAGGACGCCCTGAATGTCCCTGGCCCAGTTGTTGCCGGTTAGGCCTGCTGCGACGGTCGTGGCCTTGCGTCGCCGCTTGGGGATGCAGTTATACAGTTGTGGCGCCAACTCGCAGACCGCGCAACCGTGGATCCATCGATCGTCCCAGAAGAGGGCTTTGCTGCCGTTCCCAACCTTCATGGAAGTCGAGGCAAAGAACCGGGCACGCTCGTCGGAAGAGAATTGCAGGTCCAGTCTGTTAGGTTGATCCTTCCGTGTGGTGCCCAACGGCCCACCAGATTCCCTTGACTACGCCCTGATTGGGGGAGCCCAACCTCTATCTGGTTGGTGGGCCCCTGTCACCGCGCTATATAGAGAGGTGGGGGCTGGAGGCACGCACGAGGTTCCCCGTGCGTGCCAAACACCCCACCGACAAACCCCTTCCGATCCAGGGCTAGCGCGTGCCGACGGGAAGCTCCACCGCCGTCGCATCTCGCTCACGCCACAGCCGTCGCCACCATGTCGACACCGTCAGGTTCATCCTCACAAGGAGAAGGTACACCATCTCTCCCTCTCGATCCCTCTCTCTAGCTCGTAGTACACACACAATAATAGCTTCTACCCGCATAAGATCCTACCCTAGTTGATCCATAGTTTTAACATTGGTACCAGAGCATGGTTAGTGTGTAGATCTTGTGTTTTTCGGGTAGAAAAGATGAACATCAAACCCTAGATCAACCCCACCGAGACCCTAGAAAAGGGGTGAAAGTGCATGGAGCCCCATGTGTGGTTTTGGTAATTAATGACAATCCCTATGGACTAATGTTTGCATTGAGTTATATTTGTAGGAGTTGTCCATAGGAAATTCTTGAACCATATGTTGGCTTCAAGGTTGCAATAAGAAGAATTTGATGAAGGATATCAAGTGTCAAGTATGTCTTGAAGATGAAGATGAAGTGAGCCCTCAAGTTACTTCAAGACATCAACATGTTTGTATTAGGTTCCAATAAGAATAAATTGATGAAGGATATCAAGTGTCAAGTATGTCTTGAAGATGAAGATGAAGTGAGCCCTAGAGTTACTTCAAGACATCAACATGATGAAGAATGAAGAAATGAAGTGCAAGTTCAAGATGAGCCATCTCGAAGAGGTCCTTTGCTTGAGTCTTGCCATCCATATGGTGATCATGGATATGTGAAGATGCGCCGAAGAAGAAGCTCTCCCATGGTGGATTATGGGGGAGCAATCCACATGGTGGTCATGGTTATGTGAAGATGCGCCGAAGAAGAAGCTCTCCCATGGTGGATTATGGGGGAGCAATCCACAAGACTTCGTCAAGCAAACACAAGCAAGAAAGGCGTTCCATCTTGTTGAGGTCAAGATCGTCGTCATCGAGCTCAAGTGGAATGCGCAAGTATAAGGTTTGCTCTTGATAGGGTTTCTTTCTCACCGGTCTCATAGTGTAGTTGGAGACCGGTTTATAGTTTAGTTGTCGTACTATCAAGAGGGCTCTCGAGTGAGTAACTCGATCGTATCGTTCGGAGAGAGCTCAAACCTTTGCATCCTTGCATCATCTTTCTTGGTTGTTATTTGGACCTTATCCATGTGATGTTTTAGAGCTTGTGCTTATTCTCATGACAAGCTCTAGTTCATCGAAAACGGATTTCGCATAGATCATTTGTTGCGTTTTCGAGTTTGGTTCATCATCTTTCTTGGTTTTATTTGGATCTTATCCATGTGATGTTTTAGAGCTTGTGCTTATTCTCATGACAAGCTCTAGTTCATTGAGAATGGTTTTTGCATGGGCAACTTGTTGCATTTTCAAGATTGGAGGTTTTACCGGTATGTCTTTTTTAGATAGGTCAAACCTTTCATCATTTGTTTCTATCCTCCCTTGTTGGACTATGATGGTTTCCTGCATGATCTTGTAGAGCTTGTTCCTAGCTTCAAAACAAGCCCAAGATCATCAAAATCGGAGTCCGGATGCAAAAGTTATGCCCGTTTTAGTTTTGGTGATTCTGCAGTTTTCTGGGGGGGGGATAATCCGGCCCGAATGCCAAAACATGGACAATATCCGGCCAAATATCCGGCCCGAGCCAGGGGCGATTTTCGGGGGGCGGATCCGGCCCGCCCGCGGATTTTCCGGCCTGTCCCAAACGGTCATATTTCGTTGGGAGGGGGTATATAAGACCCCCTTCTTCCTCCTTGGGCTGGTTGGTTCACTCTCTCTCTCTCCCCCATTGTTGTCCTTCAAAGCTTGCCCTAGTTCTTGATTCCTCCAATGATTCTTGCATATTCTTGAGGGAAAAGAGAGAGGAGATCTAGATCTACATCTTCACCAATCAAATCCATCTCTTTGTGAGAGGAACCACCTAGATCTAGATCTTGGAGAAACTTGGAGTTCTTTGTGTCCTCCTTTTTGTTCTTCCTCTCTTATTCTCCCAATAGCTTTTGTAGCTTTGTTGGAATTTGAGAGAGAAGGACTTGAGCATCTTTGTGGTGTTCTTGCCATTGCATTTGGTGCATCGGTTTGAGTTCTCCACGGTGATTCGTGGTGGTGAAAGCAAGAAGGTTGTTACTCTTGGGTTCTTGGAACCCTAGACGGATTCTAGACCTTTGTGGTGATTTGTTGGGAGCCTCCAATTAAGTTGTGGATGTGTGCCCCAACCTTTGTGTAAGGCCCGGTTTCCGCCTCGAAGGAAATCCCTTAGTGGAACCGTGACCTAGGCCTTTGTGGCGAGGGTCACCGGAGATTTAGGTGAGGCGCCTTCGTGGCGTTCGGTGTGTGGTGTGAGTACCGCATCTTGGGGTGAGGCCTTTGTGGCGTTGGTGTGCATCGAGCAACCACACCTCAAGGTGAGCCTCTTGTGGCGTTCGGGAGCACTAAGCAACCGCACCTCTCCACCGGAGATTAGCACTCGCAAGAGTGTGAACTCCGGGATAAATCATCGTCTCCCGCGTGCCTCGGTTATCTCTATACCCGAGCTCTTTACTTACGCACTTTACCTTGTGATAGCCATCATGCTTGAAGTTATATATATCTTGCTATCACATACTTGCTTGTATTGCTTAGCATAAGTTGTTGGTGCACATAGGTGAACTCTTGCTTAGAATAAGTTGTTGGTGCACATAGGTGAACCATAGTATATAGGCTTTGGGCTTAACAAAGTAAACGCTAGTTTTATTCCGCATTTGTTAAGCCCATCTCGTAAAAGTTTTAAATCGCCTATTCACCCCCCCTCTAGGCGACATCTGTGTCCTTTCAATTGGTATCAGAGCAAGGTCTCTCATTATTAGGCTTCACCGCTGATACGTCCAATTTGCATCACTATTTTGTATCATAATTTGCTGTTATTCATTGATATATTTCATATTGGGACACAATACTTATGTTATTTCGTCTATTTTGCATGTTTCATCATTATTGGAGGATCAAGCACCGGAGCCAGGAAAAAAGCACCGTCAGAACGCAATATTTCGGAAGATCAACTGTGGAAGGAAATTACACGTAAATTCCTATTTTTCCAGATGACGAAGGAAGCCAGAAGGGGGCCAGCTGGACCCAAGGTGGGCCCAGACAACATGGCGGCGCAGCCCATGGCTGGCCGCGCCACCTTGTGGTGTGGGGCCCCACAGCCCCTTTCGCCTCCTTTTCTTCGCGTACTCCTTCGTCCCGAAAACCTAAGCCACGGGGATACCTCACGAAGTTACGCCACCTGCGGGGCGGAGAACACCGAGAGAAAAGAGCTCTCCGGCGGGCAGGAATCCGCCGGGAAATTCCCTCCGGAGGGGAAATCGACGCCATCGCCATCGTCATCGAGCTGGACATCATCTCCATCATCATCATCATCATCATCTCCACCATCTACACCGCCATCACCACCGCTGCACCTCGTCACCGCTGTAACGATTTGGGTTGGATCTTGATTGTTTGATAGGGGAAACTCTCCGGTGTTGATTTCTACTTGTTATTGATGCTATTGAGTGAAACCATTGAACCAAGGTTTATGTTCAGATTGTTATTCATTATCATATCACCTCTGATTGTATTCAATATGATGTCTCGTGAGTAGTTCGTTTAGTTCTTGAGGACATGGGTGAAGTCTAAATGTTAGTAGTGAACTATGGTTGAGTAATATTCAATGTTATGATACTTAAGTTGTGGTGTCATTCTTCTAGTGGTGTCGTGTGAACGTCGACTACACGATACTTCACCATTTATGGGCCTAGGGGAGTGCATCTTGTATTCGGTTGCTAATTGCGGGGTTGCCGGAGTGACAGAAACCTGAGCCCGTTAGTATATCGATGCAAGAGGGATCGCAGGATCTCAGAGTTTAAGGCTGTGGTTAGATTTATCTTAATTACTTTCTTGTAGTTGCGGATGCTTGCAAGGGGTATAATCACAAGTATGTATTAGTCCTAGGAAGGGCGGTGCATTAGCATAGGTTCACCCACACAACACTTATCAAAACAATGAAGATTAATTAGCTGTATGAAGCGAAAGCACTAGACTAAAATCCCTGTGTGTCCTCAAGAACGTTTGGTCATTATAAGTAAACAAACCGGCTTGTCCTTTGTGCTAAAAAGGATTGGGCCACTCGCTGCAATTATTTCTCTCGCATTTTATTTACTAGTACTTTATTCATCTGTTACATCAAAACCCCTTGAATACTTGTCTGTGAGCATTTACAGTGAATCCTTCATCAAACTGCTTGTCAACACCTCTGCTCCTCGTTGGGATCGACATTCTTACTTATCGAAGATACTACGATACACCCATACTTGTGGGTCATCAACCGCCTTGAGAGTAAAGATGTCGGTTAGGGGATTAGCGCACAATAACTTGTTTATATTTGATGGCACAAATTATGATCTATGGAAAATTTATGTGCTTAAAATCTTACGGGGTATGTCCCCGGACATGGAGCAATATCTTGGCATGGGTTTTTCTTCTCCTAAGGATCCTCAAAATTTATCTCTTGAGGAGGAGAAAAACTCTTGCCTCGATGCTCTTGCTTCTCATGTGTTTTCCATTGTTGTGAGCAATGTAGTTACTTCTTCAATCATGCCTTTTGGGAGCGCTCATGAATTATGGACAAAGCTTCAAGACAAATATGATGTGTCCAATATTATTGAGGATGATTGTATTGCTTCCACTTCCGGCCGTGATGAGTTCTCATCTTCATCCACTTCACCAAAGTGTGGTAAGACACAAGGTAATGATATGGTGAGTGGTGATGAAAATTGCAATGTTGATATTGAGCTTACTATTGATGATTCCTCATCTCTATCTCATTGCAATGGTTCATCTTTGGACTTAAACACATCTAGCACTAGAAATGATTTACATGCTTGTGTTGATAGTCCTTGCATATCATGTGTAAGTTGCTTGAATAAATCTAATGATGATATGCTTGCTTTGTCTTGTGGCCATGATAAAAATGCTTCTATTTCCTCTAGTTGTTGTGTGACTAACAATGTAGAGGAAACCAAAGATTCTATTGGTCAAGACAAGATCTTGAAAGGAGCCTCAAGTAACTCCTCATCTTTATCTCACGGTCCTCATATATGCCTTATGGCCAAGGGTTCCACGGTACCTCCTACCATGGAACCTAATATTTCTCGTGGGGATAAGGATGAGGATGAATATGAAGAAGATGATTGGGTTGTCTCTCTACGCGATAAGGGTATGAGTGTTTTCAAGGTTATTTGCAAAGATAAAATTGCTTGCTCTCACTTCTTTGAAATCTTGACTACCGCTATTGAGAGCCAAAAACTTATTTGGATGCATGAGAACACCATTGATAAAAAGGGTGCTCTTGAACGAGAGTATGCCGATGATGTAGCATCTTTAAAGAATGAACTTGAAGAAGAACAAACCACCAAGGAAGCTCTTGAGGAGACCTTTTCTCTAGAATTGTCTAGAGAAAAGGAAAACCATGATAGAGCTCTTGAGATGGCAAATGAACTAAAGCTAAAAAATGATAAGCTTGTGTTTGTTAATTCTAAACTCCTTGAGGATTTTGAGCAACTCAAAAAGGGCTCAAGGGTCATTGAGAGTGCGCTCGCCAAACTCACCGAGTCGCATGAGCAACTTAAAGCTTCTTATCTAAAAAAGCATGCCAACTTGCCTTCTCCTATTACTACTAATAATGATGCTTGTGCTACTAACTCTACTTCTTGTGAAGCATCTATCTTGAAGGAGAATGTTGAGCTAAGGGCTCAACTTGATTTGCTAACTTGCAATTATGGGAAATTGGAAGAAAATCATGGAAAGCTTTCTCGCTCCCATGAGGATCTTCTAGCCTCTCATGATAGGCTAAAGTTAGCTCATGAGGCTATCATATCTAAGGCAACACCTTGTGAGCCTCATGTGGATACTAGCACTACTACTCAAAATGCTATATTGCCATGTGCTAGTCCTAGTAATTCATCCACTCATAATATTGCTAAATCTTGTGATGAATTATCTTCCTTGCCTTGTTGCTCTAACAATGAAGATTCTACTTCCTCTAGTACTTGTGTTGTTACTAACCATGTAGAGGAAATCAAAGAGCTCAAGGCCCAAGTCACTTCTTTGAAGAATGACTTGGTAAAGGGTCATGAAGGGAAATGCAAACTTGACACGATGTTGAGTATGCAACAATCCCCCAATGACAAGAGTGGACTTGGATTCAAATCCAACAACAAGAACAAGTCCAAGAACAACAACAAGAAGAAGGGCCAAGTACAAGTCAAAGACCCGGCCAAGATTGTTTGCTTCAAGTGCAATATTGAAGGGCACCATGTTAGATCTTGCCCTTTGAAGAAGAAGCAAAAAGGGAAGCGGCCTCAAGCTCAAACTCATATTCAACCTCAAGTTGAAGAAATACCACTTCCCAAGAAGAAACAAGCCAATGCTCCCATTGTGGAGAAACCTAGTGAGAAGAAGGAGAAGAAAAGAACTTGCTACATATGCCGTGAGAAGGGCCACATCTCCTCCTTGTGCACTATTGGTACCTCATCCAACTCTATCACCATTGATGATGTTTATTCTCTTCGTAAGGATGAGGGTGGCAATGTGTTTGCCAAATATGTTGGTGCTCAAAGTGGTGTCAAGAAAAGAACCATTTGGGTTGCCAAGCCTATTGTGACTAACCTCTTAGGACCCAACTTAGTTGGGGACCAACAATCCAAAATTTGATCAATAGGTGCTTGTTGGAGGGCATTGGAGACTTGGCTACATCATGAAGAATTAAGGGATCTTCATCATTTATATTATCTCAAGCCAAGTCTTTTGGTTATCTTGCTTCTATCATGTATTCAATGTTCCTCCTTGCGGTAACATGTTCTCAACTCACTTATATTGAAAGTTACTCGCCCCTTTGCATGTGTTAGTTTTGTTCCTAGCATGTGTTTGTATATGTTGTGCTTCCTACTTGCTTTTCTTGAGAAATCAAGTCTATGTATGTTGGGTTGCACACCGTGTACTTGTGTTTGTGTTGGAGCCTCTTTGCATCTTGTTGTATCTTATATGGCTCTTATGAGAGATTAATGGACTATCCCGTTTTGGGGGAGTGATATTCCTTTGGGAATTTCATGATCCTAACAATGTCACTACAAGAAAAGTTCTGATAGACAACGTCCCAAAATCGTCAACTAAGGGGCATTTTTCGTCGCCTATGGGCCTAACCCGACGATATGGGTTCCGTTGTCGAAACTGCGTCAGGCAAAGTCCAACGACGATTTTTTCGGTCCGTCGCGCTTGGGCGCCCTTCCGCCACGGAAAATCGGACCGTTGCGGAAGTGTTTTCGGGAGCCCGTTGACTGCGACGTCATGCAACGACACGTGGACGCGGCTGCCGTTAACGGCGTTAACGCTGAAACCCCGTGGTAGATGGTAGGCCCACACGAGGCCTGCCACGTCTTAAGCGGGCCGGGCCAGATGACATAGTTTGACCGGTCAACTATATAGCTGGTCCATTAGTTACGTGGGCCGGGCCTAACCTCTAAGGTTGATGGTCAAAACTTAAATGGGCGGCCCATTTAACATGTGGGGTCCACCTTACAACCCAGGCCAAGAAGCAAGTGGGCCGGGCAAAACACAGTGGGTCCCACTTTCTTAAAAGGGGCCCATTTAGTGTGTGGGGTCCACCGTATAGCAAGTGGGCCCCAACAAGCTAGTGGGCCGGGCCAAAAACACCCACTTTCCGGTTAAAGGGTCGGCCCATTTAGTTTGTGGGGTCCACCATATAGCAAGTGGGCGGCCCAACAAAATAGTGGGCGGGCCAAAAACACGTGGGTCCCACTTTCTGTTAAAGGGCGACCCATTTAGTATGTGGGGCCCACCATATAGCAAGTGTGCCCACCAAGATAGTGGGCGGCCAAAACACAGGGTCCCACATTCCTGTTAATGGCGCCCATTTGGTATGTGGGGTCCACCATATAGAAAGTGGGGCCCAACAAGATAGTGGTCGGGCCAAAAACACGTGGGTCCCACCTTCCTATTAAAGGGCCCCCATTTGGTGTGTGGGGTCCACCATATAGAAAGTGGGCGGCCCAACAAGATAGTGGGCGGGCCAAAAACACAGTGGGTCCCACCTTCCTATTAAAGGGCGCCCATTTACCATGTGGGACCACCATAGAGCAAGTGGGGCCCAATAAGCATGTGGAGCCCATTATCGTGTAAGCGGGCCTACTAAAGAAGTGGGCCGGCCCAAAATGAAAGTGGGTCCCACACTACTGTAAGTGGGCCGGCCCAATCTGTTGTAGGGCCCTACTTGTTTGACTAGTCAACTTGCATTAAATTTCATGAGCCTAAAATCTGATTTCAATGATACACACAAGTACATACACAAATAAAACAAATAGGAAAATTACAAGGCAATTAATGTGCCCAAATAAAAAAATGACATAGAATCATTGAGGACTTCTATTAGCATCATCAATAACACGTTGACATTTGGCAATCGCCTTGATTGAATCTTGTGTACTCTTTGTCAACATATCAGCTACAGATCTTAAAGCAGCAATACCATGTCTTTTATAAAGTACAGCCTTGAGATATTTACTGTCTGATGAAAGAAATGGTCTAGGTTGACGGCTATGAGAAGATGCATCAGAAGAAAGATCAGAACTTTTTGTGGGCCTCACTGGTAATGAAGATTGCTTCATCACAACTGCATTCTGATAATAATGCAAAAAGAGTTAAACGATGAACTATGCAAACATTTATTATGCAATGTAGATATAAGATAATAACAAGTTGCATAAATAAGACATGTATGGAACTTGTACTAAGCACAAACTTACATCATAATGTTGCACAGGGTCGCTACAGATCCTTTTTTGGCGACTATCTTCTAATGATGACTGCTTCATTAAAACTGCATTCTGGTAACATTGTAAACATAGTTACAACAATTAACTATTCAAACATGTATTACGCAATGTAGAGATCAGATAACAGCATGTAGCAGAAATAAGCACAAGATAAGATAAGATGCATGTACTAAGCACATACTGGCTCACTGCAGGTCCTTCTCTTGCGTGCACTAGTCGTGGTCAACATGCCTATCATTTTAGGTTCAGCCATCAAGTGAAATGCTAATCCTCCTGCTCCATTGTCCTTAATCTGTGTTTAGATATCACATTTAAGACCAAGTCAGCTGGTTTCAAATAACAAAAAACTTGAGCTGCCAAATGAATAAGCCAATAGTTACCAGATATCAGATTAAAACCAACTAGATGTTGCTTTGCATGAGATACGAATTTCAGACATTCAGATTTAGAGTAGGGTAATGCCAAGGTTTTACACATAAAGTAAACTGGCATTAAGAATGACCAAATGTCAGGTTCAAATCACCCTCGAAGTTTCTCCAAGACAAGCATATCAAATAGGCAGAAACATAGTAAAGCATGAATGGCATTGCTATGGCAGGGTTCCAAGTGTTAATCTCTTGCATAAGGAACAATGCATATAGGTTATAGATAATAACGGAAGTAAACTGCCAAAATTACCAACCACGAACTCAGATTCCAACCTTACCTAGCGTCCCCGCTGTTAATGTTGGATGTTCTAATAAGTGGTTCGCATGATCAATCCCTAGGAAAAATAACATTGACAAGTCAGTCTACGATAATACAAAGACCAGACATGCACGCAGCAATAACTATATAAGCTAAAGACGAGGTATAAGAGCAAGCAGATTGGAAATGCACATAGCATGATTATAAAAGCAGTGTGAGAATAGCAGACACGAGAAAACAGCTAGCGGTGAGCTAATGACGTGGTATAAGAACAAGCAGATTGGAAATGCCCATAGCACGACTATAAAAGCAGTGCGACAATAGCATGCAGTACAAAAACAGTTGGCAGCAAATGAATGGGTACAAGGCTATAAATATGTGGATGCACACATGTGTCAGTAGAATGAACAGGATGGTAGCGACCGGATAATGCTTTTGTACTGTACAACATTTAAACAAACTTCATGCGAAGCAACACATCAAGAAAGTTAACGGCATATGAGATCTGCAAATAACTACACAAAACATGGCTAAAGAAACACCGCGATCTAACGGGCCAGCGTACTAACCAAGCTGCGGCGGGGTGGACGGGGGCGGCAACTTGCATTCCAGCGGCGGCGAACGCGGGAGACGATGAATCGACCCTGTTTCAGTAGAAGCGGGCGTTAGTGAAGCAGATCTGGTTGGCTGGCAAGGTATTCGGTGAAGTTGATACAGCCGCTGCGGCGAGGTAGTCGGTGGCGAGGTCGGCGGTGAAGCAGATCCGTCGGTGGCGAGGTCGGCGGTGAAGCAGATCCGTCGGTGGCGAGGTCGGCGGTGAAGCAGATCCGTCGGTGACGAGGGCGGCGGGGGAGCGGATCAGGTGGGTGGACAGCCAACACGATCAAGGCTACGCTGTGGAGGAGTATGCCGGCGGCGAAGCAGATCTAGTACTGTAGAGAGTCAGAGCTTTGGCGTGTGAGAGTATTTTTGAGCTAATGGGGCGAATGGTTGGTGGGTGGGTGTGGGCCTGTGGGGAGGGTTCGGGATCTAGGCAAGATATTTCATTGTTACCGAATGAGCCCTCCATGGTCGGTGGGTTGTAGCTTCCGGACCAGGGTTAAAAGGGTAAAACTGGTCACGGGATTTTCGAATGGATGCGGCGGGATGATTTGGCGCGTGGCCGAAATTTTCAGTTTCAAGCTACGACGAGCAGAACGACAAAAATAATGTTCTTCCCCAGGGAGCTCTCATTTCTTCCTCTTCTCTTTCTCTCTCGAGTCTCTCCCACTCCCCCGGCTCCTCTCCCCCTTCTCTCCGGCGGCCTCGCCGGCCGGAGACGAGGCCGACTTCTCTCTGTATATTGTACACCCTCCGAACTAAATTAATTGATTCAACTTTCCTTAGACGTGTATGTATCTAGAGTAAAAACATGTGTGGATACATCCATATTTAGATAAGCAAAGTTGAGTCAGCTAATTTGGATCCGAGGGAGTTAGTGTTGTTGTAAGCTTAGATCCAGTGTTTCCCATGAGCAGAATGGCGCAATGGAGTCGGGGATCTCGTCATCGGCTTCAGATCTGGCCTATGGTGAATCTGGCGGATCTTGCCGGCCAAACCCCGATCTGGTGCCATCAATGTGATGGCGCTAACGGTGAGGCTTGCTTTGGTCAGTGCTTCAGATCTGGCCAATGGGGAAGTCAAGCTGCTAAAGTTCACAAGCTCGGGGCATACGACGGCGTCATCCGTCTTGCCCGTGCACATCTTGGACTTTCAGCGACCCTTCTCAGAGCCAATATGCCGTTGCTGAGGCCCTTCTTCTCCTTCGTCCTGGCGACTACCGGCGACACCGTCCCAAGTGGTGCGTCCCCGGCGACGGAGTTGCTGGAAAGGATGCGGAGCAGAGATCTGATGTGCGGTCGAGAAGGACTCGATTGATTTTCTTCTATATGTTTTGGGGTCCTTTTTGTAAAGTTGCAGGTTCTATTAGTTATTGTCTAGTACTTTTGGTCCTCTATGTAATTTTTTGGACTAGTTTCCATTGGCACTGATAAACTTGAATTTTGACAAGTTCACGAGGAAAAAAATTCCTTTGCACATATGGCCTATCATGTATAAACATTCTTGAGATTTAAACTATATGTAATGTGCCATGCATTAACCCTAAACCATATATATGTAACTAACCCTAGCTGATCAAACCCTACTTAATTAAAACAAATAACCCTAAACTATACGCATGCACTTTATGCGCAAAGGCGCGGGTGCCTCTAATAATGTGTGTGCGCACTCGATCGATGATCCCTAAACCTTATACAACCCTGAAACCCTAATCCCTAATCCCTAAACCCTAAACACCCTAAACACTAAACCCTAGACCCTAAACCCTAACCCTAACCCTAAACCCTAATTAAACCCTATATATAGGCCAACGACACTTAATTGTGCATCAAGCAGGCCAGGGGTGCCTCGCGGTCCTCTAATTAAATTAAATGTGCCATGCATTAACCCTAAACCATATATATGTAACTAACCATAGCTAATCAACCCTACTTAATGAAAACACATAACCCTAAACTATACTAGCTATAACCCGATCTAATAAAAACATGCTCTATATATAGCAGCTAGCTAGCAAACCGTAGATTAACACCAATTAATATATACATGGCCTATATCGATCATGTTGTATAACATATCCCTGAGATTCATTAATTAATTATATAATTATCGTGATAAATTAATTAACTTTAATTTTGACAAGTTCTCTCGAATGAAAACACATTTGATTAAGTTGCCTCATAATATATATATATATAATTAGTGTGCATGCATGGCCTACCATGCATTCGTGCATATATTTTAATGTATATTTGAACATATTCTTGGGGATTTCAATCTCTCTCTCTCGATCATCTATATATCGTTGGTGGCCAAAAAACACACATATATATATATGCATGCAATTTATGCGTAAAGGCGCGGGTGCCTCTAATAATGTGTGTGCGCACTCGATCGATGATCCCTAAACCTTAAACAACCCTAAAACCCCTAAATCCCTAATCCCTAAACCCTAAACACCCTAAACACTAAACCCTAAACCCTAGACCCTAAACCCTACCCTAACCCTAACCCTAACCCTAACCCTAACCCTAAACCCTAGCTAATCCTAAACCCCAATTAAACCCTATGTATAGGCCAACGACACTTAATTGTGCATCGATCGAGCGGGTCATGGGTGCCTCGCGATCCTCTAATAAAATTAAATGTGCCATGCATTAACCCTAAACCATATATATGTAACTAACCCTAGCTAATCAACCCTACTTAATTAAAACACATAACCCTAAACTATACTAGATATAACCCGATCTAATAAAAACATGCTCTATATATAGCAGCTAGCTAGCAAACCGTAGATTAACACCAATTAAAATATACATGGCCTATATCGATCATGTTGTATAACATATCCCTGAGATTCATTAATTAATTATATAATTATCGTGATAAATTAATTAACTTGAACTTTGACAAGTTCTCTCGAATGAAAACACATTTGATTAAGTTGCCTCATAATATATATATAATTAGTGTGCATGCATGGCCTACAATGCATTCGTGCATATATTTTAATGTATATTTGAACATATTCTTGGGGATTTCAATCTCTCTCTCTCTCTCTCGATCATCTATATATCGTTGGTGGCCCAAAAAACACACATATATATGCATGCAATTTATGCGTAAAGGCGCGGGTGCCTCTAATAATGTGTGTGCGCACTCGATCGATGATCCCTAAACCTTAAACAACCCTAAAACCTTAAATCCCTAATCCCTAAACCCTAAACACCCTAAACACTAAACCCTAAACCCTAGACCCTAAACGTACCCTAACCCTAACCCTAACCCTAACCCTAAACCCTAGCTAATCCTAAACCCCAATTAAACCCTATGTATAGGCCAACGACACTTAATTGTGCATCGATCGAGCGGGTCATGGGTGCCTCGTGATCCTCTAATAAAATTAAATGTGCCATGCATTAACCCTAAACCATATATATATAACTAACCCTAGCTAATCAACCCTACTTAATTAAAACACATAACCCTAAACTATACTAGCTAGCTATAACCCGATCTAATAAAAACATGCTCTATATATAGCAGCTAGCTAGCAAACCGTAGATTAACACCAATTAAAATATACATGGCCTATATCGATCATGTTGTATAACATATCCCTGAGATTCATTAATTAATTATATAATTATCGTGATAAATTAATTAACTTGAACTTTGACAAGTTCTCTCGAATGAAAACACATTTGATTAAGTTGCCTCATAATATATATATAATTAGTGTGCATGCATGGCCTACAATGCATTCGTGCATATATTTTAATGTATATTTGAACATATTCTTGGGGATTTCAATCTCTCTCTCTCGATCATCTATATATCGTTGGTGGCCCAAAAAACACACATATATATGCATGCAATTTATGCGTAAAGGCGCGGGTGCCTCTAATAATGTGTGTGCGCACTCGATCGATGATCCCTAAACCTTAAACAACCCTAAAACCTTAAATCCCTAATCCCTAAACCCTAAACACCCTAAACACTAAACCCTAAACCCTAGACCCTAAACGTACCCTAACCCTAACCCTAACCCTAACCCTAACCCTAAACCCTAGCTAATCCTAAACCCCAATTAAACCCTATGTATAGGCCAACGACACTTAATTGTGCATCGATCGAGCGGGTCATGGGTGCCTCGTGATCCTCTAATAAAATTAAATGTGCCATGCATTAACCCTAAACCATATATATGTAACTAACCCTAGCTAATCAACCCTACTTAATTAAAACACATAACCCTAAACTATACTAGCTAGCTATAACCCGATCTAATAAAAACATGCTCTATATATAGCAGCTAGCTAGCAAACCGTAGATTAACACCAATTAAAATATACATGGCCTATATCGATCATGTTGTATAACATATCCCTGAGATTCATTAATTAATTATATAATTATCGTGATAAATTAATTAACTTGAACTTTGACAAGTTCTCTCGAATGAAAACACATTTGATTAAGTTGCCTCATAATATATATATAATTAGTGTGCATGCATGGCCTACAATGCATTCGTGCATATATTTTAATGTATATTTGAACATATTCTTGGGGATTTCAATCTCTCTCTCTCTCGATCATCTATATATCGTTGGTGGCCCAAAAACACACATATATACGCATGCACTTGATGCGTAAAGGCGCGGGTGCCTCTAATAATGTGTGTGCGCACTCGATCGATGATCCCTAAACCTTAAACAACCCTAAAACCCTAATCCCTAATCCCCTAAACCCTAAACACCCTAAACACACTAAACCCTAGACCCTAAACACCCTAAACACTAAACCCTAAACCCTAGACCCTAAACACCTAAACCCTAAACCCTAAACCCTAAACCCTAAACCCTAAACCCTAAACCCTAAACCCTAAAACCCTAAACCCTAAACCCTAAACCCTATAAACACCCTAAACACTAATTAAACCCTAAACCCTAGACCCTAAACACTAAACCCTAAACCCTAGACCCTAAACACCGTAAACACTAAACCCTAAACCCTAAACACCCTAAACACTAATTAAACCCTAAACCATAGACCCTAAACACTAGACCCTAAACCCTAGACCCTAAACACCCTAAACACTAAACCCTAGACCCTCTAAACACCGTAAACACTAAACCCTAAACCCTAGACCCTAGCTAAACACCCAAAACACTAAACCCTAAACCCAGCTAGCTAACCCTAAACCCTAATTAAACCCTATATATATAGGCCAACGACACTTAATTGTGCATCAAGCAGGCCAGGGGTGCCTCGCGGTCCTCTAGTTAAATTAAATGTGACATGCATTAACCCTAAACCATATATATATAACTAACCCCTAGCTAATCAAACCCTAGTTAATTAAAACACATAACCCTAAACTATACTAGCTATAACCCGATCTAATAAAAACATGCTCTATATATAGCATGCAGCTAGCTAGCAAATTAAACGGTAGATTAAAACCAATTAATATATACATGGCCTATATATCGATCATATGTTGTATAACATCTCCCTGAGATTCATTAATTAATTATATAATTATCGATGATAAATTAATTAACTTGAATTTTGACAAGTTCTCTCGAATGAAAACACATTTGATTAAGTTTCCTCATAATATATATATAATTAGTGTGCATGCATGGCCTACCATGCATGCATTAATTCGTGCATATATTTTAATATATATTTGAACATATTCTTGGGGGATTTCAATCTCTCTCTCTCGATCATCTATATGTCGTTGGTGGCCAAAAAACACACACATATACGCATGCACTTTATGCGCAAAGGCGCGTGTGCCTCTAATAATGTGTGTGTGCGCACTCGATCGATGATCCCTAAACCTTAAACCCTAAATAAACCCTAATCCCTAAACCCTAAACACCATAAACATTAAACCCTAAACCCTAGACCCTAAACCCTAACCTCCTAACCCTAAACCCTAAACCCTAATTAAACCCTATATATAGGCCAATGACACTTAATTATGCATCAAGCAGGCCAGGGGTGCCTCGCGGTCCTCTAATTAAATTAAATGTGCCATGCATATATATGTGTTTAATTTGGGGATTTCAATCGCTCTCTCGTATGTAGCTCTCTCTACCTCTCTCTCTTTCTCTCTCTCTCTCTCTCTCTCTCTCTCTCTCTCTCTCGTTGGTGGCCAACAACACACACATGCACTTTGTGCGCAAAGGCATGCGCCTCTAATAATGTGTGCGCAGTCGATCGATCTAGTTTTGATTAATCATAGCACACAAATAAAGAAGTTGTATTTGAATCCACACAACCTAATCTAAAACACATAACCCCTAACATGGCCTAATTAATTAACCCTTCTCGATCTCTACCTAATTAGTGGAAATTGCACAAAATCAAAAGGGGTCCCTCACTAATTATGCATATCTGCTAGATTGTGATAAACTTTTGCCACATATATATTTGGTGGATGGGTGCATCTTGGCATGTAAACAATTAGTGTTTGCAAATGGCGTTGTCAAAATTTATGTACAAATGATTTCTTTCCATCCAAAGTGCATAAAATGGGAGTTTTAATGAAGAAAGTACAAATAAAACAGCTCAACATGCTTCCACACCCCGATTTTCACACGAAGTAGAGCATATTTAAAGGATAATTCCAGAGTTTTACTATTTTTCAAGCAACTTTGCTAATTTTCCCCCACTCACATGACTTTATGTCGATTTAACGAAAATATGGCGAATTTAAACTACATGGGCGGGATAGTTTGAATTGTGCGCGCGGCAAAGGGAACCGCCTATTCCTCAACCTTGTGCACGGCAAATTACACACGCAACTCCATTAAACGCCACCTACCGACCTTAATTATCACCCCGGCGGCCCGGCCGCATGACCCCCCACCCACCCGTACACAACTTATCCCCGTCCGTGCGAAGAGCTTCCCCTCCCCGTCCCGTCCGTGCGAAGAAGAAGCTTCCCCTCCCCGTCGTTCTTCTCGAGACGCACCGGCGGTCAAGTTGATCCACGGTAGGGCTGCTATCTCTAGCTCAATCATGTATCGGGCAAGACAGCCTAACGATTTATATTTTCTTGATGCTGCTAAAAAAATTCGTCAGTATGCTCGAACTAATTGGCACTTTATAGTTTTCCGCTCGATTTGTCATCGATCAATTTGTTCATTTGCGTGGGCATATAGAGTCAGTTCTGCACTCGATCCGTTAATTTGCTGAAATGCCATGGCAGAGTTTTGTACACGATCTGTTTGCTAAAATGTCGATGGGCATTTTTTGTTTTGTACTCGACATGATTGCTGAAATGCATAATCATGTAGTATAGTTTTGTACTCGATGGATATACATTTCCTACTTCGCCTTAAATTAATCACCAACCACTGTATCTCATAATTAAACAGATGGACAGAACTTGGAAACTGCATGGACACTTATGTTCCCCTTCATATATAAATGGTGTTCAACCCTTTATGGGGTTTATTAGAGCTCATGATGGTCACAACCTGGACGTGTATTGCCCGCGCTGCACATGTATGAATGGTGAGAAGAGGCCTCACCCTGTAGTGGCAGATCATTTACACATTTTTGGGATGGACCGCACATATGTTAGGCGGGTTTAGCATGGTGAACCATATAATGATCCTTTAGCAGGAGAAGCAGATCTTGCTCACACTGTATGTGTGCTGGCATATGTAGTTAATTATTTATATTGATGCTGCCGCTGTTTCAATCAATAGTTTGCATTGCTGTGCAAGGTTCTGTACTCAAATTTAACTTGTTGCAGATGGATGGACGGGAAGGAGAGAAAAAGCGCTTGCTTCAGGAAACGGGTTTCAGCTCTGGGACATGTGCTGTGCCAGATGAGAAGGTAAATATGTAAAACGGCATTTGTTCAGGTTGCATCCCTTAGATGTTTGTCTAATCGGTTGATGTACTAATTGCAGAAGCATAGAGTTAAAGAGGTCTCTCAGTTTGATGGGAGATTTGAAGATGAATCTCAGTTTGATGCACCTGTGGATGGTACTGATGACGAGCCTTTCATAGACGAAGGTCCTGCACCTGAGATTATCCAGTACAGAAGGAGGCCGTGGACCGAGTACACAGCTTTGCGTTGAAGTGGATGCACGCCCGGAGATCATCACGGGCGTCCGGGTAGTCTCAAGACCACCCAGCCCTGATGCACCTGTGGATGGTACTGATGACGAGCCTCTCATAGACGAAGGTCCTGCACCTGAGATTATCCAGCCTACAGAAGGAGGCCGTGGACCGAGTACACAGCTTTGCGTTGAAGAGGATGCACACCCGGAGATCATCAGGGGCGTCCCGGTAGTCTCAGGACCACCCAGCCCTGATGCAAAATGTTGAGCTACTTTATGATTCGTACTCTTATGTTCTGGTGCTGTAGTATGTTATGATTTGTACGCCTTTGGCGCTAGATTAAGCATTCAGTGGATGATCGCGTTGCAAAATTCGACACCCACACAATCAGTTCATCGTACGAGTAGTAGCACAATTACTTCTACAGCGATTCCTGCCAGCGCATTAGTTGGTAGCATGAAACACTTTCAGGTACTCCCCTCTGATTCATATTAATTGACTCAATTCTGTCTAGATATGGATGTATCTAGATGCATTTGTTAACTAGACTAACAAACTTGAGTCAGTTAATATGAATCCGTGTAAACCGCCCAAGTCCTCGAGCAGCTAGTTTATTGACTCTGGACTCCAAGCCTCTCGCGGCAAGCCATCGACGAAGCTTTGACCAGATCTTGGCCCGCAATTTTTTTTGTGTGGCGAATAGCAAAGCTTTGACCAGTTCCTCTCGGGATACAGCACGCCGGTGAGCTTGCACGGTTGCCATGAGCACTTTCCGGCGGAACTTCCTCTTCAGCGCCCTCAAGCCGCTGCTGCGAGACAGCACGCAGTGCCTCGAGGTGGACGGAATTCTGGATCTCAGGGCGGGTGGTCCGCATCGTCCGGGAACGATCTCCAGCGGGTTAACGAGGACATGCATGGCGGCCAGGGGATTTGTTTTTTGTTTTTTTTTTGGTTTGAGCTTGGGATTTGGGGTTTTTTCGGATAGGGGAGGAGGAACCGAGGAAGAGGAAGGAACAGCCGCGTGCTTGGCGCGTGGCGGTGTGCTTGAATTTCGAATTTTTGTGAAATGTTTCATTTCCCCGCTACAATTCGGGGGTTTCTTGACGCGCCAATGCGTCCCGCCGGGCAGCTTCAAGTAAATTTGGGGTGCCACACTATGGGCCCTAGTTTCAGTGAGACATGTAATGACTAGTCACATCAGTAAGTTCACTGTGTAATAAAATATGTTACCCCTCCCCTTTATGTAGCACCCCTTCTCTCCCGATCGAGTGCCGATTGCCGACGGATGCAAGCCGCTAGCTCGATCCCCTCCTTTCGCCTCCACCGTCCAGGCATCCAGCTTGGAGGGGCAAGCTGCATCTAGCCCAAGCGGATTAGGTAGGACTAGTAATGTTCTCTCCTTTCTCGAGATCGGTTCTTTTTTCCTCTCCTCGATATCTTGCGCATCTCTTTCCTATTCTGGGCAAAGGGGTGTCTTTCTGGTCACCCTCGAGCTGGGAGTGATTGATGGGGGTGGGGGGCGGGGGCTACCTTTGCTTGGATTGGGGTGTTCTTCCTTTATTTGTCGACATTTGCAACCTTTGTAGTTTCTGCTGATCCTCACTGTATCTTTTGTCAGCTTGTACAGGAAAGGTAAGACCTCGGCGGTGGGGGCAATGGAGCGTAAGGCCACCACGCATGTGGGCAGTTGGCTGAGCCTGAGCTGCGTCCCCAGCCCCGCGAAGCAGGTACTCCGTTTGCTTATCCACTCTTTACCTTTTAAGTGTCTCTCTGGTCTCTGCATCCTCAATCTGTTCCTGTTCTGGAATATGCTTAAAGTAGCACATGTCTTCAGCTGTTTGTGCGTAAAGCCTCTGTGACACCATGCTCTATATTCTCTGTATCAGGTTGGTACCTCCAGGTTCCGTGCTGAGGCTATGGGGAACGAGAATAGCGCCCCACCTGCTGCAGGAGCATGGCCCGATCTGCAGCACAAGAAGCGAAATGCCACTGCCGAGCTGGGCAGGGACCGCCCAGGGGTAATTTTTTTAACCAACTTACCATGATGTAGTCTGAATCTGATACTCCCTCAGATCCAAATTAATTGACTCAACTATCTGTAGATACGGATGTATCTAGATGTGTTTTAGCTCTAGATACTACTGCCTCCATCCCAAAGCTTTGGGCTTATATTATTTTTAGAAAGTCAAACTATACCATGTTTGACTAAGCTTTTACCAAAAATCAGTAACATGCAAAATACAAAATTAATATCATTAAATAGATAATAAAATATATTTTCCTACGGTATCTACACAGTATTATATTTGTTGATAGAATGTTCTAAAATTTTGGTCAAACTTTGCTTGTTTTGATTTCTCAAAAATAAATAAGGCTTAAGCTTTTGGATGGTGGTAGTACATTCATATCTAGACAAAGCTGAGTTAACTAGTTTTTTTGTCTGTCCATAGCTAGTGTTCACGCTGCAAAAGGCTAAGAGCATCCACTATATGCATCAGTCTATCTCATACAGTAATTCAATATCACTGCTGAGGTCTGCCTTTTGTTTTGCTATTCATATGCAGACTGAAACTTTAGGGCCTTTACTCAAAAGGAAGATCAAAACTGCGGCTGATCAGGCTGCCAGTATGTTGATGCCGCCCCCATCTTCTAAATGCCTCTACAAGCACAAGGCCACGCACCAGCTGGGTGGTGATCTTTTAATGAATATGGTATATTTTCTTAATCCACAAAACATGCCTTGATTTTTCTCTGTTTATTGTCGGTTTTTTCTATGCTTGCCAAAAGTTTACAACAACAACAACAACAACCAAGCCTTTCAGTCCCAAACAAGTTGGGGTAGGCTAGAGTTGAAACCCATAAGATCTCGAAGCCAAAAGTTTAGAAACACCAAATTCGTTTGCTTACAATCATCATACAGTAATGTTCATCTACTCCAGTTCCCCTAACCCAACATAAAATGATGTTAATTTCGATTTTTAGATTAAAAGAGCACCATTAGGCGCTGTTAATTACGACTTTGAGATTAAAATGTCATTTGCAATTGTTAATTACAATTTTGAGACAATTGGTTAGTTTAACCTCGATCTCTTCTGCTCTCCATTTTTCCCAACCGAACAAAAATGTAACCATTCCATTCCTCTGAAATGGAACCATTCCATTCCATTCCACGCTGTTTCAGAACCGAACACACCCTTGCATTGTTGTGAACTGTTGTCCATACACGGCCATACCCTTCCACTTACATCTAGCACTATATGCATCAGTCTGTCTCAGAGTCATTCAATATCACTGCTGAGATCTGTTCCCATTCTTATGCAGGCTGAAACTGCTGCGCCTTTACTCAAGTGGATGCAAAATGGGGCTAATGAGGCTGCTGTGAGGACGATGGTGCCGGCACCATCTTCCGAAAACCTCTACAAGCACGAGGCCATGGGCCAGCTGGGTGGTGACCTTTTAATGAATCTGGTATATTTTCTTAATCCACATACATGATTTCATTATTATCTGTTTAATTACTGTTGGCTTTGTCTAATGCTTACCAAAAGTTCAGAAACACTGCGTTTGCTTACAATCATCATACACTAATTTTTCACTTTTCAGTCTGTCTCATCCAGTATATAAACTGTTGATTTCCATTGGCTTCTTTTGTAATCATTTGCATTGTTGTCAACTGTTCTCTATGCACAACCCTATTCTTCCACTTACACCCCGCACTATTTGCATCAGTCTATCTCATAGATTTATTAAATATCAATGATGAGTTCTGTTGCTATTCATATGCAGGATGAAACTTCTGTTCCTCTACTCAAATGGATAAAAAATGATCCTGATGAGGCTGCTGTGAAGACGATGGTGCTGCCACCATCTTCTGAAAACCTCCTCAAGCACAAGGCCACGGGCCAGCTGGGTGGTACCCTTTTCAGTAAGCAGGTATATTTTCTTAATCCTCATACATGATTTGATTTTTGTCTGTTTATTGCCGGCTTTGTCTAATGCTTACCAATAGTTCAGAAACACACACACCTATTCTTCCACTTACATCCAGCACTATATGCATCAGTGTCTCATAGATTCATTTTATATATCACTGCTGATGTCTGTTGCTCTTCAATTTTTATATGCAGACTGAAACTGCTAAGCCTTCATTGGTCAAAAGGATTGCAACTGCTGCTGATGAGGCATCTGCAGAGGCTGCCACCAAGTTACTGTCAGCCCCACCTTCTGGATGCTTATATAAGCTCAAGTCCAAGGATCAGCCGGGCCGTAACCATCCAAGGGTTCGGGTATATTTTCTTAAGCCACATATACATGCCATGATTTATGTCTGATATTATCACCGGCTCTGTCTAATGCTTTTTGGAATTCGGAAACACCAAATTAGCATGCTTATATTCATCATACACTAATTTTTCACTGTTCAGTTTGTAACATAGTGTTATGCACTTGCTTGTCAACATTTGCATTGCTCTGAACTATGCACTTTACACAACCTAATTCTTCCACTTACGTTCAGCGCTACGCACCAGTAGTACCTCCCATGTTTCCTTCACCATCCCGATGCCGAGCTTGCGGGAATATGGCGGGCCCATGTACATACCCCGCATATAACACCTCCTATGGCTCTATCTACCTTTCTAGTAGCTCCTTCACAGAGTTACAGGTATGTATTCTCAGTGGTTTAGCATGAATTGGCATATAGTAAAGTCTTGTTTTTAGTCTTCCTGCTTCTTACATTTGTATCAATTTTCACATGCAGACTGTACCTTGTGAACTTCGTCCAATGATTAACCAGATGTGTCCGCATGAAGGATCTTTCACTATGCATGGCAATGGCAAATTGATGAACACCTACACGGTCTATGAGGTGTATGTCTACAAGACGCAGGCCATCACATATTTGTATGGACATGATTGGAGAAAGTTTGCTTTTGACTACGGTCTGAAGAAGGGCGACGAGCTGAGGATCAGAAACTCAAACGGGCAGATATACGTAACTGCTTACAGAGTTGGAGACACTTCCAAATATATAATATGTAACTTTTTTCTACTCATATCTTTTGATAACTGCATTCTGAGCAGTTGTTCTAAACCATTCCCTCTGTTCTAGCTTGCTGGGTTTAACATGATCAAAGCTGCAGATCCCCTGACGGAACAGGAGCGGATGTCACAAAGGGCAACCACACCAGCACCGGCACCGGCTTCCCACTCTCCTGCATCAGCACCGGTTCCTGTACCAGCTCCGTTTACTGCATCTACCCAGCAGTCCCCTACATCAGCATTGGTTCCTGTAGAGGCCCCATATACTACACATGCCCAGCAGGCTCCTGCATCAGCACTGGTTCCTCTAGCTGCACCGTTTACTGCACCTGCCCAACAGTCTCCTGCATCAGCACCGGTTCCTCTAGAGGCACCGTTTACTGCACCTGCCCAGCAGTCTCCTGCATCAGCACCAGCTCGTGTACCAGCCCAGGCTCATGCACCTGCCCCAGCCAGATCACCGAGGTCTCAGCTCATTGCTGTGGCCACCCGTGTGGTGACCAGGACGCATCTGAAGGCTATGTTCGTGAGTATATGACAGCATAACTGCTCTTATCTTGATGTCTTCTCTGCTCAAAGTCTCACATGGTTCAGTGCATTGGTGCCATTGACTAATTTTTGGTGGTATCTCTTGCTTTGAATCAGAAATTGCCTAAAAGTATCTCCAAGGATCTCAATGCTGGCCGAAGGGGCAAGATATCCCTCGTCATGGAGAGTGAAGGTCTCACCGTGGAGGGACGGTACTCTGTCAGTCCCACAGATGGCCGCTTGGCTGTTACTTCCAGGTGGAAAAAGTTCATTGACGGTGCCAAACTTCGCATTGGATCAAAGTTGAAGGTCAAGATCTTTCGATGCCGCTGTGACATGCTGGTCATAAAGTTCGCGGTTGTCTAGTTCTGTTGTCCCATGAGCCCTTAGCAAATGCATTTGTAGTTATACTTATATAAGGTTATCTTATCTGAACTGCTAATTAATTGTATGGGTGGTAAAACTCTGGCAAGCTTTTGCTCTTAGCAAGTATGTATGTATGATCAGCTATTATGATAACTAATGTTTGTGTTCATCTTAATTTGCATTTCCCTTTTAGAAAAAAACTTAATTTCTATTTTGGCTGACCTGTTAGAGAACTATCAGATTGAACCCACAACATGATTCATATAGATTCATTACACCGAGCCACATGTCTTGACCTTGCGATACACTACTTCCATTAATTAGTGCAAGAAGGCTTACCTGAGCTGCCTGAACCATGGCAGATTCGAATCCACCTTATCTATCTAGAAATACAACCTTTGCAGAAAGAGGATTTGCAGTATGGGGAGGCTGACATTGGGGACCCATGAGCCAGCAGCGTCGTCAACGTTTTAAAGGTGGCAGGAGATCGAAAGAAAAAATAAGCCAAAAATCAGTTGGTAAACAAATTCAAGAAAAGAAACATTTACCTTTCGAGAGGATGACATGCGGGACCCATGAGGCAGCAGCATCCTCAACTATTTCAAGGCGGCAGGGGATCAAAATAAAAAAGGAAATAGCCAGAAATTAATTAGGGTCAAAAATAAATCCATCAAAGGAAACTTTTATTGTTCATAGAGGATGACATGTGGGACCGACTTGCCAGCTGCGTCGTCATCGTTTCAAAGGGGGGGGATCAAAAGAAAAAGACAAATAGCCAGAAATTAGGGGAAAAAAATAAATCCAACAAAGAAAACTTTTATTGTTCATAGAGGATGACATGCGGGACCCATGAGCCAGCAGCTTCCTCAACGTTTCAAAGTCGGCATGAGATTGAAAGAAAAGTCAAGTGACATAATATCAGGAGCCAAAAATAATCCAAGAAAAGAAACTTTATTGTACATAGAGGATGACATGCGGGTCCCATTTTGTAGCAGCGGTCTCAACGCTTCCAAGGCGGCACAGGACCGAAAGAAAAATGAAGTAGCCAGAAATCAGGGGTGAAAAAAATCCAAGAAAAGAAAGATTTCAATTGGGCTGCATCTGGACATCTGGGCCTTCGAACTATCCTGCTGGGCCTTTTGACTCGTACAATTTCAGCCCACTAAACAGGAAAGGTCGGATTTTTCTCAAAAAAAAAAACAGGAAAGTCCTATGCTTCGCAAAAACAAAAAACAAGGAGATTCAACATATAAGTTTGTTTATGTAGATATAAAGATTTAATTTATCCGTTTGCAATAGCTCAGAGCGAAATACAACGTTTATTGTCTGCAAAATAAAATATCACATGTTTCTTGTACGGGGAGGCTGACATCGGGGACCCATGAGCCAGCAGCGGAGTCAACGTTTCAAAGGCGGCAGGGGATCGAAAATAAAAAAAGCCAAAAATCAGTTGGTAAAAAAATACAAGAAAAGAAAACATTTATCGTTCTAAGAGGATGACATGCGGGACCCATGAGGCAGCAGCATCCTCAACGTTTCAAAGTCGGCATGAGATCGAAAGAAAAAGGCAAGTGACATAATATCAGGAGCCAAAAATAATCCAAGAAAAGAAACTTTATTGTACATAGAGGATGACATGCGGGTCCCATTTTGCAGCGGTCTCAACGTTTCCAAGGCGGCACAGGACCAAAAGAAAAATGAGGCAGCAGCATTCTCAACAATTCCAAGGCGGCAGGGGATCAAAAGAAAAATAAAGGAAATAGCCAAAAATAAATCCACCAAAGGAAACTTTTATTGTTCATAGAGGATGACATGTGGGACCGACCTGCCAACAGCGTCCTCATCGTTTCAACGGGGGCAGGGGATCAAAAGAAAAAGGCAAATAGCCAGAAATTAGGGGTAAAAAATAACTCCAAGAAAGGAAACTTTTATTGTTCGTAGAGGATGACATGCGGGACCCATGAGCCAGCAGCTTACTCAACGTTTCAAAGGCGGCATGAGATCGAAAGAAAAAGGCAAGTGACCAAATATCAGGAGCCAAAAATAATCCAAGATTTATTGTACATAGAGGATGACATGTGGGTCCCATTTTGCAGCAGCGGTCTCAATGTTTGTAATACGGCTTGAGATCAAAAGAAAAAGAAAGTAGCTAGTAATTAGGGGGTGAAAAAAATCCAAGAAAAGAAAGTTGATGGACATAGAGGATGACATGCGGGTCCCTTGAACCAACAGCTTACTCAACGTTTCAAAGGGGGAGGGGATCAAAAGAAAAAGGCAAGCCAAAAATCAGAGGGTGAAAAAAAACCAACAAAGGAAACTTTTATAGCACACAGAGGATGACATGCGGGTCCCATGAGCCAGCAGGTACCTCAACGTTTCAAACGTGGCATGAGATCGAAAGAAAAAGTCAAGTTACCAAATATGAGGTGCCAAAAAAACTCCAAGAAAAGAAAGTTGATTGCTCATAGAGGATGACATGCGGGTCCCATTTAGCAGCAGCGGTCTCACCGTTTGAGAGGCGGCAGGGGATCGAAAGAAAAAGTCAAGTGACCAAATATGAGGTGCCAAAAATAATCCAAAAAATGAAAGTTTTATAGTACATAGAGGATGACATGCGGGTCCCATTTAGCAGCAGCGGTATCACCGTTTGAGAGGCAGCAGGGGATCGAAAGAAAAAGTCAAGTTACCAAATATGAGGTGCCAAAAAAATCCAAGAAAAGAAAGTTTTATAGTACATAGTGGATGACATGCGGGTCCCATTTAGCACAGCGGTATCACGTTTGAGAGGCAGGGGGATCGAAAGAAAAAGTCAAGTGACCAAATATGAGGTGCCAAAAAATCCAAGAAAAGAAAGTTTTATAGTACATAGAGGATGACATGCGGGTCCCATTTAGCACAGCGGTATCACGTTTGAGAGGCAGCAGGTGATCGAAAGAAAAAGTCAAGTGACCAAATATGAGGTGCCAAAAAAATCCAAGAAAAGAAAGTTTTATAGTACATAGAGGATGACATGCGGGTCCCATTTAGCAGCAGCGGTATCACCGTTTGAGAGGCGGCGGGGGATCGAAAGAAAAAGGTAAGTGACCAAATATGAGGTGCCAAAAATAATTCAAGAAAAGAAAGTTTTATAGTACATAGAGGATGACATGCGGGTCCCAGTTAGCAGCAGCGGTATCACCGTTTGAGAGGCGGCGGGGATCGAAAGAAAAAGGCAAGTGACCAAATTTGAGGTGCCAAAAAAAACTCCAAGAAAAGAAAGTTGATTGCACATAGAGGATGACATGCGGGTCCCATTTAGCAGCAGCGGTCTCAACGTTTCCAAGGCGGCAAGGGATCAAAAGAAAAAGGAAGTAGCCAGAAATCAAGGGGTCAAAAAAATCCAAGAATAGAAAGAATTTTGGTTCATAGAGGATGACATGCGGGACCCATGATCCTGCATCGTAAACGGCTCGATCGGAGAACGTTGAACGAGATGGCGCGATCTAGAAAAAAACAATGCCAGAGAGGCCATCGGCCCTACATCCCTCGGCGGTGCGGATTTGCGTTGACTCGGCGGCGAACCCGAGATTTCGAGATGCACCACGTCCCGGGCCACCATACGCGACGTTTTGGCCGCTTTCGTCGGGCTAGGTGGCCTCAAAAACGAGAAAAAAAAAGTTTTGACATGCACCACGGAGGGACCAAAATCGTCGGCCATGGTACACCAGCAACCACGGCGCGACTTCAACTTCGTCGGCCATGGCAACTTTTCTTGTAGTGTGTGTGTACATGAGGAATATCACTTAGAATTGATATTGCAAGATTATCTAGTCTCTATGTGGTATGTCATCTTCATGAGAAATTCAAATTCCAATGTCCATTAATATCTCTAGTTGGATCTTATTTGCCTCTTGTGAAAATATATTATTTATCACATTATGGGGGAGTAATAAGCTTTGTGCATATTACAAGCCTAGGAAATGTGAACATTTGAGGTTGTGTCACATAGAATTGATATTGTAAATTATCTCTCATATGTGACATGTTTTCTCAAACAAGTTCCAATTTGCTTAAATGGCTTCATTGCTAATATCTTTGTGGATCTTATTTGTGAAAGTTTTTCTTGGCATGGTTTTTCACAATGTGTCCCTCAATACATTTTTGGAAAACCATATGCTTCAAGTCATACTATTAATTTCTTTGCATGTTGGTATGAATACTATTAATTGCTTTGCATGTTGGTATGAATACTATATAATTGCTTTGCATGTTGGTATGAATACTATTAATTGCTTTGCATGTTGGTATGAATACTATTAATTGCTTTGCATGTTGGTATGACTAATTGAAGCTATCAAGAAACTCTCTTTGCATGATGGTTAACTCTTATCTTTTACCATATGCTTTATTTGGTGTAAATATGATCTTACATATACTTACAAACTACCACCGGGAAATATTTCCTAATACCTCTTGTCCTAGGACAATTGGCAATCTATTATGAGGTAGAAATTTATTGATCATATTTACATTGGCTCTTGTGTTTAAATTTTCTTATTTATTGCCATGAATGTGTTGTGCTTTGACTCCCATGTGTCTTCCTTGCATCTTATGGATCTAATTTGTCTATTCAAACTTTCTTAGCATTTTAGTAGATATAGGTAGCGTGATGATCCTAGTTTTGTGCATTTTGTATTCATATGCAAAATCCTAGATAATGCACTAATCTTGGGGGAGCTCTCCTATATTTGTTAGGATGCTTAACATCTCTTGATCATTATCAAAAATTTGGTTTTGGGAGACATTTTTTTTTGGTACTTTATGCCATCATAAAAAGTTTTGAGGGTTTGGTTTATTTGTTGGAACCTTGCTCTCTTGGGAGTTGGTTATCTCATTCATTTGTGTTTAGGTTTAATTAGCTTTTATAATGAGATAAGTCTTTGGGGTCAATCTTGTGTTGATTTGATTCTTTGCTATAATTTGGACAACCATTGTCTCTTGATTTATTTGGTGTTTTGTCCAAATTGTATCTCCTTTGGTTCTTGAAAGTATTGTGCATGCATATTTAATATATGTATATCTTATGGCATGTGTTACTTTCTTTAATCCAATATATAGGGTAAACTCCATCAAATCCTAATTTGGCTAAGATGTGCATGAAATTCAATTTCATATCTATATGCACATAGTATTGTGGAGTTTGTCCTATATGTTGTAGTGTGTCTAACTACTTTGGACCCAATTAGTTTGGGGACCTTTTTGTACTTACCTTTGTGTTAGGTACAATGGATATCCATTGGATGCTTGTCTCACTCTTGGGGAGAAGTGGTGACTCAATGGTAACTTGAGGCAAGCTAGGATGGTCAACGAACACATATCTACTACATCCTCACCAATGCTATCTCGGTAACAAGTATCTTCTCATGCATATTTTTCTAGCATCCAACCATGTGGTTGCATCTTGGCATGAATCTCTTGATTTGCAAATGTTGTGCTTCTTGCGAAAGTCTTAACAAAACCTCTTTATTGCGAATGTGAGTAATTTGAGATGAGTACATATGTTGGGAAGTATATAAAATCATGCTCATGATTCACCCATCCCAACTATGTCTATCTAGCAATTTTATTGCATATCAATTCCTCAAGGCTCTCACATGTGCAATATAGATGAAAGTGCAAATTTAGTTATTTCTTTTGGTATCCTCGTTTGTGATACTTGTTGCCTATCTCAATGCATCCCAACTATCTTCTATCCCTTGTTGATATTTGTGATGTATTTTAGATGATTGTGGTTGAATTTCATGAATGTACAATAAGATAAAATTGAGCCTTTGGCCATGCTATTAAGCAAAAATTCTTATTGGTATATTGCATGACTTCGTCTTGGATATCATACTATTTTTCTTGCGTATCTATTTTGTGTGTGCATGTTTCTTTGTGGATAAATATCTTTGTGATATTGCCCACTTAGAGAAACTTATACACATAAGAGATGATACATCTCCTTTTGATATCTTATTTATTTGCGTGTTGATTGGTCATGCTAAGCAATATAATTCATTGAAGACTATGATGATGCTTTTTGCTCATCCTTGTAATAGTCTTATAATATGCTTTATCATGCCTTTCACATATCATCTTGGTTGAGCCTTTTTATTATGGTGCCTCTTACTTGTTGCTCAACTATTTGTTTGTTGCAAGTGTTTAGCTTATTTTTCTATCTATGATCTATTACAAATGTTTGTGTTTTAAATGAGGGAGTGAGGATTCCATGTTATGCATATTTTATTCAAATGCAACATTTTATTTTATGCATGTACCTTGGGGAGCTTCCTCATTTGATTTAGAGCACTATCTTGTGGTGATCATTAGAGTTTGATTCACTTGGTATCTTTTGTTTTTGAATGATATTATGGGAGTGATGATTCCATGTTTGTGCACTTTATACTCCAATGCAAATTGTCTAGTTTTGTGCACAAACCTTGGGGAGCTTCCTCATATTATTTAGAGCAATCTTCTTGATCTTATCATAATATCTATCTTTCTTTTGGTATCCTCTTTGTGGTTCATTTGGTTGCTTGCTTCATTAGTTGAAGCTTCTTGACTTTGTTATCTTTTTGCAATCTTTGATCCTATCTATAGTGTGATTCCTTCCGAATATTCGTCATTGGATACGTGCATTTGATTCCACTCAAATTATGAGAAATGCACACGCTATGGAGGAACTCTCACTATATTGGCCTTCTAAATTTTTCACCCATTTCGGCAATTGGTGCCAATGGGGGAGAAGTTTGGAGGGTTTAAGGGAATTTGGTTATGTCTTTGCTTTGTGCTTAAGCATGTGCCTTTATTGCATTGCATCTTGTTGCTTTGCATAGTTGAATATTTAGAGGAAACTCCACTAGGCTTTGAATGCCAATATATGCAATGAAAGTCAAGATCATTCACACATGCATATATTATGGGGGAGTTTGCTCTATATATTCAACTTAATTGTTACTTAAATTCCTTATATAAACCCTCTCAAAGAGATTGTCATCAATTACCAAAATGGGGGAGATTGAAAGTGCATGGAGCCCCCATGTGTGGTTTTGGTAATTAATGACAATCCCTATGGACTAATGTTTGCATTGAGTTATATTTGTAGGAGTTGTCCATAGGCAATTCTTGAACCATATGTTGGCTTCAAGGTTGCAATAAGAAGAATTTGATGAAGGATATCAAGTGTCAAGTATGTCTTGAAGATGAAGATGAAGTGAGCCCTCAAGTTACTTCAAGACATCAACATGTTTGTATTAGGTTCCAATAAGAATAAATTGATGAAGGATATCAAGTGTCAAGTATGTCTTGAAGATGAAGATGAAGTGAGCCCTAGAGTTACTTCAAGACATCAACATGATGAAGAATGAAGAAATGAAGTGCAAGTTCAAGATGAGCCATCTCGAAGAGGTCCTTTGCTTGAGTCTTGCCATCCATATGGTGATCATGGATATGTGAAGATGCGCCGAAGAAGAAGCTCTCCCATGGTGGATTATGGGGGAGCAATCCACATGGTGGTCATGGTTATGTGAAGATGTGCCGAAGAAGAAGCTCTCCCATGGTGGATTATGGGGGAGCAATCCACAAGACTTCGTCAAGCAAACACAAGCAAGAAAGGCGTTCCATCTTGTTGAGGTCAAGATCGTCGTCATCGAGCTCAAGTGGAATGCGCAAGTATAAGGTTTGCTCTTGATAGGGTTTCTTTCTCACCGGTCTCATAGTGTAGTTGGAGACCGGTTTATAGTTTAGTTGTCGTACTATCAAGAGGGCTCTCGAGTGAGTAACTCGATCGTATCGTTCGGAGAGAGCTCAAACCTTTGCATCCTTGCATCATCTTTCTTGGTTGTTATTTGGACCTTATCCATGTGATGTTTTAGAGCTTGTGTTTATTCTCATGACAAGCTCTAGTTCATCGAAAACGGATTTCGCATAGATCATTTGTTGCGTTTTCGAGTTTGGTTCATCATCTTTCTTGGTTTTATTTGGATCTTATCCATGTGATGTTTTAGAGCTTGTGCTTATTCTCATGACAAGCTCTAGTTCATTGAGAATGGTTTTTGCATGGGCAACTTGTTGCATTTTCAAGATTGGAGGTTTTACCGGTATGTCTTTTTTAGATAGGTCAAACCTTTCATCATTTGTTTCTATCCTCCCTTGTTGGACTATGATGGTTTCCTGCATGATCTTGTAGAGCTTGTTCCTAGCTTCAAAACAAGCCCAAGATCATCAAAATCGGAGTCCGGATGCAAAAGTTATGCCCGTTTTAGTTTTGGTGATTCTGCAGTTTTCTGGGGGGGATAATCCGGCCCGAATGCCAAAACATGGACAATATCCGGCCAAATATCCGGCCCGAGCCAGGGGCGATTTTCGGGGGCGGATTATCCGGCCCGGGGGCGGATTTTCCGGCCTGGGAGGTCCCAAACGGTCATATTTCGTTGGGAGGGGGTATATAAGACCCCCTTCTTCCTCCTTGGGCTGGTTGTTCACTCTCTCTCTCTCCCCTCCATTGTTGTCCTTCAAAGCTTGCCCTAGTTCTTGATTCCTCCAATGATTCTTGCATATTCTTGAGGGAAAAGAGAGAGGAGATCTAGATCTACATCTTCACCAATCAAATCCATCTCTTTGTGAGAGGAACCACCTAAATCTAGATCTTGGAGAAACTTGGAGTTCTTTGTGTCCTCCTTTTTGTTCTTCCTCTCTTATTCTCCCAATAGCTTTTGTAGCTTTGTTGGAATTTGAGAGAGAAGGACTTGAGCATCTTTGTGGTGTTCTTGCCATTTCTTTGGTGCATCGGTTTGAGTTCTCCACGGTGATTCGTGGTGGTGAAAGCAAGAAGGTTGTTACTCTTGGGTTCTTGGAACCCTAGACGGATTCTAGACCTTTGTGGTGATTTGTTGGGAGCCTCCAATTAAGTTGTGTATGTGTGCCCCAACCTTTGTGTAAGGCCCGGTTTCCGCCTCGAAGGAAATCCCTTAGTGGAACCGTGACCTAGGCCTTTGTGGCGAGGGTCACCGGAGATTTAGGTGAGGCGCCTTCGTGGCGTTCGGTGTGTGGTGTGAGTACCGCATCTTGGGGTGAGGCCTTTGTGGCGTTGGTGTGCATCGAGCAACCACACCTCAAGGTGAGCCTCTTGTGGCGTTCGGGAGCACTAAGCAACCGCACCTCTCCACCGGAGATTAGCACTCGCAAGAGTGTGAACTCCGGGATAAATCATCGTCTCCCGCGTGCCTCGGTTATCTCTATACCCGAGCTCTTTACTTACGCACTTTACCTTGTGATAGCCATCGTGCTTGAAGTTATATATATCTTGCTATCACATACTTGCTTGTATTGCTTAGCATAAGTTGTTGGTGCACATAGGTGAACTCTTGCTTAGAATAAGTTGTTGGTGCACATAGGTGAACCATAGTATATAGGCTTTGGGCTTAACAAAGTAAACGCTAGTTTTATTCCGCATTTGTTAAGCCCATCTCGTAAAAGTTTTTAAATCGCCTATTCACCCCCCCTCTAGGCGACATCTGTGTCCTTTCAAGGGGAAAGGGAAAAGAAAAGGTCTTACCGGCCAGGGCCTCGGGCTCGCCGGCAAAGTAGCTCCGCCCCAACCCCACCGGCTGCTGCTGTTCGTGGCGGAGCAAAAGGCACCACCGCCTGAGCCGTTTGACGACGGCGCGTTCAACGTTGGGTGCTCGCGCACGCCGGCAAGAGGGCTAGGGAGCGCGCCACCACCGTTCTCCATCGGCCCACCGGGCGCTGAGCAAGGGGATAGTGGATGGAGAAGAAAGAAAGGAGAGGGAAGGCGAATGCTCGTCGGTAGGGGTTGAAACGCTGCTGCTAGAGGGCGGCGCGCGCGGTTTTCTCCCAACCGCCAGAGAAGCGCGGGGCGCAGAGAGACGTGGGGCGGGGGCGAAATGCGGTCTAAGGTTAGGGTTTCCAGGGGCGGCGGTTGGGCCGCCTCTTGTACCGCGCGAGAAGGATGCACGGCCGGCCAGGAGCGAGCCGACGCGCAGAGTGGCCGTGGGCCGCGTTGACAGGCCGCTGGCGGGCCGTGGGTCGTGAGCCAACTGCAAAAGCCACGCGCAGAGCGGCGCGCAAAGAAAATTGCTCGCGTGGGCTGTGGGCCACGGGAGCAAATTGGCCTGCGTACAGTTTTCTGTTAATTTAATTTCCATTGGCATTTTAGGCAGTTTTGGGCTGTTTTTTTTGCCAAATTTTGTCTAGATTTTTTCTGAATTAATAGGACCAACGAAATATTTGTTCAGGAATTAAAAAGTGAGAGTTTATGCCTCTAAAAAGATCAAAGTTTAAAGTTTGAATTCAAAGTTTCCGCTGCAAATAGTTAAAGAGGCATTTTAAATTTGAAAAATGCAAAAGTGATGATTTTAATTTAAAAGTTGAATAAAAGTAATTGTTGAAACAATTATGATTTTGTCATTTTATGACCAACGTTATTAATGGCATGATCATGTGTTTGTTGCAATGATATGTGCATTTATCTATATTTCTACCCAACGGTGATATAGTTTTATTTGCATTAAGAGTTGCATGTCTTAATTCGGAGCAACGTTGGATTATAATATGCAATTGTATTGTTCTCACTCATCTATAGTTTTCAGGAGGGTACTACTTGATGAGCTGCATCAAGGACGTTCCCATTCTAAGAGGGGACAACTACACAGAGTGGAGGAAGAAGGTGGATTTCGCTTCGTATGTGCCGATGGACTGGGTGCTTGAAACACCGCAGCCCACAAAGCCTGCTGATCCTATCAGAGATGACAAGAATACTGATGATGCGTGGTAGAAAAAGAAAAGAGACCATGCTCCTGTGGAGATGTCCTGCACTTTAGAGAACCAAAAGTGGCTGACAGCCAATAAGAAATGCATGGCATTTATAAACAACACAATTGAGAACGCCATTGTGGGCTCAATTGCAGAGTGTGCTTCCATTGGGGAGTACTTGGAAAAGATAAAGAGCCGGTTCACTGGTTCTTCAAAGTTTGGTTTGTTTGGAAATAGAAACTGCTAGAGTGAACACATATCCAGATGTGGATTTTCTATCATCTTCATCTCCCGCAAAATCTGCATCTGAATACCCTCTTATTTCTAGGGAATCAGATCTTCTGTATGTTAGCATCAAGTTCTTTGTGCCTTTCACATAGCGCAATGCCTTCTTTACCATTTTCTAGTGTTCTATTCCTGGATTTTCTTGATATCTGCCGAGTACCCCGGTGATAAAAGCTAAGTCCGGGTGAGTGCACACTTGTGCATAGTGTAGGCTTCCAATGGCCGAAGCATATGGAACTGCTTTCATTTGATCGAGCTCGTATTGGTTCTTGGGACATTGAAATTTCCCAAAACAATCGCCCTTGACTATAGGGGCAGGTGTGGCATTGCTCTTATGCATATTATACTTATTTAGAATCTTTTCTAAATAAGCCTTTTGTGATAGTCCTAATACTCCATTTTTTCTATCTCGGTGAATTTCTATGCCCAAAACATATGATGCTTCACCAGGATCTTTCATATCAAAATTTGAGGACAAGAACTTCTTTGTCTCTTGCAGTAGACTAACATCACTGCTGGCAAGCAGAATATCATCGACATACAAGATTAGGAAAATGTATTTCCCATTCTTAAACTTTGCGTAAACGCAGTTGTCCTCAACATTTTCTTTAAATCCAAATCTCTTAATTGTCTCATTAAACTTTAGATACCACTGTCTGGAGGCTTGCTTTAATCCATAAATGGACTTCTTTAGGCGGCATCCCATATCTTCCTTGCCCTCCATGATAAAACCCTTGGGTTGTTTCATGTAGACATTTTCTTCTAAATCCCCGTTTAGAAATGCTGTCTTTACATCCATCTGATACAACTCTAAATCAAAATGTGCAACTAATGCCATTATGATTCTGAAGGAATCCTTACATGAGACTAGAGAAAATGCCTCATTGTAATCTATCCCTTCTCTTTGTGTAAATCCTTTTGCCACAAGTTGTGCTTTGTACTTTTCTACATTCTTATTGAAGTCATATTTTTATTTTGTAGACCCACTTGCAGCCCACTATTTTGGCTCCTTTAGGAATATTTTGTATGTCCCAAACATTGTTGGCACTCATCGATCTCATTTCGTCTTCCATGGCCTCCACCCACTTTGATGAATCTGGGCTTCTCATGGCTTCTTCATATGAAGTGGGATCACCTTCCATATGAACTGTTTCTGTGTTGTAAACTTTGTAATCAGTCGAAATGGCTGATTTTCTAGATCTTGTAGACCTTCTAAGGGTCTCATTATCTTGAGCATTCTGTTCCTCAACTTGTGGCTCAGCTTCTGGAGGTGGCTGTTGTTGCTCCCTTTCATGCTCAACAAATGGTTCATTCGGCTTCTGACGAGCAGGTTCCAAATTTTCACTCATCGTTCTCATGGGTGGAGTCACAACAGGCGCTTGCACCACAATCGTAGGGATTATCGGTGCAGGTTCACATGGTAGCACAAAAATGGCTCCTGAGTCATCGAATTAGGTGCATGCACCCTCTTCTCCTCAAGATCAATTTTTCGAGCTACCATGCTCCCCCTCATCATGTCGTCTTCTAAGAAAACATCATGTCTTGTTTCCACAAACAATAACCTTTTGACTTTTCAGGATAAACAATAAAATGGCAGCTGACTGTTTTGGTATCTAACTTTGCGATGTTTGGATTGAACACTTTGGCCTCAACAGGGCTCCCCCACACTTTCAGGTGGTTTAGAGAAGGCACTCTCCCTGTCCATAGATCATACGGAGTTTGGGGCACCGATTTGCTTGGTAGTCTGTTTAGAATTTGAATAGCGGTTTTTAAAGCCTCAATCCACAGTCCCAATGGTAGGGTGGAATAGCTCATCATACTGCGCACCATATCCATGAGGGTACGGTTACGCCTTTCAGCTGCCCCATTCTGCTAAGGTTCGCCCGGCATAAAATACTGGGCAACTATTCCAGTCTCCTGTAAGAACCTCGCAAAAGGTTCAGGGACTTTTGGCCATATGGAGTATGTCAACCGTAGTACTCCCCTCCTCGATCATATCTCACTATCTTTATTCTTTTATCATGTTGAATTTCAACTTCGGCTTTGAATATTTTAAATTTATCCAACACTTCTGTTCTTTCTTTGATTGGATAAATATAACCATATCGGGAGTAATCAACCGTGGATGTTATGAACAAATCATAGCCATCCATACTTTTACAGGAAATGGTCCACATATATCGGTGTGAATTATTTCTAGTGTTGTGGTGCTTCGAGTTGCACCCTTTTTAATTTGTTTTACAAATTTTCCTTTAATGCAATCTATGCATTGGTCTATGTCTGAGAATTCTAATGGAGGAAGAATATCATTTTTAACAAGTCTTTCTATTCTCCTCCTCGAAATATGACCTAAGCGACAATGCCATAATTTTGATTATTCATCAGTTCCTTTTCTTTTCCTTTATTTTTTTTCCGACGTTGATACTTGCTCATTCACTTTACACGCAGATAATACTTTTTCACGCAAGGATAATAAATAAAACTCATCGTGGAGTAAAGGAGCCCCAAATAAGTATTATTACACCATATGGCACACTTGCCATGTCTAAAATAACACTGATAACTGTCGATACACTAATCAAATTTCTGTGTAAAGAAGGAACAAATAAAACATCTTTAAGCAGAATGGTTAAGCCATCACCTAACTCCAAAAGGATGTCGCCAACAACTTCAACTTCTGCTTGAACTCCATTCGCGATTTTAATGCATCTTTCGCTTCTTTGCGTAGTCAGCGTCGAATGGAATCCCTGTAAAGAATTTGCAACATGAACAGTTGCATCTGAGCCAATCCACCAAGTAGATTTCGAAAACTGTGTATATAACGATTAATTTACAAAGGAAACTAAATTGTTACCTTTCTTTGCCATTAGTTCCTTTAGCCAATCAGGAAAATCTTTGTTGCAGTGTCGAGTCTTCTTGCAGTGAAGACACTGATCTTTGTTCCCTGGGATTGGCTTGTTATGGTACTGCTGATGCTGCATTTGGCCTTTTCCATATGGCTTGGAAGGAGAGCCATTGTTGCTTTGTGTGAAGTTCCCTTTCTTGTTGTCCTTCACATAATTTAGAGAACCTCCAGTCTATGCTTTGAGCCTATCCTCCTCTTGCACACACATAGCTATAGTCTTTTCTATGTCCCACTTTTCAGGAGACATGTTGTAATTGACAACAAAATTGTCAAACTGTGCTGGCAATGAAGCCATGACCATCATCCATGGGCTTCAGCTTTGCAGTCAGGTTGCTCATCCTAAGGATGTGCTCCTTGATGCCATGTGCACCTCAAGTGTACTTCTGCTTCAGCAACTGGGTTGGATATGTCTTTGAAGAACTAGTGAACTAGCTCTTTATCTTTTCCAAGTACTCCCAACGGAAGCACACTCTGCAATTGAGCCCACGATTACGTTCTCAATTGTGTTCTTTATAAATGCCATGCATTTCTTATTGGGTGTCAGCCACTTTTGGTTCTCTAAAGTGTAGGCCATCTCCACAGGAGCATGGTCTCTTTTCTTTTTCTGCCATGCATCATTAGTATCCTTGTCATCTCTGATAGGATCAGCAGGCTTTGTGGGCTGCGGTGTTTCAAGCACCTAGTCCACCTCAGCACATACGAAGGCGAAATCCACCTTCGTCCTCCACTCAGTGTAGTTGTCCCCTCTTAGGGTGGGAACGTCCTTGATGCAGCTCATCAAGTAGTACCCTCCTAAAAACCACAGATGAGTGAGAACAGTACAATTGCATATTATAATCCAACGTTGGTCCGAATTAAGACATGCAACTGTTAATGCAAATAAACTATATCACCGTTGGGCGCAAATAGAGATAAATGCACATATCATTGCAACAAAAACATGATCATGCCATTAATAGCGTTGGTCATAAAATGACGGAATCATAATTGTTTCAACAATCACTTTTATTCAAGTTTTAAATTTAATCATCAGTTTTACATTTTTCAAATTTAAAAAGCATCTTTAACCATTTGCAGCGGAAACTTTGAACTTTTTAGAGGCATAAACTCTCACTTTTTAGAGCCAGTTCACTAAAGATGTACTGCGACAATCAGCCCACGATATTTTATGCTCACAATAACAAGTCGAGTAATGCTACGAAACGGTAAAGTATTATGTTGTGAAACACAAGGTCCAGGATCAAACTATAAGTCTAGAGCATATAAGGACAAAAGATATGCTTGCGGATCCGCTAACGAAAGACTTACCACCCAGTGTGTTCAAGGAACACGTCGCTGGCATGGGTTTAAGGGAAAGTCTTACCTATCTTGGATCATAAGAGGCCCAAAAGTAAAAGAATTTGTTTCAAAACAGAGAAGTGTATTGTGTGTGTTTGATTCTATCGACAATAGAGCTGTGACGATGAAACATGCCCTATATACTGATCAAAATGAAACGAATAAAGTAGAAGGATAAAGTTAAAAGTAAATTTGAGATCAAGGGGGAGAATGTTAGGTTTATCTCTCCGCGTGGTGCCCACCGGATCCCCTTGACTGCGCCCTGATCGGGGCGCCCAACCTCTATCTGGTTGGTGGGCCCCTGTCGCCGCGCTATATAGAGGTGGGGACGCACGAGTCACGAGGTTCCCCATGCATGCTAAACACCCCACCGAGAAACCCCTTCCGATCGAGGGCTAGCGCGTGCCGACGGGAAGCTCCACTGCCGCCGCATCTCGCTCACGCCACAGACGTCGCCACCATGTCGACACCGTCAGGTTCATCCTCACAAGGAGAAGGTACACCGTCTATCCCTCTCGATCTCTCTCTCTAACTCGCAGTACGCAGACAATTATAGCTTCTACCCGCATAAGATCCTACCCTAGTTGATCCATAGTTTTCACAGAGTCCACTCCAGGCCTGCTGCTGTCCGTCCTAGCGTACCAGAGCCACCTTAGCCGTAGTGCCAAGCCTGCACGCTCAAGATCTTGGACACTTAGGCCTCCAAGGGAGACAGGGTGGCAGACGCGGTTCCAGTTCACATGGCAATGCCCTCCATTGGCTTCTGCACGTCCAGCCCAAAGGAAGCCTCTCTGAATTTTAGTGATCTGCTTGAGAGATTTTTTTGGTGGTGCATAGACCAATAGATGGTGCAGGGGGATGGCGCCAAGGACATACTTGACAAAGGTTAGGTGGCCTGCTTTGTTCATGAGTTTGGCCTTCCAAGCTGGTAGCTGCCCAGCAATGCGATCGACAACAGGATGTAGTTGCGCAGCTGATGGCCTTCTTATTGTGAGAGAAATGCCCAGGTATTTGATAGGCAGGTCCACAATCGGGCATTCAAGTTGGGCAGTGACAGGGGTAGCAATCTCGTTGTCGCAGCGTAGCAAAGTGGCCGAGCTTTTTGCATAATTCACCTGGAGGCCTGATCCGTCGCTGAACACCCGGAGGATTCCTCTGATGGCGGCGATGTCGCTAGGTGATGGATGGCAGAAGATCATCACGTCATCGGCATACAGGGAGATGGCTGGGATCGTCCTCGAGTGGTGTAGCTGCTGCAAGACCCCAAGGTGGGTGGCACGTCTGATCAACCATTCCAGGATGTCGACAGCGAGCACAAATAACTGTGGAGACAGGGGGTCGCCTTGGCGCAATCCTTGCCGTTGTCAGATGGGAGGCCCTGGTTCGCCGTTGATGAGTACCCGAGTGCTAGGTGAAGAGAGCAGGATCACGAATTCACGATCCATTCCAGGAACTTCTGGCTGAATCCATATTGTTGGAGAACCTCAAATAGGAAGGGCCAGGAAATGGAATCAAAAGCCTTTGCCAGGTCTAGTTTCAGCAAAACTCTCGGATTGCCCAGTTGGTGTAGCAGCCTCGCTGATTGTTTGACCAAGACGAAATTGTCGTGGAGTATTTTTTTTTGGTTTCATCTTTAGAAGACCTCTCTTTTCTGGATTGCCAATTTGCTATTTATCCCAGATTAATGTTGGTGAAGTTGACAACCTACATTGGGGCAAACATCCAGGAAGAAAAGAAAAAATGGTTCCACCATATTGGCAAATACTAGGTTAGCACACACAAAATAAAGTCACAAGGATACACAAAAAACATAATGCATTGTGCAGGCATTTTCTGTTTAAAAAGGTGGAAATGGTAAGCATAACTTCTTATTGCAGATTGCACTTGTATGTATTTTGCCTGGGCTATTTTTTACTTGACTTCCTACACAGATACAAAGTAAACCAGGGGTTGATATCATGATTTTCGTACAGGATAACCCTGTTCAGAAATACTGAGATAGATAAATGGCAGAGGAAAACACAGGTCACAACTGGCGCTGCTGAAAGGAAAGTTGCACGCATTTAATCAGGTTGGCTGAAGTTTCATTTAACTTTTTTCTAGTACTTCGTAATTGTGGAACAGCCCTATATCTGATAGGCTAAAACCTTTGATTCCTGCCTGTTGTACGAGAACAGAACATAAGTGACCAAGTTGCTGGTTATATCTATGAGAGACCCAAGCAGGATGGTTAACAGGATGTACTTGCGGAAATCTGATGTTGGTGTATTTGGAGAGGTATTTTAGCTGTATCTATTATAAAGGGCCATGAGTCCTGTTTCTACTTCTAATTATAATGATTATTTTGTGAGCCTTTTCAATTATTTGCAGAGTGCAGCAGAGCCTGCAGTTACAGTGGAGGTATGAGTAATTTTTCATTCTTTAATTGGTATTATTCCAAGCTTGACTGTCTCTCATTTGTTCTATTTAAGTTTTGTGTTATGTGACTTATGTCGTCTAGTATATAGTTCATTTTTTCATCGAGGCAAACATGTAACTTTGATTATCTATTTCCACATTTAAGAGAACAGAGTGTCGCTCTGGTGGCTTGAGGTGCGGGAGCGCACGCAGCCCGCCCCGGTCCGAATCCTGGATTCGACAGGGGTGCTCACGGAGTTGTTCTTCTATAAAAAAAAGCCAATGGGTGCTAGTGCCTGGGTTGGTCTTGTTTTTTCTATTTCCACATTTAAGTTAGACTAGTTTTGGTTATACTTGTGCTGATGTACTAAATAGACAATGCGTGTAGTGCACTTGTTGGTCTCATGTTCACCCCTTGTTGTAACCCAGGTGAAGACTGTGGAAGGTGATCCTCAACTTATTGATGATTCCGAATTTTATCATCAACTTCTCAAGGAGTTTCTCGAGTCATGTGATGGAGCATCTGGTTAGTTCATATCCCAGCTATTGCGCATCTGCACTTGTTGATTGTGCCCTGAATGTATCGATGAACCATGCTGCTGCATGCTAACAATGCTTGCAGAGTCTGCATTTTATGCTCTAAGAAAGAAGCAGCACAAGAAGAGAAAACTCGTCGACCGTCGTGCTTCGAAGAGCAGAAAGATAAGGTAGGCTACGTACTTTGGGTGTTGCTGATGTTTCGTCCCTGCATTTTGTATCAACTTTCTTTTTTATGTGGCTCTCTTTCAGGTATAATGTCCACGAGAAGCTTGCCAACTTCATGGCCCCAGTTCCTATAACCGTTCCCCTGATGGCTTCGAAATTGTTCGAGAATCTGTTTGGAATGGGTAACCACAAGGCAACCGCAGCCTGATTTAATAGGCGATGATTCAAAGTTTCGAAATCAGGAGAAGTTTCAGCTGGCCTACTTTTTCCTGCAGTTCTGAATTGTAAAATGTAATGGCCGTACTCGTAGACATAGCGAAGCAATTTTTTTTGAATCGCTTGGCATGAAAAGTGTGTTTCTGTTGCTGTGCAAGCTAGTTCTCGCCTGAAGGTATTATGTAAAACTGAAAGTGATCCTGTACAAGTTTTGGTATCATAGTCTGGTTTTTTTTTGTCCCCGAGTAATTTTCTCTTGAGAAAGTAATGACTATGATTTTCCTTTTGAGTCGTCCTTGCGATATTGATCATTTATTTTGCTGGAGACGATGTCGATCTTGAGATATTGAGACGATGACTATGGTGGTATGGTGGTGCCATCAATTGCTGGAGACGATGTCGGCCTTGAAATATTGACCATTTATTTTGCTTGCTGCCTGTCAAGTACTAAATCTAGTAATATGTGAAGTTCCTGTGGATTTAATGTGGTTTGCCTGTTCTCTGTCAAATAATGTTAGAACTTAGAACCAGCTTCTTTTAGGGGTAGGACCAGCTGCCAATGTTAACATTAAAATCATTGAAGAATGCAGCACTATCAACGATGTCAATTTCTGCGTCAAATGCGCTAGATACAACTCCTGCAAGGCACGATGCCAATTTATGTGTCAAATACGCTAGATCCAGTAACAGTGATTGCAGAAATAGGCAATTCCCGATGGCATCAGGTATCTGTCCTTTTTTTGAACAAGGATCAGGTATCTGGCTAAACACTTATTTCCTGGAAGGATCAACACATTGAGATTAACCAAGTTACCGACTTGTGATGGAACGAGTCCGGAGAGTGAATTGTACGATAAGTCCAGGCGAAGAAACGGAAAGAACAAAAATCTCCTTGGCAATTGAACTAATTTACATTTTTACAGGTAGTTTGCTGACAGATCTAGGAAGTACAATTTTCTTTGGTCCTCAAGGCTTGCATGGATTGGTAGTTGGCACTATGTGCAATAAGCTTATTCAGCCGTGTATGGTTTGCCGGTGATGTTGGTATGAGGCCTGACGACACTAGTCCTGTACGAGTCAAGTTGAACCAAGTTTGCTATGCTGTCCGGGATCGCTCAGGATATGGAGGTGTTTGAGAAATCGAGTATGCCTATGGCAATCAGTTTGCTGATGTCCTGAGGAATGCTATCGGAAATACTACTATGTAGTCATATACTGCTGTCTGACAGGTAGAGATACTGGAGTGTGTCTGACAGGCTGAGCTGGGTAGCTGCCCGTGGAAGGAATTGCCACCGCCGCCGAGGCCGAATTGCAGCAGCTGGCGGCAGCTGGGCAGCGAAGTGATGAACTCGCAGCTCGCACTGTCGGCTGCCTCGAACAGATTGTATGGCATGTTGTAGCAGCTTCCCGAGATCTCAGGGGCACAAGCCCAGTGAATCTGCTGAGCCTGAAGCTGCAAGGTTGTGAGATTGGTGAGATTGAGAACGAGGTGCGAGGAAGTGATGCCTCCGAATCTCCGATGAACCAGTTGTTGGCAAGCCTGAAGTCTTCCATGGCGGGCAACTTGCTGCCTGTGTGGGCGGGAATGCTGCCGTGCAGCTGGTTCCCTTCCACGGGGAAGACCCTCAGCGGCGGAACAGATTGTACAAGCAGAGCGGGAGGGCGCCACGCACAAGGCTAGTGACGTCGGTGAGCCCCGGCGGGATTGATGGCGAGGAAGAGGCCCCGTGAAGCTGCTGTTCTTGAGATGGAGCAGCTGGCCAGCCGCGTGCGTCATCCTGTTGCCGAGATGAGGTTGTTGCTGTCGAAGAAACGGAGGCACCTCGTCAGAATTAATGGTGACCACTGCTGCTCGACGGGGAGTGAAAGCCAGAAAATTCTTTGAGGCGGCGGCCGGCGGGTACCTCCGCGAATAGTTCCGCGACAGCCCATATCCATATGCATCTCCGGGAATCGGTAGGCGGGGCGGATATCTTCGCCCAGCAAGAGAACGAAATACACTACACCACCTCGTAATTTAGTACCACCTCGGAAGATTTGTGCGGGCAACCCAGCTTAAATACCACGGTATCAACCAGAACTTCACCGAGGAAGCACGCTCGTACTCCGGGCCTGTCGAGGTAAAGGCTGTTGCGACGTAATTCTGGCTGGGCCCCTCCCCAAGGACCTGTAAGAGCATCTCCAGTCGCGTCCCCTAAACCGTCCCCTAAACCGCGCCGGATCGAGCGTTTGGGGACGTGTTTTGTTCGTGCCGCGTTTGGGGGCGTGCTCCCCAGCCGCCCAATCAGAAATTCAAATAGATGCATTCAAAAGAGATCGTTCCCGCTGATTCGTCGCGATCGAGTAGCGGCGATCGATCAAAGTACTGGGCGCGCATATTACAGACCGGTGGTGCATGCAAATTAGAAGAAGGGGAAGGGGTTGGTCGACGGCGTCGGGTCCAGTCGACGCAGGCCCGTCGAGCACGACGACCTCGTCGCGATCCGTTCCTGTGCATGGTGCGTCGCTCCGTCGCGCGACGCAGGACGCGGTGTAGCGATGAAGACGCGTCGGCTGCTCTTCTTCGTGCCGGCGCCGATGCCGATGCCGTGCGGGGCCGCCGCGTCCGCCGCCGCCATTTTGGCTTCGATGTCGTCGAGGATCTGGCCTTTGAAGAAGTTGTGCGCCGCTCGCGTCCGGAGACATTCCCTCTGTCGACGTTCTCAGCAGGGACATGTCGTCTTGAGCTCCAGCTTCTCCTCTTGCCTCTTGAGCAGCTCGGCCCACCTCGGTCGGCCTTCTTGTGGCGGGAGATAAAGGTGGAGGAGACGTCGGCGGGCATTTCGTGATCGACGCCTGCGTCTTCTCAGACGACGCGCGTCGGCCAAGGCGGCCTTGGCAGCCTTGTTGCCAGTAGGACGCCCTCGAAGTTGCCGGCGGCGCATCCGATCAATGGCGTCCTTCCCCTTGGACAGCGACAAGCGCGTCAGCCGCCATTTCTCATTCATTTTGAGCTTGCCATAGCAATGCATGAGCACGAAAGACTTGTGACCTTCCGAGTTCTTGGCGTACAAATCCATGGCCCGATCAAACTAACCAAATGAAGCAGAGTCATTTCATCGAACACAATGTGGGCGCTACGGATTATGGAAGAAAGAGGCGTACCAGTTTGGCGACGTCGGCGCCGCTGTCGCCTCTGGTCTCCATGTCCTGATGGAACCCATGGAACAAGTTCACCGACGCCTGGATGATGGCCCATCGCGTCGACATTGCCTTTTGGCTCCTCTTCATTGTCACTTTGTTGTAGTCGTTGTTGATGAGCTTGCGCTCATCGAACTCGGCCTTGATCCTCAATACTTCCCGCCTTTTTGGTTGGCGCCGATGATGGAGTCATGGCTCACCGTCGCCCACGACTCGCACAGACAAAGATCTTCCAGAGCCGTCCATTTCGGGCCTCGTGTGCCCGACGCCTTCTTCTTCTTCTTCTTCGTCCTCACGCCGTCCGCGTCTACCTCCACGAGATCATCGTCACCGGCACCCTCGTCGTCCTCTTCCTCGCCGCCCTCTTCGTCCTCATCGTCGTCCTCCTCGTCGTCCTCCACCTCCTCCTCTTCCTCGTCGTCCTCCTCCTCAACCCCGTCGTCCTCCTCAGCACCGGCGCCGTCGTATTCCAGCGGACCCCTGCGGCCGGTGAAAGGGTCGCCGTCCGGACCGGGTCCTGGCTCGCCGCTCGTACGCCGGGAGTAGAGGTTGTTGGGGTTGAAGCCGCCGTGCGGCAGCGCATCCTGGTAGTGCGGCGACAAGTTAGGCGTCACGCACCCGGGAGTGGCGGAGGGGCCGTCGTTGTAGAAGGCGGCTTGCGACGGAGAGATCACTCCCGGAACGTAGACCGGCATGGACGTACTCCATGGGCTCGCGTTGGTGGCGGCGATACACCCGGCCATTACGTGCTTGCTGGCGCGCCGCCTGAGCCTTCTTCTCCAGCTCCACCACCCTCCGTCCTTTCCGCTCCGCCGTCGATAGCTTCCGGCGCAGGCAATCTTGCTGCCATTGATCTTTGGTCATTCCTTCAGGCTTCTTCTTCGCAGCCGGCGCCTTCCGCGGCTTCGCGAACGGCGCTTTCGCCCCTTTCATCGCATTGCCCGGCGGCTTCTTGGCCGCTTTCTTCGCCATCTTTTTGGGGGCTATCGGCGGCGCCATGGAATGGGGAGAGGGTAGCGGCGGCGGGTGGACGGCGGGAGGGAGAAAGAAATCGGCGGGATAGGAGAAATGAATCGGCGGGATATGTTTTGGGAGGCCTTTGCGCGGCGGTATAGGCGCGATTTGGCGGGAGCGGCGGGATTTGGCGGGAGTGTGAGACGAATTTTCCTGTGCCGCGACGGGTCGGCCCCGCGTCGTTTGGCCTCGCATTTCGTTGTGTCGGCGAGTCCCCTGTGGGACGGGGACGGGCTCGGGGCGCCGGACACCGTATCGGACGCGGGACAAAAATGGGCTTTGGGGGACGCGGCTGGAACGCTTTTTTTGTCCGGCGCGCCCCAAATCCCTTTGGGGGACGCTTTGGGGGACGCGACTGGAGATGCTCTAACCCCAAGGTCGTTAAGTTGTGTGGGAAGCCAGAACTGGAGCAACTCCTTTTTCGTTATACGGAGTATATTCCATACTTCCCATGCTTAACATGTGGATGCTTTGCTCTAAGCCCGGGGTGCTTGATAATATGTCAATGTCATCCTTAAAATAGGCTCTGCCTTACTTTATAAATACACGGTAAACCAAACTTGCCATCGAATACATCGAAACATGACCAGGTCTAATCAGGGCTCCACGACAACGCCTCCAAGAGGGTAACCACCTACTGCGCTGCTGCCGTATAGACCGCGAGGTCTAGGGTTTTCACCCGAAGCCGTACCCCGCGGGGAGGATGACCATAACAGCGCCACCCAAGAGGGTTACGACGCCTGCAGGCAGCACCGCCGTTGGCGCAAAGGCGTTGATCTTTTGCCTGGAAACATCCTCACACCACTAGGAGCTCCCAAAGCCAAAGCGCCCCCAACACCAGGATCCCCACCATCCGCTCCACGCCACCCCCATGACCGGAGAGAGAGACCACAACTACCGCCACGTTGCTCATCGTAGAGCCGCCCACACAATCTAACTTCCTGGGACGCCGCCCAGACATCCACGAATTGGAGCCCATGACTTGACCAACACACCGCAAAGTCGGCTGATTGGACAAGGTAAGACAACACCATAGCCATAAACCATAGCCATAAACCATTAGGACACACAACCCCAGGGGAGGGGATCCGCCCTCCATTACCAGAGATGTTTGACGTCTGAACGTAGTAGCAGGGCTGATTAGGCCTAGATCAGGCATGGCCACCTGCCATGCCCCCGACCAGGCTCTATTAGCCTTGCCGCCGTGTTGCTGCACCTAGGCCACTGCCGTCCATCCACAGCTCTGTGTTGAACAGTTCCCCACTACCACCGACCGAACCCGCCATGTTCCAGCATCTCGTCGCTGCCCTACTCTCGCAAGTCAGCCCCAGTCGAGACCGTGCACAGCTGCAAAAGGAGCTCCACCACCACGGTTACCAACGCCGCATCATCGTTGGTCAAGCCAAACTCTTTCTTGGCATCCAAAGACTCGCCTAAGCACGATATAAAAAAGATAGCAACGACCCTCCTGGAAGGCCGGAACGACGAATTGAGGGGCAGCGCCTGGCCTAGATTTGGTACCAATGGCAATGCAACTTGGAGAGAAATCTGAGCCCCCTGTAGAGGACCTACATGACCCGGAATGGGGCCGTCCAAACTAGGCCATGCCGCCAGCAGTCGCCCTCCTTTGCCGCCCATGCCTTCCAGTCGTCGTTGGATCGAGCTCCATGAGCACCAAGGTGTACCACCGCCTGCTGTGGCTACCCCACGTAGCCACCCCAAGCGAGCGGGTAAGGGAGAAACCTTCTACTGCCAGCATCACGTGGGCTTTCTCTAGCGCCGCTCACTAGAGATAGCGGGGTTAGAGCATCTCCAATCGCGTCCCACAAACTGTCCCCGAAAGGAATTTGGGGGCGCCGGGCAAAAAAAGTTCCCAGCCGCGTCCCCCAAAGCCGCTTTTTGTCCGGCACGCCCCGATACGGTGTCCGGCGCCCCGAGCCCGTCCCCGCCCCACAGGGGACGCTCTGGGCACGCCGGACAAAAAGAAAAGCGAGGAGGGCTCCCACATGTCAGCAACTATTTCCATAAACCGTTGGTTCAGTCACGCCTTTTTTTCTCGTCGCTCCTTCCCTCCCGCGCCTCCCACCCCTCCGCCGCCGCTGGAGTTGCCGACCGTTTCGACGGCTGATCTCTTCTGAGAGTCGGCACCATCGTCGCGGCTGGCACTCTCGCCGATCGTTCTGCCGCCGCCGCTTCGCCAACGCGTCCCAGAATGCGGCATCAAATCGCCCCACCTCCGCGCACAAAAGGTGCTCGACGAGTTGCCATGTAGGCGTGATTGGCCGCTGTTCGTTGCCTCGTCTGCCGCGGTGCAATTTTAACCATTGATTTTGCTTCGTACATGGATAGCGACGACGAGATGCTTGCCCTACTGCTGGAGGACGAGCAAGCCTTCGACGGCGACCTCCGGAGCATTTGCTGATCATCGCGTCCATCCAGGACATGCTTGACGCCGATGCGGAGAAGAGGAAGAGGCCGCTCCGCGGAGGATTAAGGCCGGGGAGAAAGAAGTCGAAGCCCTGGCAGAGGATGGAGGGGCATACCATGCTGCACAATGACTACTTCGTAGATGACGCAACACATGCCGACAATTTTCAGTGCCGGTATAGGATGAACAAGGGTATGTTCATGAATATCCTCCACGACGTTCGAGAGTTCGATCCCTACTTCAAGCTGAAGCACGACGTTGTAGGCTTTGTCGGGTTCTCATCGATTCAGAAGTGCACCGCCGCCATGAGGATGCTTGCATACGTAGCACCTGCCGATACACAGGACGACTACCTTCGCATGAGTGAGTCTACTACCATTGAGTGCATGTACAAGTTTTGACGAGCTGTGGTGGGAAATTTTGGCAAGTACTACTTGAGAGGGCCAACTGAGAAAGAGACTGCAAGGATCATGGCACAAAATGCTGCCAGAGGATTCCTTGGAAGCATCGATTGCATGCACTGGTCATGCAAGAACTGCCCATTTGCTTGGCAAGGTATATGCAAAGGGTGTCATGGATATTGCAGTGTGGTGCTTGAAGCTGTGGCAGATTATTACCTGTGGATTTGGCATTCTTTCTTTGGCATGGCGGGATCACACAATGACATCAACGTGTTGTAGCAGTCTTCGGTGTTCAGCAGACTAGTGGAAGGGCATGCTCCACCATGCAACTATGATCAATGGCCACCAATATACCAAAGGCTATTATCCAGCTGACATAGGCATCCCCAATGGGCCTGCCAAAGATGGTACCCGGGGTTTACTAAAGGCCCAGGACTCGAAGAATAAGAAGACTCGGAACCCCATTTAGTGTTAAGGAAAGATAGATTGTATTAGGAAAGATAGAGATTTGTAATCTTACGGGTTGGGTACGAAACCCTCCCGAACTCTGTAACTTGTGTATTACGAAACCCTCGGCTCCACCCTCTATATAAGGGGGAGTCGAGGGACGAAGAAAGGATCGAATCTATTGTCAACAGAACCCTAGTTTTCATAATCAGCGAGTACTTTTCGGCTGAAACCTTCGAGATCTACTTGCCCTCTACTTCTAGCAAAACCCTAGTCTACAATCTGTAGGCATTGACAAATTAATCCTTTGTCAATTGGCGCCGTCTGTGGGAATTAGAGGCTGCAAGGAACTGATCTCGATGGCACGTCCAGAATCGTCGACTTCGTCGGTGGCTAGCAATGCGATGGATCGAGGTAAACGGGAAAACTGATCTAGTCGATTTTATTCCTCACCCGCCCTCCCGTATGGATGCATGTGCCTATCTGGAGGAGCCCATCGTCATGACGTTCGGAGAATTCCGATTTGGCGTCAACAAGGAAGGATCTTATCGTCTTGAAGTTCCGATCTCGTCGGAATTTTCAGCGATCGATTCTGGCTTTTCGTCGAGTGACGAGGAGTTTTCGTCGCCACGCTTCATCGACACCAAGGCAAGCGGAAAGCTCGTCAAAATCTTCAGCGACACATCTTTCAAGTCATCTGCGGACTCCTTTATAAGCAGCGATTCCGGCAGCATCGACAGCTTCGACTTCATCGACAAATCTGCTTCCATCGGAAAGGTCTTCACCAATCTATATGATGGTGTCACCAATCCCGACAAAAATCAATATTCAAAATACCATCAAATATGTGCAATTGAAGAGGCAGGCCGAGCAGAACCAGACGTCGGAGGCTTTCGATGATTTGGGAAATCCATACGTCGATCCCGATCTCAGAAGAGGCCTAGGCACTAAATATGTCGGGACCTCACCTCGCGAAAGAGTTCAACTCCCGCAAGCAGCGTGGGATAGGGTCGCAAGGGCCATGGACGGACAGAACCAATGAACACAACCGCTACTACAAGAATTACAAGCCTATCAATATAGACTTGCTCGTGTGAGTAGAGAGCTGGAAAAGGAGACAGCATCCCTGAATAGAAGAAAGAGGCAGCCTCGCATCAAGCAGCGTCGAGCGAGCTCGATCGACAATCGGGAACTTCGGCAGACAGTCACAGAGACGCTCGGAGGAGAGCAAGATCTCGGCTGCAAACCATACCCGAAGAAGAGAGAGGAAACATAATTCAAAATCTCGACATGTCCTTCATGTCGATTGATACAGAGGAAATATCATCCCGCGAAGGGATACATGGCAACGCAAGCTTACATCCTCGCGTCCAGACCACCCGGGGACCCGAGAGAAGCATTGTTCAATATGGCAATGGCTGGAGTTGGAGTTATGGGAACAGCGTTCGCAGCCACGCCTCCCGAAGAAAATCCTAGGCAAAATAGTCCACGACCCACCGCAGCGGTTCAAGACCCACCAAGAACAAGTGGAGCAAGAGACACAGCAACTCAAGTAAGGGTGGACAGAGCGCGACAAGAAAGAAGAGAACGTCAGCATTCACCAGAAGTTGCCGATGAAGATATGTGTGGGCTCCCGTGCTTTACGAGAAGAGTTCGAAAGACTCGAGTCCCAAAAGGGTTTAAGTTACCCGAGAATTTCAAGAAATTCGACGGCTTGCAGGATCCCGAGGATTGGCTCGTTGATTATCTCGAGATGGTGAAGTTAGGAGGAACCAGAGCAACAGCCATGCAAAGTATCCAAGTTCACTTGAGTGGTGCCGCGAGATCTTGGATAAAGAAACTTCCCAGGTTCCATCGACAGTGGGATAATTTTGAGGATATCTTCGTAAGAAACTTCCGATCCACTTGCAAGAAACCTGCGTCATTAGAAGAGTTGAGGGCGTGCCGACAGAAACACGACGAGTCGATGAGAAAATATATACAGAGGTGGAACATTATTAAAAACTCGGCAGAGGATATATCTGACGAGAGAGCAATAGACGCGTTCGTGGCAGGAATCCGGCGGGGAGATTTCGTCGAGGACTTAGGGAGAACCAACCCTAAGACAATATCAGCACTGATGGAGATAGCCAACAAGTGGGCAGATGGAGAAGACGCAATATATAACAAACGACATAGGTCACCAGAAGAGGATCGCGGTCGAAATTTCCAAAATAGAAGGAGATTTTCTCGCCAGTTCTACAACAATGACGCTCCTGGCCACATATCGGCTGGTTTCCGAGGAAACTCTGGAGGGAATAGTCGAGATGACTACCAAAGGAGTAATGAGCAACAAGGCGACAATAGAGGTGATTCTCGCGGTAACAGGCAAAATAGTGGACCAAGGTTTCAAAGACCTTATGTGTCCCCCGAGGAGATGATGAACGGACCGTGTCAGATGCACTTTTATCTCGACAACAACGGAAAGAGGCAGTCAGGGCATCTCCAAAAGATTGCCGCAATTTTCAGGCAATGTTGCGAGCCGCAGGAATTGCAAATGCCTAAGCAATGAACAGAAATCCCCAGGGGCCAAGGAGTGAGATCCGCCTCCCAACTCCTCCTGCAATTACGAATGAAAATCGGCACCAGCTCAGAATAGCGGCAACACCACACCCACCTCCATATGTTGACCCCAACTCTAACGGTGCGGTCTCGATGATTCAGAAAGCTAGGCCATCTAACAGGGCGCAGAAGGTAATCTCACGGCAAGTGTTCATGGCAGAGAAGATGCCTCCACCAACAATTGAGTACCTAAATTGGTCGGGACAAGACATTGGCTTCACAATTGCGGATCATCCACAGCAAGTTCCTTGACCAGGACAATCGGCACTCATCTTACCCGCAGGCTTTTGACGTGTCGAGAGTTTTTATAGATGGCGGCAGCAGCTTAAACCTTATGTATGCAGATACATTGAGGAAGATGAACATATCCCTGGCAAACCTGAAACCAACCGATACACGTTTCCATGGGATCACACCGAAGAAGCCAAGTTATCCGTTGGGCAAGATCAATCTCGACGTTCAGTTTGGAACCCGAGAAAACTACAGATAGAGAATCTGGAGTTTGAAGTTGTGGATTTCCGTCGCAATATCACGCTTTGTTGGGACGACCAGCATATGCCAGGTTTATGGCGGTACCACATTATACGTACCTATTGTGGAGGTTGCCTGGACCCAAGGGACCTATCACAATTAAGGGAAGTTCCGCGTTAGCCGATAAGTGCGACAAAGATTTTCATCGACCGTCAGAACTTTCGGGATGCAAGCAGAATATATGGCGCCAAGGCTCACTGATTACGATGTATGCAGGGAGGTCTCTCGGGAGCCAACCTTCAACACGCCAAGGATTCAAAAGAGGTGCAGATCCACCCGACGGACCCAAAGAAAACGACATCCATTGCAACAAACATGGATATCGCATAGGAAAGCGCGCTCGTCGAGTTCCTCCGTGAGCACTGGAAAATCTTCGCATGGTGTCCAGCTGACATGCCAGGAGTACCCAGGGAACTTGCCGAGCACCACCTCAACTTGGATCCTCTTGCGAGACCAATCAAACAACCCTTGCGGCGTTTTTCGAACCAAACCGCAAAGCTATGCTATCGGAAATAGATCGACTCAAGGATGCTGGTTTTATCAAAGAGATATCTACGGAAGCCACGTGGGTAGCTAACCCATGATGGTGCCGAAGAAACACACGAAAGTCCTTCGCATGTGTGTCGACTTTACGTGTCTCAATAAACACTGTCCCAAGGATCACTTTCCCCTCCCAAGGATCGATAAAATCATTAACTCCACGGCAGGATGTGAACGTCTTTCCTTCTTGGACGCATACTCTGGTTATAACCAGATCAGACTAAAAGAAGATGATGAAGCCAAGACATTGTTCATAACACCTTACGGCGTGTTTTGTTACAAAACAATGCCCTTTGGTTTGAAAAACGCGGGAGCAACATATCAGCGAATGATGCAGAAGTGCCTTGCAACACAGATTGGAAAAAATGTACAAGTCTACATTGACGATGTCGTGATAACATCAAAGAAGGGGTCAACACTGATCGAAGATTTGAAGGAGACCTTCGACAACCTCGACAAGTTCTGCCTTAAGTTGAACCCGACAAAGTGCTCTTTTGGCGTTCCCGCTGGAGAACTTCTCGGGTTCTTAGTATCAGCAAGAGGGATTGAAGCTAATCCCGAAAAATACAGGCCATTGTAACTATGAGGAAGCCAACAAAGTTGAAAGAAATACAACAGTGACGGGCGAGTCGCAGCTTTAAGCAAATTCGTCGCCAGGTTAGGAGAAAAGGCGCTGCCGTTCTACGCATTGATCAAACAAGGAGAAATTTCAATGGAACGAGGAAGCAGACAGAGCTTTCGAAAATCTCAAGCGCACAATTTCGACACCACCAATCTTGGTGGCGCCTAAAGAAAAGGAACCTCTCCTCCTATACATTGCAGCCACGCCTCAGGTGGTCAGCACGGCCCTAGTAATTGAAAGAGAAGAAGAAGGAAAGCTCCATGGAGTACAGAGGCCAGTATATTTCATCAGCGAAGTACTGTCACCCTCAAAACAACGATACCCCCAATACCAGAAGTTGGCGTATGGAGTGTTCACGACAGCAAGAAAACTGCGACACTATTTTTCGGCGCACCCGATAATAGTGGTCAACGAAGCTCCTCTGTCAAATATATTGAACAACCCGAAGCTACGGGTCGTGTCTCCCTTTGGGGAATAGAACTTTCCCCTCGGGACATCACGTATGAAAAAAGAAAAGCAATAAAATCGCAGGTTTTACCAGATTTCATTGCAGAATGGATGGAGCTACAAAATACGGGGCCTCCAGATTTAGCGAGAACATGGACAGTGAACTTTGACGAGTCCAAAAGGTTAGAAGGCGCTGGAGCAGGCGTGATATTAGTATCACCTGAAGGCAACAAGTTGAAGTATGTCTTACGGATGCGTTCCCAAACGCGTCTAACAATGAAGCAGAATATGAAGCTCCCATACACGGGATGAAGATGGCGAAAGCTTGCGGTGCAACACGACTAAAAATCTTTGGTGACTCACAGTTGGTGGCACAACAAGTTATGAATCAATGTGATGCAGTCAACGAGAGTATGATAGCATACAAGGAGATGTATAATGAGCTGGAAAAATTGTTTGATGGATGCGAGGTAAACCACATCAGCAGATTGAGCAATGATGAAGCCGATGTTCTTGCAAACATCGGGTCACAATGTCTCGCGATTCCTCCAGGCGTGTTTTGGGAAGAAATAAGCGAGAGATCAACAAAGCCAATGAAAACAAAGAAGAAGGAGAAGGAAGAGAAACCTTCGAATGGCACCAAAGAATCATTGGAAGAAGAAGAAGAGGAACATGAGCTAGTCATGATGGTGCAAATTCCATGGATGCAGGCATACATATCATACATCCTAAGAAAAACAATACCCGACGATCCAGTTGAAGCAAGGCGAATAATTAGACGATCTAAAGCTTTTACTGTGGTAAAAGGGGAGTTGTACAAACGAAGTATTTCGGGTGTGCTACAGAGATGTGTTACACCCGAAGAAGGAAGGATCATCCTGAAAGATGTACACGAAGGAATATGCGGGCATCATGCGAGCAGCCGAGCTATCGCGGCTAAAGTCTTCAGAGCAGGATTTTATTGGTTAACAACAATTGAGGACGCGAAGGAAATAGTGCGAACTTGCGATGCGTGCCAAAGATTCGCCGCCAAACCTCACTCTCCGGCAGCAGAACTGATGCCAATCCCATTGTCTTGGCCCTTTGCTCAATGGGGTCTCGATATGGTGGGCAAACTACACAAAGCTTCGCCAGGAGGATATGAGTATATGCTCGTTGTTGTCGACAAATTTACTAAATGGATAGAAGCAAAGCCGATAAATTCACCGGACGGCGCGTCGGCAATCAAGTTTGTGAAAAGCATCGTCTTTCGATTTGGAGTCCCTCACAGCATCGTCACAGACAACGGCAGTAACTTTACGTCCAAGGAGTTCAAAGCATATTGTGCGAAGTGGGCATCAAACTGAGTTTGCGTCTGTCGCACATCCACAGACCAACGGTCAAGTCGAGAAGGCCAATGGCATCATCTGCATGGTATCAAGAAGCGCCTGTTGGGACCATTGGAAAAAGCTCGGCATACTTGGCCGGAGGAGCTGCCAAGCGTGTTGTGGAGTATTCGAACAACACCAAACACGGCGACCAGAGAGACGCCGTTTTTCGGTCCACGGAGCCGAGGCAGTCTGCCGATAGAAATAGAGCATGATTCTCCAAGAGTTACAGAATATGATGAAGAAACTTCGAGAAGAGCTTTGGAGGATGATGTCGACGCACTTGATGAGGCTCGAGACGAAGTATTATCACGAGTCGCCAAATACCAACAGGACCTGAAAAACTACCACAGTCGACGATTGCGACCAAGATCTTTTCAAGTTGGAGACTTGGTTTTACGACTCAATCAAAAAAGTCATGAAAAACTCGAGTCACCATGGCTTGGACCTTACATCGTCACAGAAGTAATCGAAGGAGGAGCATACAGAATCAAGGACAAGAAGACGGGGATTGCCGAGCCAAATCCTTGGAACGTGGCGCAGCTCGGGCGTTTACGCTTAGATACCGAAATATAGTCTCCTCGTAAACATACAATGTACTGAAACGCCCGCGAGTTTTCAGACGCACTCTTTTCCTTTTTCGGGGCACCGAGTGGGGCCGGGAAAGGTTTTTAATGAGGCGGGCTCGCGGTGCTGCAATATAATAAAGATAGTGGAATTATATATCTTTTCGACAGGCTCGGGGGCTTCCCCTTAGAAGATACAATATATATATATATACAGTGCCGACAAAATACAACTCGCAAAAACATCTCGCCTTGGTATAAAATACCTCGCCAAAATAAAAAGATGTCGACAAATAGCGGTCAACATAAAGCTCGGGGGCTCGTACCCGCAAAAATAGTACACAGTATAATTTATTTTGCCTTGGGACAACCTCGCATTATAAAACAAAAATATCACCAACAAAACGCCCGGGGGCTTGGCGTTGAAAATAAAAATACATAGTGACTTTACAATACAGATTACATACACAAGATACAATTCTCGGAACAACCTATCCTCAAGGGTTACCCAGTATATTATCTATTGTCAACCGCTCATTACTTATAGCACGAGTGCTATGGTCAGCGTAGCTACCCTTCACGAAGAATTCAGAGTCCATCCGAAGAAGTTCATCCATCATATCTTCGGCAGGGGGTCACAACGTCGTCATATTTGCTGAAGTTCTTCCTCCTCTTTGCCATCTTGGCTAAGCATTTTGGAACAACTTGACCCACGTCTAACTTCGGGTAGCAGCTTTTTATCATGATCATAGCAAACCTTGCGCCAGCAACTAATTGGGCTCGCACAAAGCCGTGGATTCGAGGAGCATCCCGAAATTTGTCCATTAAAGCAGGAAGAGTCTCTGGCATCTTATTGCGAGGAAACATGGTGCCATAGACCAGAGACAAAGTCCTTGTACAGAAGTCGAGATAATCGCGAACCTGGTGCGCGATCCTGAAACCTGACAATCTGGCGAGTCCGTTCAGGGGTGCCCCAGAAATTTAAACCATGATCATGCGCAAGTTTCAGAAGTGCATTGGATCGAGCTTCAACACGTTCATCTTCGGTCGTAGCATCCAAGAAGGAACCTATTTTTGAAAGAATTAGCGGGCAACGAAGAGGCAAGTAAAAAAAAAAATAAAGCACGACAAAGAAAATGAAGCACACCTGCCATATCCAAGCTAGCATCTGTCAGCAGCTGGAGCATAAAATTTTCTCGAGACGTAGCTGCAGCAGCTTCAGCAACGGCAGAGTCCTTTTCAGCTATGGCATCTTGAGCTTGTTGGAGTGCAATCTTTTCCCTCTCAGAAGATTTTCGAGATTGCTCCATGAGCATAAGTGACTGCTTTTTCGTGGACTGGAGCTGTTGTCGAAGTTCTTCTAAATCTTGTGCTGAGTTTTTACTCGAAGAACCTTCAACAAATTCAACAGCGACAGCGTTTTTCTTCGAACAAGACGAAGGAAAAACCTCGGAGGGACCAGGAGTTGAAGTATAGTTGTCAAAAATCAACTGAAAACAAAGATTTCGACATCAATCATGGAACAAAGATAGATTTTCATTCATTCTCGGAATATATACATGTCTATTACAAAAGAAGGACCTCTAGAGAATCACTGAAGCAATCATCGCCAAGAACACTACGGCGACAGTGCCAAAAGGGGAGACAAACTAAAAGGAAAAAAGCAAAAGTGGTCTACTTGACCTCCGGCTTTGAAGAACTTGGAGCAGGTGCTGGCTTATATCCAAGAGTGGCGAGGATCTTCTTCGAATTGGGCTTCGCCGCTTTAATTAGCGACTGCCACTTCTTCGTTTCGATTTTCCCCGTGTCGCCAACTCTCGACCAGTCGACTTGTTGTTGACTCTCTGCAACCAAGGCCATTGTACCTTCGACGCCAACCTTTAGTCCTTCTTGACGAAGTTGGAGTCCAAGGTCTTCATTGCCAGTGAAGCACTTGGCGAGATCAATGAAAACTGCGGGTTCCTCCTTTTTATGGAAGAAATATGGGAAAAGCCGCGACAGTCCAGCCTCAGCTTCAGCTAGTCCGTTACGAGCTTCCGTACCATGGATTTCCAGGAGAGAAAGCGCGTCCAGAAGCTCGTCATCTTCAGGATTTTCCAGCTCGTACTCTTGGTGTGTTCTTCCTGCTTAAAGCATAAAAAAAGAGAGAGTTATCAAAAGAAAAAAAAGGGAGGCCAAAACACGACGCGAGAAAGCAGCAAGGGGGTGAAGACTTACTAACAAAACGTCGACTCTGCGTTTCTAGCCGACTGAGGATCTCTTCTTCTCGAGCAGAATGCTGAGCTACATTTTCCTCTAGAGCCTTTTTTGCGTCGTCGAGTCTTTTTTGAAGATCCTCGACGGTTTTCGTGTGCGCACTCTCGCTTTGTTCTAACTCAATAGCGAGGGTGTCAGCACGTCTGTTGGCTTCTGCCAGTTTCTCTGCCAACATAAGACAGATGAGCATTGCAACACAAAATAGTGACAGGAGAAACTCGACAAGGAAAGCTGGACAGAACAAGTAGGTACCTTCAAGTTCGCCGGCATAATCACGGTACCCGATAAATTGGGTGCCGAAGCGGACGAGCTCTTTCATAAAAGGCTGAAGAGATTACAAAGCAAAAAGGGTCAATATAGGAAGAAGAAAAAGTCGACATCAAGGAGAAAAAGAGGAAAACTCAAAACAAAAAGTCAATACAGAACAAAAAAGAACAATTTACCTCTTCCATCAAAGAAGTCGAGGAACATCCAGCTAATATGGTTGGTTCCTTGGTTGATTCCACCCTGGCTCTCTTCGGGGAAGGAGCTTGGGGGCTTACAGCTGGTGTTGGACGTTCAGGGTTTTGTGGAGGAGGTGAAGTTTTGTCGCCATCAGGACGAGCTTCTGAGACAACTAAAGTACAAGACGTGCTCGTTCGAGCAGTCTCGTCAATAGGTGCATCTTCCTCTTCATCGTCACTGCAATAAATAGAGCGACAAGATAAAATAGCAATTTCAAAAAGCATCGACAAAGGAAAAAATACAGTATATAGCAATTTCAAAGAACTTACGAGCTGACAAGAGCAGCATCGTAAAGATCCAAAGTTTCTTCCCCGGTATTGGGTGCAGTCTTTTCAGCACGGGAAGTATTAGCTTTGGAGGCGCCAGAGTCGATAGCTTCATCCCTTTTCCTTTTGCCCTTTGGAGAAGCAGCAGGGAGAGATGAGCGTGTCGACGAAGAAGCCTCTGTTTCATTCTCTTTTTCAAGTGAAGCCGCGGATTTCTGGGAACCCCCAACTCCACTTTCAGGGCGAGAAGCACCCTGGTTGTCGTCGGTGACAACAGCCCGTTCTTCGACTTCCCCACCCTCGGGAAGGGGAGGAAGAGAAGATAGAACAAGGTGACCCTGTGGAAAATAAAGAAAATCGACAAAGCAGTTATATTTCGCTATAAGTAAAAATAGTCGACACAAAAATAATTCGGGAAGAAGGCATAATAGCGGCGAAGAACAAATACCTTGGGAAGAGGATTGGTGCTGCAAAATGGAGTAACCTTGCAAGATGATGGAATGGTGTCCTTCTTGCTAAGCTTGGAGATTCTTCGGATTAGCTTCTCCAAATATTTTGCAGAAAGATCTGTGGAGAGCCTCTCGACGTCTTCATCACCAGCATACATCCAAAGGGGATTTTTACGAGCCTGCAGAGGCTGCATTCTAATCCTAAGGAAGTAGGCTGTGATCTGGATACCCGATAGTTCCTTGCCACGGGTACTCTGCAGCTCACGGATGCGAGTCATCAGCGCCTCTGTCGCCAACTTCTCTTCTTCGGTAGCTTCAGCATCCCAGCGGCGAAGAATTTTGGTCTTTCCGTCAAAGGGGGCGATGTTGTACTCCATTGAATCGGAGCTTTCCTCGTGCACATACAGCCACCTCTTGCGCCAGCCTTGGACAGAATCAGGGAATTTGACGTCGAAGTAATCGACGTCAGACCGAACACAGATGACGACGCCGCCAATATTATAGGCGACGCCGTGGGAGCCATTACGGTGGAGGCAGAAGATGCGTTTCCACAGAGTCCAGTTAGGTTGGACTCCGAGAAAGCATTCGCACAATGTGATAAAGATCGACACGTGCAAGATAGAATTGGCGTCAGCTGGTGAAGCTGAAGCCCATAAACAAAGAGAAGACCGCGAAGAAACTCATGAATAGGGGGGAGAGACCGCGGATGAGATGGTCAACGAAACTAACCCGGTACTCCATTGGAGGAGATGGGTAGCTTTCCTCGTGGGGGAAGCGCAGTGCATCCTTCTTCTTGGTGAACCCCAACCTCTTCAGCAGGTTCATATCTTGGTTGGAGATCTTGGATCTCTCCCACTCCAGATCTTCGGTGGTCATTGGAGATTGTTGGAGCGCTGGGCTGAGTGTGTCGCGAGGATGATGATGTCCACTCGAATGGAGCAGAACAGCACGAGCTTGGAGGAGCGCACAAAGCAATGAGCGCAATGGAAGATTTTTGGCAGAGGCGTAGATGGGCGGCGTGAGCGAAAGTGACAGAGGAAGAAGATGATGGAATTAAATAGAGGTACGGTGAATCGACGCAACCGTTGGATAGAAAAATTGTGGCGCAGATGGATTACACGTGGACAAGGGGTAAAAATGGATTTTCACTGAGAAAAGAAACGACAGACGGCACAGTGCGTGCGCCAGAAAAAGTGGAGGACGTGTGTTCCCCACTTGCACGACGTGTCAATCAGATGGGGAATTTGGACCCACAAGGCAGTGAGAGGAGCGGTTTCGCATATTTCCAATACAGAAATCGTGGCTATCATCAGCAATGACGTCATTGTGGTCAGAGAAAAACTCGACTAAGAAGCCGGGCGAGTATATCGACAACGCAAGATTATTTCGAGAGCCTTTGATCAAATACAAGTTTTTGCCCAAACGCTCGGGGGCTACTTTGGAAAAATAATAATAATAAAAAACTTCGAATATGACAAGATAGAAATGGCGAGAGCCTATGACCAAATGCAAGCATTTGTTCATAGCCTCGGGGGCTACTCCCATCGGGAGCGCTGGTCGCGCACCCGATAGATATAAAAATATCGACAAGGATTACAAATATAGCGGCAGAGGATATTAATCTGTGGAGCCTACACCCAAGCACAAGTTCTTGGCTGTAGCCTCGGGGGCTACTCCCATCGGGAACGCTGTTCGCGTGCCCGATGAATTTTGATCAAAATAAAGAAAGAAGTGAGTATATTCGAGTTACACAGATAACTCTACATATACTCCCATCGGGAAGACAAAATAAGTCATCAAATATGACTCGATAAAATGTACTATTCCAACAGCCGAAAAGCACTCGACAATATATTCTCAGAGCGCTATAAGTCGCGAATAAATCTCCGAATGCCGCAAAACTTTGCGAAGGTAAGACCCCAGATCCGTTCTGAGCGGCGTGGCACCGTCTCTGACGGCGGATTGCTACTTTTTTCCGTATCAACAGATATGAAGAAAAATCCTAACGGACGCGTTAGGTACCCGATAAAATATGACTGGGACTCGACAGAATGGTAAGACCTTAAGCAGCACCTGTCGAAGTTTACACCAGTATCCCGAGATCATGTCCGGGGACGTGATCTTGAAGTAGGTTTTTGTTATCACCAGAATGTGACCAGGCCGGAGGACCAAGCCAGAGGTGGGCCGCGATCAAGATAGATGTGAAGATTATACATAGAAGGAATATGTGAATCGGCCTTTTATACCAAATTGGGCTAAAATGCCCATGTATCTGTAATACATTAGATCGCATGTTAGTTTAGAAGTTAGAATCTATCTCGTGCACGGTTTAGTGCACGCCCACATTAGAAAGTCCCTGGACTATAAATATGTATCTAGGGTTTATGGAATAAACAACAACCAACGTTCAAACACAAACCAATCTCGGCGCATCGCCAACTCCTTCGTCTCGAGGGTTCCTCCGGTAAGCACCATGCTGCCTAGATCGCATCTCGCGATCTAGGCAGCACGAGCCTGCCTAGTTGTTCATGCGTTGCTCGTACTGAAGCCTTTTTGATGGCGAGCAACGTAGTTATCGTAGACGCGTTAGGGTTAGCATCGTTCTTAGCATCATATGCTCGCGTAGTGCAACCCTTGCGCGTCTAGCCGTCCTTGTGCCTCATCATGGGTGCAGGGGCGGCACCCCGCTTGATCTTTATTTAGTAGATCTGATCCGTTATGGTCGCTCCTTGATTCATCAAGGATTAGTTTAATATCTGCAATAGTTAGGCCTTACAAAGGGTTGGAGGATCCAGCGGCATGCAGGGTGTAGTTTGCCCCTAGACAGGACGTTCCGAGGATCAACCTAGTGTTGGTTTTTAGGCCTTGTCTAGGGCTGGCTTACGTTTACCGTGCGTGAGCGCGAGGCCCAATCGTGAGTAGGATGATCCGATTATGCGGTGAAAACCCTAGATCGTCGTGGATCTCATATGCTTTATCTTGATCAAGCAGGACCACCATATATTCGGCCACCTTGGACGAATCATGGGTGGATCGGCTCCATGAGCCGATTCACGGGACAACCTGAGAGCCGATCGAGGCTCGTATTTAACGTGTACGTGTGTGCCCTGCAGGAAACTAAGCGAGGCATCATCCACACCTTCCTGACCAGGTATAGGTCAGGTGGCACGCCCTTGCGACCCGCATCGGCGCGCGACCGGGAGGCTTTGCGGGCCGTCGCTCTGAGGGACTGGGGCCAGCGGCAGCCCTAGTCATTCCGGCTCTACGGTGTTGGCCGGTCACTGCCCGCCGGTGGGTTTCGACGTCAACACATTCGGCACGCCGGTGGGACACATCTTCAACGACAATCTTCAACGACAACCACCTCACCATCCACATCGAGAGATGGCGGAAGAAACTCCGGTCACCTACGAGGAGCTTCTGGCGAGCTCAAGAAGAAGTACGACGAGGTCAAGTCTGCCCTCGAAGCCGACCCTAATCGGCTCTTCCCACTACACCCGCTCCCATGGCATCGGCACCAATGTGGTGAAGCTGGGGTACCACCCTGGTGAGGGTAGTGAGGAGGGCGGCTGCTCCCACAGCAAGGGTGAGGAAGAAGCCGATCCCAGCGGTCGGACCATATCACACGCACCACCAGCTCTCCCAGTATTCGGCGTCGACCTCTCAGGTGACGGAAAGCTGGGATTCGGGTTCACATCGGGCGACGAGCTAGGAAGTCGACATTGGCCCCGGGGATAAGCCGCGGCCAACTTTTATCAGCGGAAGTTAGACCCGCAGCTCAGGAGTCGGATGATTGCTCTCTTTGAAGAGTACCCAGATTGCTTCGCATGGGACTACACGGAGATGCCTGGTGGACAGGAGCATCATCGAGCATCGACTCCCCCTGAAGAAAGGATTTCGGCCCTTCCACAACGAGCACGACAAATGAAGGCCGAAATCCTAGAAGAGGTCAAGAAAGAGATCGAGAAGATGTTGGCTGCCGGATTCATCAGGCCATGCAGGTACGCGGAATGGATATCCAGTATCGTTCCAGTGGAAAAGAAGGACGGCCGGTGGCGGGTGGCTATCGATTTCCGCGACCTTAATAGAGCTACGCCAAAAGATGAATACCCGATGCCTGTGGCGGAAACTTTGATCAATGCAGCTGCTGGCCATAAGGTTTTAAGCTTCATGGATGGCAACGCCGGCTATAACCAGATCTTCATGGCCCCAGAAGACATTCACAAGACTGCATTCAGAGTACCAGGGGCAGTAGGCTTATTTGAATGCGTGGTCATGACCTTTGGATTGAAGAATGCCGGCGCGACGTATCAGAGAGCCATGAATTATATATTCCACGATCTGATCGGCAAGCTAGTGGAGATCTACATTGATGATGTGGTGGTCAAATCTGTCTCCATGAAGGGACACTTGGAAGATTTACGACAGGTACTAGACCGAACTCGAAAGTTCGGACTGAGAATGAACCCAAAGAAGTGTGCCTTTGGAGTGACGGCCGGCCAGTTCCTAGGATTTTTGGTCCATGAGCGAGGAATTGAGATCGGCCTGAAGAGTCAGGAGGCAGTGCGCACCATGCAGCCGCCCACTACGAAGAAGGAACTGCAACGCCTTATCGGCAAGATCAACTTCGTTCGCCGATTCATCTCTAACCTGTCAGGACGGATCGAGCCGTTCATGGGTTTAGTGAAGACTAAGTCCGATGACGAATTTCACTGGGGGGCAGAACAGCAGCAGGCGTTCGATGACATCAAACGGTATCTGACGACACCGCCCGTGCTAGTGCCGCCCCAACAAGACAGGTCGTTCTACATTTACTTGTCAGTAGCGGACACATCCATCGCCTCGGTGGTGGTGCAACTCTACGACGGCGTTGAGAGGGTCGTTTTCTACCTCAGCCGAAGGATGTTGGACGCGGAGACAAGGTATCCTGAGGTCGAGAAATTGTGCCTCTGTCTGTTCTTCACCTGTACCAAGCTGCACCATATCCTTTTGACGGCAGAGATCTTCGTCATATGCAAGTCCGACGTTGTCAAGCACATGTTGTCGGCCCCCGTGTTGAAAGGACGATTGGGTAAATGGATGCTGGCGTTGTCAGAGTTCGACCTGCGGTATCAGCCTGCGAAAGCAGTCAAAGGACAAGCATTAGCCGATCTCATAGCTGAGCGAATCAATACCAATATAGCAGCACTATCCATACGTGCATGGGCTATGTTCTTCGACGGATCGGCTTGCGACGGTGGGTGCGGCATCGGTATTCTGCTCGTATCGCCTAGAGGGACGGAATACTCCTTCTCCATCAGGTTGTCGACCCCCTGCACCAACAACGTGGCGGAGTATGAAGCGATACGAAAGGGGATGGAGTTACTACTAGAAGCTGGAGCGGAAGCAGTAGAACTGTTTGGAGATTCCAAGTTGGTGATCAACCAGCTCACGGATGAATATAAGTGCGAGAGTGAATCGCTTTTCCCATATTGGATGGAATGCCGTGAGCTAATGACACAGTTTCGATACATCAACTTCAATTGGGTTCCAAGATCCCAGAATACCGAGGCCAACAATCTCGCGCAAATGGCGTCAGGCTACATAGATACACCTGAAGGGTCAGAAGTTCAGGTCCAATTCCTGGAACAAGATGATTGGAGAGCCGAAATCTTCAAATACTTAAAAGATTCGGCTCGGGGGCACCTAAGCGGATAAGATACAAAGCCATGAAGTATGTCCTCATAGGAGACGACATGTTCTACGGGACGTTGGAAGGGTTACTACTCAAGTGCCTAGGACCAACTGAGTCTAATCGGCTCTTACATGAGGTGCACGAAGGCGCTTGTGGAACTCATCAGTCGGCTCACAAGATGAAGTGGCTGATCAGACGCTCAGGGTTCTATTGGCCCACCATGCTTGAGGATTGTTTCAATTACTACAAGGGGTGCCAGGCATGCCAGATGTTCGGGAAGATTCAGATGGTACCGGCATCAGCAATGAACCCGATCATCAAACCTTGGCCATTCCGAGGGTGGGGCATGGACATGATTGGAAAAATCCATCCGGCTTCGAGCAAGAAACACGAATTTATCTTGGCCATCACAGATTACTTCACCAAGTGGGTGGAGGCCGTCCCTATGAAAAAGGTAAAATCAGAAGATGTGATTAAGTTCGTGAAAGAACACGTGATTCATAGGTTCGGGGTTCCCCAAACCATCACGACCGATGGAGGCTCGGTCTTTGTGTCTAAAGAATTCAGGGGATTCTGCGATGATATGGGGATCAAGCTGATCCGATCATCTCCGTACTATGCTCGGCGACGGGCAGGCGGCGTCCAATCGAGTTTAATCAAGGATCAAGAGAAAGATTGAAGAAAACCCAAGGGATTGGCATGAGAAGTTATCGAAGCATTATGGGCCTACCGCATGTCATGCCATGGAGCTATAAAGACTTCGCCGTACCAGCTCGTTTATGGGCAAGAAGCCGTATTACCCTGGGAGATTACGGCTGGGTCAAGACGTGTCACGTTTCAGGACGACCTGACGGCAGACGAATATGCGACTTTGATGAGTGACACCATTGAGGACGCAACAGAGCTGAGGCTTTGGTCGTTGGAAAAGATCAAGGAAAACAAGGCCCGGGTAGCTCGGGCCTACAATAAGAAGGTTAGGCCAAAAGAGTTTCAGGTTGGTGACCTGGTGTGGGAGGCTGTGTTGCCGTTAGGAACCAGGGACAAGGCATATGGCAAGTGGTCTCCTAATTGGCACGGTCCGTATAAAGTCGTCCAGGCCTTGAAAGGTAATGCATACATGTTGGAAGAGTTGGACGGGCAAAAGTTCCCAGTGGCCGTAAATGGTCAACACCTCAAGAAATATTTCCCAAGCATGTGGGATGATGGGCACTAAGGTAGGGAGGCCGATTAGAATCGGCCAGCGAAAGGGGACGATCCGAAGTGTGGGGGCCGATGCAATCGGCCGTAAAAAAAAAAAAAAAAACAAAAGCCGATGTCGCCGCCATCGACTCTAGAACAATTATGGTGTTTAGTTTAGCCTCACGAGTGTTCTGGAGCACGTCCTTGCTGGTGTCCTCGCCTTGACTGAGGCTCGGGGGGCAGCTGATCTAGTGGATGCTCTATCAAGAGCCGAATGGGGTTGCTCAGATTAGCCGATGGATGATCATCGGCTGTGGAATTACAAAAAGACCATGGTCAGAAGGAAAATGATAATCCGGTTTGTTTGCTATCGGTCCTGGTGTGGCGAGCAGGAAGATGGAGATTGAATTAATGAAAGAAATATTGAACGAACAATTCTTATTAATTCAAAGGGACGGCTTTACAAGAAGAGCCGAGGGCTCCCAAAAGAGGGATCTGGTGCCTAGTGCACTGCTGCTATTCCTACTCCACTAGTCGTCGCCGTCTTCATCATCGCCGTCGTCGTCGGCGCTACTCCCCGGAAGCTCCTCGCCATCGCTGTCCCAGCTGTCGGCTGGAGCTTCCTCCTCCTCCCTCGTCATCATCATCGTCCTCGCTGTCCGCCCGGGTGCGGAGGCGCTTCGTTGGAGGATATCCTGCGGAGGAGGAATCATCTTCCTCCTCCTCATCCTCCTCTTCCTCGTCATCCTCGTCGTCCTCGCTGTCCGCCCACATGCGGGAGCGCTTCTTCAGCGGGAGCTTGGCGGAGGGGGAAGCCTCAGTCCCTTCCGCTCTTTTTTCTTCCTTCTCCTTGTCGGACGGAATGGGATTCGCCCCGGAACGAGGATTGTCCTCTTCCTTTCTCTTTGGCGCCGATTGGATGGAGAGGCTGGAAGCGGAGGAGGAAGAGGAAGACATTGCTACAGAAGAAGAGGGTTTTTTGGTGTCAACCGCTAGAACAGAGGAAGGGGATGAAGAGGACTGGTCAGTTGGCATGGTTAAATAATGAGGAGCCTAGTGGAGTTTCAATGCCATTGCGTTTCCGAGGAAGTGGTGCTGGAGCTGTCAAATCTCACAGAGGAGTGGGAAGACAAGGCGTCATGATGACGGTTGCTGCAACGGTTCTGCCACGACATGACCCGACGAAAGAAAGCATAATGATTTTGGAAATGTCATTTCCAAAACCGGGGGGGCATGTGTTATCACCAGAATGTGACCAGGCCGGAGGACCAAGCCGAGGTGGGCCGCGATCAAGATAGATGTGAAGATTATACATAGAAGGAATATGTGAATCGGCCTTTTATACCAAATTGGGCTAAAATGCCCATGTATCTGTAATACATTAGATCGCATGTTAGTTTAGAAGTTAGAATCTATCTCGTGCACGGTTTAGTGCACGCCCACATTAGAAAGTCCCCTGGACTATAAATATGTATCTAGGGTTTATGGAATAAACAACAACCAACGTTCAAACACAAACCAATCTCGGCGCATCGCCAACTCCTTCGTCTCGAGGGTTCCTCCGGTAAGCACCATGCTGCCTAGATCGCATCTCGCGATCAGCACGAGCCTGCCTAGTTGTTCATGCGTTGCTCGTACTGAAGCCTTTTTGATGGCGAGCAACGTAGTTATCGTAGACGCGTTAGGGTTAGCATCGTTCTTAGCATCATATGCTCGCGTAGTGCAACCCTTGCGCGTTTAGCCGTCCTTGTGCCTCATCATGGGTGCAGGGGCGGCACCCCGCTTGATCTTTATTTAGTAGATCTGATCCGTTATGGTCGCTCCTTGATTCATCAAGGATTAGTTTAATATCTGCAATAGTTAGGCCTTACAAAGGGTTGGAGGATCCAGCGGCATGCAGGGTGTAGTTTGCTGCCCCTAGACAGGACGTTCCGAGGATCAACCTAGTGTTGGTTTTTAGGCCTTGTCTAGGGCTGGCTTACGTTTACCGTGCGTGAGCGCGAGGCCCAATCGTGAGTAGGATGATCCGATTATGCGGTGAAAACCCTAGATCGTCGTGGATCTCATATGCTTTATCTTGATCAAGCAGGACCACCATATATTCGGCCACCTTGGACGAATCATGGGTGGATCGGCTCCATGAGCCGATTCACAGGACAACCTGAGAGCCGATCGAGGCTCGTATTTAACGTGTACGTGTGTGCCCTGCAGGAACTAAGCGAGGCATCATCCACACCTTCGACCAGGTATAGGTCGGGTGGCACGCCCTTGACCCGCATCGGCGCGCGACCAGGAGGCTTTGCGGGCCGTCGCTGAGGGACTGGGGCCAGCCGCAGCCCTAGTCATTCCCGGCTCTACGGTGTTGGCCAGTCACTGCCCGCCGGTGGGTTTCTGACGTCAACAGTTTTTGCGGATTGCCACTAGAGCAGTTAACTAGTACATGATCCGTCAGATGAACTAGCCCCAACTACCGATATCCCTGTACAAAATAATATTTGCATATCGAAAGATTATGTAATGAGTAAAATTGGAGATTTTCCGATTCTTCGATTCAAGAAAAATCTCGGGGGCTTGACATAGGCATCCCCAATGGGCCTGCCAAAGATGGTACCCGGGGTTTACTAAAGGCCCATGACTCGAAGAATAAGAAGACTCGGAAGCCCATTTAGTGTTAAGGAAAGATAGATTGTATTAGGAAAGATAGAGATTTGTAATCTTACGGGTTGGGTACGAAACCCTCCCGAACCCTGTAACTTGTGTATTACGAAACCCTCGGCTCCACCCTCTATATAGGGGGAGTCGAGGGACGAAGAAAGGATCGAATCTATTGTCAACGAACCCTAGTTTTCATAATCAGCGAGTAATTTTCGACTGAAACCTTCGAGATCTACTTGCCCTCTACTTCTAGCAAAACCCTAGTCTACAATCTGTAGGCATTGACAAATTAATCCTTTGTCACCAGCCGATGGTATATATCCAAAATGGGCCACTTTTGTCAAAACAATCTCGGCTCCATCAGGTTAGAAGAATTCCCACTTTGTTGTGCGATAGGAGGCTTGCAGGAAGGATTTCAAGCGGGCATTTGGTGTGCTTCAAGCTCAATTTGCAATTGTCCGGTACCCTGCTCTAAGCTGGTCTCACGGCCAAATGTGGGAGGTGATGCAGAGTTGTGTGATCATGCACAACATGATCATCGAGGATGCCCGCATGAATCATGCCAGGAGACATGTTGGTCGCTATGAATGTGAGGGCCCTTTTGCGGAGGTTGATCATGAGTTGCCTGCAGATTTTGCTGATTTCCTCGCCATGCACGCAGAGATCCGTGACATCAATGTTCATGATCAACTTCAAGCTGATCTCGTTGAGCATGAGGATCAAAGGATTATCAACAAATGTTGCGACACCTTGATCTAGCCCTATTTATTACATTTGTTTAGTTTTTTTTATTGTTTGTTGTATTTTAATTTGAAAACAATTTCCGCAAACATATTTATTTGTATGCTATATTTGATAAATGATTGTGTTTTCAAAAACCCTTTAAAAAGTTTAGGGGCAGCGTTTGGGGGACGCGACTGGGGAGCGACGTCCCCCAACCGCGGCACGAACAAAACACGTCCCCCAAACGCTCAATCCGGAGCCGTTTGGGGGGCGGTTTGGGGGACGCGACCGGAGATGCTCTTAGGAGGGGAAGGGAGGTGGGAGGGGTGCCCCCTCCCCGCCGTGTTGGTGCGCACCATGCCTCCATGTATTCCTCATCGTCGTCCATGGGAATGAAGCCGAGGACTCCTAGCGGCGGCATCCTCTTAATCCCTAAGGCGCAGGCTCTGTGGGCGCCATCCCCGCCACATGGCAGGCCCTGCCTCGTCAGGTCGTAGAAAAAGCCGAGCTCTCCGGGCTCTTTGTGTGGGAAGAAGCCTAAGTAGGAGATGGTGGCTTGGCGGTCGCCGCCGGTGTATGCCGCCCGCCAGCTACAGTTCGAGGCCGTCAACTGCCCGGAGGAATTCGTGAGCCAGCGGATGGCCGAGTGCTCCTCCTTGAACGACATCCAACCGGCAACGGATGAGTTCACCGAGGCTTGGTCGAGGTCTGAGGAGAAGAAAGTGGAGCGGAACGCGTGCCGCCTCGGGTACTTCGTTGACCTCACCAGCAACGATGGGGCCAGTCAGAGCGAGTGACGTAGATATGACGGGCAAGGCTGCAGCTGCTAGGCGCCGAAGGAGGAGCCATAGAGCGACAGCGACAACAACAGCAACGTCGGCGACAACTCTAACTTCTACCGCCGCTTGGGCTGCTAAACTTAGTTCATCCTTTAGAGCATCTCCACCGGTAGCCCCCAAATAGGCGCCGGCAGGGGAGCCGGCACCTCCGTTTGGGGGGCGCTGGCACGGCATCCTCTATTTGGGGACGCTGCTCCCACACCGGCGTCCCCAAATGGGCGGCCCCGATAGATTTTTAAATTTAAAATAATATTTAAAAACTGAAATTCATAGGAAATTCATACGAAGTTCATACAAAGGTAGCTCGAATTTAAACTTAAACCTAATCCTATCTACTGGCCGTCGGTTGGTCTGCTCGACGGCCCTGCCTCATCGTCGTTCTTCGCCATTGCCGCCTGCGTCCGTGCCCGCTTCTCCTCCCTAGCTTCGCGAATCTGGCGGTGGAGTATGGCGGCTGGCGTCGCAGGGGCTTGCCGGCGGCGCTGTCCCCGTGCTTCCATCCTTTCCCGAGAAGCTTGGATCTTGGCGCGCCTCGCCACCTGGCGGGCGAACGCCTCGTAGTGGCGGTGAGCGTTGAGCTCTGCGAGCTTCTGTCGCTCCGCCTCCATGAGGCGGCGTCCCGCATCCTCCGTGGCCGCTCGCTGGCGCGAGATCTCGAGGCCGTGCTGGAGGTTCGCGTTGTTGATGAACTCGTCCCTCTCCTCCTTCAACCGCCGGTATCGTTGCGCCTTCAGCGACACGAGGATCGCCGCCTGATCCGGGTGGGCGGGGGCCTGCGACGGCTGCCCCGACTGCGCTGCCTCCTCTGCCGCCTCTTCTTCCGCGGCTGCGACGTGGACCTCATCCCACGCCGCGAACCATGGGTATACGTCCTCGTCAGTGCTGTAGTCGGCATCGGCCTGCGACTCCGGCTCGGGCTGCGGTGGTGGCGGAGGCATCGCGCGGCCGTTGAGGCCAAGCATCGAGTAGGTGGTCTTCAGACGGCGCGGCATTTTGCTGTGGAGAGGGAGCGGCGGTGGTGGAGAGGATAGAATGGAGCGGCGAGAATGGAGCGGCGGTGGTGGAGAGGAGAGAATGGAGCGGCGGTGTGGACGGCGTACGTACTATATAGAGGCGGCAACTACCCACATTTACGCCAACTGGTTGCCTCGTGGCCAGTCGCTGCTCTCGTGGCCGCCTCGGTTTTCGCGCGGGAGGCCATTTAACGCCGACAACCAACCTTCCCACGTCGCGGCCGATGCGAACCGTCACGTCATCTCGCTGACAAGGCGCCCCCACCCGCGGAAACCGTCGTTCCGCGAGGCGCCGGCGCGCCCGATTCGCGCCCTTGGCGAAGGGGCCGGCACGGGAATGCCGGCGTTTCTATTGGGCTAGAAAAATGGCCGGCGCCGTTTGGGGCGAGCCGGTGCGAGCCTAAAAACGAGACCGGCCCCCAAAAAGCTACCGGGGCCGCCGGTGGAGATGCTCTTAGCGTATTGTCTTAAGTTTGTAAAAACTCATCAAGTTTGATTAAATTTCATCGCTTATGTTTTAAATTTATGTCCTTTATCTTATTTGATCGAATTTTATGGGACGGCTGGAGATACTCTAAGACACGCTCGGAAAACATGAACTCTCCAATATCTATAGCGTCCAAAAAAGCGTTCGGCAATGTGGCCGGAAGATGCGATGCTCAGAACCGGAATCTACGTTGTACGGTACAGTCTGTAGCTACGTTCGTCCGCTTCCTATGTGCCCGATCGCCATCGCCGGTGAAAATGCAGACACTGTCATGGCCCTCATGGGCGTCACTTTGTTTCCCTTTACCGGTGCACTCCACGGTGTGTGGGAACCCTTGCAGCGCGGTCCCCAGCAGCCCCTCGCGATTTTTTCGTCAGATCCCAAAAAGTCTTCGTGCGCCCACCAAGTGTGTATAAGCTGAGATAAGAACTTGTTACAAAGGGGGCAGAAGGCTAATCTTGCGCATGCATGCGAACTAACGGAGCTAAACTGTTACCACAAGAGAAAATGAACCCAGCTGGGACTTCATCAACAAGGCAATGACAGCACAAGGCAAATTAACTGAAAGTCTGAACTAACCGGAGGCAAACACTTTCCCTCACCTATAGGCTCCCTTGAACGTGGAATCGATAAAAGTTGGCAACTATTCATTTAATAGGCGTTGGCCTGGATTTGAACAATGAGACATCTTGGCTCTAATACCAAACCAATGGTGCACTACCTGACTTTACCAAAAATACGAAATAAGAAAAAGAGTCGGTCATTTTCTATACCGTAACACATACCACTCGATTGACCTAAACTTTTCGCCAATTCACGTGCCATACCATGTTTAACCTTGAAAATCTGCCACTAAACGATGGTACAACGGGTATATGAAAATAGTTATTTGTCTCAACTAACTTATTAGTTGCCAAATATTAAAAAGCTAATCTAAGTCGATTAAGATTGGCTTACTGTTTTTCTTTTTTTTTTACGTTCGATCCAAGGAATGCATTCATATCAAGATGATATGAATTACATCTAACCTTCGCACCAACACGATATTAAAAGCGAGTGAAGATATCGAGAATGCACACAACTATACTATTTAAAAAAGGATCAACACAATAGTTGTAATGAACTTTAATATCAAACACCAATGATAGAAAACTCTTGGGTAAAACTAGAGGTGCTCCAACAACACTTCTTCAAGAAGGAAGCGACGCGCGCATCAATGTCGCTGATCCAACCACAGAGCTCAGATCATGGGTTTCTACCCGGAGAGAAGTATGAGAAAACTCTAGACAATGCTTCACCAAGGGAAATCCGCGTGAACAACACCATTGTCATGTTCAACCAGTAAAGGTGAGACCTAGAGGTTTCACCGCTAGAACACGAGAACCAACACTCAGAGGGCCACCCAACCGAAGTCGTCTTGTGCTACCACCACCTGTTGATCAATCATCGCACAATTCTAACAAACATGACAGACAATAGAACGAAGAAAAGATCAAACCAACAAAAGGGACACAAAACTTTCATTGTGGTTAAACCCCTCCAATAAGAATGGTACAAAACCGGCGGATCAGCCAACAAATCTTAACTATATGGGGATAATTTACATAATACCAGGGATTTCATAGACTCAAGTTATCATGTGCGGCGGCTTACAAAAGATATATGGAAATGGTGACCTAGGTCACGCGACAAAAAATCCCGTTCATCCCAAGCCTCCTCGCACGGATCTCGCTCGCTATTAGAAGTTTTACATAAATTTGAACAACATAATAACATCTACGGATGCATTGTTCGGAATAAATTAGCCACACAACTAGAACCATGCATGAGCGCAACATTCTTGTCGACGAGCAGCACTTACGGATGTCAGATATCAACACTCATCCCCTAACGTCAAGGGTTCGCCCATGAAGGGTGGACAAGCCAGTCACATGTGGCATGTTGGACATGGTCCGAACCCACACATTGAGTAAAGTAGACTAGCTACATATGTCGTTGCAAATAATTTCGTGGGCTATGCCGAGAACTCCAACCCATGCACCGAGCGGGAGATGACCAATCACTTGAGCACGGCACCGGGAACCTCCATCGGAGCACAAAGTCCACCAACCTTGCGCCCCGTATAGACTATGCCTCTGGCGGGGAATTTGGAAGATTCGTCGTTGTCATCGCCGCCACTAGGCAACATGGACCAATAAGGTCCACTGTCGCCGCAAATACGCTATCCGAAGGCCTCCAACGCGTCACATCCGCCATTGTCGACGGCAATTCCAGCCGTCACACTGCCCCCCCCCCCCCCCCCCCCCCACACACACACGTAGTGGCACATCGAAGGCGTAGAGAACCTAGTGTCCAAGGGGCCCGATTGGGCCACCACCACTAACGTCACCCTCCCCCCCCCCCCCCCCCCGACGGAGACCGCCCTTGCCAAGAGCTAGCGAGAGACATCTGGGAGGAGGGGTACACAGGATAGGAACCCGCCGAGCAGCGCCGCAATGATAGTGACTAGGCCCTGCGTGAGTTGACCTCAAACCGCACTAGGTGCGATGGGACGATATCCCTGCCACCCGCCCGATTATCGGTGTTGCCAGCGGTGAGGAAAGGGAGAGAGGGAGGGGCTAGCCGCAACGGGGCAATTATGTTTTCTCCCCTTAGTCACCGAGAGAAGTCGATGGGATATGAAGTGTTGAATATATAAGCAAATATCCATATGAAATAATCCGTACAAGTAACAGATAAATCATGACTATGAAAACGACAGATAAACTAATCATGCAGACTAGTAAGATAGATGAACGGATCACATCTAAACTAGACAAACTGGTCGCATCTACCACAGAAACTAGAAGAAGAAACTCTAACAGAAACTGAAAGAGAAACGACAAGAACACATACTTCGCAGCAGCGTCGTTGTCGCCCATGTTGAGGTTGTCTAAGAAGTCGCTGAGGTCCGGAAAGAAGTTGTCGGTGTGGAGGAACTCGTCGTCCGAAGACGACGTCGTGCTGCCAGTAGTCGCGCCGGACTCCCCAAAAACCTGATTGCCCCTCACCCGTACAGGCTCACGAGAGGCAGGGTTCCGGAGGCCTCTGTCCCGGCGGTCGGTGCACGCCGACGGACGGGATGAGGAAAACGAGCGGCGGCGCAATGAACTGGAAACAGGTAGTCGCATATGTGGCTCATACAGGTTAGGGTTCTCGTCCGCGCTTATATAGTGCGGCTCGGGAAGGTTGTGGGGCGCAGCCCACGTACGAGTCCACGATCCAGAGAAACCGGAACGAAACGGCTGAGTTAACACGCCCGTTAATGACTCATAATTGTAATTGATTACACAATTAATTTCCCGAACAGCAAAAAGATAAACTCGGCTCGGCGAGATTCCCGCAACCCGCGGCGCGTCATGACAAGGCGAGGCGAGGCATGGCGAGGCGGGCGGCGGAGGAGGAGGAGTGCGCGAGGGCTCTCACTTACTAGGACTAGAACATCCCATTTTATATACCACTCCAACTCTCTCCCAACTAGCAATGTGGGACTAAACTTTACCCCCCACTAGTGCTGCCACTGATTTTAGAATGGGCCATGTGAGTTTCAGAATTTGATAATGTGCCATGAGCCAAAGGTCAAATGCCTACAAATTCCAGCATGAAGCGCTTTTTTTTTACTTAGCTAAGTGACTAAGTTAACCTTGAACCAATCGCAACCTGTGTGTTGATAGCTCTTTATTAGTGGGCTCGCAAGCATTCGAACTTTTTAGTCCGAAGATACATTGGACAAGTGCTTGTGAGTAACAGTGTGTACTAAACAAGACCAAAATGGCCGTCACATCTTCAGATATAAATGGTGCGATCTAGTAAACGCAGTCTGTACGAGCCAGGTGTAAAGTATGGGGCGTGGACTGCACGACCTGCATTAGGAGTTTCTTCTTCCCTTTTTCTTGCAGTTGACTCTGTCATTTACCTAGTATCTTGTGGTTATGCTGCATTTTCTGGTGGATGCTAACTGTAAAGACAGTGCAAACCAATAACAAATTCACACACGAGCAAAGTTTCTGCGAAGGAAGGCGGCGAGAAACACTGGGCCGTCGTGTGAGTGCACATGGCCAATGCATGATAGGATGTTTCACTAGTACAGTAGTCAAGAAATACGAAGGCATTGTTGGTGAAGTGAGTGAGGGGAGACATCAAAACGGCAAAGGGAATAAAGTGCTGCGTTAACTTCTCCGGCTGGCTTATTCTTCCTCTACTACTGCGTGTGTTGCATGAAACTACCCTGCTTGACATTCGTGGCCCGTTGGTAGAAAATTCGGCTTGGCTTTATCACATGTCAATGCTGGACTAGCTAGTAGCCCTATGTTTACCTAAACCATGCATGATCGTTGTCTTGGACTAGTAGCCCTATGGTTTCCACAAGAATAATATTTGTTTGCCTCGAGAGTTCACCAGAAGATACAAATACTTATGGAGATTATGGAAAAAGCTGAAATCATGGAGTTTTGGCTCCCCGGCCCGGAGCATATGCATGATAGATTAGAAAAAAAGTTAGATTTTTTTAAAAAAATCAGAAATTGTGTGTACTTGTTTTTGCTACTATAGCCAGAGTTTGTGAAAATATTCATGCAAAATCGAGACATATGTTTCCCAAATTTAAAAATGGCAAAATTTAGTGCTCTAAGCAAAAAATAATTTTTTCACTCGACTTGTCTTTTTAGCACACAAGTCGCAATATGTACGTTATGAGCTATGTTACAGTGATTGGCATGTACTACCGAGTACTACCCAGTACTACTGGTCGAATTAATTCTGTCCATCCGATTTAGGTAGTTAATTATAGATTTTAAATAAGAGTAATCTGGGATATCGTGGTAACTTCCTAGCCTAACCCAACCGCACGGCTTCTCGCGGGCACGATCTGAGTCCCACGCCGCAATCCTCTGCTCCCTTCTACGCCGCCGTTGCCGCTCGCCGAACGCGCCGCAGAATCATATCTCTGCCTCCGCACTCTAGTTCTGCACCCGCCCGCCTCACCAAGGAGCTCGCCCTTGCCTGCTAGCCCAGGAGCTCAGTACCCTCCTGCATTTTCTTCAGAACTTTGAATATTTTTTTAGACGTCAACCTATCATCAGACTCACTTTCCAGCAAATGTGGAAAGTAATACTGTACCATGCATACAAGTGTCAAGATGAGAACTCATCAGAATATTACCTCACAGCTCAGGGTTTTATACAAAATTTTGCAGCTCAGAAAACTCTTTTCGAAAATAGAAGCTCAAAGAGTTATGTACTTCTGTATAAAGAAAGTGCGATTTATAACTTTTAGTACACACTTAGTATATCCTTGAACATGTAGTACTCTGTTGATATTTACATCAATATTTCTGTACACATATCTTGAACGATGGTAAACATAAAGTCACTAATGGTTGTTGATGGATTTACTTTGCTCTGGTGACTGGCTAAATTTATTCCAATCCATGAGAGCTAAGGCAATGAAAAGAACCAACATTATTGACTGTTCTCGCCCTTCATCAACCAAGCCACCATGGCAAATTGGCAACATGCACTCAGAAGTCAGAACCCGATGAATGTTAACGCTGTCAGGATTAGCTTTGTTTCTCTCCATATCTATCAACGAATTGCCAAGAACTGCATCAAGTTTCATCTGCCTAGCTTTAGCAAACTGGTGGATCCATTCACCTTGGCCAAGCAATCAATCTTATTGTACATGTCCATCACTCCATTTGCAGCTGGGGGTTGAAACCCAAAAAGAATGTTGCAGTGGACCGGACGCACATGATGTAGCACCTGATCATCATGTTCAACACCACCGCATTTCGTCGAACAGCTTCCAGGCCCAGCGTTGGTGTACATGTTCATCGGCAAGCTCGCGGTCTACGTGTCCTCAAATCCCTGGAAAGCCGTGCCACGCCTGGACGCCGTCACGGAGGTGCTCTGCCTCCGAGTCTCCGACACATCGCTCAGCCTCTGGTCACGCGGCGGGCCTGGCCACCCGCAGCTTCGACGCCGCGCTTGGAGGCTACCGACAGCTCCACCTCCTCTGCCTCGGCCCGGCGCTCCACCGGGGGTGACCTGGAGGTCGCGGGAGAACTCCATGTCAGGGATTGTGGTGAGGGAGGAGAGGTAGGGGTCGGCGCCAAGGGCGGCCTCGAGGAAGATGGTGCGCTGCATGACAGGGAGACGGTCGCCGCCGCGGCAAGAACGCCTGCTCAAGCCGGACAAAGGGAATCGACTACGCCGGTGCGCGTCGGGGCCGGCCGGAGGGGAACTGAGGAGGAGACGGCCGGGTCTGGAATGAGACGAGAGAACGGGCGAAATTACCTATCTATCTTTTTAGCAAACGAATATTTCCAGTACTTTTCAGTACTTTTCACTATTTATTTTTCAGTACTTTCTAGTACTTCTATTTTTTCTACCGTCGGATTAACTAGCTTGGACGGTTCCTAAAATCCCCAACCATAGTAAAAGTTGTAGTACGTTATATATGTTCATAAAAGATTGCAAACAACCACCTGATAGGAACATATACATGTCTAATCTTTTTCATATTTTTTTCACACTCATAAAATTCTTTTTTCCATATGCAGGAGCACTGGAAGTCGAATTGCATTTTCGGAGATTTCACCGCTACGGAAATATACATGAGATATTTGTTTCACGAGTGGGAAAACTACAAATTGAGGAACCGACTGAGTCATCAGTGATAAATGCGAATTGCATTAACTCCTGTTTTGTTTTATGCTCCATTTGGCATTGCGCTCGGTGCGCTCTATGAACCCAAGCTTTGACGTCTATGGCCTGTTCCAGGGAATTTGTCTAACTTTTTATCATTCCGTGGTGCTAGACCTAGACTGGTAGTCTGGTACCCATCCGCCTCCAAGAGATCTTGATGGAGAAGATATATACGCAAGAACAACTGTGGAGACGACGGACCGCACAGGATGCGGATTTAACGTACGCAAAGGAAAAGATACACGAGATTTGGGGATGCTACAATGTTGATTCGGCCGGCCTACAGCCTACTGAACACCTTGCAAAGGACGGCATAACCAACAACCAGAACATGGTGGATCAAAATGGCAGACAACACAACACCGAATCAGAAACCTATGGCTTGCCTAGTCTCATGCTATAGTGAGACTGAGATTGAAAATTAATCAATTAAAATGAGCAACAAAAAAAGCCTACCCAAATGAACAAATGGCTAGACTTTTGCGGGAGGAAAACTGGGACTTGAGCTGGGAGATTTGGGACAAGAGAAACACACGTGAGATTGAGATTGGAAACTGGCACTGCAGGAAACGCACAAGGTGCCGACGGCTAAATGTCGGGACCGTCGGTACAGGCCCGTTCCGGCCAGACTAGCAGGCAAGTCGTCGGCACAGGAAGGTCTGTGATGACGGCAACCGTCGGCATAGTTTCAGCCGTCGGTACAGTCTCTCCACCGTGACGGCGAGGTAAGAGCATGTCTAACAGGCCCCTTACTTTTCTGCCCCGTATAACGCTCGAAATTCGCTCCGTATAAAAAAATGGTCGATCAGACACCGCTCCGTCTAGCAGAACCCGTATTTGACCCCGTATTTGTAAATTTAAAACCACGGGAAAGTTTCATTCATAGTTCGTCGATCATACATAGAAATCGACGTACCTACATACATACAAAATGCGCGATAGGATCGCGACTTCTAGTCGGAGAGGTCGATGATGAACCCATCGGCCTCCGCCTCCGCCTGCGCCGCGCCGCGCCTCCGCCGCCTCCTTCACGGCGGCGATGGCCGCCGCCTTTTCTTCCTCCTCCGCCTTCTCCTTCTCGGCGGCTTCCTTGAGGGAGTCTTGAATCGCCTTCAACAAGGCGGGGTCCTCCTCCTCCTCGCCGGCGAGCGGGGCACCTCCGCCGCTGGTGCTCCCGATCATCGCCCTCCATGCCTCGTTCACCCGGCGTTGGCGCTCCCACTCGGCGAGCCACGCCGAGAACTTCGGGCCGCTCATCGGCTTGAGCGGCGGGTCCTCGTGGTACCAGCGGCCGCCCCGCGTGAAGTCGACGAGCTTCTCCGGCACGAACTCCCCGCCGTCGTACTTGCAGGCCGCGCGGCGGCTGCCGGCGGCGGATCTTTTGCAAAAAAGCCGCCACGCGTCCTCCCGCGGCGGGATCGCTTCGATCCGCTCGCCGGGGCGCTTCTGCGGCGGCGGGTCCATCTCGGCGCGGGGGTCGAATGCGGCGCGAGGGAGGGATTGCTCGCGGAGCGGGGCGGCGGCGGCGCACGGCGGAGCTAGGGTAGCGAGTGAGGGGTTAACCCCTCACTCGCACCTGCGCCAGCATAAATAGTGGGCGGAGGGGCCGATTTCCTGGGCCCCGTATTCCGCCGAAACGGGGCGGCCCGAATACGGGGCCTGCTAGACGGCCCAAACCGCGCCTGCCCCGTATGTCGCCGGAATTTTACGGGGTGGGCGGGTTATAAGGGGCCTGTTAGACCTGCTCTAACAACGTCGCCTGTGCCGACGGCTTTGCCGTCGGCATAGCTATTTTCCATTTACCACATTAATCTTCAAAAAAACATAACTAAATCATTGTATTAAAAAAATACAAATAATATATCAAATTTTTTAGAAAAATAAGATCTATCTTGGAAAAATATCAAATTTGGAATATTGCAAATATGTCACGCCGAACAACCAATGTTATGGCTAGAATCGCCGCATAGTTTGTGATAATGTGCCCATATTGTGCACACATGTGCATCTTGGGATGTGTTATGATGTTGCAGGAGGAAGTTTTCCTTTTTATCGCACGAAAAAGCCATTTTCCATTTTTGAGATGCCGAAAACGGGGTGTTTTGTGAAGCAACCACCAAATTAAAGTTTCACATTGGTACCAACACATTTTTTAAAAATACTAGACCACCTAAGATGGACAATTTCTCAACCGATGTATCTTGAACCTTTTCGTCCAACCCTCATAAAAAGACAAATTCATGCCGAATCGGTGGGAGGCCGACCAGATTTCAACTACAGGTACATAATATAATCCTTAAGATTTTTTTGTAAAAATATTTTTTAGGTTCATAACATGCTATTTCATCAACTATCCAGTGCAAGTTTAGCGAGGCTCAGCCCCTGGCGAAGGATCTTCATGCTCGCCGTTTTGAATATATTTTGAAACGGGCATAACAAATTCAGAAGCGATACAGAAAATGTGAAACCTTTGCGTGGTGTAATATTATGTGTCATAGTTGCAAGGAAAAATATTAAACTTAGAAAATTGAAAACATCACAAAAAAACCTTTAGAAAATGAGCTATCACGTTCGAGGTTTCATGGCATTTAGGTCAAACAACCAATGTTATGGATAGAATCGCCTCATAGTTTGTCATAATGTGCCCATATTGTGCATACATGTGCATTTTGGGATGTCTTACGATGTTGCAAGAGGAAGTTTTCATTTTCATCACATGAAAAAGCCATTTTCCATTTTTGAGGTGTCGAAAACAGAGTGTTTTGTGAAGCAACCACCAAATTAAAGTTTCGAATTGGTATCAGCACATTTTAAAAAAATACTCGACCACGTAAGTTGAACAATTTCGAAACCGGTGTATCTGGAACCTTTCTGTCCACCCTTCGTGAAAAAGACAAATTCCTGCCGAATCGGTAGGAGGTCGACCAGATTTGAACTACAGGTACATGATATAATGCTCAAGATTTTTTGTAAAAATCATTTTTAGATTCACAACATGCTATTTCATCAGAGATCTGGTGCAAGTTTAGCGAGGCTCAGCCCGAGGCAAAGGATTTTCATGCCCGCGGTTTTGAATATAGTTTGAAACGGGCATAACAAATTCAAAAACGATCCAAACAATGAAAAATCTTTGCGTGGTGTCATATTATGTGACATAGTTGAAAAGAAAAATATCAAACTTGGAATATCGCAAATATCTCAAAAAACCATCTCAGAAATGAGCTATCATGTTCGATGTTTCATGGCTTTCAGGTTGAACGACCAATGTTATGGCTAGATTCGTGGCATAGATTGTGATAATGTGCCCATATTGTGCACACATGTGCATCTTGGGATGGCGAATAATGTTGCAGGAGGAAGATTTCATTTTCGTCGCACCAAAAAGCTATTTTTCATTTCCCGAGTCCCAAAAACGAGGTGTTTTGTGAAGCAACCACCAAATGAAACTTTCACAAAGGTACAACTCCATTTAAAAAAAATACTAGACCACCTTAAATGCATAATCTCCCAACCGAGGTATCTTAAACATTTTTTGCATACCCTCGTGAAAAAGACAAATTTCTGCCAAATCGATAAGAAGTCGGTCAGATTTAAACTACATGTACATGATATAATGCTCATGATTTTCTGAAAAAATCATTTTTATGTTCAAAATATGCTATAGATGTCATATTTGGATTCCTCTCATTTTTCTGATCGATTTAGACATATTATTTGTCAAATTCTGATTTATGGATTTAAAGATATTATTTATTCCATATTAAATAGAGAAGGAAAAAATAAAATCAGTCTATTGTCATTTGAATTCAATATTAATATATACTTATTCATTGTTGATTATGTAGGCAATTGTTTGGAATTTAAAAAAAAGATGTGCAACATCAAGAAATAGGGGTTATAGGATTGATATGGTAGTATTGTCATTTCTTTCCTTGAAGCTAGTCTAGAAGGAAGAGAGAAGTTAAACGTGCTAAGGGTTAAGTAGTGTGAGGATGGGTGACTGATCGGGAAGTCTGACCACGAGTGGAATTTGACATAATTTTAAGTGTAGCTAGAGTTAAAATGGTCCATGTGAGAGATTAAAAAAATTGGGGAAAAATTGAAATTATATTTTGATTTTTTTTGAAACAAATAAGTGCTAGAATTGCCAAACGGTCGTTATTTCAAAGCCGTCGGCACAGGATGCTATGCCAACGGCCAGTCTATGCCGATGACAACTGGGTCTATACCGAGAATGTATGGTGCTGACGGCGGCCGTCGACACAGGGTTGTGCTGACGGCAATTCTAGCTGTGCCGATGGCATGGCGGCCGTCGGCACCTTGACTGGTTCCGTAGTGTGGGACTCTTTTTTAGGTTGTTTTTAGTATCTTATTTGGGATGGTGAGGCGGCTACATCGAATGAAGCTAGAATAAGGTTATCTCCGTCCTATTCTCATTTTGGTGGTGTGCCCAGCTTTTGCGGAGGGCAAGTGAAGTTGTGTGTCGAGCGGATCTCCTAGTATCTACTCCATCTCCGTGTTCGTCAGTGTGGTTATAGATTTGGCTCTTCCGATCCACGATTCTTATCATTGGCTATCGCTTCTGCTCTATTCTGTTGGTTCTTTGGGGCCTTAGCACGATGAATTTCTGTCGGTCTACTACAACAAACTTATACTTCGACGAGTTATGCCCGGCTCCGGTGACGGAGGGATGAGGGCTGCGGCGCGCTACTCCAGACCATTGTAGTCGTTAGGTGGTCCAAAGATCTGCATGTAATTTTATTACTTTTGATGTTCATTACACTGTTGTTGATGATTATTAATAGACTGGCAGTCTTTTTTACAAAAAAAAGATATTTCCAAAAAGGAAGAAAAAGAAGAAAAATACATCGAATAGTTTACCTAGATAAATCGAGCCACACAAGAGGGCATCCAGGGGCATGTTGGACCGACACGCCTGGCCCGAAGTGCCAATGCGGCGGGTGGAACATACATGAGGCACGTCTAGACGCCTTTCGACCAGGACTAGCGTCCAACCCTAAAAATGTTCCCCCTCTTTATCTCAAAACATTAAAATACAGAAGAGTTTAGTGTCATTACTAACAAAGTAACGAATGACAATGGCATCTCTATAGGAGATGGATAGTTTGGTTTTGTACTCCATTTTGCATTATGGTGCGCTCCATGAAAACCAGCTATTGACGTGTTTGTGTCCCCGTTCTAAGAAATTTGTCCAACCTTTTATCATTCGGTGGTACGTGCTACGGTGCTAGGCTGGTACCCGTGCGCCTCCTAGAGTTATAATTTTCATGGGACTTGCTAGTTCTCAGTTAGCTAAGAACAAAGTTCGTGCTGAGTCAGATCCTACACTTTTGATTGTACCATGATTCGTGTATATGAGTTACAAGTTGGGTTGCAACTAAATTTTTTCAGTTGTAAGTGAAGTTGCGACTGAGATTTTTCTAGTTGCAATTAGAGATGCAACTAAGAAATAAATTCCAAGATGCTAGATTTGCTTTGTGATTCATGATAGTCATCATCTGCAACATGAGTTGCAACTGAGATTTGATGACATTATCTGACTGTGAACGAAGTCGACTGAGAAATAGTCGCACCTAATTTATATGGAGGAAGATACACGCAGGAATAACTATGGGAAAATCCGGCACATGATGTGGGTTTAACGCAAAGAAGAAGATACGAGGTTTGTTTGATGGTTCAAAAAAATATAATGCATATTTTGAGGGAGTCAGTGATGAAGGGAAATTTTGTGGCGGTAGTAGCTTTTTTATCATCGACCGTACACTTCAAGATCCGACGACTAGCAATGTGTTTTGTCAACACCCAGATTTTTAAGTCCAGATGCCTATTATGCCATACATCGCAATTCTAGAAAGATTATTGTTGCGAGACATAACAGTTGAATATCATAGAGTCATCATTTATTCACATGGTGCTTCAACTCAGGGTGAGTTGCGAGATCCATGTGGTGCTCCCATGGAGTCATGTCTGGCCAGGTGGAAGAAGCGGGTTCCCCAAATCCGGGGCAGCTCCCGCCCACACAGACGGGTGACTGCTTCCCTCATGGCGCGAGCAAGTCCGTCCGCCCAGTTGTTCTCCCTTAGGGAGAACTGGATCCTGTCGGTTATGGGTGGGTCCAGCTTTCCGCGCAGGTCAGCGACGATGACCCACTGCAGCTATCCTCCGGCCTGGTCATTGACCTGACCCCCGAAGAACTCCGGGAACGGGCGCCCGAGGAACATGGATAGCTCCGTCAGGTCCTGCTCGAACACTAGGCCTCCCCCATTGCCTAGCTGGTAAAACTCGGTCTGGGTGAACTGCTCCATCTATAGAGGACATGGATGAGTAAGTTAGAGAAGTGCAAGTTTTCAAAATTTTAAGTAGCTTATAATGAAAAGCATGAACTTGGGAATTTGAAAAAGATCTCAAAGATAAGAGTGTGAATATGTTTTCATAACTATTCACTTCATTAGTTTGGTAACTAAGTTTTTCAGACGTCCATTCTAAACTAGGGTCTTCTAAGGTCAAACAATGGCTCTGATACCAACTTGTCAACACCCGGATTTTTAAGTCCAGATGCCTATTATGCCATACATCGCAATCCTAGGAAGATTGTTGTAGCGAGACATAACAGTTGAATATCATAGAGTCATCATTTATTACAACACATAATTGTCTTACATCAATAGATCACATGATCCAATATTACACAAATAGTTAATCTAAGGATCAACGATCATAAGTAGCGGAAGCGAAGTAGTAGGTGGACTATCTATTCCACAGGCCAACGCTTGACGTTAGAAGAACTCCTAGTAATGGTAGACGTCCTGCTGGCCGTCATCTTCGTACTGCTGCTCCTCTTCATAGTCTGGCATTTGAATAGCCAGGGACACAGCCATGAGTACTTTAAGTACTCGCAAACTAATACTAATGTAAGTACTTATCAATTTTAAGGGGTGCTAAGCTCTAGGTTCATTTGCATAAAGCCAAGTTTAGTTCATAAACATTTAGTAAAGATGCTTCATTTGCTAGAGTAACTCAAGTGGGAACATTAGTGTCATTCCCACAACTTAGTTGTGTTTCAAAATCAAGTCACCATTCCATTCACCATTCCTTTTTAAGAAAAGTTCTGACAACGGAACAGTATGGCCTTTGCAATCGTCCGTAACCGTGGACACGGCTATTCGAATAGGTTTAACACTCTGCAGAGGTTGTACTCTTGTGCCACAACTTTTGATTACATCCATCAGGGATAACCCTGAATCATCGTAACTCAGTACGCGGATCATCAACCATAATCTTTCACTTAAATAACCTAGTATAGGCACCTCTCCCCATGAGCTTGGCCTCCCGGTGAAAACAAACCGTCAACCCGGGAACTGCACAGGGCTTGGGTCGTACATTCACATCATTTCACTTTCAACGGAGGCAGCCTCGGCATAACCCCTATGATGCTTGTTTAGAGGGAACCCATACTAAACTATATAAGCTTCTAGTTAAGCCCTACCCATAATCAGGTATTGTGGGGGTACTTGTATAATTGGAAGGGTATCGCATCCGAACCCAATCATCAGTTTTCACAAATATTCACCAAGTCATTCAAGTCACATTCACCTTCAAAATCTTTCGAAGTCATTTCATTTCACATTGTTCCCATCTAGAGTAGTCAATTTTATTTCTTTAGCAATAACAACCAGTCATGAGGGGTGCTATCTAGCTTTGTTTTCTTAGGCTAAATTGGATACTCTTGTTCTTATTCTAGACCAAGTGAATCATGAATCAAAAAGGAAACTTTGAAATACAATAAGTAAAATAATTGTAAGGTAAAAACATGTGATAGGATCATTAAGCATAAAGTAACATGTAATGATGCCTTGCTCATGAAGAGCTTTGCATTAGGGTGGCTTGCAAGAATATTAGCTTGCCTTGAGTGGGGTAGTGATCAAAGTTCTCTTCCTCCTCCTGAGAGTAGCCCTCCTCCTCCTGGTATTCCTCGGTACTAGCGTCTATACACGAATACGAGGTATACAATCACCACACAAACTTAACATGCTAACTAAAACACACAAAAGGTTCACACAAGCATATGCTAGCATCACATCTTTATTAGCATGGTGATTTGCTTTGTTTCATATTTAAATAAAAATAATTTCCTCTCATTATAAATATTGATTAGTATTTCTATTTATTTCTTTGGAGAAATAATTTCCTCTCATTGAGTCTTATTAAGATTTAATCTCCTCAAATAATAACCAGATATGAATATATGTTGACCAAGGTCAACACTTCATATTTATTATTTGGAGTATGATTTAAATGAGGTGCTACACCTCATGCCTTTTAATAATAGCATGGTAATGATTTAATATCACTAAGTAATAAAATATGAGGTTCATTAGACCAAGGTCATTACCTCTTATTGAATTACTTAGGATCAAGATTTAAATGAGAGAGTAACTCTCATACTATTTAAATAAATAAGTTGAAATGCTTTAAATGCACTAGAAATGGCCACATAGCCATTATGTGACTCTAGTCCATGATCATATGAAGTACTCATGTCATATTTTTACATAATCATGTAGAGTGTTTGAATTATGATTTATGAGAGTTGGAATCAACTCAAAATCAATTATGGTTGAATTTTAAATAATGTTTGATGTTTGAAAAGGCCCTGCCTTGTTATTTTTACTATTTGCATTCTACAGTGAATCTGAGGGTGAGGACAGTGGGGTTGTTTAGATAATTCCACAAGATTTCCAAATATATAAAATTTGCTGGATTTGGTTTGGTAGATTTGAAACTATTCAAATTTGAAAATAGTGCCAGTATTGAAATTCTAACAAATCCAGAAATTTGAATTCAAAAGAACGGGCCTAGGCGGGAAAGAAGCTGGGCCGCAGCGGGGGAGAGAAGTTGGGCCAGCCCATCTGCGCGTCTCGCGCGAGTGGGCTTCCTGACAGAGGGGCCCGCTGTCAGCGGCTAACTTAACGCGAAACGGTACGAGGGACAGGAGGCGTTGGATTAGAACGCGATCGGGCGGTGCACGAGCATCGTCGTCTCTGACGAGATGTCGTGGTTCTGGCGGCGAGCCTAGGGGGTCGGAGGGCCTACCGGCGTTCCCGCGGTCGACGGCGAGGTGCGCGGCGACGTTGGTGATGATGACGAGGCGACTGGTACAAGTGGCGAGGCGTGGGGAAGCTCCAATCGATGACGGCGACCTCCGTGTACTGGCGGCCTCCGGCTTCAAATTGGGGCAACTCCGGCGAGGTGGTGATTAATTGGTGGTTCGTGGAGAAGCAGAGATGGGAGGAGAGTGAGGTGATGTGAAGAATTTGGGCGCGGGGCTGCTCTATTTATAGCGGAGGAGGTGACTGGCGGGTGGCGAGAGAGGTCAAGCATGGCGCGGCGTCTCCGGCGTGCGAAAGGGCAAGGTAAGGACGGCAATCGATGGGCGACGGCATGGCGATGCTCAACGTCTAGCTGGCGCAGAAAAAGGGTGACAAGATCACTCGGGCGCGTGCTAATCATGCCGCGGTACTGGCGGGCTCTCTCCAGCGAGGACGACGGCGACGTTGCTTCTGCGCGCCAATGAGCATGTCTAGGAGCTAGAGGGGAGGGAGACGTTGCTCGACGCAGAGGTAGGCTTGCAGGGGAGGACTGAGGCGATGGGTCGAGCCCCTGCTCTGGCGCGTCCAGTGCGCGCTCACCGTGCAGCTGGCATGGTTCTAGGCGTGATGGGCGTGTCTGGCTCGGCCAATGCTGGCCTCGCGCGAGCTTGGGCCGTGTGGCGTGATGATCACTGCTGCTCAGAGATGCTCCAGGACAAGGTGAGAGAGAGAGGGGAGGCTCAGAGTGATCAAGTGCTTGAGGGTCGGCATGGTGCACGGCATGGATAGTTTTTGCCCTCTCCACCCTTTAATCAGCAAGAGCAAGTACATGTGATGATGCACGAGGTGTACAGGAGTGATGATCACATCTGATCATGCAAGGTTTAGTCAAAAATCTGATGTGTAAAAGCATGTGTTGCATTTGCAAAATGTTGCCTGCAAGGTGTTCGACACAATGGCCGCATGAAGATTATTTTTGAATTTTTCAAATATTTTTGGTGGAATGTATTTGAATATTAAATGGAGTAGAATGGTGGTGGTGGTGTGCATTTTAGTGCTAGTTTGCAAGTTTTCAAAATTGAGGTGATCTTCACTTTGTTTTATGGTTGCATCTTGCCTCAATTACCATGGTCAAACTAGGCAGAGTCAACACTCATGGTCAACACCAAATATGTTCAACTTGACAAGGTCTTGGATGAGGTGGAAGAAAGTGAGGGGTTTTAGTTTAGAAATCTTCTAATCCAGGGGCTCAAAGTGAGCAACATTTTATAAAGTCCACTTTTGACCATTATCACATGTAAGTGGAATTTGAATTTTTCTTTGATTTGATTTTAGTTTCTTTGATGCATTTGTGTTTGTTATTGATATATAAGTGTTTCACCAACAAAAGAGCAAGCAAAGGTGGCCTTGGTTATGGTTTTCCATAATTGGCCAAAGTTGTATGTGAGTGAAAAGTGCAATATTTCATTTCTTTTATTTTTGTCTATATGGGGTTCTAGGATCATGCATTAAGGTGTAAGCTCACTTGATCAACAATAAACACTCACCATGGCAAAATGCACACCAGAAAAAATACACACTATGCATAATACTATATGTGGCACTAGATGCATAAATAAAGTTTTTGTTAATTGCAAATTTTGAGTATTTGAAATTCTTCTCTCTTTATTTATTATTGTTGAAACTTGGGATGTTACAAACCCTTCCCCCTTACAAAAGATCTTGTCCCGAGATCTTAAAGAAAACTAGGTACTAAAGAGATATGGGTACTCAGTCTTCATGAAGTCTTCTCTCTTCCAAGTGGTTCTTCTTTGGTGTGGTTACTCCATTGGATCTTCAGAAACTTGATACTCCGGGTGCGGGTGGTTCCGAAAGCTTCTTCTAAGATGCGAATCGGCACTTCGCGATCGGTCAGGTCTGAGTTGATATCCACAGCTCGGTGATCGATGTTCTTGAAAACCTCGGTCTTCTCCGGTATTTCAAGACATTTCCGGAGCAATGAGATATGAAACACATTGTGCGCCGCTGACATTTCCTCCGGTAATTCCAGTTGATAGGATACTTCTCCTCGGCGACTCAGGACTTTGAAGGGTCCAACATATCGGGGTGCAAGCTTTCCTCTAAGCTGGAATCTCTGCATTCCTTTAAGGGGTGATACTTTGAGATACACAAAATTTCCGATCTCGAAGGTCATCTCTCGGCGTCTTTTGTCAGCGTAGCTCTTCTGTCTTGATTGGACTGTCTTGAGGTACTCTCGGATCTTGTGCACCTTCTCTTCGGCTTCTCGGAGGATATCAGGTCCAAACATTTGGCTCTCTCCGACTTCCGACCAGTTCAGAGGGGTACGACACTTCCTTCCGTACAATGCTTTAAAGGGGGCCATTTGCAAGCTGGCTTGATAGCTGTTGTTGTATGAAAATTCTGCATAGGGCAGGCAGTCTTCCCACTTGGATCCATACTCTAGTACACATGCTCTCAACATATCTTCAAGTATTTGATTGACTCGTTCAGTCTGTCCATCCATCTGAGGGTGATAGGCGGTGCTGAAATTCAGACATGTGCCTAGTCCTTCATGTACCTTCTGCCAGAATCGTGAGGTGAACTAAGATCCTCTATCTGACACGATAGACTTCGGGGTTACGTGCAGGGTGACTCTTCTGGATATGTACAACTCAGCTAGCTTTGGTCCTTGGTAGGTGGTCTTGACGGGGATGAAATGGGCGACCTTGGTCAGTCTATCGACCACTACCTAGATAGAGTCATTTCCTTTACTATATTTGGGCAATCCGGTGATGAAGTCCATTCCTACCGAATCCCACTTCCACTCGGGAATCTGCAGTGGCTGTAGCAGTCCTGCGGGTCGTTGATGTTCTGCCTTGACTCTCTGACAGATGTCACACTTGGCGATGTAGCTCCCGATTTCTCGCTTCATTCCATGCCACCAAAATTGTTCCTTCAAGTCTTGGTACATCTTGGTCCCACCGGGGTGAATGAAGTAAATGGTGTCATGGGCCTCCTTCAGGATAACTTGCTTCAACTCTGAATCTGACGGCACACACAAGCGTCTGTTGTACCAAAGCACTCCTTCTTCGTCTTCGGTGAATCCCGGTGCCTTTCCTGCAGCTATTTGGCTCTTGATTCCGTCAATACTAGCATTCTCCTTCTGTGCTTCTTTGATTTGACTAATCAAAGTAGGTTGAAGCTCTATGCTTGCGAGGTATCCTACGCTAACTAGCTCCAGTCTAAACTGCTCAAATTCCTGGTACAGGCTAGGTTGCTCTTCAGCGATCATGGAGTTCAGCTGATGATGCGCGTAGATGTACACGTCCGTTGGGAACCCCAAGAGGAAGGTGTGATGCGCACAGCAGCAAATCAAACCAGTAGGAGCCAAGAAGCACATGAAGGTTGTTGGTGGAGGAATGTAGTGCGGCGCAACACCAGTGAAACCGGCGCCAACGTGGAAACGCACAACACAATCAAAGTACTTTGTCCCAACGTAACGGTGAGGTTGTCAATCTCACCGGCTTGCTGAAAACAAAGGATTAAGCGTATCGAGTGGAAGATGGTGTTTGTTTGCAAAGAACAATAAAAGCAGTAGAATGTATTCAGATGTAAAAGAATGGACCGGGGTCCACAGTTCACTAGAGGTGTCTCTCCAATAAGATAACTAACATGCTGGGTGAACAAATTACAGGCGGGCAATTGACAAATAAAGATTCAATACATATCAATGATGATTACTATGTGATTTAATCAGGACATTACGACAAAGTACATAGACCGCTATCCAGCATGCATCTATGCCTAAATAATCCACCTTCAGGTTATCATCCGAACCCCATCCGGTATTAAGTTGTAAACAACAGATAATTGCATTAAGTATGGCGCGTAATGTAATCAACACAAATATCCTTAGACAAAGCATCGATGTTTTATCACTAGTAGCAACAGCACATCCACAACCTTAGAACCACTGTCCGAGATTCAATGGAGGCATGAACCCACTATCGAGCATAATTACTCCCTCTTGGAGTTACAAGTATCAACTTGGCCAGAGCCTCTACTAGCAACGGAGAGCATGCAAGAACATAAACAACACATATATGATAGATTGATAATCAACTTAACATAATATTCTATATTCATCGGATCCCGCCAAACACAACATGTAGCATTACAAATAGATGATCTTGATCATGTTAGGCAGCTCACAAGATCTAAACAATGATAGCACAAGCGGAGAAGACAACCATCTAGCTATTGCTATGGACCCATAGTCCATGGATGAACTACTCACGCATCAATCCGAAGCGGGCATGATGAGAGCCCCTCCGGTGATGATTCCCCTCTCCGGCGGGTGCCGGAGGCGATCTCCTGAATCCCCCGAGATGGGATTGACGGCGGCGTCTGGAAGGTTTTCCGTATCGTGGCTCTCGGTACGGGGGGTTTCGCGACGAAGGCTATATGTAGGCGGAAGGTAGGGGGCGCCACGAGGGGCCCACACACTAGGGCCGCGCGGCAGGGCCGGGCCGCCTGGTGTGTGTGGCCACCTCGTGGCCGTCTCACTCGGTCTTCTGGAAGCTTCGTGCAAAAATAGGACCCAGGCGTTGATTTCGTCCAATTCGAGAATATTTCCTTACTAGGATTTCTGAAACCAAAAACAGCAGAAAACAACAACTGGCGCTTCGGCATCTTGTTAATAGGTTAGTGCCGGAAAATGTATAATAATGCTGTAAAGTATGTATAAAACATTCAAGTATTGTCATAAAAGTAGCATGGAACATAAGAAATTATAGATACGTTTGAGACGTATCAAGCATCCCCAAGCTTAGTTCCTACTCGCCTCGAGTAGGTAAACGATAACACAAATAATTTCTGAAGTGACATGCTACCAACATAATCTTGATCAACATTATTGTAAAGCATATGAGATGAATGGAGTGATCTGAACAAAAGATTGCTAACAAAGATAATGACTAAACAAATGAATCATATAGCAAAACTTTTCATGAATAGTACTTTCAAGACAAGCATCAATAAGAGTTGCATAAGAGCTAACTCGTAAGCAATAATTTCAAAGTAGAATGCATTGAAGCAACACAAAGGATGATTAAGTTTCAGCAATTGCTTTCAACTTGTAACATGTATATCTCATGGATATTTGTCAACATAGAGTAATATAACAGTGCAATAAGTAAACATGTAAGAATCAATGCACATTAACACAAGTGTTTGCTTCTAAGATAGAAAGAGTGGGTAAACTGACTCAACAAAAACTAAAAGATTGGCCCTTCGAGAGGAAGCATGGATTACTATTTTGTGCTAGAGCTTTTGTTTTGAAAACATAGAAACAATTTTGTCAACGGTAGTAATAATTCATATGTGCTATGCATAATACTTCCTACAAGTTGCATGTCTCATGCATAGAGTACTAATAGTGCTCGCACCTTGTCCTCTAGCTCGGAAAACACGGATTATCATCGCATAACATATGTTTCAACCAAGTGTCACAAAGGGGTACCTCTATGCCGCTTGTACAAATGTCTAAGGAGAAAGCACGCATTGGATTTCTCGCTTTTGATTATTCTCAACTTAGACATCCATACCGGGACAACATAGACAACAGATAATGGACTCCTCTTTTAATGCTTAAGCATTCAACAACAGTTAATATTGTCATAAGAGATTGAGGTTGTATGTCCAAAATGAAACTTCCACCATGATACATGGCTTTAGTTAGCGGCCCAATGTTCTTCTCTAACATATGCATACTCAAACCATTTGATCATGAAATCGCACTTACTTCAGACAAGACGAACATGCATAGCATCTCACATGATATCCAACAAAGGTAAAGTTGATGGCGTCCCCAGAAACATGGTTACCGCTCAACAAGCAACTTATAAGAATTAAGACACATAACTACATATTCATCACCACAATAGTTTTTAAGCTATTTGTCCCATGAGCTATATATTGCAAAGATAAAGGAATGAAATTTTAAAGGTAGCACTCAAGTAATTAACTTTGGAATGGCAGAAAAATACCACATAGTAGGTAGATATGGTGGACACAAAAGGAATGGATTTTGGCTCAAGGTGTTTGGATGCACGAGAAGCATTTCCTCTCACTACAAGGTTTGGGCTAGCAAGGTTGTTTGAAGCAAACACAAGTATGAACAGGTACAACAAAACTTACACAAGAACATATTGCAAGCATTATAAGGCTCTACATTGTCTTCCTTGTTGTTCAAACACTTTACCAGAAAATATCTAGACTTAGAGAGACCAATCATTCAAACCAAATTAAACAAGCTCTACGGTAGTTCTTCATTAATAGATTAAACTACATGATGCAAGAGCTTAAACATGATCTATGAGAGCTCAAACAATTTCCAAGTTAATCCAAACCATATGCAGCATTTTCTGATTCCAACCAAATAGCAATTTAACGAAGCAATTTCAGCCTTCGCCATGAACATTAAAGCACAATTAAGAACACAAGTGTTCCATATGAAAAAGCGGAGCATAATATCTCCAATATAAGAATGGTGGGATCCAACTTTATTCAAACCAAAACAAAAATAAAAGCAAACCGACGCTCCAAGTAAAGAACATAAGATGTGATGGAATAAAAATATAGTTTCACTAGAAGTGACCGATAATGTTGTCGATGAAGAAGGGGATGCCTTGGGCATCCCAAGCTTAGATGCTTGAGTCTTCTTAAAATATGCAGGGATGAACCACCGGGCATCCCCAAGCTTAGACCTTTCACTCTTCTTGATCATAGTATACCATCCTCTTCTCTTGACCCTTGAAAACTTCCTTCACACAAACTTCAAGCAAACTCATTAGAGGGTTAGTGTATAACCAAAAATTCACACATTCAGAGGTGACACAATCATTCTTAACACTTCTGGACATTGCACAAAGCTTCTTAAAGTTAATGGAACAAAAACACTCATTCAACATAGCAAAAGCGGCAATGCGAAATAAAAAACAGAATCTGTCAAAACAGAACAGTCCGTAAAGACGAATCTGGCTGGCACTTAACTTGCTCAAATGGAAAAACTCAAAACTAATGAAAGTTGCGTACATATATGAGGATCACGCTCGTAAATTTGCAGATTTTTTTGATTTTTCTACAGAGAGCTCTGCGAGAATTCGTGACAGACAGCAATGATGTTTCTGCGCAGCGATCCAAATCTATCATCAACTTAAACATAGAAACTTTACTTGGCACAAAAACATGATAAGGAGAAGTTGCTACAGTAGTAAACAACTTCCAAGACTTAACAATACAGTAAATAAAATAAAGCATGAGTTATCTCCCAAGAAGTGCTTTTCTTTAACGTCTTTCAGCTAGGCGCAGAAAGTGCAAATCAAGTAACATCAAGGGATGGAGCATCAACATTCTTACCAGAGGGTTTGAGTCTATTCTTCTTACTCTTTGGTTTAGGGAATACATGACCGCATCCGGTTGTAGAGGTAAAGTTTAGAGTGCCTTTCCCCATATCTATGATTGCTCCCATGAGTTTCAGCAGGGATCTTCCAAGCGTGATTTGTCCTGTCCCTACACATTCAACAACAAGATAATCAGTGGATACCGTTCTTCCAAGAAAGGTTGTGAAAACACCTTCAGCTATTCCCTTAGGAATTATAACAGAATTATCAGTAAGAGTTATTCCTTCTCCTCCTTCAGTAAGTTCCCAAAGTGTCAAAGATTCATAAATGCTTTTAGGCATAAGGCAAAACTCAGACATAATATCACAGCGGGCATAAAAAATTTCACCACAAATGGTAACTTTTATAGTAGGCACCCACATTGAAGGTTCAAAGCTTAATGGAACATAATCGTAAAATTCGCGAATATGGTTGTACCCTTCTTTTAAATAAGATATATTTGTTTCGAGAGTGTTTAATCTATTAAGAATGCTAGCAAGAGATGAATCAAAGTTACTAGCTGAGCTAGATGATGTGACCAATTTTTTTACGGCATTAAAAGCTTGATCTCCATCACAATGAAGAAATCTCCTCCCACTACAGCATCTAAAGCATATCTATAGCGAAGAATAAGCCCAAAATAAAAGTTACTAAGAAGCAAACTTAGAGGCATTTTAGGTTCAGTTCTACTATAAGAATCAAAAATTCTAGACCAAGCTTCCTCAAAACTCTCCTCACCCCCTTGTTTAAAAGTAAAGATCGATTCCTCAGGTGATAGAGCAACAGCTACAGGACTAGTCATGATAATAAAATAAATGTAAGTAACTAATTTTTTTTATGTTTTTGATATAGAGCTAGTAAATAAGACAATAAGTAAAGTAGCTAATTTTTTGTGTGTTCTTAATATAGAACAAGTAAACAAGACAATAAGTAAAGTAACTAATTTTTTTGTGTTTTTAATATGAAGCAAACAAGACAGTAAATAAAGTAAAGTAAGGCAAGACAAAAACAAAGTAAAGAGATTGGAAGTGAAGACTCCCTTGCAGCGTGTCTTGATCTCCGGCAACGGCGCCAGAAAAAGGTCTTGATGCGCATAGATGTACACGTCCATTCGGAACCCCAAGAGGAAGGTGTGATGCGCACGGCAAGTTTTCCCTCGATGAAACCAAGGTTATCGAACCGGTAGGAGCCAAGAAGCACGTGAAGGTTGTTGGTGGAGGAATGTAGTGCGGCGCAACACCAGAAACGTGGAACCTGCACAACACAATCAAAGTACTTTGTCCCAACGAAATTGAGGTTGTCAATCTCACCGGCTTGCTGAAAACAAAGGATTAAGCGTATCGAGTGGAAGATGGTGTTTGTTTGCAAGAAGTAAAAAACAGTAGAATGTATTCAGATGTAAAAGAATGGACCGGGGTCCACAGGTTCACTAGAGGTGTCTCTCCAATAAGATAACTAACATCTTGGGTGAACAAATTACGGGCAATTGACAAATAAAGATTCAATACATATCAATGATGATTACTATGTGATTTAATCAGGGCATTACGACAAAGTACATAGACCGCTATCCGCATGCATCTATGCCTAAATAATCCACCTTCAGGTTATCATCCGAACCCATCCGGTATTAAGTTGTAAACAAGAGATAATTGCATTAAGTATGGCGCGTAATGTAATCAACACAAATATCCTTAGACAAAGCATCGATGTTTTATCACTAGTAGCAACAGCACATCCACAACCTTAGAACCTACTGTCACGATCCCAGATACAATGGAGGCATGAACCCACTATCGAGCATAATTACTCCCTCTTGAGTTACAAGTATCAACTTGGCCAGAGCCTCTACTAGCAACGGAGAGCATCCAATAACATAAACAACACATATATGATAGATTGATAATCAACTTAAAATAATATTCTATATTCATCGGATCCCACAAACACAACATGTAGCATTACAAATAGATGATCTTGATCATGTTAGGCAGCTCACAAGATCTAAACAATGATAGCACAAGCGGAGAAGACAACCATCTAGCTACTGCTATGGATCCATAGTCCAAGGATGAACTACTCACGCATCAATCCGGAGGCGGGCATGATGATGTAGAGCCCCTCGGTGATGATTCCCCCTCTCAGGTGCGGAGGTGATCTCCTGAATCCCCGAGATGGGATTCGCGGCGGCGGCGTCTCTGGAAGTTTTCCGTATCGTGGCTCTCGGTACGGGGGGCGACGAAGGCTATATGTAGGCGGAAGGGTAGGTCGGGGGGCGTCACGAGGGCCCACACACTAGGGCCGCGCGGCCGGGGCCTGGGCCGCGCCTGGTGTGTGGCCACGTGGCCCACTGTCTCACTTTCGGTCTTAGGATTCGTGCAAAAATAGGACCCTAGGCGTTGATTTCGTCCAATTCAAAATATTCCTTACTAGGATTTAGACCAAAAACAGAAAACAATGGCGCTTCGGCATCTTGTTAATAGGTTAGTGGAAAATGTATAATAATGTAAAGTATGTATAAAACATTCAAGTATTGTCATAAAAGTAGCATGGAACATAAGAAATTATAGATACGTTTGAGACGTATCAGTGACATGTTGTCGACTCAAAGCATCCGCTACACGTACGTCTCAAACGTATTTATAATTTCTTATGTTCCATGCTACTTTTATTGAATGATTCATACTTACAACGTTATTTTACATTTTCGGCACTAATATTAACAAGATGCGAGTGCCGTTATTTTCTACTTTTTGGTTTCAATCATAGTAAGGATAGAATTGGCAGACGCCGAACCTATTTTTTGCGAAGCTCGAGACGAAAGGGAGGCGAAGTGGGACCACGGGCGCCGCCACACTAGAGCGGCGCGGCCAAGGGGGCCCGCGGCCCTAGTGTGTGGGCCCCTCGTGCGGCCCCTGACCTGCCCTTCCGCCTACTCAAGCCTCGTCGCGAAACCCAGAACTGAGAAAAACACGGGAGGCGCCGCGCGGTCCCATCTCGGGATGAGGATCGCCTCCGCCAGGGAGGAATCATCACGAGCTCTACATCATCATGCCCAGCTGTGCATTTGAATCCTTGGACTATGGGTCCATAATAGCTAGTTGTTTCTGTGCTATATTAGATCTTGTGAGCTGCCTAACATGATCAAGATCATCTATTTAAATGCTACATGTTGTGTTTGGTGAGATCCGATGAATATAGAATATTATGTTAAGTTGATTATCAATCTATCATATATGTGTTGTTTATGTTCTTGCATGCTCTCCATTGCTAGTAGGCTACAGCCAAGTTGACTAGTAACTCCAAGAGGAAGATTATGCTCGATAATGGGTTCATGCCTCCATTAAATCTGGGACTTGACAGTGGGTTGAGTTGTCTACTAGAGATAAAACATTGATGCTGTCTAGGATATTTGTGTTGATTACATTATGCACATACAAATATGTGTGTATTGCAACAATGCGGAAGGAGTTCGGATGATGAAGGTGGATTATTTAGGCATAGATACATCTTTGGATAGCGGTCTATGTACTTTGTACTCTGATTAAATCACATAGTAATCATCGTTGATATGTATTGAATCTTTATTTGTCAATTACATGTTGTTCACCCAGCATGTTAATTATCTTGGAGAGACACCACGTAAGTTGACCCCATTTACATCTGAATACATTCTCTTGCTTTACTGTTCTTTGCAAACAAACACCATCTTCCACTCGATACTTATTCTTTGTTTTCAACGATGAGATTGACAGCCTCAGCTGTACGTTGGGGCAAAGCTTGTTGTGTTGTGGCGCCGGTTTCATTGTTGCGCACTATTCTCCCACCAACAACCTTCACGTGCTTCTGGCTCCTAACCTTGGTTTCATGCGAGGAAACTTGCTTCTATACGCATCATACCTTCCACTTGGGGTTCCCAACGGACATGTGCATCTACGCGTATCAAGCTAAATTCTGGCGCCGTTCTGGGGAGATCAAGACTTGCTGCAAGGGAGTCTCCACTTCAATCTCTTTACTTTGTTTGTCTTGCTTTAGTTTATTTACTACTTTGTTTGCTCACTTAAACAAAACACAAAAAAATTAGTTTTTATTTACTTTATTTACTTGTCTTGTTCTCTATATCAAAAACACAAAAAAATTAGTTACTTGTCTTTACTTTATTTGCCTAGTTTACTTTATTACTGTTATAATGGGTACTCCTGAAAATACTAAGTTTTGTGATTTCACTAGCACAAATAATAATGATTTTATATGTACTCCTATTGCTCCACCTGCTACTACAGCAGAATTCTATGAAATTAAACCTGCTTTCTGAATCTTGTTATGAGAGAGCAATTTTCTGGTGTTAGTACTGATGATGCTGTTGCCCATCTTAATAATTTTGTTGAACTTTGTGAAATGCAAAAGTATAAGGATATACATGGTGATATTATTAACTGAAATTGTTTCCTTTCTCATTAAGAGGAAGAGCTAAAGATTGGTTGCTATCTCTGCTAAGAATAGTATTGATTCATGGACTAAGTGTAAAGATGCTTTTATTAGTAAATATTATCCTCCTGCTAAGATTATATCTTTGAGAAGTAGCATAATGAATTTTAAACAATTTGATAATGAACATGTTGCTCAAGCATGGGAGAGAATGAAATCTTTGGTAAAGAATTGCCCAACCCATGGATGACTACTTGGATGATCATCCAAACCTTTTATGCGGGATTGAATTTTTCCTCAAGGAACCTATTGGATTCAGCTGCTGGAGGTACTTTTATGTCCATCACTTGGGCGCCGCAACTAAATTACTTGATGATATGATGATCAATTACTCTGAATGGCACACTGAAAGAACTCCTCAAGGTAAGAAGGTAAATTATGTTGAAGAAACCTCTTCTTTGGGTGATAAGATTGATGCTATTATGTCTATGCTTGCAAATGGTAGATCTCATATTGATCCTAATAATGTTCCTTTAGCTTCATTAGTTGCTCAAGAAGAAAATGTTGATGTGAATTTCATTAAAAGTAATAATTTCAACAACAATGCTTATAGGAATAATTATGGTAACAACAACTTTAGGCCATATCCTTCTAATAGTAATGGTTATGGTAATTATTATGGTAATTCTTACAACAATAATAAGAGTGTACCCTCTGGTCTTGAGGCCATGCTTAAAGAATTTATTAGTACACAAACTGCTTTCAATAAAACTGTTGAAGAAAAGCTTGGTAAAATTGATATTCTTGCTTCTAAGGTTGATAGTCTTGCTCTTGATGTTGATCTTTTAAAATTGAAAGTTATGCCTGAGAAATTTGAAGATGCTAGGTTTGCTAAAACAAATGCCATCCAAGTTAGAATTAATGATAATATTAGAATGTTGGCTGAATTGCATGCTAGGTGGGATAGAAGAAAAAGAAAAACTTGCTAAAGAAAATAATGTAGCTAAAGTATGGACTATTACCACCACTAGTAATGTTAATTCTTCACATGTTGCTGCACCTCCTACTATCAATGGTAAAATAATTGGTGTTGGCAATGTTTCTACTCCTAGTGCAAAGCGCACAAAACTGCCTGAAACTGCTGAAACTTTGTGATAAAACACTGAAATTTTTCAAAATATTGGTGACAATGATTCCATTGCTGTAGAACATAATGGTTTAGACTTTGATGATTGTCATATTACTGAAGTTATAAAGTTCTTACAAAAACTTGCTAGAAGTCCCAATGCTAGTGCTATAAATTTAGCCTTTACAAAACATATTACAAATGTTCTCATTAAAGCTAGGGAAGAGAAATTAAAACTTGAAGCTTCTATTCCTAGGAAGTTAGAAGATGGTTGGGAGCCCATCATTAAAATGAAATTGGATGACTTTGAATGTAATGCTTTATGTGATCTTGGTGCAAGTATTTGTTATGCCTAAAAAGATTTATGATATGCTTGACTTGCCACCATTGAAGAATTGTTATTTGGATGTTAATCTTGCCGATAATGTTAAAAAGAAACCTTTGGGGAGGATTGATAATGTGCGCATTACGGTTAACAATAACCTTGTCCCCGTTGATTTTGTTGTCTTGGATATCGAATGCAATGCATCTTGTCCTATTGTGTTGGGAAGACCTTTTCTTCGAACCGTTGGTGTTGTTATTGATATGAGGGAAGGTAATATTAAATATCAATTTCCTCTCAAGAAAGGTATGGAACACTTCCCTAGAAAGAGAATGAAGTTGCCTTTTGATTCTATTATTAGAACAAGCTATGATGTTGATGCTTCTTCTCTTGATGTTACTTGATTTGCACTTTCTGCGCCTAAAAGGCGTTAAAGAAAAGCACTTCTTGGGAGATAACCCATGTGTTTATTTTACTACAGCAATTTTTGTTTTGTTGAGTCTTGGAAGTTGTTTACTACTGTAGCAACCTCTCCTTATCATGTTTTTGTGCCAAGTAAAGTTTCTATGCTAAAGTTGATGTTATATTTGGGATCGTTGCGCAGAAACAGCATTGCTGTCTGTCACGAATTCTGGCATAAGTCTCTGTAACAAATTCGAAAAAATCTGCAAAATTACGAGCGTGATCCTCAGATATGTACGCAACTTTCATTAGTTTTGAGTTTTTCCATTTGAGCAAGTTAAGTGCCCAGTCCAGATGCATCTTTACGGACTGTTCTGTTTTTGACAGATTCTGTCTTTTATTTCGCATTGCCGCTTTTGCTATGTTGAATGATTTTCTTTGTTCCATTAACTTTCAGAAGCTTTGTGCAATGTCCAAAAGTGTTAAGAATGATTGTGTCACCTCTGAATATGTGAATTTATGGTTATGCACTAACCCTCTCATGAGTTTGCTTGAAGTTTGTGTGAAGGAAGTTTTCAAGGGTCAAGAGAAGAGGATGATATACTATGATCAAGAAGAGTGAAAGGTCTAAGCTTGGGGATGCCCCGGTGGTTCATCCCTGCATATTTTAATAAGACTCAAGCATCTAAGCTTGGGGATGCCCAAGGCATCCCCTTCTTCATCGACAACATTATCAGGTCACTTCTAGTGAAACTATATTTTTATTCCGTCACATCCTTATGTTCTTTACTTGGAGCGTCGGTTTGTTTTTGTTTTTGTTTTTGTTTTGAATAAAGTTGGATCTCGCCATTCTTATATTGGAGATATTACGCTCCATTTTTTCTTATGGAACACTTGTGTTCTTGATTGTGCTTTAGTGTTCATGGCGAAAGCTTATTGCTTCGTTAAATTGCTATATGGTTGGAATTGGAAAATGATGCATATGGTTTGACAATTTGGCAATTGTTTGAGCTCTCATAGATCATGTTTAAGCTCTTGCATCATGTAGTTTAATCTATTAATGAAGAACTACTGTAGTAGAGCTTGTTTAATTTAGTTTGCATGATTGTTCTCTCTAAGTCTAGATATTTTCGGGTAAAGTGTTTTGAACAACAAGGAAGACGATGTAGAGCCTTATAATGCTTGCAATATGTTCTTGTGTGAGTTTTTTGTGTACCTGTTCATACTTGTGTTTGCTTCAAACAACCTTGCTAGCCCAAACCTTGTCTGAGAGGAAATGCTTCTCGTGCATCCAAACACCTTGAGCCAAACTCCATGCCATTTGTGTCCACCATATCTACCTATTATGTGGTATTTTCTGCCATTCCAAAGTAAATTACTTGAGTGCTACCTTTAAAATTCCATTCCTCTACCTCTACAATATATAGCTCATGGGACAAATAGCTTAAAAACTATTGTGGTGATGAATATGTAGTTATGTGTCTTAATTTTTATAAGTTGCTTGTTGAGCGGTAACCATGTTTTTGGGGACGCCATCAACTTTATCTTTGTTGGATATCATGTGAGATGCTATGCATGTTCGTCTTGTACGAAGTAGTGGATTTCATGATCAAATGGTTTGAGTATGCATATGTTAGAGAAGAACATTGGGCCGCTAACTAAAGCCATGTATCATGGTGGAAGTTTCAGTTTGGACATACAACCTCAATCTCTTATGAGAATATTAACTATTGTTGAATGCTTAAGCATTAAAAAGAGGAGTCCATTATCTGTTGTCTATGTTGTCCCGGTATGGATGTCTAAGTTGAGAATAATCAAAAGCGAAATCCAATGCGTGCTTTCTCCTTAGACCTTTGTACAGGCGGCATAGAGGTACCCCTTTGTGACACTTGGTTGACATATGTTATGCGATGAGAATCCGTGTTTTCGAGATAGTAGGACAAGGTGCGAGCACTATTAGTACTCTATGCATGAGACATGCAACTTGTAGGAAGTATGCATAGCACATATGAATTATTACTACCGTTGACAAAATTGTTTCTATGTTTTCAAAACAAAAGCTCTAGCACAAAAATAGTAATCAATGCTTCCCTCTGCGAAGGGCCAATCTTTTACTTTATTGTTGAGTCAGTTTACCCATTCCCTTCTATCTTAGAAGCAAACACTTGTGTTAACTGTGTGCATTGATTTTTACATGTTTACTTATTGCACTTGTTATATTACTCTATGTTGACAAATATCCATGAGATATACATGTTACAAGTTGAAAGCAATTGCTGAAACTTAATCATCCTTTGTGTTGCTTCAATTCATTCTACTTTGAATTTATTGCTGATGAGTTAGCTCTTATGCAAGTCTTATTGATACTTGTCTTGAAAGTACTATTCATGAAAAGTTTTGCTATATGATTCATTTGTTTAGTCATTATCTTTGTTAGCAATCTTTTGTTCAGATCGCTCCATTCATCTCATATGCTTTACAATAATGTTGATCAAGACTATGTTGGTAGCATGTCACTTCAGAAATTATTTGTGTTATCGTTTACCTACTCGAGGACGAGTAGGAACTAAGCTTGGGGATGCTTGATACGTCTCAAACGTATCTATAATTTCTTATGTTCCATGCTACTTTTATTACAATACTTGAGTGATTTACACATACTTTACAGCGTTATTTTACATTTTCCGGCACTAACCTATTAACAAGATGCCGAAGTGCCAGTTCTGTTTTCTGCTGTTTTTGGTTTCAGAAATCCTAGTAAGGAAATATTCTCGAATTGGACGAAATCAATGCCCAGGGGCCTATTTTTGCAAGCTTCGAAGACCAAAAGGAGCGAGAAGTGGGGCCACGGGCGCCGCCACAATAGGGCGGCGCGGCCAAGGGGGGGCCCGCGCGGCCCTAGTGTGTGGGCCCCCCGTGCCGCCCTTTGACCTACCCTTCCGCCTACTTAAAGCCTCCGTCGCGAAACCCCCTGTACCAAGAGCCACGATACGGAAAACATTGCGAGAGGCCGCCGCGAATCCCATCTCGGGGGATTCAGGAGATCGCCTCCGGCACCTGCCGGAGAGGGGAATCATCACCGGAGGGGCTCTACATCATCATGCCCGCCTCCGGATTGATGCGTGAGTAGTTCAACCTTGGACTATGGGTCCATAGCAGTAGCTAGATGGTTGTCTTCTCCGCTTGTGCTTTCATTGTATTAGATCTTGTGAGCTGCCTAACATGATCAAGATCATCTATTTGTAATGCTACATGTTGTGTTTGGTGAGATCCGATGAATATAGAATATTATGTTAAGTTGATTATCAATCTATCATATATGTGTTGTTTATGTTCTTGCATGCTCTCCGTTGCTAGTAGAGGCTCTGGCCAAGTTGATACTTGTAACTCCAAGAGGGAGTAATTATGCTCGATAGTGGGTTCATGCCTCCATTAAATCTGGGATCGTGACAGGTTCTAAGGTTGTGGATGTCTTGTTGCTACTAGGGATAAAACATTGATGCTTTGTCTAAGGATATTTGTGTTGATTACATTACGCACCATACTTAATGCAATTATCTGTTGTTACAACTTAATACCGGAAGGGATTCGGATGATAACCTGAAGGTGGATTATTTAGGCATAGATGCATGCTGGAGAGCGGTCTATGTAATTTGTCGTAATGCCCTGATTAAATCACATAGTAATCATCGTTGATATGTATTGAATCTTTATTTGTCAATTTCTCACCTGTAATTTGTTCACCCGACATGTTAGTTATCTTATTGGAGAGACACCACTAGTGAATGTGGACCCGGTCCATTCTTTACATCTGAATACATTCTCTTTGCTTTTCTTGTTCTTTGCAAACAAACACCATCTTCCACTCGATACACTTAATCCTTTGTTTTCAGCAAGCCGGTGAAATTGACAACCTCACCATTACGTTGGGGCAAAGTACTTTGATTGTGTTGTGCAGGTTCCACGTTGGCGCCGGTTTCACTGGTGTTGCGCCGCACTACATTCCTCCACCAACAACCTTCATGTGCTTCTTGGCTCCTACTAGTTCGATAACCTTGGTTTCATACTGAGGGAAACTTGCTTCTATACGCATCATACCTTCCACTTGGGGTTCCCAACGGACGTGTGCATCTACGCGTATCACTACCACATTGGCCTTGCCGGGGTGATAGTGAATCTCTAGATCATAATCCTTGATTAACTCGATCCATCTTCTGTGCCTCATGTTTAGCTCCTTCTGGGTGAAGATATACTTCAAACTCTTGTGATCCGAGTAGATCTCTCATTGATTACCCATGAGGTAATGACGCCACACTTTCAGGGCTAACACAACTGCTGCGAGCTCTAGGTCGTGGGTTGGGTAATTCTGCTCATGTTGCTTCAGTTGCCTAGGCAGATATGAGATCACTTTGCCTTCTTGCATCAACACACATCCAAGACCAATCTTGGAGGCATCACAGTACACGTCAAATGGTTTGGTGATGTCCGGCATGATCAATATTGGGGTTGTGGTTAGTCTGCTCTTGAGTTTATGGAAACTCTATTCACATTTATCATTCCATTCAAACTTCTTGTCCTTCTTCAACAGTTGAGTTGGGTCTTGCGATGCTTGAGAATCCTTCAACAAATCTGCGGTAGTATTCCGCTAATCCGAGAAATGCACGGACTTCAGTCTGAGTGGTTGGGCTTGCCATTCTGCAACGGTCTTGATCTTTGCGGGGTCCACGGCAATTCCTCCTGCAAACAAGATGTGTCCCAGGAATCCTACTTCCTTCAACCAAAACTCACACTTGGTGAACTTGGCGTACAACTTGTGCTGTCTAAGGGTTTCTAGGATGATCTCCAGGTGTTGCTCATGTTCCTCCTCGGACTTGGAGTAGATTAGGATATCGTCGATGAAGACAACGACAAACTTGTCCAAGAAGTTCATGAAGATCTTGTTCATGAGGTTCATGAAGTAAGCAGGGGCATTGGTCAATCCAAATGACATGACGTTGTACTCATACAATCCATATCTGGTGGTGAAGGCCATCTTTGGGATATCCGTGGCACGGATCTTCAGCTGATGATAACCAGTCCTAAGATCAATCTTAGAGAACACGGTGGCACCGGTCAACTGGTCAAACAGGTCTTCTATCTTTGGCAAGGGGTACTTGTTCTTGATGGTGACATCGTTAAGCCTACGGTAATCCGTACATAAACGAGTGGCACCGTCCTTTTTATCCACAAACAAAACTGGCGATCTCCAGGGTGACGCACTTGGTCTAATCAAACCTTTCTCTAGCATATCATCCAGTTGCTTCTTGACTCCACTAACTGCGGGGTTCATCTGTAAGCTCTGGGCTATGGGTCCTGTTCCAGGGATTAACTCAATGATAAACTCGATATCCCAATCTGGGGGCATACCGGGTAGATCATCAGGGAAACACATCGGGGTATATACAGACGACCACTGATCGGTCCAAGGTGGGCTTGGCTAAACTCTGGTTACAAGTGAACTTTCTGGGCAGCCTTTCAAATATGTGCTCAACTAACACTCCGGTGCTACTAGTCATGGTGATGGCCTTCTTGGCACAATCTATCAGTCCATGATGCTTGGACATCCAATCCATGCCCAGTACCACTTCCAAACCCTTTGTTCCCAGAACAATCAAATTTGCATAAAAATCTATTTCATGTATTCTGATAGGCACATCTTTGCAAATTTTTCTAGCTTTTGTAGTTGAACCGGGTATTTGAACTATCATGACATTCTTCAAACTGATGGGTTGAATCTTAATAGTGCATGCAAAATCCTCAGTGACAAATGAATGCGATGCTCCAGAATCAAAAAACACTCTTGCAGGTACTGAGTTAACAGAGAACATACCCAGCACGACATCGGGCGCTTCCTGGGCTTCTTCCGCACTCATGTGAAAGAGGCGGCCGCTGCGGTTGTTGGGGTTGTTGGGGGTGAATTTCTTGCCGGTGGAGACACGGCGTTGCTGCTGAGCAGGTGCAGCGGTGTTGGGGGCAGTCTTTGCCAACCTTTTGGGGCACTCGTTCGAGTAGTGTCCCGCTATTCCACACTCATAGCAGGTGATGGTGGACTTGTCCTTGGGGGCGACGGGAACAGCGTTGCTCCCAGTCCTTGGAGCAGTGTTGGTGTTGTTGTTGTTGGCGGAGGCTCTCATCGGAGCGCGGTTGAAGTTGTTGTTGTGGTGGACATAGGAGTTGTTGTTGCTGTTGCTGTGGTGGTGGCCTCCTGGCCTGGGTTTCCTCCACTCCGGTTCTGAAAACCGGGCGTGACATCTGCGTCGGTGGCTTGTTGTTTCTAGGGGCTAACCCTCCGCTTGAGCTGGGGCGATACCTCGGGGTATTGCTGGGCCCACTCTGGTGCATCATGCGGCGCTTGCGGTTCTCGTTGGCTTGGTTCAGCTTGCCCTCCATCTGGATGACGGAGTCAACAAGGGCTTCGAGGTTAGCAATAGGGATGTTGACCAGCACCGTCTGCATCTCATCATGCAGACCGTTCAAGAACCTCTCTTTCCTCTTCTCGGTGGTATCAGTCTCATCCGGGGCGTACCTTGACAAGGTGAGGAACCTGTCGCGGTATTCCACCATGGTCATTCTGCCCTGTTTGAGTTCACGGAACTCGTCCCTCATCTTTTTAATCAGGCCCGGGGGCACGTGGTACTTGCTAAACTTGAGCTTGAAGTCTGCGCAAGTCATCATTTGCCCTGCATTCAATGCGCGGGCACTCGTCCACCAGAGCACGTCGGTCTGCCAAGTAGTGCGTAGCGAACAACACCTTATCATTGGCCTCCACTACGGCCACTTCAAGATTGTTCTCCATTGTCTGGAGCCAATCGTCAGCGTCAAGGGGTTCCTCATTCTTGCTAAACACCGGTGGGTTGGTGTTCTGGAAGTTCTTCAGCTTGGAGCCGGATGATCATGGTTTCCGTGGCCTTGGTTGTTCGAGCGATCTGCTGCATCTGACGATGCGCCTTCAGCTCGTTCAGCCTCTGCATGCCGCCCATCATAATCGCAGCATTGGCATCAGTGCATCCTGATTGGCGCCGCGAGTTGGAGGGGCCATCTGAACATGGAGATAGATCATGAGACGAGAGGGAACTTTCTATGGCTTATTTTGGGTAAAGTTCAAAGTTTAAAACTTGAGCTCTTGACATGTTGAAATTAAACACACTTTTATTTCATTCATGAAGCAAACATTACAAGCTAACACACCGGAGGGTTTGAAGAACCCTTTCACCAAGCTACGATACAAAGGACCGGTACAACTCACACCTACGCAAGGTGCTCAAGTGAACTACTCTTCATCAACATTGATCGGGAAGGTATCATCCATCCCGGCTTCCAGGTGCTCATGGCCATCCTCATAGGGGTAGAAGGCCAGATCATCATCCTCCTCCTCCTCATAGTCGTTGTCGTTGCTCACGTAGGAGTAGCCATCTCCCTGGATGTCTTCTCCTTCTCCTTCTCTCTCGAGGTCCTTGAGATGGTCCTCCTGGGTCTTGATGGTCTCCTTCAGTGAGGCGATCTTGGCGCGGAGGCGAGAGATGGTGTAGTCCTTCTTCGCGTTCTCACGGCGAAGAGTCCTGCGCTCCTTGGCGATGATCTTGATGGTCTCATCCTTCTGAGCCATCTGGAGGTGGGTGTAGTTGGCGTAGGCGCGGGAGTTGTCGAGCTGCATGTAGGTCTCGCACATCATGTAGTCTGTGTGGTCCACATGGTGCTTCAACTCAGGGTGAGTTGCGAGATCCATCGGTGCTCCCATGGAGTCATGCCTGGCCAGGTGGAAGAAGCGGGTTCCCCGAATCCGGGGCAGCTCCCGCCCACACAGACGGGTGAGTGCTTCCCTCATGGCGCGAGCAAGTCCGTCCGCCCAGTTGTTCTCCCTTAAGGAGAACTGGATCCTGTCAGTCATGGGTGGGTCCAGCTTTCCGCGCAGGTCAGTGATGATGACCCACTGCAGCTGTCCTCCGGGCTGGTCGTTGACCTGACCCCCGAAGAACTCCGGGAACGGGCGCCCGAGGAACATGGATAGCTCCGTCAGGTCCTGCTCGAACACTAGGCCTCCCCCATTGCCTAGCTGGTAAAACTCGGTCTGGGTGAACTGCTCCATCTGTAGAGGACATGGATGAGTAAGTTAGAGAAGTGCAAGTGTTCAAAATTTTAAGTAGCTTATAATGAAAAGCATGAACTTGGGAATTTGAAAAAGATCTCAAAGATAAGAGTGTGAATATGTTTTCATAACTATTCACTTCATTAGTTTGGTAACTAAGCTTTTCAGACGTCCATTCTAAACTAGGGTCTTCTAAGGTCAAACAATGGCTCTGATACCAACTTGTCAACACCCGGATTTTTAAGTCCAGATGCCTATTATGCCATACATCGCAATCCCAGGAAGATTATTGTTGCGAGACATAACAGTTGAATATCATAGAGTCATCATTTATTACAACACATAATTGTCTTACATCAATAGATCACATGATCCAATATTACACAAATAGTTGATCTAAGGATCAACGATCATAAGTAGCGGAAGCGAAGTAGTAGGTGGACTATCTATTCCACAGGCCAACGCTTGACGTTAGAAGAACTCCTAGTTATGGTAGACGTCCTGCTGGGCGTCATCTTCTCTGCTCCTCTCATAGTCTGGCATTTGAATAGCCAGGGACACAGCCATGAGTACTTTAAGTACTCAAACTAATACTAATGTAAGTACTTATCAATTTTAAGGGGTGCTAAGCTCTAGGTTCATTTGCATAAAGCCAAGTTTAGTTCATAAACATTTAGTAAAGATGCTTCATTTGCTAGACTAACTCAAGTGGGAACATTAGTGTCATTCCCACAACTTAGTTGTGTTTCAAAATCAAGTCACCATTCCATTCACCATTCCTTTTTAAGAAAAGTTCTGACGACGGAACAGTATGGCCTTTCCAATCGTCCGTAACTATGGACACGGCTATTCGAATAGGTTTAACACTCTGCAGAGGTTGTACTCTTGTGCCACAACTTTTGATTACATCCGTCGAGGATAACCCTGAATCATCGTAACTCAGTACGCGGATCATCAACCATAACCTTTCACTTAAATAACCTAGTATAGGCACCTCTCCCCATGAGCTTGGCCTCACGGTGAAAACAAACCGTCAACCCGGGAACTGCACAGGGCTTGGGTCGTACATTCACATCATTTCACTTTCAACGGAGGCAGCCTCGGCATAACCCCTATGATGCTTGTTTAGAGGGAACCCATACTAAACTATATAAGCTTCTAGTTAAGCCCTACCCATAATCAGGTATTGTGGGGGTACTTGTATAATTGGAAGGGTATCGCATCCGAACCCAATCATCAGTTTTCACAAATATTCACCAAGTCATTCAAGTCACATTCACCTTCAAAATCTTTCGAAGTCATTTCATTTCACATTGTTCCCATCTAGAGTAGTCAATTTTATTTCTTTAGCAATAGCAACCAGTCATGAGGGGTGCTATCTAGCTTTGTTTTCTTAGGCTAAATTGGATACTCTTGTTCTTATTCTAGACCAAGTGAATCATGAATCAAAAAGGAAACTTTGAAATACAATAAGTAAAATAATTGTAAGGTAAAAACATGTGATAGGATCATTAAGCATAAAGTAACATGTAATGATGCCTTGCTCATGAAGAGCTTTGCATTAGGGTGGCTTGCAAGAATATTAGCTTGCCTTGAGCGGGGTAGTGATCAAAGTTCTCTTCCTCCTCCTGAGAGTAGCCCTCCTCCTCCTGGTATTCCTCGGTACTAGCGTCTATACACGAATACGAGGTATACAATCACCACACAAACTTAACATGCTAACTAAAACACACCAAAGGTTCACACAAGCATATGCTAGCATCACATCTTTATTAGCATGGTGATTTGCTTTGTTTCATATTTAAAGAAAAATAATTTCCTCTCATTATAAATATTGATTAGTATTTCTATTTATTTCTTTGGAGAAATAATTTCCTCTCATTGCGTCTTATTAAGATTTAATCTCCTCAAATAATAAGATATGAATATATGTTGACCAAGGTCAACACTTCATATTTATTATTTGGAGTATGATTTAAATGAGTTGCTACACCTCATGCCTTTTAATAATAGCATGGTAATGATTTAATATCACTAAGTAATAAAATATGAGGTTCATTAGACCAAGGTCATTACCTCTTATTGAATTACTTAGGATCAAGATTTAAATGAGAGAGTAACTCTCATACTATTTAAATAAATAAGTTGAAATGCTTTAAATGCACTAGAAATGGCCACATAGCCATTATGTTACTCTAGTCCATGATCATATGAAGTACTCATGTCATATTTTTGCATAATCATGTAGAGTGTTTGAATTATGATTTATGAGAGTTGGAATTAACTCAAAATCAATTATGGTTGAATTTTAAATAATGTTTGATGTTTGAAAAGGCCCTGCCTTGTTATTTTTACTATTTGAATTCTACAGTGAATCTGAGGGTGAGGCCAGTGGGGTTGTTTAGATAATTCCACAAGCTTTCCAAATATATAAAATTTGCTGGATTTAGTTCAGTAGATTTGAAACTATTCAAATTTGAAAACAGTGCCAGTATTGAAATTCTAAAAAATCCAGAAATTTGAATTCAAAAGAATGGGCCTAGGCGGGAAAGAAGCTGGGCCGCAGCGGGGGAGAGAAGTTGGGCCAACCCATCTGCGCGTCTCACGCGAGTGGGCTGCCTGACAGAGGGGCCCGCTGTCAGCGGCTAACTTAACGCGAAACGGTACGAGGGACAGGAGGCGTTGGATTAGAACGCGATCATGCGGTGGACGAGCATCGTCGTCTCCGACGAGATGCCGTGGTTCTGGCGGCGAGCCTAGGGGGTGATACGTCTCCAACGTATCTATAATTTCTGATGTTCCATGCTTGTTTTATGACAACACTTACATGTTTTGTTCACACTTTATATCGTTTTGATGCATTTTCCGGAACTAACCTATTGACGAGATGCCGAAGTGCAGTTCTGTTTTCTTGTTTTTGGTTTCATAAATCCTAGTAAGGAAATATTCTCGGAATTGGACGAAATCAAGGCCCATGATCTTATATTTCCACGAAGCTTCCGAACACCGAAGAGGGACCGGAGGGGAGGCCCGGGGCCCCACACGCCATGGCGGCGCGGCCGGAGGGGGGGCGCCCCTTGTGTGGGCCCCCAGACCCTTCCGACTCCGACTCTTCGCCTATATAAGCCTCCTGACCTAAATCCTCGACACGGAAAAGCCACGATACGAGAAAAGTTCCGAGCCGCCATCGCGAAGCCAAGATTCGGGGGACAGAAGTCTGTTCGGCACGCGCGCCGGGACGGGGAAGTGCCCCAGAAGGCATCTCCATCGACACCACCATCTCCATCAACGCTGCTCCCATGATGAGGAGGAGTAGTTCTCCCGAGGCTAAGGGCTCTACCGGTAGCTATGTGGTTAATCTCTCTCTCTGTACCCCAATACAATGATCTCATGAATTGCTTTGCATGATTGAGATCCATATGATGAGCTTTGTATCGCTATTAATCTATGTGCTACTCATGTGATGTTATTAAAGTAGTCTATTCCTCCTTCATGGTGTAAAGGTGACAGTGTGTGTGCATCGTGTAGTTCTTGGCATAGGTTATGATCATAATCTCTTGTAGATTATGGAGTTAATTATCACTATGATAGTATTGATGTGATCTATTCCCCTTCATAGTGTAATGGTGACAGTGTGTATGCTATGTTAGTTCTCGGTTTAAATTGCAAAGATCTATTATGCTCTAAGGTTACTTAAATATGAATGCTGAATGTTGTGGCACTTGTTAACTCCGGCTTGAGGGAGCTCTTGTAGCCCTACACAATGAATGGTGTTTGTCATCCAACAAGAGCATATGTAGCACAAGTGAGGAGAAGTTATTTATTTATTATGTGATCAATGTTGAGAGTGTCCACTAGTGAAAGTATGATCCCTAGGCCTTGTTTCCAAATCTGCAAACATCGCTTTTCTGTTTCTGCATCTTTACTTCTGCAATATTACCATCATCTATACCACCTGCGTTTACTATCTCTTCGCCGAACTAGTGCGCCTATACATCTGACAAGTGTATTAGGTGTGTTGGGGACACAAGAGACTTCTTGTATCTTAATTGCAGGTTTGCTTGAGAGGACTATCTTTGACCTCTACCTCCCTGAGTTCGATAAACCTTGGGTGATTCATTTAAGGGAAACTTGTTGCTGTTCTACAAACCTCTGCTCTTGGAGGCCCAACACTGTCTACAAGAATAGAAGTACCCGTAGACATCAACTTTCATTAGTTTTGAGTTTTTCCAATTTACGTGCGTGATCCTCAGATATGTACGCAACTTTCATTAGTTTTGAGTTTTTCCGTTTGAGCAAGTTAAGTGCCTCTGTAAAATTCGTCTTTACGGACTGTTCTGTTTGACAGATTCTGCCTTTTATTTCGCATTGCCTCTTTTGATATGTTGAATAGATTTCTTTGTTCCATTAACTTTCAGTACCTTTGTGCAATGTCCAGAAGTGTTAAGAATGATTGTGTCACCTCTGAACATATGAATTTTTTATTATGCACTAACCCTCTAATGAGTTTGCTTGAAGTTTGGTGTGGAGGAAGTTTTCAAGGGTCAAGAGAAGAGGATGATATAATATGATCAAGAAGAGTGAAAAGTCTAAGCTTGGGGATGCCCCGGTGGTTCATCCCTCCATATTTTAAGAAGACTCAAGCATCTAAGCTTGGGGATGCCCAAGGCATCCCCTTCTTCATCGACAACTTATCAGGTCACTTCTAGTGAATCTATATTTTTATTCCGTCACATCTTATGTACTTTACTTGGAGCGTCTCTGTGCTTTTATTTTCGTTTTGTTATTTTCATTCTATGAATAAATTCATGCTCATGTGGGAGAGAGACACGCTCCGCTTTTCATATGAACACTAGTGTTCTTCATTCTTACTTTTAATGTTCAAGGGCGAAAGTTGATCGCTTCACTTGTTGCTATTTGGTTGGAGTCAGAAAATGCTTCATATAGTTTGGAATAACTGGGCAATTGTTTTGAGCTCTCATAGATCATGTTTAAGCTTTTGCATCATGTAGTTTAATCTATTAATGGAGAACTACCGTAGAGCTTGTTAAAATTTGGTTTCCATGATTGGTCTCTCTAAGTCTAGATATTTTTTGGTAAAGTGTTTGAACAACAAGGAAGACAGTGTAGAGTCTTATAATGCTTGCAATATGTTCTTGTGTAAGTTTTTTGTATTGTTCATACTTGTGTTTGCTTCAAACAACCTTGCTAGCCGAAACCTTGTACCGAGAGGAAATGCTTCTCGTGCATCCAAACACCTTGAGCCAAAATCCATGCCATTTGTGTCCACCATATCTACCTACTATGTGGTATTTTTTATGCCATTCCAAAGTAAATTACTTGAGTGCTACCTTTAAAATTTCATTCCTTTATCTTTGCAATATATAGCTCATGGGACAAATAGCTTAAAAACTATTTTGGTGATGAATATGTAGTTATGTGTCTTAGTTCTTATAAGTTGCTTGTTGAGTGGTAACCATGTTTCTGGGGACGCCATCAACTTTTTTACTTTTGTTGGATATCATGTGAGATGCTATGCATGTTCGTCTTGTCAGTAAGGGTGATTTTCATGATCAAATTGTTTGAGTATGCATATTGTTAGAGAAGAACATTGGGCCGCTAACCAAAGCCATGTATCATGGTGGAAGTTTTCAGTTTGGACATACAACCTCACTCTCTTATGAGAATATTATTTGTTGTTGAATGCTTATGCATTAAAAGAGGAGTCCATTATCTGTTGTATGTTGTCCCGGTATGGATGTCCTAAGTTGAGATCTATTAAAAACGAGAAATCAAATGCAATTGATCTCCTAGGACCTTTGTACAGGCGGCATAGAGGTACCCCTTTGTGACACTTGGTTGAAACATATGCCATGCAATGATAATCCGTGTTAATCCAAGCTAATTAGGACAAGGTGCGAGGCACTATTAGTACTCTATGCATGAGGCTTGCAACTTGTAGGAAGTATTATGCATAGCACATATGAATTATTACTACCGTTGACAAAATTGTTTCTATGTTTTCAAAACAAAAGCTCTAGCACAAAAATAGTAATCCATGCTTCCCTCTGCGAAGGGCCATTCTTTTACTTTATGTTGAGTCAGTTTACCTACTTCTTTCTATCTTAGAAGCAAACACTTGTGTTAACTGTGTACATTGATTCTTACATGATTACTTATTGCACTTGTTATATTACTCTATGTTGATGAATATCCATGAGATATACATGTTACAAGTTGAAAGCAATTGCTGAAACTTAATCATCCTTTGTGTTGCTTCAATGCATTCTACTTTGAATCTATTGCTTATGAGTTAGCTCTTATGCAAGTCTTGTTGATACTTGTCTTGAAAGTACTATTCATGAAAAGTTTTGCTATATGATTCATTTGTTTAGTCATCATCTTTTGTTAGCAATCTTTTGCTTCAGATCACTCCATCCATCTCATATGCTTTACAATAATGTTGATCAAGATTATGTTGGTAGCATGTCACTTCAGAAATTATTTGTTGTTATCGTTTACCTACTCGAGGGCGAGTAGGAACTAAGCTTGGGGATGCTTGATGTCTACGGGTACTTCTATTCTTGTAGACAGTGTTGGGCCTCAAGAGCAGAGGTTTGTAGAACAGCAGTTTCCCTTAAGTGAATCACCCAAGGTTTATCGAACTCAGGGAGGTAGAGGTCAAAGATAGTCCTCTCAACCAACCCTGCAATTAAGATACAAGAAGTCTCTTGTGTCCCCAACACACCTAATACACTTGTCAGATGTATAGGCGCACTAGTTCGGCGAAGAGATAGTAAAACACAGGTGGTATAGATGATGGTAATATTGCAGGAAGTAAAGATGCAGTAAAACAGTAAACAAGCGATGTTTGCGGTATTTGGAAACAAGGCCTAGGGATCATACTTTCACTAGTGGACACTCTCAACATTGATCACATAATAAATAAATAACTTCTCCTCACTTGTGCTACATATGCTCTTGTTGGATGACAAACACATTCATTGTGTAGGGCTACAAGAGCTCCCTCAAGCCGGAGTTAACAAGCGCCACAACATTCAACATTCATATTTAAGTAACCTTAGAGCATAATAGATCTTTGCAATTTAAACCGAGACTAACATAGCATACACACTGTCACCATTACACTATGAAGGGGGAATAGATCACATCAATACTATCATAGTGATAATTAACTCCATAATCTACAAGAGATTATGATCATAACCTACGCCAAGAACTACACGTGTCACCTTTACACCATGAAGGAGGAATAGACTACTTTAATAACATCACATGAGTAGCACATAGATTAATAGCGATACAAAGCTCATCATATGGATCTCAATCATGCAAAGCAATTCATGAGATCATTGTATTGGGGTACAGAGAGAGATTAACCACATAGCTACCGGTAGAGCCCTTAGCCTCGAGGGGGAACTACTCCCCTCATCATGGGAGCACGGCGTTGATGGAGATGGCGGTGGTGTCGATGGAGATGCCTTCGGGAGCACCCGTCCCGGCGGCCGCAGAGACTTATGTCCCCGAATCTTGGCTTCGCGATGGCCGGCTGGAACTTTTCTCGTATCGTGGCTTTTCCGTGTCGAGGATTTAGGTCGGGGAGGCTTATAGGCGAAGAGCGGAGTCGGAAGGGTTGGGGCCCACACAGTAAGGGCGCCCCCCTCTGGCCGCCATGGCTGTGGGCCTGGGCCTCCCCTGGTCCCTCTTCGGTGTTGGAAGCTTCGTGGAAATATAAGATCATGGGCCTTGATTTCGTCCAATTCGAGAATATTTCCTTACTAGGATTTCGAAACCAAAAACAGCGAAACAGGCACTTCGGCATCTCGTCAATAGGTTAGTTCCGGAAAATGCATCAAAACGATATAAAGTGTGAACAAAACATGTAAGTGTTGTCATAAAACAAGCATGGAACATCAGAAATTATAGATAAGTTGGAGACGTATCAGGGGGTCGGAGGGCCTACCGGCGTTCCCACGGTCGACGGCGAGGTGCGCGGCGACGTTGGTGATGACGACGAGGCGACTGGTACAAGTGGTGAGGCGTGGGGAAGCTCCAATTGACGACGGCGACCTCCGTGTACTGGCGGCCTCCGGCTTCAAATTGGGGCAACTCCGGCAAGGTGCTGATTAATTGGTGGTTCGTGGAGAAGCAGAGATGGGAGGAGAGTGAGGTGCTGTGAAGAATTTGGGCGCGGGGCTGCTCTATTTATAGCGGAGGAGGTGACTGGCGGGTGCCGAGAGAGGTCAAGCATGGCGTGGCGTCTCCGGCGTGCGAAAGGGCAAGGTAAGGACGGCAATCGATGGGCGACGGCATGGCGATGCTCAACGTCTAGCTGGCGCAGAAAAAGGGTGACAAGATCACTCGGGCGCGTGCTAATCATGTCGCGGTACTGGCGGGCTCTCTCCGGCGAGGACGACGGCGACGTTGCTTCTGCGCGCCAATGAGCATGTCTAGGAGCTAGAGGGGAGGGAGACGTTACTCGACGCAGAGGTAGGCTTGCAAGGGAGGACTGAGGAGATGGGTCGAGCCCCTGCTCTGGCGCGTCCAGTGCGCGCTCACCGCGCAGCTGGCATGGTTCTGGGCATGCTGGGCGTGTCTGGCTCGGCCAATGCTGGCCTCGCGCGAGCTTGGGCCGTGCGGCGTGATGATCAGTGCTGCTCGGAGATGCTCCAGGACAAGGTGAGAGAGAGAGGGGAGGCTCAGAGTGATCAAGTGCTTGAGGGCCGGCATGGTGCACGGCATGGATAGTTTTTGCAATCAGCAAGAGCAAGTACATGTGATGATGCAGGAGGTGTAGAGGAGTGATGATCACATCTGATCATGCAAGGTTTAGTCAAAAATCTGATGTGTAAAAGCATGTGTTGCATTTGCAAAATGCTGCCTGCAAGGTGTTCGACACAATGGCCGCATGAAGATTATTTTTGAATTTTTCAAATCTTTTTGGTGGAATGTATTTGAATATTAAATGGAGGAGAATGGTGGTGGTGGTGTGCATTTTAGTGCTAGTTTGCAAGTTTTCAAAATTGAGGTGATCTTCACTTTGTTTTATGGTTGCATCTTGCCTCAATTACCATGGTCAAACTAGGCAGAGTCAACACTCATGGTCAACACCAAAAATGTTCAACTTGACAAGGTCTTGGATGAGGTGGAAGAAAGTGAGGGGTTTTAGTTTAGAAATCTTCTAATCCAGGGGCTCAAAGTGAGCAACATTTTATAAAGTCCACTTTTGACCATTATCATATGTAAGTGGAATTTGAATTTTTCTTTGATTTGATTCTACTTTCTTTGATGCATTTGTGTTTGTTATTGATATATAAGTGTTTCACCAACAAAAGAGCAAGCAAAGGTGTCCTTGGTTATGGTTTTGCATAATTGGCCAAAGTTGTATGTGAGTGAATAGTGCAATATTTCATTTCTTTTATTTTTCTCTATATGGGGTTCTAGGATCATGCATTAAGGTGTAAGCTCACTTGATCAACAATAAACACTCACCATGGCAAAATGCACACAAGAAAAATACACACTATGCATAATACTATATGTGGCACTAGATGCATAAATAAAGTTTTTGTTAATTGCAAATTTTGAGTATTTGAAATTCTTCTCTCTTTATTTATTATTGTTGAAACTTGGGATGTTACATGTTCGTTTCAGGATATTAAAATTCTCATGTTAGCTTTTACTCCATCCGTTTAAAAATAGATGTCTTACTTTGTCAAAGTAAGACATCTATTTTTAGATGGAAGAAGTAAATAACTTTCCAAAAGGATAGGAGTGAAGCTTTGTGGTAACTTTCGTCCGCTTCATGCTCCGTTTGACACGGCGGGCGGGACGCATCTGGTTCACAGCTATATATGTGAAAGTTTATCAGATCATAACTGGGGAGATACGGTATACCAAGTGCAGAAGTGAGTGAGTGAGGTAGGAGTGACATCAAAACGGCAACGAAATTAAAGCGTTGCATGAAACTCGTCTGTCGTTTGTGCTCCCGGCTGGCGTCAAGGTGCACTCCACGTCTCCAAGAAACTCTGCTTGACACTTGTTGCTCGATGCAGAAAAACTCCATCCAACTTTACATCTTCGTGTTCCGCACAAAAAAAAACTTTATCTCTTTGTCATGCGCTAGACTAGTACCAATCTGCGCGAAATTTTCTCTGCCTATTCTACTTGCGGGAAATCCCGGCCGACATCTTTAGTCACTTTCCAGTGCTACCTCGGTAGCTATCCCTTAATTCATCTTTATAGGGAGAACTCGAGCAGGAGCAATCGCAGTGTGAGACTGAGTGTGTGACAGCGGGAAGAAAATGAGAGGAGGTTGTTGTTGTCGACGACTCGAAAGAAAGTGTGAAGAAATCGAGCTGAGTCAATGGCGAGTGACAAAGAAAGGCAGGTCTCCAAAGTCTTGCATTAAATTCTGTTTGTTCTATTCTCCATTTGTCATTTCCGGGCGCTTCAAGAAACTTTGTTTGACGATTATAGCCTACGATTGTTGGAAAGGGCTTCTCTACAGTTTGTTCAGTCTAAACGTGAGAGGAAATGCTAAAATATATAGCCTAGTTCCTACAGTTTGAACTTTTAAAATACTTGACAAGTGCATCAATCTAACAGTGCTAAACCAGGGAGTTATGTCTAATGTTACCATTAAGGATGCTAAATAAATGTTTTATAAAATCATAACAAAATCTTTGCATGTCATGTTATTGCATAGTTAACTGCAGAAAAGACCGATACATCAAGGCCGGTATCCATATAATAAACTCTAACAAGTAATGGTCAAATCCACTCTAGCCGATATACTTGCCAACGCAACAAAAAAAATCCAACCTCACAAACACTGCACCACGAAAAACCCGCTCCGTCGAAACTAGTTGGCCTCCAACCATTGCCCGAGAGAAGAAATTGTGGCTGCTATAAGAGGAGTAGATAATGACTCGCCTGTGGAGGTAAATACACAAGCACACCGCAATCATGCTTCGAATGTTTTGTCTAACCCGCCAACACCCAACACCACAAGTTCGATGGCGACGTATTTGCCCACACGACACGATATCAATGCTCTCAAAGCTCCTGGACTCTTAGGGCCGCTGCTTCGTCTACTCGCCGCTCCACATTTTGGGATGGTTGTCCCGAGATGCTACCGCTCACCACTGATCTGAAAAGCTACACGACCAAACTACTTGCATCCCAAGTTGCACAAGGCACCCCTCCTGTAAATTAAAACACAACAAGGGCTAAGACCGTTCTGTACCGTTTCGGAGCTTAATTACAAAGGGGTACAGAGTGATCTTATCGCTTAATGTGCTTGAGTTTGCAGAGCGGGGCTCGACCATGAGGGATCAGTGGTCCTTGAATTTCTTCTGAGGAAGAGTGATACAAATGTTCCAGCCATGGCGGATTTGGAATGAAAGAGCTGATGTCAAAAGAAACTTGTTGGTGCAGATGGTGGGAACGGAGAAAAAATAAGCGTGACGAACCGGTTCAGATACCGGCAAGGAGTTCATACGCAATACTTGTTATGGGGCTAAATTTTCCAAGACTTGTAAGAAAAAATCCGGTATCAGACGCCCTGGTTGGGGAAAAACCTGAGGGTTTTGTTAAACTAAATATTGATGCGGCCTTTTGAAATGCTGATTTTATAGGTGAGCAGTCTTGCCAGACTACCGAGGTACATTTATCAGTAGTTCTTGGTGCGGTATACCCAATATTGTTGATGCGGCCAACGCAAAAGCTAGAGCTCTTCGAGATGGTCTTCTACTCGAAGGGCAGGTGGGATGCAATCATGTAATAGATTGGTGATGAATAGTGAGTGTATGGAAGTGATCGAAGCAATGCAAGATGGAGGTAATTCAATAGGACGTGCTGCACAGGAGTGCTCCTTTTTAGTTAAAGGTTTTACTAGTGTTAAATTTGCTCATTGTCCCAAGGAAAAGCAACTTTGTGGCCTATATGTTGGCTTGTAATGCGGAGGGACCTCATTCAATTGTTTAGCATAAGAATCTACCTGATTTTTTTATTAGCTATTTGGCAAACAATGTAAGTTTAATCAATAATCAATGAAGGTGCCGCGGTGGCTTTCCCTCATAAAAGAAAAAGGAGAATCCCTCAGGTTAGATGGTGGTGTAGTCTAGGTTGTTTTGACCTTTTATTTGAGACTACCTGAGATAATTTAAAGGCTATACGTCGTCTGGTTATGCAGACTATGTGTGAATTCTGGTTAGTTGTATCGATTCGTGTAAGTTAGTAAGTAACAAACGCCACTTTATCGGAAAAAAGTGATCGACAAAGTGTGAAAAGAATAGAGAAATAACAAGCTCATTGAATAGTTGAAATAGCGGGCAAATACCTTGCGTGCATTCTACTTGATTCCGTGACGAAATATGGTCAAAGCCAGACCAAAAAAAAGCAAAGGAGGCTGTCTGGTATCGTAATCATGCCATGTAGATTTCCACTGTCTGCAACTGAGATCCTTGCTTTGTTTCTATCTTAAATTTACTTCAAACGCGGCAGTGATTATGAGCGAGATCACAGTGATTGTTTTCATTTGAGGTAAAGTAACAGAGTATAGATTATACATTGTACTTGAAGAAAACATGATTTGAGCTGCAGAAATAGATCACGATGATTTAAGATTGAGGAACGCGGATTGATACATGCGCACTATATATCCAGTGTAAATTGTATTGTCCACTAAGAGACGTCCCTTTTTTTAGTTAAGCAATGTGACGCTGACACCTGCATATTTTTGTTGGAGTGAGTGGTGTTCCACCTCTTACCTAACCCCTCCCACCCCCGTGCGGTGGCGCTCCGCGCCGCACCAGGGTGCTCAACCGGTGGCCGTCCTCCCTCTCTCCCCCGTGCTCATCCCCGCCCGCCGCCGCTGCCGGAGGCGCCGCCGGGCAAAGCCCGTTTGGCGTGGTGGCGGCGGCGGGTCTCCTCAGTCGCCGGCATGGTTTCGCAGCGGCGGCGCCCGCTCCGGCCATCTAAGGCACTGCTGGAGACGGCGGTGGCGGCCAGGGCCCCTCGGCGATCTCCGACGGCGGACGGCCATGGTTGCGGGTAGGCGGGCCAGATCTGAGCCCATCTGGGCTTGGTCGGGCTAGGTATACATGCATCTCTGGCGTCCCTGTTGGTTGTCGGCGGTGCTCCTGGGTCTGATCTGCAGCATGAGGAAGCTTGGGCGGTGGCGGTCTCCTCTTTCGTCGGAGGGGATCGGCCAGTTTCGTGGCTATTTTGGCGGGTCTCGCGATTCGTCATCTAGTCCCCAACGGCGAGACGTGGCTGCCGGTGAAAACCGGCCTTGACTGCAGTCATGGCGGACGATGGCGGCGCCTGTTCGTCGCATCCTTGTTGAAGGCATTGTTCCTGCAGCTGCGTTAGTCCCTGACGGCGGCGTGGCTGCCGGTGAAAACCGGTCTTGACTGCAGTCACGGCGGACGATGGCGGCGCCTGTTCGTCGTATCCTTGTTGAAGGCATTGTTCCTGCAGCTACATTCGTCTGGGCTGCTCCGGGGGAAACCCCAGACTCGGGTCTCCCGGATCGAACGATGGCGGCGCGCAACGCCGTTCTCCCCGTTGGGGTATCATTTTTGGAGCAGACAATGGATGGCGGTGGTGCTGAGGTGGAGCGGTGTGCTTTTGCTGTGTCGGCGTCGTCGAGTCGTCATGGCATGGTGCAGTGGTGTCTCGGGACGGATGCAGTGTGATGGACACGCGGGATGGTGGAGTCGTCTGGCACCGTGGCGGCATCGATGACAGGCCTGGCATGGTCAATGCGATGATCTCTCTTGAAGATGGAGTCGAGGAAGACTGTGGTAGCAACTCCTACGGCGTGGGCGTTGGCGTATGGTGAGAGTCTGCTTGACTGGATGTGCTTCTCATCTGCTATTGGGCGGCATGGGAAGGCATTTGATTTTGGATGATATGAGTTGGTGAATTGTCACCCCCTTCATCCCTCTGTAGGTTTAGCGAGGTGGCTTCGAGTTTTGATCTTTTGTATTGCTCTTGTAAGGTGTTGTGAATAATCTAATAAAAATGCTAATTGGTAGGTCCAAACATGACTATTCATGGTTTCTTTTTGTCTTCCGGTGTATCTGGAGGCATCGGAATGATGTGGTGTTCAATGGCGTTACACCGGAGGCTCGAGCTATTAGGGGTAGGGTCAAAGATGAGTTCCATAGTTGGCGTCTGGCTAGGTTTTTTCGCTCGGAGACCTTCCTGAGCCTTTTCCTTTTTCGTGGAGGGATAGAGATTAGGCTTCGCTTTGGGAGCTGTCACCCATTTTGACAGCATGTACTAAGTCGTGAGGGCCTTCTGACCCCTTCTTCTATGTGATCAATACACCTCCCAGTGTGTATTCTCGAAGAAAATGGTTTCTTTTTGTCTTTTACACCGGAAAAAATGTTCCTTTCCATGAAAACTTATATGCAAACATAGTATGTCCAGATATACACGTTGAATTTTTTGTTGGAATCTTTTAACATTTTAAAATTTACTTTTTATGAATTTTGTATAATAGGATTATATGCACGTAAGAGCCAAAACACCACCTCCCAGAGATTTATTTCCCCGACTACACAAAGTAAGCTGACTGTCGACATAAGGTAATTTCTACAGCGGGGTCAAGAAAATAGCTGAAAAGGGTATATTGTTCATGTCGGTTTCAACTAGGCTGATGGCTGATAGGGATAAAAGGCAAATAAGAGCATCTCCAGCCGCGTCCCCCAAAGCGTCCCCCAAACCGCGCCGGATTAAGCGTTTGGGGGACGTGTTTTGTTCGTGCCGCGTTTGGGGGACGTCGCTCCCCAGCCGCGTCCCCCAAACATTTAAAATAATTTTTTTGGCTAGAAAAAAACTATTTACTAATATTCAAATCGGTTGAACATAAACAAATTATATATAAAACTTCGGAAAAATATAACTAAATACATATAAACTATCTACTTCTTCTTCTTCGCTGATGGCCCCGCCTCATCGTCGTCATCGCGGTGGCGCTTCCTGCTCGTCACCTCTTCCGACGAGGCGGTGTCGGCGCCCGAAGCGTCGTCGTCGCCGGTGCTCCTCGGCTGCGCCTTGGCGTTGGCCTTGGCCTTGGCCTTGGCGGCCTTGGCCTTGGCGGCCTTCGCCTTGGCGGCCTTGGCCTTGGCGACCTTGTCCTTGGCCGCCTTCGCCTTGGCCGCCTTCGCCTTCGCACGGGCCACCGCCGCCGCCGCGGCCTCGCTCTCTTCTTCCTCCTCCTCCCAGCCCAGTTCATTCCTCCTGTTCCCGGCGGGAATCGTCGCCGCTGCTCGGCGTCTTGGCTTTGTCCCACCAATGGCGCCAGCCAGCAGGTTTCCCTCGTGGAGGTGTCGGACGGGAGCTGGGAGATGTAGCTCATCGTCTGGAGCTTGGATGAATGGCGGCGTTCGTACGGGAGCTTGGATGAATGGCGGCGTTCGTACGGGTCTTTTATTGAGCGCGGATGAACGGCGGCGCAGAAGTCGAAAGAGCAGCGGTTGCTCTTCCGAGGAGTCGGCGCTCCATTCCGGCGGGGTTGGCGCGTCGTCGCGCGGTTGCCAATGCGACGTTCCGCTTCGGCAACTGCACATCGCAACGTGTGGCGGTTGAGCGTCTGAGCCGCTCACGGGTCGGGCCCGCGCCTCCTCGCCTCTCATTTCGTTGTGCCGCGTGCCGGTGCGTCCCTGTGGGACGGGACGGATCGGGACGCCGGACACCGATCGGGCCGCGCGGACAAAAAGGCCTTTGGGGCGCCGGGGAACGTTTTTGTCCGGCGCGCCCCAAATCGCTTTGGGGGACGCTTTGGGGGACGCGACTGGAGATGCTCTAATCGTCGGCGTGCAAATTATGAATTATAAAGCCATCCATGCATGTACACCCATACTGTTCTCTTTTTATTAAAAAAGAAACAGAAAATCATGTGCATGCAGCTTTGCATCCTTCCTAGTTTAAGCAAAAGAAAGATGTGAATTGTCTTTGCAAAGAATGCACACTAGCTACCAAGAACATATGCGTGTAGCATGTGGACCAGCAGAGGATATGAGGAAGCCGACGCGGTTATGTCTGGCCAATGCATAAAACTACTTGTGTAGGCTCACAAAAATAGGCGACCACCGTCACATGCAACAGACTTAATTAACTACTACAAAGCAACAGGAACGATATGAACATCTTTATTCGTTAGCTAGAAAGATGCAATAAGAGATCAAGAAAGTTGAGCCATTTCAGGCGCTTGAAGCTCGAAGCAAGGTGTATATCGGCAGGTGTTCCAAAACAAGTCACTGGCATCCTAAGTCCTAACCTAACCTAACACCACTGAGATAGGCTCTTTTTTCCCACTTCTCCGTCAGAAAATAAAGGAGTAAAAAAATAAAGAAAATACTTGTTGCCTTTTTGCCCAGTATAAAACTGGCTCACATCCTACCATCTTGAACAGGCAGCAGCATCTCTCGATCTCGATCTCTTCTTCCCATTTCTGCCTTTCGAGTTTTCGTTCAACCTTTCCTCCACTTACTGGTCTTTGTAGTAGCAGCAGCATCTTTCCATTGTCGACATGAAGCTTCCCGTGGTGTTCTTTGCGTGCTGCGCTCTGTTGACACTAGTGCATTACGCAGAGGCGGCCAAGGCCAGGCACTTGAAATGGGAGGTGAGCAACATGTTCTGGTCGCCGGACTGCGAGGAGAAGGTGCTCATCGGCATCAACGGCCAGTTCCCCGGCCCCACGATACGCGCCAAGGCCGGCGACACCATCGTCGTCGAGCTGAAGAATGGGCTGCACACTGAGGGGGTGGTCATCCATTGGCACGGCATCAGACAGGTAACCACATGAGCACACTGTTCTATATGTGCTATTCTGCTTCATACTACAGATGTTAGCTAGGAGGTGTCGCCCTTTTGCTAACAATTCAGCAACGGTATGAACAATAATGACAGATTGGGACGCCATGGGCGGACGGCACGGCGGCGATCTCCCAGTGCGCGATCAACCCCGAAGAAACCTTCACCTATCGATTCGTCGTCGACAAGGTACTAACTACTACTGACCACATCAACATCTCCTACATGTCATGCATCATTGTTCATATATATCAATAAGGAAGCTCAACTTAATCTCAAGTTTACTTTCAAAAGTTGCAACTTGTTTGTTCTTGGACATGTGGATGATGAAAATTTGTTCATGGCTGCAGCCAGGGACATACTTCTACCACGGGCACTTTGGAATGCAGAGGGCAGCAGGGCTGTATGGGTCCCTGATCGTGGATGTAGCAGATGGGGAGGAGGAACCGTTCAAGTATGACGGCGAGCTGAACCTGCTGCTGAGCGACTGGTACCATGAGAGCATCTATAACCAGATGGTTGGCCTCTCCTCCAGCCCCATGAGATGGATCGGCGAGCCTCAGGTAAACCGTCGGTTACTGATCAAGAAATACAAATCACAAAAATGGTTTCATAATCGGTTTGACTTGCAATCAGTACCAGCGAAAAGCGCAGTTCGAGTAAAATCCAAAACACAGAAAACATTTCCTTGAGCACTTCCATCCAAACGGCACTGGCAGTTTGTAGCACATCCATCTGATTTAGCTGATCCCGGCAAGACCACACGGTTTTTGTTCTCTTCTGAAATTCTGAACTGGAACCACGCTAGAAAAGTTCAGTTAACCGGTGAATTGGGTGCTTTACACCTCATCAACTTCCTTAGTCGAAAATGAATACACCACTTTCCTGATATAATTTTGTCAATTGATACTTTCTAATTATGCAGACATGCCGGGTTCAATTATTGTTACGCACTATGGTTAAATAAAATGAGCCACTTATATAGGATAGTAAAAGGCATGGCTATGATTTTTTTAAATGAAAATGCTTACTCTTTTCAGTTAAATAATAGTTTGGGACAACTTTTGGGTTGTTGCTAGACACTCAGTGCATATAGTTGAGCAAGCATGGCCTCAAAGATGCAGCTGATGGTAATAAACTGATAATGCCCAACAGTCAGCTTTCAAATCAGGACCAAAAAGGTTACACAAGCATCCATGGCCAACTGTCCTGATGGTAAAAGGCATGGTTAGGATTTTTTTAATGGAAATGCTTGCGCTTGTTAGTTAAATAATAGTTTAGAACAAATCTTGGGTTGTTGCTAGACACTCAGCACAGTTAAGCAAGCATGGCCTCAAAGATGCAGCTGATGGTGATACTTATAATGCACATTGTCAGCTTTCTCATCAGGACAAGAAAGCTTACATGCATCCAGGACCAACTGTGCTGATCAGAAAGGGCAACAAAACAAATGGAACCCACCCTATAGGTCTTCCTAGAAAGAAGCAATCCCACCTCAAAAAAAAGTGTACCATGTATAGGACACTTTGTAGTCCTCAAGACCAGTATTATATGTGTGCTAACAGTGTCGGGACAGATCATGTTCCTATGCGCAGCCCAAGCATGCTTTGCATTGCATACACACAGAGCACAAATTTCTGTAGAAATGCTTTGGCGTGTCACAAGGGCACATGATTTTCAGAGGGGACACTTGTGGTCATGTGTCATCGAAAAGCATCCATGCAAGGACCCTTTCTCTCTCGATCTTGGAAACATCTGCCCGGTGAGATGCACGATGCAGAGCAGATGGTGTGTTTTATTTTTGAAAAAGTTACACAGTGAGCAGTGAGGTAGTAGTACTATTATTGTGTGGGGTGCTTTGGCTTAGCGATTGGGTGGTCAGGAAAAAGTCAAGCCAGCATGAGTGCATCATGGTGGTAGATCTTTTTCTTGTGTGCACACTGCACATCCATTGCATGTGTTGGGGAAGAAATTCCAACAAGAACAGTGATGTGTCACTGCCGATTCACACAATGAGGATCAGCGACACTACAAGTGACAAGTCCTTGGGGATTTGAGGTCCATGGTTGGCAGGATCAGTGCTACCATCTACACTGTTGGAACATTGATCTGTTGATTTACTAACACAAGCAAAATATAACTGGAAGTGTTCACTTAATAATGGGCAATAAACATTATGATCTGAATCTCTGGTCACCTTAACTAATTCAGGGTACATGTTACATTAGAAGATTTTTTCTTCTTGCAACCATGATGGGAGGTTCTGCCGGAATTTTTGTGTTAACGACATGCCCCGCGTTTTCTTGTTGTGCTGCAGTCGTTGCTGATCAACGGTAGGGGGCAGTTCAACTGCTCGCTCGTGGCGGCGCACACGCCGGGCACCAAGCAGTGCACCGCCGGCGGCAACAAGCATTGCGCCCCGGTGATCCTCCCCGTCCAGCCCAACAAAACCTACAGGCTGAGGATCGCCAGTACCACCTCGCTGGCTTCTCTCAACCTCGCTATCGGGGTAAGCAAATCCAAGATTCATAATTCTCCAAGGACAGAACAGTGTAAACTGTTGGTGCAATGTACAGAATCATGATCGCTCGTTCATCGTTTCAGAATCACAAGCTGACGGTGGTGGAGGCCGACGGCAACTACGTGGAGCCGTTCGTGGTGGACGACATCGACATCTACTCCGGCGACAGCTATTCCGTGCTGCTCACCACCGACCAGGACCCGTCGTCCAACTACTGGATCAGCGTTGGAGTGCGCGGCCGGATGCCCAAGACGGCGCCGGCGCTGGCCCTGCTGAACTACCGGTCCAACCGCGGGTTCAAGCTGCCGGCCATCGCGCCGCCGGTGACCCCGGTGTGGAACGACACCGCGCACAGCAAGGCCTTCACGTACAAGATCCGCGCCCGCGCCGGCACGCCCCCGCCGCCGGCGACGTCGGACCGCCGCATCGAGCTGCTCAACACACAGAACAAGATCGGCGGGCACATCAAGTGGTCCATCAACAACGTGTCCATGGTGCTCCCGGCGACGCCGTACCTGGGCTCCCTCAAGATGGGGCTGAAGACGGCGCTCGCCGCCGCGCGGCCGGCGGACACGTTCGGGCGCGCCTACGACGTGACGCGGCCGCCGAGCAACCCGAACACGACGACGGGGGACAACGTGTACGTGCTGCAGCATAACACCACGGTGGACGTGGTGCTCCAGAACGCCAACGCCTTGGCGAACAACGTCAGCGAGGTGCACCCGTGGCACCTGCACGGGCACGACTTCTGGGTGCTCGGCTACGGCGAGGGGGCGTACAAGGGGGACGCCGCCGACGCGGCGAGGCTCAACCTGGTGAACCCGCCGCTGCGCAACACGGCGGTGATCTTCCCGTACGGGTGGACGGCGCTCAGGTTCGTGGCGGACAACCCAGGCGTGTGGGCATTCCACTGCCACATCGAGCCGCATCTTCATATGGGCATGGGTGTCATCTTCGCCGAGGCCATCGACCAGGTCGGGAAGGTGCCCAGGGAGGCTGTGTCGTGCGGCGCCACGGCCACCGCGCTCATGAACGGCGACCACCTCTGATTGTCTGTGGATCACCTGTGAGGCAGGCTCTTTTTGAGAAGTGGAAATCTCTTCTGCATCGGTTGCAACTGAAGGGTACGTGTTTTTTGTGTTTGCTAATTAGTTAGGGTTCTTCCATTTATTCCCCACTCTTTGCGATTAGAGTGCGATTGTATTATTTAACTAGTGCTTGCGATTTATTGGAATGCAACGGAATGGTTTTCTCGGCAGTAATGTGATGTCAACAATGTTCACTATTGCTGAGTTTTTATGTGAATAAAGTTATTCAAAGCAGACGTGTTTTAATGATTTTTTTCTAACCATTAATGCAGCTTAATAAAAAAAATAGAACGTATAAAATGATAAAATGATCAAGATTCAAATCTCCAAATATCAGTCTCGAATTTCCTTGGTCTTTTTTAGATATTTGAATTCTTAATTAAATGAATTCCATATCATTTTAAAATAAAGAAAACACCCATAGCCTTTTTAGGGCACTGCTAGGAATCGGATACCAAATTTATTGCTTCCCATCGGACCAACCTTTAGCCATTAGATTAGAAGCACATTGACCGTATGATCTTGTCACAACCTCTCTCTCTATTCAAATCATAATACAGAGTCAAGGTCTGATACAAGGATTATAGTGTTGAAGTATAAATGCATTGCCTAATCTCTTCCATCAGATCGGTCTTTTGGTTGCATTGGTTAGAGCATCTTACGAGTATCGAGAGGTCTTGAGTTCAAGACCCGGCTGGCGCAATATAAAATAAAAATATAGCAGCCCACTTTCGGTCCACATTTAGGCCTGAGGGAGCCACACGTGAGGGGGAGTGTTGAAGTATAAATGCATTGCCTAATCTCTTCCATCAGATCGATCTTTTGGTTGCATTGGTTAGAGCATGCAGTTCTACACATAGCATGAAGGGGAAGGAAATCTACTCCCAGGGTGGGAGAGGAGGATACAGCAAAGGGGAGGAAATAGAGCATCGACACCCAGTCAACACGTGTTCTCCTCCTTTTTTTTTAGAGAAACGTGTTCGGGCATCTCCAACGCGGCTACCCATTCCGCGCCCGCGCGTCCGGATGGGTCCAGCCGGACAAAAACGCGGCCCAACACGGCGACGCACCGCAAATACGGATGGCCGCGGCGTCCGGAACGACGCAAACCCGGCCCAAATCTAGGCCGGGTTTGCGTGGCCGCGGATGGCACGCGACGTCCTCGCGTGTCCGCCTGGTCCGCGTGGCTGGCCCAGCTGTCGGTGCCCATCCCTATTAAATGTGGAGCGGAGGGGCTGTCCCTATCCAATCCCCACTCTCCACTCCGGCCACACGCACGCGAGCTAGAGCTTCCGCGCCGCCATGGCCCCGAAGCGGGAGTTCCTCCCGTCCGCGAACGACCACGAGGCCGGCAGCGCCGGTCGCGTCGGCGGCGTTCGCCATGGGGCCGCCAGCTCCTCCCAGCCGACCGGATCTACGTCATCGTAGCGGTGGCGCAGATGTTCAGGACGCCGCGTCCCAATGCCGTGGGGGTGCACACTCCCCATGGCGGCACGAGCCGAGATCGGGTTCCGGTGCCGCCCATCCGGCTCCGGCCGTGCCCGCGTCGCGGATCCGAGAGCGCCGCGCGCAGCTACCGGCGGACCTCCGGGACCACACGCGGCGACACAAGTCCCAAGCCCAGGACTTGTGGTTCGAGTGGAGCATGATGCGCGCCGGCGCACGTGCTTCACGTCCGCGACGGCGCGTCGCTCGCCGCGCGCGCCGCTGCAAGGCGGGATGGCGCCGCCCGGCGGCCTCTACATCGACGAGCCCCAGCCCCAGGAGGAGGACCCCCTGCGGCGGCGCTCGCGGCGTCCCGCGAGCAGCGCAACCTCGACGAGCTGGCCAAATGGCCGCACCTCGCCGAGACGCTGCGCACGTCCGCGCTGGAGGAGAAGGCCAGGAAGGCCCAGAAGGACGCCCATGCGGATGCGTGGGCCTTCCTCGAGATGGCTCGCCAGGAGGAGGAGGCCACGCGCCAGGCGACGCTTCGGGAGGAGGAAGAGCGCCAGGCCGCGCTCCGGCTAGAGGCGGAGCTGCGGGCCGCAGCGGAGGAGCAACTCCGGAAGGAGTCCGCGCGGAGGCACGGCCGCGCGGTCGGCGAGCCCTCACCGCTCCCGCCGGAAGGGCGTAGTGGTCGCCCTGGCCGGAGTACTGCGCCCTTCGGCGTGTCCAGCCGGAACGCGCGTCGCCGCCGGGCGTCGTCCTCATCGACGCGACGACGAGTACTACTAGGAGTAGTACTGCTGGCGGCCACCATGCTCGCAAACCCTGGCTAGTGTTTTTTTTTAGTTTAAAGCCCATATAGGGCTTTCTTTTGTGTAAAAATTGCCCAAAATAGGGCTAAGTTTAATGAACCACTAGTTTAAATTTATTTTTTTATTGTTTTCCTTTTTCATTTTTATTTTATTTTTTTATTACATATGCGTTGCGTCCGCGCGTTGGGCGCAGCGTGCGACCAAACGGACACGCGGATGCAGGCCGCTGTCCGGATGTCGGTGCGGCCACCTAAACGACTCAAAACAAACGGCCCAGCGCGTCCGTTTGGGTCGCTCGGTTGGAGATGCCCTTAAGTATGTTGCCTGGCCCTCTGCCCATTGGATCCAGTCCTCCAGAGTAATGTGAAGTGGGCTTCAGAGCCTGGTTCGGCCCGTCCATCCTGCCGTGGTGTCCGCCCGAAGGCCCATGTAACGGTGGGCACGTGGCAGATTTATAACCAGGCCCGCTGGTGGCAAACTCTACTTCTTCATTTCTTCCCACGACTCCCCTGCGGGTATAAAAGCATCTCCACTTGTTTGCCCACCCCACGCCCGAAATCCGGGGAAATTTCCGTTCGGATTGGATGTAAATTTGGCGTGGGGAGGAATACTTTCCCAGCCGCGTCCTCAGGCGAAGACGATGATGTAAATTTGAAAATAAACTTGACAAACTACGGCTAAAAATGAAATTTAGACTAAATTTAATGATATTTACTATATAGAGGGCGAAGTTCATACATAGAGGCCGATTTCGACTATATTTCGAATTCGGCTAGGGGAATACAACTTAAATTTTAAAACCCGGCGTTCTACATGCCCAATTGGCGGTACAACACCGTGTACTCGCCGCCGCTCGCTGCGGCGCGGCTCGGCCGCCTGGCGTCTCCCACCGAGGCGGGGATGGCTTGTACCATTCGTCGTCCGAGCTTCGAGGTCGACGAAGGGGCGGCGACGCCGGAGGACGGGCCGGCGGTAGCGGCGGCGTCGCGCGGCAAGCGGCGGCGCGGGCGGCGAGTTGACGCGCGGCGGCCGGTCCATCGGCCGCCGCTCGCTTCGCCTCCTCGCGCTCCCGTCGCGCCTCGACCACCCAGGGTGGCATCCTCGGGGCGTTGTCGGCGGGCACCGGGTCCTTGAGCGACCGGCGATCGCCTCCGCAGCGGCGGCTTCTCCGCGCGCCGCCTCTCTCGGTGAGCTGTTTGCGGCGCGTTGGTGGCGCGGCGCGTCCTCCTTCGCCGACTTCCTCTTCCGCCACGCTGCGGGGAGGAGGGCGGGTCGCGGGAGGGCGGCGGCGCGCCTCTGGTCGGCGGTGGTGAGGCCGGCTCCTTCTTGACGCGCGTCGGCGCGACGGAGACGTCGCCTCCCTTTCACCGCCAGGGCGAGCCGGCATGCGCCGTGGCTGCCGACGTTACCCGGCGGCGGCTCGCCGATGCCCTCGTGCGGGGGCATCGTCGCACGGTTTCGCCCTCGATGTGCTCGAGGACGTTCTCCGCCGTCCGGCCCGCGCGCTCCACCAACGTCGGCGGCCCGCCGCGTTGTTGCGCGAGCGGAGGCGGCGGGCCGTCGTGGGCCGCCGGCTCCCGCGCACGCCGGAGGAAGTAGGAGTTCCACCGCGTATAGTTGTCGGGGTGGTGGCGCGCGGGTGGCGCTTCCTCGTCCGTCATCGTGAGCCGCACTCCTCGATGGCGACGTCGAGGGCTTGGCCCCGAGGCGGCGGCGGGATCGGTACGCCGCCACGACTTAGCGCCCGCCGCCGGGAGGCCTCGTGTCCGGCGGCAGGGGTACCCCGCAGTGGAGGAGGTGCCCTCCCACCGGTGGAGCGGCCGGGGAAGCCATTGGAGGGCTGCGCCGTCGTCGTGAAAACGTCGTTGGAGGTGGAGGTGGAGGGTGAGTGGAGGGAGAATGGAGGAAGAGTGGAGCAGGGCGTCGCGGCGCGGTGGCCTTAAATAGGCGCGGCGGGCGCGGCGAGCGCCGGGTGTGCGCGTGGAAGACGATGCGTGCGCGGAAGACGATGCGACGGCATTAACTCGCCAAGCTACGCGGCCGCGAATGCTGACCGGCAGCAGGCTTTTACAGCGCGGGAAGACGATGCGATGAGGACGACGATCGGTGTCTCGCCCGACAAGTTGGGGCCACCAGACGGCGTTCCTCGCCGTTTCACGCGCTTTTCTTTCGTCCGGAGTCCGAGAGCTCGGGGGGCGGGGATGGCGTGGGATCGCGGATGAATTTAGGCCCAAATCGGACGAAATCGAGCGGCGGTGGTTGCCGTCCGGATGGAAACGTCGTTCGGGCGCGTCAGGAGACGAGTGGAGATGCTCTAACTACCTGGAGGTCGATCTTCTCGAAGGGAAGTCAGCTCCTACTCGTTCGACACGTAGCATCGCTAATCCCGCGCGTTATACGTCTCTCGCGATTGCCTCTCCACGTTGTACGTCTCCCCACGCCCGCGCGCTGTACTTCTCGCGTACACGCACGAAAACGATTGCACGCACCAATCAGTACTTGCCCCGCGGTTCTGCATAATTACAGTCGCGCAACACGTGATTGCACAACAATGGGTACAGTTAAACACAAGACGATACAAGTCAGATCACGCGCATGAGCACTGATCGTGCACACGGCAGGAACGATCCGCATAACACACGAACAGATTGAACACATAGGCGAGTACAATACGTCACGCACGAAAAGGTATGAGTGCACACGAGCCGATCATGCAACAACACAGTTGATTACAGCGAAGTACAATCTGATCAAATGACGGAAGCACGCATCGACGAATCGTGAACACAAGCAATACAGTACAGAAGTACGGTGGCGCACACAGTGATGCGCGTAAGTGCGCTGATCCACACGCGAGTACGTTAGCGAGTAAAGGGAAAAATTGCACCAAATACACTAAAAACGAAGTACTTATCGGTTGAAACACGAGTATAGTTAGTACACACCAACAATCATAATATTATGGAAGTACGAAAAAGTATCTCCAAACCTATCAACATGGATCTAGTTTTGAAGATCTCGATGAGGATCTCAAAAGTGAAAACGGTTCGCAATTTGGACTTACGGTTCTCAAGATATTTCATTTAAAAAAACGAATCAGAAGAAAAAGAAAAAAACACAGTCTTCTCTCTCCTCCCCCTTGCCCCTTGCGACACGTGCCGAGCAGGGAGACCACTTCCCAGGGATTTTCTGGCACCACAGCGCGCCACTTGTCGCGTGCGGAGCGAGTTGCCTTCCCTTCGCGAAGGTCAGCCCCGTCGATGGGGCAGATCGAGAAGATCGATCGATCCAGGCCCCCGTTTCTGGGAGGCCCCCGATATTGGCTGCTCTTTGTAGGCCCAACAGGCCACGGACTAGGACGGGAGGCCAGCGATTGAGCGATACCAGAAGTCCAGAACAACGCTCGACCCGCGACGGCTCGGAGGCAGGACTCGATCGACGATCGCTCCTTGCGTTGCGTCGACGGATACCAGGACTCGATTGACCGCTGGCCTCCCGTCATCCTCCAATCAGGCGACAGGCGATCAGGCGACAGGCGATCAACGATCAGGTCCTCCTCAGGCTCGACCCGCGACGGCACGCAGAGACCGATCGACGCAGAGATCGGGCAATCCTTGCAGGTAATCTGATCGCTTCCTCTCCTACAAATTTATGCCCGTACAAATCTAAGATCACTCTACTATATGCCGATGCATCTGGTAATTCATTAATTTGATAAATAGGACAAATCATGAGAAGAACAAAGTGTCAATCAGGTGCTGAAAAGAAGAGGAAGAAACAGAGATTAGATGCAGTAACTCAGTCCCTAAAGGGTGCTCTAGATAAATTTGTCGTGAAAAAGCCTCAAGCGAATTCTGAAAATCAGACTCGAGTAGTTGATGTTGACGATGATCATGGTGATACTGCTACAGAGGTTGATGCTAATTCTGTAGAATTTGATGAAGGAGATGATGGTGATAGTAGCGATGAACACACTGATGCTTCTACTGATAATGAAGGTGATAATGCTAATGGCAATGATGAAGGTAATGATGCTAGTGCTGGTGTTGAAGGTACTGATGCTATTGGTGTTGATGGCACGGATACTTCTTTTGGTCCTGATATATTCGATCCAAGATATTGGGATGGTCTTAATCAGAAAATGATTGATATTTTGCTAGAAAAAGGTCCTAAAAGAGAGAAGTCTATTAAGCATGGTCGAAGAGACAAAAAATCAAGAAGGTTTTCTGCATCGGCATACAGTAGGGTTCTCCCAAACGGAGAATCATGTGATCGAGAATGGCTTGTATACAGTAAAGAGCTTGACAAAATATTTTATTTTTGCTGCAAATTATTGAAAAAGGGGCTTGTGAGAGGATCATTACCAAATGAGGGTTTCAGTGACTGGATACATCTCAGCAGTAGACTTCAACAACATGAAACTAGTAGAGAACATATCACAAATATGAGTACATGGTATGACTTTCGTATGAGGTTGCAGAATAATCAGACAATTGATAAAGTTGCTCAGCGAGAACTTGAAAAGGAAAGGGAGCATTGGAGAAAAGTTTTATGCAGGATTGTCTCCATTGTACAATTTCTTGGAGAACATAACATAGCATTTCGTGGCACTAATTGCAAGTTGTTCCAAGACAGCAATGGTAATTTCTTGGGACTGGTTCAAATGTTGGCTAAATTTGACCCGGTTATGAAAGAGCATGTTGATAGAATTACCAATGATAAAACTCGTGATCATTATCTTGGTCCTTCCATCTAGAATGAGTTGATAACTTTGCTAGCTACTGCAATCAGGTCTGAAATCATTGAAAAGGTAAAAAAGGCAAAGTACTTCTCAGTTATACTTGATTGTACTCCTGATGTAAGCCACCAAGAACAGATTTCTTTGATAATAAGGTATGTTGATGCATCTTTTGGTTCTCTATGCATCGAGGAATCTGTCTTAGGTTTTTTGCCTGTGAATGATACCACTCGGCAAGGCTTGTTTGATGTTTTACAAGATGAACTGAAGAGTCTTGGACTTGATATAAATAATGTGAGAGGGCAAGGATATGATAATGGATCAAATATGAAAGGAAAACATCAAGGGTTACAAAGGAAACTATTGGATATAAATCCAAGAGCTTTTTATTCAGCTTGTGGCTGTCATAGTCTGAATTTGACACTATGTGATATGGCAAATTCTTGCCGTAATGCAACAGATTTTTTTGGAATTATCAAACGCATCTATACAACATTTGCTAATTCTACAAAGAGGTGGAAAATTCTGAAGGATAATATAACTGGGTTGACTCTGAAGTCATTGTCAGCTACTCGTTGGGAAAGTCGTGTTGAGAGTGTTAAGGCTATAAGGTTTCAAATGTCAGATATAAGGGAGGCTTTGCTGCAAGTGGCTGAAACTGATACTGATTCATTGACATGTAGTGTGGCTAAATCATTGGCAGAAAATGAACTTGGTGACTATGAGTTTATTGTTTCTATAGTCATATGGTATGAAATATTATTCTATATTAATGTGGTAAGCAAGCAACTACAATCAAAGGACATGCTTATTGATGTTGCAATTGAGTCTGTACAGGGGCTGATATCCTTTTTCACTAAGTATAGAGAAACTGGATTTTCAAAGGCGTTGGAAGGTGCTAAAAAAATTGCAATGGAGCTGGATATTAATCCAGCCTTTCGCACCAAGCGTAAAATTACAAGAAAAAGGCAGTTTGGCGAGGGACCGGCTGATGCAACTACTGAATCACATTCTACAGAGGAGGCGTTTAGGATCAATTATTTTCTGCGTATTGTTGATCAAGCTACTGCTTCACTTAAAACCAGATTTGAACAATACCAGGAGTATGAAACAACTTTTGGTTTCTTGTTTAGCTCAGACAGACTGCGATTATTAGATGATGAGAGTTTGAAGGATGCTTGTCTCAAACTTGAGGCTGCACTTAAGCATGAAAAGGTAGATGAAACGCTTGTGGATATTGATGGAGAAGAATTGTGGCGGGAGTTAAGTTTGATCCAGGATCTACTTGAGAAATCTATGGGTCCACTAGATATTCTGAATTTTTTGGAGAAGCGTCCCTTTTATCCTTTCGCTAATATTGATGTTGCCGGCCAAAACCCACCGTCGAGCAGCGACGGGCAACACGTAGAGCCGGGAGGCTCCCAGGACTGCTGGTGGGCCCTGGTCCCTCGGGCAACGGCCCGCAATGCTCTGGCACACGTCCTGGCGTTTGCGAGGGCGTGCCACCTGACCTATACCTGGTCAGGAAGGTGCTGGATTGCTTCAAATAGTTTCTGCATGGTAGACACGTAAACATTAAACGAGCCTCGATCGGCTCTCAGGTTACCCTGCGAATCGGCTCAAAGAGCCGATTAACCCATGGTTCATAATGGATATGCAATAACATGGGGTTTCTGCTTTATCAATGCTGAGCTAAATCAATCTACGACAGTTTAGGGTTTTCACCGCATAACCGGAACATCCTACACGTAGTTGAGCCTGGCAGATACGAAAGATAACAGCAAACCAACCCAAAACGAGGCCTAAAAACCAACACGGAGTCGATTCCCGGAACATCCCTTCTTGGAGGAGGCCTAAAAACCAACACGGAGTCGATTCCCGGAACATCCCTTCTTGGATTGGCAAACCGTACCTAGCGCACTACTGGATCGTTCAACCCGTTTGCAAAGCCTAACCATACGGATATCAAACTAATCCTTGAAGAACAAGGAGCAACTATAACAGATCGAATCTACCGAACAAAGACAAAGCAGGGTGCTGCCCTTACACCTAAAATAGGTGTAAGGACAGCTAGATATCTAAGGGCAGCATAGCTAAGTAAATACATCAGAAAAGCATCTATGCAAGCCCTAAAACATCCATGATAAACAGTGTTACTCGCCATCAAAAAGGCTTCAGTACGAGCAACACCAAACAACGACTAAGATCTGCCTAGATTGCAAGATGCGATCTATGACATGTCCTACCGGAAGAAACCCTCGAAACAAGGGGTGGCGATGCGCCTGGATTGTGTTTTGTTGTGAACGTGATCGTCCTCCTTTCTCAATAACCCTAGGTACATATTTATAGTCCGTGGACTTTCTATCTTTGGAAATACACTTAACCGTGTACGAGCTAAACTCTATCTCTTAATTCTAATCTAAGATGCGATCTACGATAATGTAGATACACGGGCAAACTAGCCAAATCCTCGTACGAGGCCGATTCAGAAAACATTACGTGTATATCCTTCAAGCCCATCTTCATCACGGCCCATCTCTGATTTGCCAAAATCTGTGATAACACATGCCCCCCTGGTTTTGGCAATAATAATTCCAAAACCACTCTTTGTTTTTCTTCACCATGATTTGACATAACAGAGCAAAACTGCGTTGCAGAGCCGAACCGCTACAGTCCCCTTTTCACCATGATGCCTTGCCTTCTCAACTTCTCCGTACTGCACGATTTGTCAGTTTTGGCAACGCGTCCTCGAAACTGCCACAGCATTGAACCGTCTTTCATTATATCCCCTTATTTAAATTCATCCGGGTAGTTCCCTTCCTCACTCCCCTGCTCCACACTAGCCATCGGCAAAAAACCCCACTCAGCCGCCATGGACTCCTCTTCCTCCTCCGTCTCCTCCGGCCTTTCTTTCCAGTCCTCTTCCTCCAGTGAGCTTGAGCCGGAGGTCAATCTGATGGCCATCTACGAGGCCGCGCCCCGAGTATTGGGACGCGCGGACTGGGACTCCTCCATCGAATCGGAGGACGACGAACCCCTCACCGACGGGGAAGAAGACCTTCGGTTCCTCGTCGACGGGGAGCTGGAGGCGGCGACGCGACCTCTTCTCTTGGGACGAGACGAGGAGAAGAGGAAAGAAGAGGAGGAGGAGGACTCCTCTCGAGGAGTACCCACCGGCCAAGCGCGCGGGTCGGACGACGACGACGACGATGATGAAGGAAAGATGAAGCCCGCCGGCGGCTTCATCGGCAGCGACGAGACCTTGCCGGAAGCACGGGTAGCTACGGCAACGACGAGGGTAGCAATGGCCCGTAGATTAGGGCTAGAACAGGGCTAGTAGTAGTGCATTAGGCCCTAGATCATCCTTTTGAGAGCAATCGGCTCTGATTGTAAAGCCTTTCTTTGAATCAATGAGAATTGTTCCCCAATTTGCTTTTCTAATTGTCCGATTTCAAATCTTCCGATGGTCAAAGCAGGTCAACGCACCAAGAACCGATAGCAGCGTATCGGTCTTTCACCATCAAACGCTCATAAGGGAAAACCAAATTAGACAGGTTTAAGCAGACATTTCCAAAATTCAGATAATAACTTGATGCACATAATATTGTGTACCTCTATAGTCGATGGCTGCGCATCGGCTGTTTTTATTCTAAAGTCGATGTCCGTGCATCGGTGTTTTAATCTAAAGTCGATGTCTGAGCATCGGCTGTTTCCCCAAAAATGTTTTAAAATTTTGTACTGGCCGATTTCATGAATCGGCCCCCATACTTCAATGTCCATCATCCCACATACTTCACTGTCCATCATCCCACATACTTGGGAAATACTTCTTGAGATGCTGGCCATTGACAGCCACTGGGAATTTCACACCATCCAGCTGCTCGAGCATGTATGCATTACCCTTTAAAACTTGGTCGACTCTGTACGGCCCATGCCAATTTGGAGACCATTTACCATATCTGCATCCTTAGTTCCCAATGGCAATACTTCCCACACGATCACCAACGTGGAACTCCTTCGGTCTCACCTTCTTATTATATGCACGAGCTACCTTAGCTTTGTTCTCCTTAATCTTCTCAAGCGACCACAGCCTGAGCTCCGTCACATCCTCAATGCTATCGCTCATCGCTGCATATTCTTCAGATGTTAAATCATTCTGAAACGCAACACGTCTCGATCCAGCCGTGATTTCCCAGGGTACAGCTTCCTGTCCATAGACCAGATGATATGGCGAGGTTTTGATCGCTCCATGACATGACATACGGTAAGCCCACAAAGCTTCAATACCTCGTGCCAACGTCTAGGATACTCGTCGATCTTTCTCTTAATCAGCTTGATAAGGCTCTTGTTGGAGCTTGTCCATTCGCTTGAGCATAATATGGAGACGATCGGATCAGCTTAATTCCCATCTCCTCGCAGAATTCTCTGAACTCGTGGGAAAAACCGAACCTCCATCGGTCGTGATAGTGGGGAATCCCGAATCTGTGAATGACATGTTCCTTCACAAAACTGATAACATCTTTCGATGCCACTGACCTCATAGGGACGGCCTCCACCCATTTAGTGAAGTAATCTGTAATGGCCAACACCCACGCATGGCCTTTGCTCGAAGGGGGATGTATTTTGCCGATCATATCCATGCCCCACCCTCGAAACGGCCATGGCTTGATGATAGGGTTCATTGCTGATGCAAGCACCATCTGAATGCTTCCAAACTTCGGACATGCTTGGCATCCTTTATAATAATTAAAACAGTCCTCAAGCATGGTGGGCCAATAAAACCCTGATCGCCTGATCAGCCATTTCATCTTATGAGCCGATTGGTGAGTTCCACAGGCACCTTCATGTACCTCGTGTAAAAGCCGATTCGACTCGGCTGGCCTCAAACATTTGAGAAGTAAGCCTTCCAATGTCCTATAAAACATGTCATCTCCAATAAGGACGTACTTCATGGCCTTGTATCTTATCCGTTTAGGTGCCCCCCGAGCCGAATCTTTCAAGTAATTGAAGATATCGGCTCTCCAATCATCCGGCTCCATGAACTGAACTGAACATCGGCTCCATCCGCTACGTCCTTGTAGCCCCATCTGTGCAAGATCGTTGGCCTCGGCATTCGACCTTGGGATCCAATTGAAGTTTATATACTAAATTGTGCCATCAGCTCACGGCATTGCATCCATAATGGGAAGAGCGACTCGCTCTCACATTTGTATTCCTCCGTGAGTTGAGAAATCACTAATTTGGAATCTCCAAAAAGTTCCACTGCTTCCGCCCCGGCTTCTAACAGCAACTCCATTCCCTTGCGTATGGCATATTCGGCAACATTGTTGGTGCAAGGGATAGGTAACCTGATGATGGAAAATGTTGCCCCTGCGACACGATTAGAATGCCGATGCCGCAACCACCATCACAAACCGATCCATCGAAAAACATGGCCCATGCACGTACAGACAGTTAGCTATATCGGTGTTGATTCGTTCAGCAATAAGATCGGCCAGCGTTTGTCCCTTGACTGCTTTCGCAGTGATACCGATATCAAATTCCAATAATGCAAACATCCATTTACCGAGTCGCCTTTCAACACGGAGACAGCATATGTTTGATGACATCAGATGTGCAGATGACGACAATCTCCGCAATCCACAAGATGTGGTGAAGCTTGGTGCGAAAAATAGACAGAGGCACAACTTCTCAATTTCAGTACCTCGTTTCTGCATCCAACATCCTTCTGCGGGTAGAAAACGACTTTCTCCAGGCCATCATAAACTTGTACCACCACCGAAGCAATGGAAGTGTCAGCTACCGATAAGTAAATATAGAATGGCCTATCTTGTGGTGGCACCAACACGTGGCTTCATCGGATACTCCTTGATCTCAAACGCTCGTTGTTCCTTTGCAGAACTCGTCATCGGATTTAATCTTCACCAGCCCCATGAACGGCTCAATTGTCTGACAGGTTGGAGATGAACCTTCCGCGAAGTTGATTTTGCCGATGAGGCCTGGAGTTCCTTCTTCGTGGTAGGCGGCTTCATTGTTCGCTTGCCTCCCGGCAAAGGCGATCTCAATTCCGTTCATGAACCAAGAAACCCAGGAATTGACCGGCCGTCACACCAAAAGCACACTTCTTTGGAATCATTCTTAGTCCGAATTTTCTAGTTCGGTCCAAGACATGTCGCAGATCCTCCAAATGTCCTTCCACTGAGACAGACTTGACTACCACGTCGTCGATGTAAATCTCCACCAACTTGCCGATCAGATCATGAAAGATGTAATTCATGGCTCTTTGGTATGTTGCACCGGCATTTTTCAATCCAAATGTCATGACCACATATTCAAACAAGCCCACTGACCCTGGTACTCTGAACGCAGTCTTGTGTATATCTTCTGGAGCCATGAAAATTTGGTTGTAACCGGCATTGCCATCCATGAAATTTAAAACCTTATGACCAGCAGCCGCATCAATGTCTCTGCTACTGGCATTGGATACTCATCCTTTAGAGTGGCACTATTGAGATTCCAAAAATCTATGGTGACGCGCCATCGGCCATCCTTTTTCTCCACAGGTACGACATTAGAAATCCACTCAGCATACCTGCATGGCCTAATGAACCGCGCGTCCAACATTTTCCCGATCTCTTTCTTAACTTCTTCTAGAATTTCGGCCTTCATCTGTCGTGCTCTCTGCTAGAACGGCCGAAATCCTTTCTTCAGAGGGAGCCGATGCTCGATGATGCTCCTGTCCAACCCAGGCATCTCTGTAATCCCAGGCAAAACAATCGGGTACTCCTTTAACAAATCTATCATCGGACCCCTCAGATCTAACTTTTTGCTGATAAATGTTGGTCGTGGCTTATCCCCGGACCAATGTCAATCTCTTCTAGCTCATCAGCCGATGTAAACCCATACCCTAGCTTTCGTCGCCTGCTAGATCAATGCGAACACACAAAACGTATGGTAAGGATAATTTTGGCCGATTGCTGGAATCGGTCTCCTTTGTAATTGCATTGCACAATGAAGGTTTACACCTTATCTGTACTCCACGACTACGTGACATGCTTGAGGTTAGATCATTGCTTTTTATTTTGGGGCGATCGCAGGATCGGCCTTGCCACGTACGTCCGTCGACTTTGGGCTACTCTGTCAGGCCGGTGGATAAGACCAGCCTCACCCCGTTTTTTGTCACCTCGATGCGCTCACAGCCGTCCAAACTAAGTCCAGAGATCGGCTCTTGGTCGTTTATGTCCCAAATACTCATGTCAACTGTTGAGATCTCGATCGAATCATCTGCATGACCTCCACTTCATCTCCATCCCATTGTATCGCATTGGTGCATTGTGGATGGAATGCACATTAGTGAATCCAATCCCTCCCTAGCGGGACATCGTACGTGCTTTTGCTGTCGACGATGAAGAACGACGTAGGATGGTTTTGGCCGACGGTCGGTCCACGTTCGTACGCCTCGCGGATGCCTGGCCGTTAAAGTCGCTTAGTGTGACGTTGGTCTTGATCAGATCTTCGGTAGAGCGTCCCAAACGCCGTAGCATGGAGTATGGCATTATGTTGTCTGCTCCCGTCTCGACCAACATCTTGCCGACAGGCTGCCCGTTGATATATCCTCTTAGGTACGGGGCCTTCAAATGTTTGTACCTCTTCTCTTGTGGCTTTTCAAAGATGACTGGCCGTGGGCCGCAGTCGAGCTGAGCTACTGGCACTTCTTCGATCCTTGGAGCACAAAACTCCGACGGAAGTATAAACACCATGTTTGTGCCAGCCGATGCCTTTGCATCGGCTTTTGCTTGTTTGGCGCCACTCTTTCTTCGTGAAGTTTCGCCTCCAAAGTCTGCTGAATTTTCACAGCCAGATCGGGCCGAGCCTTCCTCAATGTGTACAGGTATTGTGCCTCGGCTTCCTCCAAACTACGTAGCCGTTGCACTCTGCGGGTGGCTGAGTCCATCGGGGCACCACCTTGGCCGGTGGTATCTATCTTCTTCTTCGTCATCGATTCCTCGAAATCTTCCCCTTGAGATGACTCAGCTTTTCTGTTCTGGGATGGGAGAGGCCCTAGACGCCGAATACTGAAACGTCTCCCTTGTCCTTCTTCATGTCTGGGGCTTGTCGATTGTAGGCAATCGGCTCATTCCTGAATCCCAACAATGTTTGAAGAAAGGGCAGTCCCAGTGTCTGTCCATGTCTTCTTGTTCTCTTGACCTCCCATTAGCGCGGCGTCCATACCTTTCGTCGTCTCTATCGTACCGCCGAGATTTTTGGTTGTCTGCATCAGACCGACGATATCTTTCGTCATATGTATCGTACCGCCGAGATTTTCGGTTGTCTGCATCAGACCGACGATATCTTTCGTCATCTGTATCGTACCACCGACGTCGGTCGTACTGATGCTCATATTTGTTAAGGAGGTGTGCGGAAAGTGGTCGTTGATACCGCACACTTCTCACTTGTTGCTCGGTGATGTACCGTTTATCATCATATCGGGGCCGGTCGCGTGGGCCGGCCTCCTCTTTATCCTTGCCACGGAAGTGTCCGTCTTCTTCTTTGTCGCCGCCATGGTGGTGGACACCCTGCCATGCGCCGAATGAGAAATCCAGCTGGCGCTTTATGGGTTGATCGAGTCCCACCATGTTGACGCTAGGAAACGGGTGTGTGTCCACTTTCATTGCAAACTGACTAAAGATCAAACGGCCTTGCTCTATCGCCGATTGAATCTGCTTACGCAGCTCTTTGCTGTCATTGGTGGTGTGGGTGAACGAGTGATGCCACTTGCGTATGGTCTCCCATTCATCTCTTGCACGTAGGAAATTTATGGCCTTCGGGTAACTTCTTGTTCTCCCGAGAAATAAATCGAAAATCTGCTCTTTTTTGCTTCAAAAGTCAAACCCTCTTGCCTTGTGGTTTCACCCATTTGCACACAGATCGCAGTCCAGCCTACTTCAGGTCTTCGAATCTTCAACGTCTCTCTCGACCAGGCGATTGGGCGCTGACGAACTTGTCTTGGTATAATGGATGGCGCTGCTCATACAAGGTTAATTTCTGGACCATGTGCGCCAGTGAATCATACTCCGTTTGTAAAGCCAGATCCTTGATCGGCGCGGCGAGGCCCAACGCTGCCAGCTCAACCACTTCTTTCTCATTCAAACGAACCGAATAACATCGGTTCTGACGATCTGTATGGATGTATTCTCACATTTCTCCGCATGCGTACATGGATCGGCAATGCCACCGGTAAAGTGATATTGCACGTGAAACTGCTCTTCCAGTGCTTCCATGTCGGACTGAATCGGTGGCAACGATGTACCACCCAAAAGCTGGTCCAGTGAGAGACTGAAAAAATCTCACACGTAACGGGTGATGCTGAAATCATCCCAGTGTGCCAAATATCGGCTCACATGCTCAATTGAGCTAGATCCTTGACCCACTTTGAGAACTCGGGGCCGATATTTAGGTGGTAGTGGAATCAAATCATATTCATTGGGGTACGGCTTGGAATAGCCGATTGTCCTCTCTTTGGAGATGCCAAATTGGTCTCTCGATGTGCTGATCTGTTCCACGGCGTGAGAGAGCGCTGTCATGACTCGTTCCGGTGGCATATTTAGCTAGCCTGTTTATCGGCATCTGCTCCAGAAATTCCTCTGTGGAAACCCCTGCTGCAATCTGGTTTGTGCGCGTGAAGTTGTTGCGGTCGGCACATACGTGCACACGTATCCGTGTGGGATTTCTTTGGGCGGCTCAGAATTGGCAATCTCCGGGATCGCCTCCAACCTTGTAGACGACGTATGCCGGTGAAGCTCGTGGCTCGGGCGGCAGCGCGAACGGCGTGGTGGTGTGTAGAGCGGTATTTCTCCCTGGTGAGTCCCTAGGACAGGTCTGACGAGAGCGATGCTTCATGATTTCTGAATCACGCGCACCGCAATGCGCTCCAACGAGTTCACCAGGCTCTCAGAATTACGGTGTAAAGAGTGAGCCACCATGTAATTAACTTCTGGCGCAGAGCTCGGTGCGTTCCTCGAAGGAGAGACAGGTCTACTCGTCGAGAACGCCAGGTGAGAATCCCTTCCACCTGATGCCATGTGAACGGGTTCTCTCGAAAGAGCCGATGAGATCGGCTTCGAATTGAGATTTGAGCTCATCGTAATTCTTCTTGTGATCCTCAGTGAGCTCTTCGTATGTGACTAGTTTATCCGCCATCTCAGTTGCAGATGTTGACGCCGTTGTTGTAGAGTGTCCCACCGGGCGTGCCAGAATGTGTTGCCGGCCAAAACCCACCGTCGAGCAGCGACGGGCAACACGTAGAGCCGGGAGGCTCCCAGGGGTGGGCCCTGGTCCCTCGGGCAACGGCCCGCAATGCTCGCACACGTCCGGCGTTTGCGGGCGTGCCACCGACCTATAGTGGAAGGTGCTGGATTGCTTCAAATAGTTTCCTGCATGGTAGACACGTAAACATTAAACGAGCCTCGATCGGCTCTCAGTTACCCGAATCGGCTCAAAGAGCCGATTAACCCATGGTTCATAATGGATATGCAATAACATGGGGTTTCTGCTTTATCAATGCTGAGCTAAATCAATCTACGACAGGGTTTTCACCGCATAACCGGAATATCCTACACGTAGTTGAGCCAGCAGATACGAAAGATAACACAAACCAACCCAAAACGAGGCCTAAAACCAACACGGTCGATTCCCGGAACATCCCTTCTTGGAGGAGGCCTAAAAACCAACACGGAGTCGATTCCCGGAACATCCCTTCTTGGATTGGCAAACCGTACCTAGCGCACTACTGGATCGTTCAACCCGTTTGCAAGGCCTAACCATACGGATATCAAACTAATCCTTGAAGAACAAGGAGCAACTATAACAGATCGAATCTACCGAACAAAGACAAAGCAGGACAGCTAGATATCTAAGGGCAGCATAGCTAAGTAAATACATCAGAAAAGCATCTATGCAAGCCCTAAAACATCCATGATAAACAGTGTTACTCGCCATCAAAAAGGCTTCAGTACGAGCAACACCAAACAATGACTAAACAGATACTTCCTAGATCGCAAGATGCGATCTAGGCAGCATGATGCTTACCCGGAAGAAACTCTCGAAACAAGGGGTGGCGATGCGCCTGGATTGTGTTTTGTTGTGAACGTGATCGTCCTCCTTTCTCAATAACCCTAGGTACATATTTATAGTCCGTGGACTTTCTATCTTTGGAAATACACCTAACCGTGTACGAGCTAAACTCTATCTCTTAATTCTAATCTAAGATGCGATCTACGATAATGTACAGATACACGGGCAAACTAGCCCAAATCCGATTCAGAAACACATTACGTGTATATCCTTCAAGCCCATCTTCATCACGGCCCATCTCCTGATTTGGCAAAAATCTGGTGATAACAATTGCATAAAGAATTTTGTTAACTATTCATGTTACTGTTGCATCTGCGGAAAGGAGCTTCTCTAAACTGAAGTTGCTGAAATCCTACATGCGTTCTACTATGACACAAGAAAGACTCAGTGGATTGGCGACAATAGCACTCGAGAATGATATCTTGGAGAAGATTAATTATAAAGATATGATTGAAGATTTTATTTCAAGAAATTCCAGACGGATGATGCTTTTCGGTAGACCATGAGGTTCGTTTAGTGCTATATTTACATTTTTGGAGTTAATACTTGTTTTTTTTAAGCATTGTATGAAATAGCGCCTACTGAACTTATATAATTAAGTACACTTGATTTTGTTTTACTAGTTATTGTGTTCGAACAAAAATATTGGCCCCATTTTATAAGACGAACTGGGCCCCCAAATCCTGGAGACGGGGCTGGCGAAGGTCGGCCTTTTTTTAACGATTTCGCTCCCCTGCCCTCTGGTTCTTTATTTCTGTGTGGTTGCATGGATTGTTTGGAGAGCTTCAGAACCGTGTGTTCCGGGGCCGTGAGATTTGGCGCTTGTTTCCCATCAATCCTCCAGTTTTTGAAATTCCTTGTACTAATATACAACATGTAGCGGACGACAAAGCAACGAGAGTATTTGGAGAGCGTCCACAAACACAACCTGCACATTGCAAAAAGTTTCTCTCTCTCATATTCCATAGAGTCATTCGATCTGAATACGGGATTGAAAACAGAAGCCTGATGACGGAACACGGAACACGGAACACGGAGACCTAGGATGTATAAGATCATGACATGAGCGATTTGGAGTATTCGGATCTCATTCGTGTATATCCCCTCATGTGGTACCTCTCATCCTCACTACGGATATTTGGGGGTGTGGATTTAGGGTCGCGGAGCAATCCGTGCCGGCAGGTCCGGTTCTCACATAAGTTTGTCGCCAAACCTCCCTAAACGGTGTCGAGTTAGCCCCTATCCCACATTCTACTTTGTGTTGCGAGAAACTCTAGGCCAACTCGCTGGTCCGACCAGCAGCATTGCAATGCTGTCGCCTTCTTGCTTGCGGTTTTTAATAGGAAAACTAGTGTATACTGCGTACAAAGAAGAGGAATAGCCAATTTATCACGAAAGCCCATGCCTCCTTGAGATTTCGGAATAGCCAATTTATCCCAGGCTAACCAATGCATGGATCTCTTATCCAAATTTCTACTCCACCAAAATCTTCCCGTAACAGATGTGATTTTTTTTTTTTGCATGAGCCTTTGGAGAGTAAGAAACAACACATACTATGGATTGATTTGGCTTGAATCACTGATTTCAATAAAGCTTCCTTCCCAGGATATGAGAGATTCTTCTCTGCCCATCCATTGACGCTACTTCTTGCACTTTCAGCAATGAATTCAGAAGCTTCACTTGTCAATTTTACCAACCGCAGTCGGTAATCCCAGATACTTCTCACTGATGGCCTCAGTTTGGATATTCAGACTTTGCTTCACCTCCTCTGTGATCAGTGATCAATTCTTCTCCTTATTTACTTTTTGTCCCCATGTCAAGTTGTAAATATTCAAAATTTCATTAAGTCTGATCGCACCTGCATCGTTTGCATTGATGTCAAATATACATATTAACATGTGTGTGTTCATGGCTTCATGCTGAAGTCCTGAAGTTCTTTTTTCAAGAAGGAAGGGAACACCACCTTCTGCTCCCGAGGGCACCGGTTTGCTCTCTCCAGTGAAGGATCGGACCACTACGGCCGGCCGCCGTGGTGGAGGTGCCGGTTAGCAGCACCCATTCCCATAAAGCAGCTCTCATGCCGTTCTTATCTGAATCTCCCTACCAGGTTCTTCTTTGCTTGAATTGTCTTGCTCCAGTTGGACGCACCACTCGGTAAGACAAAAACGAGGGCTTCCATCCCAAATCTTAGCTGGCAAAACATAACGACACAAGAGAAAGGTTTTCTGATGGGCCGCCGATCGTGTCTCACGACGCCGAAAGAGACCTGGCTAATCTCCACACGCGTATGGGCATCAGCGACGTACCATGGAAAGCAAACCATACGTGTAACACGATCCCCAGCTTCGGATCAGGAACGGAATCACGCAAACTGAAACCGAGCAGACACGCCGGCCGGCCGTCGCGCGAAACGACCTCATCGGAACGTCCACGACGCGGACGCGAAACTGCTCAAAGAAGACGACGGCCTTCACAATCACAAGTTCACATGCGTAAATCAGAGGGTCCTCGTCTCATCAGAGAGAGAGAGAGAGAGAGAGAGCCGTCACCAGTGATGTGCACACGCATGTCGAATCGAGCAGCAGACGATGGAGAGTGGCCGAGGGAGCACGAATACGCACGGTACGGTGCGGCCATCCGCTCTTGGCCTATTGCGTGCACATGCATTGCCCCACTGAGTGTGTTGGCCCCTACGGATGGCATGGCACTGGCAGGTCCAAAATAGATGGGCTCACACTGCATGTATGGTAGCTCCCTCACTCACGGCCTCACCGGAACTGCTAGCTGCCAACGAAAATATCATGCATGATGCACGTTTCTTATCGAGCTACGATCGAGCGGGCAAGAGAGCGTCCGGCGATGCTGATAAGACCGTGGCTGCTAGCTAGGAGCTCCACGGCGCATCATCCGTTGCTGCAATGTACTGCCATATAGTACAACACGTAGACGACGACAAAGCAACGGGAGTATTTGCACAGCGCCCACAAACAAAAGCTGCACATTGCAAAAAAAAAAGTTTTTTTTTCTCTCTCTCTCTTTCAAATTTCATACTCCGTAGAATCATTTTGATCTGAATGCGGGATGAAAACCATAAGCCAGATAACGGAACACGGGAACCAAGAATGTATAAGATCATGACATGAGCGATTTAGAATATTTGAATTTCATTCGCACATGTATATCCACTCATGTGGTACATCATCCTCCTTAGGGATCTTTGGGGATGTGGATTTAGGGTCTGCGAGCAATCCTCACCGGCAGGTTCGGCGTCGACGTGGGTACCTCGTCAAACCTCCCTAAAGGGTGTCGCAGTGGAAATCCCTTAACTCGATTCCGGTTTGGCGCCTTCCACATGCCAAGGCTACGTCCTCTCTTGGCATGCCTTTTCTCCTATGCTATATGGTGTGAACCCGTCGAAGCGGTCTTGTAGTACTAGTGAGTCCTTGTTGCTACAACGCCGGTGACACGACCGTCGAAGCTTAGTGCTCGGCCTCCTCGCCTCTTGGCTGGATGCTCAGTAGGGAGGGCCACATGAGGAGTTGGTTGTGGTGGTCTTGTTGTTGTTGTTGTTTGGAGATGTTGTTCCCTTCGGTATAGTTTGTAGCAGTGTGTTGTTGTTGTCGTGTCATGCTTTTGTTCATGCCGTTGATATCCTAGCTTGCTAGTTGTTGTATGGTTTTCAGGCATGGTTTTCCTTATAAACAGTGCCATTCTTCTTCTATAATAAATGAAAAGCAATGTTATTCGTCGAAAAAATGTGGTATTTCGTTATATGATTCATATAAGATCCATATGTCTAGAGATCGTCATATTCATCGATCAAGACTTAAAGAAAAAATTGGGGAACTACCAAATTGTTGCAAAAATGCACTAGCCGATTTCATCATCATGGGCAAGTGTTCACATCATGTTTAAAGACTTTTTATTTGCAAATCATAATCATGTTTAAAGTTAAGTTGCTAGTTTGCCTTTTCTAACCTTTAAGGTGGTGGTTTGTGTTGCTGAAACAAAACGGCCGTGTTCCTCTATCTGTGTTTAAAAGTTGCTAGAGCCAGGGAAATTCAATTCGGCTCCCGGGTGCGTATGCTCCCTCTACCAACAAAATATATTTCAAAGTGTGGAAAATTTTTGACAAAACATCCTACATGTACATCTCCATAATATATGTGTATGGGTCAAGTTTCACGAAAAAATAATATTTTTTGTGGCCTATGTAAAAAAGAGAAAACTTATCCTGTGAAAAGCATTATTTTCAGCTTTTTGTCTTTTTTACACACGTCACATGAAAAACTTTGTGAGCGCGTAGCACATGAACATGTACGTGCGAATTTTTTGTTTTAATTTTTTGAAATTTAAAATATGTGTAAGATGCATTTCAAAATATAGGGAGCATATGCTCCCATGTTCCAAAACATCACTCCCAGGCCATCCCTATTCTTCCCCAAACGCCTATAAAAGGCACGCCACCCAACGGCAAAACTCCACAGTCCACAGCACCACCAGACCCCTCCCAAAAGCCACGATGGCCAAGCCTCACACGAGTAGTGACCACCTAGCAGCAGTGCAGCTGCTGCTATGCTGCACGCTCCTCGTGGCCTTCGCCGCTCCCGCCGCCACCGCGGCCTCTGCTCCCGCTCCGTCCCCGGCGAAGGTGAACATGACGTGGGACGTGGAGTACATCCTGTGGGCGCCGGACTGCCAGCAGCGGGTGATGGTCGGGATCAACGGCAGGTTCCCCGGCCCGACCATCACCGCCCGCGCCGGCGACGTCGTCCGCGTCACCGTCAACAACAAGCTTCACACGGAGGGGCTCGTCATCCACTGGCACGGGATGCGGCAGGTCGGCACGCCGTGGGCGGACGGCACGGCGTCCATCTCCCAGTGCGCCATCAACCCCGGGGACTCCTTCACCTACGAGTTCGTCGCCGACAAGGTACCCAACGCATAACAATCCAACAATCGTTTCGCTAGAAACCACTATGGTCCTGGCTGGCTGGCTGGGCAAGTGAAGAGTGAACTGGCCGATGCGCCGCGCCGCCGCGTGCTTACAAGTTTGTTTGTCTGTGTCTGTATGTGCAGCCGGGGACGTTCTTCTACCACGGGCACTTCGGGATGCAGAGGGCGGCGGGGCTTTACGGGTCGCTCATCGTGAACGCCACGGCGGCGCAGGACGAGCCTTACCGGAGGGACTACGACGGCGGCGAGCTCAACGTGCTGCTCAGCGACTGGTACCACGAGAACGTGTACGCGCAGGCGGCCGGGCTGGAGCGCAAGGACAAGCACTTCGAGTGGATCGGCGAGCCCCAGGTTCTAGCTAGTTTCGATGATTACGACAAACTGATGATTTGGTAAGGGTAAAATGACAAAATTACACGCATGTTTCGAGATTGCAGACGATCCTGATCAACGGGCGTGGGCAGCACGAGTGCATGCTGGGCAAGGTCACGAGGTACCACAGGGGTATCGACAGGTACGCCAAGACCTGCGTCAGGGGCAAGGAGGCCAAGCTGTGCAGGGACGAGGAGCGGTGCCTGAGGCGGAGCGAGTGCGGGCCCTACTGCCCCGAGAGCCAGTGCGCGCCCGTCGTCTTCGACGTGGAGCCTGGCAAGACGTACCGGCTCAGGATCGCCAGCACCACCACGCTCTCTGCTCTCAACCTGCAGGTCCAAGGGGTAAGCTAAGCTACAGAGAAATTACTACTTGCTCTCACTTTTCAGTACTTCTTGGATATTACTGTTGTCACTCTTCAGTAAGTGACACTCATATTCCATGACTGTTGACACGATGGGTGGGGTGATTTTGCGTGCAGCACGAGCTGACGGTGGTGGAGGCGGACGGCAACCCAGTGGAGCCGTTCAAGGTGACGGACATCGACATCTACTCCGGCGAGAGCTACTCCGTCCTCCTCACGACCAACCAGAAGCCTACCTTCTACAGGCCAGGGGCGTTCTGGATCACCGTGGGCGTGAGAGGGCGGCACCCGAAGACGCTGCCGGCCACCGCCGTCCTGAGGTACACCAACAGCAAGTTCGACTGGCCGGGCAGCGCGCCGCCGCAGACTCCAGCCTGGGACGACATAGACCACAGCAAGAGCTTCACGTACAGGATCAAAGCCCTGAAGAACAACGCCACCACCAAGACACGTCCGCCGACGTCGGCGGCGGTGAACCGGACGATCGTGATGCTGAACACGCAGACGATGGTGGGCGGGCACGTGAGGTGGGCGATCAACAACGTGTCCCTGGCGCTGCCGGCCACCCCGTACCTGGGCGCCTACCACTACGGCCTGCAGGGCAGCGCCTTCGACGCCGCCGGCGAGGCGCCGGACGGGGTGCCCGAGGGGTACAACGTGAGCCGGCCGCCGGGGGAGAACGAGGGGTACGCGGCGCGGCTGAGCGACCGGGTGTACGAGCTGCCGCACGGCGCGCTGGTGGACGTGGTGCTGCAGAACGCCGACATGATGAGGGAGAAGGCCAGCGAGACGCACCCGTGGCACCTGCATGGGCACGACTTCTGGGTGCTCGGCTACGGCGAGGGGCGGTACGACGCCGGGAAGGACATGGCGAGGCTGAACATGGACGACCCGCCGCTGCGGAACACGGTGGTGGTGCTCCCGCACGGGTGGACGGCGCTCCGGTTCGTCGCCGACAACACCGGCGCCTGGGCGTTCCACTGCCACATCGAGCCGCACCTCCACATGGGCATGGGCGCCGTCTTCGTCGAAGGGGTGGAGAAGATGCGCGAGCTCAAGGTGCCCAGGGAGGCCATGATGTGCGGGGTGATCAGCACGTCCGCCGCGGTCGTGACACCCGCTGCGCCGCGCACACCGGCACCGGCGCCGGCGCCGTGATGTCAGAGTTCATGGATAAGCTCCTCCTCCTCGCATGCCCGTTCCAGAAGATTTGTTGCCATCTGTCAGTGCCGAGTTAGAACCAAGGCCTCCCACCAGATCTTGAGAAATGATTGGTTGTCAAATGTAAAATGTTTGACTATATGCGCACTGAATAAAGAAATAAGTTTGCTATTTCCGATGAACTAAAATGAAATCAATCGAATGTGCCAAATTGAGTACAGAAAAATGCAACTTGTATCCCGCCAGATTCTAATTACAGTTCATGACAGATCAGAACAAATGCAAATAAAAGTCGACTGGTTTCCAATCTCTCTCGCAAAGGTAACAAGAGAAACTTGAGGTCCACACATTTCATGTCAAGCTAACGAGATGTTAGCCTCCGATCCATAGTAACATAGTAAGTGATGTGGGTTTAGTTAAGTGTCCAAGAAACCTACATACTTACCTGGTGATCGGCCCAGGTAAGATACTGCTCCCTGAGAATGACAGACAGAAAACTTTTCTAAGAAAAGCCAAGCAGCCCAGTCTCTGGGTACCCTGCATACATAGTTTGCACCAGCCTAACAGATAGAAATCGTTCCAGCATCGAGAAAGTATGCTGTAAGAAATAACATCATCTCCACCGCAGTATGGATAAGGCATAAAAACAAATTCAACAGGCATGGTCAACCAAGATCTGAAACAGTACAAGAGCACTCAATATATCTTTAGAATTACATAAGCATGCTAAAGCTGCAGCGAGTATCAAATTCTCTCCTCAACATCCGTGAACATCCGGTGATTCTTACTCCTACCAGACTACATACTCTACCAAAACCATGTAATCCCATCTCAAATTCCAGTTTCCTTTATATCAACTGAGCAGCACCATGTATGAGATTGGAAGAAAACCTTGTCCGGAAGATGCTCTACAAGCAGACAGGAAGCTTATCTTGCCAGTTGTTACATCAGTCGATCTTCACAGAAGCGTATATCTTCCTCACAAACCAGAAGCAAGCATAGAAGCCAATAGTGCCAGTCAACACGAAGAAGGCATAAGAAATGATAAGCATGTAACCAAAGTACAGAATGCCTGAAACAAGCTTTGTGATCTCCAGCTTGTTGAAGAAGTAGAAGATAGCATAAGCAAAAAGATATAGAGCTGAAGAGCCTGCGGTCAGGTATGCCCTCCACCACCAGTGGTAGTCCTCGCTACATAGCTGGAAGTAGCAGAGCACGATTGTGATCTCAGCACAAGTTACCAGAAGAATGACGAAGACTATGAAGAGGAAGCCAAAGATGTAGTAGAACTGGTTCAGCCAGATAGATGTGAGGATGAAGAATAGCTCAATAAAGACAGCACCAAATGGCAATATGCCACCAGCGAGTATTGAGAAAGCTGGCTGCAGGTACCATGCTTGCTCAGGAATTTGCCTGGGAATCTTGTTTGTCTTAACTGGATCTTCAATAGCTGGCTGCTTGAATCCCAAGAAACTTCCAACAAAAACCAGTGGCACAGAGATGCCAAACCAGAGGAGGACCAGAGCAAACATTGTCCCGAAAGGAACTGCGCCAGATGATTTCTCACCCCAGATAAGGGCATTCAAGACGAAGAAGACCCCAAAGATTATACCAGGAAACATGAAGGCAGTTTTGAGAGTGATCTTCTTCCACTCATTGCCCTTGAACATCTTGTAGAGGCGGGATGATGTGTAACCAGCCAACACGCCCATGAAAACCCACAAAAGGACCATAGCAGTCATCAGTCCTCCGCGGTTTGCAGGGGATAAGAATCCAAGCAGCGCAAACATCATGGTAACCACTGTCATACCAAAGAATTGCACACCAGTTCCAACATAAACACACAGAAGGCCTGAATGAACAGGAGGCCTGAAGGCATCACCATGCACTAACTTCCACCCAGTTTCTTCTTGGGCCTCCTCCTGATTGTCAAGCTGATTATAGTTTGCTATGTCCTTGTAAAGGGTTCTCATCATAATCATGGCTATCATACCGGAAAGGAAAAGGACAATCATCAAAGAATTAATGATTGAGAACCAGTGGATTTGGCTGTCACTAGAAAGAAGGTACACATCCCAGCGAGATGCCCATATGATCTCACTAGCCTGCAGCAGACCGATCGCAAATTAATCAACATGACAGGAACAAGAATGACAGCAACAGAGTGACAAAGGAAATATACCTCAAAGGTAACATCGTAAGAGAATACAACATATGCATCCGGAGCCACCTCTTGAGGTGTGTGACTACCAGGAGTTATCTTAGTGTTAGCGTTGCAAGTTTGCACTATAGGATTCTTGGCATCCCAATCACCATATTCGTGCTTAATGCTGTATACAGGAGGAGAGTTAATTGACAAGTTATCATAAGCACATGAACCTTCAGATATATATGATCAATAAAGGCCAGGCAATAATTTATGCTAAATATTGGCTATGTTGAACATTTGATATATCCTAGCAATCCATTTGAAATCAATGAAATGATCAAAACATTCGATGAGCAAGAAATTCAATTGGTTTCATGCTGGCCAGCTATGCAAAAAAACCATAACAAAACAAGATAAATTACACCATCAGGCATGCTAAGTTGGACATGACCAAGTATCCATACCTGCTAGGAATCACATGGAAGCCAACAATGCGAGCTTCTGGGGAGTTCAGGTCTTCATGGTACAAGACTTTAAAGCTCAAGTGATTGTTAATATAGTACTTGTCATCCTTGAGCTGCCAATATTGTGCCCAAATTAGATAACTTCCTTGATAATTATTTCAAGTTGCAATGATTATCAATCAAGCAGGTGAGATGCTAACCTTATAGCCAACTCGGTAACCATGCTCAAAGCCTGGTGCTTGGCTTCCTTCCCGTGTCTGCCTAGGGACCACAACTGGGAGATTATCCAAAATCCTGATAGAAAAACGCAGAAAAAAAAATACAGTGTTAGGCACATGTTAAACATATACCACAACAGCACAACTTGAACCAGTATCATATATAAGGTAGCTAGATGGCCATGTTAATCAACTGGCAATAGCAAAAACTTCAAACTCAGAACATACATACATGTTCACTCGATATTCATCATCGATCTTTTCTTTGAAATTCTTTGCAGCTTCTGGAGAAAGTTTAGGTCGACAAACAACTTTGCAACTCTCGTCCCTCCTCATCTTGAACTGCAACCATTCGAAAATTAAACTGAAGTTAAAGAGCATACAACTTCTCATATTATGTTCTCCTGCTGCCTACACCCTAGAATTAACAGGCAACATCATTTCTAGAGTATTTTTTACATTATCATTTCTAGAGTAATTAATGCAAAATACAAAGGTGGCATACTTACGTTATAGACAGAATTTTCAATACGGTCCCCACGAAGGACTTCCCCTAAGTTTTCAGCACTGTTCTTAATTGCATCAGGCTTGCAGTAGTCCAGGAAATAATAGTCATATGGAAGTTGCGTCTTTATAGATGACAGCTTGTTAACCTTCACCTGGAGGTCGTCATCCTGCAATATGAATGGTTAGTTAGTCAACCCTTGAAATCAAGTGACCAAATGGAGAATATATATACAGGAAGAATGGATGAAACTGCCAAACAACTAAGACTATAAGTTTGGTTATTCGACTGTAACTGCAATAATTATGTGGTAAGTTGGCAACCTTTTCTCAGAAGAAACAACAATCTCAATGCAACAGGTGGCCCATAAACAAGAGGATTCTATCAACTTGTAAATGATGAAATCAAGGAACACCTCAACTTAATGGCATCGAGAACAATATGCAAGTGAGCAATACAGATTGTATCTAGTTCTTCTGATCTCCTGACATAGTAACTGGATTAGAAGGCAACAAGAGACAACAACCATGCACTTGTCTACAGGTGGGGCCTCTTCCAGTAGATCATCAAGCACATGCAAGACCTTGGCCTTGGCATAAATTATACTATTGTAGATTATATTACTTCTTGATATTTGATACTCATCAGAATAGCATCCAACCAAGATAATAAAATGAGCTGTAAATGGTAAAGACCTATACCAAACTAATTATAGTGCGATAGTCCAACATTAAAAAAAAGAACTCGGGATACGCATGATTTTTTAGATGATTGGGCCTTCTAAATTAGCAACTGTAGTACATCAACAAGATAAAGGGACAATATCTTCATACCACACAAGTGGCATTTCAAGTATTTTTTATGAACTCTCTTAGTTGCAGTTAGCTGCCATCATATGTAAACACTTAGGCCCTAGCAAGTTAGACAAAGAAAACCCTTCAGTTCATGCAACTTTCCCAAGGTTTGTGATTGCAGTGTCTGAACCTCCATGAAACCCGCCAACATAAGAAAACAGCAGGTACATGGAGACTTTCTACCTACAGCACCAACATAGTTTACCACCACCGTAAATACTGTTGGGTTTCACACTCAGGATGCTCTGTAATAGTACAAAGGAGACTAAATCGAACAGTAACCAAGCCAAGCCACGAAGTGATAGTGTGTCTACACCCCCTGATGAACTCAAACAAGCAGAAAGCGTGACCCGCACCCACACCAACAGAATACATACACACTAGACCACACCACAGTTAATCATATCACGAACCTCCCTATGCTGTGCAATACCATTTCCATTCATGCTAAGGAGAACTAAAACAGCATAAGAATTCGACAGCGGGAACTAACAAAATGCACCATGTTAAACTAAATTAATCACAAACAACCAAAGTCTAAGTTAGCAACTATAGTACATCAACAAGATAAAGGGACAATATCTTAATACCACACAAGCAGCATTTCAAGTAGTTCTTATGAAATCTCTTAGTTGTAGTTTAATGCAATCATATGAAAACACTTAGGCCCTAGCAAGTTAGGCGAAGAAAATACTTCAGTCCATGCCACTTTCCCACGGTTTGTGATTGCAGTGTTTGAACCTTCGTGAAACCCGCCAACATAAGCAAACAGCAGGTACATGCAGACTTCTCTACCTACAACACCAAAATAGTTTACCACCGACCTAAATACTGCTGGGTTTCACTCTCAGGATGCTCTGTAATAATAGTAGAAAGGAGACTAAATCAAACAGCAACCAAACCAAGCCACCAAGTTATAGAACGTCTACACTCTACACCTCCTGATGAACTCAAACAAGCAGAAAGCGTGACCCGCACCCACACCAACAGAGTACATACACACTAGACCACACCACAGTTAATCATACCACGAACCTCCCTACGCTGTGCAACACCAACAGTCCATTCACGCTAAGGAGAACTAAAACAGCATCAGAATTCGACAACGGGGAACTAAGAAAACGCACCGTGTTACGTAAACTAAAATTATTAATCACACAAACAACCAAAGTCTAAGCGTGCATTACTACACCGTACAGCTTCTCCACTATCTCCCCGTACGCCCAAAACGCGCGCGCGAGCTAAACATAACCCGCACATTTCGCTCGCCACTCCCACTGCTCAGAACAGATCACTAAACCCTGCTGAACCTAACAATCCTCGAAACGCGGGGGAACCTTCCAGAACGAGGGGAAACGAGGTCTGGAGAGCCAGATCTGAGCCCGCGCCGAGAGGCGCGACCAGATCCAGCGGCAGGGGCGGCCGGGAAGTTCGCCCGGAGCTAGATCCGAGGAGGAGAGGGCGAGCGGGTGGATTGGTCACCTTCTGGAAGTCGCGAGGGGCGACGCCGGGGAGGTAGAAGGCGCGGGCCGGGGAGGAGGCGAGGACGACGGCGGCGGCGACGAGGAGGGGGACGACGAGGAGGCGGCCGCGCGGGCCGCCGGCGATCGCCATGGCGGGGCGAGGCGCGGCGGGGATAGGAGCGGGTCTGCGCGAGCGAGAGGAGAAACGGGGAGAGGTGATGTTGGGCATGTGCGAGCTGCGGACGGAAGGTGCAATAAACGGCCGTGATCCCTCGAAGAAATAATAGAATAAATTTTAGCGTCGAAATGTCAGAGTAGTATCGTGCAGAACAAGAATTCAAAATGAAAACCCGTACCGACAGACTTTCATCTTTTTGGAATCACCAGAAAGGAACTGTCTATTGTGCTATTTGAAGTAGTTCAGTTTTAGATAGTAATGGTGCACTTGCTGTTGGGTGACACATTACCTTCTTATTAAGCTTAGCCTAACCGGAGACTTTGTTTGTTTTTTGTTAGGTGGCACTTTGCCTTCTTCAAAAGTTTTCTTGGCAGTACAAGCTACTCTACAGTTTTATAATGTACCACGAGAGAGATGCCGGGAAGAAACAAATTGAGGGTGGGCACATAAGCTCAACACAACCAAATTCAACCAAAGCACATACAGAGATACATACATATACAAGCTTTAACTTGTGCGTCCATATTCTCTGCAAAACACAATCTGTCAAGTTCCAACTTAAGAATGGAACCGCAACAGGTCAACCACAGTGTCCATTCACTCCTGGATAGGCGGCATACGGTAGAAATACGGAACCCGACAAGGTTGCCCGTCCACATCCTGCAGGAGCAGGATACCTGATTTCTCGTACGACTCCACACTATCTGCAAGCGTCTCCTCCAGTGTCCTCGCTTGCCAGCCTAGGTTCTTTAGTTTATCTGAACTCATCGCAAGCTTATAATCCACATCAACCAGTCTGCCCAAAAACATTTTTGGGTGAAAACATGTGGATGGATATGACAGCCTCAAGCATAAAAGTGTGCTAATATATAAGGCTTACTTGTCTGCATAACCGTAGTCAGGGTACATGCTCTTTATCAAATCTATCAAATCTTTTATGTCGATTTGGTGTTCAGAGCATATGTATCTCTGAGATGATCCCGCCTTGTGGTATAATAGGAGTAGTGCGTCAGCGACATCGCGGACATCTACTATGGGCCAGAATTTGTTGTTTATTATGTCAGGACCTCCTGTAATTCAATCCAACTAATGGAGTTAGAATAAACATTAAGACACAAAAATAGAACACATCCATTTGGTTAACTCTTTGATGAACTGTTGTACAATGTACTCCTTGGGATAAATGTGATGAGACCGTAGTAAACAGGATGCAACGATCAGGAGTGAACCTTTTATGATATAACGGAGGTATTTGGTGGTGATATTGATCACGTCAGACTGCAACAGAGGGCCAAAGACCGCACCGGGGCAAAATGTGATGACGTGCAATCCGCTTTTCTCTGCATATTCCAAGGCCATTTCTTCAGCTTCCGTCTTGGCAAGAGCGTACCATATCTGCCAACACAAAGACGTGAGTAATTCAGTCCTCCCTACCTCTCAGTGATCATATCCAAGAATGTGTAAGTGTGCGATCTAGAAAACTAATTAAGATTTCAACGGTTTACCTCAAACTCTATGGAGAGTTGGTGCATGAAGGTGTTATTCTCAAAACAAAAAAAATGAACACGTTATTTAAACAACAATGCTGACCTCATTTTCCTTACAGAACTGTTTGTCTGACCAACAATTCTCATCTTTCAGTTTATCTTGAGACCAGTTAGGGTTCAAAGTAACAGCAGCGCCAGATGAGACCACAATGAGTTTCTGAACGCTCATAGCAGAGCAAGCCTTGAGTACATTCATGGTGCCATTGACAGTAGGAGCCATCATCTCTGTCTGCATAGTTTGAATTTAGGGCATTAATAAAAAAAAGTGCTGCTGTGCTGGTATCCCTAAGAAATAGTGAGCTTGTACCTTGTACCGTTGGATCTAATGTGTTGCAGGTATAAATAAGAGGTAATGAATTCGATTGTGAAACGGTGAAAAATAATACCCTTGCCGCCCTAATGTTTACCAATCATTTATGCATCATTCCATAAAGATGTGGTGCCTGGCTTGGATGCCAAAACACAATACTGATAATATAATTGAAGGAATCCTTCCCCAGTTTGGAAAAGATTATAACTCTCCCACTTTACTTAAAATTGAGTTCAGCTTGGAAACGATATTATTTTTAACAAAAAACAATCTTCACTTCTTGCAGGTTATCTATATGATGGCACATTGGGTTCGGCTATAGGGCCTCCTTTCGCCGGAGGGGCAGCGGGATGTCATGACTTCTGGATGCACACGGCTCCAGATGGTCGCTCAGGATATCTTGTGCGAGGCTGGCTGACGACAGACTAGACGGCTACTTTGATGTGTAGTGATAATATGTTTGGCTTTTTTCGCTGGTTGATTTTTTATCAATTCTTGGCGATGCTTGAGTTGTAATAGCTACTGAATTCCAGACTTATTAATAAAAAACCGTGTGCATCATAACGATGCAGAAGCCGGGGTTTTATCCCCATTTAAAAAAAAACTTAAAATTGAGTGATTTCATCCTGAACAACAGTACGTTCAGATTCTGCAATAGTCTGCATTGCATATGCTGCGAAAAGTTTGGATTTCATATTTGTCATTCTGATTTATAATTTATGTGTCATTTTGGAAATTTTAAAGAAACTTAGTTTGACTCCAACTTTAAACCAATCTTCTTCACGAAACCTAAATTAATAAATGATGCAAGTAAAAAACTGTTTTCACCGTTCTGATTGATATTTTTATGTGTATCTTAAATTTAGATGTTGCTCTTTAGGTTTCAAAATCAATTAAGTTTACGACATCCATTACATTTCATGAAAGATAAAGGATTGTACGAAATATTAGGTGCTACATTTGCAAGTCTGAAGATCAACCAGTCACCTTCAAGCGAAGATGTACTTGCCTCTTTGTCAACCATCTTGTCTATGGGCACTGGAGATGCGACATGAAAGACGCCCTCGCACCCGCTAAACGCTGCTGTCACTGCCTCGTAGTCCAGCATGTCTGCCTTGAACAGATTCAGATTCTCCGGAGCATTGTCCAGCTGCTTCAGAAAGGCATTCTTTGGATCACCTGAAATGGAAGTTAACAAGATATTAACTGTATCCTGAAACTGTGTTTCTTAGCAAACACCTTACGTGGTGCTTATTTTGTAAACTCCTGAATCTGAGAGACTCATAATGCACAGGGTTGCATCTCTTCTCCATATTAATTTTCAATAATACCCTGGATTAAAATAAAGTTATGGATGTACTCCCTCCTTTCGGATTAAATGGACGTGGATGAGTATCGTTTTAGGCTAGCATCATTGAGAAACATGGTACGGATCGCGTCGATTAAAAACGTCCAGAGGTAGTAGGTCCTAGTTCTGGGTTTTCTAGTAAAAAAAAATACGTTAAATATAAATGAAACAAGCCAAATACGCCAAGGGAATTTAGAACGAATCTCAAAGAACCACCAACGATAAATGTTTGACCGGTAGGCGGTAGGTCACGGCTTGGCTAGAAGAGCATACGTCTCTTGGTCTATGTATCCTTAGACACACATAACCTCATAGTATTAAGTTATGGTGAGAACTCATCTAAAAAAAAAGTTATGGTGAGAACTAAAATTATACAACGACGGTCTAGTACACACCGGCAACCCGGGATAGGCTATCCTCAAAGAGCTCTAAGCTCCCAGGGTTGCCAGCCCTTACGAGCGATCGGCGGGTCACTCTCATGGAGCCCACTGCAAGTGAGTTGTCGGTGGAATCGACCGACTCGGGTTGGCGGTTCGTGTTCGGTCCCTTCTTCCCGTTCGCTTGCCTCACGCCCTCAATGGCTAGCGTTCCCCCGCGGCCCCGCCGCTCCTCTTTCTCCGTCTCCATCTCCATCGTGTTCGTCTGCCCCCATCTCCTCCACTGTTTCCAGATCCACCCACTGCCCCCATCCCCTCCAGCGGTCTCAAGTGGCACCATCTATTTGCTCCAGCGTCTTCGAGCGGTACCAGGATGCAGAGGAGTGCTCCTGCGGTCTCGAGCGTGTCCTCAGCTCGACCACCACACAGCTAGGCACATGGGGTTGGGGAACTCTTGCTCCAGGCGGGATTCATGGGGCCATGGTGGCGCCGTGCAGGACGACGAATCGGCAGCTGCAGCTTTGCCTCTCCCTCCGAAGCCGCCGTGGAGGAAGGGGAGTCCGCCATCGTGGAGGAGAGGAAGAGACCATGCGCCTGTGCGGCGGAGAGGGAGGCAGGCCGTGCCGGCCAGTAGGGGGAGAATCGCCGGCGCCAGAAGGCACGACGACCATGCCGCCGGGAGGATACCCAGGGGTAGCGGAAGAGGGGAAGACATCACCTCTACCGAGAAGACTGAGGAGCTGGTCCCCCACTTTTCCTAGCTCGGCCTTGACTTTCCTTGACCGTGTTGGCCGTTGAGGCTGCCTAGGGAGTTGGTGATTGCGTGCACAGAGTGTTCTTGCAGATGTGAAGATAGATGAGGGTTGATTATTCTGTTGTTCAGAGCAGGTAGAGCTAGCGACTCCTCTTATCTTCCCTCAGTTTGATGTTTAATCCTGGAAAGCAGTAGATCTTTAGTTTATGTACTTTTACAAACCTTCTAGATGCACCTGATTTATGTACTGTTGTTGGAACCAATTAAGTTAGATGTCAAAATTAGAGACTCCAAGGCGCTTTCCTGCAGCAGTGGTTGCCGATGTCATTGCCGGTAAGGACCTTAGAATGAACTTGCTACTGGCTGATGAACCACCAATATGATGGACTAAAGGTTACATTCCATACAATTTCAGTTGTCGTTTAAAAAGCTATATAGCAGCATCAAAGCAATGAAATTTCCAGTATAATAAATAATAGGAGCTCTTGGTTAGGTTCGTACATTCACAAATCAGCCTAAGGAAACTGTACAAACGGTCTGACTCACCTCAGGTAATATAACAAGCGGTGGGGAATTATCCACCCCCCCCAAATTCTCGAAAAAAAAAACAAATCAGCCTAAGGTTATATTTTTCTTCTGACAGTCAATTAGAATTATTCATTTGATGCTTCGCTCAATAAGTATATGATTTTAATTTGCAACGGTTGTTTCTTCAGAAATTCGCAATGGTGGAGTTGATTGTTCAGTTGTATTAGAGTATTGAATGACAAGTGACTATATAGGATAATAGGAATTGGTTTGTTCATCTTCATGCCTGTTTAAGTCTGGACATTGGAGGTCAACTCGGGCCTTACTGGCGATCGAAGCGCAATCTACTATACATACATCATGCAGAGAAGCTAATGGAGTTTGGTGCAGATTACCGCAGCTTTTGCTCCAGCAAGGTATCTTTCCTCACTTTCTTGACCTGCGTGTTTGCCTGATAGTGAAACATGAGGGCTGTTTTTGTTTGTTCTTATTAACATGGGAGCTGACAAGCAATTAAATCTTCTAAGTATTGACCTGGTTGCTCTGTGTAACATGTTTGGGATGCGTCTAATGAAATATTAAATATGACTTATGCTACCATGACCACTAACGAATTAGACAGTTGACGTGGTGATGATGGCGTTATTTTTAGCACACTCATGACCAGATCTGAAAGCCTGTAATTTCCACCGATCAAATGTTAGCTCTTTTGACAATTCCAAGTTGATCTCTGTACTGCACTGAAATGATGCCGTGTTAAATATCTATTATGTATCTGTAGATGAGATTTGATTTGCCTACCAAAGTTTTTGGAGGAACGAGTAGTGCAAATAGAGATGTATTTACTGAATCATACAAACAAGATGGGGACATGAACATGGACCATAGACATGTAAGCATTCATATGTTCTTCCATTTAGCTCTCCCTTTCTTTAGTTAGTTGTGTATGGTGTCGCTGGCTTACTGGTAGTAGCTACTCGTGCCTTGTTGGTATAATTATAGGGATGTAGGTTTGCTGATTCTGTTTGTGGTGTTGATATGGCGTGTCATCTGATCTCTTCGAGGGACCCGTTCCTATGTAGAATGATACTGAAATTAGATAGAAATAAAGTGCAACTTATTATCCTAATTTTGTTATCCGCTACATGTGTCTGCTGCATCATTATGAACTTCAGTTTAAAAAGAAAGGGCAATCATGAGCTGTAGTTAAATGTCTTAGTTTTCCTTTTGCTGGAAACTTGGATTGAAAGTAATATGTTAGCTTTGTCGTTATTAGTTTTGAAAAATATGTGAGATGCATGTTCATTTTTCATAGCCTGGGTTGTAGCACTGAACGTCGCTATGTTAGCTACACCGTGCATAGGTGATTCAGCGTTTGCTGGTTTTCATGGTTGATGTCTTCATGAATATTGTAATTTGAACTTTCTATGAAGGCATTTTCCCGCTTTACGGCGTATAGCTTAGCTGAAGTTTTCAGGTAATGGAATCAGGTCTTGCATCTAAAAAACAACGTGTTTCTTTTACTTTATGACAGGAGTGTTTGAACTCGATTAAAATTGTCTGCAAGGCATTTGCATCATCAGCAACACCATTAGGTATCATAAGTAATTTGGGAAAATAGTTAGTTTAGTTGTTAAAACCACAGTTCTACTATTCCTGGATTTAGTTAAACTAACTTGCTACAGTTTTGCTGCATACATTTAGCGATAGCAGATGTATTTTTATAAATATTTTATTTGCAGTTATATTTCTCAAGGATATTTGTTGCATCAGGTGTAAGTGTTTAGTTGGTGGGATATTGTTCTTCGGTTCATTAGGGAGTGGCTAGCTGTTTCCCATTTATATATCACTTCTTTTCTATTGGACTTCTTGAAATATAATTACTTGCTCCACATTATAGAATGATCATGCTCTCTTTGCAGTTCTATTATGAAGCTCATGGTTTGGCCCCAGGCTATATGTGTTGCTTCATAGCTTAAGACTTCAGCTAGTAATCATTACTCACTTTTTGTTATATTGGCCTTTTTATATGGGAAATCGTGATAGAGTTCTACTGTCCACTCTCAACCAACCTATGAGAGACTAGAATAACTTTCAAGTAGATTCCATATCTTTGAATAGTGGATCCAGATTCAATTAGATATATAGTACATGTTAATGCATTTTCTCTTAGTGAGTTTTGATGTTACCTTGTTCTTTACTGCTAACTTGAGCTGCCTTATTCCACTCAATTTTATTAGTCGCGGTTTAATTTTTTTTTGGATATCCACTTAAATAAATGTCTGTAAGTCTTCTAAAAATAAACCACTCTTATCTCTGTTAACAAGAACTAAGAAGTCCAGATGGAATTAACTGATATTTAGCGGTGTAACCAAGTTCAGGTCTTATCAAACAAGCATACCATACACGCTGGAAGGATGTACTTAATATTCATACCAATCACAAGTACTTTAATACATCCATTCTCGCTAGCTCCAATTGTTGAATTATTGTTGTATCCACTATAATTTTTCCCATACGTTCTTAATTTGTTTCTCAATGGAAATTACAGCCAAATAGTATGTATAGAAAAGAAAGCACTACATCTAGAATGTAGGAAACCAGACGAGCTAGGAGCCTTAAATAGTGGTTGTATATAGCTTGACCTTGTGGCAGTAACTAGATCCCTACATGTCTATTTTCAGTATAAAAACGATCAAGTATATTGCTTCTGAATAGTATTATTTTTCTAAACGGGCATGGAAATGACGGTATTATATATTTTTATTTTTTGACAATGATAATTATATTTTTCATTTTTTTGCTAAAAGATCGAGAGGAATCAGCAACAGTTACGACTGCCATGAGACAAACCAATGCTTTCGGATCAATATAACTAGAGTTTGGATTCAGTGTCTCCTATTCTATTTTGTAAGCCGGGAGGGCAGGGAGCCATCTCAGGCCATCTGCCGCTCCGCTGCACCCATTGCCATCCGATTAAGAATGACGCTCACATTTCACATGTGTCTTGCTCGGTGGTGCCTTTCCTTCCAGACCCTACTGCCGACGCACCCCTTCCCCTCTCTTTCTTTTCACGACTGGTTGCCTTGAGCAGTAGCTGTTGTGGTGGGCATATTTTTCTAATCCTTATTGCTAGAGGGGGCTCTTATAAATTATTAAACAGGGGACTCTTATAAATTATTACGCCCGGTTGCCTTGAACAGTAGATGTTGTCTATTGATTACATCGTTTATGATACATAATATGTTTCTGTTTGAGGCTATTTCCTTTTATTATAGAGCTCAAAATTTGAGATCAGGAGATCCTGTTATCCGTGCAATCAAAGTTCTGCTTTCTATTTCCTGCAAAAACAGATGTTCTGCTTTATGTTTGAAAGTCCTTGACAGGGTTTATATGTCATATGACTCTGTATATTAGTGCCACTCTGTTTTTGATGTAGTGCCACTCTGTTTTTGATGTAGTGCCACTCATTTAGAATTTAGGTAATCAATGACAGTTTCTGTGTCATAGTAACTCTTTCTATAAGTGCCATTCATTCACAATTTAGGTAATCAATTATGTTGTTGTACGTCGATCTCTATTGAAATGTCTGATTTGTACTCATACACGTCTTGTGGCTGCTTTTTTACTTTCCAGATCCCTTGCTATCCAGAGATACCCCAGTTACCTTGGCATGTCCATTGGTGAAGCCAAACCCCTGTCCATCTTCCTTGTTTTGAACACAGTTTGCTGATCTCTCTGTATCAATGTGATTACATTTGGAGGGTAAACTCTGCATAAGGAAGAGGCGCTGTTGCTTGAAGCTCTCCTCAAAGTGGAAGAAGGTACTGTCTCTCTGTTCTGCAATTTCCCCATTTTGCAGTATTGCGGATTCCTCGAGGTTTGTGGGATTTACCTTTGAGGAAACAATTGGCTTTTAAAGAACATTGTTACCGCCAAATTATGACCTTTCATCTTTTATGAATATATCCGACCTCAGATTTTGTTCAATATCTTATCCTCAGGTGTACGAGTACGACTACAATTGATGCATCGTGCATTAACGTAAGTTCTGCTTGGCGTGGTGCATATTCATTAAAGAAAGATGGAGAACTATTTGTCCCTTGCCAAAAGATGGAGAAACCAAGCCAGGCATTAATGAAACAAGGTGGATGGATAATGATATGAAAAGAATATGGTTATTGTTACATCACTCCATTGCACATTATGGATTATAGTCTGATTTTTTATGCCTGGTCTTCAAAGCTTCTTCAAATCCACCAGAGAAAACCGGATATTTAGTAGATTATGCTAACATATATATGTTCTGGATAGATTTGGCCGGTATTGTTTTTGCGGTGTACAGCTTGAAATTGTGCGTTATGTGTCTAGGGCTATTTCCTAAGGTTTCAACACCAGTACACTCACTGTGTGTGTTGAATTTGACATGCTATTACAAGTATGATCATGTATATCAGCCATGCTTCTGGGTTTCGCAGCAGTATGCAAGTGGAGGCGGCAACACATGTGAAGTTCAGAGTCTTACCTTTCAGGGTGAAAATCTAAGGTCTAGCCTTAATTGGTTGTGTCTAGCAATGACCTTGTTGAAGGCATTATTTTGAGAGCGGGGACTATATTCAGGGTGAAAACCTAACATCCTTTGATCGAGCGACGATGACGCTTGTGCACTGTTTCCTTCTTGGAAGCGTCGCTGGTGGAAAGCTTGGATTTTAGGTGGTCTTGATGATGGTTGTACTGTTGTTGCTAGGTGTGGAGTATCGTAGCTGGATTTCTTTTTCTTAGTTTTTTTTTATGTGTGCATCCGTACTACCATTAGGGTACTACGTTGTTGTTGTTGCAGAGACTGGGTGTAATTGGTATATCTACCGATATTAATATATTTCTTTTATCAAAAAAATGCTCCTCGCCCGATTAAAAAAAAGTGTAAAATACATCTATGGTAGTTGAACTTCGGAATGTCAATTTTAAGTCACTACAGATGCTCCACGACCCCATCTACGGTCAATGTTCGATTGGTTTACCGTCCAGAGTCTAGGATTTAGGCTAGGGCTACGATGTTCTTGCCCCCGTATTTCGTGGGGAATTGTCGAAGGATTTATGAGTCCCCAAATTCTCCATGTTTTATCTTTCTTATTACGCCTAAAGCAGTCTCATATTTTCTACCTGACGGTATTCGTGTGAGCCCTACTACGTTAAAATGGGGATGCACAAAATAAATCAAATCCTCATCATTTAAAAGTCTCTGCATCGCCACTCAACAATAGGCCCAAGTCAAGCCAATGATGCACAAAGCATGAAAAAAATGCAACAACCAAAAACGGACGCGGCAGAGCGCGCTAGGTCCTTCTAGTATAGTTAACTCATCACCCATGTTGGCACGTGAAGTCTCTGGTAACTTCCTCGCGATACCAGCTACTCCCTCAATTCCATTATTTTTGTCATGATTTTAGTTTAAATTTAATTAAGTTAAAACTATAACAAGAAATATGAAACAGAGGAAGTAGTAGAAAGTTGCGAAGCCTAACACACACGTTACGACGTGGGCTTAGCCCAGTGGTTGGGGTCGCAGTGACGCACCTCAACAACCGGAGTTTGATTTCTATCAGGGACGAATTTCAGAATTGTCACGCCAAGTTCCTCCTAGACACGGTTTCATTTTTTTTTAACACACATTTTACTATGTGGAAAAAGATATCCAGAAGGCCAGAACGTAGTCTTCGACACAACCAAGATCAAATCAGGCCGTTAGCTCGTGGCAAGTAAATCATCCCCGCGGGAAGACAAGTATGTAAACGAATAGGGCGCCAAAAGGCAGCAAGAGAGCAGGTGCACGTACATGGGTCGCGGACGGTGGCGTGCACGGCGTAGCCGCGGGAGAGGAGCAGCTTCACCAGCCACGATGCGATGTACCCGCCGGCTCCGGTAACGCAGACTCGCGGCTGCGACGACAACGACGACGATGAAGCCATCTCTCTGCTCTCGCCTCTGGGCTAGGGAGGTTGATTAGCTGTATACCTGCCGGCCGGCTGCCGCCCCGCACCGTTAGACGTATACAGTATACTAGTACCATATACCTACTACAAGAGTAGATTATTCGCGGCAGAGAAACATAAAACATCCCTAGGGTACACGCAACAAGCGAAGCAAATTGACTGGACCAGCACACCACGACCTTGTCTTACTGATCGAGACTCGAGAGCCCTTGCTTTTCTTTAAGGTGCACGTGGGAACTGGAAGTTCTTTACTTGCAACAACTCATGAATGTGACCTCTGCTAGAAGAACTCTGCTGCTTTCTCTATAAGGTGACATTTCCTCCTCTTAAAACAGTTTTCTTGACCGTACCAAGTTCAAGTTCTGCGGGAGGTGCTGCAGATGCAGCTATCTATGAGGAATGCTCCTTCTTAGCTCATAATTTTGTTAGTGTTAAATTTTTTCATAGTTCTAGGGACAATATTATGGCCCATATGTTGGCTTTGGGATCCCAGTTGATTGTTTGGCATGAGGATCCGCCTGATTTTATTGTTGGCCATTTGGCAAACAATGTAAGCTTATCTGCTAATAAATAAAGTCGCTCTCGTGGTGGCTTTCTCTAAAAAATTGAAGAAAAGGTTCAAAAAACTATCCTAAATCCAAACGATCAAATGATGGTTGGATGCTTGCATTGGTTAGGGTGGTGGCTTTATTCAAAAGAGATCAAGTCGAAGGTTTTGTTAGATGTATATATTTGTCTATTGTAGTTTCCCCATATGTTAGAGGGCTTTCTGCATATGTGCACTTGTACTTATATATTGTGGCCTTTGGCAGTATACATCAAGCATATTGCCCTAACATGGTATCAGAGCCCAACTTGGTCCTACTCTATACGTTGTCCCGGCCGTAGTTGCCGCTCTCCGCCCGGCCGTCTCCGTGGCCGTCTCCGTCGCCGGTTTTCTTCCCGGCCGTGCCCGCCCCGCCGATCTACTTCCCTGCCGTGCCCGCCCCGCCAGATTCCCGGCCGTGCCCGCCCTGCCCGATCTTCTCCCGCTCGCCCTTGATGCCCCCGCTCTCGGATCTCCTCCGCTCTCGGCGCGTGGCCCTGCTCCGGGATCCGCCCGCCCCGCCCAGGCCGATTCTCCCGCTCGGCCGCCTCCAGTCTCGCCCGCTCTGCTCTCGATCGGAGCGGCTGTTTTTCTTGTCTCGTTGACTTCCATCTGAGGTAAAAAAAGAGCAAAAAAAAGCAAAAAAAAAATACTGTCGTCGGCTGTTGTTATCCGATGTCTTCTTCCGCTGATCCCGCCTTATCTTTGGGCCTCCCTTCGGTACTTGGTCTTTGTCCGCTGCCTCCGTGTATGATGGCTAGCCATTCTTCGTCGCCGTTTGCGGCCTCTTCCGTCTCACCTTCACTGACTCCGTATACGTCGGCTCGCCGCTCTATACCGACTTTCGCGGCCTCTTCCCGCGGCTCTGGCCGCGCTTCGCCGATTTTGTCTCCCTGTAAGGGTATTTTACCCTTATCCATTATTTTGGTAACTATGACACCGTGCTAGAGTATTTGGACTAATACATGTCTACAAGATAATTCTCAGGTATTAGGCAATGAGGCGTAAATGGTGTATCAAAGGAACAAAAAGGCTAAAGGAGAACCCCCATTTCAACAACAATCAAAAAGGGGTTACAGGAGAAATCCGGTCACGCCCGGTCCAACCGGGCCAGCAACCCATCCGGCGGGCCGGTCAACCGGGCTCCAAAGGAGGAGCAGCAGATCCGGTTTGCGCCGGTCAGCTCGACCGGCGTGTCCGGCGCTCCGTCCGGTCGGGGGCGACAGCCGGGCAGCAGGCCACCAACCGAAGAAGCACCAGGACGACGCAAAGGACCCCCGGTCACTGATCCGGTCTGACCGGCCTCACGACCGGGTTGTCCGGTCTGTGGCACGGTCAACCGGGTTTGTCGAGGAAAAATGCTGAGGTGGCAAGTGGCAACGGCCAGATTTTGAAGAACACTATAAATACCCCTTCTTCTACCTTGGAAGGGCAAGGCACTACACTACAAGCTGTTCTTGAGCTCCTTCTCTCATAATCCATTGTTAGAAACACCAAAAGCCTCAGATCTCCCTCCTCCCACCCAAACTCAAATCCCTCCGGGAAACGATAGAGGAGGACCCGATCTACCGTTCTACCAAGCCAAATCTTATTCCCCTTGTATTCATCAAGAAGCTTGCTTCCTAGGGTTCCTTGAAACCCTAGGTGGGCAAGAGGAGTCCGGAAGCATGTGGGCTGTGGATCTGCTCCGGGCAAGATTGTGAAGGTTTGGAGGCTACCTCAAAGTCTACCACAAGTGAGAGAGCTATTCCTTCGTGGGATAGGCTCCGGAGAATAGGGTGAGCCTTCGTGGCGCGGGGAATCCTTCGTGGGACCTCCACTCCTCCAAACGTGATGTACCTTGTTGCAAAGCAAGGGAACACGGGAATACATCCTCGTCTCCGCGTGCTATCGGTTATCTCTAACCGAACTCCTTACTTGTGATTTAACTGTGAGAGCCTTCGTGCTCGAGTTAGTTGTATCTTCATATAGGCTGCTTCACCTAGTTTGCATTAGGCTCACCTTTATATTCCGCAAAGCCTAATATTGCAAAGAAAGAATTAAAATCTGTAGAAACCTATTCACCCCCTCTAGGTTTACCATCTCTATACTTTCAATTGGTATCAGAGCCTGGACTCTTTTGGGCTTCACCGCCTTAAGAGTGAGATGGATAAACTATTCGAGGGTCTAGATGATGACTCTAACCTTTCGGTTAAAGAAATGAAATCTAGATTCTTGGCATATGAGGCCGAGAAGAAGAAAAAGGAGGATGAACTACAAAGCCAAATGGCAGAAATGTCTGTCATGCTTAAGAACCTAACTACTAGTGGAGCTCGTAGTGGGACTTCGGGCTCTAAGGAAACTTACAATGAAGTTAACCATGACTATCCCAGAAACACTTCACCCATGCCTCATATAAACCATAGTGGGACCGTTCCCCATTTTGATGGAACTCACTTTCCACATTGGAAATCTTCTATGGAATCTCATATTCGCAGCTGCAGTGTGGAGCTATGGGAGATCATTCTTCATGGATACCGAGCCACAAGATCCCATTCGATTGACCTCCACCGAGTTCTACAACCGTCAACTCAATGCCTCCGCACGTGACAAGATTAGAAGTGGCATCAATCGCAAGCTTCTTGATCAAGTCAATGACATCGGCTCCGCTAAAGAGTTGTGGGATCGAATCGTAGTACTCACAGAGGGAACCGATTTGATCCAATCATCTCTTTATGAGACCGCAAAGCAAGAAGCTCACCGGTTCATGATTCGAGAAGGAGAATCCTTGGCCGATGCCTATGCAAGGCTTGGTGCTCTTAAAGTAAGGATCAAGGGACTTGGTGCTGAGAAGTATGATGATGGCTTTGAAATGAATGAAGGATTCATAAAGTCCAAGGTCATTGCTATGATTGCTGTCAAGCAAGAAGATACCAACCTTGCACTCAACTTGCAAATCATGACCAAGAGTGCCGATCTGAACTCCGATGATCTAGTCTCCTATGTGGCCGCCCAAGGCGGGAAAAATGCTCATGGCAATGAACCGTGTTGATGAAGCCTCACACAACCATGAAGCGTCACACAACCTTGCTCTCAAGGCTAGAGCTGACCATGGAGGAGAAGAAGAATATGAAATTGAAGAAGATGAGGAGATGACCTCAACTAGTGACATCGCTACCGACTTTGCCTTCTTTGCCAAGAAGTACAAGGGAAAGTTGCCAATGCTCCTCAATGACAAGAAGAAGAAGAGAACTTGCTACAATTGTGATGAAGAGAGTCACTTTGCAAATGAGTGCCCTTATGAGAAAAGGGTAGACAAGCCAAAATTCATCAAAGGGGTCAAGCCAAGATTGAAGCCAAACCCAATCAATGACCGATACAAGAGGAACAAGGGAAGAGCCTTTGTTGGGGCCGAGTACTTGTCCGATGAAGAAGAGGAAGATGAGGAGAAGGAGGCCGGAGTGGCCGGTTTGGCTTTCTCTAAGCCCGGGTCACTTTTCACATATGACTACTCCAAGGATTACTCCACGGAGAATGATGTTGGTTCTTCTTTCATGGCAAGAATCACACAAGATGATGACTCCGACGACTCTTCCTCATCTACAACCGTTGGCTCTTGTCTTATGGCAAGAGAAACCAAGGTAATGGAACCCCCACCTTCTTTGTCTAGTGTCCTTGACAATGAAGCTGAAAATCAAGATGAATTAACTGTGCTTAAGGAACTTTACAATGTTAGATGCACCCTTCGTGGTGAAGCTCTTGTCAAATTTGATTTCTTGATGGACTCTCTCAAAGAAAAGGATGAGTCCATTGAGGAATTAGAATATCATTTGAATGATAAGGAAAGGAGATTCAATCTCCTAAGACAAGAGCTAAAAACCGAAAGGTGCATATCTCAAGGTCTTAAGCAACAAATTGAAACTTATGAACTAGATAAAGTTAAGGATCTTGAAACTATTGAAAGGGCTCAATCATTGACCCAAGAGCTTAATGCCTCAAAGGAGGAACTTGAAGTTGCTCATGCTTCTCTCACTAGGGATCTTGACCACCTTGAAAGAGCTAACAAGCTTGTCAAGGATGAGCTCAAGAAACTTGGAAAGAACCATGACCTACTCCAAGAAACCTACTCTAAAGCTCTTGAATCAATGAATGATTCTATTGTTGATAAAAATGTTGCTAGTTCCTCCACCACCTTTACTAGTGAGCATGCTAAGCTTGTTGCGGAACATGTTCGTTTACAAGAGGAACTATCTTTGCATGTTGAGACCAATACATATCTTGAATCTTTGGTAACCAAATATGGTCTCAACTATTATCCTAATGAATCGGCTTGTGAGCAAGCAACTACTCTTGAGGAAAATGTTAGGTTGAAGAAAGAACTTGCCAAGTTCACCACAACCAAGAGTAAGATGGGATTGGATGACCTCTTGAGTAAGCAAAGGTCAAACAATCAAAAGTATGGACTTGGGTATGTTCCCAAGCCCTACAAGAAGAACAACTACAAGAAAGAGAAGCCCGCTCAAGAAAAGAACAAGAAGGTCACTAATGATGGCAAAGCCCCAAAGGGCAAAGCCGCTAGTGGTGACCGCACGGGGCCAAACAATCACTATGCTTTATTTGTTGATTATTATGGTGATGTTTATACTAACTATGTTGGTCCTCGTAATGGCTATGCTTATAGAGGGTACTCGATTTGGGTACCAAAAGATCTTGTTGCCATGACTAGGGAACCCATTAATCAATGGGTTCCTAAATCCTCTACTTGATTTTGTAGGGGTATTCCTCCGGTGGTCCAAAATGGGTGTTTGATAGTGGATGCACCAATCATATGACCGGAGGAAGAGGTGTGCTTGACCAATTCATTGAAGATATTAACAAGAAGTCAAGCATTACCTTTGGTGACAACTCAAAGGGAAAGGTACTTGGGTATGGCAAGGTGGCAATCTCTAAGGACTTGTGCCTTGAGACGGTCATGCTTGTTGAACACCTTGGTTATAACTTGTTTTCTATATATCATCTTGCCGATGCCGGTTACAATTCATATTTTACTAAGTATTATGTGCAAGTCTTTAGGAGTGACAATCTCAAATTGGTCCTTGTTGGATATGTGGAGAACAACCTTTACGTGGTTGACCTCTCGAAAGAGAGCCCATCTCCCTCCACATGTCTAATGGCGGCCAAGCATGACGAAGGTTGGTTGTGGCATCGCCGCCTTGGTCATGTTAACATGAGGAATCTTAAACAACTCCTAAAGGGTGAGCACATTGTTGGACTAACCGGCATTTCTTTTGAGAAAGATCGTGTATGCAGTGCATGTGTAGCGGGAAAACAACTCAAGAAGAAACATCCTATCAAGAGTATCGTCACCACATCTAGGCCTTTGGAGCTCCTTCATTTGGATCTCTTTGGGCCATCACATTATGATACTCTTGGTGGGAGCAAGTATGGACTTGTCATTGTTGATGATTACTCAAGATACTCTTGGGTCTTTCTCCTTAAGTCTAAGGATGAGACCCATAGGGAGTTCATCACCTTCGCCAAGAAAGCTCAACGTACATATGAATACGAGATCAAGGCGATTAGGACCGACAATGGCACCGAGTTCAAGAACTACACTATGCAAGAGTTTGTTGATGATGAGGGCATCAAAGCATGAGTTTTCAGCTCCATATACCCCTCAACAAAATGGTATTGTTGAAAGGAAGAACCGGACTATCATTGAGATGGCAAGAACCATGTTGAGTGAATTCAACTCACCCCACAACTTTTGGGGAGAAGCCATCTCTACAGCTGTCCACTACTCCAACCGGCTCTTCCTCCGCCCCCTCCACAACAAAACTCCATATGAGCTTCTCACAGGTAACAAGCCTAATGTCATGTACATTCGTGTCTTTGGATGCAAATGTCTTGTTAAGAACAATAAAGGGAAGCTTGGTAAATTTGAAACTAGAACTATAGAGGGCATTTTTGTTGGATATGCGGAGAACTCCCACGCCTATAGATACTACAACCGGTCCACTGGGACTATTGAAGTATCTTGTGACGTGGTGTTCTTGGAGGATAATGGCTCCCAAGTGGAGCAAGTTGTTCCATGTGTTGCAGGTAATGATGATGATCCATCTAGTGCCATCAAGCATATGGGCATTGGACACATCCGGCCCATGGAAGTTCATAGTGATGATCAAGGTGATGGAATAGAAGTATCAAGCTCACCTCAAGTTGAGTCTAGCTCAACTCAAGTTGAACCATCAAGTGCAACCTAAGATGCATCCTCCACTCAAGATGAGCCACATCCCGAAGAACAAGAAGAAAGCCCTCAACCCACTGAGCAAGACCATGATGATGATCAAGAAACATCTTCAACTCATGTTCAAGCTCAAGTTGTACCTCATGATCAAGTATTAGCAAGAGATGAATTCATTGATCATGAAGGAACCATTCGGAAGATCAAGGCGGCTACAAGGGCAAGTGACATGAAAGTAGATCTTGTCCTTGGTAGCATCTCAAAAGGAGTGGTAACTCGTAGACACCATGCATTACTTATGACTTATTGTCAACATCATGCTTTTGTATCTAGTTTTGAGCCACTCAAGGTACATGAAGCCTTGGTTGATCCGGATTGGGTCATTGCCATGCAAGAAGAATTGGAGTGTTTCACCCGTAATGAAGTATGGTCTCTAGTTGAGAGACCCAAGGATCATCGCATCAATGTCATTGGGACCAAATGGGTGTTCAAGAACAAGAAAGATGAGGATGGTATTGTCATTAGAAATGAAGCAAGGTTAGTGGCGCAAGGGTTTGCCCAAATAGAAGGTATGGACTTTGAGGATACCTTTGCGCCGGTAGCCCGTCTTGAAGCTATTCGTCTTTTGCTTGCATTTGCATCTTTCCACAATTTCAAACTATACCAAATGGATGTGAAAAGTGCAGTTTTGAATGGTCCTCTAAAAGAAACCGCATATGTAGCTCAACCCCCGGGTTTCGAAGACCCATGCCGACCCAACCATGTGTATTTACTCCATAAGGCACTCTACGGTCTCAAGCAAGCTCCACGTGCTTGGTATGAGTTCCTTAGGGATTTTCTACTACAAGATGGGTTTTGCATGGGTACGGTCGATTCCACCCTTTTCACCAAGCGGGTTAAAGGGGGCGGCTTGTTTATATGTCAAATATATGTTGATGATATTATATTTGGTGGAACTAACCCCAATCATAACAAAGCTTTTGAGCTATTGATGACTAGGAAATTTGAGATGTCCATGATGGGGGAGTTGAAGTTTTTCCTAGGCTTCCAAGTGAGGCAACTTGCAAAAGGCACCTTCATCTCTCAAGAAAAGTATGTGAAGGACATGCTCAAGAAGTTCAACATGACCAATGCAAGCCCAATGAAGACACCCATGCCCGTAAAGGGGCAACTTGGCTCATGTGACGGTGAGAAGGATGTGGACATAAAGGTATACCGTTCCATGATAGGATCCTTGCTCTACCTTTGTGCCTCTAGGCCGGATATCATGCTAAGTGTAGGGATGTGTGCTCGTTTTCAATCCGCTCCTAAGGAGAGCCATTTGATGGCGGTCAAACGGATTCTAAGATACCTTGTTCTCACTCCTACTCTCGGGCTATGGTATCCAAAGGGGTCAACCTTTGAACTCATTGGCTACTCGGACTCCGATTGGGCCGGTGATAAGGTTGACCGGAAGTCTACCTCCGGGGCTTGCCAATTTATTGGCCGGTCATTGGTGAGTTGGTCATCCAAGAAACAAAACTCCACCGCTTTATCCACCGCCGAAGCCGAATATATATCCGCGGCATCTTGTTGCACTCAATTGTTATGGATGAAGCAAACCTTGAAAGACTATGGTGTGTCTCTTGGTACGGTGCCTCTTCTATGTGACAATGAAAGTGCAATAAAGATCGCCAATAACCCAACATTGTCGCACCAAACATATTGACATTCGCCATCACTTCCTACGTGACCATGTTGCCAATAAGGATATTGATCTCACTCATATGGGAACAACCTACCAATTGGCGGATATTTTCACTAAGCCTTTGGATGAAGCCCGGTTTGTAAACTTGAGAGGAGAACTTGGTATTCTTGATCCTAAAAACTTGGATTGAATCAACTTCTTGCACTATATTCTTGCATTTATCTAACTATCTAGCTTAGAGGCATAGCACATATGGGGATAGTCATCTTACCATGTCTTGGTATGATGCATACCTATGTGTGCAACATAAATAGACCCAATGTCATTATATGGACCCAAGCATATCTCTTCGCGGTCACATGACATTTGTGCTTTCACATAGGGGGAGTAATCCCCCGCCCCTCATTGAGCCTTCATTACAAATTGATTTGACTATATAAGGCCCAATGATCTTATTGCAAGCATCATCTCCAAAATGACTTATGATTCTTGATATACACTTCGAATCATGCCCATTGTTGCTATTCACATCTTGTTTGGATTTTCTCTCCAATGGGTATGCCTAGAGAACTTTGTGTTTCCAACCCCATGTCTATGCTCATCTCATCATCATCTATCTATCTATATGTACATGTCATCACTTGAGCACTCACACACATTTACACAAAGCATAGGGGCAAAAACGAGGCAAAATTAGAAAATTCTGGGCTGGCCGGTCCCTGCCGGGTCCGGTCCCTGACCGGCCGGGACCGGGCGGCAACCGGGGTGGGGGTCAGCCGGTCACCAGTCCGGTCGACCGGACTCCTGACCGGTCGCGCAGCCTCCTATATATTGGGGAAGGGATACCCCTTGGGGTCATCTTCCCCATTGTTCCCCAATCTCCAACCTCCATGGCCGGCGCCCTGACCATCTCCACCACAGCCTAGGTCCTTCCCTCCACTAGTTCCTCCCCAAACCTCACCCAACCGTAGATCGGGGTCTCTCAAGCTTCTTCACCAAGGGATTTGGTTCTTCTCGAGTTCGTTTGGAAGATCTTGGGGATTTGGCCCTCAAGCCCTCTCCACGTGTTCTTCTTGCTCACTTGGGCAACAAGGACAATGTCATCGGGTAAATTTCCCTTCTATTCCCTCTCCTTCTTGATTTCCCTCTCCATTGCCACATGTTGAGGAAAGTTGAGAAAATTTAGGGTTAGGGTTTGTAAAGTCCTCATACCTTTAGAGTGTCTCACACCACAATGCACTTCTACACTATATTGCTATAGTCTATATTCAAGTTTATGAGCTTTTGCATGGTTTTGTGGTAGAAAATCTGGGCACAACATCACAACTCGACATACCGGTCACACGCCCGGTCGACCGGCCGCTCAACCGGCCGGCCCGGTGCATGGCCCGGTCAACCGTAAACCGGCCAGTCCGGTCTGCTGCCCGGTTTGACCGGCCTGTGCGCCGAGCTTCCCAGTTTTCGCACAATTTCATCACTACACTTGAATATATGCTATGCTCTTTTGGCTTCTCTCTTATTGATGACATGTACGCTTACCCCACTACTATCCCTGCTCTATTTTTCTCACTCACAGGTAGTTGGAGTGGTGAGACACGTGGCAATGCTTCCAAGAGAGGAAGGACTGATCCTCCTCGCCGTTCTAGTAGCCGCGTTCCCCCTCAAGCTCAGCAGGGTACTGACGGTGGCAGCTCGGTTGGGGGTAGAACCAAGTCTGTTGCTACCAAGCACAAGGATAAGCATGTTGCCCACGAGGATGATGAGGTAGTGCCAACCATCAATGTTGGGGCTGCAAACCGCCTTGAGTGGCAGGAATGGAGGACAGTGAATCCGTATCGCTTTGAGAAGCCAACTTACACTCGTTCGGACAAGGCCTTCTGGACCAACACACAAGCAGCCCTCTGGGAGGGTTTCTATGATTCTCATGAGTATATGAAGCATGGTAATATTGTATCACCCAAGGCCATCAATCCTGACGAGCTTGTCTTGCATGAAGCCACAAAGTACCGTTTTGTGGTTCAAACCTTGAAGAATCTGGGATTGTATGACCTTGTGTGCCTCAAGCCTGATGATACCCAAGATGATCCTACCTTTTGTCCCCTCCTTGTCCGTCAGTTTCACTGCACCGTCTTCTTCCATGATGATGAGGACCGCACCCTCACCTGGATGACCGGCAAGACGAAGTACTCATGCTCCTACTCTCAGTTCCGTGCAGCCATGGGTTGTGGTGATGACAGTAATCCAGGGTACAGGATTCATTCACGGTCCAGGCTTACTAGGGGTGACATCTCTTTCTGCTATCCTGCGAACCCTTCGCCTAGACCTCCCACTATCTCTGGGATGTACTACTCCTATCTGGTACTTGCCAAGCTGTTCCGTGAGAACCTCATCAGCAAGTCTGGCGACCACAGTGAAGTCCGGAACTATCACCTCAACTTGATGTACTATTGTCATCCTGACAGGGCAAGGAAGATTGATGGCTGTGATCTTATCTACTGTGAACTGAAGAGAGCAATTATGGACCGTATGACTCCCAACTACGCTCAGTATGTTCAGCGGCTCATCAACTACATTGTTCCCGCTCCTCGGAATGCTATTGGTGAAAGAGTCATCATGGACCCATTCCGGTTCCCCATTCAGGAGGCCACTCGTCCAGACGTTCCCTCCATGATGCCCACCTCTGAGCGCCGTTCCAAGGCACACCATGATCATGATGCTAGCTCCATTCACTCTCGGCGCTCCCAGCATGGGGCCGCTCGATTCTTCACATGCATGTTCCAAATGTGCAAGAACAGCAATGATGTTGCACATCAGACCCTTTCTATGACCCAGGAGACACGGAGGCGCCAGAATGAATTCATGGCCTCAAGGAACCACCCTGTTCCTCCTCCTGGACCTGAGATGGAGCCTGTGGTAGCTCCTCAGTGGGAGATGCTCCAGAACTTCGACTTCTCCGTGTACGCTCATGGTGCTCTTCCTACTAGGACTGCTCGTGCTCCCACTCCTACTGTTGATGCTGCTGATGATAATGCGGGTGATGATGATGCGGATGATGATGATGCACGCGAGAGCGCCTCCTCGCTTGGGTTTGGTCACTACTGATGGGTGCGATAGCATCTCTCCTCTTTTCTTCGCCTTTTTGGTGTTCCGATGCCAAATGGGGAGAAGAGAGTCTAGAATCACGAGGTTCTTTGATTGTCACAAGCCATGGGAGTTGCTTTATTTGGATTTTATATGGCTTGTGCGTATTTGCTTTGATTTCTCAAGAATCATTTGGATTTGCTACTTCGAATAATTTGTGTATGGATGAATATTATGTGTGCTACTCTATGTTAGGATGTTTTATGTATGCTATACTTATATATCTTGATATGCACAACTCCATACCATGCTTGTTTCCTAAAGATATTGGGGGAGCTTCTCATGATCCACTAGTGTTGCACTTTGCATTCAAACGCAAATTCTCCAAGTGCACACTTTATGGGGGAGCCGTCTCAATATCTTATATGGAATCAAGGTTTAAAGCTTATCATAATATTTATATGTGACTCTAGCTCGGTTTGTCATCGTATACCAAAAAGGGGGAGATTGTAAGGGTATTTTACCCTTATCCATTATTTTGGTAACTATGACACCGTGCTAGAGTATTTGGACTAATACATGTCTACAAGATAATTCTCAGGTATTAGGCAATGAGGCGTAAATGGTGTATCAAAGGAACAAGAAGGCTAAAGGAGACCCCCATTTCAACAACAATCAAAAAGGGTTACAGGAGAAATCCGGTCACGCCCGGTCCAACCGGACCAGCAGAACATCCGCGTCTTTGGCCGTCAACCGGCGGCCAAGGGAGGAGGAGCAGATCCGGTTTGCGCCCGGTCAACCGGGCTCGACCGGCGTGTCCGGCGCTCCGTCCGGTCGACCGGCGGCGGCAGCAGCAACCGCCACCAACCGAAGAAGCGCCAGACGACGCAAAGGACCCCGGTCACGATCCGGTCTGACCGACCTCACGACCGGGCTGTCCGGTCTGTGGCCCGTCCGGGTTTGTCGAGGAAAAATGCTGAGGTGGCAAGTGGCAACGGCCAGATTTTGAAGAACACTATAAATACCCCTTCTTCTACCTTGGAAGGGCAAGGCACTACACTACAAGCTGTTCTTGAGCTCCTTCTCTCATACTCCATTGTTAGAAACACCAAAAGCCTCAGATCTCCCTCCTCCTCCACCCAAACTCAAATCCCTCCGGGGAAACGATAGAGGAGGATCGTTCTACCAAGCCAAATCTTATTCCCCTTGTATTCATCAAGAAGCTTGCTTCCTAGGGTTCCTTGGAAACCCTAGGTGGGCAAGAGGAGTCCGGAAGCATCCGGGCTGTGGATCTGCTCCGGGCAAGATTGTGAAGGTTTGGAGGCTACCTCAAAGTCTACCACAAGTGAGAGAGCTATTCCTTCGTGGGATAGGCTCCGGAGAATAGGGTGAGCCTTCGTGGCGCGGGGAATCCTTCGTGGGACCTCCACTCCTCCAACGTGACGTACCTTGTTGCAAAGCAAGGGAACACGGGAATACATCCTCGTCTCCGCGTGCTATCGGTTATCTCTAACCGAACTCCTTACTTGTGATTTAACTGCCTGTGAGAGCCTTCGTGCTCGAGTTAGTTGTATCTTCATATAGGCTGCTTCACCTAGTTTGCATTAGGCTCACCTTTATATTCCGCAAAGCCTAATATTGCAAAGAAAGAATTAAAATCTGTAGAAACCTATTCACCCCCCCTCTAGGTTTACCATCTCTATACTTTCACTCCCTCGGCCTGCCGCTCTACATCGACTTTTGCGGCCTCTTCATGCGGCTCTGCCCGCGCTTCGCCGACTTCGTCTCGTCGGCCGCCGCTCATCGACTTTTGCGGCCTCTTCCCGCGGTTATGGCCGCGCTTCGTCGACTCCGTCTACGTCGGCCTGCCGTTCTACATCGACTTTCGCGGCCTCTTCACGTGGTTATGACCGCGCTTTGCCTTCTTCATCGGCGTGTTGCTCTCTGTCGCCCCCTTTGGTGGCCTCTGCGTGTGGGTGATAGCTCCTCGTCGGCACCTGATTGTATGTCGACCTCTCCCCGCGCCCCTCTCTGCGCATGAGATAGCGCAGCTTCACCGCCTACTTGATGCTTGGGATTCCAGTTTACGTCAGCAGCCTTGCGGTCCGGGTCTCCGCCCTCGTCCTCATTGCACCCCTGTGGCAAGGTTGGCCACACTTCCTCCACTGCTGGACGCGGATCCCGGTTCGTCCCGTTCCGGATCGTCGGGCGGCTCTTCAGGATCTTCTGCTTGCACTCTCGATCGGGACATTCTCGGGGGTCTTCGTGGTCTGCTCGCTACTACGGACTCTTCCTCGCCGGGTGTTGCTGGCTCGTGCTCTTCGGCATGCGACCACCACTACACAATCAGTACGTCCCCGTGGTATCTGGATTCTGGAGCTTCCTTTCATATGACCTCCGAGTCCTCTATTCTGTCTGCTCTTCGGTCTCTTATTTCTCCTGTCCGTGTTATCACGGTTGATGGTACCTCTATTCCTGTTTCTAGTAGAGGCATCCTTTCTACTCCCTCTTTCTCTGTCCCTGATGTTTCTCATGTTCCTCGCCTTCAGATGAACCTTTTCTTTGCTAGCCAGCTCACCGATTCTGGTTGTCGCGTCATTCTTGACGCTGAGTCTTGTACGGTTCAGGATCGTCGCACACAGGCCCTGGTTGGAGCTGGCCCTCATAGCCGTAAGTCTCCGGGGCTTTGGGAGTTAGACTGGCTTCGTGTTCCTTCCGCTGCCACTTCATCTGCCAGTTCTCCTCCGGTTGTTGCCTCTGTCACCGGCTCTTTTCAGCAGTGGCATCATCGTCTTGGTCACCTTTGTGACTCTCGCCTGTCGTCTTTGGTTCATCGTGGCCTTCTGGGGTCTGTCTCTGGATGGGTCGTTACACTGTCAGGGTTGTAGGTTAGGCAAACAGATTCAGCTTCCCTATCCTACTAGTGTGTCTGTCTCTCGCGACCGTTCGATTTAGTCCATTCAGATGTTTGGGGTCCGGCTCCCTTCGCTTCGAAAGGGGGCCATCGATACTATATCTTATTCATTGATGATTTTTCACGGTACACCTGGGTGTTTTTCATGCGCTCTCGCAGTGAGGTGCTCTCTATTTATCAGCGTTTTGCGGCCATGGTCCGCACTCAGTATTCCTCACCCATTCGCGTGTTCCGTGCTGATTCGCGTGTTCAGAGCCCCAGGTCTCGAGTTCAAATCCTGGCTTTCACAATTTATTCTAAAATCCTCGCCGTCCCGCACCCGGCCGCCGCCGCTGCCTCTCTACACGTGCTGACTTGTCTTCTCGTCTTCCCGTCACACGTGAGAGGGGATATTGAAGTGTATATGATTGCCTAGCCCTTTCCATCAGTTCGGACTTTTGGTTCAAGTGGCTAGTGCATGAACCTTAACAGGTTTGACGTCTTATTGTCTGGTTAAAACCAAGTATTCTCTTAGAGCGGGGGCAAGTGTTTGTGGTAACTTTGTGAACGTTAAAGCAAAAGCGACTCCATTTTTAAGCACAAGTTGTGGCCTTGTCGGAGCGTTACGATTTCTTTCTTGCTTCACCGTGCCCGGCAATCTCCCTTGCCCACTACCATCACAATCTTAGATCATAATATAATTTTTGGTAACTTCTTTATTTTGATTTGCTTGTTCCATTTTTTAGTGAATTGCCTGAATAGCGTTTTTTTTTATCTTCAAGTCTCCGCTGCCACTGCTATTTTCTTGCACAGGGCAAACTTAGCAAATGTCAAAGTAAGGTACAGAGGGGTAGCAAAACAGAAATCAACACAGCGAGAGAAAAAGGTTCACATGCTAGACTTTACAGAACTTTTATAGCTGACAATGTACACCACCACATCTAGATCACAACAGTTTATTGCCCCATCTTTATTCATACACAAAAGTAGATACAACCAGCATGCTCGAGCATCTTGGCCTAGAATGCTCTTGCTAACAGTTCTGGGAAGTGAAACCAAAAAGAGCTCAAGTGTGTTTGGTTCAACAATACAGGAGATAATATTACAGAAGTCGCCGTGACTGAGAAATCTACAAATAAATTATGCTCACTGACTCAAAAGAATGGGATCTGACTATATATATAACTACAGCAAAAAGGCCAGAAGTTCACTGTTCAATTTATTCAAGCTGCACTTGAGAAAACACCGAATTTCTTAACAAGGATGAGATCACTGGGTAGCATCTCTGCTGTAGAACGCATCCAAGGTCTTGGCGGGGATACGGTGGAGAAGCTCGCGAGGGAATATGCGAAGCAATGTCCATGCTAGATCAAGTGACTGGAAGATGTTCCGGGTATCGTATGCTCCTTGTGCCACAAATTTCCTCTCAAATTTGTCGAGGAATTCTAGATAAAGCTGCACAAGAGGTAAAGAACAATGCATCAGATTCTGTTTACTTCTAAAAAGACCATCAGCTCATGGGTTAATTTGCTAGTGAGTAGTGACATACCAGATCTTCAGAAGAGAGAGCCTCCTCTCCCACAACGGCTTTCATGGCCTGGACATCCTTTCCAATAGCATAGTTGGCATAAAGCTGAACAGAAAAAAAAAAAAACAGTAGGTGTGACTCTTGTGGAAGTTATCCTTGGTACTTTAAGGAAACCGAATATATGCTGTTCAAACATGTACCTGATTAGACACGTCTGAATGGTCTCGACGGGTCATACCCTCGCCAATAGCACTCTGCAAGAATTATTCGTAGTTCTTAGAAATAACATGTGGGTAGAATCCTGATATCATCTTACAGTTATGGACCCAGTTTCAAAAAGCGAGATCGATAAGATATCTCACCTTCATCAACCGAGAGAGAGATGGAAGGACATTGATGGGTGGGTATATCTGAAAATACCATTACATCGCATCAAAATAGGGAAGATATTACGGTAGAATAACGAAAGGAAGAGTTTAACCCCCGGATTTAGTTCCTGAGTCACGTAAATACGAAAAGTAATACAAGTCTAAATGAAACCCCCTCCGATCCATAATAAGTGTCGTCGTTTTAGTTCATGGATCGGAGGGAGTAGGAACAACTTATTATATGAAGCTGTCGCCTTTGCTAACTTAATAGAACAAGTAAAGGCACCTGTCTGTTATGGAGCTGTCTGTCAATGTATATCTGCCCTTCAGTAATGTATCCCGTGAGATCAGGAGTTGGATGCGTGATATCTGTTTAAAAATGAAAAAAAAAACACCAAGTCAAACAGGGAATAACATGAAAGGTGTGGAAACTGCTTATCTAAAAAGCAAATCAGATCACGCGGACGATGTGCACCCTATTTTGAAAAATTCCAAAAAATGCTATTTCAAAGTTTCAGAAAATTTTGAAATAATTTTTTTCATGTATATCCTATGTACTTATTTGTGCAGATTTCGGCATAAAAAGACGGCCATGTGTGACCTACACATAAATGTGAAAATGGAATTTCCTATTTTCGTGAACAGTGCACAGCCAATCATTATAGTGTCATTTGAACATTTTGTCATTTTCGGGTAGGCCACATACGATCGATTTTTTTTGTGAAAACTTACACAAGTATCAACATAATATGTACTCCCTCCGTTCTCTTTTAATTGACTCAGATTTAGTATAATTTTGTACTAAATTTGAGTCAATTAAAAAAGAACGGAGGGAGTACATGAAGAAAATATTTCAATTTTTTTTTTGAGATTTCCAAATAGCATTTTTTTCCAAAATTGGAGAAACCGGGTGCACGTTGCACCCAGGTTCATCCTGGTATTTCCCATCAGATCTGCAGCTAACTCATTAATATACATACAAGAGTGTTGATATACTCATGCTCAACTAGTTCATATACTCATTGCATCACACTAAGAAAATTGGTTAAAGCACTACTGTCAGATATTATATGCTGATTTTCATCCATTGCGCAGCAAGTTTACAGAACGTTCAGAAGGTAATCCTAATGGTGATGTATAACTGACCAGCTAAATACCAGTGTGTTGCAACGGGACAACAAATAAATTTAGTGCTCATGATAATATATTTCGCCCAGGCATGCGGTGTGGGTCCACTTGCTGACACGCAAATTTTGACAGGAGACAGATAAGAGGAGGGGGTGTGGATGAACCCTCACCCCCTCCTGATTTTCATCCATTGCGCAGCAAGTTTACAGAACGTTCAGAAGGTAATCCTAATGGTGATGTATAACTGACCAGCTAAATACCAGTGTTGCAACGGGACAACAAATAAATTTAGTGCTCATGATAATATATTTCGCCCAGGCATGTGGTGTGGGTCCACTTGTTGACACGCAAATTTTGACAGGAGACAGATAAGAGGAGGGGGTGTGGATGAACCCTCACCAACTCCACCTTAATAGTAAAAAAGCAGATATGTACAGAGCAAGAAATTCACTACTTACCATCATTAGGCATAGTTAGAATGGGTATTTGGGTAATGGAGCCCGTTCTTCCTTCAATACGCCCAGCACGCTCATATATGGTTGCCAGATCAGTATACATATATCCAGGATAACCACGCCTACCTGGGACCTCTTCTCGGGCTGCCGACACCTACACATAAGCACGATTTCCATCTAGGGTTATTGTGGATAAAAAAGAAGAGAGGGCAGTAATTGTCATTTTATTACAGTTGAACAATAAATGCAAGCCAAGTCAAAGATCTTCCAACTTGCTAGATAGAGAAAACTACAAAACAGTGTTGGAAGCTAATAAAAATGTCAAGGTTATGTTTACAACACTACTTGCCCATTTGGGCAAGATGTATAATGATGATCAAATGGAAACAAGACAATCTCGGTACCAGATTCTGACAAAACTTATACCTCTTCTGGTGAGAATCTCGGCAACAGATTCTGGCCAAACTTATACCACTTATGTACATTGACTTTAAAATGCAGCTTCTCATTTTTTTCCCGTTGATTCAAACAGTGAACTTTGCAATTACATGGATGGCATTTTAGTGTGCACTAAGGATATATAAGAAATATTAACTCTTTCCCTAAAATCATTAATTATTCATGCCACTGGAAGAATATCAGGACAGGAAGTAACTCCCAAGGAAGAGCTAGATGACTAGGAAAAGCTTTTCTATGGGATTCAGTTCTCCGAGTAGTTGAAGAAAATATCAAGCGCAATACCTCACGAAGTGCATCTGCATATGAACTCATATCTGTCAAGATGACAAGAACATGCTTCCCACATTCATAAGCCAAATATTCTGCTGTTGTCAGCGCAATTCGAGGGGTAATGATACGTTCAATAGTGGGATCATTTGCCTGAAAGATAAACAGAAGCGGAGTATTAAAAATATGCTTTGCTTGGTATTGACATAGCAAAATTTTGTTTGGAGACATATAAAACATTGTTAAATCAACTATAGCAATTATTAAAAGGACTAAATGGCTTGCAGCATAAAAATGTGGCTATCAAGTAAAATGTAAATACCAAGTTCAGAAAAAGGGTGACCCTCTCCATTGAACCATTCTCTTCAAAATCACGTTTGAAGAATTGGGCTGTTTCCATGTTGACTCCCATAGCGGCAAACACAATAGCAAAATTATCGTCTTCACCACCACCCTGGTACGTCAAAAAAAAATTATATCAATCAACAAGCAATGATTCAGCTAGGATAAAAATAGGTCCCCATGTGCAAATTCGAACTGATTATTACCTCTGCGTGCTTGCCTTTCTCCAACCTCTTGACAAGACCAGCCTGACGGCAAATCTGAGCAGCAATTTCATTATGAGGAAGCCCAGCAGCAGAAAAGAGAGGAATCTTTTGCCCTCGAGCAATGGAGTTCATGACGTCAATGGTAGATATCCCTGTTTGAATCATCTCCTCAGGGTAGGTTCTCTCACTTGGGTTAATGGAACTTCCTGAAATAAACATAACAGCACATAATTATCAGTAGCGACAAATGAGGACAATTTACCACCGTCCATAGTTCCTAATCATGATGAACGCACAAATAAGTCATGAGATTCTTACAGAACAGTGTGCCTGAGAAAGCACTTACCAGAGATGTCCAAGTAGGCTTCAGGCAATATTGGGGGACCATTATCAATAGGTTTTCCAGAACCATTAAAAATACGTCCAAGCATATCAAGCGAGACAGGAGTTTTTAAAACCTGTCGGAGAAGCAGCATACACAAGTAAGCAACAAAAAGTGGCAACTTCTCATATTCACATACACACAAGGAGAAGCATGCATTATTTTGAATTTCATTCTGAAAGTTAAAAATGGGCTTGTCCAAGTTATTCAGTTCCAGTGCTATGCAATGCCAACTATAACAAATGACTTAACAATGTCAAGAATGGATATGTGTTGTCCCTACCACCAGTTCATCATACTAACACTGGCCAGTAGAAAAGAAAGTGTTCTCCTATTAGAGAAACCTTTAAATAATATCCTATGAGGAAATAAAACGACCAGCAGAGACTCGTGAATAATGGGCAAGTACCTCGCCTGTGAACTGAACAGTAGTGTATTTGTTGTCTATTCCTGAAGTGCCTTCAAAGACCTGTATATTCACGCAGTTCAGATAAAATAATACAGTCTAAGTTTACTCCGTTTGGTCACAACGATACATAACAGAAGAAAATAACTAACCTGCACAACAGCCTTTTCACCATCAACTTCCAGAACTTGACCACGACGAGTGGTGCCATCTCCCAGCCGGATGTTTACAATTTCCTGGTATTTGGGGCCCTATAGTAGAACGTAAAGAGGAGAATGAAATAGTGAGAAAACAATGTGCTGCTAGAACAAGCCTGGTTAAAGGTGGGAATATGGTAACAACAGATGCAAAATTCAGAAAAGCATACACACCTTCACTTTGTCCAAGATAACCAGAGGTCCTGCCACACCAGAAACAGTCCTGTACTCTGCAGAAGTAAATATTTGGTAAACACCGTCATTGGTAAGTCGTCTGAAAAGAATGCTTTTGTAACTGGCTAAAAGCAGTACAGCTATGTGGGCTTTGACCCATATGTCATTGGCAGTTTGACACAATAGGTGGTATTTTGTGAAACATAAACTTGTGTGTATATACCAATCAAATTATCAGAAAAAACAGCATAAGAAATAATGACCATGGCAAGCTATAAGAGTTGGCATAGCTAGAGCGCAAGACCTGAAGGAACATAAGAATGTAGCATAGTTTATAACAAATGCAAAAGTACAAAAGGCAAAGTTTGTCTACAATGGAGAAGGTTATCTCTCTATTGGCAAACACTGCGCATTTTTTATCAAAAGCTCTGTGACTGTATGATGCACTACATCTGATTATCCGTTATCTTTTAGCCTCAGCTCATTTACATGTATGGTATTCTCAAACCTTCAACCTAGTGCATTTTCAATAACAAGCAAGCCCTCCCGCCCCGTCCCCATGATAATAGGCAATGGCGCAACACGATCGTAAGGAGGCGCAATGCAAGATTTGTTGAATGAATGGCTCACCCATGCCGATCTCCAAGGTTCCCTCCTCCATGTCGACGCCATCCTTCACCAGACCCATGCTGAACCCACCGGAGGGCGACCTGCAACATCGAGCGCACCCATCAGAATGACGAGCCAAACCGATCCGCGTTTCTGCAAACAGCGCGCGACATTCCGACCCTACGACCCCACCGACAAAGAAAGAAAGCAAAGAAAGCTCGCGGCCAATCGCTCCCGCGGCTCCCAATTCAGGCGAACCGATCGAAAGGCGGGACCTTTGCGCGGCACACAGGCCCAGATCTAGCCAATGGGCGCAGATCTCGATCCCGATCTCGGATTCGACACCCTGAAACAGCGCGGCGGGGACCAACCTAATCCGCCCCTGCGAGCGCTCGGAGCGGGGAGCAATCGGCCGGGCGGGGCGAGCTTCGACGGACTAGGCGCAAGAGGGGGGGAGGACGACGCGTACCTCGGGTCGGGATCGGTGGGAGACGGCGAGGAGCGGGAAGAGGAGGTGGTGGTGGATCGTGTGGGCGACGACGAAGCTGGGGGAAGAAGAGGAGGAGGGCAGACGAGAAATTAATGCCAGGAAATAGTGCTGCAATCGTCGTTCAGACAGAGACAGACAGGAGGCCGTTTTGCGAACCTGCCCTGGAGGAGTAACGATTTGCCAAATACGTCCACATTGACGGGGTGGGGCACGAATCGGCCTGCCAGATTTATATTCCTGTGTGGCCATCTTTTCCCTGCCGACTTGAATACAGGCACAGGAGGGGAAACAGGAACGCTATTTTTAGAATGTGCATTTCCATGAGCTCAACTACCCTCGTAACCAACCAACCAACCAGTGATCGATTTTCGAGTGACAGATATATCGGCTCGTTGTAGATAATAAATGCTCAACATTTTTATTGTCTGAATTAGCAACATGTGCCGAAAATTGCATTTTTTGAAGTTTCCAATAGTGCAATATACAAACTATGGGAATAGACCCAAGCAAATGGATTCATAGTCCATTGTCATGATTCACCTATTTCATCCGCGTTATGAACATACTGTTGTCGTCTTTCCCTACATAATGGCAAAGTCCACGGGGAAAGCCCTCTTTCTACAAACCTGGTATGCCTTTTCAGGAGTGAATCATCACTTGTGTTGAAAACTCCATAAATCTTAAGAATTTTTCAAGCCCTTAGATACTGGTCGCGTACCCTGGGGGATCCCCCGGCTTCCGCATCGCTCGACTAGAGCATCATCACCGTACAATATGCCATTGTTTCTCTCTTAACCATGACTCGAGAGTCAACACACGCAGACACGCAGAGTGATCCCCACCCCCGCCGCCTCAAGCAAAAAATCTCGGCCCACTCGCAGATCGTTGGCCATCCGGATCTCCCACTGTCTCAATTCTCGACAACCGCCCGTACGAGACCCTCGCTAGCCTTGCCGCACATCACCCCTGTCACTCTCTACCATGCACACCTCCTCCCGTCCGTAAAATTTCCCATGGATTCACAGAGAAGCACGTCGGCGTCACTCCCCCTTCGGCAGTGGTCCCTTGTAGCAGCGTTGGTGGCTACAGCTGGCTCCCTCTTTGGCAGTGGCCACTTTGTAGAAGCACCGACGATTGCTTGTAGCAGCGCCGGTGGCTGTTTGTAGCAGCGGCGGTTACGGCCAGCGTTGCTCTCCCTTCTTCGGCGGACGCTTATAGTAGCGGCTGCTTGCAACACTTTACCAGCCGTTGTAGCACGGCGGTTAGATCTGTAGCAACACCAGTGGCCTATTGTAGAGACCCAGTGGCATGTTGTACCAACGCCGGTTGCAGCTTGTAGCAATGTCGCCCAGCGGTGGAGACTTTGCAGTACCTATGACCAGTTGTTGTAGCATGTGTCGGTCGGATCTGTAGCAACAACAGCGGGTGCTTGCAGCATTGCCTGGTGGTGGATTTTTTAGGAAGCAACTGCTTGCAGCAACATAAGTTAGGCCTCTGCTAGGGAGGGCCACCCCTGCCGATCGCACGCAGGGGACGCAACAAGGTGCTACACTAGAGAGAAAAGAATAAGTGGGGGGTTTTAGGCCGGCGACATGTGTTGGGGAAGATGAATTGCATAGCTCCATGGCAGCCTGCGCATGGAGGAAGACGATGGGCGCGTGGAGGAAGATACGGGGGAAGAGATGACAGGGGAAGATAAGGTTCCGAGGTAAAGTGGGATGAGAACATGGGTGGGTCCCTGTCCTTCCTCTCGTTCAGTTCGATGGGCACTGAAGGACGCGTAGGTGGTTGTGTTTCGACCGCACGATGCGAAGCATCCAAGGAAGCGCGACTCGGAGAACACGAGCGAGTGTTCCTCCGAAGGAAAGGCAGTGTTTTCCCGTAGATAAAGATCCAACTATTTTTTTCCAAGAACTCCATATCTATAACCTATAGCTAAAAGCTATACTAATGTTTCATTAAAGTTTAATACTCTAACCGAGTGTAATTTTAGGTTATCGAGGTTTTAAAAATCTAGGCAACAGATAATTAAAAGGTAAATTAAATTGATGTACCAAAGACAAGGAGAAAGTTAGCAAAAAAGAACAAGACAAAAATAAAAACAAGGGAAGCTAATCAAATTTTAATCCATAAAGCAAAAACCGGAGACGTCTAAGCACAGTTTTTACGTGAAATGAGATAGAGCCCGTAAAACGTATGTCTTGCAAACACTAGCAATATCCTTTGGATTTATTTTAGTGAGAAATAAAATATCTATCTACTATATTAAATGGCTAGAGGTGGTGAGATGGTTGGTTGGTACGTCTCTCCCCCCCACCGTGCGACAGTCAAAAAATGGATGCTCTCCTACCTCTCCACACGGTTAGTGCCGCCCACCTCTCCGAAATTATCGGTACAAACCGCTCCAGTCTGCCCAATCTCTCTCCCTCTGGGCCTCTCCCGAGCCAAACCAACACACACCATCTGCATCGACCTTTCCGGCGCCTCCCTCGCGACTTCCCCAACCAGGCTCCTCGCATCAGTGCGCCGCCGACTGCGTCCCTCGGCTTCCCGTCAGGAGCACGACAGCGGGCACGTAGCGGCAGCCCAGCGGTGGATGTGCCGGTGAGGTCGGCCTCGCACCGCTCCCTCCTCCACGAAGCACAACCGCTCGCCGTTCTGGACCCCGCGTGTGCCGGCGTTGATTCCATCATGCGCCTCCTAGAAGGGTAACCTCTTTCAATCTGGCCATAAGGATCAAGTAGAGGGAAAGAGCTGCCGCTGGTGTGAGCTCAACGATCCTTCGAAAGAGGGTCGGATGGACTAGGAGGGCTGGAAGAAGGCGATGAACTGGTCGACGTGGAGGACCGAAGGTTGGCCTTGGACTCCACGCTGGGGACCAGGCTGCGCCGGCGGGCGCCAACAGGACCTCGGGGAGGCAGATGGGAGGCTTGTGGCCGGGAGTGAGAGGGAAGCGAAGAGACGTGGGGTGGACATGAAGGTGACAGTGATGCTCGAGCGGAGCTCCTGGAGAAGACAGACGAGGCGGACGAAGACGGGGATGTGTCCCCGCCCAAGGAAGAGGAAGAGTACAACGTGTATGTTCTGTGCTTCCCCTGCCGCAATGGTGATAAGCCTGACGGGATGGCTAGAGGTGGTGTCCGCTCTGCTCTGAAGTTTAAGTTGTTCTCATCTGCTTTCACGGTTATCTCCAATTTTTGGTTCATGGTTAAGCATTTAACGAAATAACTTGAACTATTTAATTTGTGTGCTGTATCAGATAAAAAAACTGTTGAAAGTATGTTGGTTTTGGATGCAGGTTCTGCGGATAAGATCGATGCACAAGTGGATAAAATCTGAGACATCTATGTCGGGGCTCAAATTTACAGTTAGCTGGTGGATCTCTGCAATGGGACTTCAGAAATTAGTTGAGGAAGTTACAGAGAATTGGTCGCCTAAATATAAGGACGGTCCCAGATAGGGAGATCTTTTTGGCTTCCTGCTTCTTCCTATACTCATCATCCCCTAATGCAGTACAAATTCTGTCTCATGTCTTTGTTTGAGTCTATGTTTTATTTGATGCCCGCCAAAGGGAGATGATTCTGTTGGCTGAACAGTGATACTACCGCTGCATTGTACTGAAATTCCACTGCATTTGAAGATTGTAAAATTGATTGCTGCCGCTGCACTGCAATGATGGTGCCTAACCATAAATAAACTAAGTTACACCTTGAGGAAGTGCATTGGCGATTCACTAAATCTAGACTACAGTATGCTGGTAAGAATCAAGTCTGGCTTCATGGACTTCTTCTGTTTTCTTGGTTCTATGTTTGCAGTCCTATTCTTACTGAAATTGGGCACGTCCTTGTGGCATCTTCTGTGCAAGCACCAAAGACATACATATATGGATTAAAATGACCACTACAAAAAAATGTGTACATCAATTCTATGTGCTTCTGTTCTTGATTTAACTCTTGTTTGATTTAATTGAGGGAAGTTTTATTTTGTGAAATTTTGAAGTTCGATTGAAATATTAAAAATCGATTTTGTGTATTTTGATGGTTTGCTTGTTTAAGAGGACTGAATGTACGGAGAGACACATGGAGTAGTTAGCAAGCTGAAGCTCTTCTGTCGCTTGGTATGTGGCTTTTAGCAGAGTTGATTATTCAAATGACTATGTGCGGCTTATCTGCATTTTTTGGTACATTGTTGTTAGGATAATTGAGTACTTAAGGTCTATTTGTAGTGCCATTCTCTTTGGTCATTTTCCGTTGAATTTTATTTCCCATAAATATTAGCATGGTAATATGTCCAGGATAGCCGGAAATGGTTGGAACATATATACTCTTATATTCATTTGGATTGCAGAGATGAAAACACAGCCATTTCACCCAGGAGTAGGCCATAATGAAAAAGGTCGCATGCCACCATGCGATACAACCTGCTTCACTGTTAACATCTCTGAATTTCGCAAGGGATCCTACTTGAATGACTAAATGCTCACGAATACAACATGTTAATAATTCTATCGTAGCCATGAAAATAACATTTGAATCATGGTGGAGTGGATTCACCGTTTCATGTATTGTGGAAGCACGATGAAATGGCTGCTCATTACTCATAGTTTAATTCGAGTAGATGGAGCTGCTGCCACTTTTTCCCTCTGTCAAATACTGGCCCGGGCTGTTTGGCAGCAACATGTGAACATTTCTAACTTGTTGAGTTTTTTGTTGGTACATGATACTATTGGGTTCTTTAATTTTTGATCTGTGAGATAGGTCGATGTTGTTGTTTACCTGGTGGATGATGCTGATAAGGAACAATTAGGAGAGTCAAAGAAGGAGCCCAATGGCCTTCTTTCCGATGGCTCCCTATCTAAGGTGCCTTTGCCCGTACCAGCCTACCAGTTAACAAGATCCGCATACCTATCACAACATCCAAGGAGGAGGTACGGTACTACCTCGCTTCACCACTCGGAAAGGCAATGTGAACCTATCTTATTCGGATGTGCAGCATTTTCCGCAAGATGCATGGGAAATCACGAAGGTTTCAAATGGATATCTCAGTATGCCGAGTGAATGGCCTCCTTAGTGTCTTAAGTAGCAATGTTCAGGTTTGATTCTTTGTCATTGTCATTATCCTTTGGAGAAACTTGCAGCTGAAATAAAAGGTCTATCTTAGTGGTAGGGAAAGCTTTTATGTTGACAATAATCCTATATATATATGGTGGGTTCTGTTTACTTTGATAGTTTGTGTGTATGATGATTTTATAATTCTCTTTGTCCATAAAAAGATGTCTCAACTTTGTCTAAATTTAGATGTATCTAGACACGATTTAGTATATATATACATCAATATTTTAACAAAGTTGAGACATATCCTTTTGTGGATAGAGGTAGTAGTTATAATGTGGTTGCTGAGATCATTTGTAGACATGAGAAGTATTTGAACTAATGTAATCTATCACCTCAGCCATGTACAGGGAGCTTGTGCTTTCATATGAATAAACGGGTGTAAGCCCTCTCATGATGTAGATTAATGCCCATTTCTCTCTATTTCACATGTTCTCCTGATGAATTTGTAATAACTGATATGGGATGTGGCAGAATTGACGGTCAATATATCAAATAATGGTATTTACTTGCCATCTCTTCCTAAAAGAATGTCAGATCTACAACTGCTACAAGTTAGCAAATGTGCTGAAATCATGTAATTATTTGTAATGCGGAAAAAATTCCCAGTAAATTTTGATTTACTCGTTGATTGGGAGTTGACAGCCAGCATGGCAAACATTGGCTAGCCCTAGGAGAAGAGATCCATTTGTGTTAGCTTTATATGTTCTGCATATACCGAATTATACATGTTTTGAATGATCCATCTATAGCTCGTGGCAACGCACGGGCATTCAACTAGTATTGATCAATAGATGGACCACGGAATGGTATGATCATGTTCTGGGACCATTGCTCCCTGGCTTATCCATTCTCCAAAGGACACGACTTCAGGTATATGCAGTCATGTAAGGTAATATGACCAAGTTTTATAGTATGGTTTAGTTGCAGGTTCTTTTTGTAATCGTACCCTAGCTAGTTGATTAGTCTAAGCAGAACATATGGTAGCATGTGACCCTACATACATCTCCTCAGGGTAAGGAACACATTTTAGAACCCGTGTTCTGTTGTTAACTACCTTGAGCAAATTTAAGATCCCCTGGCTATTAGATAAGCAAAAGTCTGAAACAAACCCTGTATTTGTAGAGCAAGTCTAAATCAATCTCTCACGTTGAAATCCCTGATTTTTGGACCCTGAACTCTCTGATCCCAGACTTCGACGTTTTGTGTACTGCTCTTGTTTGTGCGGTGGGATTAGTTGACGTGGCAGGGATTAGGAAACTTGAATGACGGTGGGCCTTACTGACCTGTGAGCCTTTTCAATTTCAGGTACGTCTTCTTCACACCTCAATCTCCTCCGCAAATTGTGAAGTTGCAGTTCTACTTGTTCCCTTCCTGCAACTTTGAACGCGGCGGCCATGGCGACCAGCAGGTGATCGCGGCGGCGGGAAGACGATCAAGGCGGCAAACTTCATCCCCGGCTCCATACCTTCTGGATCGACGTCTCTAGGAGGTTTCGCAACTTCGCAACTTCTGACCGCCCCTGACTCACGACGGCTCCGACGCACCACTCGCCGGCGGCGGAGACTGTCACAGCGAACGAGAGGGATCGGTAACCACCTGTACCATGTGTTGGCTTATGCATTGCTAGATTTTTAAGATTTTCATATTGGTAAAGGTGGGGTTTGGACGGTTTTTCCTCTCAGAGTATAGTGAATCTGGTTGCAACTTACACAGGTGTTAATTTTGGGACTGTAGTTGTTAGATATACATCCAGGAATAATAGTTACAGCTTATACATTGTTTTTCATGTAGGAAGTTTTCTAGGAAGAAATTCATGGATCCTTGTGAGTCTTTGAATGTCCTTTTTCACTTCGGTGGCGAGTTTGTTCGGGTCGGTCATGTATTACAGTATGTGGGGGGAGATGAAGCCATGTCATGTATTGACCGTTCCAAATTTTGTCTGTAGAGCTGAAGGGACATTTGAGTGATCACATGAATGTGAAGGCATCGATGAAGTTTTATTTTCTTCTTCCTCGTAAAGAATTGGTTGATGGCCTGCTGTTTCTAACAGATGACATTGGCTGCAAGAAGATTTCAGATTACACCAATTATGGTACAGTGGCTGAGGTTTTTGTGGAGTACCATGGCGAGGAGGGGGATGAAGGAGAAACTGAAAAAAGTGACAGTGACTATGAAGATGCAATTGTAACCGGAGATGACAATAAAGACCGTGACCTTTCAGAGCCTGAAGTTGTGCTTACAGCAGCTGAAAGCTCTCAAGTGTTCAATCCAAACTCATAAGGGCGCATCCAGGGATATTATCAAGAAGATCGGAGTGGGAGAGCAGAATCTGACAGTGATTCAGATGATTCAGATTATGTGTTGCCTTCATATGACAATGGCGAAGATGATGAAACAGAGCAGCTCAGAAAGTTTGCAAAGATGTACAAGAAAAAGGGTGAAAGATTCTCAAAGGTTTGTGCAAAGTGAAGAAATTGGTGCAGTCTCAATTGATCTAATGGCGAATGTTGAAGAAGTAATTGAACAACAAAACATAGAGGCTGAATATGAGTCAGGTTCAGAATATTTTTCTTATGATGAAGCAAGTGATGGAGAAGCAAAATTTGTCCGGAGGAGGACCAAGTACGCAAGATATGATTCAAAGACTGAAATTCCACACTTTAGTCTTGGAATGGTGTTCAAAAGCAAGACTGAATTTAGAAAGGCAGTGATCAAATATGGACTAAAGACATATAAACACATTAAGTTCATGAAGTATGAAGATGACAGGGGCAGGGCAAAGTGTGCATGGCCAGGATGTCCTTGGCTCATATATGGTGCTATTTCCAGTAGATGCCCAAGGTTTCAGATTATAACATATGAAGATGAGCACCATTGTGCTCCAAATAGAGTCAACAATCTTGTGTCCGCCAAAGTAATTGCAAAGAGATATGAACATTTCATATTAGTTAATCCTACATGGAAAATCAGTAGCATGCAATGCACTGTTTTGAAGGATTTCTTTGTTGATGTATCTATATCAAAGTGCAAGGCAGCAAAAAAATTGTCATGGACAAATTGCTAGCGGGTTTGCAAGATGAATAGACTAAGGTGTTTGACTACCAACTTGAACTGTTAAGGAGCAACCCTGCAGTTTTGTTGTTGTTTGCTTGGATCCAACAATTATGGAACAAAACATATTTCAAAGGTTTTATATTTGCTTTGATGCCTTGAAGAAGGGGTTTAAAGCTGGCTGCAGAAAAGTGATTGGCCTTGATGGATGTTTTTTCAAAGGAGCATGTCAAGGTGAGCTCTTATGTGCAATTGGTAGGGACGCCAATAATCAAATGTATCTAGTTGCTTGGGCAGTTGTAGAGCAGGAAACAAAAGATAATTGGGAGTGGTTCATTGGCCTTTTAATCAAAGACTTGGATATAAATAATAATGGTGATGGTTTGGTTTTTATTTCTGACCAGCAAAAGGTAATCAACTATCTTTCTTATATATTTAGCTAACTTTTTTAATCATGTAGCTAGGTATCTTAGGTATTTAGAAATCATTCTTATTTATTGAATTGCATTTGTAGGGATTGATAACTAGCATGCAGAATTATTTGCCAAGGGCACAACACAGAATATGTGCAAGGCACATATATGCAAACTGGAAGAAGAAACATACAGCTCATGAATTGTAGAAAAACGTTTGGTCTATTGCGAAATCTGCAAACAGAGATGATTTCAACTACCACAAGGCCAAACTTGCACAAATAACTCCTGATGGTGCGAAAGATATCATGAACACTGAGCCCAAGCACTGGGCAAGAGCTTTTTTCCCGGTTGGATCAAATTGTGAGTCAGTTGACAACAATTTATGTGAGGCATTCAATCATGCTATCATTGAATCTAGATTCTATCCAATTATTTCTATGATGGAGAAGATCAGATGTAAAGTAACTCTGAGAATTCAAGAAAACAGAAGTAAAAGCGACAAATGGCCTGGGACAATTTGCCCCACTATCTTCAAAAAGATGAAAGTGAATATCCAGAGAACACAATTCTTGGATGTGCTTTGGAATGGGAAGGAAGGCTTTGAGGTGAGGCATATGAATGGAAGAGGAAGGAAATACACCGTCAACTTGGAGAAAAAGACATGCTCATGTGGCTACTTGCAGCTTGCATGACTTCCTTGCTGCCATGCTATTACTGCTATATACAAGTGTGGTAAAGTCATTAATGATTTCATTGACAATTGTTATTCGATTGAGCAATTCAAGAAAATCTATGAACATTGTTTAGAACCAGTTGAGTGAGAAGAAATGTGGCCCGTCTCCGCAAATCCAAGACCTCAAGCCCCTGGATATGTAAGAATGCCTGGAAGGCCAAAGAAAAACCATAGAAGGAGAGAAGTGGGAGAAGCGTCTAGAGGGAAGAAATTGAGCAAGCATGGAGTGCATATTAAATGTGGCCTCTGTGGGAAGACTGGCCATAACAAGTCTGGATGCCAAAAAAAATCCAGAAAGAGGAAAGAAAAAGAACCTGGTGTTGTGAACAATAAGTCTGAACATTTTAGATTATGTAGTGAATTCATGTGCTTTTGGATGGTGCCCTTTCAGCTGGTGAATGATTGTAATCTGCTATTTATCTACTCTGTTTTGATTGCCAATCAGCATTGCACTCAGAGATAACACATTTAGATGTGTACATTGCGATGCCGGCAATTTTATTTGGATATGACGCTGATACAACGTACATGCAACATTCAGACCTTGTATTCACAGACACTGCATACACAATGTTCAGATATGCCTCTTCCTACTCAAATGTCAGCCTCCATTGCATTTAGTTCTTTTGGGCATGGCTACATATCATCAAGATGAATAAATCGACTGTCCAAACGTACCAGCCGTCGCTGGCCGCCTCTACTCTGGCTATCGCATCTACTCCGGCCATCGCATCCGCTTGATGAGACTGCACCGAATGAGCCCATGTCGGCCGCCGTCTCCGCGTGATGTAGGCGCACCAAACAAGGCTCTGCCGGCCGTCGCGTCCACATATAAGGGTCCACCGGACTATCCTCCACCGAGCGCCGGCCGCGCGCCGGCCGCTCTCCTTCCTACCTTCCTCACCATAGTCTGTCGGGTGCTTGTAGAACTGGGAGGTGTTTCACGAACGAAGAGGTCATGTCAAATAAAAATATACAAAGAGCGTCGGGAGGTATGGACCGAAAAGAGCCGGTTCATTTCACCGTGGGTCGAATCCACTAAATCCACCGGCCCCCCTAATTCCCGTCACTTCAGCTGATCCCAACAAACAAACGACAGCAATTCACAAAACGTCTAGGAAGTCCGGGATCACAGAGTTCAGGGTTTGAAAATCAGGGATTTCAACGTCAGAGCTCGATTCAGCCTTGCTCTACGAATGCATGGTTTGTTTCAGACTTTTGCCTATTAGATATGCTGATCTGCTGGTACGATTATAAATGGGTGTTCCTAATTCTTCTAAGCCAAGTTCACGACTTTTAGCATGGTATTATTACTAATAAGTACAAGTTTTTAAAAGACAACAAACTAAAGAAGGTATTTGAAAGCCATGATTTAATAAGTGGGACCTAAATGAGCTGCTTTTGATATGCTTCTTTTGACATGATATGTCACTCTCAATTTTTTAAATTCTTGAATATCAATTAATTCCTGGCAAGCAGTGTTGTCTAGAGAAATGTAGAATACCAGTTACTTAATTAACCATACATATTCATGAAAGCTTAATTGTAGTTGCCTTGGCATCCCAAAACTTTTGTAGTATCTTGTCATTACTCTATCTATGCAAAGCTTTTAGGATAAGAAGTAAGAGTTGTGGATACCAGTTGTAGGTGAACTTGAATTTTTTTTTATTTCGGTTTAGACTCCGAATTCCTTATAATTTTTGTACCTTGTTGTTCGAGGACGCTCAAGGTTTAAGCTTTGGATATTGAGGATTCATCAAAAAAAAATATTGAGGATTCATGAAAACGACCACATTATCTCCATCTGAACTGAGATATTTTCTTGCAATATGAAGAAAATACCTTCCTAGACCCACTAATATGTACTAACCAATGCCAAGATCTAGAAATCTCCTTCTTCATTTGTTTTATGCAGAAATGGGAAGTATTTAGGAGGAAATCAAGGGCAATTAATGAAGAATTATGGGTTGGAGATGTCACCAAGTCAACTAGGGTGCAGAGCTGATTTGCAGAAGTTTTAACGACCACCGGTACGGTTAATATCAGGGCCACTTGTACGGCTTGACCGTACCATGTATCGGTGGCTTCACCTCGTCAAACCCAGAATAAATTGTGAAGGCACCTATGGCATTCGGGAGAACATACAGATAGAAAAACAAAATTCCACCACCATAGTCAAATCCAATCTACACAAAAGCCATGTTCTTGCTGCCATCGACTTCTCCGCCTCATCATCATCATCATGTCCATCCTCTCTTCCCTTGATTGTAATCTTGATTCATTCGTGTTTGGCGGCATTATTTGTAAGACTAATCATCATCCATCTCTTTGAGATTTATAATACAATGTTTATGATTGTTGATCTAATCATGCGTGAGTATTCCTCTCGGGCTATAGGCTGAGGCCTAACATTGTAGCGTTATGTGCATCTAATTACTTATGTGATATTGTGCAATATGGGAGTAGAGTCCATTTTTAGTCTTCAATCTTTTTAGCTTGATCTTGAAGGTTTGATAGGTACCCAAACTAGAGAGACTGGTAAAGGTATTAAGGTTTGGAGAGTGGATTTGGTAACCGCGTGTATAGGTGAGCACGTATCAGCCATCATTGGATTGCCTTTGAGATTCCGCCATCCCACTTTCTGAACTAACGGCAACATACGGTGTTAAAGCGAATCTTTTGGCCGCTCTCTCGTGCGACGGGCCACATGTGAAAAACCGGATCGGATCCCTCGTGGGATCCACCAACCGCTCGTCCATCCTTCTCTTTATTCCCTCACGAACTCCTCTTGAACAGTAGCGTCTCCTTCCCCACTCCCCAATAACACCCTCCGCAACATGCTCTACCACGACCTTCCCTACCTTACCGGCCCCTGCCCTGGCCTCCCCCACCTCGCCGGCCCGTCCTCCCCTACCTCCACTCGCCGTGGCGCCCAGAAAAACGCCGAGCTCCTCCGCAGCTGCTCTGCGCCATGGAGTTGGGAGATGTGTCGGGGTCGGAGTGGGGGCGGTGGATCCGGGGGCGCCCTCACGCGTGGAGCATCAGGTGGCAGCGACACCCCTCCTTCCTCTGCCTGCCAACGAATTTCGACCATCTATCTCGCGTTTGCTGTGGTCTCCAAATTCGCAAATACTATGGAAGACTGAAGCTCGAGGATGAAATATCCCGGCTGGACAGGGAGGCAAGCGTGGCTGCTGCGAGCGGTAGAGGAGGAGCGAGGCTTCGGCCAGCTCGTACCCCACGAGGGGGGCGCGGCGAACTACTGCACCACCTGGGGCTGCCGACGGATCTGGGGACCACCTACTCATCAAAAGCTTGAACCCCGATTTAAGAGAAGACTCCAGCAAACGCCACCTAATGGTCCTGCTCAATCCCCGGTTGAGCAGATGATTCAAGCGACACCCGCGTTTTCCAGATGCAGTTTTTTAATTTCGTCGTCGTCTGAAACTGCTCGATTCATGAATCTGAGTTCTCATTCATTTATTTGTTCTAGATCTCGTTCATTTTTTTATTAAACATGTCATTTCTCCTTGGATTTCAATCGGAAACAATAAGATAGGAAATTTTGGATAAAATCTTGTTTCAGATCGCCAAACCCCTGAACAAAAACCAGTCGAGAAACATAGTTAGAGGATCTTATTTCGTCTTCTCTTTTCGCCTTGCGCTGGCCGACATTTGTAGCTTGCCAGGCCTATGCAGCTAGCTGAAGATAAGAGGATGAGAGAGTTTTATGTGGTGAAGGGGTGTATAGGAAAGCGACCTTACTTCGCGCGTGAGGTTAGAGTAGGATTGCTTTATCATCTCACGGGCAATAACGGTGTTAGACACGTGGCAGCCAGTCACCGCGTGCTCACGTATACACCCGGTCACCAGGCTTCTTTCGTTAAGGTTTGAGTTGAGTTAGTTGCATGATTCGATGACATATGCTCAAGTGACAATATTCATGGGTCGATAGTGTGATTAGCTTTGAGGGAGTAACATTGACATCATCAATACTAATGTTATTGTCTCATTTATCTTAATACCACGACTCCACGTGCTATGTTGGAACTCGGGGTGGATAATTGATCTGTAAAGACCGTGACTTGCGGCTTTACAATGCTCATTAGGATACATCACCCATGTTATGTTGCATATTTACCAAAATGGAGTTTTATGTTTTCTTCCAGTAAGAAATAATTGTTACCACCCGATTTTGGCCAAATCAGAAGGTGGGCCGTAAAGTGAAGATGGGCTTGAAGGACGTACACGTGGAGCATCTTCGAAGCGGCCTTGCGCTAAGTGTTTGGGCTAAGTGGCCCGTGTATCTGTAAATTAGTAGATCGCATTGTAATTTAGATTAAAGAGATAGAGTCTGCCCGTGCACGGTTAGGTGCACGCCTCAATTAGAAAGTCCCTTGGACTATAAATATGTATCTAGGGTTATCGGAAAAGGAGGACAATCATCGTTCAACCAACACAAATCAGGCGCATCGCCACCCCTTTTCTTCGAGGGTTTCTCCCGGGTAAGCACCATGCTGCCTAGATCGCATCTAGCGATCTAGGCAGCACGTATTCGTCAACCTTGTACTGCTCGTGCTGAAGCCTTGTTGATGGCGAGCGGTACTATTTATCCTTAGGTGTTTAGGGGCTTGCATTGGTGCTTTCACGTGCATATCTGCGTGGCAATGCCGTCCCTAGGCACCTAGCTGCCCTACGTCTACCCAGACGTGGGCAGCATCTTGCTTGTTCTTACTTAGTAGATCCGATCCGTTATAGTTGCTCCTTGCTACGCAAGGATTAGTTTAATATCATAGTTAGGCCTTATGTTGGGGTCGGAGGATCCGGTGGTGCGTTAGGAGTTGTTTACCGTCCTGAGGGATGTTCCGGATCAACGTTATGTTGGTTTTAGGCCTCTCGTAGGGGTAGTTTGCATCGTCTCTCGTAGCTGCTAGGCCCGATCGCACGTAGGACGTTCCGATTATGCGGTGAAAACCCTAAACTCGTGGATCGTTTTAGCTTTGTCCTGATCAAGCAGGATCCCCATGCCATTGTAAATCCAACGTGAAACATGGGACGATCGGCTCCTTGAGCCGATCCAGCAGAGCCGATAGGGCTCGTATTTAATGTTTACGTGTCTACCATGCAGGAACAATCGAAGCACTAACACCTTCGATCGGGTCTAGGTCGGGTGGCACGCCTAGCAACCGCCGGGACGTTGAAGATTTGCGGGACGACGCGAGGTGCCAGGGATCCACTAAGCGGCCCTGGGAGCTTCCCGGCTCTTCGTGTTGCTTAACCAACGCCCGTCGGGGGGTTTTGGAGGGTAACACATTCTACGACATCCACGTCGACATCTTCTGCGACATCCACGTCAACATCCACGTCAACATCCACGTCAACATCGGCATCCGAGATGGCGGAGGAACAGATCACATACGAGGATCTTCCTCCTGATCATAAGAAAAAGTACGATGACGAAGGCCATCCCAGGCCGAACTCATCGGCTCCTTTGAGAAGACCCGTTCGCACGGTATCGGGTTCAAAGGATTCACGCCACAAGGCGTCCTCGAAGGTAAATCTGGCTCTCCTTCGGATGAACGTGCAGAGCCTGCGACAGGAGGTCAACTACATGGTGGCCCATTCACGCATCGGCACTCGAGAGCCTGGTGAACACTTTGGAGCGCGTTGCGCTCCGTGTGGTGCAAGAGATCATGGAGCGTCGATACTCCCCTTCAGGACCTGTTCTAGGGACGCACCAGGGAGAGATACAACTCCACACCAGGCCACCTCTGCCACGCAACGGCGGCTCCACGCAACAAGGCTCACCGGCATACGTCGTCTACAAAGTTGGGGGTGACCGGGCGACTATCATTCTTGCATGACCCGCCCAAGGAAATCCCACACGGATACGTGTGCGCGCTGGATTACAACACGGGCGCAGCGATCCAGGCTCCACCGGGAGGGATTGCCGGAGCGGAGCGATTGTTCCGGCGGGAAGAACGACTGCGACGGGAAGTCTAGGAGCGGAAGGAGAAGTGGCTAGCCAAGTACACCACGCCCGGAAAGCTCAGCCGCTACCTCCACCGCAGATCAAATCATCGCAGTCTGAGAGATCAGTTCGGCATCTTGCCGAAGAAGAAGATAATCGCTATTCCAAGCCGTACCCCAATGAGTTCGACCTGATCCCACTACCGCCTAAGTACCGCTTCCGGACTTCAACAAATTCAGTGGGTCGAAGGGTCAAGCTCCATCGAGCACGTGAGCCGATACAGCCCAGGGCATGGTTTCATATCGGATCAGCTACGGGTGAGGTTCTTCTGCATCCCTCACCGTCCAGCGTTCGGATGGTACACCTCGTTGCCGCCTGCAATCATGGAAGCAGTGGAGGAAGCTGTTCCACACCGTACCATTCAGTCTGAAGCGTGCCGAACTAGCTCAGGTTCGGAAGCGAAGAGACGATCTCGAATACATCCAACGTTTCAGAAGCGTCAAGAACCGATGCTATTCGGCAACTTAAGAAAGAGCAGTCGAGCTGGCGTGGCAGGCCTTGCGGCGTCGTTCAAGGACCCGTTCCAGGTCGAGTACAACTCGTTGACGCACCTGGTCAATAGGTGACCTTATATGAGCAGCGCCATCCAGAACGTACCAGACAAGTTCAAGCGCGCGATAACCCTGGTCAATGCGATGAGGATGAAGATTCTCGGAAGATCGGAAGTTGCGAGCGAGTGGACTCGGACGCATACGTGTCCTGCAAATGGGTGAACCCGCCAGGGCCTCCAAGAGGGTTGGACTTTGACGTGACCAAGACTGAACAGATCTTCGATCCTTCGAAAGAGCAATTGAAGCTACCCGAAGGCCACAAGATCCCTGACGCAGGAGATGAACAAGAGGCCCATACGCAAATGGCATCATACGTTCACGCCAACGACGCAAAGTGTTGCGCGCACAAATTCAGATGGCGATAGAATCAGGCCGATTAACTTTCGGACAGTTTGCCATGAAGGTAGACATGCGTCCGTTTCCGGACGTCAACATGGTGGATCTAAGCCACTCCATAAGAGAGCCAGGTTCTCTTTCGATGTCAATATGGCAGGGTTTGTGATCCGCCATGGCGTGGACAAAGCGAGAGCAGCCACTCCGTGGCAAAGATAAAGAGGAGGCGTTCCACGCGACCGGCCCCAAGACGACGATAGACGGTACCTAACCGAAGGAGGAGGTGAGAAGCATACGGTATCAGCGCCCATTATCCGTACATCTCCTCAACAAATATGAGCAGATACGACCGACGTCGGCGCTACGACGAAGACGATGAAAGATATCGTCGGTCGATGCGGAGAACAGAGGTATCGTCGAACGGGCAACGACGGGTGAACGTCGCGCCAGTGGGAGGTCAAGGGAGCAAGACAACGTGGATAAGCACTGGAACTGTCCCTTCTTCAAACATTGCTGGGACTCAGGAATGAGCCGATTGCCAACAATCGAGAACTGCCCGAATGCACACAAAGGAGAAGGACGAACGAGTTTCGGTGTTCGAGCGTCTAGGACCTCTCCCATATCGAGTAAACGAGCTGAGTCATCTTAAGAAGAAGACTTCGAGGAGTCGGATGGAGAAGAAGATAGGTATCACCGACCAAGGTGGTGCCATGGACTCAGCCATTCTCGAAGCGTAGGGTGCAGCGGCTGAAACCTGGAAGAAGCCGAGCACAATACGTACACTTTGAGAAGAGCACGGCCCGATCTGGCCGTAAAAATCCAGCAAACATTGGAGACGAAGGCGCGCCCGCCAAAGAAAGTATGGCGCCCAAAACAGGCGAAAGCCGATGCGCAGGCATCGGCTGATGCCGATGCAGAGACATCAGCTGATATAAACATGATATCCGTGACCCGGACGGAGTAGCAAGTCCAAGACATTGGACATACGTGGCGAGGCCGATCCCTGAGATCGGCCCGCAAAAAATGAAAAGCAAAGGATCTTATCTCCAGCATGCCACGTAGCTACAATGGAAAAGGAGGCCGATTCCCGCAATCGGCCAAAATTATCCTCAACATACCTTGTCTGTATTCAGCACTAATCCAACAGATGCCTGAAGAGCCGATGCCATCAATCACTTGACAGAATCGGCTCGGGGGGCACATATGGATGAGATACGAGGATACGGAGCTGGGAACGAGTGTCAAATGTCCAGCAGAGCAACTTAAGTAAAATCGAAAATACAGAAATTTTTGAGCACAGCCGATGCATAGGCATCGACTTGAGGATTCAAAGCCGATGCACGGCCATCGACTCAAGGGATATAAGCGGAAGCCTAACAAGAGCAGTCGTTTACTGGAGGAACCCCTCATTGAGATTGCTTGGCGACTCAGGCCCGCTCTTCAGGGACTTCCAACTCCTTTTGCAAGACTAAGGAGCATTTAAGCCTTTGGTGTTTGCCGGCAAATTTGAGGATCGCAGCCCTGGCCAACAGCAAACAGCATGGACGTGCAGATCAGGCCAGGATCGTGAGAACAACCGACGATCGTCCGTGGGACTAGACATCATTCTTACCAGAGGTTGTGTCGTTGGACCGAAGAAGCTCGGGGGCAGCTCACATTGAAGGTTCTGCTTCGAAAAGCCGATTTGGTTAGAATCAGCTGATGCTGCACCACGGTTGAGAAGCGATAGTGGCCCAATGCGGCTGTTGCACTTTCATTCTCGCCTTGACCAAGGCTCGGGGGCAGCTAGCCCTGAAAATTCCTCATTCGAAAAGCCGATGGTGTTGAAATCGGCTGTCCCCGCATCACCGCGTTGAAGGGTGGAGGACTCTTACAGAGGAAGATTACCAGGTTGGCAGGAGGGGTTTGAAGAAGGAGCCATCATAATTGATAGGCTTTAGGCCAGTTTGTTGCCGAAGGGGCAAAGCATCGCTGCGAAAGTTGTAGGCGATTGAGAATTTCGGCAATGGTCCTAGAGTTCTCCTGAAGGCATCAATTCTGGAGTCTTGTCGATTAAGGCTGACATTAAGCTCAGGGGACTTGGATTTCCAAGATTCAAGGTGTGCACGATTCCGGCTTGGTCCTGTTCGACTGGAATTTGAGGATCTGAACTGATCTGTCTCGAAATTTATCGTAAGAGACCGATGCGTTGCCATCGGTTCACCGAGCGTTGATCAGGCCTATAATCGGCAAAATCCATATAAGGGAGAATCGGCTAAATCGTTGGGCAAGAAATCGGCAAAATCAAGTTGGGGAAACTCTTCATTGACAAATAAGATTTCTTACATAAGAGCCGACTGCTCTCAAAAGGAATGCAGGCCCTATCTACTACTGGGCCCTAAGCTAAGGTCCTATCTAGGGGCCATTGCTGCCCTCTCGTCGTCGTCATCATCGCCGTCGTCGGCACTACTCCCGGCTGCGCGTCGCTGCGGCGGCCGCCGGGGACCCTCATTGTCCTCATCCTCCTCGTCGCATCGTCGTCCTCGCTATCGTCGCTGAGGTGCCCGGGCCAGGGGCAATGGCGTTTGGCCGGCGGCTCGTCGGAGGAGCCGTCATCTTCCTCCTCCTCCCTCACCTCCTCGGAAGAGGTGACCCCGTCCCAGCGGTCATCGTCGCTTGCCTCTACCGCTTCCTCATTGGCGAGGAAGCGGAGGTCACTCTCCCCGTCAGTTGAGGACCTGTCATCCTCGGACCAGACGGAGTAGTCATGGTCCTCTTTGTCCCACGCTGTTGGGGCAAGGATATACGCGCCGCTGCGTACCACTCTGGTGTTGACTCCCGGATGGGAGAGGACACGTAGGAAAGACCCGATGAAGTGGAGGAAGAAGAAGAGGAAGACATGGCGGCGGAGGAGGGTTTTTTGTGCTGATGCAGAGGAGGGAAGAGGAGAACTGTTCGATGTGGCCGAATAAAAGGGGGAATATATGGTTTAATGACTAAGCGTTCCCGGACGTGGTGCCGGGTCAAGTCGTGCAGAGAAGGCGAGGAGGCAAGACGTCATCATGAAGAAAACTGCGACGGTTCTGCCACGACATGACCCTTTGAAGGAGACAGATGGTTTTGCAATTACCATTATCAAAACCAGGGGGGCATGTGTTACCACCCGATTTTGGCCCAATCAGAAGGTGGGCCGTAAAGTGAAGATGGGCTTGAAGGACGTACACGTGGAGCATCTTCGAAGCGGCCTTGCGCTAAGTGTTTGGGCTAAGTGGCCCGTGTATCTGTAAATTAGTAGATCGCATTGTAATTTAGATTAAAGAGATAGAGTCTGGCCCGTGCACGGTTAGGTGCACGCCTCAATTAGAAAGTCCCTTGGACTATAAATATGTATCTAGGGTTATCGGAAAAGGAGGACAATCATCGTTCAACCAACACAAATCGGGCGCATCGCCACCCCTTTCTTCGAGGTTTCTCCGGGTCATGCTGCTAGATCGCATCTAGCGATCTAGGCAGCACACGTTTATTCGTCAACCTTGTGTTGCTCGTGCTGAAGCCTTGTTGATGGCGAGCAGTACTATTTATCCTTAGGTGTTTAGGGGCTTGCATTGGTGCTTTCACGTGCATATCTGCGTGGCAATGCCGTCCCTAGGCACCTAGCTGCCACGTCTACCCGTAAGGGCAGCATCTTGCTTGTTCTTACTTAGTAGATCCGATCCGTTATAGTTGCTCCTTGCTACGCAAGGATTAGTTTAATATCTGCATAGTTAGGCCTTATGTTGGGGTCGGAGGATCGGTGGTGCGTTAGAGTTGTTTACCGTCCTGCGAGGGATGTTCCGGGATCAACGTTATGTTGGTTTTAGGCCTCTAGGGGTAGTTTGCATCGTCTCTCGTAGCTGCTAGGCCCGATCGCACGTAGGACGTTCCGATTATGCGGTGAAAACCCGTCGTGGATCGTTTTAGCTTTGTCTGATCAGCAGGATCCTCATGCCATTGTAAATCCAACGTGAAACATGGGACGATCGGCTCCTTGAGCCGATCCACAAAACCTGAGAGCCGATAGGGCTCGTATTTAATGTTTACGTGTCTACCATAGAACAATCGAAGCACTAACACCTTCCGATCGGGTCTAGGTCAGGTGGCACAGCCGGAGACGTTGGCCGAAGATTTGCGGGACGGCGCGAGGTGCAGGATCCACTAAGCGGCCCGGGAGCTTCCGGCTCTTCGTGTTGCTTAACCAACGCCGTCGGGGGGTTTTGGAGGGTAACACATTGGCACGCCGGTGGGACATCCACGTCGACATCCACGTTGACATCTTCTGCGACATCCACGTCAACATCCACGTCAACATCGGCATCCGAGATGGCGGAGGAACAGATCACATACGAGGATCTTCCTCCTGATCATAAGAAAAACGATGACCTGAAGGCCATCCCGGAGGCCGAACTCATCGGCTCTTTGAGAAGACCCGTTCGCACGGTATCGTGTTCAAAGATTCACGCCACAAGGCGTCCTCGACGGGGTAGGGGCTCCCTTCGGATGACGTACGAGCCTGCGACAGAGGTCAACTACATGGTGGCCCATTCACCGCATCGGCACTCTGAGAGCCTGGTGAACACTTTGGAGCGCGTTGCGCTCCGTGTGGTGCAAGAGATCATGGAGCGTCGATACTCCCCAGGACCTGTTCTAGGGACGCACCAGGGAGAGATACAACTCCACACCAGGCCACCTCTGTACGCAACGGCGGCTCCACAGCAACAAGGCTCACCGGCATACGTCGTCTACAAAGTTGGGGGTGACCCGGCGACTATCATTCTTGCATGACCCGCCCAAGGAAATCCACACGGATACGTGTGCGTGTGTGCCGGATTACAACAGCTGGACGGCGATCCAGCTCCACCGGGAGGATTGCCGGAGCGGAGCGATTGTTCCGCGGGAAGAACGACTGCAGCGGCGGGGAGTCTAGGAGCGGAAGCTGAGAAACAAGCGTGGCTAGCCAAGTACACCAGCACCAGTCCAGAAAGCTCACCGCCAGTACCTCCACCGAGATCAAATCATCGCATCTGAGAGATCAGTTCGGCATCTTGCCGAAGAAGAAGATAATCGGCTATTCAAGCCGTACCCCAATGAGTTCGACCTGATCCCACTACCGCCTAAGTACCGGCTTCCGGACTTCAACAAATTCATGGTCAAAGGGTCAAGCTCCATCGAGCACGTGAGCCGATACTCCAGCTTGGGCATGGTTTCATATCGGATCAGCTACGGGTGAGGTTCTTCTCGCATCCCTCACCGGTCCAGCGTTTGGATGGTACACCTCGCTGCGCCGTGATGCAATCATGGAAGCAGCTGGAGGCTGTTCCACGGTACCATTCAAGGTGCTGAAGTGGTATTGCCGAACTAGCTCGGGTTCGCGAAGCGAGAGATCTCAATACATCCAACGTTTCAGACACAAGAACCGATGCTATTCGGCTCACTTAACGAGAAAGAGGCGATCGAGCTGGCCGTGGCAGGCCTTGTCGTTCAAAGACGACGTTCCAGGTTGAATACAACTCGTTGACGCACCTGGTCAATAGACTGACTTTATATGAACAACGCCATCCAGAAGTACAGGACAAGTTCAAGCGCGCGATAACCCTGGTCAATGTGATGAGGATGAAGATTGCGAAGATCGAAGTTGCGGAGGCCGAGTGGACTCGGACGCTACACTGTGTCTGCAAATGGGTGAACCAGGGCCTCCAAGAGGGTTGGACTTTGACGTGACTAAAAGAACAGATCTTCGATCTGCTACTGAAAAGAAGTTGAAAGCTACCCGAAGGCCACAAGATCCCTACGCAGGAGATGAACAAGAGGCCATACCGCAAATGGCATCATACGTTCACGCACGCCACCAACGACCGCAAAGTGTTGCGCGCACAAATTCAGATGGCGATAGAATCAGGCCGATTAACTTTCGGACAGTTGCCATGAAGGTAGACATGCGTCCGTTTCGGACGTCAACATGGTGGACCTAAGCCACTCCATAAGAGAGCCGGGGTTCTCTTTCGATGTCAATATGGCAGGTTTGTGATCCGCCATGGCGTGGACAAAGCAGAGAGCAGCCACTCCCGTGGCAAGGATAAAGAGGAGGCCGTTCCACGCGACCGGCCCCAAGACGACGATAGACAGTACCTAACCGAAGAGGAGGTGAGAAGCATACGGTATCAGCGCCCATTATCCGTACATCTCCTCAACAAATATGAGCAGCGATACGACCGACGTCGGCGCTACGATGAAGACGATGAAAGAGTCGGTCGATGCGAGCAGGGAGGTATCGTCAGAACAGCGGCAACAACGACGGGTACGAACGTCGAGTGGGAGGTCAAGGGAGCAAGACAACGTGGATAAGCACTGAACTGTCCCTTCTTCAAACATTGCTGGGACTCAGAATGAGCCGATTGCCAACAATCGAGCCTGAATGCACACGGCAAAGGAGAAGGACGAACGAAGTTCGGTCGAGCGTCTAGGACCTCTCCCACATCAGTAACGAGCTGAGTCATCTTAAGAAGAAGACTTCGAGGAGTCGATGGAGAAGAAGATAGGTATCACCGACCAAGGTGGTGCCCCGATGGACTCAGCCATTCTGAAGCGTAGGGCGGCTGCGAAACCGGAAGAAGCCGAGGCACGCACCTGATACACTTTGAGAAGAGCACGGCCCGATCTGGCCGTAAAATCCAACAAACATTGGAGACGGCGCGCGCCAAAGAAAGTATGGCGCCCAAAACAGTAACCGATGCGCGAACATCGGCTGATGCCGATGCTGGGCATCGGTACATACAAACATGATATCCATGACCCGGACGGAGTAGCAAGTCCAAGACATTGGACATATGTGGCAAGGCTGATCCCTGAGATCGGCCCTCAAAAAATGAAAAGCAAAGGATCTTATCTCCAGCATGCCACGTGGCTACAATGGAAATCCAAGAAGTTGCAAATCATCGCCAAAGCCTTGCAACGAAAAGGAGGCCGATTCCCGCAATCGGCCAAAATTATCCTCAACATACCTTTTCGTGTTCAGCATTGATCCGACGAGATGCTGAAGAGCCGATGCCATCAATTACTTGAGAATCGGCTCGGGGGCACATATGGATGAGATACGAGGATACGGAGCTGGGAACAAATGTCAAATCTCCACAGAGCTATCATATGGGGGCCGATACATAAACAAATCGGCCATAAAAAATCGAAAATATAGAAAGAGCAAAGCCGATGCGTAGACATCGACTTAAGGATTAAAAGCCGATGCATGGCCATCGACTCAAGGGATACAGTGGTTACAAGCAGAAGTCTTATGGAGCGGTCATCACCAAATCGGCAATGTTTGCGCAAGCCTACGGATCAGGGTAGGGTCATGAGAACAACCGATGATCATCCGATGATCTCCTGGAGCTGGACCATTCTCAAGCTGCATCAGTTTGCCCAAGATGATGAACCAATCAAAGCAGCAAGGTGCAGGAATGGGGCTGGGAGGGGTTGAAAGGCCACTACATTGAGGTTTCTTGATTCAAGGGAGCTGGATCTTTCCAAAACCTTTCGGTGCTGGCTCCTTGAGCGTAAGCGTTCTCGCCTTGTTTTAATGAAAAGCTGGAATAGCTCGGGGGGGGGGGGGGCAGCTCGCTCTGAAACATCGATGATCTGGAGAGCCGATTCTGTGGAGTTCAGCTAGCACAGCACTACAGTTGGGAAGCCAATGATGGCTCGGCTGGTCCTTTTATCCTCGCCTTGACTAAGGCTCGGGGCAGCCGCCCTTAAGGTTCCTTGTTCTATGGAGCCGATTTGGTTGAAATCGGCTTGCTGCATCACAACTCGTTGAGAGAGGGTGAATTATTGCAGAGGGGAATTGCTGGAGTTGATGGGAGGAAGCAACGATTGTTGATGGGCTCTGGACCAGTTGTGACTACAAAGAAATGAAGCATTACAAGGACAGTTGTGGGCGAATAATGCCTGTTCCGCAGAAGTATTAGCTTCAGTAGCGGAGTTGTTCTAACGACGGTCCTAAGACCTCCTGAAGGCAAAGAGGATCCGGAAGACGAGGATGCCGCTAAAGTCCAACATTCCGTTCAGTTGGATCTGCATTTCCAGGATCGGGATTTGCACGATTGTGGCTCGTCCGGGTGGAGGTCCGGATGGATCTACCTCGAATTTGCCATGAGAGTCCGATGCATTGCCATCGGCTCATTAAGCACCGACCAAATTGACAGTCGGCAGGCTCAGTATGAAGGGCAATCGGCTAAATTACCATGAAGAAGGTCGACAAAATCGAGTTGGGGAAATTCTTCATTGATAAACTAGATTTCTTACATAAAGAGCCGATTGCTCTCAAAAGGAGATCCTAGGGGATACATTGCCCCGTCTACTGCTGGCTAAGGTCCTATCTAGGGGCCATTGCTGCCCTCGTCGTCGTCGTCATCATCGCCGCGTCGGCGCTCCCCGCCGCTCGTCGTCGCTTCTACCCGGGGGTCGCTCGTCCTTCCGCCGGCCGTCTCAGCCGTCGGCGCCGGGGTTGGGCCAAAGGCTGCTGGCTCTCCCCTCCTTCTCTTCTTCTCCTCCTCCTCCCCTCCCTCCCTCGAGGAGGGCCCCCTCCCCCACCGCTCCCTCATTGGTGAGCCCGCGCTTTCTCCCAGGTCGGACCGGTGGTCTCGACCGATAGAGAGAAGTCGTGGCTTGGTTGCGTCCCGGCCTCGATGGCGCGGCGGATGTTGGCCGCATGGGCTTCCTCCGGGTTCCACTCCGGCGTCGGCTCGCGGAAGGGGGAGGAAAGATCCGATGAAGAGGAAGACATGGTGGCGCAGAGGGTTTTCTTTGGAAGTGCTAGTGCAAGGAGGATGAGGAAGAGAACTACAGGAAGTGGCCGAATAAAAGGGGAATATATGGTTTAATGCCTAAGCAGTTCCCGAGGACGTGGTGCCCCGTCAAGTCGTGCGAGAAGTTGAGAAGGCAAGACATCATCACGAAGAAACTGCGCCGGTTCTGCCACGACATGACCCTTCGAAGGAGACAGATGGTTTTGCAATTACCATTATCAAAACCAGGGGGCATGTGTTACCACCCGATTTTGGCCAAACCAGGAGGTGGGCCGTAAGTGAAGATGGGCTTGAAGGACGTACACGGAGCATCTTCGAAGCGGCCTTGCGAGAGTTTGGGCTAAGTGGCCCGTGTATCTGTATAGTAGATCGTATTGTAATTTAGATTAAAGAGATAGAGTCTGGCCCGTGCACGGTTAGGTGCACGCCTCAATTAGAAAGTCCCTTGGACTATAAATATGTATCTAGGGTTATCGGAAAAGGAGGACAATCATCGTTCAACCAACACAAATCAGGCGCATCGCCACCCTCTCTTCGAGGGTTTCTCCTGGTAAGCACATGTCCCAGATCGCATCTAGCGATCTAGGCGATACGTTATTCGTTAACCTTGTAGCTCGTGCTGAAGCCTTGTTGATGGCGAGCAGTACTATTTATCCTTAGGTGTTTAGGGGCTTGCATTGGTGCTTTCACGTGCATATCTCCGTGGCAATGCCGTCCCTAGGCACCTAGCTGCCGTCTACCCTAGATAAGCAGCATCTTGCTTGTTCTTACTTAGTAGATCCGATCCGTTATAGTTGCTCCTTGCTACGCAAGGATTAGTTTAATATCTGCATAGTTAGGCCTTATGTTGGGGTCGGAGGATCCGGTGGTGCGTTAGGAGTTGTTTACCGTCCCTGCGAGGGATGTTCCGGGATCAACGTTATGTTGGTTTTTAGGCCTCTCGTAGGGGTAGTTTGCATCGTCTCTCGTAGCTGTAGGCCCGATCGCACGTAGGACGTTCCGATTATGCGGTGAAAACCCTAAACTGTCGTGGATCGTTTTAGCTTTGTCCTGATCAAGCAGGATCCCCATGCCATTGTAAATCCAACGTGAAACATGGGGCGATCCACAGGGAAACCCGAGAGCCGATAGGGCTCGTATTTAATGTTTACGTGTCTACCATGCAGGAACAATCGAAGCACTAACACCTTCCTGATCGGGTCTAGGTCAGGTGGCACGCCCTAGCAACCGCCAGGACGTTGGCCGAGAAGATTTGCGGACGCGCGAGGTGCCGGGATCCACTAAGCGGCCCTGGGAGCTTCCCGGCTCTTCGTGTTGCTTAACCAACGCCCGTCGGGGGGTTTTGGAGGGTAACAATAATTAAAGAATGAAATTTTGTATGGATCAAATAGCTATCTCGCTTTCGGCTTGAGTTGTCGCCAAGCTCTGTCTCCCATCTCGGCGTCGCCACGCTCCCTTCCATGGCCCCTCCCGCCACCATGGATAGGCAACAGTTCCTCATGGACGTGTCATCCCGAGTTGCATGCCCTCCTAGATTATCTTCTCCTGATTGCCTTGCTGCCAGGGCCCTCCTCCCATATGCGATGTTCCTACATTGCCCATGAATAACTTTTCCGCAAATCACCCTCCCAACCGTCTGTAGTGCATTGAGAGTCTGATGATTCATAGGATGTATGATGGTACATCGGTCATCGATTAGTGTGCTGATAATACAATAAGATTAGCATTACCACTCAAAAACTGTAAGAGTAATACGTTTTGGTTTATAAATGACCGTTAGACAAAAAAATTATTTACATCAAACAAGAATTGGCTCAGAATTTCTAGACAAAAACTTTCTGTACAGTAGAGATATCACATGCATACGCTCGTGTAAACTCTTGAGAATTCCATAGCTCTTATGGGTATCAGTTGGTCACTGCAATTTGTAAAGTGTTACCCATTGCAGTACACCTCATTTTTCATTCAAATATGCATGCTTGCTTTTTCTTTTTCTGAAATGGGTGTTGAAACCCCGACATGTGCATTAAAGTGATGCACACAAGGCTCTTTATTGAAGTTGATGCAAGGCAAATGTCAATATCATAAAAAAGTACACAACGTAGACTTATGGAGCAACATTAGGAGATATAGAAAAACACCTACGACTATAAAACAACTATGTTTGCTTATGATTTGAACTTTCATTTATGATCTTTGCTCTACATGTGTGATTGTTCGCAAGTGTCGATCAAGATGCTCGTGCCAGGGGCACCAGGATGATGTTCTTTGCCATCAAGCACATATAACCTCTTCAACACAACTGAATCACATGATGTACTTCTTACCAAAGATCCTAGGTTATCATGTTTTCTTGAACAGTTGATTGTGGACATTGGGTTAGATCATCAATAGAAATGTGAATAACAAGTGGATATGAATGATCATATGGAAATTTTTTTCTTGAAGGGAGATCATACAAATTATGTTATTGTACAACAAGCTATAGGTATAAGTTACGTTAATGTGATGTCACAAAACCTTTAAGATAAGGTCAATAAGTACTGAAGATGATTGTGCTATCTTTATACACATACAAAGACATGAATGAGTGTCTTTAACCACCAATTGAGACCCGAGACATCGATTTAATGAATGGTACATTACATTATAAACATATATTGCATTTCTCGGTTCATAATAATGCATGGGTATTATGCTACTCCCTCCTATCCATATTCTTTGCCACTATATTAGAGACAAGTAATATGGATGGAGTGAATAGTATATATAGCACTAGTGGAAAATTGAGCATTTGCACCGGTTGGTAAGGGACATATGCACCGGTTAACGCATCCGGTGCAAAAGCCCCCTCCCCCCTTTAGCACCGGTTCGTATTACGAACCGGTGCTAAAGGTCCTCTCGCTCGGGCGTCCGGCAGCTGTCATGTGGTGCCCCCTTTAGCACCGGTTCACCGCGGCAGGAAAACGCCCCAAAACGCTGCCGCGGTAGAACCCCGCTACCTAAAAAAAATTCGGATTATTTTCCACTTCCTCTTTTTTTTTTCTTTCAGAATTTCTAATATTTTAGTTATTTCACAAGTTTAGTCTCTGACTACCCTTATCTCTAGTCCAATTACTTACTCGTGCTCAAACTTCCCGCTCGGTCACCCATCCTCCCACTACTCTAGCAGTAGTACGCTTAACTTCCAAGTTCCTTTCCGTCCTGCATCCAAGTGCTTCACGCGTATGTATGTGATACTAGTATCATATCAATCATATTAACATATTGTTCGATGTCATGTTTCTTTATTGTTCGAATTTCAAATAATTCTTTTAACAAACAAAAGTAATGATGTAATAATAATCTTGAATAAATAAATAATCAGTAACTTTATAATTTATATTATTTTTAATTATTTTCAATTTTTAATTATTTTAATTTTTTTGCCAAACCTAAAACCTGATAATTTGAAAATCTTATAATTTGCTAAAAGTAATAGCAATCTTTATGCAGGATGCAATTATTAATTTTAGTTTCAAAAAATATATATAATCCTAAATTTCTAGCAAAAAACTAAAATCTTCCTGCTTTTATATTTTAATTTGGAATTTTGAGAATCTAAAATTTGGCTAACCGGGTAAACCCAGGTGAATTTGGATGTAACTTTTTCCCACGATCATTTTGATATATTATACGCTTTTTTCCGACGTCGTAGGCAAGAGTTAATGCCATTTTACCTTTTTCTAAACTTTTTATGCAAAAAAATCGAAATTCAAATTTGTTATTTTTCCCTAATAGTAGGTTGCGCAGCATACATGAATCTCAAAAGATTTTATTTTTTGAATTTTCTATCATTTTCTTTTCTATTTTACAGTGTTAAAAAAGGCGATCCTTTGGAGCACGAACCGGTGCTAATGACCCCTTTAGCACCGATTCATGCCAAATCCAGTGCTAATGCTCTTTGGAGCAAAAAACTAAAGACCTCTTTTCTAGTGTAGTGATTCAATATGCTTTGTTGGTCTGCGGCAATACATGTGTATCTAACTAGTGAAGTAGTGATGATAGGATGTCGCCATTACCATGTACAAGGCCTACAAGTTTGGGTTTATATATATTCGAAGACTTGCTCTCTCTTTAATCGACTGTTCCACACTGTTTCACTAAGTTTTGTCAAGTTTTATTGTGTTTTAGTTTGGTCCGACAAAAACGCAATATAATACGTACATACTAAAGCAATGCACATGAGGTCTCGTGTAGGGGACAATCGCCGCTCTCATCACCTGATAGAGTGATAGACTGATATATTCTCACTAGTGACGTCAATACGCCAATGAGAGCCAAGGAAATAATATGCTGTTACATGCCGTCTTCCGTCGGATTATCTAGACGTAATTTGTAAGCTCAAAACCTCCTCGAAACCAACGTTGTCTATGCACATAACCTTGACGCTGTCCAAGACATAGTGCCAACTTGCCGGGAACAACAAAAATGCGCATATGGCAACAACAATGGCATCTTTGGCACCTTGTGCAAATCCACCAAAAACGCAATCCCAAGTTAACAACGTCAAGTAGTAGAGCTCACCACCTACCTACGGATGCATCTATAAGAGCATCGGCTTCTTGTTGTAGTTAGCAGATCGAGCGATCGAGCCAAGACCGGCCATGTCGAGCTGTTTCTGTGCCGGGAGGGGGCGCCGGCGAGCCCAGTACGTGAAACTGGTGTTCCCCGGCGGGCACGTGGAGCTGATGGACCGGCCGGTACTGGCGGCGGAGGTGATGGCGCAGCACCCGCGGTTCTGCGTGGCGCGGCCCGACGTGTTCCGGGAGCCCGTCGGCGCGGTGGCCGCGCCGGACGCCATGCTCCACCTCGGCCACAAGTACTACGTCGTGCCCAAGAGCACCATCCGGAGGCTGCTCAAGTACTCCTCGTCATCCTCGTCCCACAGCGCCGGCGCGGGGCGCAGCGTGTCGCTGAGGAAGCACCTGGCGAGGAGCGACGGCCATGACAGGGGCGGCAACAAGGTCGGCGGCGACAAGAGGTGGTTCGACTGGGCGGTTGGCGGGGCCGGAGCCAATAAGCCGCCGCAGAGGCCTCCTGGGGATGACTTGAGCGATGGCAGTGGCAGTGAAGGGGAAGTGGCCAGGGAGGTTGGCGTGAAACACACGAAGGTCAGAGCAAAGGGTGTCAAGAAAAGGGAATCGCCAAGACGGCGGCGGCGGCAGCTGGCCTCGCCGGCGGACTCGACGTCCTATTCCTGGCAGCCTAGTCTTCACAGCATAACTGAAGAATAACCATGTATGTATGCATGCGTGGGATTGTGCATCCATGTATGTCTAGCTGGTGATTTTTACCGTTGTATACAGACTAGAAATTTCCAAGGGCCATACGACTTGTTATTGGACGAAACAAAGTGCGATGATATTTGAGAATAAGCACATGATAATGGGGCAGATCAACTAATCAGATTAAACAGGAAGCAAAGCTATGGGCTGCAGCAACTGGAGGTCTTCTTCGCCTTCCTGAAGATTAGAGCTGTCTCGCTTTCCTCCTTTTGATGTGTTTTTTAGTTTCAGGTTTTTCTCTTCTATATAAACTTGTTTGTACTGTACTCTGGCTTTTCTTTTGGCCACTCCTTTTTCTAGTACTGTATATAAAATGGAGTTTTTCCGCATGGCTCGAAAAAAATGACTGCAGTGAAGATACAAGTATTACTGCCTCAGGTTAAGTGCAAATTCCTGTAACGCAAAGCACAAAAAGTTGAACAACGGTTCTCTGTAGTATAAAAGACATAAAATCCAATCCACTGCAGTGTGCCATACTGCCATGTGCCATCTCGTTTGGCCAAGTTCTGAAGAACAGCCTGTTCCTACCACAGTTCATAGCTCACACCCTTCTTGGTGTGAGATACACATACAGCGGGTGGAGCTTGTAGCTCATGAGCTGTACCGTGTCCACGTTGTCCTCGTCGCCCTCCTTGAGCCTCCACGCGAACTCCTGCACGAACCGCGCAATGGCGGTGCACGAAATGTTCGCCACCTGCACCACACCTGGGCAGGCCCTCCTCCCAGCGCCGAACGCCATGGTCTTGTACATGTCTGCGGCCTCGAACCTCCCATCCAAGAACCTCTCCGGTCTCCACTCCTCAGGCTCCTCCCAATCATTCTTGTTCATGTTACATCCGTACAAGTTGATGATGATCTAGCACAATTCAGCAATTCTTTCAGAAACCAATTTACAACTGACAAAACTACAGGTGTCCATCATAATTCATGGCTGTTGGTGTATCTCCATCTCATTTTCTGTGGTCAATTACCTGTGTGCCGGCTGGGATATTGTAGCCGGCCAGCTTGGTGCTCTCGTGGACGAACCTCGGAGGTACCAGTGGAGCGGGAGAATGAAGCCGCAACGTCTCGTGGAACACACCGTTCAGGTACGCCAGCTGAGGCAGGTGATCCTCGGTGACCGTCTTGTCACCGCACACCTCCTGGATCTCCCGGAAGAGGCGGTTCTGACAAGCCAACAAAAATCTGGTCATCATTTTAGGAATGAAATCGTGGAGAATAATAGCAAGTTCCAGCAGTGCTTGCCTGTTTCTCGGGGTTCTTGGCAAGCTCATACATAGCCCACTCGGTGGCTACCAAAGTTGTATCAGCAGCCTCTATGAGTTCCTCCCACACCAGCATTGTCAATTGCTCCTCTGTCAGTGATGTGTTCTCTGCCACCAGGAAGTCCAGATATGATACCCTTGCCTGCACATCAAAGATTTTCTTTGTCAATACAATCGATGAACACAAAGCTATACAGTTAGCGTGCATTCATGTCACCTCGCCACGCGCAATTCTTATCTTCTGTTGATGGATCAAGGCCCGCATAACCGCGGTTCGCCTGTATTCCGTGGTATGAACTCTTGTTTCGAAGCTCCGGTTCGGGATCCAGCCGAGGTACGGGAAGAAGTCCCTCCAGTCAACATCAATTGAGCACATCATAATGTCGACCACGGTGATCTGGTAGATTTCATCCTTGGATATCTCCCTCCCAAACTCCTCAACATAGACTGAACTCACATCCTCACCTAAGCTCTGAAAATGCAATCTGAACTCTCTCAGTATCATTTAGTGTGGACTGGCTATTCTAGCGGTTCAAATTCAGAGAAGTATGGCACTATGTTAAATAAAACTAAATGTCAGGGTTTGTAATACTAACCTGGATCAATGACAAGCGGAATAACTCGTTCTTGAAAACTTCTCTGAAGTTCAAAGGAGCATGTGGGTCATCAATCACCAACTTACCGTAAGTGCTTAACATGTTATCAATCATCATGTCTCTTGTGTTCCGAAATTTTCTCTACAGTATTTCAAAATTGTCATTGTTTGGCCGTAGTTAACGGAAATCCTAGATCGAGGTGTCAACTAAACTTTTTTCAAATGTGTTAAGGCTTATACCTGAGCAGAAGAACCCAATGCGCCGGCGATAACATAACGCTTCACCATTTTGTGGAAGTCACCGTAGTCACTTGTAGCAACCATAGTTTTATCACGAGTGATAGCTGAAAATGCTTTAGATAGTTTCCGAGTAGATATGGATGAGAACTTGGCAACCATTGCCTGCAAATGTATGACATAGGTATTGTATCACGGGATCACGGTCAATAACTTTCAAGAAGAAGCATTGTGACCAATAGACCATATAACAACTAACATATAATTACATTATCAAACAAATTAAATCCCTATTTGTATCTTACCTCCTTCGCTACTTCTGTTGAGTTGAGCACGACTACGGAAGAAGCCCCGGTCCGTATGGTATATATTGGCCCATAAATGCCAGACCATTTTAAGAAGGTTTTATGTGGCCTTTTCTCTCTCAACTGATGTAGATTTCCAATAAGAGGAAAACCAGGAACAACTGCATGTCAAAACAAATAAAATTAAAGTAAAATATATTATTTTTTCCTTGAGGTTTAATTGATGTAATGATTTTGATGGCATAATTCATATTTGAAATATGGTGTGATATCATCTTCATACATGTTAAAAATTTAGACTCATGGAAATTAATTATGCTGCAAGTGATTTGGTTTAACCTTCTTAGGCACTATAAACAAGTACCATCTGGTGAACCTATACGAGCGAGGATGATCAAGAGATGTCCTGCTCTTCTCTACCAAGGTGGGCATGGTAGATGGACTAAAACATATTTATCTAAGTCAATTGATTAACAAACAATAGAATATATAATCTATATAGTAAGTAAAGTAGATTATCTACATTTTATGGATGGTTAGTACTAGACAATATAAATACCAAGTCTTACATTACTGTTTGGCAATCCATGAAAATCTGTCAAATATAATGCATTTATAACATCAAGTATACTAAAAAAAAGCCCAAAGCATTGTTAAAATTGGTAATACAGTAGCATACTGCATGGAACTGTGATAAAACAATTCTATGACTCGGTTCACTAGATTTATATTCATGGTTACACTTACATGTTCAGAAGAGATGTAGCTTATTTTACGGCATAGTTTATTTTTGCTCTTATGGGAACACATATTTGAAACAAATTACAGTATGTTGATTAAACCTCAAATACCTGACCTACTTTAACTTGAAAGTACGTGAAACTGTTCTAACAATTTAAACACTTACGACCTAAACCATAGTGAATTTTTTATATGTGATTATTAACTGAAATGAATTTAATATTATTTTATATACTTAATAGAATCAGATCCATTGCCTGTGGTAGAGTATCAATTTTTTTATTCTAGTTTATACGCACAAGATTATCATTCAAACAATAATTAATTTAGGATTTTAATTGGTTTGAATACCTCTAGTTCAATTTGATACACAAATTCGAAGTTAAAGATATTCAAATATCAACAATGTTCTTTATAATTTTCATTATAGTCCAAACATTTTTTAACAAGTACAAGGAAATTTGAATAAATAAGTGAGATTCAAACGATTTTTCTTAAGTTATTTGATGTACTTTGTTATGTGACATCAACATGGCATCTCACCAGCTGTCTCCAAGTAAGCTACTATATTGGTAAAATGTGGAAGAATACAACTTGCAGGTAATAAAGTATAAATTTTAGTCGTATACATTTTACTTGGAGACAAAGTGAGACTGTTTGTATGAGTAAAGATGCATAAGAATACAAGTTGAATTGCAAGTAAAAAAACAAGAATAAATAAATAAACCCATTAATTTTGTATGCTTTGTTAGAGTTGAGAGGCACATAAATAATAAATAATATATTTTTTCAGGCACTACTTCCTTCGTCCCATAGTATAGCACGTTTTGAAAAATTATAATTGGCCAAAAAACATCTTATATTGACCGGAGGGAGTAGTGCCACGCACATTCAGAGCGTAATTAGTTTGTAGCACGATCGATACACTAAACTCCAACCTCTATAAAATAGTCTATCCTCTAGGGATACGCAGGTCGTCATGGCGTTGAAGCAAGGGGGGCTATTCTGCGCGAAAAGTCCAACATGATGCTGAACTTCCAGCGGGGAAAAAAGAAGAAGAGCCTGCGATCTCATACGAGTAAAGGAAATGGGCTAAAACAACAACAAAATCGAAGCAGCAGGGCAACAAGAACAACACGCATAACTGGCAAAACGAACAACATCGGCACAGTGTCGGATGCATGTTTTGCCGCGCATTTCAGTAGTAGCCGATCGGCGAGACGTTCTCACCTGGGGGCGAGTTGCTGCGGTCCTTGTGCCACAGCGCGACACCGGCCTTGGCGGCGAGCGCGGCCAGGACGGCGACCGCCACGGCAACGGCGGCCACCGCGCCCCAGCCGCCCACGGGGAGCGCCACCAGCAGCGCCTGTTCCATCGGTGTGCCTGTTCCTGGCGGCTATCTATGGCACCAGTCTACTGTCTATGCTTCGGTTTATTAATTCGGCGTACGTGATGTGCTGATGGCCTTACGGGATATAGTGAGGCGCCGCTCTGACTTTGTAAAAAACTACAAATAGGAGTACGTCTCTGCATGTGACAGTCGTGCTTTGTTAATGTTGATTGGGACGAGAACGAGATCAAACGAGAGAGCAAATGAGCTACACGAGCAGCCGCCTCTCGCGAGCCGCAACAGAGACCAAAAGACTGTTAGCAGGGACAGAGCTAGAAAATTGATGCGATGGTGTCAGCTCTATGTTCCCTGGTGTCAAAAATAATGAGTGCTTAGTGCAGATTTATTGAGAGATTTACAAAAATCGCTGGTGGCGGCTGACACCAGTACTAATGAAGCAGCTCCGTCCCTGGCTGCTATGGTTACTCGCGTGCGTGCGACCGTCATCGGCGGTTCCTTTCTACTTCGTCCATTCCATGTTATCTATCACGAGCTTACTTAAATATGCATGTATCTAGAGTTCTAGATGCAGTTTAATGTGTAGATATATGCGAATTTGCGTAACCTAACGACATGTTACGGAATGGAGGTAATATATATTACGATCTCTATTATTAGTAGTATTCAAAGTTTCCAACATGTCCCTCTATATAGTATCTAGGTCGAGGAACGGCATGGTTATTTTCATGTTGGCTTAAGAGTTACCGGATCCCGTATCTAGTCTGTGTTATATAGCCTGCACGCCTGATCATCTAGTCCATCGAGCTCATCGATACTTCCGCTGGCTGTTGGGTTACGCCTCTGACATGGAGATCATGTCGATGAACCTCCGCAGCCTCTCCAAAACAGCCTCCGGCATGAGAACCCAGTCTTCACCGGTCTGTGTTGTGTTATAGTCTAGTTTTAGACCGGCTTGTCTATGCATCTCATATACGTCGTGGATCCGTGGATGCACACGAAGGGACGCCAGTGGCGGACCCAGAATTTAGGAAAGACCGGAGCTAATTTTCTGATGCCTAGAAACTGCGCGCGTAAAATATTACTACCTCATAATCCCCTCCCAGTAGCGTGTTATATCAGCCAAAACACGCTAAATGCCTAACTGGTGTTTTATATGATGCATAAATTGTATTAGTAAAAAAGTAACTCGCCACTAGCTAAACTTGATATTTGTTTCTTGTGTGACCTCATATTGTGAAAACACACCACTAGCTAAACGTGGTATTCCAATTGGCAAGTCGTGACATAGATAGAAAATAAGGCCGACACCGGTCTTGATGAATAAGGCTTTGATCTTTGTCCCCTTCATCTTCTACTTTTCTGCATAAACACCGTAGCACTTATTCATCAAGACTGAAATTGACTCCGTGTGTCAGAATTTGTCTTAAAATGGATGAGATACAAAAATTACCTAGCCGATGAGAAAAGCAAGTGGGAAAGTGTCGAGCGCCAGTGTCCGACGGCGTGGCGGAGGCAGAGTCATGGCGTGGTAGAGACGAGCGTGTCCGGCCGTCACAGCGGGGCCGGCGGCCGCATGATCAAGCCAGCTGTGATGGTTGGGCATGATTTGTTTGAGGCTTGAGCGGTGATGGGAACAAAAACAAATTTTTCTTTTTTTCTTTTCTGCAAAGGGATGAGAACAGGTAAGGGCGCGTCTGGTAGCTTGCATGTGATTTCTGCACCACTGAGCTAGCGAGATGGGCCTCCCTGCGTGTTGCGAACGGACCGAGGGTCATAAAATGCGGGTCGTTTGGTAGCCTGGATGGCCTTTTCTGAGACGGATAGGGAAGCCAGGCCCCATTGTTTGGGTGCCGGCACATACTACTTTCTTCCCTGCTCATGCGTCCCATACGTTGTTTGGTTGCACATAGGGGCGAGCTGTGGTAACCCCTCCCCTTAGAGTGGTGAGGTTACCCAGCACTGCTAATAACTGAACTACAACACACAGCAGATTCAGTTCATCACAAAAGGTGCTGGTAATACACATCAACTACTTAGTGGGCAATGCATCACGAGCTAAGCAACTATATTTCGTGATGCATCGCAGGTTCATCACACGAGGGGTTATGGGTTAGTATATACCACCTCGAACAAGTTCATCATTACATACCGAGGATCAGTTTCAATCAAGTCCTAGCTAATGAAGGGATACGAGACCACCTCCCAAAATGAGCAGATCATGACCAAGGATGTAGAGGCACTAAGCAGGAAAATGCTTGCGAAGCCAGGTCCTAAGCCAGCTCCTCCTCTCAGGTGGCTGCAACTTACGGTACTCGACATACTGTTCTTCGTTGTCTGCAATGAAGTCTATAGCCCTGACCAGAAAGTTAGGTTGGAACAGCTACGCCCTGCAGACAAACCGGGGCGTGAAGGATCGTCTTTATCTGAGCATAGTTCGTGATCGGGGTCCCGACGTAAGGGCGATGCCTCGGGTAGCGTTGCAATCCACGAGGAAGAATTGTTAGTGGGAACGACATTCACATACAGATCTATGAAGGAACTCAATGAGGCTTACTATCTGAATGTACTCGTCCGCCGTATCATCATCAGCAGCATAGAAGCAGCAACCATCTTCTCTCCAGTCCAGAATGCGATCTGTTTTCATCTTCAGTATGACGCTCCATTTGGTCCTCCAGTTTCTGATGTGGTTGTAGAGATGAAGAGTGGTCACATGTATGCTAGCGAATGCAAGAACATCAGCAACTACCTTCTTCATCTGCTGCTATTTGAATTCCATGTTGAAGCAGACGCCGCTACAGACGAGCTGAACCAACCGGTTGAGCATAAACTCTGAAAGCTCCAGTTTCCAGACCATGGTTGGTTGCTAGAAATCAGACATTGCTCAGCATTGAAAGTAGGAGCAGAAAGATCAGGAGAGCCCAATGGTATGATCGCCTACATGACAAACACTAGAAGATCAATGAACTACCACTACCACATCCACATCCTTAAGCAGTACCACTAGCAGATCAATGAACTACCACTACCACATCCACATCCTTAAGCAGTACTAGTACCACATCAATGAACTACCACTACCACATCCACATCCTTAAGCAGTACTAGTACCACATCAATGAACTACCACTACCACATCCACATCCTTAAGCAGTACCACATCAATGAAGAGCGAGAAAAGTAAGAGCGACCCTACAGTCAGAGGAGCCACACGCAACACCGACGTCAGGGAAGTAGGGACCCTCACGAAGATGTAGACATCACCAACGTCCCAGTGGTAGAGTCAGATGCAACCTGCACAACCTCCACAACCTCGACCGGGGACGAAGGAATGTCCTATAATGGATTCATTCAGACCCCCGTGTGTACCCACAAGATCTAAATTTAAGGCTAGGGTTTGCAGAAGCTTACCACAACTGAAGTCATCGATGCAGAGGAAGAAGATGACCATCCGCGGCCAGTAGCCGTCGCCACAGCCACCGTCGCTGCCGCAAGCCCCGCCGACCGTGCGGGTGAGGAAGAGCCGGCCATGTCGCTAGATCGTGAAGGGTGGATGAGCATGAAATGGAGGGAAATGGGGGATTTGGATTTGGCGGTGAGAGAGCCGCCCCTATATACGGTGGCGAAATTTCAAGCGTGGTGACCGAATTCATCCGGCCGAGATTTCGCCGTCCCGCGCGAGCTCGCGCCATCTCCCGCGGTGGCTCTGCGGAAACGCGGCGTTCACGAGTTCTGCCGGAACGGGGGTGGCTTGCTAGAAACGGCCGAACCGGGCGTTCCTCTAGGGCATGGCCCGAGGGTGCTTTGATAAGCGGTTCGTGCAAGAACGCGGGCTCGGCCAGGTAACCAAACAGGCCGAAAAATACTGGGCCGATGCGAGCCAAGGGGCGCCCAGGCTACCAAACGTGCCCTAAGCGTTTCCCATGTGCGAACTTCTTAGGGTGCTTGTTTCTATTGCACGGCTACCCTTGTCAAGCTAAGCCCTGAACAACATTGGTGGTTCCCTTCATGTACCACTTGCGATAAAAGTGCACTTCAGAATGGTGTTGCCTATAGACCAAATCTAGTCTTATCCCTATTAATATTGATGATGATAGAATTCAGATCATAACTGCTGCTCTTCAGCGCCAAGTGGGTGCTTTGCCCTTTACCTATCTAGGGCTGCCACTAAGCACAACCAAGCCTAGGAAGGAGTTTTTCCTGCCTTTGATTTATTGTATACAAAGGAGATTGCCTGCCTGTACCATGTACCTCAATTATGGAAGTAAACTCAGAATGGCCAGTTTTGTCCTATCCTACTTGCATATGTTTTTATCTATGCTCTCTTAAGATCTACCAGTGACTGAGGTGGATAAATATAGAAGACATTGTTTACGTGGGACAAGGATCGGCCAAAAAAGAACTCACCATTGGCGGCTTGGGATCTGGTCTGCATACCAAAGGACAAAGGAGGACTGGAAGTGTTTAATCTTGCAGTGCAGAATGACTGTCTTCTGATGAAGCATCTTCAGAAATTTAATAACCATGTAGATTTGCCCTGGGTAAAGTTGGCTTGGGAACTTTACTATCCCTCAGCTGTGCCTCCTGCTAGGCCTAGAGAGATATCATTCTGGTGGAGAGACTGCTTAAAGCTTCTGCCATCATTCGAACAACTAGCTGTTTGTAAATTTGCTCAAGAAAATTCCATAACAACCTGCTGTTTGTAAATTTGCTAAAAAAAACTCCATTCTCCTTTGAAAAGATAAATGGACAGCTGAGTCATTACAGGAGACTTGGCCTCACCTCTTTTCTTATACTAAGAATGAATCCATATCCCTTAAAGAGGCTCTAGCTGTTACAGATATATCTGATCTGTTTAATCTCCCAGCCTCTGAGGAGATTATGGTGCAACTGAATCTCTTTCAAGCTTTACTACTTGAGTCCATTCCAAGCACTGATTTTGATTCCTGGACCATCTTAGAAAATCATACTTCCCTAAAAGTTGCTCAAGTTTATAAAACACTAATGGGAGATGAGATCTCTGTTTCTGCTCTCAAATGGATGTGAATGGTTGCTGTCAACAGAAGCATAGAGTGTTTTTTTGGCTGCTCACTCACAATCGTCTGAACAATAGGGCTATGATAGAGAGGAATTTTTTTCAGATGGATGATTATTCTTGTGTTATGTGTGGCTAACATCAACTTGAGACAAGAGATCATTTGTTCTTCCGGTGTCCATTTCATATCTTTTGCTGGCAATACCTATGTCCTTTGTGGACACCCCCAGCTTTGGGTTATTTTGATTTTCAAGAAACTATTTCAAGTCTCTTAAGCTTGCTATCTCCAAGCCTTTCTTCATGGAACTGATTATGATGATCACATGGTCCATTTGGGTTACTCGCAATGATTTCATCTTCGAGGCAGTATCTCCAAGTGTTTACATGTGCCGAAAGAGATTTAAAGAATCACTTCTGCTTCAGTGCTCCTCCCCTGGAAAAATACTGGGCACTTCAAACACAACAACGGTGGAGATCTTCTCATACATGTTCGTAAGCGGGTGCACAATCGTAATTTCAGTGTAGGTCCACCGTCCGTACAACTCTGTATATGCCCATATGGCCCCCCTTGTGTTGTACATCGTTTTTGTATGTATCTACGGTCACGTGCGTGTGCCAAATAGAAAGTCCTATAAAGATCTTGCTCATGTGACCTCTTTTCTTTTTCTTACGTGACATACACATACTGTATTAAGACTGGTATACATGGGCTAGTTATGGGTTTCGGCGGACCCAACACACGAAAAAAACCAACTATGACCCTTCAAATTCATTTAGGGGGGAGCACCGGAGCAGCCCTCTTAAAGAAGAGCTTGCTCTCCTGGTGCACCAAGCAAAGAGAAAATCATATCATGGCCTGAAAGCTTGGGTAGCGCAATTCAGATAGCTAGATAGCTTTTTTCCTTTTTGGCTTGTGCCCTCAGTTAGTTGCTACTCTCAAGCAACTTTCATTTTGTAAATTCTTTTGCTTTTATTAATGAAAATAAAAAATACACAGCGGGAAAACTCACTGTTCAGCCTCAAAAAAATATTCAGACCAGGACTGTCTTGGTAGAGATGCATTCCCAAGGTTTCTATGCAGACGCCATATCTTGTTTGCTCGTTGTCCTGTGATTCTATGATGATAGCTACTAGCCTACTACCCTATTTTATCTATTCTCTTAAGGTACAAAATCTGTTTCATAGCTGTGGATGATTGGGCTGAGGCTGGATTTTTCTTCCTCGACGGAGCAGGAGAGACCTCCTCGGATTACCCTAGATTATATATGCAGAACACTCCTTCTATGCGTCTGAACATGTGTGCTATATATGTCCCAGATTATCTACCAAGTTCCTTTCATAATGATAGATAGTTTTTATTAGCAGATCCACAGTTCAAACCCAATTCGTCTCAGCCTGTTTCCTGCCAAGGTGTGTTCCTGTAATATGCTTCTGTGGACATTATTCTGTGATCATTTCTGCCTTGTCTTCTGCTAAGCCTTCCGTTGTGAGGTGAGAATATGCCCGAGAATGAAAAGACCTTGGTGCAAAAGATAAGCCACTAGCGAGTGATGTGGAGTTGTGGACGATAGTTCAAAGAGGTAGTTAATTTCTCTATGGGAAATACTACATGGTCTATTCTTAGTAATTTTTACGCACCTTCTGTTAGAATAATAAGGTACGAGCTATCCTTATAGGATAGTATTCATGCTTGTTTGTCTTGACAAGCATAACTGAAAGCTCACACAGATTTTTCAAGTTTTGAAACCTACTAGCAAAGCAATCCGATGAACTAGTGAAGCAATCCGCAAAAAATAGAGGCGAGGCCGGCCGTTACCTTGCACGTTGGTGCTTTGGGTCGAAGAGGGGCCGGGGCGCGGGTCGCCGGGGGGCGAGGGCAGGGCGCCGCGGTAGGGGGCGCGGGGGCGGGGGCCGCGGGGCCGGAGCGCCGTCACCTGTCCCTGACTGCATCGGGCGGCGGCAGGCGGGCGGCAGCGGCGCTTCTCTCGGCGATGGAGGACAGAGCTAGGGCGAGCGAGGCGAGATCGCGAGGAAGAGGAAAACGAGCAGCTGCGTGCCTACGTCTGGGTCCGTGCGAGGCGTCGAGGCGAGTCCGTGCGAGGCCGAGGCGAGCGTCTGCGTCTTCTGCGTTCGTGGGCTGGGCAAAATACAAAAAAAAATTATCGCTCCAAATTCTTGGGTATTCACGTGAAGACAGGGGAATACCCCTGGCGCCGCCCAACCGTTCTTTAATGTATAGGGCTCAGCAGGGGGTGTCGGCCCTGCTGAGGAAGAAGAACAAGAACTAGGACCTGATGTAGGTATATGAAGAATTCCACACCCATTCTCTCTTGCTTGATTCTTAACTTTGTGCATCTCGTAATAAGCCTCATACATAGTTGTAGAAGAGGTTCATGTCTTTGAGGTACACTACTTTTGGGAAACTTGATTGTGTGATGGTAGCCTATCTGAACCATTGCTACATCGAGCAACGACATCTGTATTTACTTTTGATTCAATTAGAATCATATGCGACATTTTTATTTACTTTTGATTCAATTAGAATCGTATGGGTCATGAGGCTATCGTCTTACAGGGTTCAGACCAAGGTCGCCAATGTAGGAGGTTGTTCAGGCATTGGTGCAGGCCAACATGACCAAGAGAATGCTTGACGGAAACACTTTGGCGAGGCGATGATCAGGGCCAAGATTTCATATGCACAAGCGAAAACCCTCTATCACATGTGGATGATGTCCATCTCTCTCTACTGACACTTACACATGTCAATGTAGATATCTCTTCATTCGAGCCTTTGCAATTTGCAAACACACTGTAATGTATGTTCATTGCGAGCTGGATGAACTCCTAAGACATCATTTGTTCTATTAATATGTTGTGGATTCCTAAAGTAAAATTATCTTGCCTATAATAGTGTTTTCTATACGCATATTACAGAAATATGGAGATAACATGCAAATTTCACTTGCCAGCCTAATGGTAATTCTAATTGTGTGTTTTCGTAGGTTTTTCATATATGTTTGCCTGCCGCCGCCTTCCTATTTAGAGCATGTCTAACAGGTCCCTTATAACCCGCCCACCCCGTAAAATTCCGGCGAGATATGGGGCAGGCGCGGTTTGGGCCGTCTAGCAGTCCCCGTATTCGGGCCGGCCTGTTTCGGCGGAATACGGGCCCAGGAAATCCGCCCGCCGCCCCCTACTTATACCGGGCAGGTGCGAGTGAGGGGTTAACCCCTCACTCGCAACCCTAGCTCCGCCATGCGCCGCCGCCGCCTCCATCCTGCTCCGGCGAGCAATTCCTCACTCCCCCGCGCCCCATTCCACCCCAGCCCCGGCATGGACGCCCGCCGCCGCGCGCCGCCGGCGAGCGGATCGAAGCGATCCCGCTCGCCGGACAACGTGGAGGATGTGTGGCGCTTGCAATGCAAGCGATCCGCCGCCGGGAGCCGCCGTGCGGCCTGCAAGTACGACGGCGCCTCGTTCGTCCCGCCGAAGCTCCGCGAGTTCGCGCGGGCGGCCGCTGCCAACGAGGACCCGCTCAAGCCGATGAGCGGCCCCAAGTTCGACGAGTGGCGCGCCGAGTGGGAGCGCCAACGGTGGGCGAAGGAGGCATGGAACGCGAGCATCGGGAGCACCGGGAGGACCTCCGCTCGCCGGCGAGGAGGAGGACGAGGACGAGGACCCCGCCTTCAAGAAGGCGATTGAAGAGTCCCTGAAGGACGCCGCCGAGAGGGAGAGGGCGGAGGAGGAAGATAGGGCGGCGGCCATCGCCGCCGTGAAGGAGGCGGAGTTGCGGGAGGCGGAGGCGGAGGCCGACGGGTACATCATCGACCTCTCCGACTAGAAGTCGTGATCCATGATCGCGCATTTTGTATGTAGATACGTCGATCCGTATGTATGATCGACGAACTATGAATGAACAAGTTTCGTGGGTTTTTAAATTTACGAATTTATTGGGTCAAATACGGGGTCTGCTAGACGGAACGGTGTTTCTACGAACATTTTTTTTTATACAGGGTGAAATAGTAGCGAAATAAGGCAGAAAAATAAGGACCTGCTAGACATGCTCTTAGTACCGGTTCATTACCAAACCGAAATTGTCCTTCACTTCCTCACTCTCGGTGTGAGATACACATAAAGCGGGTGGAGCTTGTAGCTGGTGAGCTGAACGGTGTCCACCTTGTCCTCGTCGCCCTCCTTTAGTCTCCATCGGAACTCCTGCACGAACCGCGCGATGGCCGCGCACGATATGGTCGTCGCCTGCAGAGCCCCCGCGCAGGCCCTCCTCCCGGCGCCGAACGACATGGTTTTATACATGTCCGCGTCCTCGAAACTCCCGTCCATGAACCTCTCCGGCCTCCACTCCTCGGGCTCCTTCCATTCCTCCTTGTTCATGTTGCATCCGTACAGGTTGATGACGATCTATGCCACAGTGAATTAAGCAATTTTTCATTTCTTCAGAAATACATGCCCAGCAACCAATACTTCATGTTCCACCATGGCGTGATTTTCATTTACGATGACATTATTTATCTGGTCAATTACCTCTGTCCCGGCTGGGATGTCGTAGCCTGCCAGCTTGGTGTTCTCATGGACAAACCTGGGAGGGATCAGCGGGACAGGAGAATGGCGCCGCAGCGTCTCGTGGAACACGGCGTTCAGGTACGCCAGCCGAGGCAGATGATCCTCTGTGACCATCTCGTCGCCGCAGACATCTTGGATCTCCCGGTAGAGACGATCCTGATGTGCCACAGAAAATTCTTGTTAACATTGCACCAACCACCCGGCGACTTCAAAATCGATAGAATAGTAAACCAGGGGAATACGTTGCGGAGACTTGCAGCAGCACTTGCCTGTTTCTCTGGGTTCTTGGCAAGCTCATACATAGCCCACTCGGTGGTGACCAAGGTGGTATCTGCAGACTCTATGATTTCCTCCCATGCCATCATCGTCAGTTGCTCGTCTGTCAACGTGTTCTCTGCCAGCAACATATCTAGATAGCAGACCCTCACCTGCATATCACAATCTTTTTCATTAGAGCACATAGGCAAATCACTTCAACACAATGTTGTTAGTGTGCGTTTTTTTTTTCACCTCTCCGCACGCAATTCTTTTCTTCTGTTGATGGATCAATGCCCGCATCACCGCGGTTCGCCGTTCGCCTAGATTCCGTTCTCAGAACTCTTGTTTCGAAGCTTGTGTTTGGGATCCAACGGAGGTACGGGAAGAAGTCCCTCCAGTCGACATCAATTGCACACATCATCATGTCGACCACTATGGTCTGGTAGATTTCCTCCTTTGATACCTCCCTCCCGAACTCCTTGACATAGACTGAGCTCACATCCTCACCTAAGCTCTAAAATTGCAGTGTTAATTAATTCTCAGTTTTGTCGGTCGCCAAGTGCATTCGTTCTGACAGTACAATTTCAGGAATAACGTCACCATGTAAAAGAATATTAAATCATGCCATTTGTAGACTAACCTGGATCACGGACAAGCGGAATAGCTCAGCCTTGAAAACTTCTCTGAAGTTCAGAGGCGCATTTGGGTCATCAGTCACCAACTTATGGTATGCTCTTAGCATGTTCTCAATCATCATGTCCCTTGTATTCCGAAATTTTCTCTAGATCATTGTCAATAAGGACATTGTTAGATCTTAGTTAACTGAAATCATAGAGGGAGTAACTATGTTAAATAAGTTTTCGTGAAAAGAAAATGTTAAATAGGTATTAAAACGTTAAGACTTGCACCTGAGCAGAAGAACCCAACACACCCGCCATGATATGGCGCTTTGCCATTATGTGGAAGTCCCCATAGTCACTTGTAGCAACCATAGTTTTATCACGAGTGAGCACTGACAATGCTTTAGATAGCTTTCGACTAGATATAGATGAGAATTTTGCGACCATTGCCTGCAAATACATGATAAATGTATACTTTCTGTTACACTTTGGTCAGATGTGACTTGTGAGACACATGTACCACCTGCAATAATTGTTTAGTTATTGTATCACAGCCAGTGACTATCAAGAATATGCAATATTTTTTGTTGATTTCTCTATTACTAGCATTGTTTTCATTTTTATAATTCGCAATTAAAGAGGTCAGTTCACAACGCATTAGAATCCTTGATTCATCTCCTAATTTGAGAACAACATCATATTCGTTTATAGGTTCAAGTTCGAGGGTAAAAAACGGAATCTGGTAAATTGTTTCCTAATTTGAATTATTGCATTGCTATCTGGACGAAAAATCACAACAAAAACATACAGATTTACTGAATAAATGTGTACTACAGTGTTACAAAAATCATGGTCAGAGAACAAAAATTCATATTCTCAGAGTTACCGGAAGATATATATTGTATAGTAATAACATAGTAATACATTTTCAAGCAAATTTAAGAACTGAAACCGGGAATGATATATTACCTCCTTGGCTACTTCTGCCGAGTTGAGCACAACTACTGAAGAAATTCCAGTCCTTATAGTATATATTGGCCCATAAATATCACACCATTTTGCAAATGTCTTATGGGGCATCTTTTCTTTCAATTGATGTAGATTTCCAATAATTGGTAAACCAGGAACAACTACATCACAAATTAATAAAACACAAGAAGATTTAATTTTTGCCTTCACATAGAGTCGATATTGTTATTTTAAGAGTAGAATTGCTATTTTAAATGTAATGTTGATGCATAATCCCCATACATGGTTTCAATTTAGACTCATGCAATTAACTTAACCAAGAAATTCTTCTATTGTCTTTTCATAATTAGTTATTTTGAGCAGGTATGATAGGACAAGTCTATATCGTACCATACAATGATAGAATATATATTAACCTCATCTTTCCTCTCTCTCTATATAGCAAACATGCTTAGATGTCCTTGGAGGATCCACTACAGGAAAACGGTACTGTGCCGACGTCATAGCAAAAACCGTCGGTTTAGGGGCCGACACGTGGCCATCCGGACTGTCGCGTGGCGGCGCTGACCTGTGCTGACGGTAGAACCGTCGGCATTGCTATCCTGCCGTTAGAGTATGTGGAACCTCCAGTGGTACCACCGATGCCAAGGTTTCCATCGAAGACGGAATTCCTCGCACAAGTCTACGTCGGGACTCAAGTTAGTGCTTTGCCATACTACTAGCTTACTAGTTACCGTTGCCTTGCACATTGATATTTACATTTAGCCCTATTTTGCTTGTGCTATGTAGGAATCCTCGACTTAGTCGAGCTATCCCTTTGGTCATGCTGATGCATCGCCACACGAGTCGCCCGTAGATAGGACTCTGCTTCACCTAGGTGGTTCGAGTCCTCGTCACTCTGCTGGTGCTTCACCCCGTCGCTCGACCCATAGCGAGAGCCGTGAGTCCCGCTGACACTCGCCGCAGCCGGTTAGTTTCCTACCAAAGTATTCATGCATGACTTTGATCATTTTTTTTGATTCATGGACTTTGACTTGCACAAATATCCATGCTGAATTGGTGTTGTCTTTCATTTTGTAGTGACCATGCTCTCGGAGGTGAAGTGTGTGTTCTGCCGGTGATCGAGGTGACCGGTGTATGTGTGTATATGGATGGTGCATGTGTGTGTATGGATATGTGATACATTTTGTCAATGTATGGATATACCGGTGCATGATGACATCTTGTCTATGTATGTGTGATTTTATATGATGGCCATTGTTATAGTTGATACGGTTAGTGTATATGCTCTATTATATTGATATGCTCACTATGTTAATTGCATAACTGTCTACTGCACTATCAAAACAGACAAGAAAAATCAAACTGGGCCACTATACTGACGGCCAAATTCACAGTCCAGATGGACATATGTTCCGACGGTTAAACCTTCAGCATAGGACCCACCCTATCTCGCCGGGGATCACCACAAATGGGCACGTGGAACTATGCCGGCATAGGTCCTGCAGGCAAGACGTCGGCGAGGGTTGTCAGCGACCGACACATGGCAAACCTATGCCGACAGTTTAACCGTCGGCATAGGTCATGTGCCGTTACTCCCTGTCTGTTAGTGTTGGAGCCCTGACGACCACATCAGTGCCGATGACCATGGAAACTGTCGGCATAGACGAGCTATGCCGACGGTTATATTGTGCCAACAATTCTTCCGTTGTGCCGTCAACATGCTTTGCCGACGGTGGTGTACTGACAGTGACCGTCGGCATAATGCTGTGCCGACGGTTTTGTGCCCTATGCCAACGACAAGTACCGTCGGCACAAAATCGTTTTCTTGTAGTGAATAGTGATCATCTACAAATGGAACCATTATACACAATAATGCAAGAATGTCAAAAATAGGTGATGAACTAAACACCGGAATAATACACATCCCATGTAGGTGGGTACATCTTTAGAATTAGTTATGATACCGATGTATTTCCCAGTTAACTTATCAATTGTAAACTTCAGTGGAAGGGGATTATCTGAAATCAGTGGCGGGACGAAACAAAGGAGCCAGGACGACGAAACATATATAGCTAAAAACAAATACTTTAAATAGCACGTAATAAAAATAAAATAGACTGACTGTCACATTTTAAAACGATTTCCAAACTAAAAATTGTCCTGTAACTTAAACGGTCTGCACAAGTTGCATTCTTATTTCATCGCTGCTTTGTATCTCTTCAAAACTAGATCTCACATGAGTATGTTTCGAAATAATATATATGCTATTTGTATTATCAGACAGTAATGTACAGCTGGTCGCCAACCTATTAAAAGAATACTTCTCCCTCCATCTCAAAATAATTTAAGTTCTAAGGTTGTGCTAAGTCAACTTAGACAAATTTGACTTAGAACAATTATATAACTTCAATTATTTTTTAGCAGAAGGAGTATTCAGTAACTTTAACACCAACACAATAACAACTTAATAAATCATAGGGTGGTTAATTTTAGGGCGAAAACAAATCGTCAAAACATATTAACATGAGTTGTAATTTCCAGGCACTAATCGAAATAAAGCCGGCATTACAGACCAATCATAAATCTGCCTCACAATTAGAAGATTAGTGCATTTTTCAAGTCTCCTTTTTTTAGATAAAATTTTTCAAGTCTCTTGACAACTTCATTGTTCATGTTTGCTACTAAGAACAACACACGACCGCCCGCAATAAATCGTCACCTGGGGGACCGTTGGTGCGGTCCTTGTGTTCCATTCCGACGCCAGCCTTGGCGACGAGAATGACGACCACGACCAGCCCGCCGATGGCAGCCACCGCGCCCCAGTCGGCCGCGACGAGCGCCGCCAGCAGTGCCTCCATCGGTATGGATGTTCGGCCGCGGCCGTGCTGGCTGGTCCGGAAAGAGTTGCGAGTGAAAGAATCAAAATAAACAGTGGCTGAGACACAGACACTGCCAGTAGTAGCACTACTCCGTTCTTATTGGTGTTACGGGACGGCGACACTGGCCCGTAGTGGCAAAGCGACAAGCGAGGGGCGATGTATACGAGAGCTAGCAGAGGTGAGCGACTGGATCCCTGTCTGTCTCTCCCCATCACAAAAACGAAAACTAAATTCTCATCGCCCGCTCGTCGTTCTTAGGGACGTGGCCAAAGGAAGAAGAAAACGAGCTGCAGTGGGCGAGTAGTAACAAGACATGTCTGCTAAATTAAGATCCTAACTGCTGACAAGTATGCATGCACATGTGACGTGATCACCCTTTTGATTTATGCAGACAATGCAGCAAGATACCGCTTTCTTTCATCTATATGTTCTATAAGGTACTCTCCGTTTTTAAATACTAATTTAGATCAGTTCTCTAAGTTTGACCGGATTTAAAGAAAAAATGTCAATATTTACAATGTCTAATCTATATAGTATGGTAATTCGTTATATGGTTAGTCTGATAAAACAAAATTGGTGTTCTAGAGGCTGATACTTTTTTCATATAAATTTGATCAAACTTAAACTAGTTCGACTTAGAACAGAAATAAAACTCAATTATACTTTCTCTGTCCATAAATAAGTGACTCAATTTTATTTAGATATAGATGCATCTAAATGCATTTTAGCTATATATACCTTCGTATCTATAAAAAAAACTGAGTCACTTATTTTGGGGAGTAGATATAATATGAATGCTAAGCCTATTCTAGAAAAATAAAGGTGAGGTGATTGTTAAATACTAGAACAATCTGGACCTAAGGATCTACGATACAAGTAGGATCCCACTTATCCTACTTCTAATTCTTCTTTCAATCCAATAGTCATGTTTTGAACAGAAAAAAAAAATGAACTGGATTACATATAGAAAGTGGAATCCCTATTGGGAGATTGAGGGGAATTTTGGTTGGTATTAATGCATAAACTCTATCCATTCAACACGTGGTTACCGGGGATAGATGCGCAATTTTTTTGTAACTTCAAAAGTAAATAATTTTAAATGTGTTTTAGTTGTTGTTTATGGGGCTGCTCAAGATGAGCAGTTCGCCTCCAAGCTAGTAAGAATCTGTGAGGATGAGCCTTTGCCTATGCTCATTGGCGGAAATTTTAATATTATTAGACACAAGGAAAAGAAAACAATGAATTTTAATGCCAGCTGGCCCTTCATTTTTAATGCCATCATTGAAAGCCTAGATCTAAAAGACCTAGTGCTCCCCCGAAGGCAATATAATCGTATAGACTCATCCACATATGAAAAACTGTAAATAATTCTTGCGAGTGTCGAATGGGAACATAAATTTCCGTTGGTGTCTGGTAGGGATTAACTAGATCTAGTTCTGATCATACACCTCTTCTTCTAGACTCCCGGGAACAAGCTTTTCTTGGCCAAAAATCAACGTTTTCTTTCGAATTGGCTTGGCTGAAAAGAGAAGGTTTTTTCGAAGTGGTGGCCCAGGAGTGGGCTTCTATTAAATAGTTTCTAACACCATGGGAATTTGGAAAAATAAAATTCTCCACCTTAGGCAGTTTCTTAGGGGGTGGATGCGTAATTTAATGGTGAATATAGGATTTTAAAAGATGGACTTCTAATATAATTGATTTTTTTTATCGAAAAGCAGAAATAGTTCCGCTTAATGTGGATAAGAGAAAATCATTGCGTTTAGCCAGTGATGAGTTAGCTAAGTTGCGGCGTGAAGAGGAGTCTGAGTGGGATCAACGGGCAAAGGTTTAGCATGTGTAGGAGTGGGGTTGATAATACTAAATATTTTCACTTCATTCTGAATGGTAAACATTGTAGAAAAATAATTTTTTAGTTGGAACAAGATGAAGGCACTATTATTGGTCAAGATAATTTGAAGTTTTCATCTCAAAATATTATAAGAGCCTTTTTGGGCCACCCCTATCTAGTTCTTTTTCGCTTGTTGAGACAACGAATCATGACATAAAAAGTATATATACGATGACAAGAATGCTACTTTAGTTGCGGATTTTACTGAGAAAGAGGTCCAAGAGGCCGTAATGCAAATGGAAAATAAGAAGGCTCCGGGACAGAAGGGTTCCCCACGGAGTTCTATCAAAAAAAAAAAGGCAGGTAATAAAAATAGACTTGATGGCAATGTTTGATAGTTTTTAAAGAGGGGAGCTACATCTTTTCCATCTTAACTTTTGGATGATCATTTTAGTCCCTAATAAAGACAATGCAATCCAAATTCAGCAATACAGACCAATTTAATTGTTAAATGTAAGCTTTCAAGTGGTCACCAAGGTTGGGACAAATAGAGTGTCTAGTGTTGCCGAAAGTGCTGTGCATCTGACTCAAACAACTTTTATGACTGGTAGACATATTCTTGAAGGCGTAGTAATATTTCATGAGACCATTCATGATATTTATAGGAAGAAAATAGATGAGGTTATGTTTAAGATTGATTTTAAAAATATATGCGTATGACAAGGTAAATTGATCCTTTTTGCAACAAGAGTTGTGTATGAACGTCTTTGGTCCTGAATGGTGTACTTGGATTTAGAATTACGTTGAGAAAGGTAGTGTGGATATTAACGTAAATAGTGACATGTGACATTATTTTCAAAATGCAAAAAGGCCTTAGGCAGGGAGACCAACTGTCACCTATTTTTTTCAATATTGTTGCGGATATGATTGCCATCCTAATTGCAAGGGTGGTCTCGGCGGCCTTAGTTGGCAGCGGCACTATTCTTTTTATGGAGCATGATTTAGATAAAGCGTTGAACATGAAGCTAGTTTTATGCATTTTTTGCAGTTGCTAGCCTAAAAATAAATTTTCACAAGAGTGAGTTATTTTGTTTTAGGAAAGCAAAAGAGGTTGAAAATCAGTACACGATTTTTTTCGGCTGTGATATAGGTATATTGTATTTTAGATATTTGGGGACCCCGATTCATTTCCATAAACTGAGAAATGGAGAAAAGAAACCTATTGAGAATCGATTTGAGAAGTTAAGCAACTGGGTCAGTAAATATTAACATGTGGCGATCGACTTGTGCTCATTAATTCAGTTTAAACTAGTCTACCCATGTTTATGCTTTCTTTCCTCGAGATATTGAAAGGAGTTCGGAAGTGGTCAGATTTTTTTAGTTCAACTTTCTTTTGGCAAAGTGATGGACATAAAAAATATTGGTTGACCAAGTGGAATAATATTTGTAGACCAAAAGATCAATGTGGTTAGGAGTGGAGGTTTTAGAGTTGAAAACAATAGTTTACTTAGCAAGTGATTATTTAAACTCATGAACGAAAATGGTATGTGGCAAGAGGTGTTGGATAAAAAACATTTGCACTCTAAAACACTATCTTAGGTTAATTCACCTTTTTGGAAGTGCTTAATGAATGTAAAGAGGAGTTCTTTGTAATGGACGTAGTACTAGCTTTTGGGAGGATATTTGGTTGGGATACAAGTCTCTTGCTGAAGAGTACCCACCCGACGCTTTATGTTATAGTACATCATAAAAATGTTACTGTATCAAATGTTTTGGTTCAGCCCCTTTAAATATAGGTATTAGACGAACTTTGAATGGTAATAAGTGGGATAGATGGACTCATCATGCATAATCTTATATTAGTTTAGCTAACTGATACAACCTCTAGGCCATGTTGTGCAGCTCATTTGGTCCCCTACATTGTATCATTGACAACATAGGTGAAACTTGTTTGGTTGCATGGACTTTTCATTTACAGGCTCGACAGATGCAAAAGCAGTATTGTTTGGTTGCCTGGAAGTTATAATCAGTGGCACACACAATCAGATCCGCTCTCCTATTTCAAAAGTGGTGAGGTTACCATATGACCTATTTCGAAAGTGCCGAGGTTACCATGCCAGTGGCACACATACTCATCTCAACAACTAATAATTGAACTACATAATTAACACAACTAGTTTACAAATAGCGCCAGGAGTAACAGTAAGTGTCTCATTATGGCTTCAGTTCCTTGCCATATACTAACACCAGTGAGCAGATCACACAATGCAAGTGATAATAGCCGCCGAAGATGTTTTTAAGGCTGACTTTTTACGAGAGTTGGTAAAATCTTGCAAAAGATAATCCTCATCCGATTTTGATCGGAGAGGATTTTAATTTGCTCAGATTTCCTCACGAGAAAAGCAAAGGCCATTTTGATGGACACTGGCATTTCTTGTTTAATGCTGTCATCGATAGCTTAGACTTGAGAGAGGTGTTTATGTCCGGTCGACAATTTACTTGGACCAACAGCTTGCCTGAACCCACGCACGAAAAACTAGATCGCGTGTTGATGGATACTGATTGGGAAGTTAAATATCCTATGTTATCCGTTCGTGCACTAGAACGTATCGAAAAATTGTCTGACCATGCTCCTATCCTACTAACCACTAGGAATCCACACCCTGTTTCTAAACGCCTGTTTGTCAACACCCGGATTTTTAAGTCTAGATGCCTATTATGTCATACATCGCAATCCCAGGAATAGTGTTGTTGCGAGACATAATAGCTGAATATCATAGAGTCATCATTTATTACCACGCATAATCGTCTTACACAGTAGATCACATGATCCAATATTACAATAGTAGTTGATCTATTGATCAACGAACATCACAAATAGCGGAAGTGAAGTAGTAGCGGATTATCTAATCCACAGGCCAACGCTTGACGTCAGGAGCGGTCCTAGTTATCGTAGACGTCCTGTTGCCCATCTTCCTCGTACTACTGTTCTCCTTCATAGTCTGGCCATTGGAATAGCCAGGGACAAAGCCATGAGTACTTTAAAGTACTCGCAAACTAGAGTAAGCACTATCAATTTTAGTAAGGGGATACTAAGCTCTAGGTTTATTTGCATAAAGCCAAGTTTATTTCATAAACATTTAGTAAAGATACTTGAATCCCTAGACTAACTCAATGGGAACTTTAGTGTTATTCCCACAACTCTATGGTGATTCAATTCAAAGTCACCATTCACCTTTCAAATTCAAATCACAGGTCACTTGTCACATTTTTTAAAAAGTTTTGATGACGGAACAGTATGGCCTTTCCAACCGTCCATAACCGTGGACGCGGCTATTCGAATAGTTCTACACTCTGCAGTCGACACTTGTGCCACAACATTTGCAATAATCCGTCAGGGTTAACTGGCCTGATTTACCACTCCGTGTGCGGACTACCAACCATAACCTTTCACCTACATACCCTAGTACAGGCACCTCTCCCCATGAGCTTGGCCTCCCAGTGAAGACAAACCGTCGACTGGGAACTGCACAGGGCTTGGGCCGGACAATTCACCTCATTCACGTCATTTCACATCGATTCACATTTCAACGGAGGCAGCCTCGGCATAACCCTATGAAGCTTGTTTAGAGGGAACCCATACTAAGGCACATAAACTTCTAGTTAAGCCCTTACCCATAATCAGGTATTGTGGGGGTACTTGCAAAATTGGAATGGTATCGCATCCGAATCCAACCATCAGTTTTAGTAAAATTTCACCAAGTCATTCACAGTCATATTCACCTTCAAAATCTTTCAATAGAATGATCCATCATTCCAAGGTTTTCAAAGTCATTTCATTTCACATTTGTTCCCATCTAGAGTAGTCAGTTTTACTTATTTAGCAATAGCAACTAATCAGGAGGGGTGCTATCTAGCTTTCTCTACTTAAGCTAAAGTTGATGCTCTGGTTCTATTCCAGACCAAGTGAATCATGAATAAAAACGTAGATTTTGAAATACAATGAGTAAAATAATAGTAAGGCAAAGACATGGGATGGGATCATTAAGCATAAAGTATCATGTAATGGTGCCTTGCTCTTAAAGAGATTTGCATTAAGGTGGCTTGCAAGAATATTATCTTGCAACAATATAACTTATATTAGTCTAACTTGCATTGGTAATAGCTTGCACTAATATAACTTGCACTAATATAGCTTGCAATAGTTTAGCTTGCCTTGATTTGTGAGGTGATCAAAGTTCTCTTCTTCTTCCTCTTGGTAGAATAACTCCTCCTCTTGATAGTCTCCGGTACTAGCGTCTATAAACGAACGAGGATACAATCACCAAACAATACTTAAGTGCTAGACTAATCACACAAATTGTTCACACCAATTATTCTAGCAGCACCACATTATTCACATGTTGGTTGACTTGGTTTTCTTTTAAAGAAAAATAATTTCCTCTCATTACAAATATTAATTTAGGGTCCCTATTTAATTCTTTGAGGAATAATTTCCTCTCATTGAAATATTTATTAGTGTTTCCATTTATTTATTCTCAGAATTGATTTCCTCTCATTGAAATATTTATTAGGGTTTCTATTTATCTATTCTGGGGAATTTATTTCCTCTCATTGAACCTGGTTAAGATTTAATCTCCTTAGGTATGATCACATGTTGACCAAGGTCAACACTTCACACTTATCCTTTGAGAAATATGACTTAAATGAGGGAATATACCTCATGGAATTTAATACTATCCTATTAATAAGTTAATATCATCAATTCATACAACCTGAGGTTTATTAGATTAAGGTCATTACCTTATGTTGAATTTACTTGAGACAAAGATTTAAATGAGACCAATACATCTCATATGATTTAATAAATAGTTGGAAACCAGTCGAATACTACTATATAAATGATTTTAATATTTTCAAATATAACATATGGGTCATGAAGACTAATGTCATCATCTCATGCAATTTAAATTCTACCTTGGTCTAAGGTCCTTAAGTAAGCAAGTATGAGACCATGCAACCAGGGTCGTCACATTACTTTATAACACTTGGAAATGTGATTTAAATGAGGTGCTATAACTCATAGATTTAAATTCCTAAAATTTGAAATGGTTTAAATGGGCTAGTTATTGACTACATAGCCAATATTTTGCTTCTAGCCCATAATCATGTACAGAACCCATATCATATTTTTACATATTTAATTAGAGTTCGTGAAATGTGAATTATGAGAGGTGGAATCAACTCAAAATTAAATATGGTTTATTTTCTAGATTTATTTGAATACTGAAAAGTATCTGACTTAATATTTTTTTTTCAAAATCTACACAAGCTATGAGGTTGAAACCAGTGGGGTTAGTTAGATAATTTCATAAGGATTCTGGAACATTTTAAATCACTCAATTTGGGTTTGTAGATTTGAAACTATTAAATTTATAGCAAAGCATCAGTATTGAATTTGGCTAAATTGAATAATTCGTTTTTGAATTAAATGGGCTAGGCGGCAAAGCAGATGGGCCGAAAGTTTAAACGCTGAAAGGGCCAGCCCATAACGTTCACACGCCAGACCCAGCGACAAGGGGTCCCACTAGTCGATGATACTTAACGCCGGTACACAAATGGAGCATTGGATCAGAAGGAGATCGGACGGTGTAGCTGCGTCGTCTTCGTCGACGAAGCGGTGCGGCACGTCGGAGGTAGGGTCGACGGCGTGCTGGAGCTCCGGCGAGGTGGCGTTGGTGCTAGGCGACGTGTCGATGACGAGGAGTCGGCGGTACCGTGGCGTCGCCGATGGTGGCCGAATCGGCGGCGGCTTCGCTACGGGCTCCGGCGATCGACGGTGCAATTGGGGCTGGCTAGGGCCTAATCGAGGTGGAGAGGGGTTGAGGAGGTCGAGAAGAAGGAGGGGGGAGCAGAAATGTTGTGGAGAAGGAAGGGCGAAGAGGTCTCTATTTATAGTGGCGCGTGTGCTGCAAGGGTGCCGTGAGGGTCGTCGACGGTAATGGCGCTCCAGGGCGGTGAAGGGCAAGTGATGGGCGCGTCGTGTAGGCGGCTAGGCGGTGCTAGAGCGCTTGATGGCATCGCTAGGGAGAGAGCGTGCGGCATCATTGCCGTCCTTGCGGTACCGGCGCGCGAAGCTTGATGATGTCTACGGCGCCGGCGATGGCCAATGGCGGTGTCCGGCGGTGTCCTGGTGCGGTGTGGAGGGTGCATGCACAAGGAGAGAGGAAGAGGAGCCTGACAGCGACCAGGCGACGTGGGGTACTGGCGCGTCCAAGACGGTGTCCATGCGCGCTCTGGCGCGTCTGGGCGTTCGGCGTTCTGGCCAATGCCGAGCCTTGGCGAGCTTGGGCCGTGTGTGGTGATGATCGTCGTTGCCAGGGGAGTGTACTGGACATGGTTTTGGTGAGAGAGAGTGATCAGAGAAAGAGAGAGGGTGAGGGTGGCCGGCATGTGCACGATGATACGTCTCCGATGTATCGATAATTTCTTATGTTCCATGCTACATTATTGATGATATCTACATGTTTTATACACATTATATGTCGTATTTACGCATTTTCTGAACTAACCTATTAACAAGATGCCGAAGAGCCAGTTGCTTTTGCTGTTTTTGGTTTCAAAATCCTAGTAAGGAAATATTCTCGGAATTGGACGAAATCAACGCCAGGGTCCTATTTTTGCACGAAGCTTCAAGAAGACCGAGGGAAAGGAAGTGGGGCCACGAGGCGCCGCCACACTAGGGCGGCGGCGCGGCCAGGCCCGGCGCGCCGCCTGTGTGGGGCCCTGTTGCCCCCACGTGCCCTTCCGCCTACTTAAAGTCTTCGCGAAACCCCTCTGTACCGAGAGCCACGATCACGGAAAACCTTCCAGAGACGCCGCCGCGCGAATCCCATCTCGGGGATTCAGGAGATCGCTCCGGCTGCCGGAGAGGGGAATCATCTCCCGGAGGACTCTTCATCGCCATGATCGCTCGGGATGAGTGAGTAGTTCACCTGGACTATGGGTCCATAGCATAGCTAGATGGTCGTCTTCTCCTAATTGTGCTTCATTGTTGGATCTTGTGAGCTGCCTAACATGATCAAGATCATCTATCTGTAATACTATATGTTGTGTTTGTCGGGATCCGATGGATAGAGAATACTATGTTATGGTGATTATCAATCTATTATTTATGTGTTGTTTATGATCTTGCATGCTCTCCGTTATTAGTAGAGGCTCTGGCCAAGTTTTTGCTCTTAACTCCAAGAGGGAGTATTTATGCTCGATAGTGGGTTCATGCCTCCATTGATATCTGGACAGTGACAGAAAGTTCTAAGGTTGTGGATGTCTTGTGCCACTAGGGATAAAACATTGATGCTATGTCTAAGGATGTAGTTGTTGATTACATTACGCACCATACTTAATGCAATTGTTGCTGCAACTTAATACTTTGGAAGGGGTTCGGATGATAACTGAAGGTGGACTTTTAGGCATAGATGCATGCTGGATGGCGGTCTATGTACTTTGTCGTAATGCCCGATTAAATCTCACTATATTTATCATATCATGTATATGCATTGTTATGCCCTTCTCTATTTGTCAATTGCCCGACTGTAATTTGTTCACCCAACATGCTTAAATCTTATGGGAGAGACACCTCTAGTGAACTGTGGACCCCGGTCCTATTCTTTACATCGCATACAATCTGCAATTGTTCTTTACTGTTTTCTTCGCAAACAATCATTTTCCACACAATACGGTTAATCCTTTGTTACAAGCCGGTGAGATTGACAACCTCAGCTTTCGTTGGGGCAAAGTACTTTGGTTGTGTTGTGCAGGTTCCACGTTGGCGCGGAATCCCTGGTGTTGCGCCGCATCACATTTCGCCACCATCAACCTTCAACGTGCTTTTGGCTCCTACTGGTTCGATTAAACCTGGTTTCATACTGAGGAAACTTGCTACTGGCATCATACCTTCCACTTGGGGTTCCCAACGGACGTGTACATCTACGCGCATCAAGCTTAAGTGGCGTTGCCGGAGATCAAGACACGCTGCAAGGGGAGTCTCCACTTCCCAATCTCTTTACTTTGTTTTTGTCTTGCTTTATTTTATTTACTACTTTGTTTGCTGCACCTAAACAAAACACAAAAAAATTAGTTGCTAGTTTTACTTTATTTATTGTCTTGCTCTCTATATCAAAAACACAAAAAAATTAGTTACTTGCATTTACTTTATCTAGTTTGTTTTATTTACCGTTGCTAAAATGAATACCCCTGAAAATACTAAGTTGTGTGACTTCACAAACACAAATAATAATGATTTCCTATGCACATCTATTGCTCCACCTGCTACTACAGCAGAATTCTTTGAAATTAAACCTGCTTTGTTATGAGAGATCAATTTTCTGGTGTTAGTTCTGATGATGCTGCTGCCCATCTCAAAAAATTTGTTGAACTTTGTGAAATGCAAAAATATAAGGATGTAGATGGTGATATTATTAAATTGAAATTGTTTCCTTTCTCTTTAAGAGGAAGAGCTAAAGATTGGTTGCTATCTTTGCCTAAGAATAGTATTGATTCATGGACTAAATGTAAGGATGCTTTTATTGGTAGATATTATCCTCCGCTAAAATTATATCTTTGAGAAGTAGCATAATGAATTTTAAGCAATTAGATCTTGAACATGTTGCTCAAGCATGGGAGAGAATGAAATCTTTGGTAAAGAATTGCCCAACCCATGGACTGACTACTTGGATGATCATCCAAACCTTCTATGCAGGACTAAATTTTTCTTCATGGAATTTATTGGATTCAGCTGCTGGAGGTACCTTTATGTCCATCACTTTAGGGCGGCTAAGCTTCTTGATGATATGATGATAAATTACTCTGAATGGCACACGGAAAGAGCTCCACAAGGTAAGAAGGTAAATTATGTTGAAGAAACCTCTTCCTTGAGTGATAAGATTGATGTGATTATGTCTATGCTTGTGAATGGTAGATCTAATGTTGATCCAAATAATGTTCCTTTAGCTTCATTGGTTGCTCAAGAAGAAAATGTTGATGTGAATTTCATTAAAAATAATAATTTCAACAACAATGCTTATAGGAACAATTCTGGTAATAACTATAAGCCATATCCTTCTGCTAATGGTAATGGTTATGGTAATTCTTAGGGAATTCTTACAATAATAATAGAGTGCCCCCTGGTCTTGAAGCCATGCTTAAAGAATTTATTAGTACACAAACTGCTTTTAACAAATCTGTTGAGGAAAAGCTTGATAAAATTGATATTATTGCTTCTAGAGTTGATAGACTTGCCTCGATGTTGATCTATTAAAATTGAAAGTTATGCCTAATAATGATATTGATAATAAGATTACTACTACAGCAAATGCCATCCAAGTTATAATTAATGAGAATATAAGATTAATGGCTGAATTGCGTGCTAGGTGGGATAGAGAACAAAATGAAAAACTAGCCAAAGAGAATAATGTAGCTAAAGTTTGGACTATTACCACCATTAGTAATGATAATGATTCACATGTTGCTGCACCTCCTACTATCAATGGTAAAATAATTGGTGTTGGCAATGTTTCTACTCTAGTGCAAAGCATACAAAACTGCCTGAAATTGCTAAAACTGCTGAAACCGCTTGTGATAAACTGCTGAATTTTTCCAACCTTGGGGACAATGATCCCATTGCTGTAGCTCATAATGATTTAGATTTTTATGATTGCCACATCTCTGAAGTTATAAAGTTCTTACAAAAACTTGCTAAAGTCCTAATGCTAAAAATTTGGCCTTTACAAAACATATTACAAATGCTCTCATAAAAGCTAGAGAGAGAAACTAAAACTTGAAACTTCTATTCCTAGAAAGTTAGAAGATGGTTGGGGGGAGCCCATCATTAAAATGAAATTCAATGACTTTGAATGTAATGCTTTATGTGATCTTGGTGCAAGTATTTCTGTTATGCCTAAAAAGATTTATGATATGCTTGACTTGCCACCATTGAAGAATTGTTATTTGGATGTTAATCTTGCGATAATGTTAAAAAGAAACCTTTGGGGAGGATTGATAATATGCGCATTACGGTTAACAATAACCTTGTCCCCGTTGATTTTGTTGTCTTGGATATCGAATGCAATGCATCTTGTCCTATTGTGTTGGGAAGACCTTTTCTTCGAACCGTTGGTGTGTTGTTATTGATATGAGGGAGGTAATATTAAATATCAATTTCCTCTCAAGAAAGGTATGGAACACTTCCCTAGAAAGAGAATGAAGTTGCCTTTTGATTCTATTATTAGAACAAGTTATGATGTTGATGCTTCTACTCTTGATGTTACTGATTTACACTTTCCGCCAGCTGAAGGCGTTAAGCGCTTATGAGACAACCCATGTTTTTACTAGTACTTTGTTTTATATTTGAGTCTTGGAAGTTGTTTACTACTGTAGCAACCTCTCCTTATCATGTTTTTGTGCCAAGTAAAGTTTCAATGTTAAAGTTGATGTTATATTTGGGATCGCTGCGCAGATACAATTTATGCTCAGGGTCGCATAAGTCTCTGTAGAATTCAAAAAATCTGCAATCACAATCCTCAGATATGTACGCAACTTTCATTAATTTTGAGTTTTTCCATTTGAGCAAGTATAGTGCCCCTTTCAGGTTCGTCTTTACGGACTGTTCTGTTTTTGATAGATTCTGCCTTTTATTTCGCATTGCCGTATTTGCTATGTTGGATGAATTTCTTTGATCCATTAATGTCCAGTAGCTTTGTGCAATGTCCAGTGTTAAGAATTATTGTGTCACCTCTGAATATGTAAATTTTAATTGTGCACTAACCCTCTAATGAGTTTGCTTGAAGTTTGGTGTGAAGGAAGTTTTCAAGGGTCAAGAGAGAGTATGATATACTATGATCAGAGGAGTGAAAGCTCTAAGCTTGGGGATGCCCCCGTGGTCCCTGCATATTTTAAGAAGACTCAAGCGTCTAAGCTTGGGGATGCCCAAGGCATCCCCTTCTTCATCGACAACATCATCGGGTTCCTCCCCTGAAACTATATTTTTATTCACATCTTGTGTTCTTTGCTTGGAGCGTCGGTTTGTTTTGTTTTTGTTTTTGTTTGAATAAAATGGATCCTAGCATTCACTTTTATGGGAGAGACACGCTCCATTGTTGCATATGGACAAATATGGCCGTAGGCTTTACTCATAATGTTCAAGGCGAAGTTGAAACTTCTTCGTTAAATTGTTATATGGTTGGAATCGGGAAATGCTACATGTAGTAATTCTAAATGTCTTGGATAATGTGATACTTGGCAATTGTTGTGCTCATGTTTAAGCTCTTGCATCATATACTTTGCACCCATTAATGAAGAAATACATAGAGCTTGCTAAAATTTGGTTTGCATATTTGGTCTCTCTAAGGTCTAGATAATATCTATTGAGTTTTGAACAACAAGGAAGACGGTGTAGAGTCTTATAATGTTTACAATATGTCTTTTATGTGAGTTTTGCTGCACCGGTTCATCCTTGAGTTTGCTTCAAATAACCTTGCTAGCCTAAACCTTGTATCGAGAGGGAATACTTCTCATGCATCCAAAATCCTTGAGCCAACCACTATGCCATTCGTGTCCACCATACCTACCTACTACATGGTATTTCTCCGCCATTCCAAAGTAAATTGCTTGAGTGCTACCTTTAAAATTCCATCATTCGCCTTTGCAATATATAGCTCATGGGACAAAATAGCCTTAAAAACTATTGTGGTATTGAATATGTACTTATGCACTTTATCTCTTATTAAGTTGCTTGTTGTCGATAATGTTCGGGGACGCCATCAACTTTCTTTGTTGAATATCATGTGAGTTGCTATGCATGTCCGTCTTGTCTGAAGTAAGAGAGATCTACCACCTTAATGGTTGGAGCATGCATATTGTTAGAGAAGAACATTGGCCGCTAACTAAAGCCATGAATCATGGTGGAAGTTTCAGTTTTGGACATATATCCTCAATCTCATATGAGAATAATAATTGTTGCCACATGCTTATGCATTAAAGAGGATTCCATTATCTGTTGTCCATGTTGTCCCGGTATGGATGTCTAAGTTGAGAATAATCAAAAGCGAGAAATCGAAAATGCGAGCTTTCTCCTTAGACCTTTGTACATGCGGCATGGAGGTACCTTTTGGTTTAAACATGTGTATTGCGATGATAATCAAGCTGATTAGGACAAGGTGCGGGCACTATTAGTATACTATGCATGAGGCTTGCAACTTGTAAGATATAATTTACATAACTCATATGCTTTATTACTACCAATTGACAAAATTGTTTCATGTTTTCAAAATAAAGCTCTAGCACAAATATAGCATTCATGCTTCCTCTTTGAAGGACCTTTCTTTTATTGTTGAGTCGGTTTACCTATCTCTCTCCACCTCAGAAGCAAACACTTGTGTTGTGCATTGATTCTTGCATATTGCACTTGTTATATTACTTTACATTGACACTATCCATGAGATATACATGTTATAGTTGAAAGAACCGCTGAAACTTAATCTTCCTTTGTGTTGCTTCAATACCTTTACTTTGATTTATTGCTTTATGAGTTAACTCTTATGCAGACTTATTGATGCTTGTCTTGAAGTACTATTCATGAAAAGTTCTTGCTTTATGATTCATTTGTTTACTCATGTCATTACCATTGTTTTATCGCTGCATTACATTATATGTTTACAATAGTATGATCAAGATTATGATGGCATGTCACCCGGAAATTATCCTGTTATCGTTTACACACTCAGAACGAAGTTGCTGGGGGTGCGGATCGTCTCAACGTAGCATCGACTCTTATGTTCCATGCTACATTATTATGATATCTACATGTTTTATACACATTATATGTCGTATTCGCATTTTCTGGAACTAACCTATTAACAAGATAAAAAGCCAGTTGCTGTTTTTTCGCTGGTTTTGGTTTGGGAAATCCTAGTAAGGAAATATTCTGATTGGACGAAATCAACGCATGGGTCTATTTTTGCCTGAAGCTTCCAGAAAACCGGGGGAAAGGAAGTGGGGCCACAGGCCCCGCCACATAGGGCGGCGCGGCCCAGGCTCGGCCGCGCCGGCTGGTGTGTGGGGCCCTCGTGTGGCCCCCGTTGCTTCCGCCTACTTAAAGCCTTCGTCGCGAAACCCTCTTACCGAGAGCCACGATACGGAAAACCTTCCAGAGACGCCGCCGCCGCCCATCCCATCTCGGGGATTCGGGAGATCGCCTCCGGCACCTGTCGGAGAGGGAATCATCTCACGGGAGGACTCGCCATGATCGCCTCGGAGTGATGAGTGAGTAGTTCACCTGTGGACTATGGGTCCATAGCTTAGCTAGATGGTCGTCTTCTCCTAATTGTGCTTCATTGTTGGATATTGTGAGCTGCCTAACATGATCAAGATCATCTATCTGTAATACTATATATTGTGTTTGTCGGGATCCGATGGATAGAGAATACTATGTTATGGTGATTATCAATCTATTATTTATGTGTTGTTTATGATCTTGCATGCTCTCCGTTATTAGTAGAGGCTCTGGCCAAGTTTTTGCTCTTAACTCCAAGAGGGAGTATTTATGCTCGATAGTGGGTTCATGCCTCCATTGATATCTGGGACAGTGACGAAAGTTCTAAGGTTGTGGATGTGCGCTTGCCACTAGGGATAAAACATTGATGCTATGTCTAAGGATGTAGTTGTTGATTACATTACGCACCATACTTAATGCAATTATCTTGCTGCAACTTAATACTGGAAGGGGTTCGGATGATAACCTGAAGGTGGACTTTTTAGGCATAGATGCATCTTTGGATGGCGGTCTATGTACTTGTCGTAATGCCCTGATTAAATCTCACTATTTATCATATCATGTATATGCATTGTTATGCCCTTCTCTATTTGTCAATTGCCCGACTATAATTTGTTCACCCAACATGCTTAAATCTTATGGGAGAGACACCTCCTAGTGAATGGACCCCGGTCCTATTCTTTACATCTGATCATCACAATTGTTCTTTCTGTTTTCTTCGCAAACAATCATTTTCCACAATACGGTTAATCCTTTGTTACAACAAGCGGTGAGATTGACAACCTCAGCATTTAGTTGGAAATGAAAGTACTTTGGTTGTGTTATGCGAGGTTCCACGTTGGTCTTTAGGAATCCCGGTGTTGCGCGCATCATTTCGCCACCATCAACTAACGTTCTTCTTGGCTCCCTCACGGTTCGATTAAACCTTGGTTTCATACTGAAACACTTGCTTTGTGCATCATACCTTCCACTTGGGGTTCCCAACGGACGTGTACATCTACGCGCATCACACGACATGGATGCAATGGTGATCATTCCTTCACTTCAATCATGGCTGTGGTACTTGGTTGATGCAGAGGAGGTACAAGGGTGGTGATGATCACCATTGGTCCAGGGTTTAGCCCAAAATCCATTGGATTTTAGTGTGTATGACAAAGTAAGAATGATGCCTGCCAAGTGTTTGTGAAAATTGCCGCAAGAGAATTTTGTTTGAATTTTTGAAATATTTTTGGTGGAGCTCATTCATATAAATAATGTGACCTAATGATAGTGGTGGTGTTCATTTTAGTGCTGATTTGCAAAGTTTCCAAAATTGGGGTGATCTACCCTTTGATTCAAAGTCTCTTCTTGTCTCATCTTTTCTGGTCAACCCGGTCAAAGTCAGCATTGGTGGTCAACATCAAAATGGTTCACATTGACATGGTCTTGGATGAGGTGGCAAGTGTTGACCAAGTTTAGTTTAAGAAAAGTCAAAACCAGGGGTGCAAAGTGGTGAAGATTTTATAAAAGGGCTAAATGACCATTATCACATGTATGTTGGTTTTGCAAATTTCTTTGATTTGATTCTGGTTTCTTGGATGCAATTGTGTTTGTTTTTTATATACAAAGGTTTTACAAGCAAAGGATCAAGCTATGGTGGCCTTGGTTGATGATTTGGTAAATTGGCCAAAGTGTATGGGAGGGAAAATGGGATTCTCTCACTATTTGATTTCTCTCTATTTGATTTGATTTTTCTTTACTCCAAGGTTATTCTTATTAGTTTAGAAACATTTTCAAACCATTGAAACCATTCCAAAAGATCTAGCTCAAAAATTTGCAAAACTGGCCATAACACATGAGAGATGATATTCCTATTTTTCTTATTTTCCTCTTTCATTTATCTTGTATTACTTGGGCATGAGTTAGGGTTCAATTAGTGTGAGATTAGTTTTAGAGAGGGTTTCACACCATTTGGTCAAGACATAATTGCTTAGATCAAGGTTTGGGTAAATTAGTGATGTGCCACATATGCCTCTATGCATATGTTGCACTTGATTTTTAATTTGAATTGGCTTGACCCAATGTTGTTGAGTGTTGAAATGGTATATAGGAGTGATCCAACCATTCACAACAAATCATATGGTCAGGATTCTCAAATGCACAAATTTGCCTTTTCTCACATATGCCTCTATGGTATTTTTATTTCCTTTTTATTTACTTTAAGGTTCACCTTGGATTTGGTTTGATAAGTACTAAGCAAGGTTTGTTAAGATTTTCCAATCTTCTAAACAAAGTAGAAAGGTTTAGGGTAAGGTTTCACAAGAATAGCCATGGGCTCATATGCCCTTTTCATATATAATTTCAATTCTTTTTTACTTACTTTCTAGTTGATGGTGATAAGAGGGATGAGGTTTAGGGTTTAGTGGGGTCTAACAATGGTTCACCACTATTGAGAAAAGTAAGATGGTTATTAGTCAAAATTTGCATATTAGGCTAGATGCCCACATATTGTTGGAGATATGCCCAAGAGGCAATAATAAAATGGTTATTATAATATATCTTTGTGTTTATGATAATGTTTGCATACCATGCTATAATTGTATTAACCGAAACATTGATACATGTGTGTTATGTAAACAACAAGGAGTCCCTAGTAAGCCTCTTGTATAACTAGCTTGTTGATTAATGGATGATCATGGTTTCGTGATCATGAACATTGGATGTTATTAATAACAAGGTTATGTCATTAGGTGAATGATATAATGGACACACACCCAAATGAGCATAGCATAAGATCAAGTCATTAAGTTCAATTTGCTATAAGCTTTCGATACATAGTTGCCTTAGTCCTTCGACCATGAGATCATGTAAAGCACTTACACCGGAAGGGTACTTTGATTACATCAAACGCCATTGCGTAAATGGGTGGCAATAAAGGTGGGGTTAAGTATTTGGAAAGTGTGAGTTGAGGCATATGGATCAATAGTGGGATTTGTCCATACTGATGACGGATAGATATACTCTGGGCCCTCTCGGTGGAATGTCATCTGATTATCTTGCAAGCATATGAATAGTTCATAAGAGATCATACCACGATTGTAAAAGAGTACTTGTAGAGTAACGAGGTTGAACAAGGTATGGAGATACCGATGATCAAACCTCGGACAAATAAAATCGCGAGACAAAGGGAATTGGCATCGTATGTAAATGGTTCAATCGATCACTAAGTCATCGTTGAATATGTGGGAGCCATTATGGATCTCCGATCCCGCTATTGGTTATTGCTCGGAGAGGAGTCTCGACCATGTCCGCATAGTTCGCGAACCGTGGGGTGACGCGCTTAAGGTTCGATGTCGCATAAGTAGATTTGAATATGTTATGGAGACGAAGTTTGTTCGGAGTCTCGGATGTGATCAGAGTCATCGAGGAGGTCCAATAGTCCGGAGAATAAGATTCATATAAGGGAAGTTGATTTCTAGGTTTGAAAAGGTCGGGATTTTCGGTGGATGACCGAGAAGGTTCTAGAAGGTTCCGGGGGTCCACCCCAGTGGGCCCACGACCCTAGGAGGCCTAGCATGGGCCAGGGGTGCTCCCTAGCTGTGGGCCAGGGGCACATGCCCCAAGGCTCAGCCGGCCAACCCCTAGGGTTTCCCCAAAACCCTAGGGGGGATCAACGGGGGAGGGGAAATCCCTCTCCCCCAGCCGCCCCCCTAACCCTAGATGGGAAAGGGGGCCACCCCAGCCGACTGGCCCCCATATAAAGAGGAGGGTGGCCGGCACCATCCATCGAGATGCCCCCTCCTCTGGCCGCCTCTCTCCATACATACGTTATTCCGACTTGGCGAAGCCCGCAGCTTTCTTCCTCCACCACCACCACGCCGTCGTGCTGGAATTTGGAGGAGATCTACCACACCTCCGCTGCCCGCTGGAACGGGGAGAGGGCAGGGACGAGGAAGCACCGACCGTAGATGCGAGTGCTGGGATGATTTGGCAGGGATGATCGTCTACATCAACAACGAGATCTAATAGGCTTTGGAAATCATCAAGGGTTAGTACCTTATCAATCTCGTTGCTCATCTTGTAGATTAGATCTTGGGTGTTCCATAGATTAGATCTTGGATTTATTCGTCTCTTGCGGTAGGAAATTTTTTGTTTTCTATCGAACCCCATCAGTGGTATCAGAGCCATGTCTTAGATGGTTGCACGAGTAGAACACAATGGTTTTGTGGGCGTTGATGCTTTTGTTGCTTTAGTTTGTGTACTTTGCATCTTGCGGGATGGTGGGATGAAGCGGCCCGGACTAACTTTACACATGACCGCGTCTCATGAGACTTGCTCCACGCTTGACATGCAACTTGTATTGCATAAGTGGCTTTGCGGGTGTCCTCTCTCTCCCATAGTGAAGATTCCAATTTGCACTTTCTATTGTCAACACTAGTATCACCGTTACCGTTGTGGTTCATGTTCGTAGGTAGATTGGATCTTACTCGAAAACCCTAAACACGTAAAATATGCAAACCAAATTAGAGGCGTCTAACTTGTTTTGCAGGGTTTGGTGATGTGATATGGCCATGATGTGATGATGATTATATTTGATGTATGAGATGTTCATTGTTGTATTATGGCAACCGGCAGGAGCCTAATGGTTGTCTTTAATTTTTGTTAAAGACTTGCGTGTCTATTCATCATGCAATAATAGCTTTATTTCAAGTAGTTGTCATAGTAGCTATAAGTGATGGACAACCATGAAGCGGCGCCACGGACCTTGGTGCAATGCTGGTGATGATGGAGATCATGATCATGTGCTTTGGAGATGGAGATCAAAAGCACAAGAAGAAAAGCCATATCATATCACTTATTATGAATTGCATGTGATGTTAATCCTTTATGCATCTTATCTTGCTTAGATCGCGACGGTAGCATTATAAGATGATCCCTCACATTAATATCAAGATAATAAAGTGTTCTCCCTCGTATGCACCGTTGCTAGTTCGTCGTTTTGAAGCATCTCGTGATGATCGGATGTGATAGACTCTACGTTCACATACAACGGGGTTGTAAGCCATGTGTTGCGCACGCGAATACTTGGGTTGTTTGACGAGCCTAGCATGTAGACATGGCCTCGGGACAACGGAAACCGAAAGGTTGAACACGAGTCATATGGATGATATGATCAACATGTTGATGTTCACCATTGAAGCTACATCATCTCACGTGATGATCGGTTTTGGTGTAGTGGATGTGGATCGTGTGCCACTTAACAACTATGAGGGATGTTTTTTTAAGTGGGAGTTCATTAGTAATTAGATTAAAACATGAACTTATTATCATGAACATAGTTTGAATATTATTTTGAATTAAATTTGTAGAATTGGCATCCGTTATCTACCATGCGCTAGTCTTGTAATTGAGATAGAAATACTTGTTAAGTCTGACAAGTAACTCTACAGGCTGGTACTGTATTGTTAAAGAATCAAGAAATGATTAAGTACTATTGCAAACTTTTAGTAAACTTCTCATTAATGAATCAAAGAACAATGGTTTCAATTAGTACCTAGAATCATCTTGCCTCCGTGAAACTTGAAGTTCAAATCTGTTTGAAAAGTAAGGAGCTGGAATTTTTGTTTTCAGAAATAAGCAAGGTATGAGATATATGTGATATCTAAGACCTTATTGCAAGATGATAGAATATAATCTAGTGAGACTACATAAACTCATAAGTTTTATGGGAATGTACGAAGGTTGAAGGCAAGGCGTCCCAATCCTCCAACTAGTTGGGCACTAACGATATTCGCATATCCATGAAGTGATCGTCCTTAGTATGCACCGTTGCTAAGACTCGTCGGTTTGAAGCATCACGTGATGATTGGGTGCGATAGATTCTACGTGTGCATACAGCGAATTTAAACCAGATTTGCACATGCGAATGCGAGGTTAAACTTTACGAGCCTAGCAGCTATCTGACATGGTCTCGGAGAGTCGTCATGATATGATGGATAAAATTATGAGTGAAATTGTTCATCATATTACAAAGTTACTAATAGTGAAATCTGGAACACTTGTCATATGATGATCAAGTTCAAAGTTAGAACCTCAAGGTTATTGGTATTTGACCAATGGACTTAGAAGTCATTGAAAGTGAAGTGTTTTCTGAGAATGAGGAAAACTAAAAGAGAAACTACAAAAGATATTTTGGCAGATAGAAAGAAAAGACTAGAAAGTCTAGCTCAGGTGTATATAGATGATATACATATTATGAATGTATTCCTTGTTTGGTCACAAAATGGAATTCTTGGGTATTAGTACCATATTGGTTGGTATGAGGTTTCATACAAAACAACGCAATACAAGAATACATTGGCCTAAGTGAATGAAAAGGAATGTGATAGAATGCACGTCTGGAACAAATAAAGTGTTATTATGTTCGTGGCATTCTGTCTAGCCATTCAGATTTATAATAAAGAACTTTATAATTGTTATTCTTGTTCTGGTTAAATGAAAACAATAAGTTGTTCAAATTATAACACATTCCATGTACGATGGATAAGTTATTATAAATCTTTATGGTGAAGCACACATACATAACAGACGCTAAAATGCCATAAGGCAAATGATGTGAATTCCACTCATTAGTGGAACCGCCATTTAGGTCATGTTAGAAAGGAACGCATGAAGGAACTCCATTTGAATGGATTTTTGGAGTCATTCGACTTGGAATCGTTTGGCGCTTGCAAATACCTTCTAAAAGAGAATGACTTAAATACCGTTCATAGGCCAAGAGTTGAACGGGCAACTAACTTAGTGGAAACATACATAGTTATGTATATAGTTCACTGGGCATAGTTGTGTGATGGAGATTCTTCTACTTCATGAAAACTTCTAACAATGAATCGGAGTATATATGTGGATATATTCGATAAGAAGAAGAAACATTTGAATGGATTCAAATAAATTTCAGCATGAAATGGAAACCATCGTAATAGAAAAGTCAAATATCTGTGATTGGATCATGGTGGAAATATTTGAATTACGAGTTTTAGCGAACATGTAAGAGAGTTATGAAATTGTTCTACAACTCACGTTTCTTGGAGTATCATAATGATGATGGAGACGTATCCAAACCTTGTTGGATTAATGATGAGATAATATAAAATGATGCCATTATATATTTTTTGTGGATTATGCTTTAGAGACTATCGCTTTTACACGTAATAGAGCATCATCATGATCCATTGAAATGACACCATACGAGTTATGGCATGGGTATAAACCCTAAATAGTCCTTTCTTAAATTTTGGTATGCATAGCATAAGTAAATGAGTTTACAACCAAAATCGGATAAATGTCTTTGTTGATTATCCCATGAAATTGATTGGGAATTCTTTCCACTATGAAGTCAAAGACAAAAGTGTTTGTCAATGTTTCTTACTTATTTCAAAGAAATTGTTTCTAGCGAACTATTTGAGTGGGAGGACAATAGAACTTGATAAGGTTTATGAACCTGAGCATGATGATCAGAGTAGCACAACATCGGAAATGGTTCCGGAAGCAGCTACGAAGATCATGGCTCCCATGCATGTCTACAAAGTGTTATAGTCATGGAGATCAAAGTACTTATTGAACCTTGTAGATGTGGTTTACTTTGTGATCAAATAAATGATTTGTGAACAAAGGATTGTTTTTGAACAATGATAAACCAACTACATACAAAGAAGTTATGATGGGCCCTGACTCCGTTAAATGGCTATGCGCCATGAAATCCAAGATAGGTGAATACTTTTTGAAAGTAAATGGATCTATAAAGTAGATGGACTTGGATGGAATATCCTTAAAGAAGCTTGACTTATCAAAAAGCAGTTTACGAAAATGTTCAAAGAGTTGACTACGATAAGATTAGATCTTCCGTGGCAATGCTTATAGTCTATGTGGATTATTCTAGTAATCGCTACATATTTCTTTTATGAGATATGATATTAGGATGGCAGAAATACATTCCTTACCAGAAGTGTGTATGAAGGATGTATACTAGATACAAACCAAGAGTTTTGCTAGTCTGTGGAATACTAGATAGGTATACAAACTTCAATTGGATGAAGTGAGTATCGCGGAGTTGGAATCTTCACCGGATGAAATAATCAAAGAGTTTTGATTTCATCAGAAACGATGAAGATGCTTGCATTTGCAAGAAATTAAGTGGGAGCTTTGAGACATATTTATAATACTTTATGTAGATGACATATCGTTGATTATAAATAGTGTAATTATATAATTGATTTAAAAGGTTTCATTGAGAATTAACATCAATGAAAGGATATGAATTGAAACATATTTAGTGTAAAGATCTATGAAGATATATAGAAACACATAATAAGTTTAAGTTTAAGTACATAGAATAGATATTGAAGTAGTTCAATTAAGAAGGTGTTCTTTTCATGTGAAGGTTTAACAAGACTTGAGTGTATTTGACACTCGATGAGTAAATACACATGAGTGATTTTAGATCACGAATAATATGTACAAAGTCAGTCCTGCTCTAAAGTTTACGAGCATATACCTAATGATTCATGTAATGATCATTGGACAACAATAATAATATCCTGAGTGCTTTAGAAGAACCAAGGATATATAAATATAGTTTTTATATGGGGTAATGACAAACAAATCATTGTAAGGTGTTGCACTATATTAGTTTAGTCACATATAAAAATAAATTTCAATCAATTAGGCTAAGAGTTATTTAAAAGGTAGCACAATGAGCTAGAACAAGTCTATGCTAGATTTGGATGAGTTCAAAATATTGTGACGGATTATACAAACGAAGCAGAGTATGTCATTGTTTTGACAATGAGTGAGGATGTTAAGTCGAAGAGTTCTTGGAGAACTTGGTGTAGTTTCGACGAGTGTCAGAATTTTGAAGCTATATTGTGTGTGACAATATTAGTGACTTATTTCAGACCGCGGATTAAGGTTCCACAGGAGGACTAAGCATATACAACTAATGCCGACTCATTTGGAAAATGAGTGATGCGTTGAGACGCAAATGAATTGCAAAATACATACGTTTGAGCGTGTGGATCTGTTGACTAAAAACCTCTCCGTGAGCAAAACATGATAAGCACCGGAAGGCCAAGGTGTTATATCTTTACATATGTAAACTAGATTATTGACTCTAGTGCAAGTGGGGACTGTTGGAGATATGCCCAAGAGGCAATAATAAAATGGTTATTATAATATATCTTTGTGTTTATGATAATGTTTGCATACCATGCTATAATTGTATTAAGCAGAAACATTGATACATGTGTGTTATGTAAACAACAAGGAGTCCCTAGTAAGCCTCTTATAACTAGCTTGTTGATTAATGGATGATCATGGTTTCATGATCATGAACATTGGATGTTATTAATAACAAGGTTATGTCATTAGGTGAATGATATAATGGACACACACCCAAATGAGCATAGCATAAGATCAAGTCATTAAGTTCAATTTGCTATAAGCTTTTCGATACATAGTTGCCTTAGTCCTTCGACCATGAGATCATGTAAATCACTTACACCGGAAGGGTACTTTGATTACATCAAACGCCATTGCATAAATGGGTGGCAATAAAGGTGGGATTAAGTATTTGGAAAGTGAGTTGAGGCATATGGATCAATAGTGGGATTTGTCCATCCCGATGACGGATAGATATACTCGGGCCCTCTCGGTGGAATGTCATCTGATTAGCTTGCAAGCATATGAATAGTTCATAAGAGATCACATACCACGATACGAGTAAAGAGTACTTGTCGGTAACGAGGTTGAACAAGGTATGGAGATACCGATGATCAAACCTCGGACAAGTAAAATATCGCGAGACAAAGGGAATTGGCATCGTATGTAAATGGTTCAATCGATCACTAAGTCATCGTTGAATATGTGGGAGCCATTATGGATCTCAGGATCCCGCTATTAGTTATGCTCGGAGAGAGAGTCTCGACCATGTATGCCATAGTTCGCGAGTAAGTAGGGTGACGCTTAAGGTTCGATGTCGCATAAGTAGATTTGAATATGGTATGGAGACAGTTTGTTGAGTCTCGGATGTGATCCAGATGTCACGGGGAGGTCCGAATAGTCCGGAGAATAAGATTCATATAGGGAAGTTGATTTCTAGGTTTCGGAAAAGTTCGGGATTTTCCGGTGGATGACGGAAGGTTCTAGAAGGTTCGAAAGTCCCATGGGGCCCGACCCTAGGAGGCCTAGCATGGTGTTATCACCGGATTTTGGCCAAATCAGGAGATGGGCCGTAAGTGAAGATGGGCTTAAAAGATATATGGAGACTTTGAAGCGGTTGCGCGAAGAGTTTGGGCAATTGCTGTGCCTATCCTGTAATATTAGTAGATCGCATCTTAGTTTAGATTAAAAGATAGAGTTTGACCCGTGCAGTTAGGTGCGCTCGATTAGAAAGTCCCTTGGACTATAAATATGTATCTAGGGTTATCGAAAAGGGAGGACAATCACGTTCACAACAAACACAAATCGGTGCATCGCCACCTTCTTTTTTCTCGGTAAGCACCATCTTGCCTAGATCGCATCTTGCGATCTAGGCAACACACGTTTATTCGTTTACCTTGTGTTGCTCGTCTTGAAGCGTTGTTGATGAGTAGCACTATTTATCGTAGATGTTTTGGGGCTGCATAGATGCTTTTCTTACGCATATTTGCTGCTATGCCCCTCAATATCTAGCTGCCCTTACACCTATCCAGTGTAAGGGCAGCTTGCTTGTCGTTACTTAGTAGATCCGATCTGTTATAGTTGCTCCTTGTTCTTCAAGGATTAGTTTAATATCCGCATGGTTAGGCCTTGCAAACGGGTTGAACGATCCGGTAGTCGTTAGGTATGGTTTGTTAGTCCTAAGAGGATGTTGGAATTAACGTTGGTTTTTAGGCCTCTTTTAGGGTTAGTTTTCCATTATCTTTCGTGTCTATTAGGCTCAACTACGCGTAGGATGTTCCGATCATACGGTGAAAACCCTAAACTGTCGTAGATTGGTTTAGCTTTGTTATGATCAAGCAGGATCCCCATGTCATTGAAAATCCAACATGAACCATGGGGCGATCGGCTCTTTGAGCCGTGCGACCAGGAGGCTTTGCAGGACTGTATAATGTTCGTGTATGCATAGAACTAATCGAAGCAATCCAACACCTTCTGGCCAGGTATAGGTCCAGGTGTTGCAACCGCCGAGCAGTGTCCGGAGCATTTTGCGGACGACGTCGAGGACCGGGCCCGCTGCCGCCTTGAAGCCTCCGGCTCTTTGTGTTGTAACCATGCCGCCGGTGGGTTTGGCAAGCAACACACGCGCGCCCGGTGCGGGACATCGGGACAATCTTCCGACAACCATGTCATCATCTGCGTCTCAGGCGGCGGAACAAGTATGAAGATCTGCCTCCCGAGCATAAGAAGAGATACGATGAACTCAAGGCAATCTTGGAAGCCGATCTCATCGCGTTTGAGAAAACCCGTTCGCACGGGATCAAGTTCAAGGGGTTCCAACCCGAAGGCGCGGCTGAGATGGACTAGATCTATCTCTCCCTTCGGACAACGTGCCAGAGCCTGCGACGAAGTCAACTATGCCGTTGCTCACTCTCTTCATCGGCATGTTGAGAGCTTGGTGAACACTCTAGAGCGTGTCGCGCTCAATGTGGTGCAAGAAGTCACAGCACAAGTACTCTCCGTCAGGTCCTGCTGGAACTCATCAAGGAGAGATACCGCTATACAAGCCCACCACTGCCATACACGTTTGCAGCTCCACACAACAAGGTTCACCGGCGTACGTCGTCTACAAGGTTGGAGGTGATCCAGGCGACTACCAATTTCTGTATGAGCCGCCCAAGGAAATTCCACATGGATACGTGTGCACATACGTGCTTGACTGCAACAGATGACCCAGTTACGGCAGGAAGGACTGCCACGGCAGAGAGGCGCCGGAAGCGAGAAAAAACTGATTAATGAAACTTGGCGCGGCTAACTAAATATGCCACCAATACAAGTCATGAACGATCAAAGCACAGCTCCTACGGTGGATGAGATCACCGCAATCATGAGAGACCAGTTGGCATCCCTTAGAAGAGAATGATCGGCTATTCCAAGCCGTATCCCAACGACTACGACCTGATCCCACTGCCACCTAATATCGGCTCCACGACTTCACCAAATTTAGTGGATCAGGAAGAACCAGCTCGATCGAGCACGTGAGCCGATACTGGCACAGCTGGGCATGGTCTCAGCTTCAGACGAGCTACGTGTGAGGCTTTTCTCAGTCTCTTACGGGTCCAGCCTTTGGGTGGTACACCTCGTTGCTGCCAGACTCGGTTCGGACGTGGAAGCAGAGAGTGATGCGCGTAGATGTACACGTCCGTTGGGAACCCCAAGAGGAAGGTATGATGCGCACATGGCAAGTTTTCGATATGAAACCAGGTTTAATCGAACCGTAGGAGCCAAGAACACGTTGAAGGTTGATGACGATGAAATGTGATGCGGCGCAACACCGGGATTCGGCGCCAACGCGGAACTGCACAACACAACTATGCTTTGTCCCAACGAAAGTGTGAGGTTGTCAATCTCACCGGCTTGCTGTAACAAAGGATTAAACGTATCGAGTGGAAGATGTTTGCAAAGAAAACATTAAACACAATTGCGGTAGATTGTATGCTATGTAAAATAGGACCGGGATCCACAGTTCACTAGAGGTGTCTCTCCCATAAGATAAAGCATGTTGGGTGAACAAATTACAGTCAGCAATTGACAAATAGAGAAAGGCATAACAATGCATATACATGATATGATAAATATAGTGAGATTTAATTGGGCATTACGACAAAGTACATAGACCGCCATCCAACTGCATCTATGCCTAAAAAGTCCACCTTCAGGTTATCATCCGAACCCCCTCCAGTATTAAGTTGCAAAGCAACAGACAATTGCATTAAGTATGGTGCGTAATGTAATCAACAACTACATCCTTAGACATAGCATCAATGTTTTATCCCTAGGGAGCAGCACATCCACAACCTTAGAACTTTCACTGTTCCCAGTTAAATGGAGGCATGAACCCACTATCGAGCATAAATACTCCCTCTTGGGTTAAAAGTAAAAACTTGGCCAGAGCGTCTACTAGTAACGGAGAGCATGCAAGATCATAAACAACACATGAACATAGATTGATAATCACCATAATCATAGTACTCTCTATCCATCGGATCCCGACAAACACAACATATAGAATTACATATAGATGATCTTGATCATGTTAGGCAGCTCACAAGATCCAACAATGAAGCACAACAAGGAGAAGACGACCATCTAGCTACTGCTATGGACCCATGGTCCAGGGGTGAACTACTCACTCATCACTCGGGCGACATGGCGGTGTAGAGTCCTCGGAGATGAATCCCTCGGCGGGTGCGGAGGCGATCTCGAATCCCCCGAGATGGGATTAGCGGCGGCGGCTGCATAGGTTTTCCGTATCGTAGCTCTCGTGACGGGGTTTCACGACGGAAGCTTTAAGTAGGCGGAGGGTCAACGCGGGGGCCACACGGGGGCGGAGACCAGGTCGGCGCGGCCGGGCTCAGGCGCGCCGCCTGCCCTCAGCCGCCTCGTGGCCCCACTTCGTTATCTCTTCGTCTTCTGGAGCTTCGTGCAAAAATAGGACCCTGGGCGAAAGTTTCGTCCAATTCGAGAATATTTCTTTACTAGGATTTCTGAAACCAAAAACAGAGACTGGCTCTTCGCATCTTGTTAATAGGTTAGTTCCGGAAAATGCATAAATATGACATATAATGTGCATAAAACATGTAGGTATCATCAATAAAGTAGCATGGAACATAAGAAATTATCGATACGTTGAGCGTATCGGCATCCCAAGCTTAGTTCGCTCGTCCCGAGGTAAACGATAACAAAGATAATTTCAAGTGACATGCCATCATAATCTTGATCATATTATTTGTAAACATATGTAATGAATGCAGCGATCAAAGCAAAAGTAATGACATGAGTAAACAACTGATTCATAAAGCAAAGACTTTTCATGAATAGTACTTCAAGACAAGCATCAATAAGTCTTACATAAGTTTAACTCATAAAGCAATAAATCAAAGTAAAGGTGTTGAAGCAACACAAAGGAAGATTAAGTTTCAGCGGTTGCTTCAACTTATAACATGTATATCTCATGGATATTGTCAACATAAAGTAATATAACAAGTGCAATATGCAAGTATGTAGGGATCAATGCACAGTTCACAAAGTGTTTGCTTCTTAAGGTGGAAGGAGATAGGTAAATGACTCAACAATAAAAGTAAAGAATGGTCCTTCAATGAGGAAAGCATCGATGTATTTGTGCTAGAGCTTTTATTTTGAAAACATGAAACAATTTTGTCAGCGGTAGTAATAAAGCATATGAGTTATGAAAATTATATCTTACAAGTTGCAAGCCTCATGCATAGTATACTAATAGTGTCCGCACCTCGTCCTACTTAGCTTGGACTACCGGATCTTCGCATGCCATGTTTCAACCAAGTGTCACAAAGGGTACCTCCATGCCGCTTGTACAAAGGTCTAAGGAGAATGCTCGCATTTCGGATTTCTCGCTTTTGATTATTCTCAACTTAGACATCCATGCCGGGACAACATGGACAACGAGATAATGGACTCCTCTTAAATGCATAAGCATGTAGCAAGTTATTATTCTCATATGAGATTGAGGGTATATGTCCAAAACTGAACTTCCACCATGATTCATGGCTTTAGTTAGCGCCCAATGTTCTTCTCTAACAATTTTGCATGCTCCAACCACTAAAATGATAGATCCTTCAGACAAGACGGACATGCATAGCAACACATGATATTCAACAATAGTTGATGGCGTTCCCCGAGAGCATGGTTATCGCACAACAAGCAACTTAATAAAATATAAAGTGCATAAGTACATATTCAATACTACGATAGTTTTAAGGCTATTTTGTCCCATGAGCTATATATTGCAAAGGTGAATGATGGAATTTTAAAAAGGTAGCACTCAAGCAATTTACTGGAGGGCGAGAAATACATGTAGTAGGTAGGTATGGTGGACATGGCATAGTAGTTGGCTCAGGATTTTGGATGCATGAAGTATTCCCTCGATACAAGGTTTAGGCTAGCAAGGTTATTTGAAGCAAACTCAAGGATGAACAAGTGCAGCAAAACTCACATAAAAGACATATTGTAAACATTATAAGACTCTACACTGTCTTCCTTGTTGTTCAAAACTCAATACTAGATATTATCTAGACCTTAGAGAAACCAAATATGCAAATCAAATTTTAGCAAGCTTTATGTATTTCTTCATTAATGGGTGCAAAGCATATGATGCAAGAGCTTAATCATGAGCACAACAATTGCCAAGTATCACATTATCCAAACATTTTAGAATTACCATAGAGCATTTTCCAACCAACCATATAACAATTCGCCTTGAACATTATGAGTAAAGCCTAAGGACATGTGTCCATATTCAACAGCGGAGCGTGTCTCTCTCCCACAAAGTGGTAGGATCCATCTTATTCAAACAAAAACAAAAACGAAAACAAACCGACGCTCCAAGTAAAGAACACAAGATGTGATTGAATAAAAATATAGTTTCGGGGAGGAACCTGATTGTCAATGAAGAGGGGATGCCTTGGGCATCCCCAAGCTTAGAGCTTGAGTCTTCTTAAAATATGGAGGGTGAACCAGAGGCATCCCCAAGCTTAGGGCTTTCCTCCTCTTGATCATAGTATATCATACTCCTCTCTTGACCCTTGAAAACTTCCTTCACCAAACTTCAAGCAAACTCATTAGAGGGTTAGTGCATCATTAATAATTCACTCATTCAGAGGTGACACAATCATTATTTTCACTTCTGGACATTGCATAATGCTACTGGACATTAGTGGATCAAAGAAATAAATCAACATAGCAAAAGAGGCAATGCGAAATAAAAGGCAGAATCTGTCAAAAACAGAACAGTCCGTAAAGACGAATTTAGAGATGGCACCAGACTTGCTCAAATGGAAAAACTCAACTAATGAAAGTTGCGTACATATCTGAGGATGACATCGTGGCAGATTTTTTCGAATTTTCTACAGAGAATTGTGCCCAGATTAGTGACAGACAGCAATGCTGTTTCTCTGCAGCAATCCCAAATATAACATCAACTTTAACATAGAAACTTTACTTGGCACAAAAACATGATAAGGAGAGGTTGCTACAGTAGTAAACAACTTTCAAGACTCAATAAAACAAAAAATTGCTGTAGGTAAAAACATGGGTTGTCTCCCATAAGCGCTTTTCTTTAACGCCTTTCAGCTAGGCGCAGAAAGTGCAAATCAAGTATTATCGAGAGTAGAAGCATCAACATCATAACTTGTTCTAATAATAGAATCAAAAGGCAACTTCATTCTCTTTCTAGGGAAGTGTTCCATACCTTTCTTGAGAGGAAATTGATATTTAATATTACCTTCCCTCATATCAATAGCACCAACAGTTCGAAGAAAAGGTCTTCCCAACACAATTGGACAAGATGCATTGCATTCGATATCCAAGACAACAAAATCAACGGGGACAAGGTTATTGTTAATCGTAATGTGCACATTATCAATCCTCCCCAAAGGTTTCTTTTTAACATTATCAGCAAGATTAACATCCAAATAACAATTCTTCAATGGTGGCAAGTCAAGCATATCATAAATCTTTTTAGGCATAACATACTTGCACCAAGATCACATAAAGCATTACATTCAAAGTCATTGAATTTCATTTTAATGATGGGCTCCCAACCATCTTCTAACTTTCTAGGAATAGAAGTTTCAAGTTTTAGTTTCTCTTCTCTAGCTTTTATGAGAGCATTTGTAATATGTTTTGTAAAGGCTAAATTTATAGCACTAGCATTAGGACTTTTAGCAAGTTTTTGTAAGAACTTTATAACTTCAGAGATGTGGCAATCATCAAAATCTAAATCATTGTGAGCTACAGCAATGGGATCATTGTTCCCAAGGTTGGAAAAAATTTCATCAGTTTTATCACAAGCAGTTTCAGCAGTTTTAGCAATTTCAGACAGTTTTGTACGCTTTGCACTAGGAGTAGAAACATTGCCAACACCAATTATTTTACCATTGATAGTAGGAGGTGCAGCAACATGTGGAAATTAGCATTACTAGTGGTGGTAATAGTCCAAACTTTAGCTACATTATTCTCTTTAGCTAGTTTTTCATTTTCTTCTCTATCCCACCTAGCACGAATTCAGCCATTAATCTTATATTCTCATTAATTCTAACTTGGATGGCATTTGCTGTAGTAGTAATCTTATTATCAATATCATTATTAGGCATAACTTTCATTTAAAAGATTTACATCAGAGGCAAGCCTATCAACTCTAGAAGATAGTATCAATTTTATCAAGCTTTTCCTCAACAGATTTGTTAAAAGCAGTTTGTGTACTAATAAATTCTTTAAGCATAGCTTCAAGACCAGGGGGTACACTCCTATTATTATTGTAAGAATTGCCATAAGAATTACCATAACCATTACCATTAGCAGAAGGATATGGCCTATAGTTATTACCAGAGTTGTTCCTATAAGCATTGTTGTTGAAATTATTATTTTTAATGAAATTCACATCAACATTTTCTTCTTGAGCAACCAATGAAGCTAAAGGAACATTATTTGGATCTACATTAGATCTACCATTCACAAGCATAGACACATAATCACATCTTATCACTCAAGGAAGAGGTTTCTTCAACAGAATTTACCTCTTACCTTGTGGAGCTCTTCCGGTGCCACTCAGAGTAATTTATCATCATATCATCAAGAAGTTTTTGTAGCCGCCCCCAATGTGATGGACATAAAGGTACCTCCAGCTGAATCCAATAAATTCAAGAAAATTTAGTCTGCATAGAAGGTTTGGATGATCATCCAAGTAGTCAATCCATGGGTTGGGCAATTTTTTACCAAAAGTTTCATTCTCTCCCATGCTTGAGCAACATGTTCAGTATCTAATTGCTTAAAATTCATTATGCTACTTCTCAAAGATATAATTTTAGCGGGAGGATAATATCTACCAATAAAAGAATCCTTGCATTTAGTCCATGAATCAATACTATTCTTAGGCAAAGATAGCAACCAATCTTTAGCTCTTCCTCTTAATGAGAAAGGAAACACTTTCAGTTTAATAATATCACCATCTACATCCTTATACTTTTGCATTTCACAAAGTTCAACAAAATTATTGAGATGGGCATACATCAGAACTAGCACCAGAAAATTGATCTCTCATAACCAAGTTCAGCATGGGTTTAATTTCAAAGAATTCTGCTGTAGCAGCAGGTGGAGCAATAGGTGTGCGTAGGAAATCATTATTATTTGCATTTGTGAAGTCACACAATTTAGTATTTTCAGGGGTATTCATTTTAGCAACAGTAAATAAAACAAACTAGATAAAGTAAATGCAAGTAACTAATTTTTTTGTGTTTTTGATATAGAGAGCAAGACAGAAAATAAAGTAAAACTAGCAACTAATTTTTTTGTGTTTTGATTTAGTGCAGCAAACAAAGTAGTAAATAAAATAAAGCAAGACAAAAACAAAGTAAAGAGATTGAGAAGTGGAGACTCCCCTTAAGGCGTGTCTTGATCTCCCGGCAGAGCGCGGAAAAAGTCTTGTTGCCGTGGGAGGCAATTCTCTTGTGGTGTTTTCTTCAGGTCCTCGGCAACGGCGCCGGAAAAAGTGCTTGATGCGCGTAGATGCACACGTCCGTTGGGAAACCCCAAGAGGAAGGTATGATGCGCACGGTGGCAAGTTTTCCTGGTATGAAACCAGGTTTAATCAGACCATTAGGAGCCAAGAAGCACGTTGAAGGTTGATGGTCGCGAAATGTGATGCGGCGCAACACCAGGGATTCAGCGCCAACGCTGAACCTGCACACACCTGTACTTTGTCCCAACGTTGAGGTTGTCAATCTCAGGCTTCTTGTAACAAAGGATTAAACGTATCGAGTGGAAGATGTTTGCAAAGAAAACAGAAACACAATTGCAGTAGATTGTATGCTATGTAAAGAATAGGACCGGGTCCTCAGTTCACTAGAGGTGTCTCTCCCATAAGATAAAAGCATGTTGGGTGAACAAATTACATCGGGCAATTGACAAATAGAGAAAGGCATAACAATGCATATACATGATATGATAAATATAGTGAGATTTAATTGGGCATTACGACAAAGTACATAGACCGCCATCCAACCGCATCTATGCCTAAAAAGTCCACCTTCAGGTTATCATCCGAACCCCCTCCAGTATTAAGTTGCAAAGCAACAGACAATTGCATTAAGTATGGTGCGTAATGTAATCAACAACTACATCCTTAGACATAGCATCATGTTTTATCCCTAGTGGCAACAGCACATCCACAACCTTAGAACTTTCTGTCACTTCCCAGTTAAATGGAGGCATGAACCCACTATCGAGCATAAATACTCCCTCTTGGAGTTAAAGTAAAAACTTGGCCAGAGCCTCTACTAGTAACGGAGAGCATGCAAGATCATAAACAACACATGAACAATAGATTGATAATCACCATAATCATAGTACTCTCTATCCATCGGATCCGACAAACACAACATATAGAATTACATATAGATGATCTTGATCATGTTGGGCAGCTCACAAGATCCAACAATGAAGCACAACAAGGAGAGACGACCATCTAGCTACGCTATGGACCCATGGTCCAGGGGGTGAACTACTCACTCTCATCACTCCGAGGGCGACCATGGCGGTGTAGAGTCCTCCGGAGATGAATCCCCTCCGGCAGGGTGCCGGAGGCGATCTCCGAATCCCCCGAGATGGGATTCGCGGCGGCGGTGTCTCTGTAAGGTTTTCGTATCGTGGCTCTCGAGCGGGGGTTTCGCGCGACGCTTTCGTGGGCGGAGGGTCAACGCGGGGGCCACACGAGGGGGCCCAGAGGGCAGGTCGGCGCGGCCTGGCCTGGGCCGCGCCGCCCTGCCCTGGCCGCCTCGTGGCCCCACTTCGTTATCTCTTCGGTCTTCTGGAAGCTTCGTAAAAATAGGACCCTGGGCGAAAGTTTCGTCCAATTCCGAAAATATTTCTTTACTAGGATTTCTGAAACCAAAAACAGAAACAAGCGCTCTTCGACATCTTGTTAATAGGTTAGTTCCGAAAATGCATAAATATGACATATAATGCATAAAACATGTAGGTATCATCAATAAAGTAGCATGGAACATAAGAAATTATCGATACGTTGGAGACGTATCAAAGAACACCTCAATGACATACGGATGCTAGCCTTGCCGATCTGACCCAAGTTCGGCGAGACGAGGAGACGGTATCAGTACATCCGGAGTTCAGGACCGTCGGAACCGATGTTATTAGCCTGGCGAGAAGGAAGACGTTCGAGCTGGCGGTAGCAGGACTATCAGCGCCGCTTAGAGATGTGACCTTCCAAGCAGATCATCAGCGCACATGGTTCAGAAGTTGACAGCATATGAACAGCGCCATCAGAGTGTACCAAGACAAGGTACAAGCGTCGCCCCGATCGGGAACAGACCGAATGCAGATTCTGCAGATCGGAGGAGGTCGGCGCAGCTGAGTGGACTCGGGGGCAAAACCCCGTGTCCTGCAAGTGGGTGAAGCAACCAGGGCCGGTGAAGGGGTTCGACTTCGATTTGAGCAAAACGGAGCAAATTTTGATTTGCTCTGAAGGAGCTGAAGTTACCCGAAGGCCACAAAATCCCCACGCCACAAGAGATGAACGGCAGCCATACGCAAATGGCATCACACGTTCACCCATACCAACGACTGCAAAGGTCTGCGCGGACAGATCCGGATGGCGATAGAACAAGGCCGACTACTCTTCGGTCAGTTTGCCATGAGGGTTGACACGGCCGTTTCCGGAAGTCAACATGGTCGATCTCAGCCCTGCATAGGGCGCGAGCCAGGTTTCTCGTTTGACATCAATATGGCAGGGCTTGCGGATCGCCATGACGAGGATAAGCCGAAAGCGATCGTTCTCGCGGCAAGAGATAAAAAGGAGGCGATCCACGCGACCGGCCGCATGGTGACAGACGATATTTGACTGAAGAAGATGTGATAGCGTGCGGTATCAACGACCTTTCCGCGCACCTCCTTAACAAATATGAACAGCGGCCGAAGCGTCGGCGTTGATAGACGATGACGGATCTCTCGTCGGTCGTGCAACAGAAATACCATCGATACGAAGGGTATGAGCGTCACTCCAGAGGGAGGTTAAGGAGCAAGAGGACGTGGACACATTGGAATTGTCCTTTCTTCAAACACTGCTGGGACTCGGGAATGAGCCGATTGCCTACAATCGAGAACCCGAATGTAAGCGGAAGAGGAAGGGAACAAAACGAAGTTTCAGTGTTCAGCGTCTAGGACCTCTCCCACCTCAGAACAAACGAGCTGAGTCATCCCAAGATGAAGACTTTGAAGAGTCGGAAGAAGAAGAAGATATCACGACCAAGGTGGTGTCCGATGGACTCAGCCACTCCCAAAAGCGCAGAGTGCAACTCGAAATTGGAAGAGCCGAGGCGCGTATGCATGTACACGTTGAGGAAAGCACGGCCCGATCTGGCCGTGAAAATTCAGCAAACAGAGCGAAGCTGTAGAAGAAGTGGGCGACCCAACTGACAGCCGTCGAGGGACATGGCTGATACAAACACATGGTGCGTTCTCCGTCAGAGTTTTGTGCTCCAAAAGACGAGGAAGTATCGGTAGCGCTTGATTGCGGCCAGCGCTTATCTTTGAGAACCGAAGAACGGCTATAGAGCATCTGAAGGCCCTATACCTGAAGGGTTATATCAACGGGCAACTATCGGCAAGATGCTGGTTGACACGGAGAACAGCATCAACATAATGCCGCTCCATGTTACAGCGTTGGGGCGTTCTGAAGATCTGATCAAGACCAGCGTCACACTAAGCGATTTCAACGGCCAGCCGTCGAGAAGCCAAGGGTGTTCAACGTGGACTTAGCTGTCGGCCGAAAGACCATCCCCCGTCCTTCTTCATCGTCGACAGCAAGAGTACTTATCTTTGTTATGCTGGAAGGGATTGGATCCATGCTAACTCTTGCATTCCATCCACAATGCATCGATGCATCATACAATGGGATGGAGATGAAGTGGAGGTTGTTCATGCGAGATGATTCATCGATATCTCTTTGGCTGCCATGAACATCTCTGGGAACGAATGACCAAAGCCGCTCTGCGGAATCGATCGGACGGCTGTGAGCGCATCGAAGCTACAAAAAACGGGGTGAGGCTGGTCTTATCCACTGGCCGACAGAGTAGCAAGATCAAGTCTGACGACGTGGCAAGGCCGATCCCTACGATCGGCCCCCAAAAATAAACAAGGATCTCACTTCAAACATGCCACGTCGTCGTAGCAGAGAGCCAAGAAGTTGTAAACCCTCGTTCAGCATTGCAATGGAAAAGGAGGCCGATTCTAGCAATCGGCCACAATTAGCCTCAACCTACACCTGTGTTCATCATTGATTTGGCGAGGCAATGGAAAGCTGAGATATGGGTTCACAGCTGATGGACTAGAAGAGATCAACATTGGTCCTGGGGATAAGCCATGGCCAACATTTACCAGCAAATAAGTTGGATCACCAACTGCAAGGGGAGCCGATTCCAGCAATCGGCTAAAAATATTCCACCACCCATGTTTACCGATGTGCTATTTCGCATGGTGAGTGGCGCGAAAAGCTTGAATTGGCTGAAAAGCCGATATCTTCAATCACTTGAAGGATTCGGCTCGGGGCATACACACGGAGAAGGTACAAAGCCACCGAAGCCGATTCATGAATCGATCGGCCAATAAAAAATCGAAAATACAAATTTTTTCAGCACAGATGATCTCGGACATCGACTTTAGAATTGCAGGGTTTAAAACTGCCACTTGATCAGCCTCAGTGAAGGAAAATGACCGAAGACAGGGCAACGTCCACGACTGGTCAGGGCTTCAACTGAGTCATCGTCAAGGATGGTGAGCTGATCTAAGCAGCAAGGCACAAGAATTGGGCCAGGAGGAGTTAAAGAGCCATTGCATGAGAAGCTTCTTGGTTCAAAGAAGGGATTTGTTGGTCCTGCTCTTCATGGTACATCGACTCCTGGTGCATAAGCTTTCCTATCTTGATTTGATGGGAGTTGAGGGTTGGCCTGTTCTTGGAAGCCGATGGTGACACATCTGGCTGAGTTCTACGTGGTGGTGTACCCGGAGGGTGTCCAAGTTGGAGCTTGTCAGCGAGTTGCATGTCCTTGATGATATCATCTTCGGGGAAGTCTACAAGAGCAGGATTACTGGACTTAATAGGATAACCAAAGACTAGAGGGGTGTTTTCCCTTCAAAGTTGTCCTTGCATCACTTCGCTCTAGTCCCCATGCAGTAGGCCTGGGGCATCGCTGAAGATCCTTTGCTCTTGGGAGCGGATTTTGGTTAAATCGGCTGAATCTGCCACAATTGTTATAAAACGGTGGTTAACCGCCATAATTGATGGAGAGTCGAAGAGGGAGCCATTATCATTGATAGGCTCTGGACCAGTTTGTTGCGCAAAGAAGAGAACATAATATCACAGGAAAGTTGTGAGCAAATGGTACATATTCAGGTGTATTAGCTTCAACGTCGAGTTGTTCAGCTATGGTCCTGGAAGCTTTCCTGGAGCGTTAATTCAGGAATTTTTGGAGTCAGGCCAAATCACGATCGGATGATTTTGAAGTCAAAGATCTAGGGTCTCAAGGTGTGTGCTGGACTTGTTGATTGGAAGTTTGATCTGAATTTCAAGGATTGCATGTTACCATCGAGGGGATGACTAAGGTCGACCTGTTTTGCAATTCGTTATAAAAGGCTGATGCATTGTCATCGGCTCATTGAGCCTAGATCAAGGTAACAATCGGCAGCAGTGCGAGGAGAAATCGGCTAAAATAGCGTAAAAGGAACGCAAGATCAAGTTGAAGGAAATTTTTCATTGATGGCAAGATTTCTTACACACGATTGCTCTCAAAAGAAGAAACTAGGGCCCCATCTACTGCTACTGGTCCTATTCTAAAGCCTATCTACGGACCATTACTGCCCGTCATCGCCATCGCCGCTACAGTGGGCTCATTCGCTATTCGGACCTGGGAGGACCTTGTTGTCCTTATACATCGTCCGCGTCGTCGTCGTGTCGAAGTCGCTAAAGTTACGAGGCCAAGGCGGGGAGGCCAGCCTATCGGAGGAGGCGTCGTCCTCCTCCTTCTTCCTCCTTCACCTCCCCGGAGGAGGTGAAATCACAAGGGAAGCGGTCGTCGTCGCTCTCCTCCTCCGTTCCCATGCGGAGAGCGATGCCGAGGACTGATTTCTCGACGGACGGGAGAAATCGTCTTCTCGGACTGGAAATCCCGCTCGCTATAGCGTGGCGATCATGGCACCGCATAGGCCTCCCACAGTCCCATCGGCGTGTGCTCCGGAGCGGGGAGGCGGAGAAGCTCGATGAGGAAGAAGGAGAAGACATGGTGGCAGAGAGGGTTTTTGGCTGACTTCTGGTTGGAGCAAGGGGATGGAGAAGGGAACCGCAAGAAGTGGCTAAATAAAGGGATATAGAGAGATTTAATGTGCGGTTTCGAGGATGAGGTGCAAAACCGTCAAATCGATGCAGTTGAAATGCAAGGTGTCATGATGAAGAATCTTGCTGACGGTTCTGCTCTGCCATGACATGACCGAAGGTAAGCAGTGGTTTTGAAATTATCATTACCAAAACCAGGGGGCATGTGTTATCACCGTTTTGGCCAAATCAGGAGATGGGCCGTAAGTGAAGATGGGCTTAAAAGATATATGCAGGAGCATCTTTGAAGCGGCCTTGCGAAGAGTTTGGGCTTAATTGCCCGTGTATCTGTAATATTAGTAGATCGCATCTTAGTTTAGATTAAAAGATAGAGTTTGACCCGTGCACGGTTAGGTGCACGCCGAATAGAAAGTCCCTTGGACTATAAATATGTATCTAGGGTTATCGGAAAAGGAGGACAATCACGTTCACAACATCACAAATCAGGCGCATCGCCACCTTCTTCGAGGGTTCTCCCCGGGTACCATGTTGCCTAGATCGCATCTTGCGTCTAGGCAGCGACTTTATTGATCGTTCCTTGTGTTGCTCGTCTTGACGTTGTTGATGGCGAGTAGCACTATTTATCAATAGATGTTTTGGGGCTTGCAGATCTTTTCTTACTGTCTCCTTAGCTATGTCCCTCAATATCTCTGCCTACACCTATCAGTGTAAGAGCATCTTGCTCTGTTCGTTACTTAGTAGATCCGATCTGTTATAGTTGCTCCTTGTTCTTCAAGGATTAGTTTAATATCAGAAAAATTAGAAAACGGGTTTTGAACGATCCGGTAGTGCGTTAGGTATGGTTTGTTAGTCCTAAGAGGGATGTTCGAATTAACTTAATGTTGGTTTTTAGGCCTCTTTTAGGGTTAGTTTTCCATTATCTTTCGTGTCTATTAGGCTCAACTACGTGTAGGATGTTAGATCATACGGTGAAAACCCTAAACTGTCGTAGATTGGTTTAGCTTTGTTATGATCAAGCGGGATCCCCATGTCATTGAAAATCCAACATGAACCATGGGGCGATCGGCTCTTTGAGCCGATCCGCAGGGCCCTGAGAGCCGATAGGGCTCATATTTAATGTTTACGTGTCTGCCATGCGGGAACAATCGAGGCAATCCAACACCTTCCCGGCCAGGTATAGGTCAGGTGGCCGCAAACGCCAGGTCGTGTGCGGGAGCATTTGCGGGGGCCCGACGTCGAGGGACCCGCCGCCTGAAGCCTCCGGCTCTTGGTGTTGCAACCTCGCCTGGGTTTGGCAAACACAGGGCCAGGGGTGCTCCTAGCCTAATGGGCCGGGGGCACATGGCCCCAGCCCGGCCAACTAGAGGTTTCCCCAAAACCCTAGGGGGGGATCAACTTGGGGAACATCCTCTCAGCAGCCGCCGCCCCCTAACCCTAGATGGGAAGGGGCCACCCCGGAGAGGCCCCTATATAAGAGGAGGGTGGCCGGCCACCATCCATCAGATGCCCCCTCCTCTGGCGCCTCTCTCCTCTACCATCGTGTCAAACCGTGAAGCCTGCAGCTTTCTTCCTCCACCACCACCACCACGCCGTCGTGCTCTGGAATTTGGAGGAGATCTACCACACCTCCGCCACCCGCTGGAGCGGGAGAGGAAGGGCTTCATCGACACCGTACGCGTGACCGAGCTTAGTCTGCCGGATTGCAGCACTTGGGATGATCGTCTACATCAACAACGAGATCCAATCTTGTTGGAAACTCGTCAAGGGTTAGTACCTTATCAATCTCGTTGCTAGATCTTGTAGATTAGATCTTGGGTGTTCCATAGATTAGATCTTGGATTTATTAGTCTGTGATAGGAAAATTTTCCATTTTTTATTCGTCAACATGTCTTTATTTATTTATTTTATGTTAGTTTCTTCTTGGTTGACCTATTGGGTATTGAGAAGGTTAGGGTTTAGGGTTTTGGAATTATGTTTAATGTAATAAACAAACAATCATGGTAATAGCACAAGTATTAATCAAGGTCACTATGTATCCAACTAAATTTAATAAAAGTTTTTGTTGCTTCTAAAATTTGGGAAATGGAAAATTCATTTTCTTTATTTTGAAATTTCTGGGATGTTACAAACCCTTCCCCCTTAAACAAATCTCGTCCCGAGATTTTAAGAAAAGTTGGGTTTCCTAAGAGAGATTGAGCAGGGTGATTAACCGGAAAACATACTTGGCATGGTCTGAGGTGCTTCTGGGCTTCAGTGACGTCCATGTGGTAGAGGCGGCCGTGGTTGTTGTTCTGGTTCTTCTACTGCGGAAGCGACGTTCTTGCTGAGCGGTGCAGCAGTATTGGGGGCAGTTGTGGCAAGTTTCTTGGGGCATTAATTTGAGTAGTGGCCCATGGTGCCACATTTATAGCAGGTGATTGTTGCCTTGTCCTTGGGGGTGATAGAGGTAGCATTGCTTCCAGTCCTTGGGCCAGTGTTGGTGTTGTTACTGTTCCCATTGTGGTGATGGTTGTTGTGGTTGGGGTGGCTGTTGTTGTGGTTATGGTTGCCTCCGGGCTTCGGGGGTCCTCCGTTATTATTGGTGTAGTTGGGGCGATAAGTCTGAGTAGTTGGCTTGTTGTGTCTTGGGGTAAATCCTCCAGTTGAGTTGTTGCGGTACTTCTGTGCATGGTGGGGTCCATTGGTTCATCATTCTTCTCTTGCGGTTCTCGTTGGCTTGATGCGACTTCCCTTCCATCTGTATGGGAGTCCAGAGGGCTTCAAGGTCAGCGAACGGAATGTTCACTAACACCGTTTGCATTTCATCATGCAGTCCATTCAGAAATCCTTCCTTCCTCTTCTCGTTAGTGTCGGTCTCATCTGGGGCGTACCTTGAGAGAGTGAGGAACCTGTCACGGTATTCCACCACAGACATTCTTCCTTGCTTGAGTTCGCGAAACTCGTCTCTCATTTTCTTGACCAGTCCTTGGGGTACATGGTATTTGCTGAACTTCAGCTTGCAATCTGCCCAATTCATTATTGGGATTTCTATTTTCGTGCCCTCGGCTCCTTAGTTGTACTCAGTTTTCCCCAGATCCTTAGTTTTTCCTCAGTTTTCCCCAACCCCTTGTCTATAACCCGCAGAAAGAGCTCGGACGGAAGGAATCCCGTTTAGTTGACGTTGGTTGGTGTGGCAAGTGGGTGTTGGTGCCCCAGAGTGGACACGTCTCCACTTATCCGGATCATCGTGGGACCCACAACTTGTCCACGTTAGCGCGCCGGACCCACAGCTTACCCAGGTGACCGTTGCAAAATGGGAGCCGAGCTAGCCCCGCGCCGTGCCCGTGCCATTGCTTCCCCTTTCTTTCTCCGCGCCCCATTGTTCTTCTTCTCGCCGGCGGCAGCCCTTCTCCGGCACGCGGGTGATGTCTAGTTTCTCTTCGACCTCCCGTTCTTCATGGCCGTATGGACCCGTGCCTTTGACAAGATGCCCTGACTGCCCACGCCAGGAGTCGATATGTAAGACGGACGAGAACGGCAACCGTGGACGTGAGTTCGTTGCATGCGGGAGCTTGCCATATAGAGAGGGGGATAAGGTTAGATGCTCCAATTTCTCTGTTTTCTCTCGATTTTCTTGTTATTCCCTCGAATTTGGGATTTAGGGTTCACGTTGTTGTTTTCAGATCTTGAAGAAATGCAGGCATTTCGAGTGGATCGATGTGTACGTTCAGAGGCTTCGGTTGCGAAATCAATTGGCGCTATTGGGGCAATTTGGGAGGGGGACTTGCTGTAGAGAATGCGGCGGAGAGAGGGGCCGTTCCGATTAGGGACCTTCCGATTATGCCTAATGCTCCCAATGCGAGCTGGTGGAAGTGAAGGAGAACTGAAGAAAATGAACAAGATTAAGGCGGTGATCGAGTTGAATAAGCAAGCTAATCTGATGGTTTTGTTTGTTGTATAATTACGATCGGATTCTTATCATTGCTCACCGGCGCTAGAAGTTGTTACAAGGGATACCTTGTTAGAAATCCATTATTGATTACATGTACTTGTAGTTGTTTTCAAAGTTAGTGTGTGCATTCACGAAATTACAAACTATATTCCCTAAAAGAAAGGAAAGCTAAAGATAGTTGATAATTGTTAGAGGGGTGACAAATAATGCAATCACGAAATCCGCAAATATGTATGCCTCATGTTTATACCAAAATTATACCACTTTTAGGCCTTTCCAAAATACCAATACCATATCCCAAACTATATTCCTAAAGAAAAGGAAAGCTAAAGATAGTTGATAATTGTTAGAGGGTGACAAATAATGCAATCACGAAATCCGCAAATATGTATGCCTCATGTTTATACCAAAATTATACCACTTTTAGGCCTTTCCAAAATACCAATACCATATCCCAAACTATATTCCCTAAGAAAGGACAGCTAAAGATAGTTGATAATTGTTAGAGGGGTGACAAATAATGCAATCGCCGAAATTCGCAAAAATGTATGCCTCATGTTTATAACAAAATTATACCACTTTTAGGCCATTTCAAAATACCAATACTATATCCCAAACTATATTCCCTAAAAGAAAAGGACAGCTCAAGATAGTTGATAATTGTTAGAGGGGTGACAAATAATGCAATCCCAGAAATCCGCAAAAATGTATGCCTCATGTTTATACCAAAATTATACCACTTTTAGGCCTTTCCAAAATACCAATACCATATCCCAAACTATATTCCTAAAAGAAAAGGACAGCTAAAGATAGTTGATAATTGTTAGAGGGGTGACAAATAATGCAGCCGAAATCCGCAAAAATGTATGCCTCATGTTTATAACAAAAATTATACCACTTTTAGGCCGTTTCAAAATACCAATACTATATCCCAAACTATATTACCTAAAAGAAAAGGACAGCTCAAGATAGTTGATAATTGTTAGAGGGTGACAAATAATGCAATCACCGAAATCCGCAAAATTTTATGCCGTTTCAAAATACCAATACTATATCCCAAACTATATTAAGTGGCAAACTCGTTATTGCTCCATAACAGAGGAGAGAGAGAGAGAGATGGGTGGCCACGAAGAGAGAGAGAGAGAGAGAGAGAGAGAGAGGTTGCCACGAAGAGACGGATAGGGGTATGCTGCCCGTTAGATGGTGGATCAACGGTTCGTGGAGTCGATCCGTGTGACAACGGCTCAACCAATCAGGATAAGTTTGGGCTTCTCGAGCATTTGTGACAGTACTTGAGGGCAAAACTGAGTAGTACTAAGAATCCAAGGGCACATAAATAGTAAATAGACTAAGGGATTCAAACAAAAGAATTACAAAATGAAAAATGTGTGTTTTGTACAATATAATTCATATTGGGCTACATCAAATTATTTGCAATTCAAATATACATGAGTGTGACAATTATGGCATCATTTAGACAAACTATATTTTGGGAAAGATGTTTTGCAAAGGGGTTTGGGTGGAAAACCATGATCTTCATAGCTATACTAGTGATTCTGAGAAGTGGCAATTTGTGGTAAAACTTGATTTATATATGTTTGTTAAGGTTTTCTAGGTGGCAGGTTGCGTAGGAAGACTCCATGAGTAGTTGCCACTATGTTTTTATTTTTTTGGATTTTTGCGCATGAAATGACTCAATTAGCTATGTTAATCTCATTTGTTGACTCTCTGTTGACCAGCTACTTGAGGGTAAACGAGTATATTGCACTTGCCGGTCTAAGTCCTCGAGGCGAAAACTGAGATAAAATTCTTATAAGGCCCGAGGTTATAACCACCAAACGTCCCAGGGTTAGACTCGTGTAGCAGTGCACGGTCAGCCGTGCATAGCGGACGCGTGTTGCGGTACACGCCACCTTCATCTTTATAGAGCCCCTCTTTCTCTCTCTCCCTCGACGCTCTCTCTCTCACTGCAACCGCCTCTCCTGTCCCATCATCTTCTCCACAACCGAAGAAAAACCCCGAAAACCGCCGGCGATGGAGAAGAATGAGATGCCCATTGTCGGCACATCAGCCGCCGCCCAAATCCGGCCCCCATCGCTGCTTCCAACATGCAGCTGTCGGCCGCCGCCCCGTCCCCCTGTCGCTGCTTCCAATGTAGCGATCGGCGCCGGCCGCCGCCCCGTCCAAGCCCCTATCGCTGCTTCCAGCGTAGTTGCGGCGCATCGACGCCACCGTCCAGTCCCCGTCGATTGGGACCCGTACGAACCAGTGCAATACGACGCGCCGGAGAACCCCGACACCACCATCGTCGACAACGAGTCGGAGCTAACCCTTTGTTCCCTTGTTCTTATCTCATTTCAATCATTTTGTGTTAGATCTAGCGTTATTACGGTTCGTCTTTCCTAGTTCAATCCTTTTGTGTTAGATCTTGCGTTATTACGTTCGTCTGTTCCTAGTTCAATCCTTTTTGTTAGATCTTGCGTTATTACTGTTCGTATGTTCCTAGTTCAATCCTTTTGTGTTAGATATTGCGTTATTACTGTTAATCATTCCTAGTTCGATCCTTTTGTGTTAGATCTTGCGTTATTAGTGTTTGTGATTTTCTTTTGTTTAAGATTTGTGCCGATGATGATGAATATTTGGGCATAAATTGATTCAGGGTTTGGTCAGTAAACAATTGGTATGTACAAATTTGTTGTGCATGATCTTTGGTTTGCGACTCAAATCCTGGATATAAGTGTGTCCAATGTAAGGCTACCTCTTTTTTCGAGCCCATATTATCATGCATGATTTTTTGTTCACTCTCTGTTCCATCATCGTTGCAATTGACTCCGTGTTTTTGCACGATCTTTGGTGCTACGTGGTGCAGAGCACGCGACGTCGGCAGCGGCTTGAGTCCTTCCACACCAAGACTCGTCACGTCCTCGGGAGGCTGCAGTCGGCCATTACGATGGCCCCTTTGCTCGAGGCATTTACAAGTGCCCCTTCTGCAACAGGATGCTCCGCGCCACCAACTTCAACTCCCTGGTGAACCATGCTGAATCCATTGGCAGATGTGGCGCTAGAGTTGGAAGGACCGTGAACGTGCATGCGTACATGGCCAAACACAAAGCACTTGGGATTCACTGCGCAACCTCCAAGCGAGTCACACGCTACACAGAGGCGTTGAACGTGCAGCTCTCGTATGTGACTGCTCTATCTGTAGAGCAGCTTAATTTCATGTAAAATGTAGCTTATGTTGGATCTATCGGTACTACTTTGGATCTGTCCTGAATATATCTATGCTATGTTGGTTGCTGTATGCAGCTTTTCCCTCTCTGTATTTGTGCCCTAGATTTCCTACCTGATTGGGTAAAAACGAAGGCATAAAGAAATGAATGGCGTTAAAAAACAGAAGGAGAAGCTGCTCTAGATTTGCTACCAATTTGGGCTATCAAATATGAATGAGATCGAGCGATAGAGAGGAAAAATGTACATTGAAAACTGCTAATCTGGGCGAAAGAGACAGAAACCACTCGTGCCCCGTCCCGGACCCACACGGCTCCACACGCTACGGCCCCACACGCTACGGCCACACAAACACGGCCTCGTCCTGTCCCACGAGGTCCCTTCCCCACACGACGCGATCCCACACGACGCGACCCCACAAACAACACGACCCCACTCGTCAGCACGGAACGGTCAACTTAACAGATTCCTTCCGTCCGAGCTCCCTGTTGAGACAAGGGGTTGGGGAAAACTGAAGAAAAACTAAGGAGCTGGGGAAAACTGAGTACAACTAAGGACCTGAGGGCACGAAAATAGAAATCTCTTCATTATTTGGCCATCATTCATGGCACGTGCACTTGTCCACCAGGCTCTTGCAGGTCCTGACAGGTAGTGGGTGGCGAATAGTACTTTCTCTGCGGCTTCAACTCCCGCAACTTCTAGGTTGTTCTCCATTGTTTGGAGCCAATCATCTGCGTCAAGTGGCTCTTCTGTCTTGCTGAACATGGGTGGGTTGGTGTTCTGAAAGTTCTTCAGTTTGGACCCAGGGTGGTCGTGGTTTCCATGGTCGTGATTGTTCTGAGCTATCTGTTGTAGTGGAGCGATGTTGGCTTGGCATTCAGCTCTCCCGGCTTCTCGGTCTTCCATCATCATCTGCAGCATTTGCATCATTGCATCCTGGTTGGCGCTGCAGGTTGGTGGGGCCATTCTGAAGATTGGGATAGATGATATGATAAGAGGGAATTTTCTATGGCTTGTTTTGGGGGTTAAGCTAAAAACTTAAAAACTTGGATTCTTTTTGATGATGAAAATAACACACATTCATTTATTCATTCAGCATATATTACAATCTAACACCCCAAACTAATGGTTTTAAGAACCATTCTTCTCCAGCTACGATACAACGGGCGGGGATACAACTCACACCTACACAAGTGACTAGTGCAACTACTCTTCATCATCTTCATCCACATCGATGGGAATGATCCCATCCTCTCCGGACTCCAGAAACTCGTAGTCCTCCTCATCAGTGAGCTCATCCTCCTCAAAGTCGTCGTCGTCACTCAGGAAGTCCTCGCCTCCCTGAATGTCTTCTCCATCCTCCTCCATCTCCTTCAGCTGGTCCTCTTGGGCCTTGACAGTGGTCTCCAAGGTGAGTATCTTCGCGCGGAGGCGCGCAACGGTAGCGTCCTTCTTGGCGCGCTGCAGGCGGAGTGACTTGCGGTCCTTGGCGAGCAGCCTGATGGCATCGGCCTGGTGAGCCAAGGCCATACGAGTACGGTTGGCGTGGACACGCGTATTGTCCAGCTCCTTCCGGGTCTCGTGAAGCATGAAATCCAAATGCTCCACATGATGCTTGAGTACCGGGTGCGAAGAGAGTGCCATGGGCTCTCCCATGGTGTCATGCCACGCAAAGTGAGTGAAGCGAGTACCCTGGAGTGCAGCGATGTTCTGTCCGCACACACGAGCAAGTGCCTCCTGAAGGGCACGAGCAAGTCCGTCCATCCAGTTGCTTGCCTTGATGGAGAAGAGGATCCTCTCAGAAGTCGGAGGCTCCATCTTGCCCCTCAAGTCAGCGGTAATCATCCACTGCGGTTCCCCTCCGGGCTGGTTGTGGATCCGGACTCCGTGAAACTCGGGGTGTGGGCATCCGAGCTCCTCAGACACCAAGTCTAAGTCCCTCTCGAAAACCAAACCTCCACCATTTCCCAGCTGGTAAAACTTGGGGTAGGCTCCTTCCATCTGAAAGTGAATTGGATAAGTAAGTTAGAGATGAACACGTGTGACAAAATTTTATGTAGATTTACAAGGTAGAGTATGACTTAGCATTTCGAAAAAAGTCTCAAAGAGAAGAAAGTGAGTAAGTTTTTCAGACATATCCACTTCATTTGTTTTTGAAACCAAATTTTTCAGAACGTCCATTCTAACTAGGGTCTCCTAAGGTCAAGCAATGGCCCTGATACCAACTTGTCAACACCCGGATTTTTAAGTCCAGATGCCTATTATGTCATACATCGCAATCCCAGGAATAGTGTTGTTGCGAGACATAATAGCTGAATATCATAGAGTCATCATTTATTACCACGCATAATCGTCTTACACAGGTAGATCACATGATCCAATATTACAATAGTAGTTGATCTATTGATCAACGAACATCACAAATAGCGGAAGTGAAGTAGTAGCGGATTATCTAATCCACAGGCCAACGCTTGACGTCAGGAGCGGTCCTAGTTGTCGTAGACGTCCTATTGTCCATCTTCCTCGTACTGCTGTTCTCCTTCATAGTCTGGTCATTGGAATAGCCAGGGACAAAGCCATGAGTACTTTAAAGTACTCGCAAACTAATACTAGAGTAAGCACTATCAATTTTAGTAAGGGGATACTAAGCTCTAGGTTTATTTGCATAAAGCCAAGTTTATTTCATAAACATTTATTAAAGATACTTGAATCCCTAGACTAACTCAATGGGAACTTTAGTGTTATTCCCACAACTCTATGGTGATTCAATTCAAAGTCACCATTCACCTTTCAAATTCAAATCACGGGTCACTTGTCACATTTTTGAAAAAGGTCTGATGACGGAACAGTATGGCCTTTCCAACCGTCCATAACCGTGGACGCGGCTATTCGAATAGTTCTACACTCTGCAGGTCGTACACTTGTGCCACAACATTTGCAATAATCCGTCGGGTTAACTGGCCCTGATTTACCACACTCCGTGTGCGGACTACCAACCATAACCTTTCACCTACATACCCTATACAGACACCTCTCCCCATGAGCTTGGCCTCCCAGTGAAGACAAACCGTAAGCCTGGGAACTGCACAGGGCTTGGGCCGGACAATTCACCTCATTCATGTCATTTCACATCGATTCACATTTCAACGGAGGCAGCCTCGGCATAACCCCTATGACGCTTGTTTAGAGGAAACCCATACTAAGGCACATAAACTTCTAGTTAAGCCCTTACCCATAATCAGGTATTGTGGGGGTACTTGCAAAATTGGAATGGTATCGCATCCGAACCCAACCATTAGTTTTCGTAAAATTTCACCAAGTCATTCACATTCATATTCACCTTCAAAATCTTTCAATAGAATGATCCATCATTCCAAGGTTTTCAAAGTCATTTCATTTCACATTTGTTCCCATCTAGAGTAGTCAGTTTTACTTATTTAGCAATAACAACTAATCAGGAGGGGTGCTATCTAGCTTTCTCTACTTAAGCTAAAGTTGATGCTCTGGTTCTATTCCAGACCAAGTGAATCATGAATCAAAAAGTAGATTTTGAAATACAATGAGTAAAATAATAGTAAGGCAAATACATGGGATGGGATCATTAAGCATAAAGTATCATGTAATGGTGCCTTGCTCTTAAAGAGATTTGCATTAAGGTGGCTTGCAAGAATATTATCTTGCAACAATATAACTTATATTAGTCTAACTTGCATTGGTAATATCTTGCACTAATATAACTTGCACTAATATAGCTTGCAATAGTTTCGCTTGCCTTGATTTGTGAGGTGATCAAAGTTCTCTTCTTCTTCCTCTTGGTAGAATAACTCCTCCTCTTGATAGTCTCCGGTACTAGCGTCTATAAACGAACACGAGGATACAATCACCAAACAATACTTAAGTGCTAGACTAATCACACAAATGGTTCACACCAATTATTCTAGCAGCACCACATTATTCACATGTTGGTTGACTTGGTTTTCTTTTAAAGAAAAATAATTTCTTCTCATTACAAATATTAATTTAGGGTCTCTATTTAATTCTTTGAGGAATAATTTCCTCTCATTGAAATATTTATTAGTGTTTCCATTTATTTATTCTCAGGAATTGATTTCCTCTCATTGAAATATTTATTAGGGTTTCTATTTATCTATTCTGGGGAATTTATTTCCTCTCATTGAACCTGGTTAAGATTTAAACTCCTTAATTGACAAGGTATGATCACATGTTGACCAAGGTCAACACTTCACACTTATCATTTGAGAAATATGACTTAAATGAGGGAATATACCTCATGCAATTTAATACTATCCTATTAATAAGTTAATATCATCAATTCACACAACCTGAGGTTTATTAGATTAAGGTCATTACCTTATGTTGAATTTACTTGAGACAAAGATTTAAATGAGACCAATACATCTCATATGATTTAATAAATAGTTGGAAACCAGTCGAATACTACTATATAAATGATTTTAATATTTTCAAATATAACATATGGGTCATGAAGACTAATGTCATCATCTCATGCAATTTAAATTCTACCTTGGTCTAAGGTCCTTAAGTAAGCAAGTATGAGACCATGCAACCAGGGTCATCACATTACTTTATAACACTTGGAAATGTGATTTAAATGAGGTGCTATAACTCATAGATTTAAATTCCTAAAATTTGAAATGGTTTAAATGGGCTAGTTATTGACTACATAGCCAATATTTTGCTTCTATCCCATGATCATGTACAGAACCCATATCTTAATTTTACATATTAAATTAGAGTTCGTGAAATGTGAATTATGAGAGGTGGAATCACCTCAAAATTCAATATGGTTTATTTTCTAGATTTATTTGAATACTGAAAAGTATCTGACTTAATATTTTTGTTATTCAAAATCTACACAAGCTATGAGGTTGAAACCAGTGGGGTTAGTTAGATAATTTCATACGGATTCTGGAACATTTTGAATCACTCAATTTGGGTTTGTAGATTTGAAACTATTAAATTTATAGCAAAGCATCAGTATTGAATTTGGCTAAATTGAATAATTCGTTTTTGAATTAAATGGGCTAGGCGGGAAAGCAGATGGGCCAAAAGTTTAAACGCTGAAAGGGCCAGCCCAGTAACGTTTCACACGCCACGGGCCAACTGACAAGGGGTCCCACTAGTCAGTGATACTTAAACGCCGAAGCGGTACCTGCGAATAGGAGCCGCTGGAACAGAAGGAGATCGGACGGTGTAGCTGTGTCGTCGTCGTCGACGAGAAGCAGACGCGGGCACGGCGGAGGTAGGGGGTCGACGGCGTGCTGGAGCTCCGGCGAGGGGCGGCGTTGGTGCTAGGCGACGTTGTCGACGACGAGGAGTCGACTGGTACCAGTGGCGTCGCCGATTGTGGCCGAATTCGACGGCGGCTTCTATTACGGGCTCCAACGATCGACGGTGCAATTGGGGCTGGCTAGGGCCTAATCGAGGTGGAGCAGGGGTTGAGGAGGTCGAGAAGAAGGAGGGGAGCAGAAATGTTGTGGAGAAGGAAGGGCGAAGAGGTCTCTATTTATAGTGGCGTGTGTGCTGCAAGGGTGTCGTGAGGGTCGTCGACGGCAATGGCGCTCCAGGGCGGTGAAGGGGCAAGTGATGGGCGCGTCGTGTAGGCGACTGCTAGGCGGTGCTAGAGCGCTTGATGGCATCGCTAGGGGAGGACGAGAGCGTGCGGCATCATTGCCGTCCTTGCAGTACAGGCACGGCAGAAGCTTGATGATGTCGTCTTCTACGGCGCCGGCGATGGCCAATGGCGGTGTCCTGGTGCGGTGTGGAGGGTGCATGCACAAGGAGAGAGGAAGAGGAGCCTTACAGCGACCAGGCGACGCGGGGTACTGGCGCGTCCAGGACGGTGTCCATGCGCGCTCTGGCGCGCCATGACCGGCATGGGCGCGTCTGGGCGTGCGGCGTTCTGGCCAATGCCGAGCCTTGGCGAGCTTGGGCCGTGCGTGGTGATGATCGTCGTTGCCAGGGGAGTGTACTGGACATGGTTTTGGTGAGAGAGAGTGATCATAGAAAGAGAGAGGGTGAGGGTGGCCGGCATGTGCACGGCATGGATGCAATGGTGATCATTCCTTCACTTCAATCATGGCTGTGGTACTTGGTTGATGCAGAGGAGGTACAAGGGTGGTGATGATCACCATTGGTCCAGGGTTTAGCCCAAAATCCATTGGATTTTAGTGTGTATGACAAAGTAAGAATGATGCCTGCCAAGTGTTTGTGAAAATGGCCGCAAGAGATTTTTGTTTGAATTTTTGAAATCTTTTTGGTGGAGCTCATTCATATAAATAATGTGACCTAATGATAGTGGTGGTGTTCATTTTAGTGCTGATTTGCAAAGTTTCCAAAATTGGGGTGATCTACCCTTTGATTCAAAGTCTCTTCTTGTCTCATCTTTTCTGGTCAACCCGGTCAAAGTCAGCATTGGTGGTCAACATCAAAATGGTTCACATTGACATGGTCTTGGATGAGGTGGCAAGTGTTGACCAAGTTTAGTTTAATAAAAGTCAAAACCAGGGGTGCAAAGTGGTGAAGATTTTATAAAAGGGCTAAATGACCATTATCACATGTATGTTGGTTTTGCAAATTTCTTTGATTTGATTCTGGTTTCTTGGATGCAATTGTGTTTTTTTATATACAAAGGTTTTACAAGCAAAGGATCAAGCTATGGTGGCCTTGGTTGAAGATTTGGTAAATTGGCCAAAGTGTATGGGAGGGAAAAATGGGATTCTCTCACTATTTGATTTCTCTCTATTTGATTTGATTTTTCTTTACTCCAAGGTGATTCTTATTAGTTTAGAAACATTTTCAAACCATTGAAACCATTCCAAAAGGTCTAGCTCAAAAATTTGCAAAACTGGCCATAACACATGATAGATGATATTCCTATTTTTCTTATTTTCCTCTTTCATTTATCTTGTATTACTTGGGCATGAGTTAGGGTTCAATTAGTGTGAGGTTAGTTTTAGAGATGGTTTCACACCATTTGGTCAAGACATAATTGCTTAGATCAAGGTTTGGGTAAATTAGTGATGTGCCACATATGACTCTATGCATATGTTGCATTTGATTTTTAATTTGACTTGGCTTGACCCAATTGATGTTGTTGAGTGTTGAAATGGTATATAGGAGTGATCCAACCATTCACAACAAATCATAGGGTCAGGATTCTCAAATGCACAAATTTGCCTTTTCTCACATATGCCTCTATGGTATTTTTAGTTCCTTTTTATTTACTTTAAGGTTCACCTTGGATTTGGTTTGATAAGTACTAAGCAAGGTTTGTTAAGATTTTCCAATCTTCTAAACAAAGTAGAAAGGTTTAGGGTAAGGTTTCACAAGAATAGCCATGGGCTCATATGCCCTTTTCATATTTAATTTCAATTCTTTTTACTTACTTTCTAGTTGATGGTGATAAGAGGGATGAGGTTCAGGGTTTAGTGGGGTCTAACAATGGTTCACCACTATTGAGAAAAGTAAGATGGGTATTAGTCAAAATTTGCATATTAGGCTAGATGCCCACATATGTCTTTTTTTATATTTTATGTTAGTTTCTTCTTGGTTGACCTATTGGGTATTGAGAAGGTTAGGGTTTAGGGTTTTGGAATTATGTTTAATGTAATTAACAAACAATCATGGTAATAGCACAAGTATTAATCAAGGTCACTATGTATCCAACTAAATTTAATAAAAGTTTTTGTTGGTTCTAAAATTTGGGAAATGGAAAATTCATTTTCTTTATTTTGAAATTTCTGGGATGTTACACTGTTCAAGTTTGAACTTGGCTGGTTACATCGAGAGGGGTTCCATAAAATGGTTAAGATGGTTTGGGAGAGACCGGTCTCAGGGAGTACTCCAATTTTGAGATGGAATAATAAAATGCGGGCTATGCGCAAACATCTCTCTAGTTGGGCTGCCCATATCGCCGGTATTCTTAAAAAGGAGAAGGCTCGCTTATCATCTGTTATTGATGAGCTTGAGGCTTTAGCTGAGGTAAGACCGTTATCTCCGCAAGAGATTGAACTTAAGAATCAGTCCAATGCGCAGATAGCGGGTCTTCTTCGAGAAGAGGAGCTTAAATGGTATCATCGTTCCAAGGCCCAATTCATATTGGAAGGAGACTCAAATACGCGATATTTCCATGGCTTGGCCAATGGGAGACATCGGAAAAAAAACGTATTCATTCTCTGATACAAGATGAAGGGCTGATTGAAGGCCATGAGCAACTCAAATCCTATATTACGAATTATTATAAAGGTCTGCTTGGCCCTCCGGAGGAAAGTTCCTTTTCTTTAAACGAGGACTTAACAGATGACATACCTCAAATATCTATGGAAGAAAATGGCCTTATGATTACACCTTATTCAGAGGAAGAAGTTCAGAAGGAAGTTTTCCAAGTAGAATGTAACAAAGCACCGGGTCCAGACGGTTTTCTAGCGGAGTTTTATCAAAAAATTTGGGATACTATAAAATCAGACCTTCTAGATTTGTTCAGTGCTTTGCACATGGGACAACTAGAATTATTTCGTCTAAATTTTGGTGAAGTAATTTTGTTACTGAAAGTTAATGAGGCAGAAAGGATTCAACAATATAGACCTATTTGCCTATTTAACGTAAGTTTCAAAATTTTCATGAAAGTGGCCACCATTAGACTTAATACGGTTGCGAATCATGTAGTTCATCTATCACAGACCGCTTTCATGCAAGGAAGAAATATACTGGATGGAGTGGCGGTTTTGCATGAGACGGTACATGAAATGCATACCAAAAAATTACATGGGGTTATTTTAAAATAAGATTTTGAAAAGGCGTATGATAAGGTTAAGTGGTCTTTCCTACATCAGACTCTCAAGATGAAAGATTTTCTCCTGAGTGGTGTGCTCTGATCAATGATTTTGTGTATGAAGGAAGTGTGGCAATCCGGGTTAATGATGATACCGGACACTACACTTCCAGACACAAAAAGGGTTACGCCAAGGTGATCCGTTATCACCAATGTTGTTCAACATTGTCGCGGATATGCTGGCTATCCTGATAGAGCGGGCCAAGTCTGATGGTCAAATTGAAGGGGTGATTCCACTTCTGGTTGATGGTGGTTTATCAATCATCCAATATGCCGATGATACAATTCTGTTTATGGATCATGATCTTGAAAAAAGCTCGCAACCTAAAATTAATTTTGGCGGCATTTGAGCAGTTGTCGGGATTAAAAATCAATTTCCATAAAAGTGAATTGTTCTGTTTCGGCGATGCCCAAAATGATACGACTCTATATGCAGAGTTGTTTGGTTGCGGGCAAGGCCAATTTTCTCTTTGCTATTCGGGTATTCCGATTCATTATCGAAGACTCACAATTGCTGAATGGAAAATAGTGGAAGAAAGATTACAAAAACGCTTTAGCAGCTGGAAAGAAAAATTGTTGTCCGTGGGAGGAAGATTGGTACTCAATAATTCGGTACTGACTAATATGGTAATGTATATGCTATCCTTCTTCCTTGTACCAAAATGAATCCTGTATAAACTCGATTACTATTAATCCAGATTCTTTTGGCAAGGGGACAGAGAGAAAAAGAAATATCGACCGGTTAAATGGAGTATAGTTTGTAGTCCCAAAGATCAAGGAGGGCTTGGATTTCATGACTTGGAGGTCAAGAATTCAGTCCTGCTAGGTAAATAGCTGTTCAAGCTTCTTACCGAGGATGGGATTTGGGAAAGTATTCTTAGGAGAAAATATATCGGCTCGAAGACGTTATCCCAAGTGGTTTGGAAACCAGGGGATTCGCACTTCTGGGCAGGTCTCATGGTGGAAAAGAAATTCTTTTTCTGCCATGGTATATTCTCAATCAAGAATGGAGCACAAATATGGTTCTGGGAAGACATTTGGTTAGGCAATGCACCCTTATGTGAACAGTCTCCTGCCTTGTATAGTATTGTTCGTGGCAAAAGTAATACCATTGCCACGGTAATGGCTACCTCACCTTCGAATGTGATGTTCAGACGGGTCTTGCTTGAGCAAAAGCTATTGGCATGGAATTCCCTCATTCACCGGCTGGGAGATATACAACTATCGCCCAAACCGGACGAATTCCGGTGGAATCTACATGTAGATGGCACATTCTCGGTAAAATCACTATACAATGCGATACTTCCTTCTGACATACCAGTTGATAATAATAAGAAAATTTGGAAGATGAAAATTCCATTAAAAATAGAAGTATTTGGATGGTATCTTCGTCGGGGTGTTATCCTCACCAAGGATAATCTTATTAAGCGAAACTGGCATGGAAGTACTCGGTGTGTTTTCTGTCAACATGACGAAACTATTAAACACCTTTTCTTCCAGTGCCGATTTGCAAGATCTATGTGGTAAATCATCCAAGTAGCGTCTAGCCTGTATCCTCCAACTAGTGTGGCCAATATTTTTGGCAATTGGCTTTATGGTATCGATTCAAGGTTCAAGTTGCTTCTTAGGGTGGGGGCTGAAAGTGCATGGAGCGCCCATGTGTGGTTTTGGTAATTAATGACAATCCCAATGGACTAATGATTGCATTGAGTTATATGTGTATGATTTTTCCATATGCAATGGTTGAACGATTAGTTGGCATCAAGATTGCAATACGAAGAAATGAGTGGAGTATAGGGGAGCAATCCGCAAGATGTCATCTTCATCAAGCAAGCACAATCAAGAACGGTGTTTCATCTTGTTGCGGTCAAGATCATCATCATCGAGCTCAAATGGAAGGCGCAAGGTTAAGGTTTGTTGTTGATAGGGTTTCGTTCTCACCGGTCTCGTGGTTTAGTTGGGAGATCGGTTTATAGGATAATGGTCGTACTATCAAGGGGCTCTCGAGTGAGTAACTCGATCGTATCGTTCGAAGTGCGGTCAAACCTTTGCATCCTTGCATCATCTTTCTTGGTTGTTATTTGGATCTTATCCATGTTGTGTTTTAGAGCTTGTGGTTATTTCCATGACAAGCTCTAGTTCATCGAAAACGGATTTCGCGTATCACTTGTTGCGTTTTCGAGTTGGGTGGTTTTATCGGTTTCTTGTATTGAGGGGTTTTCACTCTAAAAATCATATAAAATCACCCCCACTAGTTTCCATATTTTCAGTTTTTGTGGCGGTAGCTCTTGTCGTCCTCTTTTCAACAAAATTGGTTTCGTCTTATTTAGATTTTCCAATCTCAAGTTATTTGCATTTTAAGTTTAAGTTAAAAAAAAAAAGGAAAACGGCCGGTACTACCGCCCGCGCTACCGGGCTCACTACCGCTCAGCAAGCCCAGCTCTCAGTAACCCCTGGTTTTTTTTTTCTTTTTCCGGCCCGGAGGCTCCGGCCGGCCCAGGCCGGAGGTTCCGGCCTCTCCCGCGCGTGGCTAGCGCCCAGCCACCAGGCCACCCCACGCGTCCGCCCTCCTGGACGCACAGCCTGCTCCCCGCTCGCTGGGCCCCGCCCGCGTGGCTCGCCTCGCACGGCCGCTCGCTCGCGTCGCCCGTCGCCTCGCTGGCCCCGCACGAGACGGCCAGCTCGCTGCGGCTCGCCCTCGCACGTGCGCCCGCCCAGCGTCGATCCTTCCCCGTTTTCCCTGGCTCGTTTCTTCTTGGCGCTCGCTCACGCGCGGGTCCACCAGTTCTGGCTCAAGACTTGGTCTGGCAGCCCAACGGGCAGAAATAATTCACCCAGCTTTAAGCCCCTTTTCTCTCTCTCTTTGCATTGCTTCTTCTTCTTCCTCTCTCTCAAGCTCACCACCATTGTTGTTGACTTTTTGTGAGCTTAATCTCTCTTTCCCCAACCAATGATTCTTGCATCTATTTGAGAGAGAGATTGAGAAGATCTAGATCCACATTTTGACCAAACCAAATCATGTCTTTGTGAGTGAATCTTTAGGATCTAGATCTTGGAGAATTTGGTGTTCTCCTTTTGTTCTTCCTCTCTTATTTCCCCAATAGCTTTAGTAGCTTTGTTGAAATTTGAGAGTGGAGAATTTGGGCATCTTTATGGTGTTCTAGCCATTGCATTTGGTGCATCGATTTGACTTCTCCGCGGTGATACGTGGAGGTAAAAGTTCGTGAGATATTCTCTTCGGGAGCTTGTTCCCGGAGCTTGTTCCTCTTGGGTCTTTGGACTCTAGACGACTTAGTGGTCTTTGTGGTCTTTGTGGTGTTCTTGGGGACTCCAATTAAGTTGTGGAGATTCTTCAAGGGCAAGGCCTTTGTGGCAATTTATTGGGAGCCTCCAATTAAGTTGTGGAGATAGCCCCAAGCTTTGTGCGGGTTCGGTGACCACCCTAAGGTTCCATAGTGGATCGAGGACATCCTTTTGGTGGGAATTCGAGGAGAATACGGTGGCCTTCGAGCATTTGGAGTGACTTGTCCTCCACACCGCTCCAACGGAGAGTAGCACTCGCAAGAGTGTGAACTTCGGATACATCGTTGTCTCCGCGTCACTTCGGTTATTTCTATACCCGAGCTCTTTACTTATGCACTTTACTTTGTGATAACCTTTATGCTTGAAGTTATATATCTTGCTATCACATAGTTGCTTGAATTGCTTAGCATAAATTGTTGGTGCACATAGGTGAACCCTAGTTATATAGGTTTTGCGCTTGACAAATTAAACGCTAGTTTTATTCCGCATTTGTTAAGCCATATTCGTAAAAGTTTTTAAACCGCCTATTCACCACTCCCTCTAGGCGGCATCCGTGTCCTTTCAGGGGCGCTTAAAGTTATCTGGGTGCTTTGGCTAAGTAGAAATGACAAGATCTTTAACTATAAAAATTGCTCTATCTTGCAGGTTGTCTACAGATGTACATGTATTCTCCGTTTGTGGTTACCTCTTCAGCGAGTGGAGAACTGATACCTGTTTACGGAGGTCTGTACACGGTTGGAGGCTGCGGCGAGGGATACTTTTTTTCCTACATAGGTGGCAACATAGTCTACGGATTGAATCCCCACCCACACCTTAGGTGTCTTATGATTCATCGCCTCTTATCAAAAAAAAAAATAGCACACAATGCAGGTGATGAGAGCACACAAATGCAGGTGGTCAAAGGACCTAATAGTAATTTTATTATATTTAAAATTGTTTGTGCTACTGTTAATGATTATCAGTAGATAGGTGGACTTTTCCAAAAAATAAAAAAATAACAACACTTCACTTCGTTGCTCTCGGCGAGACATGCACATGCAGCGGGTGTAGCTTGAAGCTAGTTAGGCTGATGGTCTCCACATTGTTCTCATCGCCTTCCTTCAGCCTCCAGGCGAATTCCTGCACCAAGCGCGCGATGGCGGTACACGAGATGTTGGTCGCCTGCATAGCCCCGGAGCAGACCCTCTTCCCGCCGCCGAACGCCATGGTCTTGAACAAGTCCACGTCACTGAAACTCCCGTCCAGGAACCTCTCCGGCCTCCACTGCTCGGGCTCCTCCCAGTCCTTCTTGTTCATGTTACACCCATACAGGTTGATGAACATCTAGCACCATAAATTAAGCAGCTCTTTTCAGAAATAAATTTTAAGCAGTCAAACTTCATGGTCCAATTCAAGTGTGTTCATCTATCTCCATGTCATTAATTGCTTTGGTCAATTACCTGTGTTCCGGCAGGGACTTCGTAGCCACCCAGCTCGGTGGTCTCATGGACGAACCTTGGAGGCACCAGTGGGACGGGAGAATAATACCTCAGCGTCTCGTTGAACACGGCGTTCAGGTAGGGCAACCGACGAAGGTCATCCTCGGTGACCGTCTTGTCACCGCATACCTGTTGGATCTCCTGATAGAGTCGATTCTGGCATGCCAAGGATACATTTTGTCAAGAGTTTTGGTTCCGGCTAGAGAACAGTACATATCACCACCGAAGAGTAGAAAACTTGCCTGTATTTCTGGGTTTTTGGCAAGCTCATACATAGCCCACTCTGTCGTCACCAATGTCGTATCTGTAGACTCGATGAGTGCCTCCCACACGAGCATCGTCAATTGGTTGTCTGTGAGGTCGCCGTTCTCCGATAGCATCAAGTCCAAATAGGATAGCTTTGCCTGCATATCACAATTGTATTACTTCAAGATGATCAATGAACACACAGAAGAGCTGATCAAAATAAAAGAGATACACCCGATATGCAAATGTACTACCTCGCCGTGCTCAATTCTTTTCTTCTGTTGACGGACCAAGGCTAGCACCATCGCTGTTCGCCTAGATTCTACGGTAAAAACTCTATCTTCGAAGCTCTTGTTTGGAACCCAGCTGAAGTATGGGAAGAAATCCCTCCAATCAACCTCAGTTGCGCACATCATCATGTCAACTACCGTTGCCTGGTATATTTCCTCCTTTGATACCTCCCTCCCAAACTCCTGGACGTAAATTGAACTCACATCCTCACCTATGCTCTGTAATTGCAGTGTGCACAATCAGTATGGCAAATACTAAACGAAGCATCTGAAGTTTGATTCAGATCAAGAAAGAGCACACCATATCATGACGTTTGTAGACTTACCTCAATCAAGGACAGGCGGAACAACTCGTCCTTGAAAACTTCTCTGAAGTTCAGAGGAGAATGTGGGTCGTCATTCACCAGCGCACGGAAAGTGCTTAACAAATTATTCATCATCGTGTCTCTTGTCTCTCGAAATTTTCTCTATATTTTGTAAGCATTTTATTGTGGTCCATTAGTTAACGGGAAGCCTAAACATATCCAAGAGGTAGCAACTAAACTGTGTAACTTCGGAACTGTTAAGACTTGTACCTGAGCAGAAACACCCAACATGCCCGCCATAATTAAACGTTTCACCATCTTGTGGAAGTCATTGTAGTCACTCACAGCAACCATCGACTTATCATGAGTCAGCACTGACAATGCTGTAGGTAGCTTTCGAGTGGATATGGATGAGAATTTCGTAACCATTGCCTGTACGTAAATACAGGGTAAGATATATGTTCTTGTAAATTTATAGTCAAGTTTGACATTTGTTTTACAATGCTGCTATCATTTCTCTGTTCTGCATCGCAGCCAATACCAACAAGAACTATATGCTCCAATTATTTTTTTATTCGTGAGAGAAATTAATAGAATCCGTGATGAGAACAATATAGGTAAAAATAATAATCATGTTAAACTTCGACTTGTGCTGTGAAAAAAAGAACTATAGTACCTAGATTTGAATTATTAAATTACCATTTAAGCGAAACAATTAATATAATAAGATAAGGTCAACAAAAGCATACGTACTTAACATGAAACAGGTAATATGACAAAAAAAACATAGCCAGAAGACTAAAAGACTTAATTTCCAGAATAATCCAAATGTGCAAAGAATATATTTTTATTACAACATACAGATATATTATCAAGTTAATTTAACAGAAGTGAGATACAAAATTTGTATATTACCTCCTTGGCTACTTCTCTTGAGTTGAGCACAGCTACAGATGAAGACCCGGTCTTTATAGTGTATATCGGGCCGTAAGTTTCAGACCATTTTGAAAAAGTCTTATGAGGCTTCCTTTCTTTCAACTGGTGGAGATTTCCAATAATCGGTAAACCAGGGACAGCTGCATGACAATTAAACAAGTGGTGTCAGAAAATAGGGAACATAAGTTGCCAAATAGGTATTTTCCGAAGTGGGTTTGATCAGCAATGTATAGGGAAAAATGGCATTAAGAGCCCAAGTATGCCTGAGATCACAGCATCCAAAACAGGAAGCAGAGCAATAACAAGGGCACATCGCACGACCGGCCGAGCGCAGGTCTGCGCGCGTGTGTTCTGACGAGATCCGGCGAGATGATGGTTCACCTGGGGCGCGCTGGAGCGGTCCTCGTGCCCCATACCGGTGATGCCGGCCTTGCCTCCGGCCGTGCCGGCTGGTGTGGACTGTGGAGGCAGTGGGGAAAGCGACCAAGGCCACGGGCCGAGGAATATGGGTCAGCGAGGAAAAGCCCATCCAGCAGAGACGTTTTACTACGCCATAAGGCACGACGACGACGACTACTAGTACTACGGTGACGGCGACAGCAATGAAAAGGTCCATATGATGAGTAGCACGGGAGAGTCAGCAAGGAACTCTCACCACTTGGTCTCGGTCGTCGTTCAGGTCGCCGCCATATTACATGGATCAGATCAAATACTGTAGCGTGTGTGTCTCCTCTGACGAAACGTGCGCGGACTTAGTAGATCTCAAACAGAACATTCTAAGGATGGCATACCCGTGGATGATTGCTACGTGTGTGCGTTAATGCTTATACTTAAAGAGAAGTGCTTCTTTATTTTCTTTATTTTTGACATATTCACTAAGCAACCCGTTAGAAATGTTTTGATACGAGTAGTATCTTTGATCAGAGATCAGTATATGAAAATGGGTGCAGTTTTAAAAAAGGGAACATAATGTTCAAACAGAAACTGCCATATGTTTAGAACCCAGAGAGAGGAACCCGCCAACGGATTCATCAAATATAAACAAAGAGTGCTGATCGAAACCAATAGCGGCCAAGAAAGGCGCAGCGCAAACAAGAAGAAGAGAACATGATCGCCGGGAAGTCAGTTGAGATGTTGGTCGATCACCTGGTGGCGCGTTGGAGCGGCCCTTGTGTCCCATCCCGACGATGCCGGCCTTCTCAGCGAGCGCGGCGGCCGCTGCCACCGTGCCGACAGCCGCGGCCGCGGCGGCCACAGCGCCCCCGCCGCCGCCGGGGATCGCAGTCAGCAAGAACTCCATTGGTGTGCAGCTCGGGTGTGGAGCAGGGGGGTGGGAGGAGGAAATGCAGGCAGCTCGGCTTATTAGTGCTGTCGACCAGGAGGAGGAGTTTCGATTTGTAGAACAACCAAAACACGTGAAATAGCAGCCGATGGACTTCCAAACCACGTGTGATGAAAAAAAACTACAACTCTGCAAACTGCCAAAAGACAACTCTTCGCACCGGCAGCCCACCAGGGCAGGAGCATCTTTTATTTTGCGAGAAAATGATGATTGTATTGAACTAGATGGAACCAGCGCGTCTTGCCGCGCCGTCCTCTTCTAAATGCGCTCAGATTTTATGTTGGGGCTATTCTTTTGTCTGAGCGTATATATTATAGTTTTTGGTTCACTGACTATTCTGAACCTGTGTCATGAGTTGAACGGAAAAAAAATTAGGCTGTAATATCTTGTAAATAAAAGATGTATGTAAAGTAATGCAAAGAAAGAAAGTGCTACAAAAATATTGGAAAGGTGTTTCTTATGATTAAAATTGAAGCGGGGTTCATGAATTCACTTGTCTACTCTCTTTTTATTTAAGTTGTAGTAGATACTAAAAATTCATCAATGACATAATAGTAATGAAACTTCAATATGTGTTTGATAAGAGCATCTCCACTGGGCGCCCACAAATAGTCGTCGGCAGAGGCGCCGACACTTCCGTATGGGGAACACCGGCACTGCATCCTCTATTTGGGGGAGCTGTTCCCACACCGGCGCACCCAAACCGGCGGCCCCGGGGGAGTGTTTTTACATAAACTAAATACTTATACTTGTAGTTTCATTTTAATGTCATTCAGGATCGAGGAATGAAAAATATTTTCGGGAAAATCCGAGTAAAACATTATTCACTCCTCGACCCTAGATGACATGTGAAACCTGCTTATCTCTAGCCTACTACCTACTGGCCACCCGGCTCTGTGGAGGTGGACGAATGTCAAGTAGGCGGATCTATCCGCGGCCACCGGCTCCTGACGCCTTTCAGCAGCTGCTGCTCCAGCTCCTCCCGCCGCCGACGGTGATCCAACTCCTGCCTCTGTAGTCGGAGCTGCATCTCCGCCAAATGTCGCTGCTCATAGAATTCATCCTTACGCTGCGACTCCTCCCACCCCTGTTGGTGGCGCCCCTCCCACCGGCGCTGCCGCTCCGCCTCCCGCCGCCGCCGCGCCTCCCGCAGCCGCCGCTCCGCCTCCTGGCCCTACCGCTCTTCCGCGACAAAGGCATCTACGGTCGCCGCTAGCGCCGCCTCCTCCCACGCCTCGTACTTTGCGAGCTGCGGTGCCTCCACGACTTCTACGGCCGCCTCTAGCGCCGCCTCGTCCCACGAATCAAACATTGTGTTATTTTCTAGAGTTTTTTGCACCAATGAGGCGGGGGAGGAGGGATAATATAGACCGGCGGCGAGGCGGGAAACCTCCCGAGCGGTGTCGTGAAGGGAGAATTTCCCGCGCGGCGTCGTGGCGGGAGAGTTTCCGGCCCGGCGTCGTGGCGGTAAAATATCCCGCGCGGCGCCCTAGCGTCACTGACAAGCGGCTCCCACGCCCAAAATTTTCCGCCCCGCGAGGCGCCGGCGCACCCAATTCGCGCCCTTTGCCAAGGGGCCGGCACGGGGTTACCGGCGCTTCTATTGGGCTCAGAAAAGCATCGGCGCCGTTTGGGGGCACCGGTGTGAGCCTATTTTCGCTCCCGGCCCCCAAATCGCTACTGGGGCCGCTATGGGGCGCGCCGGTGGAGATGCTCTAAGCATTCATATGGGCATCACGTCCTAACATAGATATGATGCAACACATCTCTCTTATGATCCACAAGAAAGGAAAACTTCAAACAATCTTGTATTAAAAATTAACATAGCATTTCTTTAAATATTTTGACATGATGTTTGAATATCAAATATGCAACCTTGGCTAAACAAGAATACCACAGTTGTCACATGATAAACATAGCACATGCATTCATTTTATCCCTAGTGAGGCAGCAAAGTAATGGTAAAAAACCACAATAAATCATGAATTTTGTGTCACTACTCAGTCACTATAGCAATGCCACTCCAACTAATACACACATCTCCCCGCACATGTTCTTGCATACAAGTTGGATCAAAACCAGCACTTAATAACGGGATACATAATATGCATCTATCAATACAAGTTGGATCCACCACATATGAATTACATATATGACCATAATCATGTTGGTTAACTCATAGGTACTAAGATCTATGAAGAACAAGGGAGAAATATATCAAGCGCTACAAACCCATAATCCAAGGGTGGACTACTCCCCCTTCATCATGGTGTTGATGTGGAAGACGTTGGAGAAGATGGAGATCCCTCCGACGGCGGCTCCGGCGGAGTTTCCCCCTCCAATCTTCGTTGTTGCAGCCTCTGCTTTGGTGTATCTGTCTCACGGCGACTCTCTCTTCGAGAAAACATTTGGGGCTCATACATATATGTTTTTTAGGTCAAACGGAGTCTGTAGGCGAAAGAATCAGACGAAACGGGCGGCCGAGGAAGAAAATACACCAGGTGCCCCCGTGTTGGGCGTGTCACCCATGCTCTTTTGGGCCTCATGCCCCCTCTCATGAGATCCAAGTGCTACAGATGCTTCTCGTGATGAAATATTGACGTCCCCGAATTTCTAGCTCAATTTGACTCTGTATAGGTTCGTTAAAGTGAAAAGTACGCAAAACAGGGTTTTCTGTTATGTAGAGTTATAACCCAAATAAAAAGGATCATTGGTAAATCCCCATAAATCAATATAAAACAGGAATATAACATTATATATGTTGTAAATATGTGAGAATATATGTTAATAAAGTACAAAGCTCATGTATGTATTTTACATGCATCCGCACTTTTAGCCGCCATATGTATTGTCTTAGAAATATAGTATGGTCATTCATGAATTCAGCATATACAGATTTCACGGAGAGAACTCCTGAAGCCATGAGATGCCAAGTGAATCTATCCGGCTCATCAGGGATGGTCACATTTTTCTGACTTGCTATGCTAAATAAAGATGGATATTTGACAGATAATGGTTGTCGTCCTAGCCAAATATCCTTCCATAATCTAATTTTATGTTCGTTACCGATGACAAATGAACCACGCCCGAAGAACTTATCCTTTACACTCATTAATTTCTTCCATAAAAGGAAGAATGACTAGGCTTAGCTTGAACCTGAAACTAAGTTTTGGTACTCAAGATATTTATTTTGCAGCAGCTCCCGCCATACCCTTTCTTCATTAAGTATAGCCACTTATACTTAGTAGACACTTATTCTTAATATCAAAAATCTCTATCCTCAATCCACTCTCCCCGGATATAAGAAAGAAAGATCATAAAGACATCGCCAAACTAGTAAGCGCCGAATTAATTTTTTTTTGGAAATAGGGGAAATATCGCCCTAGCTTCTGCATCCAAGGGATGCACACGGTTTTTCTATTAGATTATTCACAACACCTTACAAAAAGAATTACAAAGATCGAACCAAAGCCACCAAACTAACGACAGCTCACAAATCCTACATCACCGATGAAGGGGGGTCAATAAACAGAGCCAACACCCTGACATCACACCAATGCGCATCATCAAAAAACAGAAGGCCTCGACAAGTCGCCAATGGCGAGCATGTGGCACAACCGGTCCGGCAGACCCTCAGCGCGTACCATCATACACGCTCCAGAAGTCCTCGCTGCCACCGTCTTTTGCATACCCATCTCCAGGAGAGATCAATGCAATGACCTTGCAAGGACTGCCACCAACACCACCACGACGCTAGACAGCGAGAAAGGAATTGTATATGTTATCATTCTTCATCCTACCGAAAGGAATTCTGCATAAACTCGATTACTATCGATCCAGATTCTTTTGGCAAGGGGACAGCGAGAAAAAGAAATATCGACTGGTTATGTGGAGTATAGTTTGTAGTCCCAAAGATCAAGGAGGGCTTGGAGTTCATGAGTTGGTGGTCAAGAATTCAGCTCTACTGGGTAAATGGCTGTTTAAGCTACTTACTGAGGATGGGACTTGGAAAACTATTCTTCGGAGAAAGTATATCGGTTTGAAGACACTATCCCAAGTGGTTTGAAAACCTGGGGATTCTCACTTCTGGGCTGGTCTAATGGCGACAAAAAAATGTATTTTTTCGCCATGGTACTTTCTCAATCAGGAATGAAGCACAGATACGGTTCTGGGAAGATGCTTGGCTAGACAATGCACCCTTAAGTGAACAGTATCCTGCTCTGTATAGGATTGCTCGTGGCCAAGGTGATACCATTGCTACTGTAATGGCTACCTCACCTTCGAATATGACGTTCAGACGGGTTTTACTTGGACAAAGACTTGTGGCATGGAATACCCTAATTCAACGGCTTGGAGATATTCATTTATCGCCTGAACCAGACGAATTTAGATGGAACCTTCATGTAGATGGTACTTTTTCCGTAAAATCTTTCTATAATGCGATCCTTCTTTCTGATTTACCAGTTGATAGCAATAAGAAGATTTGGAAGATGAAGATATCATTAAAAATTAAAATTTTTGGATGATATCTTCATCGTGGGGTTATTCTCACCAAAGACAATCTTGTTAAGCGGAATTGGCATGGAAGTACACGGTGCGTTTTTTGTCATTAGGATGAAACAATCAAACACTTATTCTTCCAGTGCCAGTTTGCGAGATCTATATGGTCAGTCATCCAAGTAGCGTCTACCTGTATCCTCCGACTAGTGTCGCCACTGTCTTTGGCAATTGGCTTCATGGTATCGATTCAAGGTTTAAGTTGCTTCTTAGGGTGTGGGCGCTAGCAGTTATCTGGGCGCTTTGGCTATGTAGAAATGACAAGATCTTTAATGACAAAAATTGCTCTTTGTTGCAGGTCATCTACAGATGTACAGGTATTCTCCGTTCATGGTTACCTCTTCAGCGAGTGGAGAACCGAGACCTATTTACGGAGGTCTTTACACGGTTGGAGGCTACGACGAGGGATACTTTTTTTCCTACATGGGTGGCAGCATAGTCTACGGATAGATGTCCCACCTACACCTTATGCGTTATATGATTCATCGCTCCGATATGTATCTCGCCTAGTTTTTTATTATTTATCCTTTTGGACTTGAAACAACAAAACGGCTGTGTGCATCCTGGTTATGCAGAGGCTGGATGTAATTGCTTCTAAAAGTAATAAAGCATCCTTTATCGAAAAAAAGACAGCACCACCACCCTGTGTGCGTCGAACAAGACGTATCCGACGATGCTATCCCCCTGCACCACGCCCGCCGAGAATCGCCGTGTTCAACATGAAAGAAAAACGCCGCTCCACCTCAGGGCCCTCTAGCTTACATCTGCTCCATAGACGATCCCCCAGGAGGGAAAACGACGCCGCACGCCGCCATCGCCCGATCCGAGATCGGATTTCTCCTGGAGCAGTCCGGGCTAGGAGACGATATATATCAGCTGTGACAAGACCTCTAAGACGACGCCTCAACAGGGATATGACACGATGTGGCACCATCGACTGATCCGAATTAATTAGCGCAACTTTTCTTTCCTGAGCAGCAACCCAATTTTGCGCTGGAGCATCTTGACATCGTGTAATCATTCATGGTCAAACACTCGTGTTCATTGTCAAACACTCGTGTTTCTCCGCCACCGTAGCAAGGATAGTCAGCAACTCTTACTTTTGCTAAAACCTGCAAAGAAACTACTGAAGGACAACGACCAGTAGCAAAACAAGTGAAGAGCTCTCACACTATTTAGTACTCATTCAAACCCACGACTAGTATTATACTATTCTTTCATACTTTTCTTCTCAAGAGTACAACCAGTTCACTTCTTCTCACTCACCACTCCATTACCAAACCACAACAAACAAACGCTTCAATTGGTTGCTGCTCTCGGCGAGATGTGCACGTGCAGCGGGTGGAGCTTGAAGCTGGTGAGCTGGATGGTGGTAACGTTGTCCTCGTCGCCCTCCTTGAGCCTCCACGCGAACTCCTGCACGAAGCGCGCGATGGCGGTGCACGAGATGGTCGACGCCTGCAGGGCGCCGGCGCAGACCCTCCTCCCGCCGCCGAACGCCATGGTCTTGAACATGTCCGCCTCGTCGAACCTCCCGTCCAGGAATCTCTCCGGCCTCCACGCCTCGGGATCCTCCCAGTCCTTCTTGTTCATGTTGCACCCGTACAGGTTGATGATCATCTATCACAAATAAGTTAAGCAGCTATTTCAGAAATCCGTGTGCCCAGCGGCCAAAACTTCATTTTTATTGTTGTCATTATGAGTGTTCATGTAGCGATGTCCATGCCATTGTAGGGTTCAGTTACCTCTGTTCCGGCTGGGACGTCGTAACCAGCCAGCTTGGTGTCCTCATGGACGAACCTCGGAGGCACAAGCGGTACCGGGGAATGATTCCGCAGCGTCTCGTGGAACACAGCGTTGAGGTACGGCAGCTGACGCAGGTGATCCTCCGTGACTGTATCGTCGCCGCACACCTGCTGGATCTCCTGGTACAGTCGGTCCTGTTGTGCCAAAGCTATTTTCTGTTAACAGTTTGGTTCCGGCAAGAAATGCACACCGTAGAGAGAGAGAGAGAAGGGAGCTTGCCTGTATTTCTGGGTTTTTGGCAAGCTCGTACATAGCCCACTCTGACGTCACCAAGGTAGTATCCGCAGCCTCGATGATTGCCTCCCACACCATCATCGTCAATTGCTCGTCTGTCAGCACATTCTCTGCTACCAAAAAGTCCAAATAGGATACCTTTGCCTGCATATATACCAATTTTATCTCGTCAAAGATGATTAATATGAACACAGACAAGAATTGATCAAGATAAAACAGTTACAAACTATGTTTAGCTGACCACCTCGCCGCGCTCAATTCTTTTCTTCTGCTGGTTGACCAAGGCTCGCACCACCGCGGTTCGCCTAGATTCTGTGGTTAGAACTCTTGCTTCGAAGCTCTTGTTTGGAACCCAGCTGAGGTATGGGAAGAAATCCCTCCAATCAACCTCAATTGCGCACATCATCATGTCAACCACAGTGATCTGGTAGATTTCTTCCTTTGATACCTCCCTCCCAAACTCCTCAACATAGACTGAACTCACATCCTCACCTAAGCTCTGAAATTGCAGTGTGCATTGTCAGTATTACAAATAATAAACGAATGATCTGAAGATTGATTCAAATCAAGAACGTGATACTGGTGACACTATGGACGAGCACACCATATCGTGACGTCTGAAGACTTACCTGAATCAAGGATAGGCGAAACAGCTCTTCCTTGAAAACTTCTCTGAAGTTTAGCGGAGAATGTGGGTCGTCCGTCACCAGCGTACGGAAGGTGCTTAACATGTTATCCATCATCGTGTCTCTTGTGTCCCGAAATTGTTTCTAAATATTATGCAAAAGCATTTTGTTGTGGTACATTAGGTAACTGAAAGTGTAAACGTATCCAAGAGGTGGCAACTAAACTGTGTAACCTTGGAAATGTTAAGACTTAGTATACCTGAGCAGCAGAACCCAACATGCCAGCCATAACTAAACGCTTCACCATTTTGTGGAAGTCATTGTAGTCACTCGTAGCAACCATCGCTTTATCACGAGTCAGCACTGACAATGCTTTAGGTAGCTTTCGAGTAGATATGGATGAGTATTTCGCAACCATTGCCTGCAAATACAGGACATAATATATGTTCTTGTAAATTTATAGTCAAACCTGAAAGTTTTTTGCCAACGCTGATATCATTAAACTGTTCTGCATCGCAGCCAATATCAAGAAGAACTATATGCATAATTTGTGTATCAATCTGGTCTAGTTTTTAACTAAGCTGAGTAGTTATTGCGGAAAAGAGATCAGTTCATAACATGTTTTTAGCGGTTTTTATTTGTAAGCGAAATCATGAGAATGCATTACTTATCTCCAGCATGAGATAAAAATAGGTCAAAATAACAATCAGGTTAAGCTTAAATTTCATGGTGAAAAATTAACTCGTTTTGCTACACTTGATTATTAAGCTGCAATTTTAAAGTTAAAATTGCTATGATAATGTCAACAAAAGCATACACAGTGAACAGGAACTAGGTAATATTTAGAAAATCAGTCAGAAGACTAAAAGGCTAAATTTCTACAATAATCCAGATGTGCAAAAAAATGATATCTGCAGGACAATAACAAAAATATTATCAAGTGAATTTAAGAGAAATGAAATTTTCTGTATTACCTCCTTGGCTACTTCTGCTGAGTTGAGGACAGCTACAGATGAAGCCCCAGTCTTTATTGTGTATATTGGCCCATAAATTTCGGACCATTTTGCAAATGTCTTATGGGGCTTCTTTTCTTTCAACTGGTGCAGATTTCCAATAAGCGGTAAACCGGGAACAGCTGCATGACAATTAAACAATTGGTGTCAGACGAGGTAATGCTTTTATTGTTCTTTCTTAGGAGACTTAAATAAGCTCAGATTATCAAAATGAGGTAATTAGTGAACACTAGAACAAACCAGATCACAAATAGGTCAGCGTGTATCTAGAAAGATCCAACCATCATATTTGCGATATAAAAATTATTTATACTGCGTAGTATGGGTTAAAACATGTTGTGTTCAGAATGTTCCTGTTTTCAATTCCACAGTAGCTGTAACTTAATATAAACTAAATAATTGAGTTGTACTAACATGCATAACATACATTGAAGGCATTGTGCAGACATAAAGCAGGGAACATAAGCTATCAAATTGCTATTTTCTGAATTGTTCAATCAACATGATTTGAAGATCTACTGTGACAAACAAAGCAACATCTGGACTCGTTGTTTTTGCATTTGCTATCCGAGAACCAACACCCTTTAGGCCGATAGTAAGTAGTAGGAAGCTGTAGAAACTGTGACAGTTTTTTTTTAAGAGCAACCACAAGAGCTGTGCCTTTTCATTAAGAAGGGAGAAAATCAAACATGTTACAGAGGCGGCATGTTTTTTTACGGGAAGATGCCTAAACTGTGACAGTCATCAGTCAGGGCCATTTCATCCTTTCCCCCAGATAAACTTAGTAGTTTTCCAGCGTATATATTCGATCAAACAAGACTCCACAGACATTTTTGGAAGTTGGAACACAAGAAACCCAAATGAATTTAGCTGAATTTCATGTTATTGCAATTTTCATAGGAAAGATGAAATTTATGTCGTTCCACAAAGTGCATAAACTTACCCATCACAGTACACGTGGAAACTCAAGACTGTCAAGTGCGTGCACAAATACACGTGTAAATGAAGAAACATGTTAATTTGTTTCTGCCGGTATACTTTTCTTCTGTTATTCTAAGAAAGCTATTGACAGATCACAACTGTGAGCAGCTGAGGGGTATAGCTATATTTCTTATACCTGTTCTACAAGAATGTAGAAAAATAAGTGAAGCAATCATTTCTGACAGTAACATCTCAATGCTTGCTTTCAGTCACTTGTTTAAGTTTCCTTTTGAGAGCTTATGAAGCACTTTTCCTTGTGAAAGTGCCAACCGGATTGCTCGGTGCCCATGTATGGGGACCAAAAGGGACATAGGCTTTGGATTGCAACAGAAAAGGAGCTGCTTAGAATAGTGGGAAGTAAAAGGGGTCGCGTGATTCTTCATGTCGGCATGTTCTTATCCACAGAGTACATTATTTGTCTAATGTACTACGGCTAAACTTGTAAAAAATATACATAAGAAATAAACTAGCAGGTATTCAGAAATTTGCCAAAACAAAAATATTAAGTATTTGAAGGTTATTATTCCCAAATTAAAAAATTAGCACGCATACACAATCTAAATATAGGTCATGATGGGAAAATATCAGCTCAAAACAACCCATTCTGCTTGAAAAGTTTTAATTCTAAAGTACTCCCTCCTTTCTATACTTCTTGTCGCGAGAATTATGGAAACGGAGGGAGTAACTTATTTGGAGGGGGTGACATTACGTACATAGGCCTCTATGATTTGTCAAGACCGCTATTCGATAAAAGCATTCGAAATGTTACATCTGAGTTTTATCTTCAGAAAATGTACAGACTTGCAACGTATGGTATAGTTTTAGAAAGTTATAAAACTATATTAAATAATTGCTTTCCAAATCGGATTAGGTTCGTTTTCCTTCCCCTGGCCCTAATAAATATACCTGCTGTATCTAAACAAATCGGAGACGATTACAGGACAGCCTGTAAGACCGCAAGGAAAACGTGATTTATTTGAGGCCGATGGGTGATCAGGATGATGCGATTTCATAAAAAAAAAACATTTACACCCCGCCAGCTTAGGATGCTCTGGAATGAACACGATTTGGAGGAGGCTCTTCTCAATCCAAAGGAATAAAATCTGAAAAAAGATGAGTTATTCGGTGGTGATAGGTCCGAATCGATGGTGGGCTGAGGAAAAGGAGAGAACCTATGGTTTGGAAGGGGACTGAAACCGAAATACCACAGCGTCCAAAATGGAGGAAGAGCAGCAACAAGAACATGGAAGATCGACCGAACGCGTGCATTTGGAGGAGATTAGGTGAGACGGTTGTCACCTGGGGGCGCGTTGGAGCGGTCCTTTTGCCCAATCCCGACGATGCCGGCCTTGCCGGCGAGCGTGGCGGCCGCGGCCAGCCCGCCGACGGCCGCGGCGGCCGCGGCCACGGCGCCCCCGCCGCTCGCGGGGAGCATGGTCAGCAGGAAATCCATGGATGTGCTCGCGTGAGGGACCTCCGGCCGTGCTGGGTGGTGCCGGCTGCGGAGCAAGTGGTGGGGTGAGAGGAGCCGAGGAGGGAAGGCTGGCAGTGGCGGTGCGGCCTGCGTGCTTCGGTTTCGGCTTATTAGTGCTGGCGAGAGACGAGACAGGGAAAAGCGACAAAGGTCCCGCCGCAAGGCATATCAATGCGGAGCATAAAGAATCGACTCCTTCGTGCAAAAAAAAAAAAAAAGAATCGACTCCTGATTTGTAAAATAATAAAGAATTGACTCCTGATTCGTGCAAAAATAAAGAATCGACTCCTCTCAAAGAGTGCGAACGAGCTATTTACCGGGTGACCGTGACCATGTGCACGCTTACACACACACGCGCGCTCATTTCGTGGGCCCCACCAAAAAATTTGCACATTTGCCACACAACAATTAGACATGTACACTCAACAGATATCACATATTATCCTCGGGCCGCTCCCCAGGGCGGCTCCAGGGTCGACCTCGCGCGCCGCCAGCAACCCATCGATCCCGACCCTCCTCGCTGCCACTGCCGCCGGCCCCGGCCGCGGTGGTGACGGGCCCAGCCGCCAAACGGTGGTCTGGGATCGGTGGTCGTCGGGGACGGCTGCACGAGCTACTGGGGCGGCAGCGGGAGGCTCGTCTGTGGCGAAGCGATTCAGGTATAGTACTGGCGTCGGGGTGGCGGTAGTGGTTGCCATCGGCCGGCAGTGTGCCGTGCCGGCGACAGAGGTGCAGGGGGATGGGCCAGATTGGGCACAAACCCCAGATCGGTCCTATCTTTGTTCTCTCCGCGGTCTTGGCTCTCGACCATGGAGAGCCGGGTGCTGGACTGCAGGGCGCTGCTCAGGCGAGGGCTTGGGTTCTTCGAATTCGTGTCCTTTGCCCAGTGTCTTCGGCATTGCCTCGGTCGACCCGGGATGGTCAGCGTCATTGCGGTCCGATCGGAATAAAGGCGGCAGTCCTCGGATTTTTGTCACACCAAGTTGAAGATATGTCGGATGCTTGTTCCAATAAGTCAGTCTGGATTGTTGTGTTCCGGAAGGCCCTGCCGGCGAAATTCATTGTGCGAATAATGACTGAAGATTGCTGGATTGGGTGTTTCGGTCGTGTACACCCATATGCTTTATTTGACCGTTTGGTTTCACAGGGAGCGCTTCGAAGCTTTACTGGCTGTTAATATTATGGAGCTCGCTTTCTTTCCATGGTGCTGGTGGAGAAGGTCATTGACATAGGTATTCCGAATAGGCATACCGAATAAAGTACCTAGGTTATCTGGAGAAGACGTAAGGCCCACGACCCGAAGCTTTGGACGCCCAGAAGCCCAGCAAACTTCGGATAAGGAAGATAGAGTTGTATTAGGAATGATGTAGCAATATAGGAAGAAAGGCTCGATACGCTTCTCGTAGTTTGTAACTTGTACGTCACGAAAATCCTCGGCTCCACCTCCTATAGAAAGGGGAGCCGAGGGAAGAGAAAATGATCGAATTTATTGTCAATAGAATCACCGTAACTTTAGTCGAGCGTTTTCGTCGGCTGAAACCTTCGAGATCTACTTGCCCTCTATTTCTTACGAAACCCTAAGTATACAATCGTAGGCATTGACAAGTTAATCCCTTGTCAGTTGGCGCCGTCTGTGGGAATTGGAGGTCGCAAGGTCCAGATCTTGATGGCATCGTCAACATCCTCATCTGCTGCAAGCAACGTGATGGACGGAGGTAAACGAGTCCAACCTGATCTCGCCGATTTGTTTTCCTCACCCTCCCGCCCATTTGCATGCATATGTTGATCTGGAGGAGTCGACGGAGATGACGTTCGGGAGCTTCCGCTTCCTCGCCGGGAAAGAAGGATCGCATCGTCTCGCGGCACCGATTTTTTCGGGACCGTTAGCGGTCGATTCCCATTTCTCGGGATCATCAGCATCATCCATCGAGTCAGGCGACGAGGAAGTTCCGCCGCCACGCTTCACCAAGCCCGTCGCCGGCGAGGTACTCACCGATCTGTTCGGTGACATGACTTTCGGGTCGTTCACGGACTCCGATCTGGAAAGCGAGTCTGAAAGCTTCAACAACAACGACTTCACCAACCACGGTTTTACCAACTTCGACTTCATTGAAAACTCTACTGACAGTAGGGAGGTCTTCACCGATCTATACGATGGTGTCACCGACCCTGAGACTGAGGAGAAAACAACTACAATATATCACTAAATCTGAGCAATTGGAGGAACAAGCCGACAAGAGGATGAAGCGTCTGAGGCTTTTGATGATTTGGGCAATCCTTACATCGACCTCGCATATCTCAAGTATATCGGAACCACGCCGCGAGAAAAAGTGCAGCTGCCGCAGGAAGCATGGGATAGAGCTCAGAGAGCCATGGATGGCACGGAGCCGATGACCACTACAGCTACGCCGCAGGCGTTGCAAGCTTATCAATATAAAATCGCTCGTTCTAAACGGGAGCTAGAAAAACAAATGGCAATACTCGACGAAGGAAGAGCTGCAGTTGCCGCATCAAGTGAGCTCAGAGCCAACTTAAGTCGACACTCGAGGACTTCGGGAGATAGTCACATGAACACCCGTTCAAGAGCAAGTTCTCGACTGGCAAACGTGCCCGAGCAAGATCGGGAGAACTTGATCCAGAATCTTGACATGTCCTTTATGTCAATAGACACGAGAGGGCACATCATCCTAAAAACTCCGGAGGCGGGGTATATGGCGACACATGCTTATCTAATGGCATCCAAACCACCTCAAGGGGATCCTAGGGCATCACTGTACCAGATGGCCATGGCAGGATTCGGTGTTATGGGGGCAGCGATAGCAGGAAGAGAAGTTGCACCACAACCCGAAAGTGCTCCACGTAGAAACAGTCCAAGATAAAATAGTCCCCGAACCACTACGGTGGCGGCGCGAGACGCTCCAAGAGATGGTGACGCGAGGAACACGATGACCCAGGCTCGAGTCGACAGAGCACGAGAGGAGAGGAGTCGCGAAAATAGAACACGAGAACGTCGACATTCACCAGAAGTTAACGATGAGGACTTGTGCGGACTCCCTTGCTTTACCCGACAGGTTCGCAAAAATCGAGTGCCCACTAGCTTCCAGTTACCTGACAACTACAAAAAGTTCGACGGACTGCAAGATCCAGAGGATTGGCTAGTCTATTATCTAGAGGCAGTGAAGCTGATGGGCGGAACCAGGGCAATGGCCATGCAGAGCATTCAGGTCCACCTCAGTGGATCCACAAGATCCTGGATGAAGAAGCTACCGGAAGGATCCATCAATAGCTGGGAAACTTTTGAGGATTTGTTCGTGAGGAATTTCCGTTGCGCGTGCAAGAAACCTGCATCAATAGAGCAATTAAGGACTTGCAAGCAGAAGTCAGATGAATCGACGAGGATGTATATTCAGCGGTGAAGCATCATAGAAAACTTGGCCTAGAATGTGTCCGATGAAAGAGCAATCGGCGCGTTTGTTGCAGGAATCCGAAGAAGAGATCTAATCGAAGAATTGGGTAAGTCCAACCCAAGAACAATAGCGGACCTCATGGAAAAAGCGAATCACTGGGCTGACTGATGGGATTCGTAGCATAGAAAACAAAAAATTTCCTACCGCAAGAACGAATAACAAGCCAAGATCTAATCTAGTAGATGGTAGCAACGAGAAGATCATGAGACTAACCCTTGAAGATTTCCAAAGCCTACGAGATTAGATCTCGTTGTGGATGTAGCCGATCACTTGCTGCTTGCAAAAGCGCGTAGAAGATCTTGACGGTGCCACAGTCGGGCAGCACCTCCGTACTCGGTCACACGTACGGTGTTGGTGACGACGTCCTTCTCCGTTCCAGCGGGCAGCGGATGTAGTAGATCCTCCTCGGAATCCCGGCAGCACGACGGCGTGGTGACTGTGGTGGTGGAGATCTCCGGCAGGGCTTCGCTGTAATCGCTGTGGGAGAAGATGGAGGAGGAGACACTACACCACAGCAGAACAACCTCGACAGCTAAGTTGGTCGGTAATACGGCCTTCACCGACCGAAAGTCGGTCGGGGATGAGTTTCGCCGACCGACACAGTCGGTCACCATAAGTCCGGTCGGCGAAGGCCTTTCCCGACCGACAGTTCGACAACAGTTGTGAACATTCCCGACCGACTTTTTCTTTATCGACCGACGTTTTTTTACCGACCGACAATGCTTTGCCGACCGATATGCAGTTGGAGAAAGTTTTGCCGACCAACTATCTCGTGACGCAGATGCTTCCTTCTAACATTGTTAGTTTTGCCGACCAACACTAGGGTATTTCAGATATTTGAATTTTAAAAAATTCAATACATTCTCATAATTCCACACAATCATACGTTCGTATCAGAAAACAATAGCAGACATGACACACTAATATGCATAAAAATCTTACAATACTGATTGTTCATAATATCTCAACTGATCACAACATAGTCAAGTTCACAAAATAATACTCCTTGTCACCCCATAAGTAGGTTTTACAAAATAGAAGTCCGACTACTAGCATCTAAACAGGATTACAAAATGGAAGCCATGACTACCATATGACCAAGTTTCACAATTCATCTTTGAAGGGAAACATCCAGCTACTTGGTTTCGCATGTTTGAAGGGACACCTGCAAAACCAGTACAGAGGGTCAACTGAGGTCCAATTTTTTAACCAGAATTATATACCCAAAAGATCACTTGCAAGGAATCGCTACCATCAGGAATATCTCAATTAGTACTACGCTCAATTGTACCCAGGCAGAAGCAATATGAGTTTGGTAGCTGCAACTAACTCAGGCTAAATCAGTACGCACTAATCTAGTGTTGATTCACTTGTATGGGACTAACCCTTGAAGATTTCCAAAGCCTACGAGATTAGATCTCGTTGTGGATGTAGTCGATCACTTGCCGCTTGCAAAAGCGCGTAGAAGATCTTGACGGTGCTACAGTCGGGCAGCACCTCCGTACTCGGTCACACGTACGGTGTTGATGACGACGTCCTTCTCCCGTTCCAGTGGGCAACGGATGTAGTAGATCCTCCTCGAATCCCGGCAGCACGACGGCGTGGTGACGGTGGTGGTGGAGAGATCTCCGGCAGGGCTTCGCCTTAAGCGCTGTGGGAGAAGATGGAGGAGGAGAGAGGCTAGGGTTTGGGAGAGAGGGGTGGCTGGGGCGCCGGCCAGGGAGCCCCCTTTGGTGGTGCGGCCAAGAGTGGCTGCCCCTCCCTCTCCTCCTCATTATATAGGTGGAATCCCTAAGGGTTTGCGCAAAGTCTTCGAATAAGACCCCAATTCAAAAACTGCCATATGGACGAAACCTAGAGGGACAAGGACTCTCCCCTTCCCCCTTTGCTTGGCCGGCCAAGGAGGTGGAGTCCACAATGGACTCCACCCTCCCACTTGGTTGGCTGGTTAGGGTTGGTGGAGTCCAACCGGGACTCCACCTTCCATGGTGATTTCTTCCGGATGGTTCTAGAATATTCTAGCGCCTTCCATAAATGCACCGGATCATTTCCAAACTTGGAAAGTGACTTTCTATATATGAATCTTATTCTCCGGATTCCAGACCTCCTCGTGATGTCCTGGATCCCATCCGAGACTCCGAACAAACATTTGAACTCCATTCCATATTCCATATCTACTTAAAACAACATCAAACCTTAAGTGTGTCACCCTACGGTTCGTGAACTATGTGGACATGATTGAGACTTCTCTCCGACCAATAACCAATAGCGGGATCTGGAGATCCATAATGGCTCCCACATATTCAACGATAACTTAGTGATCGATTGAACCATTTACATACGATACCGATTCCCTTTGTCACGCGATACTTTACTTGTCCGAGGTTCGATCATCGGTATCTCCATACCTCGTTCAACCTCGTCTCCGACAAGTACTTTTTACTCGTACCGTGGTATGTCATCTCTTATGAACCATTCATATGCTTGCAAGATAATCAGACGACATTCCACCGAGAGGGCCATGAGTATATCTATCCATCATCGGGATGGACAATATCCCACTCTTGATCCATATGCCTGATACGTCTCCAACGTATCTATAATTTCTGATGTTCCATGCTAGTTTTATGACAATACCTACATGTTTTGTTCACACTTTACATCATTTTTATGCATTTTCCGAAACTAACCTATTAACAAGATGACGAAGCGCCAGTTCCTATTTTCTGCTGTTTTGGTTCCAGAAATCCTACACAGGAAATATTCTCGGAACTGGACGGAACAAAAGCCCAAGATCTTATTTTTCCACGGAGCTTCCAGAAGACCGAAGAGGAGACGGAGTGGGGCCACGAGGTGGGGACCCCATAGGGCGGCGCGGCCAGCATGGGGCCCGCGCCGGCCTATGGTGTGGGGCCCCCGTGCCCCTCCGAGGCTTCCCTTCCGCCTGTATATTCTCTCCGCCTCGAAACCCTAAAAACATAAGCCACGGGACGAGAAAGTTACGCAGCCGCCGCCATCGCGGGGACGAAGTCTCCGTTCCGGCACGCCGCCGGGACGGGGAATTGCCCCCGGAAGCCATCTCCATCGACACCACCGCCATCTTCATCGTCGTTGTTGTCTCCCATGATGAGGATGGAGTAGTTCTCCCTCGAGGCTGAGGGCTCTACCGGTAGCTATGTGGTTAATCTCTCTCTCATGTACCTCAATACAATGATCTCATGAGCTGCCTTGCACGATTGAGATCCATATGATGAGCTTTGTATCACTATTAATCTATGTGCTACTCTAGTGATGTTATTAAAGTAGTCTATTCCTCCTTCATGATGTAACGGTGACGGTGTGTGCATCATGTAGTACTTGGTGTAGGTTATGATTGTGATCTCTTGTAGATTATGAAGTTAACTATTACTATGATAGTATCTATGTGATCTATTCCCCCTTTCATAGCTTATTGGTGACGGTGTGTATGCTATGTTAGTACTCGGTCTAAATTGCAACGGTCTATTACACTCTAGAGGTTACTTAAATATGAATTCCGAATGTTGTGGAGCTTGTTAACTCCGGCTTGAGGGAGCTCTTGTAGCCCTACACAATGAATGGTGTTTGTTATCCAACAAGAGAGTGTATGTAGCACAAGTGAGGAGAAGTTATTTATTATGTGATCAATGTTGAGAGTGTACACTAGTGAAAGTATGATCCCTAGGCCTTGTTTCCAAATACTGCAAACATCTCTTGTTTACTGTTTTACTGCATCTTTACTTCCTGCAATATTACCACCATCTATACCACCTGTGTTTTACTATCTCTTCGCCGAACTAGTGCACCTATACATCGACAAGTGTATTAGGTGTGTTGGGGACACAAGAGACTTCTTGTATCTTAATTGCAGGGTTGCTTGAGAGGACTATCTTTGACCTCTACCTCCCGAGTTCGATAAACCTTGGGTGATTCACTTAAGGGAAACTTGCTGCTGTTCTACAAACCTTTGCTCTTGGAGGCCCAACACTGTCTACAAGAATAGAAGCACACGTAGACATCAAGCTATTTTCGCCGTTGCCGGGGAGGTAAGGTAAAAGGTATTCACATCCTCCGACTATACTAAGCTATTTCCTAGCATTGTTGCCGGTGTGTGAGTGCTCGAAGGTATCTCCTTTAGATTCTGCAATTATATCTTTTTGTTTCTTGTTTTTATTTTCACTAGTTAGGCTTAATGGAAAACAACAAAAAAATTAGAGATCTTTATATTATTTATCTTGAGTTAGGACATGAGGTGTTTGAAGAGAGAATTAAAAAACCCATGGAAATTTGTTTGCAAAATAGTTCTAGCAATGTTATTAGCATGAACTCTTTGAATACTATTATTGCTAATGCTATGGAAGAATTTAAGCTTGGGGAGGTCGGTTTTGAGGAGCATGATATTTTTAGTCCCCCAAGCATGGAGGAGAAAATTTACTTTGATGATACTTTGCCTCCCATTTATGATGATTACAATGATGAATATGATATTTTCAGTCCACCTACTATTGAGGAGAAAATTAATTATGATTACAATATGCCTCCTATATATGATGATTATGGTGATGAGAATAATAATGATAGCTATTTTATTGAATTTGCTCCCACTACAATTAATAGTAATGATTATGCTTATGTGGAGAGTAATAATTTTATGCATGTGGCTCATGATAAGAATGTTTCATGTGATAGTTATATTGTTGAGTTTGTTCATGATGCTACTGAAAGTTATTAGAGAGGGAAACATGGCTATATGCATCTTAATAATATTAAGTTTCCCCTCTTTATGTTGAGAATTTTGAAGTTACTCGAGTTTTATCTTCCTATGCTTGTCACTTTGTTCTTCATGAATTTATTTGTGTACGATATTCCTTTTCATAGGAAGTGGGTTAGGCTTAAATGTGTTTTGAATTGCTTCTTGATGCTCTCTTTTGCTTCAACTCTTATTTCTTGCGAGCATCATTAAAATTGAGAGCATCTTAATGGCTATAAAGAAAGCACTTCTTGGGAGATAACCCATATTTTTATTTTTCTACTGTTTTGTTGAGTCTTGGAAGTTGTTACTACTATAGCAACCTCTCCTTATCATGTTTTGTGCCAAGTAAAGTCTCTGATAGAAGGTTGATACTAGATTTGGATTTCTGCGCAGAAACAGATTTGCTGTCTGTCACGAATTCGCGTCCTTCTCTCTGTAGAAGAATCAAAAAATCTGCCAATTTACGTGCGTGATCCTCAGATATGTACTCAACTTTCATTAGTTTTGAGTTTTTCCATCTGAGCAAGTTAAGTGCCTCAGAAAAATTCGTCTTTACGGACTGTTCTGTTTTGACAGATTCTGCCTTTTTATTTTGCATTGCCTCTTTTACTATGTTGTATGGATTTCTTTGTTCCATTGACTTTCAGTACCCTTGGGTAATGTCCAGAAGTGTTAAGAATGATTGTGTCTTTGCCGAACATGTGAATTTTGATTATGCACTAACGCTCTAATGAGTTTGCTTAAAGTTTGGTGTGGAGGAAGTTTTCAAGGGTCAAGAGAAGAGGATGATACAATATGATCAGGAAGAGTGAAAAGTCTAAGCTTGGGGATGCCCCGTGGTTCATCCCTGCATATTTCAAGAAGACTCAAGCATGCTTTGGGATGCCCAAGGCATCCCATTCTTCATCGACAACTTATCGTCACTTCTAGTGAAACTATATTTTTATTTCGTCACATCTTATGTTCTTTACTTGGAGCGTCTGTTTGCTTTTGTTTTTGTTTTTGTTTGAATAAATTCGGATCCCACAATCCTTGTATTGGAGATATACACGCTCCGCTTTTTCATTTGAACACTTGTGTTCTTAGTTATGCTTTAATGTTCATGGCGAAGGCTGAAAACTGCTTCGTTGATTGCTATTTGGTTGGAATCAGAAAATGCTTCATATGGTCTTGAATAATTTGATACTTGGCAATTGTTTTGAGATCTCATAGATCATGTTTAAGCTCTTGCATCATGTAGTTTAAATCTATTAGTGGAGAACTACCGTAGAGATTGTTGAAATTTGGTTTGCATGATTGGTCTCTCTAAGGTCTAGATATTTTCTCTAAAAGTGTTTGAACAACAAGGAAGACAGTGTAGAGTCTTATAATGCTTGCAATATGTTCTTGTGTAAGTTTTGCTGTACCTGTTCATACTTGTGTTTGCTTCAAACAACCTTGCTAGCCAAAGCCTTGTACTGAGAGGAAATGCTTCTCATGCATCCAAACACCTTGAGCCAAAACCCATGCCATTTGTGTCCACCATATCTACCTACTATGTGGTATTTTTCTGCCATTCCAAAGTAAATTACTTTTAAAAATTTTCATTCCTTTGTCTTTGCAATATATAGCTCATGGGAAAATAGCTTAAAAACTATTGTGGTGATGAATATGTAGCTATGTATCTTAGTTCTTATAAGTTGCTTGTTGAGTAACCATGTTTCTGGGGACGCCATCAACTTTTTACACCTTTGTTGAATATCATGTGAGTTGCTATGCATGTTCGTCTTGTCTGAAGTAAGGGTGATTTATCATGATCAAATGGTTTGAGTATGCATATGTTAGAGAAGAACATTGGGCCGCTAACCAAAGCCATGTATCATGGTGGAAGTTTTCAGTTTGGACATTAATCCTCAATCTCTTATGAGAATATTATATGTTGTTGAATTCTTAAGCATTAAAGAGGAGTCCATTATCTGTTTTCTATGTTGTCCCGGTATGGATGTCCTCAAGTTGAGATCTATCAAAACTGAGAAATCAAATGCGATCTATCTCCTTGGACCTTTGTACAGGTGGCATAGAGGTACCCCTTTGTGACACTTGGTTGAAACATATGTAATGCAATGATAATCCATGGAAATCCGAGCTAATTAGGACAAGGTGCAGGCACTATTGGTACTCGATGCATGAGGCTTGCAACTTGTAGGAAGTTTTATGCATAACACATATGAATTATTACTACCGTTGACAAAATTATTTCTATGTTTTCAAAATAAAAACTCTAGCACAAAAATAGTAATCCATGCTTCCCTCTGCGAAGGGCCATTCTTTTACTTTATGTTGAGTCAGTTTACCTACTTCTTTCTATCTTAGAAGCAAACACTTGTGTCAACTGTGTGCATTGATTCTTACATGTTTACTTATTGCACTTGTTATATTACTTTATGTTGACAATTATCCATGAGATATACATGTTACAAGTTGAAAGCAATTGCTGAAACTTAATCATCCTTTGTGTTGCTTCAATGCCTCTTACTTTGAATCTATTGCTTTATGAGTTAATTCTTATGCAAGACTTTTTGATGCTTGTCTTGAAAGTACTATTCATGAAAAGTCTTTGCTATATGATTCAGTTGTTTAATCATCATCTTAACCATTGCTTTGAATCACTTCATTCATCTCATATGCTTTACAATATTGTTGATCAAGATTATGTTGATAGCATGTCACTTCAGAAATTATCCTTTTTATCGTTTACCTACTCGAGGGCGAGTAGGAACTAAGCTTGGGGATGCTTGATACGTCTCCAACGTATCTATAATTTTGATGTTCCATGCTAGTTTTATGACAATACCTACATGTTTTGTTCACACTTTATATCATTTTTATGCATTTTCCGGAACTAACCTATTAACAAGATGCCGAAGCGCCAGTTCCTGTTTTCTGCTATTTTTGGTTCCAGAAATCCTACACATGAAATATTCTCGGAATTGGACGAAACAAATGCCCAAGATCTTATTTTTCCACGGAGCTTCCAGAAGACCGAAGAGGAGACGGAGTGGGGCCACGAGGTGGGGACCCCATAGGGCGGCGCAGCCAGCATGGGGCCCGCGCCGGCCTATGGTGTGGGGCCCCCGTGCCCCCTCTGAGGCTGCCCTTCCGCCTATATATTCTCTCCGCCTCGAAAACCCTAAAAACATAAGCCACGGGACGAGAAAAGTTACGCAGCCGCCGCCATCGCGAAGTCAAGTTCGGGGACAGTCTCTCGCTTCCGGCACGCCGCCGGACGGGAATTGCCCCGGAGGCCATCTCCATCGACACCACCGCCATCTTCATCGCCGTTGCTGTCTCCCATGATGAGGAGGGAGTAGTTCTCCCTCGAGGCGAGGGCTCTACCGGTAGCTATGTGGTTAATCTCTCTCATGTACCTCAATACAATGATCTCATGAGCTGCCTTGCACGATTGAGATCCATATGATGAGCTTTGTATCACTATTAATCTATGTGCTACTCTACTGATGTTATTAAAGTAGTCTATTCCTCCTTCATGATGTAACGGTGATGGTGTGTGCATCATGTAGTACTTGGTGTAGGTTATGATTGTGATCTCTTGTAGATTATGAAGTTAACTATTAATATGATAGTATTGATGTGATCTATTCCCCCTTTCATAGCTTATTGGTGACGGTGTGTATGCTATGTTAGTACTCGGTCTAAATTACAACGGTCTATTACACTCTAGAGGTTACTTAAATATGAATTCCGAATGTTGTGGAGCTTGTTAACTCCGGCTTGAGGGAGCTCTTGTATCCCTACACAATGAATGGTGTTTGTTATCCAACAAGAGAGTGTATGTAGCACAAGTGAGGAGAAGTTATTTATTATGTGATCAATGTTGAGAGTGTCCACTAGTGAAAGTATGATCCCTAGGCCTTGTTTCCAAATACTGCAAACATCGCTTGTTTACTGTTTTACTGCATCTTTACTTCCTACAATATTACCACCATCTATAACACCTGTGTTTTACTATCTCTTCGCCGAACTAGTGCACCTATACATCTGACAAGTGTATTAGGTGTGTTGGGGACACAAGGGACTTCTTGTATCTTAATTGCAGGGTTGCTTGAGAGGACTATCTTTGACCTCTACCTCCCTGAGTTCGATAAACCTTGGGTGATTCACTTAAGGGAAACTTGCTGCTGTTCTACAAACCTCTGCTCTTGGAGGCCCAACACTGCCTACAAGAATAGAAGCACACGTAGACATCAATGCCTCAACTCATACTTTCCGAATACTTAATCCCACCTTTATAACCACCCATTTACGCAGTGGCGTTTGATGTAATCAAAGTACCCTTCTGGCATAAGTGATTTACATGATCTCATGGTCGAAGGACTAGGTAACTATGTATCGAAAGCTAATAGCAAGTTGAACTTAATGACGTGATCTTATGCTACGCTTATTTGGGTGTGTGTCCATTATATCATTCATCTAATGACATAACCTTGTTATTAATAACATCCAATGTTCATGATCACGAAACCATGATCATCCATTAATCAACAAGCTAGTTATACAAGAGGCTTACTAGGGACTCCTTGTTGTTTACATAACACACATGTATCAATGTTTCGGTTAATACAATTATAGCATGGTATGCAAACATTTATCATAAACACAAAGATATATTATAATAACCATTTTATTATTGCCTCTTGGGCATATCTCCAATAGTCTCCCACTTGCACTAGAGTCAATAATCTAGTTTACATTTGTAAAGATATAACACCTTGGCCTTCTGGTGCTTTATCATGTTTTGCTCACGGGAGAGGTTTTAGTCAATGGATCTGACACGCTCAGAAACGTATGTATTTTGCAATTCATTTGCGTCTTAATGCATCACTCATTTTCCAAATGAGTCGGCATTAATCATATATGTTCAGTCTTCTGGTGGAACCTTAATTCCGCGGTCTGAAATATGTCACTAATATTGTCATACACAATATAGCTTCAAAGTTCTGACACTATCGGAACTACACCAAGTTCTCAAAGAACTCCTCGACTTAAACATCCTCAGTCATTGTCAAAACTATGACATACTCTGCCTTTGTTTGTAGAATCCGTCACAATATTTAGAACTCTTCTAAATCTAGCATTGTGTTACCTTTTAAACAACACTTAGCCTAATTGAGATTTGAAATTCATTTTTATATGTGACCAAACTAATATATGTGCAACACTTTGCAGCGATTTGTTTGTCATTACCCCATACAAAACAATATATATCCATGGTTCTTCTAAAGTACACAAGGATATTCTTACTGTCGTCCAATGATCATCACATGAATCATTCTAGTACATGCTCATAACACTTTAGAGCACAGGACATCTGATTGTGTACATATTATTCGTGATCTATAATCACTCATGTGTTTTTACTCATTGAGTGTCAAATACACTCAAGTCTTGTTAAACCTTCACATGGAAAAGAACACCTTCTTAATATTTTTATATTGAACTACTTCAATATTCATTCTATGTACTTTGACTTAAACTTATTATGTGTTTCAATCTATCTTCATAGATCTTGACACTAAATATGTTTCAGTCCATATTCTTTCATTGAAGTTAATTCTCAATGAAACCTTTTTAAACACATCAAGTATATAATTACATCAATTATAATCAATAATATGTCATCCACATATAATATTATAACTATGTCTCAACTCTCCCACTTAATTTCTTGCAAATGCAAGCATCTTCATCGTTTCTGATGAAATCAAAAACTCTTTGCCTGTTTCATCCGGTGAAGATTCCAACTCCGCGATACTCACTTCATCTAATTGAAGTTCGTATACCTATCTAGTATTACACAGACCAGCAAAACTCTTGGTTGTATCTTGTATACACCTTTAATACACACATCTGTTAAGTAATGTATTTTGCCATCCTACTAGCATATCTTATAAAAGAAATATGTAGAGATTACTAGAAAAATCCACATAGACTATAAGCATCGTTTACGGAAGATCTAATCTTATCGTAATCAACTCTTTGAACTTTGTCGTAAACAACATTTCGACAAGTCGAGCTTCTTCAAGGATATTCCATCCAAGTCCATCAATTTTATAGATCTATTTACTTTCAAAAAGTATTCAGCTATCATGGATTTCATGGCGCATAGCCATTTTAACGGAGTCAGGGCCCATCATAACTTCTTTGTATGTAGTTGGTTTATCATTGTTCAAAATCAATCCTTTGTTCACAAATCATTTATTTGATCACAAAGTAAACCATACCTACAAGGTTCAATATGTATTTTGATCTCCATGACTATAACATTTTGTAGACATGGGAGCCATGATCATCGTGGCCGCTTCCGGAACCATTTCCGATGCTGCGCTACTATGATCATTATGCTCAGGTTCATAAACCTTATCAAGTTCTATTGTCCTCCCACTCAAATACTTCGCTAGAAAACAATTTCTTGGAAATAAACAAGTAACATTAACAAAAAAAATTGTCTTTTACTTCATAGTGGAAAGATTTCCCAATTTGTTTTCTGGGACAACAACAAAGACATTCATCCGGTTTTGGTTATAAACTTATTTACTTATACCAAAATTTAAGAAAGGACTATTAGGGTTTATACCCATGCCATAACTCGTATGGTGTCATTTCAACGGATCATGATGATGCTCTATTTAGTGTAAAAGCGATAGTCTCTAAAGCATAATCCACAAAAATATAATGGCATCATCTTATTTTATCTCATCATTGACCCAACAAGGTTGGATACATCTCTCGGATACTCCATCATCACTATGATACTCCAAGAAACGTGAGTTATAGAACAATTTCATTACTCTCTTAGATGTTCGCTAAAAACTCGTAATTCAAATATTTCCACCATGATCCAATCATAGATTATTTGACTTTTCTATTACGATGATTTTCACTTCATGCTGAAATTTATTTGAATCCATTCAAATGTTTTAAACTTCTTCCTTATCGAATAAATATATCCACATATATATACTCAATTCATTGTTGGAAGTTTTCATGAAGTAGAAGAATCTCCCGCACACAACTATGTCCAGTGAACCACATACATTATCATGCATGTTTCCACTAAGTTAGTTGCCCGTTCAACTCTTGGCCTATGAACGGTATTTTAGTCATTCTCTTTAGAAAATATTTGCAAGTGCCAAACGATTCAAAAATCAAATGACTCCAAAAATCCATCTGCATGGAGTTTCTTCATGCGTTCCTTTTTCTAACATGACCTAAATGGCGGTTCCACAAATAAGTGGAATTCAAATCATTTGCCTTATGGCATTTTAACGTCAGTGTTATGCATGTGTGTTTCACCATAAAGACTTATAATAACTTGTCCATCGTATATGGAATACTGTCAAAATTTGAACAACTCATTGTTTTCATTTGACTAGAACAAAACAACAATTATGAAGTTCTTTATTATAAATCTGAAGGGCTAGATAGAATGCCAACGACGGACATAATAACACTTTATTTTTGTTCCAGACGTGCATTCCTATCATATTCATTGTCAGTCACTTAGGCCATTGTATTCTTGTATTGCGTTGTTTGTATGACACTTCATACCAACCAATATGGTACAAATACCCAAGAATTTCATTGTGTGATCAAACAAGGAATACATTCATAACATGTATATCATCTATATACAACTGAGCTAGACATTCTAGTCTTTTCTTTCTTTCTGCCAATAAACTTTTTGTAGTTTCTCTTTAAGCTTTCCTCATTCTCAGAAAAACACTTCAACGTCAATGACTTCTAGGTTTGTTGGTCAAATACCAATAACCTTGAGGTTCTTTGAAGTTGATCATCATATGACAAGTGTTCTGGATTTCACTATTAGTAACCTTTTAATGTGGTGAACAATTTCACTCATAATTTTATCCATCAAATCATGACGACTTTCCGAGACCATGTCTGTACATTCTAGGCTCGTAAAGTTTAACCTTAGTATTCACATGTGCAAATCTGCACCCGTTGTATGCACACGTAGAATCTATAACACCCGATCATCACGTGATGCTTCAAACGACGAGTCTTAGCAACGGTGCATACTAAGGACGATCACTTCATGGATATGCGAATATCGTTAGTGCCCAACTAGTTGGAGGATTGGGACGCCTGGCATCTTCAACCTTCGTACATTCCCATAAAACTTATGAGTTTATGTAGTCTCACCAGATTATATTCTATCATCTTGCAATAAGGTCTTAGATATCACATATATCTCATACCTCGCTTATCTCTGAAAACTAAATTTCCAGCTCCTTACTTTTCAAACGGATTTGAACTTCAAGTTTCACGGAGACAAGATGATTTTAGGTACTAATTGAAACCATTGTTCTTTGAATCAGCAATGTGAGGTTTACTAAAAGTTTGCAATAGGACTTAATCATTTCTTGATTCTTTAACAATACGGTACCAGTCCGTAAAGTTACTTGTCAGACTTAACAGTATGTCTATCTCAATTACAAGAGTAGCACATGCTAGAAAACGGATGCCAATTCTACAAATTTAATTCAAAATACTATTCAGACTATGTTCATGATAATTAGTTCATGTTTTAATATAATTACTAATGAACTCCCACTTAATACAACATCCCTCATAGTTGTTAAGTGGCACACGAGATGATGTAGCTTCAATGGTGAACATCAACATGTTGATCATATCATCCATATGACTCGTGTTCAACCTTTCGGTTTCCGTTGTTCCGAGGCCATGTCTGTACATGCTAGGCTCGTCAAGCAAACCCAAGTATTTCCACGTGTGGAACATGGCTTACACCCCGTTGTATGTGAACGTAGAATCTATCACATCCGATCATCACGAGATACTTCAAAACGACAATGATAGCAACGGTGCATACGAGGGAGAACACTTTATTATCTTGATATTAATGTGAGGGATCATCTTATAATGCTACCGTCGCGATCTAAGCAAAATAAGATGCATAAAGGATTAACATCACATGCAATTCATAATGTGATATGATATGGCCCTTTAGTCTTTGCGCCTTTGATCTTCATCTCCAAAGCACGGACATGATATCCATCATCAACGGGCATGATCTCCATCATCGTCGGCGTAGCGTCAAGGTCCATGGCGCCGTCTTCATGGTTGTTCACCACATGTAGCAACTATTACAACTACTTTGAAATAACACTACTACATGAAATATAAAGAAAACCATAAGGCTCCTGCCGGTTGCCACACTACAATAATGATCATCTCATACATATTCATCATCACATCATGGCCATATCACATCAACAAACCCTGCAAAAACAAGTTAGACGCCTCTAATTTGGTTTGCATATTTTACGTGGTTTAGGGTTTTCGAGAAAGATCCAATCTACCTACGAACATGAACCACAACGGTGATACTAGTGTTGTCAATAGAAAGAGTAAATTGAATCTTCACTATGGTGAGAGAGACAGACACCCGCAAAGCCACTTATGCAATACAAGTTGCATGTCGAGCGTGGAGCAAGTCTCATGAACGCGGTCATGTAAAGTTAGCCCGGGCCGCTTCATCCCACAATCCCGCAAGATGCAAAGTACACGAACTAAAGACAACAAAAGCATCAACGCCACAAACCATTGTGTTCTACTCGTGCAACCAATCTATGCATAGACACGGATCTGATACCATTGATGGGATTCGTAGCATAGAAAACAAAAAATTTCCTACCGCAAAAACGAATAACAAGCCAAGATCTAATCTAGTAGATGGTAGCAACGAGAAGATCATGAGACTAACCCTTGAAGATTTCCAAAGCCTACGAGATTAGATCTCGTTGTGGATGTAGTCGATCACTTGCCGCTTGCAAAAGCGCGTAGAAGATCTTGCGGTGCCACCGATCGAGCACCTCCGTACTCGGTCACACGTACGGTGTTGATGACGACGTCCTTCTCCCCGTCCAGTGGGCAACGGATGTAGTAGATCCTCCTCGTAATCCCGGCAGCACGACGGCGTGGTGACGGTGGTGGTGGAGATCTCCGGCAGGGCTTCACCGTAAGCGCTGTGGGAGAAGATGGAGGAGGAGAGAGGCTAGGGTTTGGGAGAGAGGGGGTGGCTGGGGCGCCGGCCAGGGAGCCCCCTTTGGTGGTGCGGCCAAGAGTGGCTGCCCCCTCCCTCTCCTCCTCATTATATAGGTGGAATCCCTAAGGTTTTGCCCAAAGTCTTCGAATAAGACCCCAATTCAAAAACTGCCATATGGACGAAACCTAGAGGGACAGGGACTCTCCCTTCCCCCTTTGCTTGGCCGGCCAAGGAGGTGGAGTCCACCATGGACTCCACCCTCCCACTTGGTTGGCTGGTTAGGTTTGGTGGAGTCCAACCGGGACTCCACCTTCCATGGTGATTTCTTCCGGATGGTTCTAAAATATTCTAGCGCCTTCCATAAATGCACCGGATCATTTCCAAACTTGGAAAGTGACTTTCTATATATGAATCTTATTCTCCAGACCATTTCGGACCTCCTCGTGATGTCCTGGATCCCATCCGAGACTCCGAACAAACATTCGAACTCCATTCCATATTCCATATCTACATAAAACGACATCAAACCTTAAGTGTGTCACCCTACGGTTCGTGAACTATGTGGACATGGTTGAGACTTCTCTCCGACCAATAACCAATAGCGGGATCTGGAGATCCATAATGGCTCCCACATATTCAACGATAACTTAGTGATCGATTGAACCATTTACATACGATACCGATTCCCTTTGTCACGCGATACTTTACTTGTCCGAGGTTCGATCATCGGTATCTCCATACCTCGTTCAACCTCGTCTCCGACAAGTACTCTTTACTCGTACCATGGTATGTCATCTCTTATGAACCATTCATATGCTTGCAAGCTAATCAGACGACATTCCACCGAGAGGGCCCAGATTATATCTATCCGTCATCGGGATGGACAATATCCCACTCTTGATCCATATGCCTCAACTCATACTTTCCGAATACTTAATCCCACCTTTATAACCACCCATTTACGCAGTGGCGTTTGATGTAATCAAAGTACCATTCCAGCATAAGTGATTTACATGATCTCATGGTCGAAGGACTAGGTAACTATGTATCGAAAGCTAATAGCAAGTTGAACTTAATGACGTGATCTTATGCTACGCTTATTTGGGTGTGTGTCCATTATATCATTCATCTAATGACATAACCTTGTTATTAATAACATCCAATGTTCATGATCACGAAACCATGATCATCCATTAATCAACAAGCTAGTTATACAAGAGGCTTACTAGGGACTCCTTGTTGTTTACATAACACACATGTATCAATGTTTCGGTTAATACAATTATAGCATGGTACGCAAACATTTATCATAAACACAAAGATATATTATAATATCCATTTTATTATTGCCTCTTGGGCATATCTCCAACACTGACGGAGAAGATGTTGTTCATAACAAACGGCAGAGGTCACCCGAGGAAGATCGCAACAGAAACAACAATCAAAATAGGTGACGTTTTGGCCACTTCACAGATTATGACGGTCCTAGCCAAGTAGCGGTTGGCTTCCGAGGAAACAGTGGAGGAAATCATCGGGATGATTACCAAAGAAACAACGATCAGTCCAACGATCACAGAGATGCATCGTGTTCTAGCAGACAAAATAATCGGCCAAGGTTTCCAAGGCCATACAACTTGTCACCCGAAGATCTGCTGAATGGGCCGTGGCAGATGCACTTCTACCTCGACAATGATGGAAAGAGACAGTCAGACCATCTTAAGAAGGACTGCCGAACTTTCCAAGCTCTGCGGAAATATACGGAGAACGCAAACACGCAAGCAACAAGAAGGGGATATGTGCAGGGGCCAAGAAGTGAAGTTCACCTGCAACCACCACCCGCAATAACTCGTGCGAATCAACATCAGCTGCAACTTGCGGCACCTCCAGGCAACAATGACGACTTCATAGACACAATGGGGGTGGTGTCGATGATACAGAAGGGTAGACCTTCGAATAGAGCACATAAGCTAATTTCACGACAGGTGTACATGGCAGAAAAGTCGCCTCCACCAACCGTTGAGTACCTCAATTGGTCAGGACAACCAATAGGATTCACTCAAGAGGATCATCCACCTCAAGTTCCACGACCAGGGCAATCAGCTATGATCCTACCGGCGGTCATCGCGGGATTTGAAGTCTCCTGCATATTCATAGACGGAGGAAGCAGTCTAAATCTCATATACGCAGATGCGCTGCGGAGGATGAATATCTCTCTGGCAAACTTGACACCAACAGACACGCGTTTTCACGGCATCGCACCCGAGAAACCAAACTATCCTTTGGGTAAGATTGCACTGGACGTACAGTTTGGAACACGAGATAATTTCAGGAAGGAGAAGCCGGAGTTTGAAGTTATCGACTGGCCGTCAAAATAACATGCCCTCTTGGGCCGGCCCGCATATGCCAGATTTATGGTTGTGTCGCCTTATACATACCTGTTGTGGAGAATCCCTGGACTCGGGGCCCAATAACAGTGAAAGGAAGTTTTGCTTTGGCAGATAAATGCGACAAGGATTTCAACAAGCTTTATGAAAAATTCGGGATGCAGGCTGAGTACGAGGCATCCAAGCTCACCACCAACTACGATGTGTTACCTGACGGAGGTAGATCCTTGCAAGAGCAATCTTTCGAAACCTGCAAGAACTCTAAGGAAGTCTAGATCCACCCGACAAATCCTAAAAAGATGACGTCCATCGCTTCCAACTTGGACATCGCATAGGAAAGCACGCTCGTCGAGTTCCTCTGTGAGCGGTGGGAAATCTTCGCGTGGTGTCCAGTTGACATGCCAGGAGTACCCAGGGAACTTACCGAGCACCCCCTCAACTTAGGTCCAAGAGCTAGACCAATTCGACAACCTTTGCGGCGATTCTCTGAGCCAAACCGCAAAGCCATGCTGTCTGAGATCCGTCGACTCAAAGAAGCGGGTTTCATCAAGGAACTGCACACCGAGGACACGTGGGTCGCTAACCCAGTGCTAGTCCCGAAGAAAAACACTGAAGTCCTTCGCATGTGCGTCAATTTCACGTGTCTCAATAAAAATTGTCCAAAGGATCACTTTTCCCTCCCGAGGATCGACCAAATTATCGATTCCACGGCAGGTTGCGAACCCTTCCTTAACGCGTATTTTGGTTACAATCAGATCCGCTTGAAAGAAGAAGATGAAGTCAAAACAGCTTTCATAACCCCTTATGGCGTATTCTGCTACAGAACAATGCCTTTCGGGTTGATAAACGCGAGAGCCACGTATCAGAGGATGATGCAGAAGTGTCTCGCCACACAGATCGGAAAAAACGTCCAAGTATACATCGATGATGTGGTCTTAACAACAAAGCAAGGGTCATCCCTGATTGATGATCTTAAGGAAACCTTCGACAACCTTGACAAGTTTCGTCTCAAGTTGAACCCGACAAAGTGTTCCTTTGGTGTTCCTGCGGGAGAACTCCTCGGATACTTAGTGTCAGCCAGGGGAATCGAGGCCAATCCAGATAAAATACAGGTTATCTTGACGATGATAAAACCATCCAAGCTCAAAGAGATACATCAGCTGACTGGGCGAGTCGCAACTTTGAGTATATTTATCGCAAGGTTGGGAGAAAAGGCGTTGCCCTTTTACGCGCTCATCAAGCAAGGAGAAAAGTTTGAGTGGAACGAGGAGGCAGATAAAGCTTTTGAGCATCTGAAGCAGACTATTTCGACACCACCAGTACTGGTGGCACCGCGAGAAAAAGAACCTTTGTTGTTATATATTGCGACCACACCTCAGGTGGTTAGCACAGTCCTCGTAGTAGAACGCGAGTAAGAAGGGAAAATTCACGGGGTTCAGCGGCCAATACATTTCCTCCGTGAAGTCTTGTCACCATCCAAGCAGCGTTACCCGCATTATCAGAAGTTGGCATACGGAGTCTTTATGTCAGCACGGAAGCTAAGGCACTACTTTTCAGCACACCCGATAATAGTGGTCAACGAGGCGCCTCTCTCGAACATATTGAACAATCCGGAAGCCACGAGACGTCTCTCCCTATGGGGAATCGAGCTTTCCCCTCGGGACATCACATATGAAAAAACAAAGGCAATCAAGTCGCAAATTTTGCCGGACTTTGTTGCAGAGTGGATGGAACTCCAAAATACGGGACCCCCAGATTTATCGAGTACCTGCATATGAACTTTGACGGGTCCAAGAGATTGGAAGAAGCTGGAGAAGGCGTGGTACTTGTTTCACCGCAGGGGTGACAAGATGAAGTATATATTGCGGATGACCTTCCTCAATGCATCAAGCAATGAAGCAGAATATGAAGCCCTTATTCATGGGATGAAGATGGCAAAAGCGTGTGGCTCTACTCGCTTAAAAATCTTCGGTGACTCCCAGTTGGTGGCTCAATAGGTGATGAACAAGTGCGATGCAGTCAATGATAGGATGATAGCGTACAAGGAGGTGTACAATGAACTCGAGAAAAACTTCGATGGTTGTGAAGTTAATCACGTGAGCAGGCTTAGCAACGATGAAGCCGACATTTTGGCAAACATCGGTTCGCAGTGCCTGCCCATACCACCTGGAGTTTTTTGGGAGGAAATCAGTGAAAGATCAACCAAGGCAAAGAAGGCACCGAAGCAGCCAAAGAAAAAGGAGAAACCCAAGAAAGACTCGGGGGCTCCAGCAGCTCCAGAAACACATACATCGGATGATGAGGAAGAACCAGAAGAGGTCATGATGATTCAAGTTCCCTGGATGCAGGTATACTTGAAATATATCACGAAAAAATAAATACCCGAAGATCCAGTCGAAGCAAGGCGAGTTATTCGACGATCCAAGGCGTTTACCATGGTCAAGGGAGAACTATACAAACGAAGCATATTAGGTGTGTTGCAAAGGTGCGTTACACTCGAAGAAGGGCGAGTCATACTGAAGGATATACACGAAGGGATATGTGGCCACCACGCAAAGCAGTCGAGCAATAGCAGCCAAGGCTTTTCGAGCAGGATTCTACTGGCTGACAGTAATAGAGGATGCAAAGGAAATCGTGCACACCTGCGAAGCTTGCCAGAGATTCGCATCTAAGCCTCACAGAATTAATGCCAATACCCTTGGCATGGCCTTCCGCACAATGGGGATTAGACATGGTGGGAAAATTGCACAAGTCCTGGCCAGGACGACACTTATATTTGCTCGTGGCTGTCGACATATTCACCAAGTGAATTGAAGCAATACCAGTAACTTCCGCAGACGCAACATCAGCAGTAACTTCATCAAGGGGATAGTTTTTCGGTTCGGCGTCCCTAACAGCATAGTCACGAACAACGGCAGCAACTTCACTTCCAGAGAATTCAAGGACTATTATGAAGGTGTAGGAATCAAGTTGCAGTTTGCTTCGGTGGCGCACCCGCAACCAACGGTCAAGTCGAAAAAGCAAACGACCTCATCTGCAACGGCATCAAGAAACGTCTGTTGACACCACTTGAAAAAGCGCGACACACCTGGGTCGACGAGTGGCCCTATGTGTTGTGGAGCTTATGAACAACGCCGAACGCAACAACTCAAGAAACCCCGTTCTTTTTGGTCCATGGAGCTGAAGCAGTGCTCCCGATAGAAATATAATACAATTCTCCCAGAGTCGTGGAATATGAATAAGAAGAAGCTTCGCAGAAGGCACTGGAGGATGATGTTGACGCGATTGATGAAGCAAGAGATGTGGTGTTATCAATAGTAAGTGCATACCAGCGGAACCTCAAAAATTATCTCAGCCGACGTTTGCGGCCCAGATCATTTGAAGTCGGCGATCTAGTCCTTCAACTCAAGCAAGATGGACACGAGAAATTCGAATCTCCATGGTTGAGATCATATATTATTACTGAAGTTATTCCGGGAGGAGCCTATCGACTGAAGGACAAGAAGACGGGCAAGGACAAACCGAACCCGTGGAAAGTTGCGCAGCTGCGACGTTTTTATGCTTAGAAGTAAACCAATATAGTACCAACTATGTAAACATACATTGTATCTTAAGAGCTCACAAGTTTTCAGACGCACTCTTTTCCTTTCAGGGCAGCGAGTGGGGCTGAAAGGTTTTTAATGAGGCGGGCTTGCGATGCTGCAATATAGCATGGTTGAAATAAAAATAGTGATGACATATACTTCTCTCTTTACGGGCAACGCTCGGGGGCTTGAATCCGAAACACTTACAATATATTCGACTTCGGTACACTTATCAATATACACGCCCTGGTTACACAAAAATCTCGCGAAAAATAAACATAATCATGCCACTCGAGATACTCGGGGGCTCAAGGAAAGATCGTACACAACCAGAAGAACTTGCCTTGACTTCATAAATTTCTCGTAAGAAATTTACAATATATACGACATATATACATATACAACTCCGCGCCTTGGTCCAAACCTAAGGCATTGAGTAAAATGAAAAAACTCCTATATCAACATGTCTATGTTTTCTCTTGCAGCACGAACATTTTGTGTGGAATCATCGTATAGATATTTCTTAAAGAAAGCGGTGTCTACCTTAAGAAGCTCATCAATCATTTTTTCAGCAACAGGAGATACAATCGCATTATGCTTGTCAATGTTTACTCTCCTCTTCTACGCCTTGAGGTAAAAAGTGTCGATAACCTTGCCAAAATCCAACTTTGAGTGGTAGATCTTCAACCAGATCAAGGCCAATTTGGCACCAGCCACCATTTGAGCCTTCACGAAGTCGTGGATACTGCACACATCCTTAAATTTGCCCATGAGCTCGGTAAGATTGTCGGGCAGAGGGTTCCGAGGAAACATGGCATTATACACCATGGCTAAGGTACTGGTGCAGAGGTCAAGAAATTCTCGAACTTGGGAGGCTTGATCCTGAAATTGAACAATACGGCGAGTGCGATCTTCATCCGCCCAAAAATCAATGTCATTCGCCTTGGCAAGTCGAAGAAGGGCTTCAACTCACGGATTCACTCTTTGTTTTTCGGCGGCAGCATCCAGTAATGAACCAATGAGAAACATAAGGAAAAAGCAATGTATCATAAGGAGGGATACAGAAAAACAACAAGGAAACAGTGAGACGGAAGTAACATACCAGCCATATCTTGACTTGCATCAGTCATCAAGTCAAGCATATAACTCTCGCGTTGAGCAGATCGAGTGGCGTTAGCAGTCGCAGTTTCCTTCAACTCAAGAGCCTCCTGCGCCTGACGAAGGGCAGCTTGTTCCCGATCCGAGGATTTACAGATGGGATTCGTAGCATAGAAAACAAAAATTTTCCTACCGCAAGAACGAAACACAAGCCAAGATCTAATTTAGTAGACGGTAGCAACGAGAGGATGAAGAGACTAACCCTCGAAGATTCGCAAAGCTTAACGAGATTAGATCTCGGGGTGGATGTAGTCGATCACTTGCCGCTTGCAAAAGCGCGTAGAAGATCTTGACGGTGCCACAATCGGGCAGCACCTCCGTACTCGGTCACACGTACGGTGTTGATGAAGACGACGTCCTCCTCCCCGTTCCAGCGGGCAGCGGAAGTAGTAGATCCTCCTCGGAATCCCGGCAGCACGACGGCGTGGTGGCGGTGGTGGTGGAGAACTCCGGCAGGGCTTCGCCTATGCGCCGCGGGAGTTGTATGTGGAGGAGAGGCTAGGGTTTGGGGAGAGGGGCTTGGGCGCCGGCCTCAAGGGGGTGGTGGTGCGGCCAAGGTGGCCGGCCCCCTCCCCTATGCCCCTCATTATATAGGTGGAAGCCCCAAGAGTTGTAGTCCAAGTCTTCGAATAAGACCCCAACACCAAAACCTACCTTTGGTGGGAAACCTACTCAAGGGGGAGTCCTACTCAAGGTGGGACTCCCACCTTTCCTTGAGGTGGGGTGGCCGGCCACCTTAGGTGGAGCCCACCTGGGACTCCTCCCCTTAGGGTTGGCCGGCCAAGCTTGTGGAGTCCCTCCGGGACTCCACCTTCCATAGTGCCTTTCTTCCAAATTTTCTAGAACCTTCCATAAATGCACCGGATCATTTTCAAACTTATAAAATGACTTCCTATATATGAATCTTATTCTCCGGACCATTACGGAACTCCTCGTGATGTCCTGGATCACATCCGAGACTCAGAACAAAACTTCGAACTCCATTCCAAATTCCATATCTACTCAAACGACATCAAACCTTAAGTGTGTCACCCTACGGTTACGAACTATGCAGACATGGTTGAGACTTCTCTCCGACCAATAACCAATAGCGGGATCCTGAGATCCATAATGGCTCCCACATATTCAACGATGACTTAGTGATCGATTGAACCATTCACATACGATACCGATTCCCTTTGTCACGCGATATTTTACTTGTCCGAGGTTTGATCATCGGTATCACGATACCTTGTTCAACCTCGTCTCCTGACAAGTACTCTTTACTCGTACCGTGGTATGTGGTCTCTTATGAACCATTCATATGCTTGCAAGCTAATTAGACGACATTCCACCGAGAGGGCCCAGAGTATATCTATCCGTCATCGGGATGGACAAATCCCACTGTTGATCCATATGCCTCAACTCATACTTTCCGGATACCTAATCCCACCTTTATAACCACCCATTTACGCAGTGGCGTTTGATGTAATCAAAGTACCCTTCCGGTATAAGTGATTTACATGATCTCATGGTCGAAAGGACTAGGTAACTATGTATCGAAAGCTTATAGCAAATGAACTTAATGACGTGATCTTATGCTACGCTTAATTGGGTGTGTCCATTACATCATTCACATAATGACATAACCTTGTTATTAATAACATCCAATGTTCATGATCATGAAACGATGATCATCTATTAATCAACAAGCTAGTTATACAAGAGGCTTACTAGGGACTTCTTGTTGTTTACATAACACACATGTATCAATGTTTCGGTTAATACAATTATAGCATGGTATATAAACATTTATCATAAACACAAAGATATATAATAACCAATTTATTATTGCCTCTTGGGCATATCTCCAACAGTCTCCCACTTGCACTAGAGTCAATAATCTAGATTACATTGTAAGGTACCTAACACCCATGGCATTCTGGTGTTGGTCATGCTTTGCCCTAGGGAGAGCTTTAGTCAATGGATCTGCTACATTCAGATCAGTGTGTACTTTGCAAATCTTTACTTCTCCATCTTCGATGTACTCGCGAATCGAATGAAAACGCAGCTTGATATGCTTCAGCTTCTTGTGTGACCTTGGTTCTTGTGCATTGGCGATGGCACCCATGTTGTCACAATAAATGACTAGTGGGTCCAATGCACTAGGAACCACACCAAGCTCAACAATGAACCTCTTCATCCATACCGCTTCCGATGAAGCCTCCGAAGCCGCTATGTATTCCGATTCTGTTGAAGACTTCGCCACCGTGCACTGCTTGGAGCTGCACCAGCTTACCGCAGCACCATTCAATATAAACACGTACCCAGACTGAGACTTAGAGTCATCAGGATCAGTGTTCCAACTTGCATCGGCCGACGAAGTTGAAGTCGCGCCGTGGTTGCTGGTGTACCATGGCCGACGATTTTGGTCCCTCCGTGGTGCATGTCAAAACTTTTTTTTCTCGTTTTTGAGGCCACCTAGCCCGACGAAAGCGGCCAAAACGTGGCGTATGGTGGCCCGGGACGTGGTGCATCTCGAAATCTCGGGTTCGCCGGCCGAGTCAACGCAAATCCGCACCGCCGAGGGATGTAGGGCCCAGATGGCAGCCTCTCTGGCATTGTTTTTTTTCTACATCGCGCCATCTCGTTCAACGTTCTCCGATCGAGCCGTTTACGATGCAGGATCATGGGTCCCGCATGTCATCCTCTATGAACCAAAATTCTTTCTATTCTTGGATTTTTTTGACCCCCTGATTTCTGGCTACTTCCTTTTTCTTTTGATCCCTTGCCGCCTTGGAAACGTTGAGACCGCTGCTGCTAAATGGGACCCGCATGTCATCCTCTATGTGCAATCAACTTTCTTTTCTTGGAGTTTTTTTGGCACCTCAAATTTGGTCACTTGCCTTTTTCTTTCGATCCCCTGCCGCCTCTCAAACGGTGATACCGCTGCTGCTAATGGGACCCGCATGTCATCCTCTATGTACTATAAAACTTTCTTTTCATGGATTATTTTTGGCACCTCAAATTTGGTCACTTGCCTTTTTCTTTCGATCCCCTGCCGCCTCTCAAACGGTGATACCGCTGCTGCTAACTGGGACCCATGTCATCCTCTATGTACTATAAAACTTTCTTTTCCTGGATTATTTTTGGCACCTCAAATTTGGTCACTTGCCTTTTCTTTCGATCTGCCGCCTCTCAAACGGTGATACCGCTGCTGATGGGACCCGCATGTCATCCTCTATGTACTATAAAACTTTCTTTTCTTCAATTATTTTTGGCACCTCATATTTGGTCACTTACCTTTTCTTTCGATCCCCTGCCGCCTCTCAAACGGTGATACCGCTGCTGCTAAATGGGACCCGCATGTCATCCTCTATGTACTATAAAACTTTCTTTTCTTCGATTTTTTTGGCACCTCATATTTGGTCACTTGACTTTTTCTTTCGATCTGCTGCCTCTCAAACGGTGATACCGCTGCTGCTAAATGGGACCCGCATGTCATCCTCTATGTACTATAAAACTTTCTTTTCTTGGATTTTTTTGGCACCTCATATTGGTCACTTGACTTTTTCTCGATCCCTGCTGCCTCTCAAACGTGATACCGCTGCTAAATGGGACCCGCATGTCATCCACTATGTACTATAAAACTTTCTTTTCTTGGATTTTTTGGCACCTCATATTTGGTAACTTGACTTTTTCTTTCGATCCCCTGCTGCCTCTCAAACAGTGATACCGCTGCTGCTAAATGGGACCCGCATGTCATCCTCTATGTACTATAAAACTTTCTTTTCTTGAATTATTTTTGGCTCCTCATATTTTTTCACTTGCCTTTTTCTTTCGATCCCCTGCCGCCTCTCAAACGGTGATACCGCTGCTGCTAAATGGGACCCGCATGTCATCCTCTATGTACTATAAAACTTTCTTTTCTTGAATTATTTTTGGCTCTGATATTTTTTCACTTGCCTTTTTCTTTCGATCTCATGCCACGTTTGAAACGTTGAGGAACCTGCTGGCTCATGGGACCCGCATGTCATCCTCTATGTACTATAAAAGTTCTTTTTCTTGGTTTTTTTCACCATCTGATTTTTGGCAATTTCTTTTTTTCTTTTGATCCCCTGCCACCTCTCAAACGCTGATACCGCTGCTGCTAAATGGGACCCGCATGTCATCCTCTATGTACTATAAAACTTTATTTTCTTGAATTATTTTTGGCTCCTCATATTTGGGCACTTGCCTTTTTCTTTCGATCTCATGCCACGTTTGAAACGTTGAGGAACCTGCTGGCTCATGGGACCCGCATGTCATCCTCTATGTGCTATAAAAGTTTCCTTTGTTGGATTTTTTCACCCTCTGATTTTTGGCTTGCCTTTTTCTTTTGATCCCCTGCCCCCTTTGACACGTTGAGTAAGCTGTTGGCTCAAGGGACCCATGTCATCCTCTATGTCCATCAACTTTCCTTTCTTGGATTTTTTTCACCCCTAATTACTAGCTACTTTCTTTTCTTTTGATCTCAAGCCGCATTACAAACATTGAGACCGCCTGCAAAATGGGACCCACATGTCATCCTCTATGTACAATAAAGTTTCTTTTCTTGGATTATCTTTTGTTCCTGATATTTTGTCACTTGCCTTTTTCTTTCGATCTCATGCCGCCTTTGAAACGTTGAGTAAGCTGCTGGCTCATGGGTCCCGCATGTCATCCTCTACGAACAATAAAAGTTTCCTTTCTTGGAGTTATTTTTGACCCCTAATTTCTGGCTATTTGCCTTTTTCTTTGGATCTCCTGCCCCTTTGAAACGATGAGGACGCTGTTGGCAGGTCGGTCCCACAAGTCATCCTCTATGAACAATAAAAGTTTCCTTTGATGGATTTTTTTGAACCCCTAATTAATTTCTGGATATTTCCTTCTTTTTTCTTTGATCCCCTGCCGCCTTGGAATCGTTGAGGATGCTGCTGCCTCATGGGTCCCGCATGTCATCCTCTCAGAACGGTAAATGTTTCTTTTCTTGGATATTGTTTACCAAATGATTTTTGGCTTATTTTTCTTTCGATATCCTGCCGCCTTTAAAACGTTGAGGACGCTGCTGGCTCACGGGTCCCACATGTCAGCCTCTATGAACAATAAGCGCTGAGGACGCTGCTGCCTCATGGGTCCCGCATGTCATCCTCTCAGAACGAAAATGTTTCTTTTCTTGGATTTTTTACCAACAGATTTTTGGTTTATTTTTTCTTTCCATCCCCTGCCGCCTTTAAAACGACGCTGCTGGCTCATGGGTCCACGATGTCAGCCTCCCCGTACAAGAAACATGTGATATCTTGATTATTTTGCAGACAATAAACGTGTATTGCGCTCGAGCTATTGCAAACGGATAAATTAAATCTTTATTTTTACAACATATATCTTGAATCTCCTTGTTTTTTGTTTTGGCGAAGCATAGGACTTTCCGTTTTTTTTTTGAGAAAAATCCGAACTATCATGTTCTGGAGTGGGCTGAAATTGTACGTGTCAAAAGGCCCAGAAGGATAGTTCGAAGGCCCAGATGTCCAGATGCAGCCCAATTGAAATCTTTCTTTTCTTGGATTTTTTTCACCTGATTTCTGGCTACTTCATTTTTCTTTTGGTCCTGTGCCGCCTTTTGGAAACGTTCAGACCGCTGCTGCAAAATGGGACCCGCATGTCATCCTCTATGTACAATAAAGTTTCTTTTCTTGGATTATTTTTGGCTCCTGATATTTGGTCACTTGCCTTTTTCTTTCGATCTCATGCCACGTTTGAAACGTTGAGGAACCTGCTGGCTCATGGGACCCGCATGTCATCCTCTATGTACAATAAAAGTTTGATTTCTTGGATTTTTTTTTCACCCTCTGATTTTTGGCTATTTCCTTTTTCTTTTGATCCCCTGCCGCCTTTGAAACGTTGAGTAAGCTGCTGGCTCATAGGTCCCACATGTCAGCCTGTATGAACGATAAAGCTTTCCTTTCTTGGAGTTTTTTTGACCCCCTAATTTCTGGCTACTTTCTTTTTCTTTTGATCTCAAGCCGCAATTGAAACGTTGGGACCGCTGCTGCAAAATGGGACCCGCACGTCATCCTCTATGTACAATCAAGTTTCTTTTCTTGGATTATTTTTGGCTCCTGATATTTGGTCACTTGCCTTTTTCTTTCGATCCCATGCCACGTTTGAAACGTTGAGGAACCTGCTGGCTCATGGGACCCGCATGTCATCCTCTATGTACTACAAAAGTTTATTTTCTAGGGTTTTTTCACTCTCTGATTTTTGGCTATTTCCTTTTTCTTTTGATCCCCTGCCGGCTTGGAAACGTTGAGTAAGCTGCTAACTCGTGGGTCCCGCATGTCATCCTCTATGTACAATCAACTTTCTTTTCTTCGAGTTTTTTTTATCCCCTAATTTCTGGCTACTTTCTTTTTCTTTTGATCTCAAGCCGCATTTGAAAAGTTGGGACCTCTGCTGCAAAATGGGACAGCATGTCATCCTCTATGTACAATAAAAGTTTCTTTTCTTCGATTATTTTTCACCCTCTGATTTTTGGTCACTTGCCTTTTTCTTTCGATCTCATGCCGCCTTTGAAAATGTTGCGGAACCTGCTGGCTCATGGGACCCGCATGTCATCCTCTATGTACTATAAAAGTTTCTTTTCTTGGATTTTTTTCACCCTCTGATCTTTAGCTATTTCCATTTTCTTTTGATCCCCTGCCGCCTTGGAAACGTTGAGTAAGCTGCTGACTGATGGGACCCGCATGTCATCCTCTATGTACAATCAAGTCTCTTTTCTTGGATTTTTTTCCCTCTTATTTTTGGTCACTTGCCTTTTTCTTTCGATCTCATGCAGCCTCTGAAACGTTGAGGAAGCTGCTGGCTCATGGGACCCACATGTCATCCTCTATACTATAAAAGTTTCTTTTCTTGGATTTTTTTCACCCTCTTATTTTTGGCTATTTCCTTTTTTCTTTTGATCCCCTGCCGCCTTGGAAACATTGATTAAGCTGCTGACACATGGGGCCCGCATGTCATCCTCTATGTACAATCAACTTGCAAGATCTTGGAGCGAAAGAGCTTGTATAAGTGGGACCCATATGTCATCCTCTATGTACAATAAAAGTTACTTTTCTTGGATTATTTTTTGCTCCTGATATTTGGTCAGTTTCCTTTTTCTTTTGATCTCATGCCGCCTCTGAAACGTTGAGTAAGGTGCTGGCTCATGGGACCCGCATGTCATCCTCTATGTACAATAAAGTTTCTTTTCTTAGATTTTTTTACCCCCTGATTTTTGCTAACTTGCCTTTTTCTTTTCGATCATATGCCGCCTTTGAAATTGAGGTCGCCGCTGGCTCATGGGTCCCACATGTCAGCCTCTATGGACAACAAACCTTTCCTTTGTTGGATTTATTTTTTACCCCTAATTTCTGGCTATTTGCCTTTTTTTTACACACTGGGACTGTACAATAAAGTTTCATTTCTTAGATTTTTTTTACCCACTGATTTTTGCTAACTTGCCTTTTTCTTTTCGATCATATGCCGCCTTTGAAATTGAGGTCGCCGCTGGCTCATGGGTCCCACATGTCAGCCTCTATGAACAATAAACCTTTCCTTTGTTGGATTTATTTTTTACCCCTAATTTCTGGCTATTTGCCTTTTTCTTTTGATCCCCTGCGGCCTTTGAAACGATGAGGACGCTGCTGGCAGGTCGGTCCCACATGTCATCCTCTATTAAGAATAAAAGTTTCCTTTTTGGATTTATTTTTTACCCCTAATTTCTGGCTATTTGCCTTTTTCTTCTGATCCCTGCCGACTTCGAAATGATGAGGATGCAGCTGGCAGATCGGTCCCACATGTCAGCCTCTATGAACTATAAATGTTTCCTTTGTAGGATTTATTTTTTACCCCTATTTTCGGGCTACTTGCCTTTTTCTTTGAAACGTTGAGGACGCTACTGTCTCATGGGTCCCACATGGCATCCTCTCTGAACGATAAACCTTCATTTCTTGTTAACGACAGGTTTATCAGTATTATTTTCGCAGACTAATACAAGCTCTTTCGCTCCAAGATCTTGCAAGTTAATAGAATAAATCATGGAATTATTAGGATATGTTTTAAATTTCAAATCCACTTTATGAATTTTTGAAAATACCGTGATCTATGTGGGTATGGAGCGATCAAGGATTTTCATATTGGCCATGAGCAGTTTCAAAAATTGCAACCCAATAATTCAAAATAAATACAAACAACTTTTATGTAGAATCTCCGTGTTTTTGTTTTTTGCCAATCATAGGATCTGTGGTTCTTTAGAAAAGGGCCAACATTGCATGAGCAGAAAGGCCCATTTGTAGTTATTGGGCTTCGACAGCCGGAGCAAGTAGGCCTATAGCAAATACCTTGTAGATGGCCGTTGGAACCCAAAAGTATTTGTTGCCTAGACTTAGATGCCAAACTCAGCCTTATTGACATGAACCTTGCTATGCACACGACAATTTCAGTCCGATCCGTGTACGAAACACAAGATCCAACCCTTCGTGTGAGGAAGCAGGTGGCAGCACACCTCCAGATGCTCAATCGTACATACGCATATCATATAGGAGTTGTCGTATGTACATCAGTTCCGTATTGACATGTTTTTTTCTTTGGTTCACATGTGGGGTCCGCACAGTCACCTAGGTCGCACATCTACTTCCTTGCTCGTAGTTGATGCATGTTCGGTTTGGGGATGGGGTGGAACCGAACACACCCCCGTGCCAGTGGATGTACTTTACCCTTTAGCGGCGAAAAAAATAGGAATGGTCCTCTCATGACTATGATCAACAAGAGGTGGCTATATTATAAAGGACGTACACACATTGTAATTATAGTGCTGAACGGCGAGGGATACTTTTTCCCTACATGGGTGGCAGCATAGTCTACGGATTGCAGCACCACCCACACCATAGGCGATTTATGATTCATCGTTCCGATATGTATTTCGCCTAGTTTTTTTTCTTTACATTGTTGGTTACAGACTCTTTGAACAGCTGTGTGCATCCTGGTTATGCAGAGGCTGGATGTAATTGCTTTCCAAAAGTAATAAAGCATCCTTTATCGAAAAAATTATAGTGCTGAAATAAAGTCAATCCTAAAACAGCCATGCATGGGTTATAATATGAAGGCAACACGAAATACAAAAGCAGGGCAGTGTTCAAATAAACTGATTCAAACTAGTACATACTAAAAACAGTGTACTACTTCTCAACACTTCAAGCATAATAAAAAAGTGTCACTGTTTTTTTAAAGGTAACACCGAACGGGCAATGTTTAAAGCAGGCTTAAACCACATAGCCGCTTGTCGGACACTATCCCAACCATCCTTGGGAAGGCTGATAACTCCCACAGTCTCACCTTCATCTGGCTGGAGGTTGCAGCGCAAAATTTTAGGGTATTGATTATAACGAATATTCCGGTATGCTGTGTAGACGCAGTTTTTCCTCATGAATGGAACCAATGTGCCATCAGGAGCTTTGGATTCACGCTTCTTCAGGTTGGCAATGATTGGGTAATTGAGTCCGAGGAACAGAGAGTGGTCGCTGAGGCTGTTAACCTGCCTCCAAAGAAAGTCCCCTGCACGTGCAGTAGATAAGGGATCCAGCTCAAAGACGTAGGTGGCAACAGGAGGATACTGCCGTAGCTGAAGCCCATTAGCAGCATAGGGAATGTCAGGAGGTACTTCAGCATTGGCAATCCCAATCTTGTTTACTGTAAGGATGATCATCAATCGCTTGCCATCAGCAGATGGAGCGAGGAACCATGCGTACTGCTGATCATCCACCACCGGTGGCGGGATTACAAACGGGAGCATCAGGTTTTCTGCAATATTAGAAATGGAGACGAATAGGGTGTTACTGGCAACCATATTCAAACAGCAGCATTGTTCATCGTTCATGCTCACAGTATAAATACGACTATGTAAGCTAAGGACATTGGTCATTCATGTGTTCAAATCAAGTGTCCAATATATCAGTTATACTGCATCCATCCCACGAAACTAGTCTAAACTTCGCCAAAACTAGACACTAGTTAGTGTATACACAGTTATATACTACCTCTGTCCCACCGAAAGTGTCTGAGATTTGTCCAAATTCAGATGTATCTAGACAGTGAAAGCATATAGATACATTCAAATTTTGACAAATATATATCATCTTAAGTTTAAGTCCTGTGCTGTAGTTAATTCCCTTTGTCTTAAGTGATCTATTAGAGAGCTTCCCTGTGACCACCCGAAGGGTAAGAAATGTTTAACTGTATAAGTGGATTGCCTAGACCTTTCCATCAGTTCGGACTTTTGGTTGCGTTGGCTAGTCCATGAAGCTTGACATGGTGTCAGAGCCAGGGTCTCGAGTTCGAGTCCTGGCTTTCGCAATTTATCCTAAAATTGTTGTTGCCCCCTCGGAGTCCACTTATATGCCTCTTGAGCTATACCTCTGAGTCTTTCCACATGTTGACTTGTCTCCCATCACATGTGACGGGGGGTGTTGAATTGTATAAGTGGATTGCCGCCCTTGCGATCAGTTCGGACTTTTGGTTGTGTTGGTAGTGCATGAAGCTTGACAAGAAAGAAATGCTCTTTATAGCTAACCCCAAGTCTGGTAACATTTGCAAAATAGGTATCAGATGCAGCTATCCATTCAGTAGAAGAATTTGCATTTTAGAGTTGAAGGTTCATAATCTCTTCTCTACTATTGATAGTAAAGGGTACACATGGTATTTGTTTACCTCATTTTCGCGTTCTAAAAAAGGTACGCTATATGGTTGTGCTAAGTTAAACTGATTTAAGTCTGTTCAAGTTTATCGAAAATTATACTACCAACATCTAAAACATCAATATAGGTTCATATATTACAAAAGATATTTAGATTTTCTTTTCTCGAACACATGCCTAGTCGTGCATCATTATATATTAGAGCATACAGGGTTGTAGCAAGGCTACGAAAAACTGAGAAAGCAAAAAGAAAGAACTATACAGGGGACTAGAGGCAGCTAACTTTGTTAGGCCTGCAGGTGCTAAATCTTATATATATATGAGGTTGTAGATATTAATCGTAAACTTACTCAAACTTAAATATCACTGAATTAGGAAAAAGATAACCTGAGTTATTTTGAATGAGGGGACGTCACAATCACTAATGAAAGATAATTGTGGGAAACTGAAATCTATTCAAGAAAATGGGAGAAAAAATGTATCAAAAACAAAATTAATTATACCATTCTGCAGATTGTTCACCGATATAAACAAAGAACTGTTTGATCTGCATGTAGGTACATCCAATCAAGGCTTTTTCCCCGATCTCTAGAAAATATAAGCTACGCATGTAATTACAAACGATTTTCTTCTATTTTTCTGTTTCTACGTTAACATTTGAGATACTTGTTAATTACATCCATATTCTGCAGTTGCATAGAGTTACTAATTCAGGAATGCATTCACATACGGAGTATACTATGTTTGCTGATGACTGACTAGTACTAATTCATTGCAAGCAACGGTTCATTCATATTCAGATAAAGGATGTGATCGTTGATGACGGGAAAATGGCGGCGACAAAAGTAACTAATGTACGCGTCCACGTCATAGAGACAGATAGTAATTTAAATGCGTAAAGCATAAGATAAATAAAAGATATCAAACATTGCAGGTACTTTATTTCCAGAACTTTCACATTTACATAAAAGAACTGTTAATTACATCTCCGGAGAGAAAACCCCTGATTAAGAATTCCAACATTACAAAGGATTACATCCTATTACTATTACAAATTAACTAAAGACTAAGTCCTCCTCGCTGTTGTCGACGCCGGCGCTTCGGGGGAGTCTTCTGAGTCTTCTTTAAATTATCGTATGATTTCATAGCATATGTCATGTTTTGCACTTGCACTAGTATTAGAAGTACAGGCAATATATATGCATCTGATACTAATTCATTGGTCGGCATATTAACCATGAAGTATGTTGCCCAATTAATTATGAAGTTGTTTCATGATGATAGACCGACTATGAAGAGCATTCAAAATGGTGCATGCAATTTTGACATAGATCATACACCAGACCATCTATACGAGCATGTAGCAGCAGATACGTATAGTTGATTCCTATTTCTTTAATACTAGCGGATGTAGTGCTCACTCATATTGCACAGGAATTCGCCTAGTTTAGTTTCTAACATATTCCAGTATTAGCAATGCATTACTTTAATTTAGATCTTGCATACGTGTTGATGCATACGCAGGTAGATACCATTTGGGGCATTTATACTAGCATATATATGCAGGCTTTCATATTTGAATTTTAGAGCATGGAAGCTCACATGAGAAGTTATTTTACATCGCATCAGAAACTAGATCCGTCTATTTTGGAGACTCGTCTAGCCAGACTTTGGTGTACATATTTAAATTGTACCATGATTTAGTATTTCGTGGTCTGATAATTAAACCAAACAACTATTGGATAATATATGGCGCATGCTATATCTTTTAACATGCAACAGGTTCGATTTCTACTCAACTTCATTTTATATTACTAGTATGATGACTAATACAAAATGCAAGTTTGTTTGGGTAGGCATGATTTTACCCTATGTGTCTTAGATAGGTATGCCAAGAATTTGATTAACTTTGGCTTCACTTGTATTATTACTAACATAGCATAGCTTGTAGTATGACCAAACAAGAGTATATGTTGATTTATGTGCATGCTGAACTTATATTGGATATGTGCATGTAAAATGATGGTGAGATATGATTTCTTCACCTCTGCTAATGCACTAGTTTTGTATGAGCGACTAGTGTTTCTAGATGGATGGATTTAATTAAGTTTCACTTCACTTATATTATTACTAGCGCCGTGTAGCAATATGCTCACGTGTAGTATAACCGAGTGAAGTATGGTTATTTCTTCTTATTTGTATCATCACTAACATGGCATATCATGTAGTGTGACCAAACAAGAGTATATGTTGATTTATGAGCACGCTGACTTCTCATTGAGTATATGCATGCAACTTGATGGTGCAATATGATTTTAACACCTATGATAAATCACTAGTTTTGTATGAGAGGCTAGTGTTTCTATATGAACATATTTTATCATATGTCACTTCACTTGTATTATTACTAGCGCCGTGTAGCAATATGCCCACGTGTAGTATAACCGAGTGAAGTATGGTTATTTCTTCTTATTTGTATCATCACTAACATGGCATATCATGTAGTGTGACCGAACAAGAATATAAGTCGATCTATTTTCCGTGGGCATGATGAAATTATCAGTCTAGCTATATGAGACTAAAGCAAATGTCATGCATGAATAATTTCATTTGGAACAGGTGCACTATTTCGTATTTAGCGCAAATGAATATAAGATCATTATATGTTTGGCTCGACTAATGCATGCATCCACATGAAACGCCTGCCTAGTCTAATGTGAATAGTACAGCATGCATCAAGTTTCATTGTACTTAGGTAGACCCTATACTGATCAGTGTTGCTAGCTAGGTGGATCGACGCAAATATCATTTGGCTTACTACACTTGTATCATTACTAGTAAGGTGCAGCACTAGGCTCACGTGTAGTATGACCAGAGTGTAGTTTCTACTTTCTTGTATTAGCACTAGTGTGTCATAGAATATATACAGCTAGTGTAACCAAGCAAGAGGTGGGTGAACATTGGCCATTCAGTTTAATTATATAGAGTTAAACATATGTATGTATGAACTCAAGGCGCATGCAGAATCAAGAGTTCAAATAACTTTGTTTTAAATATTTAATAACGTGAGTTATCATGGGTAACAACTGCACCTTGATTTGTGTCAGCACAAGACAAAAAGTCACCATGCGACCAAACCAAGGAGAACTATCAACCCAGCTGTGACTAACAAGAACTAATATGAGCGATCAAATTTGGCAGCACTTTATTTTTCTTAATTCTACAATTGATCTGTATCAGCATGGATTATAATTATCATGTGACCAAAACAAGATGAATTTTATTAGGTGTACCTTACCTGTATCATCATAGAATCGAAGATCACTATGTGACCAGATTAAGGATTTGGTTAAATATCCTGATTTGTATCATCATGGGGATTTCACCATGAGACCAAAACGAGGGGCAGATTAATTTGAGCAGCCTAAAGAATCTACGGCATGCAAGCAAGCATCAGCAATATGGAGCCAGAAGTATATTCGCTTCCTTCTCTAGAGCAATACGTAGAGCCAGTGCATCCTTTTCTCACCTTATCGTTGGAGACGAATGGAAAATGCAGCAGCGACGTCCGGACTGGTGCTGTCCTACGGCAACTAGACAACAACACTTATGGTAGGGTGTATGTCGAGTGGCCGGAGGCGAGCGACGCAGCAACGTATGGCGGAAGCGGCCGGCGACGTATGGGGTCGACGGCAGTGTATATGTATGTGGGCGCTGGGCGAGCTATGGTAGGCAAGCACAAGCGCAGGTGATTGTGATTTGCGATTCGTGATTTTCTGATTAGCTTTAGCGATGAGCGGGGAAGGTTCTTATATAGACGATCGGCTGAGCGATGCCGGCCGGAAGGAAATCGTGGGATCGTGCCCACGTTCTCTCGATCGTGCAGGTCCAGGAATCTTGGCGGCGCGGGCATCGTGTTGACCGAGCGTATATGCTTCATGCGGCCAGCTCTCCCTTCGTGCTCTCTAATGGGCTTTAGAAGTTTAATTAGCCTGGCCTAATAGGTAGGGTGAGCTGCTGCAAAGCCTGTAGCTAGCGATGTATGTATTGTTTATGGACATGGGCTGATTAGTTAGGCAACGATGCCGCTGAATCCATGCAGCACGTGATTAAGGGCTGGGTCTTAGTATCTGTATGATATGAATTGGCTAGCTAGCTAGTATACACATATGAATTAGCTAACATGCAGCCACCCCTAATTTTGTATATGGATTATAAAATTTATTTTCTTTGGTGTATAATTTGTCATTTATTTTAGTTCGGCACGACCATATTTTATAAGGTTGTCGGGGCAAAGACGGCCGCTACATCGTGATCGAACGTATCAAAATTTAGTGCCGAACGCGACGTCATGCATTTAGGTCGCTGTTGGACCGATGCTATCGCTGTCGAAATATATGTAGATGAATTTCTATATTAATCGGAACGCTTATTTTAAAATTTATATTATTTAATTTACTACGTTTCATACTCATCGACATTTTAGTTTGAAACAAAATCGATGTCAACAATCGTTAAGTCATATACTTATGAAAGTCCTTATGCATCTCTCTGATGCAGATGGCGGGGGTCTCCCGTCCTCCTTTTGGAGGCAAAATCAATTAGTTATATATGAAACAATGGGTGTAAAAGGTTATCAAAAAGGGTGCCTTCATAGTGCCACGTTATCTTTTGAGATACTGGTTAATTACACCCATATTCTGCAGTGGCGTAGAGTTACTAATTCAGGAATGCAATCACATACTGAGCATACTATGTTTGTTGGTGACTAATTAGTACTACTAATTCATTGCAAGCAACGGTTCATTCATATTCAGCAAAAGGGGGTGTGATCATTAAGTCATATAAGAAAGGTAAAATATAAACAAGGTAGTTCATGAATAACTTCATTGGTTAAGGCAGTGTATCATGCAATGCAACATAAGGACTGAAAAAATACCATTTGCGGTGTCCCAGAAGTACGTGGAGCCGTCAGTTTCGTCCACCGCAAAAACGTGGCCACGGAGTTCAATGGCATCACAGTAATTTGGATAATCAGGTGCAGGTGTAAGGGCCTCCAGCATTCTCCAGTCGCCACCCCCTTCAAGGTAGAAAATCGTTTTGTCGAACAAGGCGATGAGCTTGTAATCTGCGTACCTCCCACCTTTTGTGGGCACTTGGCAGATTACAATCTTCAACAAATCAATTGCTGGACCCCAGTTAAAAGAGTATGCAGGTTGATATGAAAAACTACTATGATCGATCTTCGAATCAGGTAGGGATGGAAGGGGGATATGTCGCTCGGTGTAGACGTTCACGAGGCACCACTCATGATGATCGGCGGCGGCGATCCAGTCACCGTTCGCGCCAAGCCATTTTCTGTCGTGCATGAACGGCAGGGCGACAGAACGGCGAGGATGGTCGAGGGGCACCAGGTCGTACACGGTATCATGCAGACGAGATGTTCTCGCCACGTCCCAGTGTTCATCGAACCAATAAGCAGGCGGAGGCATCAGCAGGCAGGGTTCATCCCAATGGTGCATCTTACCTTCATCCTTGCTGATCATGTCGTAGAGCTCCCTGGAACATGCAGCAAGTCGGACGGTGTAGGTAACGTCCAGATGCGCAGCGATGAGGTTGATGTTGTCGCCGGTGAGAGCCTCCAAGTGGCCGTCCCCGCCGCCCCGGCAAAGCCTAGAATAATCCATCACGTGAAGATGGATTTAGGTGGATGGCGGATGCAACTGCGCTTGGGGTTTTCGGAGGAGAGGGCGAGCGCTATGGAAGGAACGATGCGGCGCGCGGCCGGCCGGGGTAAGGAGAGAAAGGTATACGGAGTAGTACTAGTGATGCGGCGTGGTGGGGATCGAGATCCTGCGCGTGCGCGTGATTCTGGGAGGGTGAAGAAGAGTTTTTTTTTTGTAACGGGGTGAAGAAGAAGATGATAGACATGCAAGGGGCAAAAACTAGGTAGTACTCTAGGCTGCTGCTGCGACTGGGCGCCGATTTGACTGTTGGTAGACTAGCACGCCACCCATCTATAAATTTGCGACGACGTTTGGTGCAGTGATGTCTCGTCACATCAGGTTGACCAGAGAGGGCTTTTTTTTACAGTTTCCATTTCGATATATTTTTCGCCAATAATCGTAGTTCTCTACATGCCAGAGACACGTACCTTAACACGTGGGCAGCATGCAACCGCGCGAGCACCAAAATGGAATGAGAAATGTTTTAGAGCAGAACTTCATTTTCAATGCCTTTCCTAGCTTGGTTTGGAAACCGGACAGAGCTTCAGTGACTTGATGCTTCCAAGATACATTGTGACTGTGTCCCACCATCTACCATCCATTTGAGATCCAACGTTCCAAACTATCTCTTATTTCGAAGCTAAAAAAGAAAAACTATTCAGAAAATTTTGAAAAAAAATCCAGTAATATGTAGATTCCTTGTTTTAAAATCTATGAATATTTCATCCCATTCGGATGACTAGCTTGTGATTAAATAGATTCTTACGTACTCGAGCACTAGTTTAAACTAAATATATATTTGCTCACAAACCTATGATTCAAATCGAATGAAACTTCACCAAAATATAAATCGAAATATGCATGATTTACTGGAAGTTTTTCAAAATTTTCATGGTCCATGGGGTCCTCCAAAGTGCAAGCTTTTTTTTTCTTGGTTGGTACTTCAAAACCGAGTTTGGATGGTGGCAAGACTTGCACAAAGAGGATGTCAAAATTTTGGCCTTTGTGAACTTTGCAATCAACATCAAGTGTCGGACTCTCGAGAAAAAAATATGAGTTGGCGCCCACCTTTCTTTCAACCGTTGGTTCTCAATCCGAGGGTGGTCCAACTAGCTAACAAAATTGGCTTGGTATTCATGGTCTTGAACCAACGATTTGGAATGGCTTTCAATCGGTATGAGAGGTGATGTATGGAGGAGATTCATACGAGAGGGCAATAAAGAAATGTTTTGTCATCCTCGCAAAGCTAGTCTATTTGGAAAGAAATGAATAATTGGTTTTTCGCAACATTGCATGATACTAATTCATGATACTATGCATTGAAGGTGTTGTATCATAGACTAGTATACTTCCCATTGTGACTAGTCTAAGTGCTTTTGCACCATGAACACTAGCTATGCACAGACCTCAAAAAACACTTCTCCATCATTCTACTATTCACACTTTCTTTTTCTAATAGAACTATGTACCATTGTTTTTAATATAATCTTGTGTCGAGAGTATATATTTCTAAAATAGTCATTTATGTTTCGCATAAGCTCAAAGAGGGGTACTTACTTATGAGAGATATCTTTCAACTAATACGTTGTAGGAGTACTTTAATTATGTGAGCTATAGTGTGAAATGCTTACTAGAACGAGTACAAAAGGTGTTTGATAACATTACAGGCCACACGCCCAGTGTAGCGTGCATTGTAGGAGCATTACATCAATTTAACAACTACGGAGGAGTAGCCTAGGTAGAGATAACATGCAAAGGAAATAGTTCAACAGATAGTACAACACAACTACGGAAAGGGAGTAGCCTAGGTAGAGATAAACATGCAAATGAAATAGTTCAACAGATACAAATCTTGCATTACAACACGAGTATTACATAAAGTACATCAGCCCTTCTTTCTGGACCTGTGACGCGAAGGCAGGTTCCATTGCCGGGCGTTGGCGAAGCTTGGGATGAGCCACAACGGAACCTGCCGCCATGTCCATCTAATGTTGGTTTGGAAACCAACAGTACAGTCTTCAGAATTCAAACTGAAGCGGCAAATTTCTGGAGAAGGAGGATATGCAAGGCCTACTGCATGGTGCGATGTGTAAACAGAGTTGCTTCTCGCCATATTTGGACGGTCATGTTCTGCCCCGTCTTCTACTGGAATGATAATCGGATAGTTCACTCCAAGGAAGAGAGAATATGATCCAAGGGAAATAATCCTCCTCCATGGCCTCGGTGGCATCAACTGACTGGTGTCCATGCTGTACACCTCGCAGCCAAGTAAACCCTTACCATACCCGCGAATAGTGCGACCATGACGACCCTCAGAGGTAGCAGCAGCAGGTAAAATCCGAACCAGTCCAGTATAATCCCGCCCGTCAGTAACGCCCCAGGTATGGACCAGAAAAAGTCTAGAACCATCAGGAGATCGTGCTAACCACCAGGAGCCAAGATTGTACCGACCTTGTTCATCAAGTTCTGGCGGAATAGGTGCCGTGCTGATCAACAAAGGACCTTGCAAAGGAAAGCACAGCTTGAAGTCAGTTCAGCAAAACTTGATTAGTTCATTACATACATGAATAATGATGTAGCTAAAATACTGCCTCCGATCCAAATTAATTGACTCAACTGGATGTGTCTAGCTAGATATGCACAAATTAATTGACTCAAGTTTGTCTAGCTAGATGCACTGGCTAGACAAAGCTGAGTCAATTTGATTTGGATCGGAGGGAGTACTTTATTTTGACTCAAAGGCATATCGCTGCTGATTTTGATTGAATATAGAGGGGGAAAGGTACAGGCATGACACGAAAACTGCACAACAAAAAGAAAAAGGCTAAAGCTAAATCTGAAACTAGCAGGTAATAGCGAAAACACATCATATGAGATGAGAAAAATTACCCCAAGAAAGTTGATTCCATGCATAAACTTCGCCTGTCTGAGTTACAGCAAATACAATACCCTTGTGGATGATTGCATCGGAGTAGCCGTACGCTAAGAACTGGTTGTCAAGAACTGTCCATCTGCTAGAAGCACAGTGAAGGACTGCAATTGCCGCGTTGAAGATGGCAAGAACAGAGAAACTAGTATAATTTGAAGCAGCTGTTGGAACTCGGCAAATAGCTATCTTCAGCAGTTGAAGATGTTGATCATTAGACTCGAACACAAGTTTATCCGGGGTGGATTTAAACTCACTTATTGGTGGTAGAGGAATCCGGCGACCAGTGTACACATTGACAAGCTCCCAATTCCAGGGGAAGCCAAGAAGGGCGATCCAATCTCCATTCGCGCCTGCCCACATGCCCGTACCACCATCTGGAATCACGGCATCGGAAGAGATCCTGTCCAGCGGCGTCAGTTGGCACAAGGTACCCTTGCGATCTTTTGCATCATGCTGCTTGTCCTTCTGCGCACCCTCCTGCTTGAACTTGTGGACGCGGTAGAAGGGATTGTGCGCGGGCGGTACCTCAGTTTGGTGAGTATGAAGAACACAGGGCATGCCAAACGGCTGAGATGCAGGCAGAGCTACACTTTGTGTTGCTGAATCATGATAAAACTTGCATGAACCGACGAGGCTCGCGGCGGTGATGACATCGCATCGGGATGCGATTTCTTCAAGGGGGCCATCAGGAAACACCCAAGAACTGCCACTCTCATTGATCGATCTCGCCATTGGAAGGATGCGGTCAAGTGGGTGTGGGGGTGTGGTAGTGGGACGCTGGCGTTTGGGTATGAGGTATTGGAGGACAGTGCGAGCGGCAGCTGGTAGAGCGATATGGATAAAAGTCAACAACTCCTACTAGTACCATCAAACAGGTGGCTCGAGATGATCCGAAAAAGGCATGGCGGCGGTGGTGCAGGGGCTGCTGGTGTAGGCGGGGTCGCCAGAGAAGATGGAGATGAAGAAGACGGAGAAGCAGGCAAAAAAAACAATTTGAATTGAAATCAATAATACGAGTACTACGGGCGTGCCTTCTCTCTCTGGTCTCTGCTGCACTACTGCACCTGGCGTGAAGGCGTGTGACCCGAGAAGAAGCTAATGTACTGTATACTGTCCTTGCACGCCGTGGAGCTGTATTTTGTCTCATCAAATCAGCTCTGGACAGTTTCAGCAGAGAAAAGATCCTTTGCCATCATCATGATATATTACCACGGGCCCACGGCAGTGCACATTCATCTTGGAGGCCTCTTCATCTTGTACTACCATATACTCTACTGCTCTATATGTTGCACAAACCACCACTTGGACATTTTTTTTGCAGTTTCCACCATGTGGTGGTCTAATATGTTGCAAATTTCACCACTTGGTTATCTAATCAGCTAGTTAGTCATGTTGATAGCAAAATCGACAAGTGGGTTCAACATGTCAATGCTCCAATTAATGTTTTAGAAAAAATAAATTTTTCAAAATTCGTACTTCTTTTATTTAGCTATTTAAAAATGCTTATTCATTTATTTCAACAAATATTGTGCGGTCTTGAATTTTTTTCAAACAAATATTATGGCATCGGGTTCGGGACTCCTGAAAAGGACTGGCCGTGGTACGGGAACCCGAAATGATGCCCACAACATGGTCGAAAGTGGCAAGGAACCCATCGAGGTGGATGAACTCGGGAAACCTTGGTAGAGGTAGGGATCTTGAGGAGGCCATTAGGGTTAGCCTACCCCCCAATAAGCGTATGAACGAAAAAAATTCACATAAGTAGTAGCTATTATTAAAATTTCACAAATATTACGCGCTTTTGAATATTTCAAAAGTATTGTGGCGTCACGCTGGCCTTGCCCGAATTTTACCTTTCAGGCTGGATGTCACGAGCATGATCACTCAACCAACCGGGTCCAAACATATATATACAATTGGCCTCCTCGAGCCTACACCGACCAGATTGTCGCTGAAACTGGATCATATAGTTTCTATTGGATTGATGTCCTAAGGAAATATTCCAACAACGGAAGTTGTTTGATTCGTTGTATTATATTCCTTTGGAATCTTGTTGGGCTTGTTTGGTTCGAAGAAAATTCATAGAAATTTTGTGGGATTCAAATCTCAGTGGCTCCTTTGATTCTTGAATACATGATAATTCATACTAATTCACGTGTTTTTTGTGTAGCACTACAACCAAAGAACATGCAATTCAAATTTGTGTGATTTCTCTCATATAGGATTAATTCAACATGCAATCATATTCAATTCCTACATTATTTCTATTTTAACATTATGTACACATCATGCATGCGACCCAAACAATGCGTACATGGTGGGGGGGTTGTTTCGTTGCAAAAGCAGTTGGTCACACCACAAACAAACATGCAACAATTAATCTAAATTCACGCGGTTTCCCCGCGATGCAACCAAACAATATTCGATGAAACTAAGCATGGCATAAACATATACAATACACACCATAGATTTTGGCTGCTTTGATTATTCGCAAGATTTTCAAAGTGCGGGAATATGAAAATTGTATGATTAGAGAGTGATGATCATCTCCAAATATATAGGATTGAGAAACAACGGTATTTGGATCCAATAACATTTGATTGCGTGTGAAAACCAAAAGAAATACTAGTAGTAACATACGGTTACACAATGAAGGATTTTTTGTTTTTGTATAAAAATGTATTGTCAATGAATTCTGAAAATTGCAATCCTATGAATTAAACAATCAGAAATCGTGTCAGACTAATTCCTACGTTTCGAGATTCTAGTACGGAGTATGATTTCTTTGAAGGGGCGCAGAGGGACGTGGGTAGCAATGTCTAGTCCCTGTCTTGTCTGTATACACTGTACTTACGTCAGACTAGTGTTGCTCATGAAGTCTTAATCTGACGTACTCTGAAGCTAGATGCATCACCGTTTCCAGTCTCTGTCCTCGTTTTTTCGGCAAAATAGACAGAAATAACCCAAAGTCGAAAAGATTGGGAAAAACAAACTTTCGACATACTAGCAAGATTGGGTTATTTTTGTCCAAATTCTCGTTTTTTTCTCTTGGCTTCCCTACCCTTGAATCCATGTCACTTACGTGTGTTGCCCATGCATGCGTCATGTCCCACACTTCAGTGAGCACAAGTGACGTGATGTACGTACGCAAACTCCCAGCAATCTTCTTTGTCAAGAGAAGACGCATCAAGATTCAAGACCCGATCGCATTTCTTGCTTTCAGCCTGGGGTCCTCCATGTAAAAGTTAGGGATTTAGATGTAATTTCATGTTTATTTTGTGTGCTGTTGTAAACTGTTGATTTTTTATGTCCATTTGAATCTTGGTCAAATCCTAGGTTTGACCTAGATTTAAACAAGTTTAAAATATGAAAATGAAAAAGTAAGCCTGGATCCTCCTTAGTCAATCCAAAATGAAGCTTTTGGGAGGTTTTTGAAATTTCCATGTTTGAAACCCAAAACCACTTCTTTTCATGCTAGACTTCATAAGACATAGTTTAGGGATAGGGGTAGATACATGATTTGTCTGGTTTCAGTATGTCTAGAGCTTGTTTATCCACTTGAATGCTTACTATATGACATAAGAAGACTATGTGCTATGGTTTTTCATTTATCTATTTTTTTGAATTTTATGCCCATTTGAATCTTGGTCAAATCCCAGGTTTGACGAGGTTTTAAACAAGTTTAAAACTTGAAAATGAAAAGGTGTAAGCATGGATCCTTCGTAGTCACTCTAAAATGAAGCTTTATTTTGGGAGGTTCTCGAAATTTCCATGCATGCTTGAAACTCAAAACCACTTTTCTTCAAGCTTGACTTCATAAGACAAAGTTTAATTAGGGTTAGGGGTAGATACACGATTTTTCTGGTTTGAATATGTCTAGACCTTGTTTATCAACTTGAATGTTTACTATATGACATAATTAAGAAGGCTATGTACGTGCTTTGGTTTTTCATTCTTTAATTAGATTTTTGTCTGAATTTTTATGCCCATTTGAATCTTGGTCAAATCCTAGGTTTGACCAAGATTTAAATAAGTTTAAAACATGAAAATGAAAAGATAAGCATCGATCCTTCTTACTCGCTCTAAAATGAAGCTTTTGGTTTTTTGAAATTTCCATGTTTGAAACCCAAAACCACTTCTCTTCATGCTTGACTTCATAAGACGAAGTTTAGGGTCGATAGGGGGTAGATACATGATTTGTCTGGTTTGAATATGTCTAGACCTTGTTTATGAACTTGAATGCTTACTATATGACATAAGAAGACTATGTGCTTTGGTTTTTTTTATTTTTTTATTTTATGCCCATTTTAATATTGGTCAAATCCTAGGTTTGACCAAGATTTAAACAAGTTTAAAACATGAAAATGAAAAGGTAAGCCTGGATCCTTCTTAGTCACTCTAAAATGAAGCTTTTGGGAGGTTTTTGAAATTTCCATGTTTGAAACCAAAAACCACTTCTCTTCATGCTTGACTTCATAAGACAGAGTTTAGGGTTAGGGGTAGATACATGATTTGTCTTATTTGAATATGTATAGACCTTGTTTGTCAACTTTTGAATGCTCTTACTATATATATATGTGACATAAGAAGACTATGTGCTTTTGTTTTTCATTTTTCTGATTTTTTAAATTTTATGCCCATTTAAATCTTGGTCAAATCCTGGTTTGACAATGATTTTAACAAGTTTAAAATATGAAAATGAAAAGGTAAGCATTGATCATTCTTAGTCACTCTAAAATGAAGCTTTTGGTAGGTTTTTGAAATTTCCATATTTGAAACCCAAAACCACTTCTCTTCATGCTTGACTACATAAGACAAAGTTTAGGGTTAGGGAGTAGATACATGATTTTTCTTGTTTGAATATGTCTAGACCTTGTTTATCAACTTTAATGCTACTATATGACATAAGAAAACTATGTGCTTTGGTTTTTCATTTTTCTGATATTTTTTGGAATTTTGATGCACATTTGAATCTTGGTCAAATCCTAGCTAGGTTTGACCAAGATTTAAACAAGTATATATAGAACATGAAAATGAAAAGGGAAGCATGTATCCTTCTTAATTAGTCACCCCATGCATGTTTGAAACCTAAAACCACTTATCTTCATGCTTGACTTCGTCATAAGACAGAGTTTAGGGGTTTTAGGGGGTAGATACATGATTTGTCTAGCTAGTTTGAATATGTCTAGACCTTGATTATCAACTTTAATGCTTACTATATGACATATAAGAAGACTATGTGCGCTTTGGTTTTTCATTTTTCGGTTTTTTTATTTTATGCCCATTTGAATCTTGGTCAAATCCTAGATTTGACCAAGATTTAAACAAGTTTAAAACATGGAAATGAAAAGGTAAGCATCGATCCTTCTTAGTCGCTCTAAAATGAAGCTGAATTTTGGGAGGTTTTTGAAATTTCCATGTTTTTGAAACCCAAAACCACTTCTCTTCATGCTTGACTTCATAAGACGAAGTTTAGGGTCGATAGGGGGTAGATACATGATTTGTCTTGTTTGAATATGTCTAGACCTTGTTTATCAACTTGAATGCTTACTAGCTATATGACATAAGAGGACTATGTGCATTGGTATTTCATTTTTTGATTTTTATGCCCATTTGAGAATCTTGGTAAAATCCTAGGTTTGTTGAGCAAGATTTAAACAAGTTTAACATGTGAAAATGATAAGGTAATTAAGTCTGGATCTTTTTTGAAACCCAAAACCACTTCTCTTCATGCTTGACTTCATAAGACGAAGTTTAGGGTCGATAGGGGGTAGATACATGATTTGTCTTGTTTGAATATGTCTAGACCATGTTTATCAACTTGAATGCTTACTATATGACATAAGAAGGCTATGTGCTTTGGTCTTTCATTCTTTCGATTTTTTCTGAATTTTTATGCCCATTTGAATCTTGGTCAAATCCTAGGTTCGACCAAGATTTAAACAAGTTTAAAACATGACAATGAAAAGGTAATTAATCATGGATCCTTCTTAATTAACCAGCCAGTCTAATTAAAATGAAGCTTTTTGGGAGGTTTTTGAAATTTCCATGTTTGAAACCCAAAACCACACTTCTCTGCTTCATGCTTGACTTCATATATAATTAAGACATAGTTTAGGGTTAGGGGTACATGATTTGTCTGGTTTGAATATGTCTAGACCTTGTTTATGAACTTTTGAATGCTTACTATATATATGTATGTGACATAAGAAAACTATGTGCTTTGGTTTTTCATTTTTCTGATTTTTTTGGAATTTTGATGCACATTTGAATCTTGGTCAAATCCTAGGTTTGACCAAGATTTAAACAAGTATAGAACATGGAAATGAAAATGGAAGCCTGTATCCTTCTTAGTCACCCTAAAATGAAGTTTTTGGGAGGTTTTTGAAATTTCCATGTTTGAAACCCAAAACCACTTATCTTCATGCTTGACTTCGTCATAAGACAGAGTTTAGGGGTTAGGGGGTAGATACATGATTTGTCTAGCTAGTTTGAATATGTCCAGACCTTGTTTATCAACTTTAATGCTTACTATATGACATATAAGAAGACTATGTGCGCTTTGGTTTTTCATTTTTATGTTTTTTATTTTATGCCCATTTGAATCTTGGTCAAATCCTAGAGATTGACTTCATAATACAGAGTTTAGGGTTAGGGGTAGATATACACATGATTTTTCTGGTTTGAATATGTCTAGACCTTATTTATCAACTTGAGTGTTTACTATATGACATAATTAAGAAGGCTATGTGCTTTGGTTTTTCATTCTTTAGATTTTTTGTCTGAATTTTTATGCCCATTTGAATCTTGGTCAAATCCTAGGTTTGACCAAGATTTAAATAAGTTTAAAACATGGAAATGAAAAGGTAAAAGCATCGATCCTTCTTAGTCGCTCTAAAATGAAGCTGAATTTTGGGAGGTTTTTGAAATTTCCATGTTTGAAACCCAAAACCACTTCTCTTCATGCTTGACTTCATAAGACGAAGTAGGGACGATAGGGGGTAGATACATGATTTGTCTGGTTAATTTGGATATATCTAGACCTTGTTTATCAACTTGAATGCTTATGATATGACATAAGAACACTATGTGCTTTTTTTATTTTTTTGTGCCCATTTGAATCTTGGTCAAATCCTAGGTTTGACCAAGATTTAAACAAGTATAGAACATGAAAATGAAAAGGGAAGCCTGTATCCTTCTTACTCACCCTAAAATGAAGTTTTGGGAGGTTTTTGAAATGTCCATGTTTGAAACCCAAAACCACTTCTCTTCATTCTTGACTTCTTAAGACATAGTTTAGGGGTTAGCGGGTAGATACATGATTAGTATGGTTTGAATATGTCTAGACCTTGTTTATCAACTTTAATGCTTACTACATGACATAAGAAGACTATGTGCTTTGGTTTTTCATTTTTCTGTTTTTTTTTTGAATTTTCTGCCAATTTTGTTTGACCAAGATTTAGACAAGTTTTACACGTGAAAACGAATAAGTAAGCCTGGATCCTTCTTAGTCACTCCAAAATGTACCAATTGATAGGTGCGTTAACTTTGCTTCATGGAAAAAATAATGTCATGTAAATGAGTTAACTTGGATTTCCTACCCTTGAATCCATAGGAAACTTTGTTCTAATGCACTATAATAATCAACCGAGTTTTTACACCAACAGGTCTGTCACTTACGTGTGGTGCCCATGCGTGAGGTCCCACACTTCAGTGAGCACAAGTCACGTGCAATAGGTACGCAAACTCCCAGCCATTTTCTTTGTCAAGAGAAAGACGCATCAGGATGCGTATTGGAAGTCTGTGGGTCCTTCTGGATCCTTCGGTCGTCCCTCTCAAAAAAAAAAAATCTCTCTCATTCTCGGCCTCGCTCGACTCGCTCGCTCGCTCGCTCGCTCGCTCGCACCTCCTGCTCACTGACAAACCCTGCACAAAAGTCAACATCATCACCCGAAAAAGGGGAGACACCATAATTCTCTCCCTTCTTCTCTCCTTCCGAGTGATCCCTCTTCCTCCGAGTTTCACTCGACGGGCAAACACACATGTGCTGCATAGTAATAATAAAAAGGTAGAAAAATCGACCTACGAATCTATAATTAAATAGGTTAAACTAGGGTTTTGCCCAGTACTACAGATCAAGGTTCAAAAAATCCAACTACGGGGTTCGAACAACCCCATTTCTAATCCAAGATTTTTTTCGACCTCATCCAATGGCCTCAAACTATAGGCCGGGTTAGCATCTAGTGCAGTATGTGTGAGAATGTATGCACTATGTGTGCTATAACTTGTGTGTCTTTCAAATTTGAACCAAATTTGAATAAGTTTGAAATATTTGAAATGGGGCTTTTGGCTTAAACGTTTGAAACCCAAAACGACTTCTCCTCATGCTAGACTTCATAAGACCGAGTTTAGGGTTAGGGGGTAGATACATGATTTGTCTGGTTTGAATATGTCTAAACCTTGTTTATCAACTTGAATGCTTACTATATGACATAAGAAGACCATGTGCTTTTGTTTTTCATTTTTCTATTTTTTTAAGAATTTTATGCACATTTGATTCTGGTCAAATCCTAGGTTCAACCAAGATTTAAACAAGTTTCAAGCATGAAAATGAAAACGTAATCCAAGATCCTTCTTAATTAGTCACTCTAAAATATATGAAGCTTTTGGGACGTACTTGAAATTTCCATGTTTGAAACCCAAAACCAATTCTCTTCATGATTGACTTCATAAGACAGAGTTTAGGGGTAGGGGTAGATATACACATGATTTTTCTGGTTTGAATATGTCTAGACCTTGTTTATCAACTTGAGTGTTTACTATATGACATAATTAAGAAGGCTATGTGCTTTGGTTTTTCATTCTTTAGATTTTTTGTCTGAATTTTTTATGCCCATTTGAATCTTGGTCAAATCCTAGGTTTGACCAAGATTTAAATAAGTTTAAAACATGGAAATGAAAAGGTAAAAGCATCGATCCTTCTTAGTCGCTCTAAAATGAAGCTGAATTTTGGGAGGTTTTTGAAATTTCCATGTTTGAAACCTAAAACCACTTATCTTCATGCTTGACTTCGTCATAAGACAGAGTTTAGGGGTTTTAATTAGGGGGTAGATACATGATTTGTCTAGCTAGTTTGAATATGTCTCTAGACCTTGTTTATCAACTTGAATGCTTACTAGCTATATGACATAAGAGGACTATGTGCATTGGTATTTCATTTTTTGATTTTTATGCCCATTTGAGAATCTTGGTAAAATCCTAGGTTTGTTGAGCAAGATTTAAACAAGTTTAACATTTGAAAATGATAAGGTAATTAAGTCTGGATCTTTCTCTTAGTAACTCTAAAATGAAGCTTTTGGGAGGTTCTTGAATTTACCATGTTTGAAACCCAAAACCACCGTACTTCTTTTCATGCTTGACTTCATAAGACAGAGTTTAGGGTTAGGGGTAGATACATGATTTTTCTGGTTTGAATATGTCTAGACCATGTTTATCAACTTGAATGCTTACTATATGACATAAGAAGGCTATGTGCTTTGGTTTTTCATTCTTTCGATTTTTTTCTGAATTTTTATGCCCATTTGAATCTTGGTCAAATCCTAGGTTCGACCAAGATTTAAACAAGTTTAAAACATGACAATGAAAAGGTAATTAATCATGGATCCTTCTTAATTAACCAGCCAGTCTAATTAAAATGAAGCTTTTTGGGAGGTTTTTGAAATTTCCATGTTTGAAACCCAAAACCACACTTCTCTGCTTCATGCTTGACTTCATATATAATTAAGACAAAGTTTAGGGTTAGGGGTACATGATTTGTCTGGTTTGAATATGTCTAGACCTTGTTTATCAACTTGAATGCTTACTATATGACATAAGAAGACTATGTGCTTTGGTTTTTTATTTTATTTATTTTTTATTTTATGCCCATTTGAATATTGGTTAAATCCTAGGTTTGAACAAGATTTAAACAAGTTTAAAACATGAAAATGAAAAGGTAAGCCTGGATCCTTCTTAACTAGTCACTCTAAAATGAAGCTTTAATTTTGGGAGGTTTTTGAAATATATTTCCATGTTTGAAACCCAAAACCACTTCTCTTCATGCTTGACTTCATATAAGACGAAGTTTAGGGTCGATAGGGGTTAGATACATGATTTGTCTGGTTTGAATATGTCTAGACCATGTTCATCAAATCCTAGGTTTGACCAAGATTTAAACAAGTTTAAAACATGAAAATGAAAAGCGAAGCATGTGTCCTTCTTAGTCACTCTAAAATGAAGTTTTTGGGCAGTTTTTGAAATTTCCATGTTTGAAACCCAAAACCACTTCTCTTCATGCTTGACTTCATAATTAAGACATAGTTTAGGGGTTAGGGGGTAGATACATGATTTGTATGGTTTGAATATGTCTAGACCATGTTTATCAACTTTAATGCTTACTATATGACATAAGAAGACTATGTGCTTTGGTTTTTCATTTTTCTGATTTTTTTTAGAATTTTGATGCACATTTGAATCTTGGTCAAATCCTAGGTTTGACCAAGATTTAAACAAGTATATATAGAACATGAAAATGAAAAGGGAAGCCTGTATCCTTCTTAGTCACCCTAAAATGAAGTTTTGGGAGGTTTTTGAAATTTCCATGTTTGAAACCCAAAACCACTTATCTTCATGCTTGAGCAAGATTTGACCAAGATTTAAACAAGTTTAAATCATGAAAATGGAAAGGTAAGCCTGGATCCTTCTTAGTCGCTCTAAAATGAAGCTTTTGGGATGTTCTTGAAATTTCCATGTTTGAAACCCGGCCAAAACGACTTTTCTTCATGCTAGACTTCATAAGATCGACACGGGGTACATATATACATGATTTGTCTGGTTTGGATATATCTAGACCTTGTTTATCAACTTGAATGCTTACGATATGACATAAGAACACTATGTGCTTTTTGTTTTTCATTTTTTGTGCCTATTTGTATCTTGGTCAAATCCTAGGTTTGACCAAGATTTAAACAAGTTTAAAACATGAAAATGAAAAGGGAAACATGTATCCTTCTTAGTCACTCTAAAATGAAGTTTTTGGGAGGTTTTTGAAATTTCCATGTTTGAAACCTAAAACCACTTCTCTTCATGCTTGACTTCATAAGACAGAGTTTAGGGTTAGAGGGGTAGATACATGATTTGTCTTATTTGAATATGTCTAGCTAGACCTTGTTTATCAACTTTTGAATGCTTACTATATATATATGTGACATAAGAAGACTATGTGCTTTTGTTTTTCATTTTTCCGATTTTTTAATTTTATGCCAATTTAAATCTTGGTCAAATCCTAGGTTTGACAATGATTTAAACAAGTTTCAAATATGAAAATGAAAAGGCAAGCATGGATCCTTCTTAGTCACTCTAAAATGAAGCTTTTGATAGGTTTTTGAAATTTCCATATTTGAAACCCAAAACCACTTCTCTTCATGCTTGACTACATAAGACAAAGTTTAGGGTTAGGGGGTAGATACATGATTTTTCTTGTTTGAATATGTCTAGACCCTTGTTTATCAACTTTAATGCTTACTATATGACATAAGAAAACTATGTGCTTTGCTTTGGTTTTTCATTTTTCTGATTTTTTTGGAATTTTGATGCACATTTGAATCATGGTCAAATCCTAGGTTTGACCAAGATTTAAACAAGTATAGAACATGAAAATGAAAAGGGAAGCCTGTATCCTTCTTAGTCACCCTAAAATGAAGTTTTTGGGAGGTTTTCAAAATTTCCATGTTTGAAACCCAAAACCACTTAATCTTCATGCTTGACTTCGTCATAAGATAGAGTTTAGGGGTTAGCGGGTAGATACATGATTAGTATGGTTTGAATATGTCTAGACCTTGTTTATCAACTTTAATGCTTACTACATGACATAAGAAGACTATGTGCTTTGGTTTTTCATTTTTCTGTTTTTTTTTGAATTTTCTGCCAATTTTGTTTGACCAAGATTTAGACAAGTTTTACACGTGAAAACGAATAAGTAAGCCTGGATCCTTCTTAGTCACTCCAAAATGTACCAATTGATAGGTGCGTTAACTTTGCTTCATGGAAAAAATAATGTCATGTAAATGAGTTAACTTGGATTTCCTACCCTTGAATCCATAGGAAACTTTGTTCTAATGCACTATAATAATCAACCGAGTTTTTACACCAACAGGTCTGTCACTTACGTGTGGTGCCCATGCGTGAGGTCCCACACTTCAGTGAGCACAAGTCACGTGCAATAGGTACGCAAACTCCCAGCCATTTTCTTTGTCAAGAGAAGACGCATCAGGATGCGTATTGGAAGTCTGTGGGTCCTTCTGGATCCTTCGGTCGTCCCTCTAAAAAAAAATCTCTCTCATTCTCGGCCTCGCTCGACTCGCTCGCTCGCTCGCTCGCTCGCACCTCCTGCTCACTGACAAACCCTGCACAAAAGTCAACATCATCACCCGAAAAAGGGGAGACACCATAATTCTCTCCCTTCTTCTCTCCTTCCGAGTGATCCCTCTTCCTCCGAGTTTCACTCGACGGGCAAACACACATGTGCTGCATAGTAATAATAAAAAGGTAGAAAAATCGACCTACGAATCTATAATTAAATAGGTTAAACTAGGGTTTTGCCCAGTACTACAGATCAAGGTTCAAAAAATCCAACTACGGGGTTCGAACAACCCCATTTCTAATCCAAGATTTTTTTCGACCTCATCCAATGGCCTCAAACTATAGGCCGGGTTAGCATCTAGTGCAGTATGTGTGAGAATGTATGCACTATGTGTGCTATAACTTGTGTGTCTTTCAAATTTGAACCAAATTTGAATAAGTTTGAAATATTTGAAATGGGGCTTTTGGCTTAAACGTTTGAAACCCAAAACGACTTCTCCTCATGCTAGACTTCATAAGACCGAGTTTAGGGTTAGGGGGTAGATACATGATTTGTCTGGTTTGAATATGTCTAAACCTTGTTTATCAACTTGAATGCTTACTATATGACATAAGAAGACCATGTGCTTTTGTTTTTCATTTTTCTATTTTTTTAAGAATTTTATGCACATTTGATTCTGGTCAAATCCTAGGTTCAACCAAGATTTAAACAAGTTTCAAGCATGAAAATGAAAACGTAATCCAAGATCCTTCTTAATTAGTCACTCTAAAATATATGAAGCTTTTGGGACGTACTTGAAATTTCCATGTTTGAAACCCAAAACCAATTCTCTTCATGATTGACTTCATAAGACAGAGTTTAGGGGTAGGGGTAGATATACACATGATTTTTCTGGTTTGAATATGTCTAGACCTTGTTTATCAACTTGAGTGTTTACTATATGACATAATTAAGAAGGCTATGTGCTTTGGTTTTTCATTCTTTAGATTTTTTGTCTGAATAATTTTTATGCCCATTTGAATCTTGGTCAAATCCTAGGTTTGACCAAGATTTAAATAAGTTTAAAACATGGAAATGAAAAGGTAAAAGCATCGATCCTTCTTAGTCGCTCTAAAATGAAGCTGAATTTTGGGAGGTTTTTGAAATTTCCATGTTTGAAACCTAAAACCACTTATCTTCATGCTTGACTTCGTCATAAGACAGAGTTTAGGGGTTTTAATTAGGGGGTAGATACATGATTTGTCTAGCTAGTTTGAATATGTCTCTAGACCTTGTTTATCAACTTGAATGCTTACTAGCTATATGACATAAGAGGACTATGTGCATTGGTATTTCATTTTTTGATTTTTATGCCCATTTGAGAATCTTGGTAAAATCCTAGGTTTGTTGAGCAAGATTTAAACAAGTTTAACATGTGAAAATGATAAGGTAATTAAGTCTGGATCTTTCTCTTAGTAACTCTAAAATGAAGCTTTTGGGAGGTTCTTGAATTTACCATGTTTGAAACCCAAAACCACCGTACTTCTTTTCATGCTTGACTTCATAAGACAGAGTTTAGGGTTAGGGGTAGATACATGATTTTTCTGGTTTGAATATGTCTAGACCATGTTTATCAACTTGAATGCTTACTATATATGACATAAGAAGGCTATGTGCTTTGGTTTTTCATTCTTTCGATTTTTTTCTGAATTTTTATGCCCATTTGAATCTTGGTCAAATCCTAGGTTCGACCAAGATTTAAACAAGTTTAAAACATGACAATGAAAAGGTAATTAATCATGGATCCTTCTTAATTAACCAGCCAGTCTAATTAAAATGAAGCTTTTTGGGAGGTTTTTGAAATTTCCATGTTTGAAACCCAAAACCACACTTCTCTGCTTCATGCTTGACTTCATATATAATTAAGACAAAGTTTAGGGTTAGGGGTACATGATTTGTCTGGTTTGAATATGTCTAGACCTTGTTTATCAACTTGAATGCTTACTATATGACATAAGAAGACTATGTGCTTTGGTTTTTTATTTTATTTATTTTTTATTTTATGCCCATTTGAATATTGGTTAAATCCTAGGTTTGAACAAGATTTAAACAAGTTTAAAACATGAAAATGAAAAGGTAAGCCTGGATCCTTCTTAACTAGTCACTCTAAAATGAAGCTTTAATTTTGGGAGGTTTTTGAAATATATTTCCATGTTTGAAACCCAAAACCACTTCTCTTCATGCTTGACTTCATAAGACGAAGTTTAGGGTCGATAGGGGTTAGATACATGATTTGTCTGGTTTGAATATGTCTAGACCATGTTCATCAAATCCTAGGTTTGACCAAGATTTAAACAAGTTTAAAACATGAAAATGAAAAGGGAAGCATGTGTCCTTCTTAGTCACTCTAAAATGAAGTTTTTGGGCAGTTTTTGAAATTTCCATGTTTGAAACCCAAAACCACTTCTCTTCATGCTTGACTTCATAATTAAGACATAGTTTAGGGGTTAGGGGTAGATACATGATTTGTATGGTTTGAATATGTCTAGACCATGTTTATCAACTTTAATGCTTACTATATGACATAAGAAGACTATGTGCTTTGGTTTTTCATTTTTCTGATTTTTTTAGAATTTTGATGCACATTTGAATCTTGGTCAAATCCTAGGTTTGACCAAGATTTAAACAAGTATATATAGAACATGAAAATGAAAAGGGAAGCCTGTATCCTTCTTAGTCACCCTAAAATGAAGTTTTTGGGAGGTTTTTGAAATTTCCATGTTTGAAACCCAAAACCACTTATCTTCATGCTTGAGCAAGATTTGACCAAGATTTAAACAAGTTTAAATCATGAAAATGGAAAGGTAAGCCTGGATCCTTCTTAGTCGCTCTAAAATGAAGCTTTTGGGATGTTCTTGAAATTTCCATGTTTGAAACCCGGCCAAAACGACTTTTCTTCATGCTAGACTTCATAAGATCGACACGGGGTACATATATACATGATTTGTCTGGTTTGGATATATCTAGACCTTGTTTATCAACTTGAATGCTTACGATATGACATAAGAACACTATGTGCTTTTTGTTTTTCATTTTTTGTGCCTATTTGTATCTTGGTCAAATCCTAGGTTTGACCAAGATTTAAACAAGTTTAAAACATGAAAATGAAAAGGGAAACATGTATCCTTCTTAGTCACTCTAAAATGAAGTTTTTGGGAGGTTTTTGAAATTTCCATGTTTGAAACCTAAAACCACTTCTCTTCATGCTTGACTTCATAAGACAGAGTTTAGGGTTAGAGGGGTAGATACATGATTTGTCTTATTTGAATATGTCTAGCTAGACCTTGTTTATCAACTTTTGAATGCTTACTATATATATATATGTGACATAAGAAGACTATGTGCTTTTGTTTTTCATTTTTCCGATTTTTTAATTTTATGCCAATTTAAATCTTGGTCAAATCCTAGGTTTGACAATGATTTAAACAAGTTTCAAATATGAAAATGAAAAGGCAAGCATGGATCCTTCTTAGTCACTCTAAAATGAAGCTTTTGATAGGTTTTTGAAATTTCCATATTTGAAACCCAAAACCACTTCTCTTCATGCTTGACTACATAAGACAAAGTTTAGGGTTAGGGGGTAGATACATGATTTTTCTTGTTTGAATATGTCTAGACCCTTGTTTATCAACTTTAATGCTTACTATATGACATAAGAAAACTATGTGCTTTGCTTTGGTTTTTCATTTTTCTGATTTTTTTGGAATTTTGATGCACATTTGAATCATGGTCAAATCCTAGGTTTGACCAAGATTTAAACAAGTATAGAACATGAAAATGAAAAGGGAAGCCTGTATCCTTCTTAGTCACCCTAAAATGAAGTTTTTGGGAGGTTTTCAAAATTTCCATGTTTGAAACCCAAAACCACTTAATCTTCATGCTTGACTTCGTCATAAGATAGAGTTTAGGGGTTAGGGGGTAGATACATGATTAGTATGGTTTGAATATGTCTAGACCTTGTTTATCAACTTTAATGCTTACTACATGACATAAGAAGACTATGTGCTTTGGTTTTTCATTTTTCTGTTTTTTTTTGAATTTTCTGCCAATTTTGTTTGACCAAGATTTAGACAAGTTTTACACGTGAAAACGAATAAGTAAGCCTGGATCCTTCTTAGTCACTCCAAAATGTACCAATTGATAGGTGCGTTAACTTTGCTTCATGGAAAAAATAATGTCATGTAAATGAGTTAACTTGGATTTCCTACCCTTGAATCCATAGGAAACTTTGTTCTAATGCACTATAATAATCAACCGAGTTTTTACACCAACAGGTCTGTCACTTACGTGTGGTGCCCATGCGTGAGGTCCCACACTTCAGTGAGCACAAGTCACGTGCAATAGGTACGCAAACTCCCAGCCATTTTCTTTGTCAAGAGAAAGACGCATCAGGATGCGTATTGGAAGTCTGTGGGTCCTTCTGGATCCTTCGGTCGTCCCTCTAAAAAAAAATCTCTCTCATTCTCGCTCGCTCGCTCGCTCGCTCGCTCGCTCGCTCGCACCTCCTGCTCACTGACAAACCCTGCACAAAAGTCAACATCATCACCCGAAAAAGGGGAGACACCATAATTCTCTCCCTTCTTCTCTCCTTCCGAGTGATCCCTCTTCCTCCGAGTTTCACTCGACGGGCAAACACACATGTGCTGCATAGTAATAATAAAAAGGTAGAAAAATCGACCTACGAATCTATAATTAAATAGGTTAAACTAGGGTTTTGCCCAGTACTACAGATCAAGGTTCAAAAAATCCAACTACGGGGTTCGAACAACCCCATTTCTAATCCAAGATTTTTTTCGACCTCATCCAATGGCCTCAAACTATAGGCCGGGTTAGCATCTAGTGCAGTATGTGTGAGAATGTATGCACTATGTGTGCTATAACTTGTGTGTCTTTCAAATTTGAACCAAATTTGAATAAGTTTGAAATATTTGAAATGGGGCTTTTGGCTTAAACGTTTGAAACCCAAAACGACTTCTCCTCATGCTAGACTTCATAAGACCGAGTTTAGGGTTAGGGGGTAGATACATGATTTGTCTGGTTTGAATATGTCTAAACCTTGTTTATCAACTTGAATGCTTACTATATGACATAAGAAGACCATGTGCTTTTGTTTTTCATTTTTCTATTTTTTAAGAATTTTATGCACATTTGATTCTGGTCAAATCCTAGGTTCAACCAAGATTTAAACAAGTTTCAAGCATGAAAATGAAAACGTAATCCAAGATCCTTCTTAATTAGTCACTCTAAAATATATGAAGCTTTTGGGACGTACTTGAAATTTCCATGTTTGAAACCCAAAACCAATTCTCTTCATGATTGACTTCATAAGACAGAGTTTAGGGGTAGGGGTAGATATACACATGATTTTTCTGGTTTGAATATGTCTAGACCTTGTTTATCAACTTGAGTGTTTACTATATGACATAATTAAGAAGGCTATGTGCTTTGGTTTTTCATTCTTTAGATTTTTTGTCTGAATAATTTTTATGCCCATTTGAATCTTGGTCAAATCCTAGGTTTGACCAAGATTTAAATAAGTTTAAAACATGGAAATGAAAAGGTAAAAGCATCGATCCTTCTTAGTCGCTCTAAAATGAAGCTGAATTTTGGGAGGTTTTTGAAATTTCCATGTTTGAAACCTAAAACCACTTATCTTCATGCTTGACTTCGTCATAAGACAGAGTTTAGGGGTTTTAATTAGGGGGTAGATACATGATTTGTCTAGCTAGTTTGAATATGTCTCTAGACCTTGTTTATCAACTTGAATGCTTACTAGCTATATGACATAAGAGGACTATGTGCATTGGTATTTCATTTTTTGATTTTTATGCCCATTTGAGAATCTTGGTAAAATCCTAGGTTTGTTGAGCAAGATTTAAACAAGTTTAACATTTGAAAATGATAAGGTAATTAAGTCTGGATCTTTCTCTTAGTAACTCTAAAATGAAGCTTTTGGGAGGTTCTTGAATTTACCATGTTTGAAACCCAAAACCACCGTACTTCTTTTCATGCTTGACTTCATAAGACAGAGTTTAGGGTTAGGGGTAGATACATGATTTTTCTGGTTTGAATATGTCTAGACCATGTTTATCAACTTGAATGCTTACTATATGACATAAGAAGGCTATGTGCTTTGGTTTTTCATTCTTTCGATTTTTTCTGAATTTTTATGCCCATTTGAATCTTGGTCAAATCCTAGGTTCGACCAAGATTTAAACAAGTTTAAAACATGACAATGAAAAGGTAATTAATCATGGATCCTTCTTAATTAACCAGCCAGTCTAATTAAAATGAAGCTTTTTGGGAGGTTTTTGAAATTTCCATGTTTGAAACCCAAAACCACACTTCTCTGCTTCATGCTTGACTTCATATATAATTAAGACAAAGTTTAGGGTTAGGGGTACATGATTTGTCTGGTTTGAATATGTCTAGACCTTGTTTATCAACTTGAATGCTTACTATATGACATAAGAAGACTATGTGCTTTGGTTTTTTATTTTATTTATTTTTTATTTTATGCCCATTTGAATATTGGTTAAATCCTAGGTTTGAACAAGATTTAAACAAGTTTAAAACATGAAAATGAAAAGGTAAGCCTGGATCCTTCTTAACTAGTCACTCTAAAATGAAGCTTTAATTTTGGGAGGTTTTTGAAATATATTTCCATGTTTGAAACCCAAAACCACTTCTCTTCATGCTTGACTTCATAAGACGAAGTTTAGGGTCGATAGGGGTAGATACATGATTTGTCTGGTTTGAATATGTCTAGACCATGTTCATCAAATCCTAGGTTTGACCAAGATTTAAACAAGTTTAAAACATGAAAATGAAAAGCGAAGCATGTGTCCTTCTTAGTCACTCTAAAATGAAGTTTTTGGGCAGTTTTTGAAATTTCCATGTTTGAAACCCAAAACCACTTCTCTTCATGCTTGACTTCATAATTAAGACATAGTTTAGGGGTTAGGGGGTAGATACATGATTTGTATGGTTTGAATATGTCTAGACCATGTTTATCAACTTTAATGCTTACTATATGACATAAGAAGACTATGTGCTTTGGTTTTTCATTTTTCTGTTTTTTTAGAATTTTGATGCACATTTGAATCTTGGTCAAATCCTAGGTTTGACCAAGATTTAAACAAGTATATATAGAACATGAAAATGAAAAGGGAAGCCTGTATCCTTCTTAGTCACCCTAAAATGAAGTTTTGGGAGGTTTTTGAAATTTCCATGTTTGAAACCCAAAACCACTTATCTTCATGCTTGAGCAAGATTTGACCAAGATTTAAACAAGTTTAAATCATGAAAATGGAAAGGTAAGCCTGGATCCTTCTTAGTCGCTCTAAAATGAAGCTTTTGGGATGTTCTTGAAATTTCCATGTTTGAAACCCGGCCAAAACGACTTTTCTTCATGCTAGACTTCATAAGATCGACACGGGGTACATATATACATGATTTGTCTGGTTTGGATATATCTAGACCTTGTTTATCAACTTGAATGCTTACGATATGACATAAGAACACTATGTGCTTTTTGTTTTTCATTTTTTGTGCCTATTTGTATCTTGGTCAAATCCTAGGTTTGACCAAGATTTAAACAAGTTTAAAACATGAAAATGAAAAGGGAAACATGTATCCTTCTTAGTCACTCTAAAATGAAGTTTTTGGGAGGTTTTTGAAATTTCCATGTTTGAAACCTAAAACCACTTCTCTTCATGCTTGACTTCATAAGACAGAGTTTAGGGTTAGAGGGGTAGATACATGATTTGTCTTATTTGAATATGTCTAGCTAGACCTTGTTTATCAACTTTTGAATGCTTACTATATATATATATGTGACATAAGAAGACTATGTGCTTTTGTTTTTCATTTTTCCGATTTTTTAATTTTATGCCAATTTAAATCTTGGTCAAATCCTAGGTTTGACAATGATTTAAACAAGTTTCAAATATGAAAATGAAAAGGCAAGCATGGATCCTTCTTAGTCACTCTAAAATGAAGCTTTTGATAGGTTTTTGAAATTTCCATATTTGAAACCCAAAACCACTTCTCTTCATGCTTGACTACATAAGACAAAGTTTAGGGTTAGGGGTAGATACATGATTTTTCTTGTTTGAATATGTCTAGACCCTTGTTTATCAACTTTAATGCTTACTATATGACATAAGAAAACTATGTGCTTTGCTTTGGTTTTTCATTTTTCTGATTTTTTTGGAATTTTGATGCACATTTGAATCATGGTCAAATCCTAGGTTTGACCAAGATTTAAACAAGTATAGAACATGAAAATGAAAAGGGAAGCCTGTATCCTTCTTAGTCACCCTAAAATGAAGTTTTTGGGAGGTTTTCAAAATTTCCATGTTTGAAACCCAAAACCACTTAATCTTCATGCTTGACTTCGTCATAAGATAGAGTTTAGGGGTTAGGGGTAGATACATGATTAGTATGGTTTGAATATGTCTAGACCTTGTTTATCAACTTTAATGCTTACTACATGACATAAGAAGACTATGTGCTTTGGTTTTTCATTTTTCTGTTTTTTTTTGAATTTTCTGCCAATTTTGTTTGACCAAGATTTAGACAAGTTTTACACGTGAAAACGAATAAGTAAGCCTGGATCCTTCTTAGTCACTCCAAAATGTACCAATTGATAGGTGCGTTAACTTTGCTTCATGGAAAAAATAATGTCATGTAAATGAGTTAACTTGGATTTCCTACCCTTGAATCCATAGGAAACTTTGTTCTAATGCACTATAATAATCAACCGAGTTTTTACACCAACAGGTCTGTCACTTACGTGTGGTGCCCATGCGTGAGGTCCCACACTTCAGTGAGCACAAGTCACGTGCAATAGGTACGCAAACTCCCAGCCATTTTCTTTGTCAAGAGAAAGACGCATCAGGATGCGTATTGGAAGTCTGTGGGTCCTTCTGGATCCTTCGGTCGTCCCTCTAAAAAAAAATCTCTCATTCTCGGCCTCGCTCGACTCGCTCGCTCGCTCGCTCGCACCTCCTGCTCACTGACAAACCCTGCACAAAAGTCAACATCATCACCCGAAAAAGGGGAGACACCATAATCTCCCTTCTTCTCTCCTTCCGAGTGATCCCTCTTCCTCCGAGTTTCACTCGACGGGCAAACACACATGTGCTGCATAGTAATAATAAAAAGGTAGAAAAATCGACCTACGAATCTATAATTAAATAGGTTAAACTAGGGTTTTGCCCAGTACTACAGATCAAGGTTCAAAAAATCCAACTACGGGGTTCGAACAACCCCATTTCTAATCCAAGATTTTTTTCGACCTCATCCAATGGCCTCAAACTATAGGCCGGGTTAGCATCTAGTGCAGTATGTGTGAGAATGTATGCACTATGTGTGCTATAACTTGTGTGTCTTTCAAATTTGAACCAAATTTGAATAAGTTTGAAATATTTGAAATGGGGCTTTTGGCTTAAACGTTTGAAACCCAAAACGACTTCTCCTCATGCTAGACTTCATAAGACCGAGTTTAGGGTTAGGGGGTAGATACATGATTTGTCTGGTTTGAATATGTCTAAACCTTGTTTATCAACTTGAATGCTTACTATATGACATAAGAAGACCATGTGCTTTTGTTTTTCATTTTTCTATTTTTTTAAGAATTTTATGCACATTTGATTCTGGTCAAATCCTAGGTTCAACCAAGATTTAAACAAGTTTCAAGCATGAAAATGAAAACGTAATCCAAGATCCTTCTTAATTAGTCACTCTAAAATATATGAAGCTTTTGGGACGTACTTGAAATTTCCATGTTTGAAACCCAAAACCAATTCTCTTCATGATTGACTTCATAAGACAGAGTTTAGGGGTAGGGGTAGATATACACATGATTTTTCTGGTTTGAATATGTCTAGACCTTGTTTATCAACTTGAGTGTTTACTATATGACATAATTAAGAAGGCTATGTGCTTTGGTTTTTCATTCTTTAGATTTTTTGTCTGAATAATTTTTATGCCCATTTGAATCTTGGTCAAATCCTAGGTTTGACCAAGATTTAAATAAGTTTAAAACATGGAAATGAAAAGGTAAAAGCATCGATCCTTCTTAGTCGCTCTAAAATGAAGCTGAATTTTGGGAGGTTTTTGAAATTTCCATGTTTGAAACCTAAAACCACTTATCTTCATGCTTGACTTCGTCATAAGACAGAGTTTAGGGGTTTTAATTAGGGGGTAGATACATGATTTGTCTAGCTAGTTTGAATATGTCTCTAGACCTTGTTTATCAACTTGAATGCTTACTAGCTATATGACATAAGAGGACTATGTGCATTGGTATTTCATTTTTTGATTTTTATGCCCATTTGAGAATCTTGGTAAAATCCTAGGTTTGTTGAGCAAGATTTAAACAAGTTTAACATTTGAAAATGATAAGGTAATTAAGTCTGGATCTTTCTCTTAGTAACTCTAAAATGAAGCTTTTGGGAGGTTCTTGAATTTACCATGTTTGAAACCCAAAACCACCGTACTTCTTTTCATGCTTGACTTCATAAGACAGAGTTTAGGGTTAGGGGTAGATACATGATTTTTCTGGTTTGAATATGTCTAGACCATGTTTATCAACTTGAATGCTTACTATATGACATAAGAAGGCTATGTGCTTTGGTTTTTCATTCTTTCGATTTTTTTCTGAATTTTTATGCCCATTTGAATCTTGGTCAAATCCTAGGTTCGACCAAGATTTAAACAAGTTTAAAACATGACAATGAAAAGGTAATTAATCATGGATCCTTCTTAATTAACCAGCCAGTCTAATTAAAATGAAGCTTTTTGGGAGGTTTTTGAAATTTCCATGTTTGAAACCCAAAACCACACTTCTCTGCTTCATGCTTGACTTCATATATAATTAAGACAAAGTTTAGGGTTAGGGGTACATGATTTGTCTGGTTTGAATATGTCTAGACCTTGTTTATCAACTTGAATGCTTACTATATGACATAAGAAGACTATGTGCTTTGGTTTTTTATTTTATTTATTTTTTATTTTATGCCCATTTGAATATTGGTTAAATCCTAGGTTTGAACAAGATTTAAACAAGTTTAAAACATGAAAATGAAAAGGTAAGCCTGGATCCTTCTTAACTAGTCACTCTAAAATGAAGCTTTAATTTTGGGAGGTTTTTGAAATATATTTCCATGTTTGAAACCCAAAACCACTTCTCTTCATGCTTGACTTCATAAGACGAAGTTTAGGGTCGATAGGGGGTAGATACATGATTTGTCTGGTTTGAATATGTCTAGACCATGTTCATCAAATCCTAGGTTTGACCAAGATTTAAACAAGTTTAAAACATGAAAATGAAAAGCGAAGCATGTGTCCTTCTTAGTCACTCTAAAATGAAGTTTTTGGGCAGTTTTTGAAATTTCCATGTTTGAAACCCAAAACCACTTCTCTTCATGCTTGACTTCATAATTAAGACATAGTTTACGGGTTAGGGGGTAGATACATGATTTGTATGGTTTGAATATGTCTAGACCATGTTTATCAACTTTAATGCTTACTATATGACATAAGAAGACTATGTGCTTTGGTTTTTCATTTTTCTGTTTTTTTAGAATTTTGATGCACATTTGAATCTTGGTCAAATCCTAGGTTTGACCAAGATTTAAACAAGTATATATAGAACATGAAAATGAAAAGGGAAGCCTGTATCCTTCTTAGTCACCCTAAAATGAAGCTTTTGGGAGGTTTTTGAAATTTCCATGTTTGAAACCCAAAACCACTTATCTTCATGCTTGAGCAAGATTTGACCAAGATTTAAACAAGTTTAAATCATGAAAATGGAAAGGTAAGCCTGGATCCTTCTTAGTCGCTCTAAAATGAAGCTTTTGGGATGTTCTTGAAATTTCCATGTTTGAAACCCGGCCAAAACGACTTTTCTTCATGCTAGACTTCATAAGATCGACACGGGGTACATATATACATGATTTGTCTGGTTTGGATATATCTAGACCTTGTTTATCAACTTGAATGCTTACGATATGACATAAGAACACTATGTGCTTTTTGTTTTTCATTTTTTGTGCCTATTTGTATCTTGGTCAAATCCTAGGTTTGACCAAGATTTAAACAAGTTTAAAACATGAAAATGAAAAGGGAAACATGTATCCTTCTTAGTCACTCTAAAATGAAGTTTTTGGGAGGTTTTTGAAATTTCCATGTTTGAAACCTAAAACCACTTCTCTTCATGCTTGACTTCATAAGACAGAGTTTAGGGTTAGAGGGGTAGATACATGATTTGTCTTATTTGAATATGTCTAGCTAGACCTTGTTTATCAACTTTTGAATGCTTACTATATATATATATGTGACATAAGAAGACTATGTGCTTTTGTTTTTCATTTTTCCGATTTTTTAATTTTATGCCAATTTAAATCTTGGTCAAATCCTAGGTTTGACAATGATTTAAACAAGTTTCAAATATGAAAATGAAAAGGCAAGCATGGATCCTTCTTAGTCACTCTAAAATGAAGCTTTTGATAGGTTTTTGAAATTTCCATATTTGAAACCCAAAACCACTTCTCTTCATGCTTGACTACATAAGACAAAGTTTAGGGTTAGGGGGTAGATACATGATTTTTCTTGTTTGAATATGTCTAGACCCTTGTTTATCAACTTTAATGCTTACTATATGACATAAGAAAACTATGTGCTTTGCTTTGGTTTTTCATTTTTCTGATTTTTTTGGAATTTTGATGCACATTTGAATCATGGTCAAATCCTAGGTTTGACCAAGATTTAAACAAGTATAGAACATGAAAATGAAAAGGGAAGCCTGTATCCTTCTTAGTCACCCTAAAATGAAGTTTTTGGGAGGTTTTCAAAATTTCCATGTTTGAAACCCAAAACCACTTAATCTTCATGCTTGACTTCGTCATAAGATAGAGTTTAGGGGTTAGCGGGTAGATACATGATTAGTATGGTTTGAATATGTCTAGACCTTGTTTATCAACTTTAATGCTTACTACATGACATAAGAAGACTATGTGCTTTGGTTTTTCATTTTTCTGTTTTTTTTTGAATTTTCTGCCAATTTTGTTTGACCAAGATTTAGACAAGTTTTACACGTGAAAACGAATAAGTAAGCCTGGATCCTTCTTAGTCACTCCAAAATGTACCAATTGATAGGTGCGTTAACTTTGCTTCATGGAAAAAATAATGTCATGTAAATGAGTTAACTTGGATTTCCTACCCTTGAATCCATAGGAAACTTTGTTCTAATGCACTATAATAATCAACCGAGTTTTTACACCAACAGGTCTGTCACTTACGTGTGGTGCCCATGCGTGAGGTCCCACACTTCAGTGAGCACAAGTCACGTGCAATAGGTACGCAAACTCCCAGCCATTTTCTTTGTCAAGAGAAAGACGCATCAGGATGCGTATTGGAAGTCTGTGGGTCCTTCTGGATCCTTCGGTCGTCCCTCTAAAAAAAAAAAAATCTCTCTCATTCTCGGCCTCGCTCGACTCGCTCGCTCGCTCGCTCGCTCGCACCTCCTGCTCACTGACAAACCCTGCACAAAAGTCAACATCATCACCCGAAAAAGGGGAGACACCATAATTCTCTCCCTTCTTCTCTCCTTCCGAGTGATCCCTCTTCCTCCGAGTTTCACTCGACGGGCAAACACACATGTGCTGCATAGTAATAATAAAAAGGTAGAAAAATCGACCTACGAATCTATAATTAAATAGGTTAAACTAGGGTTTTGCCCAGTACTACAGATCAAGGTTCAAAAAATCCAACTACGGGGTTCGAACAACCCCATTTCTAATCCAAGATTTTTTTCGACCTCATCCAATGGCCTCAAACTATAGGCCGGGTTAGCATCTAGTGCAGTATGTGTGAGAATGTATGCACTATGTGTGCTATAACTTGTGTGTCTTTCAAATTTGAACCAAATTTGAATAAGTTTGAAATATTTGAAATGGGGCTTTTGGCTTAAACGTTTGAAACCCAAAACGACTTCTCCTCATGCTAGACTTCATAAGACCGAGTTTAGGGTTAGGGGGTAGATACATGATTTGTCTGGTTTGAATATGTCTAAACCTTGTTTATCAACTTGAATGCTTACTATATGACATAAGAAGACCATGTGCTTTTGTTTTTCATTTTTCTATTTTTTTAAGAATTTTATGCACATTTGATTCTGGTCAAATCCTAGGTTCAACCAAGATTTAAACAAGTTTCAAGCATGAAAATGAAAACGTAATCCAAGATCCTTCTTAATTAGTCACTCTAAAATATATGAAGCTTTTGGGACGTACTTGAAATTTCCATGTTTGAAACCCAAAACCAATTCTCTTCATGATTGACTTCATAAGACAGAGTTTAGGGGTAGGGGTAGATATACACATGATTTTTCTGGTTTGAATATGTCTAGACCTTGTTTATCAACTTGAGTGTTTACTATATGACATAATTAAGAAGGCTATGTGCTTTGGTTTTTCATTCTTTAGATTTTTTGTCTGAATAATTTTTATGCCCATTTGAATCTTGGTCAAATCCTAGGTTTGACCAAGATTTAAATAAGTTTAAAACATGGAAATGAAAAGGTAAAAGCATCGATCCTTCTTAGTCGCTCTAAAATGAAGCTGAATTTTGGGAGGTTTTTGAAATTTCCATGTTTGAAACCTAAAACCACTTATCTTCATGCTTGACTTCGTCATAAGACAGAGTTTAGGGGTTTTAATTAGGGGGTAGATACATGATTTGTCTAGCTAGTTTGAATATGTCTAGACCTTGTTTATCAACTTGAATGCTTACTAGCTATATGACATAAGAGGACTATGTGCATTGGTATTTCATTTTTTGATTTTTATGCCCATTTGAGAATCTTGGTAAAATCCTAGGTTTGTTGAGCAAGATTTAAACAAGTTTAACATGTGAAAATGATAAGGTAATTAAGTCTGGATCTTTCTCTTAGTAACTCTAAAATGAAGCTTTTGGGAGGTTCTTGAATTTACCATGTTTGAAACCCAAAACCACCGTACTTCTTTTCATGCTTGACTTCATAAGACAGAGTTTAGGGTTAGGGGTAGATACATGATTTTTCTGGTTTGAATATGTCTAGACCATGTTTATCAACTTGAATGCTTACTATATGACATAAGAAGGCTATGTGCTTTGGTTTTTCATTCTTTCGATTTTTTTCTGAATTTTTATGCCCATTTGAATCTTGGTCAAATCCTAGGTTCGACCAAGATTTAAACAAGTTTAAAACATGACAATGAAAAGGTAATTAATCATGGATCCTTCTTAATTAACCAGCCAGTCTAATTAAAATGAAGCTTTTTGGGAGGTTTTTGAAATTTCCATGTTTGAAACCCAAAACCACACTTCTCTGCTTCATGCTTGACTTCATATATAATTAAGACAAAGTTTAGGGTTAGGGGGTACATGATTTGTCTGGTTTGAATATGTCTAGACCTTGTTTATCAACTTTTGAATGCTTACTATATATATGTATGTGACATAAGAAAACTATGTGCTTTGGTTTTTCATTTTTCTGATTTTTTTGGAATTTTGATGCACATTTGAATCTTGGTCAAATCCTAGGTTTGACCAAGATTTAAACAAGTATAGAACATGGAAATGAAAATGGAAGCCTGTATCCTTCTTAGTCACCCTAAAATGAAGTTTTTGGGAGGTTTTTGAAATTTCCATGTTTGAAACCCAAAACCACTTATCTTCATGCTTGACTTCGTCATAAGACAGAGTTTAGGGGTTAGGGGGTAGATACATGATTTGTCTAGCTAGTTTGAATATGTCCAGACCTTGTTTATCAACTTTAATGCTTACTATATGACATATAAGAAGACTATGTGCGCTTTGGTTTTTCATTTTTATGTTTTTTTATTTTATGCCCATTTGAATCTTGGTCAAATCCTAGAGATTGACTTCATAATACAGAGTTTAGGGTTAGGGGTAGATATACACATGATTTTTCTGGTTTGAATATGTCTAGACCTTATTTATCAACTTGAGTGTTTACTATATGACATAATTAAGAAGGCTATGTGCTTTGGTTTTTCATTCTTTAGATTTTTTGTCTGAATTTTTATGCCCATTTGAATCTTGGTCAAATCCTAGGTTTGACCAAGATTTAAATAAGTTTAAAACATGGAAATGAAAAGGTAAAAGCATCGATCCTTCTTAGTCGCTCTAAAATGAAGCTGAATTTTGGGAGGTTTTTGAAATTTCCATGTTTGAAACCAAAACCACTTCTCTTCATGCTTGACTTCATAAGACGAAGTAGGGACGATAGGGGGTAGATACATGATTTGTCTGGTTAATTTGGATATATCTAGACCTTGTTTATCAACTTGAATGCTTATGATATGACATAAGAACACTATGTGCTTTTTTTTATTTTTTTGTGCCCATTTGAATCTTGGTCAAATCCTAGGTTTGACCAAGATTTAAACAAGTATAGAACATGAAAATGAAAAGGGAAGCCTGTATCCTTCTTACTCACCCTAAAATGAAGTTTTGGGAGGTTTTTGAAATGTCCATGTTTGAAACCCAAAACCACTTCTCTTCATTCTTGACTTCTTAAGACATAGTTTAGGGGTTAGCGGGTAGATACATGATTAGTATGGTTTGAATATGTCTAGACCTTGTTTATCAACTTTAATGCTTACTACATGACATAAGAAGACTATGTGCTTTGGTTTTTCATTTTTCTGTTTTTTTTTGAATTTTCTGCCAATTTTGTTTGACCAAGATTTAGACAAGTTTTACACGTGAAAACGAATAAGTAAGCCTGGATCCTTCTTAGTCACTCCAAAATGTACCAATTGATAGGTGCGTTAACTTTGCTTCATGGAAAAAATAATGTCATGTAAATGAGTTAACTTGGATTTCCTACCCTTGAATCCATAGGAAACTTTGTTCTAATGCACTATAATAATCAACCGAGTTTTTACACCAACAGGTCTGTCACTTACGTGTGGTGCCCATGCGTGAGGTCCCACACTTCAGTGAGCACAAGTCACGTGCAATAGGTACGCAAACTCCCAGCCATTTTCTTTGTCAAGAGAAAGACGCATCAGGATGCGTATTGGAAGTCTGTGGGTCCTTCTGGATCCTTCGGTCGTCCCTCTAAAAAAAAAAATCTCTCTCATTCTCGGCCTCGCTCGACTCGCTCGCTCGCTCGCTCGCACCTCCTGCTCACTGACAAACCCTGCACAAAAGTCAACATCATCACCCGAAAAAGGGGAGACACCATAATTCTCTCCCTTCTTCTCTCCTTCCGAGTGATCCCTCTTCCTCCGAGTTTCACTCGACGGGCAAACACACATGTGCTGCATAGTAATAATAAAAAGGTAGAAAAATCGACCTACGAATCTATAATTAAATAGGTTAAACTAGGGTTTTGCCCAGTACTACAGATCAAGGTTCAAAAAATCCAACTACGGGGTTCGAACAACCCCATTTCTAATCCAAGATTTTTTCGACCTCATCCAATGGCCTCAAACTATAGGCCGGGTTAGCATCTAGTGCAGTATGTGTGAGAATGTATGCACTATGTGTGCTATAACTTGTGTGTCTTTCAAATTTGAACCAAATTTGAATAAGTTTGAAATATTTGAAATGGGGCTTTTGGCTTAAACGTTTGAAACCCAAAACGACTTCTCCTCATGCTAGACTTCATAAGACCGAGTTTAGGGTCGATAGGGGGTAGATACATGATTTGTCTGGTTTGAATATGTATAAACCTTGTTTATCAACTTGAATGCTTACTATATGACATAAGAAAACTATGTGCTTTGGTTTTTCATTTTTCTGATTTTTTTATTTTGATGCCCATTTGAATCTTGTCAAATCCTAGATTTGACCAAGATAATGTAAACAAGTTTAAAACATGAAAATGAAAAGGGAAGCATGTATCGTTCTTAGTCACTCTAAAATGAAGTTTTTGGGAGGTTTTTGAAATTTCCATGTAGGAAACCCAAAACCACTTCTCTTCATGATTGACTTCATAAGACAGAGTTTAGGGTTAGGGGTAGATATATTTATGATTTTCCTAGGTTTGACCAAGATTTAAACAAGTTTAAAACATGAATATGAAAAGTAAGCATGTATCCTTCTTAGTCACTCCAAAATGAAGCTCTTAATTAGGAGGGTTTTTGAAATTTCCATGTTTGAAACCAAAAACCACTTATCTTCACCATGCATGCTTGACTTTATAAGACAGAGTTTAGGGTTAGGGGTAGATACATGATTTTCAGGTTTAATATGTCTATACCTTGTTTATCAACTTAATTGATTGCGCGCATACTATATGACATAAGAAGATCTTGGTATTCATTTTTTTTGAATTTTTATGCCCATTTGAATCTTGGTCAAATCCTAGGTTTGACCAAGATTTGAACAAGTTTAAAACATGAATATGAAAAGGTAAGCATGTATGCTTCTTAGTCACTCCAAAATGAAGCTCTTGGAAGGGTATTTGAAATTTCCATGTTTGAAACCAAAAACCACATCTCTTCATGCTTGACTTCATAAGACAAAGTTTAGGGTTAGGGGTAGATACATGATTTGTATGGTTTGAATATGTCTAGACCTTGTGTTTATCAACTTTAATGCTTACTATATGACATAAGAAGATTATGTGCTTTGGTTTTTCATTTTTCTATTTTTAATGCCCATTTGAATCTTGGTCAAATCATAGGTTTGACCAAGATTTGAACAAGTTTAAATCATGAATATGCAAAATTAAGCATCTATATATCCTTCTTAGTCACTCCAAAATGTAGCTCTTGGGATGGTTTTTGAAATTTCCATGTTTGAAACCTAAAACCACTTCTCTTCATGCATGCTTGACTTCATAAAGATAGAGTTTAGGGTTAGGGGTAGATATATACATGATTTTCTGGTTTGAATATGTCTAGACCTTGTTTATCAACTTGAATGCTTACTATATGACATGCAAAGACTTGCTTTGGTTTTTGATTTTGTTTTTGAATTTTTATGCCCATTTAAATCTTGGTCAAATCCTAGGTTTGACCACGACTTAAACAAGTTTAAAACATGAATATGTAAAAGTAAGCATGTATCCTTCTTAGTCACTCCAAAATGAAGCTCTTAATTAGGAGGGTTTTTGAAATTTCCATGTTTGAAACCAAAAACCACTTATCTTCACCATGCATGCTTGACTTTATAAGACAGAGTTTAGGGTTAGGGGTAGATACATGCATGATTTTTTAGGTTTAATATGTCTAGACCTTGTTTATCAACTTAAGTGAATGCGCACATACTATATGACATAAGAAGACCTTGGTATTCATTTTATTTGAATTTTTATGCCCATTTGAATCTTTGTCAAATCCTAGGTTTGACCAAGATTTGAACAAGTTTAAAACATGAATATATATGAAAAGGTAAGCATGTATGCTTCTTAGTCACTCCAAAATGAAGCTCTTGGAAGGGGTTTTTGAAATTTCCATGTTTGAAACCAAAAACCACATCTCTTCATGCTTGACTTCATAAGACAGAGTTTAGGGTTAGGGGTAGCCACATACATGTTTTTTTTGGTTTGAATATGTCTAGACCTTGTTTATCAACTTAATTGTATGCTTATTATATGACATAAGAAGACTATGTGCATTGGGTTTTCATTTTTTTATCCCCATTTGTTGAATCTTGGTCAAATCCTAGGTTGGACCAAGATTTAAACAAGTTTAAAACATGAATAATATGAAACGTAACCTGCATCGATCCTTCTTAGTCACTCCAAAATGAAGCTCGTGGGAGGTTTTTGAAATTTCCATGATTTTTCTGGTTTGAATATGTCTAGACCTTGTTTATCAACTTGAATGCTTACTATATGACATACACAGACTATGTGCTTTGTTTTTTTTTGAATTCTTATGCCCATTTTAATCTTGGTCAAATCCTAGGTTTGACCAAGATTTGAACAAGTTTAAAACATGAATATAAAAAAGTAAGCATGTATGCTTCTTAGTCACTCCAAAATGAAGCTCTTGGGAGGGTTTTCGAAATTTCCATGTTTGAAACCAAAAACCACATCTCTTCATGCTTGACTTCATAAGACAGAGTTTAGGGTTAGGGGGTAGATACATGATTTTTCTGGTTCGAATATGTCTAGACCTTGTTTATCAACTTAATTGAATGCTTACTATATGACATAGGAAGACTATGTGCCTTGGTTTTTCATTTATTTTGATTTATTTTGAATTTTATGCCTATTTTTATGCCCATTTAAACAAGTTTAAATCATGAATATGAAAAATTAGTCACTCCAAAATGTAGCTCTTGAGAGGGTTTTTGAAATTTCCATGTTTGAAACCAAAAACCACTTCTCTTCATGCATGCTTGACTTCATAAAGACAGAGTTTAGGGTTTGGGGTAGACAGCACGCGCCGACGCGTGGACGAAATTTATTCTCTGTCCCCCTGACATGCACTTGCCAGTGTCTTCAACAGTCTGACACGAACAGTGAAGCTTTTATGGAGCCCAGCGGAGAGGGGCTCCATTTCTCGAGCGGTAGCGAGGTGACATGCGGCCTAAATCCAAATTTAAACATTGCGAAAAAAATCTGAAACAAATCATGCACGTTCACAGCTCATATTAAGATAACCCCTAAAAATTTCAGATCAAAATTCGAAACATACATCGAGAAACAAAAAAGAGAAACTCAGATGGGAATAGTCTACAGAGAAACTCAGATTTGAATTCGGGAACTATTCATGACAGATTTCTCTTTTTTGTTTCTCGATGTATGTTAGTGGCAGTTAATATGGACCGGAGGAAGTACTAATAATATGAGGCATATTTTTGAGCTGGCCCTGTTTAGTAGAGTTTACATTTGAGAGTTACATCTTTCTACCACCATTATTTTTGATTTAGCTTGTCTTTTTTTGCCCACCATTTTATCGAGCAGGGTTAATGCAAGATCCATAGCAAACTAGCTTGTCATGACATTTTGTTGGCGGAGTGCATCTTCTCATGGCGAGCTAGCGACTTTGCCTACTAGAGTTTTTTTTGTTGAACTACATTTTTTGGATTTTCCCATTTTATTTGTGCACAAGCTATGAGCCGCCCGCAATTCAGCACCATATATTGGCGGGATTTTCTAGTTCAGCACCATAAATTAGCAGGATGCTATCTTCCTACCTCGCTTTCATTTCCCCTATATCCAGCCCCACCCACGGACAAGCAAGGGCCTCTCTCCCTACCTCGCACCTAGTCCGTCTCGCTCCCTCTCAGTCCTCCATCCGTAGCCGACATCCACCGCACCGGAGCCAGCTCAGCGACGCCGTCAACCACACTCCGTCCGCTTCGTCGGATCTGCTTCCCCGACTCACTGGTTCATCTTACCGGCCGGCGAGATCGGTACACAAAGCGCCACCATGATCCACCGAACCAAACCGAACGGCCAACGCGCCACCTCCCCAGTCGACCAAGGTTGAACACTTTGTCCGGCAGCTTTTGTTATGTACTCCGTATTTGATTTCCGAGACTAGTTTATTGCTTGCTTCCACTGCTTGTTATTAGCATCTGTTTTTTTTGTAATGCCTGCTAGATATTCCCCTCGAGAATGCCTACGAAGAATCTCGGAGGCAAAATATCTTGCAGAATATGATAATTGCAGCCAAGCTCGGCATACTGTGGAATGGGACAAAATCACCGCACCCCAAGTCGTTGCCGAGATTTTTCAAACGTGTGATGTGCCGCCAAAAGGACGATTCCGTGGGGCAGCTGCTGAAGAAGGTATTTAGCCGCACTGCTCAAATTTCATATGTCTTGTTTGCTGATTGATTTGATGAACTTTGATTTGCAGCAGCTAGCCACTGCTCATGTTCCTAACAAAGACAGTGAGCGCGCCAGTGATGCAGACATTGGTAGAAAGGAGGCGGGATTTGGTCCTATTGTTCTAGCAAGCAATCATTTGAGTGGCCGCCTAGGATCAGCACATCTGGATCCTCCTGAGCTCAACATTAAGGAGGTAATTTTATAATAGTGTTTTAAACATGACATAATCTAATGTACTGAAAGAGATCAAACTGTCAACAGGAGTGGAGTGGTATAGATGGTAGAGATATAGATATAGATTTCAGATTTCCTAATTTTTTCTTGAAAATAGGGTCGCCCCGGCCTCTGCATCCAAATGATGCACCCACCCTTTTATTGCAATGTTTTAGACTCCATTTAAGGTTTAGAAACTCATGGGTTGCTGAAAGTGGTGACATGAATCAACCAACATATTTCCTTTTAATCTGCTGATTGATTTTATGCATGGCAAATCGCAGAAGCAAGTGACTGCTCATGTCCCTGCCAAGCAGCATTGTAGCACAGATGTCCAGAGTTCCAGTGATGCAAACGTTTGTAGGAACAAAACAGAAGGATGTGGCACTGGGGAAGCTAAGATTAGGCGTCTTCAAAAGGACTTGGATGTGGCCACTTGGCGGAACAAAGAAATGAACCGAGGATGGAATTCTACAATTCAAGATGGCCTACATGCTGTTGCTGATCTGCAGAAGCTAGTGGCTGGCAACTTGGTTACCGCTTTGGCTGATGCAGATGTCCATGAGATCAACTGGACGATCTTGGAACAGGTGAAAGCACGAGCAGAAACTCTGCACTCATCTTTGCAGGTAGATGATTTTCAAAGGGTGATGCAAGAGCCGCTATATGAATAGATTGTTGTTTTCAGTTGATGATGTCCCTGGTTCTTTTGTTTACTTATGTGCTGGTAGTACTTAGGGGAACTAGCTTGTACAAGTATTTTTTTCCGATAAAGTTGTACAAGTAAATGGCACATGCTTCGCATGTTTGACCAATTAAGTTAAAAAGCTTCACAAAATCCTGCTATCATGTAGGCGGGCTTGCATTGGCTTTCAACCCAAGTGACTATTGACTGCAATCTGTAATATGTACCCCTCTGTTGCACTTAATGGTATCCAAGCCCTTGGGCCCCCCTCCTTTGTTAAAAAAAGATCGAATTCTTATTGCGTCGAAGTTGTTTCACTAAAAAAAAGAGCCCTCACGTGCAAGGCACGTGTATATATACTAGTACTAGTAGAGATGGTACACCTAGACATTAGAGATTTGTTTGTTTTAAAGATATTTTTAATTGTGTACAAGATGGAAAATATAACTTTAGGCTATCCACAATGTTGCTATTGCCAAATCTGATACGATGGTGAATTTGGCTTTGGTGTGAAATATAGCAATAGCTCCACAATGTAGTGGTTCCAAATATTTATAACGTGGGTCCCGCCATCAAGCTAAAACAACTCATAAAGCCAATATGGAACTACTCTCACAATGTAGGGAACTAGTTCCAAATGCCAAAAGTGAAATTTGGCATCGGAGCACCTATTTGCTCCGGTTCCCTGTTTTTCTGGTTTTGGAACTACCTCTACAATGTATGGAACTAGTTCAAAAAGCCAAAAATCAAATATGGAACCACTTTTGGCTACACGTTGTGGATGCTCTTAGCAAATTCCTAGTATTTTTCATGGTCGATGTAAAAAAAGTATTTTTCATGGTTGATGTAAAAAAACAAGTTTTTTTCATGGTCGATGTAAAAAAAGAGAGAAAACATGTCTCATAAAAAGCCTTATGGTTAGCACAATTTTTTTACGGAGTAACTCTTTTTTACATAGCCCAAATTACTATTCGATTTTTCCATTGAAATATTTTATGTGTATAAAGCAAGCGAAGAAGTACACATGCATTTTTCGTTTTATTCTTTTTTGACATTTCAAAATGTATAGAAGATGAATTTCGAAATAAAGAGATCATATGCACCCAAGAACCAACAAGCATATCCCCTTGAACCCGAACATACTCAGGGCCCTTTTGTTGTGCCTTTTTTTTTTTTGCCTTTTTGGCTTTTGGATTTTGGAAGCCAAAAACAAATATTATATTCTTTTGGCTTCCAAAATCCAAAAGCCAAAAAGCCACAGCAAAAGGGCCCTCAGCTTCAGACTTGGGATTTCGTAGGCTAGGGTTCCACAGTTTTCCAGCAACCAGTAATAATTTCAACTCTGCCCCAAAATTCCCGCCCCCCCCCCCGCTTCCAAAATTCAAAGCGATGTGAAATAAGTACAGTGTCGATCTTATCCCCCCGGACCGCTCAATTCAGACCTATCACCGGCGGCGCCGAACCCCGCATCTCTCTCTCACGCTTCCACCCTGCATGACCCACCGGATCATCTCACACGCCGGCGCCGGCCCACTGTCCCACTCCCACACCAGCACTACTGCCTTCTCATCGGCCACCGTAGTGACCGACGACGTTCCGCCGTCTCCCTTGCTTTTTAGCAAGCCGGAGTAGCTTCCACCTCCCCCACCCCCACCGACGACCACTGTACCATACGAGCTCCTCCGTAGCCGACTTCCACCGCCGCCTTGTCAGCGACAGTCACCATCGCCGGGTTCTCGTATCTTAATCCCCGACTCCTTCCGTCCACCGGACTGGAGAGATGGGCGCTTCCATGGTCGACGGCAGGAAACCAAAGCGTACACGCGCCGACTTCCAAGAAGGTTGATATGGCCGCATTCGTTATGCATGTGATTTCGAAAAGTATTTTTTTGCTTACTTGCACCGCCATCTCATTAGCATTTTTTTTGTAATGCATGCTAGATATTATTGCAATACAGAAGAATGAATTAAAAGAGAAACGGATACGGAATATATGTATAAGATATGCAAGCCGTGTGGGCACAAACATGTGTAACGCTATTGCCTCTAGTGCAAACCTGAACAAAATCGGAGAAGAACCCTTTCCCCTTCCCAAAGATAAAGAACAATGTTATGATTCACAATTTGATCATGCTGAGCCTCTTGGAGAGCTGACTCAGGAAGATGCCTTGCCTGACCATTCTCCTCAACCCCACCAGGTGATTTCTGTGTTTTTTACTTTGAGATATCTGTTTTGCAACTTCCATGTGTTGTATACTTGTATCCTGAATCCCACCAAACATGTTCACATGCCACCTCTAGGTCTCCTTAATGCATCATATATATGTTTCAGCATGCACGTCATCCTTTACTGTTCTTCATTCTATTCCATTTGCATATCATCATATATGGGACTTCTGTAGACTGAAATATCGTTTATGTGTGCTAGGAATCTGCAGCTTCAAGTAAGAATTTCGCAGGAACCACCAATGAGAGGAAGACCATTCAACAGGCACCTGAATCGGTGATAGAACAGCGGCAACCAAAAAAGAAACCTGCTTCTGCTACTAGACAGTCTCAGCGATTCATGGCACCAGTTGAAGAAAATAACGAAAATTCTAAGAGTACTGAAATAAAAAAACGTGGTGAACACCCCAAGCGGTTGAATCAGCCACCTGTTACCAATCCAGTCAACCAGCGACAATCGGCAGCAGAACCAGTTTCCACAGCAACTTCTCAGCCACAATTGGCAGCAGAACCAGTTTCCACAGCAACTTCTCAACAACAATTGGCAGCAGAACAAGTTTCCACGGCAACTTCTCAGCCACAATTGGGATCAGCAGTAGCTGTGGTAGGAAATACTGCCCAAGGACACACTGTACCAGTCCCAGCTGACACAACCACAACTGGCCAAACACTGCTAGCACAACATCAACAAACTGTTGATGATCTCCCACTGACCCATATTAGTCCTGCCATAGACAACTCCCCTGAGGATGAGCCCCACACCGAAGAAGGTACATTTTCCAATGCTTATAGTTTCATTCTCCGTTATAAAGTTATACTTTATAGAGATATATATATAATGCTTATAGTTTCATTCTCCGTTATACCTACCTTGATAGCTTGATGTAATGCTTAACTTTGTAGTTGCACCACGATCAAGAAAAACGAGGGGCCCAACAGTAGGGAAAATGTTCGTAGCTAAGCTTGCTGGGATGGAATCAAGATTTCGCCTTTCATCTATCGTAGGTGGCAGAAGGCCACTGGACCCAGAAGAATCTTGTAAATTAGCATCGGATGTAGGAATTTTCGTCAGGAATGAAATTCCTATCTTCCCAACATGGAAAGAGCACGTAGACACCTCTGCGCATTTTGAAAAATTAGTGCACAGGTTACACGTAAGTCATCTTTCTCTTGGTAATGTTACTCATACTAGTATACCACATTGGCACGTCCCGTTCCTTCTAGCTTGTTGTTGGATCTATGTATATCACACCAACGGTTTATATTGTTGTGAACAGTTAAGGTTCGAGTTCGATGAGGACCAAGAGGAAGTAAAGCATGTTCTCAACAGTCTATTCTCAGACTGTCTGCGCCAGTATCGCAGCAGGCTAAAGAAGAAATACTTCACTGGAAAGATTACTGGGAGTGTTCCAACTATATCTCCTTTTAAGCAAATGACTGACAAACAGTGGGGAGATCTTGTGAAGCACTGGTCTGATCCAAAGAATATGGTATGATTTGTAAGACTGAGACCAGATCACATCTTGGATTCTTATTTATAGCAGTGTCTCACTAGTCTCCTTTTTGCAGAATTTGGCTAAACAGAATCAGGAAAACCGCGGTAAACTACTTTTACCTAGCCGTACGGGATCTCGTAACCTTATAGTGCACATTCTGTTGGAGATATGCCCAAGAGGCAATAATAAAAGTGGTTATTATATATCTTTATGTTTATGATAAATGTTTATATACCATGCTATAATTGTATTAACTGAAACATTGATACATGTGTGATATGTAAACAACAAAGAGTCCCTAGTAAGCCTCTTAACTAGCTTGTTGATTAATAGATGATTAGTTTCATAATCATGAACATTGGATGTTATTAATAACAAGGTTATATCATTGTATGAATGATATAATGGACACACCCAATTAAGCGTAGCATAAGATCACGTCATTAAGTTATTTGCTATAAGCTTTCGATACATAGTTACCTAGTCCTTATGACCATGAGATCATGTAAATCACTTATATCGGAAAGGTACTTTGATTACATCAAACGCCACTGCGTAAATGGGTGGTTATAAAGGTGGGATTAAGTATCCGGAAAGTATGAGTTGAGGCATATGGATCAATAGTGGGATTTGTCCATCCCGATGACGGATAGATATACTCTGGGCCCTCTCGGTGGAATGTCGTCTAATGTCTTGCAAGCATATGAATAAGTTCATAAGAGACCACATACCACGGTACGAGTAAAGAGTACTTGTCAGGAGACGAGGTTGAACAAGGTATAGTGTGATACCGATGATCAAACCTCGGACAAGTAAAATATCGCGTGACAAAGGGAATTGGTATCGTATGTGTATGGTTCATTCGATCACTAAAGTCATCGTTGAATATGTGGGAGCCATTATGGATCTCCAGATCCCGCTATTGGTTATTGGTCGGAGTGAGTACTCAACCATGTCCGCATAGTTCACGAACCGTAGGGTGACACACTTAAAGTTGGATGTTGAAATGGTAGTACTTGAATATGGAATGAAGTTGGAATATTTGTTCGGAGTCCCGGATGGGATCCCGGACATCACGAGGAGTTCCGGAATGGTCCGGAGAATAAGATTCATATATAGGATGTCATTTTATGTGAATAAAATGATGCGGAAGGTTCTATGGAAGGTTCTAGAAGGTTCTAGAAAAGTCCGGAAGAAACCACCAAGGAAGGTGGAGTCCACATGGGACTCCACCTCCATGGCCGGCCAACCCTAGTGGGGGAGGAGTCCCAAGTGGACTCCCCCTTAGGGGGCCGGCCACCCCCCCCATGGAAGGTGGAATTCCCACCTCTAGTGGGAGGGAAAGTTTCCCACCATATGGAAGGTTTTGGTTTCGGGTCTTATTCGAAGACTTGGACACCAACACTTGGGATCCACCTATATAAACAAGGGCCAAGGGAGGGGGCCGGCCACCCCAAGACCACAAGCTGGCCGCCCCCCATAGAGTGGCCGGCCACCCCCTCCCAAACCCTAGCTTTGCTCCTCCACTTCATATTGCCCGCATAGCTTAGCGAAGCTCCGCCGGACTTCTACACCGCCACCGACACCACGCCGTCGTGCTGTCGGATTCAAGAGGAGCTACTACTTCCGCTGCCCGCTGGAACGGGGAGGTGGACGTCGTCTTCATCAACAACCGAACGTGTGACCGAGTACGGAGGTGCTGCCCGTTCGTGGCGCCGGAACCGATCGTGATCAAGATCTTCTACGCGCTTTTGCAAGCGGCAAGTGATCGTCTACCGCAGCAACAAGAGCCTCCTCTTGTAGGCTTTGGAATCTCTTCAAGGGTGAGTCTCGACAATCCCCTCGTTGCTACCGTCTTCTAGATTGCATCTTGGCTTGGATTGCGTGTTCGCCGTAGGAAAATTTTTGTTTTCTATGCTACGTTATCCTACAGTGGTATCAGAGCCGTGTCTATGCATAGATGGTTGCACGAGTAGAACACAATGGTTTGTGGGCGTTGATGCTCTTGTTATCTTTAGTTGAGTACTTTGCATCTTTGTGGCATAGTGGGATGAAGCGGCTCGGGCTAACTTTACATGACCGCGTTCATGAGATTTGCTCCACGCTTGACATGCAACTTGTATTGCATAAGTGGCTTTGCGGGTGTCTGTCTCTCCTACTATAGTGAAGATTCAATTTACTCTTCTATTGACAACACTAGTATCACCGTTGTGGTTCATGTTCGTAGGTAGATTGGATCTTGCTCGAAAACCCTAAACCACGTAAAATATGCAAACCAAATTAGAGAACGTCTAACTTGTTTTTGCAGGGTTTGGTGATGTGATATGGCCATAATGTGATGATGAATATGTATGAGATGATCATTATTGTATTGTGGCAACCGGCAGGAGCCTTATGGTTGTCTTTAAATTTCATGTTGAGTAGTATTTCAAAGTAGTTGTAATAGTTGCTACATGGAGGACGATCATGAAGACGGCGCCATTGACCTTGGTGCTTCGCCGACGATGATGGAGATCATGCCCGTTGATGATGGAGATCATGTCCGTACTTTGGAGATGAAGATCAAAGGCGCAAAGACAAAAGGGCCATATCATATCACATATGAACTGCATGTGATGTTAATCCTTTTATGCATCTTATTTTGCTTAGATCGCGACGGTAGCATTATAAGATGATCCCTCTCACTAAAATCTCAAGATAATAAAGTGTTCATCCTTAGTAGCACCGTTATCAAGTCTTATCGTTTCGAAGCATCTCGTGATGATCGGGTGTGATAGATTCGATAAGTACATATAACGGGTGCAAGACAGTTTGCACATGCGGATACTAAGGTGGCCTTGACGAGCCTAGCATGTAAAGACATGGTCTCGGAACACGTGATACCGAAAGGTAGAGCATGAATCATATGATTGATATGATGAACACTTTGAGTGTTCGCCATTGAAATTACATCTTGTCTCGTGATGATCGGGCATAGGTGTGATGGATTTGGTTCGTGTGATCACTAAGACAATGCGAGGGATATTGTTTTGAGTGGGAGTTCACCTAGATTTTTAATTATGTAGAATTAAAATTTGAACTCAATTTGTCATAAACTTAGTCTAAACTATTGCAAATATGTTGTAGATATGGCGTCCTCAATCAATTTTAACCAGTTCCTAGAGAAAGAAAAACTTAAGAGCAACGGTAGCAACTTCACCGACTGGTTCCGTCATGTGAGGATCTTCCTCAATGGCGGAAATCTGCAATATGTGCTTGATGCACCGCTAGGTGACCCTCCTGCAGAAACTGAAACCGATGAAGTAAAGAATGTTTACATGACTCGGAAAACTCGGTACTCTCAAGTTCAGTGTGCCATCTTATGCAGTCTGGAATCCGATCTTCAAAAACGTTTTGAGCACCACGATCCTCATGAGTTGATAAAAGAGTTGAAGACTATTTTTGAGACTCATGCGGCCGTGGAATGCTATGAAGCATCGAAACACTTTTTCAGCTGTATGATGGAAGAAGGCAGCTCCATCAGTGAGCACATGCTCGTTATGACCGGGCATGCGAAGAAACTCAGTGACTTGGGAATAGTGATTCCTAACAGACTGGGGATTAATCGTGTCCTTCAATCACTGCCACCAAGTTATAAGAACTTTGTGATGAACTACAATATGCAGAACATGAACAAGGAGTTTCCTGAACTCTTTGGCATGCTAAAAGCTGCTGAGATTGAGATCAAGAAAGAGCACCAAGTGTTGATGGTCAACAAGACCACCAGCTTCAAGAAACAGGGCAAGTCTAAAGGCAAGAACAAGAAGAGTGGCAAGAAAGCTGCCACGCCTCCTGTGAAACCTAAGTCTGGCCCTAAGCCTGATGCTGAGTGCTATTACTGCAAGGAGAAGGGACACTGGAAGCGTAATTGCTCCAAGTATTTGGCGGATCTGAAGAGCGGCCTTGTCAAGAAGAAGAAAGAAGGTATATCTGATATACATGTTATAGATGTTTATCTCACTAGTTCTCGTTCTAGTACCTGGGTATTTGATACTGGTTCGGTTGCTCATATTTGTAACTCGAAACAGGAACTAAAGAATAAACGACAACTGCTGAAAGATGAAGTGACGATGCGCGTTGGAAACGGATCCAAGGTCAATGTGATCGCAGTCGGGACACTTCCTCTACATCTACCTTCGGGATTAGTTTTAAGCCTAAATAATTGTTATTATGTACCCGCGTTGAGCATGAACATTATATCTGGATCTTGTTTAATGCAAGACGGTTATTCATTCAAGTCTGAGAATAATGGTTGTTCTATTTTTATGAATAATATCTTTTATGGTCGAGCACCACAAAAGAATGGCTTATTTCTGTTAGATCTCGATAGTAGTAATACGCATATACATAACATTGATGCTAAGCGAATTAAATTGAATGATAATTCTACTTATATGTGGCACTGTCGTCTTGGTCATATTGGAGTGAAACGCATGAAGAAACTCCATACTGATGGATTACTTGAATCACTTGACTTTGAGTCACTTGATAGATGCGAAGCATGTCTGATGGGAAAAATGACTAAGACTCCATTCTCGGGTATGATGGAGCGAGCTACTGACTTATTGGAAATCATACACACAGATGTATGTGGACCAATGAGTGTAGCATCGCGCGGTGGTTATCGTTATGTTCTAACCTTCACAGATGATTTAAGTAGATATGGGTATATCTATTTAATGAAACATAAATCCGAAACTTTCGAGAAGTTTAAGGAATTCCAAAGTGAAGTAGAAAATCAACGTAACAAGAAGATTAAATTTCTACGATCTGATCGCGGAGGTGAATATCTGAGTTATGAGTTTAGCATGCATTTAAAGAAATGCGGAATACTTTCACAATTGACACCGCCGGGAACACCACAACGAAACGGTGTGTCCGAACGTCGTAATCGAACTCTCTTAGATATGGTTCGTTCTATGATGTCTCTTACTGATTTGCCGTTATCATTTTGGAGTTATGCATTAGAGACAGCCGCATTCACTTTAAATAGAGCACCATCAAAATCCGTTGAAACGACGCCGTATGAATTATGGTTTAATAAGAAACCTAAGCTGTCGTTCCTAAAAGTTTGGGGTTGCGAAGCCTATGTAAAAAAGTTACAACCGGACAAGCTAGAACCCAAAGCGGAGAAATGCGTCTTCATAGGATACCCTAAGGAAACTATAGGGTACACTTTCTATCACAGATCCGAAGGCAAGATCTTTGTTGCTAAGAACGGAACCTTTCTTGAGAAAGAATTTCTCACTAAAGAAGTGACTGGAAGAAAAGTAGAACTCGATGAGATTGAAGAATCTCTACTCGTTGATCAGAGTAGCGCAGTACCGGAAAATGTTCCTGTACCACCTACACCGGCAACAGAGGAAGCTAATGATAATGATCATGAAACTTCAAATGAGACAGCTACTGAACCTCGCAGATCGACAAGGGATCGTGCCACTCCAGATTGGTATGATCCTTGTCTAAATGTCATGATTGTGGATAACAATGATGAAGACCCTGCGACGTATGAAGAAGCGATGATGAGCCCAGATTCCAACAAATGGCAAGAAGCCATGAAATCCGAAATGGGATCCATGTATGATAACAAAGTATGGACTTTGGTAGACTTACCTGATAGCCGCAAGGCTGTCGAGAATAAATGGATCTTCAAGAGAAAAACAGATGCTGATGGTAATATTACTGTCTATAAAGCTCGACTTGTCGCAAAGGGTTTCCGACAAATTCAAGGTGTTGACTACGATGAGACTTTCTCACCTGTAGCGAAGCTAAAATCTGTGAGGATTTTGTTAGCAATAGCTGCATTTTTCGATTATGAGATTTGGCAGATGGATGTCAAAACGGCATTCCTTAATGGTGACATTGAGGAAGAGTTGTATATGGTACAACCCAAAGGTTTTGTCGATCCTAAAAATGCTGACAAAGTATGCAAACTTCAGCGTTCAATCTATGGACTGAAGCAAGCATCGAGAAGTTGGAACCGACGTTTTGATAAGGTGATCAAAGACTTCGGGTTTATACAGTGTCATGGAGAGGCCTGTATTTACAAGAAAGTGAGTGGGAGCTCTGTAGCATTCCTGATATTATATGTAGATGACATATTATTGATTGGGAATGATATAGAACTATTAAGCAGTGTAAAGGGTTATTTGAATAATAGTTTTTCAATGAAAGACCTTGGTGAAGCATCATACATATTAGGCATCAAGATTTATAGAGATAGATCAAGACGTCTAATAGGGCTATCACAGAGTACATACCTGGACAAGATTCTGAAGAAGTTTAGAATGGACGAAAGTAAGAAAGGATTCTTACCTATGTTACCAGGCAAAGTCTTGAGTAAGACTCAAGGACCGGCTACGGCAGAAGAAAGAGAAAGGATGAGTCAGATCCCCTATGCCTCGGCAGTAGGCTCTATCATGTATGCCATGCTATGTACAAGACCGGATATAGCACATGTTAGTTTGACTAGCAGATATCAAAGTGATCCAGGAATGGAACACTGGACAGCGGTCAAGAATATCCTGAAGTACTTGAAAAGAACTAAGGATATGTTTCTTTGTTATGGAGGTGACCAAGAGCTCGTTGTAACAAGTTACACCGATGCAAGTTGGAACACTGATCCTGATGACTCTAAGTCACAATCTGGGTACGTGTTTATATTGAATGGTGCTGCAGTAAGCTGGGCAAGCTCGAAGCAGTGCACGGTGGCGAAATCCTCAACAGAATCGGAGTACATAGCGGCTTCAGAGGCTTCATCAGAAGCGGTATGGATGAAGAGGTTCATTGTAGAGCTCGGTGTGGTTCCTAGTGCATTGGACCCATTTGTCATCTACTGTGATAACATGGGTGCCATCGCCAATGCACAAGAGCCAAGGTCACACAAGAGGCTGAAGCATATCAAGCTGCGTTACCACTCGATTCGCGAGTACATCGAAGATGGAGAAGTAAAGATTTGCAAAGTACACACTGATCTGAATGTAGCAGATCCGTTGACTAAAGCTCTCCCTAGGGCAAAGCATGACCAACACCAGAATGCCATGGGTGTTAGGTATATTACAATGTAATCTAGATTATTGACTCTAGTGCAAGTGGGAGACTGTTGGAGATATGCCCAAGAGGCAATAATAAAAGTGGTTATTATATATCTTTATGTTTATGATAAATGTTTATATACCATGCTATAATTGTATTAACTGAAACATTGATACATGTGTGATATGTAAACAACAAAGAGTCCCTAGTAAGCCTCTTAACTAGCTTGTTGATTAATAGATGATTAGTTTCATAATCATGAACATTGGATGTTATTAATAACAAGGTTATATCATTGTATGAATGATGTAATGGACACACCCAATTAAGCGTAGCATAAGATCACGTCATTAAGTTATTTGCTATAAGCTTTCGATACATAGTTACCTAGTCCTTATGACCATGAGATCATGTAAATCACTTATATCGGAAAGGTACTTTGATTACATCAAACGCCACTGCGTAAATGGGTGGTTATAAAGGTGGGATTAAGTATCCGGAAAGTATGAGTTGAGGCATATGGATCAATAGTGGGATTTGTCCATCCCGATGACGGATAGATATACTCTGGGCCCTCTCGGTGGAATGTCGTCTAATGTCTTGCAAGCATATGAATAAGTTCATAAGAGACCACATACCACGGTACGAGTAAAGAGTACTTGTCAGGAGACGAGGTTGAACAAGGTATAGTGTGATACCGATGATCAAACCTCGGACAAGTAAAATATCGCGTGACAAAGGGAATTGGTATCGTATGTGTATGGTTCATTCGATCACTAAAGTCATCGTTGAATATGTGGGAGCCATTATGGATCTCCAGATCCCGCTATTGGTTATTGGTCGGAGTGAGTACTCAACCATGTCCGCATAGTTCACGAACCGTAGGGTGACACACTTAAAGTTGGATGTTGAAATGGTAGTACTTGAATATGGAATGAAGTTGGAATATTTGTTCGGAGTCCCGGATGGGATCCCGGACATCACGAGGAGTTCCGGAATGGTCCGGAGAATAAGATTCATATATAGGATGTCATTTTATGTGAATAAAATGATGCGGAAGGTTCTATGGAAGGTTCTAGAAGGTTCTAGAAAAGTCCGGAAGAAACCACCAAGGAAGGTGGAGTCCACATGGGACTCCACCTCCATGGCCGGCCAACCCTAGTGGGGGAGGAGTCCCAAGTGGACTCCCCCTTAGGGGGCCGGCCACCCCCCCCATGGAAGGTGGAATTCCCACCTCTAGTGGGAGGGAAAGTTTCCCACCATATGGAAGGTTTTGGTTTCGGGTCTTATTCGAAGACTTGGACACCAACACTTGGGATCCACCTATATAAACAAGGGCCAAGGGAGGGGGCCGGCCACCCCAAGACCACAAGCTGGCCGCCCCCCATAGAGTGGCCGGCCACCCCCTCCCAAACCCTAGCTTTGCTCCTCCACTTCATATTGCCCGCATAGCTTAGCGAAGCTCCGCCGGACTTCTACACCGCCACCGACACCACGCCGTCGTGCTGTCGGATTCAAGAGGAGCTACTACTTCCGCTGCCCGCTGGAACGGGGAGGTGGACGTCGTCTTCATCAACAACCGAACGTGTGACCGAGTACGGAGGTGCTGCCCGTTCGTGGCGCCGGAACCGATCGTGATCAAGATCTTCTACGCGCTTTTGCAAGCGGCAAGTGATCGTCTACCGCAGCAACAAGAGCCTCCTCTTGTAGGCTTTGGAATCTCTTCAAGGGTGAGTCTCGACAATCCCCTCGTTGCTACCGTCTTCTAGATTGCATCTTGGCTTGGATTGCGTGTTCGCCGTACCTAGCCGTACGGGATCTCGTAACCTTATAGTGCACATTCGGCAAAAAGTAAGGACATGTTGTTTTATACTGCTATTTAGAAATATTTTAGTAAAAGATCATGCAGAGTATATACACCAGTGTGCAGCTTATATTATGATCCTCCATTTCAACCACGTTATTCGATTTATAAATGGTAGTACTAAAATGCAGATGTTACATAATGCAAGTAAAAGGGAACCAAACAAAGAGATGACTCTGCCAGAGATTTTTGAAGCATGCCAGAAGAACAAACTTGAAGTGATTGGAGAAGTCGCACAGAGTGTTCTTGTAAGTCTTCTCAAAGATTGAAATTTTGTGACGACTCACATCCCAACTTATAGGAGTAGTAAAGTACATGTCAATATGATATTATATATGTTTATTAAAATTCATGTGATGTGAATCAGACATGCCAAACTGTAGGAATAAAAGTAGGTCATACACATGATAAATCTACTATCAGCAAGTTTCTCTGTAGTAACTATCATGTTTACACATGTGTACGAACTGAATTTTTTGCAGGAAGATATGAAATTAGAGATGGCAAAAACCGGTAAAAACGGTCTGGAAAAAACCGATGAAGAATGTGTGAAGGCATTTTCTATGGCAATAAAAAAGAAAGGCATTGCCAAAAACACTTTCTTACGGAATGCTGGACTGCTGAAGTGCAAGTCCATGTCCAAGTCAAAGTATTTGCATGCTCAAGTTCTAAAGGAGCAACTCCAAGTAGAACGAGCTGCATCAGCTGCGCTAAGACTAGAAGTCGACAATTTTAGAACGATAGCAGCACAGAAGGAGGCCCTACTGGAGCAGGTTAGGAATGCTAGTAAGTAGTAAGAAGAGTATCTGCTAGATAATTGGAGATGAACGGGGACAGTGACAGGTCATTACCTTTGTCTTGTAAAATGGTTCCTTAGTCTGAGCATATTTCGTAGGTGCATTTATCTGCAATTGCTATGATCTTGGTGGTCGTTTCCTTGTTGTGATGTGGATTTTTTTGAACCGGAACCCTGCTGATTGTTAATATTATAAGTGGATTGCCTAGCCCTTTCCATCAGTTCTGACTTGTGGTTCCGTTGGCTCGTGGATGAAGCTTGACGTGGTATCAGAGCCCATAGTCTCAAGTTCGAGTCATCGCTTTCACAAACCTTCTCTTCTCTTCTCCCGGTCTAGCCTTTTCTGTCAGTTTGGACTTTTTGTTGCGATGTATAAAGTGGATTGCCTAGCCCTTTCCATCAGTTCGGACTTTTGGTCGCGTTGGCTAGTGCATTAAAGCTTGACACTGATGATTTTCTGTGATCCATTGATTTCCATCTTTCTACATACTGGTCTAGAAGCTTGTCAACTGGTCTGGTTCATTCATCGCTGTATTGAGTGCAATGAACGGAACAGTGGCTTCTCCTTTGTGTTGTGCTGCAACACAACAGCTGTTCCTGCTTCTGTACAGGTGAGTTGTGAACAGAGATACTTATGTATGCTACCAAATTTCGACTCCATATAATCAATAGCTTAACAACCCTCTAATTCAAAATCTCAACATTATTTCACACACTGAAATATTTTGTACGCGTTTTGAATTGGAGAACATGGGAACCGACTTTGGTTTCTGATTATGACTTGATGTGACCCTAGGCCCTGGATTCCTGAGCAGAAGGTATGTGTAAAAACAAAGAGATTACAAAGTGCTAATTCCCTTTTTTTGTAAGTCCTGGTGGCATTGACACTCCTTTCTTACTTGCTATATTTTTTTGGTGTTTATATATAATAGAGAATTACCAGCTTATTGTCGAACCCGTTAGATTTTGGGCAATAATTGTTACGTGGCTGCTTCTTAATTAAAGTTTATCATGTCATGTAGATGGATTTGTGAAAGATGCAGCGGGTCGTTCTTCAGATCGTCTACATGGGATTCCCATCTACATGTATGTTCACGGTTTCATGGAGTACTTCAGCTCATAGCAGCCACATACGATCCTGCAAGATTTGCATTTTTTTTGACCTTGCAAGATTTGCATTCAATGTATCGCCAAGACGCGTCCGTGAGAACTCTAGAAACATCTTCGTCTGACTCGTTTTGGCGCGCGCTGTTCCCGAGCGAATCCAATGAATTTTGACCGTTCTCTTAAAAAAAGGAACTTTGACCGTTGGATCAAGCGTTGGAGAACTGTTGTGCCAACGGCCAATAATTATGATCGTCGTAACCGATTTTCAACGTGATGATGAATTGATGTGACATTTGGCCGTACTAGTACGGTCTCATATTTTTGTATTACTTGGACTGTAGCCAAATTCGAAATCTCATTCCAGCGGCAAAACTTCCCGCCCGAAAAATACAAATATTTCACACGCTTCTAACTTCCCATTCTACCCTCGTAAAGATGACAACAATGTCCATGTATAAGTCGGTTGGTGGGGGGTCTACCCGTCATTTTTTTTCGATCACCACCTCCCTAGCTCCGGAAACTCCCCGAAAAAAAATTCATTTCCCTCACTCTCTCCTCTGAGACCACCCACCGGAACTTCCCAAGTCCCTCTCTCTCCCACCTCCACGACCACCGCACCGGAACATCCCCGCCGGACTTCCCTGGCCTACCCGAGGCCTCGCGATCCTCGTCATCCGGCTGCCTGCCGGAGCCGCTTCATCGACGCCGTCATCAACCGGACCGGATCATCCCCGCCGAACCTCGAAACCATATGCTCATCCAGCAGTCTACCGCAGTCGCTTCAGCTGCGGCATCGTCCACCCCACCGGAGCCGCTTCGCCGGATCCGTCGTCCACCGCATCGGATCTTGCTCACCGACACCGCTGTGCATGAACCGGATCTGCTTCACCGGCGCCGTGTATGATCTAAACTCTTCTACTGTCGCTTTTCTATTGCTTGCCTGCAAGTTCTTGTTTAATCTTGGGGGAACCTGTTTGTGCTAACGACGCGCCGTTACGTTTTTGCAGACGAGATGAGTAACCATGAAGTGTAATGGCCGTCTCTCCAACCCCAAGTAGCACATGTAGCGTACTTCATCACCGGATCTATCAACCCCAGGAAGATCTGCTGTGACTCCCACAGAGTGCTTCTCCTAATGTAAGTCCCTTGTTTTAGCGCCATGTTCTGGGTTCAGATGCTTGTTTGTCTGAAGCTCTTTTAGTTCATTCCTAGCTATGACCGTAACACCTTGCTATTTTCTACTTCATTGCTAACTTTAAGCGATTGAACATTTTGGTTTGCATTCCCTGCTCTGTAGATGTAGCCATCATAACTTCTATCTTGCTCAGTCGTTGTTACAAAAATTATACTGTAGGTATTATAGTAACATCCTGCTATTATTTAGTTCATGGCCAATTTTAAGTAATTGCACATGTTGGTTCGCATTCCCTGCTCTATAGCTTTTGGCATCGTAACTTCTATATTTGGTTTACATTCCCTGCTCTGTAGATCTAGCCATCATAACTTTATCTTGCTCAGTCGTTGTTACAAAAATTATGGCCTGCTACTATGTTGTTTGTGCCAATTTTTTACTCCATGAACATGTTGGCTTGCATTCCCTGTACTACAGGTGATGCCATTGTTTTGTATCTAGTTCATTGTAAGCTAACAAAGTAAGGACTTAGTTTGGCATGCTATCACTCTGCTATCTAGCCTGTAGTACAAATAAACTTGTCATACTACTAGATAATAATTTTGCGTGCCATCTTGTTCTTCAAAAGCTGCATTATTGACTTGTTTCTCTGACTTGGCATGACGCTCACATATGGAAAGCTGAACATATTGGTTTGCATTCCCTCTTATACAAGTTCACAGGTGATCCCACTATATTCTGTATCTGGTCCATCCTAAGCTCAAGCATTAACTATCCTCTATGTGTTGCTCATTACAAGTTTATATCCCGAAACATCTTGATTTGCATCCCCTTCACTATAAGTTCAGGAGTATTATTTAGTTCACTTGGCACATGTTGGTTCACATTCCCTCCTCTTTAGCTTTTGCCATCGTAACTTCTATTTTTGGTTTACATTCCCTGCTCTGTAGATGTAGCCATCATAACTTCATCTTGCTCAGTCGTTGTTACAAAATTTATAGCCTGCTACTATGTTGTTCATGCCAATTTTGTACTCCCTGAACATGTTGGTTTGCATGGGACTCGACAGTAGTAAGTCTGCTGTTTCATTCTAACATGCTCTGTTATATTGGCTGTTGGTATGCGGCATGCACTCTTTGTTTGCTTATTGTGCGCATTACAATGATCTTGTTATAACGACGAAATGATGAGTTCCAAATTCTTTGCCAAACAATATTGTAGTGTCATTGCCTTTCCATTGTTGCTGTCTTAACTTGTAATGTCTTTGTTTCAGATATAGGTGCTGCATGGACAACTTAAAAGATTGCCGGATCGCTTCATTGTATTGCTAGGTTTAATTACCATTCAATTTCTCTGGGTTCTGTAATATTTTTTCAATGCCTTGCAGCTGATGTAATATTTAGTTAGTTTTTATAGTTCTTTCGCGCATTTTTTCTTTGGTGCTTGTGGTAAGTGAGGCTATCCGACAGAAATCAATGCTGCGTAAATATTCTCAGTATCTAAATCACGAATTCCCATCCCTTAAACGGCCCAATTAAACGAAATCACATATGTGCCTGCCCGCAAAATCCTAAAGCGCATATTATGCCGGCATATAAACAGCAACTAAACGGGCTGGCCCACTTACTTCTTGGGCCAGCCCATTTGATTTACGGTGGACCCCACACACTAATTGGGCGGGCCCACTTTTTAAGGTGGACCCCACCAACTACTGGGCCGGCCCACTAATTAGTTGGGCCAGCCCATTTGCTTTTTGGTGGACCCCACATAATAAATGGGCCGGCCCTTTAAGAGGAAAGTGGGACCCACCTGTGTTTTTGCCCGCCCAATATCTTGTTGGGCCGGCCCACTTGCTATATGGTGGACCCCACATACTAGTTGGGCCGGCCCTTTAACAGGAAAGTGGGACCCACATGTGTTTGGCCGGCCCACTATCTTGTTGGGGCCCACTTGCTATATGGTGGTCCCACATACTAAATGGGCCGGCCCTTTAAGAGGAAAGTGGGACCCACCTGTGTTTTTGGCCCGGCCCACTATCTTGTTGGGCCGGCCCACTCTATATGGTGGACCCCACATACTAATTGGGCCGGCCCTTTACCAAAGTGGGACCCACTGTGTTTTGGCCGGCCCACTATCTTCTTGGGCGGCCCACTTGCTATATGGTGGAAACCACATACTAAATGGGCCGCCCTTTAACGGGAAAGTGGGACCCACGTGTTTTTGGCCGCCCACTATTTTGTTGGGCCGACCCACTTGCTGTATGGTGGACCCCACAAACGAAATGGGCCGACCCTTTAACTGGAAAGTGGGACCCACATGTTTTGGCCGCCACTAGCTTGTTGGGCCGCCCCACTTGCTATACGGTGGACCCACACACTAAATGGGCCGGCCCTTTAACGGGAAAGTGGGACCCACTGTGTTTTTGGCCCGGTCCACTTGCTTCTTGGGCCGGCCCGATTCTGTAAGGTGGACCCCACATGTTAAATGGGCCGGCCCATTTAAGTTTTGACCAGTCAACCTTAGAGGTTAGGCCCGGCCCACGTAACTAATGGACCAGCCCAGCTATATAGTTGACCGGTCAAACTATGTCATCTGGCCCGGCCCGCTTAAGACGTGGCAGGCCTCGTGTGGGCCTACCATCTACCACGGGGTTTCAGCCGGTTAACGCCGTTAACTGGCAGTTAACGGCGTCTGCCACGTGTCAGTTTGCATGACGTCAGCAGTCAACGGGCTCCCGAAAACACTTCCGCAACGGTCCGATTTTCCGTGGCGGAAGGGCGCCCAAGCGCGACGGACCGAAAAAATCGTCGTTGGACTTTGCCTGACGCAGTTTCGACAACGGAACCCATATCGTCGGGTTAGGCCCATAGGCGACGAAAAATGCCCCTTAGTTGACGATTTTGGGACGTTGTCTATCAGAACTTTTCTTGTAGTGTGTTCCAACTTGCATCGGTGTAACTGGTTACAACGAGCTCTTGGTCACCTCCATAACAAAGAAACATATCCTTAGTTCTTTTTAAGTACTTCAGGATATTCTTGACCGCTGTCCAGTGTTCCATTCCTGGATCACTTTGATATCTGCTAGTCAAACTAACAACATGTGCTATATCCGGTCTAGTACACAGCATGGCATACATGATAGAGCCTACTGCCGAGGCATAGGGGATCTGATTCATCCTCTCTCTTTCTTCTGCCGTAGCCGGACCTTGAGTCTTACTCAAGACCTTACCTGGCAACATCGGTAAGAATCCTTTCTTACTTTCATCCATTCTAAACTTCTTTAGAATCTTGTCCAGGTATGTACTCTGTGAAAGCCCTATTAGGCGTCTTGATCTATCTCTATAAATCTTGATGCCTAAAATGTACGCTGCTTCACCAAGGTCCTTCATTGAAAAACACTTATTCAAATAACCTTTTACACTGCTTAATAGTTCTATATCATTCCCAATCAATAATATGTCATCTACATATAATATCAGGAATGCTACAGAGCTCCCACTCACTTTCTTGTAAATACAGGCCTCTCCATGACACTGTATAAACCCGAAGTCTTTGATCACCTTATCAAAGCGTCGGTTCCAACTCCTGGATGCTTGCTTCAGTCCATAAATGGAACGCTGAAGTTTGCATACCATGTCAGCATTTTTAGGATCGACAAAACCTTTGGGTTGTACCATATACAACTCTTCCTCAATGTCACCATTAAGGAACGCCGTTTTGACATCCATCTGCCAAATCTCATAATCGAAAAATGCAGCTATTGCTAACAAAATCCTCACAGATTTTAGCTTCGCTACAGGTGAGAAAGTCTCATCGTAGTCAACACCTTGAATTTGTCGGAAACCCTTTGCGACAAGTCGAGCTTTATAGACAGTAATATTACCATCAGCATCTGTTTTTCTTTTGAAGATCCATTTATTCTCGACAGCCTTTCGGCTATCAGGTAAGTCTACCAAAGTCCACACTTTGTTATCATACATGGATCCCATTTCGGATTTCATGGCTTCTTGCCATTTGTTGGAATCTGGGCTCATCATCGCTTCTTCATACGTCGCAGGGTCCTCATCATTGTTGTCCACAATCATGACATTTAGACAAGGATCATACCAATCAGGAGTGGTACGTTCCCTTGTCGATCTGCGAGGTTCAGTAGCTATCTCGTTCGAAGTTTCATGATCATTATCATTAGCTTCCTCTGTTACCGGTGCGGGCGGCACAGGAACATCTTCCGGTACTGCGCTACTCTGATCAACGAGAGAAGGTTCAGTAACCTCGTCGAGTTCTACTTTTCTTCCAGTCACTTCTTTAGTGAGAAATTCTTTCTCAAGAAAGGTTCCGTTCTTAGCAACAAAGATCTTGCCTTCGGATCTGTGATAGAAAGTATACCCAATAGTTTCCTTAGGGTATCCTATGAAGACGCATTTCTCCGCTTTGGGTTCTAGCTTGTCCGGTTGTAACTTTTTTACATAGGCTTCGCAACCCCAAACTTTAAGGAACGACAGCTTAGGTTTCTTATTAAACCACAATTCATACGGTGTCGTTGCAACGGATTTCGATGGTGCCCTATTTAAAGTGAATGCAGCTGTCTCTAATGCATAACCCCAAAACGATAACGGCAAATCGGTAAGAGACATCATAGAACGAACCATATCTAAGAGAGTTCGATTACGACGTTCGGACACACCATTGCGCTGTGGTGTTCCCGGCGGTGTCAACTGTGAAAGTATTCCGCATTTCTTTAAATGCATGCCAAACTCATAACTCAGATATTCGCCTCCGCGATCAGAACGCAGAAACTTGATCTTCTTGTTACGTTGATTTTCTACTTCACTTTGGAATTCCTTAAACTTCTGGAAAGTTTCGGATTTATGTTTCATGAAATAGATATACCCATATCTACTCAGATCATCTGTGAAGGTTAGAACATAACGATAACCACCGCGCGAGGCTACACTCATTGGTCCGCACACATCGGTATGTATGATTTCCAATAAGTCAGTAGCTCGCTCCATAATACCAGAGAATGGAGTCTTAGTCATTTTTCCCATTAGACATGCTTCGCATCTATCAAGTGACTCAAAGTCAAGTGACTCAAGTAGTCCATCGGAATGGAGTTTCTTCATGCGTTTCACTCCAATATGACCAAGACGACAGTGCCACATATAAGTAGAATTATCATTCAATTTAATTCGCTTAGCATCAATGTTATGAACATGTGTATCACTACTATCGAGACTTAATAGAAATAAACCATTCTTCTCAGGCGCATGACCATAAAAGATATTATTCATAAAAATAGAACAACCATTATTCTCAGACTTAAATGAATAACCGTCTTGCATTAAACAAGATCCAGATATAATGTTCATGCTCAACGCAGGCACCAAATAACAATTATTGAGGTCTAAAACTAATCCCGATGGTAGATGTAGAGGGAGCGTGCCGACAGCGATCACATCGACCTTGGATCCATTTCCAACGCGCATCGTCACTTCATCCCTCGCTAGGCTTCGTTTATTCCGTAGTTCCTGTTTCGAGTTACAAATGTGAGCAACCGAACCAGTATCAAATACCCAGGCACTAGTACGAGAACCAGTAAGATAAACATCTATAACATGTATATCAGATATACCTTTCTTCTTCTTGACAAGGCCGCTCTTCAGATCAGCCAAGTACTTGGGGCAATTACGCTTCCAGTGCCCCTTCCCATTGCAGTAATAGCAGTCAGTATCAGGTTTAGGGCCACCCTTAGGCTTCTCAGGAGGCGCGGCAGCTTTCTTGCCGCCCTTCTTGAAGTTGCCCTTCTTAGGTTTGCCTTGCTTCTTGAAACTGGTGGTCTTGTTGACCATCAACACTTGGTGCTCTTTCTTAATCTCAATCTCAGCAGATTTTAGCATGGAGAAGAGTTCAGGTAACTCTTTGTTCATGTTCTGCATGTTGTAGTTCATCACGAAGTTCTTGTAACTTGGTGGCAGTGATTGGAGGACACGATGAATACCCAGCTGGTTAGGGATCACAATCCCCAAGTCACTGAGCTTCTTCGCGTGTCCGGACATGGCGAACACGTGCTCACTAACGGAGCTGCCCTCTTCCATCATACAACCAAAGAACTGTTTCGAGGCCTCATAGCTCTCCACAGCCGCATGAGTTTCAAAGATAACTTTGAGCTCATTGATCATATCACAAGGGTCATGGTGCTCAAAACGCTTTTGGAGCTCTGCCTCTAGCTGCATAGGATGGCACACTGAACTTGAGAGTACCGAGTACCGAGTCTCGTAAACATTCTTTTCTTCCTCGGATACTGCAGGGGGTGGTGGGGGACCTAGCGGTGCTTCGAGCACATATTGCAGATTTCCGCCATTGAGGAAGATCCTCACATGACGGAACCAGTCGGTGAAGTTGCTACCATTGCTTTTAAGCTTTTCTTTCTCTAGGAACTGGTTAAAATTGATTGATGGGGACGCCATGATCTACAACATATATTTGCAATAGTTTAGACTAAGTTTATGACAAATTGAGTTCAAATTTTAATTTAACAAAATTAAAAACTAGGTGAACTCCCACTCAAAACAATATCCCTCGCATTGTCTTAGTGATCACACGAACCAAATCCACCACACCAAGTCCGATCATCACGAGACAAGATGTAACTTCAATGGCGAACACTCAAAGTGTTCATCATATCAATCATATGACTCATGCTCTACCTTTCGGTATCCCGTGTTCCGAGACCATGTCTGTACATGCTAGGCTCGTCAAGGCAACCTTAGTACCCGCGTGTACAAAACTGGCTTGTACCCGTTGTATGCACATGTAGAATCTATCACACCCGATCATCACGAGATGCTTCGAAACGACAAGTCTTAGCAACGGTGCATACTAAGGATGAACACTTTATTATCTTGATATTTAGTGAGAGGGATCATCTTATAATGCTACCGTCGCGATCTAAGCAATATAAGATGCATAAAAGGATTAACATCACATGCAATTCATATGTGATATGATATGGCCCTTTTGTCTTTGCGCCTTTGATCTTCATCTCCAAAGCACGGACATGATCCTCCATCATCAACGGGCATGATCTCCATCATCGTCGGCGTAGCACCAAGGTCAATGGCGCCGTCTTCATGATTGTCCTCCATGTAGCAACTATTACAACTACTTTGAAATACTACTCAACATGAAATTTAAAGACAACCATAAGGCTCCTGCCGGTTGCCACAATACAATAATGATCATCTCATACATATTCATCATCACATTATGGCCATATCACATCACCAAACCCTGCAAAAACAAGTTAGACGGTTCTAATTTGGTTTGCATATTTTATGTGGTTTAGGGTTTTCTCATAGGGATTTCTATTTTCGTGCCCTCGGCTCCTTAGTTGTACTCAGTTTTCCCCAGATCCTTAGTTTTTCCTCAGTTTTCCCCCCCTTGTCTATAACCCGCAGAAAGAGCTCGGACGGAAGGAATCCCGTTTAGTTGACGTTGGTTGGTGCTGGCAAGTGGGGCCGCTGTTGGTGCCCCGCAGTGATGACCCACAAGTATAGGGGGTGTATCGTAGTACTTTCGATAAATAAGAGTGTCGAACCCAACGAGGAGCAGAAGGTGTTGACAAGCAGTTTCGATGAAGGTTTCACTGTAAATGCTCACAGACAAGTATTCAGGGGGTTTTGATATTGTAGATAAATAAAGTACAAGTAAATAAAATGCGAGAGAAATAATTGCAGCAAGTGGCCCAATCCTTTTTAGCACAAAGGACAAGCCGGTTTGATTACTTATAATGACCAAACGTTCTTGAGGACACACGGGGATTTTAGTCTAGTGCTTTCGCTACATACAGCTGATTAATCTTCATTGTTTTGATAAGTGTTGTGTGGGTGAACCTATGCTAATGCACCGCCCTTCCTAGGACTAATACATACTTGTGATTATACCCCTTGCAAGCATCCGCAACTACAAGAAAGTAATTAAGATAAATCTAACCACAGCCTTAAACTCTGAGATCCTGCGATCCCTCCTGCATCGATATACTAACGGGGGCTTAGGTTTCTGTCACTCCGGCAACCCCGCAATTAGCAACCGAATACAAGATGCACTCCCCTAGGCCCATAAATGGTGAAGTGTCGTGTAGTCGACGTTCACACGACACCACTAGAAGAATGACACCACAACTTAAATATCATAACATTGAATATTACTCAACCATAATTCACTACTAGCATTTAGACTTCACCCATGTCCTCAAGAACTAAACGAACTACTCACGAGACATCATATGGAATACAATCAGAGGTGATATGATGATGAATAACAATCTGAACATAAACCTTGGTTCAATGGTTTCACTCAATAGCATCTACAACAAGTATAGAATAACACCGGGAGAGTTTCCCCTATCAAACAATCAAGATTTAACCCGAATTGCTACAGCGATGACGAGGTGCAGCGGTGGTGATGGCGGTGTAGATGGTGGAGATGATGATGATGATGATGGAGATGATGTCCCGCTCGATGACGATGGCGATGGCGTCGATTTCCCCCTCCGGGAGGAATTTCCCCGGCGGATTCCTGCCCGCCGGAGAGCTCTTTCTCTCTGGTGTTCTCCGCCCCGCGGGGCTGTAACCGTGAGGATCCCCTGTGGCTTAGGTTTTCGGGACGAAGGAGTACGCGAAGAAAAGAGGCGAAAAGGGTCGTGGGCCCCCGAGCATAGGGTGGCGCGGCCAGGGCCTGGGCCGCGCCGCCCTATGGTCTGGGCCCACAGTGGCCCCTCTCTTCTTCCCCTTCTGGCTCCCTCCGTCATCTGGAAAAATAGGAATTTTCGTGAAATTCCCTTCCACAGTTGATCTTCCGAAATATTGCGTTCTGACGGTGCTTTTTCCAGCAGAATCCTGGCTCCGGTGCTTGATCCTCCAATGATGATGAAACATGCAAAATAGATGAAATAACATAAGTATTGTGTCCCAATATGAAATATATCAATGAATAACAGCAAATTATGATACAAAATAGTGATGCAAATTGGACGTATCAACTCCCCCAAGCTTAGACCTCGCTTGTCCCCAAGCGAAACTGAGCTCGATAAACAAGACCACATGTTTATGGAGTGAAGAGTCGATAAATAAAATACGGACAAGAAGCATCATATTCATTCACACAAGACATTCTAGTAAACAACTTCCTCATATAACTCATCTTGAAATAAGTAAAGAGAAATCACAAGTAAAGGTGCATAAGAAATCATAATTGGTGATGGCAAACTTTGTTCTTGGTCAGAGAACTACTAACGGATTGTACTTCTAAGCAAAGCTTTCATATTAGAATTTATATAGCTGGGCTTTCATATTTAAGCATAACAATCTCTTCATAATCATTGATAACTTCAAAGTCATATTCATTCAGATAAAATTGGTACTAAACAAGAAAGTATAAAAGACATGATCAACTGAATCATAGCATAAATGATTGGTTCACAACAACTCAATTGCTTGCTTGAGATAGAGGGAAATAGGTTTACTGACTCAACATAAAAGTAAAAGGGCCCTTCGCAGAGGGAAGCAGGGATTAAATCATGTGCTAGAGCTTTTCAAGTTTTGAAATCATATAAAGAGCATAAAAGTAAGATTTTGAGCGGTGTTTGTTGTTGTCAACGAATGGTAGCGGGTACTCTAACCCCCTTGCCAAACGAACCTTCAAAGAGCGGCTCCCATGAGGGACGGTATCTCTACCAGCAAGGTAGATCATCCCCCTTCTCTTTTGTTTACACATGTATTTTAGTTTTATTATGGGTGACACTCCCCCCAACCTTGGCTTTCTCAATCCATGGCTAACCGAATCCTCGGGTGCCTTCCAACATTCACATACCATGGAGGAGTGTCTATTGCAAAATTAAGTTGCTTACTGATGAATCAGAGCAAAACATGTGAAGAGAATTATTAATGAAAGTTATTAATTGGGGCTGGGAACCCCGTTGCCAGCTCTTATTGCAAAATTATTGGATAAGCGGATGTGCCGCTAGTCCATTGGTGAAAGTCCAACAAGATTGAAAGATAAAACACCACATACTTCCTCATGAGCTATAAAACATTGACACAAATAAGGAGTAGTATAGTTTGAATAATTTAAAGGTAGCACATGAAGTATTTACTTGGAATGGCAGAAAATACCATGTAGTAGGTAGGTATGGTGGACACAAATGGCATAGGTTTGGTCTAAGGTTATGGATGTATGAGAAGCATTCCCTCTCGATACAGGTCTTTGGCTAGCAAGGTTTGATAGCAAGCATAAAGGTTGAGGGAAACAAACAAATATACATATGATAGAAACAATCATGCATCTTTCTCATAAGCACAAGCAATTTTAACTTTAGAATACTAAGCATAGAGATAATAGAATAATGTATCTAAGTGTATTTCTCTCTTCTATTAAACATCAAGATGTTGTTGCTATTGACCAATGCTAAGTTTGCCAAAACCAAATAGATTTACTTGATGCTCCCAAAGTGATATCAATACTCATGTCAAGAGTAATCATATAATGGAGATTGCAAACTAAAATAAGGTGTGCAAAAAGTAAATGATAAGACTTCTCATTAATATTCCATAACGATAACTCACACCAACGGATACATAGATAACTAACTAAGAGAGATACTTCCACATTGCATACTATTCCATATGATAACTTCCCTACTCATGATATGACACTACTTGATAGTAAAAGATAAAGGTGGTGGTGATGTGATACCGCGGCACTCCCCCAAGCTTGGAACAAACCAAGGGGATGCCAATACCAATGATGAATTACTCCTTCGGTGATGATGGCGATGGATTCTTCTCGCGCTTCATAAGGATCTCCTTCAGCTTCAGCTTCTCAATTTTGCAATTCTGCACCAAAACCTGAAAAGACTCATTGTTACCCGAGTGTGGCGGTGACGGCCTTGTGCTGGGATTTGAGTAATATTCCAGCATTCTGCGAAGTCGCTGGTTCTCCTCCTGAAGTATCTCCACTTCCCTCCTTAGAGCACGATATTGATCACAAAACTCATCAGCAACCCGTATTGCTTCCTCCACACAAGGGAAAGAATCGAGGTCCAGAGCAGGCGGGAGAGCTCCCTGCAAGTTATGAGAAAAAGAACGCCCAGTATTAACCGATCCCACCAAAATTGGCTTACTCCTCGTAGTTTCCCACTCTCCTTTTGCCGACGCTATCTTCTCCTTCTCCTTATTGATCCTCTCATCCATCTCTTCCCTCCAAGGCCCCTTGTCTTTGTTGTTGGAGACCATGGTGCTTCTAGATCAAAACAAATCTGGCAGAAAACAGCTCGAAACAAAACACGACGAGAAAACGATATACGGACCTCCAGGGGTCCGGGGGATTATATAGCAAATATTTTTACGACAAAAGGAAGATTCCAGGTCGAAAACGAGTCGGAAAGGGGCAACGAGGCGGCCAGACCATAGGTCGGCGCGGCCAGGGTGGGGCCCGCGCCGGCCTATGGTGGCACGCCCTCGCGCGTCTTTTCCACTCCGTTTCGATTCCGTAATTTTTCATATTTTCCAAAAACAGCAAAAATAATGTTCGGAAAGGTAAACGCGGACTTTTTATTACCTATACTGTTACCTATTCAAAGTCGTTCTGGCGGACTGTCAATTTGTCCTTTGATGAAAGCCTCCGGTGTTTCCACTTGAATAATATCAACATCAACATTATAAGAATCGCCCGAGATATAATGCTTGAGTCTTTGTCCATTCACCACTTGTGTGGCATTGCCTTGGAGAGAGCTAATTTTAATTGCTCCTGAACGATACACCTCCTCAACAACATATGGTCCTTCCCACTTCGAGAGTAATTTCCCTGCAAAGAATCTGAGACGAGACCGATACAATAGAACTTGATCTCCAACATTAAATTCTCTTTTGATGATCCTTCTATCATGCCACTTCTTAACTTTTTCTTTAAAGAGTTTAGCATTTTCATAAGCTTCACTTCTCCATTCATCTAGAGAACTTAATTGCAACAACCTCTTATTACCGGCTAATTTAGGATCTTTATTTAATTCTCTAACAGCCCAATAAGCTTTGTGCTCTAGTTCTAAAGGTAAATGACAAGCTTTTCCATAAACCATTTTATAAGGTGACATTCCCATAGGATTTTTATAAGCAGTTCTATAAGCCCATAATGCTTCTTTCAATTTGCTAGGCCAATTCTTTCTAGATTTATTAACAGTCTTACCCAAGATAGCTTTAATCTCTCTATTTGATAATTCTACTTGACCACTAGTTTGAGGGTGATAAGCAGAAGCAATTCTATGATTAATACCATACTTAGCAAGAGTTTTTCTAAAACCTCCATGAATGAAATGAGAACCTCCATCAGTCATAATATATCTAGGTACTCCAAATCTAGGAAATATAATATCTACAAGCATTTTTATAGAGGTCTCACCATCAGCACTTTTTGTAGGTATAGCTTCCACCCATTTAGTAACATAATCAACAGCGACAAGTATATGAGTGTTACCATCTGAAGAAGGGAAAGGACCCATGAAGTCGAATCCCCAACAATCGAATGGTTCAATAACAAGAGTATAATTCATAGGCATTTCATTGCGTCTAGAGATATTACCAACTCTTTGACATTCATCACAAGATAAAATAAATTTCCTTGCATCTTTGAAGAGTGTTGGCCAATAAAAACCTGATTGTAGAACCTTTTGCGCGGTTCTATCTCCAGCGTGATGTCCTCCATAAACACTACCATGACATTTATTCAATATCTCCTGTTGTTCATATTCAGGAACACATCTTCGCATAATACCATCCACTCCTTCTTTATATAAGTGTGGGTCATCCCAAAAATAATGCCTCAAGTCATAAAAGAATTTCCTCCTTTGCTGAGCTGAAAAGGTTGGAGGCAAATACTTCGAAACAATAAAGTTAGCATAATCTGCATACCAAGGGCTCTCTCGCGAGCTCACTTTTATTACAGCCAATTGTTCATTTGGAAAACTATCATTAACAGGAACAGGATCATAAGCAATATTTTCCAATCTAGACAAATTATCAGCAACAGGATTATCAGCACCTTTCCTATCTATAATATGTAAATCAAATTCTTGCAACAGAAGTACCCATCTAATAAGCCTTGGCTTAGCATCTTTCTTTGTCATAAGGTATCTAATTGCAGCATGATCAGTATGAATTGTAACTTTTGAATCAACAATATAAGGTCTAAACTTATCACAAGCAAAGACTACAGCTAACAATTCTTTTTCAGTTGTAGCATAATTTCTTTGAGCAGCATCAAGAGTCTTACTAGCATAATGAATAACATTTAACTTTTTATCTACCCGCTGTCCAAGAACAGCGCCTACAGCAAAATCACTAGCATCACACATAATTTCAAAAGGCAAATTCCAATCAGGAGGTTCGACTACAGGAGCAGTTGTTAAGGCTTTCTTTAGAGTTTCAAAAGCTTCCTTACAATCATCATCAAAAACAAAAGGTACATCTTTTTGAAGAAGATTAGTAAGAGGCTTTGAAATTTTAGAGAAATCTTTAATAAATCTCCTATAAAACCCAGCATGACCAAGAACACTACGAATACCTTTAACATCCCTCGGATAGGGCATCTTCTCAATTGCTTCAACTTTAGCTCTATCAACTTCAATACCTCTCTCAGAAATTTTATGCCCCAATACAATTCCTTCATTAACCATAAAGTGGCATTTCTCCCAATTAAGAACAAGGTTAGTTTCTTCACATCTCTGCAAAACTTTATCGAGGTTTCGCAGGCAATTATCAAAAGAATTCCCATAGACAGAAAAATCATCCATGAACACCTCTACAATACTTTCGCAAAAACCATGAAAAATAGCAGACATGCATCTTTGAAAAGTAGCAGGAGCATTACATAAACCAAAAGGCATACGCCTATAAGCATAAGTTCCATAAGGACAAGTAAAAGTGGTTTTCTCTTGATCTTTAGCTTTAACAGCAATTTGTGAAAACCCAGAATAACCATCAAGAAAGCAAAAATGAGTATTTTTAGACAACCTTTCTAACATTTGATCAATAAATGGTAAAGGGTAATGATCTTTCTTAGTAACTTTATTAACTTTTCGAAAATCAATGCACATTCTATAACCTACAACTATTCTTTGAGGAATAAGCTCATCATTATCATTAGGCACAACAGTCATTCCTCCTTTCTTAGGAACACAATGAACAGGACTAACCCATCTACTATCAGCAATAGGATATATAATACCAGCTTCAAGGAGTTTTAATACCTCGTTTCTTACCACTTCCTTCATCTTCGGAATTAGACGACGTTGATGTTCAACAACAGGCTTTGCATCTTCTTCCATATTAATAGCATGTTGGCAAATAGAAGGAGAAATCCCTTTCAAATCATCAAGAGTATAGCCAATAGCTCCTCGGTGTTTCTTCAATATTTCTAATAACCTTTCTTCCTCAATCTCTGAAAGCTTAGAACTAATAATAACAGGATATATTTTCTTATCATCAATATGAGCATATTTAAGATTATCAGGTAAAGGCTTTAAATCAAAAACAGGATCTTCCTTTGGTGGCGGTGTTGTACCCAAATCTTCCACCGGTAAATCATGCTTGAGAATAGGTTGGCGAAGAAAAATTTCCTCAAGCTCATCTCTTTCTTTCCTAAAAGCTTCACTTTCACTATTCTCCAAATGTTGCTGCAAAGGGTTATTAGGAACAAGAACAATAGATGCACACTGCTCCATTTTAAAATCATTACTAGGCAAGTCAGTTTTATAAGGAGTTTTGGTAAATTTAGAAAAGTTAAATTCATAAGGTTCACCAGCAAATCTAGTCAAAATTTTCTCTTTCTTACAATCTATAATAGCTCCACAAGTATTTAGAAAAGGTCTACCAAAAATGATAGGACAATGATCACTAGCAGCAGAACCAAGTACCAAAAAGTCAGCAGGATATTTAATCTTACCACATAGAACTTCCACATCTCGAACAATACCAATCGGAGAAATAGTTTCTCTATTAGCCAAATGAATAACCACATCAATATCTTCAAGTTCACAAGAACCAATTTCGTGCATAATCTCCGTGTAAAGCTCATAAGGTATAGCACTAACACTTGCACCAATATCACATAAACCATAATAGCAATGATCACCAATTCTAACAGATAGCATAGGAACACTAACTTGTTTGGATTTATTAGGATGTGAAACAATATTAGAAGCATCTTCACAGAAAATAATATGACCATCCTCCACATTTTCAGTCACAAGATCTTTAACTATAGCAACAGCAGGTTCAATTTTAATTTGTTCTTCAGGTTCTTTAGGTTTCTTTTCACTTTTATTAACTGCACTAGATATGACAGAGTACTCCTTCATTTTAGCAGGGAAAGGAGTTTTTTCAATATAAGCTTCAGGAATAACATTATCAACAGTTTCAACCACTACACATTTGTTTACAGATGAATCAATTTTATCTTTATACGGTTCATGATACTTATCAAAATTCTTCTTAGGCAGTTCATAATGAGAGGCAAAAGCTCTATAAAGATTTGCAACAACTTGGGAATCAAGACCATATGTAGCACTCATATTACGAAATTTATCAGTATCCATAAAAGCTTCAATGCATTTATAATCATAAATTATACCTGATTCTCTATCTTTGTCGTTCTCCCATCCTTCAGTATTTTCTTGGATCCGATCAAGAAGGTCCCTTTTAAACTCTTCTTTGTTGCGTGTAAATGATCCAGAACAAGAAGTATCCAGCAAGGTCTTGTCTTGAAAAGAAAGTCTTGCATAGAAATTATCAATAATAACATTACCAGGAAGCTCATGAATGGGGCATTTGAGCATTAAAGACTTCAATCTCCCCCAAGCTTGGGCGATACTCTCTCCATCATGAGGCCAAAAATTATATATGCGGTTCCGATCTTTGTGAATTTCACTTGGAGGATAAAATTTGGAATAAAATAAAGGCACAATGTCCTCCCAATCAATAGAATCACCATTCTTCAGCAATTTATACCAGTGCGCCGCTTTACCAGACAGCGATATAGTGAATAGTTTCTTCCTAACTTCATTCATAGAAATACCTGCACATTTGAATAAACCGCATAATTCATGCAAAAACAGTAAATGATCACCAGGATGGACAGTTCCATCCCCTTCATAGCGGTTATCCATAACACGTTCAATAATTTTCATAGGTATTTTATATGGTACTACTTCCTCACCTGGCGCTTCATCCACTACCGTTGCAGTAGTAGTAGATTTCCCAAATAGAAATTGAAGAGAAGATCTCTCCATAATGATTTATAGCAGCAGGCAGAAATAAAATCAGCACAAACAGTAAAGGTTTTCCTTACCAATTCCACTTACCAATAGCGCTTCACTCCCCGGCAACGGCGCCAGAAAATAGTCTTGATGACCCACAAGTATAGGGGTGTATCGTAGTACTTTCGATAAATAAGAGTGTCGAACCCAACGAGGAGCGAAGGTGTTGACAAGCAGTTTCGATGAAGGATTCACTGTAAATGCTCACAGACAAGTATTCAGGGGGTTTTGATATTGTAGATAAATAAAGTACAAGTAAATAAAATGCGAGAGAAATAATTGCAGCAAGTGGCCCAATCCTTTTTAGCACAAAGGACAAGCCGGTTTGATTACTTATAATGACCAAACGTTCCTGAGGACACACGGGGATTTTAGTCTAGTGCTTTCGCTACATACAGCTGATTAATCTTCATTGTTTTGATAAGTGTTGTGTGGGTGAACCTATGCTAATGCACCGCCCTTCCTAGGACTAATACATACTTGTGATTATACCCCTTGCAAGCATCCGCAACTACAAGAAAGTAATTAAGATAAATCTAACCACAGCCTTAAACTCTGAGATCCTGCGATCCCTCCTGCATCGATATACTAACGGGGGCTTAGGTTTCTGTCACTCCGGCAACCCCGCAATTAGCAACCGAATACAAGATGCACTCCCCTAGGCCCATAAATGGTGAAGTGTCGTGTAGTCGACGTTCACACGACACCACTAGAAGAATGACACCACAACTTAAATATCATAACATTGAATATTACTCAACCATAATTCACTACTAGCATTTAGACTTCACCCATGTCCTCAAGAACTAAACGAACTACTCACGAGACATCATATGGAATACAATCAGAGGTGATATGATGATGAATAACAATCTGAACATAAACCTTGGTTCAATGGTTTCACTCAATAGCATCTACAACAAGTATAGAATAACACCGGGAGAGTTTCCCCTATCAAACAATCAAGATTTAACCCGAATTGCTACAGCGATGACGAGGTGCAGCGGTGGTGATGGCGGTGTAGATGGTGGAGATGATGATGATGATGATGGAGATGATGTCCCGCTCGATGACGATGGCGATGGCGTCGATTTCCCCCTCCGGGAGGGAATTTCCCCGGCGGATTCCTGCCCGCCGGAGAGCTCTTTTCTCTCTGGTGTTCTCCGCCCCGCAGAGGCGTGAGGATCCCCCTGTGGCTTAGGTTTTCGGGACGAAGGAGTACGCGAAGAAAAGGAGGCGAAAGGGTCGTGGGCCCCCCAGAGCATAGGGTGGCGCGGCCGGGGCCTGGGCCGCGCCGCCCTATGGTCTGGGCCCACAGTGGCCCCTCTCTTCTTCCCCTTCTGGCTCCCTCCGTCATCTGGAAAAATAGGAATTTTCGTGAAATTCCCTTCCACAGTTGATCTTCCGAAATATTGCGTTCTGACGGTGCTTTTTCCAGCAGAATCCTGGCTCCGGTGCTTGATCCTCCAATGATGATGAAACATGCAAAATAGATGAAATAACATAAGTATTGTGTCCCAATATGAAATATATCAATGAATAACAACAAATTATGATACAAAATAGTGATGCAAATTGGACGTATCAGTGGACACGTCTCCACTTATCCAGATCATCGTGGGACCCACAACTTGTCCACGTTAGCGCGCCGGACCCACAGCTTACCCAGGTGACCGTTGCAAAATGGGAGCCCGAGCTAGCCCCGTGCCCGTGCCCGTGCCATTGCTTCCCCTTTCTTTCTCCGCGCCCCATTGTTCTTCTTCTCCGCCAGCGGCAGCCCTTCTCCGGCACGCGGGTGATGTCTAGTTTCTCTTCGACCTCCCGTTCTTCATGGCCGCAGTATGGACCCGTGCCTTTGACAAGATGCCCTGACTGCCCACGCCAGGAGCCTCTGAAGCGGTCGATCTGTAAGACGGACGAGAACGGCAACCGTGGACGTGAGTTCGTTGCATGCGAGAGCTTGCCATATAGAGAGGGGGATAAGGTTAGATCTCGCTCCAATTTCTCTGTTTTCTCTCGATTTTCTTGTTATTCCCTCGAATTTGGGATTTAGGGTTCACGTTGTTGTTTTCAGATCTTGAAGAAATGCAGGCATTTCGAGTGGATCGATGTGTACGTTCAGAGGCTTCAGTTGCAGGAATCAATTGGCGCTATTGGGGGCGCAATTTGGGAGGGGGGACTTGCTGTAGAGAATGCGGCGGAGAGAGGAGCCGTTCCGATTAGGGACCTTCCGATTATGCCTAATGCTCCCAATGCAGAACTGGTGGAAGTGAAGGGAGAACTGAAGAAAATGAACAAGCAGTTAAGGCAGCTGATCGAGTTGAAGAAGCAAGCTAATATGATGGCTGGTTGTTTTTTTTGTTGTATAATTACGATCGGATTCTTATCATTGCTCACCAGGCGCTAGAAGTTGTTACAAGGGATACCTTGTTACAAATCCATTATTCAGTTACATGTACTTGTAGTTGTTTTCAAAGTTAGTGTGTGCATTCACCGAAATTACCAACTATATTCCCTAAAAGAAAAGGAAAGCTAAAGATAGTTGATAATTGTTAGAGGGGTGACAAATAATGCAATCCCCGAAATCCGCAAATATGTATGCCTCATGTTTATACCAAAATTATACCACTTTTAGGCCTTTCCAAAATACCAATACCATATCCCAAACTATATTCCCTAAAAGAAAAGGACAGCTAAAGATAGTTGATAATTGTTAGAGGGGTGACAAATAATGCAATCGCCGAAATCCGCAAAAATGTATGCCTCATGTTTATAACAAAATTATACCACTTTTAGGCCGTTTCAAAATACCAATACTATATCCCAAACTATATTCCCTAAAAGAAAAGGAAAGCTAAAGATAGTTGATAATTGTTAGAGGGGTGACAAATAATGCAATCCCCGAAATCCGCAAATATGTATGCCTCATGTTTATACCAAAATTATACCACTTTTAGGCCGTTTCAAAATACCAATACCATATCCCAAACTATATTCCCTAAAAGAAAAGGAAAGCTAAAGATAGTTGATAATTGTTAGAGGGGTGACAAATAATGCAATCCCCGAAATCCGCAAATATGTATGCCTCATGTTTATACCAAAATTATACCACTTTTAGGCCTTTCCAAAATACCAATACCATATCCCAAACTATATTCCCTAAAAGAAAAGGAAAGCTAAAGATAGTTGATAATTGTTAGAGGGGTGACAAATAATGCAATCCCCGAAATCCGCAAATATGTATGCCTCATGTTTATACCAAAATTATACCACTTTTAGGCCTTTCCAAAATACCAATACCATATCCCAAACTATATTCCCTAAAAGAAAAGGACAGCTAAAGATAGTTGATAATTGTTAGAGGGGTGACAAATAATGCAATCGCCGAAATCAGCAAAAATGTATGCCTCATGTTTATAACAAAATTATACCACTTTTAGGCCGTTTCAAAATACCAATACTATATCCCAAACTATGTTCCTCATGTTTATTCTCCACCGACAGAGAGAGAGAGAGAGAGAGGGTGGGAGAGAGAGAGAGAGAGAGAGAGAGAGAGAGAGAGAGAGAGAGTTGCCACGAAGAGACGGATAGGGGTATACTGCCCGTTAGATCAGTGGATCAACGGTTCGTGGAGTCGATCCGTGTGACAACGGCTCAACCAATCAGGATAAGTTTGGGCTTCTCAGAGCATTTGTGACAGTACTTGAGGGCAAAACTGAGTAGTACTAAGAATCCAAGGGCACATAAATAGTAAATAGACTAAGGGATTCAAACAAAAGAATTACAAAATGAAAAATGTGTGTTTTGTACAATATAATTCATATTGGGCTACATCAAATTATTTGCAATTCAAATATACATGAGTGTGACAATTATGGCATCATTTAGACAAACTATGTTTTGGGAAAGATGTTTTGCAAAGGGGTTTGGGTGGAAAACCATGCATCTTCATAGCTACACTAGTGATTCTGAGAAGTGGCAATTTGTGGTAAAACTTGATTTATATATGTTTGTTAAGGTTTTCTAGGTGGCAGGTTGCGTAGGAAGACTCCATGAGTAGTTGCCACTATGTTTTTATTTTTTTGGATTTTTTTGCGCATGAAATGACTCAATTAGCTATGTTAATCTCATTTGTTGACTCTCTGTTGACCAGCTACTTGAGGGTAAAACTGAGTATATTGCACTTGCCGGTCTAAGTCCTCGAGGGGAAAACTGAGTACAGATAAAATTTCTGTATAAGGCCTGAGGTTATAACTGAGTACACCAAACGTCCCAGGGTTAGACTCGTGTAGCGGTGCACGCTGCAGCCGTGCATAGCGGACGCGTGTTGCGGTACACGCCACCTTCGTCTTTATAGAGCCCCTCTTTCTCTCCCTCGACGCACGTTCTCACTGGCTCACTGCAACCGCCTCTCCTGTCCCATCATCTTCTCCACAACCGAAGAAAAAACCCCGAAGAAAACCGCCGGCGATGGAGAAGAATGAGATGCCCATTGTCGGCGCATCGGCCGCCGCCCCCGTCCAGGCCCCTGTCGCTGCTTCCAACGTAGCAGCCGGCGCATCGGCCGCCGCCCCCGTCCAGGCCCCTGTCGCTGCTTCCAACGTAGCAGCCGGCGCATCGGCCGCCGCCCCCGTCCAGGCCCCTGTCGCTGCTTCCAACGTAGCAGCCGGCGCATCGGCCGCCGCCCCCGTCCAGGCCCCTGTCGCTGCTTCCAACGTAGCAGCCGGCGCATCGGCCGCCGCCCCCGTCCAGGCCCCCGTCCATTGGGACCCGTACGAACCAGTGCAGTACGACGCGCCGAAGAACCCCTACGACACCACCATCGTCGACTACGATTCGGAGGTAACCCTTTGTTCCCTTGTTCTTATCTCATTTCAATCATTTTGTGTTAGATCTAGCGTTATTACGGTTCGTCTGTTCCTAGTTCAATCCTTTTGTGTTAGATCTTGCGTTATTACTGTTCGTCTCTTCCTAGTTCAATCCTTTTTTGTTAGATCTTGCGTTATTACTGTTCGTCTGTTCCTAGTTCAATCCTTTTGTGTTAGATCTTGCGTTATTACTGTTCGTCTGTTCCTAGTTCGATCCTTTTGTGTTAGATCTTGCGTTATTAGTGTTTGTGATTTGCTTTTGTTTCAGATTTGTGCCGATGATGATGAATATTTGGGCATCCCTAAATTGATTCAGGGTTTGGTCAGTAAACAATTGGTGTGTACAAATTTGTTGTGCATGATCTTTGGTTTACTTACTCAAATCCTGGATATAAGTGTGTCCAATGTAACTGAGGCTACCTCTTTTTTTCGAGCCCATATTATCATGCATGATTTTTTGTTCACTCTCTGTTCAATCATCGTTGCAATTGACTCCGTGTTTTTTGCACGATCTTTGGTGCTACGTGACAGGTCGAGAGCAGCGACGTCGACAGCGACGACGAGTCCTTCCACACCAAGACTCGTCACGTCCTCAGGAGGCTGCAGGCCGGCCAATACGGTCGCCCCTTTGCTCAAGGCATTTACAAGTGCCCCTTCTGCAACAGGAGGCTCTTCGACACCAACTTCAACACCCTGCTGAACCATGCTGAATCCATTGGCAGCCATGGCGCTAGAGTTGGAAGTACCGTGAACGTGCATGCGTACATGGCCAAACACAAAGCACTTGGGATTCACCTGCGCAACCTCCAAGCGAGTCACACGCGCCACCTGGAGGCGTTGAACGTGCCTACTGCACTCTCTGTATGTGACTGCTCTATCTGTAGAGCAGATTAAATTCATGTAAAATGTAGCTTATGTTGGATCTATCGGTACTACATTTGGATCTGTCCTGAATATATCTATGCTATGTTGGTTGCTGTATGCAGCTTATCCTATATTTTCTCTCTGGATTTGTGCCCTAGATTTCCTACCTGATTGGGTAAAAACGAAGGCATAAAGAAATGAATGGCGTTAAAAAACAGAAGGAGAAGCTTCTCTAGATTTGCTACCAATTTGGGCTATCAAATATGAATGAGATCGAGCGATAGAGAGGAAAAAGGTACATTGAAAACTGCTAATCTGGGCGAAAGAGACAGAAACCACTCGTGCCCCCGTCCCGGACCCACACGGCTCCACACGCTACGGCCCTACACGCTACGGCCCCACAAACACGGCCTCGTCCTGTCCCACGCGGTCCCTTCCTACCAGCCCCACACGACGCGGTCCCACACGACGCGACCCCACAAACGACACGACCCCACTCGTCAGCACGGAACGGTCAACTTAACGGATTCCTTCCGTCCGAGCTCCTTCTGCGGTTCAGACAAACGTTTGGGTAAAACTGAGGAAAAACTAAGGACCTGGGGAAAACTGAGTACAACTAACGAAGCAGGGGCACGAAAATAGAAATTGAGATCCAATCTACCTACGAACATGAACCACAACAGTGATACTAGTGTTGTCAATAGAAAGAGTAAATTGGATCTTCACTATAGTAGGAGAGACAGACACCCGCAAAGCACCTTATGCAATACAAGTTGCATGTCGAGCGTGGAGCAAATCTCATGAACACGGTCATGTAAAGTTAGCCCGAGCCGCTTCATCCCACTATGCCACAAAGATGCAAAGTACTCGAACTAAAGACAACAAAGCATCACATTCGGCAAGACACGTTTTTCATTCATATTCAGAACACATTACATGAACGAGTCTTTACAAAATACGGCTTATAGGAAGCCTACACAAATGATCAGGAGCAGCAAAAGGAGGTAGTATCTACTAGAAGGAAAAGAAATGGAAGTGCAAGTTGGTCTACTTGACCTACGTTTGGGCAGCGCTAGCAGAGGAGGAAGACTTCGGGTCAAGGAAAGCGATAAGCTTCTTCGAGTAAAGCTTGGCGTCCTTTACCAGAGCCTTCCACTTCTCAGAATTCAAACCCTTGGGAGCACCAGTCTTCACCCAGTCGACTTTCTGGCCGCTGGTTGCCACAAGAGCGATGGTCCCTTCAACTCCAATCTTCAAGCTCGCTTGACGATAGACCAAAGTTGGATCATCCTTTTCTAGAAAATGTTGGACGAGCTGGGAGAAAATCTTGGCTTGAGTGTCCTTCGGGAAGAAGTGGGGGAAGACATGCTTCAATGCATTCCGCGCGGAAGTCAAGCACTTGCGCGCCAGGTCGCAATTAAACTCAAGAATATCGAGAGTGTCCAAGAGACAGTCATTCGATTCTTGTCTCAAGGTGTACAGCTCACCCATCTTCCCGCTGGAGAAAAGCAGGATTTCGTCAACACCAAAGATAGTTTTAGCACAAGGAAAAGCGGAACGACAAAAGGAAAGATAGTATTACTCGAGAATCTTCGGGATTGCGTCTCGAGGTGCATGATTATATCATTATCGCGCTCGACCTGCTTGGCCTCCTTGTCGCTCAGGGCGTCTTCAGCGGCTTGAAGCATTCGGCGAAGATCTTCGACACCGGTAGCATCCTTTTCAGCCCTCTTGCAAGCCTCCTCGTTGGCCTTGAGCTTGGCCTCCAGATCATCGGCACGTCCCTCGACACAATGCAGCGCCTCTGGAAGAAAAAGGTAAGAGAGGATGCAAAAACAAGATAGGAATATACAAAATGCAAAGAGCGTCAAAGCTTTACCTCTTAAAGTTGCGGCTTCTTTGCGGAACCCGATAAACTGGGAGCCCAAGTTGACCAACTCCTTGATCAAGGGCTGCAAAAAATTCGACAAGAAAGAAATATAGTGCCAGGAAGTACAAAATCTTTCGAGCTAAACAAAAAAGATAACAAACATGAAAAGTTAACTTACATCCTCAAGGAGAGGAGCCGACATACTCCCGGTAGCAATCTCCTGTTTGCCAGCAGCACCAGTTTTAGCCTTCTTCGGCTTCGGTGCTCGGGGGCTGGGCACTGGAGTCGATGCTTCTGGATCATCTTGCGGGGGAACTGGCACGATACGACGATCCTCAAAAAGGACCAAGGTGTTGGAGGTGCTCGTGTTGGCTGGCCCATGAGCTTCGGGCTCCACTTCTTCTTCGTCAACTCTGACAATATAGCAGCAAAATAAATACAAGGGAACCAAAAGAAAGAAGATAGGAAGAAACAAGAAAGAGCAACTTACGAGCTAACGGCGCCGGTCATTGCGTAGGGGTCGAAGACTTCTTGATCTTCGGGAGAAGATTCTTCGGCGGCTGGTTCGGCGAGTTTGGACGCGCTGGAGTCTTTGTTGTCATCTCTCTTCCTCTTGCGTTTATCCGGAGAAGCAGCAGGAGGAGGAGAAATGGATTGATCAGAGTCAGAGTGATGTTCTGATTCTGAGTCTTTGTCAAAGGAACCCGCAGTTCTTTGAGATTATGCGGGTTCACTCTGAGGAATAGAGGATTCTTGTGAGTCGTCGGTGACAATGGCTCGCTCATCCACTTCCCCACCTTCAGGTAGTGGGGGAAGAGAGGAAAGAGATTGATGGTCCTACAGGCAAAAAAGAATGACAACGAAAGGGAAAATTACCAAAACATGATGGAAGAACAATTGCAATCGAAAAACAGGAATACAACTCAAAAAGATAGTACTTACTTCGGGATGGGCGTGATCACCGCTGAATGGTTCCACACGGCATGAAGAAGGAACTTCATAATTTTTGCTCAAGGAGGTGAAGCGGCGGACAAACTTCTCCAAATCCTTCAAGGAAAGATCATCGGAAATCCTGGCAGCGTCTTCAGCACCCGAGTACGTCCAAAGAGGATTTTTGCGAGCTTGCAGAGGCTGCACTCGAATCCACAGAAAGTGTGCAATGATTTGCACACCCGACAGTTCTGCCCCATCGATGTTCTGGAGCTCTCGGATGCGAGCAATAGAGCATCAATGGCTGCCTTTTCTTTGGATGTAGCCTCTGCGTCCCAAGACTTGCGCCTTTGAATATCTTCGGAAGCATCAAAGGGGGCAAGCCCATACTCCTGAGCATCCGAAGATTCGTCCTTGACGTAAAGCCACTTCTTGTGCTAGCCTTGGACGGAGTCAGCGAACTTCACATCAAAATAGCCGACCTCTGGACGGACACAGATGCACACACCACCTACATTGTAGATGGCGTTCTTCGAGTTGTTGCGGCGGAGGTAAAAAATGCGCTTCCATAGGCCCCAGTGAGGTTGGATGCCCAGAAAGCACTCACAGAGAGTGATGAAGATGGAGATATGAAGGAGAGAATTTGGGGTCAGCTGGTGCAGCTGGATCCCGTAGATAAAGAGGAGGCCACGAAATTCGTGAATAGGAACGGAGAGGCCGTGAATGAGGAAATCAACGAAGATTACCCGAAAACCGGAAGGAGGATGGGGAGAACTCTCGTCTCCTGGCATCCTCATGGCTTCATTGCTGAGCAGGCCCATCTTCTTCAGCAGCTTCTTGTCCTGTGCGGAGAGCTTTGACCTCTCTCATCCGGAGATCTTGGTCTTCTCCACGCGCTCTTCGGTGTCTGGGGCGCGGTTCTTGCACTGCTTGGAGCGCGGAGCCATGGAGGAAGTGCGGCCGAGGAAACAGAGAGGCGGCAGAAGGTGCACGCGCGAGGTGCTCGAGGAGGAAGAAGGACAGAGAGAGAGAAGTTGTGCGGCACAGCGAAGGGGGAAAAGTGAGGACAAGGGTCCAATTTATAGGAAGAAGACGATACGCTCAGCCGTCAGATGAAAAGGGAAGGATTCTGAACCCTACACGTGTCCAAGTGGTAGAATGGTCTTTTCAGTTTAATTTTATTGAGGGGAAGTTAGCGCGCGCGTGCCGGGAACTCCGGAGGACGTGTGCTCCCCACTCGCGCGACGTGGAGGAAGTGCACAGTTTTGGACCCACGGAATAGTGGTTTGCCAGGAGTCGTGTCTTCCCAAGGTGGCCATACGTGGCTGTCATCAACAACAACGTCATTATCAAAAAAGTTTCGAGTGATGGAGCAAAATATAATGGAAAGAAAACTTTGAGATCTGAAGAAATATATGGTTAAAAAGAAAATTCGGGAGCCTATGCCCATATGCAAGCACCTGTTCATATGCTCGGGGTCTACTCTTATCAGAAGTATTGTACATACTTCTTATAAGATGACGTGGTGAAGGAAAAAATATATATTTGATCAAAATAAGAAAACTTGAGCCTACAACCAAGTGCAAACACTCGGCTGTAGCCTCGGGGGCTACTCCCATCGGGAGCGCTGGTCGCGCACCCGATGAAATATGAAGAAGAAAAAGAAGAGAAAATAACAAGTCAATATAGAATTGCGGACGAAGAACTTCTTTCGTACATCTTCGAGTTACATATAACTCGTCATGTACTCCCATCGGGAGATCAAGATATTATCTCAAGAGTCAGCTCGAATAAATAAAGAATTCCAGCAGCCGACAAAGGCACTCGACAAAATATTCTCAGTACACGTCCGCCGCGGTAAAAACTCTGAATGCCGTAACTCGAAAGAGGTTACGAAGGTAAGACCCCAGGATCTGTCCTGTGTGGTGTGGTATCTCACCCGAATGCGCTCTCCCACTCAGAAGATGCGAAGAAAATTCTAACGGACGCGTTAGGTACTCGATAAAAAATAGCTGGTATTCGGTTCATGATAAGTCCTTAAGCGACGTGTGTCGAATTACGCCAGTATCCCGAGTTCGAGTCCAGGGACTTGAGCTTGAAGTAGGTTTATGCGGGTTTGCCACAATAGCAGTTAACTAGTACCTGATCCGTCAAATGAACCAGTCCCATTTACCATTATCCCTGTACAAAATAGTCATTGAGCAAAATATTCATTATGATTCGAAGGTTTTATAAATATGCGACTTAGTTTTACGATGGAGATTTTACTCGACTCTGCAATTGAAGCAAAATATCTGGGGCTACTGACATAGGTATACCGAATAGGCATGCCGAATAAAGTACCCGGGTTATCTGGAGAAGACGTAAGGCCCACGACCCGAAGCTTTGGAAGCCCAGAAGCCCAGCAAACTTCGGATAAGAAAGATGGAGTTGTATTAGGAATGATGTAGCAATATAGAAAAGGCTCGATACGCCTCTCGTAGTTTGTAACTTGTACGGCACGAAAAGCCTCGGCTCCACCTCCTGTATAAAGGGGAGCCGAGGGAAGAGAAAAGGATCGAATCTATTGTCAACAGAACCACCGTAACTTTAGTCGAGCGCTTTCGTTGGCTGAAACCTTCGAGATCTACTTTCCCTCTACTTCTTACGAAACCCTAAGTGTACAATGCGTAGGCATTGAAAAGTTAATCCCTTATCAGTCATGAAAGCCGAGATCGGTGGAATAGCAATGGTGGTCGGATTTCCTGGTGATGTGGAATTGACTTGGTGCACTGCTTCGTGACTTGAAATAGCGACATGTATGTGGGGGCGACTGCACAGGAGAAGTTTAGAGTCTTATCTTTGAAGGGATTGTTTTGAGAGCGAGCACTTTCTTCAGGGTGAAAACCTAATATCTATGATCGGGCGATGACAACGTTTGTGCACTATTTCCTTCTTGGAAGCTGATCTTCTGGTGTTGTCTTGGTGGTATCGGTGTTGTTGTTTCAAGAAATGGATCACTGTAGCGAGACTTTTTTTTCTTCTAATTGTTCTCTTTTTTTGGTTGTGTGCATCCTTTACGCCATTAGGGCATGATGTTGTTGCAGAGGCTGGGGGTAATTGGTATTTCCGCGATAGTAATTGTACTTTTGGAATTGGGGTTGGGGGGAATCGTTTTCATGGTGTCATCAAACATGTGTGGTTCTTTCGGAAATGCCACGTCTTTCAATTGCCCGTTAACTCGGAAAAATGGATTGCACGGTGACACAAAAGATAAATAATTAAAACGTTATCAAAATGATTTTTTATTCCAAGAATGTCATGGAAGTGATTGCTTTCCAGGGAATTGTGGTTGTTTCGGAAATGACACAGCCGTCAATTCACCGTTAACTCGGACAAAATCGTATTGCACAGCGTCACAACAGCTAAATTCTTAAAACGTTATCAAATGACCTTCGTATTCCAATATTGTCGTGGAAGTGATAATTTTCCAAGTAATGTCATCAAGCAAGTGTTATCCTTCGGAAATGGTACGTGTGTCAATTGACCATTAACTTGGTGAAATAACCTTGCTAGTTTATTAGACAAGCAACAAACTACGACCCGACATCAACTCCTGAGGATAGTGAATGCCTCATTTGTGGTATCCCGCAAGAACGAATCTTTGGAGATGGCCGCGATGTCGTCAGGTGTACTGCGTTCCTTTGTGTCACCGACTTCCATCGGACCGGGGGTTCCTTCTAGAGAGGGAGGACCCGTCCTCATAGACAAGACTGATACTTTACTCTATAAGTGAGACATATTTATATCTATCTAGATTTGTTTCAGACTCTTATCTATGAATTAGCATATTTTTATCTATGGTTGCTTGAAACTTATTGCTACCTATGTATGACATAAACATAATGTTTCGTACTGACGATCCCTCCCGGACCGCTCGCGCGGGCGGTTCCGGAGGGCGCTCCTCCCTGCCGCCAAACAACCCAGATCTCGAGCTCCCCTTGCCGCCGCCGCCGCTGCCGCCGGCGGGGGTGGCGGCGCCCGGCCGCCGAAGGCGCAGGGCAGGAGGGCGGCCCTCTTTTGCCTCCTCTTCGCGCGGGGAGAGGGCGAGGTGGAGGACTGCGCGGGTGGCAGGCCATGGCGGCGAAGGTGGGCGGCCTGGGATGGCGCGGTCGTTGGCGATGCAGCGTGGGGCGGCTCCGCGACGGGCTGCGGCGGTGCTGCCCGCCGGCGACGCATGATCTGGGCCGATCTGGGCCCGATCTGGGTCATGTGGGCTGCGGCTGTGCGTGCCCGGAATGGAGTCTGCAACATGGCGGTGGTTTGTGCGTTGCTGCGGCTGTTCCCTTGCAGGACTGCTGGCTACTCGCGTCTTCCCCGCAGCCGTGCCGGATCAAGTGCTTGGTCGTCTTCTCCGCAGCCGGTTAGTGGCGTGGGGGCTGCTGGCCTGGCATGAATAAAGGTGGTCGTCCTAGGGCCTTTCTTGTGCGAAGATGGAGACCTTCCTGAAGTCAGCCCCTCCTGATTTGGCCGGAGTGGTGTGTTCCGGAAAGCTCCGCCGGCGGATGTAACAGCGCTTTTTTTGCCTGGAGTTCGTTGGTCGGTGGTATTCGGTCCGATGCACCCATGCTTTTATTCCGGCCGATTGGTTTTCGGAGGGAGCATCGTGAAGCTCTGTTCTTTCTTGCTATATGGAACATGCTCCATGGCGAAGTTAGAGGCGGAGAATACCATGAGGGCCGGATTGGAGGCTTGCTATGGAGGTTTAAGTTTTTTAGCGCTATTAAGGGGCTTGCTTGGTATTCTGGGATTCGTAACAGTGGTATGCAAGAGGGGGCGGCAATACAGGTGATATCCAGAGTCTTACCTTTCAGGATGAAAATCCAAGGCCTGGCCTTAACTGGTTGTGCCTGGCAATGATCTTGTTAAAGGCATTGCTTTGAAAGCGGGGGCTATCTTCAGGGTGAAAACCTAAGGTCTTCTGATCGGGCGACGATAGTGTTTGTGCACTGTTACCTTGTTGGAGGCGTTGCTTTTGAAGAGCCTGGAGTTCAGGTGTTGTCTTGGTGGAGGATGTACCATTGTTGCTAGGGCTGGAATACCGTAGCGGGACTTTTCTTTTATGTATTTCTTCTTTATTTTTTTGGCTGTGTGCATCCGTAATGCTATTAGAGTATTGCGTTGTTGCAGAGGCTGGGTGTAATTGGTATCTTCTTGATATTAATATATACTCCTTATCGAAAAAATAATGTTTCGTACTAGACACATTTCTATCTATGGTTGCTTGACACATGGAAGTAAATCACCAAACTAGTATTGGAATTTGGGAAAAAAAAATACATGGAAGTGATTGTTTTCATGTTGCCATCAAACATGTGTGGTTGTTTCGGAAATGCTTGTTTTTAAGTTAACCGTAACTCAGAAAAATCGTATTGCACACTGCCACAACCGCCAAACTCTTAAAACGTGATCAAACTGATTCTTATATTTGGAAAATGCCATGGAAGTGACCGTTTTCTAGGGAATGTATTCAAAATAATTCCCATATTTTGAGAACGCCATGGAAGTGTCATCATTTGGTAAATGGTATATCTGTCAATTGACCATTAAATTTGTGAAATAACCTTGTGAGTTCATTAGTCAAGTTACAGAACTACGATACCGAGAGAAACGTACTCTTGAGGGGAGCGAATTACTTTTGAAGTATCCTGCAAGAACGAATCATGGGAGAGGATCAGCTTCATGTTAGGAGTATGACCTATCTGTGTGTCAGGGACGTCCACCGAACCAAGGTTACTCGCCTTTTAGTCCTCGACCTCGTCAGCTGACAGGGAAGACTCGTCTCATAGAGGGCATATATTTTACTCTATAAATTAGACATATTTGTATCTATTATTTGTTTCATACTTTATCTATGAATGCACATATTTGTATCTATGTTTTGTTGATACATATTTCTATCTATGTATGATATAGACATAATTCCGTGTATGATACACATTTCTATCTATGGTGGCTCGAGACATTGAAGTAAATCGCCGCACTGATTTTGGATTTTGAGAAAAATATATAAAAAAATTCATGGAATTGGTCATTTTCATAGTGTCATCAAAGAATTGTGGTTGTTTCGGAAATGCCACATCTGTCAATTGACCGTTACCGTGGAAAAATCGTATTGCATAGGGCCACAATAGCTAAATTCTTAAAACATTTATCTAATGAACTTGGTATTCAAATAATTAATGTCATAGAAGTGATCATTTTCTAGGGAATGACACCAAACAAGTGGCATCCTTTTGGAAGTTGTACATCTTTCATTTGACCATTAACTTGGTAAAATAACCTTGCCAAGTTTATTAGTCAGGCAATAGAATAACGACCTCGAGAGCAACTTCAGAGGAGAATGTATGCCTCTTTTGTGGTATCCCGCAATAACAAATCTTTGAATATGATCGTGCTTCGGTTAGGAGTATGGCATTCCTTCCTGTCACTGACGTCCACCGGACCGGAGGTACTCTCCTTACGCATAGATAGGATCCGTCCTCATAGAGAGGACTGATAGTTTACTCTACAAATGATACATATTTATACCTATCTATATTTGTTTCAGACTTTTATCTATGAATGTGCATATTATTATATATGTTTTTTTGAGCTATATTGCTATATATGTATAACATAAAAATAATTTTGTGTACCAGACACATTTCTATCTATGGTTGCTCGAGACATCAAACATGTGTGGTTGTTTCGGAAATGCCATGTCTTTCAATTGAACGTTAACTTGGAAAAATCGTATTGCATAGTGACACAACAAGTAAATTGTTAAAACGTTGTATTCCGGAAATGTCATGGAAGCGATCGTTTTCCAGGGAATGTCATCAAACAAGTGTCATCTTCGTGGAAATGGTACATCTGTCAATTGATTGTTAACTTGGGAAAATAACCTTTCAACTTATTGGTAAAGTAACAAAACTACGACCACTAGAGCAACTCGAGAGCGTAACAAATGCCTCGTTTGCGGTATGCTGCAAGAACGAACCTTGGGAGAGGATCGCCTTACGGTTAGGAGTACGACCTATCTGCGTGTTAGTGACGTCCACCGAACCATGGGTATTCGCCTTTTGGTCATCGACCTCGTCAGCCAAGAGGGAAGACTCGGCCATATAGAGATCACTGATACTTTACACTATAAATGAGATATTTGTATCAATATATATTTGTTTCAGACTTTATCCATGACTGCGCATATTTTTTTCTATATTTGTTTGACACATATTTCTATCTATGTATGATGGAAATATAATTCTTTGTAGAGTCACATTTCTATGTATGGTGGCTTGAGACATTGAAGTAAATCACCGTAATAGTTTTGGAATGGTGTAGTCAAAGAATTGTGGTTGTTTCGGAAACACCACACCTGTCAATTGACTGTTAACTTGGATAGAATCACATTGCACATCACAACAACAACTAAATTCTTAGAACGTTATCAAATGATCTTCGTATTCCAAGAATGTCATGGAAGTGATCGTTTTCCAAGAAATGTCATGAAACAAAGGTCATAATTTTTGAAAATGGTACGTGTGCATGAAGGTGGTCGGCTGCTAGCTGACCGATCGACATTCTCGTAGCCGATCGAGTCCTAGATTTGATTTTTTTTGAAATCGCGTAATATTTGTAATAATAATAATAATAATAATAATAATAATAATAATCGTATTATTTAAAAAATCGCCCCTGAACTATGACCCTGAGAGAAAGTCCAGAGGGTAACAAACGCCTCGTTTGCGTTATCATGCAAGAACGAATCTTGGGAAATGATCGCGTCCTGGTTAGGAGTACGGCCTTCCTTGGTTTCACTCACGTCCATCGAACAGGGCGTACTCGCCTTCCCGAGAGAGAGGACCCGTTCTCATAGAGAGGGTTGATACTTTACTCTACAAATGAAACATATTTATATCTATATATAGTTGTTTCAGACTTTTATCTATGAAATGCACATATTTTTGTTTGCTTGAGACTTATTGCTACCTATGTATGGCATAAACATAATTATGTATACGAGACACATTTCTATCTATGATTGCTTGGAAAATCTAAGTAAATATCCAGGATAGTTTTGGAATTTGGGGAAAAAATACATGGAAGTGATAGTTTTCATGTTGCCATCAAACATGTGTGTTTGGTTCAGAAATGCCAGTATTTCAATTAACCGTTAACTCGGAAATATCGTATTGCAAAACGCCACAACTGCTAAACTCTTAAAATGTTATCAAAATACTTTTCATATTATGGTAATTCCATGGAAGTTACTGTTTTCAAGGGAATATTATCAAACAAGTCTGATTGTTTTGTACATGGTATATCTATCAATTGACCATTAACTTGGTGAAATAACCTTGTCATTTCATTAGTCATGTAACATAACTTTGACCCCCGAGACCAACTCTTGAGGGGAACAAATTCCTCCTTTGTGGTATCCCGCAAGAATGAATCTTGGGAGTCCACCGAACGACCTATCCGCTTGTCATAGAGAGGACTGATACTTTACTATATAATTATACATATTTGTTTCTATCAATATTTTTTCAGACTTCATGTATAAATAAACATATTTTTACCTATTTTTTTAGACATATTGCTATCTATGTATTACATAGACATAAATTCGTGTACGAGACAAATTTCTATCTATGGTGGCTCGATGCATTGAAGTGTTGAGAAACATATTTTTAAAAATACATGGAAGTGGCCATTTTCATGGTGTTCGAATAAGTGTGGTTGTTTTGGAAATGTCGCATCAGTCAATTAACCTTTAACCTGGAACAATCTTGTTGCACATCGCCACAATAGCTAAATTCTTAAAACTATATCAAATGATTTTTGTATTCTGAGAATGTCATGGAAGTAATCGTTTTTCTAAGAAATGGCATCAAACAAGTGTCATCCTTTTGGAAAAGGTACATCTGCCAATTGACCGTTAACTTGGTGAAATAACCTTGTTAGCCTATTAGCCAAGTAACACAACTATGACCCCGATAGCAACTCCATATGGGATCAAATGCCGTGTTTGCGGTATCCCGCAAGAACGAATCTTTGGAGACGATTGCGTTCTGGTTAGTAGTACGACCTTCCTCCGTGTCAATAACGTCTACCGGACCAGGGTACTTGCCTTCCTCTCACCAACCTCTTCACCTAAGAGGGAGGACCCGTCCTCATAGAGAGTACTGATACTTTAATGATAAATGACATATATTTATATCTATCTATATTTGTTACAAATTTTTGTCTATGAACGAGCATAATTTTATATATATTTGCTTCAGACATATTGTTATCTATGTATGACATAGACATAATTCTGCGTACAAAATGGTTGTTAACAGTATCTGCTCCCCTCGCGTCGCTCCCCCAGGCGACGCCAGGGGCTAACCTAGCGCCGCCGCCGACCCTCCCCGCCCGTGCCTACCCTGCCGCCGCCGCCGGCCGCCGGACTCCTCCGCGGCGGTGGCGGCACCCCGCTGCCGAAGGTGGTTGGGGGGGATCCTATGCGCGTGGTGGAGACCGGCTCGTGGGGGCGTTCGCGGTCGGGCATGTGGAAGCCGAGCCGGCGGGCTCGGATGGGGGCTGCGGTGGCGGCCGCTTGCCGGCGCCGGGGTGGCCATGGCTGCTCGGCTGGCGGTGCTCGTCCTCGGCGCGGGGCCTTGCGGGGCGGCCTGGTCTGCGTCCCTGCAGATCGAGATCCGCTCGATTTGGGGCATGAAGGTCGCCGCTGCTCAAGGAGGCCAGGTCGGCGGCCCTGGGACGCCGTGGTGGCGTGGTGGGTCGGGGTGGTGCCCCCGACAGCGTGCAGCTGATGTCTACTCACGCTTCTTTTCCTGTAGACAGTGTTGGGCCTCCAAGAGCAGAGGTTTGTAGAACAGCAGCAAGTTTTCCCTTAAGTGGATCACCCAAGGTTTATCGAACTCAGGGAGGAAGAGGTCAAAGATATCCCTCTCATGCAACCCTGCAACCACAAAGCAAGAAGTCTCTTGTGTCCCCAACACACCTAATAGGTGCACTAGTTCGGCGAAGAGATAGTGAAATACAAGTGATATGAATGAATATGAGCAGTAGTACGGCGCCAGAAAATAGCTCGCTGGCGTGCAGTTGATGGTAGTAATATTGCAGGAAGTAAACATGCAGTAGTAACGCAGCAGTAGTAACGCAGTAAAACAGTAAACAAGCAGCGATAGCAGTATTTAGGAACAAGACCTAGGGATTAGACTTTCACTAGTGGACACTCTCAACTTTGATCACATAACAGAATAGGTAAATGCATACTCTACACTCTCTTGTTGGATGATGAACACATTGCGTAGGATTACACGAACCCTCAATGCCGGAGTTAACAAGCTCCACAATTAAATGTTCATATTTAAATAACCTTAGAGTGCAAGAAAGATCGACACGATTAAACCAAGTACTATCATAGCATGCACACTGTCACCTTCACGCCAGGTAGGAGGAATAGATCACATCAATACCATCATAGTAATAGTTAACTTCATAATCTACAAGAGATCATAATCATAGCCTACGCCAAGTACTAACACGAGTGCACACACTGTCACCATTACACCGTGTAGGTGGAATAAAACTACTTTAATAACATCACTAGAGTAGCACATAGATAAATTGTGATACAAAACACAATGCAATCATAAAGAGATATAAATAAGCACTTCACTATGCCATTCATAACAGTGAATAAGTATTCTGTGAAACATAGCCTAAGAGACCCACACGGTGCACACACTGTCACCTTTACACACGTGGGACAAGGAGTCTCCGGAGATCACATAAGTAAAACTCACTTGACTAGCATAATGACATCTAGATTACAAGCATCATCATATGAATCTCAATCATGTAAGGCAGCTCATGAGATTATTGTATTGAAGTACATAGAGAGAGATGAACCACATAGCTACCGGTACAGCCCGAGCCTCGATGGAGAACTACTCCTCATGGGAGCAGCAGCGGTGATGAAGATGGCGGTGGAGATGGCAGCGGTGTTGATGGAGGAGCCTTCCGGGGCACCCGTCCGGCGGCGTGCCGAACAGAGACTCCTGTCCCCCGGATCTTGGCTTCGCGATGGCGGCGGCTCGGAAGGTTTCTCGTACCGTGGCTTTTTCCGTAAGGGTTTTCGACGCAGGGCTTTATATAGGCGAAAGGGCGGCGTCGGAAGGTCGAAGGGGCGACGACACCATAAGGCGGCGCGGCCAGGGCCTGGGCCGCGCCGGCCTATCATCTGGGGCTGTGTGGCCCCTCCGCGACTCTCGGGTGTTCTGGATGCTTCCGGGCAAAATAGGAACCTGGGCGTTGATTTCGTCCGATTCCGAGAATATTTCGTTACTAGGATTTCTGAAACCAAAAACAGCAGAAAACAGAACCGCACTTCGGCATCTTGTTAATAGGTTAGTTCGAAAACGCATAAATATGACATATATTGTATATAAAACATGTAGTATCATCAATAAAGTGGCATGGAACATAAGAAATTATCGATACGTCGGAGACGTATCAGCATCCCCAAGCTTAGTTCTGCTCGTCCCGAGCAGGTAAAACGATAACAAAGATAATTTCTGAAGTGACATGCCATCATAACCTTGATCATACTATTGTAAGCATATTAGATGAATGCAGCGATCAAAACAATGGTAATGACATGAGTAAACAAATGAATCATAAAGCAAAGACTTTTCATGAATAGTACTTTCAAGACAAGCATCAATAAGTCTTGCATAAGAGTTAGCTCGTAAAGCAATAATTCAAAGTAGAGGTATTGAAGCAACACAATGGAAGATTAAGTTTCAGCGGTTGCTTTCAACTTGTAACATGTATATCTCATGGATAATGTCAACATAGAGCAATATAACAAATGCAATATGCAAGTATGTAGGAATCAATGCACAGTTCACAAGTGTTTGCTTCTTGAGGTGGAGAGAAATAGGTAAACTGACTCAACAATAAAAGTAAAAGAAAGGTCCTTCAAAGAGGAAAGCATCGATTGCTATATTTGTGCTAGAGCTTTTATTTTGAAAACATAAAGAGAGCATAAAAATAAAGTTTTGAGAGGTGTTTGTTGTTGTCAACGAATGGTAGCGGGTACTCTAACCCCTTGCCGACAAACCTTCAAAGAGCGGCTCCCATTTTATTTTATTTTTGGGTGGCACTCCTTCCAACCTTTCTTTCACAAACCATGGCTAACCGAATCCTCGGGTGCCTGCCAACAATCTCATACCATGAAGGAGTGCCTTTTTATTTTAGTTTTATTATGATGACACTCCTCCCCACCTTTGCTTTCTCAAGCCATGGCTAACCGAATCCTTCGGGTGCCGTCCAACAATCACATACCATGGAGGAGTGTCTATTTTTGTTAATTAATTTGGGACTGGGAATCCCATTGCCAGCTCTTTTTGCAAAATTATTGGATAAGCGGATGAAGCCACTAGTCCATTGGTGAAAGTTGCCCAACAAGATTGAAAGATAAACACCACATACTTCCTCATGAGCTATAAAACATTGACACAAATAAGAGGTAATAACTTTTGAATTGTTTAAAGGTAGCACTCAAGCAATTTACTTTGGAATGGCGGAGAAATACCATGTAGTAGGTAGGTATGGTGGACACAAATGGCATAGTGGTTGGCTCAAGGATTTGGATGCATGAGAAGTATTCCCTCTCGATACAAGGCTTAGGCTAGCAAGGTTTATTTGAAACAAACACAAGGATGAACCGGTGCAGCAAAACTCACATAAAAGACATATTGTAAACATTATAAGACTCTACACCGTCTTCCTTGTTGTTTAAAACTCAATACTAGAAATTATCTAGACCTTAGAGAGACCAATTATGCAAACCAAATTTTAGCATGCTCTATGTATTTCTTCACTAATAGGTGCAAAGTATATGATGCAAGAGCTTAAACATGAGCACAATAATTGCCAAGTATCACATTATCCAAGACATTTTACCAATTACTACATGTAGCATTTTTCCAATTCCAACCATATAACAATTTAACGAAGAGGAAACTTCGCCATGAATATTATGAGCTAAGAACACATGTGTTCATACGAACCAGCGGAGCGTGTCTCTCTCCCACACAAGGATGAACTTATTCAGAGAACTAAGATAACAAAACAAAAATAAAAGCACACACAGACGCTCCAAGTAAAGTACATAAGATGTGATGGAATAAAAATGTAGTTTCAGGAGAAGGAACCTGATACTTTGTCGATGAAGAAGGGGATGCCTTGGGCATCCCCAAGCTTAGATGCTTGAGTCTTCTTGAAATATGCAGGGATGAACCACGGGGCATCCCCAAGCTTAGAGCTTTCACTCCTCTTGATCATAGTATATCATACTCCTCTCTTGACCCTTGAAAACTTCCTTCACACCAAACTTCAAGCAAACTCATTAGAGGGTTAGTGCATAATCAAAAATTCACATGTTCAGAGGTGACACAATCATTCTTAACACTTCTGGACATTGCACAAAACTTCTGAAAGTTAATGGAACAAAGAAACCCATTCAACAAAGCAAAAGCGGCAATGCGAAATAAAAGGCAGAATCTGTCAAAAACAGAACAGTCCGTAAAGACGAATTTTAAAATGGCACCAGACTTGCTCAAACGGAAAAACTCAAAACTAATGAAAGTTGCGTACATATCTGAGGATCACTCACGTAAATTGACATAATTTTATGAGTTACCTACATAGAATTAGGCCCAGATTCGTGACAGACAGCAATGTTGTTTCTGCGCAGCAATCCAAATCTAGCATCAACTTTACCATAGAGACTTTACTTGGCACAAAAACATGATAAGGAGAGGTTGCTACAGTAGTAAACAACTTCCAAGACACAAATATAAAACAAAGTACTGTAGTAAAAAAACACATGGGTTATCTCCCAAGAAGTTCTTTCTTTATAGCCATTAAGATGGGCTCAGCAGTTTTAATGATGCACTCGTAAGAAATAAGAGTTGAAGCAAAAAGAGAGCATCAAGAGGCAAATTCAAAACACATTTAAGTCTAACATGCTTCCTATGCATACGAATCTTGTAAATAAACAAGTTCATGAAGAGCAAAGTAACAAGCATAGGAAGATAAAACAAGTGTAGCTTCAAAAATTTCAGCACATAGAGAGGTGTTTTAGTAACATGAAAATTTTTACAACCATATTTTCCTCTCTCATAATAACTTTCAGTAGCAACATGAGCAAACTCAACAATATAACTATCACATAAAGCTTTCTTATCATGAGTCTCATGCATAAAATTATTACTCTCCACATAGGCATAATCAATTTTATTAGTTGTAGTGGGAGCAAATTCAACAAAGTAGCTATCATTATTATTCTTATCATCAAATATAAGAGGCAAAGTATCATCAAAGTAAATTTTCTCCTCAATGCTTGGGGGACTAAAAATATCATGCTCATCAAAACCAGCTTCCCCAAGCTTAGAATTTTCCATAGCATTAGCAACAATAGTGTTCAAAGCATTCATATTAATATGTTCCATGGGTTTTTAATTTTCGCATCAAACCATCCATGTCTTAAATCAGGAAATAGAATAAGAAGCTCATTGTTGTCCATTATGCCTAACTAGTGTAAACAAGAAACCAAATGTCGCAATTGCAGGATCTAAAGGAAATAGCTTCGAGTACTTACAATGGCGCCGGAAAATAGCTTAGTAGCCGAGATCCGGAGCGTGAGTACCTTTTACCTTTCCTCCCGGCAACGGCGCCAGAAAATAGCTTGATGTCTACGGGTGCTTCTATTCTTGTAGACAGTGTTGGGCCTCCAAGAGCAGAGGTTTGTAGAACAGCAGCAAGTTTTCCCTTAAGTGGATCACCCAAGGTTTATTGAACTCAGGTAGGAAGAGGTCAAAGATATCCCTCTCATGCAACCCTGCAACCACAAAGCAAGAAGTCTCTTGTGTCCCCAACACACCTAATAGGTGCACTAGTTCGGCGAAGAGATAGTGAAATACAAGTGGTATGAATGAATATGAGCAGTAGTACGGCGCCAGAAAAAATAGCTGCTGGCGTGCGATTGATGGTAGTAATATTGCAGGAAGTAAACATGCAGTAGCAGCAGTAGTAAAAAACAGAAACAAGCAGCGATAGCGATATTTAGGAACAAGGCCTAGGGATTAGACTTTCACTAGTGGACACTCTCAACTTTGATCACATAACAGAATAGGTAAATGCATACTCTACACTCTCTTGTTGGATGATGAACACATTGCGTAGGATTACATGAACCCTCAATGCCGGAGTTAACAAGCTCCACAATTAAATGTTCATATTTAAATAACCTTAGAGTGCAAGAAAGATCGACACGACTAAACCAAGTACTATCATAGCATGCACACTGTCACCTTCACGCCAGGTAGGAGGAATAGATCACATCAATACCATCATAGTAATAGTTAACTTCATAATCTACAAGAGATCATAATAATAGCCTACGCCAAGTACTAACACGAGTGCACATACTGTCACCATTACACCGTGTAGGAGGAATAAAACTACTTTAATAACATCACTAGAGTAGCACATAGATAAATTGTGATACAAAACACAATGCAATCATAAAGAGATATAAATAAGCACTTCACTATGCCATTCATAACAGTGAATAAGTATTCTGTGAAATATAGCCTAAGAGACCCACACGGTGCACACACTGTCACCTTTACACACGTGGGACAAGGAGTCTCCGGAGATCACATAAGTAAAACTCACTTGACTAGCATAATGACATCTAGATTACAAGCATCATCATATGAATCTCAATCATGTAAGGCAGCTCATGAGATTATTGTATTGAAGTACATAGGAGAGAGATGAACCACATAGCTATCGGTACAGCCCCGAGCCTCGATGGATAACTACTCCCTCCTCATGGGAGCAAGCGGTGATGAAGATGGCGGTGGAGATGGCAGCGGTGTTGATGGAGGAGCCTTCGGGGCACTTCCCGTCCCGGCGGCGTGCGGAACAGAGACTCCTGTCCCCGGATCTTGGCTTCGCGATGGCGGCGGCTCGGAAGGTTTCTCGTACCGTGGCTTTTTAAGGGTTTTCGACGCATGGGCTTTATATAGGCGAAAGAGCGGCGTCGAAGGTCGAAGGGCGACGACACCATAAGGCGGCGCGGCCAGGGCTGGGCCGCGCCGGCCTATCATCCAGGGCCTGTGTGGCCCCCTGCGCTCTCGGGTGTTACGGATGCTTCCGGGCTAAATAGGAACTGGGCGTTGATTTCGTCCGATTCCGAGAATATTTCGTTACTAGGATTTCTGAAACCAAAAACAGAAAACAGAACGCACTTCGGCATCTTGTTAATAGGTTAGTTCCCGAAAACGCATAAATATGACATATAATGTATATAAAACATGTAGGTATCATCAATAAAGTGGCATAGAACATAAGAAATTATCGATACGTCGGAGACGTATCAGCAGCCGGTAGGGACGGCCGGTCTGCAACTCCGGCGGCTGACCGGAGAAGAGGATGCGGGCGGCCCCGGCTTGCACTTCTCGTCGACGACCTGTTGCGGTGCAGCGCCTGCGCTGCACGTTTGTTGATGCCCGGTGGTGGCGGTGAGCCGTGGTTGAGGATGGCGGCGCGGCGGCGCCGCTTTGGTGGGCGGGGCGCTGGATCCTGCTGATCTGGTGCCTCGTGGTCGGTGGCAGGCTGACCAGAGGGGTCGCCTTGCTGCGCGTGTATGCCGGAGCGGCGGCTCCGGGAGCTACATGGTTGTGTTGCTATGCCTCTTGCCGCATGGGTGGCAGGGCATGCTTCCGTGGGTGTGGTCGTCGTCCCTCTCGCCCGTGGTCTTCCTCGCAGGGCGGCTTGGTCTGTCTTCGTGATGGTCCAGTGGTGGTGGCTGTCGTGGCCCTCCGGACGAAAGTCTTGCACTGACCTAGTCAGTGCCGACAACGGCGGCGCTTGCGGGCGCCGTTTTCCTCCTTGGGGGCGTTGTTGTGGAGTCCCGACACCCTACTACCCTCACTCCGGGGTGAAAACTCAAATCCTGCTCGGATTGGACGACGGCGGCGTCTTTTGACGTCGTCTCCTCCTTGGAGGCGTCGTTTTTTGGAGTGTTGGGTGCCTTTCCCTCTTGGGTTTGTGCTACTGGTTGGGTCGGCGTCTTCGGGTGTTGTCGGCGTGCGAGTGCCGCCGGCTTGTTTATTGCGGCATGCCTCACCCTACGAAGCTTGAAAGGCCTAGCCGTTCCTTTCGGCTTTGACTTCCTTTCCGGGGCCGTAGACCGGGCGGTCGTAGTGCTCGCCGTTGCCGTCGTGCTGGTGTCGTCTGGTGGCGCTCCAGACCTTGTTCAGCTAGGTTGTGAGGCCTTGTGTTGGGTTTTTGCCAGTTCTCCCTGAAAAACTGTGCCGTTGGTTTTCCTTGTCTGGTTTCCCCATAAACCGGACACGTGTGTTGTGTTTGTATCGGTTTTCGGCCAGTTTTCCTTATAAACTAGCCAATTTCCCTCTTCTTAATGAAAAGGCAGAGCTCCTGCCGGTTGCTCCAAAAAAATAATTCTGCGTACAAGACATATTTCTATCAATGGTTGCTCGAGTCATTGAACTAAATCGCCGTAATAGTTTTCGAATGTGAGAAAAAAATATAAAAAAATACATGTATGTGATCAGTTTCATGGTGTCATCAAAAAAGTGTGGTTGTTTAAAAAATGCGACATTTTTCAATTGACCATTAAATCGGAAAAATCGTATTGCTCTGCGCCATAACAGCTAAATTCTTAAACGGTAACAAAATGATATCCGTATTCCAAGAATGTCATAGAAGTGATCGTTTCCAGGGAATGACATCAAACAAGTGTCGTCCTTTTGAAAATGTTACATATGTCAATTGACCCTTAACTTGGTGAAACAACGTTGGTAGTTTATTAGCTAAGTAACAAAATTACGACCCTGAGAGCAACTCCAAAGGGGAACGAATGCCTTGTTTGTGTAATCCCGCAAGAACGAATCTTGAGAGATGATCGCCCTTGCGGTTAGGAGTACGGCCTTCCTCCGCATTACCATCGTCCACATGACACACGAACAGGGAGTGACGACCAGGAGTACGAAATTTCCTCCATGTCTCCGACGTCCATTGGACCAGGGGTGCTCGCCTTCCGGCTGACCTCGTCAACGGAGAGGGACCCGACCTTATTGAGAGGAGTGATACTTAACTTTGTGAATGAGACATATTATATATATATATATATTTATATTTGTTTCTGACTTTAATCTATGAACGAGACATATTTATATCTATCTATATTTTTCGGACTTTTATCTATAGATGAGACATATTTATATCTATCTATATATTTCAGACTTTTATCTATGAACGAGACATATTTATATCTATCTATACTCACCTTGCTAGTGATACGTCCCTAGTGAGGCAGGTCGCGGTGGGTCAGGCGAATACATACACGGTACCAAACGCAGAAATGGAATTGCCGAGAATGAGAGAGCAACCAAAAGTGGAAAGGATCGGAGCTCTTTTTATCCAGCAGCAGCATGGACAAAAGCTTGCACCCCACACGCGCGAGTATGAGAGGGACGAAAAAGCTTTGGGATGGATACGGTGCACCGCAGAGCATCCATATACACGGTCCACACGGATCCACACGTGTCCTACTCCTACCGATAGCGCAGAGCGGCACAGGTCTCCGCCCGAGCTAGGTGTGTAGATAAGTTCTAAAATTATTTTTGCCGTGTTCATGAATAGCAAGGATGAGATTAACGTTTAATTATGTATTGTTAGTTGGGAGAGAATTAAAGTGTTTTATAAGATCATACTAAGGTGTAAGAAGAGAAGAGGCCCGCACGCACTCTCCTCTGCAGCCGTCCTCCATCCTGACTCGTCTCGCTGTGGTCCGCTGGAAAGAACCGAACTCCTATATATGCATTTTTCATATTTTTGCTATTTGAAAAATTAATCTGTACTAATTATGAGTTATTAACGGACACGTTAACTCATCTGGATTTTTTTGGATCGCAGGCTAACTCAGACGTTGGCCTGCACCCCACGACCTTTTAAACCTGAACTATATAGGCTATAGGCGCTGGTGCGAACCTGTTCTTGTACAAAACACATGCGACTAAACCTTGCGCCGTCGTCATCATCTTCCTCATCCCATCTTTCAGCGTGCGCCGAAGTATGGAACATTAAGCCTCTGAAACTCTGCCTCTCTCGTAGTAGTATAATCTATCTCTAACTGTTTATTAACAAAAAAATGTTAATAGCATGATTACTGTAGTAGTATAGTCTATCTCTAATCTCTAACAGTTTATTAATATACATGTCATATGCTTATCTCCGTGTGCTCGTGGCACATGCTTAGCTACTTCTTTTATGAAGATGGCGTCGCTGGGATGCGGGCTCGCTACCGTGGTCGGGGCGTAGATGCCGCGGAGCGCGGTTCGGCTGAGCGGCGCCGATCCCATTTTGGCAGCGAGCGTCTGTGTGATTGCGCATCGTTCCCAATGTTAAGGAAATCGGTAATCGTTAACTACTCGACCGGCTTGGGAGTAGCGATTAATCGGAATTCGAACGATTAACTGATTTAATTGGTCGACAATTAATCGGTGCAACCTACACAAATTCGCACTTGAAATAATTTATATAAGAAAAATAATAGTATATGAGCCTCTATATGCTTCTTCCTACTTCTCTAAAGCCTAAAATCCTAGAAAAACTTGTACGCTTCTCCTCCATGACCTAATATTTAAGGTCAGGAGTGAAAGAAGATCCACTAGCCGAAGCCGTGTTCCTTCCTTCCACTTCTTCTCCTATCACCTCTGAAGTTTATATTCTGCCACCACCTACCTAGGGTATAACCTCTCTTACATCTCAATCACCTAACCTATTGAAGGCGTCCTCCAGTTCTTAGACGAGCTCCTCATGGTGATCGAGCTCATGTATCTGAGGTCTGGAGAACTATGAGTAACTGGTCTGGGAGGGCAAAAAACTATTTGGCAATAGTGGAAATGAACCTACTGGAGGCTGCAATCAAGCGGGAGCTTCGCAAAATCTACTTTATTGGGGAGGGGTAGCGCCTGTATTAACGATATGCATTGAAAATATTGTAACTTTTTTTACCAATTGTGGTAGTTAATCGGGAAAATACCTAGTAATCGGACTTTCGGACTGATTAATCGGGCTAAAGGATTAACACAAGAGATTAATGGTAATCGACACGGTCAAGCCCCTAGTAGCGATTAATCGGCCTAGTAATCGTTGAATCGGCCTAGTTTTTGAACAGTGATCGTTCCTAGTCGTCTTGGTTAACCTGAAGCGTGAGGGCATCTTCAGCGGCGCGACGTAAATGAATGCTGAGCGACTGTTTGCGTCCGCTTTGACCGTAAATGTGTCTGCCATCCTCTCCAGCGGCACGACGCAAAGTGACCGGATCGTCCGTGGAGACGCAAAACTGGCCCAAATATGCGCCAGGTTTGCGTCTCTGCGGACGCTGCGCGGACGCGCAAAGTGTTCGTTCCGGTCTCCACCGGGCCCGCCTGGCAGCGACCTAGGTTCGATCGGCCACGAATTCACAACGCGCGCCGGTGTGTCAACCGCCGCAATGGAGCGCCGAACCGCCGCAGAAGAGCAACCGCCGGCCTCTTCATTATACGCGCCGCCGTTAATCCGCGTATATTATAACCCCCGCGTGTACGGTAATTCAAGTTCAAGTGTTCAACCGCCTCCTTCTTCTTCCTCTTGTTTTTCTTCTCCAACACCAACACGCCATGAGAGACTACACGCTGCCGTCCGACTCGGAGAGCGAGGGCAAGTCGCCCGGATTTCTGCATTGGTGGAAATCCCCTGCGACGCCAAGCGATCCGGGCTCCACGGCCAGCGACCCTGCCTCCACGCCGAGTGAGGACGACGAGGACGGAGGCAGCAATGCCAGCGAAGGCCAGGAGGAGGACGGAGGCGGCGCTGCCAGCGACGCCGAGGACGGAGGAGGGCCGGAGGAGGAGGAGGAGGAGGAGGACGCCGACGGCAAGTTCGCCGGTAGGCGCAGGAGGCGGCAGACGACAAGGCGGCGGCAAGGAAGAAGTCCAGGGCGGCGCGGCGCGCGTCGTCGTCCGTTAACCGACGACGACGACGAAGACGCCATTTCTTCCAGTTTCAACTCCTCGATGGGCGCGTCGTCCTCTAGTTCCGACGAGGAGGTGACAAGCAAGAGGCGCAGGAGTTTCGACGACCAGGCAGGGCCTTCTAACAAGAAGGCCAAAAAATAATTTTAGTTTATATGTTTTTAAATTTCTTCTTCTTTGTATGTTAAATATGTTTGAATCTAGTCGATTAAAGTATCCGGTTAATTGTTTAGGCTATACTCTATTCGATTGGACCAACATGACATCATTGAATACAATTTTTTCGCGTTTCAAACTTGATCATTCAACAAAATTGAAAAGAAGTAGCACAAAAAAAAACTTGCATGTCCAAAATGCGCCGGCCCGCTGGAGGTAGCCCCCGACGCAAACGGACATTTGGCCCCTCGCGGTTATTTTGGCGTCCGCCAGGCGACGCAAACGGACGCTAGCGGACAATTTGAACGTCCGAAATGCGTCGCGCCGCTGGAGATGCTCTGACAGTTGACACAACCACAAGGGCCGAGATCCGATTTATTATCTGGTGCTTGTGCCGGAGAGATTGCGAGCATCAAGTTTTTAATAACATGTCTGGGAAGGATATCGCGTTGGCCGGCCCTTCAGTTTCTTCTGTTTCCAGCAAGGCGCTCCTTGCTGTTAGAAGGAAGAAGGTGAGCTAGCTTCAGGTCACTGTCGATAAGGAGAGCTTGCCATTCTTGGAAGATGACAACGGAATGAATGTCTGTTTAAGTTCAGTATACCAATAACGTGATTCGTGTATAACCACATCACGATCATAGTACACTACAAGTTATGCGTGAGGGAATAAATAATTTAAAAATTGAAAATGAAGTAGATACATGAAAAGTGTTAAGAGAATAAAAAGCACAAAAGGAAACGAAAAAGCTTAAGGCCAAGTACAATGGTACAGACGACATGTTTTCCCATAGCCCTCCACATCATCTAGAGAAAGCAATAGATAGACTCTCTCCTGCTCAAAATATGTTGTATATAAGCTTTGATCAAAGTCAAACTTTGTAAAATGTAATCATCTATATTGATAAAAATATAAACATATACAATAAAATAATAATGTTTTTAGAATTATTATGAAATAGATTTTCATATTATATGCATTTGACATGGTAGATCTTTGTATTATTATCTATATTCTTGAGCAAAGTTTGTACAGTTTGACTTGCACGAAAAATTATGCACAACATAAAATGGGCAGGAGGAAGTAATTAAATTTAGGAATTAATAAGAACTAATTATTTTATTGGGAAATTAATTTGCTAAGTGAAAACATCTGGTACACCGCATGAAATAGTCTTATCTTATTTTCTAAGAAGTCATCCCCTAGCTAAGAAAAACAACCTTCTTTATTATTTCTATTTCCACTAAACAAAAACATTACGTAGAAATTCTAAAGCAAGGCTGACATCACCATGTCCTAGGAAGTGGAAACAATAGCGAGCGTCTGTGTGATTGCGCATCGTTCCTAGTCGTCTTTGTTAACCTGAGGCGTGACAGCTGACACAACCACAAGGGCCGAGGTCCGATTTGTTATCTGGTGCTTGTGCCGGAGAGATTCCGAGTATCAAGTTTTTAACATGTCTGGGAAGGATATCCGTTGGCCGGCTTTTCAGTTTCAGTATTTTGTTCTGTTTCCAGCAAGGCACTCCTGCTCTTATAAGGAAGAAGGTGAGCTTCAGATAGGACACTGTCGAATGTCGATAGGGAGAGCTTGCCATTCTCGGAAGATGACCGACAGAAAGAATGTTCGAACGACATACTAGACACTGTGTTGGTAGGTTAAGTTCAGTATAATATTATCGTGATTCGTTAGAATCACATCACGATCGCAGTACACTATGTGTGTATGTCGTAAAAAGAAGAGATAAACAATATTATATAAACATTAAATACTTCCTACTTGTGGATTTAGTTGCACCTATGTTTTATATACTGCTCCCTCCATTTCAATGAATAAGACGCTCTTATGTTTCATATTTTTTCTTTAACCGTGAATTACTTTAAAGAATAATGATTGTTGGTACAAAATTAGCATCATTAGCGAGCTTTTCTCAATACGAATCCAACTATACTGATTACATACAATATAACCAAGATTTTGTTGCTCATTTTTTGAGCCAAAGGTCGTCTTGAAATGCACGTGCGTCTTATGATGCTTTATTGGTTTGAATATGTTCGTTCTAAGATATTTCAACCCAAGTTTGTTGAAAACAATTTAAATGAATCCATAGTTTGCATTATGTATAAAAAAACTCCCTCTACCCATCAAAAATTTATCTACACCACTATTTAGTGTCTAGATATATTTATATTTAGATAAATCTAAGACAAGTTTTATGGGACAGAGGGGGTACATGGATATTCATACGTTAAAAGGAGTATGAATGAAAAAATATACATACTATCTAGAAAGTAGTATATATTTACTTCTTTACTATTACTAGTAAATATGCCCGTGCGTTGCCACGGACAACGACACATATAAGCAAATAAAAGTATTATTAAAATATAAAATTGACATAACAAAGCAATCAGATGTATCATGAACCTCCTTTTTCAAGATTATGTTTGAGATTGTCACTCGCGCGAAATGCAACCGCTAAGTGCTCTCTTACGAGTCGATCCAATAAACACATCATTTAGTAAAATATTTTTAAGATAACTTATATTTGTGTCACTAAATTATATATATTAACTAATCAAATTTGTTAACTATTTAGAAACTGTACTCAAACAAGGTAAAAAGGAAAAAGATACTACCAGTAAGAAATACACATTTTCTTAGAGAACACATATTTCTTCTGGGTTCAATGGAATCACCTTTGTCCACACTATGGCTTAACTCTAATCATCGACTCATCTGTATGTGCACATGTGTCCATAAAAAATGAAAGAAATTGGGCATTCAGCAATAAAACAAAAAAACAGTTATATTTTTTGACCAATTAGTCCCATAAACCTCGTTCCTCACAAAAATTTGTCAATTAAAAAACTACACTAACAACAAAAGATATATTAAACAGCTAGACCTTAATCCAAGCTTCCAAGCCAATGCTTCAGCTCCACTTTTGGCTTGCAATGAATTCCCACTTCTTTCTTGCCACTACATGCAGCACCATGCACCCACTTGATTCTCTTCCTCCTTGGTTCCTTGTTGCATGTCTCTTTCCACACCACCACACTGCATGAAGAAAAAGACTCCTCTTACTTCTTCCTTCACCCCAGAAATGTCCTCTGCCATTATCTCTGCCACACTGGTTGCTTTTGGGGATTAGAATAATTTAATCACATCATTATTATCAATCAAGCAGAATTCAGTACCTCGAGTTATTTTTCCAAATACATTCCAAGTACTAAGAAATATTTCATGGCTATCAAAAGATTGAAATATACTACTCCCTCTCTGTCCCTAAAAAAAAGCTGCTCAATTTTGCATGCTCCACGGGACAAGGCAAGCCTTTTTCTTTCTCACAAAATAGGATCTCTGAGCTCCAGAATTACCGAGCATAAAGGTGCCATCCACGAAAAAGAAACCAGTGGAAGCCTGGTAGGTACCAAATTGGTTGATTTACTTGGCTCAGGTTAGATTTTGCCTCCCTGATAATTCATTAATTTAGCTTAATTATACTAGAATACATATGACACTAAAATTTTTTTAGGTGTATCAGACATATTTAAAAAATAAAGAACTGTTAACTATGCTTCACTCTAGATTTTTTCAAAAGATTATCAAAGCTTTTCTAGTGAAAGCAGAAGGAATAAAATGTTGTAGTGGAAAATTTTATTACAATATATCAAATATACCTTCATAAGACAGAACCGAAGATCAGTGGGGCAAATTCCCTCACCGATGCACACCATAGCCAATTGTGAATAGTGACAAAGAACATCTGCACCAGCTTGCTTCTTCTATTGAGTCTGCAAAATATAGGAACATAGCTCTCGTAACAGAAAATTCAAGAACATTCAATAGGATTTTAAATCATTGCGGAGAATTGATTCAAAAACAACAATTGTCACAGAAATCTGGCTTAAGAATCACTTTCTTAAGAACTCACGTGCCAATTTCTCATAAAGATGGAACCGAAATGTGTGAGGGTACAACTTTGCTCCCCAAACAATATGTACTACCAGTACTTCCCCAAGAATTTTCAGAGACATATATCAATAATATTGTTCTAATAATGCATAAAGCTCCATACTATAATTTCATATCTTCTAAGAAAATATTGTAATTTCATTTATTTCTGAGCGCAGAGCAGAGAAAGAATTAATGGTCCTCTTTGGTTAAGTATATTTGTCTTAACTCGGCTCAGAGACAACATAAATATCCTTTAAGTCCCTCCTTTTTGGAAGTAACATTATATCAGGATGTCTAAGTAGATTGAGTAATATGATCCTACAGAGGCAGACCGTTCAGGAAGCACTCCTAGACAGGCGTTGGATCACTGACATGCGCAAGGCATTCAGCAACCTCGCCCTATAGCAGTACATCCAAGTGTGGAGGTGGCTTTGCATTGTGCAGCTCTTCTCCATCCCATACAGGTTGGTATGGTGATAGACGACGGATGGGTCCTACACGGCCTCCTCATGCTATCGTGCCATATTCCAGGGTTCGGTGACGTATGCGTCCTGGAAGCTTACTTGGCAGTCCTGGGAAACCCCATGGGTCAAGTTGTTTCTTTGGTTGGCTTGTCTGGATCTCTGTTGGATTGCGAATACAATCAGGTCATGGAGACGATGGAGCACATCCCTTGTGGGCTGCCCCTACTCGCGGATCACTTGGCACGAGGGAAGGATTCGTGAACTGGTGGCAGGAGGCTGTCCGCAACCCCAACGGCAGCCCGAAAGCGCACCTCTTCGGTGATTATGCTTACAGCTTTGGAAGCGGCGCAATGTAGTCATCTTTGACGGCGCGCGGCCGAAACTCGCGCGCCAAAAGGTTTCGCACATGAACACAACATGTAATATAATACTTTGTACCTAACAAAACTTGAATAAATCTAACTTTCAGAAAGTACAATACAATCTTGCTTAAAATTAACTTTTTTGCAGCTATAACCAAAATAAGTTAACAAGGTAGCAGATTCGAGACCGATTGTAACAGGAAGCTAAAAAAGTCAAGGTGTTGCTAATTTGAGAAAATTATCAATTTCACAATAATATGCACAAAGGTTGCTAAAACACCTCACTTCACAAATGTAATATGCAAGATAGTAAATGAATTCTACACAAAAGGAAGTCTACCAAAAAAGTTTTACGCTGACCATGTTGGATAATGCATAGTTGCATACAGTGGCAAAAAGGTAAGTATGCAAATACAATAATAAGAAAATGTGATAAGATCAAGGCTTTGTGTCACCACGAGGTATGAGCATACCGGTTCCATCCACTGTTGTTTCTGTTTCATATAATTTTTTACAAAACTTTAGTAAACCAGCTCTTCGTTACTCGATATTGATTGTCCCGTTGTTATTGGTGTGCAAAGATTTGAAAATTTCTTTAGCTCACAATATCTTTGTCAGACAAGATCACTGCAAGAGTCTGAATATAACATAATAAGTGTGGATATTTATTATGTAATGCAGACTGGACTACCAATAAAAAAGTAGAGCTTAAGTTCATATTATTTGTGTACCTTCACGAGGACCTGCTTAGCTTGTTTATTTGTTTAACTGGGACCTCATCAGTATTAGTCCATTGATTACATGTGTGCTTAGTAAATTAGTAGGCAGTGCAGTATCTTGCAGAGCAAATAAAGTTGTAGAAAAAAGATTCTAATAAATGGAAAGATTAGTTTAAAAAGACAGACTAATAATTTCAGAAGTAGTAAAACTCTTTTTAGGCAATTTTGTAGCATCTCCTTAAGGCTGGAAAAGAACACCAGATGGTCAGGGATCCGATATGAGCGGTCCACATCATAATATGAATTTAGAATAGCTTACCATTGGAACAAATAAAACATTTTTATCATCTGTAAAAGAACATGATTTTCTTCAAGTTGTAAAAGTGACCGGTCAAGTAACCTGCACTACAGTAGATCAATTCCATCTCCAACCCATTTTTATATCCATGCTCTTGCTCTGTAGATGCGTGTAATCCCAAATTACCAATAAGTGAGTTCATCCTATAGTAAAAGGGGATCAATCAATTAAAATATATCCTAACATAAAAAAAACTTAAAAGTTAAATGCTACTAACATCCACCTAGTCACCTGATTTACTATGAATTTTTCTTATCATGATCTTCTCGCACTACCATTGACGATGATGAAGTGAGGGAGACGATATAAGGAAAAGACGTTTTCTAGGGCACAGAAATGTGTGGCGGAAGGCATGATTACTTTAGGATCAGATGGAGGATGTACAGAGGCGGAGAAGCTCTCCAAGTACTGTACACCAAGGTCCTCCAGCTCCATCAGGCCCTCCGGACGTTGGGAACCGACATCAATCAACTTCCGCGTTGACACCACTATTCATAAATATGAGAGCATTATTAACTTGAAAAATCTGAAACAGTCAGTAACGCAGATAAACTGGCTCGCTCGGGTTAAATTTAATATTTGGTAAACCATGATTACCAAAGATGCATCATGCACCAATATATTGACATTATTCCTGGACAATTAGTAGATGAAGCATCATGCAAATTGATGCTAGGACCAACAGTTTGCATAGTAGAAAAATAACAAACGACGTGTGTGTTAAAAATAACCAATGCTATTAGCGGTAATTCCAGGACCTGCCAAAGGAAATTGTACATTGAGGCGACAGGAGGAGTCAGCATGTGCAGGTATAGATCAAGATTATGGAAAAAGGCCTCCGTCCTAACACGAGCCACACGGAGGTTGGCAGGCTCCCATCCCAGATTTTGGGAAATTTTAGTTATATTTCAATATCAGTGTTACAAAAGTTCGAGCAAGTTTTTCATGCCCTTCGTCAATAAATAAGACAGCTTCTAATCTAATATTCTTAGAGCATTTTGGCATTGAGATATTCTTAGAGCTACAGACATTTATGATTGGTCCTTGACTACGGTGGGTCGCAGACTTTCAAGGGAAGCTCAGTGGCACCGCCTGAAGAGTTGGTTGCAACTCTGGCTCTCCCCTGCCATAATGTTCTTGCACAAACGTTAGTTCTAGCATACTTTAGAAGGGAAATTTTAGTTATATTTCAATATCAGTGTTACAAAAGTTTGAACAAGTTTTTCATGCCCTTCGTCAATAAATAAGACAGCTTCTAATCTAATATTCAAACATGGACGACATCCCTAGGCAAGTTCATGGTCCGATAATATGTACAGGAGATTCTTGTCAATAGTTAGGGAATATAACTGGAGAATGATTTGCTCTAAGAAACTGATGCATTAAGAGAAACAATATTTACACCAAACTCAGAGTTTTGGAAGAAAGTTTTCACATGTTTGCGAATATAAAATCCATCTTAGTTATATATTATTGGACATAATCAATGTAAATGAACTGGGAATATGTTGGCAGCAGGAATTTTGTTCCCACTTATTGTAAAAATTCAAGTAAATAAAATATATTTTGCCAAAAAATGTAAATACAATCTATTGAAACCGTAAGTATGTTTTGCTTGCAGACAACTATGTAAGGAAGCAACTGACCAGACTTTCTTACTAAAAGCACAACTACTAACAGAAAATATAGCACAGATTTATAGTTACAAAAATAAGCTATATAACGTCTTGACAAGAAGCTGCTTACACTAATCTATGTTAATAATTGAATGATTTTCTTATATTGGAAAGTCAGTCCTTATTCTCTAAGCTCTTCCTTCAATTGTTTACTTTTTGACTGGAGATAGAGAAGGAGCACCTAGAACTAAACTATTGCTGTATGTACAAAAATAAGCTATAGTATAATGAATTCAGACATTAACTTAAATTAATAATGAAGCGATGGTGCTAAATCATCAATTTACCCTTAGTGCAAAATTAAATGTCAGTACCTATAAAATCACATGCAAATCAGCACAAAACACCAACTTCTTGCTACCTTGATGCGTTGCATTTCCTCTGTGTGTCTTGCCATCCACTCCATGTCAATGTATGCCCCTGGTTGCTAGTTCTCTAGCTTACCTTGAACAGAGGAACACACTATTGAGCATGTCGGCAATCAACTGAGCACAGTCCATGTCAACCATCATAGGTAGCTCTGTCCCATTGGGTTGCCAGGGAAAATACATGCACATAGCTACGCTTTGAGAGGATCATTTGTCATGAACCGTGTCAGGTCGTCTGAAGCCTGCAGCAACATGCAGTTTGCCCTATTGTGAGCCATGTTAATCAAGAAGAGCAAAAAAACTGAAGGAACTAAACAGCTAGCTGGCATTGAAAGAAAAAAAAAGTATGAATACCACCTAAAGAAAGTCACTTGAAAAGTCACCATATTGGGAGCGAATTCCTGCGATTGCAATATAACGATCAGCACCATATGAATGCAAGCAAAATACCTTTATGTAGTTTCTTAATACCAATGTAATAATTAGAAACATGCACTTTCTTAATTCCTTTATCACTACAAACAAGATAAATGGTAAAAAGTTCAATGTTACAACTGCACAAACTACCTAGAAATGTATTACGGTCCTCAACTCCGGGATGCATCTCATGCAAGAAATCAAATAACTTGTTGACCAACATATTTGGAAACTTCCAATGAACCCTGAAACTTTGGATACTAAACCTTTTTGGGCAGTTGCGCATGTCACAACCCAGGTAGGCTCGCATGTAGGACGGCGGCGGTAGCAGTGGGCAGGCTTGCACTTCTCCTCTAAAAATTTCATCATGAGACAATTTTTGCACAAGCTTAAAATCAAACATACCTCTGAAAATAACTTAAATAGCAATTTTGTCTCCTTTTCTTTCTACATCTATCTGTTAATCGAATTCCAAACCTTGGTTGATACTTAACTACAGCAGGTTCTGAACCTTGGTTCACATCTATAAATAACTCACGTAAAGAACACTCTCTTTTTTATGCATCTACCAGTAAACCAAATTCTGCAGTTGATAACCACCGATTGCTATGTTCATATCTTTAAATAGTTATTATCTTAGGCCTTCGACACCCAGGTTTATCATATTTGGATCGGCTAATGCAACATCATAGCAGAGCAGAAAATGCTTATCCCTAGTAGTAATTAGAGAAACTTCTGTGCAAACCTCATATCCTAAAGTTTATGTCATCAGTGACATGACAACCATATGTGCGAAATGATAAACTCTGAGATCTTTCTACTCACATGGGACACAAATATTGGATGACCATGAGAAAATATGGTGACTGATCTTCCGATCATGGGGAGAAATCAAAATTGAAATAATCACTATGATTAGTGTATATGATATTAAAGCAGATTCATCTTTTGAAAAACAAAAACTAAAGTATGTAGCAGGGTTATGTGTGTCAGGATAGAGGAGGCTGGATTAGCTAAATCTTGGACTATCCATGCAAGTAAGCTTATTTATGTGCTAATGAAATACAGTACTGCTGCTAATGCCATTGTGTATCGTCGAAATAGTAGCCTGGAAGATTAAGGTAGATTAATACATAGTACATATACCTGAAATGTGGAGGGGACGGAGTTGCTTTGCTAATGGAGTATCACAACCATATGTAGGCCTTGGTCTGGATCTACAAGCCAATCCTTCCTGCCCGGCGGCTTCTCCCCGGATTCGGCTTGGAGGAGGACGGGGTCGTGGTTTGGGAACCCCAACCAAGGGGGCTTCGCTGGATCCGAGAGGCCGCATATCAGCCCTGGCACAGATGTGTTCTCCGTCCTCGGCGTGGTTCCTACGATGGTGCAGCAAGCCTAACAACGTCGAGGATGGCTGCAGATAGCGGTGGTGAAGGTTCGGTTGAACCTCCATGCGCGTGATGGGAGCCGGATGTGGGGGAGAGGGGCGTCCGCTCGTTTCCGAGGTGTAGCAGGAGGAGAGGAGACGAGCGAGGGGGCGCGACGTCTATGGCAGGAGACGGATCCTTGGATTTGTTGGGCCGCTTGGCCCACTTGGTCGCGTGCGGTGCGGGTGAGCGAAGAGGTAGGTGGGACGACCAAACGACGAAACGTATTGTGATGGCATAATAAGGAACCAGTTTAGTCTTTTTAAGTAGTAGAGATATTGGAGTTGGGGATGGTGTCACTTTGACATCAAATATTCGGAAGATCCCAACCGTTCATCATCTTAAAATCGTCCATCAAACTTCATATCAATCCTACGTTAGCGAGACAAAGTAGGAAATCTTTACTATTATATTGGAGTTGGGGTTGATGTCACTTTGACATAAAACATTCGGAAGATCCCAACCGTTCATCATCTCAAAATCGCCAATCAAACTTCATATCAATCCTACGTTAGCGAGAAAAAATAGGAAACATATTTATTATGTATCAATCAAATCGCTACAGTCAAGGAAACAATCACATCACACGCTAATCATGTCCAGCATCAAAGGAAAGAATGGACCATACAATTGGTGCTTCCTAAAATGACTTTCCGTGTTCCCTTGTCTGCCGCACGGGCATTCAAACACTTGCCAAAATCCCCCTACTAAAATCCTATACGGAACTAATTAGGCATCAAATCTTCTTACTTTCCAAAAATGTTATAGATGAGATCAAATCTCATTTATCTGTTGATCTGCATCCCCTTCACCACTTCGATCTATTTCTCGCGACAATCATGCTCCAAATGCTTTCCAAACCTCGCCTAAAATCTTATCTCCTCCGCTCCCCTCCCCATCTCAATCTTAGTGTGACCATGCCGGCGACGGTACATTGGGACTCATTGGCCATACATAGCGCAACGATGCCGGCTGGAGGGAATTGGAGGTGTCCAGGGATTCGGGCCTAAGCCAAGTAACCCATCCCCGGCATCGACTGCTAATGGCGCGCGTTGACCTGAAGCTGCACGGGACCGATGAACAAGTAGGAATGCGCGGGGCTTCCATAGACCAAGATCATCAACCATAGGTGGCTTAACCGAGGCTCCTCTCTCCTCGCCTTACATCTTCTCATTTCCTTATCGAGCTAATTTTTAGCTGCATGATGCATGTGTCAGTTAGGATCATGACCAACGACGAGTATAGGAGCAATACCAGAGAACATCCGACGAGTATAGGATATATCCGCCTCACACGGAATAGGCTGCCGTCCATGCATGCAATTGTGACCATCGACCGAACATGGATCAGTCCTTGGCGCACCACAATGTCAGCGTCTCCGTCGGCCGTCGGCCATGTATGAGTGGAACAAGCAAATGCACGAACATATACATTATTTTAGAGTACCAGAGAATCACCCACGCGTCACTGCTCTCTTCGTCGCTTAACCAGGTCAGGCCCAATGTGGTGTGACGTTGTTTCCATCATTTGTTTGCAACGTGTGTGTCTATTAAATCTCTTCTTTATTATGATTGACCTTGTTAAAAAGTAATCCAAAAACAATGGCAATTGTTATATGAAAAGTACAGAATGTAGAGACATCATGTGTTGAAACAAATTAACATGAATGTTGATACAAGAGTTTAAGCTGATGGCAGTTTGCATGACATGATCGACTAGCTCAAATGATAGGTCACTACGCTGGTTCAGGTTAAATCTATTAATTTATGCTTTCCTAATACTTATTTACATTGTAACATATATTTTTCTGTGAAACTTACATTATGTAACACATTCTTCAATTTTGATATATATTTCCAAAGCATATTAGAGCTTAGAAAATTATTCCTGGTCATTCATCATCTGTTCAAAGAATTTTTGTTGACCCTTCCAGAAATATTGATGTCGATCGATATGCTCACAGAGTAATGAGTTTGATCTGATGTCACACAAAAATGTTGTGCCATACTCTTTTTTACCCCAATTTATTCATATCATATTTTCTATACCTAGATATACTTCCTGGGACACCATGATTAAGCTATGAACACTCGAAGGATCTGAAGAAGATGGTGATTTTTCTCAGCAAAAAAGAGATGGATAACTCTAATGCATATGAGCCAGAAGAGTCTCACTTAGAGGTACATGTCAGTTGTTACATGGTTATGTAACTATTGTTATTTTGTGGTTACGAAGCCAAGTAATTTCCACCTTTTTCAGTTATGACTATCATGTCATTTTTATTGTCCGTGTCACGGTCAGTTATGATTATCGAGGGGACGACGATGGCGCCATATCGTAGGAACGACGACAGCGGCGGCGACGTGGTGAGACTTTCCCTCTATCGTGTATTCGTGTCTCACTCTCTCCCTCCCCCGTCTCTCTCTCTCTCTCTCTCTCTCTCTCTCTCTCTCTCTCTCTCTCTCTCTCTCTCTCTCTCTCTCTCTCTCTCTCTCTCGATCAAAATGTCTCGGCGGCGGAAAAACAGCGGGGCGGCCGCATGTGGCACGGGCTGCCAAGGCACGCGCTGGTTTCTTGGTTTCCTTTGAAAATTAGCTTCAGGAACAAGAGGGGTGTCGGCCAGAATTTCTGGTGGCAGACGCGCTCCAGCAGCTAGCGGTTGGGAGAGAAGCAGATGCAGTACTGCTTCCTCTACTTTGATGTGATCTGGGCAAAAGGACCTCAGCAATGGCTATATTCAGATGATAATTCAGCTCAATCAGTGGATTGGTGAGCAACGATTTTCTGGTTGCATTGGTACAAGTACAACTTAGTTGGATTTTTCATTCCCCGATTGTGTTTCTTTTCATTCACAGCTAACATACAACAATGGCATGAGTTTATTTATGTCTCCTGCAATTACTTGAATTAAAACTAAGAGCGTGACCGATAATGGAGTACCATTTTTTTTCCTGTTGTGCATGACTAAGAGCCTGGCTGATATTGCGATCACCTACCAGAGTCTTTGGATTTGCGGCTCGTTCATACCTTTATCGTGTGGGTTAGAAAGGCAACAGTGTGGGTGGCGGATGAGATTTATTGTGAGCGTTTGTAGTCTCTTCTCAGCACCGATGGATGTCGACGCCTGAAGATTGAAGGAAATGCCATGTAATTTAAAACATTTGGAGCTAGAAGGTTATTCCTCGGTTGCCTATATGATGTAAGGTTTGTTCAGTATGCTATTCATTATTGTTAATTCGTTTATGCCGGAATTAATGATCTATTTTCATGAAACTATGTGAAAAGCTGGTGACAAGTAACATTTAGTAGGTACTATTTCAGGTTTACAATTACCAAAAACACCCGTTAAGATTCTGCCCACCAGCAGACCAACGTCCGAGGCACACCACTTCAGATTATGATCTTTAATCTGGAAGATGTGTACGCTAATGTTCTAATAAATTTTGTTTTCATTTCGGTGTTACCTTTTCAGTTATCAATCTAGGATTAAATCCTCACACTTTTTTATGGATTAGGTTGTTCCTATCGTAGGCTGTTAATGAGCACATGGGAGGCAAAAAAGTTGCAGTTGGATTTATTATAGGTGACTTCTGTAGTATTCTGTATCGACATTTGCAACATCTTTTTCATACCATAAAATGAGCTTCCCGATGTTACCTATCCTTTTTTTGTTCATGATTTCTTACTTTATACAAGTCAATAGATAGTCTTGGAAGTGGAAAAGACCACAATGTAGAAATATTGTGGAAATCAAGTCTGGTTCTGAGAATAGGTAACAAATCCACTCCACCCCATAGGCTATATTCCTTATTATTTTATTATAATTTTTCTTTAGCTAATTTTTTTTACCTTATTACTATTTACAAAATCCTGATTAACTACATGATAAAGGAAGGTGAAATTGATCCATCTGAGATAACCACAAAGCTCTTACAAGAAGCTATGGTCAAGAGTGCAAATGGCAAGTTTCTCATTGATGGGTTTCCAATGAATGAAGAAAATTATGCTTCATTAAGCTCTGATTCCTGAAGCTCGATATAAATCTAACAACAACATACGCTTCTCTTTTTATTTTTTCCTTGCTAATATAATATCGGAGTCCTGTTTACTTTGAGCAAGCGGGACGTGTAGCTACAACAGAGATTGCTCATTCCATATGATTTATGAGATTGCTGACAATTCTGCAGAAGTGCGTGGGTTTTATTTTTTCAGTTTTTCCTGATGCAAATTTATTTACTCTCGACTTTTAAATTGTTAGTTGTAAACGTATCCATTCAAATACAAATTTTTTCATCAGAAATATAGTCATTTTGTTAGTTCATTTTTTAAATACAGAGAAATACAAAAAAAACACCTCTAAACCTTTTATTTCTATGGCGAGTAACACTAAATCAGTCATATTTGTATAATGAAAATCATTCTGAACATGCATTTTGGGGTATGATTGCAAGGAGTCGCAAGGAGATGTTTTCTAATGCCTCGTATTTTGTTCACATGTGTTCAACAAGCGGAAAAGTAGAGTTGTTTGCTTATATGGCTGCACTTCGATTGATGGTGTCAAATTCACACTGTAAGCAGTTTTGACTCAGCTTGACACCCGGTTACTTGTGCTCTCCATAATTCGTTGGGTAACGTTCATACCATAGCTCCACTGCACAAAGAGGGCAGAAATTTGACATTGTTTGCCGCCGAAGAAATACAACATGTCAAGAGAGACCAGCCAAGTCACTCCAACGAGATTGCTAAGTAGGCATGATAGATTTAGTTGGTCTTTCTTCCTACTTGCGGCACACAGCGTTAGTTATGTTATTGTAAACGAATGCTTTTGTACTGTTAGCTAGCTCAATAAAAATAGGTGGATGCAAAGTTGATTGAGTATACAAGACGTCTTTAAACATGAAAGCTATGTATTTTCCGTCTTTTTCTGCTTATAAGAATGTGGAGCGCTGGTATAATTTTCTGAATAATTGGTACATTATTATGTTTCTCTATTTCATGTACTATGGATTATCTGTATAGAATATTTAATGTGTAGATAAGAAAACAATAAGTGTGCTAATGACAGCGAGCCGGGTTCCAATTGCAATTAATTATGAACCAGAAAGTTCATGACTAGGGTGGGAGTGAGTGCAAAAAGATCACAATGGTTTCTGCATTGCATTGTTAACTCGTAGTAACTCGGGAAATGAGAACGATTATGATGATTTTTTTAGAGTCAGAGAAAACACTAGCTCTCATGACATGAAATGATATTATGTTGTAGAAGCGACTACGAACTAGATCGGTAACATTGTTTGAGTGGGGTGACTATGATGCACAATGACGATAGGAAAAACTTGAGAAGTGACTATGATGCACAATTACGGTAAGAAAAATTTGAGAACCGTAGCAACGCATGAGCATTCAACTAGTTGCTAATAATATGCATGTTCACGCCTAATGCAGAAAATACTTTGAGTTATTTAGGTGAACTCTCCAGCTTATAACGTTTCATTGAATTTAGTGAGATAACAATATATCGCGAATATTATATGCAATGCCTAATACTTCCTGATCATGATTTCTTAAACTGTATTTCACTAGGTTATGGACAATCCATGAAAATTCATAAGCAGAGAACCTATGTGGGTATGACATATGACACTATGTGTTCCATTTACTTTGCTAGCGGAAGACATTTTTCCAATTAATGAGTCCAGTTACATGGAGAAGTCAAAGTTACAAGTATCTGACTCAGTCATACATAATGTCCAACACTAGAGTATCTAACTCTCTAACCTATTCTCCAAGCATTATTTCAGGAAGAAAGTATCAATTAGAGCATCTCTAGTGGAACGTGTATATGGAGGTGTATGCTAAATATACACATTCGGAGTCGAGAAACGCCTCCCAGTGGCTCGTGTATAACGGCGTGGATGTTCACACCTCCTATCCACGAGGGTACCAGGCGTGGAAGTATACACGAGCGAACCACGCTCGTGAACGTAGGAAAAGGAGGCAACTCCCTCGGCCCGCGCCCGGCCGGAGGCCATCATAGCTCGCCGGAGGCCAGGGCCCTCTCCCTCCGGTATGCACTCTCGTCCCCCCTTTTTTCCGTTGTTGGTTGGGGTCGCAGGGCGTCAGGCCGCAGGTCGTCGGGCGACTGGGGGCGCGGGATCTCCTGGTGGCAGCGCGCGGCCTAGACAGGGGCCACCGCGGAGGGAGGGGCTCGGGGCGTCCTCGAGTTGGGCGGCGCCCGGCCTGGAGAGGGAGGACGAGGGGGAGTGTTAGGGGCGGCTGGGGGCGCGGGATCTTTCGGTGGCGGCGCGCGGCCTAGACAGGGGCCGCCGCGGAGGGAGGGGCTCGGGGCGGCCTCGAGTTGTGCGGCGCACGGCCTGGAGAGGGGAGGACGAGGGGGAGTGCTGGGGGCAGCGTGCAGGGCGGCCTGTGATACGTCTCAAACGTATCTATAATTTCTTATGTTCCATGCTACTTTATTGATTATACTCACATGTTTTATACACATTATATGTCATATTTATGCATTTTCCGGCACTAACCTATTGACAAGATGCCGAAGAGCCAGTTGCTGTTTTCTACTGTTTGCAGAAATCCTACAAAGGAAATATTCTCGGAATTGGACGAAATCAACGCCCAGAGGCTTATTTTTCCACGGAGCTTCCAGAAGACCGAGGAGAAGCGAAGTGGGGCCACGGGGCGCCGCCATAGTAGGCGGCGCGGCCTAAGGGGACCCGCGCGGCCCTAGCGTGTGGGGCCCCGTGACTCCTCCGACTCCGCCCTTCCGCCTACTTAAAGCCGTCGCGAAACCCTCCACCACGATACGAGAAAACCTTCTGTGACGCCACCGCCGCCAATCCCATCTCGGGAGATTCAGGATATCGCCTCCGCACCCTGCCGGGAGAATCATCTCCCGGAGGGCTCTTCATCGCCATGATCGCCTCCGGATCGATGTGTGAGTAGTTCACCCCTGGACTATGGGTCCATAGCAGTAGCTAGATGGTTGTCTTCTCCTCATTGTGCCATCATGTTAGATCTTGTGAGCTGCCTATCATGATCAAGATCATCTATTTGTAATGCTACATGTTGTGTTTGTTGGGATAAGATGAATATTGAATACTATGTCAAGTTGATTATCAATCTATCATATGTGTTGTTTATGTTCTTGCATGCTCTCCGTTGCTAGTAGAGGCTCTGGCCAAGTTGATACTTGTAACTTCAAGAGGGAGTATTTATGCACGATAGTGGGATCATGCCTCCATTAAATCTGGGACAGTGACAGAAAGTTCTAAGGTTGTGGATGTGCTGTTGCCACTAGGGATAAAACATCGATGCTTTGTCTAAGGATATTTGTGTTGATTACATTACGCACCATACTTAATGCAATTGTTTGATGCTTGCAACTTAATACTGGAAGGGGTTCAGATGATAACCTGAAGGTGGAATTTTTAGGCATAGATGCATGCTGGATAGCGGTCTATGTACTTTGTCGTAATGCCCTGATTAAATCTCATAGTACTCATCATGATATATGTATGTGCATTGTTATGCCTTCTTTATTTGTCAATTGCCCAACTGTAATTTGTTCACCCAACATGCTAGTTATCTTATCGGAGAGACACCACTAGTGAACTGTGGACCCCGGTCCATTCTTTACATCTGAAATACAATCTACTGCAATACTTGTTCTTTAGTGTTCTTCGCAAACAAACATCATCTTCCACACTCTATTGTTAATCCTTTGTTTACAGCAAGCCGGTGAGATTGACAACCTCACTGTTACGTTGGGGCAAAGTACTTTGATTGTGTTGTGCAGGTTTCACGTTGGCGCCGGTTTCACTGGTGTTGCGCCGCACTACATTCCTCCACCAACAACCTTCACGTGCTCCTTGACTCCTACTGGTTCCATAACCTTGGTTTCATACTGAGGGAAAACTTGCTTCTATACGCATCACACCTTCTTCTTGGGGTTCCCAACGGACGTGTGTTAACTGCACGCATCAAGCACTTTTTGGCGCCGTTGCGGGAGATCAAGACACGCTGCAAGGGAGTCTCCACTTCCAATCTCTTTACTTTGTTTTTGTCTTGCTTTACTTTATTTTATTTACTACTTTGTTCGCTGCACTAAAACAAAACACAAAAAAAAATTAGTTGCTAGTTTTACTTTATTTACTATCTTGTTTGTGTTCTCTATATTAAAAACACAAAAAAATTAGTTACTTGCATTTACTTTATTTAGTTTGCTTTATTTACTATTGCTAAAATGAATACTCCTGAAAACACTAAGTTGTGTGACTTCACTAGCACAAATATTGCTCCACCTGCTACTACAGCAGAATTCTTTGAAATTAAACCTGCTTTACTAAATCTTGTCATGAGAGAGCAATTTTCTGGTAGTTCTGATGATGCTGCTGCCCATCTTAATAATTTTGTTGAACTTTGTGAAATACAAAAGTATAAGGATGTAGATGGTGATATTATAAAATTGAAATTGTTTCCTTTCTCATTAAGAGGAAGAGCTAAAGATTGGTTGCTATCTTTGCCTAAGAATAGTATTGATTCATGGACTAAATGTAAGGATGCTTTTATTGGTAGATATTATCCTCCCGCTAAAATTATATCTTTGAGAAGTAGCATAATGAATTTTAAGCAATTAGATAATGAACATGTTGCTCAAGCATGTGAGAGAATGAAACCTTTGGTGAAGAATTGCCCAACCCATGGACTAACTACTTGGATGATCATCCAAACCTTTTATGCAGGACTGAATTTTTCTTCGCGGAACCTATTGGATTCAGCTGCTGGAGGTACCTTTATGTCCATTACTTTGGGGCGGCTACAAAGCTTCTTGATGATATGATGATAAATTACTCTGAATGGCACACTGAAAGGGCTCCACAAGGTAAGAAGGTAAATTATGTTGAAGAAACCTCCTCCTTGAGTGATAAGATTGATGTGATTATGTCTATACTTGTGAATGGTAGATCCAATGTTGGTCCTAATAATGTTCCTTTAGCTTCATTGGTTGCTCAAGAAGAAAATGGTGATGTGAATTTCATTAAAAATAATAATTTCAACAACAATGCTTATAGGAATAATTCTGGTAACAACTTTAGGCCATATCCTTCTAATAATGGTAATGGTTATGGTAATTCTTATGGGAATTCTTACAACAATAATAGGAGTGTACCCTCTGGTCTTGAAGCCATGCTTAAAGAATTTATTAGTACACAAACTGCTTTTAACAAATCTGTTGAGGAAAAGCTTGATAAAATTGATATTCTTGCTTCTAAGGTTGATAGACTTGCCTCTGATGTTGATCTTTTAAAATTGAAAGTTATGCCTAATGAGGATATTAATAATAAAATTGTTACTACAGCAAATGCCATCCAAAATCGAATTAATGAGAATATAAGATTGATGGCTGAATTGCATGCTAGGTGGGAAAGAGAAGAAAACGAAAAACTTGCTAAAGAGAATAATGTAGCTAAAGTTTGGACTATTACCACCACTAGTAATGTTGATTCCTCACATGTTGCTAAACCTCCTACTATCAATGGTAAAATAATTGGTTTTGGCAATGTTTCTACTCCTAGTACAAAGCGTACAAAACTGCCTGAAACTACTAAAACTGCTGAAATTGCTTGTGATAAAACTGCTGAAATTTTTCAAAATATTGGGGACAATGATCCCATTGCTGTAGATCATAATGATTTAGATTTTGATGATTGTCATATCTCTGAAGTTATAAAGTTCTTACAAAAACTTGCTAGAAGTCCTAATGTTAGTGCTATAAATTTAGCCTTTACAAAACATATTACAAATGCTCTCATTAAAGCTAGAGAAGAGAAATTAAAACTTGAAGCTTCTATTCCTAGGAAGTTAGAAGATGGTTGGGAGCCCATCATTAAGATGAGGGTCAATGATTTTGATTGTAATGCTTTATGTGATCTTGGTGCAAGTATTTCTGTTATGCCTAAGAAACTCTATGATATGCTTGACTTGCCACCATTGAAAAAATGTTATTTGGATGTTAATCTTGCTGATCATTCTACAAAGAAACCTTTGGGAGGATTGATAATGTTCGTATTATGGTTAACAATAACCTTGTCCCCGTTGATTTTGTTGTCTTGGATATTGAATGCAATGCATCTTGTCCCATTATATTGGGAAGACCTTTTCTTCGAACTGTTGGTGTTATTATTGATATGAAGGAAGGTAATATTAAATATCAATTTCCTCTCAAGAAAGGTATGGAACACTTCCCTAGGAAGATAATGAAGTTACCTTTTGATTCTATCATTAGAACAAATTATAATGTTGATGCTTCATCTCTTGATAATACTTGATTCACACTTTCTGCGCCTAGCTGAAAGGTGTTAAAGAAAAGCGCTTATGGGAGACAACCCATGATTTTACTACATCACTTTTGTTTTATATTTGAGTCTTGGAAGTTGTTACTACTAGTAACCTCTCCTTATCTTTATTTTATTGCATTGTTGTGCCAAGTAAAGTCTTTGATAGCAATGTTGATACTAGATTTGGATTACTGCGCAGAAACAGATTTCTTACTGTCACGAAATTGAGCAGCCCCGTCTGTATATAAATCATAAAATTCTGCAAATTTATGTGCGTTCAATTTGAGCATTTTCATCTGAGCAAGTTAAGTGCCCCTGGAAAATTCGTCTTGACGGACTGTTCTGTTTTGACAGATTCTGCCTTTTATTTCGCATTGCCTGTTTTGCTATGTTTGATGGATTTCTTTGTTCCATTAACTTTCAGTAGCTTTGTGCAATGTCCAAAAGTGTTAAGAATGATTATGTCACCTCTGAATATATGAATTTTCAATTATGCACTAACCCTCTAATGAGCTTGTTTTGAGTTTGGTGTGGAGGAAGTTTTCAAGGATCAAGAGAGGAGGATGATACAATATGATCAAGAAGAGTGAAAAGTCTAAGCTTGGGGATGCCCCCGTGGTTTATCCCTGCATATTTCAAGAAGACTCAAGCATCTAAGCTTGGGGATGCCCAAGGCATCCCCTTCTCGACAACATTATCAGGTTCCTCTAGTGAAACTATATTTTTATTCAGTCACATCATCTGCACTTTACTTGGAGCATCTATTTGCTTTTATTTTGTGTTTTGTTTGAATAAAGTTGGATCCCACAATCCTTTATATTGGAGATATTACGCTCCGCTTTTTCATATGGAACACTTGTGTTCTTAGTTATGCTTTAATGTTCATGGCGAAGGTTAAAACTGCTTCGTTCATTGTTATATGGTTGGAAACGGAAAATGCCTCATGTGGTAATTGGTGTATTGTCTTGAATAATTTGATAATTGGCAATTGTTGTGCTCATATAGATCATGTTTAAGCTCTTTCATCATGCAGTTTGCACCTATTAATGAAGAACTACATAGAGCTTGTTGAAATTTGGTTTGCATGATTGGTCTCTCTAAGGTCTAGATATTTTCTGGTTAAGGTGTTTGAACAACAAGGAAGAAGACCATGTTTAAGCTCTTTCATCATGCACTTTGCACCTATTAATGAAGAACTACATAGAGCTTGTTGAAATTTGGTTTGCATGATTGGTCTCTCTAAGGTCTAGATATTTTCTGGTTAAGGTGTTTGAACAACAAGGAAGACAGTGTAGAGTCTTATAATGCTTGCAATATGTTCTTATGTAAGTTTGCTGTACCGGTTCATACTTGTGTTTGCTTCAAACAACCTTGCTAGTCAAAGCCTTGTACTGAGAGGAAATACTTCTCGTGCGTCCAAAACCTTGAGCCAACACCTATGCCATTTGTGTCCACCATACCTACCTACTACTTGGTATTTTTCTGCCATTCCAAGTAAATACTTCATGTACTACCTTTAAACAATTCAAAAGCTATTATCTCTTATTTGTGTCAATGTTTTATAGCTCATGAGGAAGTATGTGGTGTTTTATCTTTCGATCTTGTCATTTACTTGGACAGACTTTCACCAATGGACTAGTGGCTCATCCGCTTATCCAATAATTTTGCAAAAAGAGCTGGCAATGGGGTTCCCAGCCCCGATTAATTAACTTGCATTAATAATTCTCTTCACATGCTTTGCCCTGATCAATCAGTGAGCAACTTAATTTTGCCAAAAAAAAAAATACAGACACTCCTCCATGGTATGAGATTGTTGGAAGGCACCCGAGGATTCGGTTAGCCATGGCTTGAGAAAGGAATGTAGGAATCAATGCACACAGTTAACACAAGTGTTTGCTTCTAAGGTGGAAGGAAATAGGTAAACTGACTCAACATAAAGTAAAAGAATGGCCCTTCGCAGAGGGAAGCAGGGATTACATCATGTGTTAGAGCTTTTCAAGTTTTAAAATCATATAGAGAGCATAAAAAGTAAAGTTTTGAGAGGTGTTTGTTGTTGTCAACGAATGTTAGTGGGTACTCTAACTACCTTATCAACCAGACTTTCAAGAGCGGCTCCCATGAAGGACGTTATTTCTACCACCGTGGTAGATCATCCCTCTTCTCTTTTGTTTATACATGCATTTATTATTTATGGATGACACTCCTCCCCACCTTTCCTTTCTCAAGCCATGGCTAACCGAATCCTCGGGTGCCTTCCAACAATCTCATACCATGGAGGAGTGTCTATATTTTTTTTTTTTGCAAAATTAAGTTGCTCACTGATTGATCAGGGCAAAGCATGTGAAGAGAATTATTAATGCAAGTTAATTAATCGGGGCTGGCAACCCCATTGCCAGCTCTTTTTGCAAAATTATTGGATAAGTGGATGAGCCACTAGTCCATTGGTGAAAATCTGTCCAAAGTAAATGACAAGATCGAAAGATAAAACACCACATACTTCCTCATGAGCTATAAAACATTGACACAAATAAGAGGTAATAATTTTTGAATTGTTTAAAGGTAGCACATGAAGTATTTACTTGGAATGGCAGAAAAATACCATGTAGTAGGTAGGTATGGTGGACACAAATGGCATAGGTGTTGGCTCAAGGTTTTGGATGCACGAGAAGTATTTCCTCTCAGTACAAGGCTTTGGCTAGCAAGGTTGTTTGAAGCAAACACAAGTATGAACCGTACAGCAAAACTTACATGAGAACATATTGCAAGCATTATAAGACTCTACACTGTCTTCCTTGTTGTTCAAACACCTTAACCAGAAAATATCTAGACCTTAGAGAGACCAATCATGCAAACCAAATTTCAACAAGCTCTATGTAGTTCTTCATTAATAGGTGCAAAGTACATGATGCAAAAGCTTAAACATGATCTATATGAGCACAACAATTGCCAAGTATCAAATTATTCAAGACAATGCACCAATTACCACATGAGGCATTTTCCGTTTCCAACCATATAACAATGAACGAAGCAGTTTTCAACCTTCGCCATGAACATTAAAGCATAATTAAGAACACAAGTGTTCCATATGACAAAACGGAGCGTAATATCTCCAATATAAAGGATTGTGGGATCGAACTTTATTCAAACAAAACAAAAATAAAAGCAAACAGACGCTCCAAGTAAAGTGCATATGATGTGACTGAATAAAAATATAGTTTCACTAGAGGAACCTGATAATGTTGTCGATGAAGAAGGGGATGCCTTGGGCATCCCCAAGCTTAGATGCTTGAGTCTTCTTGAAATATGCGGATGAACCACGGGGCATCCCCAAGCTTAGACTTTTCACTCTTCTTGATCATATTGTATCATCCTCCTCTCTTGATCCTTGAAAACTTCCTCCACACCAAACTTGAAACAAACTCATTAGAGGGTTAGTGCATAATCAAAAATTCACATATTCAGAGGTGACATAATCATTCTTAACACTTCTGGCCATTGCACAAAGCTACTGAAAGTTAGTGGAACAAAGAAATCCATCAAACATAGCAAAACAGGCAATGCGAAATAAAATGCAGAATCTGTCAAAACAGAACAATCTGTAAAGAAGAATTTTCCAGGGGCACTTAACTTGCTCAGATGAAAAAACTCATAACTAACGAAAGTTGCGTACATGTCTGAGGATCACGCACGTAAATTGGCAGATTTTTTTGATTTTTTTACAGAGAGTTCTGCGTGAATTTGTGACAGACAGCAATTCTGTTTCTGCGCAGCAATCCAAATCTAGGATCAACTTTACCCTAGAGACTTTACTTGGCACAAAAACATGATAAGGAGAGGTTGCTACAGTAGTAACAACTTCCAAGACTCAAATAAAAAACAAAAGTGCTGTAGTAAAATAATGGGTTGTCTCCCATAAGCGCTTTTCTTTAACGCCTTTCAGCTAGGCGCAGAAAGTGTGAATCAAGTATTATCAAGAGAAGAAGCATCGACATCATAATTTGTTCTAATAATAGAATCATAAGGTAACTTCATTCTTTTCCTAGGGAAGTGTTCCATACCTTTCTTGAGAGGAAATTGATATTTAATATTACCTTCCTTCATATCAATAATAGCACCAACAGTTCGAAGAAAAGGTCTTCCCAATATAATTGGACAAGATGCATTGCATTCAATATCCAAGACAACAAAATCAACGGGGACAAGGTTATTGTTAACCATAATACGAACATTATCAATCCTCCCCATAGGTTTCTTCGTAGCATTATCAGCAAGATTAACATCCAAATAACAATTTTTCAATGGTGGCAAGTCAAGCATATCATAGAGTTTCTTAGGCATAACAGAAATACTTGCACCAAGATCACATAAAGCATTACAATTAAAATCATTTACTTTCATCTTAATGATGGGCTCCCAACCATCTTCTACCTTCCTAGGAATAGAAGTTTCAAGTTTTAGTTTCTCTTCTCTAGCTTTTATGAGAGCATTTGTAATATGTTTTGTAAAGGCTAAATTTATAGCACTAGCATTAGGACTTCTAGAAAGTTTTTGTAAGTACTTTATAACTTCAGAGATATGACAATCATCAAAATCTAAATCATTATGATCTACAACAATGGGATCATTGTCCCCAACAGTTTGAAAAATTTCAGCAGTTTTATCACAAGCAGTTTCAGCAGTTTAGCAGTTTCAGGCAGTTTTGTACGCTTTGTACTAGGAGTAGAAACATTGCCAACACCAATTATTTTACCATTGATAGTAGGAGGTTTAGCAACATGTGAGGAATCAACATTACTAGTGGTGGTAATAGTCCAAACTTTAGCTACATTATTCTCTTTAGCAAGTTTTTCATTTTCTTCTCTTTCCCACCTAGCATGCAACTCAACCATCAATCTTATATTCTCATTAATTCTAACTTGGATGGCATTTGCTGTAGTAAATTTTTTATTATCAATATCCTTATTAGGCATAACTTTCAATTTTAAAAGATCAACATCAGAGGCAAGTCTATCAACCTTAGAAGCAAGAATATCAATTTTATCAAGCTTTTCCTCAACAGATTTGTTAAAAACAGTTTGTGTACTAATAAATTCTTTAAGCATGGCTTCAAGACCAGAGGGTACACTCCTATTATTGTTGTAATAATTCCCATAAGAATTACCATAACCATTACCATTATTAGAGGGATATGGCCTATAGTTGTTACCAGAATTATTCCTATAAGCATTGTTGTTGAAATTATTACTTTTAATGAAATTCACATCAACATTTTCTTCTTGAGCAACCAATGAAGCTAAAGGAACATTATTAGGATCAATATGAGATCTACCATTTGCAAGCATAGACATAATAGCATCAATCTTATCACCCAAAGAAGAGGTTTCTTCAACAGAATTTACCTTCTTACCTTGAGGAGCCCTTTCCGTGTGCCATTCAGAGTAATTTATCATCATATCATCAAGAAGCTTTGTAGCCGCCCCCAAGGTGATGGACATAAAGGTACCTCCAGCAGCTGAATCCAATAAGTTCCGCGAAGAAAAATTCAGTCCTGCATAAAAGGTTTGGATGATCATCCAAGTAGTTAGTCCATGGGTTGGGCAATTCTTCACCAAAGATTTCATTCTCTCCCATGCTTGAGCAACATGTTCATTATCTAATTGCTTAAAATTCATTATGCTACTTCTCAAAGATATAATTTTAGCGGGAGGATAATATCTACCAATAAAAGCATCCTTACATTTAGTCCATGAATCAATACTATTCTTAGGCAAAGATAGCAACCAATCTTTAGCTCTTCCTCTTAATGAGAAAGGAAACAATTTTAATTTTATAATATCACCATCTACATCCTTATACTTTTGCATTTCACAAAGTTCAACAAAATTATTAAGATGAGCAGCAGCATCATCAGAACTAACACAGAAAATTGCTCTCTCATAACAAGATTGAGTAAAGCAGGTTTAATTTCAAAGAATTGCTGTAGTAGCGGGTGGAGCAATAGGTGTGCATAGGAAATCATTATTATTTGTGCTAGTGAAGTCACACAACTTAGTGTTTTCAGGAGTATTCATTTTGGCAATAGTAAATAAAGCAAACTAAATAAAGTAAATGCGAGTAACTAATTTTTTGTGTTTTTAATATAGAGAACGCAAACAAGGTAGTAAATAAAGTAAAGCTAGCAACTAATTTTTTTGTGTTTTGTTTTAGTGCAGCAAACAAAGTAGTAAATAAAATAAAGCAAGACAAAAACAAAGTAAAGAGATTGGATGTGGGAGACTCCCCTTGCAGCGTGTCTTGATCTCCCCGGCAACGGCGCAAGAAAAAGAGTTTGATAACGCGTGAAGCACACGTCCGTTGGGAACCCCAAGAGGAAGGTGTGATGCGTACATCACCAAGTTTTCCCTCAGAAAGAAACCAAGGTTATCGAACCAGTAGGAGCCAAGAAGCACGTGAAGGTTGTTGGTGGAGGAGTGTAGTGCGGCACAACACCAGTGAAACCGGCGCCAACGTGGAACCTGCACAACACAATCAAGATACTTTGCCCCAACGTAAGAGTGAGGTTGTCAATCTCACCGGCTTGCTGTAAACAAAGGATTAACCGTATAGTGTGGAAGATGATGTTTGTTTGCGAAGAACAGTAAAGAACAATTGCAGTAGATTGTATTTCAGATGTAAAGAATGGACCGGGGTCCACAGTTCACTAGTGGTGTCTCTCCCATAAGATAAATAGCATGTTGGGTGAACGATTACAGTTGGGCAATTGACAAATAAAGAAGGCATAACAATGCACATACATATATCATGATGAGTACTATGAGATTTAATCAGGGCATTACGACAAAGTACATAGACCGCTATCCAGCATGCATCTATGCCTAAAAGTCCTTTCAGGTTATCATCCGAACCCCTTCCGGTATTAAGTTGCAAGCAACAGACAATTGCATTAAAGTATGGTGCGTAATGTAATCAACACAAATATCCTTAGACAAAGAATCGATGTTTTATCCCTAGTGGCAACAGCACATCCACAACCTTAGAACTTTCTGTCACTGTCCCAGATTTAATGGAGGCATGAACCACTATCGAGCATAAATACTCCCTCTTGGAGTTACAAGTATCAACTTGGCCAGAGCCTCTACTAGCAACGGAGAGCATGCAAGAACATAAACAACACATATGATAGATTGATAATCAACTTGACATAGTATTCAATATTCATCGGATCCCAACAAACACAACATGTAGGATTACAAATAGATGATCTTGATCATGATAGGCAGCTCACAAGATCTAACATGATGGCACAATGAGGAGAAGACAACCATCTAGCTACTGCTATGGACCCATAGTCCAGTGAACTACTCACACATCGATCCGGAGGCGATCATGGCGATGAAGAGCCCTCCGGGAGATGATTCCCCTCTCGGCAGGGTGCGGAGGCGATCTCTGAATCCCGAGATGGGATTGGCGGTGGCGTCACAGTAAGGTTTTCCGTATCGTGGCTCTCGGTAGAGGGTTTCGCGACGAAGACTTTAAGTAGGCGGAAGGGCGGAGTCGGAGGAGGCACGGGGCCCCACACGGGCCGCGCGGCCCCCTAGGCCGCGCCGCCCTGTGTGGCAGCGCCCGTGGCCCCACTTGTATCTCCCTCGGTCTTGGAAGCTTCTTGGAAAAATAAGCCTCGGGGCGTTGATTTCGTCCAATTCCGAGAATATTTCCTTTGTAGGATTTCTGAAACCAAAAACAGAGAAAAACAGCAATGGCTCTTCGGCATCTTGTCAATAGGTTAGTGCCGGAAAATGCATAATAATGACATATAATGTGTATAAAACATGTGAGTATCATCAATAAAGTAGCATGGAACATAAGAAATTATAGATACGTTTGAGACGTATCACCCACCGACCTAAATCCTCCGCCTATTTATACATCTTCTCGGGAAAACCCTGGATACACGAGCCTCTATCCACGAAAAGTTCTGTCGCGGCCGCCATCGCAGAACCCATCTCGGGGGGTTCTGAAGCTCTTCCCGGCACCTTGCCGGAGGGGAAATCATCGCCGGAGGCATCTACATCGCCATGCCCGCCTCTGAAGTGATGCGTGAGTAGTTCATCCCTGGACTATGGGTCCATAGCAGTAGCTAGATGATTGTCTTCTCCAATTTGTGCTTCATGTATAGATCTTGTGAGCTGCCCTACATGATCAAGATCATCCTTATGTAATCCTACATGTTGTGTTTGCTGGGATCCGATGAATATTGTATACTATGTTGAGTTCAATTATATATTCATGTCATATGTTATTTGTGATCTTGCATGCTCTCCGTTGCTAGTAGATACTCTGGCCAAGTAGATGCTTGTGACTCCAAGAGGGGGTATTTATGCTCGATAGTAGGTTCATGCCTCTAGTAATCTGGGAGAGTGACAGTAACTTCTAAGATTGTAGATGTGCTATTGCTACTAGGGAGAAAACAACAATGTTTTATCCAAGGGTAATTCTATTGTTTACTTTACACACATTGCTTAATGTGATAATTTATTGTTCGCAACTTAATACTGAAAGCGGTTCGGACGATAACTGGAAGGTGGATTATTAGTCATAGAGGCAGTTGGATTACAGTCTATGTATTATGTTTTAATGCCCAATCAAATCTCATAGTAATCATCTTGTCATGTATGGTCGATATTCCCAGCTGTAATTTGTTCACCCAACATGCTATTTATCTTTATGGAGAGACACTCTAGTGAAATGTGGACCCGGTCCTTTCTTTTACACTGATACAATTATCATGTTCTGTTTACTTACTGCAATTCTTGTTCTCCTTTAGTACTGCAAACATCTCTGTCCACTCGATACGTCTAATCCTTTGTGTTCGGCAAACCGGTGAGATTGACAACCTCACTGTAAGTTGGGGCAAAGTACTTTGGTTGTGTTGTGTGCAGGTTCCACATTGTTGCTGACGCCGTCCTGCCACTAGTCAGCTAGCAACACCTTCAGAAGTCACGTCTTTCTCCTACTAGTCGACTAAACCTTGGTTTCGTACTGAGGGAAAACTTGCTGCTGTGCTCATCACACCTTCATCTTGGGGTTTCCCAACCGCTTTCACAACAACACTCAGCAAGATTGTCTGGCGCCATTATCGGAGCACCATCAAGATTTTCTGGCGCCGTTGCCGGGGGAGAAAGAGGGTTTCTGCAAGGGGAGTCTCTCATTTCCAATCTCTTTGCTTTGTTATAGTTTGCTTAGTTTACTTTATTTTGTTTTGTTTGCTTTTATTATATCTAAAAAACAAAAAATTAGTTTCTTTTATAGTTGTCTTTATATCAAAAACACACAAAAAACAGTTTATATTATAGCTGTTATTCATGTTTCTTAGTTTTAATTTTGCTAAATGTCTATTCATGTTACTATGTCGCCTGAGAAAATGATTTTTCACTTTCAAGCAAGGGAGTGAGGAGAGTTTCGAGGAAGCTTGGTCTAGAATTAATAGTTCTTATAATAAAACTGAACCGAAAATGACTCTAGGCTTGCTTCTTAGTAGCTTTTATTTTGGCATTATTCTGCATTATAGATATGCTTTGGACACAGTAGTTGGAGGAGATTTCCTTCAGTGTGATGGAGATCAAGCTTTTAATGCCATAAAAAAGTTGATTGCAACATATAGCTCACCTAGTAATTTTGATTCATCCCTGTGAGCATTTTTTGCTAGATTAAACACTCTTGAGACAAGTACAACTAGATTGAACGAATGTTATTGTATGCTTCGGGAGAAGTATGATCATGTTCCAATAAACTCCGAACCCTCAAGTTGGCTCCCTTCTAGTAAAAGTTGATATAGGTGGTAAAAAAATTATGCTCGTTGCGATATTATGTCTGAGTTTTGTCTTATGCCTAGAGATATTTACGAGTCTTTAAATCTCTGGGGACTTTCTGAGGAAGGAGAAGAAATATCTCTTACCAATAATGCTATTATATTACCCATTGAAATTGCTGAAGGAGTGCATACACATATTTTACGGAGGATGGTATCCACTGATTATCTTGTCATTGAATGTGTAGGAAAATGACAAATCACGCTTGGGCGATCATTGCTAAAACTCCTGGGAGCAAGGATTGATGTTGGGGAAGGTATGATGACTTTCACCTCCTCACTAGGTATTTCTCATTGTTTCCCTAAGAAAAGGCGTAAACGTAGGAGGAGTATGCGCAAGGATCCCGCCATTTATGATGTTGATGCTTTTTCACTTGATAATACTTGATGCTCGCTCTTTTTCTGCGCCTAGCTGAAAGGCGTTAAAGAAAAGCACTTTTGGGAGATAACCCATTTTTATTTACTGTAATTTTACTTTTTGTTGAGCCTTGGAAGTTATTACCACTGTAGTAACCTCTCCTTATCATTTTTATTTCATTTTTGTGCCAAGAACAACCTCTAATTGGAAGAAAGTAAGATTTGGGGAAGTTCCTATCCTGAAAACAAATTCTGTGAAGTTATCGTAAAAATTCGTAAAAATAGCCAGAGCGGAATTTTGAGCTACCTTTTGTTATTCATATGCCCGAGGTTATTATCTAACTTTTGTTAGTTGACCACTTTTCGAGATGAGCAACAGAGGATTTTCAAAAAAATCAATCTTACCTACTGTTCTGTTTTGACAGATTTCTGCACTATTTACATTTGCGTCTTAAATCTCTTTCTTTCCGAGTTCTTTTGATCAAAGTGTTTATTTAAAGGGATTTCTATTCTCGTGCCCTCAGGTTCTTAGTTGTACTCAGTTTTCCCCAGCTCCTTAGTTTTTCCTCAATTTTCCCCAAGCTCTTGTTTGAAACCCGCAGAAGGAGCTCAGACGGCAGGATTCCCGTTTAGTTGACCGTTCCGTGCTGACGTGTGGGGCCGCGTTGTGTGGGGTCGCGTCACGTGAGGCTGGTAGAAAGGAACCGCGTGGGACAGGACGAGACCGCGTTTGGTTGCACGTGACCAGGAGCTGGGTTCTGTCTCTCTCTCGGCCCAAATTGGCATTTTTAAGAGTACCTTTTCCCCCTCTTTCTTTGTCTTTTTTCACCTAATTAGTATCAAATCTAGAGAAGCTTCCATTTATGTCTTTCTTCAATTATTTGTGCCTTTTGGTCCTCGTTGTTTGCCCAATATGGCTGCAAATCTAGTACTACATCTGGTCCATATGTATGTAGTTAAATCTAGAAGCAAATCTCCAGGGTAATGTACGATAAATTCACACAGTCATATAGTAGAATAGGGATAGATAATAGGGATCCCTCCCTAGATAATAAGCTGCATACAGCAGCCAACATAGTAACAGGTTCGAGGTTCTTCATAGCACCATCATACTAACAACATAACAACAAGGGATCCCTAGCTAACAACAAAAGCAGCAGCACACGTCCAGGACTCCGCCTACCCCATCTGGCTCTGCCTCCACTTGTTGCTCCCCTTGGGCACCTTGGGCTTGAGCGGAGGCATGCGCCCGGCGGAGATCTCCACCCGCTGGAAGTTGCGGAGGTGCATGCCGAGCGCCTTGTGCTTGGCGCGGAAGGAGTAGACGTTCACCGTCGTGCCGACCTTGGGGAAGGTGTTGCCGATGTCCTCGGCATGCGTGAGGAGGCAGTTGAAGTCGGTGCCGCCGAGTCTCCTAGTGCAGAAGGGGCACCTGTAGACACCCTTGGCGAAGTAGGAGATGTACTGGCCGACCTGCAGCCTCCGCAGCACCTGCCGAGTCTTGGTGTGCTGGTCCTCGTCGTCGCTGCCGACGTCGCTGCCAGACACCTGATCCATATCAAACGGAAACTATGAGTGAATGAGTTGCAACGATGACTAATGTGCATGATAACAAAGTTAGGAAAAACAGAGGCAGCCTCAGTTAGAGTGGACACGATTATATATCTACATGGATGGTGTTAGCGAACCAAAGCTCATGCACAACAGATTTGTACACAGCAATGGTTCGCTGAACCCTCCCTATAAAAATTTGTGCCCAACGATTCATCATAGGCAAAGAAACAGATTCCAGATCTGAACTTGAACACATTCCAGATTATTTGCAAAATTAAACGGTTGATATCTTTTGATTCATGCATAAAATAACTGATTGAGATCCCATGATTACTTGCATAAATTAACTGATTGAGATCCCATTATTACTTGCATAAATTAACCGAACGGCCGAACCCCAAATCTTAAACGAAATCAAGAAGGGATCAAAACAAAATGGAATAAAATCGGCGCAAATATTAACCCAATACTCATCCATCTACACCAGCAAAAATAGGGTTAAAAAGGAATGGGGAACAAAAAGGGGAGCAAACCGTAGTTACCTCATTCCATGGGTTGTCCATGCAGGTGTCGTAGGGGTTCGGGGGCGAGATGTACGACACCTCCTCATAGGGTTCCCATCTCGGCGGGATCTGACCGCCACCGGCGGCGGCGACGGCCGTTGAGGGGACGGCGTCGAATACGGAGACGTCACGCTTGGAGCCGACGGCGTCGTGGACGATGGGATTCGCATTCTCCTTGTCCATCTCGCCAGCAGAGCAGAGGGAGAGGGAGAGGGTTTTTTGCTTTGGAGAAGATGATGGGACGTGAGAGGCGGCGTTGCGTGAGCGAGTGAGAGTGACAGAGATAGTGCGAGGAGGCATCTATAAAGGCGAGGGGTGGTTAATGCGACCCGCGTCCTACGCGTCCACCGTTGCACGTCTGCACGTCTTGGACTTCTGCAACGCGACACGCGTCCATGATTGCACGTCTTCGACTTCTGCACCGCGACCCGCGTCTACGCGTCAACAATTGCACGTGTTCCACTTTTGCACCGCAACACGCGTTCTCGAGTCTAACCCTGGAAATTTAGATATACTCAGGTATACCCTCGAGTCTTATACTAGCATTTTTTGTGTGCTCAGTTTTCCCCTTGAGTGCTAATACTGGCTAGTGTAATATACTCAGTTTTACCCTCAAGTGGCTGGTCAACAGAGAGTCAACAAATGGGATTAACTAGTTAAATGAGTCATTTAATGTGCAAAAAATTCCGAAAAAGAGTGGCACTTACTCATGGAGTCTTCTTACGCGACCTGCCACGTTGGGAACCATAACAATCATAGATAAATCAAGTTTTACCATAAATTGCCACTTCTCAAATCACCTAGTAGCTATGAAGATGCATGGCTTTCCACAATAAGCCCTTCCCAAAACCGCTTTCCCCAAAACATACACACTCATGTATATTTGTATTGCAAATAGTTTGAGGTAGGCCAAGATGGGTTTCATTGTACAAAACACACATTTTCCATTTTTTAAATCTCATATTTGAATCCTTTAGTCTGTTTATTACATAGGTGCCCTTGGTTTCTTGATACTACTCAGTTTTGCCCTCTCCCTTCACAAATTCTCACAGACGTGCAACATTGCCCTGATTGGTCTAGCCCATGTCACGCGGATCGTGCCCGCCGACCGTTGATCGTATGATCTAACGGGCAGGATAACCCCTCTCTCTCTGATCGGGGCCACCACCCTCTCTCTCTCTGTCGGCGGTTAGCTTCCACCCTCTAAGTATGCTAAAGGGCGGTTTTCTGTATTATTTTTCACGCGCTAAAAATTATAAACTCTTTTAGGCATTACTTTTCACGCAAAAAATGATAAACCATCACCGATTTGTTGTAGCCATTACTTTTCACGCAAAAAATGATAAACCATCACCCATTTGTTGTAGCCATTAATTTTCACGCAAAAAATGATAAACCATCACCGATTTGTTGTAGCCATTACTTTTCACGCAAAAAATGATAAACCATCACCGATTTCTTGTAGCCATTACTATTCACGCTAAAAATGATAAACGAAACAATCTATCTATCTCTGTATTTGAAGTTTGGGAGGGTTCACCATCTACTTATGTTAACTTTCGAGGTTTTGACCTGAAAATCAAATGGGTATTATAAAGGGAAATAAAAGTTCAAAAAAATGTAAAAACGAAACAATCTACCTATCTTTGTATAGAAGATCGTCTGTATGATGCGATACCTATAACAATAAGGAATATCTAAAAGGGAAAGTTTCACAAAATTTGAAATTTAGGGTGAAAATGATGCCATACATGATGCTGTTTTTCGAGGTTTTGACCTGAAAATCAATTGGGTATTATAAAGGGAAATAAAAAGTTCGAAAAATGTAAAAACGAAACAATCTATCTATGTATAGAAGATCATCTGTATGAAATTTGAGGTCATTTAGAGAAGGTAGAAAAAATCACCTTGTTAGAAAAGCTGGTTTCAGTGAGACGAAACGGCATGCGCTTAAGCAAAGTGATTTTTTCGAACATCTCCAAATGACCCCAAATTTGCCATACATGATGCCATACGTGTAACAACAAGGAATATCTAAAAAGTGTCAAAAAAGTTTGCCGAACCGTATAGCTCTATCAAAAAGAACCTCACCATGGCGCTAGTATAATTTTTAGTTACAAACTTTCGTTACCTAACCTTCAACATGAAACTTGTTTCAAATTCATTTTGGCGTACAAGAAACAAATCCCACCTTGATTCGAGCACCACAGCCTCCAAACGATGCCGATGCCGATATCGGCATGGTCAGAACGGCTATGCTTGTAGCCACTGTTGGGTCAAGTCGGGTTTGTAGAACAGCAAGTTTCCCTAAGTGGATCACCCAAGGTTTATCGAACTCAGGGAGGAAGAGGTCAAAGATATCCCTCTCAAGCAACCCTGCAATCACGATACAAGAAGTCTCTTGTGTCCCCAACACACCTAATACACTTGTCAGATGTATAGGTGCACTAGTTCGGCGAAGAGATAGTGAAATACAAGTAATATGGATGTATATGAGTGGTAATAGCAATCTGAATAAAATATGGCAGCGAGTAAACATGCAACAGAACAGTAAATAAGCGGTGTTTGCAGTATTGGAAACAAGGCCTAGGGATCCTACTTTCACTAGTGGACACTCTCAACATTGATCACATAAATAAATAAGTTCTCTTCCTTTGTGCTACATATACTCTTGTTTGATAATGAACACCATTCGTTGCGTAGGGCTACAAGAGCACCTCAATGCCGGAGTTAACAAGCTCCACAACATTCGATATTCATGTTTAAGTAACCTTTAGAGCATAATAGATCTTTGCAATTTAAACCGAGTACTAACATAGCATACACACTGTCACCTTTACACTATGAAGGGGGAATAGATCACATCAATACTATCATAGTAATAATTAACTCCATAACCTACAAGAGATTATGATCATAATCTACGACAAGAACCACACGATGCACACACTGTCACCATTACACCATGCAGGAGGAATAGACTACTTTAATAACATCACAAGAGTAGCACATAGACTAATAGCGATACAAAGCTCATCATATGGATCTCAATCATGCAAAGCAATTCATGAGATCATTGTATTGGAGTACAGAGAGAGAGATTAACCACATAGCTACCGGTACAACCCTTAGCCTCGAGGGAGAACTACTCCCTCCTCATCATGGGAGCAGCAGCGTTGATGGAGATGGCGGTGGTTGATGACCCACAAGTATAGGGGATCGCAACAGTCTTCGAGGGAAGTATTACCCAATTTATTGATTCGACACAAGGGGAGACAAAGAATACTTGTAAGCCTTAACGGCGGAGTTGTCAATTCAGCTGCACCTGGAAACAGACTTGCTCGCAAGAGTTTATCAGTAGCAATAGTTTTATAGCAGTAGGAATAGTGAAATAACAGCAGCGGTGAAATAAAGACAGCAGTAGTGATTATAGTAAACAGCAGGATTAAAATACTGTAGGCACAGGGATGGATGAACGGGCGTTGCATGGATGAGAGAATTCATGTAACAATCATGGTAGGGCATTTGCAGGTAATAATAAAGCGGTATCCAAGTACTAATTAATCAATAGGCATGTGTTCCATATATAGTCGTACGTGCTCGCAATGAGAAACTTGCACAACATCTTTTGTCCTACCAGCCGGTGGCAGCCGGCAGGGGCGGATCTCTTTGGGCATACCCTGATGCACATGCATCAGGGTCCAAGATTTCTTCTACTAGTACTTGTAAGCTCAAACTAAGGTGGTGCATCAGGTTAGGTAGAAAAGTGTGCATCAGGGATGTATTAATTGAGCTAGCAAGGGTAACAAGCTTGAGCATGCACCAGGGAATATTTTCCTCCAGCTCCGCCCCTGGCAGCCGGGCCTCTAGGGAAACTACTGGAAATTAAGGTACTCCTTTTAATAGAGTACCGGAGCAAAGCATTAACACTCCGTGAACACATGTGATCCTCACATCACTACCATCCCCTCCGGTTGTCCCGATTTCTGTCACTTCGGGGCCATTCCGGACAGCAACGTGTGTATACAACTTGCAGGTAAGATCAATAAACAATGCATATCATGATGAAACAATAACATGTTCAGATCTGAGATCATGGCACTCGGGCCCTAGTGACAAGCATTAAGCATAACAAGTTGCAACAATATCATAAAAGTAACATCTACGGATACTAGGCACCATGCCCTAACAATCTTGTGACTATTACATGATCAATCTCATCCAATCCCTACCATCCCCTTCAGCCTACAGCGGGGAATTACTCACACATGGATGGGGGAAACATGGCTGGTCGATGGAGAGACGTCGGTGGTGATGGCGGTGAAGATCTCCTCCAATTCCCCGTCCCGGCGGAGTGCCAGAACGGAGACTTCTGGCTCCCGAGACGGAGTTTCGCGATGTGGCGGCTTTCTGGAGGGTTTCTGGCGACTTCGACTTCTCTTCGTGCGTTTTTAGGTCGAGGCGATAAGTAGTCCGAAGGAGGGCGTCGGGGGCCAGCCGAGGCCGCCACACACTAGGGCCGCGCGGGCCCCTCCTGGGCCGCGCCGGCCTAGTGTGTGGGGCCCTCGTGCCCCCACCTGCTTGCCCTTCTGGCTCCGCCAATATTCTGGGAAAATAGGACCTTATAAATTCCGAGGATTTTCCGAAAGTTGGATTTCACAAAAACGAGACACCAGAGCAATTCTGCTGAAAACAGCGTTAGTCCGCGTTAGTTGTATCCAAAATACACAAATTAGAGGCAAAACACTAGCAAAAGTGTTCGGGAAAGTAGATACGTTTTGGACGTATCAACTCCCCCCAAGCTTATTGCTTGTCCTCAAGCAATTCAGTTAACAACTGAGTGCGATAAAAGAACTTTCACGAACACATTTGTTCATATGATGTAAATATTCTCATGATATGGCAAGTGCTTAAACAATTCATAATAAGGTACATGCAAATAAAGTCATCTAGTAACTGTGTCAATCATAAAAGAGATACCAACAAACTAATAACAAGCATCATGAAACACTTCAATAAGCAAGATTGCAATGTTCATAGAAAGATATGATAGAGTGGTATCTCGCTTGCCTGTATTTGTAGCAAAACATAAATGCCCAGGCACCTCTGAAGTTCATAGAAAGACTAGAAGTAAATTTGTCAAAGATAAAAGCATCAAAGTTATACCACAGCTGATCATATTTTGGGACAAGCATATTATACTAAGAATGACAGTCATGCTCTCAAGAAAGTGCTCAAAGAAAGGATGATGACTCAACATAAAAGTAAAAGATTGACCCTTCGCAGAGGGAAGCAGGGATTAACATGTGCTAGAGCTTTTCATTTTTCAAAGACAGAAATAAAATTATTTTGAGAGGTGTTTGTTGTTGTCAACGAATGATAGTGGGTACTCTAACCACCTCGCCAACCAGACTCTCAAGAGCGGCTCCCATGAAGGACGTTATCTCTACCAGCAAGGTAGATCATCCCTCTTCTCTTTTGTTTACACATGTATTTTAGTTTCATTATGGATGACACTCCCCCAACCTTTGCTTACACAAGCCATGGCTAACCGAATCCTCGGGTGCCTTCCAACATTCACATACCATGGGGAAGTGTCTATTTGCAGGTTAAGTTGCTTACTGATGAATCAGAGCAAAACACGTGAAGAGAATTATTAATGAAGGTTGATTAATTGGGGCTGGGAACCCCGTTGCCAGCTCTTTTTGCAAAATTATTGGATAAGCGGATGTGCCACTAGTCCATTGGTGAAAGTCTGTCCGGAGTAAATGACAAGGTTGAAAGATAAAACACCACATATTTCCTCATGAGCTATAAAACATTAACACAAATTGAGAAGTAGTTTGAAGGTTTAAAGGTAGCACATGAGAATTTACTTGAAATGGTTTGAAATGCCATGCATAGGTATTTATGGTGGACACTTTGGAACAACTTGGTTTTCAGGTGTTTGGAAGCACGAGCAGCGTTCCCGCTCAGTACAAGTGGAGGCTAGCAATAGACTGGGAAGCGACAATCAAGAGAGCAATAACTGTCATAATCATGCTTGCGACAAAATAAAATTAACGGAGGCATAAAAGTGATACAAGAACTCTGAAGCAAAGTAGATCAGCGAGGCTTAATTGACTTTTGTTTTAGTCATATGCATGCGTGAGCATGTGCCAAGTCGATTCAAATGAATTATTCAGAGGAGGATACCACAATGTCATACCGATCTATAAATAAAACAATGCAAGCAAATATTCATGACATGCTACTCATTATTAATAGATTGGAACTAATCATGAGAGATCATAAACTACTAGACTTTCATTAAATGACATATACCTCACATGAACCAACTAAGCATGCTCACATGGATGAGTATATGTACAAAAATGAAAACAAATAGAGTTCATACCAGCCTCTCACCACAGTCAAATTGAGATCGTCATTATTGCCTTTCACTTGTGCATCTTGAATAATAATATGAAATGAAACCAAGCTCCAACCACCGGAGACCTCTGAACTCCCTAATGAACTTTACAAAACCAAAGAAGAACAACAAATATTTTTGGTGTTTTCGAGTTAGAAACAAGAACAAAAGAAACAAGAAAACAAAGCAAAATCTTTTTGGGTTTTCTCATAGCAAACTAACGATAGCAAATAAAGTAAAATAAAGCAAAGAACCAAATAAATAAATGGTGAAGAGAAACAACAGAAATATTTTTGGTCTTTTTGTGTTTTAGGAAAGAAACAAAGCGAAAACAAGAGAATGCAAACTAACAGAAACACAGAAAAGCAGGATGACAGAAATCTGCCAAAACCTGACAGCAGTACAGAAATCGAAATTAACAAAAATCTTACGTTGCTCAGCTCAAAAAGTGTTCAACTAATGAAAGTTAGATAACAACCTGGGGCACATGCTCAAAAATTTGCAACTCAAAATAACGTTCTGGATGTGCGTACGAATTTTTTTGGTAACAGCCCAGAATCTGTTTTTGGACAGCACTTCCCCAAATATCATCTCCTTCTCATTAGAAAACCACTCTAAGAAACTAAACAAGTATGTACAAGTATCCAGCAACCATAATATGCAAAGAATGAGTGATGCCGGTATACCTCCCCCAAGCTTAGGCTTTTGGCCTAAGTGGAGTTCATTCCCACGGTCCCCATGAAGTGGTGTCTCCGTAGTACGACGAAGAACGACCCGGTTCCAGGTATGTGCTGGAGGAAGCAACAGGGTACGTGACGGTGTAGTCGTAGGAGGGCTCAGCGTCCTCGGAGTCATGTTGCTGGTGGAAGCCTTGTATCTTCAGTTGCTCATCCACCTCCTCCTTAGAGCGCGACCATGGTTTCCTGTCAATACTGAACAAATCTGTTTGGGGCAAGAGGACTTCCCTCTCATCCCCGTCAGCAAATAACATTCTATAAACAATATTATCCATACTAGAGTCAACTGTAACAAATTGGTGACTCTTCATAGCAGCAATATCTAACTTAACAGGTGGTATTTCTACATCATTAGGGTCAAGAGGGAGATCTAGGCGTGCCAAAATACGCGATGCAATTATTCCCCCATAAATAGGCCCCTTGTTAGACAAACGGCGAGCAATCACAGAACCAAGATGATAAGGTGTCTCCCCAGTGAGTGCAGCAATTAAGAAAGCAAGATGGTAACTAGAAATATTACTAGTGTTCTCCCTACCAAGAATGCTAGTAGCAAGGTAATAAGCAAAATACTTAATGGCGGGGAGTTGAATGTTTCTTATCTTGCCACGCTGAATGGTGCGGCAATCATCATTTGTAATTTCTCGATAGAGCTCCAGCAAAACCCTGGGGTTGTCCTCAATCTTCTTCGCTGTACCTGCAGGGGCAATACCCAATGCAGCACAAAAATCCTTCAACTTCATAGTAACAGGATTACCATAAATCTTGAATGCAACCGTCGGGTTGAAGTGCTTGTTGTTGAACTTGAAGCTCTCCACAAAGATTTTAGTGAGCATGTAGTATTGCTTCCTCTCATCCTCCATATAGGTGGTTAATCCCGCCTTTCCGATGAGAGTCAAGAAATCATCCAATAACCCTGCATTGCTCAAAAATTCATAGCATGGAAAAGATGAAGCATTAGGGTCTCCATTGCCCTCATCGAAGCTTGGTGCAATCACGTCCTCATTATAGGATCGTCTAATCCGAGTGGATGCCCTCGAGGGCCTCCCCGTGCTCGTCGTCTCTCCTTCGAACACCTCTCCAAAGTTGTAGTTGTTCATTTTCCTTTTCTGAAATTTTTCAACAATCATTATAAAATTTGATTTCAAGGTATATAATTGAGGGGAACTACTATAGGAACTTGCTAGAGTACTAAACATGCATCAAAACTAGTTTCTACCACTTAGAACAAGCATGCAAGCTCACTAAACATGTTATCTACAGCAGCAAAATATTCAAGATATACTCAACCAAACAAAATTCTAATTGGACAATCAAAGGAGTCACATACCAGGGAGCAAATGTGCCAAATTTCAGACAGAAATCTGGGCTGAGCAAAGAGATCGAGAAATCGCGAGTTCTTGAGCAGAAACGCGAGTGAGAGAAAGTGAGTACGAGTTTTTTCGGGAGAGAGAGTGCAGAGTGAAAGAGATGATGAAGTGGGGCAAGGAGGGGCCCACACACCGCGCGCCCCTTGCTGGCCGCGCCGGCTGTGGGGTGCCACCCTGGGGTGCCCCACTGGTCAGCCCCAGGTGCTCCCAGGTGCCTCTTCGAAAAATAAGACTACCAGTATAATTTTTGTAAATTTTTGAGAACTTCGAAAAATGCACATTTCTGGGTGTTAAATTAATTATTACTGCGCAGGAAAATGATTTCCAAAATCTTAAACAACTTAAGCATATTGCAAAACAAAAAGTGCTACAGCAAGTAAAACAAATGGAGGGAGAAAGAAAGAAAGAAATGTTGTTTAGCTCTCTTATGCATTAAAATATACTTGTTAACAAGGTTGATCAAGTCTTGCTACCAAATAAATTTTATATGACATAAGAAGAAATAAACCTCAAATCAATCATGTTACCTTATATTGAATTGATATGGATCCAATCACAAGAGTTTGATATTCTTCTTTAGGCTCATATATAGGACAATCAATGGATCCTACTTTGATAGTTTTCACATTAAAAATTGTATTAACTCCATATACTTTATCAATCCTCTTGGGAAAATAGACAGTATGTTCCTTGTCATCAACATTGAAAGTAACCTTGCCTTTATTGCAATCAATAACAGCCCCTGCAGTATTAAGAAAGGGTCTTCCAAGAATAATGGACATATTATCATCTTCAGGCATTTCCAACACAACAAAATCAGTTAATATCAAGCAATGTTGAGTAACTTGAACATGAACATTTTCACATACACCAACAGGAATAGCAGTAGATTTATCAGCCATTTGCAAAGATATATCAGTTGGTATCAACTTATCTAAATCAAGTCTCTTGTAAAGAGAAAAGGGCATTACACTAACTCCTGCTCCCAAATCACATAGAGCAGTTCTAACATAATTATTCTTGATGGAACAAGGAATAGTCGGTATACCTGGGTCTCCCAGCTTCTTCGGAACCTTACCATTGAAGGAGTAATTAGCAAGCTGTTATCACCAGATTTTGGCCAAATCAGGAGACGGGCCGTAAGTGAAGATGGGCTTGAAGGATACTGTAGGATAACGTTGCATAGAAAACAAAAATTTTCCTATCGCGAACACACAATCCAAGCCAAGATGCAATCTAGAAGACGGTAGCAACGAGGGGATGATCAAGACTAACCCTTGAAGAGATTCCAAAGCCTATAAGAGTAGGCTCTTATTGCTGCGGTAGACGATCACTTGCCGCTTGCAAAAGCGCGTAGAAGATCTTGATCACGATCGGTTCCGGCGCCACGAACGGGCAGCACCTCCGTACTCGGTCACACGTTCGGTTGTTGATGAAGACGACGTCCACCTCCCCGTTCCAGCGGGCAGCGGAAGTAGTAGCTCCTCTTGAATCCGACAGCACGACGGCGTGGTGTCGGTGGTGGTGGAGAAATCCGGCGGAGCTTCGCTTAAGCGTGCGGGATGTGGTGGAGGAGAGAGACCGCTAGGGTTTGGGGAGAGGGCGTGGCCGGCCACTAAGGGGTGCGGCCAAGCTATGGCTTTGGTGTGTCCGGCCCCCTCCCCTTGGCCCTCATTATATAGGTGGAACACCCAAGAGTTGGTGTACAAGTCTTCGAATAAGACCCCAACCCAAAACCTTCCATGTGTAGGGAAACCTACCCAAGGTGGGATTCCCACCTCAAGTGGGACTCCCACCTTTCCATGAGGGGGGTGGCCGGCCACCTTGGGGGGAAGTCCACCTTGGACTTTCCCCTCTAGGGTTTGGCTGGCCAAGCTTGTGGAGTCCTTCCGGGACTCCACCTTCCATAGTGCGTTTCTTCCGGACTTTTCTAGAACCTTCTAGAACCTGCCATAAATGCACCGGATCATTTCCAAACTTGGAATATGACTTCCTATATATGAATCTTATTCTCCGGACCATTCCGGAACTCCTCGTGATGTCCGGGATCTCATCCGGGACTCCGAACAAATATTCGAACTCCATTCCATATTCAAGTTCTACCATTTCAACATCCAACTTTAAGTGTGTCACCCTACGGTTCGTGAACTATGTGGACATGGTTGAGTACTCACTCCGACCAATAACCAATAGCGGGATCTGGAGATCCATAATGGCTCCCACATATTCAACGATGACTTTAGTGATCGAATGAACCATTCACATACGATACCAATTCCTTTTGTCACGCGATATTTTACTTGTCCGAGGTTTGATCTTCGGTATCACTCTATACCTTGTTCAACCTCGTCTCTGACAAGTACTCTTTACTCGTACCGTGGTATGTGGTCTCTTATGAACTTATTCATATGCTTGCAAGACATTAGACGACATTCCACCGAGAGGGCCCAGAGTATATCTATCCGTCATCGGGATGGACAAATCCCACTGTTGATCCATATGCCTCAACTCATACTTTCCGGATACTTAATCCCACCTTTATAACCACCCATTTACGCAGTGGCATTTGGTGTAATCAAAGTACCTTTCCGGTATAAGTGATTTACATGATCTCATGGTCATAAGGACTAGGTAACTATGTATCGAAAGCTTATAGCAAATAACTTAATGACGAGATCTTATGCTACGCTTAATTGGGTGTGTCCATTACATCATTCATATAATGATATAACCTTGTTATTAATAACATCCAATGTTCATGATTATGAAACTAATCATCTATTAATCAACAAGCTAGTTAAGAGGCTTACTAGGGACTCTTTGTTGTTTACATATCACACATGTATCAATGTTTCGGTTAATACAATTATAGCATGGTATATAAACATTATCATAAACACAAAGATATATAATAACCATTTATTATTGCCTCTTGGGCATATCTCCAACAGTCTCCCACTTGCACTAGAGTCAATAATCTAGTTTACATATGTAAAGATATAACACCTTGGCCTTCTGGTGCTTTATCATGTATTGCTCACGGGAGAGGTTTTAGTCAACGGATCTGACACACTCAGAAACGTATGTATTTTGTAATTCATTTGTGTCTCAACGCATCACTCATTTCCAAATGAGTCGGTATTAAATATGTTTGGTCTTCTGGTGGAACCTTAATTCCGCGGTCTGAAATATGTCACTAATATTGTCACACACAATATAGCTTCAAAGTTCTGACTCTGTCGGAACTACACCAAGTTCTCAAAGAACCTCTTGACTTAACATCCTTTGTCATTGTCAAAACAATGACATACTCTGCCTTCTTTTGTAGAATCCGTCACAATATTTAGAACTCTTCTAAATCTAGCATAGACAACTTCTAGCTCATTGTGCTACCTTTTAAACAACACTTAGTCTAATTTGAGATTGAAATTATATTTTATATGTGACAAAACCAATATCGGTGTAACACCTTACAGCGATTTGTTTGTCATTTCCTCATACAAAACTATATATATATATATATCCTTAGTTCTTCTAAAGTACTCAAGGATATTCTTACTGTCGTCCAATGATCATCATATGAATCATTCTGGTATATGCTCATAACACTTTATAGCACATGACATCTGATTGTGTACATATTATTCGTGATCTATAATCACTCATGTGTTTTTACTCATTGAGTGTCAGATACATTCAAGTCTTGTTAAAACTTAACATGACAAGAACATTTTCTTAATATTTATATATTGAACTACTTCAATATCCATTCTATGTACTTTGACTTAAACTTATTATGTGTTTCAATCTATCTTCATAGATCTTGACACTAAATATGTTTCAGTCCATATCCTTTCATTGAAATTAATTTCTCAATGAAACCTTTTAATCAAGTATATAATTACATCATTTATAACCAACTATATGTCACCTACATAAAGTATTATAAATATGTCTCAGCGCTCCCACTTAATTTCTTGCAAATGCAAGCCTCTTCATCGTTTCTGATGAAATCAAAAACTCTTTGATTATTTCATCCGGTGAAGATTCCAACTCCGCGATACTCACTTCATCCAATTGAAGTTCGTATACCTATCTAGTATTCCACGGACTAGCAAAACAATTGGTTGTATCTTGTATACACCTTTAATACACACTTCTGTTAAGCAATGTATTTTGCCATCCTACTATCATATCTCATGAAAGAAATATGTAGCGATTACTAGAATAATCCACATAGACTATAAGCATTACTACGGAAGATCTAATCTTATCGTAGTCAACTCTTTGAACTTTGTCGTAAACAACTTTTCGACAAGTCGAGCTTATTCAAGGATATTCCATCCAAGTTCATCAATTTTATAGATCCATTTACTTTCAAAAAGTATTCATCTATCTTGGATTTCATGGCGTATAGCCATTTTAACGGAGTCAGGGCCCATCATAACTTCTTTGTTTGTAGTTGGTTTATCATTATTCAAAATCAATCCTTTGTTCACAAATCATTTATTTGATCACAAAGTAAACCATACCTACAAGGTTCAATATGTACTTCGATCTCCATGGCTAAAACACTTTGTAGTCATGGGAGCCATGATCGTCGTGGCCGCTTCCGAAACAAATTCCGATGCTGCGCTACTCTGATCATTATGCTCAGGTTCATAAACCTTATCAAATTATATTGTCCTCCCACTCAAATACTTCACTAGAAACAATTTCTCGGAAATAAGAAACATTGACAAACACTTTTGTCTTTGTCTCGTGGGAAGAATTCCCAATTAATTCTCTGGGATAACCAACAAAGACATTCATCCGATTTTGGTTGTAAACTCTTAGACCAAAATTTAAAGAAAGACTATTAGGGTTTATACCCATACCATAACTCGTATGGTGTCATTTCAACGGATCATGATGATGCTCTATTCAGTGTAAAAGCGGTAGTCACTAAAGCATAATCCACAAAAATATAATGGCGTCATAATATTTTATCTCATCATTAATCCAACAAGGTTTGGATACATATCTTGGATACTATATCATCATTATGATACTCCAAGAAATGTGAGTTGTAGAACAATTTCATAACTCTCTTAGATGTTTGCTAAAACTCGTAATTCAAATATTTCTACCATGATCCAATCATAGATATTTGACTTTTCTATTACGATGATTTCCACTTCATGCTGAAATTTATTTGAATCTATTCAAATGTTTCAAACTTCTTTCTTATTGAATATATCCACATTTATACTCAATTCATTGTTGGAAGTTTTCATGAAGTAGAAGAATCTCCCGCACACAACTATGCCCAGTGAACTACATACATCATCATGTATATTTCCACTAAGTTAGTTGCCCGTTTCAACTCTTGGCCTATGAACGGTATTTTAGTCATTCTCTTTAGAAAAGATTTGCAAGCGCCAAACGATTCAAAAATCAAATGACTCCAAAAATCCATTTGCATGGAGTTCCTTCATGCGTTCCTTTCTAACATGACCTAAATGGCGGTTCCACAAATAAGTGGAATTCAAATCATTTGCCTTATGGCATTTTAGCGTCAGTGTTATGTATGTGTGTTTCACCATTAAGATTTATAATAACTTATCCATCATACATGGAGTAATGTCATAATTTGAACAACTCATTGTTTTTATTTGACCAGAGCAAAATAACAATTATTAAGTTCTTTATTATAAATTCTAAGGGCTAGATAGAATGCCAACGATGAACATAATAACACTTTATTTTTGTTCCAGACGTGCATACCTATCATATTCCTTGTCAGTCACTTAGGCCATTGTATTCTTGTATTGTGTTGTTTTGTATGACATTTCATACCAACCAATATAGCACTAATACCCAAGAATTTCATTGTGTGACTAAACTAGGAATACATCCATAACATGTATATCATTTATATACACCTGAGCTAGACTTTCTAGTCTTTTCTTTATTTCTGCCAGAATATCTTTTGCAGTTTCTCTTTTAGCTTTCCTCATTATTCAGAAAAACACTTCAACATCAATAACTTCTAGGTTTGTTGGTCAAATACCAATAACCTTGAGGTTTTTACTTTGAAGTTGTTCATCATATGACAAGTGTTCTAGATTTCACTTATTAGTAACTATGATGAACAATTTCACTCATAATTTTATCCATCAATTCATGACAACTTTTTGAGACCATGTCTGTACATGCTAGGCTCATAAAGTTTAACCTTAGTATTTGTATGTGCAAATCTGGCTTGCACCCATTGTAAGCACACGTAGAATCTATAACACCCGATCATCACGTGATGCTTCGATACGACGAGTCTTAGCAATGGTGCATACTAAGGATGATAACTTCATGGATATGCGAATATCGTTAGTGCTCCAATAGTTGGAGGATTGTGACGCCTGGCGTCTTCAACCTTCATACATTCCCATAAAACTTATGAGTTTATGTAGTCTCACCAAATTATATTCTATCATCTTGCAATAAGGTCTTAGATATCACATATATCTCATACCTTGATTATTTCTGAAAACTAAATTTTCAGCTCCTTACTTTTCAAACAGATTTGAACTTCAAGTTTCACGGAGACAAGATAACTTTAGGTACTAATTGAAACCATAGCTCTCTGAATCAACAAAGTGAGTTTCACTAAAAGTTTGCAATAGGACTTAATCAATTCTTGATTCTTTAACAATACGGTACTAATCCGTAAAGTTTCTTATCAGATTTTAACAGTATTTCTATCTCAATAACAAGACTAGCGCATAGTAGTAAACGGATGCCAATACTACAAAATTAATTCAAAATACTACTCAGACTATGTTTATGATAATTAGTTCATGTTTTAATCTAATTACTAATGAACTCCCACTTAATACAACATCCCTCATAGTTGTTAAGTGGTACACGATCCAAATCCACTACATCAAAACCGATCATCACGTGAGATGATGTAGCTTCAATGGTGAACATCAACATGTTGATCATATCATCCATATGACTCGTGTTCAACCTTTCGGTTTCCGTTGTCCCGAGGCCATGTCTGTACATGCTAGGCTCGTCAAGCAAACCCAAGTATTCCGCGTGTGCAACATGGCTTACACCCGTTGTATGTCGAGTTTATCACACCCGATCATCACGAGATGCTTCAAAACGTCGAACAATGCAACGGTGCATACGAGGGAAGAACACTTTATTATCTTGATATTAATGTGAGGGATCATCTTATAATGCTACCGTCGCGATCTAAGCAAAATAAGATGCATAAAGGATTAACATCACATGCAATTCATATGTGATATGATATGGCCCTTTTGTCTTTGCGCCTTTGATCTTCATCTTCAAAGCACGGACATGATCTCCATCATCAACGGGCATGATCTCCATCATCGTCGGCGAAGCACCAAGGTCAATGGCGCCGTCTTCATGATCGTCCTCCATGTAGCAACTATTACAACTACTTTGAAATACTACTCAACATGAAATTTAAAGACAACCATAAGGCTCCTGCCGGTTGCCACAATACAATAATGATCATCTCATACATATTCATCATCATATTATGGCCATATCACATCACCAAACCCTGCAAAAACAAGTTAGACGTCTCTAATTTGGTTTGCATATTTTACGTGGTTTAGGGTTTTCGAGTAAGATCTAATCTACCTACGAACATGAACCACAACGGTGATACTAGTGTTGTCAATAGAAGAGTAAATTGAATCTTCACTATAGTAGGAGAGACAGACACCCGCAAAGCCACTTATGCAATACAAGTTGCATGTCGAGCGTGGAGCAAATCTCATGAACGCGGTCATGTAAAGTTAGCCCGAGCCGCTTCATCCCACTATGCCACAAAGATGCAAAGTACTCAAGCTAAAGATAACATAAGCATCAACGCCCACAAAACCATTGTGTTCTACTCGTGCAACCATCTATGCATAGACACGGCTCTGATACCACTGTAGGATAACGTTGCATAGAAAACAAAAATTTTCCTATCGCGAACACACAATCCAAGCCAAGATGCAATCTAGAAGACGGTAGCAACGAGGGGATGATCAAGACTAACCCTTGAAGAGATTCCAAAGCCTATAAGAGTAGGCTCTTATTGCTGCGGTAGACGATCACTTGCCGCTTGCAAAAGCGCGTAGAAGATCTTGATCACGATCGGTTCCGGCGCCACGAACGGGCAGCACCTCCGTACTCGGTCACACGTTCGGTTGTTGATGAAGACGACGTCCACCTCCCGTTCCAGCGGGCAGCGGAAGTAGTAGCTCCTCTTGAATCCGACAGCACGACGGCGTGGTGTCGGTGGTGGTGGAGAAATCCGGCGGAGCTTCGCTTAAGCGTGCGGGATGTGGTGGAGGAGAGAGACCGCTAGGGTTTGGGGAGAGGGGGTGGCCGGCCACTAAGGGGTGCGGCCAAGCTATGGCTTTGGTGTGTCCGGCCCCCTCCCCTTGGCCCTCATTATATAGGTGGAACACCCAAGAGTTGGTGTACAAGTCTTCGAATAAGACCCCAACCCAAAACCTTCCATGTGTAGGGAAACCTACCCAAGGTGGGATTCCCACCTCAAGTGGGACTCCCACCTTTCCATGAGGGGGGGTGGCCGGCCACCTTGGGGGGAAGTCCACCTTGGACTTTCCCCTCTAGGGTTTGGCTGGCCAAGCTTGTGGAGTCCTTCCGGGACTCCACCTTCCATAGTGCGTTTCTTCCGGACTTTTCTAGAACCTTCTAGAACCTGCCATAAATGCACCGGATCATTTCCAAACTTGGAATATGACTTCCTATATATGAATCTTATTCTCCGGACCATTCCGGAACTCCTCGTGATGTCCGGGATCTCATCCGGGACTCCGAACAAATATTCGAACTCCATTCCATATTCAAGTTCTACCATTTCAACATCCAACTTTAAGTGTGTCACCCTACGGTTCGTGAACTATGTGGACATGGTTGAGTACTCACTCCGACCAATAACCAATAGCGGGATCTGGAGATCCATAATGGCTCCCACATATTCAACGATGACTTTAGTGATCGAATGAACCATTCACATACGATACCAATTCCTTTTGTCACGCGATATTTTACTTGTCCGAGGTTTGATCTTCGGTATCACTCTATACCTTGTTCAACCTCGTCTCCTGACAAGTACTCTTTACTCGTACCGTGGTATGTGGTCTCTTATGAACTTATTCATATGCTTGCAAGACATTAGACGACATTCCACCGAGAGGGCCCAGAGTATATCTATCCGTCATCGGGATGGACAAATCCCACTGTTGATCCATATGCCTCAACTCATACTTTCCGGATACTTAATCCCACCTTTATAACCACCCATTTACGCAGTGGCATTTGGTGTAATCAAAGTACCTTTCCGGTATAAGTGATTTACATGATCTCATGGTCATAAGGACTAGGTAACTATGTATCGAAAGCTTATAGCAAATAACTTAATGACGAGATCTTATGCTACGCTTAATTGGGTGTGTCCATTACATCATTCATATAATGATATAACCTTGTTATTAATAACATCCAATGTTCATGATTATGAAACTAATCATCTATTAATCAACAAGCTAGTTAAGAGGCTTACTAGGGACTCTTTGTTGTTTACATATCACACATGTATCAATGTTTCGGTTAATACAATTATAGCATGGTATATAAACATTATCATAAACACAAAGATATATAATAACCATTTATTATTGCCTCTTGGGCATATCTCCAACAGATACACGCGTGGAGCATCTTTGAAGCGGCCTCGCATGAAGAGTTTGGGCTTAATTGCCCATGTATCTGTAATATAGTAGATCGCATTTTAGTTTAGATTAAAAGATAGAGTTTGACCCGTGCACGGTTAGGTGCACGCCCGAATTAGAAAGTCCCTTGGACTATAAATATGTATCTAGGGTTATCGGAAAAAGAGGACAATCACGTTCACAACAAACACAAATCAGGCGCATCGCCACCCCTTCTTTCGAGGGTTTCTCCCGGGTAAGCATCATGCTGCCTAGATCGCATCTCGCGATCTAGGCAGCACACGTTTATTCGTTTACCTTGTGCTGCTCGTACTGAAGCGTTGTTGATGGCGAGTAGCACTACTTATCGTAGATGTTTTGGGGCTTGCATAGATGCTTTTCTTACGCATATCTGCTTAGCTATGCCGTCCCTCAATATCTAGCTGCCCTTACACCTATCCAGGTGTAAGGGCAGCGTCTTGCTTGTTCGTTGTTTAGTAGATCCGATCCGTTATGGTTGCTCCTTGATTCTTCAAGGATTGGTTTAATATCCGTATGGTTAGGCCTTGCAAACGGGTTGAACGATCCGGTAGCGCGTTAGGTATGGTTTGTTAGTCCTAAGAGGGATGTTCCGGGAATTAACTTAATGTTGGTTTTTAGGCCTCTTTTAGGGTTAGTTTTCCATTATCTTTCGTGTCTATTAGGCTCAACTACGCGTAGGATGTTCCGATCATACGGTGAAAACCCTAAACTGTCGTAGATTGGTTTAGCTTTATACTGATCAAGCAGGAGCCCCATGTCATCGTTAACCCGACGTGAACCATGGGGCGATCGGCTTTGTGAGCCGATCCACAGGGCAACCTGAGAGCCGATCGGGCTCGTATTTAATGTTTACGTGTCTGCCATGCAGGAAACTAATCGAAGCAATCCAACACCTTCCTGGCCAGGTATAGGTCAGGTGGCACGCCCTTGCAACCGCTAGGTCGTGTGCCGGAGCATTTGCGGGACGACGTCGAGGGACCAGGGCCCACTGCCGCCTTGGAAGCCTCCCGGCTCTTCGTGTTGCTTAACCACTGCTCGCCGGTGGGTTTTGGCAGGCAACACATTCTGGCACGCCCGGTGGGACCATCTTCTGCAACAACCACGTCAACATCCGAGATGGCGGAAGAACCGGTCAAGTATGAAGATCTGCCTCCTGAGCATAAGAAGAAATACGATGATCTCAAGGCCATCTTGGAAGCCGATCTCATCGGCGCTTTTGAGAAAACCCGTTCGCACGGGATCAAGTTCAAAGGGTTCCAACCCGAAGGTGCGCTGGAGGGACTAGATCTATCTCTCCCTTCGGACGAACGTACCAGAGCCCTGCGACAGGAGATTAACTATGCCGTTGCTCACTCTCTTCATCGGCATTCTGAGAGCTTGGTGAACACTCTGGAGCGTGTCGCGCTCAATGTGGTGCAAGAAGTCATGAAGCACAAGTACTCTCCGTCAGGACCTGCTCTAGGAACTCATCAAGGAGAGATACCGCTCTATACAAGGCCACCACTGCAATACACGTTTGCAGCTCCACAGCAACAAGGTTCACCGGCGTACGTCGTCTACAAGGTTGGAGGTGATCCTGGCGACTACCAATTCCTGTATGAGCCGCCCAAGGAAATTCCACATGGATACGTGTGCACATACGTGCCGGACTGCAACAACTGGATGACCCAGGTTACAGCAGGAAGGACTGCCACGGCAGGAGGAGTCGCTGGAGCAGGAAGCAGTTCTGGAGCAGATGCTGAGAAACAGGCGTGGCTAACTAAATATGCCACCAGTACAAGTCATGAACGATCAACTTCTGCAGCTCCTACGGTGGATGAGATCACCGCAATCATGAGAGATCAGTTCGGCATCCTGCCGAAGAAGAGAATGATCGGCTATTCCAAGCCGTATCCCAACGAGTACGACCTGATCCCGCTGCCACCTAAGTATCGGCTCCCTGACTTCACAAAATTCAGTGGATCAGAAGGAACCAGCTCAATTGAGCACGTGAGCCGATACTTGGCACAGTTGGGTATGGTCTCAGCCTCAGACGAGCTACGCGTGAGGTTCTTCTCGCAGTCTCTCACGGGTCCGGCCTTTGGGTGGTACACCTCGTTGCTACCAGACTCGGTTCGGACGTGGAAGCAGCTGGAAGAGCAATTCCACGTACAATACCATTCAGAAGCTACTGAAGCTGGCATTGCCGATCTGACCCAGGTTCGGCAGAGGCGAGGAGAGACGGTGTCTGAATACATTCAGCGCTTCAGGACCGTCAGAAACCGATGTTATTCGGTCTATTTATCTGAGAAGGAAGCAGTCGAGCTGGCGATAGCAGGCCTGTCAGCGCCGCTCAGAGATGTGACCTTCCAAGCAGAGTACAATTCACTGGCGCATATGGTTCAGAAATTGACAGCGTATGAACAGCGCCACCCAGAATTGTACCAGGACAAGTTCAAGCGCGTCGCCCTGATCGAGATGGAAGAAGATGAAGATTCTGCAGGAGATCAGGAGGTCGCTGTAGCTGAGTGGACCCGGGGGGCAAAACCCGTGTCCTGCAAGTGGGTGAAACAACCAGGGCCTGCGAAAGGGTTTGACTTCGATTTGAGCAAAACGGAGCAAATTTTTGATTTGCTGCTGAAGTTACCCGAAGGCCACAAAATCCCCACGGTACAAGAGATGAACGGCAGGCCATACTGCAAATGGCATCACACGTTCACCCATGCCACCAACGACTGCAAAGTCTTGCGCGGACAGATTCAGATGGCGATAGAACAAGGCCGATTGCTCTTCGGTCAGTTTGCCATGAGAGTTGACACGCAGCCGTTTCCGGAAGTCAACATGGTCGATCTCAGTCACTGCATAGGACGCGAGCCAGGTTTCTCGTTTGGTATCAATATGGCAGGGCTTGCAGATCGCCATGGCGAGGATAAGCCAGAGAGCAGTCGCTCTCGCGGCAAAGATAAAAAGGAGGCCGATCCACGCGACCGGCCCCAGCATGATGACAGACGGTATTTGACTGAGGAAGAGGTGATCAGCGTGCGGTATCAACGACCACTTTCCGCGCACCTCCTTAACAAATATGAACAGCAATACGACCGACGTCGGCGCTACGACGTAGATGATGATAGATATCGTCGGTCTGATGCAGACAACAGGAAATACCGTCGACACGAAGGGTATGAGCGTCTGATGCTACGGGTGCTTCTATTCTTGTAGACAGTGTTGGGCCTCCAAGAGCATTGTAGAACAGCAACAAGTTTCCCTTAAGTGGATTACCCAAGGTTTATCGAACTCAGGGAGGAAGAGGTCAAAGATATCCCTCTCATGCAACCCTGCAACCACAAAGCAAGAAGTCTCTTGTGTCCCCAACACACCTAATAGGTGTACTAGTTCGGCGAAGAGATAGTGAAATACAAGTGGTATGAATGAATATGAGCAGTAGTATGGCGCCAGAAAATAGCTTGGCGTGCAGTTGATGGTAGTAATATTGTAGGAAGTAAACAAGCAGTAGTAACGCAGCAGTAGTAACGCAGTAAAACAGTAACAAGCAGCGATAGCAGTATTTAGGAACAAGGCCTAGGGATTAGACTTTCACTAGTGGACACTCTCAACATTGATCACATAACAGAATAGATAAATGCATACTCTACACTCTCTTGTTGGATGATGAACACATTGCGTAGGATTACACGAACCCTCAATGCCGGAGTTAACAAGCTCCACAATTCAATGTTCATATTTAAATAACCTTAGAGTGCATGAAAGATCGAAACGACTAAACCAAGTACTAACATAGCATGCACACTGTCACCTTCATGCTTATGTAGGAGGAATAATACACATCAATACTATCATAGCAATAGTTAACTTCGCAATCTACAAGAGATCATGATCATAGCATAAACCAAGTACTAACACGGATGCACACACTGTCACCATTACATCGTGCAGGAGGAATAAAACTACTTTAATAACATTGCTAGAGTAGCACATAGATAAATTGTGATACAAAACATATTGCAATCATAAAGAGATATAAATAAGCACTTCACTATGCCATTCATAACAGTGAATAAGTATTCTGTGAAATATAGCCTAAGAGACCCACACGGTGCACACACTGTCACCTTTACACACGTGGGACAAGGAGTCTCCGGAGATCACATAAGTAAAACTCACTTGACTAGCATAATGACATCTAGATTACAAGCATCATCATATGAATCTCAATCATGTAAGGCAGCTCATGAGATTATTGTATTGAAGTACATAGAGAGAGATGAACCACATAGCTACCGGTACAGCCCCGAGCCTCGATGGAGAACTACTCCCTCTTCATGGGAGCAGCAGCGGTGATGAAGATGGTGGTGGAGATGGCAGCGGTGTCGATGGAGAAGCCTTCCGGGGCACTTCCCCGTCCGGCGGGTGCCGGAACAGAGACTCCTGTCCCCCAGATCTTGGCTTCGCGATGGCGGCGGCTCTGGAAGGTTTCGCGTACCGTGGCTTCCTCCGTAAGGGTTTTCGATGCGGGGCTTTATAGGCGAAAGGGCAGCCTCGGAGGGTCGAAGGGCGACCACACCATAGGTGGCGCGGCCAGGGCCCAGGCCACGCCACCCTATCATCTGGGGCCCACAGGGCCCTACGCGGCTCTCGGGTGTTCTGGATGCTTCCGGGCAAAATAGGAACTGGCGTTGATTTCGTCCAATTCCGAGAATATTTCGTTACTAGGATTTCTGAAACCAAAAACAAAACAGAACTGCACTGGCATCTCGTCAATAGGTTAGTTCCGGAAACGCATAATAATGACATATAATGTGTATAAAACATGTAGGTATCATCAATAAAGTAGCATGGAACATAAGAAATTATCGATACGTCGGAGACGTATCAGCATCCCCAAGCTTAGTTCTGCTCGTCCCGAGCAGGTAAAACGATAACAAAGATAATTTCTTAAGTGACATGCCATCATAACCTTGATCATACTATTGTAAGCATATGAGATGAATGCAGCGATCAAAACAATGGTAAATGACATGAGTAAACAAATGAATCATATGACAAAGACTTTTCATGAATAGTACTTCAAGACAAGCATCAATAAGTCTTGCATAAGAGTTAACTCATAAAGCAATAAATCAAAGTAAAGGTATTGAAGCAACACAAAGGAAGATTAAGTTTCAGCGGTTGCTTTCAACTTATAACATGTATATCACATGGATAGTGTCAATGTAAAGTAATATAACAAGTGCAATATGCAAGTATGTAGGAATCAATGCACAGTTCACACAAGTGTTTGCTTCTTGAGATGGAGAGAGATAGGTAAACTGACTCAACAATAAAAGTAAAAGAAAGGTCCTTCAAAGAGGAAAGCATCGATTGCTATATTTGTGCTAGAGCTTTTATTTTGAAAACATCAAGAGAGTATAAAAGTAAAGTTTTGAGAGGTGTTTGTTGTTGTCAACGAATGGTAGTGGGCACTCTAACCCCCTTGCCAGACAAACCTTCAAAGAGCGGCTCCCATTTTATTTTATTTTTGGGTGGCACTCCTTCCAACCTTTCTTTCACAAACCATGGCTAACCGAATCCTCGGGTGCCTGCCAACAATCTCATACCATGAAGGAGTGCCTTTTTTATTTTAGTTTTATTATGATGACACTCCTCCCCACCTTTGCTTTCTCAAGCCATGGCTAACCGAATCCTTCGGGTGCCGTCCAACAATCACATACCATGGAGGAGTGTCTATTTTTGTTAATTAATTTGGGACTGGGAATCCCATTGCCAGCTCTTTTTGCAAAATTATTGGATAAGCGGATGAAGCCACTAGTCCATTGGTGAAAGTTGCCCAACAAGATTGAAAGATAAACACCACATACTTCCTCATGAGCTATAAAACATTGACACAAATAAGAGGTAATAACTTTTGAATTGTTTAAAGGTAGCACTCAAGCAATTTACTTTGGAATGGCGGAGAAATACCATGTAGTAGGTAGGTATGGTGGACACAAATGGCATAGTGGTTGGCTCAAGGATTTGGATGCATGAGAAGTATTCCCTCTCGATACAAGGTTTAGGCTAGCAAGGTTATTTGAAACAAACACAAGGATGAACCGGTGCAGCAAAACTCACATAAAAGACATATTGTAAACATTATAAGACTCTACACCGTCTTCCTTGTTGTTCAAACTCAATACTAGAAATTATCTAGACCTTAGAGAGACCAATTATGCAAACCAAATTTTAGCATGCTCTATGTATTTCTTCATTAATGGGTGCAAAGTATATGATGCAAGAGCTTAAACATGAGCACAACAATTGCCAAGTATCACATTATCCAAGACATTTTACCAATTACTACATGTAGCATTTTTCCAATTCCAACCATATAACAATTTAACGAAGAGGAAACTTCGCCTTGAACATTATGAGTAAAGCCTAAGGACATATTTGTCCATATGCAACAGCGGAGCGTGTCTCTCTCCCACAAAGTGAATGCTAGGATCCATTTTATTCAAACAAAACAAAAACAAAAACAAACCGACGCTCCAAGCAAAGAACACAAGATGTGACTGAATAAAAATATAGTTTCAAGGGAGGAACCTGATGATGTTGTCGATGAAGAAGGGGATGCCTTGGGCATCCCCAAGCTTAGACGCTTGAGTCTTCTTAGAATATGCAGGGGTGAACCACGGGGCATCCCCAAGCTTAGACCTTTCACTCTTCTCGATCATAGTATATCATACTCCTCTCTTGACCCTTGAAAACTTCCTTCACACCAAACTTCAAGCAAACTCATTAGAGGGTTAGTGCATAATCAAAAATTCACATGTTCAGAGGTGACACAATCATTCTTAACTCTTCTGGACATTGCATAACTTCTGAAAGTTAATGGAACAAAGAAACTCATTCAACTTAACAAAAGCGGCAATGCGAAATAAAAGGCAGAATCTGTCAAAAATAGAACAGTCCGTAAAGACGAATTTTAAAATGGCACCAGACTTCCTCAAACGGAAAAACTCAAAACTAATGAAAGTTGCGTAAATATCTGAGGATCACGCTCGTAAATTGGCAGATTTTTTAGAATTTTCTACAGAGACTTGTGCCCAGATTCGTGACAGACAGCAATGCTGTTTCTGCGCAGCGATCCCAAATATAACATCAACTTTGACATAGAAACTTTACTTGGCACAAAAACATGATAAGGAGAGGTTGCTACAGTAGTAAACAACTTCCAAGACTCAACAAAACAAAAAATTGCTGTAGTAAAATAAACACATGGGTTATCTCCCAAGAAGTTCTTTCTTTATAGCCATTAAGATGGGCTCAGCAGTTTTAATGATGCACTCGTAAGAAATAAGAGTTGAAGCAAAAGAGAGCATCAAGAGGCAAATTAAAAACACATTTAAGTCTAACATGATTCCTATGCATAGGAATCTTGTAAATAAACAAGTTAATGAAGAGCAAAGTAATAAGCATAGGAAGATAAAACAAGTGTAGCTTCAAAAATTTCAGCACATAGAGAGGTGTTTTAGTAACATGAAAATTTTTACAACCATATTTTCCTCTCTCATAATAACTTTCAGTAGCAACATGAGCAAACTCAACAATATAACTATCACATAAAGCATTATTATCATGAGTCTCATGCATAAAATAATTACTACTCCCAACATAAGCATAGTCATTCTTATTAATTGTAGTGGGAGCAAATTCAACAAAGTAGCTATCAAATATAGGAGGTATATTGTAATCATAATCAAATTTATCCTCCATAACAGGTGGTAACAAAAGACTACTATCATTATAATCATCATAAATGGGAGGCAAAGTATCATCAAAGTAAATTTTCTCCTCAATGCTTGGGGGACTAAAAATATCATGCTCATCAAAGCCAGCTTCCCCAAGCTTAGAATTTTCCATAGCATTAGCAACAATAGTGTTCAAAGCATTCATATTAATATGTTCCATGGGTTTTTTAATTTTCGCATCAAACCATCCATGTCTTAAATCAGGAAATAGAATAAGAAGCTCTTTGTTGTCCATTATGCCTAACTAGTGTAAACAAGAAACCAAATGTCGCAATTGCAGAGTCTAAAGGAAATAGCTTCGAGCACACACACAATGGCGCCAGAAAAGTACTGTTACCTGGAACCGGAGTATGAGTGCCTTTTACCTTTCCTCCCGCAACGGCGCCAGAAAAGTGCTTGATGCCTACGGGTGCTTCTATTCTTGTAGATGTTGGGCCTCCAAGAGAGAGGTTTGTAGAACAGCAGCAAGTTTCCCTTAAGTGGATTACCCAAGGTTTATCGAACTCGGGGAGGAAGAGGTCAAAGATATCCCTCTCATGCAACCCTGCAACCACAAAGCAAGAAGTCTCTTGTGTCCCCAACACACCTAATAGGTGTACTAGTTCGGCGAAGAGATAGTGAAATACAAGTGGTATGAATGAATATGAGCGGTAGTATGGCGCCAGAAAATAGCTCGCTGGCGTGCGGTTGATGGTAGTAATATTGGAAGTAAAACAGTAGCAGCAGTAGTAACGCAGTAAAACAGTAACAAGCAGCGATAGCGATATTTAGGAACAAGGCCTAGGGATTAGACTTTCACTAGTGGACACTCTCAACATTGATCACATAACAGAATAGATAAATGCATACTCTACACTCTCTTGTTGGATGATGAACACATTGCGTAGGATTACACGAACCCTCAATGCCGGAGTTAACAAGCTCCACAATTCAATGTTCATATTTAAATAACCTTAGAGTGCATGAAAGATCGAAACGACTAAACCAAGTACTAACATAGCATGCACACTGTCACCTTCATGCTTATGTAGGAGGAATAATACACATCAATACTATCATAGCAATAGTTAACTTCGCAATCTACAAGAGATCATGATCATAGCATAAACCAAGTACTAACACGGATGCACACACTGTCACCATTACATCGTGCAGGAGGAATAAAACTACTTTAATAACATTGCTAGAGTAGCACATAGATAAATTGTGATACAAAACAAATTGCAATCATAAAGAGATATAAATAAGCACTTCACTATGCCATTCATAACGGTGAATAAGTATTCTGTGAAATATAGCCTAAGAGACCCACACGGTGCACACACTGTCACCTTTACACACGTGGGACAAGGAGTCTCCGGAGATCACATAAGTAAAACTCACTTGACTAGCATAATGACATCTAGATTACAAGCATCATCATATGAATCTCAATCATGTAAGGCAGCTCATGAGATTATTGTATTGAAGTACATAGGAGAGAGATGAACCACATAGCTACCGGTACAGCCCCGAGCCTCGATGGAGAACTACTCCCTCTTCATGGGAGCAGCGGTGATGAAGATGGTGGTGGAGATGGCAGCGGTGTCGATGGAGAAGCCTTCCGGGGGCACTTCCCCGTCCGGCAGGTGCCGGAACAGAGACTCCTGTCCCCCGGATCTTGGCTTCGCGATGGCGGTGGCTGCGGAAGGTTTCGCGTACCGTGGCTTCCTCCGTAAGGGTTTTCGATGGGGGCTTTATATAGGCGAAAGGGCAGCCTCGGAGGGTCGAAGGGCGACCACACCATAGTGGCGCGGCCGGGGCCGAGCCACGCCACCCTATCATCGGGCCCACGGGGCCCCCCTCTGCGACTCTCGGGTGTTCGGATGCCCGGGCAAAATAGGAACCTGGCGTTGATTTCGTCCAATTCCGAGAATATTTCGTTACTAGGATTTCTGAAACCAAAAACAGCAGAAAACAGGAACTGGCACTTCGGCATCTAGGTTAGTTCCGGAAAACGCATAATAATAACATATAATGTGTATAAAACATGTAGGTATCATCAATAAAGTAGCATGGAACATAAGAAATTATCGATACGTCGGAGACGTATCAGCGTCACGCTAGAGGGAGGTCAAGAGAGCAAGAGGACATGGACAGGCATTGGAATTGTCCTTTCTTCAAACACTGCTGGGACTCAGGAATGAGCCGATTGCCTACAATCGAGAACTGCCCAGAATGTAAACAGAAGAGGAAGGGAACGAATGAAGTTTCAGTGTTCAAGCGTCTAGGACCTCTCCCACCTCAGAACAAACGAGCTGAGTCATCCCAAGATGAAGACTTCGAGGAGTCAGAAGAAGAAGATAGATATCACCGACCAAGGTGGTGTCCTGATGGACTCAGCCACTCCCAAAAGCGCAGAGTGCAACGGCTAAGAAACTTGGAAGAAGCCGAGGCGCAGTACCTGTACACGTTGAGGAAAGCACGGCCTGATCTGGCCGTGAAAATTCAGCAAACGCTGGAGACAGAGGCTCGCCCACCAAAGAAAGTGTGGCGACCCAAGCAGACAAAAGCCGATGCAGGGACATCGGCTGATACAAACATGGTGTTCGTTCTCCCGTCAGAGTTTTGTGCTCCGAGAGATGAGGAAGTATCAGTGGCACAGTTTGATTGCGGGCCACGGCCAGTTATCTTTGAGAAGCCACGAGAGAGGAGCTATAGGCATCTGAAGGCCCTATACCTGAAGGGTTATATCAATGGGCAGCCTATCAGCAAGATGCTGGTTGACACGGGAGCAGCAGTAACATAATGCCGTACTCCATGTTACGACGCTTGGGACGTTCCAATGAAGATCTGATCAAGACCAACGTCACGCTAAGCGATTTCAACGGCCAACCATCAGAAGCCAAGGGTGTTCTGAACGTGGACTTAACTGTCGGCCGAAAGACCATCCCTACATCCTTCTTCATCGTCGACAGCAAGAGCACTTATGCTGTTCTGCTAGGAAGGGATTGGATCCATGCTAACTGTTGCATTCCGTCCACAATGCATCAGTGCATCATACAATGGGATGGAGATGAAGTGGAGGTTGTTCATGCAGATGATTCAGTCGATATCTCTTTGGCTGCCATGAACATCTGGGAAGCAAATGACCAAGAGCCGCTCTCTGGAATCAATCTGGACGGCTGTGAGCGCATCGAAGCTACAAAAAATGGGGTGAGGCTGGTCTTATCCAGGCCTGACAGAGTAGCAAGATCCAAGTCTATGGACGTACGTGGCAAGGCCGATCCCTGCGATCGGCCCCAAAAAATAAGAAGCAAGGATCTCACCTCAAGCATGCCACGTCGCTATAGCAGAGAACCAGGAAGTTGTAAACCCTCGTTAAACATTGCAATGGAAAAGGAGGCCGATTCTAGCAATCGGCCACAATTAGCCTCAACCTACCTTCTGCCTGTGTTCATCATTGATTTAGCAGGCGATGGAAAGCTGGGGTATGGGTTTACAGCAGCTGATGATCTAGAAGAGATTGACATTGGTCCTGGGGATAAGCCACGACCAACATTTATCAGCAAATAGTTGGATCAACAACTGCAAGGGGAGCCGATTCCAGCAATCGGCTAAAATTATTCCCACCACCCGTGTTCACTGATGTGCTATTTAGCATGGTGAGTGGTGAGACAAGCTTGAATTGGCTGAAAAGCCGATATCTTCAATCACTTGAAGGATTCGGCTCGGGGGGCATACACACATACAAGCCACGAAGTAATAACAAATTCAAATCATCGGCTAATTGAATTACAGAGTTTAAGAGCCACTTGATCATGCATCGACTTGGATTCAACTGCAGAGTCATCGTCAAGGAGTTGGTGAGCCGATCTAGCAGCAAAGCACAAGAATTGAGCCAGGAGGAGTTGGAGAGCCATTACATGTGAAGCTTCTTGGTTCAAGAAAGGGGTTTGCTGGTCCTCCGAGCCCTCTTGGTGCATCGACTCCTTGTGTAAGCTCATTTGGCTGGTTTCGCGTTATCCTCAGAGGTGCCCGAGCTTGAGCCTCGTCGGCTGGACTGCGTCTCCTCTCTGGTATTATCTTCAGTAAAGGTCTACAAGAGCAGGATTAATGAGCTAACATGCTACTGAAGCCTAGAAGGATGTTGTCCTTCAAAGTTCCTGGTGGCCACCTGTCTCCCTGCTGTTCTCGCCTTGACTGAGGCTCGGGGGGCACTGGCCTTAAAGATCCGTGACCAAGTTTCATGATCCTGTCTGAGGCAGTCATACCAACTGGGAGGAAGCAGGGACGGATCATGAGTAAAACTGCCAAGTGCTGTCATCATCGGCAAGGTGGTCTAACCTGAAGGAGACCATATTTCTAAATTTTTGAACCATTCTGATACTTCCTTGGGTTCGGTTTGATGCCTGGAAGATTGTGCAAGGTTGCCCTGGTGATTTGGAGTGGTTAAGGATTACCGTTTGAGGATCGGAATTGGGACAAGGGTTGCAGGTTATTATTTGAGGGATAACTGAATTAACCTGTCTCGCAATTTATCCAGAAGGACTGATGCGTTGCCATTGTCTCATTAAGGCGTTGACCACCTTTGACAATCGGAAAATGAGAAGAGGTGAAATCGGATGATTGGAAATTAAATTGGAAGAACATCTTCATCTTCATTGATTAAAAAGGTGATTTCTTACAAAGAGAAGCCGATTGCTCAAAGGGAACAGATTACTACTGCTAATCTTATGCTAGTAAGTCCCTACTCTAAGGGTTGTTGCCGTCTTCGCCGTCGCTGGGGTAGCTGCCGTCATTGCTGCTGTCGACGATTTCCTCGTCGCTGCTACTGTAACCTTCAGCGGAGGCTTCTTCCTCTTCGTCATCGTCGTCCTCATCTGACCAAGCCCAGCCACGGATGCGCTTTGGCGGCGGTTCGTCGGAGGAGGTGTCGTCCTCCTGTTCTTTCTTCGTGTCGGAGGAGACGTCTTCGTCTTCATCGTCCTCTTCTTCTTCTTCTTTGGTGGAGGAGGTGAATTTTCCCCGGAAGGGGGGGTCGTTGCTGTCGCTCTCCGCCTCTAGTTCTCCGTCGATCAAGAACCGAAGGTCATCTTCCCCGTCAGTCAGGGGCATGTCGCCATCTGACCAGACGAGGTCCTCGGGTCGGCCCTCTGGCACGAAGTCGAAGTCAAACTCCTGCTCATCCCAATGCTCGGGAGCGCGCCGATTGTACGCTTCCATCTGATTGACCTCTGGCTCTACTTCACTCGAGGAAGAGGATTGGGAGGAGGAAGAGGAAGACATGGCTACAGAGGAAGAGGGTTTTTGGCTGACGGCTGGTTTGGAGCAAGGGGATGAAGAGGTGAACTGTTCGATGCGGTTAAATAAAAGGAGATATATTGGAGATTCAATGCTCGAACAGTTTCCGAGGATGTGGTGCCAAAACTGTCAAATCGTGCAGAGAAGTTGAGAAGGCAAGGTGTCATGATGAAGAATACTGCGACGGTTCTGCTCTGCCACGACATGACCCCTCGAAGGAAAAACAGAGTGGTTTTGAAATTATCATTGCCAAAACCAGGGGGCATGTGTTATCACCGGATTTTGGCCAAATCAGGAGACGGGCCGTAAGTGAAGATGGGCTTGAAGGATACACGCGTGGAGCATCTTTGAAGCGGCCTTGCATGAAGAGTTTGGGCTTAATTGCCCATGTATCTGTAATATAGTAGATCGCATTTTAGTTTAGATTAAAAGATAGAGTTTGACCCGTGCACGGTTAGGTGCACGCCCAAATTAGAAAGTCCCTTGGACTATAAATATGTATCTAGGGTTATCAGAAAAAGAGGACAATCACGTTCACAACAAACACAAATCAGGCGCATCGCCACCCCTTCTTTCGAGGGTTTCTCCCGGGTAAGCATCATGCTGCCTAGATCGCATCTCGCGATCTAGGCAGCACATTTATTCGTTTACCTTGTGCTGCTCGTACTGAAGCGTTGTTGATGGCGAGTAGCACTACTTATCGTAGATGTTTTGGGGCTTGCATAGATGCTTTTCTTACGCATATCTGCTTAGCTATGCCGTCCCTCAATATCTAGCTGCCCTTACACCTATCCAGGTGTAAGGGCAGCGTCTTGCTTGTTCGTTGTTTAGTAGATCCGATCCGTTATGGTTGCTCCTTGATTCTTCAAGGATTGGTTTAATATCCGTATGGTTAGGCCTTGCAAACGGGTTGAACGATCCGGTAGTGCGTTAGGTATGGTTTGTTAGTCCTAAGAGGGATGTTCCGGGAATTAACTTAATGTTGGTTTTTAGGCCTCTTTTAGGGTTAGTTTTCCATTATCTTTCGTGTCTATTAGGCTCAACTACGCGTAGGATGTTCCGATCATACGGTGAAAACCCTAAACTGTCGTAGATTGGTTTAGCTTTATACTGATCAAGCAGGAGCCCCATGTCATCGTTAACCCGACGTGAACCATGGGGCGATCGGCTTTGTGAGCCGATCCACAGGGCAACCTGAGAGCCGATCGGGCTCGTATTTAATGTTTACGTGTCTGCCATGCAGGAAACTAATCGAAGCAATCCAACACCTTCCTGGCCAGGTATAGGTCAGGTGGCACGCCCTTGCGCTAGGTCGTGTGCCGGAGCATTTGCGGGACGACGTCAAGGGACCAGGGCCCACTGCCGCCTTGGAAGCCTCCCGGCTCTTCGTGTTGCTTAACCACTGCTCGCCGGTGGGTTTTGGCAGGCAACACAAGCATAGTGGAAATCTCCTCATTGGGAATTTTCCTTTTGTTAGAGACAATATCTTTCATATACTTTGAATAAGGAGGCAATTTAATAGCATCAGTCAAAGGGATTTGCAAAAATAAAGGTTTCATCCAATCACAAAATTTATTATAATGTTCCTCCTCCTTTGATTTTAGTTTCTTAGCAGGAAAAGGCATTGGCTTTTGAACCCAAGGTTCTCTTTCATTACCATGTTTCTTTGTAATAAAATCTTCTTTAGTGTACTTTTTATTTTTATCATGCTTTTCAGGTTCTTTTTCAATTTCTTCTTTATCAGGAGCATCATTCTTATCATTATCTACCTCATGTTCTTCTTTTTCTTAGAAGGACTACTAATTTCTTTAGTTCGTTGAGAATCTTGTTCAATTCTTTTGGGATGCCCTTCAGGATATAGAGGATCCTGGGTAGAAACACCGCCTCTAGTTGTTACTTCATAAACTTGTTTCTCTTCATTATTATTTTTTAACAAGTCATTTTGCACTTTAGTAAGTTGATCAATTTGAGTTTGAATCATATCAAAATGTTTAACAAGCATCTTAACATCATTGGAGGTTCTCTCCACAATATCATGCAATTTACCAATAGCTTGAGAATTTTCCATTAGATGATTCTCTACTCTCATATTAAAATTATTTTGCTTAACAATATAATTATCAAATTCATCTAAACATTGATCAGGAGGTTTTGAATATGGAATATCTCCTCTATCAAAGCGTTGAAGAGAATGTACCTCGATTGTAGATGAAGGGGGAATTATCTTACATAGGTCTTCTATTGGAGGTAAATTCTTCACATCTTCAGATTTAATACCCTTCTCCATAAGAGATTTCTTGGCTTCCCTCATATCTTCATCATTTAATTCAATCATACCCCTCTTCTTCAATATTGGTGTCGGAGTTGGTTCAGGTGTAGACCAATCATCATGATTTTTGCTTATCTTTGCCAATAATTCTTCAGCTATCCAGGTATGCCCTAGACTCAATGGTTAGTCCACTATAAAATATATCAAGTAAATCATGCTTTTCCAAATCATGTCCAGGCCGAGCTCTAATAAGAGAGCAAAATCTTGCCCAAGCTTCAGGCAATTTCTCTCCATCTTCTTGATCAAAACTATAAATTCTCTGCAAAGCCATATGTTGAGCACTAGCGGGAAAGTATTTCGAAAGAAAACATCAAGCAAACAACTTGGACTATTAATAGAATCAGGAGGCAAATTATTATACCAAATCTTAGCATCATCCTTTAATGAGAATGGGAAAATCTTAGCAACAAAATAAGTACGCATCTTAACATCATCAGAAAACAAGCTACTTAAAGTAGAAAGCTCATTCATATGTTCTACAGCACTCTCTTTTTCAGTACCACAAAAGGTGTTTTCTCAACAATAGATATATGAGATAAATCAAGAGAAAAGTCATAATCTTTATCTTTAATGTTTATAGGAGATGTGGCAAATTTAGGATCAGGAGACAGTTTATATCTAACAGCATGTTGTGCAATAAGCTTTTTAAGGTTACTTGTACTAGTAGTAGCATTGCATTTATCAATAAAATCATCATCAAGTTCTACATAATCTTCATCAAGATCATCAATCTCAGGTGAATTAACAGGTGTAACAGTATTTTCATTAGGAGTTTCAGTAATTTCAGTTTGTCTAGACCTAGCAATTGTAGCATCTAGAAAAGGACCTAATGAACCAGTATTATCAAGCACAGTAGAAGCATCATCAAAATTATCAGAGGAATTTTCAGATTCAGCAGAAGTACCAACACGTGAAGTTTGTGGTGGTGAAACAAGTTGACTTATCACAGATGGTGAATCAAGAGCAGCAGAGGTACTCAGAGTTGTACCTTTTCTTGTAGTGGATGGTAATATGGCGACTTTAGTATCGCGAGGTTTACCCATGATGGAGAATTTGCAGCGAACAATATCAATCCAAGTGAACTTGCAAATAAAGCTATGCTCCCCGGCAACGGCGCCAGAAAATAGTCTTGATGACCCACAAGTATAGGGGATCGCAACAGTCTTCGAGGGAAGTATTACCCAATTTATTGATTCGACACAAGGGGAGACAAAGAATACTCGTAAGCCTTAACAGCGGAGTTGTCAATTCAGCTGCACCTGGAAACAGACTTGCTCGCAAGAGTTTATCGAGTACAGTTTTATAGCGGTAGGAATAGTGAAATAACAGCGGTGAAATAAAGACAGCAGTAGTGATTATAGTAAACAGCAGGATTAAAATACTGTAGGCACAGGATGGATGAATGGGCGTTGCATGGATGAGAGAATTCATGTAACAATCATGGTAGGGCATTTGCAGGTAATAATAAAGCGGTATCCAAGTACTAATCAATCAATAGGCATGTGTTCCATATATAGTCGTACGTGCTCGCAATGAGAAACTTGCACAACATCTTTTATCCTACCAGCCGGTGGCAGCCGGGCCTCTAGGGAAACTACTGGAAATTAAGGTACTCCTTTTAATAGAGTACCGGAGCAAAGCATTAACACTCCGTGAACACATGTGATCCTCACATCACTACCATCCCCTCCGGTTGTCCCGATTTCTGTCACTTCGGGGCCATTGGTTCCGGACAGCGAACATGTGTATACAACTTGTAGGTAAGATCAATAAACAATGCATATCATGATGAAACAATAACATGTTCAGATATGAGATCATGGCACTCGGGCCCTAGTGACAAGCATTAAGCATAACAAGTTGCAACAATATCATAAAAGTAACATCTACGGATACTAGGCACCATGCCCTAACAATCTTGTGACTATTACATGATCAATCTCATCCAATCCCTACCATCCCCTTTAGCCTACAGCGGGGGAATTACTCACACATGGATGGGGAAACATGGCTAGTCGATGGAGAGACGTCGGTGGTGATGGCGGTGAAGATCTCCTCCAATTCCCCGTCCCGGCGGAGTGCGGAACGGAGACTTCGGCTCCCGAGACGGAGTTTCGCGATGTGGCGGCTTTCGGAGGGTTTCTGGCGACTTCGACTTCTCTTCGTGCGTTTTTAGGTCGAGGCGATAAGTAGTCCGAAGGAGGGCGTCGGGGGCCAGCCGAGGCGCCACACACTAGGGCCGCGCGAGGCCCCTCTGGGCAGCCGGCCTAGTGTGTGGGGCCCTCGTGCCCCGCTGCCCTTACGGCTCCGCCAATATTCTGGGAAAATAGGACCTTCTGCATAAATTCCGAGGATTTTCCTTAAAGTTGGATTTCTGCACAAAAACGAGACACCAGAGCAATTCTGCTGAAAACAGCGTTAGTCCGCGTTAGTTGTATCCAAAATACACAAATTAGAGGCAAAACAATAGCAAAAGTGTTCGGGAAAGTATATACGTTTTATGACGTATCAGTGGTGTCGATGGAGAAGCCTTCCGGGGGCACTTCCCCGTCCCGGCGGCGTGCCGGAACAGAGACTCCTGTCCCCCGAATCTTGGCTTCGTGATGGCGGCAGCTCTGGAACTTTTCTCGTATCGTGGTTTTTCCGTATCGAAGATTTAGGTCAGGGAGGCTTAAATAGGCGAAGAGGCGGAGTCGGAGGGCTACGGAGCCGCCACACAATAGGGGGGCGCGAGCCCTAGCCTGGCCGCGCCAGCCCCCTGTGTGGGCCCCTGTGGCTCTCCTCTGGTGGCTCTCGGGTGTTCTGGAAGCTTCGTGGAATTCTAAGATGCTGGGCGTTGATTTCGTCCAATTCCGAGAATATTTCCTTACTAGGATTTCTGAAACCAAAAACAGCAGAAAATAGGAACTGGCACTTCGACATCTCGTTAATAGGTTAGTTCCGAAAAATGCATCAAAACGATATAAAGTGTGAACAAAACATGTAGGTATTCTCATAAAACTAGCATGGAACATAAGAAATTATAGATACGTTTGAGACGTATCAAGCATCCCCAAGCTTAGTTCCTACTAGCCCTCGAGTAGGTAAACGATAACAAGGATAATTTATTAAGTGACATGCTACCAACATAATCTTGATCAACATTATTGTAAAGCATATGAGATGAATGAAGTGATTCAAAGCAATGATGAAGACAATGAGTAAACAACTTAATCATATAGCAAAGACTTTTCATGAATAGTACTTTCAATACAAGCATCAATAAGAGTTGCATAACAGTTAACTCATAAGCAATAAATTCTTAGTAGAAGGCATTGAAGCAACACAAAGGATGATTAAGTTTCAGCAATTGCTTTCAACTTGTAACATGTATATCTCATGGATAATTGTCAACATAAAGCAATATAACAAGTGCAATAGGTAAACATGTAAGAATCAATGAACACAGTTGACACAAGTGTTTGCTTCTAAGATAGAGAGAATAGGTAAACTGACTCAACATAAAAGTAGAAGAATGGCCCTTCGAAGAGGGAAGCATGGATTGCTATATTTGTGCTAGAGCTTTTATTTTGAAAACAAGAAACAATTTTGTCAACGGTAGTAATAAAGCATATGTGTTATGTATAAGATATCCTATAAGTTGCAAACCTCATGCATAGTATACCAATAGTGCCCGCACCTTGTCCTAATTAGCTTGGATTAACATGGATTATCATTGCATAACATATGTTTCAACCAAGTGTCACAAAGGGGTACCTCTATGCCGCCTGTACAAAGGTCTAAGGAGAAAGCTCGCATTGGATTTCTCGCTTTGATTATTCTCAACTTAGACATCCATACCGGGACAACATAGACAACAGATAATGGACTCCTCTTTTAATGCTTAAGCATTTAACAACAAATAATATTCTCATAAGAGATTGAGGATTTGTGTCCAAAATGAAACTTCCACCATGATTCATGGCTTTAGTTAGCGGCCCAATGTTCTTCTCTAACAATATGCATACTCAAACAATTTGATCATGAAAATCTCCCTTACTTCAGACAAGACGAACATGCATAGCAACTCACATGATATTCAACAAAGGTAAAAGTTGATGGCGTCCCAGAAACATGGTTACCGCACAACAAGCAACTTATATGAAATAAGATACATAAGTACATATTCAATACCACAATAGTTTTTAAGCTATTTTTCCCATGAGCTATATATTGCAAAGACAAAGAATGGAATTTTAAAGGTAGCACTCAAGCAATTTACTTTGGAATGGCGAGAAAAATACCATGTAGTAGGTAGGTATGGTGGACACAAATGGCATAGTTTTTGGCTCAAGGATTTTGGATGCACGAGAAGAATTCCTCTCAATACAAGGCTAGGCTAGCAAGGTTGTTTGATGCAAACTCAAGTATAAACCGGTACAGCAAAACTTACATAAGAACATATTGCAAGCATTATAAGACTCTACACTGTCTTCCTTGTTGTTCAAACACTTCACCAGAAAATATCTAGACTTTAGAGAGACCAATCATGCAAACCAAATTTTAACAAGCTCTATGTAGTTCTTCATTAATAGGTGCAAAGTACATGATGCAAGAGCTTGAACATGATCTATATGAGCACAACAATTGCCAAGTATCAAATTATTCAAGACCATATACCATTTACCACATGAAGCATTTTTTTTCCAACCATATAACAACAAGTGAAGCGATCAACTTTCGCCATTGAACATTAAAAGTAAAACTAAGAACACATGTGTTCATACGAACCAGCGGAGCGTGTCTCTCTCCCACACAAGGATGAACTTATTCAAACAAAACAAAAACAAACAGACGCTCCAAGTAAAGTACATAAGATGTGACCGAATAAAAATATAGTTTCAAGAGAAGAAACCTGATAAATTGCTGATGAAGAAGGGGATGCCTTGGGCATCCCCAAGCTTGGATGCTTGAGTCTTCTTGAAATATGTAGGGATGAACCACGGGGCATCCCCAAGCTTAGACTTTTCACTCTTCTTAATCATAGTATATCATCCTCTTCTCTTGACCCTTGAAAACTTCCTCCACACCAAACTTAAAGCAAACTCATTAGAGGGTTAGTGCATAATCAAAAATTCACATGTTCAGAGATGACACAATCATTCTTAACACTTCTGGACATTGCCCAAAGCTACTGGAAGTTAATGGAACAAAGAAATCCACTCAACACAGTAAAGGCAATGCGAAATAAAGGCAGAATCATCAAAACAGAACAGTCCGTAAAGACGAATTTTTAGTGGCACTTAACAGGCTCAGATGAAAAAGGTCAAAACTAATGAAAGTTGCGTACATATCTGAGGATCACGCACGTAAATTGGCAGATTTTTTTGATTTTTTTACAGAGAGTTATGCGCAAATTAGTGACAGACAGCAATTCTGTTTCTGCGCAGCAATCCAAATCTAGCGTCAACTTTACCATAGAGACTTTACTTGGCACAAAAACATGATAATGAGAGGTTGCTACAGTAGTAACAACTTCCAAGACTCAAATATAAAACAAAATTGCTGTAGTAAAATAAAGACATGGGTTATCTCCCAAGAAGTTCTTTCTTTATAGCCATTAAGATGGGCTCAGCAATTTTAATGATGCACTCGCAAGAAATAAGAGTTGAAGCAAAAGAGAGCATCAAGAAGCAAATTCAAAGCACATTTAAGTCTAACCCACTTCCTATGAAAATGAATCTTGTACACAAATAAATTCATGAAGAACAAAGTGGCAAGCATAGAAAAGCAACACAAGTGCAATTTCAAGATTCTCAACATAAAGAGGGAAAACTTAATATTATTAAGATGCATATAACCATATTTCCCTCTCTCATAATAACTTTCAGTAGCATCATGAACAAACTCAACAATATAACTATCACATACAACATTCTTGTCATGAGCCATATGCATAAAATAATTACTACTCCCAACATAAGCATAGTCATTCTTATTAATTGTAGTGGGAGCAAATTCAACAAAGTAGCTATCATTATCATTCTCATCAAGTGTAGGAGGCATAGTATAATCATAATAAAATTTACTCTCCATAGTAGGCGGCACCAAAAGACCAATATCATTATAATCATCATAAATAGGAGGCATATCATAATCAACATAAACTTTCTCCTCAATACCCGGAGGACTAAAGAGATCATTTTCATCAAAACCGACCTCCCCAAGCTTAAATTCTTCCATAGCATTAGCAACAATGGTGTTCAAAGAATTCATACTAATAACATTCCCATTAGCATGCATAAGTTCCATGGGTTTTTTAATTTTCTCTTCAAACACATCATGTCCTAATTCAAGATAAAGTTCATAAAGATCTCTCATTTTGTTGTTGTCTTCCATTAAGCCTTACTAGTGAAAATAAAAACAAGAGACAAAAAGACGCAATTGCAGAATCTAAAGGAGATAGCTTCGAGCACTTACAACGGCAACAGAAAATAACTTAGTTACCTGGACCGGAGTGTGAGTGCCTTTTACCTTACCTCCCCGGCAACGGCGCCAGGAAAAGTGCTTGATGTCTACGTGTGCTTCTAATCTTGTAGACAGTGTTGGGCCTCCAAGAGCGAGAGGTTTGTAGAACAGCGGCAAGTTTCCCTTAAGTGGATCACCCAAGGTTTATCGAACTCGGGAGGAAGAGGTCAAAGATATCCCTCAAAGCAACCCTGCAATCACGATACAAGAAGTCTCTTGTGTCCCCAACACACCTAATACACTTGTCAGATGTATAGGTGCACTAGTTCGGCGAAGAGATAGTGAAATACAAGTAATATGGATGTATATGAGTGGTAATAGCAATCTGAATAAAATATGGCAGCGAGTAAACATGCAACAGAACAGTAAATAAGCGGTGTTTGCAGTATTGGAAACAAGGCCTAGGGATCCTACTTTCACTAGTGGACACTCTCAACATTGATCACATAAATAAATAAGTTCTCTTCCTTTGTGCTACATATACTCTTGTTTGATAATGAACACCATTCGTTGTGTAGGGCTACAAGAGCACCTCAATGCCGGAGTTAACAAGCTCCACAACATTCGATATTCATGTTTAAGTAACCTTTAGAGCATAATAGATCTTTGCAATTTAAACCGAGTACTAACATAGCATACACACTGTCACCTTTACACTATGAAGGGGGAATAGATCACATCAATACTATCATAGTAATAATTAACTCCATAACCTACAAGAGATTATGATCATAATCTACGACAAGAACAACACGATGCACACACTGTCACCATTACACCATGCAGGAGGAATAGACTACTTTAATAACATCACAAGAGTAGCACATAGACTAATAGCGATACAAAGCTCATCATATGGATCTCAATCATGCAAAGCAATTCATGAGATCATTGTATTGGAGTACATGAGAGAGAGATTAACCACATAGCTACCGGTACAGCCCTTAGCCTCGAGGGAGAACTACTCCCTCCTCATCATGGGAGCAGCAGCGTTGATGGAGATGGCGGTGGTGTCGATGGAGAAGCCTTCCGGGGGCACTTCCCCGTCCGGCGGCGTGCGGAACAGAGACTCTGTCCCCAGATCTTGGCTTCGCGATGGCGGCGGCTCGGAACTTTTCTCATATCGTGGTTTTATATCGAAGATTTAGGTCAGGGACCTTTAAATAGGCGAAGAGGCGGAGTCGGAGGGGGTACGGAGCCGCCACACAATAGGGTGGCGCGGGCCCTAGCCTGGCCGCGCCAGCCCCCTATGTGGGCCCCCTGTGGCTCTCCTGCAGTGGCTCTCGGGTATTCTGGAAGCTTCGTGGAATTCTAAGATGCGGGCGTTGATTTCGTCCAATTCCGAGAATATTTCCTTACTAGGATTTCTGAAACCAAAAACAGCAACAGAACGGCACCGGCATCTCGTTAATAGGTTAGTTCCGGAAAATGCATCAAAACGATATAAAGTGTGAACAAAATATGTAGGTATTGTCATAAAACTAGCATGGAACATAAGAAATTATAGATATGTTTGAGACGTATCACGTGTCTCTGCGGGCTCTACGTGGCCCCACTAGTCAGAAGATAACGGTCAACCGTCGGGCAACCGGCCGTTACAACACGTGTGATGGTTTCAGACAAGGGATTGGGGAAAACTGAGGAAAAACTAAGAGCATCCCTAGTGGTTCCTCTAAAGGGTCATCCAAACACGTTTAGATGGCCGTGAGGCCAAAAAAGGCTCCCAGTGGCCTCTCTATCACGTCCTCTAAATTTACAGGAGCTCCAATATCCTCGCTCCATCCTCCAAATATAGAGGACGAAGCCACGACCATCGAAGCGAAATTGCTGCGCCACAAGCTCCTTCCCGCGCGCATCTGGAGATGAGAAAAGGAGGCGGGAGCGTCTCCTGCGAGGTCGTCGTCGCCATCGCTTCTCGCCGCCAGGTACGATTTTCTCGTGGAAATAGTGAGATTCGCCGGCGGCGCTTCGGCGGCTCGGGCGGGGAAGCCACGGGCGGCGCGCGGCCCAGGCGCGGGCGCGGAGGGAAATCGAGGGAGGGCGGCGGCGCTGGGCGGCGGCACTGGGCGGGGCCGGCGGTGCTGCAAACGCGGTCTTGGTCCTCCATTCGCGCGTCATTAGACGCGGACGGGGCCAGTCTCTGCTAGTTTTTGTCCAAACTATGTTCTGCTAGTTCTGTAGTCTGTGCTAGTTTTTGTACCAAAAAATTTAGAAACACAAATGATTGAATTGCCTCAACTGAAATATGTTTTGCTAATAGCATCTGTGCTATTTTCTTTAGAAATTGTTGTTTGCATAAATATTGTTGCCTTTGGAGGTTGTTGTTTGTAGACTAAATTGTTGAATGAATTTTGACATGTTGTTTTGATAGATAAATGGACATCTCTTGCTCGGTCAATTGTCTGATGCCCATGCTTGGAACCGCCATGGCGTCGAGCGTTCCTCTTCTCTTCCTCCTCACGCTCTCCAAATGCTGCAAGAATGAGTTCGTCGTCATCAGATGAAGACGACGACGAATTCATGAGCATATCCAACGAGGAAAATTCTCCATTCATCATTTTTGTGTTGGACAGAGGAATTCAAGAGAGAGATGAGAGAAGGCAAAGCGAGGAGTGTTGGATGAGAGGTGGGCGGGGTGGTATATATGGACCTGGGAATATAGCCGTTGGAAATATAGCCGGAAATATAGCCGTTTGAAATATTACTAAACTATACGAGAGAGAATTTAGACGTCCTAGATATAGACGTTCCAGATCATCTAAAAAATAATCTTTATAGATGGTCATCTATATGGATATATAGAGAACCTTATTTGGAGGAACCACTAGAGATGCTCTAAGGAGCTGGGGAAAACTGAGCACAACTAAGGACCCGAGGGCACGAAAATAGAAATCCCTTTTTTAAAGGTTGCTACAATATCTAATGTTTTAATAGATGTTTGATATATGTTAGTACTGAACCCAAGTGGATTTGTTTATTTTGATTGTACTAATGCTGCTAATAGAGAATTGTGTGAAGTTTTGTATGAAGGAAGTTTTCAAGTGTAGGGAGAGAAGAATGATGTGATGAGATGAAGAATGGACAAAAGCTCAAGCTTGGGGATGCCCCTGCACCCCAAGAAATATTCAAGAGGTACAAACGTCAAAGCTTGGGGATGCCCAAGGAATCCCCTCTTCATCAACAAAGCAACAAGTCATCTTTCTTTGCGCTATATTTTTATTGCTTCATACACTATGTGTTGTTCTTGGAGCATCTTTATTTTTGTTTTTTGTTTTGTTTTCTTTTGTTTTGTTTGCTGTAACATATGTTGGATCCCAACACATTTGTTTTGGAGAAAGACCCGCTCCGTTTTAATTGCATAAAACGCTCTAGTTTTTACTGTTATTGTTTTGCGAGTGTTCTAATTTTCTTGTACTGTGTTTAGCTCTGGTTCTTTCACTTGAATTTTGTTCATAGATTGTTAGTTTTCTTTATTTATGTATGATTAGCTCTCTTGTCCATAGTGTATTTCATCTCTGAGAGCTATTTCAAATAAGTTTATTGGTGTTGGATACGAGTAATATATTTCATGACTATAGTGATGCAAAAGGAAGCTTGTCTAGACTGTGGCATAGACTTTGGCATGTCATGTTGGATGTTATTCTTGTCATATGCTTAGTATTTATTGTTGTAGCATGACTTGTCTCAAATAGCTGAGAGTGCATAATGTGCTATTGAAAGAATCATGTGTTGTTTCCATCATAAAAGCATAATATTGTGGTATTCTCCTTTGATGCTTTATTGGGTTGACTTGGCGCATGCTTATACCATGTTATGACTATAACCAGTCAACTAAAGCCTCTATGATCATTTAGTTTTTGACTTGTAATATCACTTTATGCTTTGATTGATAATGTTTTGTCTCTATGCATGATTATGGCCATTATTGCTCTCTTAGTTGGTCGCTCCCAGTCTTTTGCTAGCCTTCGCCTGTACTGAGTATGATCTCTACTCGTGCATCCAACCACCATGAAACAAAGTTTGCCAATTGTGTCCACCATATCTACCTAGTAGCATTATTGCTATTCCAAGTAATTCATCATGTTTTTATTTATCTTCCAAATTAAATTTTGGCATGAGAAAATTAGTCAGTAAAGCTCTCACGAACTTGATGGCACATTTACTTTCTTGCACTTAATAAATTTGATCATTGTGCCTATCTTATGAAGTTTATATGTTTGCAAATTGCGAGTTGGGAGTTAGTAGAACCATGCTTTCATGGGGAACACTTTCGACATTGCACTTATATTTAGTTGATGTCATGTTCTTTTGTTTATGGATGCCTAGCGGTGCGAAATAAAATGGAAACTTGTAAGTCCATGGAGTTTGTATATGAGTTAGAGAAACGCCTGGGCCGCTAATCTAAGCCATGCATCATTCATGGTGGAAATTTACAGCTAAACCATAGTGAGAATTCTATGAAGCATTTGCAATAAAAAGCTATACTCATAGTTTAAAAATTTGTTGAGATGCTCATTGTCTGTTTGTCTTATCATTTTGGCATGGGATTGCTCTTACAAGAGTACCTCCATATCATCGGGCAAGAGGTACCCCGTTGGCGGTTCTCAATGATACATGTATACTTACAATGACAAGAACTTATTTGGGACCTAAGTTGAGTAGCATGAGGTTTAGGTACTCGCATTCAAGGGGCATGAGATTTTCAACTTGTGATTTGCAAGCATATAGCTCATTTTTGACTCACATTAAATTTAACCATTCAAGATGCTTATGATAGGGGCAATGAGAGCTCAAAGCTAATAAGTACCATACTTTTTGGAAGGTTTATAAAACTTGTTTATCTTGCTTACTCTACAAAGAGTCTCTCTTTTACTATTATGTTGAGTCTTCATCTTCTACTTTATGCACCAATTAAGAGAGCATAGTTGTCATTCTTAGTGCAATGTGCATAGTCCCAAAATTATTATTGATTGATTCATGATTGTGCTATTGCTTGTTCTTAAATTACTTGTATCTAGTCACCCTCTGAACTTTGAAGGTGTCCTAGCATTTATGTTTTGCTATTCCATAAAGGACATGTTGAGTACCACTTTGTTATGTTTACTCTATGCTCATAAACAAACAATTGCTTTCAATGCACTATTATTCATGATCATTTGTTTGAGTTACTCTTCATGTTATAACATAGTTGCTAAGTTCTATTGAATTATATCTATCATGCCTATGTTTAGAGTACTTTGATCCCAGCTCACAATGCTTTACATGCTTGATCAAGATTGTGTTGGCTTCATGTCACCTCAAAAATTATTTTGTTATCACTTACCTACTCGAGGACGAGCAGGAGTTAAGCTTGGATGCTCTCCGTTGCTAGTAGATACTCTGGCTAGATGCTTGTGACTCCAAGAGGGGGTATTTATGCTCGATAGTAGGTTCATGCCTCTAGTTTTCTGGAGAGTGACAATAACTTCTAAGATTGTAGATGTGTTGTTGCTACTAGGGAGAAAACAATAATGTTTTATCCAAGGGTAATTCTATTGTTTACTTTACACACATTGCTTAATGCGATTTTGCAACTTAATACTGAAAGCGGTTCGGACGATAACTGGAAGGTGGATTATTAGTCATAGACGCAGTTGGATTATGGTCTATGTATTATGTTGTAATGCCCAATCAAATCTCATAGTAATCATCTTGTCATGTATGGTCGATATTCTGTCAATTGCCCAGCTGTAATTTGTTCACCCAACATGTTATTTATCTTTATGGAGAGACACCTCTAGTGAACTGTGGATCCCGGTCCTTTCTTTTACACTGATACAATCATCATGTTCTGTTTACTTACTGCAATTCTTGTTCTCTTTAATTACTGCAAACATCTCTTTCCACTTGATACGTCTAATCCTTTGTGTTCAGCAAACCGGTGAGATTGACAACCTCACTGTAAGTTGGGGCAAAGTTCTTTGGTTGTGTTGTGTGCAGGTTGCACGTTGTTGCGCAGTAGTGCGTCCTGCCACTAGTCAGCTAGCAACACCTTCAGAAGTCACGCCTTTCTCATACTGGTCGATTAGACCTTGGTTTCATACTGAGGGAAAACTTGCTGATGTGCTCATCACACCTTCCTCTTGGGGTTTCCCAACCGCTTCCACAACAACGCTCAGCAAGATTGTCTGGCGCCATCACCGGAGCACCATCAAGATTTTCTGGCGCCGTTGCCGGGGAGAAAGAGGATTTCTGCAAGGGTAGTCTCTCATCTCCAATCTCTTTACTTTGTTATAGTTTGCTTAGTTTACTTTATTTTGTTTTGTTTGCTTTATTATATCGAAAACACAAAAAATTAGTTTCTTTTATAGTTGTCTTTATATCGAAAACACAAAAAAATTAGTTTCTATTATAGCTGTTATTTCCGTTGCTTAGTTTTAATTTTGCTAAATGTGTATTCCTGTTACTATGTTGCCTGGGGAAATGATTTTCACTTTCAAGCAAGAGAGTGAGGAGAGTTTCAAGGAAGCTTGGTCTAGAATTAATAGTTCTTATAATAAAATTGAACCGAAAGTGACTCTAGGCTTGCTTCTTAGTAGCTTTTATTTTGGTCTTATGATGCACCCCTTGATGTCGTCGTCCATGTCCCTGGTGTCGACGTGCAGGATCACCAGATCCTCCTTCCTCTTCTTGGCGACAATGTTGGCCTTGATCAGGTCGAGCTTGATTTCCTACCTCGCCATGACCGACGCCCACCTTGCGGACGCCACCTCCTCCATCTTCGCGGCTTGCTCCACCCGCGTGGAAGCGTGCGCGGCGGCATCAGCGATGCACGCCAGGATGGACGAGTGGAGCTTCTCCATGGCCGGTGCGACATCCCTCATTGCCTTGGCTTTCTTGTTCCCGACGGGCCGGCCAACAGCAGCCGGTGTAGGAGCGTCGTTGAGGTCGAACGGCGCGTTGACCTTGGCTAGGGCAGTCCGGAACTCCTTCCACTTGTCACATGTCTCGATCCGGGCGAACACATGCACGAACTTGAACTTGATGTCGTCGCTGTCCTCGCGCTAGGCGGTGATCATGGCGCGCATCTGCAATAAACGGCGGACGGTTGAAACGCCGATGATCAAGGGCAATGCACGGTAGGAATGGCGACTGTACCCAATCCTCAAAGTTGGTGCCTCTAATGTCGACGCGGCGAACCTCCTCCACAACGATGTGCCACTTGTTGCAGGCGTGCTGGATCATGTGCCAACGGTGAGACATGGCGGAGACGTTGCGATCGGCGGTGAGTGCCTTGAAGTAGGGATCCAGTAGCCAACGCTCGTCGAACGCGGCATTCACCCTCTTCCAATTGGACTCGGCATTCTGGTTGGCGCAGGTGAAGGGGTCGATGCTCACGGTCTTCCATGCCTCGGCGAGGCACTCGTCCTCCCTCGATCTCCACTTTGGCCCGCGCCCACCGCCCTTCTTTTTTGGGTCCGCCACGGCAGCGCCCGATGCGGTGGGGCCCGACGCGATGTTGGCCTTCTTTTTCTTGCCCTTGGGGTCAGTGACGGCCGGCGGGATCTCTTCGGGAGCCTCGGCGTAGGTGTACACATCGTTCTCCCACCCAACGCCATCGCCTTCTTCCTCATCTTCGGCGTACGCCTCGGCTTCCTGATCTATGAAGGACGGCAGTCCGCTGGTGCTGTCGATGATCATGTCCTCCATGATGGTGTCGCCCGGCATCGAGATGAACGGCGCTTGCTCGCTGCTGCTCACGGCGAACCGCTAGTACCGGGGTGAGGGCCAGGGTGAGGAGGAGGCTCGCCTCCACTATACAAAGTGCGCCGGAGCTCAGGAGATCCGGCCGCCAGCATGTGTAGGTCGGCGGCGGTGAAAGTGTTTGGGGCGGCGAAGGTGTTTGGGACGGCGAGGGTGTTAGGGCTAAACCCACCGAGCGGGTCAAAATCGTGGCAGCTCGTCGAGAAGCGGGACAGGTGGGGTGGGTTACCTTGGGCGTCATGGAACAAAGGCGATGGAGATGAGGTGGACGGTGACAACGAGGAGACGGATGCGCCGGGGTGTGGGGCGCCGCCATGGCAGCGGCCCGCTCCATCAGCGTAGCCTCCTTCGCCGCCGTTGCCGCAACCCTCTTCGTCTTCAGCTTCGCCTCCCTCGAGCGGCGGCTGGCGCTCTCCATCGCCCGACGATGGATGTCGAACGCCCACTCGGCGTTGGTCATCCCCGGCGGCTTCTCCTTGACGACCGGTGCCCGTGCCATCTTCTTCTTCGTGGGAGCAGGCTTGACGGCGAGGGCGTCATGCGTCGACGCGCACGGAGCGATGTACATGGATGGACGGCGGAGCAAGGCGATGGCTAGCGGGGTGGGCGCGGGTGACATGGTGGGAACTGGCCGAGAGAGAAGGGAAACGGGGTGGTATGGCACCAAGAACGGCGGGAAAGCTAATTATTTTGGGGAAAACTAGTCATGTCTCGCCTACGGATCTGACCCGCGCTCGCTTTTAGCGCCATCCGGCGCCCCCAATAGCCTCCCGCCGAATTAAGTTCGGCCTGGGGGCGCCGGATGAAAGTACGCGCCGCGCCGCGTGGCTGGGGGTGTTTTGGCGCCGACGCCCCTATTTTTGTTTTGGGCTATTGGGAGAGCGAGGGGAGATGCTCTTACCCTTATATTTTCGAAACTCTGTGTCAGCTGGGTTTCTCGGAGCGATGGCTAAGTATGATTGCTGCCCTGCCCAATACGGCCAGAACTAAATTTCTTAATACCGGCAGCAGGATTCGCCATGTTCGAAGTTCTGACGGTGTTTATATTTGGGATTTCTATTTTCGTGCCCTCGGGTCCTTAGTTGTGCTCAGTTTTCCCCAGCTCCTTAGTTTTTCCTCAGTTTTACCCAAACGTTTGTCTGAAACCATCACACGTGATGTAACGGCCGGTTGCCCGACGGTTGACCGTTATCTTCTGACTAGTGGGGCCACGTAGAGCCCGCAAAGACACGTCAGACCATCCATCTTTGTTTGACCGTAAGCATCGTTGTATCCCTGACCAAAACGCGAACGAGTGGGGCTTCGGTATATCAAATGACAAGTGGGGCCATGACGCTGATACAAGGGGCAATACACGGGTAGGATTAGATTTTTAAACGGAGCTCTACAGCGATGGCACGGAGGAGGTGGCATGCGGGGTGCCGAGATGAGATCGACGTCCACAAAGAACTGCATGAGGCGAGACCAGACGCATTAGATAGATATGAACTAGACGCGTTTAACCATGCAAAGAAGAGAAGAAATGGTCGACGACATCGACGACCACCTCAAAACTTTGACTGACCGTGTCGGACACGAACGCGAGCAATGTAGAGAAAACTAGTGTCTCTCCTTTCTGGCGTGTATAGGTGGGTGCTAGGAGAGTGTGGTGGCGAAGGGAAAGACCTCGCGGCGGTCTGTGGCGTCCAGCATAGCGGGTCGGCGTGGCCGTGCCCACAGCGGCGTGCATGCATGTTCGGCATTGGCATCAGCATGTACGTTCGGCATTGGCCTCGGCGGTATCTCTGGTGTGTCAGTGATCGAATGAGGGGACGGGATTGAGGGTGCATCCCGACGTTGACCTAGCAGTGGCGGCGAGCATAGCCGTTCTGACCATGCCGATATCGGCATCGGCATCGTTTGGAGGCTGTGGTGCTCGAATCAAGTTGGGATTTGTTTCTTGTAGGCCAAAATGAATTTGAAACAAGTTTCATGTTGAAGGTTAGGTAACGAAAGTTTGTAACTATCCCAAAATTATACTAGCGCCATGGTGAGGTTCTTTTTGATAGAGCTATACGGTTGGGCAAACTTTTTTGACACTTTTTAGATAGGGTTCCTTGTTGTTACACGTATGGCATCATGTATGGAAAATTTGGGGTCATTTGGAGATGTTCGAAAAAATCACTTTGCTTAAGCGCATGCCGTTTCGTCTCGCTGAAACCAGCTTTTCTAACAAGGTGATTTTTTCTACCTTCTCTAAATAACCTCAAATTTCATACAGCTGATCTTCTATACATAGATAGATAGATTGTTTCGTTTTTACATTTTTCGAACTTTTTATTTCCCTTTATAATACCCAATTGATTTTCAGGTCAAAACCTCGAAAAACAGCATCATGTATGGCATCATTTTCACCCTAAATTTCAAATTTTCTGAAACTTTCCCTTTTAGATATTCCTTGTTGTTATAGGTATGCCATCATGTATGCCAAACTTGGTTAGGTCTCACTGAAACCAGCTTTTGTAACAAATTAGGTTTTTTCTGCCTTCTCTAAATGACCTCAAAAATCATACGTGATAGGTTTATCATTCTATACAAAGATAGATGGTTTATCATTTTTTGCGTGAAAAGTAATGGCTACAACAAAGGGAATCGGTGATGGTTTATCATTTTTTGCGTGAAAAGTAATGGCTACAACAAATTGTTGATGGTTTATCATTTTTTTGCGTGAAAAGTAATGGCAACAACAAATCGGTGATGGTTTATCATATTTTTTGCGTGAAAAGTAATGGCAACAACAAATTGTTGATGGTTTATCATTTTTTGCGTGAAAAGTAATGGCTACAACAAATTGTTGATGGTTTATCATTTTTTGCGTGAAAAGTAATGGCAACAACAAATCGGTGATGGTTTATCATTTTTTTTGCGTGAAAAGTAATGGCTACAACAAATTGTTGATGGTTTATCATTTTTGCGTGAAAAGTAATGGCTACAACAAATTGTTGATGGTTTATCATTTTTTGCGTGAAAAGTAATGGCAACAACAAATCGGTGATGGTTTATCATTTTTTGCGTGAAAAGTAATGGTAACAACAAATCGGTGATGGTTTATCATTTTTTGCGTGAAAAATAACGCCTAAAAGAGTTTATAATTTTTAGCGCGTGAAAAATAATACAGAAAACCGCCCTTCAGCATACTTAGAGGGTGGAAGCTAATTAACCGCCAACAGAGAGAGAGAGAGGGGTTATCCTGCCCGTTCCCTATATCATACGATCAACGGTCGGCGGGCACGATCCGCGTGACATGGGCTAGACCAATCAGGGCGATGATGCACGTCTGCGAGAATTTGTGAAGAGAGAGGGCAAAACTGAGTACTATCAAGAAACCAAGGGCACCTGAGTAGTAAATAGACTAAGGGATTCAAATATGAGATTTAAAAAATGGAAAATGCGTGTTTTGTACAATGAAACCCATCTTGGCCTACCTCAAACTATTTGCAATACCAATATACATCAGTGTGAGAATTGTGGCCTCATTTAGACAAAGTATGATTTGGGGGAAGCTGTTTTGGGAAGGGCTTATTGTGGAAAACCATGCACCTTCATAGCTACTAGGTGATTTGAGAAGTGGCAATTTGTGGTAAAACTTGATTTATCTATGATTTATCTATGATTTGAGAAGTGGCAATTTGTGGTAAAGACTCCATGAGTAAGTGCCACTCTTTTTAGGATTTTTTTGCACATTAAATGACTCATTTAACTAGTTAATCCCATTTGTTGACTCTCTGTTGACCAGCCACTTGAGGGTAAAACTGAGTATATTGCACTAGCCAGTATTAGCACTCGAGGGGAAAATTGAGCACACAAAAAATGCTAGTATAAGACTCGAGGGTATACCTGAGTATATCTAAATTTCCAGGGTTAGACTCGAGGACACGTGCAATTGTTGACGCGTAGACGCGGGTCGCGGTGGAGAAGTCGAGACGTGCAATCGTGGACGCGTGTCGCGTTGCAGAAGTCCAAGACGTGCAGACGTGCACCTGTGCACGCGTAGGACGCGGGTCGCATTAACCACCCCTCGCCTTTATAGACGCCTCCTCGCACTCTCTCTGTCACTCTCACTCGCTCACGCATCGCCAACTCTCTCACGTCCCATCATCTTCTCCAAAGCAAAAAAACCCTCTCCCTCTCCCTCTTCCTCTTCCTCCGCCGGAGAGATGGACAAGGAGAATGCCAATCCCATCGTCGAGGTTGGCTCGAAGCGCGACGCCTCCATCTTCGGCGCCGTCCCCTCTACGGACGACGACGCCGCCGCCGCCGCCGCCGTCGCCGGTGCATCGGAGGCTGCTGCCGCCGGTGGCAGTCAGATCCCGGCGGGATGGGACCCCTACGACCCCGTGCCGTACGTCCCGCCCCCGAACCCCTACGACACCTCCCTGGAGGACCCATGGAACGAGGTAACTACGGTTTGCTTCCTTTTTTGTTCCCCATTCCTTTTTGAACCCTATTTTTGCTGGTGTAGATGGATCTGTAGATGGATGAGTATTGGGCTAATATTTGCGCTGATTTTATTCCATTTTGTTTTGATCACTTCTTGATTTCGTTTAAGATTTGGGGTTCGGCTGTTCGGTTAATTTATGCAAGTAATATTGGATCTCAATCAGTTAATTTATGCAAGTAATCATGGGATCTCAATCAGTTATTTTATGCACTAATCAAAAGATATCAACCGTTTAATTTTGCAAATAATCTCGAATGTGTTCAAGTTCAGATCTAGTTCAGATCTAGAATCTGTTTCTTTGCCTATGATGAATGGTTGGGCACAAATTTTTACAGGGAGGGTTCAGCGAACCATTGCTGTGTACAAATCTGTTGTGCATGAGCTTTAGTTCGCTAACACCTTCCCTGTAGATATATAATCATGTCCACTCTAACTGAGGCTGACTCTGTTTTTCTTAACTTTGTTATCATGTACGTTAGTCATCGTTGCAACTCATTCACTAGTTTCTGTTTGATATGGATCAGATGTCTGGCAGCGACGTCGGCAGCGACGAAGAGGAGGAGGACGTCAAGACTCGCCAGGTGCTGCGGAGGCTGCAGGTCGGCCAGTACATCTCCTACTTCGCCAAGGAGGTGTACAGGTGCCCCTTCTGCACCAGGAGACTCGGCGCCACGGACTTCAACTGCCTCGTCACGCATGCTGAGAACATCAGCAACACCTTCCCCAACGTCGGCACGACGGTGAACGTCCACTCCTTCCACGCCAAGCACAGGGCCTCGGCGAACACGCAATCCAAGCCAAGATGCAATCTAGAAGACGGTAGCAACGAGGGGATTGTCGAGACTCACCCTTGAAGAGATTCCAAAGCCTACAAGAGGAGGCTCTTGTTGCTGCGGTAGACGTTCACTTGCCGCTTGCAAAAGCGCGTAGAAGATCTTGATCACGATCGGTTCCGGCGCCACGAACGGGCAGCACCTCCGTACTCGGTCACACGTTCGGTTGTTGATGAAGACGACGTCCACCTCCCCGTTCCAGCGGGCAGCGGAAGTAGTAGCTCCTCTTGAATCCGACAGCACGACGGCGTGGTGTCGGTGGCGGTGGAGAAATCCGGCGGAGCTTCGCTAAGCGTGCGGGATATTGTGGAGGAGCGGGGCGCTAGGGTTTGGGGAGAGGGGGTGGCCGGCCACTATGGGGGCGGCCAAGCTTGTGGCTTTGGTGTGGCCGGCCCCCTCCCCTTGGCCCTCTATATATAGGTGGAAGCCCCAAGTGTTGGACTACAAGTCTTCGAATAAGACCCGAACCCAAAACCTTCCATATGGTGGGAAACCTTCCCAAGCTAGGATTCCCACTAGAGGTGGGAATTCCACCTTCCATAGGGGGGGTGGCCGGCCCCCTAAGGGGGAGTCCACTTGGGACTCCTCCCCCACTAGGGTTGGCCGGCCATGGAGGTGGAGTCCCATGTGGACTCCACCTTCCTTGGTGGTTTCTTCCGGACTTTTCTAGAACCTTCTAGAACCTTCCATAGAACCTTCCGCATCATTTTATTCACATAAAATGACATCCTATATATGAATCTTATTCTCCGGACCATTCCGGAACTCCTCGTGATGTCCGGGATCACATCCGGGACTCCGAACAAATATTCGAACTCCATTCCATATTCAAGTTCTACCATTTCAACATCCAACTTTAAGTGTGTCACCCTACGGTTCGCGAACTATGCGGACATGGTTGAGTACTCACTCCGACCAATAACCAATAGCGGGATCTGGAGATCCATAATGGCTCCCACATATTCAACGATGACTTTAGTGATCGAATGAACCATTCACATACGATACCAATTCCCTTTGTCACGCGATATTTTACTTGTCCGAGGTTTGATCATCGGTATCACACTATACCTTGTTCAACCTCGTCTCCTGACAAGTACTCTTTACTCGTACCGTGGTATGTGGTCTCTTATGAACTTATTCATATGCTTGCAAGACATTAGACGACATTCCACCGAGAGGGCCCAGAGTATATCTATCCGTCATCGGGATGGACAAATCCCACTGTTGATCCATATGCCTCAACTCATACTTTCCGGATACTTAATCCCACCTTTATAACCACCCATTTACGCAGTGGCGTTTGATGTAATCAAAGTACCTTTCCGGTATAAGTGATTTATATGATCTCATGGTCATAAGGACTAGGTAACTATGTATTGAAAGCTTATAGCAAATAACTTAATGACGTGATCTTATGCTACGCTTAATTGGGTGTGTCCATTACATCATTCATACAATGATATAACCTTGTTATTAATAACATCCAATGTTCATGATTATGAAACTAATCATCTATTAATCAACAAGCTAGTTAAGAGGCTTACTAGGGACTCTTTGTTGTTTACATATCACACATGTATCAATGTTTCGATTAATACAATTATAGCATGGTATATAAACATTTATCATAAACATAAAGATATATATAATAACCACTTTTATTATTGCCTCTTGGGCATATCTCCAACAGTCTCCCACTTGCACTAGAGTCAATAATCTAGATTACATTGTAATATACCTAACACCCATGGCATTCTGGTGTTGGTCATGCTTTGCCCTAGGGAGAGCTTTAGTCAACGGATCTGCTACATTCAGATCAGTGTGTACTTTGCAAATCTTTACTTCTCCATCTTCGATGTATTCGCGAATCGAGTGGTAACGCAGCTTGATATGCTTCAGCCTCTTGTGTGACCTTGGCTCTTGTGCATTGGCGATGGCACCCATGTTATCACAGTAGATGACAAATGGGTCCAATGCACTAGGAACCACACCGAGCTCTACAATGAACCTCTTCATCCATACCGCTTCTGATGAAGCCTCTGAAGCCGCTATGTACTCCGATTCTGTTGAGGATTTTGCCACCGTGCACTGCTTCGAGCTTGCCCAGCTTACTGCAGCACCATTCAATATAAACACGTACCCAGATTGTGACTTAGAGTCATCAGGATCAGTGTTCCAACTTGCATCGGTGTAACTTGTTACAACGAGCTCTTGGTCACCTCCATAACAAAGAAACATATCCTTAGTTCTTTTCAAGTACTTCAGGATATTCTTGACCGCTGTCCAGTGTTCCATTCCTGGATCACTTTGATATCTGCTAGTCAAACTAACAGCATGTGCTATATCCGGTCTTGTACATAGCATGGCATACATGATAGAGCCTACTGCCGAGGCATAGGGGATCTGACTCATCCTTTCTCTTTCTTCTGCCGTAGCCGGTCCTTGAGTCTTACTCAAGACCTTGCCTGGTAACATAGGTAAGAATCCTTTCTTACTTTCGTCCATTCTAAACTTCTTTAGAATCTTGTCCAGGTATGTACTCTGTGATAGCCCTATTAGACGTCTTGATCTATCTCTATAAATCTTGATGCCTAATATGTATGATGCTTCACCAAGGTCTTTCATTGAAAAACTATTATTCAAATAACCCTTTACACTGCTTAATAGTTCTATATCATTCCCAATCAATAATATGTCATCTACATATAATATCAGGAATGCTACAGAGCTCCCACTCACTTTCTTGTAAATACAGGCCTCTCCATGACACTGTATAAACCCGAAGTCTTTGATCACCTTATCAAAACGTCGGTTCCAACTTCTCGATGCTTGCTTCAGTCCATAGATTGAACGCTGAAGTTTGCATACTTTGTCAGCATTTTTAGGATCGACAAAACCTTTGGGTTGTACCATATACAACTCTTCCTCAATGTCTCCATTAAGGAATGCCGTTTTGACATCCATCTGCCAAATCTCATAATCGAAAAATGCAGCTATTGCTAACAAAATCCTCACAGATTTTAGCTTCGCTACAGGTGAGAAAGTCTCATCGTAGTCAACACCTTGAATTTGTCGGAAACCCTTTGCGACAAGTCGAGCTTTATAGACAGTAATATTACCATCAGCATCTGTTTTTCTTTTGAAGATCCATTTATTCTCGACAGCCTTGCGGCTATCAGGTAAGTCTACCAAAGTCCATACTTTGTTATCATACATGGATCCCATTTCGGATTTCATGGCTTCTTGCCATTTGTTGGAATCTGGGCTCATCATCGCTTCTTCATACGTCGCAGGGTCTTCATCATTGTTATCCACAATCATGACATTTAGACAAGGATCATACCAATCTGGAGTGGCACGATCCCTTGTCGATCTGCGAGGTTCAGTAGCTGTCTCATTTGAAGTTTCATGATCATTATCATTAGCTTCCTCTGTTGTCGGTGTAGGTGGTACAGGAACATTTTCCGGTACTGCGCTACTCTGATCAACGAGTAGAGATTCTTCAATCTCATCGAGTTCTACTTTTCTTCCAGTCACTTCTTTAGTGAGAAATTCTTTCTCAAGAAAGGTTCCGTTCTTAGCAACAAAGATCTTGCCTTCGGATCTGTGATAGAAAGTGTACCCTATAGTTTCCTTAGGGTATCCTATGAAGACGCATTTCTCCGCTTTGGGTTCTAGCTTGTCCGGTTGTAACTTTTTTACATAGGCTTCGCAACCCCAAACTTTTAGGAACGACAGCTTAGGTTTCTTATTAAACCATAATTCATACGGCGTCGTTTCAACGGATTTTGATGGTGCTCTATTTAAAGTGAATGCGGCTGTCTCTAATGCATAACTCCAAAATGATAACGGCAAATCGGTAAGAGACATCATAGAACGAACCATATCTAAGAGAGTTCGATTACGACGTTCGGACACACCGTTTCGTTGTGGTGTTCCCGGCGGTGTCAATTGTGAAAGTATTCCGCATTTCTTTAAATGCATGCCAAACTCATAACTTAGATATTCACCTCCGCGATCAGATCGTAGAAATTTAATCTTCTTGTTACGTTGATTTTCTACTTCACTTTGGAATTCCTTAAACTTCTCGAAAGTTTCGGATTTATGTTTCATTAAATAGATATACCCATATCTACTCAAATCATCTGTGAAGGTTAGAACATAACGATAACCACCGCGCGATGCTACACTCATTGGTCCACACACATCTGTATGTATGATTTCCAATAAGTCAGTAGCTCGCTCCATCATACCCGAGAATGGAGTCTTAGTCATTTTTCCCATCAGACATGCTTCGCATCTATCAAGTGACTCAAAGTCAAGTGATTCAAGTAATCCATCGGTATGGAGTTTCTTCATGCGTTTCACTCCAATATGACCAAGACGACAGTGCCACATATAAGTAGAATTATCATTCAATTTAATTCGCTTAGCATCAATGTTATGTATATGTGTATCACTACTATCGAGATCTAATAGAAATAAGCCATTCTTTTCAGGTGCTCGACCATAAAAGATATTATTCATAAAGATAGAACAACCATTATTCTCAGACTTGAATGAATAACCGTCTTGCATTAAACAAGATCCTGATATAATGTTCATGCTCAACGCGGGTACATAATAACAATTATTTAGGCTTAAAACTAATCCCGAAGGTAGATGTAGAGGAAGTGTCCCGACTGCGATCACATTGACCTTGGATCCGTTTCCAACGCGCATCGTCACTTCATCTTTCAGCAGTTGTCGTTTATTCTTTAGTTCCTGTTTCGAGTTACAAATATGAGCAACCGAACCAGTATCAAATACCCAGGTACTAGAACGAGAACCAGTGAAATGAACATCTATAACATGTATATCAGATATACCTTCTTTCTTCTTCTTGACAAGGCCGCTCTTCAGATCTGCCAAATACTTGGAGCAATTACGCTTCCAGTGTCCCTTCTCTTTGCAGTAATAGCAATCAGCATCAGGCTTAGGGCCGTTCTTAGGTTTCATAGGAGGTGTGGCAGCTTTCTTGCCACCCTTCTTGAATTTTCCCTTAGACTTGCCCTGTTTCTTGAAACTGGTGGTCTTGTTGACCATCAACACTTGGTGCTCTTTCTTAATCTCAATCTCAGCAGCTTTTAACATGCCAAAGAGTTCAGGAAACTCCTTGTTCATGTTCTGCATATTGTAATTCATCACAAAGTTCTTGTAACTTGGTGGCAGTGATTGAAGGACACGATTAATCCCCAGTTAGGAATCACTATTCCCAAGTCACTGAGTTTCTTCGCATGCCCGGTCATAACGAGCATGTGCTCACTAATGGAGCTGCCTTCTTCCATCATACAGCTGAAAAAGTGTTTCGATGCTTCATAGCATTCCACGGCCGCATGAGTTTCAAAAATAGTCTTCAACTCTTTCATCAACTCATGAGGATCGTGGTGCTCAAAACGTTTTTGAAGATCGGATTCCAGACTGCATAAGATGGCACACTGAACTTGAGAGTACCGAGTTTTCCGAGTTGCGTAAACATTCTTTACTTCATCGGTTTCAGTTTCTGCTGGAGGATCACCTAGCGGTGCATCAAGCACATATTGCAGATTTCCGCCATTGAGGAAGATCCTCACATGACGGAACCAGTCGGTGAAGTTGCTACCGTTGCTCTTAAGTTTTTCTTTCTCTAGGAACTGGTTAAAATTGATTGGGGACGCCATATCTACAACATATTTGCAATAGTTTAGACTAAGTTTATGACAAATTGAGTTCAAATTTTAATTCAACATAATTAAAAATCTAGGTGAACTCCCACTCAAAACAATATCCCTCGCATTGTCTTAGTGATCACACGAACCAAATCTACCGCACCTAAACCCGATCATCACGAGAAAAGGTGTGATTTCAATGGCGAACACTCAAAGTGTTCATCATATCAATCATATGATTCATGCTCTACCTTTCGGTATCACGTGTTCCGAGACCATGTCTGTACATGCTAGGCTCGTCAAGGCCACCTTAGTATCCGCATGTGCAAAACTGTCTTGCACCCGTTGTATGTACTTATTGAATCTATCACACCCGATCATCACGAGATGCTTCGAAACGACAAGACTTGATAACGGTGCTACTAAGGATGAACACTTTATTATCTTGAGATTTTAGTGAGAGGGATCATCTTATAATGCTACCGTCGCGATCTAAGCAAAATAAGATGCATAAAAGGATTAACATCACATGCAGTTCATATGTGATATGATATGGCCCTTTTGTCTTTGCGCCTTTGATCTTGATCTCCAAAGCGTGGACATGATCTCCATCATCAACGGGCATGATCTCCATCATCGTCGGCGAAGCACCAAGGTCAATGGCGCCGTCTTCATGATCGTCCTCCATGTAGCAACTATTACAACTACTTTGAAATACTACTCAACATGAAATTTAAAGACAACCATAAGGCTCCTGCCGGTTGCCACAATACAATAATGATCATCTCATACATATTCATCATCACATTATGGCCATATCACATCACCAAACCCTGCAAAAACAAGTTAGACGTTCTCTAATTTGGTTTGCATATTTTACGTGGTTTAGGGTTTTCGAGTAAGATCCAATCTACCTACGAACATGAACCACAACGGTGATACTAGTGTTTTCAATAGAAGAGTAAATTGAATCTTCACTATAGTAGGAGAGACAGACACCCGCAAAGCCACTTATGCAATACAAGTTGCATGTCAAGCGTGGAGCAAATCTCATGAACGCGGTCATGTAAAGTTAGCCCGAGCCGCTTCATCCCACTATGCCACAAAGATGCAAAGTACTCAACTAAAGATAACAAGAGCATCAACGCCCACAAACCATTGTGTTCTACTCGTGCAACCATCTATGCATAGACACGGCTCTGATACCACTTTGTAGGATAACGTAGCATAGAAAACAAAAATTTTCCTACGCGAACACGCAATCCAAGCCAAGATGCAATCTAGAAGACGGTAGCAACGAGGGGATTGTCGAGACTCACCCTTGAAGAGATTCCAAAGCCTACAAGAGGAGGCTCTTGTTGCTGCGGTAGACGTTCACTTGCCGCTTGCAAAAGCGCGTAGAAGATCTTGATCACGATCGGTTCCGGCGCCACGAACGGGCAGCACCTCCGTACTCGGTCACACGTTCGGTTGTTGATGAAGACGACGTCCACCTCCCCGTTCCAGCGGGCAGCGGAAGTAGTAGCTCCTCTTGAATCCGACAGCACGACGGCGTGGTGTCGGTGGCGGTGGAGAAATCCGGCGGAGCTTCGCTAAGCGTGCGGGATATTGTGGAGGAGCGGGGCGCTAGGGTTTGGGGAGAGGGGGTGGCCGGCCACTATGGGGGGCGGCCAAGCTTGTGGCTTTGGTGTGGCCGGCCCCCTCCCCTTGGCCCTCTATATATAGGTGGAAGCCCCAAGTGTTGGACTACAAGTCTTCGAATAAGACCCGAACCCAAAACCTTCCATATGGTGGGAAACCTTCCCAAGCTAGGATTCCCACTAGAGGTGGGAATTCCACCTTCCATAGGGGGGGTGGCCGGCCCCCTAAGGGGGAGTCCACTTGGGACTCCTCCCCCACTAGGGTTGGCCGGCCATGGAGGTGGAGTCCCATGTGGACTCCACCTTCCTTGGTGGTTTCTTCCGGACTTTTCTAGAACCTTCTAGAACCTTCCATAGAACCTTCCGCATCATTTTATTCACATAAAATGACATCCTATATATGAATCTTATTCTCCGGACCATTCCGGAACTCCTCGTGATGTCCGGGATCACATCCGGGACTCCGAACAAATATTCGAACTCCATTCCATATTCAAGTTCTACCATTTCAACATCCAACTTTAAGTGTGTCACCCTACGGTTCGCGAACTATGCGGACATGGTTGAGTACTCACTCCGACCAATAACCAATAGCGGGATCTGGAGATCCATAATGGCTCCCACATATTCAACGATGACTTTAGTGATCGAATGAACCATTCACATACGATACCAATTCCCTTTGTCACGCGATATTTTACTTGTCCGAGGTTTGATCATCGGTATCACACTATACCTTGTTCAACCTCGTCTCCTGACAAGTACTCTTTACTCGTACCGTGGTATGTGGTCTCTTATGAACTTATTCATATGCTTGCAAGACATTAGACGACATTCCACCGAGAGGGCCCGAGTATATCTATCCGTCATCGGGATGGACAAATCCCACTGTTGATCCATATGCCTCAACTCATACTTTCCGGATACTTAATCCCACCTTTATAACCACCCATTTACGCAGTGGCGTTTGATGTAATCAAAGTACCTTTCCGGTATAAGTGATTTATATGATCTCATGGTCATAAGGACTAGGTAACTATGTATTGAAAGCTTATAGCAAATAACTTAATGACGTGATCTTATGCTACGCTTAATTGGGTGTGTCCATTACATCATTCATACAATGATATAACCTTGTTATTAATAACATCCAATGTTCATGATTATGAAACTAATCATCTATTAATCAACAAGCTAGTTAAGAGGCTTACTAGGGACTCTTTGTTGTTTACATATCACACATGTATCAATGTTTCAGTTAATACAATTATAGCATGGTATATAAACATTTATCATAAACATAAAGATATATATAATAACCACTTTTATTATTGCCTCTTGGGCATATCTCCAACAGTGTGAACGTCCACTCCTTCCGCGCCAAGCACAGGGCGCTCGGCATGCACCTCCGCAGCTTGCAGCGGGTGGAGATCTCCGCCGGGCGCATGCCTCCGCTCAAGCCCAAGGCTCCCAAGGGGAGCAAGAGCAACAAGTGGAGGCAGAGCCAGATGGGGTAGGCGGAGTCCTGGACGTGTGCTGCTGCTGCTGCTGCCTCCTAGTTTGTTGTTGGGATCCCTTTGTTGTTAGCTAGGGATCCCTTGTTGTTATGTTAGTATGATGGTGCTGTGAAGAACCTGTTACTATGTTGGCTGCTGTGTATGCAGCCTATTATCTATCCATATTATCTAGGGATTATCTATCCCTAGTCTACTATATTTTGTTGGCCGTACTTAGTTTTCTTGATTTACTATGACTGTGAATTTATCGTACATTATCCTGGAGATTTGCTTCTAGATTTAACTACATACATATGGACCAGAGGGAGTACTAGATTTGCTGCCATATTGGGCAAACAACGAGGGCCAAAAGGCACAAATAATTGAAGAAAGTCAGAAATGCAAGCTTCTCTAGATTTTATACTAATTTGGTGAAAAGGAGAGAGAAAGAGGGGAAAAAGGTGCACTTAATAATGCCAATTTGGGGCCGAGAGAGACAGAACCCAGCTCCTGCTCACGTGCAACCAAACACTTCTCGTCCTGTCCCACGCGGTCCCTTTCTACCAGCGACGCGACGCGGCCAAGACGCGGCCCCAAACGTGAGAACGGTCAACTAAACGGGAATCCTCCGGCTGCTTGCGGGTTTCAAACAAGGGCTTGGGGAAAACTGAGAAAAAACTAAGGAGCTGGGGAAAACTGAGTACAACTAAGGACCTGAGGGCACGAAAATAGAAATCCCTTTATATTTCTAAGAGTGAATTCCACTTTTTACCCCCTATTTTGATTTTCGGGACACTAATTACCCCGTCAAATGAAAAATCGCGTAGATTACCGTTTTATAAGTTTTGGACCCTAAATTTCTGATGCGTATTTATTGGGTAAGGTGTTAGGTGATGGCCGAGATCAAAAATATCAAAACATTGACGAGGAATGGAACACATGTATAAAAGAATTCTGGACATAATCATGGATGACGTCCTCCGATATTTACATATTTTATCGTGTCACATAGACATATCATGCATGTGTATTCAAGGTCTCATAAATGTTATATTTTGCTAAACGTTTTACTAAATGGGGTAATATGTGTCACAAATGCATAATTATAGGGTAAAAAGTGGAATTCACTCTATTTCTAAAGATGCGAATGTGGTTTTTTCTCTGCCTTGCCAGGATGTACATCAACGTGGCGCTGTTCATCAGACCGTATGTCCAGGATCTGGTTTCAGTCAAGGATTCGGTTTATGGAGTTCATATTTCGAGTCGGATGGCTAGCTAGCTTCTCCCAAGTCGAATCCAATCCGGCTAGCTGCTGCGCAGGTACTATATATAATCCCGTCCATATATAATTACACAACTAGGACAGACAACTATGACCTACTTTGTTCATCATCAGGCAGAGCTATAATTGGGATCTTGCCATAATCGTCAAAACAAGACACTCTGCAATGGCGTCGGCCGTTCAGACCGAGAGGCAGCAGACCTCCGACGACGGCCTTCTACCCACGGACGTGCTGTGCGACATCCTGCTGCGCCTCCCCGCCAAGCCGCTCTGCCGGCTCCGCGCCGTCTGCCGGTCATGGCGCTCCCTCCTCTCCGACTCGTGGTTCGCCACTGCCCATGAGGCCCGCCAGCAGCCGCTCGTCGCCATGTACAAATGGAAGCCACGCGATCTAGTGGACAAGTCACAGGACATCCAAATCCTGGACACGTCCGGCCACCTCGTGAGGCAGATGCGCGTCGAGAATTGCGTCCTGGACAATAGTTCGAGTGAGGTCTGGACGAATCTCGACCTACTGTGCGTGGAAGGGCGCGACAAGCGCCTCCGCGTGCTCGACCCAGCCACCGGCACCGTTTCCCTCTTGCCCAACGTTGTCATCGTCAACCGTGGCCCATACGAATGCGCGTTCTACTCCACCACGTATGCGGTAGGCCGGGACGGCTCGACGGGAGAGACCAAGGTGTTGGCCATTGCCAGAGAGTTGGCATACCGCGTCAGCACTTTCTGCAGTGTACTTACCCTCGGCGGCGCCGGTGGGTGGAGGGAGACTGGTTACCCCCCCTCCACCGCGGTTCATGCAAGCTCTCGGATTACGGCCTTCGTCAAAGGGGTCCTCTACTTCATGGTCTTCAAAGAAATCGCGGCGTACGACTTCGACAAGGAGAAGTGGCGCCCGGATCTTCTGCACCTCCCGTTGCCAATCGAGCGGCAACGTTTCTTGGCTGAGCTAAGTGACACCTTGGTTGCATCCTACCACCGTAGCGACACCTCCATAGATTTGTGGTTCCTCATAGACTCGTACAAGGTTATCTGGTCGAAGCAATACACGATCAACATGCCGCCATATCAAGCTTCCTCGAGCATGTACTGTGGCGGAACTACGTTTCTCCCCTTGTGGTCGCTGGATGATGGCAGGATTGCTTTCTTTGTCTCACAGTCCTATGATGGAAAGACAGTTCAGTTCATGCGGGTGTATGATCCGACAACACACGATTACATTGATGGGGATGTGATGGCAACTAACTACACATTTTACGCCGTGTATAAAGGAACCTTACTTAGATCTTCTCTGGATAAGAAATTAAGCATGTACCTGGCTACCGTTTGACCGGCCATGATACATTTAAGGTTGGTAATGAAAATGCGGTGTTTCTAAGTGGATTTATAGTTAGTTAGGACCTTTCTTCCAATCAAAGTGTCGGATTTGAATTCACACATTCACATACTTATTATCATGTCTTCCATTAGTCACACCTTATCAGAGCGTTCTCATTTTATTTACCAACATTTTCTCAAAGGAAGAAGTTTTTGATAAGCTACATTTTATGGATAAACTCGTCAGCACATCGGGTTTATGTTTAGCAATTTATGGTTATTTAGATACTCTGATCAATTCATTTCTATACATCGTAACTTGTTGCTTGTTCAATTAAGGTGCAGAGACAAGCCACGCCTCAAATGATGAACTGGAAACCGTAAAGAACAAGTTTGAGGGCATTCCTCTTACATTCTGTCAAGTTGATGATGGACGTATCAGCTCTCTCTCTTTCGACAATGTTACACTTGCTAGTATAGTACAAAAATGGTCTTATATACTTGATAATACATGTACATACTCTCCGGTATGATAGTTAATCTCTAGATTGTGAGAAACACACGTGGGTAGGGACGACATGTCTTCACTTAGCCATCCATATCAAAATCAATAAATATATGTTGTACAATTAATTATTTTTAATAAATTAATTTGCTAAGGAAAGACATATGGTAGAACCATGAAATAGTCTTCTATTATTTTCTAAGAGATTATCCTTAAGCTAAGAAAAAGCAACCTCCTCTTTCTTATTTCTCGTCCTCCAACTAAATAAAAACATTACGAGCCAATTTTAAGAGAAGACCGACGTCACTGCATTATACACATCCTATAAGAAATTAAACAATAGGAAAGATAGAACATCTAGTTGGGCCAGCCAAATCGGTCCACACTATGTAAAGAGCTTATCTACTGCTCGCCTTTTGAGTTTTGAGAGAGGAGCAATTATCCGGTTTCTCTAATTAGCATGTAACAGGCCCACCGTCGTTGGAGTGTAGCGGAGGAAGACATGTGATTAACATTCGAGCATGCATAATATTTTAGGTTACAATAGGCGTTCACCAAATGCTCATGTATGTTAAATATGTTGTAAGTATTTGAAAAAAAGGTGTTCTTGCTTTTCAAAATGCTATTTGGCAATTCAAAAAATAGTTCATGTCAGAAACAATTATTCATATACTTATGTGAAAACAGAGAATTTAAAAGAATTATTAATATATAAATAACATAATGAGAAAGAAAATATTAATGGAAAGAAAATATAAAATAAAAGTGAACAGAAATAGAAAAAAAAGGAAAAGGAAAGATATGATAGAAATAACAAAATAAACATAAAATAAAAAAGAATTAAAAAAATCATACTTGTTAGTGGGCGGGACAAAAGTCGTCCTAGTAGAGGATTGATGCAGGCGACTCCATGTTCGAACTCAAGTCATACACAGGGGAACCCCTCCAGACAAGCTATTCTCAAGAAGCAAACTTATTCCTATAAATTCTTGAACATGTGAATATAATCCCTATAAATTCAAAAGAACTATGGAATGAACAAAGTTTCAATTACTCTAATTGTTGTGGGTATACTTTATGGGTATATCAACGACATGGCCTAGATCCGGCAAGCCCGGGTGGCCCACAGACGGTGATGGTGGCATGGGGCCCATCGGGCGGCCCAGTTGCTGTTGATCAAGAAGGATGAAGTCCAGCCCAGGAACTTGGAGCCGGATCCTAACCGACCTACGAAGGAGGCCGGATCCATGGAGGCCCATAAAGTATCCGGATCCAGTACGGCCATAAGGAAGGCGGATCCTTGACGTGCACGGCAAGATATTGTACCGTAGTTAGGCAACTTGTATTCCGGCTAGGACTCTCCATGTAAACCCTAGATCCGTGCGCCTTTATAAGCCGGATCCTGGGAGCCCTACAACCACAACCATTGTAACAACGCGCAAGCGCCCAGATAATTCCAGACAAGCAGCAGTAGGCCCTGTCATCGTGCAGGTGTTCCGAAGCTGGGTAACTCGCGTACCACCGTCCCGTGTGCACTCCGCCCTATGGCCCCTACTTCTTCTCCCCTCGTGAGGATCCCTCCTTCGAGGTATCGTCGATTAGGCAATGACAGTTGGCGCCCACCGTGGGGCCTGAGGCGTCTGGAGGCCGGAACCGGGAGGGCTCCGCCATGGGAAGCTACGACGACTCGATCGCTGTGGGGCGCGTACTCTACGCCGGGAATTTTCCGATCGTCCGTCCGGATGAATTCTGGATTCCGGCTAGGACAAACCCCGTCAAGCTCTCCATCGTCCCAATCGGCGGCATCCACATCTTCATCGGCGAGACCGTCGATTCCGACGGAAACGCACTGGTAAGTAACGCTGACGCGTCCGCCGCTGAGCTGGACGCCGTCGCGAAGATCCGATCTGAGTCGCAGGAGCTTCTTAAGGAAGATTCCGCCTTGGATCAGGAAAAATCAAAACCCACCCAATCCGCCCCTGAGCAGGAGAAAACGGTGGAAGACCAATGCAGATCCGCCTGGGTCTCCCAGGTGTTAGAGAAGCAAAGGTGTCACTTCGTGCACTTCTTGGCCCATACCGCAGGAGACGCCCTCCACCAGGACGAGGCCGATCCTTTGCAGGTTGAGGCACCCGGAAACAACGTAGCTCCGGATCTGCCAGAAGCAGTCGGAGACAGCGACGCTCCGGGACAAGAGGAAGCCGGAAACCCTGAGGAATCAATCCTCGGTAACCTAAGCGCAAATTCCGACGATGCCTCCTCAATAGGCACAGAAGAATACAATCGCTTGACGAAGGAGCTCGCGATTGGGGAAGAAGATGACGGCGCTTCATCCATGAACACAGAGGAATTCAACCGCAAGCTCGAGGAACTCGGAGGCGGTGAGCAAGCTGAAGTGGAATCCGCCCAGCCGATGCAGGTTCTAGCAACCGTGGCACCGCTGGATCAGCCGGAAACGGAAGACGAAGCCTCCAACTCCGACCCAGGACCATCCAACGTAAGGTCTCCGTTAGATCGGGCACGACCGCGAAACGATGTCCTGTCACCAGAAGAGATGGTCGAGCAAGCACGCATGGATTTAGTCGCAAAGTCCGATATCCTCAACAAACCAATAACTCCCGAGGAAGCTGCAGATCCGGAGGCCTTAGAAGCCAAAAGACAGGAGATGCTAGCGACAGCTCAGAAGTTCGCCAGGACTGCAGCCGCAATGGCGGAAGAAAGAACCATAGCGGCAAACTTCGTGGACCACTTTCAGAAGAAGGACCGCGAGGTCGATGAATCTCTCGAAAAGGTCAGGCAACTCGAGAAGCACTGGGAGGCCAAGGTAAAATTTGTGCAGGAGGAAGAAGCTAGAATCAGGCGAGAAGCCATCCTTCCCCGCAAGATTACCTTCGCAACACCCACAGAGCAGCAGCCGCTCGCAACTCCAAAGGATAACATGAAGAAGGCTGCGGAGCTCCTAAAGAAGAAGGACGAGGAGATTGACATCAACTACGTCCGGAAGCTCGTTGCCTCAGCAATGCAGCAACAGAGCAAGGCAGACACTTCGCGCAGGTTAGCATCCAATCCGGAGCAATGCATATCCACCGCGCAGAAGGACGCCATAGCAAGTCAGCATCGTGATGGCGAGTCGCGCACCGGATCTACGGAGCGCAGGAGGAAAGTCAGAGATCATCCAAATCCAATCCCCATACCATCGGATTCAACCCCGAAAGACCCGGCAAAGGGAAAGGATGCGATGTATACTGGCAGAGATAAGTACCGTGTTCCATCGCCACCACCCCGAGCTTCGCGTCCTCCGCTACCCCCTCGACGTCGCAGTCCTGCCGGAAACCCCAGGCCCCATGGGCCAGGTGGAATCAACATCCGCGACAGATGCCGCCACCTAGAGACAGGAACAGGGAGCGTACGCTGGAGCAACGCCGAAGCCGGAATCAAGACCGCGAGCCTGAGCCTCGTCGGAATCAAGAACGCGACCCTGAGCCTCGCAGAAGCCAAGGACGCGATCCGGAACCAAGGAGGAGCCGGAACGAGGAGTACGCACCTGAGCCACGCAGGAGCCGGAACGACGGAGGCGACCACCACCAAGAGGAAAGGAGCCACCGAAGCCGGAGCCAGCCGCGGGAGCCATGCCGAGAATCTGAAGGCGGAAGAACATCTTACAGGCCCCCTCGCAGATCTCCCTCACCACCACCCAGTGGAGGCGGAGGTGGAGGCGGAGGCAGAGGCCGGAGATCTCGTTCCCGCTCAAAATCACCCGGTGGTGCCCCCCGTGATGCCCGGGATCGCCTCAACGAGTACAGATCCGACTACATCGGTCCAAGGTGCTTTGGCCAGATGATCCGAGAGGAACCAAAGCCAAGAAGCTTGAACCTTAAGCTACCAGGAAACCTGAAGCATTATGATGGCAGCGAGAGGCCGGATACCTGGATTGAGGATTACTACAATGCAGTAACCTTCGCCGGAGGAACCCCGAATATAGCCTGCCGCATGCTCCAGTTGTACCTTATTGGTCCAGCTCGTGTTTGGCTCAGTGACCTTGAGGAAAACACTATCTTTTGCTGGTTGGACCTGAAGAAGGCTTTCGAGAACCACTTCAGGGGTACCTACAAGAGACCGGCCACCACCAGCGATCTTCAAGCTTGCATCCAGAAGAAGGGTGAGACATCTAGGAGTTTCCTCACCCGATGGTTGGCAACCAGAAACGAGTGCGAGAACGTAGATAACCGCACAGCAATGCACGCCTTCATTGGTGGCTTGCAGCGTGGGGGGCTGCTGCGCCACAAGCTCACTTGCCTGGTGAATGCGAACAAGCTCACTCTTGATGAAATGATAAACATCGCCAGCGATCATACTGCCGCCGATGACGACGCAGGCGGAGATCTCGCAGCTACAGCCATCCCCCTGCACCAACAGAAGAAAAACCGTGATAACGGCGTCAGCAACAGCAACAAGCGGAAGAACCCCCCTGAAGACCAGAAGGGCGGAGGATCCGACATGGTAGCCATGACGTTCCAACGCGGAGGTCCAGGAGGCGGAAGAGGCCGCGGACGTGGAGGCGGAGCAGGCAGGGGCCAGCAGCGCGCTGACGAAGTCACCGCAGCCGGATCCCGCGCTCCCCAAACGTACGAAGAATACAGGGATATGCCGTGCCTGGCCCATCTGGATCCGGCTACGGGCAAATCCACCCATACCAATCGCAACTGCAAGTGGGTCAATGATCTGAAGAACGACCCGGAGGCAGGATACAAGCGAGCCCGGAAGCACCGCCCGCGCGGCAAAGGAGGCAAGGGCAAGAACAAGGACAAAGAGGAGGACAGCTCCGAGGCCATGGACGAGGATGACGCTTCGCCGGAACCCAAGGAGGGTACCGCAGCTAACAAGTCCAACCCCTTTGGTAAGAAGAGTGTCGGAACTTACCACACCTTCCTCGGAACCCCGACTGTCCGCGCGAAAAAATCAGCGCTCCGGATTTTGAACGCCACAGTTCCGGCTGTGCCGCAGTATGTCAAGTGGTCGGAGAAAGCCTGTACCTTTGACAGGTCGGATCACCCGGCCGTCATCCCCAAAGAGTGCTACGCTCTGGTTGTGAGTCCCCGCATAGACGGGTATGACTTTTCCAAGTGTCTTATGGACGGAGGAGCTAGCCTGAACATCATGTACCTGGAGACCCTGGAGAAGATGAACCTCACCAAGGAACAGCTCAAACACAGCACCACTGAATTTCATGGTGTGGTTCCGGGTAAGAAGGCAAACTCTCTGGGCAGCATCAAACTTCCCGTGGCCTTCGGCAATGTGAACAACTACCGCGAAGAGATGATCACGTTTGAAGTGGTGCCCTTCAAAAGCTCCTACCACGTGATCTTCGGCAGGCCCACCTACCACAAGTTCCACGCCAGAGCATGCTACATCTACAACAAGCTCAAGATTCCGGGTCCTAACGGTTGGATCACCGTGTCCGGAGACTACAAGAAAGCTAGGGACTGCGAGGAAGGCGAAGCCGCCTTTGCAGAATCCGTCATATCTGGAGAGGAGCTGCAAGGCTACAGAGCCGCGGTGGATCCGACTGAGATGCAGACCACCAAGAAGCAGATCTCCGAACAGAAAACCTCGTTCAAGGCCGCGATAGAAACCAAGAAGCATGACCTCATTGAAGGTGACAACTCCAAGCAGGTTTCAGTCGGAGCCAACATGGACCCCAAATAGGAAAGCGCGCTCGTCGAGTTCCTCAGAGCTAACATGGATATCTTCGCATGGCAACCTTCTGACATGTCCGGAGTACCAAGGGAACTCGCCGAGCACTACCTCAACATAAATCCGGGTGCAAAACCGGTGAAGCAAGCTATGCGACGCTTTGGAGACAAGAAGCGCCGCGCCATAGGAATGGAATTAGCAAAGTTACTAGAGGCAGGTTTTGTAGTAGAAGTTATCCATACTGATTGGGTCGCAAACCCCGTCCTTGTACCCAAAAAGAATTCTGAAATACTAAGAATGTGCATCGATTACTCCGGCGTGAATAAGCATTGTCCGAAAGATCCGTTCCCTTTGCCGCGATACGTCTCCAACGTATCGATAATTTCTTATGTTCCATGCTACTTTATTGATGATACCTACATGTTTTATGCACATTATATGTCATATTTATGCATTTTCGGAACTAACCTATTAACAAGATGCCGAAGAGCCAGTTCCTGTTTTCTGCTGTTTTTGGTTTCAGAAATCCTAGTAAAGAAATATTCTCGGAATTGGACGAAACTTTCGCCCAGGGTCCTATTTTTGCACGAAGCTTCCAGAAGACCGAAGACATAACGAAGTGGGGCCACGAGGAGGCCAGGGGTGGCCGGCGCGGCCCAGGCCCTGGCCGCGCCGACCTATCCCCTGGGCCCCTCGTGTGGCCCCTCGCGTTGACCCTCCGCCTACTTAAAGCTTCCGTCGCGAAACCCCCAGTACCGAGAGCCACGATACGGAAAACCTTACAGAGACGCCGCCGCCGCGAATCCCATCTCGGGGGATTCGGAGATCGCCTCCGGCACCCTGCCGGAGAGGGGATTCATCTCCCGGAGGACTCTACACCGCCATGGTCGCCTCCGGAGTGATGAGTGAGTAGTTCACCCCTGGACCATGGGTCCATAGCAGTAGCTAGATGGTCGTCTTCTCCTTGTTGTGCTTCATTGTTAGATCTTGTGAGCTGCCTAACATGATCAAGATCATTTATATGTAATACTATATGTTGTGTTTGTCGGGATCCGATGGATAGAGAGTACTATGATTATGGTGATTATCAATCTATTGTTCATGTGTTGTTTATGATCTTGCATGCTCTCCGTTATTAGTAGAGGCTCTGGCCAAGTTTTTACTCTTAACTCCAAGAGGAAGTATTTATGCTCGATAGTGGGTTCATGCCTCCATTGAATCTGGGACAGTGACAGAAAGTTCTAAGGTTGTGGATGTGCTGTTGCCACTAGGGATAAAACATTGATGCTATGTCTAAGGATGTAGTTGTTGATTACATTACGCACCATACTTAATGCAATTGTCTGTTGCTTTGCAACTTAATACTGGAGGGGGTTCGGACGATAACCTGAAGGTGGACTTTTTAGGCATAGATGCAGTTGGATGGCGGTCTATGTTCTTTGTCGTAATGCCCGGATTAAATCTCACTATATTTACCATGTCATGTATATGCATTGTTATGCCTTTCTCTATTTGTCAATTGCCCGACCGTAATTTGTTCACCCAACATGCTTTTATCTTATGGGAGAGACACCTCTAGTGAACTGTGGACCCCGGTCCTATTCTTTACATAGCATACAATCTACTTGTGTTTACTGTTTTCTTTGCAAACATCTTCCACTCGATACGTTTAATCCTTTGTTACAGCAAGCCGGTGAGATTGACAACCTCACTGCTTCGTTGGGACAAAGTACTTGGGTTGTGTTGTGCAGGTTCCTAGTTGGCGCCGGAATCCCTGGTGTTGCGCCGCATCACATTTCGCGACCATCAACCTTCAACGTGCTTCTTGGCTCCTCCTGGTTCGATTAAACCTTGGTTTCTTTCTGAGGGAAAACTTGCTACTGTGCGCATCATACCTTCCTCTTGGGGTTCCCAACGAACGTGTGAGTTACACGCCATCAAGCTCTTTTTCTGGCGCCGTTGCCGGGGAGATCAAGACACGCTGCAAGGGGAGTCTCCACTTCTCAATCTCTTTACTTTGTTTTTGTCTTGCTTTATTTTATTTACTACTTTGTTTGCTGCACTAAATCAAAACACAAAAAAATTAGTTGCTAGTTTTACTTTATTTACTGTCTTGCTTTCCATATCAAAAACACAAAAAAATTAGTTGCTAGTTTTACTTTATTTACTGTCTTGCTCTCCATATCGAAAACACAAAAAAATTAGTTACTTGCATTTACTTTATCTAGTTTGTTTTATTTACCGTTGCTAAAATGAATACCCCTGAAAATACTAAGTTGTGTGACTTCACAAATGCAAATAATAATGATTTCCTATGCACACCTATTGCTCCACCTGCTACTACAGCAGAATTCTTTGAAATTAAACCTGCTTTACTAAATCTTGTCATGAGAGAACAATTTTCTGGTGCTAGTTCTGATGATGCTGCTGCCCATCTCAATAATTTTGTTGAACTTTGTGAAATGCAAAAGTATAAAGATGTAGATGGTGATATTATTAAATTGAAAGTGTTTCCTTTCTCATTAAGAGGAAGAGCTAAAGATTGGTTGCTATCTTTGCCTAAGAATAGTATTGATTCATGGACTAAATGCAAGGATGCTTTTATTGGTAGATATTATCCTCCCGCTAAAATTATATCTTTGAGAAGTAGCATAATGAATTTTAAACAATTAGATACTGAACATGTTGCTCAAGCTTGGGAGAGAATGAAAACTTTGGTAAAGAATTGCCCAACCCATGGACTGACTACTTGGATGATCATCCAAACCTTCTATGCAGGACTAAATTTTTCTTCGCGGAATTTATTGGATTCAGCTGCTGGAGGTACCTTTATGTCCATCACATTGGGGGCTGCTACAAAACTTCTTGATGATATGATGATAAATTACTCTGAATGGCACACGGAAAGAGCTCCACAAGGTAAGAAGGTAAATTCTGTTGAAGAAACCTCTTCCTTGAGTGATAAGATTGATGTGATTATGTCTATGCTTGTGAATGGTAGATCTAATGTTTATCCAAATAATGTTCCTTTAGCTTCATTGGTTGCTCAAGAAGAAAATGTTGATGTGAATTTCATTAAAAATAATAATTTCAACAACAATGCTTATAGGAACAACTATGGTAATACTTATGGTAGATATGAGGAAAGGATGTTAGAAATTGAAAGATCCACTAAAAACTTTATGCAATCGCAATATGAGCAAAATCAATTGTTTACTAAAACTATGAATGAACAATCTACCTTGTTGAAAAATATAGGAAATCAACTTGAAAACTTGAATAGGGAGATTTCTGGTCTGCAAACTAAAATTTCAAATGCTGAAACCCGAATCTCATACATGTCTGCATCACAATCTTCTTTAATTAATAAAATGGCTGCTAAACCTGATGATATTGATAGTAAGATTACTACTACAGCAAATGCCATCCAAGTTAGAATTAATGAGAATATAAGATTAATGGCTGAACTGCGTGCTAGGTGGGATAGAGAAGAAAATGAAAAACTAGCTAAAGAGAATAATGTAGCTAAAGTTTGGACTATTACCACCACTAGTAATGCTAATTCTTCACATGTTGCTGCACCTCCTACTATCAATGGTAATATAATTGGTGTTGGCAATGTTTCTACTCCTAGTGCAAAGCGAACAAAATTGCCTGAAATTGCTAAAACTGCTGAAACTGCTTGTGATAAAACTGCTGAAATTTTTCCAACCTTGGGAACAATGATCCCATTGCTGTAGCTCATAATGATTTAGATTTTGATGATTGCCACATCTCTGAAGTTATAAAGTTCTTACAAAAACTTGCTAAAAGTCCTAATGCTAGTGCTATAAATTTAGCCTTTACAAAACATATTACAAATGCTCTCATAAAAGCTAGAGAAGAGAAACTAAAACTTGAAACTTCTATTCCTAGAAAGTTAGAAGATGGTTGGGAGCCCATCATTAAAATGAAATTCAATGACTTTGAATGTAATGCTTTATGTGATCTTGGTGCAAGTATTTCTGTTATGCCTAAAAAGATTTATGATATGCTTGACTTGCCACCATTGAAGAATTGTTATTTGGATGTTAATCTTGCCGATAATGTTAAAAAGAAACCTTTGGGGAGGATTGATAATGTGCATATTACGGTTAACAATAACCTTGTCCCCGTTGATTTTGTTGTCTTGGATATTGAATGCAATGCATCTTGTCCTATTGTGTTGGGAAGACCTTTTCTTCGAACTGTTGGTGTTATTGATATGAGGGAAGGTAATATTAAATATCAATTTCCTCTCAAGAAAGGTATGGAACACTTCCCTAGAAAGAGAATGAAGTTGCCTTTTGATTCTATTATTAGAACAAGCTATGATGTTGATGCTTCTACTCTCGATGTTACTTGATTTGCACTTTCTGCGCCTAGCTGAAAGGCGTTAAAGAAAAGCGCTTATGGGAGACAACCCATGTTTTTACCTACAGCAATTTTTTTTTGTTTTATTGAGTCTTGGAAGTTGTTTACTACTGTAGCAACCTCTCCTTATCATGTTTTTGTGCCAAGTAAAGTTTCTATGTCAAAGTTGATGTTATATTTGGGATCGCTGCGCAGAAACAGCATTGCTGTCTGTCACGAATCTGGGCATAATTCTCTGTAGAAAATTCGAAAAAATCTGCCAATTTACGAGCGTGATCCTCAGATATGTAAGCAACTTTCATTAGTTTTGAGTTTTTCCATTTGAGAAAGTCTGGTGCCATTTCTAAATTCGTCTTTACGGACTGTTCTGTTTTTGACAGATTCTGCCTTTTATTTCGCATTGCCTCTTTTGCTATGTTGGATTTATTTCTTTGATCCATTAATGTCCAGTAGCTTTATGCAATGTCCAGAAGTGAAAATAATGATTGTGTCACCTCTGAATGAGTGAATTATTAATTGTGCACTAACCCTCTAATGAGTTTGCTTGAAGTTTGGTGTGAAGGAAGTTTTCAAGGGTCAAGAGAGGAGAATGATATACTATGATCAAGAGGAGTGAAAGCTCTAAGCTTGGGGATGCCCCCGTGGCTCACCCCTGCATATTTTAAGAAGACTCAAGCGTCTAAGCTTGGGGATGCCCAAGGCATCCCCTTCTTCATCGACAACATCATCAGGTTCCTCCCCTGAAACTATATTTTTATTCAATCACATCTTGTGTTCTTTACTTGGAGCGTCGGTTTGTTTTCTTTTTTGTTTTTGTTTGAATAAGATGGATCCTAGCATTCACTTTGTGGGAGAGAGACACGCTCCGCTGTTGCATATGGACACATGTGTCCTTAGGCTTTACTCATAATGTTCAAGGCGAAGTTTCTTCTTCGTTAATTTGTTATATGGTTGGAATTGGAAAATGCTACATGTAGTAATTCTAAAAATGTCTTGGATAATGTGATACTTTGCAATTGTTGTGCTCATGTTTAAGCTCTTGCATCATATGCTTTGCACCCATTAATGAAGAAATACATAGAGCTTGCTAAAATTTGGTTTGCATATTTGGTCTCTCTAAGGTCTAGATAATATCTAGTATTGAGTTTTGAACAACAAGGAAGACAGTGTAGAGTCTTATAATGTTTACAATATGTCTTTTATGTGAGTTTTGCTGCACTTGTTCATCCTTGAGTTTGCTTCAAATAACCTTGCTAGCCTAAACCTTGTATCGAGAGGGAATACTTCTCATGCATCCAAAACCCTTGAGCCAACTACTATGCCATTTGTGTCCACCATACCTACCTACTACATGGTATTTCTCCGCCATTCCAAAGTAAATTGCTTGAGTGCTACCTTTAAAATTCCATCATTCACCTTTGCAATATATAGCTCATGGGACAAAATAGCCTTAAAAACTATCGTAGTATTGAATATGTACTTATGCACTTTATATTTTATTAAGTTGCTTGTTGTGCGATAACCATGCTTCTGGGGAACGCCATCAACTATTGTTGAATATCATGTGAGTTGCTATGCATGTCCGTCTTGTCTGAAGGTCTATCATTTTAGTGGTTGGAGCATGCAAAATTGTTAGAGAAGAACATTGGGCCGCTAACTAAAGCCATGAATCATGGTGGAAGTTTCAGTTTTGGACATATATCCTCAATCTCATATGAGAATAATAACTTTGCTACATGCTTATGCATTTAAGAGGAGTCCATTATCTGTTGTCCATGTTGTCCCGGTATGGATGTCTAAGTTGAGAATAATCAAAAGCGAGAAATCCGAAATGCGAGCATTCTCCTTGGACCTTTGTACAGGCGGCATGGAGGTACCCCTTTGTGACACTTGGTTGAAACATGGCATGCGAAGACCCGGTAGTCCAAGTTAAGTAGGACGAGGTGCGGGCACTATTAGTATACTATGCGTGAGGCTTGCAACTTGTAAGATATAATTTACATAACTCATATGCTTTATTACTACCGTTGACAAAATTGTTTCATGTTTTCAAAATAAAAGCTCTAGCACAAATACAGCAATCGATGCTTTCCTCTTTGAAGGACCATTCTTTTACTTTTATTGTTGAGTCAGTTTACCTATCTCCTTCCACCTAAGAAGCAAACACTTGTGTGAACTGTGCATTGATTCCTACATACTTGCATATTGCACTTGTTATATTACTTTATGTTGACAATATCCATGAGATATACATGTTATAAGTTGAAAGCAACCGCTGAAACTTAATCTTCCTATGTGTTGCTTCAACACCTTTACTTTGATTTATTGCTTTATGAGTTAACTCTTATGCAAGACTTATTGATGCTTGTCTTGAAGTACTATTCATGAAAAGTCTTTGCTTTATGATTCAGTTGTTTACTCATGTCATTACCTTTGCTTTGATCGCTGCATTCATTACATATGTTTACAAATAGTATGATCAAGATTATGATGGCATGTCACTTCAGAAATTATCTTTGTTATCGTTTTACCTGCTCGGGACGAGCAGAACTAAGCTTGGGGATGCTGATACGTCTCCAACGTATCGATAATTTCTTATGTTCCATGCTACTTTATTGATGATACCTACATGTTTTATGCACATTATATGTCATATTTATGCATTTTCGGAACTAACCTATTAACAAGATGCCGAAGAGCCAGTTCTGTTTTCTGCTGTTTTTGGTTTCAGAAATCCTAGTAAAGAAATATTCTCGGAATTGGACGAAACTTTCGCCCAGGGTCCTATTTTTGCACGAAGCTTCCAAGACCGAAGACCTAACGAAGTGGGGCCACGAGGAGGCCGGGGGTGGCCGGCGCGGCCCAGGCCTGGCCGCGCCGACCTATCCCCTGGGCCCCTCGTGTGGCCCCTCGCGTTGACCCTCCGCCTACTTAAAGCTTTCGCGAAACCCCCGGTACCGAGAGCCACGATACGGAAAACCTTACAGACGCGCGCCGCGAATCCCATCTCGGGGATTCGGAGATCGCCTCCGGCACCTGCCCGGAGAGGGGATTCATCTCCCGGAGGACTCTACACCGCCATGGTCGCCTCGGAGTGATGAGTGAGTAGTTCACCCCTGGACCATGGGTCCATAGCAGTAGCTAGATGGTCGTCTTCTCCTTGTTGTGCTTCATTGTTAGATCTTGTGAGCTGCCTAACATGATCAAGATCATTTATATGTAATACTATATGTTGTGTTTGTCGGGATCCGATGGATAGAGAGTACTATGATTATGGTGATTATCAATCTATTGTTCATGTGTTGTTTATGATCTTGCATGCTCTCCGTTATTAGTAGAGGCTCTGGCCAAGTTTTTACTCTTAACTCCAAGAGGGAGTATTTATGCTCGATAGTGGGTTCATGCCTCCATTGAATCTGGGACAGTGACAGAAAGTTCTAAGGTTGTGGATGTGCTGTTGCCACTAGGGATAAAACATTGATGCTATGTCTAAGGATGTAGTTGTTGATTACATTACGCACCATACTTAATGCAATTGTCTGTTGCTTTGCAACTTAATACTGGAGGGGGTTCGGATGATAACCTGAAGGTGGACTTTTTAGGCATAGATGCAGTTGGATGGCGGTCTATGTTCTTTGTCGTAATGCCCGGATTAAATCTCACTATATTTACCATGTCATGTATATGCATTGTTATGCCTTTCTCTATTTGTCAATTGCCCGACTGTAATTTGTTCACCCAACATGCTTTTATCTTATGGGAGAGACACCTCTAGTGAACTGTGGACCCCGGTCCTATTCTTTACATAGCATACAATCTCTGCAATTGTGTTTACTGTTTTCTTTGCAAACATCTTCCACTCGATACGTTTAATCCTTTGTTACAGCAAGCCGGTGAGATTGACAACCTCACGTTTCGTTGGGACAAAGTACTTGGGTTGTGTTGTGCAGTTCCTAGTTGGCGCCGGAATCCCTGGTGTTGCGCCGCATCACATTTCGCGACCATCAACCTTCAACGTGCTTCTTGGCTCCTCCTGGTTCGATTAAACCTTGGTTTCTTTCTGAGGGAAAACTTGCTACTGTGCGCATCATACCTTCCTCTTGGGGTTCCCAACGAACGTGTGAGTTACACGCCATCACCGCGCATTGACCAAGTCATTGATTCGACGGCAGGGGCGGAACTCCTGTGTTTTCTTGACGCATATTCCGGGTATCATCAGATCTTGATGAAGGAGTCCGACCAAAAGGCGACTTCCTTCATCACACCCTTTGGCACATACTGCTATGTTACCATGCCTTTTGGCTTGAAAAACGCAGGTGCCACATACCAACGTACGATGCAGCGGTGCCTGAAGGACCAAATTGGCCGGAATGTGCACGCCTACGTCGACGACATCGCGGTCATGACCCGAAAGGGATCCGACCTGCTGAGCGACCTTAAGGAAACCTTTGATAATCTCCGACGGTACAAGATGATGTTGAATCCGCTGAAGTGCGTCTTTGGCGTACCAGCCGGAAAACTCCTTGGCTTCATTGTTTCCCACAGGGGAATCGAAGTTAACCCGGAAAAAATCAAGGCTATCCTGAACATCAAAAGGCCAACTTGTCTCAAAGATGTGCAACGATTAACTGGTTGCGTTGCGGCAATCAGTAGATTTGTTAGCCGTCTTGGCGAGCCCTACCTCTATACAAGCTGCTGAAGAAAACAGACAAATTTGTCTGGGATGAGGCAGCAGATAAAGCACTTCAGGAGTTGAAGAACATACTCTCCTCCCCACCTATATTGGCAGCTCCAGCTGAGTCAGAGCCTATGCTCCTCTACATAGCGGCTACCAACAAAGTTATCAGCCTCGTAATCGTGGTGGTGCGAAAGGAAGAAGGATTTGAGCACGGAGTCCAAAGGCCTGTCTATTACATTAGCGAAGTCCTGACGGAATCCAAGCAGAGATACCGTCACTTTCAGAAGCTAGCATACGGAGTTTTCCTAGGCAGCCGGAAGCTGAGACACTACTTCCAGGAGCACCCAATGACAGTGGTGAGCAAAGCTCCCCTGGCGACAATCATCAACAACTCCGACGCAACAGGACGCGTAGCAAAATGGGGCATCGAATTATCTGCCTTTGACATCAACTACGAAGCCCGAACTGCAATCAAGTCTCAAGTTCTAGCGGATTTCATCGCGGATTGGACTGAAGCACCGGAGGGCACACCTGTGCCGGAACCCGAAGCCTGGGTCATGCACTTTGACGGATCCAAGCAACATCAAGGCTCGGGGGCTGGAGTTACCCTGAAGTCACCCCGGAGAAGAACTGCAGTACGTTCTGCAGATTCACTTCGAAGCAACCAACAATATGGCGGAATACGAGGCTCTACTACACGGTCTGCGCATCGCTAAGGAAATTGGGATCAAGCACATCATATGCTGCGGAGATTCCGACCTGGTGGCACAACAAGTAGCCGGAACCTGGAACGCCAGAAACTCCGTCATGGCGGCTTACAGAGACGAAGTGGACGAGATCGCCAAGTGCTTCCTCGGATACGAAGTCAAGTACGTCAGGAGAGACGATAACACAGCAGCAGACATGCTGTCCAAGCTCGGATCCGGTAGGAAACCTATTCCGCCCGGAATTTTCCTTGAGCACCTGCGAGTACCCTCAGTGAAGGGTGCAAACCCGGAAAATCCTGATCTGGCAGTTTCTCCGGCTAAGGAAGTGATGGCAATCATTCCGGCCTGGACTCAGCCGTTTCTGGATTATCTCATTGATCAAAAGTTGCCGGAGGACGAGGTCCACGCACGACAGATCATTAGACGAGCAAGATCCTACACAATTGTTGATGGACAGCTCTACAAACGAAGTGCAAACGGGGTATTTCTCAAATGCGTCTCTAGTCAAGATGGCATTGAAATCCTCAGAGAGATCCACGCAGGGGATTGCGGGCATCATGCCGCCCCCAGGTCACTCGTTGCAAAAGCTTTTCGGTTAGGATTTTCGGCTAACACTAAAGAAGACGCTGACAAGCTGGTGAAAACTTGCCGCGGTTGTCGTACTACGCTACTCAACCAAACGCTCCAGCCCAAGAGCTGAGGACCATCCCTATCACCTGGCCGTTCGCGGTCTGGGGGCTCGATATGGTTGGTAAGTTAAAGAAATCATCTCCTGGTGGTCATGAATACCTCCTGGTCGCTATTGACAAGTTCAGTAAGTGGATCGAGGCAAAGCCAGTGAGAAAAGCCGACGGTGCTACGGCACTAAAATTTGTTTGCAGCCTCGTGACGAGATTCGGCATCCCACACAGCATAATCACAGACAATGGCACAAACTTTGCGCAGGGAGAACTCAAGGATTACTGCGATGAAGTTGGGATCCGGCTTGACCTTGCATCTATGGCTCATCCACAATCTAATGGTCAGGTCGAACGAGCCAACGGCCTTATACTAGCCGGAATCAAACCTCGCCTTGAAGAACCGCTGCGCCGCGCAGCCGGAGCTTGGGCTGATGAGCTGGACTCTGTTCTGTGGAGTTTACGAACTACCCCTAACAGGTCAACAGGATTTACTCCTTTCTTCCTGGTATATGGATCCGAAGCTGTGCTCCCCACTGACATCATCCATGATTCACCGCGAGTTTCCACCTACAATGAAGAAACTGCTGACGAGGCTCGACAGCTATCTGTGGACCTGATCGAAGAAGCTCGGAATCTAGCTGACCAACGCTCCACCATTTACCAGCAGAAGCTCCGACGCTATCACAGCTGTCGAGTTCGGAACCGCTCGTTCATGGTCGGAGACTTAGTCCTCCGCCTTCGCCAGGTGAAAGATCACAAGTTGCAAACTCCATGGGAAGGACCTTTTGTCATCAGCAAAGTACTACACAACGGATCCTACTATCTCGTTGATTTCCGGGAACTAAAGGATAGACCTGCCAACTGGCATCGGAAACGAAAACGAGAAGATCCGGGTGACATATATGATGAAACAGATCGTCCCTGGAACATAGCACAGCTACGTCCTTTCCACACCTAGCGCTTTACGCATTACATACCTTGTAATATTTACGATACATGATCAATGAAATAAAGCTTTTGGTTCACTCTTAGAGTCTTTTACCTCCTTTAATTTTTCATTTCTGGATCGTGTATGTTATTTCCGACTAAAACCGCAGAGCTGGATCTTTCCGCCTAGGCGTTTATGAAAGTTGTGATTTTTTCAAAATCGTCCCTTAGGACGTAAGCTTTAGTTTTCTGGCGGAAATTATTTCTGTTGCAAACCCATGGATTCCTGGTAGGGACTTCCGGCACTTGCGCTGGGGGCTTGTTTCCGCGGTTATTGACGGATTGCCATTGGGCTTCGTCGCCGCTGGAGCGTTTCGGCGCGGGTTTTCCGGCTCGTGGAAGGTCAAGTGGGCAAGCCGGAAATTATCAAACCAGCACTTGCTTTCAAGAAACAACACATGCAAATAATAAAAAAACGGATAGCAGGATAAGTATTTTCCGCCCACGCATGCATGCTTGTTTCGCCCCTAACTACTTAAGAATTTAAGTTATATTACAAACCCTCGCTGGGGCCAAAATGATGCTTTGTTTTATCCCGCAGGACATAAAGTTTTCACTCCGCCTTGGACGGAGAAGCATTGCCCTCTGGATCTTTTCCTTTGGCGCCCTCAGCCGGAGACGACACATCTTCATCGCTCTCTTCATCTTCTTCGGAGGTTGCAGCGCCGGACTTGGTTTCCTCTTCAGGAGCATCCTTGGAGCTGGTCCAGGTAAACTGGGTTCCGGATTCCGCAGGACGGGTTTCCGCGTCGCGCTCCTTTTGAAGTTCGTCTTCAAGGGACTCGTCCGCCGGGAGAACCACCTTGTCATAGAACTCGTCGTGACGGATCCTCCGCGCGATGCGGGTGTCATAGCCACTCACCGCATCAAGCAGCGCTCCGACATCTGCTGTCGGAGAACGCCAGAAGTTACCCGGTCCAGATCCATCTCCGGGTTGTGTGCCAAGCACATGGTTAAAGTCATGGCAGCTGCGCCTCGGGCTGATGAAGCTTGTAGATCTGTTACCAGCTCCGGAAGAATGTCCATCCGCTTGATCAGTTTGCGCAGACCGCAGTGCGGTCTCCTCTTCAGTGACAAGTTGTGGCATATCTTCCGTGAAGCGGATATAAGATCCTTGCAGTCATCGCCAGCAAGAGAAAGAACATCGTCCCGGGGAAATTTGTTCCGGCGCTTTTCAGGGTATCCGAGTGGCTCTGCACAAAAATACAAGAATAAACATTCAAGTTGAGCACAAGAGATTATCCATCAAGATAAGAAATTCCGAGTATAAGTACCCAGGATATTTTCGGCCAGCAGGTCCCAATGGTGCTCCGCGGTCTCCATGTACTTCCGGAGTCCATTGAGCTCCTTTTGCTGCCTCTTAATGGTCTCGCTATCAGCATTACGCTTCAGCACGAATTCGCCCTTCTCCCTGATGAGCTCGGAGTTTTTCTCCGCCAATTGCTTCTCGGCACGCTCCTTCTGCTGCTCCGCCTCCTTCAGCTTTATCTCCAACTCTTGGTATGAGGAGCGCAGGTTTTCCAGTTCGGAGGAGGTTGTCGCCAGGGAAGAAGATGCGCCTACAAGGAATCAAGTTAAAAACAGTTCAAAGTCGGAACGTGAACTAATAACAAGAAAGGTCGGAAACCAACCTTGGGCGTCCGCCAGCTGTTTGTTCAGTTCCGCATTTTTATCTTTGAGGGCTCGGATATTCTCCGCTTGGCCCAAGGTAACGCGGCGCTGCAGAGCAATATTCTTGTGTAGCTCATAGTGCAGGCCTGCTGTTCCTGTAAAAAACAAACAGAGCAGGAGTAAAAATTCCGCCTACAACATAGTGGTGTCCTCTGAAGCATTATTGCCGGAATCTTTCCGACATCATGCTTGGGGGCTACTGTGACATTTTTAAATCTTTCCAAAAGTGGCTGTACTCTAAAGCATCTAAGCGCTAACTAGTACCTAGTTTCCGCCTAAATGCTTGGGGGCTACTGGGGAGTACCTTTTGTTTGCAGACAAGCTTGTCGAAGAATTCGCCGACACCCTTCTTAAACTCCTGGATTTCCGACGTAGCGGCATCCGGTTTCCCCCAGGCATTGTTCAGCATGGCGTTGAGCAGATCTTGTTCAAGTTCCCACTTTTCTGTCTCCGTCAGCTTGTTGAAGAACTTGGTAGCATATGCCTTGGGGGTGGAGGTGAGGTCGACGGATCTCCGAAGTTTTTCGGAAACACGACAACGTCGCCAGCACCGGCTCCGACCTTCTCGGAGGAAGTAACTTCAGCCTCTCCTTGGTCTTGAGTTTCTTCTTGGGCAGGGCCTTTGGCCTTAGGATCCTCTCCGCCCACCTTCTCGCTGCTGACCGGAATTATTTCCGGTGGGGTGTTTGCGGCAGGAGGGGGAGATTGATCCGCCTGAGGAGGAGATGGCGGTGGAGCAGTATGGGAAGCGCTTGGCGGAGCTGGAGTTGTAGGACCAACAGCCGGAGACTTCTTCATGTATTTTGTGATGGGTTCTTGGCTGGTGGTCCGGGTGGCAGCGGTAGTCGGGGTTCTGCGAACAAATGAAAGAAGATCGCATAAGTAACAAATGCATCAAAGTAAATATGTACCATACCCGGAAACTTACGGGGCGCCGGGGATGTTGGGGCGTGAGCGTTTGCCTGCTGTGGTAAGCATTTTCAAACGTTCCTGCTCCGCTTTCCTTGAGTCTAGCGGAGGGGGCTTGACGACTTTGGGCTTCTTGGCGGAGGCCTCGCCGCTGGCTCCGGCTTCAGAGCCGGAAGCTTTGGCGCGGGGACGTTTCGTAGGACGAGGAGCTGCGCGGGGTGCTTGCTCCTCTTCCTCCTCTTCGTCCTCCGGAACCTCCTCCGCCGTGTCGCCGCTGACGGGGACGCGAAGTATGGTGCGTAAGTTTTCCTCCGCCAATGTAGCGAGCTGGAGGGAAAGATATCATATGTTAGTCAATATCCAAAAACTTGTGAAGTTTGAAATAACGAAGGGATCAAAGCTTACCGGAGGACACTGGTTGTTCGTGTATATATCCTTGATCAATTCCGGGATTGGTTGACCCCGGCCCACCTTCACCAGCGTCTTGAATCTCCTTTTGAGAGAATCAGCCGGAAGATCATGGCGGGTAGCTCGGAGCTGGTCGTCCGCCCGGTGTATGATTAACCGCGCGTTATATCGCAGCTGGATCCGCCGAGTGAACCAGCTCAGGTAAGCTGGGTTCCGGTTAGCCCGTCGTGGACTAACCAAGAGATTCTCCGCGCTGCCTTCTCCAGGATGGGAGTTAGGGAAAGCGATGGGATGAAGCTCCAGCTTGCGAGCTCTTCCGGGGGCTCGTTGTTGAATTTGGGGAGACCGTCGTGGATCTCCGGAACGGAAATATTCTTCTCGTAGAACCATCCGGCGTTCCAGTACCAAACGGATTCATGCGAGTCATGAGGAGGGTACATGCGGCCAGGTCGGAGCATGAACGTCATGCTCCCGCAGTTCAACATGGCTTTGTCTTTCGTTTCTTTCTTCACTCGGAAGAAAAATTGCCATAGTTTGACATCTGGGCGGATTCCGAGATGCCCTTCGCAGAGAGTTGCGAAGTTGGAGCGAAGGTAGGAGTTGGGGCAGATGTTGTGGGGCTGAAGCCCGTACGTATTGAGGACGGAGAGGAAAAATTCCGAGCAGGGGAGCGATAATCCGCGTTCCACCCAAGCCTTAGTCATAACCACTTCTCCGGCTCCTGGCTTGGGACGACGGTGTCGCGTATGAAACTCCAGTGAGCGGAGATCATACCCTCGTTCAAGCTCTCTGAGCTCCGTATCAGTGGTTTCGCAGGGCCACCATTGACCCCGCTCTCCTTCGCGGTTCCGGGCCTTAGAAGCTTTCTTGTTTTCCGTCTCCTAAACCTTGGCGGCCATTCTAGCCTGCCCTTGAAGTTCTTCTTTGAGTTCTTGAGCGGTTGGGATCCGACCTAACTTGGTGCTGGAAGATGCGGAAAAAGGTTGAGCCAGCCGGATGTCGGAAACATATGGTGGTAGATATGCAATGGGATCCGGACAGATTGGCTCTAATGAACTGGGATCCGGGCTATTCGGAGAACTACCAGTACAGTGTGAGTCGATCGGCATGCTTCCGGCTGCACCCATGCAAAGTGTTTGAGTAACCGGAATCTACTCTACTTCTTCTTCTACAAGTCCGGTGCACGTACCGTTAATGGCGCGGCGAACCGGCGATGCTCCGGCGAGGACGAAGGTCGCCGAACTTGCTGAAAACGGCCCGCGTGACCACGAATCGGCGGCGGGGGAGATTTCCCGGTCAACCGCGGCGATCTTGGAACGAGGGGAGGCTAGGAGCGACCTGGCGTGAAGTCTTCCGCGGCAAAGCTCACCGGAGTTGAGATCTGGCGGGCGGCGCAGCGGGAGGAGGAAGATGAAGTGGTGAACGGGTGAAACGAATGAGGAGTTACCGCGGGTTGGGGTATTTATAGCCCTCGCGCGGAGATTCGCATTCCGGATCCTACGGCGGAAACTGAACGGTCTCACCGTTGGATGCATGACACGTGTCTTAGGTTAGAAGCGGTAAAATGACGTGGAGGTAACTTAACCATGCGCTCCCGAAATTTCCGGCTAAAGATTCGCATCTCCGAAAATTTAGCGCGGGAAGATAGGAAGTTGTGCGCGGGAAAAGTGCAAACTCCGTTACGTTATCGTTACTGAAGGACATGTGGGTTTCCGGTTAAAAGATATCGGAAACAAGTAAGTTTGGAAGCTCTTCAAGATTCTCTTCGGTTCCGAGTTATATGAAGACGGAAGAATGATGAATCTCGGAGAATTTCGGGGGCTACTGTTGTGGGTATACTTTATGGGTATATCAACGACATGGCCTAGATCCGGCAAGCCCGGGTGGCCCACAGACGGTGATGGTGGCATGGGGCCCATCGGGCGGCCCAGTTGCTGTTGATCAAGAAGGATGAAGTCCAGCCAGGAACTTGGAGCCGGATCCTAACCGACCTACGAAGGAAGCCGGATCCATGGAGGCCCATAAAGTATCCGGATCCAGTACGGCCATAAGGGAGGCGGATCCTTGACGTGCACGGCAAGATATTGTACCGTAGTTAGGCAACTTGTATTCCGGCTAGGACTCTCCATGTAAACCCTAGATCCGTGCGCCTTTATAAGCCGGATCCTGGGAGCCATAGAACCACGACCATTGTAACAACGCGAGCGCCCAGATAATTCCAGACAAGCAGCAGTAGGCCCGTCATCGTGCGGTGTTCCGAAGCGGGTAACTACCACCGTCCCGTGTGCACTCCGCCCTATGGCCCCTACTTCTTCTCCCCCTCGTGAGGATCCCTCCTCCGAGGTATCGTCGATTAGGCAACGACACTAATGTTGCATATGTTAGAAGTTTTTTATCCATGTATAGTGGATGGAAAATAATGTATAGTAGTTGGGAAATATTGCTACGCCTCATGTGGATTCTTAGTGAACTAGAAATTTAGTTAGAACTTATTCCAGTAGGAGTGGTTTGCATATGAGAAAAAATATTTCTCGCGGTACAAAATCTAGAGATGATGTTCAGTCGATTATCGTAGTGTGGATTGCTTATCTTTGGATGTTATTTCTACGAAGCAATGTCCTTGCATTTGAGAGGAGCAACTATCCGGTTGCACTTAGCATGTAGCAGGCCCACCGTCATCGGAGTGTAGCTGAAGAAGACATGTGATTAACATTTGAGCATGAATAATTTTTTAGGTTAAAATATGCGTTCAACAAATGGTCATGTAGGTTTAAATAGTTTTTAAGTATTTGAATAAAGGTGTTCTAGCTTTTTAAAATGCTCATACATCTCAAAAAACTATTCAACAATTCAAAAAATTGTTTATATCTGAAACAATTATTCATATACTTATGCGAAAACTGAGAATGTAAGAAATGTGAACATATAAATAACATGATGAAAAAACAAACAGAAATGGAAAAACAAATATAAAATAAAAGGGAAAAGGAATAGAACTACAAAAAATGAAAAAAGGAAAGTTATGATAGTAATAAAAAATAAACATAAAAGAAAAAAAGGAAATGAAAAAATAAAAAGAAACAAAAAACAAAAACCATACTTGTTACTTTGTTAGTGGGCGGGACAAAAGTCGGCCTAGTAGAGGATCGATGCAGGTGACTCCATGTTCAAACTCAAGTCATACATAGGGGAACCCCTCCTGACAAGCTATTCTCAACAAGCAAACTTATTCCTATAAATTCTTGAATATGTGAATATAATCCCTATAAATTCAAAAGAACTATGGAATGAACAAAATTTCAATTACTCTAATGTTGCATATGTTAGAAGTTTTTTATCCATGTATAGTGGATGGAAAATAATGTATAGTAGTTGCGAAACATTGCTACGCTCATGTGGATTCTTAGTCAACTGGGAATTTAGTTAGATCATTTTCCTGTTGAAGTGTGTTGCATCTGAGAAAAAAATATTTCTCCCGGTACAAAATCTAGAGATGAGGTTCAGTCGATTGTGGATTAAGGTGCATCCATAAAAAAAATCTATCGTACTGTGGATTGCTTATCTTTGGATGTTATTTCTACGAAGCAATGCACTTGCATATTAGTTACTTACTTAGTGACTATAAAAAAATTAGAGGACACACAATTAATATAGGAGTATTATAATTGAGTAGAAAATCAGGCTTTAATTAAATATATATATGTTATTGCATTTCTCTCCCTTCTAATGTTGCGATTAATCTCACATGGCTTCACTAAAACAAGAAAACAAAAATTGTAAGTCGCCCTTGTTGTACTTGCGCTGACAAATTAGTGTAGGTTTTTAATTATAGAGTGAAAATTACAGGTGAAGCAACGCCGTGCGAGGGTTAGTCGCCGCTAAATGACAAGAGCGAGAGGTTCAATGCCCTCGATGGAATCATTTTTCCTGATTCAAAATGGTAGTATTAGTATGCACACGTGTTGGCAGCTACTCCAGGTACGTACAGTAGACCCTCCGTCGGGAGTAGTAAACCAGTGCATAGAATTGCTGCCGGCGCCGCCCAAATCTACGGCCGGCCCGGCGGCCACGGTTCGTTCCCTCCCCCCTCGCCGCGTTTCCATGCTCGCCACCAGTACTCACACGTGACCATCCCCAACCCTTGTGTATATCCTACCTAGCTAGTCAGGTAAGCCATTCATCCACCGCAATAACACGGAACACACAGAGGATTGTGTTGATCTCATTCTCCTCTACTCCGTATTTGGTATTCTCGTCCATCAGTCGGAGAGCAGGCACGATAAGCAGAGCACTCCGGCAAACATGGCGGCGGCGGTGGTGTGCCTACAGGCGCAGCGCGTCAACGGCCTGCCAGCCTCCGTGCACCAGGTCGACCTGGGATGCCACCTTCAACATCCTCCTCTCGACGTTGATGATGCCGAGGATGAGCCGGAGGGGCGCGCCTCGGCCCGCGTCACCGGCGGGGGCGTGGCCGACTTCCAGAACCAAGTACTCCTCCTCCACTGCGCCGTCGCCTCCTCCGTCGTCGTCACCGTCTCCCTGAGCCTGCTCTCCGACGACTCCCTGCGGCACCGGCGGCAGCAGTACCTCGAGCTCGACCTCGGCGCCGGGCAGAGGCCGGGCGTCCTCAGCTTCCCGCTCGCGGCCGGCGCGGTGCTGACTCTCGCGCTACACCGCAAGCTACTCCCACTCCCTCCTACCACCACCCCCTGCCTGCCGCTGCCAGCCTGTTGCCGCCGTCATAGGAGGCACCGGCGGCAGGGATACGACTCCGCCGACGAGTCGTCCAGCGGCTTCATCGTCATTGAAAAGCAGTACAGGCGCCCGCCCTCCGACAACCTCCTCACCACCGACGATGACGACGACCAAGATGCCATGAAGCTGGAGATAGACAGAGTGGAGGACGAGTTCCTGGCAATGCTGGAGCTGGCCGAAACTGCCGACACCCGTCTCGACCTGGACATGCTCGTCAGGGACACCGAGGCCGAGCTTTTAGCCAGCAAGGTTCATCTCCTCAATGATGATGATGCTGCGGCGGCGGCTTCCTTGTAAATTAGCTTTGCCACCACACTGTAAATTCAGAACGAAAAAAGACGGTTTTCTGAATGTCATGTGCATTTTGCCTCTTGTTTGGAGTGCGGCGAATTGCCGACCCCTTTCCCTTGACAGTCAATGAACTCTAGCTTAGCACATTCTTCCTAGCAACCTGTGGCTCACACTACTCTCTGAAGTGTGCATACTCCAAGTTCTAAAACCAAAGGAACCACGAAATTCACATCACACCCGCACAGAGTAATGTTTTTTTTTTTTTGACAGCTGCACAGAGTAATGTTGCTGACTGAATTCGAGCACCGTTATCAGAAGATCACTAACTGCTTCTGCATAAAAAATATTGTATACCATCTTTTCTTTTTTGCTGAAAAAGGTAAGACCCAACAGGTTTATATAGCCATACAAATTCAATTATACTGATCTAAAATCAGAACCATCCATCCATCCATCCATCCATCCATCAGGAGACTGTATTATCAGAAATCATCAGAACTGGATGGCTGGTATGTGTATACCTACTCAGACTACACTAGTAACCACAGACACTAAGAGCAAGTACAATAAGGTAATTCACGTATATAAAATATTTAAATTTGTTAGGAGAGAGATTAGGAGAGGAAGAAGAGTTGGTCTTATCTTTAGGACAGCTCCTGCACTATCTGGTGGGCTTTTTGTAAAGCTACACTATTTACAATGTATGTTGGTCTAAGTTAGCTATAGATGACATGTCACTTGGCTTATAGCCAGCAGCTGGCTACACTATTGGAATTGCTCTAAACAATAGTAGTACTACTTCCTTTGGCCCAAATTAACTGAGGCAGCTATAAAGTTGTGCCAATTAATTTGGGCCGGGGGAGTAGTACAAATTAGAGAGGGATACACAGTCATTGCATCAGATCCGCAAAGTAACGTTGCTGACTGAATTCGAGCACCATCATCAGAAGATTAGTAGTAACGTTGCTGACTGAATTCGAGCTCATCTTTTCTCAATGCTGCTTCCATGTAAATTACCTTCCATCATTCACTCGTCCATCAATGTAAAATCAAAACGGAGACAGTCGATTTTCTGAATGTCATGCGCATTTTTGCCTCTTCCTAATCCCTTTCCTTTGACAGTCAGTGCACATGCACTCCACTCTACTAGCTCAGCACATTAATCCTAGTATTAGGCGCAGCATTCATGTGGCTAAAACTACTGTGCTCAAGTGTGCATAATCAAAATTCTAAAATCCAAAGTAACCACGAAATTAGCAGTAGCATTACAAATTAGCTACCGCATTAGAACCGCATCATAATGTTGCTGAATGAATTCGAGCATCATCATCAGAAGATTACTAGCAACTGCTGAAAAATAAATTCTGTACACCATATCATCATTCTTACTAAAAATAAGACCCATCATGTATATATAGTCATATGAATTCAATTCTATCAATCTTAAATCAGATCTATATCCATCCATAAGGAGACTCAGAAATCATCAAAACTGGATGGCTGGTATTTGTAAACCTACTCAGAGTACACTAGTTGACATACTCAGCAAGGTTCTTCACTTGTATTTCTCCATTATACGTCGGGCTTCCTCGGCAGGGTCTTCCGATAGATTGTCCCCTTCGTCCACACTCCTAGATCCCTCTTTTGGGTTCATTGCCAGGAAGGCGAAATATATAAGCCCCATCATCGCCTGTCAAGTAAACAACCAGCTGTAACTGAACATTGTGCACACCAAATTACTGGGCTATGGCAGTGAATTCACTATTGTGGGTACGTACCAGGACAAACAATGCAGTGGAGATAACAGACTTGAGAAGAAAAAGGCCGACCGACACCGCCAGGAATGTAACGCCTATCCTAGCAACTGGCCGTGGAACTGAACTCTGTCATACATCAGAGGGCAAAACTACTTCAGCTCCCAAACTCAACAAAACTGTTTTGCATTAAGAGTTGAACCCTGGGCAGGTTCTTGCGGCCAGTCCCCATGTTTTTCCAAGAGAATTCAGTAAATGGAATGAAGTGACTAGATGGGTAAGTATGTAAAACATACTGGGACAAGGGAACTTCCAGTGTCAACGGCATCCTTGCCAACCCTCCATGCTGTCTGAACAGCTGCAGTGATATGCAGGAGTGTTAAAGCGTAACACAGACAAGCAAATAATTGGAAGTTTCATCATAACCAGAACAAGGGGACATGGCATTAGGTTAGCAGGAGCAGGAGCAGGAGCACAACACAACATAAAGGCATCCTTCCATAAATAAAAACCAACATTAGTAGAGGATGTGCATATCATGGCACACACACAATGATTACAACTGAAACTTCAGCAGGCGGGGATACATCGAGAAACCAACAGGTCCATGTCAGAAATTAGATGTTATGTGGATATTTGGGTGTGCTGTGTTTAGCACGAAGAAATGTTTCAGTGGACACAAGCTATATATTCAGTATCGGGCTCGTGCTGGCATATTAATCCCCAAACAATCAAACAAACAACTGTAGGGTCAGCTTCTTAATTAGTTGTAGTGGCAGCCACTGCAAAATTAGTGTTATGCTTGCTGGGTGCTAGCACAAGTACTGAGTACAGAAAGTAAGATATAAGATTCAGTACAAGTAAATTCGATGTGGCACACATTCAGAATCAGCAGCGCAGTTCTTTGGTTTGTAATACTCAGTAATCCCAAATAGACGTAGCTATACTGAACTACTGAAGTGAAGAAGGCTTGGGCAAGATTAGATAAGAATATGAGGGAATCAGGTAGGTACAAGCGGGAGGAGGGACCTTTGGAGAAGTTGGACTGCGCGGAGGCGACGACCAGGAGGCGCGAGGGGATGATGCGTATCCGACGCATGGGCGTTGTAGGGGAAGCGGCTGACCAAGTCCGGCGAGTAGCCACGGCGGCCGCCGGAGGAAGCCGTGGGGCGGTAGGAGCCATGGCTATACCGCCATGGACGGCCATGGCGAATTTTCGCGATGCGGTGCGGTGCGGTGGTGACCACCCGTCCCCAGCCTTCCGAGAGAGAAGCAGAAAGAGAGACTCGATGGATTAGATTGGGTTTGGTTGGGCAAATCGATCGATCAGGGCCGTTGATATTTTCTTGCTTGTGTGAGTGTGTCTGTCTCGAAACAGATCAGATGTGTGGGTAATCACCGTCGTTTTTTTTTTTTTGCGAAAGGATTAGATTGCATTAAGCCACTGTTCTTACAGAAAGACCCAGAGAAAAAAGGAAATTACAACGAACTCCTCCTTCTACTAGATCCCGACTTCGACGAAGACAACGAGCCGTCGGTGGCGCGCCGCTGCCGCTGCTCCGCAACACGCCTTGGAAAAGAGCCAGCCCCATGGTAGACGGGAAGTCGCCAATCGCCGGGTCCGCAAACCCTACTCGCAGAAACGTCGTCGTCGTCGTCGCAGAGAGCTTGAACGCCATCATCACCTTCTTCTTCACACACGGGAATCGCCGCCTAGTCGATCCCGAACGGGGCACGACGAACTCGCCAGATCCTCGGACCGCCGAGCTCGAGGAAGTCAGCTGCTTGACGAAGAAGCTCCGGGGAGCGCCGTCGCCGGAAGGGAAGCACGCCGACACCAAACACCACCTCGACCGCATCCCCGCCTCCAAGACGCCGTCGGCCGGACCCGAACCTACCCCTACACTATGTACAGGCCTCGATCCGTGGATTCCCCAGCCTCCCGCCGCCGGAGCGGCCGGCGGAGGCGGAGAAATCCACGGATCGGAGGCGAGCGAGGTGGGGGAAACTCGGAGGTTCACAAATTCACCTCTCAGCACTGTAGACGGGGGTAATCACCGTCGTTGACCATCCAGACCATCTCCAACAAATAGATGTAGTTTACATCACTAAAACAATTATACTTCAAATGTTTTGGGTTTTTTTTTCAGTGTTTATGTCATGTGGAATTTTCTCAGAATCCAGATGATATGTAAAATACATCACATGTGCTCCAACAGATGATGTAAATACATCACCCTTGCTGCAAAATTTCAAATAAATGTTCAACACATTTCAAATGAAATTCAAACTTCTGACACATAGAAACATCCATAAACTCAACACACGTAGTAGACGCTTCGACACTCGACTGTGAATTTTCGACCTAGAAACTACACGCTACGACACCCAACCATCGACACTATCTTCCAACTAGAAACTAGTCTTCCCTGTGGTGACTTCGTCAATTTCAAGATCCAATCCGCCGGCTCAGTCTTCCGGAGGTGCTCATAGGGGTAGGGGTGTGCGTGTGTGCGTTCATTGAGCGCGTGTATGTGAGCAAGCAAAATAGAAGCTCTCCCAGAAGTCGGAGTCCGTCTTCGTGCCTGATGAGATGCCATGAACGACGGTCCAAGGGCCTACGGATGTCGAAGGACCGACATTGATGACAGAAGAAGCTGCACCGGCACCTGCAGTTGTAGCATCTTGCTGGACGGCTAGTGTTGCGTAGAACTCCAGCTTCGCCGCCACGTGCTCCAGGCTGAGCGGCGCGGTACTCGGCCATGGACGCCTCATCGGCTTGGCGGATCGACATCCACATATACTCGTGGTGTGGACTTGGCATTCCTCGTCGCGGCGCATCTCCTAGAATGCGGCGCGAGGAAATCCGCCTCCTCGTGGCTCGGAACAGCCAGGAAGTTCACCGAACCATGTGGGCCATTGAGCCATTAGATCATTGCATGTCCGTGCGGGCGGCAAGGTCCGGCATCTTGAATGTGCCCAGCCACAGCCCTCCTTGGCGTGTGTTATCTCCGCAGCCCAACGTCCAGAGAGGCGTCGGCAGACGACAAGGAAGCCAGTGCTCCTGCACGGGCGGCGGCGGAGTGGCATATCGGGTCGTGGGCGGCAGAGCGCGGCGAAAGCGGCAGATTTTTGGCGGAAAAGGCGCGGCGTGGCTTGATCTACTCGCGGCGGCGAGACATAGCTATTAACCACCACTCCAAAAGAGTATCAACCAGACAATGCCCTGCCCTCCTCAATGCCACTAATGAGTCTACACAACACACCATCACCACCATTGCGTTTTGCTGGTTGGCAAAACCATAACTTTATGGACCTAACAATAGTGCCAAGCGTCGCTTGGGGTCCCTGTCCCCTCTCTCCGCTCGACCGGCGAGCAGAGGAGGCCGGGATCGTCAATTTGCATGCCATGAGAAGGAGATGGGGAACATATTATGTGATCTAAGCGTTAGAACCCGCGGTAGCTAGATTTTGGTTCTCTATTCCTCATGTTGGCATTTAGAGTGGGTGCTCATTCGAGTAGACTCATACAACAAGGTACTCCAAAAATTACAAAAATTCTGGTGTGTTAAGTTTGGTTTTTACAAAATGTGTGTCACTAACATGTTTGATCTAACACGTGGCATTTGTCTAAACAAATTCATCACTAGTCAATGTCACAACACGTGGCATTTGTCTAAACAAGGGTATTTAATGTTGTCAAAAATTTCAAACTAAGAGTATGACTTAGGTCTAGTGATGAATTGAAAAACTATAGCTACGTTCCTGGCTGGATTGAAACCAAGCTAGAGGCCGAAATTCTCCTTGGTCGGCTCCACCGGTCGGGGACATGTAGGAGGTTTCTTCATTGTTGAAGTTGCACATCACCAATAAAAGCACGAAGAAGACGCGGACAACGACGGAGGGAGGCATTTAGCATTATGATGTTTGCTTGTTAGGGGGTGTGGCTTGAAAGGAGAGGGTTGTGGGGCATGACAACTTGATCATGGAGGAGGGGTGACAATGGACGTAGTGATAAAGGGGCATTACAACAATGATTGAACCGAGGATGTGGTGTTCTGGTGTATGATGACGTCTCCCACGGCCTCGACTTAATTAGACGATGACCCCGAGACGAGCATTGCCAACACCAAAGCAATGTTAGAGGACAATGCTAGCTTCAAGTTTCAGTAGGTTGTTTGTTTGTGTGTAATTTTTACGATTTCTCGCTGAAAATTGGTTTTTTGGATAGAACTTTTGAAAACTAATAGGAGTGCATTTTTGGTCCAAAAGAATTTCACCTATATCAAAATAATCTTCATTTTCAGAAAACAATTATTTATGATTCAAAAAAATTATTCATACTATATATACATATGAATGTTCATAGCTTCCAAGGAAATTATTCATGGCCACACAATTAGACAAGTAAATGGGAAATTAAGAGAAAAAATAATAAAATAAACGAAGAGAAAAAAGATAAACATAGAAAAGAGAAAACGAATACAACATAAAAGTGAAAAAGAAGAAAAGTAACAAAAAAGTAAAACGATAACGTTATTGGGCTTCTGCCCATCTGCGGCTCGAAAGCAGGCAACTGCGCGCGAAATCGTTAGAAAAAGGCCAACCTTCGCGAAGAGAAGACAACTCGCTCCACATGCAACAAGTGGCGGGCTCCCTACTCGCTCTACTCGCCGCGTGTCTCAAGGGGAAGCAAAGTGGGGATGAAGGAGGAGAGAGAGAAGACAGAGGGGGCTGTGTTGTATCAGTTTTTCCCTTTATTTTTGTAGATTCGCTTTTTCAGAATGAAATATCTTTAGAACCGTTGGTCCAAATTACGATCCGTTTTCACTTTTGACATCTTCGCGTCGAGATCTTCAAAACTAGATCCCATGTTGATTGGTTTCGGAATACTTTTTTCCGTACTTCCAATACTAGTATGGTTGTTCTTGTGATGTGTACTAACTGTACTCGTGTTTGAACTGATCAGTACTTCTTCTTTTAGTGTATTTGATGTAGTTTTTTCCTTTACCCAGTAACTGTACTTACTCGTGTGTGCTACTGACCTGCGCTTCTGTACCAGTACTTACTCGTATGTATGACTGTACTTATGTAATTGTAGTTGCTTGTGTGCGTCACTGTACTTCTGTACTTGTACTAGTAAATGTGCACGTGCAATGCACGTATCATAATCGCTAATGCATTTTACAGTGAAATCAAATTGGATCCATCCTAATGCATTTTACATTAGAATGATATTGGATCCATCCGAAAACTGAAAGAAATTGACCATATACCCTCTATCTCGATTTGTGAAAATAAAAATTGCAATCTTAACATACTCCTGCCCAACAACCAAACTTAAACCCTGAAAATACAATTTTGTCTAAATTCAGTAAATAGTTCTCTTTTGTATCATGTGTATAGTTTTCATTACGTAAGGAGAAAACATGTCGCTCTGGTTGACGGTTCAGTCCATGCCATGAACATATCATCCCCGAAACCAGAACTTTGCAATGTTGTTTGAACAAATGCCCATTGATGAATACAGCCCTCTTATTCTAAAGAAGTGAGCACTTAGTATTTAAACAGTAACCCTTTCACGGGTCAAAAATGCATAGAAGTAAATTCCTATCTTCCTCCTCCACCACAAGTGGCATTTGTTTTTCTTTTTCGATAAAGACCACAAGTGGCAATATTACCTTTTAGCTCAACGTGCAATGGTAAACGAAGAATGACACTAATAAAATAAATAGCCAAAGATCAGCAATATGTAATGGCTAAAATTTGAATTAAATAGCAGGATTGTTTAAAAAGCTAGTGCACAACTGATATTACAATTAAATAACCAAATCATAAACCAAAAAAATCTTGCATGCCCAATGCACGTGTTGACTGACATAAATTCAATCAAAATACTTTACAAGCTCCCTAATGCGGAGTATTATGTAAGAACATCAGTATATTTCTCAGATTTTTACCCCACTAAATATAGTTGATGCTAGATTTTGTACTGTAGTATCTTCATATGGAATACAATTTGAACTTACATAGTTCATCAATCAGAAGAGTGGTACACTTAATAAAGAACAATAACATATGAAGAATGATGTCAGTACATCACCTACGATATCCACAATGAAATCTCAATTCATCTTCGTAAGCCTGCGTGCTATGCCTTTGAGAGTTGTGAATGGAAATCTATTAAACTTGCATATGCTCATGGTGCTCAATCATCCGTAAGACACAACATGATCAGGCATTCTAGGATCGACCTTAAGTGTGACTTGAAGGTGTCAACCATATAAGATGCTCCCATCAATCTAGAAAGTCTTACAAACCTGAATAAAAATAAGATTAGGAAGAATTGGTCTATATCAATACTATCCTGAACGTCCCTGTAACAATCTAGCCAGATGTCATTTTACTGAATCTTATAAATGAAAGAAAACAAAGGCTTCAGAAATCAAAACACAAGTGATTTAAGACTGGAAAAAATGCTGGTTGCAATTTTATTACCTGATGCTCCTCCAATTTGTACTTTTCTCACGGGAATCATCTCTTCAAGCCAGAACTGACCAGCATTAAGATTTATCTACTTTGGCACGCGCCTTGACATCTTTGAGTGTATATGTGCTATGTGATATGATGAGTGAAAAATCATATAGGAAGTCCAACTAAATATTATAACACCGACATGACAGCTGCAGATGATGCTCTGCGAAAACGCCAATAACGATAGAATATCATCACATATTATTGTGCCAGGAAATCATTAGTTCTCTGCTATATCAAATGCAAGTATGCACTGCATAGAGTAATTGACCGATCATTGGTATCAACAGAGGATACGAAAATATTTGAAGAAATAACTCGACAGTAACGTCGGGATCCTGAGTAATCAGAGGATACTTCTATCTTGTAGAATAATTTGGGTTAAACACTGCAGCTCCTTTGACAAAACAACATATTTATATTAGTCTGTTTACCCTGAGTCAATCTGTGATGCAGAAAAAATTCAATACAAGAGAGAGAGGAAAGTAGAGGAAAAGGAGAAGACACAACTTGAATAAATGACATCATAGTCTCAAACAATAAATCTGGATTTATCATATATTAGGACCAAATTGACCCAATACAATGCTTCAGTTGGATTTATCTTATCTGTTCTACAAGTAAAAACACCTTGCAAATGTCTGAGAAAGATATATGTGAAGTTGGATGTTACTCAATCAACAAATATTTTGCACATGGAATTGATGGTATATTCTTTAAAGTCCTTCCAGCGGCATGGATATGTTTAAGAAACTACAAAAACCGGAAAACAAATATTCTAAGATCATAAGATAATGCAAGCTTCTAGATATCATTGACATGATGAACCGCTGCATTACATCAGAAAAGTACCAAACTCCTATCTCTCGTAGAGACAAAATCTCTCTCAGAATGCAATCAGACCAGATGGCTGGAGACAGTTGCACCAAGCTTCTTGCATACATGTATAACTTGGCAAATCAGGATTCCAAACCCTGAGTTCTCATGCACATAAATATTTCTGAAGATCGAAGCAACAAATCCTCTTAAATGATTTGTGCATAGTCAACTGGGCGTAAGTAGATAAATGAATTGGATTCAACTACATGGAGAATTTTTTAAAGAAGTCGGACCTTGCTAGTCAATCCCTTGCATACCAAACAACAACAGTTCACGGTAGGTTTGTTTCAGCCTGTCAATCACCTAACAATCTGAACTAATCATATTTCTAAGCCAATCTCTAGAATATTTAAATTATGGAGGTAAGATAAAACCTCGGTCTAATCAAAAAGTGATAATATTTTCAACTCGTACTGAACACTGCCACCCCAAGACACCTCTAGAATTGCAAAATCGATACAAAAAAAAGGGGGTGAAGAATCCTTATAAATCATAATTATTATTTATGTTCTTGTTAATAGAGTTCTCACACCTTAAAGCTTGTTATTTGTTTTTACTGCAAGCTGGTAGCATCTAGAGCAGTATTTACCTGGAAAGAGTGGCACATCTAGCACTTAGGCCGATAAACTTGTTACCGGTCCAATTTTCTCGAGGATTGTCACCTTAAAATCCAACGACAATCTAAGGCTGAAAACATCCATGATTTAAATGCTAGTTTCATCTCCTTTGACCGACCTAGCTGATAATAAAAGTTTAAGAACAATATCAATTTTGTATCCATAGTTAAGGTATACATATAACTATAAAATCCATCAAGTAAATACAAGAATAATAACAATCTAGGTAAATTATCATATACGAATAATTACAATCTAGGAAAATTATGAAAACATATGCTTACAGGTTGAGAAGTAAACACCAGATTGGATCACATGTCTTCTTTTCCGTATCTTGTATGTATTCAACATTTGTATTTGAGCATATGCATATTGGAGCAAAATTTGTCAGCACAACAATTTAACTTGCAATAAAGAATGAAGCTATATGAGAAAAATAATTTCAGAATTCAGAGAGTCAAGCTTGCCATACCACATCTGAGCAGTCGTACATTTTAAATTATGAAAATTCTCTAGGCCTTAGCTGGCTATTATCTTGAACTGTAGCTGCAGAAAAATAAAATAAAGCACACCAGGAAAATCACAATAGCATTGACGAAGGTGCTGGTAATGATGAACTGAACACAATCCACAAAAGTATATACCTCTTTCTTCATCTTGTCTTCCTTCTCCTTCAGGATCACATATAAGAAAAGTGGATACCTCTTTCTTCACCAATGTTCTAAAGAACGGTGGTAATTATCGCAAGATAACAACAATGGTGCTTCATATCCATCCTGCATGAATTGGGAATAAATTTTAGGACTGATGCTTCAATCATAATTGACAACAGTAGTGAAAATGACAATAATATCTGGAAGAGCTGTCACTGACTATTCTAGAATTAAAAAATGCAAACATAACTTGAAATGACCAAGGAAGTAATATATAGATAACCTTTCCTTGTGCATATTTCATAGAACCAGCAAATAGGCATTCTTCATTATTTGCATCATTCTAGCAGACGATGGCAACCTAAAACAGAAAACATATTCTTACACTCCAGAATATTGCACATTAATCAGTGAGTCACAAATGAAATACCATGGATAATTTAATATTGAAGTGCCTTCCGTGATGAATGACGGTAAAAGGTTGAGAGGCTTTGGCGAGGAATAGGTGAACTTAAGGCTGATGCTCAATGGTCACCGCAAAACAATTGTACCAGGCGTCTCTGCTCTAGAAGACACTAATCCATGGTGAGCTTCTAAAGATTAAGTACAACATCTAATCCTCAATTCAATCAGCGTGTGGTTGTGAAGGCCGAAGGAAGAGATGGGGTGCCGCGCGTCCTGTTCGTACCATGTGGCCGACCTGGCGGCAGCGTCGTCGGTGTCGGGCCGGGGCGGAAATTGCAGCGGTGGCGCACGGAGATCGTGGCGGCGGCGTCTGCTGCGGTGGAGGACGTGCAGGGCATCCTCGCGTGTAGGCGTCAGGGCATCCTCCTGTGCTGTCGGGTGCAGGCCGGCCTCCAGTGGAGGCTGTCGCGTCGCTCTTGTGGCATGTCTGTGTGCAGTTGCAGGGGCGTGGAGCGAGGGCTGCGCATCGTCGGGCGTGGCGAAGGGCTGCCGTCGGCGGGCGTGGCGAAGGGCTGTCGTCGGCGGGCGCGGCTGGAGGGCTGGTGGGAGGTGGCTGCGGCGGAGGGCGGCGGAGGGCGGAGGGCGGAGGGCGGCGGGGGGCGGTGGTAACGCGATGTCGATGGGGAAGTTTTGGGATTTGGCGATATGATTGACGGTTCAGTGGATTAATTAGCGCGTGGGTGGTTGTTGTCCGATCCCATCAAACACGGAGTGGCTGTGAGACGTTGGATTTTTCGATTGTACGGTCCGGATTGTTTGGATCAGCCTCTCTGGGTTAGTAGTAGAGATTTGATGCAGTTTAGTACTCGCTCGTGTATCAGTTTAGTACTCGCTCGCGTGTTCACATGTACTTACTCTATTTAGTACTCGCTCGTACGTCTGTTTAGTACTCGCACGTTTGTGTTTAGTACTCGTTCGTATGTCTGGTTAGTACTTGCTCGTGTGTCGGTTTAGTACTCGCTCGTGTTTTCACCCGTACTTACTCGGGTTAGTACTCGCTCGTGTGCGTACTTGTACCTGCTCGTGTGTCACTTTATATCTACTCGTGTATGGTGGTGTGTACACCTGTAGAGTTTATAGTATGTGGTGTACTTGTCTTTTTGTTGTATTCTACATATCTAGAGCAAGAAAAAATAATCAGATGGATGCATGCAAGCTAGGTACCCGATCGATCCATGCTCGTGCCCTTGTACTCGTGCAACCTCGCGTTTGGTACTCGCGCTCGCTCGGATCGGGATATATAGCTGGTATCTGCCCATGCGTCCTCGTATTCGTGCTCGCCCGCGTTCGGTACTCGCGCGCGCTCCGGTCGCTGGTACATGCCCACGCCCACGCGCTTGCGTACTTACCCACGCGCCCATGCCGTGCGTAGTACGTAGCGCGTACATACCCACGCGCTCGGGAGTAGCGCCACGCGTCGCTCGTGGAACGCTCGGACCTTTTCAAAGGTCGGCCTCTAGCTAATCATACCCGACTGCGCGCTAGGACTCGCCACAAAACCGATCGATAGTGCTGGCAAATCATTTGGAATCTGAGCCGGGGAGGAACCGACTCGAAGGCTAACGAGGAAGTGCCTACGCCCAGGACTCCAGGAGATACATAAGCGATCTGCCGCCTCTTAAATCCCCCAAACACCACGCAGATCCACCCCAACTCGAGAGAGAAAAAAGCCCCACGCCTAGGGTTCTTGGCTGAAGCCGTGCATCGCGACGAAGACGAAAAGCATGGGCCTTTCGATGCCGCCTTGTACCGCCCAGCCGGAGGAAGAGAAGGAGGCGTTCAAGGGGTCTGCTTCGAAAAGGAAGGCGGAGGAGGACGGCCCGTTGCAGAAGGAGCCGGCGGCGGTTGTGGTTCGGGAGCAGAACCAGGGCGCCGATGCGACGACGGACGAGGTGGTGTGGGATGACGGCAACGACTACGACTCCGACGATGATGTCGAGACGGTTGTTGCCAAGGTCAAAGCGCGGTTCTACGCAGTTATCGAGAGGAACAAGCAATGGTTGAAGTACAGGGGTGATTCGGCCGCCGAGGGGGGTTCCGTTCATCGTGATGTTTGATGGTACACGTGGTCAATCGGGTATGAGAACCTGAGATTATTATTGCTCCTGTAATTCAACCGGGATGAAGAAGCTTCGCTAATGCTATATATCTATCGTATATGTACCTATCTACTATACTTGTAGTTGATCCGGTGGACATCTGGTGTTATTGATCAATTTATCTGTGCGGTCTTACTATTGAGTCAGGCACCGATGAATCAATGGCATGTGTGACTGACTGGTAACTTGCGGATCTTTGCCACTCTCCCTCTATTTGTGAAACTTATCCGTATAAGTTTTGTCCAAAGTCAATCAATTACAAATTTGACCCAGTCCATTAGAAAACTATCGACAGCTGTAATACTAAATCAATAACATTTGATGCATCATAAATTATATTTTCTTATTTGTATATATGTAGTGTTATATTATCCAGAAATTTAATTCGGCTCCTAGGTGCATATGCTCCCTCCACCTGAGAAACATATTTAAAATTTTCAAAAAAATCAACAAAAAATTCATATGTACATCTCGATAATCTATGTGCGTTTATGCAGTTCCACCAAAAAGGATATTTTTTGTGATCGATGTATAAAGACATAACATGTCTCACAAAAAGTCTTATTTTTAGCAACAATTTTCATTTTTTTTACACAGCCGAAACGACAAGACATTTTTTTTCTGAAAAGACTTTGTGCGCACGTAGCACGACAACATGTACACATGAATTTTTTTTGTTTGGCATTTGTTAACATTTCAAAATGTACCAAAGATGCATTTTAAAATAAAGGGAACATGTGCACCGAAGAGCCAAAACATCACTCCCTTTATTATCAATAGTTTAAATCATAAACTTGATCCGAATTTACATTGCTTGGAAAAATGTTACACACGTTTTTTTAAGGAAGCAAGAAGTATCTATTAATAATACTCTCTCAGCCCAAGAAAGGATGTTTTAATTTTATCTAAATTGAGAGAGAGGGAGGGATGGAGAGAGAGAGAGAGGGAGGGAGGGAGGGGGAGAGAGAGATGTAGAGGAAGAGGGAGAGGGAGGGAGGGAGAGAGAGAGAGGGGGAGGGAGAGGGAGAGAGGGGAGGGGATGAGAGGGGGGGGAGAGAGACTTACTTGAGATGATGAAGAGGCACAAGAATGAAATTAATGAATGTTATATGCTATGAGCAAGCCTCCAGGAGATGAAGAGGAAGGCCGATATGGACGGAGATGGATAGTCACATGGAGTAGATAACGGTAAATGCCAAAAGAGGAAAATAATTGATGACATGGAGGATGATGTGGCTTCAATAAATTGCAACAAAAATTACTAGTGGAGGCAACTATTTAGTAATAGAGGATTCTTTCATAATTTTCTCCAAAAGACAATAATTCATGATAAGCTCACTAGTACATACCGACCTTATGGACATGGATCAAAATCCTCTTCGATGATGGAGAAACGCTCAATCAACATGACCCTATCACTGATGTGAAGAGCTCATCGACAATAAAGGGACTACCCATTGCTAATGTGACACTCGTCAGCGACAAAACTACAACTTTGTATCACCGATGGAAGTACATTCCTCGTAACGGAGAAATTTAGAACACTTTTATGCATATGAATGTATGGGCAGCAGATGTTTGGTTTCATTGACTCCAATGCGATTTTTTTGTTTTTAAACACATCATTCACATATAATTTACATATTTTCACGACACAAGAACTATACGTACAACAACAATTTCACTCATAACAAATAATAATGTCAGCTTGACATATTTCTTTCACAACATGACCAAATACACAATGTTATGCCGACAACAACAATATCCCACTCATATAAGTCTAGATTTCTAACGTGCAAAGAATGGTACATTTCTTGGTTAATACATTGCATTTTCAACAAGGGGCACCCTTGTTCAATTGGATTATCCATCGGTCTCGCCTCATCTCAGATTTTTGAGAGAAGGATGACACGAAGGAAGATGCAATCCTCATAACATCTACGTTAAGGTGGTTCTATTTGAGCAATGTGAGATGCCGACCTACTCTTCTGGGATTTTTTCAGCACATGCATTCTCGCTAGCCATTTTTATATTCATGTTTTGTTTAATTTATCCACTTCTGGCAAAAAGCATTCATATACATCACAACATAAGGTTCAACACGCATTATTGCACATCACATCCAATATGATTAACCAGTCAATATTGAAAAGTTGTTAAAGTAGCCTCGCTTCTATACATCAATAATGTTCATTTAGCATGCCAACACGAGTGGCCTCTCAACATTGGAAGCATGTTGAGGTAGCCTTGCTTTTATAAATCAATGTTCATTGTTGCATTAAGTTCTTCTGGTGTATTGTTGGTTCGTTCTTGTTCTGTTTGGTGACTAGCAGGAAGTGAAGGATATTTTCAGCAAGAAACATATCGAAGAGTTTGGAATTGTTTAGCCAATTTTTTTATTTTATAAGAATCTTGGTCTAAATTCCAAAAATAGCCTTTTATGATATAATGGTAACTATCCATCAAAATGGGGATTATTCAGAGCATGCTCAATGGACAATGGGGATGGAATAGTTGCTGGATGGTTAGGACATCCTGTCATTAGAGATAAAGAAGGACAATACACTTTTTTGTGTCGTATGCCTACTTATTTTGAAACATTTCCAGTTGTTTTGGTAATTGAAGAGGGAACTGTGAGAGTATCTAAACCAATCAGTAAAATCTTGCTTTGATTTTGTGGGATACCTTTCAAGTGTACAAAAAATTCCTTTGTTAATATAGAATCAAATGCTAGAGAATTCATTTCTAGTAGATACTCGAATCCAAAATTGGGATGACATACTTCTTGCTACTGCCCTAATAGGATACTTATCAAAAGCTAATTTTGTATTGGATCGGGCCATTATGTTCCTCATGTTGTGTTCAATGTATCTATGATGTTGTATGTGCCCCGCTTTGCAAGATTACGCCGCTCTACTACTCGTGGTGGTTCCAGCTAATTTAATATTGGGGCTTTTGTAATTTGTACTGAACTTGTATACATGCTTATAGCTTATTTATATCATAATGCCTTAACACATATTTTTGTTAGCATAGTTAATTACGTGTTGCTAAATATTAAATATAATGTTGTTCTACATTAAATAGTTGCAATGTAAAACATTATACTCTACATAGAATATAGTTTCTACCAAAATATAGGTTAGAGTTTTTTAATATATGCCCTTTAATAAGATCTTGAAACCCGGTCCTGGTTCGTTACAAATATAGTTTTTTTTTGTTATATAGTTGGAATGCGCAACATTGGAAAAAAAATCATATTACCCTACTCACTATATAGTTTCCGACAAAATTTGGGTAATAAGATCTTGAAACATGTCCCTTATATGTGAAGAAAAATAGAAAAATCGCAGGCATGCTTGAATTATTTTTCAACACTTGCACACATTTCATAGTGTATTTCTATACTTTGGTGTGTATATTTTAATATCCATAAATGCCTTGGTAGATATGTCCAAAGCGTGTATTCTAGCAAATATCTTAGTAGTGATTTGTAGTGTGTAATTAGCTAGGCCAATTAAAAACTTCTAGAGTAATATACATTTTAGAAATTATATAGTTCATAGAAAGATAATCCCTAGGAGTAATTTACATTTTCTCTTTTTGAGTAGATGTGTCCAACAAGTTTCAAATGACAAGTTTTAGTTTCACCTTGATAAACACCACACAATTTTATCACTGATATTTGGGATTAGAGCCCTCCCATGAACGAGAATGACAAATGGCTTGATATTTGTTTGAAAGTTCATACTTAAATGTGGAGTTTTATCAAAGTATTTGAAGAAAGAATATGAAGTCTCGTTCGAGGAGGAACTCAAATACAGGACATGTTCTGCAGTCGATCTCCTACAGAACCATCGGGCGATAAGGCTGACATACCACTAATCCACTCCATCGATGATGAGAAAGGAGGACTAGTCACTAAGGGCATCTCCAGCAACCCAATGCATTTCGTTCACGAAAAGTTATCGCACGTGTCTATTTGCATCGGGCCCTGGACGTGAAATTGGCCTTCGGGCCATGATTGTCCATTTGCGTCCGAGGGTGCCCCCGGCGGCCCGACGCATTTTGTCCATCCGGTTTGGGTTTTTTCACCAAAATAGTGCAATATATGAAATAAATTGGCAATACAAACAACGAAAATAGAGGTTCAAAATACTTTATTATTACATCCAAATGAATGCCAAAGTCTACATGCATTGCCATGCATAAAAATAGATAGAGCATAGTTCATAATTAACAAATAAAATGAGATGAGATTGAGTACTCATCATTCTCTATAATTGTTTGCTGGATCATCATCAAGTTTTAGATCAAAGCAAAAAAAATCCAACATTAGTACTAACAAAGAGGAAATTAAAGAAAGTCCATAATGCTCCTAAGCATGTCCATAAATAGCCATAGAACTTCGAGCCATAGCCTGACATCACAAATATTGCAAACGGGTCACTTCCAAGGAAAATGTAAGCACATACATAGAGAGGGAGAGAATTGCAATAATTGTGTTACCAAAAGGAAAGGAAAACTGCAATCACAAATCCTGATAAATATTACTACCAATTCCATAGAACAACAAACGTTCCGAACTGCACACCTGATAGTTCAATAGCCTTTGAATGAAGGAGCCATCTTAATCCTTATCGAAGCATAAAATACCATGCTTTCCAATACTAGTTGATCCACAAAAGAGGTATTCCAATATACCATCAATTTTTTGCAGTCTTGCATCTTGGTACGGTAAAAAAATTCGATCATTGTGGCAGAGCATGAACAAAACAAACAAATGCGTGAGAGAGTGAGAGTGAAATAAGAGATACATGTATTAATTTCAGCTTCCGGGCACAAAGAATAGAGTTGGAGCGGAAACCGACCTCGCGGTATGGTGAGAGCATCAGCTATAAGTATGGGGCCACAATGTCGGTAACTCTTGCTTGAGATGATGAAGAAGCGGAAGAACGAAATCAGTGGATGCTCTATGGTGCAAGCAGGAATTGAGGAGATGAAGTGGAAGGGCAATAAGTATGGAGATGGAGAATCATGTTGAATAGATAATGCTAATTAACAATATAAATAATTGATGACATGGAGGAGGATGTGGCTTCAACAAATTGCAACAAAATTTAGTAGTGGGGGCAACTTAGCAATAGAGGACTATTTCAGATTTTTTTCTTCAAAAGTTGATAGAAGATAACAATTCATGATAATCTCACTGGTGCATACCTACCTTATGGTCATGATTCAAAATCCTCTTCAATGGTGGAGAAATTCTCAATCAACATGACCTTATTTTTAGATGGAAGGCTCGAAATAAGCCTGGCTTTGTATTAATGAAACCATCAACCGGCTAGGAGTTACACCAGGAGTTACAATACGCACGTGTGTCAAGCCCACACCAAAACCCCAAAAGGGACAACACATATAACATCGATCCGAAGCGCCAGCTTGATCCATGAAGAGGGAGCCTTGTCTTTTGCAGCACCAGATCGAGCAATCATGGCAATGTACATACCAACAAACCTCCACTGCACCCAGACTGCAACCCACGGGGAACTCAACGATGGGCCAGCCATCTAGCAGAGCTTGAGGAACCAAAATAGGGGGGTGCTCCCCGGCAATGCCCACCATGAGGGGCTTAGGGTTGATGGAATCCTGCAGGCTAGCACGAGACATCGGTGATCGAACAAACCGGGAGAGATATTTACCAAGGTTCGGAGCCCTCGATGAGGTAAAATCCTTACTTCCTGCTTGTCTAATCTTTATTATCGAAAGTATATCGAGTTACAATGGGGTAGCCGACGAACTATGGTTGTTTCGCCGAGAAACTAGGGTTCTAAGCTCTAGGCTATGTCTGGCGATGGTTCTGTGTGTGTAGGTTGTGATCCGGCAGATCCTCTCATGGCCTTTACATATTAGGCCAGGTCCCGAAAGATCTATCCGGATTCGACTAAGATACAAAGAGTCATGGTCTAAAGTTTCCTTGTTTCGTCATCTTCTTTCCTTGCTCTTCAAGTTCCTTCCTTCGGATGAGTCCTCTTTCTTGACGTCGACGCGTAGGCCCACTTCGGATATTCGGCAATCTTCATGGGCCCTTGTTTGGGCCTGTGGAGGTAGCCTACACTACGCCGAATATCATATTCAGTGACAAATTTCCTCATGACAAATGTCTGGTCTGTCATGTATTAAGGTAAGTAGGTGACGGATTGGCTTTTTGTCACGCATGATCATACATGCATGATGGCATGAAATTCTGTCATTGTTAACCGTCACGGATAATCCTGATGACGAAATTGAGTTCGTGGTACATTAGTCTGTCACTGATTACTGGTGGGACCAGGTTGTCAATGTGAATGTAGAAAAGAAATAAACTAGTTCAACAAATAGGAAAAAAGCACGCGTATATGAGAATCGAACTAGGGACGTTTGAAGTGGAATTGATCGGGAAGTACTACCATTATACTACAAGCCGTTTGTGTTACTAATTTCGTACGTGATAAATTTTAGGGATTTCTATTTTCGTGCCCCTGGTTCGTTAGTTGTACTCAGTTTTCCCCAGTCTCTTAGTTTTTCCTCAGTTTTCCCCTCCTCTAGTTTGAAACACGCACAAGTGCTGGAACGGCCGGTAGCCGTCAGGTCGAGGCCTTGACCGTTAGTCTGACCGGGTGGGGCCGCACAGGGGCAGCTCCTCCCGACCGTCTCGTGCTGACGGGTAGGGTCAGGAGACACGTCGGAGCAGCCATCCATCTATCGCTGACGTGTGGGCCGTTTTATTTCATGATTTTATACGCGGTGCTGCCAATGACAAATGAGGCCGCTCTATAGGGCTGCCGCAGCCAATGACCAGTGGGGTCGTATATTTTTCAGGAAAAGACATATATTGCCGCTCTGTGGGCTGCCGCAGCCAATGACCAGTGGGGTCGTCTATTTATTTAGAGAAACTCATATATTGCCGCTCTGTGGGGCCTCCGCAGCCAATGACCAGTGGGATCGTATATTTTTCAGGAAAAGACATATATTGCCGCTCTGTGGGGCTGCCGCAGCCAATGACCAGTGGGGTCGTCTATTTAAAATCATATATTGCCGCTGTGGGGCCTCCGCAGCCAAAGACCAGTGGGGTCCTCTATTTTTCAGGAAAAGACACATATTGCCGCTCTGTGGGGCTGCCGCAGCCAATGACCAGTGGGGTCGTCTATTTATTTAGAGAGAAAAATCATATATTGCCGCTCTGTGGGGCCGCGCAGCCAATGACCAGTGGGGTCGTCTATTTTTCAGGAAAATTCACATATTGCCGCTCTGATATATGTCTTTAGAGAATATCATAGAGAGAAGCAACAAGTTCGCTAATTAATTATTCTTAAGCTAGACCGGACAACCGCTGGCAGCTCGTTCCCCACCGTCGGACGGAGCAGCCATCGCCGGCGCCTCGTCGCGCCGCCGGCTCTGTCCCCCGGCGTCGGACGGACTGCGGCGCTGCACGTCAACCGCGGGTCCAGCACTTGTTTCGTCCGCACGCATTGTACCCACCACAGGAAAGTCCGCCGCAAGCAGATCCGCCGCCCACGACGACCGGGATTTGTTCCGCGCACCAATTGGTATAGCTTGGTAAGACCTCCGCTTCTGCCTCCCCCGCCCCCTAATCGATTCGGTTCCCGTAATTTATTGGAGTTTGCAGGTAAATAGTCCTCAATGTCTGGTCGTAGCGGGTACACCGGCGAGGGTGGGGATTCGATCATGTCGTGTCCACGTTCTACTTCTCCTACCTCGTCGGAAGTGCAGGTATCTAGCTGCAGCTCTCTGTACTACCGTTGAATTTGAAGTTCCGCCATGGCCTGTTGGAGTGATTTTAGTTGTTCTTTTTTCCATTATTGTTACAGTTAGCCAGGCAAGCCGATGATCCATGGTACATTGCATACCAAGATGAATCAACCCAGTGGTGTAGCCAGAGGATGGATTTGGAGGAGAAGGTGGCCAATTTAGGTGATGAATTGGTGATACGTCTCAAACGTATCTATAATTTCTTATGTTCCATGCTAGTTATATGACAATACCTACATGTTTCGTTCACACTTTATGTCATATTTATGCATTTTCCGGAACTAACCTATTGACAAGATGCCGAAGTGCCAGTTCCTGTTTTCTGCTATTTTTGGTTTCAGAAATCCTAGTAAGGAAATATTCTCGGAATTGGACGAAATCAAAGCCCAGATCTTATAATTCCACGAAGCTTCCAACACCCGAGAGCCACCGAGGAGAGCCACGGGGGCCCACACATGGGGTCGGCGCGGCCAGGGCTAGGCCCGCGCCCCCCTATTGTGTGGCGGCTCCGTACCCCTCCGACTCCGCCTCTTCGCCTATTTAAAGGTCCCTGACCTAAATCTTCGATACGGAAAAGCCACGGTACGAGAAACCTTCCAGAGCCGCCATCGCGAAGCCAAAATCTGGGGGATAGGAGTCTCTGTTCCGGCACGCCGCTGGGACGGGGAAGTGCCCCCGGAAGGCATCTCCATCGACACCACCGCCATCTTCATCACCGCTGCTGTCTCCCATGAGGAGGATTAGTTCTCCATCGAGGCTAAGGGCTGTACCGGTAGCTATGTGGTTAATCTCTCTCCTATGTACTTCAATACAATGATCTCATGAGCTGCCTTACATGATTGAGATTCATATGAGTTTTGTATCACTATTCATCTATGTGTTACTCTTGTGATGTTATTAAAGTAGTCTATTCCTCCTTCACGGTGTAATGGTGACAGTGTGTGCATCGTGTAGTACTTGGCGTAGGCTATGATCATAATCTCTTGTAGGTTATGGAGTTAATTATTACTATGATAGTATTGATGTGATTTATTCCCCCTTCATAGTGTAAAGGTGACAGTGTGTATGCTATGTTAGTACTCGGTTTAAATTGCAAAGATCTATTATGCTCTAAGGTTACTTAAATATGAATGTCGAATGTTGTGGAGCTTGTTAACTCCGGCATTGAGGTGCTCTTGTAGCCCTACACAACGAATGGTGTTCATTATCAAACAAGAGTATATGTAGCACAAGGGAAGAGAACTTATTTATTTATGTGATCAATGTTGAGAGTGTCCACTAGTGAAATATGATCCCTAGGCCTTGTTTCCAAACATAGAATCTCCGTTTATTTACTGTTCTGTTGCATGTTTACTCGCTACCATATTTTATTCAGATTGCTATTACCACTAATATACATCCACATTACTTGTATTTCACTATCTCTTCGCCGAACTAGTGCACCTATACATCTGACAAGTGCATTAGGTGTGTTGGGGACACAAGAGACTTCTTGTATCGCGATTGCAGGGTTGCTTGAGAGGGATATCTTTGACCTCTTCCTCCCTGAGTTCGATAAACCATGGGTGATCCACTTAAGGGAAACTTGCTGCTGTTCTACAAATCTCTGCTCTTGGAGGCCCAAGAATGTCTACAAGAATAGAAGCACCCGTAGACATCAATTGGCCCGTAAAAACCTGATGATATTCGAGCTGAAGCGTATTGTGGAGGAAGAAAAGAAGAATTCAGAGCTTATTCGCAAGGAGAAGTTGAGAGTTGAGACAGATCTTGCCATATTTGATCAAGTGGTAGAAAATCTAGAACATGAACTTAAAGTGATGGGAGAGGAGAAAAGTAGATTCATCTGTGCAGTTTTATTAGGTGTCATCCCTGTCCTAGCAGTTATGTGGTTCTGGTAGACGATTTAGTATAGAATTGTTATTCAGTAGATGGCTCTAACCACTGTATTTTGTTGTGGCTCTAAGCACTGTATTTTGGCGTACAATTTCCTACTTGTGCTAAGTAATGCGCACGATAATTTTAGCATGCATGAATATTTTATAAAAGTGAAGGGATCCCAAAAGTGAAAGCATGTACCAGCCTCCGGATCAAATACATATCAATATCTTCCCAATCAAGTTGGGATAGAATTCAAATCATACATACGGATGTACATGGACACATCAAGAACGTGGAGAAGCTTTTTTTGAGACGGAGGTAGTAGTTCGAACAATTTTATCCCAATTGGAAATTGAAAATTACAAATTTATCATAATTTATCCCAATTTGCGGCGTCGAACACGGCCGCGCAGCGATGGGCAAGAAAGGCCGGGACGACGGGCGGCTGAGGGGTGGTCATCTGCGCCATCCGCCGTTGAAGCGATGTTATCGGCGATGGCTTCAATGTTCGTGGCATCGATGACCAGTGTCGGAACCGCCGCTGTCTTGGTGTACTTCATCGGCGATCTGCGGAGGGCTGGATCGGCGGCTTTGCAGCGCGGTTGTAGACGATGGCTTCAATCGTCTTGGCATCGATTCGCACTCTCGGCACCGGAAGTGAGACATCAACAGGCTCCGACATTGAAGGCTGGGTCTGCGCCGTCGAAGCGATGTTGTAGGCGATGGATTCAATGTTCGTGGCATCGATGACCACTGTCGGCACGGCCGCCGTCTTGGTGTTCTTCATCATTAACAAATCTGAGAAGAGAAACGAAAGTGAGACAGAGAGAGACATTTCAACTATTTCTGACGGTTAGATCCTCACCGGCACTCTTAGATCCACGGCGCACGCACGGTTAGATCCGCGCCGCCGCACGCACGGTTAGATCCGCGCCGCCGCACGCCGCCACACGCACGGTTAGATCCGCGCTGCCGCACGCCGCCGCACGCACGGTTAGATCCGTGCCGCCGCATGCCGCCGCACGCATGGTTAGATCCGCGCCACCGCACGCACGGTTAGATCCGCGCCCGCCGCCGCACGCACGGTTAGATCCGCGCCGCCGCACGCACGTTAGATCCGCGCCGCGACCGGAGTAAGAGAGGAAATACGAGAGAGGATGCGACTGGAATATGCGATGCCAGGGTTGGTAGGTATGTGCTCTGCTCTTGTCTCCGTATGCGTCCATCATGGTAGAGAGAGATATACAGGCCGTCCGATCATAAATGATCGAACGGTGCAAGCGTTCGTTGAGCTTTCAACCAACCAAGATCCGTGTGACATACTGATACGTCCCAAACGTATCTATAATTTCTTATGTTCCATGCTACTTTTATGATGATACTCACATGTTTTACACACATTATATGTCGTTATTATGCATTTTTCGGCACTAACCTATTGATGAGATGCCGAAGAGCCAGTTGCTGTTTTTGGTTTCAGAAATCCTAGTAAGGAAATATTCTCGGAATTGGACGAAATCAACGCCCAGGGGCCTATTTTTCCACGAAGCTTCCAGAAGTCCGAAGAGGAGACGAAGTGGGGCCACGAGGCGCCGCCACAAAAGGGCGGCGCGGCCCAGGTGCTGGCCGCACGGCCCTAGCGTGTGGGGCCCTCGTGACGCCCCCTGACCTACCCTTCCGCCTACTTAAAGCCTCCGTCGCGAAACCCCCAGTACCGAGAGCCACGATACGGAAAACCTTCCAGAGGCGCTGCCGCCAATCCCATCTCGGGGATTCGCCTCCGGCACCCTGCCGGAGAGGGGAATCATCTCCCGGAGGACTCTTCATCGCCATGATCGCCTCCGGATTGATGTGTGAGTAATTCACCCCCGGACCATGGGTCCATAGCAGTAGCTAGATGGTCGTCTTCTCCTAATTGTGCTATCATGCTCGATCTTGTGAGCTGCCTATCATGATCAAGATCGTTTCTTTGTAATCCTACATGTTGTGTTTGTTGGGATCCGATGGATATTGAATACTATGTCAAGTTGATTATCAATCTATCATATGTGTTGTTTATGTTCTTGCATGCTCTCCGTTGCTAGTAGAGGCTCTGGCCAAGTTGATACTTGTGACTCCAAGAGGGAGTATTTATGCTCGATAGTGGGTTCATGCCTCCATTAAATCTGGGACAGTGACAGAAAGTTCTAAGGTTGTGGATGTGCTGTTGCCACTAGGGATAAAACATCGATGCTTTGTCTAAGGATATTTGTGTTGATTACATTACGCACCATACTTAATGCAATTGTCTGTTGCTTGCAACTTAATACCGGAAGGGGTTCGGATGATAACCTGAAAGTGGACTTTTTAGGCATAGATGCATGCTGGATGGCGGTCTATGTACTTTGTCGTAATGCCCTGATTAAATCTCATAGTACTCATCATGATATATGAATGTGCATTGTTATGCCTTCTTTATTTGTCAATTGCCCAACTGTAATTTGTTCACCCAACATGCTATTCATCTTATGGGAGAGACACCGCTAGTGAACTGTGGACCCCGGTCTATTCTTTACATCTGAAATACAATCTACGCAATACTTGTTCTTTACTGTTCTTCGCAAACAATCATCTTCCACACAATACGTTAATCCTTTGTTCACAGCAAGCGGTGAGATTGACAACCTCACCGTTACGTTGGGGCAAAGTACTTTGGTTGTGTTGTGCAGGTTCCACGTTGGCGCCAATCCCGGTGTTGCGCCGCACTACACTTCGCCGCCATCAACCTTCAACGTGCTTCTTGGCTCCTCCTGGTTCGATAAACCTTCGTTTCTTTCTGAGGGAAAACTTGCTCTGCATCACACCTTCCTCTTGGGGTTCCCAACGGACGTGTGTTAATTGCACGCATCAAGCTCTTTTTCTAGTGCCGTTGCCGGGAGATCAAGACACGCTGCAAGGGGAGTCTCCACTTCCAATCTCTTTACTTTGTTTTTGTCTTGCTTTATTTTATTTACTACTTTGTTTGCTGCACTTAAACAAAACACACACAAAAATTAGTTGCTAGCTTTACTTTATTTACTGTCTTGCTCTCTATATCAAAAACACAAAAAATTAGTTACTTGCATTTACTTTATCTAGTTTGCTTTATTTACTACTGCTAAAATGAATACCCCTGAAAATACTAAGTTGTGTGACTTCACAAACACTAATAATAATGATTTCCTATGCACACCTATTGCTCCACCTGCTACTACAGCAGAATTCTTTGAAATTAAACCTGCTTTACTGAATCTTGTCATGAGAGAGCAATTTTCTGGTGTTAGTTCTGATGATGCTGCTGCCCATCTTAATAATTTTGTGGAACTATGTGAAATGCAAAAGTATAAGGATGTAGATGGTGATATTATAAAATTGAAATTGTTTCCTTTCTCATTAAGAGGAAGAGCTAAAGATTGGTTGCTATCTTTGCCTAAGAATAGTATTGATTCATGGACTAAATGTAAGGATGCTTTTATTGGTAGATATTATCCTCCCGCTAAAATTATATCTTTGAGAAGTAGCATAATGAATTTTAAGCAATTAGATAATGAACATGTTGCTCAAGCATGGGAGAGAATGAAATCTTGGTAAAGAATTGTCCAACCCATGGACTGACTACTTGGATGATCATCCAAACTTTCTATGCATGACTGAATTTTTCTTCGGAACCTATTGGATTCAGCTGCTGGAGGTACCTTTATGTCCATCACTTTGGGGGCGGCCACAAAGCTTCTTGATGATATGATGATAAATTACTCTGAATGGCACACGGAAAGAGCTCCACAAGGTAAGAAGGTAAATTCTGTCGAAGAAACCTCCTCCTTGAGTGATAAGATTGATGTGATTATGTCTTTTCTTGTGAATGGTAGATCTAATGTTGATGCAAATAATGTTCCTTTAGCTTCATTGGTTGCTCAAGAAGAAAATGTTGATGTGAATTTCATTAAAAATAATAATTTCAACAACAATGCTTATAGGAACAACTCTGGTAACAACTATAGACCATATCCTTCTGCTAATGGTAATGGTTATGGTAATTCTTATGGGAATTCTTACAACAATAATAGGAGTGTACCCCTGGTCTTGAAGCCATGCTTAAAGAATTTATTAGTACACAAACTGCTTTTAACAAATCTGTTGAGGAAAAGCTTGATAAAATTGATATTCTTGCTTCTAAGGTTGATAGACTTGCCTCTGATGTTGATCTTTTAAAATTGAAAGTTATGCCTAATAAGGACATTGATAATAAGATTGCTACTACAGCAAATCCCATCCAAGTTAGAATTAATGAGAATATAAGATTAATGGCTGAATTGCGTGCTAGGTGGGATAGAGAAGAAAATGAAAAACTAGCTAAAGAGAATAATGTAGCTAAAGTTTGGACTATTACCACCACTAGTAATGTTAATGATTCACATGTTGCTACACCTTCTACTATCAATGGTAAAATAATTGGTGTTGGCAATGTTTCTACTCCTAGTGCAAAGCGTGCAAAACTGCCTGAAATTGCTAAAACTGCTGAAACTGCTTGTGATAAAACTGCTGAAATTTTTTCCAACATTGGGGACAATGATACCATTGCTGTAGCTCATAATGGTTTAGATTTTGATGATTGTAACATCTCTGAAGTTATAAAGTTCCTACAAAAACTTGCTAGAAGTCCCAATGCTAGAGCTATAAATTTGGCCTTTACAAAACATATTACAAATGCTCTCATAAAAGCTAGAGAAGATAAACTAAAACTTGAAACTTCTATTCCTAGGAAGTTAGAAGATGGTTGGGAGCCCATCATTAAGATGAGGGTCAATGATTTTGATTGTAATGCTCTATGTGATCTTGATGCAAGTATTTCTGTTATGCCTAAGAAAATTTATGATATGCTTGACTTGCCACCATTGAAAAATTGTTATTTAGATGTTAATCTTGCTGATAATGCTATGAAGAAACCTTTGGGGAGGATTGATAATGTTCATATTATGGTTAACAATAACCTTGTCCCCGTTGATTTTGTTGTCTTGGATATTGAATGCAATGCATCTTGTCCCATTATATTGGGAAGACCTTTTCTTCGAACTGTTGGTGCCACCATTGATATGAAGGAAGGTAATATTAAATATCAATTTCCTCTCAAGAAAGGTATGGAACACTTCCCTAGAAAGAGAATGAAGTTACCTTATGATTCTATTATTAGAACAAGTTATGTTGTGATGCTTCATCTCTTGATAACACTTGATACACACTTTCTGCGCCTAGCTGAAAGGCGTTAAAGAAAAGCGCTTATGGGAGACAACCCATGTTTTTACTACAGTACTTTGTTTTATATTTGAGTCTTGGAAATTGTTTACTACTGTAGCAACCTCTCCTTATCTTTATTTTATTGCATTGTTGTGCCAAGTAAAGTCTTTGATAGTAAAGTCAATACTAGATTTGGATTACTGCGCAAAACAGATTTCTTGCTGTCACGAACTGGGCAGAATTCTTCGTAGGTAACTCAGAAAAATCTGCAAATTTACGTGCGTGATCCTCAGATATGTACGCAACTTTCATTCAATTTGAGCATTTTCTTCTGAGCAAGTTAAGTTCCCCTGTAAAATTCGTCTTTACGGACTGTTCTGTTTTGACAGATTCTGCCTTTTATTTCGCATTGCCTGTTTTGCTATGTTCGATGGATTTCTTTGTTCCATTAACTTTCAGTAGCTTTGTGCAATGTCCAGAAGTGTTAAGAATGATTATGTCACCTCTGAATATGTGAATTTTTAAATATGCACTAACCCTCTAATGAGTTTGTTTTGAGTTTGGTGTGGAGGAAGTTTTCAAGGGTCAAGAGAGGAGGATGATACAATATGATCAAGAAGAGTGAAAAGTCTAAGCTTGGGGATGCCCCCGTGGTTCATCCCTGCATATTTTAAGAAGACCGCGTCTAAGCTTGGGGATGCCCAAGGCATCCCCTTCTTCATCGACAACATTATCAGGTTCCTCTAATGAAACTATATTTTTATTAAGTCACATCTTATGTGCTTTGCTTGGAGCGTCTGTTTGCTTTAGTTTTTGTTTTGTTTGAATAAAGTTGGATCCCACAATCCTTATATTGGAGATATTACGCTCCGCTGTTTCGTATGAACACATGTGTTCTTAGCTTTATCTTTAATGTTCATTGCGAAAGTTGAACTACCTCATTCATTGATATATGGTTGGAAACGGAAAATGCCGCATGTGGTAATTGGTATAATGTCTTGAATAATGTGATACTTGGCAATTGTTGTGCTCATATAGATCATGTTTAAGCTCTTGCATCATGTACTTTGCACCTATTAATGAATAACTACATAGAGCTTGTTAAAATTTGGTTTGCATGATTGTTCTCTCTAAGTCTAGATATTTTCTGGTTGAGGTGTTTGAACAACAAGGAGACAATGTAAAGTCTTATAATGCTTACAATATGTTTATATGTGAGTCTTGCTGCACCATTTTATACTTGAGTTTGCTTCAAACAACCTTGCTAGCCTAGCCTTGTATTGAGAGGGATTCTTCTCGTGCATCCAAATCCTTGAGCCAAAACTATGCCATTTGTGTCCACCATACCTACCTACCACATGGTATTTCTCCGCCATTCCAAAGTACATTACTTGAGTGCTACCTTTAAAATTTCTATTCTTTACCTTTACAATATATAGCTCATGGGACAAAATAGCTTAAAAACTATCGTGGTGAAGAATATGTACTTATGTGTCTTATTTCTTAATAAGTTGCTTGTTGTGCGGTAACCATGTTTTCTGGGGACGCCATCAACTCTTTTACCTTTGTTGAATATCATGTGAGTTGCTATGCATGTTCGTCTTGTCTGAAGTAAGGGCGGTTTTCACAATCAAATGGTTTGAGTATGCATACTGTTAGAGAAGAACATTGGGCCGCTAACTAAAGCCATGATTCATGGTGGAAGTTTCAGTTTGGACATAAAACCTCAATCTCTTATGAGAATATTATCTGTTGTTGAATGCTTAAGCATTAAAAGAGGAGTCCATTATCTGTCTATGTTGTCCCGGTATGGGTGTCTAAGTTGAAGAATGATCAAAAGCGAGAAATCCAATGCGAACTTTCTCCTTAGACCCTTGTACAGGCGGCATAGAGGTACCCCTTTGTGACACTTGGTTGAAACATATGTTATGCAATGATAATCCGTGTTAACCCATGCTAATTAGGACAAGGTGCGAGCACTATTAGTATACTATGCATGAGGCTTGCAACTTAAAAGATGTCTTATACATAACTCATATGCTTTATTACTACCGTTGACAAAATTGTTTCTTGTTTTCAAAATAAAAGCTCTAGCACAAAAATAGTAATCAATGCTTCCCTCTGCGAAGGGCCTTTCTTCTACTTTATTGTTGAGTCAGTTTACCTATTCTTTCTATCTTAGAAGCAAACACTTGTGTAAACGTGTGCATTGATTCTTACATGTTTACCTATTGCACTTGTTATATTACTTTGTGTTGACAATTATCCATGAGATATACATGTTGAAGTTGAAAGCAACCGCTGAAACTTATATCTTCTTTTGTGTTGTTTCAAAGCTTTCTACTAAGAATTTATTGCTTATGAGTTAACTGTTATGCAAGACTTATTGATGCTTGTCTTGAAAGTATTATTCATGAAAAGTCTTTGCTATATGATTCATTTGTTTACTCATTATCTTCATCATTGCTTCGAATCGCTGCATTCATCTCATGTGCTTTACAATAGTATTGATTAAGATTATGATAGCATGTCACTTCAGAAATTATCTTTGTTATCATTTACCTACTCGAGGCGAGTAGGAACTAAGCTTGGGGATGCTTGATACGTCCCAAACGTATCTATAATTTCTTATGTTCCATGCTACTTTTATGATGATACTCACATGTTTTATACACATTATATGTCGTTATTATGCATTTTCCCACTAACCTATTGACGAGATGCCGAAGAGCCAGTTCTGTTTTCTGCTGTTTTTGGTTTCAGAAATCCTAGTAAGGAAATATTCTCGGAATTGGACGAAATCAACGCCCAGGGGCCTATTTTTCCACGAAGCTTCCAGAAGTCCAAAGAGGAGATGAAGTGGGGCCACGAGGCGCCGCCACAACAGGGCGGCGCGGCCCAGGTGCTGGCAGCGCGGCCCTAGCGTGTGGGGACCTCGTGACGCCCCCTGACCTACCCTTCCGCCTACTTAAAGCCTCCGTCGCGAAACCCCAAGACGAGAGCCACGATACGGAAAACCTTCCAGAGGCAGCGCCGCCAATCCCATCTCGGGGATTCAGGAGATCGCCTCCGGGAGAGGGGAATCATCTCCCGGAGGACTCTTCATCGCCATGATCGCCTTGATGTGTGAGTAGTTCACCCCCGGACCATGGGTCCATAGCAGTAGCTAGATGGTCGTCTTCTCCTAATTGTGCTATCATGCTCGATCTTGTGAACTGCCTATCATGATCAAGATCGCTTTGTAATCCTACATGTTGTGTTTGTTGGGATCCGATGGATATTGAATACTATGTCAAGTTGATTATCAATCTATCATATGTGTTGTTTATGTTCTTGCATGCTCTCCGTTGCTAGTAGAGGCTCTGGCCAAGTTGATACTTGTGACTCCAAGAGGGAGTATTTATGCTCGATAGTGGGTTCATGCCTCCATTAAATCTGGGACAGTGAGAAAGTTCTAAGGTTGTGGATGTGCTGCCACTAGGGATAAAACATCGATGCTTTGTCTAAGGATATTTGTGTTGATTACATTACGCACCATACTTAATGCAATTGTCGTTGCTTGCAACTTAATACCGGAAGGGGTTCGGATGATAACCTGAAAGTGGACTTTTTAGGCATAGATGCATGCTGGATGGCGGTCTTTGTACTTTGTCGTAATGCCCTGATTAAATCTCATAGTACTCATCATGATATATGTATGTGCATTGTTATGCCTTCTTTATTTGTCAATTGCCCAACTGTAATTTGTTCACCCAACATGCTATTCATCTTATGGGAGAGACGCCGCTAGTGAACTGTGGACCCCGGTCTATTCTTTACAACTGAAATACAATCTACTACAATACTTGCTCTTTACTGTTCTTCGCAAACAATCATCTTCCACACAATACAGTTAATCCTTTGTTCAAAGAAGCCGGTGAGATTGACAACCTCACTCACATTGGGGCAAAGTACTTTGGTTGTGTTGTGCAGGTTCCACGTTGGCGCCGGAATCCCTGTTGCGCCGCACTACACTTCGCCACCATCAACCTTCAACGTGCTTCTTGGCTCCTCCTGGTTCGATAAACCTTGGTTTCTTTCTGAGGGAAAACTTGCTACTGTCTGCATCACACCTTCCTCTTGGGGTTCCCAACGGACGTGTGTTAATTGCACGCATCACATACATCTCGACCAATCAGAGATCAGCCAGTGAGTACAAGTTAGGAAAACTGAGTAGAACTAAGAGGGGGAAAAGTGAGGAAATGTTTATCGGAGGGGCAAAACTGAGTAGGACTGAGTAAAACAAGTGGGCCCGGAGGGGGAAAACTGAGTAACACTAAGTAAAACAGGGGACCCAAATAATAAACGGACTAAGGGAAATTGAAGCTTTTGGCATAAAAATTGTAAAATTGTGTTCTTTGAACAATATATTACATTTTGGCCGACTAGATATTGTTTGCAATTCAAAGATACACAAGTGTGACGAATTTGGACTCATTTGGACAAAGTTTGTAAGCATAGTGGGTATTTGGGAGGTGTATTGAGCAGAAAGCCCTGCATCTTCATATCTAGTAGCTCATGGACTAGGAAGTGGTTTTGAAGCTTTTGGCATAAAAACTTCATATCTCTATATTTCCTTTTCCATTATTATTTCTCTAGGTTGTAGGTAACATAACAAGGCTCCATGGGAAGGTTCCACCATGTTTTGAATTATTTTGAATTGAACCCTAAAACCCTAAAACCCTAAATCCCTAAACCCTAGAGAAAATGATAAATGTGGCTTAAATGTGGCATACAAATTGTTCATACAAATTCAAATTGTCGAACACAAAGGCATCCCCAATACAAATTGTTCATACAAATTCAAATTGTTCATACAAATTCAAATTGTTCAACACAAAGGCATCCCCAACACAAGGGGAACCCCAATACAAATTGTTCATACAAATTCAAATTGTTCATAGAAATTCAAATTGTTCAACACAAAGGCATCCTCAATACAAAGGGAACCCCAATACAAATTGTTCAACACAAAGGGATCGCCAATACAAAGGGAACCCCAATACAAATTGTTCATACAAATTCAAATTAGTTGTTCAGAATAAAATCTTTCTCTTGCTCCTGGTGTGACTCGCCGGCCACCACCTTACTCCGGGTAACCCTACCAGGGATATTACCGGTGTCTACCTTCCTTTTGCCCTCTTTCTTGTTCTTCTTCTTCTGCAAAGCATGTGCTTTTTCTTCTGCCATGTACTCTTCGAAGTTAGCATCTATCATGGCCTTACAACTTTCGAAGCATTCTCGACTATACTGTTCCCTCTCCTCTAGACTCATCGGTTGAAGCCATTCAACATCCATCTATTCCCTCTGCTCTCGATCCATCGGTTCAAGCAGCTCTACATCCATCTGTTCCCTCTGCTCTCGATCCATCGGTTCAATCTCCTCATGTTCAATTGATGCTTCAATCTCCTCTGCATTTGCTGCTTCAATCTCCTCATGTTGAACTGCTGCTTCAATCTCAAGTTGAATTGCTGCTTCATTCTCCTCTGCATTTTCTGCTCCCGCCTGATCTTCCATTCCAAAAGCTGGGTCAACTCCATTTTTACAAAGCCTAGCAATGTGTCCAGGGATTCCACAACGTTTGCACTTACATTTTCGAATCGGTGCACCACCCTCTGCACTAGCTCTGATCCTATTCTTCCTCGGCCTACCTGCCGGTCTAGTCAATACTGGAGAGTACAGTTTGAAGCCTGGATCGACTTTCATCCATTGGTCTTTTCCCAACAAGGTAGGAACATTCATAGCATATGCAGCCCTAAATTTTGCAACAGAGAAATACTCTGACACATACTGATCAACTTCACCATCTTCACCCCCTATAACACTCATGAAAAACAATGCGTGTATGCAGGGTATCCCACGGATCTGCCATCCCCTACAATGGCATGTCCTATCAACCAAACTCACTGGATACCTCCACTGCCTGTTTTTACTGTCAGTGTAGGTTACCTCAGCCTCCATTCCTTTTCTGACGTTGCATCCTCAATTATTTTGCCCTCTCATGCAAAGACTTAATCAAAGATGGGAGCATGAGATGGCCAACATAATTTGTGGATGCAATTCTTTGATGCAGATCGATCTTTATCATGATCATCTGCCTAATCTTATCAAATATTTGCCACAGCATAAGCCCTTTCAATGACTTGACCTTTGAATTGAAACTCTCCGCAAGGTTACTTGTTACATAGTCTACCTTGCAAATTTCATTGAATTGGCTTCTTGACCACACCCTACCATGATGTTCATCCAAGTACTCCTTCACCCCAGGTTTTTGTTTATACAACACATCCAAATGAAACAGATGCTTCCTAGAGCTGCATGTGTATGAAGCTGGCCATAGGTTGTCAGTAAAAACTTTACCCTTGAATTTCTTTGTAAAATTCTGTACCAAGTGTCGCATACATTCCCTATGCTCCACTCCAGGGAATACTGCTTCTACCAGTCTCCAAACCTTTGCAAGCGTCTGTGTGGATAACAAGTCCTGGTGGATGACCTATAAGGTCGCGCAAATTCTGCAGAAACCAAGTCCAACTTTCCTGTGACTCAACCTCCAAAACCCCATAAGCAACAGGGAACATCCAATTATGTCCATCAACTGCAGTAGCAGCAACTAGCTGTCCTTTAAACCTGCCATGAAGAGCTGATGCATCCACGGCCAAATAAGGCCTGCAACCGTCCAAAAAGCCTTTCCAGCAAGCTTTGAAACAAACAAAAGCCCTTCTGAAACATTCCTTGTGCATTACCTTCCCGCTTTTCAATTTGTAGGGAACTGTATGCTTGTCTATCGCTACAACACTGCCTGGACTAGCCATCTCCACTTCAGCTTTGAAAGTGTAAAGCAACTGAAAGCTTTCATTCCATGGACCATTGATCTTGTCAAGAGCCATTTCCTTTGCATAGAACATCCTCATGTAAGGTACTTTCATTTTATACTTCTCAACCACCTTTTTTACGAGTGTTGTTGGACCAAGTGAAGGATCTTCTCTCAGCCAATCTAGGATTATATCTGCCAACCACCTAGTCTTCGCTAGCTTTGTTTTCAGCTCTGGCTCTCCCCTAGAGGTGGACACCTATGGATCTCCTTATTCTTCTTTATCTGAAACATAATGATAAGGGATGTCAGTAATAGATAACAAATTTTACACCGTGATCTAAATACACAACTGGTTGGCGTAGTACCTGAACCAAGCTGCTTCTGCGCATTGTGGATGCATGCAGCCTAAACCTACACCTTAGGTATGGGCATTTAATTGTGAAACTACCTGGCTCACTTTTAACAACCTCAAAATTATTCTTAGTGAGAATGTGATATGTAGTAATTGCATTACGGCAGTCCATCATCGTTTGAAACACGGTGCCTTCTGCAAGCTGAGGATCCTCCCTGTTCCACTCAATTGTTGGCAAGTCTTCACCTTCGTAATCGGCTAAAACGAGGCTGTCATCATTCTCATTCTTCTCTTCATCATCAGTGTCATCAAATATGGCACCAAAAGCAATATCTTCCATGTATTGATCCTCCATTGCCTGCTTACTGCATCGATCTACCAATTCAGGAAACATCAACTCATCCTCATCATCTTGAGGAGACTGATCCTCAATGTCTGCATCGTCCTCCACATCGACCGTACGAACGATCTGATGACCCACAAGTATAGGGGATCGCAACAGTCTTCGGGGAAGTAAAACCCAATTTATTGATTCGACACAAGGGGAGACAAAGAATACTTGAAAGCCTTAACAGCGGAGTTGTCAATTCAGCTGCACCTGGAAACAGACTTGCTCGCAAGAGTTTATCGAGTAACAGCTTTATAGCAGAGCAGAGTGAAATAACAAAGCAGAGTAACAAAAATAGCAGAGGATTATAGTAAACAGCAGGATTAAAATACTGTAGGCACAGGGATGGATGAACAGGCGTTGCATGGATGAGAGAAACTCATGTAACAATCAAAGCATTTGGCAGATAATAATAAAATGGTATCCAAGTACTAATCAATCAATAGGCATGTGTTCCATATATAATCGTACGTGCTCACAATGAGAAACTTGCACAGCATCTTTTGTCCTACCAGCCGGTGGCACGGGCCTCTAGGGAATCTACTGATATTAAGGTACTCCTTTTAATAGAGTACCGGAGCAAAGCATTAACACTCCGTGAACACATGTGATCCTCACATCACCGCCTTCCTCCGGTTGTCCCAATTTCTGTCACTTTGGGGCCTCGGGTTCCGGACAGCAACATGTGTATACAACTTGCAGGTAAGATCATAAACAATGAATATCTTCATGAATCGATAACATGTTCAGATCTGAGATCATGGCACTCGGGCCCTAGTGACAAGCATTAAGCATAACAAGTTGCAACAATATCATAAAAGTACCAACAACGGATACTAGGCACTATGCCCTAACAATCTTATGCTATTACATGACCAATCTCATCAATCCCTACCATCCCCTTTAGCCTACAGCGGGGAATTACTCACAAATGGATGGGGGAAACATGGCTGGTCGATGGAGAGGCGTTGGTGGTGATGATGGCGATGATCTCCTCCAATTCCCCGGCGAGGTGCCGAACGGAGTTTCGGTCCCGAGACGGAGTTTCGCGATGGTGGCGGCGACTGGATGTCTTCTGGTGATTTCGTCTATCCCCGTGCGTTTTTAGGTTGAGGCGTTAAGTAGTCCAAAGGAGGGCGAGGCCAGCCGGGGCCACACGCTAGGGCCGCGCGCCCTCCGGGCCGCGCCGGCCTAGTGTGTGGGGCCCTCGGGCTCCACCTGGCTTGCCCTTCGGGCTCCACAATCTCTTGGAAAAATAAGACCTTTCGCATAAATTCGAGGATTTTCCGAAAGTTGATTTCTGCACAAAAACGAGACACCAGAGCAATTCCTAAAACAGCGTTAGTCCGTTAGTTGTATCCAAAATACACAAATTAGAGGCAAAACAATAGCAAAAGTGTTGGGAAAGTAGATACGGACGTATCACTCCCCCAAGCTTAGCTTATTGCTTGTCCTCAAGCAATTCAGTTAACAACTGAGTGCGATAAAAGAACTTTCATGAACACATTTGTTCATATGATGTAAATATTCTCATTATATGGCAAGTACTTAAGCAATTCATACTAAGATACATGCAAATAAAATCATCTAATAGCTATGTCAATCATGGAAAAGGTACCAACAAATTAATAATGAGCATCATGAATCATGTCTATCAGCAGGATTGCAATGTTCATAGAAGGATATGATAAAGTGGTATCTCGTTTGCCCGTGTTTGTATAGCAAAACATAAATGCTCGGGCACCTTTGAGGTTCATGGAAAGACTAGAAGTAGAGATTATCAAAGATAAAAGCATCACAGTTATACCACAATTAATCACATTTTGGGACAAGCATATTATACTAAGAATGACAGTTGTGCTCTCAAGAAAGTACTCAAAGAAAGGATGGAGACTCAATGTAAAAGTGAAAGATTGACCCTTCGCAGAGGGAAGCAGGGATTAACATGTGCTAGAGCTTTTCATTTTTGTAAAGACAGAAGTAAAATGGTTTTGAAAGGTGTTTGTTGTTGTCAACGAATGGTAATGGGTACTCTAACTACCTCATCAACCGGACTTCCAAGAGCGGCTCCCATGAAATTTTATTTTTTTGGGTGGCACTCCTTCCAACCTTGCTTTCACAAACCATGGCTAACCCTCCTCCCCACCTTTGCTTTCTCAAGCCATGGCTAACCGAATCCTCGGCCGACCAACAATCACATACCATGGAGGAGTGTCTATTTGTAAATTTATGAAAGTTAATTAATTGGGGCTGGGAACCCCGTTGCCAGCTCTTTTTGCAAAATTATTGGATAAGCGGATGTGCCACTAGTCCATTGTGAAAGTCCGTCCGAGTAAATGACTAGATTGAAAGATAAACACCACATACTTCCTCATGAGCTATAAAACATAAACACAAATTGAGAAGCATTTTGAAGGTTTTAAAGGTAGCACATGAGAATTTACTTGGAATGGTTTGAAATGCCATGCATAGGTATTTATGGTGGACACTTTGAAACAACTTGGTTTATAGGGATTTGGATGCACGAGCAGCATTCCCTCTCAGTACAAGTGAAGGCTAGCAATAGGGAAGCGACAATCAAGAGAGAATAACTATAATCATGCTTGCGGCAAAATAAATTAACGGAGGCATAAAAGTGATACAAGAACTCGAGGTGAAATAAATCATCGAGGCTTAATTGACTTTTGTTCAGTCATGTGCATGCGTGAGCATGTGCCAAGTTGATTCAAGCGAATTATTCAGAGGAGGATACCACAATGTCATATCTATCTATGAATAAAGCAATGCAAGCAAATATTTATGACATGCTACTCATATTAATAAATTGGAACTAATCATGAGAGATCATGAACTACTAGACTTTCTTAAATGACATATACCTCACATGAACCAACTAAGCACACTCACATGGATGAGTATATGTACAAAAATGAAAACAAATAGAGTTCATACCAGCCTCTCACCACAATCCAATTGTTGTAGATCGTCATTATTGCCTTTTCACTTGTGTAGCTTGAATAATATGGAATGGAAGCACGCTCCAGCCACCGAAAACCATTGAACTCATAATGAACTTTACAAAACCAAAGAAGAACAGCAAATATTTTTGGTGTTTTCGAATTAGAAACAAGAACAAAAGGAAACAAGCAAACAAAGTAAAATCTTTTTGGATTTTCTTATAGCAAACCAACGATAGCAAATAAAGCAAAATGGGAATAAGAAACCAAGATAAACAAATGGCGAAGAGAAACAACAGAAATATTTTTGGTCTTTTTGTGTTTTAGGAAAGAAACAAAGCAAAAACAAGAGAATGAAAACTAGAAGAAACACAGAAAAGCAGGATGACAGAAATCTGCCAAAACCTGACAGCAGTACATAAATCGATTTTTACAAAAATCTTCCATTGCTCAGTTCGAAAAGTTCTCAACTATTGAAAGTTAGATAACAACCTGGGGAACATGCACAAAAATTTGCAACTCAAAATAACATTCTGGCTGTGCGCACGAATTTTTTTAGTAACAGCCCAGAATCTGTTTTCGGGCAGCACTTCCCCAAATATCATCTCCCTCTTATTAGAAAACCACTTCAAGAAGCTAAACAAGTATATACAAGTATCCAGCAACCATAATATGCAAAGAATGAGTGATGCCGGTATACCTCCCCCCAAGCTTAGGCTTTTGGCCTAAGTGGAGATCAACCCCAGTGAGGGTCAGGGTTCCACGCCAGCGAATCGTACATGGCGTGATCATAATGAGGTCCCTGTGCAGAAGAATAGCGTGGAGGCTCCGCATGACCGTAATGTTGATGCGAAGAGCTCGCTGCATCGGATGACGATTCGAGGTGTTCCTCGGCCTCCTCCGTGCCGCCTCTCGCACGATGGCCATCTCCCTCCAAGTATGCATTCAGTTCACCTTCTGTGACTGACCAATTCTTCCTGGAATCAAAGTTAAACAGAACAGGTGCAGGCAATCCTACTAGTCTTTCAGTTTTCTTAGTTGTTCTCCAAGTTTTCTTATAAAATGTTATCTTGTAAAACAGGTTACTCAAGTTAGACGAATTAGAAACAAATTCATGTTTAATCATGGAGGCTATATCAAGTTTTTCTACGGAAAGCTGAATATCAAGATGGTGAGGTTCTACACCATGCATAGCTAATAAACGGGAGGCGATGAGACCTCCACAAATTCCTCCCCTCTCACGGTTAGTAGCAAGTCTATAAGCTATCAAAGCTCCCAAGTTATAAGTCCTATCACTTTGTAATGCAGCAGCTAGAAAAGCTAAATCCTGGATAGATAATTTACTTCCATTCTTTCTAGCAAGAACGCACTTAGTAATGAAATAAGCAAAGTAGCGAATAGCTGGGAGTTGAATGCTACTGATTTTACCACCATCCTCTGAGAAGCTTCTTCCATGACAAATCATCTTGAAGAGGTTCAAGAGCTCTTGCGGCGATCCCCTTATCTTCTTGCATGATCCCCATTGCGGCACTCTAATTGCTGCACAAAAATCATTGAATGGCAAGTTGACAGTTTTATTATAAATTTTGTACCGAACCATGGGGTTAGTTTGCGACCAATTGAATTCAAAATCCTGCACTACATACATAGTCAATTTTGCATATTGGCACGGTTCACCAACAATAAAATCATCCAACCCTGCACGAGAAATTAGATTCTGAACATCTCGCAAGATTCCTGCACTTCTCATAAAATCAACGCATGGGTAGTAAGAGGGGTATACTCCTTCTTCGCGGTGAACTCTCATAACTTGTTGCACCTCCAATTCTTGTTGGTTGAGTTGGTGCCTACTCCTTTCCATTTTCTAAAAAATTTCAACAATCATTATAAAATTTGATTTGGTGACATATATTTGAGGGAAACTACCATAGGAACTTGTTAGAGTACTAAACATGCAGCAAAACTAGTTTCTACAACTTAGAACAAGCATGCAAGCTCACTAAACATATTACCTACTGATGACCCACAAGTATAGGGGATCGCGATAGTCTTCGAGGGTAGTATAACCCAAATTTATTGATTCGACACAAGGGGAGGTAAAGAATACTTATAAGCCTTAACAACCGAGTTGTCAATTCAGCTGCACCTGGAAAAGCACTAGTAACAGGGGTGATGTGAAAGTAGCAGTAATATGAGAGCAATAGTAACAGTAACACAGCAGCAGTAATAGCAATATGAGAGCAATGGCACCGAAAAATAGTTGATACTACTTCCAATGACATGTAGAACAAGTATATTATGATGAGAGATGGACCGGGGTTCCCAGCGATCTACACTAGTGGTAACTCTCCAATAAGTGACAAGTGTTGGGTGAACAAATTACAGTTGGGCAATTGACAGGAATCAAAGGCATTAAGAAAGAACATCAGGCTTATTAATTATGTAGGCATGTTTTCCGTATATAGTCGTACGTGCTCGCAATGAGAAACTTGCACAACATCTTTTGTCCTACCAGCCAGCCGGGCCTCAAGGGAAACTACTGGATATTAAGGTACTCCTTTTAATAGAGTACCGGAGCAAAGCATTAACACACCGTGAAAACATGTGATCCTCACATCACCGCCATCCCCTCCGGTTGTCCCGATTGGGCCATTGGTTCCGGACAGCGACATGTGCATACAACTTGTAGATACAATCTAAGCAATAAGTATAGAGCTCAAATCTAAGATCATGCCACTCGGGCCCTAGTGACAAGCATTAAGAATAACAAGATTGCAGCAACAATAACTTCACAAACTTTATAGATAGACTAATCATAATGTATCATCCATCGGATCCCAACAAACACAACACCGATTACATCAGATGAATCTCAATCATGTAAGGCAGCTCATGAGACCATTGTATTGAAGTACATGGGGGAGAGTATACCGACATAGCTACTGCTAGAACCCGTAGTCCATGGGGGAACTACTCACGGAGCATGGTGGAGGCGGTGGCGTCGATGGAGATTCCTGGGGCACTTCCCCGTCCCGGCAGGTGCCGGGACAGAGTTCGTCCCCGAATTGGAGTTTCGCGACGGTGGCGGCGCCCGAGTCTTTCTGGAGTTTCGTCAATTGGTACGGTGTTTTTAGGTCGAAAGGGCTTTATAGGCGAAGAGGCGGCGTGGGGCACTGGGGGCGCCACACCTAGGCCGGCGCGGCCAGGGTCTGGCCCGCGCCGCCATGTGGTGTGGTGGCCCCCGGCCCCTCTCCGACTCTTCTTCGGTGTTCTGGAGCCTTCCGGAAAAATAGGAGGTTTGGCGTTGATTTCATCCAATTCCGAGAATATTGCCCGAACAGCCTTCTCGAACCAAAAACAGCAAAAATGAACTGGCACTCGTGGCATCTTGTTAATAGGTTAGTTCCGGAAAACGCATAAAAACTATAAAGTGCAAGCAAAACATGTAAGTATTGTCATAAAACAAGCATGGAACGACAGAAATTATGGATACGTCGGGGACGTATCAGCATCCCCAAGCTTAGTTCCTGCTCGTCCCGAGCAGGTAAACGATAAAAAGAATAATTTCTGTAGTGACATGCTACTTACATAACCTTGATCATACTATTACAAAGCATATGAAATGAATGAAGTGACTCAAGGCAATGATCTATAGTTGCTAACAAGTAGATAACATATAGCAAAACTTTTCATAAAGAGTACTTTCAAGACAAGCATCAAAAGATTGCACAAGAGTTAACTCATAAAGCAATAAATTCAAAGTAAAGGCATCGAAGCAACACAAAGGAAGATATAAGTTTCAGCGGTTGCTTTCAACTTTCAACATGCATATCTCATGGATAATTGTCAACACAAAGTAATATGATGAATGCAAATATGCAAGTATGTAAGAATCAATGCACAGTTGACACAAGTGTTTGCTTCTAAGGTGGAAGGAAGTAGGTGAACTGACTCAACATTAAAAGTAAAAGAATGGTCCTTCAAAGAGGAAAGCATCGATTGCTATATTTGTGCTAGAGCTTTGGTTTTGAAAACATATAGAGAGCATAAAAAGTAAAAAATTTAGAGGTGTTTGTTGTTGTCAACGAATGGTAATGGGTACACTAACTACCTCGCCAACCGGACTTTCAAGAGCGGCTCCCATGAATTTTTATTTTTGGGTGGCACTCCTTCCAGCCTTTCTTTCACAAACCATGGCTAACCGAATCCTCGGGTGCCAACAATCTCATACCATGAAGGAGTGCCTTTTATTTTAGTTTTATTATGATGATGACACTCCCCCAACCTTTGCTTACACAAGCCATGGCTAACCGAATCCTTCGGGTGCCTTCCAACAATCACATACCATGGAGGAGTGTCTATTTAAGTTAATTAATTCGGGACTGGGAATCCCATTGCCAGCTCTTTTTGCAAAATTATTGGATAAGCGGATGTGCCACTAGTCCATATGAGAGTCCGTCAAAAGTAAATGACAAGGTTGAAAGCTAAACACCACATACTTCCTCATGAGCTATAAAACATTAACACAAATCAGAGGTGATAAATTTTGAATTGTTTAAAGGTAGCACTCAAGCAATTTACTTTGGAATGGCAGAAATACCACATAGTAGGTAGGTATGGTGGACATAAATGGCATAGTGGTTGGCTCAAGGATTTTGGATGCATGAGAAGTATTCCCTCTCGATACAAGGCTTAGGCTAGCAAGGTTGTTTGAAGCAAACACAAGTATGAACCGGTACAGCAAAACTTACATAAGAACATATCGCAAGCATTATAATACTCTACACTGTCTTCCTTGTTGCTCAAACACTTTTACCAGAAAATATCTAGACCTTAAGAGAGATCAATTATGCAAACCAATTTTAACAAGCTCTACAGTAGTTCTCCCCTAATAGGTTTAAACTACATGCAAAAACTTATGATCTACTTGAGAACTCAAAACAATTGCCAAGTATCAAATTATCCAAGACATATGAGGCATTTTCTTTTTCCAACCAAACAATAAGTATTGTAGCTTCCAACTTTTATCATTGAACATTAAAAGTAAAACGAAGAACAAGTGTTCATATGAAAAGCGGAGCGTGTATCTCTCCCAAACAAGGATTGCTAGGATCCGATCTTATTCAAACAAAAACAAAACGAAAATAAACACACAGACGCTCCAAGTAAAGCACATATGATGTGACTGAATAAAAATATAGTTTCAGGGGAGGAACCTGATAAGTTGATGAAGAAGGGGATGCCTTGGGCATCCCCAAGCTTAGACGCTGAGTCTTCTTGAAATATGCAGGGATGAACCACGGGGCATCCCCAAGCTTAGACTTTTCACTCTTCTTGATCATATATCATCCTCCTCTCTTGACCCTTGAAAACTTCCTTCACAACAAACTTCTCATAAACTTCATTAGAGGGGTTAGTACTCAAAAAATTTGAATCCACCTTGGTCCTGTAGTGGCAAATTGCAAGAACTCAATAAAACATTAGCTACGGCCCTCTACGTCTAGAAAACCTCGCTTAAAGTCCACAAGAGACAATGCAAAAAACAGAGACAGAATCTGCCAAAACAGAACAGCCAGTAAAGACGAATTTTAATAAAATACTTCCGTTGCTCAAATCAGAAAACTCAAAACTAATGAAAGTTGCGTACATATCCGAGGAACATGCACGTAAATTGGCATAATTTTCTGAGTTTCCTACAGAGAATTGGACCAAGATTCGTGACAGATAGAAATCTATTTCTGCGCAGAAATCCAAATATAGTATCAACCTTCGATTAGAGGCTTCACTTGGCACAACAAAACACAAAACTAAGATAAGGAGAGGTTGCTACAGTAGTAAACAACTTCCAAGACACAAATATAAGACAAAGTACTGTAGCAAAATAACACATGGGTTATCTCCCAAGAAGTTGCTTTCTTTATAGCCATTAAGATGGGCTCAGCAGTTTTGATGATGCACTCGCAAGAAATAGTATTTGAAGCAAAAGAGAGCATCAAAAGGCAAATCCATAACACGTTTAAGCCTAACATGCTTCCTATGCAAAGGAATCTTGTAAATAAACAAGTTCATGAAAAGCAAAGTAACAAGCATAGGAAGATAGAACAAGTGTAACAACAATTTCAGCATATAGAGAGGTGTTTAGCACCATGAAAATTTCTACAACCATATTTTCCTCTCTCATAATAATTTTCAGTAGCTTCATGAATAAACTCAACAATATAACTATCACATGCAGCATACTTTTCATGATCCACAAACTCATAATTTTTATCAATCTCAAGAATAGTGGAATTAAAACTTTCAAACTTACTTTTATTAATAATATAACAAGGTAGTTGATCAATCTCAAGAGATATGGGACTCATAGAATAAGTCAAGAACTCTCCAATCCCATTTTCATTAGTAGTACAATTAATATTATCAAGTAACATAGGACCATCATCTAAAGCTTTATCATAAACATTTACTAAGCAAAATTCTTTAGTACCATGCATTTCGATATCAGGCACAAACAAAGCATTATCATAAGATTTATCAAAGTAGCATGGATTATCATATATAACAGTAGCATAATTATTTTCACAAGTTTTACTCATAGGCAATACTTCAAGAGAATCCACAGGAACATAACATTCAACCTCTTCCGGTAAGCATGGAGGACAATCAAATAATGTAAGAGATGAAGAGTTACTCTCATTAGAAGGTTGGCATGGGTAGCTAATCCATTCTTCCCCCTTTTGTTCGTCGCTCTCCTCTTCTTTTTCATCCAATGAGCTTTCTGGTTCATCAATTTCCTCCTCTTTTTCATCCAATGCGCTTTCAGGTTCATCAATTTCTTCTTCCACCGGTTCCTGCAAATTGTGAGTGCATTCTTGTGCATTAATGAGTCTCTCTTTATAGTCAATGATATAAGGATTATCACTGAAGCATTCTATGCAACAATTAAGGATAGAAGAGACATAATCTTTAAGGTCCTTACAAACAACACAAGTTTCATAATTCTCAACCATGAAGGATTCGATCTCAGAGGCTCCCATAAACACGACAAATTGTTCTACCTCTTCGAACCCATAATGAATATAGCAATTCCGATTATAGTTCTTAATTAAAAATTCCTCACTAAAGCCACATTGAAATTTAAGATGTTTAGTATCCTGTTGAGAGCAACAGTTTATATCATGGCGTTTAAGCAAGATTTTAGCAATTGTATTCACTTTTTCTATCATAGCACTCATTACTTCACCCGCTCTTGATTTCCTATAATTATTATAACATTCTATGAGCTCCAAGTAGGTTGTAGGTTCTCCCATAACAGCAGTTTTTAATTTTTTGGTTTTTCAAATTTTTATGGATTTTTGGGTATATAGGAAAAGTAAAACAAGACAAAAATAAACTAAGCAAAAGTAAACTAAGCAAAGCAAAATAAAACAAATTAAAAACAGAGAGAGAGGTAGAGTGTACTCCCCAGGTGAACTTATGAGTAGAGCTATGCCTCCCCGGCAACGGCGCCAGAAAACAGTCTTGATGACCCACAAGTATAGGGGATCGCGATAGTCTTCGAGGGTAGTATAACCCAAATTTATTGATTCGACACAAGGGGAGGTAAAGAATACTTATAAGCCTTAACAACTGAGTTGTCAATTCAGCTGCACCTGAAAAGCACTAGTAACAGGGGTAATGTGAAAGTAAGAATATGAGAGCAATAGTAACAGTAACACAGCAGCAGTAACAATATGAGAGCAATGGCACCGGAAAATAGTTGATACTACTTCCAATGACATGTAGAACAAGTATATTATGATGAGAGATGGACCGGGTTCCCAGCGATCTACACTAGTGGTAACTCTCCAATAAGTGACAAGTGTTGGGTGAACAAATTACAGTTGGGCAATTGATAGGAATCAAAGGCATTAAGAAAGAACATCAGGCTTATTAATTATGTAGGCATGTTTTCCGTATATAGTCGTACGTGCTCGCAATGAGAAACTTGCACAACATCTTTTGTCCTACCAGCCGGTGGCAGCCGGGCCTCAAGGGAAACTACTGGATATTAAGGTACTCCTTTTAATAGAGTACCGGAGCAAAGCATTAACACACCGTGAAAACATGTGATCCTCACATCACCGCCATCCCCTCCGGTTGTCCCGATTTCTGTCACTTCGGGGCCATTGGTTCCGGACACATGTGCATACAACTTGTAGATACAATCTAAGCAATAAGTATAGAGCTCAAATCTAAGATCATGCCACTCGGGCCCTAGTGACAAGCATTAAGAATAACAAGATTGCAGCAACAATAACTTCACAAACTTTATAGATAGACTAATCATAATGTATCATCCATCGGATCCCAACAAACACAACACCGATTACATCAGATGAATCTCAATCATGTAAGGCAGCTCATGAGACCATTGTATTGAAGTACATGGGGAGAGTATACCGACATAGCTACTGCTAGAACCCGTAGTCCATGGGGGAACTACTCACGGAGCATGGTGGAGGCGGTGGCGTCGATGGAGATGGCTTCCGGGCACTTCCCCGTCCCGGCAGGTGCCGGGACAGTTCTGTCCCCCGAATTGGAGTTTCGCGACGGCGGCGCCCCTGGAGTCTTTCTGGAGTTTCGTCAATTGGTACGGTGTTTTTAGGTCGAAAGGGCTTTTATAGGCGAAGAGGCGCGCGGGGGCACTGGGGCGCCACACCCTAGGCCGGCGCGGTGTCTGGCCCACGCCACCATGTGGTGTGGTGACCCCCGGCCCCTCTCCGACTCTTCTTCGGTGTGCTGGAGCCTTCCGGGAAAAATAGGAGGTTTGGCGTTGATTTCGTCCAATTCCGAGAATATTGCCCGAACAGCCTTTCTGGAACCAAAAACAGCAGAAAAGGAACTGGCACCGTGGCATCTTGTTAATAGGTTAGTTCCGAAAACGCATAAAAACATCATAAAGTGCAAGCAAAACATGTAAGTATTGTCATAAAACAAGCATGGAACGACAGAAATTATGGATACGTCGGGGACGTATCACCTACAACAGCAAAATATTCAAGATATACTCAACCAAACAAAATTCTACTTGGATAATCGGAGGAGTCACATACCGGAGAGCAAATGTGCCAAATTTCAGATAGAAATCTGGGCTGAGCAAAGAGATCGAGAAATCTTAAGCTCTTGAGGAAAAACACGAGTGAGAGGAACCTGGTGCGAGTTTTTTCGGGAGAGAGAAGAAAGTGGGAGGAAAACATGATGAAGTGGGGCAAGGAGGGGCCCACACAACAGGGTGGCGCGCCCCCCTTGCTGGCCGCGCTGGCCTGTGGTGCCACCCTGGGTGCCCCACTGGTCATCCCTGGTGTTCCCAGGTGCCTCGTCGAAAAATAGGACCACGGTATAATTTTTTGTGAATTTTTGAAAACTTTGAAAAATGCACATTTCTGGGTGTTAAATTTATTATTACTGGGCAGAAAAAGATTTTGAAATCTCTAATTAACTAAAGAACTTTGCAAAACAAAAGTGCTACAGCAAGTAGATCAAGTGGAAGAAGAAAGAAATGTTGTTTAGTTCCTCTATGCATATAAAATGAATTTGTTAACAAGGGTGAGCAAGTCTTGCCACCAAATAAATTTTACATAACATAAGAAGAATTAAACCTCAAATCAATCATGTTACCTTGAATTGTATTGACATTGATCCAATCATAATATTTTGATATCCTTGTTCAGGCTCATATATAGGACAATCAATGGTTCCCACTTTGATAGTTCTCACATTAGAAATTGTATTAACTCCACATGCTTTCTCAATCCTCTTGGGAAAATAAACAATATGCTCCTTGTCATCAACATTGAAAGTAACTTTTCCTTTATTGCAATCAATAACAGCCCCTGCGGTGTTAAGAAAAGGTCTCCCAAGAATAATAGACATATTATCATCTTCAGGCATTTCCAACACAACAAAATCAGTTAATATCAAGCAATTAGTAACTTGAACAGGAACATCCTCACATATACCAACAGGAATAGCAGTAGATTTATCAGCCATTTGCAAAGATATATCAGTTGGTATCAACTTATCTAAATAAAGTCTCTTATAAAGAGAGAAAGGCATAACACTAACACCCGCTCCCAAATCACATAGAGCAGTTCTAACATAATTATTCTTAATAGAACAAGGAATAGTCGGTATACCTGGGTCGCCAAGCTTCTTTGGAACCTTACCATTGAAAGAGTAATTAGCAAGCATAGTGGAAATCTCCTCATTAGGAATTTTCCTTTTGTTAGACACAATATCTTTCATATACTTTGAATAAGGAGGCAATTTAATAGCATCAGTCAAAGGTATTTGCAGGAATAAAGGTTTCATCCAATCACATAATTTATTATAGTGTTCTTCTTCCTTTGATTTTAGTTTCTTAGCAGGAAAAGGCATTTGCTTTTGAACCCAAGGTTCCCTTTCACTACCATGTTTCTTAGCAATACAATCTTCTTTAGTATACTTCTTATTTTTAGCATGCTTTTCAGGTTCTTCTTCAACCTCTTCTTTATCAGAAGCATCATTCTTATCATTATCTTTATCATGTTCATTACCGCTTTCAGTTTCAGCATCAGAAATAGAAATACTATTAGGATCATTAACAGGCTCAGAGGATTCTACAACAGTTTTATGTTTCTTCTTCTTTTTCTTAGATGGAGCACTAGTTTCAGTTCGTTGAGAATCTTGTTCAACTCTTTTGGGATGCCCTTCAGGATATAGAGGATCCTGGGTAGAAACACCGCCTCTAGTTGTTACTTCATAAGCATGTTTTTCTTTAGAATTATTTTTCAACAAGTCATTTTGCACTTTAGTGAGTTGATCAATTTGAGTTTGAACCATATGAAAGTGTTTAACAAGCATCTTAACATCATTGGAGGTTCTCTCCACAATACCATGCAATTCACTAATAGCTTGAGAATTTTCCATTAAATGATTCTCTATTCTCATATTAAAATTTTCTTGCTTAACAATATAATTATCAAACTCATCTAAGCATTGAGCAAGAGGTTTTGAATACGGAATATCTTCCCTAGTAAAGCGTTCAAGAGAGTGTACCTCAATCATGGATGAAGGGGGAGTTATCTTACATAAATCTTCTATAGGAGGTAAATTCTTCACGTCTTCGGATTTAATACCCTTCTCTTTAAGAGACTTCTTGGCTTCCCTCATATCTTCATCATTTAATTTAATCATACCCCTCTTCTTCAATATTGGGGTTGGTTCAGGTGTAGACCAATCATCATGATTCCGGCCTATTCTCGCCAATAATTCTTCAGCGTCGTCTGGAGTTCTTTTCCTGAAAACACAACCAGCACAACTATCCAGGTATGCCCTAGACTCAATGGTTAGTCCACTATAAAATATATCAAGTAAATCATGCTTTTCCAAATCATGGTCAGGCCGAGCTCTAATAAGAGAGCAAAATCTAGCCCAAGCTTCAGGCAATTTCTCTCCATCTTCCTGGTCAAAATTATAAATTCTCTGCAAAGCAATATGTTGAGCACTAGCAGGAAAGTATTTCCGGAAGAAAACATCAAGCAATTCTTTTGGACTATTAATAGAATCAGGTGGCAAACTATTATACCAAGTTTTAGCATCATCCTTTAATGAGAATGGAAATATTTTAGCAACAAAGTAAGTACGCTTCTTAACATCATCAGAAAACAAGCTACTCAGAGTAGATAGCTCAATCATATGTTCTACAGCACTTTCTTTTTCAGTACCACAAAAAGGTGTTTTCTCGACAATAGCTATATGAGATAGATCAAGAGAAAAATCATAATCCTTATCCTTAATGTTTATAGGAGATGTGGCAAATTTAGGATCAGGAGACAATTTATATCTAACAGTATGTTCTGCAAGCAACTTTTTAATTTTTCTTGCATCAGTAGTAGCATTGCATTTATCAATAAAATCATCATCAAGTTCTACATAATCTTCATCAAGATCATCACTAGAGTATTCAACAGACTTAGGTGAATTAACAGGTGTAGCAGCATTTTCATTAGGAGTTTCAGCATTTTCAATTTGTCTAGACCTAGCAATTGTAGCATCTAGAAAAGATCCTAACGAACCATCATTATCAAGCACAGCAGAAGCATCATCAAAATTATAAGAGGAATTTTCAGATTCAGCAGAAGTACCAGCATTTGAAGCTTGTGGTGGTGAAACAAGTTTACTTATCACGATGGTGAATCAAGAGCAGCAGAGGTACTCAGAGTTGTACCTTTTCTTGTAGTGGATGGTAATATGGCGACCTTAGTATCGCGAGGTTTACCCATGATGGAGAATTTGCACGAACAATATCAATCCAAGTGAACTTCCAAATAAAGCTATGCTCCCGGCAACGGCGCCAAAAATAGTCTTGATGACCCACAAGTATAGGGGACCGCAACAGTCTTCGAGGGAAGTAAAACCCAATTTATTGATTCGACACAAGGGGAGACAAAGAATACTTGAAAGCCTTAACAGCGAGTTGTCAATTCAGCTGCACCTGGAAACAGACTTGCTCGCAAGAGTTTATCAGTAGTAACAGTTTTATAGCAGTAGCAGTAGTGAAATAACAACAGCAGAGTAACAAAGACAGCAGTAGTGATTATAGTAAACAGCAGGATTAAAATACTGTAGGCACAGGGATGGATGAACGGGCGTTGCATGGATGAGAGAAACTCATGTAATAATCAAAGCAGGGCATTTGCAAATAATAATAAAACGGTATCCAAGTACTAATCAATCAATAGGCATGTGTTCCATATATAGTCGTACGTGCTCACAATGAGAAACTTGCACAACATCTTTTGTCCTACCAGGCAGCGGGCCTCTAGGGAATCTACTGGATATTAAGGTACTCCTTTTAATAGAGTACCGGAGCAAAGCATTAACACTCCGTGAACACATGTGATCCTCACATCACCGCCTTCCCCTCCGGTTGTCCCAATTTCTGTCACTTTGGGGCCTCGGGTTCCGGCAACATGTGTATACAACTTGCAGGTAAGATCATAAACAACGAATATCTTCATGAATCAATAACATTTTCAGATCTGAGATCATGGCACTCGGGCCCTAGTGACAAGCATTAAGCATAACAAGTTGCAACAATATCATAAAAGTACCAACAACGGATACTAGGCACTATGCCCTAACAATCTTATGCTATTACATGACCAATCTCATCCAATCCCTACCATCCCCTTCAGCCTACAGCGGGGGAATTACTCACACATGGATGGGAAACATGGCTGGTCGATGGAGAGGCGTCGGTGGTGATGATGGCGATGATCTCCTCCAATTCCCCGTCCCGGCAAGGTGCCAGAGCGGAGTTTCTGGTCCCGAGACGGAGTTTCGCAATGGTGGCGGCGTACTGGATGTCTTCTGGTGATTTCGTCTATCCCCCGTGCGTTTTTAGGTCGAAGGCGTTAAGTAGTCCAAAGGAGGGCGTCGGAGGCCAGCCGAGGGGGCCACACGCTAGGGCCGCGCCGGCCTAGTGTGTGGGGCCCTCGGGCCTCCACCTGGCTTGCCCTTCTGGCTCCGTCAATCTTCTGGAAAAATAAGACCTTTCACATAAATTCCGAGGATTTTCCTGAAAGTTGGATTTCTGCACAAAAACGAGACACCAGAGCAATTCTGATGAAAACAGCGTTAGTCCGTGTTAGTTGTATCCAAAATACACAAATTAGAGGCAAAACAATAGCAAAAGTGTTCGGGAAAGTAGATACGTTTTGGACGTATCACTACCACTAACACTGGGGACAGATGGTGCTGCTGTGGACCTACAAGGAGCGCCGCGGCGCACACTGTTAGAAGAGGCAGCAGCAGTAGAGAGACATGATGCCCGACCACCTGATGATGCCCCAGCACCAGAGAGAGATGATGCCCGGCCCCTGTCCACATGGATACGAATTTTACCGAACCGGCAAGAAGCATTCAAAGCAAAAAAGAATTCCCAGATCGTCGTCGGAAATTAGTGGAACAAATCTTCCCTCCTTGTTGTGCAAATATTCGAAATGAACTGCGTCGTCAGAGCTCCAGCTGTACTGAGCGCAGATGTTAGCTTTCAAATTCCTCAACGAGATGGTGGTTGCAACCACCGCAGGGAAGTAAAACCCATTCTTATTGCGTTTAGAATCACGCGTAAAGCTAGAATCCAGCCTAACCACCAGCCGAAAAGCCAGCGCTGGATCAATCCTATTCGAAAAGCAACGCAGTTAGTTGAGCAACAACGATTGGCGCTCAAAAACTGCCTACTGTTAATTCACATAGGCAGACGATGCTTACCCAGATGGAATCCATGCGTTAGATCCCTCCGATTCCCAATCTTCTCCGCGGCTGACGCGAACAGTGGCACACCAGATGGACATACAAACTCCGCGAAGGGGTAGATCTAGATCTGGTGGAGGCGGAGCCCTCTCCGCCTCCCGGGGGTGGTGGTGGGGGCGGCTCGGCGGCGGACGACGCCATAAGGTAGGAGGGCAGGACGGCGTGGCGGCGGAGGGTGGTGAGCTCCTCCAGTCTCGGGCGGAGTGGAAAGCTTTGGGTGAGCTCCTCCAGTCAACAGTCAACACAGTTCGAAAGAAACGGTCAATTCAACACCAACGCGGCTCCCTACCGGTAACGGTGAAGGCCTCTGACCAGACGGCAACCCTCCCGTCTGAGCGTCTGCGACGGGTTTCAAACTAGAGGGAGGGGAAAACTGAGGAAAAACCAAGGGGCTGGGAAAACTGAGTACAACTAACGAACCAGGGGCACGAAAATAGAAATCCCTAAATTTTATATGATTACTTACGGCAGTATAGGGTAATGATATAATAAAGTCTATGGCTCAGTAGCAACTGGATTAATGGACATGTTTTTCATAACAGGAAAAGATATTTTGCAGTACCAAATATTTTGTGATGTTGTTACCTGTAGTTGCTTGTATTTTTCTGATTACCAACACAGATTGTATTTATGAAAACAAAACTTGAAACTAACAACAACAACTACAAGTCGAAAAAAGGAGACATAAAAGTAGTAAACTTGTGGGACAAAGGGATATGTAATCTACACAACTCTGGTGTAGCCAAACATTGGTAGTCGAAATTAACTCGAAACTTGCTTAGCTACAGAATAAAGCATCTACACAAATGCAGCATGCATCAACATGAAAAAAGAGATAACATGTGCAGCAGTAATGCTTCTGCAACAGCAAACAACATATAAACATGACATAGTCTTAAACAACTGGGTATGATTGCCCAGGTTCCAAATAACAAAAGTAGAACATAGTCTTTGAAACATGACATAGTTTAACCATGAACCTCCAGGGGAACAACTAAACAGAAACTAAATTTAGTGGAGAACATGAGGGCCAATAGCTGGACCGACGAGCGGGATGAGGCTAGTCTTGACGTAGTCCCTGAGGAACTTGCCAAAGGCAGCGTGCTTCGCCTTGCTAGCAGCCTTGTGCTTGTGCGCGCTGCCTTTTCCAACTCCCGTCGCGTGCTGGATCAGACTCTCAATGTCCTTCGGGAAAACCCTGCCGCAGAATGGGCAATTAGGCTTACCGTTCCGGCGGAAAGGGATCTGGCCAGTCTTCAGCTTCTTCAGAACGAAGCGGCTCTTCCGGTCCCGGTCCTCCTTGTCGCTGTCCATGTCCTCAGAGTCTTCCTGCGAATTTGAAAGTAAAGAAGAAGTGAGAGAAGGAAATTAACTGAAATACAATTCAAGCATTAAATATTTTTTATGAACATTATTAAGAATTAATCATCATGTAGAATCAACATTTATGATCCAGATCCAACCATAGATAATTAGTTCACTAATATAAATAAGCACCAATTTAAACTGTTGTCACAAATTGTTCATGGGTAGTCCAATCATTATTTCAGTAATATAACTAAGCACCAATTTAAGAGAAAATGGTGATTATAAATTTCATGGATCAGGGATCAATCATTTGTTCCCTGAAGATGTACTGATTCATAAAACAATATGGATTCATGACGTCAATAAGCAGGAATTCAAGAAAAATGGTGGTCATAAATTACATGCATCTGATCATTCATTTGTTCCCTAAATAAAAATGATGTACACACTATGGTTTCATCATATAAATAAGCACCAGTTTAAGACAAATGGTGATTATAAAATCCATGGATCAGATCAATCAATAGTACCTATAATATAATTCTTGTAATCATAATCCCTCTGGTATGATTCATATTCGGATGAATTTAAGTTTGAAATGAAGTGAGCATTACACTAAGCAGGTATGATTCATCACACACAAGGAATCATGACCTAATTAAGATAAGTGTCATCTACTAATTTGAAACATGCATGAATATTCATGGTACCATAAATCATTTGGTTGATACTTTGGTACAGTTGAATCAAGATGTGCATCAAATATTACAAATCTAGTAACTACAAACCATAAATCAGATGAGTAAGAACCCCAGAATCATCAATTTGTACAAGAAGTAGCAGACAGGGCAAATCAATCTACCCTATGAGCAAACCCTATGGTGAACAGTAAGATCAAGAAAAACAGGGGATCGATCGGAATAGTAGAGTACCTCGCTGCAGTTGTCGGAGGCCTCCTCGAACTCGTCGCACTCTCTGGGGCCATAGAGCTCGCGGTACTGCTTGGAGTCGCGGTAGTACGGGTCGTTCGGTCGAAGCCCTGGTCATCTGCTTGTGCCGCGGGAGAGAGGAAGTCTCCTTGGCCTCATCAGCGACGGCGACCACGGCCGGTTGGGCGGAGCCCTCCACGGTCACGGCGCGGCAAAGAGAGGCTCTAGTTCCGGAAGAAGATCCCGCCTCCGCGGCGTCAACGACTACCGGAGCATCGCCTTCATCTCTGTCGACGTCGACGACCGCACTCGCCTCCGGCTCGTCTCCGCGAACACGCATCATCTTCGGGATTTTCGGTGGAAGGGGAGGAGGTCGGTGGTGCGCTGATGGAGGTGCAAGCAGGGTTTTTCGCCAGAGATTGGGGAATAAAAGTTGCGGGTGGGAGAGACGATAGGGCCGATGGATATACAGTAGATGCTGCCGTTTGGGTTCCTCTGCATGACGCGTGCGTGTGAAAACGTGGAGTCGTGCATGTAGTCCACTTTCCCATTACTTTGACATGGGTCCCACACATGACGGATGGGCAGGCACAGAATTTTCAGTATGGGTATTAAAAACTATAAAATATTTTAAATACGAATTAGTGATCACACATAGTGAAGGATATTTGTTTACAAACCTTTCCCACCTTTAACATGGAGTCTCCATACGAAGAAAGTAAGAAAGAAATAAATAAAAAATGAATCGAGTATGTAAATTCTTTCAAATTTCTAAGAATTTCATACCATGATTAGGGCTGGAATTTTTAGTGTTTGGTCAAACCTAGGTTGACCTCATTGTACTAAGAGGTTGTCAAACTTTTTTCAAAGTGAAACTTCTGTTCTAGGGTAATGTGGTGATGCCAAATCAGACCAACACGTGCTCCCAATTTTCCCAATACCCTAAGATGTACATGCTTCACAAGTGATGCCTCTTCTTGAGTTTAGGGAATGAATTTTTGAAAATTTTCAAACCAAACTGCCAAGATAGCATGCTACCATCATTACCCACATGTTGATGCATCCTTGTGCCAAATTTCAGTCCATTTCAAGTTAGCTAGATCAAAAAATGCTCAAAAACTTATCGTTTGTGGGTACAAGGGCATGATCTTTCACTACGGACCTCACTTTTGGGAGTGATTTGGTAGGGAAACAAAAAAAATTCTAGTTTGTTATTTTTCATGAAAAGTGTTAGCCACACATTGGCCAATACACAAGGTTTGAAAAGATTTCGACAAATTTCTAATTTTGTATGAAATTTTGAGTGTTTCGTCAAACCTAGGTTGACCTCAGTGTACTAAGAGGTTGTCAAAAAAAATTCAAAGTGAAAGTTCTGTTCTAGGGTAATGTGGTGATGCCAAATCAGACCACCACGTGCTCCCAATTTTCCCAATACCCTAAGATGTACATGCTTCACAAGTGATGCCCCTAAAACCCTTGTTTCCGCACCACCCAACCATGGGATCACCATGAAAGACACAACCAACCTACAAAACCATCGTCTCCTTGTAAACGGACCACCGTTGCCCCGAAAACCCCTGTTTCGGCACCTACCAACCATGGGATCACCATGACACACACAACCAACCTTATCATCATCAGGATTAGCAACAAATTAAATAGCCATGTCATCATCGATCATATGCACAAAAGATGTCTTACATAGTAGTAGTTCTGAAACAAAATACACTACAAACAATATTGTTCTTCATACACTTAGAACCTACACAAAGAAGTCTTGACATCACATTACATGATTAGTACATATATTTACACATATATAGTTTCTGCAACAAGGGAAGTTGTTAAGGTTGATCAGCTGTAATAGCCACGATGACGCTTGCCCCCCTGAACTGAAGAACCAGCCCCGTCGTTGGTCACACTTGCGCAGAATGGCGTTAGGTGCTGCCTACCCTGGTTCACCAAGGTGATAATGCGATAGAGCTCATAGCAGACATATGCATCAGTAGCAGCATACTCGAGGTTCATGTCCGCAAGTGGCTTATATTCCCAGAAGGAATGGCCTACGCGCTTTTCATAGTCCGTCACGAAGTTCGCCTTCATGTCGGCGTACTTGGGGTGGATGAGATGTTCAGCCATAGCAGCCATACCAGTTCTGGGACGACCTGGAAGCATGAACATGTCCTGAAGGTCAATGTGTTTGCCATCTAGAATGTACTACCATAGTCTGTCCAGCAACCATCTGTCTGTCCTTATGTCCACACCGACGAAAGTATATCCGCTGTCCCAAAGGAATTTCTTCAGCCTGTTGATATTGTCTTTGCACCTACATTGCAAAATAGAAATCACTGTCATTCTTGTGATTGTACAGTTCATCCAAACTTGAAATCAGGTACATACTGAAGTGAGAAAACTCACTGTCATTCTTGTGAAAGCAAGCACAGTTCATCCAAATTTGAAATTAATGGTGTAAAAAATCAGTACATAGCAACCAATAATCTATGACAACACAACCAACAAATTCGTGTGTTGAGCTCGTAGCAACCTCATATTGCCTCCGAGTCTTATTTTTTTAATTTGTTCTATTAACTGAGATGGTTAATTCAGAGGGAGAATGCTACTACTTTTGTATTATAGAAACTTTGATGTGTGGTAGCCTCACTATAGCGTGGTGCATGCATGCTTTGTCTCTTGGTCAAGAGTTTAGTGTTCATATATAATCAAAGATTTTGAACACGGTCATGGCAAGCGTCGGCTCGAGGCCCAACTCTGTGTCTCTATCATGGGGAGAAAAATCTAATTATCCAAAACACAATTCAAAGAATCATTTAATTGTGCGCAGAACACACTACCTCTTGCCTGTCAGATCCATGACAGTAAATTTAGGTATCCTAAACGGTTCATCAGTACCAAATCCAACATTGTTTGCATATCCGTACTCCAACAAATATTCAGTACCAAATTGGCTAAAATGGAGGAAAAATAGTTCGATTTATCTTTCCATTTGGTACCTGATTAGGTGGAAGACGAGGACGTGTTGCTTGATGGCAAGCTGAATGACGGCGATCTTGTCTTTGTTCCAGTTGTACTCGAGATCTAGACCGAAAAATTTGTCGACCTCGTCCTTGAGCATCTCGTCGTACATGTCGAGGACACTCTCCATGGTGTTCCCCTCATTGGTGTAGACAGCCTGGATCCACGTGTCGCCGTGGGGATTGAACTTGTGCACCTCCATCATCTGGTCGCCGTCGTCGATGGTGTCGTTGTTGGCCAGTCGCATCAGCCCCGACGGGCTTACACCCATGGTGGAAGAGGAGATCGAGAAGAGACGAAGGGGAGAGAGAACTGAAAGACAAACGGGTTTTTCCAGTGTGAAAGAACAAAGTGGAACTGCAAAGTATTTACTAGAGGATGGTGGTGGTTGTGACTAGACAGGGGCGGCAATTCCTCGAAATTTGGAGCCTCCGTTCGTATATCTAGATAAAATATTGTGCTTACCAGTATAATAACTGCAGACAACTACAATTATGTGACACTGGCCATTGGGTCCCATGTGTCGTGGGGACATCATGTCAATGACTAACATTGTATTTTTGTACATGAAGTAATTTTTTGATGAGTCATTGAATGCCTATGCTTATCCGGGTAGTGAATGCAGGAGAATAAGTTAGAGACATTCCCTACCGTAGTAAATAAAAATGTCTACTTTATGTATGGAAGGATTAATTTAACTATGAATTTGACAAGAGTGCAAATAAATTGTTGAACACATCCGTAAGTGCACGAAATAAATATTGAAAACTAAAAGATTGAAATGACTAATTTGCATAACTCATTAAATCATAAAACCTTAATGTCTTAAAACCAAAAACTGGTCTTGCAAACGTGCATAGAAGAATGTCTCGAAGATAATAAACTTGACCTTACAAATTGATTGATAAAAATAATGACCTAACCCTACTCATCAAGTGGGACATCTGGCACATATGAAACAAATAGATAGATGTCATGATCACCAAGGTGGAGGATCATGAGCACCTTGTGTCCCATCTTCAAGGTTGGTTCCATCTTCATGAATTTATCCCATTTGTTGACGCACACACGCTTGTCCACGTTATCATGAGAAATGGTGTACGTCGATGATAGCCTCGTGTTAGGATGGCAAACAACAGTAATAGCACCTTCTTCATCCATCTCTTCTGGAACAATACGACGAGGCAGCTTCTGTTGTCAATTACAAAACCAAATGGTGAGTTTTGTAATTCACATGGAAAAAGTAAATTACATTTTTGTGTAATGGAAAAAAATGAAAACATTTACCATGAAATTCTTGGTTGTGTTGGACCAATTCAAGGTATGAACCAGCCCATAAGATCTTCCAAGATAAAAGTCACCAGCATCATTTTCTTCTACAAACATGTCAAGCTTGTCAACTTCCGCAATCAGTTTCCCCATTTCTTTCCAGTTAACGTATGTTCCCTCTGTTGCAGTGAGACGATCAACTATATCTCTCTTAAGAACACCAAGAAAATAGTATGCTACAAAATAAAATGTGTGGTACACATAGTTATTGCACAGAAATCACAACTTACTTATATGAAAGCTAGAATGAAAATAGGAAAGAAGTATTATTACATGGATGAATGATAGGGTAGTGTGGACAAACAGCAGTGCTTGGTTCCAAACCCGTCAGTAAAATGGAAAAATGCACCACCTAGTTCAGTTGAAGTTGGTACACTCTACGGTATTCCTTCCAAGCATCACCACTGATGAAAGTTTTATCTGGTTCATTTGTGACTTTAAACTCAAATAAAAAAATTCTCGTGTGGTAAAGGACGCAAAGAATATCCTTTTGTGCGAAGCTTTCACGTTATACTTTTTCAGCAAAGCAGCTCTTCCATAGCATGGGAGGACCTGGCCAGCATGTATCATACAATGAGAGGACAACAATTGCATGTAAAAATAACATACATCTCCCTATGATTTTTCAATTTATCATGCAAGTCAAGCCACTAATTAATAATAGTACCAGATCTACAACAAACGATCATACGTTCACACATCTTGCAGTAATAAAATCATACCGTCTTCTCCTCGAATCCTTCTCTTAGGATAAAGTTGTACACTTTTTTGTGAGTCCCAGTGATACATCTCCGACGTATCGATAATTTCTTGTGTTCCATGCCACATTATTGATGTTATCTACATGTTTTATGCACACTTTATGTCATATTCGTGCATTTTCTGGAACTAACCTATTAACAAGATGCCGAAGTGCCAGTTCATTTTTTTTTTTTTTTAAATCCTAGTAACGAAATATTCTCGGAATCGACGAAATCAACGCCTGTGTTCCTATTTTGCCCTAAGCATCCAACACCCGAGAGCCACCAGGAGGGGCACAGCCCACCAAACCCTAGGCCGGCGCGGCCAGGGGGGGCCGCGCCACCCTATGGTGTGGGCACCCCTTCGACCCTCCTGCGCCGCCTCTTCGCCTATATAAAGCCTCCGTCACGAAAACCCTGATAAGTTCGACGAAACCCACAGAAACCTTCCAGCCGCCGCCATCGCGAAGCCAAGATCTGGGGGACAGGAGTCTCTGTTCCGGCACGCCGCCGGAACGGGGAAGTGCCCCCGAAGGCTTCTCCATCGACACCGCTGCCATCTCCACCGCCATCTTCATCACCGCTGCTGCTCCCATGAGGAGGGAGTAGTTCTCCATCGAGGCTCGGGGCTGTACCGGTAGCTATGTGGTTCATCTCTCTCCCATGTACCTCAATACAATAATCTCATGAGCTGCTTTACATGATTGAGATTCATATGAGTTTTGTATCACTATTTATCTATGTGCTACTCTAGTGATGTTATTAAAGTAGTCTATTCCTCCCGCACGATGTAATGGTGACAGTGTGTGCATCCGTGTTAGTACTTGGTTTATGCTATGATCATGATCTCTTGTAGATTGCGAAGTTAACTATTGCTATGATAGTATTGATGTGATCTATTCCTCCTACATATGCATGAAGGTGACAGTGTGCATGCTATGTTAGTACTTGGTTTAGTCTTTTGATCTATCTTGCACTCTAAGGTTACTTAAATATGAACATTGAATTGTGGAGCTTGTTAACTCCGGCATTGAGGGTTCGTGTAATCCTACGCAATGTGTTCATCATCCAACAAGAGTGTAGAGTATGCATTTATCTATTCTGTTATGTGATCAATGTTGAGAGTGTCCACTAGTGAAAGTGTAATCCCTAGGCCTTGTTCCTAAATATTGCTATCGCTGCTTGTTTACGTTTTACTGCGTTACTACTGCAATACTACCACCATCAACTACACGCCAAGCTATTTTCAGCACCGTTACTGCTCATACTTATTCATACCACCTGTATTTCACTATCTCTTCGCCGAACTAGTGCACCTATTTGGTGTGTTGGGGACACAAGAGACTTCTTGCTTTGTGGTTGCAGGGTTGCATGAGAGGGATATCTTTGACCTCTTCCTCCCCGAGTTCGATAAACCTTGGGTGATCCACTTAAGGGAAAACTTGCTGCTGTTCTACAAACCTCTGCTCTTGGAGGCCCAACACTGTCTACAGGAAAGGAGGGGAACGTAGACATCAAGCTATTTTCTGGCGCTGTTGCCGGGAGGAAAGGTAAAAGGTACTCACACTACGGATCTCGGCTACTAAGCTATTTTCCGCCGTCGTAAGTACTTGAAGCTATTTCCTTTAGATCCTGCAATTGCAACTTTTTGTTTCTTGTTTACACTAGTTTGGCATAATGGACAAGAATGATCTTCTTATGCTATTTCCTGATTTAAAACATGGATTGTTTGATGCGAAAATTAAAAAACCTATGGAATCTTATTTGCATGCTGGTAGTAATATTAGTATGAACGCTTTGAACACCATTGTTGATAATAATATAGAAAGTTCTAAGCTTGGGGAAGCTGGTTTTCATGATCTTTTTAGTCCCCCAAGCATTGAGGAGAAAATTTTCTTTGATGATACTTTGCCTCCTATTTATGATGATTATAATGATAGTGGTCTTTTGGTACCACCTACTATGGAGAGTAAATTTTGTTGTGATTATACTATGCCTCCTACACTTGATGAGAATAATAATGATAGCTACTTTGTTGAATTTGCTCCCACTACAACTAATAAAATTGATTATGCTTATGGGAAAAGTAATAATTTTATACATGAGACTCATGATAAGAATGCTTTATGTGATGGTTATATTGTTGAGTTTTCTCATGACACTACTGAAAGTTATTATGAGAGAGGAAAATATGGTTGTAGAAATTTTCATGTTACTAAAACACCTCTCTATGTGCTGAAATTTTTGAAGCTATACTTGTTTTATCTTTCTATGCTTGTTGTATTATGCTTCTTGAACTTGTTTATTTACAAGATTCCTATGCATAGGAAGCATGTTAGACTTAAATATGTTTTCAATTTGCCTCTTGATGCTCTCTTTTGCTTCCAATACTATTTCTTGCGAGTGCATCATTAAAACTGCTGAGCCCATCTTAATGGCTATAAAGAAAGAACTTCTTGGGAGATAACCCATGTGTTATTTTGCTACAGTACTTTGTTTTTATTTTGTGTCTTGGAAGTTGTTTACTACTGTAGCAACCTCTCCTTATCTTAGTTTTGTGTTTTGTTGTGCCAAGTGAAGCCTCTAATCGAAGGTTGATACTAGATTTGGATTTCTGCGCAGAAACAGATTTCTATCTGTCACGAATCTGGGCTGTTTTCTCTGTAGAAAAATCAGAAAAATATGCCAATTTACGTGCGTGTTCCTCAGATATGTACACAACTTTCATTAGTTTTGAGTTTTCTGATTTGAGCAACGGAAGTATTTATTAAAAATTCGTCTTTACGGACTGTTCTGTTTTGACAGATTCTGCCTTTTATTTCGCATTGCTTCTTTCGCTGTGTTGGGTGGATTTCTTTGTTCCATTACCTTCCAGTAGCTTTGAGAAATGTCCAGAAGTGTTAAGAATGATTGTGTCACCTCTGAACATGTGAGTTTTTGATTATGTACTAACCCCTCTAATGAAGTTTATGAGAAGTTTGGTGTGAAGGAAGTTTTCAAGGGTCAAGAGAGGAGGATGATATACTATGATCAAGGAGAGTGAAAGCTCTAAGCTTGGGGATGCCCCGGTGGTTCACCCCTGCATATTTCAAGAAGACTCAAGCATCTAAGCTTGGGGATGCCCAAGGCATCCCCTTCTTCATCGACAACATTATCAGGTTCCTCCCCTGAAACTATATTTTTATTCCATCACATCTTATGTGCTTTGCTTGGAGCGTCGGTTTGTTTTTGTTTTTGTTTTGATTGAATAAAATGGATCCTAGCATTCACCGTGTGGAGAGAGACACGCTCCGCTGTAGCATATGGACAAGTATGTCCTTAGTTTCTACTCATAGTATTCATGGCGAAGTTTCTTCTTCGTTAAATTGTTATATGGTTGGAATTGGAAAATGATACATGTAGTAATTTGCTATAATGTCTTGGGTAATGTGATACTTGGCAATTGTTGTGCTCATGTTTAAGCTCTTGCATCATATACTTTGCACCTATTAATGAAGAAATACATAGAGCTTGCTAAAATTTGGTTTGCATAATTGGTCTCTCTAAGGTCTAGATAATTTCTAGTATTGAGTTTGAACAACAAGGAAGACAGTGTAGAGTCTTATAATGTTTACAATATATCTTTTATGTGAGTTTTGCTGCACCGGTTCATCCTTGTGTTTGTTTCAAATAACCTTGCTAGCCTAAACCTTGTATCGAGAGGGAATACTTCTCATGCATCCAAAATACTTGAGCCAACCACTATGCCATTTGTGTCCACCATACCTACCTACTACATGGTATTTCCTGCCATTCCAAAGTAAATTGCTTGAGTGCTACCTTTAAACAATTCAAAATTTATCACCTCTGATTTGTGTCAATGTTTTATAGCTCATGAGGAAGTATGTGGTGTTTATCTTTCAATCTTGTTGGGCAACTTTCACCAATGGACTAGTGGCTTCATCTCGCTTATCCAATAATTTTGCAAAAAGAGCTGGCAATGGGATTCCCAAATTAATTAACAAAAATAGACACTCCTCGATGGTATGTGATTGTTGGACGGCACCCGAAGGATTCGGTTAGCCATGGCTTGTGTAAGCAAAGGTTGGGAGGAGTGTCATCATAATAAAACTAAAATAAAAAGGCACTCCTTCATGGTATGAGATTGTTGGCAGGCACCCGAGGATTCGGTTAGCCATGGTTTGTGAAAGAAAGGTTGGAAGGAGTGCCACCCAAAACAAAATAAAATGGGAGCCGCTTTGAAGGTTTGCCTGGCAAGGGGGTTAGAGTACCCGCTACCATTCGTTGACAACAACATACACCTCTCAAAACTTTATTTTTATGCTCTCTTTATGTTTTCAAAATAAAAGCTCTAGCACAAATATAGCAATCGATGCTTTCCTCTTTGAAGGACCATTCTTTTACTTTTATTGTTGAGTCAGTTCACCTATTTCTCTCCACCTCAAGAAGCAAACACTTGTGTGAACTGTGCATTGATTCCTACATACTTGCATATTGCACTTATTATATTACTCTATGTTGACAATATCCATGAGATATACATGTTACAAGTTGAAAGCAAACTTAATCTTCTTTTTTGTTGCTTCAATGCCTTTACTTTGAATTATTGCTTTATGAGTTAACTCTTATGCAAGACTTATTGATGCTTGTCTTGAAGTGCTATTCATGAAAAGTCTTTGCTATATGATTCACTTGTTTACTCATGTCATATACATTGTTTTGATCGCTGCATTCACTACATATGCTTTACAAATAGTATGATCAAGGTTATGATGGCATGTCACTCCAGAAATTATCTGTGTTATCGTTTTACCTGCTCGGGACGAGCAGAACTAAGCTTGGGGATGCTGATACGTCTCCGACATATCGATAATTTCTTGTGTTCCATGCCACATTATTGATGTTATCTACATGTTTTATGCACACTTTATGTCATATTCGTGCATTTTCTCGAACTAACCTATTAACAAGATGCCGAAGTGCCAGTTCCTGTTTTCTGTTTTGGTTTCAGAAATCGTAGTAACGAAATATTCTCGAATCGGACGAAATCAACGCCTGTGTTCCTATTTTGCCCGAAAGCATCCAGAACACCCGAGAACCAGGAGGGGGCACAGCCCACCAAACCCTAGGCCGGCGCGGGGGGGGCCCGCGCCACCCTATGGTGTGGGCACCCTCGACCCTCCTGCGCCGCCTCTTCGCCTATATAAAGCCTCCGTCGCGAACCCCGATAAGTTCGACGAAACCCACGAAACCTTCCGAGCCGCCGCCATCGCGGGCCAAGATCCGGGGACAGAGTCTCTGTTCGACGCCGCCGAACGGGGAAGTGCCCCCAAGGCTTCTCCATCGACACCGCTGCCATCTCCACCGCCATCTTCATCACCGCTGCTGCTCCCATGAGGAGGGAGTAGTTCTCCATCGAGGCTCGGGCTGTACCGGTAGCTATGTGGTTCATCTCTCTCCCATGTACCTCAATACAATAATCTCATGAGCTGCTTTACATGATTGAGATTCATATGAGTTTTGTATCACTATTTATCTATGTGCTACTCTAGTGATGTTATTAAAGTAGTCTATTCCTCCTGCACGATGTAATGGTGACAGTGTGTGCATCCGTGTTAGTACTTGGTTTATGCTATGATCATGATCTCTTGTAGATTGCGAAGTTAACTATTGCTATGATAGTATTGATGTGATCTATTCCTCCTACATATGCATGAAGGTGACAGTGTGCATGCTATGTTAGTACTTGGTTTAGTCTTTTGATCTATCTTGCACTCTAAGGTTACTTAAATATGAACATTGAATTGTGGAGCTTGTTAACTCCGGCATTGAGGGTTCGTGTAATCCTACGCAATGTGTTCATCATCCAACAAGAGTGTAGAGTATGCATTTATCTATTCTGTTATGTGATCAATGTTGAGTGTGTCCACTAGTGAAAGTGTAATCCCTAGGCCTTGTTCCTAAATACTGCTATCGCTGCTTGTTTACTGTTTTACTGCGTTACTACTGCTGCAATACTACCACCATCAACTATATGCCAGCAAGCTATTTTCTGGCACCGTTGCTACTGCTCATACTTATTCATACCACCTGTATTTCACTATCTCTTCGCCGAACTAGTGCACCTATTTGGTGTGTTGGGGACACAAGAGACTTCTTGCTTTGTGGTTGCAGGTTGCATGAGAGGGATATCTTTGACCTCTTCCTCCCTGAGTTCGATAAACCTTGGGTGATCCACTTAATGGAAAACTTGCTGCTGTTCTACAAACCTCTGCTCTTGGAGGCCCAACACTGTCTACAAGAAAGGAGGGGGAACGTAGACATCACCCAGCGGTGCACAGTCCCTTTGTGTCGAAACAGACACCACACTACATGATAATTAGATGAGATCGTGAGTGCAGTCCATCAGATCTACAAATAAAGTCGACCAAACCAAAGTCCCTAGATATATCCTAAGATCTAAAAAATACTATGTAGAATGTGTCAACCTAGTCGACGAAACCAAATTCACTAGATATAACGATATCGTAAGATCTAAAAAAAATGTAGAATATGTGAACCTTTCTCGACCAAACCAAAGTCCCTACAATTCATCACGTTGGCCAAACATAATGAACATACCTGGAGAGCTGGAGTCATCGCCATAGCACTCGTCGTGTAGGATAGTTCGCCGACACCAAGCTCAAGATCGAGGGAGTTCGCGAGATAACAAGGATGAGAGATGGGAAGAGGCGATGCTGACAGAGAAACGGGCCGGAGCGATCGTCAAGGGACGTATATAGTACTGCTCCCTAGATTGTGTAGATTGTTTGTTATGAATATTCTGTTTGTTTCGGAAAGTAATAATTAGTAGTAATTAGCGTCCTTTTCTTTGGTCAACCTTATCCTACCGAATATGAGGGAAATAAAAATAAAAAATGAAGCATGTATTTGAGTTTGAGGATGAAATTTCCGAAATTTTGCTTACCAAACAAATTTTACTAAGAGGTTGTCAAACCTTTTTCAAAGTGAAACTTCTGTTGTAGGGTAATGTGGTGACGCCAAATGAGACCAACACGTGCTCCCAATTTTCCCAATACCCTAAGATGTACATGCTTCACAAGTGATGCCTCTTCTTGAGTTTAGGGGATGAATTTTTGAAAATTTTCAAACCAAACTGCCAAGATAGCATGCTAGCGTCATTACCCACATGTTGATGCACCCTTGTGCCAAATTTCAGTCCATTTCAAGTTAGCTACCTCAAAAAATGGTCAAGAACTGCCCGTTCGGGGTAGACGAGCATAATCTTTCACTACGCACCTCACTTTTATGAGTGCTTTGGTAGGGAAACAATTTTTTTCTAGTTTGTTATTTTCCATGGAAAGTGTTAGCCACACATTGGCCAATACACAAGGTTTGGAAAGATTTCAACAAATTTTCAATTTTATATGAAATTTTGAGTGTTTGGTCAAACCTAGGTTGACCTCAGTGTACTAAGAGGTTGTCAAACCTTTTTCAAAGTGAAACTTCTGTTGTAGGGTTATGTGGTGACGCCAAATTTGACCAGCACGTTCTCCCAATTTTCCCAATACCCTAAGATGTACATGCTTCACAAGTGATGCCTCTTCTTGAGTTTAGGGGATGAATTTTTGAAAATTTTAAAACCAAACTGCCAAGATAGCATGCTAGCGTCATTACCCACATGTTGATGCACCCTTGTGCCAAATTTCAGTCCATTTCAAGTTAGCTACCTCAAAAAATGGTCAAGAACTGCCCGTTCGGGGTAGACGGGCATAATCTTTCACTACGCACCTCACTTTTGTGAGTGCTTTGGTAGGGAAACAATTTTTTTCTAGTTTGTTATTTTCCATGGAAAGTGTTAGCCACACATTGGCCAATACACAAGGTTTGGAAAGATTTCAACAAATTTTCAATTTTATATGAAACTTTGAGTGTTTGGTCAAACCTAGGTTGACCTCAGTGTACTAAGAGGTTGTCAAAACTTTTTCAAGGTGAAACTTCTGTTGTAGGGTAATGTGGTGACGCCAAATGAGACCAGCACGTGCTCCCAATTTTCCCAATACCCTAAGATGTACATGCTTCACAATTGATGCCTCTGTTGAGTTTAGGGGATGAATTTTTGAAAATTTTCAAATCAAACTGCCAAGATAGCATGCTAGCGTCATTACCCACATGTTGATACACCCTTGTGCCAAATTTCAGTCCATTTCAAGTTAGCTACCTCAAAAAATGGTCAAGAACTGGCCGTTCGGGGTAGACGGGCATAATCTTTCACTACGCACCTCACTTTTGTGAGTGCTTTGGTAGGGAAACAAAAAAAATTCTAGTTTGTTATTTTCCATGGAAAGTGTTAGCCACACATTGGCCAATACACAAGGTTTGGAAAGATTTCAACAAATTTTCAATTTTATATGAAATTTTGAGTGTTTGGTCAAACCTAGGTTGACCTCAGTGTACTAAGAGGTTGTCAAACCTTTTTCAAAGTGAAACTTCTGTTGTAGGGTAATGTGGTGACGCCAAATGAGACCAGCACGTGCTCCCAATTTTCCCAATACCCTAAGATGTACATGCTTCACAAGTGATGCCTCTTCTTGAGTTTAGGAGATGAATTTTTGAAAATTTTCAAACCAAACTGCCAAGATAGCATGATAGTGTCATTACCCACATGTTGATGCACCCTTGTGCCAAATTTCAGTCCATTTCAAGTTAGCTACCTCAAAAAATGGTCAAGAACTGCCCCGGGGTAGACGGGCATAATCTTTCACTACGCACCTCACTTTTGTGAGTGCTTTGGTAGGGAAACAATTTTTTCTAGTTTGTTATTTTCCATGGAAAGTGTTAGCCACACATTGGCCAATACACAAGGTTTGGAAAGATTTCAACAAATTTTCAATTTTATATGAAATTTTGAGTGTTTGGTCAAACCTAGGTTGACCTCGGTGTACTAAGAGGTTGCCAAACCTTTTTCAAAGTGAAACTTCTGTTGTAGGGTAATGTGGTGATGCCAAATGAGACTAGCACGTGCTCCCAATTTTCCCAATACCCTAAGATGTACATGCTTCACAAGTGATGCCTCTGTTGAGTTTAGGGGATGAGTTTTTGAAAATTTTCAAATCAAACTGCCAAGATAGCATGCTAGCGTCATTACCCACATGTTGATACACCCTTGTGCCAAATTTAAGTCCATTTCAAGTTAGCTACCTCAAAAAATGGTCAAGAACTGCCCGTTCGGGGTAGACGGCCATAATCTTTCACTACGCACCTCACTTTTGTAAGTGCTTTAGTAGGGAAACAATTTATTTGTAATTTGTTATTTTCCATGGAAAGTGTTAGCCACACATTGGGCAATACACAAGGTTTGGAAAGATTTCAACAAATTTTCAATTTTATATGAAATTTTGAGTGTTTGGTCAAACCTAGGTTGACCTCAGTGTACTAAGAGGTTGTCAAACCTTTTTCAAAGTGAAACTTTTGTTGTAGGGTAATGTGGTGACGCCAAATGAGATCAGCACGTGCTCCCAATTTTCCCACCCTAAGATGTACATGCTTCACAAGTGATGTCTTTTCTTGAGTTTGTGGATGAATTTTTGGAAATTTTCAAACCAAACTGCCAAGATAGCATGCTAGCGTTATTACCCACATGTTGATGCACCCTTGTGCCAAATTTCAGTCCATTTCAAGTTAGCTACCTCATAAAATGGTCAAGAACTGCCCTGGGGTAGACGGGCATAATCTTTCACTACGCACCTCACTTTTGTGAGTGCTTTGGTAGGGAAACAATTTTTTTCTAGTTTGTTATTTTCCATGGAAAGTGTTAGCCACACATTGGCCAATACACAAAGTTTGGAAAGATTTCAACAAATTTTCAATTTTATATGAAATTTTGAGTGTTTGGTCAAACCTAGGTTGACCTCAGTGTACTAAGAGGTTGTCAAACCTTTTTCAAAGTGAAACTTCTGTTGTAGGGTAATGTGGTGACGCCAAATGAGATCAGCACGTGCTCCCAATTTTCTCAATACCCTAAGATGTACATGCTTCACAAGTGATGCCTTTTCTTGAGTTTAGGAGATGAATTTTTGGAAATTTTCAAACCAAACTGCCAAGATAGCATGCTAGCTTCATTACCCACATGCTGATGCACCCTTGTGCCAAATTTCAGTCCATTTCAAGTTAGCTACCTCAAAAAATGTCAAGAACTGCCCGGGGTAGACGGGCATAATCTTTCACTACGCACCTCACTTTTGTGAGTGCTTTGGTAGGGAAACAATTTTTTCTAGTTTGTTATTTTCCATGGAAAGTGTTAGCCACACATTGGCCAATACACAAGGTTTGGAAAGATTTCAACAAATTTTCAATTTTATATGAAACTTTGAGTGTTTGGTCAAACCTAGGTTGACCTCAGTGTACTAAGAGGTTGTCAAAACTTTTTCAAGGTGAAACTTCTGTTGTAGGGTAATGTGGTGACGCCAAATGAGACCAGCACGTGCTCCCAATTTTCCCAATACCCTAAGATTTACATGCTTCACAAGTGATGCCTGTTCTTGAGTTTAGGGGATGAATTTTTGAAAATTTTCAAACCAAACTGCCAAGATAGCATGCTAGCGTCATTACCCACATGTTGATGCACCCTTGTGCCAAATTTCAGTCCATTTCAAGTTAGCTACCTCAAAAAATGGTCAAGAACTGCCCGTTCGGGGTAGACGGGCATAATCTTTCACTACGCACCTCACTTTTGTGAGTGCTTTGGTAGGGAAACAATTTTTTTCTAGTTTGTTATTTTCCATGGAAAGTGTTAGCCACACATTGGCCAATACACAAGGTTTGAAAAGATTTCAACAAATTTTCAATTTTATATGAAATTTTGAGTGTTTGGTCAAACCTAGGTTGACCTCAGTGTACTAAGAGGTTGTCAAACCTTTTTCAAAGTGAAACTTCTGTTGTAGGATAATGTGGTGACGCCAAATGAGATCAGCACATGCTCCCAATTTTCTCAATACCCTAAGATGTACATGCTTCACAAGTGATGCCTTTTCTTCAGTTTAGGAGATGAATTTTTGGAAATTTTCAAACCAAACTGCCAAGATAGCATGCTAGCTTCATTACCCACATGCTGATGCACCCTTGTGCCAAATTTCAGTCCATTTCAAGTTAGCTACCTCAAAAAATTGTCAAGAACTGCCCTGGGGTAGACGGGCAATCTTTCACTACGCACCTCACTTTTGTGAGTGCTTTGGTAGGGAAACAATTTTTTCTAGTTTGTTATTTTCCATGGAAAGTGTTAGCCACACATTGGCCAGTACACAAGGTTTGGAAAGATTTCAACAAATTTTCAATTTTATATGAAACTTTGAGTGTTTGGTCAAACCTAGGTTGACCTCAGTGTACTAAGAGGTTGTCAAAACTTTTTCAAGGTGAAACTTCTGTTGTAGGGTAATGTGGTGACGCCAAATGAGACCAGCACGTGCTCCCAATTTTCCCAATACCCTAAGATTTACATGCTTCACAAGTGATGCCTGTTCTTGAGTTTAGGGGATGAATTTTTGAAAATTTTCAAACCAAACTGCCAAGATAGCATGCTAGCGTCATTACCCACATGTTGATGCACCTTGTGCCAAATTTCAGTCCATTTCAAGTTAGCTACCTCAAAAAATGGTCAAGAACTGCCCGTTCGGGATAGACGGGCATAATCTTTCACTACGCACCTCACTTTTGTGAGTGCTTTGGTAGGGAAACAATTTTTTTGTAGTTTGTTATTTTCCATGGAAAGTGTTAGCCACACATTGGCCAATACACAAAGTTTGGAAAGATTTCAACAAATTTTCAATTTTATATGAAATTTTGAGTGTTTGGTCAAACCTAGGTTGACCTCAGTGTACTAAGAGGTTGTCAAACCTTTTTCAAAGTGAAACTTCTGTTGTAGGGTAATGTGGTGACGCCAAATGAGATCAGCACGTGCTCCCAATTTTCTCAATACCCTAAGATGTACATGCTTCACAAGTGATGCCTTTTCTTGAGTTTAGGAGATGAATTTTTGGAAATTTTCAAACCAAACTGCCAAGATAGCATGCTAGCTTCATTACCCACATGCTGATGCACCCTTGTGCCAAATTTCAGTCCATTTCAAGTTAGCTACCTCAAAAAATTGTCAAGAACTGCCCTGGGGTAGACGGGCATAATCTTTCACTACGCACCTCACTTTTGTGAGTGCTTTGGTAGGGAAACAATTTTTTCTAGTTTGTTATTTTCCATGGAAAGTGTTAGCCACACATTGGCCAGTACACAAGGTTTGGAAAGATTTCAACAAATTTTCAATTTTATATGAAACTTTGAGTGTTTGGTCAAACCTAGGTTAACCTCAGTGTACTAAGAGGTTGTCAAAACTTTTTCAAGGTGAAACTTCTGTTGTAGGGTAATGTGGTGACGCCAAATGAGACCAGCACGTGCTCCCAATTTTCCCAATACCCTAAGATTTACATGCTTCACAAGTGATGCCTTTTCTTGAGTTTAGGGGATGAATTTTTGAAAATTTTCAAACCAAACTGCCAAGATAGCATGCTAGCGTCATTACCCACATGTTGATGCACCCTTGTGCCAAATTTCAGTCCATTTCAAGTTAGCTACCTCAAAAAATGGTCAAGAACTGCCCGTTCGGGGTAGACGGGCATAATCTGTCACTACGCACCTCACTCTTGTGAGTGCTTTAGTAGGGAAACAATTTTTTTCTAGTTTGTTATTTTCCATGGAAAGTGTTAGCCACACATTGGCCAATACACAAGGTTTGGAAAGATTTCAACAAATTTTCAATTTTATAAGAAATTTTGAGTGTTTGGTCAAACCTAGGTTGACCTCAGTGTACTAAGAGGTTGTCAAGCCTTTTTCAAAGTGAAACTTCTGTTGTAGGGTAATGTGGTGACGCCAAATGAGACCAGCACGTGCTCCCAATTTTCCCAATAACCTAAGATGTACATGCTTCACAAGTGATGCCTCTTCTTGAGTTTAGGAGATGAATTTTTGAAAATTTTCAAACCAAACTGCTAAGATAGCATGATAGCGTCATTACCCACATGTTGATGCACCCTTGTGCCAAATTTCAGTCCATTTTAGGTTAGCTACCTCAAAAAATGGTCAAGAACTGCCCGGGGTAGACGGGCATAATCTTTCACTACGCACCTCACTTTTGTGAGTGCTTTGGTAGGGAAACAATTTTTTTCTAGTTTGTTATTTTTCATGGAAAGTGTTAGCCACACAGTGGCCAATACACAAGGTTTGGAAAGATTTCAACAAATTTTCAATTTTATATGAAATTTTGAGTGTTTGGTCAAACCTAGGTTGACCTCAGTGTACTAAGAGGTTGTCAAACCTTTTTCAAAGTGAAACTTCTGTTGTAGGGTAATGTGGTGACGCCAAATGAGACTAGCACGTGCTCCCAATTTTCCCAATTCCCTAAGATGTACATGCTTCACAAGTGATGCCTCTGTTGAGTTTAGGGGATGAATTTTTGAAAATTTTCAAATCAAACTGCCAAGATAGCATGCTAGCGTCATTACCCACATGTTGATACACCCTTGTGCCAAATTTCAGTCCATTTCAAGTTAGCTACCTCAAAAAATGGTCAAGAACTGCCCGTTCGGGGTAGACGGGCATAATCTTTCACTATGCACCTCACTTTTGTGAGTGCTTTGGTAGGAATTTTTTTTCTAGTTTGTTATTTTCCATGGAAAGTGTTAGCCACACATTGGCCAATACACAAGGTTTGGAAAGATTTCAACAAATTTTCAATTTTATATGAAATTTTGAGTGTTTGGTCAAACCTAGGTTGACCTCAGTGTACTAAGAGGTTGTCAAACCTTTTTCAAAGTGAAACTTCTGTTGTAGGGTAATGTGGTGACGCCAAATGAGATCAGCACGTGCTCCCAATTTTCCCAATACCCTAAGATGTACATGCTTCACAAGTGATGCCTTTTCTTGAGTTTTGGGGATGAATTTTTGGAAATTTTCAAACCAAACTACCAAGATAGCATGCTAGCGTCATTACCCACATGTTGATGCACCCTTGTGCCAAATTTCAGTCCATTTCAAGTTAGCTACCTCAAAAAATGGTCAAGAACTGCCCGTTCGGGGTAGACGGGCATAATCTTTCACTACGCACCTCACTTTTGTGAGTGCTTTGGTAGGGAAACAAATTTTTTTCTAGTTTGTTATTTTCCATGGAAAGTGTTAGCCACACATTGGCCAATACACAAGGTTTGGAAAGATTTTAACAAATTTTCAATTTTATAAGAAATTTTGAGTGTTTGGTCAAACCTAGGTTGACCTCAGTGTAATAAGAGATGGTCAAACCTTTTTCAAAGTGAAACTTCTGTTGTAGGGTAATGTGGTGACGCCAAATAAGACCAGCACGTGCTCCCAATTTTCCCAATACCCTAAGATGTACATGCTTCACAAGTGATGCCTCTTCTTGAGTTTAGTGGATGAATTTTTGAAAATTTTCAAACCAAACTGCCAAGATAGCATGCTATGACCCACATGTTGATGCACCCTTGTGCCAAATTTCAGTCCATTTTAAGTTAGCTACCTCAAAAATAGGTCAAGAACTGCCCGTTCGGGGTAGACGGGCATAATCTTTCACTACGCACCTCACTTTTGTGAGTGCTTTGGTAGGGAAAAAAAATTCTAGTTTGTTATTTTCCATGGAAAGTGTTAGCCACACATTGGCCAATACACAAGGTTTGGAAAGATTTCAACAAATTTTCAATTTTATATGAAATTTTGAGTGTTTGGTCAAACCTAGGTTGACCTCAGTGTACTAAGAGGTTGTCAAACCTTTTTCAAAGTGAAACTTCTGTTGTAGGGTAATGTGTTGACGCCAAATGAGACCAGCACGTGCTCCCAATTTTCCCAATACCCTAAGATGTACATGCTTCACAAGTGATGCCTCTTCTTGAGTTTAGGGGATGAATTTTTGAAAATTTTCAAACCAAACTGCCAAGATAGCATGCTAGCGTCATTACCCACATGTTGATGCACCCTTGTGCCAAATTTCAGTCCATTTCAAGTTAGCTACCTCAAAAAATGGTCAAGAACTGCCCGTTCGGGGTAGACGGGCATAATCTTTCACTACGCACCTCACTTTTGTGAGTGCTTTGGTAGGGAAACAATTTTTTCTAGTTTGTTATTTTCCATGGAAAGTGTTAGCCACACATTGGCCAATACACAAGGTTTGGAAAGATTTCAACAAATTTTCAATTTTATATGAAATTTTGAGTGTTTGGTCAAACCTTGGTTGACCTCAGTGTACTAAGAGGTTGTCAAACCTTCAAAGTGAAACTTCTGTTGTAGGGTAATGTGGTGACACCAAATGAGACCAGCATGTGCTCCCAATTTTCCCAATACCCTAAGATGTACATGCTTCACAAGTGATGCCTCTTCTTGAGTTTAGGGGATGAATTTTTTAAAATTTTCAAACCAAACTGCCAAGATAGCATGCTAGCGTCATTACCCACATGTTGATGCACCCTTGTGCCAAATTTCAGTCCATTTCAAGTTAGCTACCTCAAAAAATGGTCAAGAACTGCCCGTTCGGGGTAGACGGGCATAATCTTTCACTACGCACCTCACTTTTGTGAGTGCTTTGGTAGGGAAATAATTTTTTTCTAGTTTGTTATTTTCCATGGAAAGTGTTAGCCACACATTGGCCAATACACAAGGTTTGGAAAGATTTAAACAAATTTTCAATTTTATATAAAATTTTCAGTGTTTGTTCAAACCTAGGTTGACCTCATTGCACTAAGAGGTTGTCAAACCTTTTTCGAAGTGGGCGCAGTGGAGAAACAGAGGAGATAGTAGGGGAGAGGATGGAAGACAACTCGGTGGGGAGTTGAGAGAGGCACCGTAAAAATGGCAACTGCTCCTCCGATATGTACCCACATTTTGTGGTAACAGACCGACATGTGGGCCCAAGTGTTTTCGATGTCATCTTCCTCTCGTATTGTCACGTCCAGTTCGCACTCCTCCTCTTTGCTTACCTACCAAAATTTACTTCGAGAAAACCCTCTTTCTGCAGAGGAGGGAGACCACTGCACGCCGGCGCCATCCATCTCTCGACCTCGCCGCTCCTCGCTCACCATCCCTCTCTGCCGCCGCATTCTCTCGACCGCCGTCGTCGCATTTGTCGTCATCGCGCTGCAGATTGACCCACGTCCTGTCAATTCACCAAAGATCCATCACGGGCGGCACTCAGGTTACTACTACGTCTTCTCTTCTGGATGTGATTGCAGAACGATTTGAGTTCGAACGCTAATTTTCTTTTTGTTTCCAAGTGCCCTACTTGTCCCGACAAGAAAGAATTGTGCGATCTTGTGCTAGATATAGATGGTACCACGTTTTTATGTTCCATGTCATTCATGATTGATTGGTGTGTTACACATTTATTACTAATTGAGATGGTACTTACACAATTACATGCATCTCAATGAGATGTTGGACTGAAGCTTCCTGTGAAGGAGCTAGGAATTTTCGGCACTGTAGTTAACTCTATTTTCTCTCTTTTTCACTTGGGTCTTGCTCCATAAATTAGTATTATTTAACACTAATTACTGAAGGTTTTGCTAGTATCACTAGGGTCAGCTGACACCACAGCTTATAAGGGAGCTCCGTCCCTGGTACCTTCATGTAATTTTGATACTTCCAGGTGCCCAAATGATGTTGGTAGCTGGTGTTGTGTGTGTACTTTTATAGGTAGGTACTTTGTGATGTTGAAAGTAAGAGGTACTCACTCACTCTGCCCTTTTTAGGACCAGTAGCTATTTTTAGTAATTTCCCTTTTTTCTCTTCAACAATACAATGTGAGCCCTTTTAGTCCTTGCTGCTGCTAGACTGCATTTAGTCCTACATTTCTAGTGAACCTTGCTGGTTATAGAATGTGTTTACTTATGTTTCGGAACCTTGTTGTTTTGGCATGTCTTCTAGATGTAACTGAAGTCAGACTTTTTTGTATGATGAACAGGCGGGCTTGCACACGATGGACTGCGAGTTCTTCGCTATAATAAACGATGCTTCATCTGACAAATTGGTATGATACTCAGTTTAGGTGTCATATTTGTCAGATTAGTTGTAATGATGTTCATGGCCTGCTCTATCCTTTGCTGCAGTCGCTGCTTAAGAAGTTCGCGGACTTGTTGGAGGGCCGTGAACCCCGTGAACTGAAGGTGCGTGAGGTTGGTATTAGGCGTACCAGCACGTGGGACATGGATGTGTGGTTTGACGGCACTGGCCGCATGTTCCTTAAGCGCGGCTGGGAGTGTTTCGCCCGGACGTACGGCCTGCAGCATTTTTATTTTCTTATCTGCAGTTACGACGGCCGCGATGTTCTCACAGTCAAGATGTTCGACCTGAGCATGTGCCGTGTTCAATACGACGCGACCTACAGTACGTGCACTCTATAACCAAAATGTCAATTATACAGTATGTTGCCGGAACGTAAGATGCATTTTTTTATATGATGAACAGATGGATCTGTTAAGATGGAGTTGTTAGACTTTGAGTTCTACACGACCCTAAAAGACGCTCCATCGGACAAACTGCTAAGCTTCATCGGACAAACTGGTACTTTACCTATTTATAGTACTGATGCATCATCAAACAGTAAGTTTTTTTTTGTTGTAAGCCCTCTTTTCAATCTATTTAACTTTGATATTCCTGTAGATGTTGCCAATGAAGTTCGCGGAGTTGCTGAAGGGCCGTGAACCGCGCGGACTGAAGCTGCGTGAGGCGGACGTTTCGAGTAGTAGCCCGTGAGACATGGATGTGCTGTTCAATGCAGCTGGCTGCATTTACCTCGGGCGCGGATGGAAGCAGTTCGCCCGAATTTACTGCCTGCAGCGCGGCAGTTTGCTCCTCTTCAGTTTCGACGGTGACGCCTTGCTCACCGTCAAGGTGTTCAAGCTGGACATGTGCCGCAGACACTATTACTACGACCACGACGCCAGTACAAGCAGTGAAACTGGCCCATATCCCAGGACTGATGAGGAGTCCACATATGAGGAGTCCATGGATGGGGATGACCCATTTGACTCTTCCATCATCGTCTCCAGGAGAGCTGATCTTGATGACGATGAGAAGGACCGCATCCGTGAGCTTCTAGCCTCAAAACATGAGTACATTGGAGTGCCATATGTGACTCGTTTGACGAGGACAAATTTGGCCAGAAATGAGATGGTACGTATGGTTCTAATGCTATTTTGTTTTTCTACACAATTTAAGCTTACAACATGTGCCTTTGTATGACCTCCTTCTTTTTGTCTTTCATCCTCACGTTTAAAATCCAGAGAATACCTAAGTCCGTAGCGCATAGCGCTGGCATTTCGTCTTCAGGCCATGCTGGGCTTCGCCTCGGAGCGTCAGAGGCGTTCACCACAGTTCCGTACAACACAGACAGAGACGGCCGCATTATTTTTGGCAAGAATGCATGGCGGGAGTTCCTTAAAGGCAAGCATTTAAAGGAAATGCAAGCTCTTCTCATTACACTTTGGAGCACCCGTAACCGCCACTTGGATGTGAAGATTGTGATGCAGGCGGTGTTGCCCTAGTTGTAGTAGAATGCTAACTAAGACATTCGCATGAGATCATCAACACATGGAGGCCTGTATTTATCGTAGGGGCAACAATGATGTGCTTGAGTACATTCATCAGCAAAACCCTGTGCAGTTGATGTGCTTCAGTTCATTGAACACCAAAACCCTGTGATGTCTGCATATTAGCTATGATCATTATTGGTCTTCTCTATTTTTTCAGTGGCAATTTGACGTTTGCAGATATTAATAACGCGGCGGCAGCAAATTAGACACATGACATAATTGTTTAGGGGCATTACATGACTCATGTGACACTTTCACATGTTATACTGTCTACTTTTGTCACCGTAATAGATTGATGCACCTTTAAAAGGTCCTAGCCTTCCAAATAGATAGGCCAGCTCGCTGATTTTTCAGGTTCTCCCTTCACCATAACTTCTACTGTTCTTCGGAAGTCCGTTCCACAATAGCAGAGGTACATTGTAGTTGTATGAGGAGGTTCAGATCAGAAATGCAGGCCTTAGCCTAAGGTTCCTCCGCACTCGAACGCCAGGCCAGGAATTCCCATTTTGATAGAATAGTAGAGCCTTCTTGCATCGTCCACCGCCACCATTTGTTCCCTCCATTCTAATCATTAAACACAATTTTTTTAGTAATATTACTGTTTGCAAGCATATATATTTCATATATTGGTTAGAAATATTAATTTCCAAATTTATTTCATTTTTCTTAAAGTTCAAAAAACCATCGAACAAATAATTACATTCCCACCAATGTAGTTTTGGCCAAAAGTTTAAAACCTCCCGCTAAAAGGGCCGTACGTGGAGACTCTGTGAATTTTTTTGTTCCCACCAAAAACGAAAACCATCTTTTTAACCTTCCCGGTAAACTATCTCCATAACTAACCACGACTGCCAAACTAAACGCAATCACCGCGGCGAGTTTGTTCCCGATTGGATCTGAGCTCACTCATCGTCCTCACCGGATTCAATGGAATCCTCTCAAGTTATTCATTTGGCATCTGCTCTTCGGCCGCAAAGATGTGCAGCGCACCGATTTTTCTACCCTAGAATTACAAGCTGGCGGCGGGGATTGTTGCCACGTTAGGCGCCTCCGCCGCTGCTTCGCCCGCGCCGACAAAAAGGCTAAGCCATGACGCGCCTCCCGCGTCCGCACTAGCGTAAATCTGTTCTCGAAATTGGTTTTTCTTGCATATTATTTTTTCAGTTCTTCTCAGTTCTTCCTCTGTGCCAAGCGTAAATCTGTGTATGAAGCTCACCTGGTAGATCTTAGGATTTCATGTGTAATTTGAGTTTTCCGTGCTGTGCAGGGACGATGGGAGACTCATTATCCATGTGAAAAATGCCTCTGTCGATTTTCATCATGTGTTCCTCTGTGGATCATTTGCGAATATATATATATATGTTTTTCTTATCGTGTATCGAACTGAGAATGAACGATACATGCATGCTTCATTTTACGACCTATATTCTTTTATTTACATAGCCATGTAACTATTCTTTTATTTAGGATCTGCGAATTTACTGATTATTTTGGTGCTAATTTTTATCTTCTATTTAACTGTAGACTGGCGAGGAGATTTGGAGAGTTAAACTGCACTACGAAGATGATGATAGAACAAAAAAAGTTATGGCCATGACAATCGACAGGACTGACATCTGCTATATTGAATTGATCAGTATGATTGAAACTGTTGGCTTCCATGGCGCGTTTGATTACCTCTACTACAGGTAAAAAATGTCCATGGCATAGCACAATTGGTTCCCATCGAGCATGCATCTGAAGTGGAGACAATGGTATCCCTGCTCAATAAAGAATATCTACCTGTATGTATTTAAGGAGAAGCCCAACGTTGATATTGTAACACCAGGGTCTCAGAGTACTGATGAAGCGTATGCACCAGAAAGAAGCCAGGGTACACTGTCTCAGGTTATGCTTTAACTAATCAAATATTTAAAATAAACATGCAGTTAGGGATCCAATATCTGAGGACCAAGATTCAAATGAAACAGAAGAATCAGATTTTTCCGCTACGAATGGTACACAAGTACATCTATTATTAATCAGGTTTCAGAATTGTGCCCACTGCTAATGCTATGTCCATTTATTTTTTACATGATCAGTAAAGAAAGGATCTGTTAAGAAGAATAGGTTGGATACTTTAGAAGCTTACATAAGAAAACATGGAAAAGCCAGATCCGGTAATTTATTTTTGACATTAAAGATATGTCGAACATTTGCTATAATGCATAAAAAACTTGATTGCTGAATGGTAACCCTGATACAGGAACTGAAGGACAATCTAGCGCTCCAGTGTGTGAAGATGACATGTGCCCCCTTACTGAATGGCCTTCCCATGCTCGCCGCTACCGCCAGAAACTACAGGACGGTACTAGTTTTTTTTACATGTATGTCCTCATTTCTTACAATGTACTACATAGTAATACAATTGTTTGTGTATGTTTTGGGATATTGACGCTGACACATCCAAGAAGAAAGGGCGAGGTGTACTGAAAGGTTGTAAAGCAAGTAAGAAGCATCATGCCAATGAAGCTTCAAAGCTAAATATTGCATTCTCTGATACATTGGGCGGCGCGGTAGGAATGAACTACCGTTCATTCAAGGATGACATCATTATCATAATGAAAAAAAGGTTACCAATTATTGGAGTGAGGAGGTGGACGGACATTCACCATGACATCGATCGACTCATAGTTTCAGATATGTTGGTGAGTACAACCTTTCTCACATGTGTTGTCTTATTTTTTCGTCCATACTGAATTACTAACGTCTATCCGTTTGTTGTACACATTACAGGACATATATGATCTGGAAGATACACCTGAAACAGAAGAGAAAATCCTAAAAGTTGCCAAAGAGCGATACAGAGGCTGGCGGGCATCTTTAAGCAGCACCTACAAGGCATACAAAACAGATGATGCAAGAATGTCAAATATTCCAGAAGATCTACAACCTGAAGAGTGGGAATGGTTGATTCAGTACTTTGGCACTGATCAGAAATTCAAGGTTATCTCTATGCTCACAGTTTGTGAATTGTGTACTATAATTCACATGGCTTGTCTCACTCGTTTTTTCTTTCATTGCATGTGTAGGAAGTCAGCCAAAAGTACTCGGATAACCGGAAGAAACTCAAGACAAACCACACAGCTGGATCTAAACCCTACTGTCAAGTGAGTTTTGAGAATGTATGAGCCTACTCACTCTGCATTATTCGCTGCTCAATGTGCTTTAATGTTTGTAGCATCTAATTGTTGCACTACTTGCAGAGAAATAAGGAAACTGGAGAAGAGCCAGACTGCATTGCTCTCTGGGAAATCACCCACTTCAAGAATGGATCATGGACTACCGAAGAGTCCAAAAAAGTTTACGTGAGTATACTGACTAAGAAGCTACTCTAAACTTACTTAATGTTGTTCATCGTGTATGGTTCTTCATCTAATGTGAGTGTTTTTTTTTCGTAATTAGGAAAAAGCATCTGAACACATTCAAAACCGAGAAACGGAAACTGGAGGTCCCGTTTCAGTTGAAGAAAGAATCAATATTTTCCAGGTTGCATATAAAGAATCGGTGAAATGCAAGTCATCACAGCCACATGGGTTTGGATACATGGCCAAACTGCCAACTAAGTCTGAAATGATTAAGTATCAGGTAGAAGAGCAAGCTTGTGCAACCCAGAAGGTAAACTCAGAGCTCATCCAGCAGGTCATAGAATTGGAACAGAAGTTACAAGATGAACGCGATAGTATGGACGAGAAGATTAATTTTGAGCGTGGTCAGAGGGAACTACTTGAGCAGAGGTTAGAGGAAGAGCGTGCTGATAGGGAGAGAATGATGGATCTTGAGCGAACCTCAAGAGAGGAATTTGAGAAAACCATGATGGCAAAGTTTCAATTACAGTTTCAATTACAGTTTGAAGAGTTCAGCAAACAGATTGAAACAGAGAAGACGCAAACAAATAAGGTGATGACAGTCATATGCTTGCAAACTCCTAAGTTTTAGTTGTTTACTTGCATTGCTAACAATGCACAACATTTTTGCAGATTGCAACAGAGAAGACGCAAACAAATAAGGTGATGATAGTCATACGATTGCAAACTCATAAGATTTAGTTGTTTACTTGCATTCCTAACAATGCACATCTTTTTCGCAGAATTCTAAGAAGCCTAACCTGAAAGAAAATATTAATCCAAACCAGCAAACACCTCTACAGAGCCCTGCTAACAAAATAGTAGCTGCGCACAACACGTTACAAAATTCTCGAATGTATAAAGCATTGGTAAGTCACAAACTTGTGCAAATTGGTACTAGTACATACTGTTTTTTTGCTTCACTCACACTATAGCCTAGCTGCACCTGCTTCTTATGTTTCACTATGTGTTGTTGCTGCGTTGAGTCACAACTACTATTTTTTCTTCACCGACAGTAACACCTAGCTGCACCCGCTGCTTCTGTTACACCATGTGTTGTTGCTGCGTTGACTGACAACTTCAACAAACAACAGATATGTGCTAGCTAGGGACATGAACTTAACTTTCCTTTATTCTTGATTGCAGGATGGTCAAGCAAATGCAAATGGAAATGGAAATAACTAGATGCACTCGATTGTACATAACCTACATTAGGAGAACTACGATATATTTAAGTTTTATTTGATCCATATTACCTATGAGAATTATGATTTGTATGAATATACATATTGTACCTACGGTTATGAATATTTTAATGCAATGGCCGTATTTTTGTTTCCCCTATTTTTATTTTTTTATTTTTAACGTGCCAATAGGTTATTACAACGGAAAATGTAGTGTTGCGTCAAGTCTCAGTCGCCACGACTACCTGTTTTGTTCACATGTTGTGATACTTGGCACCACGAACGAGGGTTTTGTTTAAATAGTTTTTCTCCACTAACATTCTGGCCGTTGTGATAGAGTAGCGCAACGAATAGTTTAGACTGTCGCTCTTGTTTGTAGCTACTAATATTTAGGCCGTTGCGACTACTATTTGATGCCACCAAAATAATTTCTGTTGAAATAAAGTATCGCCACGGAATTTTCCATTGTCGTAGTAGTTTGTTGCTTCAACTAATTTGGCCGTCGCGATACCAGAAAATTCTTTTACCACGACTGAGTTGTTTGTGGCCATTCATTTTTTCCACGCATATAAGGTTTGTTGACATAGTTTCTTGCCACCAAAATATTCTATTGAAATAAAGTATCGCCACAGATTTTTCCATTGTCGCAGTAGTTTGTCGCTTCAACTAATTTGGCCGTACCACGATTGAGTTGTTTGTGGCCATTCGTTTTTTCCACGCATATAAGATTTGTTGACATAGTTTCTTGCCACCAAAATAATTTGTGTTGAAATAAATTATGGCCATGGAATTTTCCATTGTCGCAGTAGTTTGTCGCTTCAACTAATTTGGCCGTCGCGATATCATCGATTTGACAATGACAAACAAATGTAATCTGTCACCAGAAAGTAATCTATGACGGAGATTCCATGACGAACCTAATGACGAACAAATTTTGTCATCCGAGAGTAATACATGACGAATTTGGTATAGGTGACAAAAGTTGTTTGTCATTAAAAATAATATGTGGCGTAGTGCTAATGGTGGTTACCCGAAGGGTAATGCCCACATCAGTAGCCCCCGAGTGACTGGCCGAAGTGAAGCTTCGGGCAGGGACTTTAATTGTCTTTATCTGAACATGTTTAACTGTCGAAAGAAAAAATGAATCTTCATGTCCTTGCTGCTTCAGAATCTTTCTTATCGGGTGCGCGTCCAGCGCTCCCGATGGGAGTAGCCCCCGAGTCTAGGGACGGATGCTTGCAACCGTGCGTAGACTCAAGTTGTACCACTCGCAAATTTTCTCTGTTGATGCTTCTCTTGTTCATTATGTAGTTAAATCCTTCCAATATCGGGTGCACGTCCAGCGCTCCCGATGGGAGTAGCCCCCGAGTCTAGGGACGGATGCTTGCAACCGTGCGTAGACCCAAGTTGTTCTACTCAAAGATTATGATGTCGATGTTTTCCAAATGGCCTTCATCATCTGATATCTTTTTTATATCGGGTCCTCTGAATCGTCGAATGTAGTTTCAACAGTACGTAAGGTATAGGAGCAACGCGCCCAGTTTTACTCGATATATCGATGCGGGTTAACTGCCGATGGCAAAACAATGTTGCTCTACTCAAGATTGAGTCCCCGGGCTCGATCCTGGACTTTGTCAGATCTTCGGGTTTGTTTTCCTTCATCCTCATGGGTTTTATCGGGTGCGCGTCCAACGCTCCCGATGGGAGTAGCCCCCGAGTCTAGGGACGGATGCTTGCAACCGTTCGTAGATTCAAGTCGAGCAACTCAATATTACTAATTCTTTCGGATGCTCCAGAAAATGAGGAGCCAATACTTTTGATGATACCACCAATGATGTGGCTTCTGCCATGGCCTGATTGACAGGACGTGACCTGAAGGGCCCACCCTTTTCCTGCGGAGTCAGTTAGGAAATGACCGATCCTTGCGCATTGACCGATGCGCCTTCTAGATTTCCACGCGTAGTGGAGTAACTGTCCTTTGTTATGACAATCTTGATAACACGTGGTGACCTAATCCGCAGATCTCTTGGGCCAAATCTTTGGTAATCCCTTTTTATACAGAAGAAAGTACAGATTTTCACCTCCATCATTCTCCCTTTCATCGCTTTCTTCTTCCTCTGTTCTCATACCTCCATAATTCTCACACCGCCGCCACCGTCCCATTCCAATCTCTACCACCTCACGAGCATCCAAAGATGGTGAAGAAGAGGAGCTCCGCAGCCACCACCAGCACTGGTTCAAGTAGCACTGTCTCCAAGGCGGCCACTGATGCGGCGACGAAGGCCGTGCCGGAGACTTCTGCTGTGGCGACCAAAGGCATCCCCGGTGACTGGCCTGCTTCAACAACGTCGAAGCGCGACGTGAATAAGTCACGGAGCCTCGGCTTGATCCCCGGCGAAGAGGGCAATGTCATCCTCCCAGGTTCAGCCTTGCGTCCTAATCCCCCTGATGGCTTTTCCGTAATGTTTGTTGTGTTCTTGTATCGTGGATTATCTCTGCCTGCTCACGAGTTTCTCCGACGCCTTTTAATTTCATATTGGATCCAACTCTGGCAACTAACTCCAAATTCAATTCTCCACCTTGCAATATTTATTACCCTTTGTGAGGCTTTTCTTGGCATTGATCCCCATTGGGGTTTATGGAAGAAAATCTTCTTTGTCAAACGCTACAATAGTAGTAATGGTTCCTTTGTTACCGGTGGACTTGTCTTTGTTGTCCGAAAAGATGTGAACTATTTCAACTTTCGAATGAGAGAATATGTCCAAGGATGGAGATTGAAGTGGATTTATCTTAAAGATTCATCGGTAGCTGGTCGCGACACATGTCTGCCGAAATTTGTTGATGTTGTTGAAGCAGTGCCGAAGGAGTCTTGGAGAAACATACTGACAACCGAAAAAAAACCAGTAGCCGATAAGTTATTCGGAAAAGTGCTCCAGATAAAGGAATTCGATGGCCAAACAATGATTGGCACCGAAATTGTTGTTGTGTTCCTGAAGCGTCGCATCCAACCAGTTATGTCCAGACCACACTAGATGTGGTTATACTCGGGTCCTATGGACGAAAAGGAACTGTTAGATGAAGTAAGGCGGCTGACTCATTTTAGTCAAGCGGATTTAATTCCCCTGTTGGCTCTCCATGATCCTTAAGACCTAGATCATCAACCGGTGACCCTTTAACTTTGCTCTTGTACTTTTATTTGGTATGTTTTGCCTTGTATTACTGATTTTTTTTTTTACTTCGGTAGACCCGTTCAACTTCCGAATACTTTCCTGTCTTATCGAAGAATGAAGAAAACCTTGAGGAGGGTGATTCTAACGCTAATGTGGAATCTTGCACGGGAGTGATCAAAGTCGACGAGGCCTTCTCAAAGAGGATGTCAATTTTACCTGTCCCGAGGCTTCGTCTGCCATTCATAGAACTTGCGATAATGCATTATCAGATACAGCTGAGTCAAATCATGGCGATGAAGCTGATTGTACCCCTTTTGTTCGTGCAGCTTCGGAGAAGGCCAGCGCCCAACCGCCAAAGAGATCTTCTGGCGGCTTCGCCGATGAAGATGACTTGCTCCTCGATTTGTAAGCTCCCTTAACTTCCCTTGAAGTTAATTTGTTTCTCCTTTTAAAATTATCGACACATATATTGTAGTGATGCGGGATTTATATAGCCTCCTTCGAAGAAGGGTAAGGATACCCTCGAGGGATCGACTCCCGCAGCATCTAAAGCCTCCATCCCACCAACGGCTCCTTTGGCTCCTTCTTCCCTTCTGAAGGAGAAGGAGATTTCTTCAGCAACAGTTGCTTCCTCTGCTCCTTCTGAGAAACCCGTAAGTATTTGATTTTTCTTGATGATGGTCTCCTCTCATCCAGCCCCCGAGTCTACATTTGATTACTTGTAATCGAATGTGGGCTTTTGAAAAAAGTTTCTTTCTATATGTTGATTTTAATTTTGCTTATTTCAACTCTTCCTTTTGCAGGGCATTCAGACTGCCATAACTATTTTGAAAGATTCTACCTCCCAGTTCTCCTCTCTCCAAGCTACAAACACTCGGCTCCAAGAAGACGCTGCATCAAGGTCCTCCAAGCTTAATCGAGCAATAAAAATAGGTCCCAACGCCCGCTGAGAGGTAGACGTTTTAAAGAAGGAACTTGATCAGCTGAAGAAGAAGATGAAGGAGGAGGAGAAGACGAAGGCTGAAGCCCACACTCAATAGAAGGAGGAGGATCTGTTGGTGAAGTCCATCACGACCTTGCTTGGTAATGCGACTATTTTTTCTTCTAATTCTTCTTGTTTAATTTGAATAACTTTTAACTTCTGCTTCCTTCTTTTTTCAGAAGCTGATGATATTTCTTCTCAAGCTGACACTATTTCATTGGCGATTGAGTCCAGGGACCGCGTCCAAGCGCTTCTTATAAAAAGCAAGACGGTCCTATCGAGACTTCACGCCATGATCCTCCCCAAGGAGGACCAGCAGAAGACACTGAAACAGTTGGTGGATACTTTTTCCATCAATACTGAAGGCACCATCGAGGTATTCAAACGTACCTTGTGTACCTACGGTGCCCATTCTTGCTTTCCATCTTTTGATGGGGCACGACTTTAAAGCTGAGATGGAGCTGTTGACGAGGGAGTTGCCGAAGGATCAAGATGGATTGACCATTGATCTTAGCCCCTACAAGGGACCAGCGCGTAAATGCGCGATTCAGCTTCTGGAGTTAGTATCGAAAAATAAACCAACTGCCGGGGATCCGTCCCAAGCTCATCGGCACAGACCCAAGCTCCCTGAATCATTTCTCTTTGTTGTAATTTGCTTCTTGCTTCAGACAATGCCGTTTTCTAAGGCTTTTCCCTGTAACAAATTCGAAACTGGTGATGCCACCAGTTTTTCTTACTTTCAATTGCTTATGTTTTGATTTCCAGCTGTACGCTCCCGATGGGAGTGATAAGATCTATCGATTAGTAGATATATTCTTTTACAATCCCGATAATGTAATTTCTGCAGGTGGTCCCTGTTCCTTATTTTGTTGGAAGTTCTTCGGCTGATGATTCTGAAAGTGATCGGCTTCAGCAAATGAAGACCCGAATTACTCAGATGGAAAGAGATATGCGCGGTATTCACGCCATGGCAGCTATCATTAAGATGAAAGGCGAAATAGCTATTGACGTAGAAAAATATGCTCTGAGCGAGCTGCACAAAGCCACCGACAACTTTAATTGTAAGTACTTCAGTACTTCTTGATTCCCCTTCAAGAATTTTGAAAGATTTTCCCTCTAGTTTCTGAGTTTTTGCGTCCTTGTCTTTCACCAGTCATTGCCTTAAATCCATCCGAAGAAAACAAGCGAGTGCACGATCGTGTAACTGCTTTAACCAACCTTTCTCAATATGAAGAAGTTTTCTGGTCGGATAGGTGAAAGGCTGTCGTTGTTCCAAAGTTTCAAGATCGAGTGCATCAAATACACCGATTCTTCGATAAGTGCTATACTGCCTTAAGATGATATGGAAAACAATGTTCCCTTTGAATGAAATTCCTCCAACATTGCTAACTTTGACGTCGAAGTTTAGTAATGCCAAGAAGGTCTGTAAGTTGGTTCACTGCCAACTTATCGCAGGAGTTGAGACGACACTTGCTTTTGTATTATCCCAGCATCCTTCACTAGATTTAGAAGTGATTGCAAGAGTTGAAGGTGATATTGGCCAGTTTATACCTCTTGTGAAAGATCCGGCCTCCATGATTGCTGCTAGGATAGAAATTAGTTCCGAGGCATATGACTCCGCCTAAATGATGCTACACTTTTCTGTAACAAGCTACTCTCGCATCCGAATGTTCGGATGCTATGTATTTTATTCGTCACTTGAAACTATCGACGAATTTTTGTAAAGCTGAATATTTTTTATAGGCTATATATTTGTCACTTTTGGCAAATATAATAACGCCTCGTAAGTTGTCTTTAAAGGCCAGTCATAGTTTTCTTGACTAAGCTGCAAATCTCGATGCACTAGTCTTTTTGACATTGATATTGTGATGTTTTATGAAGGATATCGGGAGCAAAAATATTGAGTGATCAGCTCATGTTGCGGGTCCAGTGAGCCAGTACTAATCGCAACTTTGCTACAACCGATGATGTATATTTTTAGCGATAGCCCCCGAGTAAATCGAGGAAACTATACTCAGTATTCGACTCCGTTGCTCTTGAGTACCTTGTTTGTTTGATGTACGAGAATACATGGTTACTTAAAAAACTAAATCCTGAGATTTAAGTTCCTTGGAACAAGTTACCCAAAATTTTGGTTTTTTTTCCTCTTTTTGCAGGTCATATACCGGTGCACAGCTACGCTCTGCTCTTGGGTGCCGTTGCAGCGGGTGGAGCATCGTGACCTCTTTACGGAAGTATCTTCACGGTTAGAGGATATGGCGAGGGATATTTTCTCCCAACATGCATGGGTGGCAGCGTGACCTACGGCTGGATCCACCAAGCTAGTCCTTTTTATCTTCCGTGGACTTTGTTTTGTCTTCGCATATCAGTGTTGTTCTGTAACACATATTTGTGCGGTTGTGTACATCCTAACTATGTAGAGACCGGATCTATTGCTCTAAGTAACAAAGTGCCTATTTTCGAAGAAAAAAAGTGTCAGAAACCTAAGTAGCAAGTTGAAGATAATGCAAGGAATGACAATGGTTTTCCTTCAAACTTTGATCGTTCGCCCAATCCTACGTCCCTGCTCAAAGACATCCCACGATCACTCCAGATAGATCTTGAAATCTACTGTAGTTTACATCCGACATTTTCCCGGACCCTTAAGCTAGCCCGTAAGCCGTGCAACCAATCAATCCTTAGAACAAATCCCCGTACATGTCTTTTGTACTTTTCAAACAGTCTCTCTCACTAAATCCCAGTTTCATCGACTCGATTTTGTCCTCACCGCAGTCATACATATTCATGGTACATATACACGTACGTGCATACGCGCGCGAACCAGCAAGAAGAGACACAGTTTAACGGTCATGGACGCGGCCGCCGACCTTGGAGCCCTCCTAAGATGAAGGGACGGGGTGGTTATTCTATGGACACCATATTCTCGCTGGCGGCGGTGTCCCGTGCGCGCGTCCTGGAGCGCGCGGCGGCGCACGTCCCCGGCTGCCTCTACCTCTGTCTATGGGCGCCGGTGACCGCCCAGCCCTCATCCAGGTTCGCACGTCCTTCCCTGTCGCGCTTGTTTCGGTTTCCTTTCGCTCTTACCGAGCAGCGCATTGTCTTTCTCGGCAGCCATTTGTTCTGCTTGGACGCGTGGATCGGCGGCGGCGGTGGCGGTGATCGCGCACGGGCGACGTTCGAGGCGTACCGAGGAGCGCTCTGCGCCGTCGTAAGCGGGTACGCAATGTGATTCCAGTTCAAAATTCTCAGCTTCTTCTTCTAGCTCGGTTCCACGGTGTGATCGAGTTTGCAGATGCGTGCCAGGGTGGGCGTACAAGGAGGGCCGCGCGTACGTCGAGCTGCCGGAGCCGGCCCTGACGGCGTCGGCATCGCTGCAGGTGCAGCAGCGATTCTACCATGTCAGTGTACACAAGAACTTCTCTTCATTTTTCAAACGTTTGACTCGCTACATGTTTGAAGGTTGAAGCCATTCCTGAAGTTTGCACACATTGGTCTCTTTTTCTCCCTGCAGGAAGCCGGCACGAAGGTAAGTACGTGCGTTTTTCTTGAACAGGCCACCTAACTGCTTTGTGATGCTTTGCGTCGAATGAGCCAGCTGACCGTCGTGGCAGATGGCGGTGTTCATGGGATGCGAGAGCGGGGAGATCGAGGTCGGGCTGTCGACTACATCGGTGCCAGCGGCCACAGTGGCGGACCACGTGCAGCAGGCGCTCCTGGAGGAGATCCTCGAGCTGCCACCGGCACGTCCGTCGTCCTCGTCCTCCTCCATGCCGTCACTCTCGATCGGGAGCCCGGAGTACTCCTCTCTAATCCGCTCAATGGCGACGTCGGTCGCTGCAGCGGGCGAGCCGTCGGCCCAGTCACTGATGCTAGCGTCTCCGCTGCCCGGCTTGCTCGCGCCAGTCTACGACCGGCACGGGTTCCCGACCGCAGAACCATACGACGCCGCCGCAATGGCGGAGGCAATGCTCGCGCTCATCTCCTCCTCCGACGCGTCGACCACCTCCACGCCTCCGCCACCTCCGAGCTACTCCACGCCCTCGTGGCTGGCGCGCCACCACACCTTACCGCGGCGGACGACGGCGTTCAAGGCGTACAGCGCGGCGAGAGCGCCGAGGGCGCGGCCGCGGCAAGGCGCGCCCGGGCAGAGGATGATCAAGACGTGCGTCTCACTCCTCGCGAGCGTGCACATGGCAATGCGCAGCCGGGAGCTCGGCGTGGCGACCCACGAGGACGGCAGAGCGCAGCCACCGCCGGCATCCGCCAGCAGCCAGCTGCACCACATGATCTCGGAGCGGCGCCGGCGCGAGCGGCTCAACGACAGCTTCCAGAGCCTCAGGGCGCTGCTCCCTCCCGGGTGCAAGGTACGTCGATGAGTCAAAATCAACCATCACGCATCGACCATCTCGCGTTGCAAGATTCCAACATTTTCAAAGTTTATGATCGTCGTGCGTTCTGTGTAGAAAGACAAGGCCAGCGTTCTCGCCAGCACTACGGAGTACATGGCCAAGCTGATATCCCAGGTGTCCCAACTCCAAGATCAGAACCGGCAGCTCGAAGCACAGCTTGGCCTGAACCGAACCGCGAGCGACGACGGCTCGTCGGTGAAAATAGAGGTGGAGGTGACCACCGGGGCATCGACGTCGTCGGCATCCAGTCAGCCCCGAGAGGTGAGCGTGAGGCTGACGGTGCGGGCGGAGTGCGACATTTCAGAGGTGCTGATCTCGGTGCTCGCCCGGCTCAAGGAGACAGGGAGTTTCGCCGTTGTCTCGGTGGACGCCAGACAACAGAGCGGTGCGCTTGCACGGGCCAGCCTCACATTGCGAGTCATGGTAAGAGCTCGACCTAATACTGATACACCATGTTGCCAATGTACATGCCACGTACGCATGCCTACAATATTGCGGTCAGAATAAAATTATAGAAAATGTGGTAGGCTAGCTTCCATGCATTCCACCGTCAAACTTAAGAGGAACCAGACGGGAAAGTTGGTGTGCTTGACCTGGATTAGACCATTCTTGCCGAATCTCTGAAATGTATTCAGTCCTTGAGGAAAAGGATTACACGAGATCTGTACAGAATCTAGCGAGCCACTGATTTCTCAAATCAAAACTGCAGGTCAATTGGTTTTCATTTAAAAATTAGGCATAGGTCAAATTGGTATTATGTTGTTTGAATTGGTTTCTGAAGACATGAGTACTCAATTGACTAATTAAGCCCTGATATCGATTGCCTTGTCAACTTGGGAAACACTTACGCACCTAGTATTACCTTGTTAACTGTCCTATCATTCCAGTAGCACTCAACCATCCGTTACATATGCCCAAATTTCTTTGATGTTCTTTTCCACACTGTCAACGACAAGTACAGTGTTGGAGCAGAAGTTCCAACGACCTGGCATGCATGGCTGGAATTGGAAAGCACCCCGGTCAAAGTACTTGCTCATCAAGCTTAACTAACGTGTTGCATACCATTCAAATGTTTGCTGCAGGAGGCCGGCTACGTGGTGGACGAGACATGGCTGAAGGAAGCTCTCACGAAGGTGGTCGAGGACGCCACAATGGCAACGGCGGCGCTGCCAGGGCCGCCGTAGGCTGGGCTCCATGTCGAGGAACTTCTGCTTTGAAGTAGGATATCAGTTTTGACGGTATCAGGAAGGCCAGAAGGAGGCAGGAAGGGGACTCTGTTTTCTTTCTCTAGTCTTGTGTATCACGACTGAAGACATGTTTTCTCGTTAGAAGTGTAGCCTAGTCTTCTCGATGGTAGTTTACCTGCTTGTCTATGTAGGGCCTTTGTTGCAATTTTGACATGAAATGAATCTCTTCTGCCTAGGAATAGTCATTGAGAAATTTCTTTGGACACCAAATGCACGCACTGGCCGATGAAGGTCAGTTCAGAACCAGGCTGTACCCCTTCGTGCGGAAGCCCCGCGCGAAGAGGTCGCGCGTCCGCGACCGAAGCCCGTGCCACGCTGTCATCTTCCCCTGCCTTCTTCTCTGCCTGCGGCTGTACTGGTGCTGGCGGCGGCGGCAGGAGTGTGTGCGGCGCTAGGGTTACGAAGGAAGGAGGTGTCGTCTATTTATAAATGGGGATCGGGCCGTGGAGACGGGTGTGATTTTGGGCTAGGGTTTTTGTGTTTCTTCGTTGGGCTTAAATGGGCTAGCACGAGGATTAATTGGTGAACCTTGGGTTGGGCTGTAAGCCCACGACTTGACTTGGTTTGGTAAGCCTACTTATTAGCCCAGAATGCATTAACAAAACTTTTATTGTCCTGATTCCAAAGGTGGCGTCTCCAAAGGAGCTAGGACAATTTCGCCCGATTAGTCTCTGTAACGTGATTTACAAAATAGCCTCGAAGATGGTGGCTAACAGACTAAAGGTTGTGTTACCGGAGATCATCTCTGAGGAGCAGTCAGCTTTTGTTCCAGGGAGGTTGATAACGGATAATATCATCACGGCATATGAGTGTCTCCATTTTATGAAGCGTAACAAGGCGAAGAAACATCGCTTTTGCGCGCTGAAACTGGATATGCGGAAGGCTTATGACCGGGTTGAGTGGAAATATCTAGAGGAGATTATGCTTAAGCTGGGGTTCAGCCGGCGGTGGGTCACTATGGTGATGAGATTGGTGACCAGTGTATCCTTCTCTGTGCTCTTCAATGGAGTGCCACAGGAGGAGTTTCGGCCGACTAGGGGCATCCGCCAGGGTGACCCTATTTCCCCCTATTTGTTCTTGTTGGCGGCAGAGGGCCTTTCGTGCCTTTTAAAAAACCATGACCAATCATCAGCGCTTAATGGAGTCCAGGTGGCTTCCACAGCCCCGGCTGTGAACCACCTCCTTTTTGCAGATGATAGCCTGCTGTTCTTCAAGGCGAATGCGGAGGGTGCGAGAGAAGTTAAAGAGGCATTGGCGAAATATTGTAATGCCTCAGGACAACGGATTAATACGGACAAATCATCTATTTTCTTCAGTAGAAGGTGTCCGGAGGGTATCAAGGGGGACATCAAAGCGGAGCTCGATGTTCAGAGAGAGACGCTGAATGAGAAGTATCTTGGTATGCCAGCGGATGTGGGCAGGTCCAAGAGTGGAGCTTTTAAATACCTGAAAGACAGGGTATGGAAGAAGGTGCTTGGCTGGCTGGAACAACTCATGTCAGTAGGGGGCAAAGAGATTCTCATAAAATCAGTGGCCCAAGCGATACCGACTTTCTCTATGTCATGCTTTAAGCTACCCAAAGGACTATGTGAGCATATCAACTCAATGCTTAGAAAGTTCTGGTGGGGCTGCAAGGACGGTGCTCGGAAGACCTGCTGGGTATCATGGGAGAAAATGACCCAGCCGAAATTTGCTGGAGGTTTGGGGTTTAGGGACATTGAGCTCTTCAATCTTGCCTTGCTTGCACGACATGCTTGGCGGATCCTCCAGGAGCCAGATACTCTGAGTGCACGTGTGCTGAAGGCTGTCTATTTCCCTTCCTCGACCCTCTTGGAGGCCGAGCTAGGCGGACATCCTTCGCAGGTTTGGCGTGCTATAGTGGAGGGGCGTGATGCCCTTCGTATTGGTCTGATACGCCGCATTGGTGATGGTAGGTCTACTGATGCCTGGACGGATAATTGGTTGCCGCGGGACGAGCGACTGATCCCGGTTGCCCCAAAGAAGGATGAGGCACCAAGGCGAGTATGTGACTATATTATTGCCTCTTCAGCGGCTTGGGACTCGGACAAAATTGAGGAGTTCTTTCTGCCTATGGATGCGGAGATAATCCAAGGTATTCCGTTGTGCACACGGATTCAAGATGATTTTTGGGCGTGGCACTTCGAGAAGTCAGGCATTTTCTCAGTTCGTTCAGCATATCGCGCTTTGGTGAATGTGAAACGCACGAGGGAGGACTGGATTGAGGAACGGCCAGGATCTGCGAATGCAGTTTCAGAGGGGAAGATGTGGACTAAACTTTGGAAGTGCTCTGTTCCATCAAAAGTTAGAGTGTTTCTTTGGCGTTTGGCTCAATGCTCATTACCTACGGGGGATATCAGACATCACAGGGGCATGGCACCGTCTCCATCCTGCTCGATCTGTGGTATGGAGGATTCTTGGCGTCACTCTTTGATCGATTGCACCATGTCAAGGTGCATTTGGGCTCTCTCAACCCCAGTCATAGCGGAACATGTCAGTTTGTCTACTGAGCCGTCTGCCAGGCAGTGGCTGTTCTCTATGTTTGAATCAATGGACCATGATGATTTGACGAGGATGATCGTCACTCTCTGGTCAATCTGGCACGCTAGGAGGAAGCTGATCCATGAAGATATTCAGCAGAGTCCGGCGGCGACACATGCCTTTATAGACTCCTTCCTCCGTGACTTGGGGAGCACGTCTTCGGAGCCGAAGGAGAAGAAGGGCGGGTCCACTATCGAGCAGGTGAGGGGTTGGCTACCACCGCCTGCTGACATGTGCAAAGTTAATGTGGACGGCGCAGTTGCGAGGTCGCAGCAACGTGGTGCGGTTGGTGCCGTGTGTCGCTCGCGCAGTGGCGTCTTCCAGGGTGCATTTGCAGTGGTCTTCGAGGGCATCACCCATCCAGGTTGTTTGGAGGCCCTTGCATGCCGAGAAGGAGTTGCTCTAGCCACCGATCTGAACATGGGCGCGACCATGGTCGCGTCCGACTGTTTGGAGGTGGTGCAGGGATTGCGACAGGGGAAGAACCTGGGGCTGTTCAGCCATATTCTCCAAGAGACGGAAGCTATGGCTAAGAATCATGGGGGGACGAGCTTCTGCCATGAGGGCAGGCGCTTCAATGTCGACGCTCACAAATTAGCTAGGTTAGCTACTACCCTCCCCGTGGGTCGCCATGTTTGGTTTGGTACTCCTCCGGAGGGGTTAAATCTTCCTGTAAACATTGTTCCAATTGTTGAATAAATGGTTGGAGCTTGGCTCAAAAAAAAAAAAAAGCAAACAGAAAACTAAATGCTAAAAAAAACCTAAAAGCTTAAAAACGCAGTTGTGCTAGATCGCTGTCGCGAGTGCACACCTCCTATGGAAAGGAAAAGGCTAATGATCAGGTCCGGTACGGCAACGCTCGCATCTTCCGCCTCCACTGAAAGACGTGTGTCCCTACGGGCCGCCCACGTGTGTTGTATCTCGGTGTTTCTTTCCTCCTCCTTCATTCTTATCCACAACCGCACGCCATTCCAATGCGTCTCCGTGATAGCTAGTGCGCTACGCCGCCGAGCCCAAGCTCAATGCCTTCCGCCACGCCTCCATAAGCCCTCCCTCTCCCGCATCCTCCTCCCCATCCCGCCGCGAGCGCACCATGGCTCTACCACCGAGCTCCCACCTACCGAGGTGGTTGCTCGGAAATGCTCCAGGACGAGGGTTGACGGAAGGCGACGATGGAGATTCCGGGAGCGAGAGAAGGCAAGAGATACCCAGGTTTACGTTCCCGCGGTGGAGGATCGCTACGTCATGTTAGCAATCCAGTATATGAATATATGGGTACAAGGTGCCACCGTAGGTGAAGTTGTTGTATCTAGTCTAGTTCTAATCTGCGGGTTGCGATGTCTAGGCGTATCATGTGTATGATCTTACATATTGTGTTGTCTGAATATCTGATCTAAGGGGTGCCCCTGTCTGGCTTTATATATGCAACCAAGTTAGGGTTTATAAAAGTAATAGTAGAATACGTATTGGAGTCCTCTTTCTTGTAGTCCAAGTTGATACTACATGTGGGTACAGCTTGTCGAGTCATTGCGTTGGTCCACCTCCATAATCTGCATTCGGTATAGCAATGTCAGGTACCCGAAGGGTAATTCCCACAACACTAGCCGCCGAGTGTCTGGTCGAACTGAAGCTTCGGGCAGCGAAGAATGTTGAATCTTGCGTGAAGATATTTTGTATCGGGTGAGCGAAGCGCTCCCAATGGGAGTAGCCCCCGATGGACGGGTGCTTGCAGCCGCGTGTAGATTCGAGTTGTACTACTCGAAGAGCTTGATGTTGATGTTGGTGTTTTTTGAATCATTTTCATCATCTGATACTTTTAAATCTATCGGGTCTTTAAAAATATGCAGACTCAAGAGAATCCAAAAAACTGAGCATACGTAAGGGATGGAGTAACGAGCCCAGTTTCACTTGATAGATCGAGAATGGTTAACTGCTGGAGCAAAACATCGTTACCCTACACGGATTCAAGTCCCCGGGCTCGAACCTGGATTGTTAGAACCTTCGGATCCGTTATTTTTATTGGTGAAGCTTCCATCTTTCTATCGAGTGCGCGGCTAGCGCTCCCGATGGGAGTAGCTCCCGAGTCTATGGATGACTAAGAAGTAGTCATGTATAGGCTATAAAATATGAGTCAAATATCCTAGATTTCTTTGAGTTCCGAGACACTTAGATGCTTTTGATGATATCAAGGAAGATTCGATGATTTTGATGATGTCATGGAAGAGTCGATGATTTTGATGATTTCACGTAAGAGTAAATGATTTCAATGATGTTACGGAGGAGCGTTATTGATTGGTCCGCGGCGAAGTTTATCATGAGGACGATGTGTTACATAGGGCCATTTTTTGATAGAGGTGTGAAATGTCGGTGGCAACACCCGAACGTAGGGTGCACTACAGGCCCAACGAACTCATGGAGTCATGGTTTTGTTTGTATGGCGCTGGTGGCAGCTTCTAAGTGATCAAGTCATGTTGCAAACTCGGCGAACTCATTGAATCTTAGTGAGCTGTATTTATTTTTGAACTACGTCGGCAGCAGCCCCCGAGTCAACGAGGGAATCATGTGCACGACGGACTCATTGCATCTTACTGAGCCGTATTTATTTTTGAACTACGCCGGCAGCATCCCCCGAGTCAACGAGGGAACCATGTGCATGACGGACTCATTGCATCTTACTGAGCCGTATCTATTTTGTGTGATTTTCATCGATTGCAGTACTCACATGTTCTTTGAGACTTTGATAAAATTGTTCGTATTTTTAATGTATTATGGCAGTCCATAGAATTTCATCAATTGCAACACTCGCATGTTTCTTGAGATTTTTATGAAATTATTGATAGCATAAGGATTATTCACGTTTTCTTGAATTCCAGCGCTACGCAATACTCGAAGATCTTTCAGGAGCCCCCGGGTAATTACAGTGCTCCCGGAAGTGCATCGGGTCAATATTATATAAGATGATATCCATTTAAAATCACAGACGATGAATCCACTGACTCAGAAGCAAGGTTTAAAATAGCGCGCTATTTCTCCGCTAATACCACGCAATAGCATATTTGGGGGGTCTACGCTAAATTTTAGTATTTTTGCTCGCTATGATGCTATTTGTGAAATAGCATGATATATCGTGCTAAAACTTCATAACATTAGCGCGCTATTTTTTCAATCTAAGTTGCTTTCACTTTTTCGTGGTGATGAACTGCAATATGTTGGTTCCTCTTCTAGAATAGAACTTAATATCGCTAATGTTGATGATTCTTAATAAATAATTTATACTATGTTGTTGCCTTGTGGAATACTGATGTTAGCTTTCTGAAAAATTGGAGATCTATTTGTTGTATGTGGTTGTGTATGTACGACTCAGTCATTTTTGGACTAAATATCCAACCTTTTTAGCGAAATCTTTTATTTTTCGACTATATTTGAATTTTTTTCCAAAACGCTATTTGTAATATAGCACGCAATTAGCACGATATAGGGCCGACCCTATTTCATTTAGCACGCTATTTTAAACCTTGCTCAGAAGTGCATCGGGCTAATATTTATACAGCTATAAAAGATAAATTCATTGATAACAATAGATGATGAAACTAGTGACCCGGAAGTGCATCGGGTTGCTATTTATATGAGATGAAACCAATAATAACCATATAAATGAATATATTGACCCAAAAGTGCATCGGGTAGTATTGTATAGCCATACAAGATAATTCTACTGATAGCCATAGAAAATAATTCCACTAACCTGGAAGTGCATCGGGTTAGTATTATATGACCTGTGAAGTAGTACGTGGTTGAGCTCTTGAAGTTATTGGCATCCGCAACGAAGACGAAGGTGACTATGGTAAAGACAAAGTATCTTTTGAGTTGTCCATATAGCACGACACGGAGATGTTTCCGGCAATGATGTGATGGCGCATCCCCGAATACCGGATGATACGATGCAGCAACGAATATCGGGTGATATGATGTAATAGCGCAGCCCTGAGTTATGATGTCGAACCAAGTCGTGTGGTAGATACAGTTGAAGTAGTTGCGCGGCCAGAAATAGTTGATGTGACGGGCACAATCAAAATACTTGCGCGGCCAAAAATAGTTGATGCAGCCACGGCGCCTGGCCGGCGTGGCCGATGAAGAAAACGTAGTTGATATGGCGGATCCGCGACTAGTGGGCACCCGAATATATCGAGTATGTGATGGTGTGTCCGCGACAGGCGAGCCTTCTAGCGCGAAAAGTGTGTGCGGCAAAGTTAGTCAAAGCTTGTGTCGATCTGCAGTTACGAGCTGAAAATATTTACGTCTGCAGGATATCTCCAGCGGTGCGACGCAAACAAACGTTGAGCGATCGTTTGCGTTCACGTGGACCGGAAATGCGTCTGGCACCATTTTCAGCGGGGCGGCGCAAAGTGACCGGGCCGTCCACGGAGACGCAAACCTGGCCCAAATATGTGACAGGTTTGAGTCTCCACGGACGCTCCACGGTCGCGCCTAGCATCCGCTCGCTTCCCCACGGGTCCTCATGGTAGCGATCCAGGTTCGATCGGCCTCGAATTCATAACGCGCGCCGGTGTGGCAACCGCGCCGATCAACCGCCGCAATGGAGCGCCGAACCGCCGCGGAAGAGCAACCGCCGGCCTCTTCGTTATACGTGCCTCCGTTAATCCCCACACATTATAACCCTCGCGTCTACGGTAATTCAAGTTCAACCGCCTCCTTCTTCTTTCCCTTCTTCTTCTTCTCCAACACCGGCACGCCATGAGCGACTACACGCTACCGTCCGACTCGGAGAGCGAGGGCAAGTCGCCCGGATTTCTGCATTGGTGGGAATCCCCTGCGATGCCAAGCGATCCGGGCTCCACACCCAGCGACCCTGCCTCCACGCCGAGTGAGGAGGAGGAGGACGGAGGCGGCAATGGCAGCGACGCCGAGGACGAGGAGGAGGGCCAGGAGGAGGAGGAGGAGGACTCCGACACCAAGTTCGCCCGGTTGGAGGCACAGGAGGCGGCGGACGACAAGGCGGCGGCAAGGAAGAAGTCCTGGGCGCGGGCGGCGCGTCGTCGTCCGTTCACCGACGACGATGACGAAGACGTCATTTCTTCCAGTTTCAACTCCTCGACGGGCGCGTCGTCCTCCAGTTCCGACGAGGAGGAGACAAGCAAGAGGCGCAGGAGTTTCGACGACGAGACAGGGCCTTCTAACAAGAAGGTCAAAAAATAGTTTTAGTTTATATGTTTTTAAATTTGTTCTTCTTTGTATGTTAAATATGTTTGAATCTATTCGATTTCCGGTTAATTGTTTAGGTTATAATCTATTCGATTGGAGCAACATGACATCATTGAGTACTACTTTTTCACGTTTAAACTTGCTCATTCAACAAAAATGAAAAGAAGTAGCACCAAAAAATACACTTGCATGTCCAAAATGCGTCGGACCGCTGGAGGGAGCCCCCGATGCAAATGGACATTTCGCCTCTGGCGGTCATTTTTGCGTCCGCCAGGCGACGCAAACGGACGCCAGCGGACAATTCGGATGTCTGAAATGCGTCGCGCCGCTGGAGATGCCCTCAGCTTGGATGCGTCCGGATGTATTGAGTGTTCCATGCTGCTACCGCGCAGTATCATTTTGTTGCGCATGGCCGCACAATCGAGACACGACACCATCCCATGCATAGAGGTGTCAGCGTAAACGGCGGCGTCCTGCGCTCCAAAATGCGTTAGACAATCATATGTGATCTGACCATTGTTGATACGATTGATCTTGACTTTTTTTATTTTCTTGGCTTCAGATTTGCAGATGATGTTGATGATGAATTCGACAGATCCAGCCCGATTAACAAAACCCAACAGTCACGTTTCCCACAGACGCCGTCAATTGTCGAGGTGGTTGCTCGAAAATGCCCACCATGAGAGGCTTAGGGTCGACGGAAGGCTACGATGGAGATTCCGGGAGCGAGAGAAGGCACGAGGTACCCAGGTTCACATCCCCGTGGTGGAAGGTCACTACATCCTGATAGCAATCCAGTATATGAATATATGGGTACAGAGTGCCACCGTAGGCAGAGTTATTGTATCTAGTATAGTTCTAATCTGCGGGTTGCGATATATAGGCGTATCGCGTGTATGACATTACATATTGTGTTATCTGAATATCTGATCTAAGGGGTGTCCCTGCCTAGCTTTATATATGCAACCAGGTTACAAGAGTTCTAGTAGGATACGTATTGGAGTCCTATTTCTCGTAGTCCAAGTTGATACTATGTGTGGGTCTGATGGTGCTTGACGAGGCTTGATGGCGCTAGAAGATGCCTTTGATGTGTGCAGAGCAAGCAGTTGGGAAACCCTAAGAGAAAGGTATGATGAGCACGGCAGCAAGTTTTCTTTTAGTAAGAAACCAAAATTTAATCGACCAGTAGGAGAAAGAAATGACTTCTGAAGGTGTTTCTAGCTGACTCTTGGCAGGACGTACTACCGGCGTCAGCAACAACGTGGAACCTGCACACAACACAACTAAAATACTTTGCCCAACTTACAGTGAGGTTGTCAATCTCTCACCGGTTTTGCTGAAAACAAAAGGATTAACCATATAGTGTGGAAAGAGATGTTTGTTTGCAGTGGAATTAAAGAGAACAGTGCTTGCAGTAAGTAAATATAACATGATGATTTTATCAGTGTAAAAGAAAGGATCGGGATCCACAGTTCACTAGAGTTGTCTCTCCATAAAGATAAATAACATGCTGGGTGAATAAATTACAGCTGGGCAATTGATAGAATAAAGACCATACATGACAAGATAATTACTATGAGATTCATTTGGGCATTATAACATAATACATAGACCATAATCCAACTGCGTCTATGACTAATAATCCACCTTTCGGTTAGCGTCCGCACACCTTTCGGTATTAAGTTGCAAGCAACAGATTATTACATTAAGCAATGTGTGTAAAGTAAACAATAGAATTATTCTTAGACAAAGCATTATTATTTTCTCCCTAGTAGCAACAGCACATCTACAACCTTAGAAGTTATTGTCACTCTTCCAGATTACTAGAGGCATGTACCCACTATCGAACATAAATACTCCCTCTTGGAGTCACAAGTACATATTTCGCCAGAGCATCTACTAGCAACGGAGAACATGCAAGATCACAAATAACATATGAAAAGTATATAATCGATCTCAACATAGTATTAAATATTCATTGAATCCCAACAAACACAACATGTAGAATTACATAAGGATAATCTTGATCATGATAGGCAGCTCAAAAGATCTAAACATGAGGCACAAATTGGAGAAGACAACCATCTAGTTACTGCTATGGACCCGTAGTCTATGGATGAACTAGTCACGCATCACTTCGGAGGCGGGCATGGCGATGTAGAGTCCTCCGGTGATGATCTCCCTCTCTGGCAGGGTGCCGGGAAGAGCTTCAGAACCCTCCCGAGCTAGGGTCGGCGATGGTCGTCGCGATGGAACTTTTCGTGAATGGAGGCTCGGATATTTAGGTTTTTCCCGAGATCGTGAATAAATAGGTGGAATGGTGAGGTCGGTGGGTGCCACGGGCCCACACCACCCCTAGGCGCGGCTAGTGGGGCCGCACCCAGACCTGGTGTGGCCGCCTCCTGGTGCCCCTCCGTCTCTCCTCTGGACTCCATCTTCGTTTTGGCAAAATAGGAACTTCGGCTTTGGTTTCGTCCAATTCCGAGAATATTTTATGTACAACTTTCTGAACTAAAAAACAGCAGAAAATAGGGAACTAGCACTGTGGCATCTTGTTAATAGGTTAGTTTCGGGAAATGTATAAAAGTGAAACGAAGTTTAAACAAAACATATAGAAATTGGTGTGAAACAAGCATGGAGCATCAAAAATTATAGATACGTTTGAGACGTATCAAGCATCCCCAAGCTTAACTCTTGCTCGTCCTCGAGTACGTTAGTGATAACAAAAATAACTTTTGACGTGACATGAAGCCAACACAATCTTGATCAAGTTGTTGTAAAGCATGGTGAGGTGGGATCAAAGTACTCTAAACATAGGCATGATAGATATAATTCTAACAATGGAACTTAGCAACTATGTTACAATATGAGAAGTAACTCAAATAGAGGATCATGAATAATAATGCACTGAAAGCAACTGTTTGTTTTTTGGCATGGAGAAAACATAGCAAATTGGTATTCAGCTTGTCCTTCATGGAATAACAAAACATAAATGCCAGGACACCTTTAAAGTTCAAAGGGTGACTAGATACAAGTAATTTTAGAACAAGCAATAACATAATCATGAATCAATCAATAAGTCTTGGGACTATGCATATTTTACTCAGAATGACAACTATGCTCTCTTAGTTGGTGCATGAAGTAAGAATATGAAGACTTTACATAAAAGTAAAAGAAAGGCCATGCTTAGAGGGAAGCAAGATTACTCATGTGCTAGAGCTTTTTATTTGAATAAACAATAGAGGTGTTGAAAATATATTTTTTGAGATGTATGTATATCTATGTCAACAAATATTAATAAATGTTCATCATCTTTTCATATAGTGATTTCAAGAGCAGCTCCCATGTAGTTCTCCTATTGCACGCCATTATATAGGATATCTCCAGTACATAGTGTGCGGAGCTTTATTTGTTTATTTGTTTATTTAGGGTGGGATGGGCACCCAGTTGCCTTGCTCTTTTTGTAATATTAAAGACTTAGCACATTATTCATGCTAATCAAGGTGTGAGGTCATGAAAAGATCATTCAATACTTCCTCATAAGCTAAAACCGGAACACAAAGCAGGTAATAATTAGAAGGTTTTGAAGGTAGCACACCAGCAATTCACTTTGAGGTGGCGGTGAAATACCACATATATGTAAGTATGGTGGAAACAATTGGAAAACTTTGATTTTTAGGAGTTCGATGCACGAGTAGAGCTCATACTCAGTACAGGCGAAGGCTAGCAAAAGACTGGGAGCGACCAACTAAGAGAGCAATAATGGCCATAATCATGCATAGCGACAAAACATTATTAATCAAAGAATAAAGTGATATTAAAAGTCAAAAACTAAATGATCATAGAGGCTTTAGGTGACTGGTTTGTATTCATAACATGATGTAAACATGTGCCAAGTTAACCCAATAAAGCATCAAAGGAGAATACCACGATATTATGCTTTTTATGATGGAAACAAAACATGATTCTTTCAATGGCACATTAAGCACTCTCAGCTATTTGAGACAAGTCATGCTACAACAATAAGTACTAAGCATATAATAAGAATAACATCCAACATGACATGCCAAAGTCTATGCCACTGTCTAAACAAGCTTCATTTTGCATCACTATAAACATGAAACATTTTACTCTTCCCCAACACCAATCAATTTATTTTGAAACAACTCTCATAGATAATAATCAATAAAGGCCAGAGAGATAATCATACATAACTAAAGAAAACTAACAAGCTCAGAACAAAATAAACGTGGAGAAACCAGAGCTAAACACACTACTAGCAAATTAGAACACTCGCAGAACAATAAAAGTGAAAACTAGAGTGTTTTATGTAATTAAAACGGAGTGTGTCATTCTCCAAAACAAATATGCTGGGATCCAATCATATACTACAGCAAACAAAACAAAATAAAACTAAAAATAAAAATAAAGACCCTCAAAGAACAACACATAGCATATGAAGCAATAAAAATATAGTGTATAGAAAGATGACCTGATAATTTGTTGATGAAGAAGGGGATGCCTTGGGCATCCCCAAACTTTGACGCTTGTACCTCTTGGATATTTCTTGGGGTGACATGGGCACACCCAAGTTTGAGCTTTTGTCATTTCTTCATTACATTACATCATTCTTCTCTCCTACACTTGAAAACTTCCTTCATACAAAACTTCACACAATTCTTATTAGCATCATTAGTGCAATCAAAATAAAAAATCCACTTAGGTTCAGTTCTAACATATATCAACATCCATTATAACATTACCTACTGTATAAACTTCTTACAAAACCTCTTTCTCTCAAAAGAATTAAAAAAGAAAGAGAATAAGAGGCAAATGCAAATCTGTTAGAATGGAACAACAGGTAAATATCGATTTTTTATAAAATTCTCTGTTGCTCAAATCGAAAAGTGAAAAACTAACGAAAGTTAGATAATAACCCGGGGAATATGCTCAAAAATTATCAGCTCAAAATAAAGTTCTTGCTGGGAGTACGATTATTTTTTGGTAACAACACAGAATCCGTTTCTAGACAGCAACTTCCCCAAATCTTACCTTCTTCCTATTAGAGGTTATTCTTGGCACAAAAAAAAAAATGATAAGTAGAGGTTATTATAGAGGTAAAAACTTTCGAGACTCAACAAAAGAAAAAAAATTACATAAATAAAACATGGGTTATCTCCCAAGAGTGCTTTTCTTTAACGCCTTTTAGCTAGGCGCAGAAAAAGAGTTCGCATCAAGTATTTTCCAGTGAAAAAGTATCAACACCATAACTTGTCCAAATAATAGAATCAAAAGGTGACTTATTTATTTTTCTAGGGGATTGTTCCATACCTTTCTTGAGTGGGAATTGATATCTAATAATCCCATCTCTCATATCAATAATAGCACCAAAAGTTCTAAGAAAAGATCTTCCCAATACAATAGGACAAGAAGCATTGCATTCAATATCCAAAACAACAAAATCAATGGGTACAAAGTTACTATTAACCATAATAAGAACATTATTAACTTTTCCCAAAGGTTTGTTTTTAGCAATATCAGCAAGATGAACATCTAAATAACATTGTTTCAACAGTGGCAAATCAAGCATATCATAGATTTTTCTAGGCACAACAGGAATGTTTGCACCAAGATCGCATAAAGCATTGCAATCAAAATCATCTACTTTCATCTTAATGATGGGCTCCCAACCATCTTATAACTTCCTAGGACTAGAAGCTTTATGTTGTAATTTCTCTTCTCTAATTTGCATGAGAGCATTTGTAATATGTTTTGTAAAAGTCATATTCATAGCACTAGCATTAGAACTTCTAGAAAGCTTTTGTAAGAACTTAATTACTTCAGATATATTGCAATCATAAAAATCAAATTCATTATTATAAAAACTAAAAGGACTATTGTCTCCCATTCTTTGAAAAAATTCAGCGCTCTTATCAGAAAAAGTTTCAGTGGTTCTAGGCAATTTTGTAGAAGGAGTGGGGACTTTTCCTACACCAATTATTTTACCATTAATAGTAGGAGGGTTGCTAGCATTTGATACTTCATTGTTACTAGTGATTGTAATGGTACAAACTTTAGTCAAATTATTATTTCTAGCAATTTCATCCTCTCTTTCCCACCTAGCATGCAATTCCGCCAACATCCTAACATTGTCATCAATTCTAACTTGAATGGAATTTAAAGTTTTGCTTTCTTTAACATCAGGAGGCATAAATTTTAATTTAAGAAATTCAACATCAAGAGCAAGGCTATCAACTTTAGAAGTAAGAACATCAATTTTTCCAAACTTTTCCTCAACAGTTTTATTGAAAGCAGTTTATTTACTAATAAAATCCTTAAGCATGACTTCAAGATCAGAGGGTGCACTTCTATTGTTGTTGTAGGAATTAGCGTAAGAATTTTCATAAGCATTACCATTATTAGAAGGATATGGCCTATAATTGTTGCTACCAAAATTATTCATATAAGCATTGTTGTTAAAATTATTGCTTTTAATGAAGTTCCCATCAACATGCTCTTCTTGAGCAACCAAAGAATCTAAAGGAACATTATTCGGATCAACATGAGCTTTACCATTAACAAGCATATACATAATGGTATCAATCTTATCACTCAAAGAGGAAGTTTCTTCAACAGAATTTACCTTCTTACCTTGTGGAACCCTCTCGGTGTGCCATTCAGAATAATTTATCATCATACCATCAAGAAGCTTTGTTGCAGCCCCCAAAGTAATGGACATAAAGGTACCTATGGCAGCTGAATCCAGAAGGTTTCTTGAAGAAAAATTCAGTCCTGCATAAAAAGTTAGGATGATCATCCAAGTAGTCAGTCCATGAGTGGGACAATTCTTTAGCAAAGTTTTCATTCTTTCTCAAGATTGAGCAACATGTGCATTATAAAATTGTCTAAATTTCATTATGTCACTTCTCAAGGATATAATCTTAGCATGAGGATAATATTTTCCAATGAAAGCATCTTTGAATTTAACCTAAGAATCAATACTATTTCTAAGCAAAGATAGCAACCAATCTTTAGCTCTCTGATGCGTGCAGTTGACACGTCCGTTGGGAACCCCAAGAGGAAGGTGTGATGTGCACAGCGGCAAGTTTCCCTCAGTAAGAAACCAAGGTTTAATCGAACTAGTAGGAGTCAAGAAGCACGTTGAAGGTTGATGGCGGCGGGATGTAGCGCGCAACACCAGATTCCGCGCCAACGTGGAATCTGCACAACACAACCAAAGTACTTTGCCCCAACGAAATGAGGTTGTCAATCTCACCGGCTTGTTGTAACAAAGGATTAGATGTATAGTGTGGATGATGATTGTTTGCGAAAACAAAAGAACAATATTGTAGATTGTATTTCAGATATAGAGAATTGGACCGGGGTCCACAGTTCACTAGAGGTGTCTCTCCCATAAGATAAACAGCATGTTGGGTGAACAAATTTGGGCAATTGACAAATAAAGAGGGCATGACCATGCACATACATATTATGATGAGTATTGTGAGATTTAATTGGGCATTACGACAAAGTACATAGACCGCTATCCAGCATGCATCTATGCCTAAAAAGTCCATATTCAGGTTATCATCCGAACCCCCTATTAAGTTGCTAACAATGACAATTGCATTAAGTATTGCGCGTAATCAAATGACTACATCCTCGAACATAGCACCAATGTTTTATCCCTAGTGGCAACAGCATATCCATAACCTTAGAGGTTCTTGTCACCCTCCGATTCACGGAGACATGAACCCACTATCGAGCATAAATACTCCCTCTTGGAGTTACTAGCATCAACTTGGCCAAAGCATCTACTAATAACGGAGAGCATGCAAGATCATAAACAACACATAGACATGAATTGATAATCAACATAACCTAGTATTCTCTATTCATCGGATCCCAACAAACGCAACATATAGAATTACAGATAGATGATCTTGATCATGTTAGGCAGCTCACAAGACCCGACAATTAAGCACAATGGGAGAAGACAACCATCTAGCTACCGCTATGGACCCATAGTCCAGGGGTGAACTACTCACACATCACTCCGGAGGTGACCATGGCGGCGTAGAGTCCTCCGGGAGATGATTCCCCTCTCGGGGTGCGGAGGCGATCTCCGAATCCCCCGAGATGGGATTGGCGGCGGGCGGCTCGAAGGTTTTCGTATCGTGGCTCTCGGACGGGGGCTCGCGACGGAGGCTTTAAGTAGGCGGAAGGGCAGGTCAGAGGCGCACGAGGGCCCACACCATAGGCCGGCGCGCCAGGGCCTGGGCCGCGCCGCCAGGGTGTGGCCACCTCGTGGCCCCACTTCGTCTCCTCTTCGGTCTTCGGAAGCTTCGTGGCAAAATAGGACCCTGGCGTTGATTTCGTCCAATTCCGAGAATATTTCGTTACTAGGATTTCTGAAACCAAAAACAGCAAAAGCGGCTCTTCGGCATCTTGTTAATAGGTTAGTTCCAGAAAATGCACGAATATGACATAAAGTGTGCATAAAACATGTAGATATCATCAATAATGTGGCATGGAACACAAGAAATTATCGATACGTCGAGACGTATCAGCATCCCCAGCTTAGTTCTTGCTCCTAGCAGGTAAAACGATAACAAAGATAATTTCTGGAGTGACATGCCATCATAACCTTGATCATACTATTTGTAAAGCATATGTAGTGAATGCAGCGATCAAAACAATGTATATGACATGAGTAAACAAGTGAATCATATAGCAAAGACTTTTCATGAATAGTACTTCAAGACAAGCATCAATAAGTCTTGCATAAGAGTTAACTCATAAAGCAATAATTCAAAGTAAAGATATTGAAGCAACACAAAGGAAGATAAAGTTTCAGCGGTTGCTTTCAACTTATAACATGTATATCTCATGGATATTGTCAACATAGAGTAATATAATAAGTGCAATATGCAAGTATGTAGGAATCAATGCACAGTTCACACAAGTGTTTGCTTCTTGAGGTGGAGAGAAATAGGTGAACTGACTCAACATAAAAGTAAAAAGAATGGTCCTCCATAGAGGAAAGCATCGATTGCTATATTTGTGCTAGAGCTTTTATTTTGAAAACATGAAACAATTTTGTCAACGGTAGTAATAAAGCATATGTATCATGTAAATTATATCTTACAAGTTGCAAGCCTCATGCATAGTATACTAATAGTGCCCGCACCTTGTCCTAATTAGCTTGGACTACCGGATCATCGCAATACACATGTTTTAACCAAGTGTCACAATGGGGTACCTCCATGCTGCCTGTACAAAGGTCTAAGGAGAAAGCTCACATTTTGGATTTCTCGCTATTGATTATTCTCAACTTAGACATCCATACCGGGACAACATAGACAACAGATAATGGACTCCTCTTTATGCATAAGCATGTAACAACAATTATTATTCTCATATGAGATTGAGGATATTTGTCCAAAACTGAAACTTCCACCATGGATCATGGCTTTAGTTAGCAGCCCAATGTTCTTCTCTAACAATATGCATGCTTAACCATAAGGTGGTAGATCTCTCTTACTTCAGACAAGACGGACATGCATAGCAACTCACATGATATTCAACAAAGAATAGTTGATGGCGTCCCCAGTAAACATGGTTATCGCACAACAAGCAACTTAATAAGAGATAAAGTGCATAAGTACATATTCAATACCACAATAGTTTTTAAGCTATTTGTCCCATGAGCTATATATTGCAAAGGTGAATGATGGAATTTTAAAGGTAGCACTCAAGCAATTTACTTTGGAATGGCGGAGAAATACCATGTAGTAGGTAGGTATGGTGGACACAAATGGCATAGTGGTTGGCTCAAGTATTTTGGATGCATGAGAGGTATTCCCTCTCGATACAAGGTTTAGGCTAGCAAGGCTTATTTGAAACAAACACAAGGATGAACCAGGCAGCAAAACTCACATAAAAGACATATTGTAAACATTATAAGAATCTACACCGTCTTCCTTGTTGTTCAAAACTCAATACTAGATATTATCTAGACCTTAGAGACCAAATATGCAAACCAAATTTTAGCATGCTCTATGTATTTCTTCATTAATGGGTGCAAAGTATATGATGCAAGAGCTTAAACATGAGCACAACAATTGCCAAGTATCACATTATCCAAGACATTTTAGCAATTTACTACATGTATCATTTTCCAATTCCAACCATATAACAATTTAACGAAGAAGAAACTTCGCCATGAATATTATGAGTAAAGCCTAAGGACATACTTGTCCATATGCTACAGCGGAGCGTGTCTCTCTCCCACAAAGTGAATGCTAGGATCCATTTTATTCAAACAAATCAAAAAACAAAAACAAACCGATGCTCCAAGCAAAGCACATAAGATGTGATGGAATAAAATATAGTTCCAGGGGAGGAACCTGATAATGTTGTCGATGAAGAAGGGGATGCCTTGGGCATCCCCAAGCTTAGACGCTCTTCTTAGAATATGCAGGGGTGAACCACCGGGCATCCCCAAGCTTAGAGCTTTCACTCTCCTTGATCATGTTGTATCATCTCCCTCTCTCCTTGAAAACTTCCTCCACACCAAACTTAGAACAACTCATTAGAGGGTTAGTGGACAATAAAAATTAACATGTTCAGAGGTGACACAATCATTCTTAACACTTCTGTACATTGCATAAAGCTACTGGACATTAATGGATCAAAGAAATTCATCCAACATAGCAAAAGAGGCAATGCGAAATAAAAGGCAGAATCTGTCAAAACAGAACAGTTCGTATTGACGAATTTTATCGAGGCACAGACTTGCTCAAATGAAAATGCTCAAATTGAATGAAAGTTGCGTACATATCTGAGGATCACTCACGTAAATTGGCATAATTTTCTGAGTTACCTACAGAGAAAACAGCCCAGATTCGTGACAGCAAAGAAATCTGTTTCTGCGCAGTAATCCAAATCTAGTATGAACTTTACTATCAACGACTTTACTTGGCACAACAAAACACTAAACTAAGATAAGGAGAGGTTGCTACAGTAGTAAACAACTTCCAAGACACAAAATAAAAACAAAGTACTGTAGTAAAAACCATGGGTTGTCTCCCATAAGCGCTTTTAACGCCTTTCAGGCGCAGAAAGTGTGTATCAAGTATTATCGAAGGATGGGGCTTCTACAGCGGGGTGTTTTCTCAACTATGCATTTTATCTTTTCTATGTGAGTTTCAGAGGCTCCCTTTTCATTAGTCTTGGGCTTGCTACTCTCATCAAACAAATCTTCAGGAACAATCCAATCAAAATTCTTTTCTAGTGCCTCACACATTCCCAAGAGCTTGCAAGGTATTGATGTTTTAATATCCCCCTCATAATTAACTTCATTAGTGTACTTTTGTCTATCTTTTTACATCTTCTCAAGGGTACTGGCAAAGTTGGTATAAGAGCCTAGCATGTTATATTTAGTGAAGACTTTTCTAGCTTCTCTTGCTATTCCCCCAAATTCTTTAAGAAGGGTTTCTAATACAAAATCTTTCTTTTCTCCTTCTTCCATATCACTGAGTGTAAGAAACATATGTTGAATCACAGGATTAAGATTAACAAATCTAGCTTCTAACGCGTGTACTAAAGAAGCAACAGCAATTTCATAAGTAGGAGCAAGTTCTACCAAGTGTCTATCTTCAAAATCTTCAACCGTACTGATATGAGTGAAAAAATCTTCTATATTATCTTTCCCAAGAATAGACCCTCGGCCTACCGGTATATCTTTAAGAACAAACTTAGGAGGAAACATGATGAAATAAGTAAAGTAAATACAAGTAACTAATTTTTTTTGTGTTTTTGATATAGCAAACAAGATAGCAAATAAAGTAAAACTAGCAACTAATTTTTTTGTATTTTGATTTAGTGCAGCAAACAAAGTAGTAAATAAAACTAAGCAAGACAAAAACAAAGTAAAGAGATTGGGAAGTGGAGACTCCCTTGCAGCGTGTCTTGATCTCCTGCAACGACGCCGGAATTTGCTTGATGCGTGCTGACACGTCCGTTGGGAACCCCAAGAGGAAGGTGTGATGCACACAGCGGCAAGTTTCCTCAGTAGAAACCAAGGTTTAATCGAACCAGAGGAGTCAAGAAGCACGTTGAAGGTTGATGGCGGCGGGATGTAGTGCGGCGCAACACCGAGATTCCCAACGTGAACTCCACAACACACCAAAGTACTTTGCCCCAACGAAACAAAGAGGTTGTCAATCTCACCGGCTTGTAACAAAGGATTAGATGTATAGTGTGGATGATGATTGTTTGCAGAAAACAGTAGAACAATATTGCAGTAGATTGTATTTCAAGATAGATAATTGGACCGGGGTCCACAGCACTAGAGGTGTCTCTCCCATAAGATAAACAACATGTTGGGTGAACAAATTACAGTTGGGCAATTGACAAATAAAGAGGGCATGACCATGCACATACATATTATGATGAGTATTGTGAGATTTAATTGGGCATTACGACAAAGTACATAGACCGCTATCCAGCATGCATCTATGCCTAAAAGTCCACCTTCAGGTTATCATCCAAACCCCCCCGGATTAAGTTGCTAACAACAGACAATTGCATTAAGTATTGCGCGTAATGTAATCAGTAACTACATCCTCGAACATAGCACCAATGTTTTATCCCTAGTGGCAACAGCACATCCATAACCTTAGAGGTTCTTGTCACTCCTCCGATTCACGGAGACATGAACCCACTATCGAGCATAAATACTCCCTCTTGGAGTTACTAGCATCAACTTGGCCAAAGCATCTACTAATAACGGAGAGCATGCAAGATCATAAGCAACACATAGACATGAATTGATAGTCAACATAACATAGTATTCTCTATTCATCGGATCCCAATAAACGCAACATATAGAATTATAGATAGATGATCTTGATCATGTTAGGCAGCTCACAAGACCCAACAATTAAGCACAATGGGGAGAAGACAACCATCTAGCTACTGCTATGGACCCATAGTCCAGGGGTGAACTACTCACACATCACTCCGGAGGTGACCATGGCGGCGTAGAGTCCTCCGGGAGATGATTCCCCTCTCCGGCAGGGTGCCGGAGGCGATCTCCGAATCCCTCGAGATGGGATTGGCGGCGGCGCTCTAGAAGGTTTTCCGTATCGTGGCTCTCGGCTGGGGGGCGACGGAGGCTTTAAGTAGGCGGAAGGGCAGGTCGAGGCGGCACGAGGGCCCACACCAGGCGGGCGGCCGGGGCTTGGGCCGCGCCGCCTAGGGTGTGGCCACCTCGTGGCCCCACTTCGTCTCCTCCTTCGGAAAGCTTCGTGGCAAAATAGGACCCTGGGCGTTGATTTCGTCCAATTCCGAGAATATTTTGTTACTAGGATTTCTGAAACCAAAAACAGGAGAAAACAGCAACTGGCTCTTGGGCATCTTGTTAATAGGTTAGTTCCATAAAATGCACGAATATGACATAAAGTGTGCATAAAACATGTAGATATCATCAATAATGTGGCATGGAACACAAGAAATTATCGATACATCGGAGACGTATCACTCTCCCTCTCAAAGAGAAAGGAAACAATTTTAGTTTTATAATGTCGCCATATACATCCTTATACTTTTGCATCTCACGAAGTTCAACAAAATTAGTAAGGTAAGAAGCAGCATCATCAGTACTAACACCAGAAAATTGCTCTTTCATAACAAGATTTAACAAAGCAGGTTTAATTTCATAGAAAGTTGCTTCAGGAACATGTGGAGCAATGAGTGTACAAATAAAATCATTGTCGATTGTTCTAGTAAAATCACACAACTTAGTGTTTTCAGGAGTACCCATTTTAGCAAGATTAAAGTAGAACAACAGAATTAAAAGCTATAATAGAAACTAATTTTTTGTGTTTTTTATATAAAGAAGCAAACAAGACAAAGTAAAATAAACTAAGCAAAACTATAAGAAAGTAAAGAGATTGGAGATGATAGACTCTCCTTGCAGGAATCCTCTTTCTCACCGGCAACAGCGCTAGAAAAAGAGCTTGATGGTGCTTGACGAGACTTGATGGCGCTAGAAGATGGCTTTAATGTGCGCAGAGCAAGCAGTTGGGAAACCCCAAGAGGAAGGTATGGTGAGCACAACAGCAAGTTTTCCCTTAGTAAGAAACCAAGGTTTAATCGACCAGTAGGAGAAATAAATGACTTCTGAAGGTGTTGCTAGCTGACTCAGGACGCACTACCGACATCAGCAACAACGTGGAACCTGCACACAATTCAACCAAAATACTTTGCCCCAACTTACAGTGAGATTGTCAATCTTACCGGTTTTGCTAAAAACAAAGGATTAACCGTATAGTGTGGAAAAAGATGTTTGTTTGCGGTGGAATTGAAGAGAATAGTGCTTGCAGTAAGTAAACAGAATAGGATGATTTTATCAGTGTAAAAGAAAGGACCGGGATCCACAGTTCACTAGAGGTGTCTCTCCATAAAGATAAATAACATGTTGGGTGAACAAATTACAGTTGGGCAATTGATAGAATAAAGACCATACATGACAAGGTGATTACTATGAGATTCATTTGGGCATTATAATATAATACATAGACCGTAATCCAACTGCGTCTATGACTAATAATCCACCTTCCTTTCGGTATTAAGTTGCAAGCAACAGATTATCACATTAAGCAATGTGTAAAGTAAATAATAGAATTATCATTAGACAAAGCATTGGTGTTTTCTCCCTAGTAGCAACAACACATCTACATCATTAGAAGTTATTGTCACTCTTCCAGATTACTAGAGGCATGAGCCCACTATCGAGCATAAATACTCCCTCTTGGAGTCACAAGTACATACTTGGCCAGAGCATTTACTAGCAACAAATACCATGCAAGATCACAAATAACATATGACAATTATATAATCGATCTCAACATAGTATTCAATATTCATCGGATCCCAGCAAACACAACATGTAGCATTACATAAGAATGATCTTGACCATGATAGGCAACTCACAAGATCTAAACATGGGGCACAAATTGGAGAAGACAACCATCTAGCTACTGCTATGGACCCGTAGTCCATGGATGAACTACTCACGCATCACTTCGGAGGCGGGCATGGCGATGTAGAGGCCTCCGGTGATGATCTCCCTCTCCGTCAGGGTACCGGGAAGAGTTTCAGAACCCTCCCGAGCGAGGGTCGGTGATGGCGTCCGTGACAGAACTTTTAGTGGATGGAGGCTCAGATATTTAGGTTTTTCCCAAGATCGTGAATAAATAGGCGGAAGGGTGAGGTCGGTAAAATAGGAACTTTGTCTTTTGTTTCGTCCAATTCCGAGAATATTTCATGTACAACTTTTCAGAAATAAAAAACTGCAGAAAACAAGGAACTGCCACTGTTGGCATCTTGTTAATAGGTTAGTTCAGGAAAATGTATAAAAGTAAACAAAACATATAGAAATTGGTGTAAAACAAGCATCTAGTATCAAAATATATAGATACGTTTGAGATGTATCAGGTCCAGCTTGTCGAGTCCTTCCGCTGGCCCACCTCCATAATATGCATCGGGTATAGCAATATCGGGTATCCGAAGGGTAATGCCCACAACAGCCACGCCGCCACTAATGATGGGGGTGCCGGAGGAGTTTCCAGGGTGTCACCGGCGTTGCTGGAGCTGTGAGGGACATGAGATGATGCTGTGAGTGGTGGCGCCTTCTGCTAATAGGGGCGGCGGCGTCTGCTACAAGGGCGGTGTAATCTGCCACATGGGCATCGAGCTCAGCTCCATGTGTGGCGGCTGCTATGATAGGCATCAACGCTAGATGCATGCGGCATAGCCGTATGCTACAAGGGCGGCGACGTCGACCTCTGGTACAAGTCGCCACGGTTGCTGCTACAATTGGTGGCAGCCTCTGCTATAATTGGCGGCGGCTGCTGCTACAAGCAGCGGCAGCAACAATAGGCCTCATCTGCTGCTACAAGCAGCGACGGCGGCTGCTGCTAAACACCAGTGTGCTGCCGTGCTGCAAGGCGGTGATACGCGTACAGCACGCGACCGTTGGGAACCCCAAGAGGAAGGTGTGATGCGTACAGCGGCAAGTTTTCCCTCAGTAAGAAACCAAGGTTTATCCAGTAGGAGCCAAGAAGCACGTTGAAGGTTGATGGCGGCGGAGTATAGTGCGGCGCAACACCAGGGATTCTGCGCCAACGTGGAACCTGCACAACACAACCAAAGTACTTTGTCCCAACGTAACAGTGAGGTTGTCAATCTCACCGGCTTGCTGTAACAAAGGATTAGATGTATAGTATGGATGATGATTGTTTGCAGAAAACAGTAGAACGAGTATTGTAGTTGATTGTATTCGATGTAAAGAATGGACCGGGGTCCACAGTTCACTAGAGGTGTCTCTCCCATAAGAATAAGCATGTTGGGTGAACAAATTACAGTTGGACAATTGACAAATAAAGAGGGCATGACCATGCACATACATGTTATGATGAGTATTGTGAGATTTAATTGGGCATTACGACAAAGTACATAGACCGCTATCGAGCATGCATCTATGCCTAAAAAGTCCACCTTCAGGTTATCATCCGAACCCCCTCGGTATTAAGTTGCAAACAACGACAATTGCATTAAGTATGGTGCGTAATGTAATCAACAAATACATCCTTAACATAGCATTGATGTTTTATCCCTAGTGGCAACAGCACATCCACAACCTTAGAACTTTCTGTCACTGTCCCAGATTTAATGGAGGCATGAACCCACTATCGAGCATAAATACTCCCTCTTGGAGTTACAAGCAAAAACTTGGCCAGAGCCTCTACTAGTAACGGAGAGCATGCAAGATCATAAACAACACATAGATAGATTGATAATCAACATAGCATAGTATTCCATATTCATCGGATCCCAACAAACACAACATGTAGCATTACAGATAGATGATCTTGATCATGTTAGGCAGCTCACAAGATCCAACAATGATAGCACAATTAGGAGAAGGTGACCATCTAGCTACTGCTATGGACCCATAGTCCAGGGGTAGACTACTCACTCATCACTCCGGAGGCGACCATGGCGGTGTAGAGTCCTCCGGGAGATGATTCCCCTCTCCGGCAGGGTGCCGGAGGCGATCTCCTGAATCCCCCGAGATGGGATTGGCGGTGGCGTCTCTGGAAGGTTTTTCGTATCGTGGCTCTCGGTCCTGGAGTTATTCTCGACGAAGGCTTAAGTAGGCGGAAGGGTAGGTCGGGGCTCCACGAGGCCACCACAGGGCGGCGCGGCTGCACAGGCCCACCCCTGGTGGCGTCGCCTCGTCGCCCCACTTTGTATCTCCCGGTGTTCTGGAGCTTCGTGGAAAATAAGATCCTGGGCGTTGATTTCGTCCAATTCCGAGAATATATCCTTACTAGGATTTCTGAAACCAAAAACAGCAGAAAACAGCAACTGGCTCTTCGGCATCTCGTTAATAGGTTAGTGCCGGAAAATGCATAAATATGACATAAAGTATGCATAAAACATGTAGGTATCATCAATAAAGTGGCATGGAACATAAGAAATTATCGATACGTTGGAGACGTATCAGGCGGCAGGCGGCAAAGCTATGTACGACCGGTGACCGGCGATGATGCTACAAGCTCGGGACGGCGGTGCTGCATGAGAGGGGCGGCGGTGTAGCTAGGCAAGTAGTATGCGGGAGTGGTGGTGTTGTCAGCGCACTCTCGACATTGCTGATGTTGCGTCGTGCTTGAGGGTAAGGTTGAGGGGAATTTTCTTTTCTTTTCCACGGGTATTATTTTTTCCACGTTGGACCATATGACCTGGATCTGGCGGTCTATCCTATTCGCATCGTACGGCTGTCCACCAGGGGGATCGGGGGTTTGATCCCCCGGGGGACACTCAGCGCCCCAAACGGATACTCTGCCCACATGCACACCCTAATAGGGAAATATTCCATGTCCTTTCCACCTTCCCGCACTTTCTTTGCATGCTACATGCATACACCCTAGAGGGGCATCAAGTGGGGTCATGTGGTCTCAGAGCATGGTACTTTTACATATGACTTTGTTTTTTTAAATCATAACTTACAAACCGAGTATCAGAATAATGATTTGTTTTCATCGTTAGAGTCATTGTGACGAGATCTTCAAAACTAGATATCATACGAATATGTTTTGTCGATTTTTTCAGAGATGCAACTTTCGTATTGGAAGAGCAATTTTATTACTGAGACAAGCAACTTTAGCATTGAGGAAAGAAACTTTATTTTGTGGTAGTTGTTTTTCACCGTTGTGAAGTTGTGTGCCTCTGCTTTGACATAGTTGAGACAAGCAACTTTATTGTCGACAGAGCAATATAGCCCGACTAAGCAAGTCCTACGTCCGATAGAGCAATAGTTAATGCGAATTTGTCTACCTCTCCAGCAAAATAGTCTACCATTATGGTGATTGTTGAAGTTTCCTAGAGTTGAATTGAATTTGTCTCGTGATGTTGAGAAGTTTCCTATCATTGTAGGGAACTTGGATACCATTGCAGCGAAGTTTCCTACTGCTACAATGAAGTTGCATGATGTTTCCGTAGAGTTGCATTTTTTCTGTGAAGTTGATTATAGTCAATTGCATTGAATTTGTCTCGTGCTGTTGCGAAGTTGCCTATTGTTGCAACAAAGTTGGTCATGTTGCTGGGGAGTTGCATCTTCTTGTTGTGAAGTTCAACTGCATTGAAGTTGTCCGATGTTGCTATGAAGTTGCTTACTATTGTTTTGTGATATTGTACAGTGTTGTCTTCGATGCATTGCGAGATATCGTTGTTGCTGTGAAGTTGCCTACCACCACATCGAAGTTGCCTACAACTGTTACGAATCAAGTTTCTTTCGCGAACATCAAAGTTGCTTTGTTGTGCGGCAAAGTTGTTTTGTCGTGCAATAAAATTGCTTCTTAAAAAAATACGTTGAAAAATATGTAAATGTGATCTAGTTTTGAAGATTTTTTAAAAGGCTGTAAGAAAACTCTTTGCATGGTGATGGGTTTCACAGGAGGAGGAAGTTTTTTTTGACCTGGAGGAGGAGGAAGTTGTTGGCTTCTGTTAGAGCATCTCCACTCGTCTCCCCGACTAGGCCCCCGAGCGATGAATTTTCCATCCGGACGGTGAAATTCGGCCCAGTCGCGCCCCCAGTTCCTCGTTTTCGTCCGGATTTGGCCCTTCATCCATCCGGCAAGCCCACGCCAACCCCGGTCCCCCGGGGATCTATCGGGGAGTCCGGACGAGTGAAAAGCGGGGAAGGGCCCGATCTGTCGGTCGACACACGAACCCCACCGCCACCTCGCTCAAAATCTCCCCACCCCTCGTATCTCTCTCGCCGGCACCACCCCGCCGGCTTGTTGCCCAGATTCCGCCGTCCCTCCTTCCCCACCTGCCTATATTCCGCCGTCTTTCGTCGACGGCCTATCTTGCTGCTCCTCCGCCGGCCTATTTTCCGACGACGGCCTACTCCTCGTCGTTCGCGGCTCGGGTTGCCTCGACCACGCCCGTCAGGTGTTCGTCCATTTGCCTCACCGGCCATGGGCTCGGACGAAGAGGAGGAGCAGATGTTCGTCGAGCTTATGCGAGAAGAGATGGCAGCCGCCGCCCAAGACGAGGAACACATGATGATCCTCGGTTGCTTATCAAGCATGTACGCCGGGGTGGCAACTGGTCGGTGTGGTGGGTTGACACCAGGTCGCCGGAAGTGCAAGCCGAGACAACGAATGGAGGGCTACTGCATGTTGTACGCTCTACGCCGACAATCCATTGCACGGTGAGACTGTTTTCAGGTGTCGTTTCAGGATGAGCAGAAAGCTATTTCTGCAAATTCGGTATGCCATCCGAGACTTTGACCCCTACTTCAGATGCAAGGCGGATTGCACTGGATTGGTTGGATTTTCGTCACAGTGTGCACAGTGGCTATGAGGATGCTGGCGTATAGAGCTCACGGTGATGGTGCAGATGACTATCTTCGGATGGCGGAGTCCACCGCCCTTGATTGTTTCTACCGGTTCTGCAGGGCCGTCATAGCAGTGTTCGGGAACTTTTACTTGAGATCACCCACTGTCGAAGACACTAAGAGGATCCTTGCAACAAATGAAGCTAGGGGTTTTCCAGGGATGCTTGGAAGCATTGGCTGCATGCATTTGAAATGGAAGAACTGTCTGTTTGCGTGGCAGGGAATGTACAAGGGTCACAAAAACGATTGCACGGTGATACTTGAAGCAGTGGCTACCCATGATCTCTGGATTTGGCACTCTTTCTTTGGTATGCCTGGATCCAACAATGACATCAACGTCCTAAACTGCTCCCCGATCTTTTCCAAGCTTGTTGAGGGTCATGCTCCCGGTGAACTATGTGATCAATGGTCGGCACTACAACAAAGGATACTACCTTGCAGACGGTATCTATCCAAAGTGGGCAACATTTGTGAAGACTATCTCGAAACCTAGCACCCCCAAACTTTGCGAGTTTGTCAAGAAACAAGAAGCCGAAAAGACGTCGAGCGGCATTTGGTGTCCTCCAGCAGAGATTTGCTGTCGTCCGGTTCTCTGCTATGATTTGGTCCAAAGATCAGATGTGGGAGGTGATGAACTGTTGTGTGTGCTTACACAATATGATTATTGAAAATGAGCGAAAACATCCGGTTCCTCTGGCTGAGCAAGAAGCACCATATGAGAGAGAGGTCCTCTTGCACAGCCTAATCACCAGGTGCCGACATCATGGGCCTTCTTCATTGCTATGCGCCAGGAGATTCGAGACTCTACAATGTATCAACGGCTGCAAGATGATCTGGTGGAGCACATATGGACGCTCCGAGGCAACGCCAACGCCAACTAGTTTGTCTTAATTTGTTTCAAAACTTGTGAAATTGTGTGCTTCATTTGTTTCAGCACTTGTTAAACATTGTACTGATTATCGCCGAATTTGTTTCAGCAATTTTCTGACTCTTGTTCGCCGAACTTGTTAAATTTGATGTCGAATTTGTTTGAAATATGTCAAATGGTCGAGGTTGTGGTTTCCCTTCGGCGCTCCCCAGGCCAAATTTTCGTCCAATCCGGACGATAATTTCGCCGGATTTGAGCGTGGGGAGCGCCAACGAGTGGAGATGCTCTTAGCCATTTGTTTCTCTTTTATCATGTTTTCATCAGTAATGTTTTGTTGTACCTTTAATAAAAGTAAGTGGAAAAACCTAGTCGATGTGATCAGGTGTGGATTGTTGTTGCGCTATGGTGTGTAAGGATGGAAACCTTGTAGTATGCTGGTTTGTTTAATGAAATTGGGGATATAATCCCTTTTATCTAAAAAAAAGTTATGAAGATTTTGTTGCTAGAATTTTAGAAGTGAAATTGAATTAAAATTCGGACCCATGGTTCAAAAGTTATGCAGGTGGAGCTGTTCCTGAATCCTGAGTGATGTGTTAGGTAGAAAATAGGAGAATCCTTCCCTTTGGCAGGGTGTGCCAGACCCTACGAACGATCGCCCATACGCCCGCTAGATAAACCCAAAAAAAAAAAAAAAAAAAAAAACGAAAACGACACGAACCATTTCCGATTCGGGCTAGTCGCGAACGAACGGGCTACCCGGTCGGAGTCGACTTCCAGTTCCAGGACGAGACGGCCACGCTCGATGCTTTAAAAAGCCCCAGTGTTTCCTCCTCACCAGACCACAATCGCACACGTTCGTTCGAAACTTCGAATCGAGCCAAACGAATCCAAGGACTAGAGATCAGCTGAGAGCGCGCGCGATGGAGAGCGCGTCGTCGTCGAAGAAGGCGGCGAACCGGCTGGTGGTGGAGGAGGCGACCACGGACGACAACTCCATCTGCAACCTCCACCCGGCCACCATGGACGAGCTCTCCATCTTCAAGGGCGACCTCGTGCTGCTCAAGGGCAAGCGTCGCCGCGCCACCGTCTGCATCGTCGTCCCCGACGACACCTGCGAGGAGCACAAGCTCAGGATCAACAAGGTGGCCCGCTCCAACCTCAGGGTGCGCATCGCCGACGTCGTGTCCGTGCACCTCTGCCCCGACGCCAAGTACGGTAGGCGCGTGCACGTCCTCCCCGTCGACGACACCGTCGAGGGCATCACGGGCAACCTGTTCGAGGCCTACCTCAAGCCCTACTTCGCGGACGCCTACCGCCCGGTGCACAAGGGCGACCTCTTCCTCGTGCGCGGCGGCATGCGGAGCGTCGAGTTCAAGGTCATCGAGATCGACCCTGCCATCAACAACTACTGCATTGTGGCGGGGGACACAGAGATCTTCTGCGACGGCGAGCCGGTGAAGAGGGAGGACGAGGAGAGGCTCGACGGCATCGGCTATGACGACGTGGGCGGCATGCGCAAGCAAATGAACCAGATCAGGGAGCTGGTCGAGCTGCCGCTCAGGCACCCGCAGATTTTCAAGTCTCTCGGCGTGAAGCCTCCCAAGGGCATCCTCTTGTACGGCCCTCCCGGCTCCGGCAAGACGCTGATCGCTCGTGCCGTGGCCAACGAGACGGGGGCCTTCTTCTTCTGCATCAATGGCCCCGAGATCATGTCCAAGATGGCCGGCGAGAGCGAGAGCAACTTGAGGAAGGCCTTCGAAGAGGCCGAGAAAAACGCGCCGTCCATCATCTTCATTGATGAGATCGACTCCATTGCTCCAAAGAGGGAGAAGACACACGGCGAGGTGGAGAGGCGCATCGTGTCCCAGCTGCTGACGCTCATGGACGGGATGAAGGCCCGAGCGCACGTCATCGTCATGGGCGCCACGAACCGCCCCAACAGTATCGACCCTGCTCTCAGGCGCTTCGGGAGGTTCGACCGCGAGATCGACATTGGCGTGCCGGATGAGGTCGGGCGCCTTGAGGTTCTACGCATCCACACCAAAAACATGAAGCTCTCCGAGGACGTTAACTTGGAGGTGGTCGCCAAGGACACTCACGGGTATGTTGGCGCTGACTTGGCCGCACTCTGCACCGAAGCGGCGCTGCAATGTATTAGGGAGAAGATGGACGTGATTGATCTTGAGGACGACACAATCGACGCCGAGATCTTGAACTCCATGGCTGTCACCAACGACCACCTCAAGACTGCTCTCGTCGGCACGAACCCTTCGGCGCTTCGCGAGACCGTCGTGGAGGTGCCCAACATCAGCTGGAGCGACGTCGGCGGTCTCGATGGCGTCAAGAGGGAGTTGCAGGAGACTGTGCAGTACCCGGTGGAGCACCCCGAGAAGTTTGAGAAGTTCGGCATGTCGCCTTCCAAGGGCGTCCTCTTCTACGGGCCACCAGGCTGCGGCAAGACGCTGCTGGCCAAGGCGATCGCCAACGAGTGTCAAGCCAACTTCATCAGCATCAAGGGACCCGAGCTGCTCACCATGTGGTTCGGCGAGAGCGAGGCCAACGTCCGTGAGATCTTCGACAAGGCGAGGCAGTCGGCGCCGTGCGTGCTCTTCTTCGACGAGCTCGACTCTATCGCGATGCAGCGCGGCGGCAGCGTGGGAGACGCCGGCGGTGCAGCCGACAGGGTCCTGAACCAGCTGCTGACGGAGATGGACGGCATGAACGCCAAGAAGACGGTGTTCATCATCGGCGCCACCAACAGGCCGGACATCATTGACTCGGCGTTGCTCCGTCCCGGTCGCCTCGACCAGCTCATATACATCCCCTTGCCGGACGAGGCCTCGCGACACCAGATCTTCAAGACTTGCCTCAGGAAGTCTCCCGTGGCCAAGGACGTCGACCTCGGTGCACTCGCGAGGTTCACGACAGGTTTCAGTGGCGCCGACATCACAGAGATTTGCCAGAGGGCGTGCAAGTATGCCATCAGGGAAGACATTGAGAAGGACATCGAGAGGCAGAGGTCAGGCATGGAGGTGGACGGCGGGCAGGAAGATGAAGTGGCTGAGATCAAGGCAGCTCATTTCGAGGAGTCGATGAAGTACGCGAGGAGGAGTGTGAGCGACGGCGACATCAGGAAGTACCAGTCGTTTGCTCAGACGCTGCAGCAGTCCAGGGGCTTCGGCACCGAGTTCCGCTTCCCTGCGCAGCCACAAGCGTCAGAAGTTTCTCCCAATGCCTTTGACACCTCGGTGGCAGCCGATGAGGATGATCTCTACAACTAATTTGACGGGCAATTAGCATAGATAGGTTCTGATTTATTTATTTATTTTGCTTTTATCTGTACTCATGTAACTGAATTTGGCATGAGTGTCCCTGTCATATGTTTTTCTCATACAGTTCAATATACAGATCATTTAAGCGACGAAGTAGTATGCCATTAATGTTTTTGGGTGGCTTCACAAACAGTGACAGAGATGATAGTTTTTACTTGTACCTGTCGAATTTTGGGGCAGAAATAGTAGAGCTGATGCATCACTCTGTTAAACACCTCGTTTCTCTCTGCCCTCAGTAAAAACGGGTTCAGCCGGCCTGCTGGCAGAAATGATGCTATCAGTTCTGAAGCTCCTTTTCGGGAAAAAAAAAAGTTCTGAAGCTGTTCTTTTAGTTACAGATAGAGCTCATGTATGTGTAAAGAACCTCGATACCATATTCATCCAGTTAAAATTAGTAGCAGTAACAATTAGTAATGCCAGATGCAGGTTAAGGAATAATTCTCACACGGTGAAGGTGCAGATAAAATATTATTCAAATCAAAATCCTCAAGTAATCACAATCCATAATACAAGTCAAACATAGTATCCAGAAGTATTATAACACAATCGCGGGAGTATCTATTCCTAGATGCCCATTACAACTATGAAACCTGAACATGTGCTCTAGAACACCAAAGAAAAATTTAAATTTTGATGCCCATTACAACTATGAAACCTGATCAAACACAAACACAAACAAGCCAGGCTAACCACCTTCCAACACATGATTCAATAAATTATCATGATTTTTTCCAACGAAAGCTTAACCATTAAAGACATCGCATTAGAAATCTCAATTCTACAGTCCTAGGATGCCCTGTTTCTACTTTGCTAAGATAGGGCATAGAGGAAGTTTGTCAACTAAAACATATTTATAATTTGGAAGACTAATTGTTTTGACAACTACCATGTCCAAAGGGAAATTTGTTAAGAAACTTAATGCTTGGAAGAGTGGAGCTGCCTCATCTGGAGGGAGACTGACTCTTGTTAATTTCTGCCTTTCAACTTGCCCGTGGTGGTGGACAATTCATATCCACGAAACGTACCACTCAAAAGACACTGCCATCGGAGGAGACAAAGGCATCGTGTGGAGGTGGCTGGACAGTTCGAACCATCTGCGTCTTTCCGGCAAAAAGCTGTAACGCTTCTACAAAGGAAGGGGGCAAATTTCTTACAGAACAGTGAACTGTAGGACATCCAAACAAGCCAGCAACGGAAGCGAACAAAAAAAAACTTTAAAACTACCAGGAAAAGCCAGCAGGACAAAACAGCATATTAAATCTTTGTTCGTCACCTTCAAGATCTATACAGTACAAAACGGTATAGTTAGTGGCTCCAAGGCAAAATTATTAACCGAAACCCGTATAGTTTGCGCTTGAGACGGCTTAATGGGGATCAACTGGGATCTCCAAGTGTTCTCTCTTGTCATGGTCACCCACTCTAAGCTTCCCTGTTGCTTACTCTTCTCGGAAACAAAGGCCTTATGACATATATACAAGGTGGCAACACATTTGTGTAAGACATACATTCTAATTACAAGATATATACACCCAGTAGATGTGTCCTCCAGGTTGAACACTCGTGGCAGGTGCTCCTTTAGCCTAGCTGGCTACCTAGTTGTATCAAGTTCTTCTGTGAGAGATTGATAATCGAATCTGCGATTACTCGTGCACTCGACTTCATGTAGCCGCCTGAGAAGGGGGTGGGACAGTGCAGGATGTGATATTAGTAGTTGATGAATGCGAATATGCAGGGTAGCAACAAAAACACGAATTATAGGGGAAGTGGTTCACCTGATGTCAGCATGAGAAGGGGAATGTTCTGATCTTTTGCAAACCTGAACACCTTCTCATCTCTAATCACCACACCTTCAGGACTTATCTGAAATTTTGGGGGAAAACATGTCACATTCAGCAGCATCAAGCCAACTGGTGCAAGGGACTCAAGCAAAACAAAGGCAATATGCCTTAAATAAACTAGTGCTCATAATACTTCAGCGCACGATTAGTTTCCAATTTTCTGGTGTGGCATTACAGCCAAAAAAAGTCTATCTTAGACGGAGAACTGTGGACTAATCTAAGTCTTGTTGCCGTTTATGGTTAAGATTCTGTACAATGATGAAATCAAGAAACTTTTTGCATTTTGCACCATTGCAGAATACATTATGCACAGGCGAAGTTATTTATTTATTGGTCTAATCTTTGTGAAAAAATATAGAGTCGATTAGAAAAGTACATTCAAGTTCCCCAATGGATCACCATCCAGGATATCTGTTCCAGCATTATAAACAATCAACTGGGGCTGAAATCTACTTTGTGCGACCTGCAAACGGCATGATCCAAGAGGAACTGTAAATAGCAAGTCTCATAACAGGAAATAAAATTATAAATATAACAGAAGAGTGAATGGTTAAAAGTGCAACAAGTCTGCCAAACGGGGTGAACAAGTACACTGCAAAGTGCATTAAGTTGGAAAGTTGGATTACAATAACAGATTAAAAAAAAGTATTGTAGTACCATTGTGTATGACCATGTCATCAGAAAGTAACATGAGAAATTATGTTGCTCAAGTGCCAACCCATTTTGAACATATTTTTTCCCATCTCAAACCTATGTGACGCAAATAACTTATTCAACACTATGTTCTTCACCTCACAATCTAAAATAGTATATAAAAATCACCTTTATGTCCAGTTTACTGTAAGTCTGTAATCCTAGAATATTGCAAAACATGGCACATAAGATACCACCTTTCTCCTAACAATTCTACTTAGCCATTGCACACAGGATAATTTCATTGACAAATGCAAAATTTGCAAGCACCTCATCTGTAAGTGTAAAGATACCTTGAGAGCCTTGTCAAGCTGATCCAAGTAATCATCTGTTTTTGTCCCACTCTAAAATGCACAATCACATAATGCACTCAATTCTTATTTGAATTACATGAAAAGAAACAAGAGAATAAATAACCAACAGCTTGCAAGATGTAACTTACAACTAACTCGACTTTTTGATCAATATGCCGCTTAGCAGCGTGGTCCTAAAAACAAGTTATGTCAGTTTATATATAACATCAAAAACATTATATGCATCCAATAAAACGGAATGACAATAGACAGGGACTGAACTTAAATTTGGTGACACAGACTAAGCATTGGACAGTGGGTGTTCAAGATTTCATAGCAATAAAACATTAGAAATAATTTTAGCATACACAGCAGGACTGCTGTTCTTTCTTTTTTATTGCATCATTCTTTGGATGTTATCTTCGAAAGCATGATGCAGGATATAAGTTTCTGGGGTTGAGAACAGAACTTATTGTCAACACCACGACATGGAAAAATATTCTAGACAAGTAACCTCTACACCCGAAGCAGTTCTGAACCATCAAAAGGAAGCTTGAATTTCCACAGTTGTAACTAGAATTCTAGACAGTGGTGCTTACGAAGGGATAAATTCCAGCATTGTACATGTCCAAAATGTAAACCCTTCCTGCAAGCGGAAAATTGAGATCCCCGTGTCATCATAGTGAACATAAAATGCAGAGAGGAACAGAATAGAGGGCATACCATCATTAGCGAAATCCTTTTCATGGCCATTTCCTTGGTGAGCATCCAGATCTATGATCATTACTCTGCAAGTATTTGAAAATGATAGGTGGTATTTATGAAGCTAAACTAGCGAGGAAACAATATACATATGTTTGAATCCTTGCATTGCACTGCCAGTACAAGTCCTACGCAGTTGGCAAACCATATTGCTAAACACGGTTAACATGACGGAGGATGACTATCAAGCATCAACACAGATAGTTTACATAGTATATTCACAGCTGGGCAAGCAAACATAGTTTCTATAGTCACAGTCCGATCTGTATAAGTTTCTCACCTTGAAATATTTAATCGGACGAAGGCAAAATGAATGCAGAGCGTAATATCAGCGTAGGCACAAAACCCACCCCCTTCCTCCGCCGAACAATGGTGAAATCCCCCGCCGACGTTAACGGCCCATCCCCTCTCGAGCGCAAGCTTGGCTGATAAAATGGACCCACCCACCTACGGAAAATAAGTAACTAGCTTATAGAGTTTCCTCAAATTATCCATCTGGTTAATTTCAGTAGAGATGGGGGGGGGTGCTAATCACAAGACAGCACCTGCTTCCGGAAGGGGTACAGTAGCTTTTGCTGCACCACCCAATTAGGAATGAGCGTTACAGGAGGAACCTAAAACAGAACAACTCATCAGAAATCTCCACCGCATAGATTGGTACCAGTCGGGCGAGCTGAACTTCCTCTGATAAATTAGTACCTCTACAATGGCTGCAACTCTGAAGCTGCTCTTGAGGCTGTGCAAGTACGACTCCGTGTGAACCTGGTGAAGGAAACAAAATTGAAGGGAATCAGACAAAATAAATAAGATGATACGGTATAGTCAAGCAATAACAGCTTTTCTGATTATCGGTTCGTACCACCAGTAAGTCTTCCTTGGAAGCTTCCAGCGGCTCAACCACTCTGCTCTTCTCCAGGTGGCCTTCTGCGGTGAGGAACTTGCATATCCGGCCCCATTTGGAGGAGTCGAACGGGTGCCTGCACAAGATGTCGCGCGCACAGCGTGAGGCGTAGCCGAGGCATGTCTACGAAGGTACTGGACGCAGGCGGCTCACTCACAGCTTCTCGATTCCGAGGAAGGCGATGTCGTAGGCCGCCGAGTAGACCACCGGAGCCTGCTCAATCGCAACCGCAACCGCGCGCAGATTAACAAGCGGTGATGATCGGAGTAAGTGACCGGAGGAACATCTCCGCGGGCGAGCGACTGACCTTGGAGCCCGGGACGTCGAAGTAGAGCTTGCTGGAGAGGATGCGGTTGCGGCGGAGCGCGTCCGCCGCGGACGAGGAGGACATCCCGGCCGCCGGCCGCCGGCCGGGAGGTGGGAGCTCCGGCGGGGTTGCGGCGGCGACGAGTGGTGGCGTCCACGTCTGGGGCTCGGAGTTAGCGTTGAGTTGCCGCGGGGAAGAAGAACAATGGAGATGGGGCTCACGGCCCCAGGAGAATCCATTCGGTGGCGGTGCTCGGATTGTTTCCAGCCAGTCCTTCAAAAGATACGTATTTTCATATCTGCCCCTGCATTCTGTTACCGCGGTCCTGCAGAGTCTTTTTCACCACACGAAAACTTTATCTGCGGAAGATCAGGTGGTTAAATGTAAAATACCACGCCGCCGCCCGCCGAGGAGAAAGATCGCGTTCACTCCAGTCCTTCGGCCGCCGGCGCCGCTTCCATGGCGATCTCGAGGGCCCGGAGCCGGGCCGTCCCCCTCCTCCCGCTCCTCCTCCTCATCCTCCTCGCCCCGCTCATCTACTCCGGTACGACCTCGCGGCCCCGTTCCTCCTCTCGAGTTCCGGCACACATTGTTGCCCTCCTGACGATCCAATCTGTGCCCGTCCTTGCAGTTTCCAGGACGCGGTTGAGCTGGGCGCCGGAGCAGCTGCCCCATCCTGCCGGTACGAAGCGTCCCGATGGCCTCGTGCTCGGCCCGGCCGCCGGCCAGGGCCGCGCCGATCGCCTCCAGTGCAAAGGTTTTCTCCTTTAGCTTCCGTGCTCCCATCAGTTGCTCGCATTGTGAATCGTGATACAGTAGTGGGTTGTTGCGCTGCTGGGTTTGGGAGTTGGGAAGTAGAGCTGCCACCTGAGGAGTGGCGTAGCCAGATTCAGTTGACACCACAACATTTTTGCAAAACAATCATATGTTGGTACAAACTAATGAAAAGCATAGAAAACAGTGCACAGCTTGCAGACAACATCGTTATTATAGTCCTGGAACCACGCCACTGATTGATATACAGTTATCATTCTTGACTTCTTATTAGGAAGTATATGAGCCTGTTCTCTGTTCTTTCTGCCATGCATAGTATAAATGCGCCATATAACAATTGATTCACCAGAACCAATTCTCATTCGTAAGCTCTGTACTGTCCCGATTTGAAGCAATTCCCGAGGAGAGTAGGAAACGAGAATACTGTTATCAGCGCTTGACGATTGTACATGCTGTGCTGACTGTAAATTATCTCTATTGACCAAAGTCTAGGACCTTCTGTGATATGCATTTGACAGTGCCATATAGGCTTCAGGATACCGCATAAGGTTATTCATACTTCTATAGCCCGCGAGTGTATGATCAGCATCTATTGTGTGGCTACTAACTGCATTTTACCATTTTCCTCAGGACTTAAAGCTGTGAATAAGATCAGTTTAGCAAGTGAAAGAAAAGATTCTGGAGAACCTGTTTCATTTGTTACAGTATTCACAACCTACAGTTCTGACCCAGCTGGGGCTGGCAAAGTGCCATCTGATGCTGTAACTGTTGGGAAGCATTCTTATAGCAAGGTGGAAAGGTCCATGGCCATTCTCAACACTTTCGTCAGTTTCATACAGGTACTTCTTCCTTTTCTTCTTGTTTGTGCTATCCACTAGATAAAACCAGGATGCTTACATTTTTTATCATGTTAAAATGACTCATAATCACTCTCAGCTAAGAGAATTCTGAGATGGTAATAGAGAAAGAGGAATAAATGTTGCGAAGACTATTGACATGACATCACTATGACCCAGGCACCCAGCTAGCACCCCCTTTTGTAGAATCCAATATGGGTGTTAGCATTCTGGCATATGAATTGAATCATCGAAGTAGAAGGGACATAAATTGGTGATTGCGAGGATGTTTGTTTAACAAGCAAAGTCCTAATATTGACTAATCTTATTTATAGAACTCTGTAGGTGTCAATGCCAACAAGCAAAGTCATAATATTGACTGATCCTAAATCGAAATTGTCAATACATCAAGGGAGGGCGACAATACTTCCTATTGAAGGAAATTATTCTCGAGGAAATTTGATGCTTCAGAGAATCAAGTCTTACATTGTAAGTCTATATGCTTTATGCAAACAACATTTTTCTGCATATGCTTTCTCAGCTTGGAACTACTGCTTATGTGATCTCGAAATAATACTCCTGTGCAACCATCTATATACATTATTTTCTTCTAAAATACTTTCATCTTTGTGTTTATGGTTCATATTCAGGCATTTCTAGAGCTAAAACTTGAGGAGGTTGACCAAGTGAACAGTTTTAGTAATTATATTTTCACTGATTCTGATATGGCAGTGGTTGAGGATCTTGGGCATATCTTCAAGACATATCCTCACTGTCACCTTGCTCTTACTTTTCGTAATAACAAAGGCCAACCTCTGAACTCTGGATTTGTAGCGGTGAGAGGGACCAGCGATGGCATCTCTAAGTAAGTAAAACATCTAGTATGTAACAGATCTTATTATGAGAACTTGGCAGTACATTAAATAATTCCTTCCTTTGCTTTTAGAGCTATCGAATTCTTCAAAAAAGTCCTTGGAGCATACAACCTAAAATTTATGAAGGCTTCACGCATGCTTGGTGATCAACTAGCACTGGCATGGGTTGTGAAGTCTTATCTGCCATCGGCTTTTGGGAAATTTTCTAGGCCTGAAATATTTACAGATGAAGTCAATGGAGCATCTGTTCTGTTTTTGCCTTGTGCGGTTTATAATTGGACTCCACCTGAGGGTGCTGGACAGTTTCATGGTATGCCTTTGGATGTTAAGGTATAGCAATTTTCCTACTAAGAACTTATTTGATCCATGTCCTTCTCATGATAAAAAAAATTAACGCTAGTACTTTGCACAGTTATCTGCTCTTTTGTTATCAGTACTGTGTTTTTCATGTCTTGCCACTTGTCAGTGTTACACGTGCTGATTTTGGGAAGCTCCAGCTCGTAGCCTCCCAGGAGCATGTTGTATGCAGTATTTTTTTCATTAAATATGATAGCTTACTGAATCTGATAAAATGTTCTTAGATTGTCCATTTCAAAGGATCAAGAAAGCGTTTGATGCTTGAGGCATGGGATTTCTACAATTCAACCTCTCAATTATCTGACATGTTGTGCCTAATCTTGAAGAGTGGCAGAACAAAATACGACTTCTAAAACTTTGGTCCACAAACACCTGGTACAGTTTCTCTCCCTCCTGACAATCTCTGGCTCGGTCCGCATTTTGGTTTTTCTTTTCTAGTATCTTTTGTAGTTCAGGCAACATACTTAGTGTTAGTATTTGTGGTGCCTTTGCAATGTTTTATGTATGCTTTACTCTGAAGTTTTCTCTTAACAAGCTCGCCTTCTTTTCACAGTTCATCCTCAATGAACACCGCATGGTTACATTTGGCATAGGCTCAACTCTGCAGTTCTGAGTCATTTCCAGAATCCAGGGGGGCGCATGATGCAAGTAGAGCCATCCAAGAAATACAGATACTGCACAACGAAAACAGGGTGATCCAGATTGCAAAGAGAGCACACAGGTGTGATGAGAATGACGCGAAGGGTGGAAGCAGGGCCATACACGATACTAGCTATCAGGGTGATCATGTAGAAAAGTACCAGTTGTTTTGGTGATCATTTTGGTAGCTTTCTCAGTTGTCACCCTTCACTAGCTCGTGATAACAGTTTTTTGGTTGAGGGCTTGATGCGGATGAGGTTATTGTAATTTTTTATTTCAATACATGCTATTATTAGCAAATGATGTTGCTTTGTTAAATGAGAAATATAGCAGGAAATATGACACTTGTACTCTGTACTCAATTTAACCTCCTCCTATCGCCTGCACATTGAACGGTCGTCGTGCGCGTGCCACTTGACCTCCTAAGCACTTCAGAAGTTCAGGGAGGTTGTGCTCTGCTTCATGCCTCGTGCTGTTACAGTTCAGTGGCAAAATGTTACTCTGCAAAGCATAAGCTTGTATGCAGTGTTTTTTCATTAAATATGATCGCTTACTGAATCTGATAAAATGTTCTTAGGTTGTCCATTTCAAAGGATCAAAATGCATTTGATGCTTGAGGCATGGGATTTCTACAATTCAACCTCTCAATTATCTGACATGTTGTGCCTAATCTTGAAGAGTGGCAGAACAAAATAGGACTTCTGAACCGACCATCTCTTGCTCGGTCTGTATTTCAGGTTTTCTTTTCTAGTATCTTTTGTAGTTCATGCAACACAGTTATTGTTAGTATTTGTTGGTGTCTTTGCAATGCTTTATGTATGATTTACTCTGAAGTTTTCTCTTAACAAGCTTGCCTTCTTTTCACAGATGATCCTCGCTGAACACTGCATGTTTTTTTTTTTTTTGAAACTTTATCAGCAGGAGAGGCTCCTACTGCTTCATTTTATTAAAAGAACTGGCTAAGAGCCTTTTTACATCATATATACAACAACAGCGCATGGTTCCGTTTGGCATAGGTTTCAACTCTGCAGTTCTGAGTCATTTCCAGAATCCAGGGGGCGCCTAATGCTAAGAGCCATCGCAGGAATTCAGATAGTGCACAATGGAAACAGGGTGGTCCAGAATGCAAGGAGAGCACACGAGTGTGATAAGAATGACACGAAGGGCCCTTGTGGAAGCAGGGCCAGACAAGATACTAGCTAGCAGGGTGATCATGTAGAAAAATACCAGTAGTTTTGGTGATCATTTTGGTAGATTTGTCAGTTGTCACCCTTCACTAGCCATTCATGATAACAATTTTTTGGTTGAGGGGATGAGGTTATTGTATTTCTTTCATTTCAATACATGCTATTATTAGCAAATGATGATGCTTTATTAAATGAGAAATATAGCAGGTTAACCTCTCCCGCCTGCATATTGGACGGTCATTGTTGCTCGTGCGACTTAACCTCCTCAGCACTTCACAAGTTTAGGGACGTTGTGGTCCGCTTCATGCCTCCTCTCTGATTCAGCTCTCTTCGCGGCAGCATGCATACAGTTTAGTGGCAAAATGCTACTCTGCAAAGCTTGTATGCACTGGTATGCTCAATTCAAGCCTTCAGGCTTCACTGTTCAAACATGTAGGCAACTTCAGAATACTGAAACATTTCTTTACCACTGACATCTTGATCCCAAGCACTGCTCCAACTCACTTCAAGCACTTTGCGCCTAATAACTTGGTTAAATCACAGATGTCGATCGATCGACGAAGGTGGCAGTTGGCTGCTGGTTCATGCAAAACTGATTTGGGAAGTCATAGTACTGCTGATAGAATTCATACCAGTTGATTCACACAAAACAGGACAACACGCAGGCCACGCTAATCACAGTCAACTTATTCAGAGAATCCGTCCTGTACTTGGGATGTGAAGAAGCAGCTGTTGAGTTTCTTTTCACTAACAAGTTTCTGGTGCTATGTGCCATTAGCACTTTTAGTACATGACTTGATCTGCTGTGTACAACATTGCTGCTGTACCCTGCCACGAAAATAACAGCAACAATATCACGGGGATAACTGACTCCATCTTCTCAATGAAATGAAACGCAAAGAGTCCTTTGCGTTTTCTCGAAGAAAACAAATAACTGACTCCATCCGCACAATACCCAAATGCATAAACCTCATCAACGAGACAGTAGACCCGAAAACCAATGGCATATAGCACAAATTTTAACTGATTTTCACCTGGTCAAATTGGGCATCGGGTAACAACACAAACCCTTCCCAAGAAAGAAAAAAATGGCGTTTCAAGCCAGCCCAATCTGAAGAAACCCTAGGCAAGAAAGTAGTCTGCCCTTGCTTCTTCTACTAGATCAAGAGAGGAGATGCGGGCAGCCGGGTCATGCTCCGCCATTGGTTTTGACACTGAATTCAGGCCCTACATAGTTCTTTGCCACTGCCGTCTTGACCCCAAGCACTACTCCACTCACTTGAAGGCACATAGGTCAAGGTTGTCCTCAATCATGCCGTTGATGCGCTCCTTCTGGGCCTCATCGGAGATGTCAACTTTGGTCTCCATGAGGATGTCCTGGTCACGGAAGAGGGCGGAGTCCCTTGACCCTGAAGGGCGCCACAGAACTAATCACAAGCATCTTGCCGAAAACATTCTTGCAGCACAGATCCATCCACAATAGGAACCTGCCAATCTTGTTCAAGGCCAAATATGACACAGTGTTCTCTTTGTGGTACTTGTAGTTACAGAACCACAGGGTAGCTGTCTATATCATACATGTCCCAGAATCCTGAAATACAGACATCATATCTGAGTTCCAAATCATTTGAGGATCAAGGTGAGGACACGAAAAAAACTGACTTTCTAAATTATTTAGCTAAGCTAACATGATGTATGTCCAATTCTAGTCTCCATCGATTACAAGGGCTGAGTGCCTCAATTACAATCACATTTGAAAGAAAAAAATACAGTCCTGGTGCACCAAGGAACATTTGTTAAGACAAAGCGAACTGCAGGAGGTGGTATATAATTGGTTAAGACAGACTAACTGCACGACTCAGGACTCACAGAGACGGCAACAGAATGTTAAGCAGAGAGAAACATCAAAGAAGGGACAGTTAGTGTTGGCTCAGAAAATTTGTAGCAATCAGTGGTTGGTTTTATTGCTAGATTACAAATTCTATGGATAAGGCTTCTAAACAATGAACAAACATCACAGATAGAAGTTGCAAGGGATCACTGACACCTTTTAACAGCAACCTCATGGAAGATCTTTGTGTTTGCTTGCAGCAACACAACCATTAACAGGTAAGAACTAAAACTTGTATTCTCAAAAAAAAAAAGAACTAAAACTTGTTGAGCTCTAGAAAAATGACTTGATCGATTACTCACATGTTCAATAAGAGATTCTCTGAAAAGAAGCTTCTCACCCTTCGAACGTGCACCTCGGGAATAAAGGTAAACAGTTATTATTAGAATAAGTGAAAGGGAGGTTAAATTTAAATCAAAGGGTGTAGCACAATGTTTACCGTACCGTCCAATAGCATTCCACCCGGAGTCTCAAGGACAGGAACATGCAAAGAATTATCAGTTCCTGAATCACTGTAGTAAAAATTTGAACTTGTCTATACATTTAATTGGTGTATGTACCTTTCTGAGGGGTTTCATCTTGATAAATTCAGCGGTTTTGTCTGAGACACCAAACTCGAAGTCCTTGGTCAGCTCAACCTTGACCCGCATGGTATTCTGCAGCAATAAGTGCCTTAAAACGCCTTACAACCATAACAATGGAAAATAATATGTTATGCATATAAAATAGCTAAGACTTGGTAACAATCACCTTGCGATATTGGAATCAACCTCTCCAGTAGAGAAGTCCATCCATCACTCCGTACCCTAAACCAATAACAGGTAAGCACCAAAGCTTGCTGAGCTATGATAGTAGAGTTAATTGATAGATCACTCAAATATTCAATAAGAGAATATCCGGAAAGAAGGTTGCCACCATTCGAACGAGCAACTTCAGGAAGAAATAAGAACAGTGATTAATTTAGTATAACTGCAAAGAAGCTTCTCACCCTTCGAATGAGCAATCTCAGGGAAAAAGAAGAACAGTTACCAATTTAATACAGTAAGTGCAAAGGTAGGTAATTTCAAATCAAAGGGTGTAGCACAATATATACCATAGCATGGAATATCACTGCTCTCAAAAACAGAACCATACACAGTCTCAGGGACTGGAACATACGAATAATTATTAGTTCCTGAATCACTGTATTAAACACTTAAACTTCTGTAAATTTAACTGGTGCATGTACCTTTCTTAGGGGCTTCATCTTGATGAATTCAGCAGTTATGTTTGAGACACCCATCTCAAAGTTCTTGGTCAGCTCAACCTTGACCCCCATAGTATCCTGCAGCAATAAGTGCCTTAAAAACGTAAGGCATAACAACAGAAAATCATCTAATAATCTAGAAATAACTGGGATATCCTGGAGACCTGAAATCCACGACTGAATCTAACAGAGAAGCTAACAGACAGAGTGAAAGAACATTTCATGATCTCTAGGGTTTTGCGTGTTTGATAACAACACCGGTGACAATCTAACTGTGTGCTAAGTGTGTGACAGATAAAGAAAAAGTACCACGACTGATATTCTCGATCCCCTCAAAAAGGTGAAAAGGTGAAAAGAGTTGGGCTGGTTTTTCCTAGTGGCCGGCACTGCCGGTGGATGCACCCCGGCACTGTCGGCTATCTCTGTCGACCAGCTGTGAAAAGAGTTGGGCCGGCAGTGTCGCCGTCTCAGGGCCAGCACTGCCGCTGAAGGCGTCCCAACGTGCAGATTTGGTGGAAGGGTATATAAGGAACCCTTCCCCTACCTTGGAAAGTGGCTCAAACCCTCAAGACTTGTTCCACCATTGTTGAGCCACCAAGAACACCAAAACCGTCAGATCTCCTCCCTCAACCACCCAAATCTCTTGAGCTTTGGAGAATCGAAGGAGAATATCCCGATCTACATCTTCACCAAAGCGATTTGCATTTCTCCCTCATTTTGTTGAGGGCCCCCTTGCTAGTGTTTCTCTTTGGAATCCCTAGTTGTTTGTGATTGATTTGTTCTTGTTGATTGTTGTGTTGTTACAGATTTTGGGAGCCTCCAATTCGGTTGAGGATGTGTGCCCCAAGAACCTTGTAAAGGCCCGATTTCCGCCTCGAGGAAATCCCTTAGTGGAAGTGGGCTAGGCCTTTGTGGCGTTGCTCACAGGAGACCTGAGTGAAGCCTTCGTGGCGTTGGTCTGGCCTTCGTGGCGACCACACTCCTCCAAATGTAGATGTACTTCCCCTCAAAAGGAAGGAACTACGGGAATCATCTTTGTGTCTCCGCGTGCTCCACTCTCGGTTATCTCTATCATTATTATCTCCCCTATATATTATCTAGCTATATATTTCTTAGTAGTTGACCTTGTCATATAGGTAAATTCACATAGTTGCATATCTAGAGAATTTACCATTGTATCAAGCCTAAATTGAAAAAGAACTAAAAATTGGTTAGCACCTATTCACCCCCCCTCTAGGTACGGCATACGATCCTTTCAATTGGTATCAGAGCCTCGGCTCTTATTTCGGGCTTAACCGCCTAAGAGTATGTCGGACGATGATGGTGCGGAAGGGGCCGCTAAGCTGGTCTCCATGGATGATCTCAAGTCGATGGAAACATCTTTGAGGTCCTCCATGGAAGCTCAAATGGAAAGTATAAAGATAATGATTTATGGGCTTATGTCGCCGGTTCCCCTCGCCATCCACGTCATAGAGGAAAGGGACAAGGGTGCGTTAGAAGAGGGAGATGCTTCGGTCTTACCCTCCTCTAGCAAGCCCTTGGATGGTGATCACTTAGACAAAAATAAAAACCCCAATGCTTCTCCTAGGGCAACAAGTGTGGGTGCGAGCTACAATACAGTTGCTCCACCTTTCCGCTCTCCCGATATTCCGGTTCCCCATCCTCATATAAACACTAGGGGTGATCCACCCAAGTTTAATGATCAAGATTTTAGTACATGGAAATTTGAGTTCCGCTCTCATGTTTGCAGTGCCTCTAATGAACTTTGGAGAATCATCATGGGAGGTTACAAGCCTTACAACCCCGACAGGTTGACTAGAAGAGAAGAGGTTGATAACCAACTTAGCTCCATTGCCTTGAACATGATTCAAACTAGTGTGGGGACAAAGGACTTGGCCCTTGTTCATAAATTCACAACCGCCAAGAAAGCTTGGGAGGGTTTGGCCATAAGCTTCATGGGAAGTGAAAGCATGAAGAGAAACAAGTATAGTGCTCTTCGGAACCAAGCCGAAGGATTCATGAGGTTGCCGGATGAAGATCATCAAGAGATGTATAGAAGGCTTATCACCGTTGCCGATGCTTCGGAATGTGGGTGCCCAACATATTGATGACTTTTGGATCAAGGACAAGTATATTGATTGCATGATGCCTTTTGAACCCATTGGTGTCAAGAGTCTCCTTGGGAGAGAAAGCTATCCTTCTCTCACCTCCCAACAAGTGGTGCACGAGTTGCAAGCTCTCAAGGTGGCTGAAGAAAACTCTCAATATTCTCGCAATCGTGCTATCGGAATGGCAAGAGGTACAAACCTTGCCTTGACGGTCAATACCGTGGAAGAAGTGAACACTCAAGAACCATATAGGACATCTTGGAGCATGTCCTATCCGGAAGATTTGGAATACCACTACAATGACCACATGGCATTCCATGCAAAAACCTTTTGGGTTGATCCATCCAAGGCAAAGGAAGATAACATCAAGAGAAACAACTCAAGTGGGTTCAAGAGCTCAGGCCCAAGATCAAGATCTTGCTACAATTGTGGCGACAAGCACCATTTCATCGCCGAATGCCCCTATGAGCATAGAGAAACTCATGGTGGAAGGCTCATTCCCAAGGACAAAAGCAAATATTCAAAGTCCCCCAACAAGAAATTATACAACAAAAATAAGAAGAACAAGAGGCCTTCAAGGATTGTGCTAATGACTAAGGAAGAGTATTCTTCCGATGACAATGATAGTAGTAGTGATGTAGAAGAGACCTCAAAGGAAGTGGTCGCCATTGCCACCACCAATATCCCTCTTCATCTCTCTTTGAATCCCCCAATGAGGATATTCACATGAAGGAAGAAAGTTGCCTCATGGCTAAATCTTTCGAGGTATCATCCCCTAACCCCTCTATGCCTAACATATCAAATGCTCTAGGGGTTGATCATGCTAGCTTAAGAATGAAACAAGAAATGCTTGATTTTGATGAGTTCATTCTTAACTTGAAAGGTGACACTAAAAAGCATGTTTCGGCTCTCATGATTCGTATAGCTCAACTAGATGATACCCTTGATAAAAAATGTCAAATAGAAAGAGAGGATTTCTCTTGAAATAGCCGCTATAAAAATGCCCTTGAGGAAGGACAAGAAACTATAGCTTCTCTTGAAGAGAGGCTAGAAACTCTTGAAGAGCCTCAAGATGAAATTGCTAAGCTTACTAAAGAAAGAGATCTTGCTAGGGCTAAGGCAAAAGTGCTTAAAAAGGAAAAGGCCAAATTTTGTGTTGATCATGAGAAACTTGTGAAGGATCTAGATGAACTAGACAAGGCTCACAAAGCCTTGAAGAGTGAACACTCTCTCCTCTCCAAGTCTAATGAGCAACTTCAAATTAGGCTTGCTAAATATGATGTCCCAAGCTCCTCTACCTCTACTTGTGATCATGCAAATATTGTTGAGGAAAATTCTAGGTTGAAGGATGAACTTGCTAAGGCCTCCTCTCCCCAAAGTAAATTTCTTTGGATGACATCTTGAGTAAGCAAAGGTCAAATAATGGGAAGGAGGGCCTTGGATTTAATGCCAAGACAAAGAAGGCAAACAATAAGAAGGCCAAGCCCGCACAAGAAAAGAAGAAAGTTATCACTAATGGTGATGCCCCAAAGGCCAAAACCATTAATGATGATGATGCGGAAATTGCTAACCCTCACTATGTTTTATTTAAAGATTTTTATGGCGATGTTTATGCAAAATATGTTGGCCCTTATGATGGTTATATTGCTTGGTCTATTTGGGTCCCAAAGACCCTTGTTGATAACAAAAGAGGACCCATTGAAAAATGGGTACCTAAATCCAAGAATTGATCTCATGTAGGACTATGCCGCCGGAGGTTTAAAATGGGTGCTTGATAGTGGATGCACAAGTCCGGCGGCAAGGATCTCGTCAAGGAGTTGAGGCCTAACCTTCTTTATATCACCGTCTCCTTTGGCGATAATTCAACATCCGAGGTATTGGGTTTTGGCAAGGTTGTGGTTGCACACAACATTACTCTTGTGGATGTCATGCTTGTCAAAACGCTTGGTTACAATTTATTGTCCGTTTCCGCCCTTGGCAAGATGGGTTTCGTTGTCTTTATTGATAATGATATTGTGGTCCTCTTGTGGAGCAAGACTCTAAAAGTCGCTTTCGTATCGGGTAATAACTTGTATGTGGTGGACTGGGCCACCACGTCAAGTGTGATGTGCCTATTCGGAAAGGCGGATGTGGGTTGGTTGTGGCATCGCCGCTTGGCCCATGTCAACATGAGAACTTTGCAAAGTCTTCACAAGGGGGACCATATTGTGGGACTAATGGATAATGTTTCTTTTGCCAAAGATCGTGTTTGTAGGGCTTGTGTTGAAGGGAAAAATGCATGACTCTCCGCACCCTAGCAAGACTATTATCTCTTCCAAGAGGATATTGGAGCTCCTCCATGTGGATCTCTTTGGTCCTACCACTCATGCATGTCTTGGTGCAAAGAAATATTGCTTGGTGATTGTTGATGACTATTCAAGATATACTTGGGTCTACTTTCTCAAGAAGAAAGATGAGACTCAACAAATCTTCATTGACTTTGCCACCGAGGTGCAACATCAACACAACCTCCTTATATTGGCAATAAGAAGTGACAATGGCTCCGAGTTCAAGAACTACACACTCAATGATTTTCTTAGTGATGAGGGGATAAGAAATCAATATTCCGCTTCATACACCCCTCAACAAAATGGTGTTGCGGAGAGGAAGAACCGGACTCTTATGGATATGGCAAGATCTATGATGGCGGAGTACAAATCCCACTATAATTTTTGGCCGAAGCCATCTCCACCGCTTGCCACTCTTCTAACCGGCTCTATCTCCGTAAGGGCTTGAACAAGACTCCATATGAAATACTCACCGGGAACAAGCCTAATATCTCATACTTCAAGGTGTTCGGGTGTAAGTGTTTCTATAAAATCAAAGGAGTTCTTTTATCTAAATTGCTCCTAAAGCTTTGGAGGGTATATTTGTTGGTTACGGTGCCGAATCTCACACTTATAGAGTCTTTGATATATCCTCCAAGATTACCATCGAATCTTGTAGTGTGAAGTTCGAGGAAAATGATGGCTCCCAAGTGGGGCAAGTTGATGTTTGTGCAGGTGATGAAATACCTCAAGATTCCATAGTAAGAATGGGTGTGGGATTTTTCCGCCCCATTGAGGGACACGGTGTGGCGTCTCGAGAAGGACTATGCTCTACTATGGTGGAGCCCTCATCTTCACAACATAAACAAACTCCATCTCTTGAAGCTAATGATGCACCAACCCAAGAACAAGAACAAAACTCTCCCTCTAGTGTGCAAGATCAAGGACAAGATCAATCTAGGATTCATGATGTATCTGATGAGTATCCATTCAATATTATCTCCTCTCACCGAATAATGTCCAAGATCAAGCACATGATGATGAGCACTCTCAAGAAATTGAGGAAGCTCAAGTTGAAGGTCAAGACGGGGACCCAAAGATCAAGTTAATCAAGTGAAACCTCCAAGGCCTAGAAGAACCAAGGAGGAGATCGAGGCCCATCGTCTTGCAAGAAGAGATAGGAACTTGAAAATTCTTGAACACGCTCATGAGAAGGTCCTAAGTGATGTTAGAGGAAGAGTTTCCACAAGAAGTCAATTGGCTAACTTTAGCAATCATCATGCTTATATCTCCTTAGTGGAACCCAAGAAAGTATTTGAAGCTCTTGAAGATCCATATTGGTTTGAAGCTATGCACGATGAACTCAACAACTTCAAGCGCAACAAAATATGGACTTTAGTAGAGAAGCCAAAGGAGTGCCGCAACGTTATAGGCACTAAATGGATATTCAAGAATAAGCAATATGAGTATGGAATTGTTGTGAGGAACAAGGCAAGATTGGTAGCTCAAGGTTTCTCCCAAATTGAAGGAACTGACTTTGGAGAAAATTATGCTCCCGTTGCTCGCCTTGAGTCCATCAGTATCCTTCTTGCATATGCATCTCATCATAACTTTAAGTTGCAACAAATGGATGTGAAAAGTGCATTTCTTAATGGTCCTTTGCATGAAGAGGTTTATGTTAAGCAACCCCCGGGTTTGAGGATCCCGACTTTCCTAACCACGTCTATAAGCTTGATAAAGCACTTTATGGTCTCAAACAAGCTCCTAGAGCTTGGTACGAGCACCTTAAAGAATTGTTGATAGACCATGGGTTTGATGTTGGGCTAATCGATCCCACTCTTTTTACTAAGAGGGTCAATGGGGAGCTTTTCGTTTGCCAATTATATGTTGATGATATTATCTTTGGCTCTACTAGCAAGGCTTTCAATGATGAATTTTCAAAGCTTATGACCGATAGGTTTGAGATGTCGATGATGGGAGAGATGAGGTTCTTTCTTGGTTTTGAGATCAAGCAATTGAGAGAAGGGACTTCCATAAATCAAGCAAAATATCTCCAAGATATGCTCAAGAGGTTCAAGATGACGGAAATGAAGGGTGTAGCCACTCCAATGGTTACCAAATGTCATCTTGCACTTGATCCCAATGGTAGAGAGGTGGATCAAAAGGTATATCTCTCCATGATTGGATCCTTGCTTTACCTTTGCGCATCTAGACCGGACATAGTGTTGAGTGTTGGTGTGTGTGCAAGGTATGAAGCTTCTCTTAAAGAGATCAACATGATGGCTCTCAAAAGAATCTTTCGATATTTGGTTGATACCCCAAGATATGGTCTTTGGTATCCTAAAGGCTCAAGTTTCTTTCTTAATGGATACACGGATGTGGATTGGGCGGGAGACAAGGATGATAGGAAATCAACTTCCGGGGCTTGCCAATTTCTTGGTAGGTCCTTAGTATGTTGGTCTTCTAAGAAGCAAAATTGTATATCTCTCCACCGCCAAAGCCGAATATGTTGCCACCGCAAGTGGGTGCACTCAATTGTTATGGATGAGGCAAACTTTAAGGGAATACGGTGTCACTTGTGACAAAGTGCCTCTTTTATGTGACAATGAAAGTGCCATCAGGATTGCCTATAATCCGGTGCAACATTCAAGAACGAAGCATATTGAGATCCGGAATCATTTCATTAGGGATTGATACGTCGCAAATGTATCTATAATTTCTTATGTTCCATGCTACTTTTATTACAATACTTGAATGTTTTATACACACTTTACATCATTATTATACATTTTCCGGCACTAACCTATTAACAAGATGCCAAGTGCCGCTGTCAAGTTGCTGTTTTTGGTTCCAAATCCTAGTAAGGAAATATTCTCGGAATTGGACGAAATCAACGCCCGGGGCCTATTTTTACACGAAGCTCCCGAAGACCGAAAGGGAGACGAAGGCCACGAGGTGGCGACACACCAGGCGGCGCTGCCCTTTGGCCGCACCGGCCTATTGTGTGGGCCCTCGTGACGCCTTTGACCTACCCTTCCGCCTACAAATAGCCTTCGTCGAAACCCCGACCGAGAGCCACGATACGGAAAACCTTCCAGACGCGCCGGCGAATCCCATCTCGGGGATTCAGGATATCGCCCGCACCCACGAGAGGGGAATCATCACCGGAGGGGCTCTACATCATCATGCCCGCCTCCGAATTGATGCGTGAGTAGTTCATCCTTGGACTATGGGTCCATAGCTAGATGGTTGTCTTCTCCGCTTGTGCTATCATTGTTTAGATCTTGTGAGCTGCCTAACATGATCAAGATCATCTATTTGTAATGCTACATGTTGTGTTTGGCGGGATCCGATGAATATAGAATATTATGTTAAGTTGATTATCAATCTATCATATATGTGTTGTTTATGTTCTTGCATGCTCTCCGTTGCTAGTAGAGGCTCTGGCCAAGTTGATACTTGTAACTCCAAGAGGGGGTATTTATGCTCGATCGTGGGTTCATGCCTCCATTGAATCTGGGACAGTGACAGAAAGTTCTAAGGTTGTGGATGTGATGTTGCTACTAGGGATAAAACATCGATGCTTTGTCTAAGGATATTTTTGTTTATTACATTACGCACCATACTTAATGCAATTATCTGTTGTTTACAACTTAATACCGAAGGGGTTCGGATGATAACCTGAAGGTGGATTATTTAGGCATAGATGCATGCTGGATAGTGGTCTATGTACTTTGTCGTAATGCCCTGATTAAATCACATAGTAATCATCATTGATATGTATTGAATCTTTATTTGTCAATTGCTCCGCCTGTAATTTGTTCACCCAAACATGTTAGTTATCTTATTGGAGAGACACCTCTAGTGAACCTGTGGACCCCGGTCCATTCTTTTACATCTGAATACATTCTACTGCAATTATGTTTTTCTTGTTCTTTGCAAACAAACACCATCTTCCACTCGATACGTTTAATCCTTTGTTTTCAGCAAGCCGGTGAGATTGACAACCTCAATTACGTTGGGGCAAAGTACTTTGATTGTGTTGTGCAGTTCCACGTTGGCGCCTTTCACTGGTGTTGCGTCGCACTACATTCCTCCACCAACAACCTTCACGTGCTTCTTGGCTCCTACGGTTCGATAACCCTTGTTTCATACTAAGGGAAACTTACTGCTGTGCGCATCATACCTTCCTCTTGGGGTTCCCAACGGACGTGTACATCTACGCGCAACAAGCATAAATTTCTGGCGCCGTTGCCGGGAGATCAAGACACGCTGCAAGGGAGTCTCCACTTCCAATCTCTTTACTTTGTTTTTGTCTTGCTTTACTTTATTTTATTTACTGTCTTGTTTGCTTCATATTAAAAACACAAAAAATAGTTACTTTACTTATTGTCTTGTTTACTTGTTCTATATGAAAACACAAAAAAATTAGTTACTTGTCTTTACTTTATTTGCCTAGTTTACTTTATTGCTGCTATAATGAGTAATCCTGAAGTTGAAGTTCGTTCTTTTAAGCAACAAGGTGGAGAAAGTTTTAAAGATGCTTGGTACATAATTAGTAATGCTCATCATAGGTGCATTAAGAAACACTCCACTACTATCCTTCTTAGGAACTTTTATGTTGGCTTATCTAGTTGGAATAGGTATGTTCTTGATACTCTTTCGGGAGGTAATTTCCTAGGTACTCCCGCTTGCATCATTGAGAGTCTAGTTGGAATACCACCTGTTAATGAAGTTAAAATTGAAATCTCTCTTGAGTATGTTATGAAAAAATTGGAAACCATAGAGAAAAAATTTCCAAGTGTTGAAACTAAATTGGAAATGTTATTTGATAAAACTGATGAACTTGATAAATCCCTAGGAGGAATTGATGAAAGAATTAGTGTCCTAGGAACTTGTGTTGTCCATGATAATCAAACCAATAGGATTGATGAACTTGAAAAAGCTATGGGAACCTTGGGTTCAACTTTTTCTTCTCTCAAGTATAAGGAGAAAGCTTATGTGGGTAAAGAGCAAAAATTCATGTATGCCTCTATGGTGCCTAAACAAAAGAATTACTATAGGCCTAAAATTGATAAAACCCCTAGCACCACCATAGGAAATTTAGATAATGGAGCATCTAAGGTACCCTCTGCAACAAGTTGTGTTTGTAAGAAAAATAATGATGTTGATGCTTCTTCTCTTGATGTTACTTGATTTGCACTTTCTGCTAGCTGAAAGGCGTTAAAGAAAAGCACTTCTTGGGAGATAACCCATGTTTTATTTTATTTACTGTATTATTGAGTCATGGAAGTTGTTTACTACTGTAGCAAACTCTCCTTATCATGTTTTTGTGCCAAGTAAAGTTTTTATGCTAAAGTTGATGTTATATTTTGGATCGCTGCGTAGAAACAGCATTGCTGTCTGTCACAAATTCTCGCAGAAGTCTCTGTAAAAAAATCGAAAAAATCTGCAAATTTACGAGCATGATCCTCATATATGTACGCAACTTTCATTAGTTTTGAGTTTTTCCATTTGAGCAAGTTAAGTGCCCCTGCCAGATTCATCTTTACGGACTGTTCTGTTTTTGACAGATTCTGTTTTTATTTCGCATTGCCGCTTTTGCTATGTTGAATGAGTTTCTTTGTTCCATTAACTTTCAGAAGATTTGTGCAATGTCCAGAAGTGTTAAGAATGATTGTGTCACCTCTGAATATGTGAATTTTTGGTTATGCACTAACCCTCTAATGAGTTTGCTTAAGTTTGTGTGAAGGAAGTTTTCAAGGGTCAAGAGAAGAGGATGATATACTATGATCAAGAAGAGTGAAAGGTCTAATCTTGGGGATGCCCCTGGTTCATCCCTGCATATTTTAAGAAGACTCAAGCATCTAAGCTTGGGGATGCCCAAGGCATCCCCTTTTTCATCGACAACATTATCAGGTCACTTCTAGTGAAACTATATTTTTATTCCATCACATCCTATGTTCTTTACTTGGAGCGTCGGTTTGTTTTATTTTTGTTTTGTTTTGAATAAAGTTGGATCCCACCATTCTTATATTGGAGATATTACGCTCCGCTTTTTCATATGGAACACTTGTGTTCTTAATTGTGCTTTAATGTTCATGGCGAAGGCTGATTGCTTCGTTAAATTGCTATTTGGTTGGAATCGGAAAATGCTGCATATGGTTTGGCAATTTGGCAATTGTTTGAGCTCTCATAGATCATGTTTAAGCTCTTGCATCATGTAGTTTAATCTATTAATGAAGAACTACCGTAGAGCTTGTTTAATTTGGTTTGCATGATTGTTCTCTCTAAGTCTAGATATTTTCGGTAAAGTGTTTGAACAACAAGGAAGACAGTGTAGAGCCTTATAATGCTTGCAATATGTTCTTGTGTGAGTTTTGCTGTACCTGTTCATACTTGTGTTTGCTTCAAACAACCTTGCTAGCCCAAACCTTGTACTGAGAGGAAATGCTTCTCGTGCATCCAAACACCTTGAGCCAAAACCCATGCCATTTGTGTCCACCATATCTACCTACTATGTGGTATTTTTCTGCCATTCCAAAGTAAATTACTTGAGTGCTACCTTTAAAATTTCATTCCTTTACCTTTACAATATATAGCTCATGGGACAAATAGCTTAAAAACTATTGTGGTGATGAATATGTAGTTATGTGTCTTAATTCTTATAAGTTGCTTGTTGAGCGGTAACCATGTTTCTGGGACGCCATCAACTTTACCTTTGTTGGATATCATGTGAGATGCTATGCATGTTCGTCTTGTCTGAAGTAAGTGCGATTTCATGATCAAATGGTTTGAGTATGCATATGTTAGAGAAGAACATTGGGCTGCTAACTAAAGCCATGTATCATGGTGGAAGTTTCAGTTTGGACATACAACCTCAATCTCTTATGAGAATATTAACTGTTGTTGAATGCTTAAGCAAGAGGAGTCCATTATCTGTTGTCTATGTTGTCCCGGTATGGATGTCTAAGTTGAGAATAATCAAAAGCGAGAAATCCAATGTGTGCTTTCTCCTTAGACACTTGTACAGCGGCATAGAGGTACCCCTTTGTGACACTTGGTTGAAACATATGTTATGCGATGATAATCCGTGTCTTCCGAGCTAAGTAGGACAAGGTGCGAGCACTATTAGTACTCTATGCATGAGACATGCAACTTGTAGAAAGTATTATGCATAGCACATATGAATTATTACTACCGTTGACAAAATTGTTTCTATGTTTTTAAAACAAAAGCTCTAGCACAAAAATAGTAATCAATGCTTCCCTCTACGAAGGGCCAATCTTTTACTTTATTGTTGAGTCAGTTTACCCACTTCTTTCTATCTTAGAAGCAAACACTTGTGTTAACTGTGTGCATTGATTCTTACATGTTTACTTATTGCACATGTTATATTACTCTATGTTGACAAATATCCATGAGATATACATGTTACAAGTTGAAAGCAATTGCTGAAACTTAATCATCCTTTGTGTTGCTTCAATGCATTCTACTTTGAATTTATTGCTTATGAGTTAGCTCTTATGCAACTCTTATTGATACTTGTTTGAAAGTACTATTCATGAAAAGTTTTGCTATATGATTCATTTGTTTAGTCATTATCTTTGTTAGCAATCTTTTGTTCAGATCACTCCATTCATCTCATATGCTTTACAATAATGTTGATCAAGATTATGTTGGTAGCATGTCACTTGAAATTATTTGTGTTATCGTTTACCTACTCGAGGACGAGTAGGAACTAAGCTTGGGGATGCTTGATATGTCGCAAACGTATCTATAATTTCTTATGTTCCATGCTACTTTTATTACAATACTTGAATGTTTTATACACACTTTACAACATTATTATACATTTTCCGGCACTAACCTATTAACAAGATGTCGAAGTGCCAGTTGCTTTTCTGCTGTTTTTGGTTTCAGAAATCCTAGTAAGGAAATATTCTCGGAATTGGACAAAATCAACGCCCAGGGCCTATTTTTACACGAAGCTTCCGAAGACCGAAAGGAGACGAAGTGGGGCCACGAGGTGGCGACACACCAGGCGCGGCCTGGCCTGGCCGCACCGCCTGTTGTGGGGCCTCGTGACGCCTTTGACCTACCCTTCCGCCTACAAATAGCCTTCGTCGCGAAACCCCTGTACCGAGAGCCACGATACGGAAAACCTTCCAGAGACGCCGCCGTCGCCCATCTCGGGGGATTCAGGAGATCGCCTCCGGCCTGCCGGAGAGGGGAATCATCACCGGAGGGGCTCTACATCATCATGCCCGCCTCCGGATTGATGCGTGAGTAGTTCATCCTTGGACTATGGGTCCATAGCGTAGCTAGATGGTTGTCTTCTCCGCTTGTGCTATCATTGTTTAGATCTTGTGAGCTGCCTAACATGATCAAGATCATCTATTTGTAATGCTACATGTTGTGTTTGGCTGATCCGATGAATATAGAATATTATGTTAAGTTGATTATCAATCTATCATATATGTGTTGTTTATGTTCTTGCATGCTCTCCGTTAGTAGAGGCTCGCCAAGTTGATACTTGTAACTCCAAGAGGGGGTATTTATGCTCGATAGTGGGTTCATCCTCCATTGAATCTGGGACAACAGAAAGTTCTAAGGTTGTGGATGTGTTTGCTACTAGGGATAAAACATCGATGCTTTGTCTAAGGATATTTGTGTTGATTACATTAGGCACCATACTTAATGCAATTATCTGTTGTTTACAACTTAATACGGGGGGATAACCCGAAGGTGGATTATTTAGGCATAGATGCATGTTGGATAGCGGTCTATGTACTTTGTCGTAATGCCCGATTAAATCACATAGTAATCATCATTGATATGTATTGAATCTTTATTTGCCAATTGCCCGCCTATAATTTGTTCACCCATGTTAGTTATCTTATTGGAGAGACACCTCTAGTGATGTGTCCATTCTTTTACATCTGAATACATTCTACTGCAATTACTGTTTCTTGCAAACAAACACCATCTTCCACTCGATACGTTTAATCCTTTGTTTTCAACAAGCCGGTGAGATTGACAACCTCACTGTTACGTTGGCAAAGTACTTTGATTGTGTTGTGCAGGTCCACGTTGGCGCCGGTTTGGTGTTGCTCCGCACTACATTCCTCCACCAACAACCTTCACGTGCTTCTTGGCTCCTACTGGTTCGATAACCTTGGTTTCATACTGAGGGAAACTTACTGCTATGCGCATCATACCTTCCTCTTGGGGTTCCCAACGGACGTGTACATCTACGCGCAACAAGCAGGGATCATGTTGCCCGTGGTGATATTGAGCTATGTTATCTTCCAACTAAAGATCAACTCGCCGATATATTCACGAAGCCTCTTGATGAAGCAAGGTTTCGCTATTTGAGGAATGAGCTAAATATCATTGATTCAAGGATTATAGCTTGACCATGTTGCAAACACACATTCTTCTCAAAACTTTATTTGGTTTAGATGTGGGCATGGAAATAGGGGGAGTGTGGTTTAAATTATTGAGCTATCCCTCCCCCATAATGCCGATAGTAAGAAATCATTCTCTTTATATCATGTGTTGATATGTGAGCTTCAATGACGAGTATTGGTTTTGGGCCCAAGATATATCTTCGCGGTGCCATATCATAACACTCATACATGGTGGCCTTGGCCACCACACTCTTCTTTGTGAAGAGTTGGTGTTATTTGGATCTTAATGGATTTCATTTGACTCTTATATGTTCTTATGGGAAATCACTCGTTTTTGGTCTTTACTTGCAATGTTTGCAAAAATGAGTGATAATGTACCCTCAACAGTGTGGTCATTCTATCCTAAGACCCACCTTACCTAAGAAACCATTTCACTCTTAATACACTAGATTTCTGAAAAATTTCAAAGGGTTTTGGGCCTGGGGCGTGTTGGTCGGCACTGTCGATGGTGGCACCCCGGCACTGCCGGTGGTGACACCCCGGCACTGCCGGTCACGGTCTGGCGGCACTGCCGGTACTGGTGGGGTCAAAGTGATGGGTCCAGGGGAAGTTAGGGCAACTGCCTCATTCTTCTCCCGTGCCCCTCTCCTCCCACTCGTCGCCCCAGCCGCCAACGCCGCCCCAGCACAGAAGCCGCCGTCCCGAGTCCTCCCTCGACCCCTGGTCGGCAGGGCTTGGGCAGGCCACCCTCCTCCATGCCTCCTCCGGTAAGCTTCTCCTCCTTCTCTCTCCCTCTCTAGGCTGGGTTAACTTTCCTAGAAGATAGATGGATGGAGGATTTGCTCCGTAGACATTACCATGGATCTAGATGGTCCCTTGCATTGCTTTGATGAATATTTGAGACACAATGTGAGAGTCTTCAGCGGATCTGGCGATTTTCTGGCATGACTGGCACTGCCGACCATTACGCAGCGGCACTGCCGCTGGGCCGGCACTGCCGCCCATCTCACCCCGGCACTGCCGGCGATGCTGCTGCCAGATCCACCTTAGCCTCTACAAGTGTATCTTTAACTATTCATTCGTTATGCACTGACTATCTGTTTTCTTAATTAGTGTACTCTATATTCATTTCCATCTGTCCCTTGCTGTCTCAGGTGCAGGTGGTTCACACCGTAAGAACTCGGGCAAAGGGGTTGTTCCTGGAGATTTTAAAGCTGAGATCTTACCGGTAAGGAAGGCATCTCGTCGGGGGAAGGGAATGGCAGAGACAGAACCTCGCCACCTCATCATCAAAAGGCTGCGAGGCACACCTATTGGCAAATGGCCTAATCATGAGTATGCTCAGTTGCGTCAGACAAATGTCTATATCACACCTAAGGCCACCAACTTTTCTGAGTTATTCTGGACTAAATATCAAGAGAAGATCTATTTGGATCTCTATGTTGAGGGTACCTATCGTGTTGCTCCTATGCACCACATCAACTTTTCTCACATGGACAAGCATGCTCATTATTTTGCAGAAGCTCGGGATATTTGTGAGTACCTTGGTCTCTTCCCTCAGATGAAGTTTCATCACCCTTACAGTGTTGACATCATCGGACAATTCTTTGCCACCGTGTATGTTGACAATGATGATGCCAAGACAATGACTTGGATGACCGAGGGTCGCATGTTGCATGGTACTTGGGGTCAGTTTGCAGAGTGTCTTGGCTATCCAGTGCTTCCTGACAACACGGAAGGATACTTCCGGGGTCACAACTCTCCAAATCCCTTGATAAGTCTCTTCTGGCTGATCTCTATCTTGAAGGCGAAGTGGTGTATGGCTCTCAGAAGTTTCTTCGTCCAGTTTATGACATTCTTCTTCGCTTTTACAGAGAGGTCCTCAATCCCATGGTTGGCTGTGTTGATCAGATTTATGGCTTTCTTGGAAATCTTCTGTATCTCACCCACCAGCACCGTGGCACCGGCCTTCAGCTTGATGTGATGGATTATCTGTGGGAGGAGTTTTGGTCTTGCATCATGTCTCGCAAGTCTCCGGTGTTTGCACCCTACTTCATGTGTTTTATTTGCTCTCGCTGGGATAATGTTGGGTATGGTAATCTCCTTGATGATGTTAACTATTTTCCTCACAAACACAAGGATCTCAAGGTCAATTATCATCCCCTTCCTCCTCGTCTTCCCGCTGACGATGAATCTGCTGAAGAAGACTCAGATATGGAGTATGTCCCCCCTGCTGATAGCGGATGGTTTGCTCGTATTGAGGCCAAGCTTGCTAAGATGTTTTGTCTCAAGTCTGACATCAACAGGCGTCAATACCAAGCTCATAGGGAAAGGAAGATGGAGAGGAGGAACACCAAGCTCATTATGCGCAAATTGGAAATTCCTGTTGAGAGCAGGTCAGAAGAGGTCATTACTCCTGAGGAAGAGTGGCTGTCAAAGCATGGCAATGTGACTGAGTTTGAGCAGCTTGGGCTACCCGGTCCTTCTCGCCGATAGCGTCTGGCTAGTGATGATGAAGACAGTGAGCCTGAGCCCGCCGAGTCCGAAGACGAAGACAAGACGGAAGAGTCCTCCGACTGTTCCAAAGATATCTAAGCTTCCATGGGACGTTGTAGCATCGCTTCTTTTCTCCTTTTTGGTGTTTTAATACCAAAGGGGGAGAAGAAGGTCTATTATGACTTGCATGGGATTTGCTCGGGTTGAGGCACAAGCCTATGCGTTTACCATTCCTTTAAAGCTTGTGTCCTCCTTCTATCGTTTGTGCTTATGTTGAACTTTATCGTTTGTTTCTTGGTGTTTAGAACTTTGTACTATGTGTGGTGGCAAGACATATTAGTATGAGACATATTATTATGGATTTCGGAAGTCTATATGGTTGAGATTGTCATTATGAATGGTATGATAGGTATATATCTCAACTTGATAATTGATACATGGTATGATGAGACATATGGATTTCGGAATTATACATAATTGAGTATATCTTCATGGAAGGATATGGTCACCATATCTCAATCTTTTATATATCTTTGTCTCTTATCCGTTACTTGTGATATGTTAGCATTGTGTTGCCTATATCCTGATGGTTAGAGTTGCTCTGTACCTAATATGTGCATTTGTATTCAAACATAAAATTCTTTTATGCACACATTTAGGGGAGGTTCTCTCTTATTGAAACACTATGCTAAAATTGCTCTCTATTTGCTAAATCCCAGTATTGTCATCAAACAACAAAAAGGGGGAGATTGAAAGAACATTTCATGATCTCTAGGGCTTTGCGTGTTTGATAACAACACCGGTGACAATCTAACTGTGTGCTAAGTGTGTGACAGATAAAGAAAAAGTACCACGACTGATATTCTCGATCCCCTCAAAAATGTGAAAAGGTGAAAAGAGTTGGACTGGTTTTTCCTAGTGGTCGGCACTGCCGGTGGATGAAGGTTGGCACTGCCGGTGGATGCACCCCGGCACCACCGGCTATCTCTGTCGACCAGTTGTGACCTAATTTAGGGGCCGGCACTGCCGCCGTCTCAGGGCCGGCACTGCCGCTGAAGGCATCCCAACGGGCAGATTTGGTGGAGGGGTATATAAGGAACCCTTCCCCTACCTTGGAAAGTGGCTCAACCTCTCAAGACTTGTTCCACCATTGCTGAGTCACCAAGAACACCAAAATCATCAGATCTCCTCCCTCAACCACCCAAATCTCTTGACCTTTGAAGAATCGAAGGAGAAGACCCCGATCTACATCTTCACCAAAGCGATTTGCATTTCTCCCTCATTTTGTTGAGGGCCCCCTTGCTAGTGTTCCTCTTTGGAATCTCTAGTTGTTTGTGGTTGATTTGTTCTTGTTGATTGTTGTGTTGTTAAAGATTTTGGGAGCCTCCAATTCGGTTGTGGATGTGTTCCCCAAGAAACTTATAAAGGCCCGATTTCCGCCTCGAGGAAATCCCTTAGTGGAAGTGGGCTAGGCCTTTGTGGTGTTGCTCACAGGAGACCTGAGTGAAGCCTTCGTGGCGTTGGTCTGGCTTCGGCGACCACACTCCTCCAAACGTAGACGTACTTCCCCTCAAAAGGAAGGAACTACGGAATTATCTCTATGTCTCCGTATGCTCCACTCTCGGTTATCTCTATATATATTATCTCCCCTATATATTGTCTAGCTATATATTACTTAGTAGTTGACCTTGTCATATAGGTAAATTCACATAGTTGCATATCTAGATAATTTACCATTGTGTCAAGCCTAAACTGAAAAAGAACTAAAAAATTGGTTAGCACCTATTCACCCCCCCTCTAGGTGCGGCATACGATCCTTTCACAGAGACCTACAACACACACCAAGCATCCGAACAAGCAAACCCTCCCAATCACAGAGGCTCAACATCACTTGATCAGATGGCCATCTACTTGCAGGCAAATCCGACAACCATAACTAAGCAACATTCAAATCTAGGAATAATGATAAAACTCACAAAAGCCATGTCTGCAGGAGCTGCTGGCTTTGCCCAATCCAAATCTCAATGAATGCCACCACGATGGTGATGTCGTCCACCTTCCCACCAGTGCGAGCCTGTCCCTGCTCCCGGCTGGCAATGCTGAAAGGCGAGTCTGTTTTGGGATCCTTGGATGCGACATATGCTTGGAATGACATGATGCCGGCAACCTCTTCGGGCGTAAAGCCGAGGAGCATGGTGGACCGCACTAAATTTTCCAAGGAGAAATCGGAGACGTTGTCAAAGAGGCCGTCGGACGCCACCACCAGCACGTCGCCTTCCTCGATGGCCATCTGGCCCAACGCGGCGTCGCTTACCTTTGTGATACCATTGCCGACACAGAGCTGGAAGGGGCAATTGAAATACCACTGCTGCGGCTGGAACCGGCGCAGCATCTTGCCGCCGCGGAACACGGCGAAGCCGCTGTCCCCGACGTACGCCCACCTGAGGACCCTAAGGACCTTGTCCATGCCGGCCAGCGAGACGATGATGGATGTGGACGCCATGGGCGTGCCCAAGGCCGCGGTGCGCCGGTACACCCGCTCCAGGATCTTGTAGGGGCAGACGGGCTTCCCGAGCTCGGACGTGGCCACCTCAGAGAAGGTGTTCTCCATGAGCCCGCGCGAGAAGGCGGCAGCGTCCACGCCTTGGGCGCGGCGCCCCCCAACGCCGTCCGCCACGGCGACCACGCCGAACGCGTCGTGGCAGAAGTGGGAATCCTCGTCGTGCTGGGGCACGTAGCAGGAATCGGAGCTCGCCTCGCGGCGCGCGCGGCGCCTGGTGGGAGTGGGAGTGGGAGTCGGCCGCACGCGCGACTACAGCTGCCGCAGAGAGCAGGCGACGTCCTTGCGGCCCGCGGCGGCGGAGGCGGGTAGGGTTCCGAAAAGGACACGGAGGGCGATCAACATGGCGTCGGAGACCCGGCCGTGGATCTGGTCCATGATCTTCCGGACCTGCGGCGGCGACTCCATTCTCGGGCTTCGATCGCATTTTCGACCGACGAGGTGAGCTCAGAGGACTTTCTTGGCTGGTTCCCCGGCGAGCGAGGGAGCTCGCTAGAGATCTCCGGCGCGCGCTCGATCTGTTTCTTGCTTCGATTTGGGCTAGGTTTTTTGGTGCGCGCGAGCTTCTTGGATTAGGACTAGTCGGGCGCGACGAAAGCAGGGATATTTTAGGTCTGGGATGGGAAGGGGAATTTATCGATCCGGTGTTATCCTTGCTTGGAGTTATGGTCATTCTCTAGAGGCTAACACGGCTTTAATGCTCTGTGTCGTGGATCTTCGCCATTGTTGGCTTGAGATCGGGAAAGTCTAGTCATGTTGCGACGTTTAACAATCAGACTCATATAGGTGTGTTCTTTCAAGACTACTCTGTAGGACATCATCTTTGCTAAAATAGCCAACATAAACACATTAAGGCTTGTTGCCAACCTGCCATACAGCAATTGAGAGTTGTGCATCTTCACATAGAGAGGGTTACATAATACTCTCCTCAATTAAACCACTAGTTTGTTCTTCCCAGGTCCTAATTCACGGGATCTCCGATCACAAAGGTTGGGTTACCACTATGGTGTAATATCAACGGGTCTCAAACCCATCTCCCTCGATGCACTTTCTATCACATTACGTGATAGTCCCTTTGTAAAGGGATCTGCCAGGTTTTTGTCTGTTTGAATATACAAAACAGTTATTACTCCGGAGTTTCGCAATTTCCTGACATACTTCAAACGTATCTTTACGTGTCTTGATGACTTCACGTTATCCTTAGAACTGTACACTTTGACAATTACAGTTTGAATGTCACAATTCAAAAGATTTTCCAGAACAGGTTTTTCAACCACAGGCAAGTCCATCAAGAGCTCACGCAGCCATTCTGATTTGTTTCCATAAGCAGGTTCTGTCCATAGTTGACCTCGTCAATATGGTTTGTTTGCAAGATTTCCATGACACTGCGCCACCTCCAAAGGTAAATACATACCCACTAGTGACGTAGAGATGAGCTACATCAGAGATCCAATTCGAATCACTATATCCTTTAAGCTCAGCTGGGTGCCCGGAATAGTGAATCATGTAACGCATTGTACCACATAGGTAGCGCATGGCCCTATCAAGTGCATGCCAATGATCGGTACTCGGGTTTGACATGAACGTACTCAACTTGCTAACAGCAAAAGAGATGTCAGGTCTAGTCGCGCTTGCTAAGTACATGACACTACAAGAAAAGTTGCCATGGCCGACGAAGTTGAAGTCGCGCCGTGGTTGCTGGTGTACCATGGCCGACGATTTTGGTCCCTCCGTGGTGCATGTCAAAACTTTTTTTTTCTCGTTTTTGAGGCCACCTAGCCCGACGAAAGCGGCCAAAACGTGGCGTATGGTGGCCCGGGACGTGGTGCATCTCGAAATCTCGGGTTCGCCGGCCGAGTCAACGCAAATCCGCACCGCCGAGGGATGTAGGGCCCAGATGGCAGCCTCTCTGGCATTGTTTTTTTCTACATCGCGCCATCTCGTTCAACGTTCTCCGATCGAGCCGTTTACGATGCAGGATCATGGGTCCCGCATGTCATCCTCTATGAACCAAAATTCTTTCTATTCTTGGATTTTTTTGACCCCCTGATTTCTGGCTACTTCCTTTTTCTTTTGATCCCTTGCCGCTTTGGAAACGTTGAGACCGCTGCTGCTAAATGGGACCCGCATGTCATCCTCTATGTGCAATCAACTTTCTTTTCTTGGAGTTTTTTTTACCTCAAATTTGGTCACTTGCCTTTTTCTTTCGATCCCCTGCGCCTCGGTGATACCGCTGCTGCTCCGCATGTCATCCTCTATGTACTATAAAACTTTCTTTTCATGGATTATTTTTGGCACCTCAAATTTGGTCACTTGCCTTTTTCTTTCGATCCCCCTCTCAAACGGTGATACCGCTGCTGCTAAGGGACCCGCATGTCATCCTCTATGTACTATAAAACTTTCTTTTCCTGGATTATTTTTGGCACCTCAAATTTGGTCACTTGCCTTTTTCTTTCGATCCTCGCCGCCTCTCAAACGGATACCGCTGTGCTAACTGACCCGCATGTCATCCTCTATGTACTATAAAACTTTCTTTTCTTCAATTATTTTTGGCACCTCATATTTGGTCACTTACCTTTTTCTTTCGATCCCCTGCCGCCTCTCAAACGGTGATACCGCTGCGCTAAATGGGACCCGCATGTCATCCTCTATGTACTATAAAACTTTCTTTTCTTGGATTTTTTTGGCACCTCATATTTGGTCACTTGACTTTTTCTTTCGATCACCTGCTGCCTCTCAAACGGTGATACCGCTTGCTAAATGGGACCCGCATGTCATCCTCTATGTACTATAAAACTTTCTTTTCTTGGATTTTTTGGCACCTCATATTTGGTCACTTGACTTTTTCTTTCGATCCCCTGCGCCTCTCAAACGGTGATACCGCCGCTAAATGGGACCCGCATGTCATCCACTATGTACTATAAAACTTTCTTTTCTTGGATTTTTTTGGCTCATATTTGGTAACTTGACTTTTTTTTCGATTTCCTCTCAAACAGTGATTTGCTGCTAAATGGGACCCGCATGTCATCCTCTATGTACTATAAAACTTTCTTTTCTTGAATTATTTTTGCTCCTCATATTTTTTCACTTGCCTTTTTCTTTCGATCCCCCGCCTCTCTCACGGTGATACCGTTGCTGCTAAATGGGACCCGCATGTCATCCTCTATGTACTATAAAACTTTCTTTTCTTGAATTATTTTTGGCTCCTGATATTTTTTCACTTGCCTTTTTCTTTCGATCTCATGCCACGTTTGAAACGTTGAGGAACCTGCTGCTCATGGGACCCGCATGTCATCCTCTATGTACTATAAAAGTTCTTTTTCTTGGTTTTTTTTCACCATCTGATTTTTGGCAATTTCTTTTTTTTTGATCCCTGCCACCTCTCAAACGCTGATACCGCCGAAATGGGACCCGCATGTCATCCTCTATGTACTATAAAACTTTCTTTTCTTGAATTATTTTTGGCTCCTCATATTTGGGCACTTGCCTTTTTCTTTCGATCTCATGCCACGTTTAAACGTTGAGGAACCTGCTGGCTCATGGGACCCGCATGTCATCCTCTATGTGCTATAAAAGTTTCCTTTGTTGGATTTTTTTTCACCCTCTGATTTTTGGCTTGCCTTTTTCTTTTGATCCCCGCCCCCTTTGAAACGTTGAGTAAGCTGTTGGCTCAAGGGACCCGCATGTCATCCTCTATGTCCATCAACTTTCCTTTCTTGGATTTTTTTCACCCCCTAATTACTAGCTACTTTCTTTTTCTTTTGATCTCAAGCCGCATTACAAACATTGAGACCGCTGCAAAATGGGACCCACATGTCATCCTCTATGTACAATAAAGTTTCTTTTCTTGGATTATCTTTTGTTCCTGATATTTTGTCACTTGCCTTTTTCTTTCGATCTCATGCCGCCTTTGAAACGTTGAGTAAGCTGCTGGCTCATGGGTCCCGCATGTCATCCTCTACGAACAATAAAAGTTTCCTTTCTTGGAGTTATTTTTGACCCCTAATTTCTGGCTATTTGCCTTTTTCTTTGGATCTCCTGCCCCTTTGAAACGATGAGGACGCTGTTGGCAGGTCGGTCCCACAAGTCATCCTCTATGAACAATAAAAGTTTCCTTTGATGGATTTTTTTTTGAACCCTAATTAATTTCTGGATATTTCCTTCTTTTTTCTTTGATCCCCTGCGCCTTGGAATCGTTGAGGATGCTGCTGCCTCATGGGTCCCGCATGTCATCCTCTCAACGGTAAATGTTTCTTTTCTTGGATATTGTTTACCAAATGATTTTTGGATTATTTTTTCTTTCGATATCCGCCTTTAAAACGTTGAGGACGCTGCTGGCTCACGGGTCCCACATGTCAGCCTCTATGAACAATAAGCGCTGAGGACGCTGCTCCCTCATGGGTCCCGCATGTCATCCTCTCAGAACGAAAATGTTTCTTTTCTTGGATTTTTTACCAACAGATTTTTGGTTTATTTTTTCTTTCCATCCCCTGCCGCCTTTAAAACGCTGCTGGCTCATGGGTCCACGATGTCAGCCTCCCCGTACAAGAAACATGTGATATCTTGATTATTTTGCAGACAATAAACAGTGTATTTCGCTCTGAGCTATTGCAAACGGATAAATTAAATCTTTATTTTTACAACATATATCTTGAATCTCCTTGTTTTTTGTTTTGGCGAAGCATAGGACTTTCCTGTTTTTTTTTTTTTGAGAAAAATCCGAACTATCATGTTCTGGTGGGCTGAAATTGTACGTGTCAAAAGGCCCAGAAGGATAGTTCGAAGGCCCAGATGTCTAGATGCAGCCCAATTGAAATCTTTCTTTTCTTGGATTTTTTTCACCCCCGATTTCTTGCTACTTCATTTTTCTTTTGGTCCTGTGCCGCCTTGGAAACGTTGAGACCGCTGCTGCAAAATGGGACCCGCATGTCATCCTCTATGTACAATAAAGTTTCTTTTCTTGGATTATTTTTGGCTCCCGATATTTGGTCACTTGCCTTTTTCTTTCGATCTCATGCCACGTTTGAAACGTTGAGGAACTGCTGGCTCATGGGACCCGCATGTCATCCTCTATGTACAATAAAAGTTTGATTTCTTGGATTTTTTTTCACCCTGATTTTTGGCTATTTCCTTTTTCTTTTGATCCGCCGCCTTGAAACGTTGAGTAAGCTGCTGGCTCATAGGTCCCACATGTCAGCATGTATGAACGATAAAGCTTTCCTTTCTTGGAGTTTTTTTTGACCCCCTAATTTCTGGCTACTTTCTTTTTCTTTTGATCTCAAAGCGCAATTGAAACGTTGGGACCGCTGCTGCAAAATGGGACCCGCACGTCATCCTCTATGTACAATCAAGTTTCTTTTCTTGGATTATTTTTGGCTCCTGATATTTGGTCACTTGCCTTTTTCCTTCGATCCCATGCCACGTTTGAAACGTTGAGGAACCTGCTGGCTCATGGGACCCGCATGTCATCCTCTATGTACTACAAAAGTTTATTTTCTAGGGTTTTTTTTCACTCTCTGATTTTTGGCTATTTCCTTTTTTCTTTTGATCCTTGGAAACGTTGAGTAAGCTGCTAACTCGTGGGTCCCGCATGTCATCCTCTATGTACAATCAACTTTCTTTTCTTCGAGTTTTTTTATCCCCTAATTTCTGGCTACTTTCTTTTTCTTTTGATCTCAAGCCGCATTTGAAAAGTTGGGACCTCTGCTGCAAAATGGGACAGCATGTCATCCTCTATGTACAATAAAAGTTTCTTTTCTTCGATTATTTTTCACCCTCTGATTTTTGGTCACTTGCCTTTTTCTTTCGATCTCATGCCGCCTTTGAAAATGTTGCGGAACCTGCTGGCTCATGGGACCCGCATGTCATCCTCTATGTACTATAAAAGTTTCTTTTCTTGGATTTTTTTCACCCTCTGATCTTTAGCTATTTCCATTTTCTTTTGATCCCCTGCCGCCTTGGAAACGTTGAGTAAGCTGCTGACTGATGGGACCCGCATGTCATCCTCTATGTACAATAAAGTTTCTTTTCTTGGATTTTTTTCCTCTTATTTTTGGTCACTTGCCTTTTTCTTTCGATCTCATGCAGCCTCTGAAACGTTGAGGAAGCTGCTGGCTCATGGGACCCACATGTCATCCTCTATACTATAAAAGTTTCTTTTCTTGGATTTTTTTTTCACCCTCTTATTTTTGGCTATTTCCTTTTTTCTTTTGATCCCCTGCCGCCTTGGAAACATTGATTAAGCTGCTGACACATGGGGCCCGCATATCATCCTCTATGTACAATCAACTTGCAAGATCTTGGAGCGAAAGAGCTTGTATAAGTGGGACCCATATGTCATCCTCTATGTACAATAAAAGTTACTTTTCTTGGATTATTTTTTGCTCCTGATATTTGGTCAGTTTCCTTTTTCTTTTGATCTCATGCCGCCTCTGAAACGTTGAGTAAGGTGCTGGCTCATGGGACCCGCATGTCATCCTCTATGTACAATAAAGTTTCTTTTCTTAGATTTTTTTACCCCCTGATTTTTGCTAACTTGCCTTTTTCTTTTCGATCATATGCCGCCTTTGAAATTGAGGTCGCCGGCTCATGGGTCCCACATGTCAGCTCTATGGACAACAAACCTTTCCTTTGTTGGATTTATTTTTACCCCTAATTTCTGGCTATTTGCCTTTTTTTTTACACACTGGGACTGTACAATAAAGTTTCATTTCTTAGATTTTTTTACCCACTGATTTTTGCTAACTTGCCTTTTTCTTTTCGATCATATGCCGCCTTTGAAATTGAGGTCGCCGCTGGCTCATGGGTCCCACATGTCAGCCTCTATGAACAATAAACCTTTCCTTTGTTGGATTTATTTTTTACCCCTAATTTCTGGCTATTTGCCTTTTTCTTTTGATCCCCTGCGGCCTTTGAAACGATGAGGACGCTGCTGGCAGGTCGGTCCCACATGTCATCCTCTATTAAGAATAAAAGTTTCCTTTTTGGATTTATTTTTTACCCCTAATTTCTGGCTATTTGCCTTTTTCTTCTGATCCCTGCCGACTTCGAAATGATGAGGATGCAGCTGGCAGATCGGTCCCACATGTCAGCCTCTATGAACTATAAATGTTTCCTTTGTAGGATTTATTTTTTACCCCTATTTTCGGGCTACTTGCCTTTTTCTTTGAAACATTGAGGACGCTACTGTCTCATGGGTCCCACATGGCATCCTCTCTGAACGATAAACCTTCATTTCTTGTTAACGACAGGTTTATCAGTATTATTTTCGCAGACTAATACAAGCTCTTTCGCTCCAAGATCTTGCAAGTTAATAGAATAAATCATGGAATTATTAGGATATGTTTTAAATTTCAAATCCACTTTATGAATTTTTGAAAATACCGTGATCTATGTGGGTATGGAGCGATCAAGGATTTTCATATTGGCCATGAGCAGTTTCAAAAATTGCAACCCAATAATTCAAAATAAATACAAACAACTTTTATGTAGAATCTCCGTGTTTTTGTTTTTTGCCAATCATAGGATCTGTGGTTCTTTAGAAAAGGGCCAACATTGCATGAGCAGAAAGGCCCATTTGTAGTTATTGGGCTTCGACAGCCGGAGCAAGTAGGCCTATAGCAAATACCTTGTAGATGGCCGTTGGAACCCAAAAGTATTTGTTGCCTAGACTTAGATGCCAAACTCAGCCTTATTGACATGAACCTTGCTATGCACACGACAATTTCAGTCCGATCCGTGTACGAAACACAAGATCCAACCCTTCGTGTGAGGAAGCAGGTGGCAGCACACCTCCAGATGCTCAATCGTACATACGCATATCATATAGGAGTTGTCGTATGTACATCAGTTCCGTATTGACATGTTTTTTTCTTTGGTTCACATGTGGGGTCCGCACAGTCACCTAGGTCGCACATCTACTTCCTTGCTCGTAGTTGATGCATGTTCGGTTTGGGGATGGGGTGGAACCCAACACACCCCCGTGCCAGTGGATGTACTTTACCCTTTAGCGGCGAAAAAAATAGGAATGGTCCTCTCATGACTATGATCAACAAGAGGTGGCTATATTATAAAGGACGTACACACATTGTAATTATAGTGCTGAACGGCGAGGGATACTTTTTCCCTACATGGGTGGCAGCATAGTCTACGGATTGCAGCACCACCCACACCATAGGCGATTTATGATTCATCGTTCCGATATGTATTTCGCCTAGTTTTTTTTCTTTACATTGTTGGTTACAGACTCTTTGAACAGCTGTGTGCATCCTGGTTATGCAGAGGCTGGATGTAATTGCTTTCCAAAAGTAATAAAGCATCCTTTATCGAAAAAATTATAGTGCTGAAATAAAGTCAATCCTAAAACAGCCATGCATGGGTTATAATATGAAGGCAACACGAAATACAAAAGCAGGGCAGTGTTCAAATAAACTGATTCAAACTAGTACATACTAAAAACAGTGTACTACTTCTCAACACTTCAAGCATAATAAAAAAGTGTCACTGTTTTTTTAAAGGTAACACCGAACGGGCAATGTTTAAAGCAGGCTTAAACCACATAGCCGCTTGTCGGACACTATCCCAACCATCCTTGGGAAGGCTGATAACTCCCACAGTCTCACCTTCATCTGGCTGGAGGTTGCAGCGCAAAATTTTAGGGTATTGATTATAACGAATATTCCGGTATGCTGTGTAGACGCAGTTTTTCCTCATGAATGGAACCAATGTGCCATCAGGAGCTTTGGATTCACGCTTCTTCAGGTTGGCAATGATTGGGTAATTGAGTCCGAGGAACAGAGAGTGGTCGCTGAGGCTGTTAACCTGCCTCCAAAGAAAGTCCCCTGCACGTGCAGTAGATAAGGGATCCAGCTCAAAGACGTAGGTGGCAACAGGAGGATACTGCCGTAGCTGAAGCCCATTAGCAGCATAGGGAATGTCAGGAGGTACTTCAGCATTGGCAATCCCAATCTTGTTTACTGTAAGGATGATCATCAATCGCTTGCCATCAGCAGATGGAGCGAGGAACCATGCGTACTGCTGATCATCCACCACCGGTGGCGGGATTACAAACGGGAGCATCGGGTTTTCTGCAATATTAGAAATGGAGACGAATAGGGTGTTACTGGCAACCATATTCAAACAGCAGCATTGTTCATCGTTCATGCTCACAGTATAAATACGACTATGTAAGCTAAGGACATTGGTCATTCATGTGTTCAAATCAAGTGTCCAATATATCAGTTATACTGCATCCATCCCACGAAACTAGTCTAAACTTCGCCAAAACTAGACACTAGTTAGTGTATACACAGTTATATACTACCTCTGTCCCACCGAAAGTGTCTGAGATTTGTCCAAATTCAGATGTATCTAGACAGTGAAAGCATATAGATACATTCAAATTTTGACAAATATATATCATCTTAAGTTTAAGTCCTGTGTTGTAGTTAATTCCCTTTGTCTTAAGTGATCTATTAGAGAGCTTCCCTGTGACCACCCGAAGGGTAAGAAATGTTTAACTGTATAAGTGGATTGCCTAGACCTTTCCATCAGTTCGGACTTTTGGTTGCGTTGGCTAGTCCATGAAGCTTGACATGGTGTCAGAGCCAGGGTCTCGAGTTCGAGTCCTGGCTTTCGCAATTTATCCTAAAATTGTTGTTGCCCCCTCGGAGTCCACTTATATGCCTCTTGAGCTATACCTCTGAGTCTTTCCACATGTTGACTTGTCTCCCATCACATGTGACGGGGGGTGTTGAATTGTATAAGTGGATTGCCGCCCTTGCGATCAGTTCGGACTTTTGGTTGTGTTGGTAGTGCATGAAGCTTGACAAGAAAGAAATGCTCTTTATAGCTAACCCCAAGTCTGGTAACATTTGCAAAATAGGTATTAGATGCAGCTATCCATTCAGTAGAAGAATTTGCATTTTAGAGTTGAAGGTTCATAATCTCTTCTCTACTATTGATAGTAAAGGGTACACATGGTATTTGTTTACCTCATTTTCGCGTTCTAAAAAAGGTACGCTATATGGTTGTGCTAAGTTAAACTGATTTAAGTCTGTTCAAGTTTATCGAAAATTATACTACCAACATCTAAAACATCAATATAGGTTCATATATTACAAAAGATATTTAGATTTTCTTTTCTCGAACACATGCCTAGTCGTGCATCATTATATATTAGAGCATACAGGGTTGTAGCAAGGCTACGAAAAACTGAGAAAGCAAAAAGAAAGAACTATACAGGGGACTAGAGGCAGCTAACTTTGTTAGGCCTGCAGGTGCTAAATCTTATATATATATGAGGTTGTAGATATTAATCGTAAACTTACTCAAACTTAAATATCACTGAATTAGGAAAAAGATAACCTGAGTTATTTTGAATGAGGGGACGTCACAATCACTAATGAAAGATAATTGTGGGAAACTGAAATCTATTCAAGAAAATGGGAGAAAAAATGTATCAAAAACAAAATTAATTATACCATTCTGCAGATTGTTCACCGATATAAACAAAGAACTGTTTGATCTGCATGTAGGTACATCCAATCAAGGCTTTTTCCCCGATCTCTAGAAAATATAAGCTACGCATGTAATTACAAACGATTTTCTTCTATTTTTCTGTTTCTACGTTAACATTTGAGATACTTGTTAATTACATCCATATTCTGCAGTTGCATAGAGTTACTAATTCAGTAATGCATTCACATACGGAGTATACTATGTTTGCTGATGACTGACTAGTACTAATTCATTGCAAGCAACGGTTCATTCATATTCAGATAAAGGATGTGATCGTTAAGTCATATACTTATGAAAGTCCTTATGCATCTCTCTGATGCAGATGGCGGGGGTCTCCTGTCCTCCTTTTGGAGGCAAAATCAATTAGTTATATATGAAACAATGGGTGTAAAAGGTTATCAAAAAGGGTGCCTTCATAGTGCCACGTTATCTTTTGAGATACTGGTTAATTACACCCATATTCTGCAGTGGCGTAGAGTTACTAATTCAGGAATGCAATCACATACTGAGCATACTATGTTTGTTGGTGACTAATTAGTACTACTAATTCATTGCAAGCAACGGTTCATTCATATTCAGCAAAAGGGGGTGTGATCATTAAGTCATATAAGAAAGGTAAAATATAAACAAGGTAGTTCATGAATAACTTCATTGGTTAAGGCAGTGTATCATGCAATGCAACATAAGGACTGAAAAAATACCATTTGCGGTGTCCCAGAAGTACGTGGAGCCGTCAGTTTCGTCCACCGCAAAAACGTGGCCACGGAGTTCAATGGCATCACAGTAATTTGGATAATCAGGTGCAGGTGTAAGGGCCTCCAGCATTCTCCAGTCGCCACCCCCTTCAAGGTAGAAAATCGTTTTGTCGAACAAGGCGATGAGCTTGTAATCTGCGTACCTCCCACCTTTTGTGGGCACTTGGCAGATTACAATCTTCAACAAATCAATTGCTGGACCCCAGTTAAAAGAGTATGCAGGTTGATATGAAAAACTACTATGATCGATCTTCGAATCAGGTAGGGATGGAAGGGGGATATGTCGCTCGGTGTAGACGTTCACGAGGCACCACTCATGATGATCGGCGGCGGCGATCCAGTCGCCGTTCGCGCCAAGCCATTTTCTGTCGTGCATGAACGGCAGGGCGACAGAACGGCGAGGATGGTCGAGGGGCACCAGGTCGTACACGGTATCATGCAGACGAGATGTTCTCGCCACGTCCCAGTGTTCATCGAACCAATAAGCAGGCGGAGGCATCAGCAGGCAGGGTTCATCCCAATGGTGCATCTTACCTTCATCCTTGCTGATCATGTCGTAGAGCTCCCTGGAACATGCAGCAAGTCGGACGGTGTAGGTAACGTCCAGATGCGCAGCGATGAGGTTGATGTTGTCGCCGGTGAGAGCCTCCAAGTGGCCGTCCCCGCCGCCCCGGCAAAGCCTAGAATAATCCATCACGTGAAGATGGATTTAGGTGGATGGCGGATGCAACTGCGCTTGGGGTTTTCGGAGGAGAGGGCGAGCGCTATGGAAGGAACGATGCGGCGCGCGGCCGGCCGGGGTAAGGAGAGTGAAAGGTATACGGATCGATAGTACTAGCGATGCGGGCGTGGTGGGAGAGAGAGATTTTTTGCTTTGCGTGAAGGGAGAAGGTGAAGATGATAAATGCAAGGGGCAAAAACTAGGTAGTACTCTAGGCTGCTGCTGCGACTGGGCGCCGATTTGACTGTTGGTAGACTAGCACGCCACCCATCTATAAATTTGCGACGACGTTTGGTGCAGTGATGTCTCGTCACATCAGGTTGACCAGAGAGGGCTTTTTTTTACAGTTTCCATTTCGATATATTTTTCGCCAATAATCGTAGTTCTCTACATGCCAGAGACACGTACCTTAACACGTGGGCAGCATGCAACCGCGCGAGCACCAAAATGGAATGAGAAATGTTTTAGAGCAGAACTTCATTTTCAATGCCTTTCCTAGCTTGGTTTGGAAACCGGACAGAGCTTCAGTGACTTGATGCTTCCAAGATACATTGTGACTGTGTCCCACCATCTACCATCCATTTGAGATCCAACGTTCCAAACTATCTCTTATTTCGAAGCTAAAAAAGAAAAACTATTCAGAAAATTTTGAAAAAAAATCCAGTAATATGTAGATTCCTTGTTTTAAAATCTATGAATATTTCATCCCATTCGGATGACTAGCTTGTGATTAAATAGATTCTTACGTACTCGAGCACTAGTTTAAACTAAATATATATTTGCTCACAAACCTATGATTCAAATCGAATGAAACTTCACCAAAATATAAATCGAAATATGCATGATTTACTGGAAGTTTTTCAAAATTTTCATGGTCCATGGGGTCCTCCAAAGTGCAAGCTTTTTTTTTCTTGGTTGGTACTTCAAAACCGAGTTTGGATGGTGGCAAGACTTGCACAAAGAGGATGTCAAAATTTTGGCCTTTGTGAACTTTGCAATCAACATCAAGTGTCGGACTCTCGAGAAAAAAATATGAGTTGGCGCCCACCTTTCTTTCAACCGTTGGTTCTCAATCCGAGGGTGGTCCAACTAGCTAACAAAATTGGCTTGGTATTCATGGTCTTGAACCAACGATTTGGAATGGCTTTCAATCGGTATGAGAGGTGATGTATGGAGGAGATTCATACGAGAGGGCAATAAAGAAATGTTTTGTCATCCTCGCAAAGCTAGTCTATTTGGAAAGAAATGAATAATTGGTTTTTCGCAACATTGCATGATACTAATTCATGATACTATGCATTGAAGGTGTTGTATCATAGACTAGTATACTTCCCATTGTGACTAGTCTAAGTGCTTTTGCACCATGAACACTAGCTATGCACAGACCTCAAAAAACACTTCTCCATCATTCTACTATTCACACTTTCTTTTTCTAATAGAACTATGTACCATTGTTTTTAATATAATCTTGTGTCGAGAGTATATATTTCTAAAATAGTCATTTATGTTTCGCATAAGCTCAAAGAGGGGTACTTACTTATGAGAGATATCTTTCAACTAATACGTTGTAGGAGTACTTTAATTATGTGAGCTATAGTGTGAAATGCTTACTAGAACGAGTACAAAAGGTGTTTGATAACATTACAGGCCACACGCCCAGTGTAGCGTGCATTGTAGGAGCATTACATCAATTTAACAACTACGGAGGAGTAGCCTAGGTAGAGATAACATGCAAAGGAAATAGTTCAACAGATAGTACAACACAACTACGGAAAGGGAGTAGCCTAGGTAGAGATAAACATGCAAATGAAATAGTTCAACAGATACAAATCTTGCATTACAACACGAGTATTACATAAAGTACATCAGCCCTTCTTTCTGGACCTGTGACGCGAAGGCAGGTTCCATTGCCGGGCGTTGGCGAAGCTTGGGATGAGCCACAACGGAACCTGCCGCCATGTCCATCTAATGTTGGTTTGGAAACCAACAGTACAGTCTTCAGAATTCAAACTGAAGCGGCAAATTTCTGGAGAAGGAGGATATGCAAGGCCTACTGCATGGTGCGATGTGTAAACAGAGTTGCTTCTCGCCATATTTGGACGGTCATGTTCTGCCCCGTCTTCTACTGGAATGATAATCGGATAGTTCACTCCAAGGAAGAGAGAATATGATCCAAGGGAAATAATCCTCCTCCATGGCCTCGGTGGCATCAACTGACTGGTGTCCATGCTGTACACCTCGCAGCCAAGTAAACCCTTACCATACCCGCGAATAGTGCGACCATGACGACCCTCAGAGGTAGCAGCAGCAGGTAAAATCCGAACCAGTCCAGTATAATCCCGCCCGTCAGTAACGCCCCAGGTATGGACCAGAAAAAGTCTAGAACCATCAGGAGATCGTGCTAACCACCAGGAGCCAAGATTGTACCGACCTTGTTCATCAAGTTCTGGCGGAATAGGTGCCGTGCTGATCAACAAAGGACCTTGCAAAGGAAAGCACAGCTTGAAGTCAGTTCAGCAAAACTTGATTAGTTCATTACATACATGAATAATGATGTAGCTAAAATACTGCCTCCGATCCAAATTAATTGACTCAACTGGATGTGTCTAGCTAGATATGCACAAATTAATTGACTCAAGTTTGTCTAGCTAGATGCACTGGCTAGACAAAGCTGAGTCAATTTGATTTGGATCGGAGGGAGTACTTTATTTTGACTCAAAGGCATATCGCTGCTGATTTTGATTGAATATAGAGGGGGAAAGGTACAGGCATGACACGAAAACTGCACAACAAAAAGAAAAAGGCTAAAGCTAAATCTGAAACTAGCAGGTAATAGCGAAAACACATCATATGAGATGAGAAAAATTACCCCAAGAAAGTTGATTCCATGCATAAACTTCGCCTGTCTGAGTTACAGCAAATACAATACCCTTGTGGATGATTGCATCGGAGTAGCCGTACGCTAAGAACTGGTTGTCAAGAACTGTCCATCTGCTAGAAGCACAGTGAAGGACTGCAATTGCCGCGTTGAAGATGGCAAGAACAGAGAAACTAGTATAATTTGAAGCAGCTGTTGGAACTCGGCAAATAGCTATCTTCAGCAGTTGAAGATGTTGATCATTAGACTCGAACACAAGTTTATCCGGGGTGGATTTAAACTCACTTATTGGTGGTAGAGGAATCCGGCGACCAGTGTACACATTGACAAGCTCCCAATTCCAGGGGAAGCCAAGAAGGGCGATCCAATCTCCATTCGCGCCTGCCCACATGCCCGTACCACCATCTGGAATCACGGCATCGGAAGAGATCCTGTCCAGCGGCGTCAGTTGGCACAAGGTACCCTTGCGATCTTTTGCATCATGCTGCTTGTCCTTCTGCGCACCCTCCTGCTTGAACTTGTGGACGCGGTAGAAGGGATTGTGCGCGGGCGGTACCTCAGTTTGGTGAGTATGAAGAACACAGGGCATGCCAAACGGCTGAGATGCAGGCAGAGCTACACTTTGTGTTGCTGAATCATGATAAAACTTGCATGAACCGACGAGGCTCGCGGCGGTGATGACATCGCATCGGGATGCGATTTCTTCAAGGGGGCCATCAGGAAACACCCAAGAACTGCCACTCTCATTGATCGATCTCGCCATTGGAAGGATGCGGTCAAGTGGGTGTGGGGGTGTGGTAGTGGGACGCTGGCGTTTGGGTATGAGGTATTGGAGGACAGTGCGAGCGGCAGCTGGTAGAGCGATATGGATAAAAGTCAACAACTCCTACTAGTACCATCAAACAGGTGGCTCGAGATGATCCGAAAAAGGCATGGCGGCGGTGGTGCAGGGGCTGCTGGTGTAGGCGGGGTCGCCAGAGAAGATGGAGATGAAGAAGACGGAGAAGCAGGCAAAAAAAACAATTTGAATTGAAATCAATAATACGAGTACTACGGGCGTGCCTTCTCTCTCTGGTCTCTGCTGCACTACTGCACCTGTCGTGAAGGCGTGTGACCCGAGAAGAAGCTAATGTACTGTATACTGTCCTTGCACGCCGTGGAGCTGTATTTTGTCTCATCAAATCAGCTCTGGACAGTTTCAGCAGAGAAAAGATCCTTTGCCATCATCATGATATATTACCACGGGCCCACGGCAGTGCACATTCATCTTGGAGGCCTCTTCATCTTGTACTACCATATACTCTACTGCTCTATATGTTGCACAAACCACCACTTGGACATTTTTTTTGCAGTTTCCACCATGTGGTGGTCTAATATGTTGCAAATTTCACCACTTGGTTATCTAATCAGCTAGTTAGTCATGTTGATAGCAAAATCGACAAGTGGGTTCAACATGTCAATGCTCCAATTAATGTTTTAGAAAAAATAAATTTTTCAAAATTCTTACTTCTTTTATTTAGCTATTTAAAAATGCTTATTCATTTATTTCAACAAATATTGTGCGGTCTTGAATTTTTTTCAAACAAATATTATGGCATCGGGTTCGGGACTCCTGAAAAGGACTGGCCGTGGTACGGGAACCCGAAATGATGCCCACAACATGGTCGAAAGTGGCAAGGAACCCATCGAGGTGGATGAACTCGGGAAACCTTGGTAGAGGTAGGGATCTTGAGGAGGCCATTAGGGTTAGCCTACCCCCCAATAAGCGTATGAACGAAAAAAATTCACATAAGTAGTAGCTATTATTAAAATTTCACAAATATTACGCGCTTTTGAATATTTCAAAAGTATTGTGGCGTCACGCTGGCCTTGCCCGAATTTTACCTTTCAGGCTGGATGTCACGAGCATGATCACTCAACCAACCGGGTCCAAACATATATATACAATTGGCCTCCTCGAGCCTACACCGACCAGATTGTCGCTGAAACTGGATCATATAGTTTCTATTGGATTGATGTCCTAAGGAAATATTCCAACAACGGAAGTTGTTTGATTCGTTGTATTATATTCCTTTGGAATCTTGTTGGGCTTGTTTGGTTCGAAGAAAATTCATAGAAATTTTGTGGGATTCAAATCTCAGTGGCTCCTTTGATTCTTGAATACATGATAATTCATACTAATTCACGTGTTTTTTGTGTAGCACTACAACCAAAGAACATGCAATTCAAATTTGTGTGATTTCTCTCATATAGGATTAATTCAACATGCAATCATATTCAATTCCTACATTATTTCTATTTTAACATTATGTACACATCATGCATGCGACCCAAACAATGCGTACATGGTGGGGGGGGGTTGTTTCGTTGCAAAAGCAGTTGGTCACACCACAAACAAACATGCAACAATTAATCTAAATTCACGCGGTTTCCCCGCGATGCAACCAAACAATATTCGATGAAACTAAGCATGGCATAAACATATACAATACACACCATAGATTTTGGCTGCTTTGATTATTCGCAAGATTTTCAAAGTGCGGGAATATGAAAATTGTATGATTAGAGAGTGATGATCATCTCCAAATATATAGGATTGAGAAACAACGGTATTTGGATCCAATAACATTTGATTGCGTGTGAAAACCAAAAGAAATACTAGTAGTAACATACGGTTACACAATGAAGGATTTTTTGTTTTTGTATAAAAATGTATTGTCAATGAATTCTGAAAATTGCAATCCTATGAATTAAACAATCAGAAATCGTGTCAGACTAATTCCTACGTTTCGAGATTCTAGTACGGAGTATGATTTCTTTGAAGGGGCGCAGAGGGACGTGGGTAGCAATGTCTAGTCCCTGTCTTGTCTGTATACACTGTACTTACGTCAGACTAGTGTTGCTCATGAAGTCTTAATCTGACGTACTCTGAAGCTAGATGCATCACCGTTTCCAGTCTCTGTCCTCGTTTTTTCGGCAAAATAGACAGAAATAACCCAAAGTCGAAAAGATTGGGAAAAACAAACTTTCGACATACTAGCAAGATTGGGTTATTTTTGTCCAAATTCTCGTTTTTTTCTCTTGGCTTCCCTACCCTTGAATCCATGTCACTTACGTGTGTTGCCCATGCATGCGTCATGTCCCACACTTCAGTGAGCACAAGTGACGTGATGTACGTACGCAAACTCCCAGCAATCTTCTTTGTCAAGAGAAGACGCATCAAGATTCAAGACCCGATCGCATTTCTTGCTTTCAGCCTGGGGTCCTCCATGTAAAAGTTAGGGATTTAGATGTAATTTCATGTTTATTTTGTGTGCTGTTGTAAACTGTTGATTTTTTATGTCCATTTGAATCTTGGTCAAATCCTAGGTTTGACCTAGATTTAAACAAGTTTAAAATATGAAAATGAAAAAGTAAGCCTGGATCCTCCTTAGTCAATCCAAAATGAAGCTTTTGGGAGGTTTTTGAAATTTCCATGTTTGAAACCCAAAACCACTTCTTTTCATGCTAGACTTCATAAGACATAGTTTAGGGATAGGGGTAGATACATGATTTGTCTGGTTTCAGTATGTCTAGAGCTTGTTTATCCACTTGAATGCTTACTATATGACATAAGAAGACTATGTGCTATGGTTTTTCATTTATCTATTTTTTTGAATTTTATGCCCATTTGAATCTTGGTCAAATCCCAGGTTTGACGAGGTTTTAAACAAGTTTAAAACTTGAAAATGAAAAGGTGTAAGCATGGATCCTTCGTAGTCACTCTAAAATGAAGCTTTATTTTGGGAGGTTCTCGAAATTTCCATGCATGCTTGAAACTCAAAACCACTTTTCTTCAAGCTTGACTTCATAAGACAAAGTTTAATTAGGGTTAGGGGTAGATACACGATTTTTCTGGTTTGAATATGTCTAGACCTTGTTTATCAACTTGAATGTTTACTATATGACATAATTAAGAAGGCTATGTACGTGCTTTGGTTTTTCATTCTTTAATTAGATTTTTGTCTGAATTTTTATGCCCATTTGAATCTTGGTCAAATCCTAGGTTTGACCAAGATTTAAATAAGTTTAAAACATGAAAATGAAAAGATAAGCATCGATCCTTCTTACTCGCTCTAAAATGAAGCTTTTGGTTTTTTGAAATTTCCATGTTTGAAACCCAAAACCACTTCTCTTCATGCTTGACTTCATAAGACGAAGTTTAGGGTCGATAGGGGGTAGATACATGATTTGTCTGGTTTGAATATGTCTAGACCTTGTTTATGAACTTGAATGCTTACTATATGACATAAGAAGACTATGTGCTTTGGTTTTTTTATTTTTTTATTTTATGCCCATTTTAATATTGGTCAAATCCTAGGTTTGACCAAGATTTAAACAAGTTTAAAACATGAAAATGAAAAGGTAAGCATGGATCCTTCTTAGTCACTCTAAAATGAAGCTTTTGGGAGGTTTTTGAAATTTCCATGTTTGAAACCAAAAACCACTTCTCTTCATGCTTGACTTCATAAGACAGAGTTTAGGGTTAGGGGTAGATACATGATTTGTCTTATTTGAATATGTATAGACCTTGTTTGTCAACTTTTGAATGCTCTTACTATATATATATGTGACATAAGAAGACTATGTGCTTTTGTTTTTCATTTTTCTGATTTTTTAAATTTTATGCCCATTTAAATCTTGGTCAAATCCTGGTTTGACAATGATTTTAACAAGTTTAAAATATGAAAATGAAAAGGTAAGCATTGATCATTCTTAGTCACTCTAAAATGAAGCTTTTGGTAGGTTTTTGAAATTTCCATATTTGAAACCCAAAACCACTTCTCTTCATGCTTGACTACATAAGACAAAGTTTAGGGTTAGGGAGTAGATACATGATTTTTCTTGTTTGAATATGTCTAGACCTTGTTTATCAACTTTAATGCTACTATATGACATAAGAAAACTATGTGCTTTGGTTTTTCATTTTTCTGATATTTTTTGGAATTTTGATGCACATTTGAATCTTGGTCAAATCCTAGCTAGGTTTGACCAAGATTTAAACAAGTATATATAGAACATGAAAATGAAAAGGGAAGCATGTATCCTTCTTAATTAGTCACCCCATGCATGTTTGAAACCTAAAACCACTTATCTTCATGCTTGACTTCGTCATAAGACAGAGTTTAGGGGTTTTAGGGGGTAGATACATGATTTGTCTAGCTAGTTTGAATATGTCTAGACCTTGATTATCAACTTTAATGCTTACTATATGACATATAAGAAGACTATGTGCGCTTTGGTTTTTCATTTTTCGGTTTTTTTATTTTATGCCCATTTGAATCTTGGTCAAATCCTAGATTTGACCAAGATTTAAACAAGTTTAAAACATGGAAATGAAAAGGTAAGCATCGATCCTTCTTAGTCGCTCTAAAATGAAGCTGAATTTTGGGAGGTTTTTGAAATTTCCATGTTTTTGAAACCCAAAACCACTTCTCTTCATGCTTGACTTCATAAGACGAAGTTTAGGGTCGATAGGGGGTAGATACATGATTTGTCTTGTTTGAATATGTCTAGACCTTGTTTATCAACTTGAATGCTTACTTATATGACATAAGAGGACTATGTGCATTGGTATTTCATTTTTTGATTTTTATGCCCATTTGAGAATCTTGGTAAAATCCTAGGTTTGTTGAGCAAGATTTAAACAAGTTTAACATGTGAAAATGATAAGGTAATTAAGTCTGGATCTTTTTTGAAACCCAAAACCACTTCTCTTCATGCTTGACTTCATAAGACGAAGTTTAGGGTCGATAGGGGGTAGATACATGATTTGTCTTGTTTGAATATGTCTAGACCATGTTTATCAACTTGAATGCTTACTATATGACATAAGAAGGCTATGTGCTTTGGTCTTTCATTCTTTCGATTTTTTTCTGAATTTTTATGCCCATTTGAATCTTGGTCAAATCCTAGGTTCGACCAAGATTTAAACAAGTTTAAAACATGACAATGAAAAGGTAATTAATCATGGATCCTTCTTAATTAACCAGCCAGTCTAATTAAAATGAAGCTTTTTGGGAGGTTTTTGAAATTTCCATGTTTGAAACCCAAAACCACACTTCTCTTATGCTTGACTTCATATATAATTAAGACAAAGTTTAGGGTTAGGGGGTACATGATTTGTCTGGTTTGAATATGTCTAGACCTTGTTTATGAACTTTTGAATGCTTACTATATATATGTATGTGACATAAGAAAACTATGTGCTTTGGTTTTTCATTTTTCTGATTTTTTTGGAATTTTGATGCACATTTGAATCTTGGTCAAATCCTAGGTTTGACCAAGATTTAAACAAGTATAGAACATGGAAATGAAAATGGAAGCCTGTATCCTTCTTAGTCACCCTAAAATGAAGTTTTTGGGAGGTTTTTGAAATTTCCATGTTTGAAACCCAAAACCACTTATCTTCATGCTTGACTTCGTCATAAGACAGAGTTTAGGGGTTAGGGGGTAGATACATGATTTGTCTAGCTAGTTTGAATATGTCCAGACCTTGTTTATCAACTTTAATGCTTACTATATGACATATAAGAAGACTATGTGCGCTTTGGTTTTTCATTTTTATGTTTTTTTTATTTTATGCCCATTTGAATCTTGGTCAAATCCTAGAGATTGACTTCATAATACAGAGTTTAGGGTTAGGGGTAGATATACACATGATTTTTCTGGTTTGAATATGTCTAGACCTTATTTATCAACTTGAGTGTTTACTATATGACATAATTAAGAAGGCTATGTGCTTTGGTTTTTCATTCTTTAGATTTTTTGTCTGAATTTTTATGCCCATTTGAATCTTGGTCAAATCCTAGGTTTGACCAAGATTTAAATAAGTTTAAAACATGGAAATGAAAAGGTAAAAGCATCGATCCTTCTTAGTCGCTCTAAAATGAAGCTGAATTTTGGGAGGTTTTTGAAATTTCCATGTTTGAAACCCAAAACCACTTCTCTTCATGCTTGACTTCATAAGACGAAGTAGGGACGATAGGGGGTAGATACATGATTTGTCTGGTTAATTTGGATATATCTAGACCTTGTTTATCAACTTGAATGCTTATGATATGACATAAGAACACTATGTGCTTTTTTTTATTTTTTTGTGCCCATTTGAATCTTGGTCAAATCCTAGGTTTGACCAAGATTTAAACAAGTATAGAACATGAAAATGAAAAGGGAAGCCTGTATCCTTCTTACTCACCCTAAAATGAAGTTTTGGGAGGTTTTTGAAATGTCCATGTTTGAAACCCAAAACCACTTCTCTTCATTCTTGACTTCTTAAGACATAGTTTAGGGGTTAGCGGGTAGATACATGATTAGTATGGTTTGAATATGTCTAGACCTTGTTTATCAACTTTAATGCTTACTACATGACATAAGAAGACTATGTGCTTTGGTTTTTCATTTTTCTGTTTTTTTTTTTTTGAATTTTCTGCCAATTTTGTTTGACCAAGATTTAGACAAGTTTTACACGTGAAAACGAATAAGTAAGCCTGGATCCTTCTTAGTCACTCCAAAATGTACCAATTGATAGGTGCGTTAACTTTGCTTCATGGAAAAAATAATGTCATGTAAATGAGTTAACTTGGATTTCCTACCCTTGAATCCATAGGAAACTTTGTTCTAATGCACTATAATAATCAACCGAGTTTTTACACCAACAGGTCTGTCACTTACGTGTGGTGCCCATGCGTGAGGTCCCACACTTCAGTGAGCACAAGTCACGTGCAATAGGTACGCAAACTCCCAGCCATTTTCTTTGTCAAGAGAAAGACGCATCAGGATGCGTATTGGAAGTCTGTGGGTCCTTCTGGATCCTTCGGTCGTCCCTCTAAAAAAAAAATCTCTCTCATTCTCCTCGCTCGACTCGCTCGCCGCTCGTCGCGCTCGCACCTCCTGCTCACTGACAAACCCTGCACAAAAGTCAACATCATCACCCGAAAAAGGGGAGACACCATAATTCTCTCCCTTCTTCTCTCCTTCCGAGTGATCCCTCTTCCTCCGAGTTTCACTCGACGGGCAAACACACATGTGCTGCATAGTAATAATAAAAAGGTAGAAAAATCGACCTACGAATCTATAATTAAATAGGTTAAACTAGGGTTTTGCCCAGTACTACAGATCAAGGTTCAAAAAATCCAACTACGGGGTTCGAACAACCCCATTTCTAATCCAAGATTTTTTTCGACCTCATCCAATGGCCTCAAACTATAGGCCGGGTTAGCATCTAGTGCAGTATGTGTGAGAATGTATGCACTATGTGTGCTATAACTTGTGTGTCTTTCAAATTTGAACCAAATTTGAATAAGTTTGAAATATTTGAAATGGGGCTTTTGGCTTAAACGTTTGAAACCCAAAACGACTTCTCCTCATGCTAGACTTCATAAGACCGAGTTTAGGGTTAGGGGGTAGATACATGATTTGTCTGGTTTGAATATGTCTAAACCTTGTTTATCAACTTGAATGCTTACTATATGACATAAGAAGACCATGTGCTTTTGTTTTTCATTTTTCTATTTTTTTTAAGAATTTTATGCACATTTGATTCTGGTCAAATCCTAGGTTCAACCAAGATTTAAACAAGTTTCAAGCATGAAAATGAAAACGTAATCCAAGATCCTTCTTAATTAGTCACTCTAAAATATATGAAGCTTTTGGGACGTACTTGAAATTTCCATGTTTGAAACCCAAAACCAATTCTCTTCATGATTGACTTCATAAGACAGAGTTTAGGGGTAGGGGTAGATATACACATGATTTTTCTGGTTTGAATATGTCTAGACCTTGTTTATCAACTTGAGTGTTTACTATATGACATAATTAAGAAGGCTATGTGCTTTGGTTTTTCATTCTTTAGATTTTTTGTCTGAATAATTTTTATGCCCATTTGAATCTTGGTCAAATCCTAGGTTTGACCAAGATTTAAATAAGTTTAAAACATGGAAATGAAAAGGTAAAAGCATCGATCCTTCTTAGTCGCTCTAAAATGAAGCTGAATTTTGGGAGGTTTTTGAAATTTCCATGTTTGAAACCTAAAACCACTTATCTTCATGCTTGACTTCGTCATAAGACAGAGTTTAGGGGTTTTAATTAGGGGGTAGATACATGATTTGTCTAGCTAGTTTGAATATGTCTCTAGACCTTGTTTATCAACTTGAATGCTTACTAGCTATATGACATAAGAGGACTATGTGCATTGGTATTTCATTTTTTGATTTTTATGCCCATTTGAGAATCTTGGTAAAATCCTAGGTTTGTTGAGCAAGATTTAAACAAGTTTAACATTTGAAAATGATAAGGTAATTAAGTCTGGATCTTTCTCTTAGTAACTCTAAAATGAAGCTTTTGGGAGGTTCTTGAATTTACCATGTTTGAAACCCAAAACCACCGTACTTCTTTTCATGCTTGACTTCATAAGACAGAGTTTAGGGTTAGGGGTAGATACATGATTTTTCTGGTTTGAATATGTCTAGACCATGTTTATCAACTTGAATGCTTACTATATGACATAAGAAGGCTATGTGCTTTGGTTTTTCATTCTTTCGATTTTTTTCTGAATTTTTATGCCCATTTGAATCTTGGTCAAATCCTAGGTTCGACCAAGATTTAAACAAGTTTAAAACATGACAATGAAAAGGTAATTAATCATGGATCCTTCTTAATTAACCAGCCAGTCTAATTAAAATGAAGCTTTTTGGGAGGTTTTTGAAATTTCCATGTTTGAAACCCAAAACCACACTTCTCTGCTTCATGCTTGACTTCATATATAATTAAGACAAAGTTTAGGGTTAGGGGTACATGATTTGTCTGGTTTGAATATGTCTAGACCTTGTTTATCAACTTGAATGCTTACTATATGACATAAGAAGACTATGTGCTTTGGTTTTTTATTTTATTTATTTTTTATTTTATGCCCATTTGAATATTGGTTAAATCCTAGGTTTGAACAAGATTTAAACAAGTTTAAAACATGAAAATGAAAAGGTAAGCCTGGATCCTTCTTAACTAGTCACTCTAAAATGAAGCTTTAATTTTGGGAGGTTTTTGAAATATATTTCCATGTTTGAAACCCAAAACCACTTCTCTTCATGCTTGACTTCATAAGACGAAGTTTAGGGTCGATAGGGGTTAGATACATGATTTGTCTGGTTTGAATATGTCTAGACCATGTTCATCAAATCCTAGGTTTGACCAAGATTTAAACAAGTTTAAAACATGAAAATGAAAAGCGAAGCATGTGTCCTTCTTAGTCACTCTAAAATGAAGTTTTTGGCAGTTTTTGAAATTTCCATGTTTGAAACCCAAAACCACTTCTCTTCATGCTTGACTTCATAATTAAGACATAGTTTAGGGTTAGGGGTAGATACATGATTTGTATGGTTTGAATATGTCTAGACCATGTTTATCAACTTTAATGCTTACTATATGACATAAGAAGACTATGTGCTTTGGTTTTTCATTTTTCTGTTTTTTTTTAGAATTTTGATGCACATTTGAATCTTGGTCAAATCCTAGGTTTGACCAAGATTTAAACAAGTATATATAGAACATGAAAATGAAAAGGGAAGCCTGTATCCTTCTTAGTCACCCTAAAATGAAGTTTTCGGAGGTTTTTGAAATTTCCATGTTTGAAACCCAAAACCACTTATCTTCATGCTTGAGCAAGATTTGACCAAGATTTAAACAAGTTTAAATCATGAAAATGGAAAGGTAAGCCTGGATCCTTCTTAGTCGCTCTAAAATGAAGCTTTTGGGATGTTCTTGAAATTTCCATGTTTGAAACCCGGCCAAAACGACTTTTCTTCATGCTAGACTTCATAAGATCGACACGGGGTACATATATACATGATTTGTCTGGTTTGGATATATCTAGACCTTGTTTATCAACTTGAATGCTTACGATATGACATAAGAACACTATGTGCTTTTTGTTTTTCATTTTTTGTGCCTATTTGTATCTTGGTCAAATCCTAGGTTTGACCAAGATTTAAACAAGTTTAAAACATGAAAATGAAAAGGGAAATGTATCCTTCTTAGTCACTCTAAAATGAAGTTTTTGGGAGGTTTTTGAAATTTCCATGTTTGAAACCTAAAACCACTTCTCTTCATGCTTGACTTCATAAGACAGAGTTTAGGGTTAGAGGGGTAGATACATGATTTGTCTTATTTGAATATGTCTAGCTAGACCTTGTTTATCAACTTTTGAATGCTTACTATATATATATGTGACATAAGAAGACTATGTGCTTTTGTTTTTCATTTTTCCGATTTTTTAATTTTATGCCAATTTAAATCTTGGTCAAATCCTAGGTTTGACAATGATTTAAACAAGTTTCAAATATGAAAATGAAAAGGCAAGCATGGATCCTTCTTAGTCACTCTAAAATGAAGCTTTTGATAGGTTTTTGAAATTTCCATATTTGAAACCCAAAACCACTTCTCTTCATGCTTGACTACATAAGACAAAGTTTAGGGTTAGGGGGTAGATACATGATTTTTCTTGTTTGAATATGTCTAGACCCTTGTTTATCAACTTTAATGCTTACTATATGACATAAGAAAACTATGTGCTTTGCTTTGGTTTTTCATTTTTCTGATTTTTTTGGAATTTTGATGCACATTTGAATCATGGTCAAATCCTAGGTTTGACCAAGATTTAAACAAGTATAGAACATGAAAATGAAAAGGGAAGCCTGTATCCTTCTTAGTCACCCTAAAATGAAGTTTTTGGGAGGTTTTCAAAATTTCCATGTTTGAAACCCAAAACCACTTAATCTTCATGCTTGACTTCGTCATAAGATAGAGTTTAGGGGTTAGCGGGTAGATACATGATTAGTATGGTTTGAATATGTCTAGACCTTGTTTATCAACTTTAATGCTTACTACATGACATAAGAAGACTATGTGCTTTGGTTTTTCATTTTTCTGTTTTTTTTTTTGAATTTTCTGCCAATTTTGTTTGACCAAGATTTAGACAAGTTTTACACGTGAAAACGAATAAGTAAGCCTGGATCCTTCTTAGTCACTCCAAAATGTACCAATTGATAGGTGCGTTAACTTTGCTTCATGGAAAAAATAATGTCATGTAAATGAGTTAACTTGGATTTCCTACCCTTGAATCCATAGGAAACTTTGTTCTAATGCACTATAATAATCAACCGAGTTTTTACACCAACAGGTCTGTCACTTACGTGTGGTGCCCATGCGTGAGGTCCCACACTTCAGTGAGCACAAGTCACGTGCAATAGGTACGCAAACTCCCAGCCATTTTCTTTGTCAAGAGAAAGACGCATCAGGATGCGTATTGGAAGTCTGTGGGTCCTTCTGGATCCTTCGGTCGTCCCTCTAAAAAAAAAAAAATTCTCGGCCTCGCTCGACTCGCTCGCTCGCTCGCTCGCTCGCACCTCCTGCTCACTGACAAACCCTGCACAAAAGTCAACATCATCACCCGAAAAAGGGGAGACACCATAATTCTCTCCCTTCTTCTCTCCTTCCGAGTGATCCCTCTTCCTCCGAGTTTCACTCGACGGGCAAACACACATGTGCTGCATAGTAATAATAAAAAGGTAGAAAAATCGACCTACGAATCTATAATTAAATAGGTTAAACTAGGGTTTTGCCCAGTACTACAGATCAAGGTTCAAAAAATCCAACTACGGGGTTCGAACAACCCCATTTCTAATCCAAGATTTTTTTCGACCTCATCCAATGGCCTCAAACTATAGGCCGGGTTAGCATCTAGTGCAGTATGTGTGAGAATGTATGCACTATGTGTGCTATAACTTGTGTGTCTTTCAAATTTGAACCAAATTTGAATAAGTTTGAAATATTTGAAATGGGGCTTTTGGCTTAAACGTTTGAAACCCAAAACGACTTCTCCTCATGCTAGACTTCATAAGACCGAGTTTAGGGTTAGGGGGTAGATACATGATTTGTCTGGTTTGAATATGTCTAAACCTTGTTTATCAACTTGAATGCTTACTATATGACATAAGAAGACCATGTGCTTTTGTTTTTCATTTTTCTATTTTTTAAGAATTTTATGCACATTTGATTCTGGTCAAATCCTAGGTTCAACCAAGATTTAAACAAGTTTCAAGCATGAAAATGAAAACGTAATCCAAGATCCTTCTTAATTAGTCACTCTAAAATATATGAAGCTTTTGGGACGTACTTGAAATTTCCATGTTTGAAACCCAAAACCAATTCTCTTCATGATTGACTTCATAAGACAGAGTTTAGGGGTAGGGGTAGATATACACATGATTTTTCTGGTTTGAATATGTCTAGACCTTGTTTATCAACTTGAGTGTTTACTATATGACATAATTAAGAAGGCTATGTGCTTTGGTTTTTCATTCTTTAGATTTTTTGTCTGAATAATTTTTATGCCCATTTGAATCTTGGTCAAATCCTAGGTTTGACCAAGATTTAAATAAGTTTAAAACATGGAAATGAAAAGGTAAAAGCATCGATCCTTCTTAGTCGCTCTAAAATGAAGCTGAATTTTGGGAGGTTTTTGAAATTTCCATGTTTGAAACCTAAAACCACTTATCTTCATGCTTGACTTCGTCATAAGACAGAGTTTAGGGGTTTTAATTAGGGGGTAGATACATGATTTGTCTAGCTAGTTTGAATATGTCTCTAGACCTTGTTTATCAACTTGAATGCTTACTAGCTATATGACATAAGAGGACTATGTGCATTGGTATTTCATTTTTTGATTTTTATGCCCATTTGAGAATCTTGGTAAAATCCTAGGTTTGTTGAGCAAGATTTAAACAAGTTTAACATTTGAAAATGATAAGGTAATTAAGTCTGGATCTTTCTCTTAGTAACTCTAAAATGAAGCTTTTGGGAGGTTCTTGAATTTACCATGTTTGAAACCCAAAACCACCGTACTTCTTTTCATGCTTGACTTCATAAGACAGAGTTTAGGGTTAGGGGTAGATACATGATTTTTCTGGTTTGAATATGTCTAGACCATGTTTATCAACTTGAATGCTTACTATATGACATAAGAAGGCTATGTGCTTTGGTTTTTCATTCTTTCGATTTTTTTCTGAATTTTTATGCCCATTTGAATCTTGGTCAAATCCTAGGTTCGACCAAGATTTAAACAAGTTTAAAACATGACAATGAAAAGGTAATTAATCATGGATCCTTCTTAATTAACCAGCCAGTCTAATTAAAATGAAGCTTTTTGGGAGGTTTTTGAAATTTCCATGTTTGAAACCCAAAACCACTTAATCTTCATGCTTGACTTCGTCATAAGATAGAGTTTAGGGGTTAGCGGGTAGATACATGATTAGTATGGTTTGAATATGTCTAGACCTTGTTTATCAACTTTAATGCTTACTACATGACATAAGAAGACTATGTGCTTTGGTTTTTCATTTTTCTGTTTTTTTTTGAATTTTCTGCCAATTTTGTTTGACCAAGATTTAGACAAGTTTTACACGTGAAAACGAATAAGTAAGCCTGGATCCTTCTTAGTCACTCCAAAATGTACCAATTGATAGGTGCGTTAACTTTGCTTCATGGAAAAAATAATGTCATGTAAATGAGTTAACTTGGATTTCCTACCCTTGAATCCATAGGAAACTTTGTTCTAATGCACTATAATAATCAACCGAGTTTTTACACCAACAGGTCTGTCACTTACGTGTGGTGCCCATGCGTGAGGTCCCACACTTCAGTGAGCACAAGTCACGTGCAATAGGTACGCAAACTCCCAGCCATTTTCTTTGTCAAGAGAAAGACGCATCAGGATGCGTATTGGAAGTCTGTGGGTCCTTCTGGATCCTTCGGTCGTCCCTCTTAAAAAAAAAAAATCTCTCTCATTCTCGGCCTCGCTCGACTCGCTCGCCCGCACCTCCTGCTCACTGACAAACCCTGCACAAAAGTCATCATCACCCGAAAAAGGGGAGACACCATAATTCTCTCCCTTCTTCTCTCCTTCCGAGTGATCCCTCTTCCTCCGAGTTTCACTCGACGGGCAAACACACATGTGCTGCATAGTAATAATAAAAAGGTAGAAAAATCGACCTACGAATCTATAATTAAATAGGTTAAACTAGGGTTTTGCCCAGTACTACAGATCAAGGTTCAAAAAATCCAACTACGGGGTTCGAACAACCCCATTTCTAATCCAAGATTTTTTTCGACCTCATCCAATGGCCTCAAACTATAGGCCGGGTTAGCATCTAGTGCAGTATGTGTGAGAATGTATGCACTATGTGTGCTATAACTTGTGTGTCTTTCAAATTTGAACCAAATTTGAATAAGTTTGAAATATTTGAAATGGGGCTTTTGGCTTAAACGTTTGAAACCCAAAACGACTTCTCCTCATGCTAGACTTCATAAGACCGAGTTTAGGGTTAGGGGGTAGATACATGATTTGTCTGGTTTGAATATGTCTAAACCTTGTTTATCAACTTGAATGCTTACTATATGACATAAGAAGACCATGTGCTTTTGTTTTTCATTTTTCTATTTTTTTAAGAATTTTATGCACATTTGATTCTGGTCAAATCCTAGGTTCAACCAAGATTTAAACAAGTTTCAAGCATGAAAATGAAAACGTAATCCAAGATCCTTCTTAATTAGTCACTCTAAAATATATGAAGCTTTTGGGACGTACTTGAAATTTCCATGTTTGAAACCCAAAACCAATTCTCTTCATGATTGACTTCATAAGACAGAGTTTAGGGTTAGGGGTAGATATACACATGATTTTTCTGGTTTGAATATGTCTAGACCTTGTTTATCAACTTGAGTGTTTACTATATGACATAATTAAGAAGGCTATGTGCTTTGGTTTTTCATTCTTTAGATTTTTTGTCTGAATAATTTTTATGCCCATTTGAATCTTGGTCAAATCCTAGGTTTGACCAAGATTTAAATAAGTTTAAAACATGGAAATGAAAAGGTAAAAGCATCGATCCTTCTTAGTCGCTCTAAAATGAAGCTGAATTTTGGGAGGTTTTTGAAATTTCCATGTTTGAAACCTAAAACCACTTATCTTCATGCTTGACTTCGTCATAAGACAGAGTTTAGGGGTTTTAATTAGGGGGTAGATACATGATTTGTCTAGCTAGTTTGAATATGTCTCTAGACCTTGTTTATCAACTTGAATGCTTACTAGCTATATGACATAAGAGGACTATGTGCATTGGTATTTCATTTTTTGATTTTTATGCCCATTTGAGAATCTTGGTAAAATCCTAGGTTTGTTGAGCAAGATTTAAACAAGTTTAACATTTGAAAATGATAAGGTAATTAAGTCTGGATCTTTCTCTTAGTAACTCTAAAATGAAGCTTTTGGGAGGTTCTTGAATTTACCATGTTTGAAACCCAAAACCACCGTACTTCTTTTCATGCTTGACTTCATAAGACAGAGTTTAGGGTTAGGGGTAGATACATGATTTTTCTGGTTTGAATATGTCTAGACCATGTTTATCAACTTGAATGCTTACTATATGACATAAGAAGGCTATGTGCTTTGGTTTTTCATTCTTTCGATTTTTTCTGAATTTTTATGCCCATTTGAATCTTGGTCAAATCCTAGGTTCGACCAAGATTTAAACAAGTTTAAAACATGACAATGAAAAGGTAATTAATCATGGATCCTTCTTAATTAACCAGCCAGTCTAATTAAAATGAAGCTTTTTGGGAGGTTTTTGAAATTTCCATGTTTGAAACCCAAAACCACACTTCTCTGCTTCATGCTTGACTTCATATATAATTAAGACAAAGTTTAGGGTTAGGGGTACATGATTTGTCTGGTTTGAATATGTCTAGACCTTGTTTATCAACTTGAATGCTTACTATATGACATAAGAAGACTATGTGCTTTGGTTTTTTATTTTATTTATTTTTTATTTTATGCCCATTTGAATATTGGTTAAATCCTAGGTTTGAACAAGATTTAAACAAGTTTAAAACATGAAAATGAAAAGGTAAGCCTGGATCCTTCTTAACTAGTCACTCTAAAATGAAGCTTTAATTTTGGGAGGTTTTTGAAATATATTTCCATGTTTGAAACCCAAAACCACTTCTCTTCATGCTTGACTTCATAAGACGAAGTTTAGGGTCGATAGGGGGTAGATACATGATTTGTCTGGTTTGAATATGTCTAGACCATGTTCATCAAATCCTAGGTTTGACCAAGATTTAAACAAGTTTAAAACATGAAAATGAAAAGCGAAGCATGTGTCCTTCTTAGTCACTCTAAAATGAAGTTTTTGGGCAGTTTTTGAAATTTCCATGTTTGAAACCCAAAACCACTTCTCTTCATGCTTGACTTCATAAGACATAGTTTAGGGGTTAGGGGGTAGATACATGATTTGTATGGTTTGAATATGTCTAGACCATGTTTATCAACTTTAATGCTTACTATATGACATAAGAAGACTATGTGCTTTGGTTTTTCATTTTTCTGATTTTTTTTAGAATTTTGATGCACATTTGAATCTTGGTCAAATCCTAGGTTTGACCAAGATTTAAACAAGTATATATAGAACATGAAAATGAAAAGGGAAGCCTGTATCCTTCTTAGTCACCCTAAAATGAAGTTTTCGGGAGGTTTTTGAAATTTCCATGTTTGAAACCCAAAACCACTTATCTTCATGCTTGAGCAAGATTTGACCAAGATTTAAACAAGTTTAAATCATGAAAATGGAAAGGTAAGCCTGGATCCTTCTTAGTCGCTCTAAAATGAAGCTTTTGGGATGTTCTTGAAATTTCCATGTTTGAAACCCGGCCAAAACGACTTTTCTTCATGCTAGACTTCATAAGATCGACACGGGGTACATATATACATGATTTGTCTGGTTTGGATATATCTAGACCTTGTTTATCAACTTGAATGCTTACGATATGACATAAGAACACTATGTGCTTTTTGTTTTTCATTTTTTGTGCCTATTTGTATCTTGGTCAAATCCTAGGTTTGACCAAGATTTAAACAAGTTTAAAACATGAAAATGAAAAGGTAAACATGTATCCTTCTTAGTCACTCTAAAATGAAGTTTTTGGGAGGTTTTTGAAATTTCCATGTTTGAAACCTAAAACCACTTCTCTTCATGCTTGACTTCATAAGACAGAGTTTAGGGTTAGAGGGGTAGATACATGATTTGTCTTATTTGAATATGTCTAGCTAGACCTTGTTTATCAACTTTTGAATGCTTACTATATATATATATGTGACATAAGAAGACTATGTGCTTTTGTTTTTCATTTTTCCGATTTTTTAATTTTATGCCAATTTAAATCTTGGTCAAATCCTAGGTTTGACAATGATTTAAACAAGTTTCAAATATGAAAATGAAAAGGCAAGCATGGATCCTTCTTAGTCACTCTAAAATGAAGCTTTTGATAGGTTTTTGAAATTTCCATATTTGAAACCCAAAACCACTTCTCTTCATGCTTGACTACATAAGACAAAGTTTAGGGTTAGGGGGTAGATACATGATTTTTCTTGTTTGAATATGTCTAGACCCTTGTTTATCAACTTTAATGCTTACTATATGACATAAGAAAACTATGTGCTTTGCTTTGGTTTTTCATTTTTCTGATTTTTTTGGAATTTTGATGCACATTTGAATCATGGTCAAATCCTAGGTTTGACCAAGATTTAAACAAGTATAGAACATGAAAATGAAAAGGGAAGCCTGTATCCTTCTTAGTCACCCTAAAATGAAGTTTTTGGGAGGTTTTCAAAATTCCATGTTTGAAACCCAAAACCACTTAATCTTCATGCTTGACTTCGTCATAAGATAGAGTTTAGGGGTTAGCGGGTAGATACATGATTAGTATGGTTTGAATATGTCTAGACCTTGTTTATCAACTTTAATGCTTACTACATGACATAAGAAGACTATGTGCTTTGGTTTTTCATTTTTCTGTTTTTTTTTGAATTTTCTGCCAATTTTGTTTGACCAAGATTTAGACAAGTTTTACACGTGAAAACGAATAAGTAAGCCTGGATCCTTCTTAGTCACTCCAAAATGTACCAATTGATAGGTGCGTTAACTTTGCTTCATGGAAAAAATAATGTCATGTAAATGAGTTAACTTGGATTTCCTACCCTTGAATCCATAGGAAACTTTGTTCTAATGCACTATAATAATCAACCGAGTTTTTACACCAACAGGTCTGTCACTTACGTGTGGTGCCCATGCGTGAGGTCCCACACTTCAGTGAGCACAAGTCACGTGCAATAGGTACGCAAACTCCCAGCCATTTTCTTTGTCAAGAGAAAGACGCATCAGGATGCGTATTGGAAGTCTGTGGGTCCTTCTGGATCCTTCGGTCGTCCCTCTAAAAAAAAAATCTCTCTCATTCTCGCTCGACTCGCTCGCTCGCTCGCTCGCTCGCCGCTCGCACCTCCTGCTCACTGACAAACCCTGCACAAAAGTCAACATCATCACCCGAAAAAGGGGAGACACCATAATTCTCTCCCTTCTTCTCTCCTTCCGAGTGATCCCTCTTCCTCCGAGTTTCACTCGACGGGCAAACACACATGTGCTGCATAGTAATAATAAAAAGGTAGAAAAATCGACCTACGAATCTATAATTAAATAGGTTAAACTAGGGTTTTGCCCAGTACTACAGATCAAGGTTCAAAAAATCCAACTACGGGGTTCGAACAACCCCATTTCTAATCCAAGATTTTTTTCGACCTCATCCAATGGCCTCAAACTATAGGCCGGGTTAGCATCTAGTGCAGTATGTGTGAGAATGTATGCACTATGTGTGCTATAACTTGTGTGTCTTTCAAATTTGAACCAAATTTGAATAAGTTTGAAATATTTGAAATGGGGCTTTTGGCTTAAACGTTTGAAACCCAAAACGACTTCTCCTCATGCTAGACTTCATAAGACCGAGTTTAGGGTTAGGGGGTAGATACATGATTTGTCTGGTTTGAATATGTCTAAACCTTGTTTATCAACTTGAATGCTTACTATATGACATAAGAAGACCATGTGCTTTTGTTTTTCATTTTTCTATTTTTTTAAGAATTTTATGCACATTTGATTCTGGTCAAATCCTAGGTTCAACCAAGATTTAAACAAGTTTCAAGCATGAAAATGAAAACGTAATCCAAGATCCTTCTTAATTAGTCACTCTAAAATATATGAAGCTTTTGGGACGTACTTGAAATTTCCATGTTTGAAACCCAAAACCAATTCTCTTCATGATTGACTTCATAAGACAGAGTTTAGGGGTAGGGGTAGATATACACATGATTTTTCTGGTTTGAATATGTCTAGACCTTGTTTATCAACTTGAGTGTTTACTATATGACATAATTAAGAAGGCTATGTGCTTTGGTTTTTCATTCTTTAGATTTTTTGTCTGAATAATTTTTATGCCCATTTGAATCTTGGTCAAATCCTAGGTTTGACCAAGATTTAAATAAGTTTAAAACATGGAAATGAAAAGGTAAAAGCATCGATCCTTCTTAGTCGCTCTAAAATGAAGCTGAATTTTGGGAGGTTTTTGAAATTTCCATGTTTGAAACCTAAAACCACTTATCTTCATGCTTGACTTCGTCATAAGACAGAGTTTAGGGGTTTTAATTAGGGGGTAGATACATGATTTGTCTAGCTAGTTTGAATATGTCTAGACCTTGTTTATCAACTTGAATGCTTACTAGCTATATGACATAAGAGGACTATGTGCATTGGTATTTCATTTTTTGATTTTTATGCCCATTTGAGAATCTTGGTAAAATCCTAGGTTTGTTGAGCAAGATTTAAACAAGTTTAACATGTGAAAATGATAAGGTAATTAAGTCTGGATCTTTCTCTTAGTAACTCTAAAATGAAGCTTTTGGGAGGTTCTTGAATTTACCATGTTTGAAACCCAAAACCACCGTACTTCTTTTCATGCTTGACTTCATAAGACAGAGTTTAGGGTTAGGGGTAGATACATGATTTTTCTGGTTTGAATATGTCTAGACCATGTTTATCAACTTGAATGCTTACTATATGACATAAGAAGGCTATGTGCTTTGGTTTTTCATTCTTTCGATTTTTTTCTGAATTTTTATGCCCATTTGAATCTTGGTCAAATCCTAGGTTCGACCAAGATTTAAACAAGTTTAAAACATGACAATGAAAAGGTAATTAATCATGGATCCTTCTTAATTAACCAGCCAGTCTAATTAAAATGAAGCTTTTTGGGAGGTTTTTGAAATTTCCATGTTTGAAACCCAAAACCACACTTCTCTGCTTCATGCTTGACTTCATATATAATTAAGACAAAGTTTAGGGTTAGGGGGTACATGATTTGTCTGGTTTGAATATGTCTAGACCTTGTTTATCAACTTTTGAATGCTTACTATATATATGTATGTGACATAAGAAAACTATGTGCTTTGGTTTTTCATTTTTCTGATTTTTTTGGAATTTTGATGCACATTTGAATCTTGGTCAAATCCTAGGTTTGACCAAGATTTAAACAAGTATAGAACATGGAAATGAAAATGGAAGCCTGTATCCTTCTTAGTCACCCTAAAATGAAGTTTTTGGGAGGTTTTTGAAATTTCCATGTTTGAAACCCAAAACCACTTATCTTCATGCTTGACTTCGTCATAAGACAGAGTTTAGGGGTTAGGGGGTAGATACATGATTTGTCTAGCTAGTTTGAATATGTCCAGACCTTGTTTATCAACTTTAATGCTTACTATATGACATATAAGAAGACTATGTGCGCTTTGGTTTTTCATTTTTATGTTTTTTTTATTTTATGCCCATTTGAATCTTGGTCAAATCCTAGAGATTGACTTCATAATACAGAGTTTAGGGTTAGGGGTAGATATACACATGATTTTTCTGGTTTGAATATGTCTAGACCTTATTTATCAACTTGAGTGTTTACTATATGACATAATTAAGAAGGCTATGTGCTTTGGTTTTTCATTCTTTAGATTTTTTGTCTGAATTTTTATGCCCATTTGAATCTTGGTCAAATCCTAGGTTTGACCAAGATTTAAATAAGTTTAAAACATGGAAATGAAAAGGTAAAAGCATCGATCCTTCTTAGTCGCTCTAAAATGAAGCTGAATTTTGGGAGGTTTTTGAAATTTCCATGTTTGAAACCCAAAACCACTTCTCTTCATGCTTGACTTCATAAGACGAAGTAGGGACGATAGGGGGTAGATACATGATTTGTCTGGTTAATTTGGATATATCTAGACCTTGTTTATCAACTTGAATGCTTATGATATGACATAAGAACACTATGTGCTTTTTTTTATTTTTTTGTGCCCATTTGAATCTTGGTCAAATCCTAGGTTTGACCAAGATTTAAACAAGTATAGAACATGAAAATGAAAAGGGAAGCCTGTATCCTTCTTACTCACCCTAAAATGAAGTTTTGGGAGGTTTTTGAAATGTCCATGTTTGAAACCCAAAACCACTTCTCTTCATTCTTGACTTCTTAAGACATAGTTTAGGGGTTAGCGGGTAGATACATGATTAGTATGGTTTGAATATGTCTAGACCTTGTTTATCAACTTTAATGCTTACTACATGACATAAGAAGACTATGTGCTTTGGTTTTTCATTTTTCTGTTTTTTTTTTGAATTTTCTGCCAATTTTGTTTGACCAAGATTTAGACAAGTTTTACACGTGAAAACGAATAAGTAAGCCTGGATCCTTCTTAGTCACTCCAAAATGTACCAATTGATAGGTGCGTTAACTTTGCTTCATGGAAAAAATAATGTCATGTAAATGAGTTAACTTGGATTTCCTACCCTTGAATCCATAGGAAACTTTGTTCTAATGCACTATAATAATCAACCGAGTTTTTACACCAACAGGTCTGTCACTTACGTGTGGTGCCCATGCGTCCCACACTTCAGTGAGCACAAGTCACGTGCAATAGGTACGCAAACTCCCAGCCATTTTCTTTGTCAAGAGAAAGACGCATCAGATGCGTATTGAAGTCTGTGGGTCCTTCTGGATCCTTCGGTCGTCCCTCTAAAAAAAAAAATCTCTCTCATTCTCGGCCTCGCTCGACTCGCTCGCTCTCGCTCGCTCGCTCGCACCTCCTGCTCACTGACAAACCCTGCACAAAAGTCAACATCATCACCCGAAAAAGGGGAGACACCATAATTCTCTCCCTTCTTCTCTCCTTCCGAGTGATCCCTCTTCCTCCGAGTTTCACTCGACGGGCAAACACACATGTGCTGCATAGTAATAATAAAAAGGTAGAAAAATCGACCTACGAATCTATAATTAAATAGGTTAAACTAGGGTTTTGCCCAGTACTACAGATCAAGGTTCAAAAAATCCAACTACGGGGTTCGAACAACCCCATTTCTAATCCAAGATTTTTTCGACCTCATCCAATGGCCTCAAACTATAGGCCGGGTTAGCATCTAGTGCAGTATGTGTGAGAATGTATGCACTATGTGTGCTATAACTTGTGTGTCTTTCAAATTTGAACCAAATTTGAATAAGTTTGAAATATTTGAAATGGGGCTTTTGGCTTAAACGTTTGAAACCCAAAACGACTTCTCCTCATGCTAGACTTCATAAGACCGAGTTTAGGGTCGATAGGGGGTAGATACATGATTTGTCTGGTTTGAATATGTATAAACCTTGTTTATCAACTTGAATGCTTACTATATGACATAAGAAAACTATGTGCTTTGGTTTTTCATTTTTCTGATTTTTTTATTTTGATGCCCATTTGAATCTTGTCAAATCCTAGATTTGACCAAGATAATGTAAACAAGTTTAAAACATGAAAATGAAAAGGGAAGCATGTATCGTTCTTAGTCACTCTAAAATGAAGTTTTTGGGAGGTTTTTGAAATTTCCATGTAGGAAACCCAAAACCACTTCTCTTCATGATTGACTTCATAAGACAGAGTTTAGGGTTAGGGGTAGATATATTTATGATTTTCCTAGGTTTGACCAAGATTTAAACAAGTTTAAAACATGAATATGAAAAGTAAGCATGTATCCTTCTTAGTCACTCCAAAATGAAGCTCTTAATTAGGAGGGTTTTTGAAATTTCCATGTTTGAAACCAAAAACCACTTATCTTCACCATGCATGCTTGACTTTATAAGACAGAGTTTAGGGTTAGGGGTAGATACATGATTTTCAGGTTTAATATGTCTATACCTTGTTTATCAACTTAATTGATTGCGCGCATACTATATGACATAAGAAGATCTTGGTATTCATTTTTTTTGAATTTTTATGCCCATTTGAATCTTGGTCAAATCCTAGGTTTGACCAAGATTTGAACAAGTTTAAAACATGAATATGAAAAGGTAAGCATGTATGCTTCTTAGTCACTCCAAAATGAAGCTCTTGGAAGGGTATTTGAAATTTCCATGTTTGAAACCAAAAACCACATCTCTTCATGCTTGACTTCATAAGACAAAGTTTAGGGTTAGGGGTAGATACATGATTTGTATGGTTTGAATATGTCTAGACCTTGTGTTTATCAACTTTAATGCTTACTATATGACATAAGAAGATTATGTGCTTTGGTTTTTCATTTTTCTATTTTTAATGCCCATTTGAATCTTGGTCAAATCATAGGTTTGACCAAGATTTGAACAAGTTTAAATCATGAATATGCAAAATTAAGCATCTATATATCCTTCTTAGTCACTCCAAAATGTAGCTCTTGGGATGGTTTTTGAAATTTCCATGTTTGAAACCTAAAACCACTTCTCTTCATGCATGCTTGACTTCATAAAGATAGAGTTTAGGGTTAGGGGTAGATATATACATGATTTTCTGGTTTGAATATGTCTAGACCTTGTTTATCAACTTGAATGCTTACTATATGACATGCAAAGACTTGCTTTGGTTTTTGATTTTGTTTTTGAATTTTTATGCCCATTTAAATCTTGGTCAAATCCTAGGTTTGACCACGACTTAAACAAGTTTAAAACATGAATATGTAAAAGTAAGCATGTATCCTTCTTAGTCACTCCAAAATGAAGCTCTTAATTAGGAGGGTTTTTGAAATTTCCATGTTTGAAACCAAAAACCACTTATCTTCACCATGCATGCTTGACTTTATAAGACAGAGTTTAGGGTTAGGGGTAGATACATGCATGATTTTTTAGGTTTAATATGTCTAGACCTTGTTTATCAACTTAAGTGAATGCGCACATACTATATGACATAAGAAGACCTTGGTATTCATTTTATTTGAATTTTTATGCCCATTTGAATCTTTGTCAAATCCTAGGTTTGACCAAGATTTGAACAAGTTTAAAACATGAATATATATGAAAAGGTAAGCATGTATGCTTCTTAGTCACTCCAAAATGAAGCTCTTGGAAGGGGTTTTTGAAATTTCCATGTTTGAAACCAAAAACCACATCTCTTCATGCTTGACTTCATAAGACAGAGTTTAGGGTTAGGGGTAGCCACATACATGTTTTTTTTGGTTTGAATATGTCTAGACCTTGTTTATCAACTTAATTGTATGCTTATTATATGACATAAGAAGACTATGTGCATTGGGTTTTCATTTTTTTATCCCCATTTGTTGAATCTTGGTCAAATCCTAGGTTGGACCAAGATTTAAACAAGTTTAAAACATGAATAATATGAAACGTAACCTGCATCGATCCTTCTTAGTCACTCCAAAATGAAGCTCGTGGGAGGTTTTTGAAATTTCCATGATTTTTCTGGTTTGAATATGTCTAGACCTTGTTTATCAACTTGAATGCTTACTATATGACATACAGACTATGTGCTTTGTTTTTTTTTGAATTCTTATGCCCATTTTAATCTTGGTCAAATCCTAGGTTTGACCAAGATTTGAACAAGTTTAAAACATGAATATAAAAAAGTAAGCATGTATGCTTCTTAGTCACTCCAAAATGAAGCTCTTGGAGGGTTTTCGAAATTTCCATGTTTGAAACCAAAAACCACATCTCTTCATGCTTGACTTCATAAGACAGAGTTTAGGGTTAGGGGGTAGATACATGATTTTTCTGGTTCGAATATGTCTAGACCTTGTTTATCAACTTAATTGAATGCTTACTATATGACATAGGAAGACTATGTGCCTTGGTTTTTCATTTATTTTGATTTATTTTGAATTTTATGCCTATTTTTATGCCCATTTAAACAAGTTTAAATCATGAATATGAAAAATTAGTCACTCCAAAATGTAGCTCTTGAGAGGGTTTTTGAAATTTCCATGTTTGAAACCAAAAACCACTTCTCTTCATGCATGCTTGACTTCATAAAGACAGAGTTTAGGGTTTGGGGTAGACAGCACGCGCCGACGCGTGGACGAAATTTATTCTCTGTCCCCCTGACATGCACTTGCCAGTGTCTTCAACAGTCTGACACGAACAGTGAAGCTTTTATGGAGCCCAGCGGAGAGGGGCTCCATTTCTCGAGCGGTAGCGAGGTGACATGCGGCCTAAATCCAAATTTAAACATTGCGAAAAAAATCTGAAACAAATCATGCACGTTCACAGCTCATATTAAGATAACCCCTAAAAATTTCAGATCAAAATTCGAAACATACATCGAGAAACAAAAAAGAGAAACTCAGATGGGAATAGTCTACAGAGAAACTCAGATTTGAATTCGGGAACTATTCATGACAGATTTCTCTTTTTTGTTTCTCGATGTATGTTAGTGGCAGTTAATATGGACCGGAGGAAGTACTAATAATATGAGGCATATTTTTGAGCTGGCCCTGTTTAGTAGAGTTTACATTTGAGAGTTACATCTTTCTACCACCATTATTTTTGATTTAGCTTGTCTTTTTTTGCCCACCATTTTATCGAGCAGGGTTAATGCAAGATCCATAGCAAACTAGCTTGTCATGACATTTTGTTGGCGGAGTGCATCTTCTCATGGCGAGCTAGCGACTTTGCCTACTAGAGTTTTTTTTGTTGAACTACATTTTTTGGATTTTCCCATTTTATTTGTGCACAAGCTATGAGCCGCCCGCAATTCAGCACCATATATTGGCGGGATTTTCTAGTTCAGCACCATAAATTAGCAGGATGCTATCTTCCTACCTCGCTTTCATTTCCCCTATATCCAGCCCCACCCACGGACAAGCAAGGGCCTCTCTCCCTACCTCGCACCTAGTCCGTCTCGCTCCCTCTCAGTCCTCCATCCGTAGCCGACATCCACCGCACCGGAGCCAGCTCAGCGACGCCGTCAACCACACTCCGTCCGCTTCGTCGGATCTGCTTCCCCGACTCACTGGTTCATCTTACCGGCCGGCGAGATCGGTACACAAAGCGCCACCATGATCCACCGAACCAAACCGAACGGCCAACGCGCCACCTCCCCAGTCGACCAAGGTTGAACACTTTGTCCGGCAGCTTTTGTTATGTACTCCGTATTTGATTTCCGAGACTAGTTTATTGCTTGCTTCCACTGCTTGTTATTAGCATCTGTTTTTTTTGTAATGCCTGCTAGATATTCCCCTCGAGAATGCCTACGAAGAATCTCGGAGGCAAAATATCTTGCAGAATATGATAATTGCAGCCAAGCTCGGCATACTGTGGAATGGGACAAAATCACCGCACCCCAAGTCGTTGCCGAGATTTTTCAAACGTGTGATGTGCCGCCAAAAGGACGATTCCGTGGGGCAGCTGCTGAAGAAGGTATTTAGCCGCACTGCTCAAATTTCATATGTCTTGTTTGCTGATTGATTTGATGAACTTTGATTTGCAGCAGCTAGCCACTGCTCATGTTCCTAACAAAGACAGTGAGCGCGCCAGTGATGCAGACATTGGTAGAAAGGAGGCGGGATTTGGTCCTATTGTTCTAGCAAGCAATCATTTGAGTGGCCGCCTAGGATCAGCACATCTGGATCCTCCTGAGCTCAACATTAAGGAGGTAATTTTATAATAGTGTTTTAAACATGACATAATCTAATGTACTGAAAGAGATCAAACTGTCAACAGGAGTGGAGTGGTATAGATGGTAGAGATATAGATATAGATTTCAGATTTCCTAATTTTTTCTTGAAAATAGGGTCGCCCCGGCCTCTGCATCCAAATGATGCACCCACCCTTTTATTGCAATGTTTTAGACTCCATTTAAGGTTTAGAAACTCATGGGTTGCTGAAAGTGGTGACATGAATCAACCAACATATTTCCTTTTAATCTGCTGATTGATTTTATGCATGGCAAATCGCAGAAGCAAGTGACTGCTCATGTCCCTGCCAAGCAGCATTGTAGCACAGATGTCCAGAGTTCCAGTGATGCAAACGTTTGTAGGAACAAAACAGAAGGATGTGGCACTGGGGAAGCTAAGATTAGGCGTCTTCAAAAGGACTTGGATGTGGCCACTTGGCGGAACAAAGAAATGAACCGAGGATGGAATTCTACAATTCAAGATGGCCTACATGCTGTTGCTGATCTGCAGAAGCTAGTGGCTGGCAACTTGGTTACCGCTTTGGCTGATGCAGATGTCCATGAGATCAACTGGACGATCTTGGAACAGGTGAAAGCACGAGCAGAAACTCTGCACTCATCTTTGCAGGTAGATGATTTTCAAAGGGTGATGCAAGAGCCGCTATATGAATAGATTGTTGTTTTCAGTTGATGATGTCCCTGGTTCTTTTGTTTACTTATGTGCTGGTAGTACTTAGGGGAACTAGCTTGTACAAGTATTTTTTTCCGATAAAGTTGTACAAGTAAATGGCACATGCTTCGCATGTTTGACCAATTAAGTTAAAAAGCTTCACAAAATCCTGCTATCATGTAGGCGGGCTTGCATTGGCTTTCAACCCAAGTGACTATTGACTGCAATCTGTAATATGTACCCCTCTGTTGCACTTAATGGTATCCAAGCCCTTGGGCCCCCCTCCTTTGTTAAAAAAAAGATCGAATTCTTATTGCGTCGAAGTTGTTTCACTAAAAAAAAGAGCCCTCACGTGCAAGGCACGTGTATATATACTAGTACTAGTAGAGATGGTACACCTAGACATTAGAGATTTGTTTGTTTTAAAGATATTTTTAATTGTGTACAAGATGGAAAATATAACTTTAGGCTATCCACAATGTTGCTATTGCCAAATCTGATACGATGGTGAATTTGGCTTTGGTGTGAAATATAGCAATAGCTCCACAATGTAGTGGTTCCAAATATTTATAACGTGGGTCCCGCCATCAAGCTAAAACAACTCATAAAGCCAATATGGAACTACTCTCACAATGTAGGGAACTAGTTCCAAATGCCAAAAGTGAAATTTGGCATCGGAGCACCTATTTGCTCCGGTTCCCTGTTTTTCTGGTTTTGGAACTACCTCTACAATGTATGGAACTAGTTCAAAAAGCCAAAAATCAAATATGGAACCACTTTTGGCTACACGTTGTGGATGCTCTTAGCAAATTCCTAGTATTTTTCATGGTCGATGTAAAAAAAGTATTTTTCATGGTTGATGTAAAAAAACAAGTTTTTTTCATGGTCGATGTAAAAAAAGAGAGAAAACATGTCTCATAAAAAGCCTTATGGTTAGCACAATTTTTTTACGGAGTAACTCTTTTTTACATAGCCCAAATTACTATTCGATTTTTCCATTGAAATATTTTATGTGTATAAAGCAAGCGAAGAAGTACACATGCATTTTTCGTTTTATTCTTTTTTGACATTTCAAAATGTATAGAAGATGAATTTCGAAATAAAGAGATCATATGCACCCAAGAACCAACAAGCATATCCCCTTGAACCCGAACATACTCAGGGCCCTTTTGTTGTGCCTTTTTTTTTTTTTTCTTTTTGGCTTTTGGATTTTGGAAGCCAAAAACAAATATTATATTCTTTTGGCTTCCAAAATCCAAAAGCCAAAAAGCCACAGCAAAAGGGCCCTCAGCTTCAGACTTGGGATTTCGTAGGCTAGGGTTCCACAGTTTTCCAGCAACCAGTAATAATTTCAACTCTGCCCCAAAATTCCCGCAATCCCCCCCGCTTCCAAAATTCAAAGCGATGTGAAATAAGTACAGTGTCGATCTTATCCCCCCGGACCGCTCAATTCAGACCTATCACCGGCGGCGCCGAACCCCGCATCTCTCTCTCACGCTTCCACCCTGCATGACCCACCGGATCATCTCACACGCCGGCGCCGGCCCACTGTCCCACTCCCACACCAGCACTACTGCCTTCTCATCGGCCACCGTAGTGACCGACGACGTTCCGCCGTCTCCCTTGCTTTTTAGCAAGCCGGAGTAGCTTCCACCTCCCCCACCCCCACCGACGACCACTGTACCATACGAGCTCCTCCGTAGCCGACTTCCACCGCCGCCTTGTCAGCGACAGTCACCATCGCCGGGTTCTCGTATCTTAATCCCCGACTCCTTCCGTCCACCGGACTGGAGAGATGGGCGCTTCCATGGTCGACGGCAGGAAACCAAAGCGTACACGCGCCGACTTCCAAGAAGGTTGATATGGCCGCATTCGTTATGCATGTGATTTCGAAAAGTATTTTTTTGCTTACTTGCACCGCCATCTCATTAGCATTTTTTTTGTAATGCATGCTAGATATTATTGCAATACAGAAGAATGAATTAAAAGAGAAACGGATACGGAATATATGTATAAGATATGCAAGCCGTGTGGGCACAAACATGTGTAACGCTATTGCCTCTAGTGCAAACCTGAACAAAATCGGAGAAGAACCCTTTCCCCTTCCCAAAGATAAAGAACAATGTTATGATTCACAATTTGATCATGCTGAGCCTCTTGGAGAGCTGACTCAGGAAGATGCCTTGCCTGACCATTCTCCTCAACCCCACCAGGTGATTTCTGTGTTTTTACTTTGAGATATCTGTTTTGCAACTTCCATGTGTTGTATACTTGTATCCTGAATCCCACCAAACATGTTCACATGCCACCTCTAGGTCTCCTTAATGCATCATATATATGTTTCAGCATGCACGTCATCCTTTACTGTTCTTCATTCTATTCCATTTGCATATCATCATATATGGGACTTCTGTAGACTGAAATATCGTTTATGTGTGCTAGGAATCTGCAGCTTCAAGTAAGAATTTCGCAGGAACCACCAATGAGAGGAAGACCATTCAACAGGCACCTGAATCGGTGATAGAACAGCGGCAACCAAAAAAGAAACCTGCTTCTGCTACTAGACAGTCTCAGCGATTCATGGCACCAGTTGAAGAAAATAACGAAAATTCTAAGAGTACTGAAATAAAAAAACGTGGTGAACACCCCAAGCGGTTGAATCAGCCACCTGTTACCAATCCAGTCAACCAGCGACAATCGGCAGCAGAACCAGTTTCCACAGCAACTTCTCAGCCACAATTGGCAGCAGAACCAGTTTCCACAGCAACTTCTCAACAACAATTGGCAGCAGAACAAGTTTCCACGGCAACTTCTCAGCCACAATTGGGATCAGCAGTAGCTGTGGTAGGAAATACTGCCCAAGGACACACTGTACCAGTCCCAGCTGACACAACCACAACTGGCCAAACACTGCTAGCACAACATCAACAAACTGTTGATGATCTCCCACTGACCCATATTAGTCCTGCCATAGACAACTCCCCTGAGGATGAGCCCCACACCGAAGAAGGTACATTTTCCAATGCTTATAGTTTCATTCTCCGTTATAAAGTTATACTTTATAGAGATATATATATAATGCTTATAGTTTCATTCTCCGTTATACCTACCTTGATAGCTTGATGTAATGCTTAACTTTGTAGTTGCACCACGATCAAGAAAAACGAGGGGCCCAACAGTAGGGAAAATGTTCGTAGCTAAGCTTGCTGGGATGGAATCAAGATTTCGCCTTTCATCTATCGTAGGTGGCAGAAGGCCACTGGACCCAGAAGAATCTTGTAAATTAGCATCGGATGTAGGAATTTTCGTCAGGAATGAAATTCCTATCTTCCCAACATGGAAAGAGCACGTAGACACCTCTGCGCATTTTGAAAAATTAGTGCACAGGTTACACGTAAGTCATCTTTCTCTTGGTAATGTTACTCATACTAGTATACCACATTGGCACGTCCCGTTCCTTCTAGCTTGTTGTTGGATCTATGTATATCACACCAACGGTTTATATTGTTGTGAACAGTTAAGGTTCGAGTTCGATGAGGACCAAGAGGAAGTAAAGCATGTTCTCAACAGTCTATTCTCAGACTGTCTGCGCCAGTATCGCAGCAGGCTAAAGAAGAAATACTTCACTGGAAAGATTACTGGGAGTGTTCCAACTATATCTCCTTTTAAGCAAATGACTGACAAACAGTGGGGAGATCTTGTGAAGCACTGGTCTGATCCAAAGAATATGGTATGATTTGTAAGACTGAGACCAGATCACATCTTGGATTCTTATTTATAGCAGTGTCTCACTAGTCTCCTTTTTGCAGAATTTGGCTAAACAGAATCAGGAAAACCGCGGTAAACTACTTTTACCTAGCCGTACGGGATCTCGTAACCTTATAGTGCACATTCGGCAAAAAGTAAGGACATGTTGTTTTATACTGCTATTTAGAAATATTTTAGTAAAAGATCATGCAGAGTATATACACCAGTGTGCAGCTTATATTATGATCCTCCATTTCAACCACGTTATTCGATTTATAAATGGTAGTACTAAAATGCAGATGTTACATAATGCAAGTAAAAGGGAACCAAACAAAGAGATGACTCTGCCAGAGATTTTTGAAGCATGCCAGAAGAACAAACTTGAAGTGATTGGAGAAGTCGCACAGAGTGTTCTTGTAAGTCTTCTCAAAGATTGAAATTTTGTGACGACTCACATCCCAACTTATAGGAGTAGTAAAGTACATGTCAATATGATATTATATATGTTTATTAAAATTCATGTGATGTGAATCAGACATGCCAAACTGTAGGAATAAAAGTAGGTCATACACATGATAAATCTACTATCAGCAAGTTTCTCTGTAGTAACTATCATGTTTACACATGTGTACGAACTGAATTTTTTGCAGGAAGATATGAAATTAGAGATGGCAAAAACCGGTAAAAACGGTCTGGAAAAAACCGATGAAGAATGTGTGAAGGCATTTTCTATGGCAATAAAAAAGAAAGGCATTGCCAAAAACACTTTCTTACGGAATGCTGGACTGCTGAAGTGCAAGTCCATGTCCAAGTCAAAGTATTTGCATGCTCAAGTTCTAAAGGAGCAACTCCAAGTAGAACGAGCTGCATCAGCTGCGCTAAGACTAGAAGTCGACAATTTTAGAACGATAGCAGCACAGAAGGAGGCCCTACTGGAGCAGGTTAGGAATGCTAGTAAGTAGTAAGAAGAGTATCTGCTAGATAATTGGAGATGAACGGGGACAGTGACAGGTCATTACCTTTGTCTTGTAAAATGGTTCCTTAGTCTGAGCATATTTCGTAGGTGCATTTATCTGCAATTGCTATGATCTTGGTGGTCGTTTCCTTGTTGTGATGTGGATTTTTTTGAACCGGAACCCTGCTGATTGTTAATATTATAAGTGGATTGCCTAGCCCTTTCCATCAGTTCTGACTTTTGGTTCCGTTGGCTCGTGGATGAAGCTTGACGTGGTATCAGAGCCCATAGTCTCAAGTTCGAGTCATCGCTTTCACAAACCTTCTCTTCTCTTCTCCCGGTCTAGCCTTTTCTGTCAGTTTGGACTTTTTGTTGCGATGTATAAAGTGGATTGCCTAGCCCTTTCCATCAGTTCGGACTTTTGGTCGCGTTGGCTAGTGCATTAAAGCTTGACACTGATGATTTTCTGTGATCCATTGATTTCCATCTTTCTACATACTGGTCTAGAAGCTTGTCAACTGGTCTGGTTCATTCATCGCTGTATTGAGTGCAATGAACGGAACAGTGGCTTCTCCTTTGTGTTGTGCTGCAACACAACAGCTGTTCCTGCTTCTGTACAGGTGAGTTGTGAACAGAGATACTTATGTATGCTACCAAATTTCGACTCCATATAATCAATAGCTTAACAACCCTCTAATTCAAAATCTCAACATTATTTCACACACTGAAATATTTTGTACGCGTTTTGAATTGGAGAACATGGGAACCGACTTTGGTTTCTGATTATGACTTGATGTGACCCTAGGCCCTGGATTCCTGAGCAGAAGGTATGTGTAAAAACAAAGAGATTACAAAGTGCTAATTCCCTTTTTTTGTAAGTCCTGGTGGCATTGACACTCCTTTCTTACTTGCTATATTTTTTTGGTGTTTATATATAATAGAGAATTACCAGCTTATTGTCGAACCCGTTAGATTTTGGGCAATAATTGTTACGTGGCTGCTTCTTAATTAAAGTTTATCATGTCATGTAGATGGATTTGTGAAAGATGCAGCGGGTCGTTCTTCAGATCGTCTACATGGGATTCCCATCTACATGTATGTTCACGGTTTCATGGAGTACTTCAGCTCATAGCAGCCACATACGATCCTGCAAGATTTGCATTTTTTTTGACCTTGCAAGATTTGCATTCAATGTATCGCCAAGACGCGTCCGTGAGAACTCTAGAAACATCTTCGTCTGACTCGTTTTGGCGCGCGCAGTTCCCGAGCGAATCCAATGAATTTTGACCGTTCTCTTAAAAAAAAAGCTTTGACCGTTGGATCAAGCGTTGGAGAACTGTTGTGCCAACGGCCAATAATTATGATCGTCGTAACCGATTTTCAACGTGATGATGAATTGATGTGACATTTGGCCGTACTAGTACGGTCTCATATTTTTGTATTACTTGGACTGTAGCCAAATTCGAAATCTCATTCCAGCGGCAAAACTTCCCGCCCGAAAAATACAAATATTTCACACGCTTCTAACTTCCCATTCTACCCTCGTAAAGATGACAACAATGTCCATGTATAAGTCGGTTGGTGGGGGGTCTACCCGTCATTTTTTTCGATCACCACCTCCCTAGCTCCGGAAACTCCCCGAAAAAAAATTCATTTCCCTCACTCTCTCCTCTGAGACCACCCACCGGAACTTCCCAAGTCCCTCTCTCTCCCACCTCCACGACCACCGCACCGGAACATCCCCGCCGGACTTCCCTGGCCTACCCGAGGCCTCGCGATCCTCATCCGGCTGCCTGCCGGAGCCGCTTCATCGACGCCGTCATCAACCGGACCGGATCATCCCCGCCGAACCTTGAAACCATATGCTCATCCAGCAGTCTACCGCAGTCGCTTCAGCTGCGGCATCGTCCACCCCACCGGAGCCGCTTCGCCGGATCCGTCGTCCACCGCATCGGATCTTGCTCACCGACACCGCTGTGCATGAACCGGATCTGCTTCACCGGCGCCGTGTATGATCTAAACTCTTCTACTGTCGCTTTTCTATTGCTTGCCTGCAAGTTCTTGTTTAATCTTGGGGGAACCTGTTTGTGCTAACGACGCGCCGTTACGTTTTTGCAGACGAGATGAGTAACCATGAAGTGTAATGGCCGTCTCTCCAACCCCAAGTAGCACATGTAGCGTACTTCATCACCGGATCTATCAACCCCAGGAAGATCTGCTGTGACTCCCACAGAGTGCTTCTCCTAATGTAAGTCCCTTGTTTTAGCGCCATGTTCTGGGTTCAGATGCTTGTTTGTCTGAAGCTCTTTTAGTTCATTCCTAGCTATGACCGTAACACCTTGCTATTTTCTACTTCATTGCTAACTTTAAGCGATTGAACATTTTGGTTTGCATTCCCTGCTCTGTAGATGTAGCCATCATAACTTCTATCTTGCTCAGTCGTTGTTACAAAAATTATACTGTAGGTATTATAGTAACATCCTGCTATTATTTAGTTCATGGCCAATTTTAAGTAATTGCACATGTTGGTTCGCATTCCCTGCTCTATAGCTTTTGGCATCGTAACTTCTATATTTGGTTTACATTCCCTGCTCTGTAGATCTAGCCATCATAACTTTATCTTGCTCAGTCGTTGTTACAAAAATTATGGCCTGCTACTATGTTGTTTGTGCCAATTTTTTACTCCATGAACATGTTGGCTTGCATTCCCTGTACTACAGGTGATGCCATTGTTTTGTATCTAGTTCATTGTAAGCTAACAAAGTAAGGACTTAGTTTGGCATGCTATCACTCTGCTATCTAGCCTGTAGTACAAATAAACTTGTCATACTACTAGATAATAATTTTGCGTGCCATCTTGTTCTTCAAAAGCTGCATTATTGACTTGTTTCTCTGACTTGGCATGACGCTCACATATGGAAAGCTGAACATATTGGTTTGCATTCCCTCTTATACAAGTTCACAGGTGATCCCACTATATTCTGTATCTGGTCCATCCTAAGCTCAAGCATTAACTATCCTCTATGTGTTGCTCATTACAAGTTTATATCCCGAAACATCTTGATTTGCATCCCCTTCACTATAAGTTCAGGAGTATTATTTAGTTCACTTGGCACATGTTGGTTCACATTCCCTCCTCTTTAGCTTTTGCCATCGTAACTTCTATTTTTGGTTTACATTCCCTGCTCTGTAGATGTAGCCATCATAACTTCATCTTGCTCAGTCGTTGTTACAAAATTTATAGCCTGCTACTATGTTGTTCATGCCAATTTTGTACTCCCTGAACATGTTGGTTTGCATGGGACTCGACAGTAGTAAGTCTGCTGTTTCATTCTAACATGCTCTGTTATATTGGCTGTTGGTATGCGGCATGCACTCTTTGTTTGCTTATTGTGCGCATTACAATGATCTTGTTATAACGACGAAATGATGAGTTCCAAATTCTTTGCCAAACAATATTGTAGTGTCATTGCCTTTCCATTGTTGCTGTCTTAACTTGTAATGTCTTTGTTTCAGATATAGGTGCTGCATGGACAACTTAAAAGATTGCCGGATCGCTTCATTGTATTGCTAGGTTTAATTACCATTCAATTTCTCTGGGTTCTGTAATATTTTTTCAATGCCTTGCAGCTGATGTAATATTTAGTTAGTTTTTATAGTTCTTTCGCGCATTTTTTCTTTGGTGCTTGTGGTAAGTGAGGCTATCCGACAGAAATCAATGCTGCGTAAATATTCTCAGTATCTAAATCACGAATTCCCATCCCTTAAACGGCCCAATTAAACGAAATCACATATGTGCCTGCCCGCAAAATCCTAAAGCGCATATTATGCCGGCATATAAACAACAACTAAACGGGCTGGCCCACTTACTTCTTGGGCCAGCCCATTTGATTTACGGTGGACCCCACACACTAATTGGGCGGCCCACTTGCTTTAAGGTGGACCCCACCAACTACTGGGCCGGCCCACTAATTAGTTGGGCCACCCATTTGCTTTTGGTGGACCCCACATAATAAATGGGCCGCCTTTAAGAGGAAAGTGGGACCCACTGTGTTTTTGGCCCGCCCAATATCTTGTTGGGCCGGCCACTTGCTATATGGTGGACCCCACATACTAGTTGGGCCGGCCCTTTAACAGAAAGTGGGACCCACATGTGTTTTGGCCCGCCCACTATCTTGTTGGGCCGGCCACTTGCTATATGGTGGTCCCACATACTAAATGGGCCGCCCTTTAAGAGGAAAGTGGGACCCACTGTGTTTTTGGCCCGGCCCACTATCTTGTTGGGCCGGCCCACCGCTATATGGTGGACCCCACATACTAATTGGGCCCTTTACCAGAAAGTGGGACCCACTGTGTTTTTGGCCCACCCACTATCTTGTCGCGCCCCACTTGCTATATGGTGGACCCCACATACTAAATGGGCCGCCCTTTAACAGAAAGTGGGACCCACTGTGTTTTGGCCCGGCCCACTATTTTGTTGGGCCGCCCACTTGCTTATGGTGGACCCCACAAACGAAATGGGCCGACCCTTTAACCGGAAAGTGGGACCCACGTGTTTGGCCCGCCCACTAGCTTGTTGGGCCGCCCACTTGCTATACGGTGGACCCCACACACTAAATGGGCGCCCTTAAAAGTGGGACCCACTGTTTTGGCCCGGTCCACTTGCTTCTTGGGCGCCCTGTCGTAAGGTGGACCCCACATGTTAAATGGGCGGCCCATTTAAGTTTTGACCACCAACCTTAGAGGTTAGGCCCGGCCCACGTAACTAATGGACCAGCCCAGCCTATAGTTGACCGGTCAAACTATGTCATCTGGCCCGGCCCGCTTAAGACGTGGCAGGCCTCGTGTGGGCCTACCATCTACCACGGGCGGTTAACGCCGTTAACGTTAACGTCGCCACGTGTCGGTTTGCATGACGTCGCACAACGGGCTCCCGAAAACACTTCCGCAACGGTCCGATTTTAAGGGCGCCCAAGCGCGACGGACCGAAAAAATCGTCGTTGGACTTTGCCTGACGCAGTTTCGACAACGGAACCCATATCGTCGGGTTAGGCCCATAGGCGACGAAAAATGCCCCTTAGTTGACGATTTTGGGACGTTGTCTATCAGAACTTTTCTTGTAGTGTGAGTGAGCCAACGATCTGAGAATATCTCAATTGATCTATGGCAATCCTCCGGTTCTTGTGTAATGTCACACTGGGATCATAAGGCGTTGGAGAAGACTTGCTATCAATATAGCCGAACGGCTCAATCTTTTCAACATAATGGGATTGCGTTAAAGTAATTCCACTCTCATTCTTAATCAGCTTGGTGTTCAGAATCACATCAGCCTCTCTCAGATCTTTCATATCAAAGCTCTCTGACAAGAAAGTCTTGACCTCGTTTACTAATTTCATGTTTGTACCGAAGATGAGGATATCATCCACATAAAAACACAGTATAACACCTTCGCCCCAACCATGGCGATAGTAAACACACTTGTCAGCCTCACTAACAACAAAGCCTACAGAAGTTAAAGTTCTGTCAAACTTCTCATGACATTGCTTAGGTGCTTGTTTCAGGCCATATAAAGATTTCAGCAACTTGCGCACCTTTCTTTCTTCAACTTTTACTACAAAACCATCAGGCTTATCCATATAGATTTCCTCTTCCAACTCTCCATTAAGGAAAGCTGTCTTTACGTTCATTTGATGAACGATAAGACCATAGGAGGCAGCCATGGACAGTAGTACTCGAATGGTGGTAAGTCTAGCGACATGTGAATAGGTGTCAAAGTAATCTTCGCCTTCTCTCTGTGTGTAGCCTTTCGCTACAAGTCGCGCATTGTACTTCTCAATAGTACCATCAGGTCTTAGCTTCTTCTTGAACACCCATTTGCAGCCTACAGGCTTGCATCCATGGGGTCGTTCTGATAGCTCCCAAGTTCCATTAGAAAGAATCGAGTCCATCTCATTATGGACAGCTTCTTTCCAGTCATCTGCATCTGGAGATGCATATGCCTCTGCAATGGATTTGGGAGTATCATTCAGAAGGTACACAATGAAATCATAACCAAAGGATTTTGCAATCCTCTGTCGTCTCTTGCTCCGTATAGGAGCTTCATTGTCATCCTTCTCAGTAACATCTTCATGTGATTGTCCAAAATACTCATTAGATGTGCTAGACTCAGCAATTATCTCAGTAGAAATCCTAGCAATGCTATGCATATCTTTCATAGAAAACATATTCTCAAAAAATGCTGCATCACGAGATTCCATAATAGTATCAACATGCATATCAGGTACCTCAGATTGAACTACTAAAAATCTATAGCCTACACTCCGTGGAGCTTAACCTAGAAAGATACAATCAACTGTCTTTGGTCCGAGTTTGCGCTTCTTAGTAATTGGAATATTAACTTTCGCCAAACATCTCGCAAATACGAAAGTGGTGGTTTTCTGCCAACCCACTCCTCGTAAAGGGATTTATCTTTATTCTTCTTAGGAACTCTATTCAGGACATGCCATGAAGTTAACAAAGCCCCCACCACTACAATTAGGTTTTTGGATTGTTGGACAATTAGGCACAATTTCCATGATTAATTCCAGAATATAAAACATGATGACAACAACTACTAACATGTGAAACTCTAACATACTAGATGCATTAATCAACATGAATAGTAGCAGCGCAAACGGTAAAACATCCATCGCTAAAAAAATCAAGATATGTCGCACGTACCGATCTGGTGGAGGTGGCGGTGGAGGTAGCAGATGATGTCGTAGCAGTTACGTTATTGACGACAGGGACGACGGGTCGAAGTAGACAACGTTGAAGACGACAGTAGGCAGCACCGCCCGACTTGGACGGAAGACGACCCGTGATGAAGAACTTGAGCAGTCGCGCAGAGCGCTTCCCAAAAACCTAATTCACCCTCTCCCGTACATGATCGCAAAGACGAGCAGTTCCGGAGACCTACTCTCCCGTTCGCCGGTGCATGCCGGCGGGCGGGATGGAGTAGGCTACAATGGCGGCGCAAGCAGAGAGAGGTGGAAACCCTAACTCGTGTATTGGATGATTTCTGTGGTAGCTGGGCAAGAGATTATATAGGCTCATGAAATCCTAGGCAACGTGGGTCACTCCCACGTCTCATGCACGTTTCGAGTCGGTTACAGATAGCACACGGTCAAAGAGCGACCCGAACAGACTAACTGCGACGCGTCTGTCTAGGACTCTGTTCGTTTTCCTGAACTGCAAAAAGAAATGACAGTCTCGGCTCGAGGCTCAATCCACTCACCACAATCGCGACGTGCGTCGTGACATGACGTGTTGAGTCGAGTCGAGTCGAACGATCGAGGAGGAGGAGGAGCGCGCGTGTACCACTCCTATTCTCACTCACTTACTAGTGGTGGAACAACTCACCTTATAAGGTGGTCTAACTTCCTCCCAATTTTCCATGTGGGACTAAACCTCCTACCTTTTGCCACTCCCTAGTGAGCTGCCACCAACTTAGTCTCAAACTCACAAGACTACCATTATGTAGGCTTTAAAATTCATAGGAAAATCTGAAATCTAGTATGAACCACTAAATCTAGGACCAATATTTCAACCATGGCCCATGGGAGTGCCGCAGAGTAGGTTTTCTACAGTTAGTGTAAACCAATATCTATGAATGCAACTGAACACGCTATCTTCTATAGTCTTCCCTCATTCTCTTTTCCCAAGAGAAACACTATGTCCTATTTTTTTTATAGAGTTGATGACTGATAACTAAAGCCCAATACGTATAGAGGTCAGGGTATTTAATTTTCATTTGAAGTGTGGTTATTAGTTGTTTTCTAGGTAGGCATGCAAGAGTTGCTTGCATTTGAGGACATGTTGGAAACGGAACATTCGGCATCTATCTCTACACACGCATGCATTAAACTTTTGGTCCCAAAGAACTTCTCTCAAAACGACTACAGTTTCGTTCCCTACAAAACACTCTAAATAGTTTACCTTCTTCAGCAACTTTTGCATTCCTGCTCTCCAGAAATAACCAAATTATTCAACAACATTATGTATACAACTGAAATAGAAATCAGTAGCAGTTTTTCAAATATTGTTGCATGCAATGTGTATGATTGATGTTATTAATATTGTTATGTCTCATTTATAAAAAGCAAAAATATGCGCTAAATGATGTAATTACCTTTTGGTTCCCACACAAACTAGATGTGAGACCTTATGTAAAATCCAAAGACGAGACATTTTCACCAGTATTGATATGATCTAATAATTTCTGAAAACACAATTTACCTGCCATGCAGATCTGCCAATTGCCTGGACGCATTTCCTAGAGGAACATTCTTGACGAGCAAACATGAATGGGGGGCACGGCAGCAGAAGCCGCTACATACACGGTAGCTCAATATGTTTTTTGGGTGTAATTTTGGTGTTTCTTTTCTTAAATGTTTAGGTGGCGTACCGCATCATATAAGTACTATATGTATTCTTTGTGGCCAAGGGTATGACGTGGACAATTTTAGGCGGGTTCTCTTTTATCTAGCATGCACACACATGCTCAATGAAGTTCAACTATAGTTGTGGGATTATTTGATGTCCGTTGGAGCCTGTTTGATGCATCTTTTATTTTTTTTCTTGATACTATATTTTGGTGTTGCTTACTTCTTATTCCAAGCTAAGTGTCATAGTGATCTTAGACGGGAGAAAGAAGTGAACCTAACTCACTTGGTAGGGAAGTGGATGTACAATCCAGCCACCCGGGTTCAAGTCTCTAGGGACGCGAATTTGAATTCTTATTATTTAAAAAACAAAATCACTGTAGGGGTTTTCCCTACCGTATTTCTTTCAAAAAAAAATCTTAGACGGGAGAGAGCATCTAAGCATAATTCTGAATTTATGCGGAAATGTTTTATACTTTTTGCTCACCACTGTGTAGATTCAGCATCCCTCTAAACGGTTGGTCAGGCTAGCAGCCATCTAGATTGTCTTCTTCTGTCACCTGATTGGGGCCAATATATCCCTGAATAAGGAATGCAAAAACAACGTCACCTTTGCCGTCCTCGCAATGAGCAAATGTCGATCTTTTCCCTGTCCAAAACCCAGTGAAATATGCTTGCAACCTATATGAAGCGAGGAATAAAAACCATGTCTCAGCCAATTGCCAATATTAACATTTGCATACCCTATAAACCAATTATCTATCAACACTAACATTTGCATGCGAGTGAATGCCTCTTTTTACCCTGAAGTTTTAAATTTGTGACACTAATTACCCCGCCGGGTGAAAATTTGTGTATATTACCCATTTTAAAAGCTTTCTGCTCTTATTTTTTGGTCTGTGTCCACTGGGCAAGATGTTAGGTGATGATCGGGGTCCAAAAAATATCAAAACGTTAGTGATTAAGGGAACATATGGATTAAACAAGTTTGGGCATAAATCAAGTATCTATCAACACCATGTAGTTGTTGCTAGCAAGGCGAAGTAGTGATGAAGAATTTGAACAATTGAGTTCACCGGTGCAACAGAGCCCGCCTAAAGTTTCTATTTTTTGTTAATGGTATAATTAAAAGAAACATAAAAAACCAAATACTTTACGAAGTACACGAACAAATGTGAATACACATGCGGACCCACAATGCCTATCACACAGTGTGTAAACACAATGTAGGCGGCAAGGCGAAGCTCGCGTATCCGTCTAGTAGACATGAATGTCTGTCAAATTTAATTGTTGTTTTCTGCATATACATGGCACATCTCGCTTAGCTAATTAATGTAACTTTACCTGAAAAGAATCTTGTGCTCACACAAGACATCTGCCCATCTCCAGTCTCGTCCCCCAAAACGTTCTCCAAAGGTTTTTGGGGCGCGTGCTGAACATTTTATCGTCCCCAGTCACGCGTCCGAAAGACCATTTCCGTCCGGTGCGGCCCTATACGCTGTCCGGCGTCCCGAGCCTGTCCCCGCTCCACAGGAGATGCTCCGGGGACGGCGGGCAGAGCGAGAAGCGAGGCGAGGAGTGGCGGGTCCGACTCATCATTGGCACACGAATAAATTTGGAGGACGCGTTAAGGAAACGTGACTGGGTAGCAACGGCCCCCAAACGCGACACGAAGAAAAGGCGTCTGGGTGGTGGTTACTCATGACTTCTTTTTTCGGGCTACTAGGTGGCGGCACACCAGTAGGATACAAAATGGATAATTCTATGTGTTTATTCATTTTTCGATGGTTGATACATGCCTCAACCCTCTCCAATCCTTGATGTAAACTTTTGAGTACTACAGATATTTCAAATAAATGAGAAAGGCGTGTGCATCAATCTGATACAGAGGCTGGGCATTGCCCCATTTTCGGGAGATGCTCTATGTGCATGGTGCCACGAAACCACACTCTCCTGCCTAAAGTTGCATCACCAAACTAGTTTTCTAAAATAAATAATTGCTGATGATTTTCTTTAGGCAGGCAACTAAATACAGTAACGGGACCCTCAAGTTTGGCAGGACGTACATGCTATTTTATTGTGAGCACTGCAACGCATAGATTAGACGCATTCTTAGTTACTTTTATTTTTTATCAGGAGCTCATGTAGGCCCCAGACAGACCGTCAAGCTGTCGTGAGGCGATCGTTAATTGTTTGCCATCAGATACACAAGTAACCTTTTCGAGGTACTCTGTAATATTAATGTAACTTTACTTGCACTAGCATAGCACAGAATTTGAAATATGCCAGCTTTCCACCACCTTTTGATTATTATTATTTATTGTGGATGCATGCACGGTAGCAACTTGCAGAGGAGCCCACAACCTTTTATCATGAGCTTGCATAATAAGGCCTGAGCCAAGGCCGTTAAGTAGCCGTTAAACAACAGTTGAGGATGCACACCATCCAACGGCTCTAACGATAGGGGTAGTTACCCCCATTGCAGAAAATCCACACTCATATGTATATTATATTGTTCTGGTGGAATTTTTTTAACTTTGAATACCCAATATCCCCCCCCCCTTCCTCCGGTGGCAGACTGTTGTACCTATGTTTTGATGTTTTTGATCTCCGCATCCGCGCGTCGCGAGGAAAAATACCATGTGGTATATATAGATCGTTTTAGGTCAAAACACGCCGCGCCCTGGCCAAAATAGGTGGCACGACAGGACCAGACCCTTGCAACGCGCCCTGACCCCTTTCTCTCAGGAGGTTGGCATCTTGATGCTCTACTTTAGCTTGTTGGATGCGTCCCGAAAATTTCAAAGCATGCTCTTTGATCTTGCCATTTTTCGAGTTTGTAGCTCGAAAAAAAAAATCTCCTAGGACCATAGCTCTTAGAGATAGGACATCTGAATTTAGATTTATTTGCAAATTCTTTTAGACCAACAAGGATCATGGATCTTCGTGTACTCTATGTAATGTGATAAGAAATAAAAGTACTGTTGCAACATTTTTGTTGTACCACTCTGGGGGAAACAGTTAGGGTTATGTCAACGACTTGCACACTGCAACGTGAAGTGGTGTGCCGGGTCACCACATTATCAATAGGTTATTAATTATTGAGTAAATTCCACTTTTTACCCCCTAAAATCAATTTTGTGCCACTTTTTACCCAATCTAACAGAAATTTCTCAAAACTACCCCATTTAGCATACTTTCTTCCATTTTTTACCCTTTTTTATATTAGTGGCTGCAGCCATCTCTGAAATTTCAAAATTAGCAATCATTAGTGGTTACAGTTTACACACGTAATAATTGCAATGTATACAAAAATCAGATTCACAAATTTATGTCTATTGCAACTAAAAAAATCATGCCGTAGTCAAGTACAACTTCAACACACATCTAATTATCCTAGAAACAAATGACTGAAAGCTTTCACTCAAAGAAAAGTTCAGGCACCCTATATATGGTCTGCATGTTTATGATCTAAACTGTGTTACTACAGCAGGTATATCCATCGATGAAACAGTTTAGAGTTAACTGAACTATATTTGCTTTCTGAAGTTTGCATCAGCATGGCCAATTCAGATCTTGTCTCGATCTAAGAAATAAAAAAAATGGAACCTAATGGCAATACACTCTGTAATACTAATTCACGAAAGGTTCAATCTTTTAACCATTGATCATTGCCATTAGATTCAATCTAAACCCACTCTCGTTGTTGGGAGAGTATATACACCTAAATCATAGCGGTAACACCTGGGACAAAATAGCCTACCTGTGAACCACCTATTTCTCCGGTGATCGCCTCCGATCACCGGCCACCCGGTGAACTAGCGCCCCTGTCACCTGCCTCTGTTCGGTTTTCTCTCTCGTGCGATGCTAGAGTGCGAGCGGATCTGGTACTGGGAGATGGGTTGGTTCGGCTAAACCAGCGAGGCACGTCCGGTGCGATCAGGTCTGGCTTGGCCCAACTAAGGTGTGGGACGTGTGACGCCCTGACTAAATCGGCTCGGCTCGGCTCAAGAGCTGACTAGGACACGGCACGCCATACTTTGAGTGGGACCCACCGGCGAGGATGGGAAAAATATAGAAAAGGGTAAAAAATGGAAGAAAGTATGCTAAATGGGGTAGTTTTGAGGAATTTCCGTTAAATAGGGTAAAAAGTGGCACAAAATTGATCTTAGAGGGTAAAAAGTGGAATTCACTCTTAATTATTTGATCTTTTTGATGTTAAAGATCTTAAGGAAAGATCTAGAAGTATTTGCATAGTCAATTAGTATGCATAGTTGGTTGGCACTAAAAAAGATTTATGCCTGTTTTAAATTCAGCATTTATTGTTCTCTTGGAATACGGAGTAGTACAAAAGATTTACACCTTACTAAAATAAATGTCGAAGCCTTTATTAGCACTAAATAAAAAAATATCAGATACTCCTCAATAAATGAAAGATTTTGCACAAATAATAAATGAAATATTTTGCACAAATAGTAAATATCTTAGGGTTTACTTGTAATAAATGAAATATTTTTCACAAATAATAATTGGTCCCTTCTATTAAAGTATTCCATCCCCTAACAAGACACAGAAAGTCTACAAATAGTTCACGACGCCTATAGTGATTTTCATCCTTTCACATATCAGAATGCTTAGACTTACTCACCTTGGAAAATTGATTGCTCTATGCTTATTTTGTCGTGAACTTCAAATCGAAGGTGTTCACCTATGTCGTACCATCGTAGAGGTAATCCAATTATGTGTGTTGTGTTGTATGTGAAAGTAGGGAGTATTTGCAGAGTCAATTAGTATCGATAGTTGGGTGGAACTAAAAATATTTATGCATGTTTTCAATTCATTATTTATTGCTCTCTTGGAACAATAAATATTTACACCTTACTAAAATAAATGTGCATGCCTTTATTAGCATTAAATAAATATTTTCACATAAATATCTCAGGGTGTACTAAATGAAAGATTTTGCACAAATAATAACTGTTACACTTTATGGAAGTATCTTATACACCACAAGACACAAAAAGTTTATAAATAGTTCTCGATGCCTATAGTGATCTTCATCCTGTCACACATCAAAATGGTTAAACTTATTATCCTTGGACAAGTGATTGCTATATGCTTATCTTTTCATGCACTTCAAACCGAAGGTGTTCGCCTATGTCGTACCGCCGTAGAGGTAATCAAATTATGTGTTGTAGTAGTGTATTATAGGATAATCATGTGTTGGATGTGAAAGTAGGGACTATTTATCTCTTAGGGCTTGTTTGGTACTAGAGTTTTACTGGGGATTAGCGGGGATAATCCGCTCCAAACTTCAAATCCCCACTTATCCCCAACGCGTGTTTGGTGATAGAGTATGAGCGAGTTTAATCCCCACTTATCCCCACTTTTCCCCAAAATTTAGTGTAATTTTTTCAATCCCCAATACTCTACCTCTACCTAGTGGATTGGGGATGGGGTTTTGTGGGGATTGGGTGAATTTCTGCTGTCACCCAATACTCTAGAGTATTATCCCCACTCATCCCCACTAAAACACCAGTACCAAACAAGGCCTTAATGTCTTGAATCATGTTATTAGAGGGTTAGATTGTAGAGAAATTAGGGAGGTGGTTTGGATATTTCATAGGATTGGTCTAAAAAGAATTCAGATCCTAAATGTTTAGTAACCATATATGTTGCTTGTCATCCATCTACCAATCCAAGGAAGAGAACTTCTATATTTTCGTTTAGGTGGTGATATAGGCCACACGCTTGTTTTGGATCTTGCTCCAGTGGCATCGGATCTAGCTGTTAAGCACCCCAAAAAATGATACTACCAACACGTATTGACATCCACATATGTTCCTTTGGTTGATACTAGGTGTTTCTGCAATTGACATATATGGAAAATAAAACACCCTACTACTTCTTGACTAGTGTCCGCCAGTTAGAATATGTTATTACCCTTCCCAGGCTTGTTGGTCTTGATGGATGAGGTGGAAATGTGGATTTTTTTCACCATTTTTGGGTCTTTCTTATATATTTATTTACCATTTTAATTCCTTGTGTCTTGTAAAATATACAATATGGTGGTTCATGATAACAATGACATGACAATGCATCAGTAGTTTCCATTTTGCTACATCAATGGATATACCCAGCACATACACAAATCAATTTGAGAAGTACTAGAACATCAATTGAGTACACTCAATTTATAATCGTTGAATTCCACCAAATTAATTAGGTACTCTAAAAGCGATTAGTGTGCTTCTTACGTTCATATTACAAACTTTTAGGTATGGAATTATCGTTAATTTTCTTGAGCTTGTAGATTCTATATTGGATGCTTCGTATGTGTTTCCCTCTTAACGTGTATTTGCCATTTTAGCTGAAGGAACATGATTCAGTACCACTCAATTCAGTGGATGGTCTGACCAAACAAAATATGACAAGTTTGAAGTCAAATTTCATCGTGGTGACATCTTCAGGACAAGATTCTAGTTCGTACGATGAACCGTATGTGAGTTATATTTTCTTCTCTTTGCTTACTTTTCTTATCTTTTGTACCTAGGGTTAACCAATAGACAAATTTAAAGTGATATGAAAATTACTTCCTGGGTGTCAGATTGCATCATAGGTGTACGAGGAGCGAGAATTTACTTTTCAAATATCAAGAGAAAATAAGATAATTCACTTCCCAATTGTCAAGAGGAGACATAATTCAATGTGTGTGCGTGTGCGCGTGTGTGTGCGCGCTTTAGCGTTGACATGATCGATAGTGGAATTAGGAGTAAACTACTTAGGCTAATGGTTCCTTTGATCATGTAATAGTTCGAATAAACTATTCGAACTTTGTTTTACTATTTTTTATTTTCATTCACAAATTCAGTATTAGGATCAAACAATATATAATTCATAAACTTTTTTACAGTGCCATGTTGCTTTGTAGCAAATAGTAGACAAGAGTTTCAGAATTGTTTTGAATTTATGAGTTCTATATTTGAACAATAATGTAATTGCATGTTTTGTTCATATTTTTTCCCTACTTATCATCTTGTTTATTTTGTGTGCTTTCACCGTGCAGTTTGCGCTACATCAAACTTCCGGAAGTCCTGGTGACAAATATTATGGCTTGCATGCCACGATGGATGTGTATGACCTCGAGCTAAAACCTGGCCAAGGGAGTTCGACGGGAATTTGGGTTAATCATCGTGGAGATGGTGTTAAATCAAGCCTCAATGCAATTAGAGCTGGTTGGCATGTATGAATTATTTTTGCCTTTCAATTCAGACATAGATTTTAAACTCAAATACTCGTTAGGGTACTAGGTTTCATGTGTTGCATGCATGGCAATATAAAGAGACATAACGGCTGCATTCCAAATTAGGAAAACGTGAGAAACAACGCTAAAATTGATTAAAATAGTCATAAATAACTTGAAAGTGATTTATGGGATAAACTTGAGCCCCTTAATAAGTGAGGGAATGTTGTAAATGTCTTCCAGTATTCTATGTTTATATCGGCAAAAACCCAAGGACCATATGTAGGTCGTAATGTAACTTTTTGCAAACTAAGTAGCCCTTACTTTTCAAAAGTGGAAAGCGCAATACCACTTCATTTTCTGGATTGTGTTGTCTGATATGGTCTATTATTAACCTTTGCATGTGATCCTCATTTGTATCTTGGGTTTATAGATTTATCCAGACCACTATGGGGACTCACATCCACACTTCTATATTGACTGGACGGTAATGTGCTTATAATGATCTCTATTATAGTTCTCAACAAGAAAATTATATATAATATATATATAAGATTTCTGAAACATGAATGAAGTTATATGCAACAGATAGATGGATTTAACGAAACAGGTTGCTTAAACATGGGCTGCCCTGGCTTTGTACGGGCAAATGGCGCCGTTATTACTCCCGGTGATGTCATACATCCAGCTACAGATGTCCATGGTGGACATATACAAAAAGTCACAATCAGAGTGATTAAGGTAATAGTTGCGTTTTTATTGACATAAATATTTTTAAGACATCGTTTTACTCGTTAAGTCATATCTTAGTCCTCCCTTAGACTACCCACAATGGGAGTATCATAGGTAGTATCATGCATCTCATGCATGCAAAAAGCTGATGTGGCAGTGCAATTAAAGATGAAATAGAAGATTGTAGTATCATAGGTAGATACCATATCATAACGCGTAGTACTAAAAAATTAAATGTCAAGTACATCTTGTATATAGATTTTCATTGAGATTCTACAAATTAATTATTATAAGAAGACTATGATACTAGTACATGATACATGCATTGTAGACATTGTAACGTGCAGTAGTATCATATGCATGATACTTCTATATGATACTATGCATTGTGACTAGTCTTATGGTCTTATTTCTTATTCTTTAATAGTAAGTTCTTAAATTATTTACCTAAGTAGATGCTAATCCATGGTAGGACAAAACAAGTGGAGACTGGTGGGTGTATTACGGTTTTAACACCATCCCCACAGGCGTGGGCTACTTCCCAAGGTCGTTGTTCACATACTTAAAAGAGAAGGCAAACCATGTGGCTTTTGGTGCTTTTGTGATTAATGATAAAACGCTTCCAACTCCTCCCATGGGTAGTGGTTCCCTTCCACATGGTGGACATGATCGTGCCGCATCTTTCACAAACCTTCAGTTCATTGATCAAGATGGGAATGGGATCCCCATCACAGCAGACCTACCCAAGGTAGTTACCGTGGAAAAATGCCACTCTATTACACCTATTCATCATGCTGAATGCTTTTATGGCGGGCCTGAAGGTTGTGTGAAATAAAATGCAACATTCTTTTGTTTGAACTTGGTCTCTCCCAGACAGTTGATCATATTAAATCATATGAGATAAGACACACACAATGAAGAGAAATATATCCATAATTATTACATTATGCTAAGAAAAAAATTATATTCCCCTGGAGGCTGCGCCTGTCGCAACCATCAGGTCGGGCGTCGTTGGATCAAGTTGATCATGTAGATGTCATTCCACGTCGCATGCTAGAGTGTATCTCCTCTGTGGGCAATGGAGGCAAAACCATGTGCATGGGCCCCGCCATAACTTCCTCATTACACTCTCCATTTTCAATGAATAATGTGTCCTTTGATTTTGTGATTTTTCTTTGACCAAGAATTAGTCTAAATATATAAGAACTGTTGGTATAAAATTAGCATCATTAGAAATTGTTTCTCAATACGAATCAGACAATACTAATTACGTATGATATAACTAAGATTTTGTTGATCAATTTTTCGGTCAAAGTTCGTTTTGGAATAGTGTGTGCCTCATCAAATAGGAGGTTGTATATTACTCCCTCCTCATAATATGATGCGCATAATTTCCTTGCAAGTCAAACTTTGCAAAGTTTGACCAAGAATATAGAAAATATATAAACATTTACGATACCAAATGCATATAATATGAAAATATATTGCATGGCAATTGTGACAATATTAATTTGACATTGTATATATTCATATTTTTATTAATATACTTGGTTAAATTTTATGAAGTTTGACTTTGGCTAAACCTTATATGAAACATATTTTGAGAAGGAGGGGGTATCTATAATTCCTCTTCTGTGAACACGAGCACTCCAGCAGATCCCCACCGACCTCCAGTGCCGTAGAGCCCAGCGCTTCGGGAACTACCCCTGGACCTCTTGCTTCCTCCCATGGCTCTGGAATTCCGGAATGAGAAGCCACCTCCGACGAATCTTTTTATCCTCAAGGACGGCTACCTCGCCAGGAATATTCTTCGCCTAACCACGTCGGCCGCAAGCCGCCTCCGTTTTGGGCTCCTCTACTTCGTCCGGTGCACCCTCGCCTTGGAACCCGTGGGCGCACCTATCCCTGCTCGACACTGAGCTTTTCGCTGCGCCATGGTCCTGCCTCTGCTCGACCATACGTCGCCCATCGCGCTGCCTTCTCCCTCTCCAGCCAAGCGGCTTCGTGCCTCATCTCCATTTCCACGAGAACCATGTCCAGCTTCGCCACCCCAAACGGAGGTGATGCTGGTGCTACAAGCTCCTCCATGCGCCAAACTCCATGTGACTTCGGCAGTTCCTGCTGCAGTTCAGGGTGCTAGTACCTTCACTACAAAAAAATCGTTATCTACGATGCCAAAAAATCGTGGGCTAATGGGTCTTTTTAGTTGTTAATGAGTCTAAGCCAACGAAACGGGTTCTATGGTGCATATCGCCTCACCTAAGGATCCACCACGGATTTTTCGGTCTGTGGCAGTTGAAGAGCCTTTAGCCACGAAAAATCGGTCCATGGCAAAATAGTTTTTGAAGGTTGTTGACTACTGACGTCATGTTAACTGACACGCGGAAGGCTTGGTTCACTGGGTGAAAATCCATAGTAGATGACATGTCCCCACACAATGGTTGCTACACCTTAAGCAGGCTAGCCCTATTAGAGAGAAATTAGAGATTGAGTGAATGATTGATTCTTTATTGATGAACAGTTCAGGTATATATAAGTCCTGAACCGGTGCCTTACAACGTCGGTTTACACATTGGTGTCTCTTGGAACAGACGTGATGTCCCTTTGGGAGGATGCGACGACGGTTCCATATACACATCGTTTGGACAACGCTAAAGTTCTAACTGCTAGGTAGTCATCCTAATGGAAATCCTAACTGCCTAATTAGCTTAATTATGATGCTAATTTATTCCTAACACTCCCCCTTGGACAAACGATGTCTTCGAAATCTTCTATGTCCGAAATTCTCCACAATGTCTCTTGAAAACTTTATCTTGATGCACGTTGATCTTGAAAACTTGATCTTGTACAATATATGTCCTCCAAAATCCCGTGGGGAAAATATAAAGATAATATAGGAATCCGATATTACCGTTGGTATAATAATTGTATCATTAATACCTATATGAGAAATCCGTTGGAGAACTCATAAGGAAAAAATACAATATATTATTATCGGATGATAAATACTAAGTTTAGTCCTGGGAGATTTCTCCCCCTGAACTTTGAAAATTTCTAAGTCATCTCATACCAATGCCATGAATGCATTTTTGAAATGCAGCTGCTGTGAACAAATCTGCAAGATTGTCACATGATTTTGTTTGCAAAATATCAATTTCTCCATTTTTCTGTAATTCATGAGGAAAGAACAGTTTTGGAGCAATATGTTTTGTGATATTACTTTTAATATATCCCATATGCATTTGAGCAACACATGCATCATTATCTTCATAGATAATAGTTGGTGATTCTAATGAACCTATGCCCCATGAGGTCTGGATGTGATTAATCACTCTGCGAAGCCATACACACTCACGTGAAGCTTCATATAATGCAATTATTTCAGAGTGGTTAGTGGAAGTTGCTACTAAAGTCTGATTAGTTGACTTCCATGAGATAGTAGTTCCACCGAATAAAAATACAAATCCAGTTTGTGATCTAGTATTATGGGGATCTGAAAGATAGTCGGCATTAGTATAGCCAGTCAAAGTCATATCTTGACTCTTCTTATAGAATAAACCAAGATCTTTGGTACCTTGTAAATACCTGAAGATAGTCTTCACTCCAGCCCAATGGCGTTTTGTTGGAGCTGCACTATATCTAGCCAGTCAATTTACTGCGAAGGTAATATCTGGCCTAGTACAATTAGCAAGGTACATTAGTGCTCATATCGCACTAAGGTCTGGAAACTCAGGTCCCAATACATCTTCATTATCATCCCTGGGTCTAAAAGGATCCTTTTCCATATCAAGGGATCTAACTGATGGGGTTCGTTGCATAGAAAACAAAAAATTTCCTACCGCAAGACGAATAAAACCAACAGATCTAATCTATGGAACACCCAAGATCTAATCTACAAGATCGACGCAACGAGATGGAGATGAGACTAACTCGAAGATTCCAAAGCCTACGAGATCAATCTCGTTGTTGGTGTAGACGATCGTCCCCGGTGCTGCAATCCGGCACTTCCATACTCGGTCGCGCGTACGGTGTCGATGAAGCTCCTTCCTCTCCCGTTCCAGCGGGCAGCGGAGGTGTGGTAGATCTCCACGGAATCCCAGCAGCACGACGGCGTGGTGGTGGTGGTGGAGAAGTATTCCTGCAGGGCTTCGCCTAAGCCGGAGCAGGAGAAACTAGGAGGGAGGAGAGGTGGCAAATTAGGGTTGCGTACGGAGCAGCTTTGGCCGGCCAAACAATCCCACTATATATAGTCGGGAACTAGGGTTAGGGTTTCACAAAACCCATCTAGTGTCGGCGCTGGTGGGGGCCACAACACCCCGCGGCCTGGGGGCCGCGCCGGCCTGTTGTGTGGCCCACCCCCTCTTCTCCTTCTCCCCTTTGGACTCCGTCTAAGTGACAGAAAAATAAGAACTTCTGTTTATTTCGTCCAATTCCGAGAATGTTTCGAACAACTTTTCTTGAAATACAAAACAGCAGAATTCTTCAGAACAATTCCGGTCCTCCTCGTGATGTCTTGGATCCCATCCGAGACTCCGTTCGGTCTCCATCTCATATTCCGAATCTACTTATGCGACATCGAACCTTAAGCGCGTCACCCTACGGTTCGTGAACTATGCAGACATGGTCGAGACTCTTCTCCGAGCAATAACCAATAGCGGGATCTGGAGATCCATAATGGCTCCCACATATTCAACGATGACTTAGTGATCGATTGAACCATTTACATACGATGCGAATTCCCTTTGTCTCGCGATATTTTACTTATCCGAGGTTTGATCATCGGTATCTCCATACCTTGTTCAACCTCGTTACCGACAAGTACTCTTTACTCGTACCGTGGTATGTGATCTCTTATGAACTATTCATATGCTTGCAAGCTAATCAGATGACATTCCACCGAGAGGGCCCAGAGTATATCTATCATCAGGATGGACAAATCCCACTGTTGATCCATATGCCTCAACTCACACTTTCCAAATACTTAATCCCACCTTTATTGTCACCCATTTACGCAATGACGTTTGATGTAATCAAAGTACCCTTTCGGTGTAAGTGATTTACATGATCTCATGGTCGAAGGATTAAGACAACTATGTATTGAAAGCTTATAGCAAATGAACTTAATGACTTGATCTTATGCTACGCTCATTTGGGTGTGTGTCCATTATATCATTCAATTAATGACATAACCTTGTTATTAATAACATCCAATGTTCATGATCACGAAACCATGATCATCTATTAATCAACAAGCTAGTTATACAAGAGGCTTACTAGGGACTCCTTGTTGTTTACATAACACACATGTATCAATGTTTCGGTTAATACAATTATAGCATGGTATATAAACATTTATCATAAACACAAAGATATTATAATAACCACTTTATTATTGCCTCTTGGGCATATCTCCAACAGTCTCCCACTTGCACTAGAGTCAATAATCTTGATTACATTGTAAGGTATCTAACACCCATGGCATTCTGGTGTTGGTCATGCTTTGCCCTTGGGAGAGCTTTAGTCAACGGATATGCAACATTCAGATCCGTGTGTACTTTGCAAATCTCTACTTCACCATCTTCGATGTACTCGCGAATCAAATGAAAACGCAGCTTGATATGCTTCAGCTTCTTGTGTGACCTTGGTTCCTTTGCATTGGCTATGGCACCCGTGTTGTCACAATAAATGACTAGCGGGTCCAATGCACTAGGAACCACACCAAGCTCAACAATGAACCTCTTCATCCATACCGCTTCTGATGAAGCCTCTGAAGCCGCTATATATTCAGATTATGTTGAAGATTTCGCCACCGTGCACTGCTTGGAACTGCTCCAGCTGCCGCACCATTCAATATAAACACGTACCCAGACTGAGACTTAGAGTCATCAGGGTCGGTGTTCCAACTTGCATCGGTGTAACGGTTACAACGAGCTCTTGGTCACCGCCATAACAAAGAAACATATCCTTAGTCCTTTTCAAGTACTTCAGGATATTCTTGACCGTTGTCCAGTGTTCCATCCCGGATCACTTTGATATCTGCTGGTCAAACTAACAGCATGTGCGATATCCGGTCTAGTACACAGCATGGCGTACATGATAGAGCCTACTGCCGAAGCATAGGGGATCTTGCTAATCCTCTCTCTTTCATCTTCCGTAGCCGGACCTTGAGTCTTACTCAAGACCTTACCTGGCAACATAGGCAAGAACCCTTTCTTGCTTTCATCCATTCTAAACTTCTTTAGAATCTTGTCCAGATATGTACTTTGTGAAAGGCCTATTAGGCGTCTTGATCTATCTCTATAAATCTTGATGCCTAAAATGTATGCTGCTTCACCAAGGTCTTTCATTGAAAAAGACTTATTCAAATAACCTTTAATGCTGCTTAAAAGTTCTATATCATTCCCAATCAATAATATGTCATCTACATATAATATCAGGAACGCTACAGAGCTCCCACTCACTTTCTTGTAAATACAGGCCTGAGTCCGTATAAAACCAAAGTCTTTGATCACTCTATCAAAGCGTAGGTTCCAACTCCGGGATGCTTGCTTCAGTCCATAAATGGAACGCTTGCATACCTTGTCAGCATTTTTAGGATCGACAAAACCTTTGGGTTGTACCATATACAACTCTTCCTCAATGTCTCCATTAAGGAACGCCGTTTTTACATCCATCTGCCAAATCTCATAATCGAAAAATGCAGCAATTGCTAACAAAATCCTTACAGACTTTAGCTTCGCTACAGGTGAGAAAGTCTCATCGTAGTCAACTCCTTGAATTTGTCGGAAACCCTTTGCGACAAGTCGAGCTTTATAGACAGTAATATTACCATCAGCATCTGTTTTTCTCTTGAAGATCCATTTATTCTCGACAGCCTTGCGGCTATCAGGTAAGTCTACCAAAGTCCATACTTTGTTATCATACATGGATCCCATTTCGGATTTCATGGCTTCTTGCCATTTGTTGGAATCTGGGCTCATCATCGCTTCTTCATACGTCGCAGGGTCCTCATCATTGTCGTCCACAATCATGACATTTAGACAGGATCATACCAATCAGGAGTGGTACGTTCCCTCGTCGATCTGCGAGGTTCAGTAGCTTCCTCGTTCAAAGTTTCATGATCATCATCATTTGCTTCCTCTCCTATCGGTGCAGGCTGCACAGGAACTTCTTCCGGCACTGCGCTACTCCGATCTATGAGAGAAGGTTCATCAACCTCGTCGAGTTCTACTTTTCTTCCAGTCACTTCTTTAGTGAGAAACTCCTTCTCAAGAAAGGATCCGTTCTTGGCAACAAAGATTTTGCCTTCGGATCTGTGATAGAAAGTATACCCAATTGTTTCTTTAGGGTATCCTATGAAGACGCATTTCTCCGCTTTGGGTTCTAGCTTGTCAGGTTGTAACTTCTTTACATAAGCATCGCAACCCCAAACTTTAAGGAACGACAGCTTAGGTTTCTTCCCAAACCATAATTCATACGGTGTCGTTTCAACGGATTTAGATGGTGCCCTATTTAAAGTGAATGCAGCCGTCTCTAAAGCATAACCCCAAAACGATAGTGGCAAATCGGTAAGAGACATCATAGAACGAACCATATCTAAGAGAGTTCGATTATGACGTTCGGACACACCATTGCGCTGTGGTGTTCCCGGCGGTGTCAACTGTGAAAGTATTCCGCATTTCTTTAAATGCATGACAAACTCATAACTCAGATATTCGCCTCCGCGATCAGAACGCAGAAACTTAATCTTCTTGTTACGTTGATTTTCTACTTCACTTTGGAATTCCTTGAACTTCTCAAAAGTCTCGGACTTGTGTTTCATAAAGTAAATATACCCATATCTACTCAGATCATCCGTGAAGGTTAGAACATAACGATAACCACCGCGCTATGCTACGCTTATTGGTCCGCACACATCGGTATGTATGATTTCCAACAAGTCTGTAGCTCGCTCCATTGTGCCAGAAAATGGATTCTTAGTCATTTTTCCCATTAGACATGCTTCACATCTGTCAAGTGACTCAAAGTCAAGTGATTCAAGAAGTCCATCGGAATGGAGTTTCTTCATGCGCTTCACTCCAATATGACCAAGACGACAGTGCCACATATAAGTAGAATTATCATTCAATTTAATTCGCTTAGCATCAATGTTATGAACATGTGTATCACTACTATCGAGATTTAACAAGAATAAACCATTCATCTCAGGTGCATGGCCATAAAAGACATTACTCATATAAATCGAACAACATTATTCTCAGACTTAAACGAATAACCGTCTTGCATCAAACAAGATCCAGATATAATGTTCATGCTCAACGCAGGTACCAAATAACAATTATTAAGGTTTAAAACTAATCCCGAAGGTAGATGTAGGGGGCGTGCCGACGGCGATCACATCGACCTTGGATCCATTTCCAACGCGCATCGTCACCTCGTCCCTTGCCAGGCTTCGTTTATTCCGCAGTTCCTGTTTCGAGTTACAAATGTGAGCAACCGAACCAGTATCAAATACCCAGGCACTACTACGAGAACCAGTAAGATAGACATCTATAACATGTATATCAAATATACCTTTCTTCTTGACGTGGCCGCTCTTCAGATCGGCCAAGTATTTGGTGCAATTCCGGTTCTAGTGCCCCTTCCCCTGGCAGTAGTAGCACACAGTCTCAGGCTTAGGACCAGCCTTAGGCTTCTCAGGAGGCGCTGCAACTTTCTTGCCGCCCTTCTTTAAGTTACCCTTGTTAGGCTTGCCCTGTTCTTGAAACTGGTGGTCTTGTTGACCATCAACACTTGGTTCTCCTTCTTTATTTCTACTTCAGCAGACTTCAGCATGGAGAAGAGTTCAGGTAACTCTTTGTTCATGTTCTGCATGTTGTAGTTCATCACGAAGTTCTTGTAACTTGGTGGCAGTGATTGGAGGACACGATGAATACCCAGCTTGTTAGGGATCACAATCCCCAAGTCACTGAGCTTCTTCGCATGTCCGGACATGGCGAACATGTGCTCACTAACGGAGCTGCCCTCTTCCATCATGCAGTTAAAGAACTGTTTCGAGGCCTCATAGCTCTCCACGGCTGCATGAGTCTCAAAGATAAGTTTGAGCTCACGCATCATCTCACATGGGTCGTGGTGCTCAAAACGCTTTTGGAGCTCTGCCTCTAAACTGCACAAGATGGCACACTGAACTTCGGAGTACCGAGTTGCCCGAGTCTCATAAACATTCTTTATGTCCTCGGACACTGCAGGAGGTGGTGGGGAACCTAGCGGTGCTTCGAGAACATATTGCATGCTTACGCCAGTGAGGAAAATCCTCACATGACGGAAGAGTCAGTGAAGTTGCTACCATTGCCCTTAAGCTTTTCTTTCTCTAGGAACTGGTTAAAATTGATGGAGGGGGCGCCATGATCTACAACATATTTGCAAAGAGTTTAGACTAAGTTTATGATAAAATGAGTTCAATTTTAATTCTTAAATTAACTAGGTGAACTCCCACTCAAAACAACATCCCTCGCATTGTCTTAGTGATTACACGAACCAAATCCACTACACCAAGTCCGATCTTCACGAGCAAAGATGTAGCTTCAAAGGCGAACACTCAAAGTGTTCATCATATCATTCATATGACTCATGCTCTACCTTTCGGTATCCCGTGTTTCGAGACCATGTCTGTACATGCTAGGCTCGTCAAGGCAACCTTAGTATCCGCGTGTGCAAATCTGGCTTGCACCCGTTGTATGCACATGTAGACTCTATCACACCCGATCATCACGAGATGCTTCAAACGACAAGTCTTAGCAACGGTGCATACTAAGGATGAACACTTTATTATCTTGATATTTAGTGAGAGGGGTCATCTTATAATGCTACCGTCACGATCTAAGCAAAATAAGATGCATAAAAGGATTAACATCACATGCAATTCATAATGTGTGATATGATATGGCCTTTCTTCTTGTGCTTTTGATCTCCATCTCCAAAGCACGGACATGATCTCCATCATCACCAGCATGGCGTCAAGGTCAGTGGCGCCGCTTCATGGTTGTCCATCACTTATAGCTACTATAACAACTACTTGAAATAAAGCTATTACATGATGAATAGACACGCAGTCTTTAACAAAAATTAAAGACAACCATTAGGCTCCTGCCGGTTGCCATAATACAATAATGAACATCTCATACATCAAATATAATCATCATCACATCATGGCCATATCACATCACCAAACCCTGCAAAAACAAGTTAGACGCCTCTAATTTGGTTTGCATCTTTTACGTGGTTTAGGGTTTCGAGTAAGATCCAATCTACCTACGAACATGAACCACAACGGTGATACTAGTGTTGACAATAGAAGTGCAAATTACAATCTTCACTATGGTGGGAGAGACAGACACCCGCAAAGCCACTTATGCAATACAAGTTGCATGTCAAGCGTGGAGCAAGTCTCATGAGACGCGGTCATGTAAAGTTAGCCCGGGCCGCTTCATCCCACCATCCCGCAAGAAGCAAAGTACACAAACTAAAGCAACAAAAGCATCACCGCCCACAAACCATTGTGTTCTACTCGTGCAACAGATCTATGCATAGACGTGGCTGATACCACTGATGGGGTTCGTTGCATAGAAAACAAAAAATTCCTACCGCAAGACGAATAAAACCAACAGATCTAATCTATGGAACACCCAAGATCTAATCTACAAGATCAAAGCAACGAGATGGAGATGAGACTAACCCTCGAAGATTCCAAAGCCTACGAGATCAATCTCGTTGTTGGTGTAGACGATCGTCCCCGTCTGCAATCCGGCAGCACTTCCGTACTCGGTCGCGCGTACGGTGTCGATGAAGCTCCTTCCTCTCCCCGTTCCAGCGGGCAGCGGAGGTGTGGTAGATCTCCACGGAATCCCAGCAGCACGACGGCGTGGTGGTGGTGGTGGAGAAGTATTCCTGCATGGCTTCGCCTAAGCCGGAGCGGGAGGGAGGGAGGAGGTGGCAAATTAGGGTTGCGTACGGAGCAGCTTTGGCCGGCCAAACTATCCCACTATATATAGTCGGGAACTAGGGTTAGGGTTTCACAAAACCCATCTAGTGTCGGCGCCTGGTGGGCCCAGACACACCCTGGCGCGGCCTGGGGGGGCCGCGCCGGCCTGTTGTGTGGCCCACCCCTGGCTCTTCTCCTTCTCCCCTTTGGACTCCGTCTATGTGACAGAAAAATAAGAACTTCTGTTTTTATTTCGTCCAATTCCGAGAATGTTTCCAGAACAACTTTTCTTGAAATACAAAACAGCAGAATTCTTCCAGAACAATTCCGGTCCTCCTCGTGATGTCTTGGATCCCATCCGAGACTCCGAACAACATTCGGTCTCCATCTCATATTCGAATCTACTTATGCGACATCGAACCTTAAGCGTCACCCTACGGTTCGTGAACTATGCACATGGTCGAGACTCTTCTCCGAGCAATAACCAATAGCGGGATCTGAGATCCATAATGGCTCCCACATATTCAACGATGACTTAGTGATCGATTAAACCATTTACATACGATGCGAATTCCCTTTGTCTCGCGATATTTTACTTGTCCGAGGTTTGATCATCGGTATCTCCATACCTTGTTCAACCTCGTTACCGACAAGTACTCTTTACTCGTACCGTGGTATGTGATCTCTTATGAACTATTCATATGCTTGCAAGCTAATCAGATGACATTCCACCGAGAGGGCCCAGAGTATATCTATCCGTCATCGGGATGGACAAATCCCACTGTTGATCCATATGCCTCAACTCACACTTTCCAAATACTTAATCCCACCTTTATTGTCACCCATTTACGCAATGACGTTTGATGTAATCAAAGTACCCTTTCGGTGTAAGTGATTTACATGATCTCATGGTCGAAGGATTAAGACAACTATGTATTGAAAGCTTATAGCAAATGAACTTAATGACTTGATCTTATGCTACGCTCATTTGGGTGTGTGTCCATTATATCATTCAACTAATGACATAACCTTGTTATTAATAACATCCAATGTTCATGATCACGAAACCATGATCATCTATTAATCAACAAGCTAGTTGTACAAGAGGCTTACTAGGGACTCCTTGTTGTTTACATAACACACATGTATCAATGTTTCGGTTGATACAATTATAGCATGGTATATAAACATTTATCATAAACACAAAGATATTATAATAACCACTTTATTATTGCCTCTTGGGCATATCTCCAACACTAACGACCATGGGTGTTTTGGATGGATATGATTTATCCATATTGAATTTTTCCAAAACTTTCTGAATATATGCGGGCTGATAAACGAGTATTCCTGAGGGAAGATGCTCAAGTTGTAAACCTAAGCAGAATTTGGTTTTTCCCAAATCCTTCATCTCAAACTCCATCATTAAATGATTGCGTGCTACAGATGTATCTGCCGCGTTGCCAATGATATTGAGGTCATCAACATAAACTGAGATGATGCAAAATCCTTTTGAGGATTTCTTCATGAAAACGCATGGGCAATCATCATTATTTGAGTATCCTTTCTAAAGAAGGAACTCACTAAGCCGGTTATACCACATTTTACCCGACTGCTTTAAGCCATACAGTGACTTTTGTAATTTTATACAATACATGTTGTGATTTGTGTTTGGATTAGGGAATTTAAGTCCATCAGGGGCTTTCATATAAATATCCGCATCGAGTGACCCATATAGATATGCGGTCACTACATCCATTAACTGCATTGATAAATTCATTTGTACTGCCAACGATATTAAGTATCGAAACATAATTCCACTCATTACAGGAGAATATGTATCGTCGTAGTCGATACCGGGTCTCTGCGTAAACCATTTTGCTACTAGTCTCGCTTTATATCTCACAACCTCATTATTTTTGTTCCTTTTTCGAAGGAAAACCCATTTAGCTCCCACAGGGAAGACTTTTTGAGGAGTAGGTATTACTTTAGAGAATACCTCTCTTTTATTAAGCGAGCGCAGTTCTGCCTCAATTGCCTCCTTCCATTTAGGCCAATCCGAGCGCTTCAGGCACTCTTTCATAGATTTTGGCTCTGGATCCAGTTGAAGGGTTTTAGCAATTTTAGAGGAGAAATATGTGTCGACAAGTGTAGTCTTTCTATTATATGATTCCCGAATCGATATAGTTTGTGGAAATTTCATTAATTTCTTCAGGCACCATGTGATTTCCCATAACAATGGAGTCTGGTTGTTTCGATGTCCCAGCATTAGAATTTGTGTGCACATTTATGCTAGGTTCTTGATGTTGAACATCATCTTGGTGTCTATCAACTTCAGGTTGATTTGCATTTACCGTGATAGATTTCCTTTGTTTCCGCGGTGGCTTTGGAGAAGCCTTTTCCCTAGAGACCAGATGTCTCCCCCTTTTATTTGCAATTGGGAGTTGAGTAGTTTGATTTGGTACCTCTACTCGTTCTGGTGCATTGACTGCATGGATATATGATTTAGTGACACCTTTGTGATCAGTAAATGCATCTGGCAAGTTATTTGCAAAGTGTTGCAAATCTATTATTCTCTGAACTTCAGATTCAGATTCTTTAGTACGTGGATCTAAGGATTGGATGCCTGTTACATTCCAATCTATTTCCTGGCATTCTTTGTGGTTTGTTTCTCCCCCTAATGCCGGGAAATGATCATCATCAAAAATTGAATCAGCGTACCGGGTTGTAAACAGGTCCCCTGTTAGAGGTTCTAAATATTTTATAATTGATGGAGATTTATATCCCACATAGATTCCAATTTTTCTGTGGGGGGCCATGGAGGTACGCTGCGGTGGTGATATCGGTACGTATACAGCGCAACCGAATTTTCGCAGGTGGGAAATACTTGGCTGATTGCCTCGTACTATTTGAAAAGGGGAAGTTTCATGATATGCAGTTGATCTGATTTGCATCAGATCTGCGGCGTGTAAAACCGCATGTCCCCAACAAGAAGTTGGTAAATTGCAATTCTGCAATAATGGTCTAGCAATTAATTTAACTCTTTTGATTAAAGATTCAGCCAATCCATTTTGAGTATGAATATAAGGTACAGAATGTTCTAGATGAATGCCTAAGGCCATACAATAATCATTGAATGCACGTGAACTAAATTCAGCCGCATTGTCCATTCTTATTGTTTTAATCCTGTGTTTAGGATGATTTTCTCTGAATTTGATAATTTGAGCTATTAATTTGGCAAAGGCATGGTTACGTGTTGATAATAAACACACATGTGACCATCTAGTAGATGCATCAATTAGCACCATAAAGTACCTAAATAGTCCTGATAAAGTTCGTATTGGATCACATATATCTCCTTGAATTCTTTAAAGAAAATTAAGTGACTCATTTTTAACTTTGAGGTAGGATGGCCTAATAATTAATTTCCCTGTAGCACATGCGGTGCATACAAAATCTGTTGACTTGGGAAAATTTTTAATTGGTAAATTATGACTAACAGAATTGCCTATAATTTTTCTCATCATAACTATTCCAGGATGACCAAGGCGATCGTGCCAAGTCTTGAATTTATCAAGATTTTGAAAAATTATTTTGTACGCAACATAAGGTACGGGTTTAATGTATGTAAGTATAATCCGAAAGAAAATAAAGGGAATTTTTCAAGAGTTTGTTCCTCATATCCGTCGCTTTTTGTTAAAAGCAAATATTCTTTCTTATCCATCTTAACAGTTTTAAGATGGAAATCATTTGATCGGATATCTTTGAAACTTATAAGGGTACATGTTGATTCAGGATACAAGAGTGCATTCTGAATTACAATAGTAGTACCCATAGGGAGTGTGAATGTGGCTCTTTCTGAACCAATTATTGCTTTGTTACTCCCGGTTATAGTCATAACATCTTCCTTTCTCTTAGTGAGAGTTTGGAAGTATTTAGTTTCCCTTAAAATTGTGTTAGTGGTAGCACTATCCACTAAACATAATTCTTCTTCCATCGGATTTTCCCGTAAAATTTCTAAAAATAGAAAGAGAATATTTTAGAATAAATTTATTTTATTCATATATTCATAAAATTACATACATAGTATTTATATTACAAATTTGAAATATAAATACATTACAATATTATGTCTAATTCACATAATACATGTAGTCTAAAAGACTTTATTCTACTTATTGTTATACAATATATAATATATCATAGTATTTAAATAGCTAAGTGACATCAATTTTTTAGGAGATCAATTGAGGTCTCCAAAAATATCTTGGGTGTAGTCCACAAGCATGTCTTCATCGAGGATGATGTTGTCCTTTGGCTTGAATTCTTCAATAGCACTTTGAGAAGGACAAGCTTGAGGGTTGTCTTCAATGGCATTGAAGTGAGCTTCAGCCTTATTTCCATGAACTTGCTTCCATTTTCCTCCATACGTCATGTATAGGTCCACTAGGTGCTTGGGAATACGATATTTGTTTGTACGATGATTCGCACATCCACACCTTTGACAAACTTGAGAGTTGTTATTTTGATCATTTTTCTTGAAATGACCTTTCCCCTTAAATTGATCATTGGTCCTTTGGCCATTATTCTTCCACTTTTCCTTGATTTTTGGAAGTTCCTCTTACGGTTTCCGAATTTATTAGTAAATGAGCATTAGCATGTGCTTCAGGGATCGGCATGGCACCCGTTGGGCGAGCGTTGTGATTTTTCATGAGAAGTCCATCATGCTTCTCGGCCTGAAGTAATGTGTATATAAGCTCAGAATACTTCGTGTATTTGTGTTGACGATATTGCTGCTGCAATATCCTCATCGAGGGATGGAAAGTGCATAAGGTTTTCTTGATTAAATCTTCATCTGAAACTTGCTTGTCGCAAAATCTCAGTTCGGAGTTAACTTTATGCACGGCAGAATTATATGCCGCAACGGACTTAAAGTCCTAGAACCTTATGAGAGACCATTCTCTCTCGGCTTCCGGCAACATAACCGCTCTTTGTTGGTCATATCTTTCCTTGAGGGAGTTCCATAAAGCTAGTGGATCCTCCTCCATCAAATATTCATTTTTTAAATCGGGATGGAGGTGGTGCCTTATAAAATGTAATGCTGCATACTTTGCCACTTGGGGTATTTCTGGAGCATTTTCGGGCGGTGTGATAATCACGAGACCAAGGCCACGACCATATCCATGGCCCATGATAGATAGTTACTTCCATCAAGTTGTAGTTCTTGGAATTCTTTTTTACTGATGTCACCCATTTTTCCTGCATGTATGATCATGCATTTAATTAATTTTACTTGATAGTAAAATTTATTTTGGTAAGCAACAAATTTGTTCTAGAGGAACAATTTGAACGCGGATGAATTTAGAGCGCAGGATAAAATTGATGTACCAAATAACATGTTATAATATGCTAGAGGCAAATATATTAATAACATGGCACATCACATACTTGTGACTTCTAATAGACATAAGGTCTAGAAATATGTATTTATATCACAATACACTGTTAAACTAAACAAAGAACAAACTAATGGTTCACCCACACAAGTATGCATTAGTCCAAGTATGGGGTAGTGCATTAGCATAGGTTCACCCACACAACACTTACCAAACCATTCAATGTTATTCAACCATGTAAAGTGAAAGCACTTGACGTAATTTCCGTGTGTCCTCAGGACGTTTGTTCATTATAAGTAAAGCAACCGGATTGTCCTTTGCTATAGAAAGGATTGAGCCAATCGCTGCAATTATTACTACTGCATTTTATTCACTCATACTTTATTTATCTGCAATACCAAATACCTGTGTAAACCTGTTTGTTAGTGTTTACAGTGAATCCTCGATCAAAACTGCTCGTCAACACCTTCTGCTCATCGTTTGGTTCGACACTCTTATTTATCGAAAGTATTATGACACACTCCCTATAGTTGTGGGTCATCAGGCGGTAGCGGTGCGATGCTCAAGGGTGGTCTGCCCCATGCTCTGGGTGTTTCGGAGATGATCGACGTTCGGACGGAAGTCCTGCCCGACTTGGGTCTGGCCGGTGGCGACGGCGCATGTGGGTGTCGTTCCCCTCCTTGGAGGCGACATCGTGGTGTGTTGACATCTCCCTAGCCTGCTAGAGCTGTGTGTTGTCTTCGGGCGAAAGCCTCGATGTCGTGACTCTGCTAGGAGCATCGTGCTTGAAGACACGGCGTGGAGGTCCTTTGCGGCTTTCATCCCGTGACGCGGAGATAGGTGATACCAAAAAGGGTTAGATTTCGATGATTTTTTAAAATAATGTCAGATCGTGCTAGAGTTTCAAAAGGGTTAATTACTTAATTTTATCGAAATCGCCGAGATTTGAATACAAGACGTGACCTGTTCGGATTTGGAAGCAATCGCAAATATCCCTGCTAAAAACAATTTCGAGCGATTTGGGAGAGATTTGAATACGAGACGTGATCGGTTCGGATTTGGAAGCAATCGCAAAAATAATTTCAGAATAGTAATCGATAAAACCGCAAGTTTTCGTCGGCCTATTTTGCTCAACTTTTTCAAGCATGTGTACGTTACGAACATAGATGCGATTCACATATGAAATTACACGTTCGGAGGTACAACGAGATTTCAGATACATAAGAGCAGCGGGTATCATATCATAGTCAATCCGCCCCCTCCCGGGACGCTTGCTCGAGCGGCTCTGGAGAACCCAAACCCTAAACCAAAGCATCCTCAGTTTTACCTAGTGTGGCGGCCACGCCCAACTGTTCAAGGCGGCGTGTGGGGTGGGCACGCCCCGACGGGTTCCCTTCGCGTGGGGGAGACGTACTCCGGGCAACACGGCTAGGGGTGTGCGGCGGGACATCCTCTGCGCCTCGTCGTTCCGGTGGTTTGTGGCGTCGAGTTGGTAGCTAACACCCTGGCCGGCGGTCCAGTAGAAGATGATCCTTCTCGCCGCGTCCTCGCGAGGTCTGGTGGTCTACTCCGCCTCCGACAGGTGGCCGAGATATCGATGGAGTTCATGTTGCCCCGGGTTTCTGCTAGTGGATGGCGTGGCCCGGCGTTGTCTCGGTCGTGGCCATGGGATGGCGGCGGTGGGCCTAGATCTAGCCCGGTGGGCCTAGTTTTGGTCCGCGTCTGGGTGCTCTTGGTAGGGGCTAGGACATCTCGTTTCTCTCTCCGGTCTGCTCGGCTTGGGATCCTTGGCTGGTCGGGTAAAGTTGCAATGGCATGGTGGCGGCTCGCCGCCGCTGGTTTGACCCCTTCCAGTCAGCTTGACGACTGTGGGGACGGGGCATCTCGGATTTGCTCGACTGGTTTGGTCACATGGGGTTTGGCCTCCAGGGACGGTAGTGAGCTCGATGGTGCGTATCTTCTCGGATCTGTTCTAACTTTTATAAGCTTTAAAATTTAGCTTTCATTTAATTTTCACCGGCTTTCATTGTAGGAATAGCTTGGTTTCCATTTGATCTAATTAGTTACCATTTTAACTTATGGTTCTTTTTGAAAAACTTAGATTATACTACAGAAGAGCTTTTTTTACCCAGGAGAATATGTTCATGGTCTTTGAAATAAGTTCTAAAAGCATTTTAAAATGCTGAAAAGGTCCAACAAAAATGCCACGTGTACATGTCAATGTTCTATGTGCTCGGAAAGTCATTCCACAAAACAATGATATTTTTGTGTCATTTGTAAAAATGATTAAAATTTGTGCTACAAAGAAAGTCTTTCACGAGACCTTGGTAATCAGACAACATATTGGGACCAACTCGATCTCATCTAACGAGCGATCTTTCTAGCAAAGACTACGAGAGAAGGTTCAATTTTTCGTTTCAATTTTTTGAAATTTCAAAATGTATGTAACATACATTTTAAAATAAAGGGAGCATATGCTCCCATGTGCCAAAACACCATTCCCTTGTTGATGGCGATTAACTAAACCTCCAACTCTCTAAACAAAGTTTCAACGTGACAGAACATGCAGAAAAACACGCACGTCGCAGCCGCCGCCTCAACCCTAGCCGCCTCCAACTTATCCTTCTCCATAGATCGGTCCCCCCTTCTTCGGTCGGCTTCGTCAGCGTTAGGAGGAGTGGGAAACCCGATCTATGTGTGGAGTTTTCAATAAAAGTATTGTTTTTACTAGATTATGTTAGGATTTTGGTATCCGCCTTCTCGTTGGTTTCCCCTCACTGGAGACGGCATCGTCTGCAATAAGTGATTTTTGGCCTTTTGTTTGGCGACGAGTTCTTCTTCTCGGCGTCAATAGTAGTGTTGAACGATCACAAATTTTTAGGTATGGGCCTTCAGATCTTCTTCGCCAGATCGATTTTGGATCTTTTGTCGTTGTTGCCACGAGGAGGATTATCCTCGCAGTTTTTGTCCTGGCTGCTACGTCCTTGATAATGGTGATTTGTACTCTCGGCTCTCCAGCGACGACAACGACAAAGCTAGTCGATTGTTATTCCCTAACATACTGGTGTTGGTACTCTTGACGATGTTGAATGACTGCTTATTAGTTGCGTGCGTGCACGCAAACTTGGCATTGCGACTCAGAAAAATTATGGGAAAACTTTGGTTTGTTATCTATCTTTGGCTGCCTTCAGAAAAGTAAGATTGTGTTCTGAAAGAAAAAGAATTTTAAAACCTCAAAAATTTATTACTTCTTTTAGACTTTATTTTACAATCATTGGACTATCTCTACCATGACTATTTGTTAGTATATTATTTGTTACTATGAATATATATGGTATTGATTGTAAAAAAAAGTGACCGTACAGGCCCTATATGCTATAGCCAGAGATAGACGTTGCACAAAAGCAACCTCAATGCTTAGATGCAATGGAGTCATGGACCATCTCACGAATCACGCCATGCAGGCCATCCATGCCTAGTTTCGACATTTGTTAAAACCTTCGGGACATGACGGCTTCGATATAGTGAAACGGTACAAATCAACATCAACAATATCAGCAGAGACAACAATATCATATGATTCAATCTGCAGGAAGACCCAGATGCATAAACCTCATAGCATAACGAGACTCATGACATAGCACAAAAATTGATCGGTTCACCAGGTCAATAGGCATTAAGTAACAAGCAAACTCTTTCCAAAAAAACGACAACTGTTTAGACACTGAATCCTTGTCCTACATAGATGTTGGCCCCGCTGTCATCATCCACAGTGGTCCGCTTACTTGAAGCACTTGGCATCGAGCAAGGCCTCCCCCTCAAATGGCTCAAGGTCCTCGATCATGGCGTTGACGCGCTCCTTCTGGGCCTCATCGGAGAGGTCGACCTTGGTCCACTCATAGAGCTCCATGTCATAGACCTCTTGCATGACGAACGGGGGGATCTCCTGGCCACGGAAGAGCCACAGTCCCTTGAGCTTGAATGGCGGCTCAGAACCAATGACAAGCATCTTGCCGAAAGCATACTTGCGGCACAGATCCATCCTCTGGAGGAAACCGCCGACCTTGTTCATGGTTACGTACGACACGGTGTTCTCTTCTTGGTACTTGTATTCACAGAACCACAGAGAGTATCCCTCTGGGTCGAACATGTTCCAGAAACCTGGAACAATGACATCATAAATGAGTTCCATTTCATGTGAGGATCTGGTTCATGAAACAAACAAAAAAAGTATTTTCCAAATTATTTCCTTCGGATTAAACAAGAGAAGGTTGACAAAAAAGTATAAAATGATTGTATTCTACTAAACAAAGCTGCCATTGTATTTTAGTGAAGAGAATTGATGTCCATACTCAGATGGAGTTGAATGTTGAACAAGCAGAAAGATGAAGAATGGACAATGAGTTCCTCTTAACCTTTAGATCAATTAGTTTTACTGAACGAATTTGTGGCTATCAATGATTGATTATATTTGCTAGATCATGGAATTCCCATATCAGGCTTCTAAACAATTATCAAACATCACAGACGAAGATGCAACAGATCACCAACATACAAAAAAAAGGGTAAGACAGAAGTAATACCTTTAATGGCAACCTCATGGAAGTTGCTCTTTGTGTTTGAGTACAGCCTCTTCCAGTCATCAAGCACCATCTTGCTTGGTGGCAGCAGATCAAGGGGATTTTTGGCCTTGGGCTTTGGTGCCTCTTCCTCCAGTGCCTCAACCACTGGCTTTGGGGCCTCCTTGGGAGCCTCCTTCTTGACCTCCTTTGGTTTAGCAGGAGCAGCAGCCTTCTTCTGAACAGCAGGAACAGCATCTGCCTGCTTTACCTCACCAATGACCTTCTTGACGTTGGGCTGGTTAACCATTGTCCAGAAGTACCTCTCAACATGCGGGAACTCAGACGTGAAAGTCTTGGTCAAGATGCGTGCAAAACCATGGTAGAGGTTGCATGTCATGACGATATCGGCCAGAGTGACAGCATGCCCAACAAGGAATGTGTTTGAGGCCAGGTGGGTGTTCAAAGCATCAAGCGCCCTCTTCAATCCAGCAATGGCAACTTCCTCGGCCTGAAATGGTGAACATTAGAACCTTGCAACATACCAATGCTCATATAGCTGACATACCAATCCTAAAACTTACCGGAGCAATGTATGGCATATAGCCCAGCCTTGGGTACAACCACCTTGCAAGATTGGTATCAACCTCTGTGGCAGCAAAGTCCATCCATTGCTCAACTTTTGCCTGCAAGAACCATTAGAAGATCATTACTAAAACATGCTGAGATAGGATGGTAGAAGTTGTTGATAGATCACTCACGTATTCGATGAGAGAGCTGCCATAAAGAACGTTGTCACCCTTTGAGCGAGCAACTGAAGGAAGAAAACAGAACATTGGTTAACTTAGGCCGGGTGTAGCAAGTAAAGTTAAATCAAAAGAAGTAACAGTATATATACCATAGCGTGCAATAGCATTGCTCTCAAAAACAGCACCATCAGGCGTCTCAAGGACAGGAACCTGCAAAGAATTATTAGTTCCTGGTTCACAGTGTTGAACTACTTTGTAAGTTAGTTCGTGTTACCTTCCCGAGGGGATTCATCTTGATGAACTCAGGGGTTTTGTTGGAGACACCCATCTCAAAGTTCTTGGCCAGCTCAACCTTGACCCCACAGTACTCGGCAGCGATGAGTGCCTTGTAGGCATTCTTGTTGCCGCTGCCAGAGTGCAGAACCTAGACGAACAAGACATGGGACATGTTCAGAACAATGAAAAATCGTGTGTATCCGCAGATTAAGCAACTAAAACGTACGTGTGCAGGCAGAACAACTTTTTGCACACCAAATGACTAAGCAAAGTGAATGAAGCAGAGACACACTAATATACCTCAGGCGCATAATAAACAGCACCCTAAATCCGTTCTAACATGGTGATATATAAGCAGATCGAGAATTCGGAAATCCAGAAATAACTGTCATGTCCTGGAGATCTAACAGGCATGTGCATGAGAATACAAAAATATACACGACACTATGGACGAACATCAATCAAGTGAGTAAACAGGTAACCGTTCCAGAGTCAGCTAACAAATCAATATTCGGATGAAAACCCTGTTAATTGCACATCCTTGACCGGCTAACTGCATCCAGCAGAGACGCTACGCACACAGAGACCTAGCTAAGCATCAAACCAAGCTAATTACACACCGCGCAACCTCGAATCGAGGCCACTCGATCAGATCAAGGTCTACTCGCAGGCAAACAGAAACTCCGCCACAGTAGTAGTACGAAATAACTAAGCAACAAGTGAATCTACGGAGCGGGATGAAAACTCACGAGCGCCATGACGGCAGGAGCAGCTGGCTTCCGCCGGACCCAAGATCTCAGATCTGCACAAAACCACGACGAAACTGTGAGCTCCGACCAGAATCACGACGAGCGGAAGAGCGAGGGCAGAGAGATCTCCAGGGCGGCGGAGGGAGCTCGGGATCTTACGGCGGTCGTGGATCGGGACGAGATCGCGGCGGCGAAAACCCCAGGAGCCGAGGGTGGGAGAGGCGGAGCGGAGCGGAGAGGGGTTTACGAATGGAGGGAGCGTGCGGATTTATGGCGGCGCTGGGGGTGGGAGGAGCTCGCGGCTATCTAGGGTTGCGGCGCCGACGGCCCGGATGGCGCGGCTGCGGAGGATGGACGGATGGGATTAGTTGGGGGATGGGGTTGTGGTTTTCTTTGGTTGTGGCTCCCTTGAGTTTCTTTGAATATGTATTAGGTCCCTGCGGTGTCGGGAGTGTTGGTTTGGAATATTACTTGGCCGATACGGATCCGTGCGTGGCATGGCCCGCTGGGAAGTAAACGGGTGAGTGAGGGTCACGTCATCTCCAATTCTCTAAGAGTTAAGTCTGATAAAAACCCTGAAGTCGTATATAGTGTTGGAATTGAACGCTAGACTATCAATCCCTGAAATGAGCACCCTCAACTCACTGATCCCGGTTTAATCTTGCATGATGCTGTTTCCAAACGTTGGGATTTCTACGTGGCAAAGTTGAGGATGTGAAGGGAGTTTCCGGGTGCGCTTGGAGCTGAAGGCCTGTTTATTGGGCCAAAGCCTGTTCAGCACATTTTTCTCAGATACGTATAATGTACACCCATGATTATGCCTCAATCGCTCCGTTCTAACCGCGCCTGCCCCTTTCCTACTTCCGTGGCAACGAAGATGGCGCAGAGTGGATGATCGTGGCTGCCGGCGACGATTACAGCGGACGGCCAAGCGAAGGTAACCCCTCCAGCGAATCCCATGCACATTGGTTCCAATGAGTAAAAGATGGTTCAGTTTTTAGGTTCAAATTCCCTGCATATATTCTGTAAATTTTGGGTTTTGGGGTTTAGTCGCAAGGGGGGAAATCTGCAAAATTTCTGACATGAATAATTCAGTTTTGGTTGCTAGATGTTGAACTAGGAACTGAACATCTGCATCTTCTTTTAGTATGGATCCTGCGGAAATTCTTATAGTGCGGTTCCATTTTGGTGGGGAGTTCGTCCACATTGGGAAGGAGTTGGATTACGTTGGGGGCGATGAGGCGATTTCTGAGATCGAGTGAGACAAGCTGTCACTACAGGAGGTGCTAGGGTTTCTGAAAGATCACATGGAAGTCAAGGAATCGATGAAGCTATATTTTTTTACATCCCGGTACAGAGCTTGTCAATGGCTTGGTGTTTTTGTATGATGATCCAGGATGTTTGAAGATGTCTGAGCACACACCAACTGGAGGTGTTGCAGATATATATGTTGAATATCATGGTCAGGAGGATGTTTTGAGTGTATCTAGTGGTAGTGATTTCGAAGATGAAATTGTTGGTTTAGCTGACAGTGACAGTGATGTATCTGATGTGCCTGAAGTTATGACTGCAGATGATGATCAGAGTGTGCCCACTTCTGCTTTCCCGGCTTCTGTTGGTCAGCTAGACAATGTGTTGGTGCCAGATGATCATTGTCTTATCACACAAGTGATGAGAAGTCTAGGGAAGAATGTTAGTGGAAGATCATTTGGACAGAATTATATGACAAGGGATATTGACACAAGCTCACAAATTATGACTGTAAGTTCACGAGTTATCAATTCATCAATGCAATCTCAAGTGGAAACACCTTTTTGTCAAGATATAGTGTTGAGGGATGTTGACACTAACAGAACTGAAGAAATAGGTGATGAATATTCAGATTCTTCAGAAGATAGTGACTATGTGCCACATAGTGATGATAGTGGAGAGGAGTCGGAGGTTGTGGATCTGAGAAAGAAAGCAAAACAGTTCAAGTCAAAGATGAGAGCTTCTCAAAGATGGGTAGATGGTGAAAATGCTACCGGTGCAGTTCCTATTGACCTTGTAGCTAATGTCGAGGAAGTACTGGAAGAAATCAACAAAGAAGCTGAATTTGAAACCTCCGATGAGGATTATTCTTATGATGAGGAAGAAGAAGGCCACATTGTGAGAAAGAAGACTAAATATCCAAGATTTGATCCGGACACTGAAATACCACTATTTTGTTTGTCAATGGTTTTAGAATCAAACATCAGTTGTGTAAGGCGGTAAAAAGATACGGCCTTGCCACCAAAAGGAGTCTTTCTTTCAAGAAGTCAGAGGTGGACAGGGTGCGGGTGAAGTGTGACTGGCCTAATTGTCCTTGGCTACTGTATGCAGCTAAAACTACTAGATGTTCAAGATTTCAGATTATCACATTCAATGATGACCATCATTGTGCACAGAATAGAGAAAATCATCTAGTAACTGCCAAGGTTATAGCAAAGAAATATGAGCATTTCATACTTGCAAACCCAACATGGAAAATTGAGAGCATGAAATCCACTGTACTCCAAGATTTGTTTGCTGATGTATCAACTTCTAAGTGCAAAGCAGCAAAAAAAAATGTGATGGACAAGTTGTTGTGTGGAATGAAAGAAGAATACAACAAAGTATTTGATTATCAACTAGAATTACTAAGGAGTAATCCTGGAACAACAGTAGTTGTTTGCCTTGATCCAACTATAATGGGGAAAAATATATTTCAGAGTTTTTATGTATGTTTCAATGCAATGAAGTTGGGTTTCAAAGCTGGTTGTAGAAAAGTCATAGGACTTGACGGTTGCTTTTTCAAAGGAGCATGTCAGGGTGAGCTGCTTTGTGCCATTGCAAGGGATGCAAATAATCAAATGTACCCTCTTGCTTGGGCTGTAGTTGAGCAAGAAACAACAGATACTTGGGAATGGTTTCTTGGGCTCTTGATAAAAGACTTGGATATAAATGACAGTGGAGCAAGGTGGGTTTTTATTTCCGTCAAGCAGAAGGTTAGTGGAGCAAGCATCTATTTAAATGATGACCTTGTTATTACCTCTTGTTTGTAGTCGAGCGAGCACTATTGAAATGATGATATTGTCTTATTTATTTTCTCTTTATTTATTGTAGGGATTAATCAAAAGCATGCAAACATACTTACCTAAAGCGGAACATAGAATGTGTGCCAGACATATCTGTGGAAATTGGAGCAAGAAACATAGACATCATGAATTTCAGAAAATGTTCTGGGCAATTGCCAAGTCATGTAATAGAGAAGATTTCATGTACAACAAGGCAAAGCTTGCACAAAAAACTCCAGAGGGTGCTAAAGATATCATGAAAACCGATCCTAAACATTGGGCCAGATCCTTTTTTCAACTTGGTGTGAAGTGCGAATCAGTGGATAATAACCTATGTGAGTCGTTCAATCATGCAATCATTGATGCTCGGTTCTACCCAATTATAAGCATGCTTGAGAGGATCAGGGTGAAAATACTTGTAAGAGTACAGGAACAAAGAGAGAAGGGTGCAAATTTCCATGGCAGTATCTGCCCAGCCATCTTCAAAAAGCTCAAAGTGAGCATCAAAATGACTCAATTCTTAGAAGTAATGTGGAATGGGAAAGATGGATTTGAAGTGAAACATCTTAAAGGGAGACAGAGAAGGTATACTGTAAACCTGCAGCAGAGAACTTGTTCATGTGGCTATTTTCAGTTGGCAGGGCTACCATGTTGTCATGCAATTTCGGCCATCTACAAATGTGGAAAAACAGTTGAAGAATTCATTGACAATTGCTATTCCATTGAAGTATTCAATAGGATATATGAGCACTGCCTTGAACCTGTTGAAGGAGAGGAGAAGTGGCCAGTATCACCAAAACCAAGGCCACAAGCACCTGGATATGTCAGGATGCCTGGCAGGCCTAAGAAGAATGATAGGAGAAGGGAGGAAGGTGAAGCACCAAAAGGAAAGAAAATGAGCAGGGCTGGTATAGTTATCACATGCTCATTTTGTGGTGTCACTGGGCATAACAAATCAGGCTGTACCAAAAATCCTGAGAAGGGAAAGAAGAAAAATGCACATCTTGTTAAGTCTGGCAAGAAAATGAAACAAGCAGAGGTAATAACTATTTAATACATATTAATTGAGTATTTCCATTTGTGCAACAAAACTGATTTGTGTTTCCATTTGCAGCAAGCTAAGACAGATGCAGCAAAAGTCGCAACTAGTTCTACATGTGCTGCTACTTCTACTCCGACAGCTAATTCTACAAAGCACTTCAAGCCTCCAAGACCTGCAACACCAAAAGCACCACTAGTAGCACCAACCAGATCTAGTCCTAGGAAGGCAGCAACACCAAGAGACACATCTGCACCACCAAGAGCAGCTAGTTTGAGCAACCAACAATCTACTACTGGCCCTCGAAGAGGAAGCAAAAGAGAGTTACTTACTGAAAAAATGAAGGGATACTTCACTGCATCTGGAAACTACTAGACAAACTCATACTATTCATATTTTCTTTTCTTTATCCTAATTTTTGTCATATTTTGTTAGCTCCAGGAAAACAAACCTGTCATCACTATGTAATGCTTGAGTAAACGAGTACTTTCATGAAACTGAACCTGACATTTTGATAGGTGCTATTTATGTGCATTGAACCAGATTTTCAGCCGTTGTCATCTTATTGCAATTCTTTCACATTGTGTTAGCAATTGCAAGGTAAGGGATGATTTTCACCAAACTTGCCAAGATGCGATGGTTTCTGTTGGCTGCAGTAACCTACAAATTCTTAAGTGTTGTTCTGATAAATGTGTGCTTATTATTGAGGCAAAACCTGAATTTTTTTTATCAGCTAGTTTGGGATACCTTGCAACCAAATCAGCCAGATAGTCTTTCTAGCTATGTTGCATCTCCACATGGCATAAGCAAGAGTATGCATAATCAGCAGTCCGAAAACATGGTTTCTTGAGTTTCGGAACAGATTAGTTTTGGCAGCCTGTAGCTCTGAGTTCTAGTGATTCAACTATACAATTGCACATTGATTTCTCTTGGTTGAAGTTTTCACTTGCAATAAAAACTGAGTGCTAGTGGTAGGCTGGCACTATATCTTCCTCTCATGCAATACTGAAACTAAACATTTGGTCAAGGGCGATTCACTTTAAAACAAGGAGACATCTCAAATATTCCGTGAAATTACGGGCACTGACCTGTTATTTTAAGGTCATGAGAAGATAGAGTAATTGAACCTTCTATTTTCAAGTCATGAGAAGATAGAGTAATTGAACCTGCTATTTTCTAGAAAATGTTCAATTTATTCCACTGAGGAAACATGCATACAAGTTATGGCATTACATTGCAAACAAAGGGCTATGGTTTTTCTTCTTACAAACCTGAAACTACAATTCGTGCAACTGAGCCTGTAAGAAATATGATAATCCCATACAAAAAAGCATTTATATATTGCATTTATCACCCTTCTCTCCAATCTTGCTCTAGTTGCATCTATATGGGCGTTCTTCTGATCAATCTGCTCCCTAATGCAGCAAAGACGCTACCAGCTCTGTCTACTTCATGTCAAGCTGCAACTTCCCCTGTTACCTGCCCTGCAACCTCCACGCTGCGGGGCAGTGACCAATATGTCCAGCCGCCTCCGTCGCCCAACGGCACTAGCTCGTACGCGATGGCGTTCTCCCGATACGACACCGGCGACAACGACGTCCAGCCGCCGCCGTTGTCCAGCGCTATTAGCTTGGCACCGCCGACCACGAAGTTGAGCAGTTTCCGCGTCTCTCGCGCGAGGAATATGCGCTAGATGAGGACGACCTCACCGTCGTCGCCAATCTTCTCTCTTCCGCCGACCCCCAACGCCCTCAGAGACCCTGCTCAATCTCATCCATCGATCCCCTGTGATGAACCCTTATTTCGTTTCCCTCTTGGTCGATTCGATTAGAACGAGCGAAGTCAATATAACGAATAACCTGCCTAGTTTCACACTACTTAACCAACCCAGTCAATAATCCCAGCGTTGACCCTTGCCACGTCAGCAAATTTGGCGCAGAAACAAGTCTCACGCAAGGTTAACCGGGATTAGTGGGTTGGGGGTGCTTATTTCAGGGATTGACAATATAGGGTTCAATTTCGACACCATATACGACTTCAGGGTTTTTTTCAGACTTAACTCATTCTCTAAACATGCTTTACGTTGCATACTTCTAGAGTTCTAGGTAAGTTTGTTAGTGTCGAGATACTAGAGGCTATCGATTTCTTGTGAAGAGTGTCATATTGTTTTCTTGAATTTCACCTTGTTCCCTAGTCACTCTGTTTTGGAACAGGTATTCCATTTGAAATAACCCTGCAGCTTTTGTTGCTGAAGTTCTGGTAGCATGTGAAGTTCATCTCTCTTTTGGTCATTGTTTTGGTGATGCTATGATGTCTATATGGCGAGAGTTGTGTATTTTGTTGGTCCTATCTCCCTCTCTAAACAGGAAGATATCCTTATTTAGAATTCAAACGCCTCTGTAAGTATTCAGCAAGTTTGTGGTACCAAGTGGTGAATGACGGGGCGTTCGTGTCCCACACCTTGCGGTCATTTGGAAAATTGTTGTTCCGGGACAAGTACAGATTTTCATGTGGCCTCTCGTCCAAAATGGGAGTGCAGTCAGTTCTTGATCGATGATACTAGCTAGGATGAATTATTGCGGATTACAAGAGGGGTGAATTATTGTGGATTGCTTTGCGTCTTTGAAGACAAATGCGGAGCACAATCATTTCTTGATAGATAAGACTAACTGGTTTGGTTCGGGCCAGTGTAGTTTACTTCCCATAAGCAAAGGAACCAAGCAACAATAATAAAGTTGAGGAGCGGAACAACCGGAGGGCGCAGAGACGAGGCGAGGATTTGTTTCTCACAGTTCCTCCCACAAAAGGGACTACGTCTGCGTTGAGGAGGTGCTAGCCTCACACAAGAGGCTAGACGGCCACACCACGAAGGAAGGCCTCACCTTCTTCCTCAAGAGAGCTCCACAAAGGGGCTCCCCTTCTCCACTAAGGCACCGGTCGAGGCGGTGGTTCCTTCACATGGTTGGGGCGAGCTCCACAACACTAGGAGGCTCCCAACACCCTATGGGGCTAGCACAACTCCAAGCTAGCCTCCATAGGAGCACTTCATCCAAGATCCCACCATAGGAACCCTAACACCAAGATCCACTAAGGACTAGCACAAATTGGTAGAATCTCTCTTGGTAGAACTATAGATCGGGGACTCCTCCACCACTCCACAAAGTTTGGACAAGATTGGTTGGATGGTTGGGGGGATCCTCTAGGTTTGAGCTTAGCAACAATGGAGGAGAGAGAGAGAATAGCTAAAAACGAGCTGGGGAAGAAGGGGCCTTTATATAGGGCCCCTCGAAATCCAACCGTTATGTGCTGTCTCCGCACGACCGGTACTACCGCTTTGGAAAGCGGTAGTACCGCTCTGGACTCGAAACCCCCCACAGAGATGGCCACGTGGACTTACAGCGGTAGTACCGCTTGGTACCGCTTTGGCACCGCAATGATCTCTGTATGTTTTTGGCCTAAGTTATGGTACCAAAGCGGTACTCTGCTGCATGCAGTACTACCCCATGGTACCGTAGAAGTGCGTAACGGCCTCTGTAAGTTTTGGCCTGAGTTACGGTACCAAAGTGGTACTACCGCTCGCAAGCGGTACTACCGCCCATGGTACCGTAGAGGTACCGTAACCCTCTCTGTAGGTTTTTCAGTGCAATTTTCCAGAGCGGTACCAAGGGCGGTACGTAGGGTAGCGGTACTACCGCCAGGTACCGTAGTACCGGTCATGCAGTGACTGCTTTCTCCTCTTTTCCTCTCCAGCCATGTTACCTCGCGACACACACACAAAACCAGAAAACCTATAAGCTACGCTTTAGTCCTCTGATCATGACGTGTTCAACGAGGTCACCGCGCACTTGCAAATCTATCAAAGACAATCTTTGCACACGGTGAGATTCATTCAAGTGTTGTCATCAAACACACAAAACACGGAGTATAGACTTTGCTCTTTCAATCATCATATGGTCCTAGACCATGTGATGCTGGCAAAGATGGACAGGCTAGAGATACAAATCCAATCCATAAACTATGGACATGCCAATATGAGCCAAGCCAGTGGCATAGCCAAATGAAACTAGTATGGATTCAATCCACTGAAAGCCTACCCAAAACCACCTAGCATCACTTGCCTAGTAAAACCATCAGAAAGCATCAGACATTAAATGTCTGTATAGTTTTCGACATCAAAAACTACTGGCAATCAAATGGTTGATCACCAGTAAGCATAAGTCCTTGCACAGTAAGCCACACAACAGGTAGGAGCAACCAAACATAGCAGCGAATCACTGCTAAGGTCACATCAGCCACCAGATCATCCAAACCAACAAGCAATACACATTTATCATTACTCAAATGAGTTCAAAACAAAGCTGGGTACCAACAATAGTTGGCTTCCATCCAAGCTTATCATTATAACAAGGAAATCATCACTACATAAGCAGTTCATCCAAATACCTGACAGTAATGAAGCAAAGCTTCTCAGATAATTAAATCAATCAACAACAAGCATACAGGGATGCTACACAAGCATCAGGGATATCACCACAGCCATCCAGCATGCTTTTACAAGCATGAGCAACCACTAGTACTTGGTGAGAAGCTCCACAAACCCAAGCAGTAGCATAGCACAACAAGTAAAAGCACACATATTGAGCCAGTAAGTAAAACAACTAGCATATGTTGATCACTGGATCATTTAGGGCCTGCACACACAAGCAAGAGCATCAGCAGCTCACCGGGAATAGTGACCAACTGGATTTAACTGCAGCAGTAACAACAAGCTAGAATAGACAAGTAATTGTATCCAGAAGCATACAGTCAAGGAATTGATGCACACAAGTATTAGGCAACCCCCAAGTAGAGCATTAGAATGTACTGGAGCCTAGCAAAAATCACACAAGCATCACTGGCACTTGATAAAGCAAGAACTGCTAGCAGCAATAAGCCAGAGAAACAATTACAGAGATAAGGGGTGATGAACCCAGCAGCAGCAAGAGAAAGCCCAGCTAGGCCATTACAGGACCAGTAGCACAGCAGTAGCAAGCACAAGCATGATAACAGCACAGCAGGGTCAGTACCCTCAGAGGGGAATCTAGCCAGTAATCTAGAGGTAGGAGATGAAGGAGAGAAGAGAGAGGGGAGGAGTGTAGTGTACATGGAGCCACAACACCGTAGACGCGACCTTGACGGCACGGCAGCACGGGCCAGCCACGACAATGCCAAGCTGCGGCCAAGCCATGCCACGCCGAGCGTCGCAGCTACTACCACCCCGCCGAGCCGCCGAGCAGCACCAGGGAGCCCTGGAACGCCAGCCCGGCGCGCATCGCCAAAATCGCCGCAACCATAGTTGCAGTAGGGGGTCAATGGCGACCGGGAGGAGTCTTCCCTTCCAAATCGACGTGGATAAAAAGCAGTAGCATCATGGGGCACGTCGATTACGACCCACGGCGAGGTCCAGGACCGCCGGAGTCGGCCGGAGGCGACCGACGACCGTGGAGGCGAAAGGGGAATCGTAGGAGCTCGAGAGATTAGGGTTAGGGTTCGTCGCGAGCGAGTGAGGCCGGTTGGGCCGAGCCAGGTGGGCTGGTCCGGCCTAACCAACTGGTTGGCCTGACCAGTGGGCCCGAGGGGCATGTTGGTCATTTGACCAGTAAGTTTTATTTGAAATTTAGAAATAAATCCAAAAACCCTAGAAAAACTCTAAAAAATAAAGTAAAATATGTATACCACTTTAAAAATTGTGCTCTATCCAAAATAAATGTTTCCATGAAAAGTTGAACCAAAGTTAAAAAATATTATTAAGAAAAATTACAAAAGAAATTATATAAGGAAAAATTCACCCTTCAAAAAATAAGAAAAGAAGTAATTAAGCCAAACCTTATTTTTCTTAATAATTAGCAAAGAAATGAATATTTCATTTGACATGACTACTTATTGAAACATGATACGTCTCCAACGTATCGATAATTTCTTATGTTCCATGCTACATTATTGATGATATCTACATGTTTTATGCACATTATATGTCGTATTTACGCATTTTCTGGAACTAACCTATTAACAAGATGCCGAAGAGCGTTAGTTTCTGCTGTTTGGTTTCAGAAATCCTAGTAACGAAATATTCTCGGAATTGGACGAAATCAACGCCCGGGGTCCTATTTTTGCACGAAGCTTCCAGAAGACCGAAGGAGAGTCGAAGTGGGGCCACGAGGTGGCGACACCACGGGGCGCGGCCCGGGGCCCGGCCGCGCCGACCTATGGTGTGGGCCTCGTGCCGCCTCTTGACCTGCCCTTCCGCTACAAATAGCCTCGTCGCGAAACCCCGCACCAAGAGCCACGATACGGAAAACCTTCCAGACGCCGCCGCCGCATCCCATCTCGGGGATTCAGGAGATCGCCTCCGGCACCCTGCCGGAGAGGGGATTCATCTCCGGGAGGACTCTACACCGCCATGGTCGCCTCCGGAGTGATGAGTGAGTAGTTCACCCCTGGACTATGGGTCCATAGCAGTAGCTAGATGGTCGTCTTCTCCTAATTGTGCTTCATTGTTGGATCTTGTGAGCTGCCTAACATGATCAAGATCATCTATCGTAATACTATATGTTGTGTTTGTCGGGATCCGATGAATAGAGAATGCTATGTTATGGTGATTATCAATCTATTGTTTATGTGTTGTTTATGATCTTGCATGCTCTCCGTTATTAGTAGAGGCTCGGCCAAGTTTTTGCTCTTAACTCCAAGAGAGAGTATTTATGCTCGATAGTGGGTTCATGCCTTCATTGACACCTGGGACAGTGACAGAAAGTTCTAAGGTTGTGATGTCTGTTGCCACTAGGGATAAAACATTGATTCTATGTCTAAGGATGTAGTTGTCGATTACATTACGCACCATACTTAATGCAATTGTCTGTTGCTTTGCAACTTAATACTGAAAGGGGTTCGGATGATAACCTGAAGGTGGACTTTTAGGCATAGATGCGGTTGGATGGCGGTCTATGTACTTTGTCGTAATGCCCTGATTAAATCTCACTATATTTATCATATCATGTATATGCATTGTTATGCCCTTCTTTATTTGTCAATTGCCCGACTGTAATTTGTTCACCCAACATGCTTTTATCTTATGGGAGAGACACCTCTAGTGAACTGTGGACCCCGGTCCTATTCTTTACATCGCATACAATCTACTGCAATACTTGTTTTACTGGCAAACAATCATCTTCCACACAATACGGTTAATCCTTTGTTACAGCAAGCCGGTGAGATTGACAACCTCACTGTTTCGTTGGGGCAAAGTACTTTGGTTGTGTTGTGCAGGTTCCACGTTGGCGCGGAATCCCTGTGCGCCGCATCACATTTCGCCACCATCAACCTTCAACGTGCTTCTTGACTCCTACTGGTCCGATTAAACCTTGGTTTCTTCTGAGGGAAACTTGCCACCGTGCGCATCATACCTTCCTCTTGGGGTTCCCAACGGACGTGTACATCTACGCGCATCAAGCAAATTTCCGCGTTGCCGGGGAGATCAAGACACGCTGCAAGGGGAGTCTCCACTTCTCAATCACTTTACTTTGTTTTTGTCTTGCTTTATTTTATTTACTACTTTGTTTGCTGCACCTAAACAAAACACACAAAAAATAGTTGCTAGTTTTACTTTATTTACTGTCTTGCTCTCCATATCAAAAACACAATTAGTTACTTGCATTTACTTTATCTAGTTTGCTTTATTTACTATTGCTAAAATGAATACCCCTGAAAATACTAAGTTGTGTGACTTCACAAACGCAAATAATAATGATTTCCTATGCACACCTATTGCTCCACCTGCTACTACAGAATTCTTTGAAATTAAACCTGCTTTACTGAACCTTGTTATGAGAGATCAATTTTCTGGTGTTAGTTCTGATGATGCTGCTGCCCATCTTAATAATTTTGTTGAACTTTGTGAAATGCAAAAGTATAAGGATGTAGATGGTGATATTATTAAATTGAAAGTGTTTCCTTTCTCATTAAGAGGAAGGGCTAAAGATTGGTTGCTATCTTTGCCTAAGAATAGTATTGATTCATGGACTAAATGTAAGGATGCTTTTATTGGTAGATATTATCCTCCCGCTAAAATTATATCTTTGAGAAGTAGCATAATGAATTTTAAGCAATTAGATAACATGTTGCTCAAGCATGGGAGAGAATGAAAACTTTGGTAAAGAATTGCCCAACGCATGGACTGACTACTTGGATGATCATCCAAACCTTCTATGCAGGACTAAATTTTTCTTCGCGAAATTTATTGGATTCAGCTGCTGGAGGTACCTTTATGTCCATCACTTTGGGGGCGGCTACAAAACTTCTTGATGATATGATGATAAATTACTCTGAATGGCACACGGAAAGAGCTCCACAAGGTAAGAAGGTAAATTCTGTTGAAGAAACCTCTTCCTTGAGTGATAAGATTGATGTGATTATGTCTATGCTTGTGAATGGTAGATCTAATGTTGATCCAAATAATGTTCCTTTAGCTTCATTGGTTGCTCAAGAAGAAAATGTTGATGTGAATTTCATTAAAAACAATAATTTCAACAACAATGCTTATAGGAACAACTCTGGTAATAACTATAGGCCATATCCTTCTGCTAATGGTAATGGTTATGGTAATTCTTATGGGAATTCTTACAACAATAATAGGAGTGTACCCTCTGGTCTTGAAGCTATGCTTAAAGAATTTATTAGTACACAAACTGCTTTTAACAAATCTGTTGAGGAAAAGCTTGATAAAATTGATATTATTGCTTCTAGAGTTGATAGACTTGCCTCTGACGTTAATCTTTTAAAATTGAAAGTTATGCCTAATAATGATATTGATAATAAGATTACTACTACAGCAAATGCCATCCAAGTTAGAATTAATGAGAATATAAGATTAATGGCTGAATTGCGTGCTAGGTGGGATAGAGAAGAAAATGAAAAATTAGCTAAAGAGAATAATGTAGCTAAAGTTTGGACTATTACCACCATTAGTAATGATAATGATTCACATGTTGCTGCACCTCCTACTATCAATGGTAAAATAATTGGTGTTGGCAATGTTTCTACTCCTAGTGCAAAGCGTACAAAACTGCCTGAAATTGCTAAAACTGCTGAAACTGCTTGTGATAAAACTGCTGAAATTTTTTCCAACCTTGGGAACAATGATCCCATTGCTGTAGCTCATAATGATTTAGATTTTGATGATTGCCACATCTCTGAAGTTATAAAGTTCTTACAAAAACTTGCTAAAAGTCCTAATGCTAGTGCTATAAATTTAGCCTTTACAAAATATATTACAAATGCTCTCATAAAAGCTAGAGAAGAGAAACTAAAACTTGAAACTTCTATTCCTAGAAAGTTAGAAGATGGTTGGGAGCCCATCATTAAAATGAAACTCAATGACTTTGAATGTAATGCTCTATGTGATCTTGGTGCAAGTATTTCTGTTATGCCTAAAAAGATTTATGATATGCTTGACTTGCCACTATTGAAGAATTGTTATTTGGATGTTAATCTTGCCGATAATGTTAAAAAGAAACCTTTGGGGAGGATTGATAATGTGCGCATTATGGTTAACAATAACCTTGTCCCCGTTGATTTTGTGGTCTTGGATATCGAATGCAATGCATCTTGTCCTATTGTGTTGGGAAGACCTTTTCTTCGAACCGTTGGTGCTGTTATTGATATGAGGGAAGGTAATATTAAATATCAATTTCCTCTCAAGAAAGGTATGGAACACTTCCCTAGAAAGAAAATGAAGTTGCCTTTTGATTCTATTATTAGAACAAGTTATGATGTTGATGCTTCTTCACTTGATGTTACTTGATTTGCACTTTGCGCCTAGCTGAAAGGCGTTAAAGAAAAGCGCTTATGGGAGACAACCCATGTTTTTACTACAGCAATTTTTGTTTTATTTGAGTCTTGGAAGTTGTTTACTACTGTAGCAACCTCTCCTTATCATGTTTTTGTGCCAAGTAAAGTTTCTATGTTATAGTTGATGTTATATTTGGGATCGTGCGCAGAAACAGCATTGCTGTCTGTCACGAAACAAGTCTCTGTAGAAAATTCGAAAAAATCTGCCAATTTACGAGCGTGATCCTCAGATATGTACGCAACTTTCATTAGTTTTGAGTTTTTCCATTTGAGAAAGTCAGGTGCCATTTTAAAATTCGTCTTTACGGACTGTTCTGTTTTTGACAGATTCTGCCTTTTATTTCGCATTGCCATATTTGCTATGTTGGATGAATTTCTTTGATCCATTAATGTCCAGTAGCTTTGTGCAATGTCCAGAAGTGTAAAGAATGTTTGTGTCACCTCTGAATATGTGAATTATTAATTGTGCACTAACCCTCTAATGAGTTTGCTTGAAGTTTGGTGTGAAGGAAGTTTCAAGGGTCAAGAGAGGAGTATGATATACTATGATCAAGAGGAGTGAAAGCTCTAAGCTTGGGGATGTCCCCGTGGTTCATCCCTGCATATTTTAAGAAGACTCAAGCGTCTAAGCTTGGGGATGCCCAAGGCATCCCCTTCTTCATCGACAACATCATCAGTTCCTCCCCGAAACTATATTTTTATTCAGTCACATCTTGTGTTCTTTGCTTGGAGCGTCGGTTTGTTTTGTTTTTGTTTTTGTTTGAATAAAATGGATCCTAGCATTCATTTTGTGGGAGAGAGACACGCTCCGCTGTTGCATATGGACAAATATGTCCTTAGGCTTTACTCATAATGTTCAAGGCGAAGTTTCTTCTTCGTTAAATTGTTATATGGTTGGAATTGGAAAATGCTACATGTAGTAATTCTAAAATGTCTTGGATAATGTGATACTTGGCAATTGTTGTGCTCATGTTTAAGCTCTTGCATCATATATTTTGCACCCATTAATGAAGAAATACATAGAGCTTGCTAAAATTTGGTTTGCATATTTGGTCTCTCTAAGGTCTAGATAATATCTAGTATTGAGTTTTGAACAACAAGGAAGACAGTGTAGAGTCTTATAATGTTTACAATATGTCTTTTATGTGAGTTTTGCTGCACCGGTTCATCCTTGAGTTTGCTTCAAATAACCTTGCTAGCCTAAACCTTGTATCGAGAGGAAATAATTCTCATGCATCCAAAATCCTTGAGCCAACTACTATGCCATTTGTGTCCACCATACCTACCTACTACATGGTATTTCCCCGCCATTCCAAAGTAAATTGCTTGAGTGCTACCTTTAAAATTCCATCATTTACCTTTGCAATATATAGCTCATGGGACAAAACAGCCTTAAAAACTATCGTAGTATTGAATATGTACTTATGCACTTTATCTCTTATTAAGTTGCTTGTTGTGCGATAACCATGCTTCTGGGGACGCCATCAATTACTCTTTGTTGAATATCATGTGAGTTGCTATGCATGTCCGTCTTGTCTGAAGTAAGAGGGATCTACCACCTTAATGGTTGGAGCATGCATATTGTTAGAGAAGAACATTGGGCCGCTAACTAAAGCCATGAATCATGGTTGAAGTTTCAGTTTTGGACATATATCCTCAATCTCATATGAGAATAATAATTGTTGCTACATGCTTATGCATTAAAGAGGAGTCCATTATCTGTTGTCCATGTTGTCCCGGTATGGATGTCTAAGTTGAGAATAATCAAAAGCGAGAAATCCAAAATGCGAGCTTTCTCCTTAGACCTTTGTACAGGCGGCATGGAGGTACCCCTTGTGACACTTGGTTGAAACATGTGCATTGCGAAGATCCGGTAGTCCAAGCTAAGTAGGACAAGGTGCGGGCACTATTAGTATACTATGCATGAGGCTTGCAACTTGTAAGATATAATTTACATAACTCATATGCTTTATTACTACCGTTGACAAAATTGTTTCATGTTTTCAAAATAAAAGCTCTAGCACAAATACAACAATCGATGCTTTCCTCTTTGAAGGACCTTTCTTTTACTTTTATTGTTGAGTCAGTTTACCTATCTCCCTCCACCTTAAGAAGCAAACGCTTGTGTGAACTGTGCATTGATTCCTACATACTTGCATATTGCACTTGTTATATTACTCTATGTTGACAATATCCATGAGATATACATGTTATAAGTTGAAAGCAACCGCTGAAACTTAATCTTCCTTTGTGTTGTTTCAAAACCTTTACTTTGATTTATTGCTTTATGAGTTAACTCTTATGCAAGACTTATTTATGCTTGTCTTGAAGTACTATTCATGAAAAGTCTTTGCTTTATGATTCACTTGTTTACTCATGTCATTACCATTGTTTTGATCGCTGCATTCATTACATTAGTTAACAGTATAATAGAACCACTAGGAGCTCACCACAGCGAATTGACATTGTCAGCCGTTGGATCTCACATTCGGATGGTCCAGATCCTCTAGCGTCCTTTCACAGCGTGTTAACTGGACTGCCAACCGTAATCGGGCTGCTTCTCTCGAAACCGATTTGGACGCCTTCTCGTTAACTGGGCCGAGATGTCTTCTGTCGCCTCCCGTTCACGCAGCCGTATCAGCCCACTTGAGCGGCCCACCCAATCACCGCAAGATGTGCCTGGTCCGTGCGTGCAGCCGGCGGCAGCGGACGCATGGCGATGTAGCGTTTCTTTGTCCTTTCGCCTCCCTTCGCGTATAAAGTAGTACTAATGGAGATGCGTTACTTCTCCTTTCACCTTCCTTCTTCTCACCCGACGAATTTATATAAGTTTTGTGTCGGTGTTTTTGTTCGTCGTTTGCATCCCCCTCCACACCTCCACCTTTCAGGTGACACAGATTGGCGGCGGCGGCAGCGCAACCCCCAGCGGACTGCTCTCCCAGCGCAGAACGCATCCCCCAGGGAGATCAAGAAAGAGGAGCCATGGAGATATGCAGGTATCTACTCCAACAGCTGCCTTCGACACTTAGGCTCAGTTCGTCCCAATACACTGGTCATCTTCCCTTTTTCCCTGCGCTCACCTCAAGCAAGTATGAACTACTTTTTTGTTGCTGAGGCCTCATCTCGCGATAGCGTATATTTGTCTGTTGGTTTGGTTTCAGATATTCTTTCGTGGAACCTCGTCGTTTCTCAAGCCAAGGTATGGGCCATCGCACACTCCATACAGCTGTGCTTACCTTGGTTAAGCCGTACTTGAATAAACATTGGGAATCAGATATTCTTTCGTGGAACCTCGTCGTTTCTCAAGCCAAGGTATGGGCCATCGCACACTCCATACAGCCGTGCTTACCTTGGTTAAGCCGTACTTGAATAAACATTGGCAATCTCACGTCAGTTTACAATTTGAGTTATCCTACCTTCTACTGCATGTCATGTTTCCTCTGAGATCTATTTTTATGCAAAGCCAATGGTTATGTTCTTAGGTAGATATTACAGAAAGCATCTTTTATCAAGCATCTCCTAGAAAACAGTCTATCAAGGTATGTACTTTTTCAGATGAAAGGAGGTATGTACTTACCACATGTATTTTCTGTAGTTTGACATTTTACTTCAATAATATGATGTGCAACAGTTGATATTCTGCAGCAAGTGCAGGTATTGGACCAGAGGTGACAATTGATAGGTTTATTGCGGTTATGGTATACTTTAGCATTCTTGATTCTCTTACATCTTAGCAATACTATCAAATAATTTTACATCTTGCAATACTAGGTCAAATAATTATTGCCCCACATATGAATTGTCAAGGTAGTTACTATGTCCTTTTCCGCTTGGGTTTATGGGAATCAACGGCTATGGTTTACTAACTAATCACTTGTATTCTAAAGTGTTTGTTTCGAAGGCATCCATGGTTATGTGGTGTCTGCGATAGTACATGTTTATGTTTTCCTGGTTTCTTGTGTTCTCCATCCAGATCTGTCCTAATAGCCCTCTTTTTTCACTTATATGGTGCAGTTACATACTCTTTTTTTTTCTTTTACAGTGTATGCTTCTTACACGTGAAATGACAACCTATACTGTATGACTGCTTTTGGAGTGTTATCTTTTAATTTCTTGTTCAATGTGAAGATTCATTACACACATATTGTAAACGCATCTGGATTTAAAGAGCTTCTTTCACTTCTAGAATCTGGATTCATTGTATCGATTACCATCTTCTTTTCAGATATCTATGATGCCATTCAATCTCTTTGATGGCCAAAATTTGAAAGCATATGCCCTGGAGTTACATGACTGTAAATGTTCAGATTTACTTACACTGGACCATGTAATTTTTTTTGATGTTTTTTACAACCGGGCTCCATTGCATTAACGGAAATAACCAGTTCATTACAACAAAAGTAATTTTTCTTGACATTTCTATTGTTTTATCTAACTATGGATGGGTGTGGCAAAGCACGCTTTCAGGATGCATTGGATGAATGCTAAATTTGCTACTTAGATTGATAAGGAAAATATACATGAGCTGATATGTACAGTTTCATGTCATACCGTATGAAAAAATATGCCTTCGTTCATATGGTCTTTACGTATTGCTTCCCTGTCGTCTAGCTTAAATGAGATTGAAGGTGGACATGGCCAGATGTACATGGTATTGATTAGCGGAAAATAGTTGGCATATGCTCTATAGGCGAGATTTTTTGGTGATTCTTTCAGAACAATAGACAACTATGTACAGCTTAATATACCTTAGTTTCCTAGCCTTGTTCCATGGTTATAGGTTTGAAATATAATTTCGGAAATTCAATTCGGCTCCCGGGTGCATATGCTCCCTCTATCAAAAAGTTATATTTCGAAATGTCAAAAAATTTGACAAAAAATTCTACATGTACGTTTCCACAATATACGTACGTTCGTCAAGTTTCACAAAGAATCAATATGTTTTAAGGTCTGTATAAAAAAGAGAAAATTTATCTCCTAAAAAGCCTTATTTTCAGCATTGAATTTTGTCTTTTTTACGCACGTCACACGACAAGTCGGATTTTTATGAAACGACTTTGTGAGCGTGTAGCATGTGAAGATGTACGTGCGAATTTTTAGTTTCAATTTTTTAAAATTTTAAAATGTATGTAACATGTATTTCAAAATAAAGGGAGCATATGCTCCCATGTGCCAAAACACAAGTCGGGTTACTCCATTTTGGTATTGTCTGTTCATGTTGCTACTCTACTATATGGCATACCCATACTAGGGTATTGCTACTTTATGTTTCTATATGCACTGTAGCACTTGGCTACTTAATGTGGCTGAAAGATATAAATTCTGTTGGTTCCAAGTATACCAAAATTTCTCAAGTATTCATTCTGTCTAAATATAGTAAAAAAACCTCTCCCTCTCTAATATATGGGAATTCCTGTCAATCTACCATAAAAGTGGGCGCAAGCCTAAAAGTAGAGCCTGAAAGTGTTACGGTTTCATAGCATGTGGCAAGGGATTTCATCCGTTGGCCCGTAAAGCAACGAAATCCTGCAACCTCCAGTGGTGAAGCAGAACCATTCTTTCAATCCCTTTATTCCGTTATTCTTTGATTAGTTCATGTGTTTTTCATTTTTTCTGCTTGCTATACATGGATCTAGAAGTACTGCAATTGGAGCCACAAAATTCATAGACCTCGAATTGATGTGAATCACTCTGCCTGGAATACATCCATTATTAGTTAGTTGTCCCATATCAGTTGAACCATTTTCTAAGAATTTATTAAAAAAATGTTGGATGAATAAATAGAGCTGCATCAATTAATCTGGGCTCAAAGGATTACTAATTTTATTATTTTGTCATCTTACATTTTTGGTCAATGGACCACTGATTTGACGTTTTGTGATGATACTCAAAATTTATAAGCAAATATGCATGGATTGGTGTCTATATTATATAATTATATATGCTAAATTAATTGAGCCATGCTAATTTCATCACATGTCATGATAATATAAACATCTTAAATATCTCAATCTTCCTTCTTTTAAAGATGGGCGGGCGCGGCAACGCGCGCTTTTATGATCTAGTATGTTTACAAATAGTATGATCAAGATTATGATGGCATGTCACTTCAGAAATTATCTTTGTTATCGTTTTACCTGCTCGGGACGAGCAGAACTAAGCTTGGGGATGCTGATACGTCTCCAACGTATCGATAATTTCTTATGTTCCATGCTACATTATTGATGATATCTACATGTTTTATGCACATTATATGTCGTATTTACGCATTTTCGGAACTAACCTATTAACAAGATGCCGAGAGTTCTTTGTTTTGCTATTTTTGGTTTCAGAAATCCTAGTAACAAAATATTCTCGGAATTGGACGAAATCAACGCCCAGGGTCCTATTTTTGCACGAAGCTTCCAAGACCGAAGGAGAGTCGAGGTGGGGCCACGAGGTGGCGACACCACAGGCGGCGCGGCCCGGGCCCGGCCGCGACCTATGGTGTGGGCCCCTCGTGCCGCCTCTTGACCTGCCCTTCCGCCTACAAATAGCCTCCGTCGCGAAACCCCCAGTACCGAGAGCCACGATACGGAAAACCTTCCAGCGCCGCCGCCGCGAATCCCATCTCGGGGGATTCAGGAGATCGCCTCGCACCTGCCGGAGAGGGGATTCATCTCCCGGAGGACTCTACACCGCCATGGTCGCCTCCGGAGTGATGAGTGAGTAGTTCACCCTGGACTATGGGTCCATAGTAGTAGCTAGATGGTCGTCTTCTCCTAATTGTGCTTCATTGTTGGATCTTGTGAGCTGCCTAACATGATCAAGATCATCTATCTGTAATACTATATGTTGTGTTTGTCGGGATCCGATGAATAGAGAATGCTATGTTATGGTGATTATCAATCTATTGTTTATGTGTTGTTTATGATCTTGCATGCTCTCCGTTATTAGTAGAGGCTCTGGCCAAGTTTTTGCTCTTAACTCCAAGAGGGAGTATTTATGCTCGATAGTGGGTTCATGCCTTCATTGACACCTGGGACAGACAGTTCTAAGGTTGTGATGTGCTCGTTGCCACTAGGGATAAAACATTGATTCTATGTCTAAGGATGTATTACATTACGCACCATACTTAATGCAATTGTCCTTGCTTTGCAACTTAATACCGAAAGGGGTTCGGATGATAACCCGAAGGTAGACTTTTTAGGCATAGATGCGGTTGGATGGCGGTCTATGTACTTTGTCGTAATGCCCCGATTAAATCTCACTATATTTATCATATCATGTATATGCATTGTTATGCCCTTCTTTATTTGTCAATTGCCCGATTGTAATTTGTTCACCCAACATGCTTTTATCTTATGGGAGAGACACCTCTAGTGAACTGTGGACCCCGATCCTATTCTTTACATCGCATACAATCTACTGCAATACTTGTTTTACTGTTTTCTTGCAAACAATCATCTTCCACACAATACGGTTAATCCTTTGTTACGGCAAGCCGGTGAGATTGACAACCTCACTGTTTCGTTGGGGCAAAGTACTTTGGTTGTGTTGTGCAGGTTCCACGTTGGCGCCGGAATCCCTGGTGTTGCGCCGCATCACATTTCGCCACCATCAACCTTCAACGTGCTTCTTGACTCCTACTGGTCCGATTAAACCTTGGTTTCTTACTGAGGGAAACTTGCCACTGTGCGCATCATACCTTCCTCTTGGGGTTCCCAACGGACGTGTACATCTACGCGCATCAAAACACACCAAAAGTTATTTTATATAACTCTTAAGGAGGAACCATAAATCTTTCTTATCCTCAAACTTTGAGAATTAAAATGAAACCCTAAAACATCACATAGGGGGGAACAACATTAAAACCCTAAAGCATGCATCGTTTGGATCTTTAACCATTGCCCTTATCGGACAATGATGCTATCTTTCAGAAACCAAGGACAAGGGTCAGTCCACACCATCCAACTGCAATACTTTGCAGTATTCAGGCAAGTTCATCGCTTGCTCATGTCACTTTGAGTATTTTTACCAAATTACTTGCAAAGTACTATACTTATCACTCTTGCATTAAAAGAAAAGTATAACTTTCAAAATTATGAATATGACTATGTGGTGGGCAATGGAACCATGGTATGAGTTCGGTGGAGGTTCCATTGCATTGGGTTATTCACCTAGGACTTAACAACAAATGTCGTTCAGTGATTCTTGCGTCATAATACCCGTGTTTACCATAAGATATGGAGTGGGACGGAGTAGTCAGCTGTTCTTTTCCGTCTCGCATATCAACGGGTACACCTGCCAGTGTGCTAGCATTTGCTAGCTAGAAGGGAGGAAGCCCCTATCGCTTCTACGGTTTGGTGTATCTATGATGGATTGCAACGGGCTGGCCCAAGGGACTAGATTAGAGAATCAGGTTGTGGCCAGTGGTTTACAAAAGAGTGGGTATGCGGGGTCGCGGGAAGGCCCAATGATTGGCTATGACCTTATACCTGGCCTCACACCAAGGAAGTGTGGATGGAGTTGATGTCTACACACGCTTCTATTCTTGTAGACAGTGTTGGGCCTCCAAGTGCAGAGGTTTGTAAAACAGCAACAAGTTTCCCTTAAGTGAATCACCCAAGGTTTATCGAACTCAGGGAGGTAGAGGTCAAAGATATCCTCTCAAGCAACCCCAATTACGATACAAGAAGTCTCTTGTGTCCCCAACACACCTAATACACTTGTCAGGTGTATAGGTGCACTAGTTCGGCGAAGAGATAGTGAAATACAAGTAATATGGATGATTATGAGTGGTAATTGCAATCTGAAATAAAAATGGCAGCAAGCAAACATGTAGCAGAACTGGTTGTAAACGGTGTTTCAATGCTTGAAAACAAGGCCTAGGGATCATACTTTCACTAGTGGACACTCTCAACAATGATACCATAATTGAATACATAGATATTATCACTTCACTATGCTACTCTGAACCACTCTCCGGTTTGATAATAAACACAAATTCACTGCATAGGGCTGCATAAGCATTCCTTAAAGTTCGCATTCCCAATCTATGGACACCCCACGCTGTCACTTTGAGCATACAAAGATGATACTAACTAGACACCATAATTCATAAGTATTTCTATAAATTAAGCTTAAGAAACAAACACGGTGTGCACACTGTCACCTTCACACCGTTGGACAAGGTGTCCCCGGAGATCACATAATAAAACCACTTGAGTAGCACAATAGTTGAAGAATAACATCTACTTATTCAACTAGATTACAAAGCTCATGATCACATAAAGATCATACATGGAGAGATAGATAGACCACATAGCTACCGGTAAAGCCCTCAGCCTCGGGGGAGAACTACTCACTCCTCATCATGGGAGTCAGCAATGGCGATGAAGATGGCGGTGGAGTCGATGGAGATGGCTACGGGGGGAATTCCCCGTCCCGGCAGGGTGCTGGAACAGAGACTTCTATCCCCCGAATCTTGTCTGTGACGATGGCGGAGCTATGGAACTTTTCATGGGCGGAGGCTGATTTTTTAGGGTTTTTGCGCCGGGAGGCATTTATAGGCGGAACGACAGGTCGGTGGAGGCCAGGGGCCCCAGACCACCCCTAGGCGGCCAGGGCATGGGCCACGCCTAGGCCTGGTCTGGCCGCCCTGTGGCGCCTCTTCGTCCCCCCTTTGGACTTTGTCTTCGTTACGGAAAAATAAGATCTCCGGCTTTTGTTTCGTCCAATTCCGATAACATTTCCTGTATAACTTTTCTGAAATACAAAACAACAGAAAATAGAGAACTGGCACCGTGACATCTTGTCAATAGGTTAGTGCCAGAAAATGTATAAAAGTGCAACGAAGTGTAAAGAAAACATATAGAAATTGGTGTAAAACAAGAATGGAGCATCAAAAATTATAGATACATTTGCAACGTATCAACATCGCCAAGCTTAACTCCTGCTCGTCCTCGAGTAGGTAAGTGATAACAAAAATAATTTTTGAGGTGACATGAAACCTGCTTGTGACGGTAAAGCACACGTCCGTTGGGAACCCCAAGAGGAAGGTATGATGAGTACAGCAGCGAGTTTTCCCTCAGTAAGAAACCAAGGTTATCGAACCAGTAGGAGATGAAGATCACGTGAAGGTTGTTGGTGAAGGAGTGTAGTGCGGTGATACGCGTAGATGCACACGTCCGTTGGGAACCCCAAGTGGAAGGTATGATGCGTATAGAAGCAAGTTTCCCTCAGTATGAAACCAAGGTTTAATCGAACCAGTAGGAGCCAAGAAGCACGTTGAAGGTTGATGGTGGCGAAATGTGATGCGAGCGCAACAACAGGGATTCCGGCGCCAACGTGGAATCTGCACAACAAACCAAAGTACTTTGCCCCAACGAAAGTGAGGTTGTCAATCTCACTTGTCAACAAAGGATTAAACGTATCGAGTGGAAGATGTTTGCAAAGAAAACATTAAAACACAATTGCAGTAGATTGTATGCTATGTAAAGAATAGGACTGGGTCCACAGTTCACTAGAGGTGTCTCTCCCATAAGATAAAAGCATGTTGGGTGAACAAATTACAGTCGGGCAATTGACAAATAGAAAGGCATAACAATGCATATACATGATATGATAAATATAGTGAGATTTAATTGGGCATTACGACAAAGTACATAGACCGCCATCCAACTGCATCTATGCCTAAAAGTCCACCTTCAGGTTATCATCCGAACCCCATTCAGTATTAAGTTGCAAAGCAACAGACAATTGCATTAAGTATGGTGCGTAATGTAATCGACAACTACATCCTTAGACATAGAATCAATGTTTTATCCCTAGTGGCAACGGCACATCACAACCTTAGAACTTTCTGTCACTGTCCCAGGTGTCAATGAAGGCATGAACCCACTATCGAGCATAAATACTCCCTCTTGGAGTTAAGAGTACAAACTTGGCCCGAGCCTCTACTAATAACGGAGAGCATGCAAGATCATAAACAACACATAAACAATAGATTGATAATCACCATAATCATAGTATTCTCTATCCATCGGATCTCGACAAACACAACATATAGAATTACAGATAGATGATCTTGATCATGTTAGGAAGCTCACAAGATCCAACAATGAAGCACAACAAGGAGAAGACGACCATCTAGCTACTGCTATGGACCCATGGTCCAGGGGTGAACTACTCACTCATCACTCCGGAGGCGATCATGGCGATGAAGAGTCCTCCGGAGATGAATCCTCTCCGGCCGGGTGCCGGAGGCGATCTCCTGAATCCCCCGAGATGGGATTCGCGGCGGCGGCGTCTCTGGAAGGTTTTCCGTATCGTGGCTCTCGTACTGGGGTTTCGCGACGGAGACTTTAAGTAGGCGGAAGGGCAACGAGGGACACGAGGTGCCAGATGACAGGCCGCGTGGGGCCCGCCGCCCGACGTCCTGGCCCCTCGTGGCCCACCGTTATCTCTTCGGTCTTACGGAGCTTCGTGCAAAATAGGACCCAGGCGAAGATTTCGTCCAATTCGAGAATATTTCCTTACTAGGATTTCTGAAACCAAAAACAGCAGAAAACAACAACTGGCTCTTCGGCATCTTGTTAATAGGTTAGTTCTAGAAAATGCATAAATATGACATATAATGTGCATAAAACATGTAGGTATCATCAATAAAGTAGCATGGAACATAAGAAATTATCGATACGTTGGAGACGTATCATCTATGCTTAGTTCTGCTCGTCCCGAGCAGGTAAAACGATAACAAAGATAATTTCTGAAGTGACATGCCATCATAATCTTGATCATACTATTTGTAAACATATGTAATGAATGCAGCGATCAAAACAAAGGTAATGACATGAGTAAACAAGTGAATCATATGACAAAGACTTTTCATGAATAGTACTTCAAGACAAGCATCAATAAGTCTTGCATAAGAGTTAACTCATAAAGCAATAAATCAAAGTAAAGGTGTTGAAGCAACACATAGGAAGATTAAGTTTCAGCGGTTGCTTTCAACTTATAACATGTATATCTCATGGATATTGTCAACATAAAGTAATATAACAAGTGCAATATGCAAGTATGTAGGAATCAATGCACAGTTCACACAAGTGTTTGCTTCTTAAGGTGGAGGGAGATAGGTAAACTGACTCAACAATAAAAGTAAAAGAATGGTCCTTCAAAGAGGAAAGCATCGATTGCTGTATTTGTGCTAGAGCTTTTATTTTGAAAACATGAAACAATTTTGTCAACGGTAGTAATAAAGCATATGAGTTATGTAAATTATATCTTACAAGTTGCAAGCCTCATGCATAGTATACTAATAGTGCCCGCACCTCGTCCTACTTAGCTTGGACTACCGGATCTTTGCATGCCATGTTTCAACCAAGTGTCACAAAGGGGTACCTCCATGCCGCCTGTACAAAGGTCTAAGGAGAAAGCTCGCATTTGGATTTCTCGCTTTTGATTATTCTCAACTTAGACATCCATACCGGGACAACATGGACAACAGATAATGGACTCCTCTTAAATGCATAAGCATGTAGCAATGATTATTATTCTCATATGAGATTGAGGATATATGTCCAAAACTGAAACTTCAACCATGATTCATGGCTTTAGTTAGCGGCCCTGATACGTCTCCAACGTATCGATAATTTCTTATGTTCCATGCTACTTTATTGATGATACCTACATGTTTTATGCACATTATATGTCATATTTATGCATTTTGGAACTAACCTATTAACAAGATGAAGAGTTGCATTTTTCTGCTGTTTTTGGTTTCAGAAATCCTAGTAAAGAATATTCTGGAATGGGAAAACGCCCAGGGGTCCTATTTTTGCACCTTCCTCCGAAGACCGAAGAGATAACGAGTGGGCCACGAGGCAGCCAGGGGCTAGGGCGGCGCGGCCCGAGGCCCGCCGCGCCGAGCCTGCCTCTGGGCCCCTCGTGTGGCCCCCGCGTTGACCTTCCGCCTACTTAAAGTCTCCGTCGCGAAACCTACGAGAGCCACGATACGGAAAACCTTCCGGAGACGCCGCCGCCGCGAATCCCATCTCGGGGATTCAGGAGATCGCCCGGCACCCTGTGGGAGAGGATTCATCTCCCGGAGGACTCTACACCGCCATGGTCGCCTCCGGAGTGATGAGGTGAGTAGTCCACCCCTGGACCATGGGTCCATAGTAGCTAGATGGTCGTCTTCTCCTTGTTGTGCTTCATTGTTGGATCTTGTGAGCTGCCTAACATGATCAAGATCATCTATCTGTAATTCTATATGTTGTGTTTGTCGGGATCCGATGGATAGAGAGTACTATGATTATGGTGATTATCAATCTATTGTTTATGTGTTGTTTATGATCTTGCATGCTCTCCGTTACTAGTAGAGGCTCTGGCCAAGTTTTTACTCTTAACTCCAAGAGGGAGTATTTATGCTCGATAGTGGGTTCATGCCTCCATTGAATCTGGGACAGTGACAGAAAGTTCTAAGGTTGTGGATGTGCTGTTGCCACTAGGGATAAAACATTGATTCTATGTCTAAGGATGTAGTTGTCGATTACATTACGCACCATACTTAATGCAATTGTCTGTTGCTTTGCAACTTAATACTGGGGTTCGGATGATAACCTGAAGGTGGACTTTTTAGGCATAGATGCAGTTGGATGGCGGTCTATGTACTTTGTCGTAATGCCCAATTAAATCTCACTATATTTATCATATCATGTATATGCATTGTTATGCCTTTCTCTATTTGTCAATTGCCCGAACTGTAATTTGTTTACCCAACATGCTTTTATCTTATGGGAGAGACACCTCTAGTGAACTGTGGACCCCGGTCCTATTCTTTACATAGCATACAATCTGCAATTGTGTTTACTGTTTTCTTTGCAAACATCTTCCACTCGATACGTTTAATCCTTTGTTACAGCAAGCCGGTGAGATTGACAACCTCACTGTTTCGTTGGGGCAAAGTACTTTGGTTGTGTTGTGCAGATTCCACGTTGGCGCCGGAATCCCTGGTGTTGCGCCGCATCACATTTCGCGACCATCAACCTTCAACGTGCTTCTTGGCTCCTCCTGGTTCGATCAACCTTGGTTTCTTTCTGAGGGAAAACTTGCCACTGTGCGCATCATACCTTCCTCTTGGGGTTCCCAACGGACGTGTACATTGATACGTCTCCAACGTATCGATAATTTCTTATGTTCCATGCTACTTTATTGATGATACATACATGTTTTATGCACATTATATGTCATATTTATGCATTTCTGGAACTAACCTATTAACAAGATGCCGAAGAGCCAGTTGTTGTTTTCTGCTGTTTTTGGTTTCAGAAATCCTAGTAAAGAAATATTCTCGAATTGGACGAAACTTTCGCCCAGGGTCCTATTTTTGCAAGCTTCCAGAAGACCGAAGACCTAACGGTGGGGCCACGAGGCAGCCAGGGGGTGGCCGGCGCGGCCCAGCCCGGCCGCGCCGACCTGCCCCTGGGCCCCTCGTGTGGCCCCTCGCGTTGACAGCCTACTTAAAGCTCCGTCGCGAAACCCCCGATCGAGGGCCACGATACGGAAAACCTTACGGAGACGCCGCCGCCGTCCCATCTCGGGGATTAGGAATCGCCTCCGGCACCCTGCCGGAGAGGATTCATCTCCGGAGGACTCTTCATCGCCATGATCGCCTCGGGAGTGATGAGTGAGTAGTTCACCCCTGGACCATGGGTCCATAGCAGTAGCTAGATGGTCGTCTTCTCCTTGTTGTGCTTCATTGTTGGATCTTGTGAGCTGCCTAACATGATCAAGATCATCTATATGTAATTCTATATGTTGTGTTTGTCGGGATCCGATGGATAGAGAGTACTATGATTATGGTGATTATCAATCTATTGTTCATGTGTTGTTTATGATCTTGCATGCTCTCCGTTATTAGTAGAGGCTCTGGCCAAGTTTTACTCTTAACTCCAAGAGGGGTAATTATGCTCGATAGTGGGTTCATGCCTTCATTGATACCTGGGACAGTGACAGAAAGTTCTAAGGTTGTGATGTGCTGTTGCCACTAGGGATAAAACATTGATGCTATGTCTAAGGATGTAGTTATTGATTACATTATGCACAATACTTAATGCAATTGTCTGTTGCTTTGCAACTTAATACTGGAGGGGGTTCGGATGATAACCTGAAGGTGGACTTTTTAGGCATAGATGCAGTTGGATGGCGGTCTATGTTCTTTGTCGTAATGCCCAATTAAATCTCACTATATTTACCATGTCATGTATATGCATTGTTATGCCTTTCTCTATTTGTCAATTGCCCGACTGTAATTTGTTCACCCAACATGCTTTTATCTTATGGGAGAGACACCTCTAGTGACTGTGGACCCCGGTCCTATTCTTTACATAGCATACAATCTACTTGTTTTACTGTTTTCTTTGCAAACATCTTCCACTCGATACGTTTAATCCTTTGTTACAGCAAGCCGGTGAGATTGACAACCTCACTGTTTCGTTGGGGCAAAGTACTTTGGTTGTGTTGTGCAGGTTCCTAGTTGGCGCCGGAATCCCTGGTGTTGCGCCGCATCACATTTCGCGACCATCAACCTTCAACGTGCTTCTTGGCTCCTACTGTTCGATTAAACCTTGGTTTCTTTCGAGGGAAAACTTGCTACTGTGCGCATCATACCTTCCTCTTGGGGTTCCCAACGAACGTGTGAGTTACACGCCATCAAGCTCTTTTTCTGCCGTTGCCGGGGAGATCAAGACACGCTGCAAGGGGAGTCTCCACTTCTCAATCTCTTTACTTTGTTTTTGTCTTGCTTTATTTTATTTACTACTTTGTTTGCTGCACTAAATCAAAACACAAAAAAATTAGTTGCTAGTTTTACTTTATTTACTGTCTTGCTCTCTATATCAAAAACACAAAAAAATTAGTTACTTGTCTTTACTTTATTTGCCTAGTTTACTTTATTGCTGTTATCATGAGTAATCCTGAAGTTGAAGTTCGTTCTTTTAAGCAACAAGGTGGAGAAAGTTTTAAAGATGCTTGGTATAGAATTAGTAATGCTCATCAAAGGTGCATTAAGAAACACTCCACCACTATCCTTCTTAGGAACTTTTATGTTGGTTTATCTAGTTGGAATAGATATGTTCTTGATACTCTTTCGGGAGGTAATTTCCTAGGTACTCCTGCTTTAGAAGCTAGTTGCATCATTGAGAGTCTAGTTGGAATACCACCTGTTAATGAAGTTAAAATTGAAATCTCTCTTGAAGATGTTATGAAAAAATTGGAAACCATAGAGAAAAATTTTCCAAGTGTTGAAGCTAAATTGGGAATGTTATTTGACAAAACTTATGAACTTGATAAATCCTTAGGAGGAATTGATGAAAGAATTAGTATCCTAGGAACTTGTGTTGTCCATGATAATCAAACCAATAGGATTGATGAACTTGAAAAAGCTATGGGAACCTTGGGTTCAACCTTTTCTTCTCTCAAGTATAATGAGAAAGCTTATGTGGGTAAAGAGCAAAAATTCATGTATGCCTCTAAAGTGCCTAAACAAAAGAATTATTATAGGCCTAAAATTGCCAAAACCCCCAGCACTACCATAGAAAATCTAGATAATGGAACACCTAAAGTACCCCCTGCAACAAGTTGTGTTTGCATGAAGAATAATAATGTTGATGCTTCTACTCTCGATGTTACTTGATTTGCACTTTCTGCGCCTAGCTGAAAGGCGTTAAGAAAAAGCTTATGGGAGACAACCCATGTTTTTACCTACAGCAATTTTTTTTTTTCTTGGAAGTTGTTTACTACTGTAGCAACCTCTCCTTATCATGTTTTTGTGCCAAGTAAAGTTTCTATGTCAAAGTTGATGTTATATTTGGGATCGCTGCGCAGAAACAGCATTGCTGTCTGTCACGAATCTGGGCATAATTCCCTGTAGAAAATTCGAAAAATCTGCCAATTTACGAGCGTGATCCTCAGATATGTACGCAACTTTCATTAGTTTTGAGTTTTTCCATTTGAGCAAGTCTGGTGCCATTTATAAATTCGTCTTTACGGACTGTTCTGTTTTTGACAGATTCTGCCTTTTATTTCGCATTGCCTCTTTTGCTATGTTGGATTTATTTCTTTGATCCATTAATGTCCAGTAGCATTATGCAATGTCCAGAAGTGAAAAGAATGATTGTGTCACCTCTGAATGTGTGAATTATTAATGATGCACTAACCCTCTAATGAGTTTGCTTGAAGTTTGGTGTGAAGGAAGTTTTCAAGGGTCAAGAGAGGAGAATGATATACTAAGATCAAGAGGAGTGAAAGCTCTAAGCTTGGGGATGCCCCGTGGTTCATCCCTGCATATTTTAAGAAGACTCAAGCGTCTAAGCTTGGGGATGCCCAAGGCATCCCTTCTTCATCGACAACATCATCAGGTTCCTCCCTGAAACTATATTTTTATTCGGTCACATCTTGTGTTCTTTACTTGAGCGTCGGTTTGTTTTCGTTTTTGTTTTTGTTTGAATAAGATGGATCCTAGCATTCACTTTGTGGGAGAGAGACACGCTCCGCTGTTGCATATGGACACATGTGTCCTTAGGCTTTACTCATAATGTTCAAGGCGAAGTTTCTTCTTCGTTAATTTGTTATATGGTTGGAATTGGAAAATGCTACATGTAGTAATTCTAAAATGTCTTGGATAATGTGATACTTGGCAATTGTTGTGCTCATGTTTAAGCTCTTGCATCATATGCTTTGCACCCATTAATGAAGAAATACATAGAGCTTGCTAAAATTTGATTTGCATATTTGGTTTCTCTAAGGTCTAGATAATATCTAGTATTGAGTTTTGAACAACAAGGAAGACAGTGTAGAGTCTTATAATGTTTACAATATGTCTTTTATGTGAGTCTTGCTGCACTTGTTCATCCTTGAGTTTGCTTCAAATAACCTTGCTAGCCTAAAACCTTGTATCGAGAGGGAATACTTCTCATGCATCCAAAATCCTTGAGCCAACCACTATGCCATTTGTGTCCACCATACCTACCTACTACATGGTATTTACCCGCCATTCCAAAGTAAATTGCTTGAGTGCTACCTTTAAAATTCCATCATTCGCCTTTGCAATATATAGCTCATGGGACAAAATAGCCTTAAAAACTATCGTAGTATTGAATATGTACTTATGCACTTTATATTTTATTAAGTTGCTTGTTGTGCGATAACCATGTTTCTGGGGAACGCCATCAACTATTGTTGAATATCATGTGAGTTGCTATGCATGTCCGTCTTGTCTGAAGGTCTATCATTTTAGTGGTTGGAGCATGCAAAATTGTTAGAGAAGAACATTGGGCCGCTAACTAAAGCCATGAATCATGGTGGAAGTTTCAGTTTTGGACATATATCCTCAATCTCATATGAGAATAATAACTTTGCTACATGCTTATGCATTTAAGAGGAGTCCATTATCTGTTGTCCATGTTGTCCCGGTATGGATGTCTAAGTTGAGAATAATCAAAAGCGAGAAATCCGAATGCGAGCATTCTCCTTAGACCTTTGTACAGGCGGCATGGAGGTACCCCTTTGTGACACTTGGTTGAAACATGGCATGCAAAGATCCGGTAGTCCAAGTTAAGTAGGACGAGGTGCGGGCACTATTAGTATACTATGCGTGAGGCTTGCAACTTGTAAGATATAATTTTCATAACTCATATGCTTTATTACTACCGTTGACAAAATTGTTTCATGTTTTCAAAATAAAAGCTCTAGCACAAATACAGCAATCGATGCTTTCCTCTGCGAAGGACCATTCTTTTACTTTTATTGTTGAGTCAGTTTACCTATCTCCTTCCACCTTAAGAAGCAAACACTTGTGTGAACTGTGCATTGATTCCTACATACTTGCATATTGCACTTATTATATTACTTTATGTTGACAATATCCATGAGATATACATGTTACAAGTTGAAAGCAACCGCTGAAACTTAATCTTCTTATGTGTTGCTTCAACACCTTTACTTTGATTTATTGCTTTACGAGTTAACTCTTATGCAAGACTTATTGATGCTTGTCTTGAAGTACTATTCATGAAAAGTCTTTGCTATATGATTCAGTTGTTTACTCATGTCATTACCATTGCTTTGATCGCTGCATTCATTACATATGTTTACAAATAGTATGATCAAGATTATGATGGCATGTCACTGAAATTATCTTTGTTATCGTTTTACCTGCTCGGGACGAGCAGAACTAAGCTTGGGGATGCTGATACGTCTCCAACGTATCGATAATTTCTTATGTTCCATGCTACTTTATTGATGATACCTACATGTTTTATGCACATTATATGTCATATTTATGCATTTTACGAACTAACCTATTAACAAGATGCGAAGAGCATTCTTTGTTCCGTTTTTGGTTTCAAAATCCTAGTAAAAAATATTCTCGAATTGGACGAAACTTTCGCCCGGGTCCTATTTTTGCACGAAGCTTCCAGAAGACCGAAGACCTAACGAAGTGGGGCCACGAGGCAGCCAGGGGGTGGCCGGCGGCCCAGCCCTTGGCGCGCCCCTGCCCTCTGGGCCCTCGTGTGGCCCTCGCGTTGACCTTCCGCCTACTTAAAGCTCCCGTCGCGAAACCCCCAGTACCGAGAGCCACGATACGGAAAACCTTACGAGAGCCGCCGCCGCCGCGTCCCATCTCGGGGATTCGGAGATCGCCTCCGGCACCCCGGAGAGGGGATTCATCTCCGGAGGACTCTTCATCGCCATGATCGCCTCCGGAGTGATGAGTGAGTAGTTCACCCCTGGACCATGGGTCCATAGCAGTAGCTAGATGGTCGTCTTCTCCTTGTTGTGCTTCATTGTTGGATCTTGTGAGCTGCCTAACATGATCAAGATCATCTATATGTAATTCTATATGTTGTGTTTGTCGGGATCCGATGGATAGAGAGTACTATGATTATGGTGATTATCAATCTATTGTTCATGTGTTGTTTATGATCTTGCATGCTCTCCGTTATTAGTAGAGGCTCTGGCCAAGTTTTTAACTCCAAGAGGGAGTAATTATGCTCGATAGTGGGTTCATGCCTTCATTGATACCTGGGACAGTGACAGAAAGTTCTAAGGTTGTGATGTGCTGGTGCCACTAGGGATAAAACATTGATGCTATGTCTAAGGATGTAGTTATTGATTACATTATGCACAATACTTAATGCAATTGTCTGTTGCTTTGCAACTTAATACTGGAGGGGGTTCGGATGATAACCTGAAGGTGGACTTTTTAGGCATAGATGCAGTTGGATGGCGGTCTATGTTCTTTGTCGTAATGCCCAATTAAATCTCACTATATTTACCATGTCATGTATATGCATTGTTATGCCTTTCTCTATTTGTCAATTGCCCGGCAATTTGTTCACCCAACATGCTTTTATCTTATGGGAGAGACACCTCTAGTGAACTGTGGACCCCGGTCCTATTCTTTACATAGCATACAATCTACTTGTTTTATTGTTTTCTTTGCAAACATCTTCCACTCGATACGTTTAATCCTTTGTTACAGCAAGCCGGTGAGATTGACAACCTCACTGTTTCGTTGGGGCAAAGTACTTTGGTTGTGTTGTGCGGGTTCTAGTTGGCGCGGAATCCCTGGTGTTGCGCCGCATCACATTTCGCGACCATCAACCTTCAACGTGCTTCTTGGCTCCCTACCGGTTCGATTAAACCTTGGTTTCTTTCTGAGGGAAAACTTGCTACTGCGCGCATCATACCTTCCTCTTGGGGTTCCCAACGAACGTGTGAGTTACACGCCATCAAGCATTTACGCGCATCAAGCTGCTTTGGCGCCGTTGCAGGGAGATCAAGACACGCTGCAAGGGGAGTCTCCACTTCTCAATCTCTTTACTTTGTTTTTGTCTTGCTTTATTTTATTTACTACTTTGTTTGCTGCACCTAAACAAAACACAAAAAAATTAGTTGCTAGTTTTACTTTATTTATTGTCTTGCTCTCTATATCAAAAACACAAAAAAATTAGTTACTTGCATTTACTTTATCTAGTTTGTTTTATTTACCGTTGCTAAAATGAATACCCCTGAAAATACTAAGTTGTGTGACTTCACAAATGCAAATAATAATGATTTCCTATGCACACCTATTGCTCCACCTGCTACTACAGCAGAATTCTTTGAAATTAAACCTGCTTTACTAAATCTTGTCATGAGAGATCAATTTTCTGGTGCTAGTTCTGATGATGCTGCTGCCCATCTCAATAATTTTGTTGAACTTTGTGAAATGCAAAAGTATAAGGATGTAGATGGTGATATTATTAAATTGAAAGTGTTTCCTTTCTCATTAAGAGGAAGAGCTAAAGATTGGTTGCTATCTTTGCCTAAGAATAGTATTGATTCATGGACTAAATGCAAGGATGCTTTTATTGGTAGATATTATCCTCCCGCTAAAATTATATCTTTGAGAAGTAGCATAATGAATTTTAAGCAATTAGATACTGAACATGTTGCTCAAGCATGGGAGAGAATGAAAACTTTGGTAAAGAATTGCCCAACCCATGGACTGACTACTTGGATGATCATCCAAACCTTCTATGCAGGACTAAATTTTTCTTCGCGGAATTTATTGGATTCAGCTGCTGGAGGTACCTTTATGTCCATCACATTGGGGGCGGCTACAAAACTTCTTGATGATATGATGATAAATTACTCTGAATGGCACACGGAAAGAGCTCCACAAGGTAAGAAGGTAAATTATGTTGAAGAAACCTCTTCCTTGAGTGATAAGATTGATGTGATTATGTCTATGCTTGTGAATGGTAGATCTAATGTAGATCCAAATAATGTTCCTTTAGCTTCATTGGTTGCTCAAGAAGAAAATGTTGATGTGAATTTCATTAAAAATAATAATTTCAACAACAATGCTTATAGGAACAACTATGGTAATACTTATGGAAGATATGAGGAAAGGATGCTAGAAATTGAAAGATCCACTAAAAACTTTATGCAATCGCAATATGAGCAAAATCAATTGTTTACTAAAACTATGAATGAACAATCTACCTTGTTGAAGAATATAGGAAATCAACTTAAAAACTTGAATAGGGAGATTTCTGGGTTGCAAACTAAAATTTCAAATGCTGAAACCCGAATCTCATACATGTCCGCATCGCAATCCTCTTTAATTAATAAAATGGCTGCTAAACCTGATGATATTGATAATAAGATTACTACTACAGCAAATGCCATCCAAGTTAGAATTAATGAGAATATAAGATTAATGGCTGAATTGCGTGCTAGGTGGGATAGAGAAGAAAATGAAAAACTAGCTAAAGAGAATAATGTAGCTAAAGTTTGGACTATTACCACCACTTGTAATGCTAATTCTCCACATGTTGCTGCACCTCCTACTATCAATGGTAAAATAATTGGTGTTGGCAATGTTTCTACTCCTAGTGCAAAGCGAACAAAACTGCCTGAAATTGCTACTGCTGAAACTGCTTGTGATAAAACTGCTGAAATTTTTTCCAACCTTGGGAACAATGATCCCATTGCTGTAGCTCATAATGATTTAGATTTTGATGATTGCCACATCTCTGAAGTTATAAAGTTCTTACAAAAACTTGCTAAAAGTCCTAATGCTAGTGCTATAAATTTAGCCTTTACCAAACATATTACAAATGCTCTCATAAAAGTTAGAGAAGAGAAACTAAAACTTGAAACTTCTATTCCTAGAAAGTTAGAAGATGGTTGGGAGCCCATCATTAAAATGAAATTCAATGACTTTGAATGTAATGCTTTATGTGATCTTGGTGCAAGTATTTCTGTTATGCCTAAAAAGATTTATGATATGCTTGACTTGCCACCATTGAAGAATTGTTATTTGGATGTTAATCTTGCCGATAATGTTAAAAAGAAACCTTTGGGGAGGATTGATAATGTGCATATTACGGTTAACAATAACCTTGTCCCCGTTGATTTTGTTGTCTTGGATATCGAATGCAATGCATCTTGTCCTATTGTGTTGGGAAGACCTTTTCTTCGAACTGTTGGTGCTGTTATTGATATGAGGGAAGGTAATATTAAATATCAATTTCCTCTCAAGAAAGGTATGGAACACTTCCCCAGAAAGAGAATGAAGTTGCCTTTTGATTCTATTATTAGAACAAGCTATGATATTGATGCTTCTACTCTCGATAATACTTGATTTGCACTTTCTGCGCCTAGCTGAAAGGCGTTAAAAAAAAGCGCTTATGGGAGACAACCCATGTTTTTACCTACAGCAATTTTTTGTTTTGTTGAGTCTTGGAAGTTGTTTACTACTGTAGCAACCTCTCCTTATCATGTTTTTGTGCCAAGTAAAGTTTCTATGTTAAAGTTGATGTTATATTTAGGATCGCTGCGCAGAAACAGCATTGCTGTCTGTCACGAATCTGGGCACAGTTCTCTGTAGAAAATTCGAAAAAATCTGCCAATTTACGAGCGTGATCCTCAGATATGTACGCAACTTTCATTAGTTTTGAGTTTTTCCATTTGAGCAAGTCTAGTGCCAGATTTAAATTCGTCTTTACGGACTGTTCTGTTTTTGACAGATTCTGCCTTTTATTTCGCATTGCCTCTTTTGCTATGTTGGATTTATTTCTTTGATCCATTAATGTCCAGTAGCTTTATGCAATGTCCAGAAGTGAAAATAATGATTGTGCCACCTCTGAACATGTGAATTATTAATTGTGCACTAAACCTCTAATGAGTTTGCTTGAAGTTTGGTGTGAAGGAAGTTTTCAAGGGTCAAGAGAGGAGAATGATATACTATGATCAAGAGGAGTGAAAGCTCTAAGCTTGGGGATGCCCCCGTGGTTCACCCCTGCATATTTTAAGAAGACTCAAGCGTCTAAGCTTGGGGATGCCCAAGGCATCCCCTTCTTCATCGACAACATCATCAGGTTCCTCCCCTGAAACTATATTTTTATTCTCATCTTGTGTTCTTTACTTGGAGCGTCGGTTTGTTTTTGTTTTTGTTTTGTTTGAATAAAATGGATCCTAGCATTCACTTTGTGGGAGAGAGACACGCTCCGCTGTTGCATATGGACACATGTGTCCTTAGGTTTTACTCATAATGTTCAAGGCGAAGTTTCTTCTTCGTTAAATTGTTATATGGTTGGAATTGGAAAATGCTACATGTAGTAATTCTAAAATGTCTTGGATAATGTGATACTTGGCAATTGTTGTGCTCATGTTTAAGCTCTTGCATCACTTTGCACCCATTAATGAAGAAATACATAGAGCTTGCTAAAATTTGATTTGCATATTTGGTTTCTCTTAGGTCTAGATAATATCTAGTATTGAGTTTTGAACAACAAGGAAGACGGTGTAGAGTCTTATAATGTTTACAATATGTCTTTTATGTGAGTTTTGCTGCACCTGTTCATCCTTGAGTTTGCTTCAAATAACCTTGCTAGCCTAAACCTTGTATCGAGAGGAATACTTCTCATGCATCCAAAATCCTTGAGCCAACTACTATGCCATTTGTGTCCACCATACCTACCTACTACATGGTATTTCTCCGCCATTCCAAAGTAAATTGCTTGAGTGCTACCTTTAAAATTCCATCATTCACCTTTGCAATATATAGCTCATGGGACAAAATAGCCTTAAAAACTATCGTAGTATTGAATATGTACTTATGCACTTTATATTTTATTAAGTTGCTTGTTGTGCGATAACCATGCTTCTGGGGAACGCCATCAACTATTGTTGAATATCATGTGAGTTGCTATGCATGTCCGTCTTGTCTGAAGGATCTATCATTTTAGTGGTTGGAGCATGCAAAATTGTTAGAGAAGAACATTGGGCCGCTAACTAAAGCCATGAACCATGGTGGAAGTTTCAATTTTGGACATATATCCTCAATCTCATATGAGAATAATAATCATTGCTACATGCTTATGCATTTAAGAGGAGTCCATTATCTGTTGTCCATGTTGTCCCGGTATGGATGTCTAAGTTGAGAATAATCAAAAGCGAAATCCAAAATGCGAGCTTTCTCCTTAGACCTTTGTACAGGCGGCATGGAGGTACCTTTGTGACACTTGGTTGAAACATGGCATGCAAAGATCCGTAGTCCAAGCTAAGTAGGACGAGGTGCGGGCACTACTAGTATACTATGCATGAGGCTTGCAACTTGTAAGATATAATTTACATAACTCATATGCTTTATTACTACCGTTGACAAAATTGTTTCATGTTTTCAAAATAAAAGCTCTAGCACAAATACAAGCAATCGATGCTTTCCTCTTTGAAGGACCATTCTTTTACTTTTATTGTTGAGTCAGTTTACCTATCTCCTTCCACCTTAAGAAGCAAACACTTGTGTGAACTGTGCATTGATTCCTACATACTTGCATATTGCACTTGTTATATTACTTTATGTTGACAATATCCATGAGATATACATGTTATAAGTTGAAAGCAACGCTAAACTTAATCTTCCTATGTGTTGCTTCAACACCTTTACTTTGATTTATTGCTTTATGAGTTAACTCTTATGCAAGACTTATTGATGCTTGTCTTGAAGTACTATTCATGAAAAGTCTTTGTCATATGATTCACTTGTTTACTCATGTCATTACCTTTGTTTTGATCGCTGCATTCATTACATATGTTTACAAATAGTATGATCAAGATTATGATGGCATGTCACTTCAGAAATTATCTTTGTTATCGTTTTACCTGCTCGGGACGAACAGAACTAAGCTTGGGATGCTGATACGTCTCCAACGTATCGATAATTTCTTATGTTCCATGCTACTTTATTGATGATACCTACATGTTTTATGCACATTATATGTCATATTTATGCATTTTGGAACTAACCTATTAAGAAGATGCCGAAGAGCCAGTTCTGTTTTTCGCTGTTTTGGTTTCAGAAATCCTAGTAAAGAAATATTCTCGAATTGACGAAACTTTCGCCCGGGTCCTATTTTGCACGAAGCTTCCGAAGACCGAAGAGATAACGGTGGGCCACGAGGCAGCCGGGGCTAGGGCGCGCGGCCGGGCCCCGCCGCGCCGACTGCCTCTGGGCCCTCGTGTGGCCCCCGCGTTGACCTTCCGCCTACTTAAAGTCTCCGTGTGAAACCCGGTCTGAGGCACGATACGGAAAACCTTCCAGACGCGCCGCGAATCCCATCTCGGGATTCGGAGATCGCCTCCGGCACCGCCGGAGAGGATTCATCTCCCGGAGGACTCTACACCGCCATGGTCGCCTCCGGAGTGATGAGTGAGTAGTCCACCCCTGGACCATGGGTCCATAGCAGTAGCTAGATGGTCGTCTTCTCCTTGTTGTGCTTCATTGTTGGATCTTGTGAGCTGCCTAACATGATCAAGATCATCTATCTGTAATTCTATATGTTGTGTTTGTCGGGATCCGATGGATAGAGAGTACTATGATTATGGTGATTATCAATCTATTGTTTATGTGTTGTTTATGATCTTGCATGCTCTCCGTTACTAGTAGAGGCTCTGGCCAAGTTTTTACTCTTAACTCCAAGAGGGAGTATTTATGCTCGATAGTGGGTTCATGCCTCCATTGAATCTGGGACAGTGACAGAAAGTTCTAAGGTTGTGATGTGTTGTTGCCACTAGGGATAAAACATTGATTCTATGTCTAAGGATGTAGTTGTCGATTACATTACGCACCATACTTAATGCAATTGTCTGTTGCTTTGCAACTTAATACTGGAGGGGGTTCGGATGATAACCTGAAGGTGGACTTTTTAGGCATAGATGCAGTTGGATGGCGGTCTATGTACTTTGTCGTAATGCCCAATTAAATCTCACTATATTTATCATATCATGTATATGCATTGTTATGCCTTTCTCTATTTGTCAATTGCCCGACTGTAATTTGTTTACCCAACATGCTTTTATCTTATGGGAGAACACCTCTAGTGAACTGTGGACCCCGGTCCTATTCTTTACATAGCATACAATCTACTGCAATTGTGTTTCTGTTTTCTTTGCAAACATCTTCCACTCGATACGTTTAATCCTTTGTTACAGCAAGCCGGTGAGATTGACAACCTCACTGTTTCGTTGGGGCAAAGTACTTTGGTTTTGTTGTGCAGATTCCACGTTGGCGCAGGAATCCCTGGTGTTGCGCCGCATCACATTTCGCGACCATCAACCTTCAACGTGCTTCTTGGCTCCTCCTGGTTCGATCAACCTTGGTTTCTTTCTGAGGGAAAACTTGCCACTGTGCGCATCATACCTTCCTCTTGGGGTTCCCAACGGACGTGTACATTTAGCGGCCCAATGTTCTTCTCTAACAATTTTGCATGCTCCAACCACTAAAATGATAGATCCTTCAGACAAGACGGACATGCATAGCAACTCACATGATATTCAACAATAGTTGATGGCGTTCCCAGAAGCATGGTTATCGCACAACAAGCAACTTAATAAAAGATAAAGTGCATAAGTACATATTCAATACTACGATAGTTTTTAAGGCTATTTTGTCCCATGAGCTATATATTGCAAAGGTGAATGATGGAATTTTAAAGGTAGCACTCAAGCAATTTACTTTGGAATGGCGGAGAAATACCATGTAGTAGGTAGGTATGGTGGACACAAATGGCATAGTAGTTGGCTCAAGGATTTTGGATGCATGAGAAGTATTCCCTCTCGATACAAGGTTTAGGCTAGCAAGGTTATTTGAAGCAAACTCAAGGATGAACAAGTGCAGCAAAACTCACATAAAAGACATATTGTAAACATTATAAGACTCTACACTGTCTTCCTTGTTGTTCAAAACTCAATACTAGATATTATCTAGACCTTAGAGAGACCAAATATGCAAATCAAATTTTAGCAAGCTCTATGTATTTCTTCATTAATGGGTGCAAAGCATATGATGCAAGAGGTTAAACATGAGCACAACAATTGCCAAGTATCACATTATCCAAGACATTTTAGAATTACTACATGTAGCATTTTCCAATTCCAACCATATAACAATTTAACGAAGAAGAAACTTCGCCTTGAACATTATGAGTAAAGCCTAAGGACATATGTGTCCATATGCAACAGCGGAGCGTGTCTCTCTCCCACAAAGTGAATGCTAGGATCCATTTATTCAAACAAAAACAAAAACAAAAACAAACCGACGCTCCAAGTAAAGAACACAAGATGTGATTGAATAAAAATATAGTTTCAGGGGAGGAACCTGATGATGTTGTCGATGAAGGGGATGCCTTGGGCATCCCCAAGCTTAGACGCTTGAGTCTTCTTAAAATATGCAGGGGTGAACCACGGGGGCATCCCCAAGCTTAGAGCTTTCACTCCTCTTGATCATAGTATATCATTCTCCTCTCTTGACCCTTGAAAACTTCCTTCACACCAAACTTCAAGCAAACTCATTAGAGGTTTAGTGCACAATTAATAATTCACATGTTCAGAGGTGGCACAATCATTCTTTACACTTCTGGACATTGCATAAAGCTACTGGACATTAATGGATCAAAGAAATGAATCCAACATAGCAAAAGAGGCAATGCGAAATAAAAGGCAGAATGTCAAAAACAGAACAGTCCGTAAAGACGAATTTAAAGCTGGCACCAGACTTGCTCAAATGGAAAAACTCAAAACTAATGAAAGTTGCGTACATATCTGAGGATCACGCTCGTAAATTGGCAGATTTTTTCGAATTTTCTACAGAGAACTGTGCCCAGATTCGTGACAGACAGCAATGCTGTTTCTGCGCAGCGATCCCAAATATAACATCAACTTTGGCATAGAAACTTTACTTGGCACAAAAACATGATAAGGAGAGGTTGCTACAGTAGTAAACAACTTCCAAGACTCAACAAAACAAAAAATTGCTGTAGTAAAAACATGGGTTGTCTCCCATAAGCGCTTTTCTTTAACGCCTTTCAGCTAGGCGCAGAAAGTGCAAATCAAGTAACATCAAGAGATGAAGCATCAACATCATAACCAGGGGTATTGGGAGTTTTCTCAACCAAGCATAGTATATTGGATACATAAGTTTTAGCGTCTCCCTTTTCATTAGTCTTGGGCTTGCTACTCTCATCGAACAAATTTTCAGGAACAAGCCAAGCATAGTTATTTTCTAGTGCATCATTCATAGCTAGGAGTTTACATGGTATTGGTGCTTTGATCTCCCCACCATCATTAATATTATTAGTGTACCTTATTCTATCCATGTCCATTTTTTCAAGGAGACCAATAAAATTGGTATGAGAACCTAGCATATTAAATTTAGCAAAAACCTTTCTAGCCTCTCTTGCTAGACCACCAAATTCTCTAAGAAGGGTTTCTAAAACAAAATCTTTCTTTTCCCCTTCTTCCATATCACCAAGTGTGAGAAACATGTGTTGGATTATAGGATTGAGATTAACAAATTTAGTTTCCAACATGCGAACTAAAGCAGCAGCAGCAATTTCATAGGTAGGTGCAAGTTCTACCAAGTGTCTATCTTCAAAATCTTCAGTAATACTAACATGATTGAAAAATTCTTCTATATTATTTCTCCCAACTATGGACCCACGTCCTACCGGTATGTCTTTTGTGGTGAAATTAAAAGGAAACATGATGCAATAAGCAAAAAGTAAACAAGGCGAATAAAGTAAAGACAAGTAACTAATTTTTTGTGTTTTTGATATAGAGAGCAAGACGGTAAATAAAGTAAAACTAGCAACTAATTTTTTTGTGTTTTGTTTAGGTGCAGCAAACAAAGTAGTAAATAAAATAAAGCAAGACAAAAACAAAGTAAAGAGATTGAGAAGTGGAGACTCCCCTTGCAGCGTGTCTTGATCTCCCCGGCAACGGCGCCAGAAATTTAGCTTGATACGCGTAGATGCACACGTCCGTTGGGAACCCCAAGTGGAAGGTATGATGCGTATAGAAGCAAGTTTCCCTCAGTATGAAACCAAGGTTTAATCGAACCAGTAGGAGCCAAGAAGCACGTTGAAGGTTGATGGTGGCGAAATGTGATGCGGCGCAACAACAGGGATTCCGGCGCCAACGGGGATCTGCACAACAAAACAAAGTACTTTGCCCCAGAAACAGTGAGGTTGTCAATCTCACCGCTTGCTGTGTAACAAAGGATTAAACGTATCGAGTGGAAGATGTTTGCAAAGAAAACAGTAAAACACAATTGCAAAGATTGTATGCTATGTAAAGAATAGGACCGGGTCCACAGTTCACTAGAGGTGTCTCTCCCATAAGATAAAAGCATGTTGGGTGAACAAATTACAGTCGGGCAATTGACAAATAGAGAAAGGCATAACAATGCATATACATGATATGATAAATATAGTGAGATTTAATTGGGCATTACGACAAAGTACATAGACCGCCATCCAACTGCATCTATGCCTAAAAAGTCCACCTTCAGGTTATCATCCGAACCCCATTCAGTATTAAGTTGCAAAGCAACAGACAATTGCATTAAGTATGGTGCGTAATGTAATCGACAACTACATCCTTAGACATAGAATCAATGTTTTATCCCTAGTGGCAACAGCACATCACAACCTTAGAACTTTCTGTCACTGTCCCAGTGTCAATGAAGGCATGAACCCACTATCGAGCATAAATACTCCCTCTTGGAGTTAAGAGTACAAACTTGGCCAGAGCCTCTACTAATAACGGAGAGCATGCAAGATCATAAACAACACATAAACAATAGATTGATAATCACCATAATCATAGTATTCTCTATCCATCGGATCCCGACAAACACAACATATAGAATTACAGATAGATGATCTTGATCATGTTAGGCAGCTCACAAGATCCAACAATGAAGCACAACAAGGAGAAGACGACCATCTAGCTACTGCTATGGACCCATGGTCCAGGGGTGAACTACTCACTCATCACTCCGGAGGCGATCATGGCGATGAAGAGTCCTCCGGGAGATGAATCCCCTCTCCGGCAGGGTGCCGGAGGCGATCTCCTGAATCCCCGAGATGGGATTCGCGGCGGCGGCGTCTCTGGAAGGTTTTCCGTATCGTGGCTCTCGGTCGGGGTTTCGCGACGGAGACTTTGGTAGGCGGACAACGCGGGGCCACAGTGCCTGGATGCCGCGCGGCGCCGCCGCCGCCGCCGTGGTGCCCTCGTGGCCCCACTTCGTTATCTCTTCGGTCTTCGGGAAGCTTCGTGCAAAAATAGGACCCTGGGCGAAGATTTCGTCCAATTCGAGAATATTTCCTTACTAGGATTTCTGAAACCAAAAGCAGAAAACACAGCTGGCTCTTCGGCATCTTGTTAATAGGTTAGTTCCAGAAAATGCATAAATATGACATATAATGTGCATAAAACATGTAGGTATCATCAATAAAGTAGCATGGAACATAAGAAATTATCGATACGTTGGAGACGTATCATGCGGCGCAACACCAGGGATTCCGGTGCCAACGTGGAACCTGCACAACACAATCAAACTACTTTGCCCCAACTTAACAGTGAGGTTGTCAATCTCACCGGCTTGCTGAAAACAAAGGATTAAACGTATGGTGTGGAAGATGATGTTTGCTTGCAGAAAACAAAAGAGAACAATGATTGCAGTAGGTTGTATTTCAGATGTAAAAGAATGGACCGGGGTCCACGGTTCACTAGTGGTGTCTCTCCAATAAGATAAATAACATGTTGGGTAAACAAATTACAGTTGGGCAATTGACAAATAGAGAGGGCATAACAATGCACATACATATCATGATGACTACTATGAGATTTACTTAGGGCATTACGACAAAGAACATAGACCGCCATCCAACATGCATCTATGCCTAAAAAGTCCACCTTCGGGTTAGCATCCGCACCCCTTCCAGTATTAAGTTGCAAACAACAGACAATTGCATTAAGTACTGTGCGTAATGTAAACAATACAAATATCCTTAGACAAAGCATTGATGTTTTATCCCTAGTGGCAACAACACATCCACAACCTTAGGGGTTGCTGTCACTCCCCCAGATTCAATGGAGACATGAACCCACTATCTAGCATAAATACTCCCTCTTGGAGTTACAAGTATCAACTTGGCCAGAGCCTCTACTAGCAACGGAGAGCATGCAAGATCATAAATAACACATATATGATAGATCAATAATCAACTTGACATAGTATTCCATATTCATCGGATCCCAACAAACACAACATGTAGCATTACAAATAGATGATCTTGATCATGATAGGCAGCTCACAAGATCTAAACATGATAGCACAATAGGAGAAGACAACCATCTAGCTATGCTATGGACCCGTAGTCCAAGGATGAACTACTCACGCATCAGTCAGGAGGCGGGCATGGTGATGTAGAGCCCTCCGGTGATGATTCCCCTCTCGGGCAGGGTGGAGATCTTCTGAACCCCAAGTTAGGGTTGATGGCGGCGGCGTCTCTGGAACTGTTCTGGTATTTTGGCTCTCGGTGCTAGGGTTTTCGGGGACGAAGGAATAAATAGGCGAAGGGGGAGCGTCGGGGGAGCCAGGGGGCTCCCTCCCCACGCCTTGGCGCGGCAGTGGGGCCCCCGCGCCGCCATATGGGGTGGGCCCCCTGCTGGCCTTCCTCGACTCCTTTTCGGTCTTCTGGAACACTCCGTGGAAAATAGGGCCATGGGCTTTTGTTTCGTCCAATTCCTAGAATATTTGAAAACAAATTTTCGAAATCAAAAATAGCAGAAAATAGGAACTCGCACCGTGGCATCTTGTTAATAGGTTAGTCCCGAAAATGCATAAAAACATTATAAAGTGTGAACAAAACATGTAGGTATTGTCATAAAACTAGCATGGAACATAAGAAATTATAGATACGTTGGAGACGTATCAAGCATCCCCAAGCTTAGTTCTACTCGCCTCGGTAGGTAAACGATAAAAGAGTAATTTCTGAGTGACATGCTACCAAGCATAATCTTGATCAATACTATTGTAAAGCATATGAGATGAATGAAGTGACTCAAAGCAATGGTCTATAGTTTGCTAACAAAAAGATAATGACTAAACAACTGAATCATATAGCAAAAACTTTTCATGAATAGTACTTTCAAGACAAGCATCAAAAAGTCTTGCATAAGAGTTAACTCATAAAGCAATAGATTCTTAATACAAGGTTTTGAAGCAACACAAAGGAAGATTTAAGTTTCAGCAATTGCTTTCAACTTTCAACATGCATATCTCATGGATAATTGTCAACACAAAGTAATATAATAAGTGCAATAAGTAAGCATGTAAGAATCAATGCACATAGTTGACACAAGTGTTTGCTTCTAAGATAGAAAGAAGTAGGTAAACTGACTCAACATAAAGTAAAAGAAAGGCCCTTACAGAGGGAAGCGGTTAAATCATGTGCTAGAGCTTTTCAAGTTTTGAAATCATATAGAGAGCATAAAAATAAAGTTTTGAGGAGGTGTTTGTTGTTGTCAACGAATGGTAGTGGGTACTCTAACCCCCTTGTCAAACAGACTTTCAAAGAGCGGCTCCCATGAAGGACGTTATCTCTACCAGCAAGGTAGATCATCCCTCTTCTCTTTTGTTTACACATGTATTTTAGTTTTATTTATAGATGACACTCCTCCCAACCTTTTGCTTTCACAAGCCATGGCTAACCGAATCCTCGGGTGCCTTCCAACATTTCACATACCATGGAGGAGTGTCTATTGCAAAATTAAGTTGCTTACTGATATCAGGGCAAAACATGTGAAGAGAATTATTAATGAAAGTTAATTAATTGGGGCTGGGCACCCCGTGCCAGCTCTTTTGCAAAATTATTGGATAAGCGGATGTATATGCCACTAGTCCATTGGAGAAAGTCTGCCCAACAAGATTGAAAGATAAAACACCACATACTTCCTCATGAGCTATAAAACATTGACACAAATAAGGAGTAATAAAGTTTTGAATTGTTTAAAGGTAGCACATGAAGTATTTACTTGAAATGGCAGAAAAATACCACATAGTAGGTAGTTATGGTGGACACAAATGGCATAGGTTTTGGCTCAAGGTTTTGGATGCACGAGAAGCATTCCCTCTCAGTACAAGGCCGCTAGCAAGGTTGTTTGAAGCAAACACAAGTATAAACCGGTACAGCAAAACTTACACAAGAACATATTGCAAGCATTATAAGACTCTACAGTGTCTTCCTTGTTGCTCAAACACTTTTACCAGAAAATATCTAGACCTTAGAGAGACCAATCATGCAAACCAAATTTCAACAAGCTCTACGGTAGTTCTCCACTAATAGGTTTAAACTACATGATGCAAGAGCTTAAACATGATCTACTTGAGAGCTCAAAACAATTGCCAAGTATCAAATTATTCAATATAATATACCAATTACCACATGAAACATTTTCGTTTTCAACCAAATAACAATAAGTGTTGCGGCTTTCAGCTTTCGCCATGAACATGAAAAATAAAACGAAGAACACAAGTGTTCAAATGAAAAAGCGGAGCCTCTCTCCCACACAAGCATGTTAGGATCCGATTTATTAAGAAAACTTAAAATAACAAACGAAAATAAAAGCACACGGACGCTCCAAGTAAAGCACATAAGATGTGTGAATTAAAATATAGTTTCACTAGAGGTGACCTGATAAGTTTGATGAAGAAGGGATGCCTTGGGCATCCCAAGCTTAGACGCTTGAGTCTTCTTGAAATATGGGATAGACAAAGGCATCCCCAAGCTTAGACTTTTCACTCTTCTTGATCATATTATATCATCCTCCTCTCTTGATCCTTGAAAACTTCCTTCACACCAAACTCAAAGCAATCTCATTAGAGGGTTAGTGCATAATCAAAATTCACATGTTCGGCAAGGACACAATCATTCCCAACATACGGACATTACCCAAGACTGAAATTTAATGGAGCAAAGAAATCCACTCAAACACGGTAAAAGAGGCAATGCGAAATAAAGCAGAATCGTCCAGTGTAAAGACGAATTTTTTCGAGGCACTTAACATGCTCAGATGGAAAAGCTCCAGTTGAATGAAAGTTGCGTACATATCTAGGATTACTCATGAATTTTTTCAGAATTTTTAGATTCTTCTACAGAGAGAAAAGCTCAAATTCGTGACAGCTAAAAATCTGTTTCTGCGCAGAAATCCAAATCTAGTATCAACTTTCTATCAAAGACTTTACTTGGCACAACAATGCAAGAAAATAAAGATACAAAGGTATTGCTACAGTAGTAACAAGCACCTTGACTCAAATATAACAAAAATTGCAGAAATAAAATAATGGGTTGTCTCCCATAAGCGCTTTTCTTTAACGCCTTTCAGCTAGGCGCAGAAAGTGAAAATCAAGTAACATCAAGAGAAGAAGCATCAACATCATAATTTTCCTTAAAAACACAACTTGTCGCAAAAGGTACCTTAGATGCTCCATTATCTAAATTTCCCATAGTGGTACTAAGGGTTTTATCAATTTTAAGCTCATAATGATTCTTTGGCTTTGGCATCTTAGGGACATACATGAACTTTTGCTCCTTACCCACATAAGCTTTCTCCTTAAACTTAAGAGAAGAAAAAGTTGAACCCAAGGTTCCCATAGCTTCTTCAAGTTCACCAATCCTATGGGTTTGATTATCATGGATAGCACAAGTTTCTAAGACAGCAATTCTTTCATTAATTCCTCCTAGGGATTTATCAAGTTTATCAGTATTATCAAGTAATATTCCCAATTTAGTCTCAACACTTGGAAGATTTTTCTCTATGGCCTCCAACTTTTTCATGACATCCTCAAGAGAGATTTCAATTTTAGCTTCATTAACAGGTGGTATTCCAACTAGACTCTCAATGATGCAACTAGCTTCTAAAGCAGGAGTACCTAGGAAATTACCCCCGTAAGAGTATCAAGAACATACCTATTCCAGCTAGAGATACCAACATAAAAGTTCCTAAGGAGGATAATAGTGGAGTGTTTCTTAGTGCACCTATGATGAGCATCACTAATTCTATACCAAGCATCTTTAAAACTTTCTCCACCTTGTTGCTTAAACGAACGAACTTCAACAGGATTACTCATTTTAGCAAAAAAATAAATAAAGCAAAACCGAATTAAATAAAGTAAAACAAGTAACTAATTTTTTTGTGTTTTTGATATAAAGAAAGCAAACAAGACATAAAATAAAATAAATCAAGACAATAAACAAAGTAAAGAGATTGGGTGTGAGAGACTCCTTGCAGCGTGTCATGATCTCCCGCAACGGCGTAAAAGTAGTACACTTGTGACGATGAAGCACACGTCCGTTGGGAACCCCAGAGGAAGGTATGATGAGTACAGCGGCGAGTTTTCCCTCGGTAAGAAACCAAGGTTATCGAACCAGTAGGAGATGAAGATCACGTGAAGGTTGTTGGTGAAGGAGTGTAGTGCGACGCAACACCAGTCCGGTGCCAACGTGGAAACTGCACAACACAATCAAACTACTTTGCCCCAACTTAACAGTGAGGTTGTCAATCACCGGCTTGCTGAAAACAAAGGATTAAACGTATGGTGTGGAAGATGATGTTTGCTTGGAAAACAAAAGAGAACAATGATTGTAGGTTGTATTTCGGATGTGAAATGGACCGGGGTCCACAGGTTCACTAGTGGTGTCTCTCCAATAAGATAAATAACATGTTGGGTAAACAAATTACAGTTGGGCAATTGACAAATAGAGAGGGCATAACAATGCACATACATATCATGATGACTACTATGAGATTTACTTAGGGCATTACAACAAAGAACATAGACCGCCATCCAACATGCATCTATGCCTAAAAAGTCCACCTTCGGGTTAGCATCCGCACCCCTTCCAGTATTAAGTTGCAAACAGAGACAATTGCATTAAGTATGGTGCATAATGTAAACAATACAAATATCCTTAGACAAAGCATTGATGTTTTATCCCTAGTGGCAACAGCACATTGATACGTCCAAAACGTATCTACTTTCCCGAACACTTTTGCTATTGTTTTGCCTCTAATTTGTGTATTTTGGATACAACTAACACGGACTAACGCTGTTTTAGCAGAATTGCCCTGGTGTCTTGTTTTTGTGCAGAAAATCAACTTTCAGGAAAATCCCCGGAAATAATTGCGAAGGGCCTATTTTGCCAGAAGACCCACGGAGCTAGAAGATGTGACAGGGAGGGGCGCACACCACATGGCGGCGGTGGGCCCCAGGTCGCGCCGCCATATGGTGACGCCGCCTCGGCCAGCCCCACGCTCCCCTCGGGACTACTTAAAGCCCTTGACCTAAAAACGCGAGGGGGTCACCACTTTTCCAGAAGACATCCAACTCCGCCGCCAGCGAAACCCAATCTCGGGATCAGAAACTCCGTTCTGGAACCCTGCCGGGACGGGGAATTGGAGGAGATCATCGCCATCATCGCCACCGACGCCTCTCCATCGACCATCCATGATTCCCCCATCCATGTGTGAGTAAATCCCCCGCTGTAGGCTGAAGGGGATGGTAGGGATTGGATGAGATTGTTCATGTAATAGTCATAAGATTGTTTGGGCAGAGTGCCTAGTATCCGTTGTTGGTACTTTTATGATATTGTTGCAACTTGTTATGCTTAATGCTTGTCACTAGGGCCCGAGTGCCATGATTTCGGATCTGAACATGTTATTGATTCATGATGATATTCATTGTTTTATGATCTTACCTGCAAGTTGTATACACATATTGTTGTCCGGAACCCGAGGCCCCAAAGTGATAGAAATTGGGACAACCGGAGGGGAAGGCTGTGATATGAGGATCACATGTGTTCACGGAGTGTTAATGCTTTGCTCCGGTACTCTATTAAAAGGAGTACCTTAATTACCGTAGTTTCCCTAGAGGCAGGCTGCCACCGGCTGGTAGGACAAAAGATGGTGTGCAAGTTTCTCATTGCGAGCACGTACGACTATATACGGAACACATGCCTATGGTTGTTTAGTACTTGGATACCGTTTTATTATTATCTGCAAATGCCTAGTCTTGATTATTACATGAGTTATCTTATCCATGCAGCGCTCGTTCATCCATCCCTATGCCTACGGTATTTTAATCCTGCTGTTTACTAAAATCACTATTGCTGTCTTTATTACTTCTGCTTATATTTCACTACACTACTGCTATAAAACTGGCCTACTGATAAACTATTGCGAGCAAGTTTGTTTCAGTGCAGCTGAATTGACAACTCCGTTGTTAAGGCTTACAAATATTCTTTGGCTCCCCTTGTGTCGAATCAATAAATTGGGTTTTACTTCCCTCGAAGACTGTTGCGATCCCCTATACTTGTGGGTCATCACACATCCACAACCTTAGGGGTTGCTGTCACTCCCCCAGATTCAATGGAGACATGAACCCACTATCTAGCATAAATACTCCCTCTTGGAGTTACAAGTATCAACTTGGCCAGAGCCTCTACTAGCAACGGAGAGCATGCAAGATCATAAATAACACATATATGATAGATCAATAATCAACTTGACATAGTATTCCATATTCATCGGATCCCAACAAACACAACATGTAGCATTACAAATAGATGATCTTGATCATGATAGGCAGCTCACAAGATCTAAACATGATAGCACAATAGGAGAAGACAACCATCTAGCTCTGCTATGGACCCATATTCCAAGGATGAACTACTCACGCATCGGTCGGAGCGGGCATGGTGATGTAGAGCCTTCCGGTGATGATTCCCCTCTCCGGCAGGGTGCCGGAGGTGATCTTCTGAACTCCCCGAGTTAGGGTTGACGGCGGCGGCATCTCTGGAACTGTTCTGGTATTTTGGCTCTCGGTGCTAGGGTTTTCGGGGACGAAGGAATAAATAGGCGAAGGGGTAGCGTCGGGGGAGTCAGGGGCTCCCTCCCCACGCCTTGGCGCGGTAGTGGGGCCCCGCGCCGCCATATGGGGTGGGCCCCCCGGCCTTCTCGACTCCTCTTCGGTGTTGGAACCTCCATGGAAAATAGGGCCGTGGGCTTTTGTTTCGATCAATTAAGAGAATATTTGTAAAACAACTTTTTGAAATAAAAAACAGCAGAAACTGGCACTGTGGCATCTTGTTAATAGGTTAGTCCCAGAAAATGCATAAAAACATTATAAAGTGTGAACAAAACATGTAGGTATTGTCATAAAACTAGCATGGAACATAAGAAATTATAGATATGTTGGAGACGTATCAAAGCCAACACAATCTTGATCAAGTTATTGTAAAAGCATTGTAAACTGGAATCAAAGTACACTAAACATAGACATGATAGATATAATTCCAACAATAGAACTTAGCAACTATGTTATAACATGAGAAGTAACTCAAACAAAGGATCATGAATAATAGTGCACTCAAAGCAACTGTTTGTTTACGAGCATATGGAAAACATAGCAAAGTGGTACTCAGCTTGTCCTTTATGGAGTAGCAAAACATAAATGCTAGGATACCTTTAAAGTTCAAAGGGTGACTAGATACAATTAATTAATTTAAGAACAAGCAATAGCATAATCATGAATCAATCAATAATAAATTTTGGAACTATGCACATTATACTCAGAATGACAACTATGCTCTCTTAATTGGTGCATAAAGCAAGAAGATGAAGACTCAACATAAAAGTAAAAGAAAGGTCCTTCGTAGAAGGAAGCAAGATTAACAAGTTTTATAAACCTTCCAAAAAGTATGGTACTCATTAGCTTTGAGCTCTCATTACCCCTATCATAAGCATCTTGAATGGTTAAATTTAATGTGAGGGCAAATATGAGTTATATGCTTGACAAATCACATGTTGAAAATCTCGTGCCCCTTGAATACGAGTACCTAAACCTCATGCTACTCAACTTAGGTCCCAAATAAGTTCTTGTCATTGTAAGTATACATGTATCATTGAGAACGCCAATGGGGTACCTCCTGCCCCATGATATGGAAGTACTCTTGCATAGGAGCAATCCCATGCCAAAATGACAAGACAAACAGACAATGAGCATCTCAGCAATCCTTTTATTTACTATGGGCATAGATTTTTATTGAAGATGCGTCATACAATGCTCACTATGGTTCGCTGTAAATTTCCACCATGAATGATGCATGGCTTAAGTTGGCCGCCCAGGCGTTTCTCTAACTCATATACAAACTCCATGGACTTACAAGTTTCCATTTTATTTCGCACCGCTAGGCATCCATAAACAAAAAAACATGATATCAACTAAATAGGAATAAGTGCAATATTGAGAGCGTGCCCCATGAAAGCATGGTTGTGCTAACTCCCAATTTGCAAGCATATAATCTTCATAAGATAGTCACAATGGCTCAAGTTTATTAAGTGCAAAAAAGTAAATGTGCCATCAAGTTCGTGAGACCTTTACTAACTAATTTTCTCATGAAATTTTTTAATTTGGAAGATAAATAAAAACATGATGAATATACTTGGAATAGCAATGATGCTAGTAGGTAGATAAGGTGGACACAATTGGCAAACTTTGGTTTTTGGTGGTTGGATGCACGAGTAGAGCTCATACTCAGTACAGGCGAAGGCTAGCAAAAGACTGGGAGCGACCAACTAAGAGAGCAATAATGGCCATAATCATGCATAGCGACAAAACATTATCAATCAAAGCATAAAGTGATATTACAAGTAAAAAACTAAATGATAATAGAGGCTTTAGTTGACTGGTTTGTAGTCATAACATGGTATAAACATGTGCCAAGTCAACCCAATAAAGCATCAAAGGAGAATACCACAATATTATGCTTTGTATGATGGAAACAAAACATGATTCTTTCAATGACACATTAAGCACTCTCAACTATTTGAGACAATTCATGCTACAACAATAAATACTAAGCATATAATAAGAATAACATCCAACATGACATGCCAAAGTCTATGCCACAGTCTAGACAAGCTTCCTTTTGCATCACTATAAGCATGAAACATTTTACTTGTCTCCAACACCAATCAACTTATTTGAAACAACTCTCATAGATAAAAAAATCAATATGTACCAGAGAGCTAATCATACACAAATAAAGAATACTAACGAGCTCTTAACAAAAATCGAGTGAAACAACAAGAGCTAAATGCAGTACTAGCAAGCTAGAACACCCGCAGAACAATAAGAGCGAAAAGTAGAGCGTTCTATGCAATTAAAAATGGAGTGTGTCATTATCTAAAACAAATATGCCAGGATCCAACCATATGTTACAACAAACAAAACAAAACACAACTAAAAACAAAAATAAAGACGCTCCATGAACAACACATAGCGTATGAAGCAATAAAAATATAGTGCATAGAAAGATGACCTGATGCTTTGTTGATGAAGAGGGGGTGCCTTGAGCATCCCCAAGCTTTGACGCTTGTACCTCTTAGATATTTCTTGGGGTGACTTGGGCATCCCAAAGTTTGAGCATTTGTCCATTCTTCATCTCATACATCATTCTTCTCTCCCTACGCTTGAAAACTCCATTCATATAAAACTTCACATAATTCTTATTAGCAGCATTAGTGCAATCAAAATAAAAAATCCACTTGGGTTCAGTTCTAATATATATCAAACATATATTAAAACATTATGTACTGTAGCAACTTATTAAAAATCTTTCCTCAAAAGACCGAAAAAAGAAAGAGATTAAGAGGCAAATGCAAATAGTGACAGAAATCTATCAAAATAGAACAACAGGTAAAGATTGGTTTTTTTGAAAGCTAGATAATAACCTAGGGCATATGCACAAAAATTAGCAGCTCAAAATTACGTTTTGGCTGGGAATATGAAATTTTATGGTGATAGCACAGAACCTGTTTCAGGACAACAACTTTCCCAAATCTTACTTTCTTCCTATTAGAGGTTATTCTTGGCACAAAACGAAATAAAAAAGATAAGAAGAGGTTGCTACAGAGGTAATAACTTCCAAGACTCAACAAAAGAAAGATTAAAGAAATAAAACACGGGTTATCTCCCAAGAGTGCTTTTCTTTAACGCCTTTCAGCTAGTAGTTTGAGAAGATGCTCACATAAGAAATATGAATTGAAGTAAAAGAGAGCATCAAGGAGAAAATATGAAACACATTTAAGTCTAACCCACTTCCTATACATAGGAATCTTGTACACAAAAAAATTCACAAGAACAAAGTAACAAGCATAGAAAGATAAAACAAGAGCAACTTCAAAACTTTCAGCATATAGAGATGTGTTTTAGTAACATGAAAACTTCTACCACCATATTTTCTTCTCTCATAATAACTTTCAGTACTATCATGAATAAACTCAACAATATAACCATCACATAAAGCATTCTTATCATGAGTCACATGCATAAATAATTACTACTCCTAACATAAGCATAGTCATTCTTATTAATTGTAGTGGGAGCAAATTCAACAAAATAGCTATCATTATTATTCTCATCACCATAATCATAAAATATAGGAGGCATATTGTAATCATAATTAATTTTCTCATCAATAGTAGGTGGACTGAAAATAACATAATCATCATTGTAATCATCATATATTGGAGGCATAGTATCATCATAGCAAATTTCCTCCTCAAAAGCTGGGGACCTAAAAAGATCATTTTCATAAAAAGTAGCTACCCAAGCTTAAATTTTCCATAGCATTAGCAATAATGGTGTTCAAAGAATTCATACTAATAACATTGCTACTAGCATGCAAGTAAAGTTCCATATGTTTTTTTAATTTTCTCTTCAAACACCTCAAGTCCTAACTAAAGATAAATACTAGTATAAAGCTCTCTATTTTTGTTGTTGTTTGCCTTTAAGCCTAACTAGTGAAAATAAAAACAAGAAACAAAAATATGTAATGCAATCTAAAGGAAATAACTGAGCACTCCAACTAAAAGACTTAGTAGCAGAGGATGTGAGTACCTTTTACCTTACCTCCCGACAGCCCCAGAATAGAGCTTGATGTCTACGCACACTTCTATTCTTGTAGACCATGTTGGGCCTCCAAGTGCAGAGGTTTGTAGAACAACATCAAGTTTCCCTTAATTGAATCACCCAAGGTTTATCGAACTCAGGGAGGTAGAGGTCAAAGATGTGTCCCTCTCAAGCAACCACGCAATTACGATGCAGAAGTCTCTTGTGTCCCCAACACACCCAATACACTTGTCAGGTGTATAGGTGCACTAGTTCGGCGAAGAGATAGTGAAATACAAGTAATATGGATGATTATGAGTGGTAATTGTAATCTGAAATAAAAATGGCAGCAAGCAAACATGTAGCAGAACTGGTTGTAAACGGTGTTTCAATGCTTGGAAACAAGGCCTAGGATCATACTTTCACTAGTGGACACTCTCAACAATGATACCATAATTGAATACATAGATATTATCACTTCACTATGCTACTCTGAACCACTCTCCGGTTTGATAATAAACACAAATTCACTGTGTAGGGATGCATAAGCACTCCGTAAAGTTTGCATTCCCAATCTATGGACGTCCCACGCTGTCACTTTGAGCATACAAGGATGGTAATAACTAGACACCACAATTCATAAGTATTTCTATAAATTAAGCTTAAGAAACAAACACGGTGTGCACACTGTCACCTTCACACCGTTGGACAAGGTGTCCCCGGAGATCACATAATAAAACCACTTGAGTAGCACAATAGTTGAAGAATAACATCTACTTATTCAACTAGATTAGAAAGCTCATGATCACATAAAGATCATACATCGAGAGATAGATAGACTACATAGCTACCGGTAAAGCCCTCAGCCTCGGGGGAGAACTACTCACTCCTCATCATGGGAGTCAGCAACAACGATGAAGATGGTGGTGAAGTCGATGGAGATGGCTCAGGGCAATTCCCTTGACGGTGCAGACAGCTTATGTCCCCCGAATCTTGTCTGCGACGGTGGCGGAGCTACAGAACTTTTCGTGGGTGGAGGCTAATTTTTTTAGGGTTTTTGCGTCGGGAGGCATTTATAGGCGGAAGGGCGAGGTCGGTGGAGGCCAGGGGCCCCAGACCACCCCTAGGTGTGGCTAGGGCATGGGCCGTGCCTAGGCCTGGTTTGGCCGCCCTGTGGTGCCTCTTCATCCCCCCTCTAGACTTCATCTTCGTTACAGAAAAATAAGATATTCGGCTTTTGTTTCGTCCAATTCCGAGAATATTTCCTGTACAACTTTTCTAAAATACAAAGCAATGAGAAACGAGGGAACGGCACTTTGTGACATCTTGTCAATGAGATTAGTGCCAGAAAATGTATAAAAGTGCAACGAAGTGTAAACAAAACATATGGATATTGGTGTAAAACAAGCATGGAGCATCAAAAATTATAGATACAGTTGCAACGTAGCCCGGATGGTAACAAGGTTAAGATCTCTTATGGGTACAGAAACACATCTCTGCAGAGTGTATCAAATTGTGGCTTGTCTCTCCCTGTTCCGGGTTTGGAACTGCGAACATCACTGGAAAGGAACTCCATGAAGTTCTACATAAACCGTGAAGGCTGGCGGACATAGTTCTTTGAATAAAAGCAACCTTTTGAATAAATGGTTACAAAAACCTGCATTGCCTTGGAATTTCTGGTTCATGGCCGTAGTTAGTGCATTAAACACCTCTTTCCTATAATGAACTTGTTGAGTAGGCTCGTACTCATTCCTATTTGAATCACATGCTTAGCTTACCAGAACAACTCGGAGGGGACCAACTAAGGAGCTGAGAACGTGGAGGATGTCTACTATGAGGATCCAGATCTCTCGGGAGGCATCGAAGGGGTGGTCTATCTGATCGAGTATGAAATCGAGGAAGCATAAGAGGTGGCTTAAGATAGACGGTGTTATCGTAGTAGTAGTAGAGTAGCACCGAACATTATAGAATAAACGCTACTCGAGTAGTGATGGTACTTAGCCTATTTTTACCACTAGTTTATAGGCTTCATAGAGTTCAACTAGAACTTCCGAGTTATCCTCTATGGACCCAGGAGGAGCTCCATTATGATGTACATTTATGGCTTGTAATAATAAGTGAGTAAGTTTGGACCAACTATGTTTCTGTTGTACCACTCCGAGGGATGTGATATTTGTGGATTGGTACTTCGCACATGTTATATCCATGACTAGCATACTACAACACGGGGTCACTACAATATATCAATACATCTTACACAAAGTACAATAAAATCTCATATCATCATATCATAGAATAAAGATCCACCAGATAGGTATTACAAATTTGACCATAATCATGTTGGCAGCTCATATGGTACTAAGATATATGAAGACCATGAGATAAATAGATCGAGCTACTGCCACAAACACGTAGTACACAGGTGGACTACTTCCCCTTGATCATGGTGATGATGATGCAGACGTTGGATGATATGTTGCAAACATATCTATAATTTTTGATGCTCCATGCTTGTTTCACACCTATTCCAATATGTTTTGTTTACACTTCGTGGCATTTTTATGCATTTTTCGGAACTAACCTATTGACAAGATGCCACAGTGCCAGTTCCCTGTTTTCTGCTATTTTTGTATTTCAAGTTGTACAAGAAATATTCTCGGAATTGGACGAAACAAAGCCGAAGTCAATATTTTACCGAAACAAAGACGAAGTCGGAGAGGACGAAGGCGCACTAGGGCGCCCACACCACCCTAGGCGCGGCCTAGGCCTGGCCCACGCGTAGGGCAGGTGTGGGGCCACCAGGCGCTCCACCGACCTAATTCTTCCGCCTATATAAAGCCTTCAACGAGAAAACCATGAATATACGAGCCTCTGATACGCGTAGATGCACACGTCCGTTGGGAACCCCAAGTGGAAGGTATGATGCGTATAGAAGCAAGTTTCCCTCAGTATGAAACCAAGGTTATCGAACCAGTAGGAGCCAAGAAGCACGTGAAGGTTGTTGGTGGAGGAATGTGATGCGGCGCAACACCAGGGATTCCGGCGCCAACGTGGAACCTGCACAACACAATCAAAGTACTTTGCCCCAACGTAACAGTGAGGTTGTCAATCTCACCGGCTTGCTGAAAACAAAGGATTAAACGTATCGAGTGGAAGATGATGTTTGTTTGCAAAGAACGTAGAAACAGTAGGATGTATTCGAGATGTAAAGAATGGACCGGGGTCCACAGTTCACTAGTGGTGTCTCTCCAATAAGATAACTAACATGCTGGGTGAACAAATTACAGGTGGGCAATTGACAAATAAAGATTCAATACATACCAACGATGATTACTATGAGATTTAATCGGGGCATTACGACAAAGTACATAGACCGCTATCCGGCATGCATCTATGCCTAAATAATCCACCTTTAGGTTATCATCCGAACCCTTCCGCACTAAGTTGTAAACAACAGATAATTGCATTAAGTATGGTGCGTAATGTAATCAACACAAATATCCTTAGACAAAGCATCAATGTTTTATCCCTAGTAGCAACAGGACATCCACAACCTTAGAACTTTCTGTCACTGTCCCAGATTAAATGGAGGCATGAACCCACTATCGAGCGTAAATACTCCCTCTTGGAGTTACAAGTATCAACTTGGCCAGAGCCTCTACTAGCAACGGAGAGCATGCAAGAACATAAAAAACACATATATGATAGATTGATAATCAACTTGACATAGTATTCTATATTCATCGGATCCCGCCAAACACAACATGTAGCATTACAAATAGATGATCTTGATCATGTTAGGCAGCTCACAAGATCTAAACAATGATAGCACATGCGGAGAAGACAACCATCTAGCTATTGCTATGGACCCATAGTCCAAGGATGAACTACTGATGGCGTGTAACTCACACGTTCGTTGGGAACCCCAAGAGGAAGGTATGATGCGCACAGTAGCAAGTTTTCCCTCAGAAAGAAACCAAGGTTTAATCGAACCAGGAGGAGCCAAGAAGCACGTTGAAGGTTGATGGTCGCGAAATGTGATGCGGCGCAACACCAGTGATTCCGGCGCCAACGCGGAACCTGCACAACACAACCCAAGTACTTTGCCCCAACGAAACATTGAGGTTGTCAATCTCACCCACTTCTTGTAACAAAGGATTAAACGTATCGAGTGGAAAATGTTTGCAAAGAAAATAGTAAAACAAGTAGATTGTATGCTATGTAAAGAATAGGACCGGGTCCACAGTTCACTAGAAGTGTCTCTCCCATAAGATAAAGCATGTTGGGTGAACAAATTACAGTCGGGCAATTGACAAATAGAGAAAGGCATAACAATGCATATACATGATATGATAAATATAGTGAGATTTAATCCGGGCATTACGACAAAGTACATAGACCGCCATCCAACCGCATCTATGCCTAAAAAGTCCACCTTCAGGTTATCATCCGAACCCCTTCCAGTATTAAGTTGCAAAGCAACAGACAATTGCATTAAGTATGGTGCGTAATGTAATCAACAACTACATCCTTAGACATAGCATCAATGTTTTATCCCTAGTGGCAACAACACATCACAACCTTAGAACCTACTGTCACTCCCAGATTCAATGAAGGCATGAACCCACTATCGAGCATAAATACCCCCTCTTGGAGTTAAGAGCAAAAACTTGGCCAGGCCTCTACTAATAACTGAGAGCATGCAAGATCATAAACAACACATAAACAATAGATTGATAATCACCATAATCATAGTACTCTCTATCCATCGGATCCCGACAAACACAACATATAGTATTACAGATAGATGATCTTGATCATGTTAGGCAGCTCACAAGATCCAACAATGAAGCACAACAAGGAGAAGACGACCATCTAGCAATGCTATGGACCCATGGTCCAGGGTGAACTACTCACTCATCACTCCGGAGGCGACCATGGCGGTGTGGAGTCCTCCGGGAGATGAATCCCCTCTGGGTGCTGGAGGCGATCTCCCGAATCCCCGAGATGGGACGCGCGGCGGCGTCTCGCAAGGTTTTCCGTGTCGTGGCTCTCGGTACGGGGGTTTCGCGACGGAAGCTTTAAGTAGGCGGAGGGTCAACGCGAGGCCACACGAGGGGCCCAAGGAGTCGGCGCGGCAAGGCCCAGGCCGCGCCGCCACCTCCGGCGCCTCGTGGCCCACTTCGTTATCTCTTCGGTCTTCTGGAAGCTTCGTGCAAAATAGGACCCCGGGCGAAAGTTTCGTCCAATTCCGAGAATATTTCTTTACTAGGATTTCTGAAACCAAAAACAAAGAAAACACCGTGGCTCTACATCTTGTTAATAGGTTAGTTCCAGTATAAATATGACATATAATGTGCATAAAACATGTAGGTATCATCAATAAAGTAGCATGGAACATAAGAAATTATCGATACGGGAGACGTATCGGCATCCCCAAGCTTAGTTCTGCTCGTCCCGTAGGTAAAACGATAACAAAGATAATTTCAGTGACATGCCATCATAATCTTGATCATACTATTTGTAAACATATGTAATGAATGCCGATCAAAACAAAAGTAATGACATGAGTAAACAACTGAATCATATGACAAAGACTTTTCATGAATAGTACTTCAAGACAAGCATCAATAAGTCTTGCACAAGAGTTAACTCATAAAGCAATAAATCAAAGTAAAGGTGTTGAAGCAACACAAAGGAAGATTAAGTTTCAGCGGTTGCTTTCAACTTATAACATGTATATCTCATGGATATTGTCAACATAAAGTAATATAACAGGTGCAATATGCAAGTATGTAGGAATCAATGCACAGTTCACACAAGTGTTTGCTTCTTAAGGTGGAAGGAGATAGGTACTGACTCAACAATAAAAGTAAAAGAATGGTCCTTCAAAGAGGAAAGCATCGATTGCTGTATTTGTGCTAGAGCTTTTATTTTGAAAACATGAAACAATTTTGTCAACGGTAGTAATAAAGCATATGAGTTATGAAAATTATATCTTACAAGTTGCAATCCTCATGCATAGTATACTAATAGTGCCCGCACCTCGTCCTACTTAGCTTGGACTACCGGTCTTTGCATGGCATGTTTCAACCAAGTGTCACAAAGGGGTACCTCCATGCCGCCTGTACAAAGGTCTAAGGAGAAAGCTCGCATTTTGGATTTCTCGCTTTTGATTATTCTCAACTTAGACATCCATACCGGGACAACATGGACAACAGATAATGGACTCCTCTTAAATGCATAAGCATGTGGCAAAGTTATTATTCTCATATGAGATTGAGGATATATGTCCAAAAACTGAAACTTCCACCATGATTCATGGCTTTAGTTAGCGGCCCAATGTTCTTCTCTAACAATTTTGCATGCTCCAACCACTAAAATGATAGACCTTCAAACAAGACGGACATGCATAGCAACTCACATGATATTCAACAATAGTTGATGGCGTTCCCCAGAAGCATGGTTATCGCACAACAAGCAACTTAATAAAATATAAAGTGCATAAGTACATATTCAATACTACGATAGTTTTTAAGGCTATTTTGTCCCATGAGCTATATATTGCAAAGGTAAATGATGGAATTTTAAAGGTAGCACTCAAGCAATTTACTTTGGAATGGCGGAGAAATACCATGTAGTAGGTAGGTATGGTGGACACAAATGGCATAGTATTGGCTCAAGGATTTTGGATGCATGAGAAGTATTCCCTCTCGATACAAGGTTTAGGCTAGCAAGGTTATTTGAAGCAAACTCAAGGATGAACAAGTGCAGTAAAACTCACATAAAAGACATATTGTAAGCATTATAAGACTCTACACCGTCTTCCTTGTTGTTCAAAACTCAATACTAGATATTATCTAGACCTTAGAGAGACCAAATATGCAAATCAAATTTTAGCAAGCTCTATGTATTTCTTCATTAATGGGTGCAAAGCATATGATGCAAGAGCTTAAACATGAGCATAACAATTGCCAAGTATCACATTATCCAAGACATTTTAGAATTACTACATGTAGCATTTTCCAATTCCAACCATATAACAATTTAACGAAGAAGAAACTTCGCCTTGAACATTATGAGTAAAGCCTAAGGACACATGTGTCCATATGCAACAACGGATGTCTCTCTCCACAAAGTGAATGCTAGGATCCATTTTATTCAAACAAAACAAAAACGAAAAAAACCGACGCTCCAAGTAAAGAATACAAGATGTGATTGAATAAAAATATAGTTTCAGGGGAGGAACCTGATGATGTTGTCGATGAAGAAGGGGATGCCTTGGGCATCCCCAAGCTTAGACGCTTGAGTCTTCTTAAAATATGCAGGGGTGAACCACGGGGGCATCCCCAAGCTTAGAGCTTTCACTCCTCTTGATCATAGTATATCATACTCCTCTCTTGACCCTTGAAAACTTCCTTCACACCAAACTTCAAGCAAACTCATTAGAGGGTTAGTGCACAATTAATAATTCACACATTCAGAGGTGACACAATCATTATTTTCACTTCTGGACATTGCATAATGCTACTGGACATTAATGGATCAAAGAAATAAATCCAACATAGCGAAAGAGGCAATAAATAAAAGGCAGAATCTTTCAAAAACAGAACAGTCCGTAAAGACGAATTTATAGATGGCACCAGACTTGCTCAAATGGAAAAACTCAAAACTAATGAAAGTTGCGTACATATCTGAGGATCACGCTCGTAAATTGGCAGATTTTTCGAATTTTCTACAGAGAACTGTGCCCAGATTCGTGACAGACAGCAATGCTGTTTCTGCGCAGCGATCCCAAATATAACATCAACTTTGACATAGAAACTTTACTTGGCACAAAAACATGATAAGGAGAGGTTGCTACAGTAGTAAACAACTTCCAAGACTCAATAAAACAAAAAATTGCTGTAGGTAAAAACATGGGTTGTCTCCCATAAGCGCTTTTCTTTAACGCCTTTCAGCTAGGCGCAGAAAGTGCAAATCAAGTAACATCGAGAGTAGAAGCATCAACATCATAGCTTGTTCTAATAATAGAATCAAAAGGCAACTTCATTCTCTTTCTAGGGAAGTGTTCCATACCTTTCTTGAGAGGAAATTGATATTTAATATTACCTTCCTCATATCAATAACAGCACCAACAGTTCGAAGAAAAGGTCTTCCCAACACAATTGGACAAGATGCATTGCATTCGATATCCAAGACAACAAAATCAACGGGGACAAGGTTATTGTTAACCGTAATATGCACATTATCAATCCTCCCCAAAGGTTTCTTTTTAACATTATCGGCAGGATTAACATCCAAATAACAATTCTTCAATGGTGGCAAGTCAAGCATATCATAGATCTTTTTAGGCATAACAGAAATACTTGCACCAAGATCACATAAAGCATTACATTCAAAGTCATTGAATTTCATTTTAATGATGGGCTCCCAACCATCCTCTAACTTTCTAGGAATAGAAGTTTCAAGTTTAGTTTCTCTTCTCTAGCTTTTATGAGAGCATTTGTAATATGTTTTGTAAAGGCTAAATTTATAGCACTAGCATTGGGACTTTTAGCAAGTTTTTGTAAGAACTTTATAACTTCAGAGATGTGGCAATCATCAAAATCTAAATCATTATGAGCTACAGCAATGGGATCATTGTTCCCAAGGTTGGAAAAAATTTCAGCAGTTTTATCACAAGCAGTTTCAGCAGTTTTGTACGCTTTGCACTAGGAGTAGAAACATTGCCAACACCAATTATATTACCATTGATAGTAGGAGGTGCAGCAACATGTGAAGAATTAGCATTGCTAGTAGTGGTAATAGTCCAAACTTTAGCTACATTATTTTCTTTAGCTAGTTTTTCATTTTCTTCTCTATCCCACCTAGCACGCAGTTCAGCCATTAATCTTATATTCTCATTAATTCTAACTTGGATGGCATTTGCTGTAGTAGTAATCTTATTATCAATATCATCAGGTTTAGCAGCCATTTTATTAATTAAAGAAGATTGTGATGCAGACATGTATGAGATTCGGGTTTCAGCATTTGAAATTTTAGTTTGCAGACCAGAAATCTCCCTATTCAAGTTTTCAAGTTGATTTCCTATATTTCTTAACAAGGTAGATTGTTCATTTATGGTTTTAGTAAACAATTGATTTTGCTCATATTGTGATTGCATAAAGTTTTTAGTGGATCTTTCAATTCCTAGCATCCTTTCCTCATATCTACCATAATCATTACCACTAGCAGAAGGATATAGTTATTATCAGAATTGTTCCTATAAGCATTGTTGTTGAAATTATTATTTTTAATGAAATTCACATCAACATTTTCTTCTTGAGCAACCAATGAAGCTAAAGGAACATTATTTGGATCAACATTAGATCTACCATTCACAAGCATAGACATAATCACATCAATCTTATCACTCAAGGAAGAGGTTTCTCAACAGAATTTACCTTCTTACCTTGTGGAGCTCTTTCCGTGTGCCATCCAGAGTAATTTATCATCATATCATCAAGAAGTTTTGTAGCCGCCCCAATGTGATGGACATAAAAGTACCTCCAGCAGCTGAATCCAATAAATTCCGCGAAGAAAAATTTAGTCCTGCATAGAAGGTTTGGATGATCATCCAAGTAGTCAGTCCATGGGTTGGGCAATTCTTTACCAAAGTTTTCATTCTCTCCCATGCTTGAGCAACATGTTCAGTATCTAATTGTTTAAAATTCATTATGCTACTTCTCAAAGATATAATTTTAGCGGAGGATAATATCTACCAATAAAAGCATCCTTGCATTTAGTCCATGAATCAATACTATTCTTAGGCAAAGATAGCAACCAATCTTTAGCTCTTCCTCTTAATGAGAAAGGAAACACTTTCAATTTAATAATATCACCATCTACATCTTTATACTTTTGCATTTCACAAAGTTCAACAAAATTATTGAGATGGGCAGCAGCATCATCAGAACTAACACCAGAAAATTGATCTCTCATAACCAGGTTCAGTAAAGCAGGTTTAATTTCAAAGAATTCTGCTGTAGTAGCAGGTGGAGCAATAGGTGTGCATAGAAATCATTATTATTTGCATTTGTGAAGTCACACAACTTAGTATTTTCAGGAGTATTCATTTTAGCAACGGTAAATAAAACAAACTAGATAAAGTAAATGCAAGTAACTAATTTTTTGTGTTTTTGATATAGAGAGCAAGACAGTAAATAAAGTAAAACTAGCAACTAATTTTTTTGTGTTTTGTTTAGGTGCAGCAAACAAAGTAGTAAATAAAATAAAGCAAGACAAAAACAAAGTAAAGAGATTGAGAAGTGGAGACTCCCCTTGCAGCGTGTCTTGATCTCCCCAACGGGCGCGGAAAAAAGTTGCCGTGGGAGGCAATTTTCCGTGGTGTAACTTTTCTTGATCCGCAACGGCGCCAGAAAAAGAGCTTGATGGCGTGTAACTCACACGTTCGTTGGGAACCCCAAGAGGAAGGTATGATGCGCACGTAGCAAGTTTTCCCTCAGAAAAAACCAAGGTTTAATCGAACCAGTAGGAGCCAAGAAGCACGTTGAAGGTTGATGGTCGCGAAATGTGATGCGGCGCAACACCAGGGATTCCGGCGCCAACGTGGAACCTGCACAACACAACCAAAGTACTTTGCCCCAACGAAACAGTGAGGTTGTCAATCTCACCGGCTTGCTGTAACAAAGGATTAAACGTATCGAGTGGAAAATGTTTGCAAAGAAAATAGTAAAACAAGTAGATTGTATGCTATGTAAAGAATAGGACCGGGGTCCACAGTTCACTAGAGTGTCTCTCCCATAAGATAAAGCATGTTGGGTGAACAAATTACAGTCGGGCAATTGACAAATAGAGAAAGGCATAACAATGCATATACATGATATGATAAATATAGTGAGATTTAATCCGGGCATTACGACAAAGTACATAGACCGCCATCCAACTGCATCTATGCCTAAAAAGTCCACCTTCAGGTTATCGTCCGAACCCCCTCCAGTATTAAGTTGCAAAGCAACAGACAATTGCATTAAGTATGGTGCGTAATGTAATCAACAACTACATCCTTAGACATAGCATCAATGTTTTATCCCTAGTGGCAACAACACATCACAACCTTAGAACCTACTGTCACGATCCCAGATTCAATGAAGGCATGAACCCACTATCGAGCATAAATACCCCCTCTTGGAGTTAAGAGCAAAAACTTGGCCAGAGCCTCTACTAATAACGGAGAGCATGCAAGATCATAAACAACACATAAACAATAGATTGATAATCACCATAATCATAGTACTCTCTATCCATCGGATCCCGACAAACACAACATATAGTATTACGAATAGATGATCTTGATCATGTTAGGCAGCTCACAAGATCCAACAATGAAGCACAACAAGGAGAAGACGACCATCTAGCTACTTTATGGACCCATGGTCCAGGGTAAACTACTCACTCATCACTCCGGAGGCGACCATGGCGGTGTAGAGTCCTCCGGAGATGAATCCCCTCTCCCGCAGGGTGCCGGAGGCGATCTCCTGAATCCCGAGATGGGATTCGGCGGCGGCGTCTCGAAGGTTTTCCGTATCGGTGGCTCTCGGTCTGGGGGTTTCGCGACGGAAGCTTTAAGTAGGCGGAGGGTCAACGCGAGGGGCCACACGAGGGGCCCAGAGGCTAGGTCGGCGCGGCCAAGGCCTGGGCGCCGGCCACCTGGGCCGCCTCGTGGCCCCACTTCGTTATCTCTGGGTCTTCGGGCTTCGTGCAAAAATAGGACCCGGGCGAAAGTTTCGTCCAATTCCGAGAATATTTCTTTACTAGGATTTCAAACCAAAAACAGCAGAAAACATCAACTGGCTCTTCGGCATCTTGTCAATAGGTTAGTTCCAGAAAATGCATAAATATGACATATAATGTGTATAAAACATGTAGGTATCATCAATAAAGTAGCATGGAACATAAGAAATTATAGATACGTTTGGGACGTATCAACTACTCACGCATCAATCCGGAGGCGGGCATGATGATGTAGAGCCCCTCCGGTGATGATTCCCCTCTCCGGCAGGGTGCCGTAGGCGATCTCCTGAATCCCCCGAGATGGGATTCGCGACGGAGGCGTCTCGGAAGGTTTTCCGTATCGTGGCTCTTGGTACAGGGGGTTTCGCGACAAAGGCTATTTGTAGGCGGAAGGGTAGGTCGGGGGCGTGCGAGGGCCCCCACAACAGGCCGGCGCGGCCGGGGCTTGGGCCGCGCCGCCCTGTTGTGTGGCCGCCTCGCCCCGCTCCCCGTTCCCTTTCGGTCTTCGGAAGCTTCGTGGAAAAATAGGACCCTGGCGTTGATTTCGTCCAATTCCGAGAATATTTCCTTTGTAGGATTTCTGAAACCAAAAACAGAAAAACAGCGCCATCGGCATCTTGTTACTAGGTTAGTCCGGAAAATGTATAATAATGTTGTAAAGTATGTATAAAACATTCAAGTATTGTCATAAAAGTAGCATGGAACATAAGAAATTATAGATACGCTGGAGACGTATCAAGCATCCCCAAGCTTAGTTCCTACTCGCCCTCGAGTAGGTAAACGATAACACAAATAATTTCTGAAGTGACATGCTACCAACATAATCTTGATCAACATTATTGTAAAGCATATGAGATGAATGGAGTGATCTGAACAAAAGATTGCTAACAAAGATAATGACTAAACAAATGAATCATATAGCAAAACTTTTCATGAATAATACTTTCAAACAAGTATAAATAAGAATTGCATAAGAGCTAACTCATAAGCAATAAATTCAAAGTAGAATGCATTGAAGCAACACAAAGGATGATTAAGTTTCAGCGGTTGCTTTCAACTTGTAACATGTATATCTCATGGATATTTGTCAACATAGAGTAATATAACAAGTGCAATAAGTAAACATGCAAGAATCAATGCACAGTTAACACAAGTGCTTGCTTCTAAGATATAAAGAAATAGGTAAACTGAGTCAACATAAAGTAAAAGAATGGCCCTTCGCAGAGGGAATCATGGATTACTATTTTTGTGCTAGAGCTTTTATTTTGAAAACATAGAAACAATTTTGTCAACGGTAGTAATAATTCATATGTGCTATGCATAATATTTCCTACAAGTTGCAAGTCTCATGCATAGAGTACTAATAGTGCTCGCACCTTGTCCTACTTAGCTCGGAAAACACGGATTATCATCGCATAACATATGTTTCAACCAAGTGCCACAAAGGGGTACCTCTATGCCGCCTGTACAAATGCCTAAGGAGAAAGCACGCATTGGATTTCTCGCTTTTGATTATTCTCAACTTAGACATCCATACCGGGACAACATAGACAACAGATAATGGACTCCTTTTTAATGCTTAAGCATTCAACAACAAATAATATTCTCATAAGAGATTGAGGTTGTATGTCCAAACTGAAACTTCCACCATGATACATGGCTTTAGTTAGCGGCCCAATGTTCTTCTCTAACATATGCATACTCAAACCATTTGATCATGAAATCGCACTTACAGACAAGACGAACATGCATAGCATCTCACATGATATCCAACAAAGATAAAAAGTTGATGGCGTCCCCAGAAACATGGTTACCGCTCAACAAGCAACTTATAAGAATAAGACACATAACTACATATTCATCACCACAATAGTTTTTAAGCTTTGTCCCATGAGCTATATATTGCAAAGATAAAGAATGAAATTTTAAAGGTAGCACTCAAGTAATTTACTTTGGAATGGCGAAAAATACCACATAGTAGGTAGATATGGTGGACACAAATAGCATGGGTTTTGGCTCAAGGTGTTTGGATGCACGAGAAGCATGTCCTCTCAGTACAAGGTTTGGGCTAGCAAGGTTGTTTGAAGCAAACACAAGTATGAACAGGTACATCAAAACTTACACAAGAACATATTTCAAGCATTATAAGACTCTACACTGTCTTCCTTGTTGTTCAAACACTTTACCAGAAAATATCTAGACTTAGAGAGACCAATCATGCAAACCAAATTTAACAAGCTCTACGGTAGTTCTTCATTAATAGATTAAACTACATGATGCAAGAGCTTAAACATGATCTATGAGAGCTCAAAAAATTGCCAAGTTATCAAACCATATGCAGCATTTTCTGATTCCAACCAAATAGCAATTTAACGAAGCAATTTAGCCTTCGCCATGAACATTAAAGCACAATTAAGAACACAAGTGTTCCATATGAAAAAGCGGAGCGTAATATCTCCAATATAAGAATGATGGGATCCAACTTTATTCAAAAAAAAACAAAAAAAGCAAACCGACGCTCCAAGTAAAGAACATAAGATGTGATGGAATAAAAATATAGTTTCACTAGAAGTGACCTGATAAGTTGTCGATGAAGAAGGGGATGCCTTGGGCATCCCCAAGCTTAGATGCTTGAGTCTTCTTAAAATATGCAGGGATGAACCACCGGGCATCCCCAAGCTTAGACCTTTCACTCTTCTTGATCATAGTATATCATCCTCTTCTCTTGACCCTTGAAAACTTCCTCCACAACAAACTTCAAGCAAACTCATTAGAGGGTTAGTGCATAATTACAAATTCACATATTCAGAGATGACACAATCATTCTTAACACTTCTGGACATTTCACAAAGCTTCTGAAAGTTAATGGAACAAAGAAACTCATTCAACATAGCAAAAGCGGCAATGCGAAATAAAAGGCAGAATCTGTCAAAAAACAGTCCGTAAAGATGAATCTGGCAGGGCACTAACTTGCTCAAATGGAAAAACTAAAAACTAATGAAAGTTGCGTACATATCTGAGGATCACGCTCATAAATTTGCAGATTTTTTCGATTTTTTTACAGGGAGCTCTGCGAGAATTCGTGACAGACAGCAATGCTGTTTCTCAGCAATCCCAAATATAGCATCAACTTTAGCATAGAAACTTTACTTGGCACAAAAACATGATAAGGAGAGGTTGCTACAGTAGTAAACAACTTCCAAGACTCAACAATACAGTAAATAAAATAAAACATGGGTTATCTCCCAAGAAGTGCTTTTCTTTAACGCCTTTCAGCTAGAAAGTGCAAATCAAGTAACATCAAGAGAAGAAGCATCAACATCATTACGAGGAGTCGGGAGTTTTCTCAACAATGCATTGTATATGGTCTATATAAGTAACTCCTCTTTCATTGCTCCTAGGCTTACTATCTTCATCAAACAAATTTTCAGGAACAAGCCAAGCATAGTTATTTTCTAAAGCTTCATGCATCCCTAGGAGCTTACTAGGTATCGGTGCTTTAATCTCCCTACAATCATTAACATTATTAGTGTACTTAATTCTATCCATATCCATCTTTTCAAGTATTTGTTTAAAATTAGGAAAGAAACCAAGCCTCTTATGCTTAATAAAAACTTTTCTAGCTTCTTTAGCTATATCCTCAAATTCTCTAACAAGGACTTTTAAAATAAAATTTCTCTTTTCTCCCATCTCCATATCCGAAAGCGTAAGAAACATATGTTGTATTATGGGATTGAGATTAACAAATCTAGTTTCCAACATGTGTACTAAACAGGCAGAAGCACTTTCATAAGTAGGAGCAGTTTTTAATAATGGTATATCTTCAAAATCTTCATCCATACTAACATGAGTGAAAAATTCTTCTATATTATCTCTTCCAATGATAGATCCTCGTCCTACCGGTATTTTTTCCAGAGTAAACTTAGGATGGAGCATGATGAAATAAGCAAAAGGTAAACTAAACAAGTAAAGACGAGTAACTAATTTTTTTGTGTTTTTAATATGAAGCAAACAAGACAATAAATAAAGTAAAGTAAAGCAAGACAAAAACAAAGTAAAGAGATTGGAAGTGGAGACTCCCCTTGCAGCGTGTCTTGATCTCCCCAGCAACGGCGCCAGAAATTTAGCTTGATACGCGTAGATGCACACGTCCGTTGGGAACCCCAAGTGGAAGGTATGATGCGTATAGAAGCAAGTTTCCCTCAGTATGAAACCAAGGTTATCGAACCAGTAGGAGCCAAGAAGCACGTGAAGGTTGTTGGTGGAGGAATGTAGTGCGGCACAACACCAGTGAAACCGGCGCCAACGTGGAACCTACACAACACAATCAAAGTACTTTGCCCCAACGTAACAGTGAGGTTGTCAATCTCACCGGCTTGCTGAAAACAAAGGATCAAACGTATCGAGTGGAAGATGGTGTTTGTTTGCAAAGAACAGTAAGATCAGTAGGATGTATTCAGATGTAAAAGAATGGACCGGGTCCACAGTTCACTAGTGGTGTCTCTCCAATAAGATAACTAACATGCTGGGTGAACAAATTACAGGCGGGCAATTGACAAATAAAGATTCAATACATACCAACGATGATTACTATGAGATTTAATCGGGCATTACGACAAAGTACATAGACCGCTATCCAGCATGCATCTATGCCTAAATAATCCACCTTCAGGTTATCATCCGAACCCCTTCCAGTATTAAGTTGTAAACAACAGATAATTGCATTAAGTATGGTGCGTAATGTAATCAACACAAATATCCTTAGACAAAACATCAATGTTTTATCCCTAGTAGCAACAACACATCCACAACCTTAGAACTTTCTGTCACTGTCCCAGATTAAATGGAGGCATGAACCCACTATCGAGCATAATTACTCCCTCTTGGAGTTACAAGTATCAACTTGGCAGAGCCTCTACTAGCAACGGAGAGCATGCAAGAACATAAAAAACACATATATGATAGATTGATAATCAACTTGACATAGTATTCTATATTCATCGGATCCCGCAAACACAACATGTAGCATTACAAATAGATGATCTTGATCATGTTAGGCAGCTCAAAAGATCTAAACAATGATAGCACATGCGGAGAAGACAACCATCTAGCTACCGCTATGGACCCATAGTCCAAGGATGAACTACTCACGCATCAATCCGGAGGCGGGCATGATGATGTAGAGCCCCTCCGGTGATGATTCCCCCTCTCCGGCGGGTGCGGTGATCTCCCGAATCCCCCGAGATGGGATTCGCGACGGCGGCGTCTCGGGAAGGTTTTCCGTATCGTGGCTCTCGGTACAGGGGGTTTCGCGACGAAGGCTATTTGTAGGCGGAAGGGTAGGTCAGGGGGCGACGCGAGGGGCCCACACAACAGGCCGGCGCGGCCAGGGCTTGGGCCGCGCCGCCCTGGTGTGTGGCCGCCGGCGCCCACTTCGTTTCCTTCGGTCTTCGGAAGCTTCGTGGAAAAATAGGACCCTGGGCGTTGATTTCGTCCAATTCCGAGAATATTTCCTTTGTAGGATTTCTGAAACCAAAAACAGCAGAAAACGACAGCGGCACTTCGGCATCTTGTTAATAGGTTAGTGCCGGAAATGTATAATAATGCTGTAAAGTATGTATAAAACATTCAAGTATTGTCATAAAAGTAGCATGGAACATAAGAAATTATAGATACGTTTGAGACGTATCAGCCTCCGTCCATGAAAAGTTCCGTCGCCATTGTCATCGTCCAGACGAGTTTCGGGGGTTAGAAGTTCCTGTTCCGGCACCTGTGGGCGGGGATTGACCGGAGCCATCTCCATCGACTCCACCGCCTCCACTCCATGACGGTTTGTGAGTAGTTCCCCCGTGGACTATGGGTTCTCGGCTGTAGCTAGTTGGTACTCTCTCTCCCATGTACTTCAATACAATGATTTCATGAGCTGCCTTACATGATTGAGATCCATATGATGCAATCGGTGTTGTGTTTGTTGAGATCCGATAAATTGTGGAATTGTGATCAGATTGTTCATCATATTATCATACTACTGTTATTTAAGATCTTGCATGCTCTCCGGTACCTGTAGCTACCTTGATTAAGTAGTTGCTTGTATCTCCAAGAGGGAGTGTATTTATGCTCGATAGTGGGTTCATGCCTCTAGTTTCCTAGGAGAGTGACTTTATAACTTCTAAGGTTGTAGATGTGTTGTTGCTACTAGGGAGAAAACAACAATGTTTTATCCGAGGGTAATTCTATTGTTTACTTTACACACATTGCTTAATGCGATAGTCTGTTGCTTGCAACTTAATACTGGAAGGGGTGCGGACGCTAACCTAAAGATGTATTATTAGTCATAGACGTAATTGGATTATGGTCTATGTACTATGTTGTAATCCCAATTAAATACTACAGTAACCTTTATCTTATCATAGCATGCATTGTCATGCCCTCACAATTATCAATTTCCCAACCGTATTTTGTTTACCCAACACATGTTATTTGGAGAGTTACCACTAGTGTAGATAGTTGGGAACCCCGGTCCTTCTATCATCATCATTGCTCTACAGTCAACTCCGCACTGGAATACTTTCTGGTGCCATCTCCTCTGTGCTACTGCTGTTGTGTTACTATTGCTATTGTCTCATATTACTGCTGCTTTCACATCACCCCTGTTACTAGTGCTTTTCCTGGTGTAGCTGAATTGAAAACTACGCTGTTAGGGCTTATAAGTATTCTTTACATCCCCTTGTGTCGAATCAATAAATTTGGGTTTTACTTCCCTCGAAGACTATTACGATTCTATACTTGTGGGTCATCATTGGAGAAGGTGGAGATCCCTCCAGCGGCGGTTTTGGCGGAGTTTCCCCCTCCAATCTTCGCTGCTGCAACCTCTGTTTTCATGTTTTGGCGCTCTCCTCTAGAGAACCCTCGGGGGTCATATATATAGTGGGGTTTAGGTAAAAATTCATCGGTTTGCGAAACAATCAAGCGGTTTGGACGATCAACCGGCAAAAGAGCTTGGGTGGTGCACCCTCCTTGCCTGGGCGCACCAACTGCTTCTACCACTGATCCAAGAACAGGTCAAGATGGTGCACCAACTGCTTCTACCGCTGCTGTTGGAGATATGCCCAAGATGCAATAATAAAATGGTTACCTAGTCCTTCGACCATGAGATCATGTAAATCACTTATACCGGAAGGGTACTTTGATTACATCAAATGCCACTGCGTAAATGGGTGGTTATAAAGATGGTATTAAGTATTCGGAAAGTGTGAGTTGAGGCATATGGATCAAGAGTGGGATTTGTCCATCCCGATGACGGATAGATATACTCCGGGCCCTCTCGGTGGAATGTCGTCTGATTAGCTGCAAGCATGTGACTGGTTCACAAGAGATGATATGCCACGGTACGAGTAAAGAGTACTTGTCAGTAACGAGGTTGAACAAGGTATGGAGATACCGATGATCGAACCTCGGACAAGTAAAGTATCGCGTGACAAAGGGAATCGGTATCATATGTAAATGGTTCAATCGATCACTAATTTATCGTTGAATGTGGGAGACATTATGGATCTCCAGATCCCGCTATTGGTTATTGGTCGGAGAGGAGTCTCGACCATGTCTGCATAGTTCACGAACCGTAGGGTGACACACTTAAGGTTTGATGTCGTTTTAAGTAGATATGGAATATGGAATGGAGCTCGAATGTTGTTCGGAGTCTCGGATGGGATCCGAGACATCACGAGGAGGTTTGGAATGGTCCGAAGAATAAGATTCATATATGAGAAGTCATTTTCCGGGGTTCGGAAAAAGTCCGGTGTTTTGACCGGAGCTTCTAGAAGGTTTTGGAAGGACCGGAATAGTCCGGAATATTGTGGAAGGTTCCGGAAGTGTCCGGGACGACCCGGGCTGTCTAAGGAAGTCCAGAGGGTTCCATAATAGGTGTATCCATGTTTTCCTTAAGGGTTAAGAAGTTTCCCCTAAGGCAGATTCGGATTTGGCAAAAGAGTCCTAGTTCTAGTAGGTTTCGGCTGACAGAAACCTACCGGAACTCTCCCAAACTTTGGGGGCAGGTCTTGGACGACCCAAGGACCTTTTCCACCTATAAAAGGAGGGCAAGGGGAGCCCCAAGAGGTGCACAAGTCGCAGCCCTAGCTCCCTCTCCCAAACCCTAGCCGCCCCCTCCTCATACTACTCCCATAGCGCTTATGCGAAGCCCTGCCGGAGATCTCCACCGCCACCGACATCACGCCGTCGTGCTGTCGGGATTCCGAGGAGGATCTACTACTTCCGCTGCCCGCTGGAACAGGGAGAAGGACGTCGTCATCAACACCGAACGTGTGACCGAGTACGGAGGTGCTGCCCGACTGTGGCACCGTCAAGATCTTCTACGCGCTTTTGCAAGCGGCAAGTCATCGACTATATCCACAACGAGATCTAATCTCGTAGGCTTTGGAAATCTTCGAGGGTTAGTCTCATGATCTTCTCGTTGCTACCATCTTCTAGATTGGATCTTGTCTTGTTATTCGTTCTTGCGGTAGGATTTTTTTTGTTTTCTATGCTACGAATCCCAACAGTGGTATCAGAGCCGTGTCTATGCATAGATTGGTTGCACGAGTAGAACACAATATTTTTGTGGGCGTTGATGCTTTGTTGTCTTTAGTTCATGTACTTTGCATCTTGCGGGATGGTGGGATGAAGCGGCCCGGGCTAACTTTACATGACCGCGTTCATGAGACTTGCTCCATGATGACCCACAAGTATAGGGGATCGCAACAGTCTTCGAGGGAAGTATTACCCAATTTATTGATTCGACACAAGGGGAGACAAAGAATACTTGTAAGCCTTAACAGCGGAGTTGTCAATTCAGCTGCACTGGAAACAGACTTGCTCGCAAGAGTTTATCAGTAGCAACAGTTTTATAGCAAAGGAATAGTGAAATAACAGCAGTAGTGAAATAAAGACAGCAGTAGTGATTATAGTAAACAGCAGGATTAAAATATTGTAGGCACAGGGACGGATGAACAGGCGTTGCATGGATGAGAGAATTCATGTAACAATTATGGTAGGGCATTTGCAGGTAATAATAAAGCGGTATCCAAGTACTAATCAATCAATAGGCATGTGTTCCATATATAGTCGTACGTGCTCGCAATGAGAAACTTGCACAACATCTTTTGTCCTACCAGCCGGTGGCAGCCGGGCCTCTAGGGAAACTACTGGAAATTAAGGTACTCCTTTTAATAGAGTACCGGAGCAAAGCATTAACACTCCGTGAACACATGTGATCCTCACATCACCGCCTTCCCCTCCGGTTGTCCCAATTTCTGTCACTTTGGGGCCTCGGGTTCCGGACAGCAACGTGTGTATACAACTTGCAGGTAAGATCAATAAACAATGCATATAATGATGAAACAATAACATGTTCAGATCTGAGATCATGGCACTCGGGCCCTAGTGACAAGCATTAAGCATAACAAGTTGCAACAATATCATAAAAATAACATCTACGGATACTAGGAACCATGCCCTAACAATCTTGTGACTATTACATGATCAATATCATCCAATCCCTACCATCCCCTTCAGCCTAAAGCGGGGAATTACTCACACATGGATGGGGGAAACATGGCTGGTCGATGGAAAGGCGTCGGTGGTGATGGCGGTGAAGATCCCCTCCAATTCCCCATCCCGGCGGAGTGCCGGAACGGAGTTTCTGGTCCCGAGGTGGAGTTTCGCGATGGCGGCGGCGCACTGGATGGTCTCTGGAAATATGGTCGAACCCCCTGGCGTTTTTAGGTCGAAAGGCATATATAGTCCGAGGAGAGCGTCGGGGGGCCGCCGAGGCGCCCACACAACAACGGCGCGCCCCCTCCGGGCCGCGCCGGCCTAGTGTGTGGGGGCCTCGGGCCCCACCGGCTTGCCCTCTGTCGTGATTCGGGAAAATAGGGCCTTCGCATAAATTCCGAGGATTTTCCTGAAAGTTGGATTTCTGCACAAAAACGAGACACCAGAGCAATTCTGCTGAAAACAGCGTTAGTCCGTGTTAGTTGTATCCAAAATACACAAATTAGAGGCAAAACAATAGCAAAAGTGTTCGGGAAAGTAGATACGTTTTGGACGTATCAACTCCCCCCAAGCTTAGCTTATTGCTTGTCCTCAAGCAATTCAGTTAACAACTGAGTGCGATAAAAGAACTTTCACGAACACATTTGTTCATATGATGTAAATATTCTCATGATATGGCAAGTGCTTAAGCAATTCATAATAAGGTACATGCAAATAAGATCATCTAGTAATTGTGTCAATCATAAAAGAGATACCAACAAACTAATAACAAGCATCATGAAACACTTCAATAAGCAGGATTGCAATGTTCATAGAAGGATATGATAAAGTGGTATCTCGCTTGCCTGTATTTGTAGCAAAACATAAATGCCCAGGCACCTCTGAAGTTCATAGAAAGACTAGAAGTAAATTTGTCAAAGATAAAAGCATCAAAGTTATACCACAACTGATCATATTTTGGGACAAGCATATTATACTAAGAATGACAGTCATGCTCTCAAGAAAGTGCTCAAAGAAAGGATGGTGACTCAACATAAAAGTAAAAGATTGACCCTTCGTAGAGGGAAGCATGGATTAACATGTGCTAGAGCTTTTCATTTTCAAAAACAGAAGTAAAATTATTTTGAGAGGTGTTTGTTGTTGTCAACGAATGATAGTGGGTACTCTAACCACCTCGCCAACCAGACTTTCAAGAGCGGCTCCCATGAAGGACGTTATCTCTACCAGCAAGGTAGATCATCCCTCTTCTCTTTTGTTTACACATGTATTTTAGTTTCATTATGGATGACACTCCCCCAACCTTTGCTTACACAAGCCATGGCTAACCGAATCCTCTGGGTGCCTTCCAACATTCACATACCATGGGGAAGTGTCTATTTGCAGGTTAAGTTGCTTACTGATGAATCAGAGCAAAACACGTGAAGAAAATTATTAATGAAGGTTGATTAATTGGGGCTGGGAACCCCGTTGCCAGCTCTTTTTGCAAATTATTGGATAAGCGGATGTGCCACTAGTCCATTGGTGAAAGTCTGTCCGGAGTAAATGACAAGGTTGAAAGATAAAACACCACATATTTCCTCATGAGCTATAAAACATTAACACAAATTGAGAAGTGGTTTGAAGGTTTAAAGGTAGCACATGAGAATTTACTTGGAATGGTTTGAAATGCCATGCATAGGTATTTATGGTGGACACTTTGGAATAACTTGGTTTTCAGGTGTTTGGAAGCACGAGCAGCGTTCCCGCTCAGTACAAGTGGAGGCTAGCAATAGACTGGGAAGCGACAATCAAGAGAGCAATAACTGTCATAATCATGCTTGCGACAAAATAAAATTAACGGAGGCATAAAAGTGATACAAGAACTCTGAAGCAAAGTAAATCATCGAGGCTTAATTGACTTTTGTTTAGTCATATGCATGCGTGAGCATGTGCCAAGTCGATTCAAGTGAATTATTCAGAGGAGGATACCACAATGTCATACCGATTTATGAATAAAACAATGCAAGCAAATATCCATGACATGCTACTCATTATTAATAAATTGGAACTAATCATGAGAGATCATAAACTACTAGACTTTCATTAAATGACATATACCTCATATGAACCAACTAAGCATGCTCACATGGATGAGTATATGTACAAAAATGAAAACAAATAGAGTTCATACCAGCCTCTCACCACAGTCAAATTGCCGTAGATCGTCATTATTGCCTTTCACTTGTGCAGCTTGAATAATAATATGGAATGAAACCAAGCTCCAACCACCGGAGACCTCTGAACTCCCTAATGAACTTTACAAAACCAAAGAAGAACAACAAATATTTTTGGTGTTTTCGGGTTAGAAACAAGAACAAAAGGAAACAAGAAAACAAACCAAAATCTTTTTGGGTTTTCTCATAGCAAACCAAGGATAGCAAATAAAGTTAAATAAGAGCAAAGAACCAAATAAATAAATGGTGAAGAGAAACAACAGAAATATTTTTGGTCTTTTTGTGTTTTAGGAAAGAAACAAAGCGAAAACAAGAGAATGCAAACTAACAGAAACACAGAAAAGCAGGATGACAGAAATCTGCCCGACAGCAGTACAGAAATCGAAATTAACAAAAATCTTCCATTGCTCAGCTCAAAAATTGTTCAACTAATGAAAGTTAGATAACAACCTGGGGCACATGCTCAAAAATTTGCAACTCAAAATAACGTTCTGGCTGTGCGTACGAATTTTTTGGTAACAGCCCAGAATCTGTTTTTGGACAGCACTTCCCCAAATATCATCTCCCTCTCATTAGAAAACCACTCTAAGAACTAAACAAGTATGTACAAGTATCCAGCAACCATAATATGCAAAGAATGAGTGATGCCGGTATACCTCCCCCAAGCTTAGGCTTTTGGCCTAAGTGGAGTTCATTCCCACGGTCCCCATGAAGTGGTGTCTCCGTAGTACGACGAAGAACGACCCGGTTCCAGGTATGTGCTGGAGGAAGCGTCGGGGTACGTGACGGTGTAGTCGTAGGAGGGCTCAGCGTCCTCGGAGTCATGTTGCTGGTGGAAGCCTTGTATCTTCAGTTGCTCATCCACCTCCTCCTTAGAGCGCGACCATGGTTTCCTGCCAATACTGAACAAATCTGTTTGGGGCAAGAGGACTTCCCTCTCATCCCCGTCAGCAAATAACATTCTATAAACAATATTATCCATACTAGAGTCAACTGTAACAAATTGGTGACTCTTCATAGCAGCAATATCTAACCTAACAGGTGGTATTTCTACATCAGTAGGGTCAAGAGGGAGATCTAGACGTGCCAAAATACGCGATGCAATTATTCCCCCATAAATAGGCCCCTTGTTAGACAAACGGCGAGCAATAACAGAACCAAGATGATAAGGTGTCTCTCCAGTGAGTGCAGCAATTAAGAAAGCAAGATGATAACTAGAAATATTACTAGTGTTCTCCCTACCAAGAATGCTAGTAGCAAGGTAATAAGCAAAATACTTAATGGCGGGGAGTTGAATGTTTCTTATCTTGCCACGCTGAATGGTGCGGCAATCATCATTTGTAATTTCTCGATAGAGCTCCAGCAAAACCCTGGGGTTGTCCTCAATCTTCTTCGCTGTACCTGCAGGGGCAATATCCAATGCAGCACAAAAATCCTTCAACTTCATAGTGACAGGATTACCATAGATCTTGAATGCAACCGTCGGGTTGAAGTGCTTGTTGTTGAACTTGAAGCTCTCAACAAAGATTTTAGTAAGCATGTAGTATTGCTTCCTCTCATCCTCCATATAGGCGGTTAAACCCGCCTTTCTGACGAGAGTCAAGAAATCATCCAACAACCCTGCATTGCTCAAAAATTCATAACATGGAAAAGATGAAGCATTAGGGTCTCCATTGCCCTCATCGAAACTTGGTGCAATCACGTCCTCATTATAGGATCGTCTAATCCGAGTGGATGCCCTCGAGGGCCTCCCCGTGCTCGTCGTCTCTCCTTCGAACACCTCTCCAAAGTTGTAGTTGTTCATTTTCCTTTTCTGAAATTTTTCAACAATCATTATAAAATTTGATTTCAATGTATATAATTGAGGGGAACTACTATAGGAACTTGCTAGAGTACTAAACATGCATCAAAATTAGTTTCTACCACTTAGAACAAGCATGCAAGCTCACTAAACATGTTACCTACAGCAGCAAAATATTCAAGATATACTCAACCAAACAAAATTCTAATTGGATAATCAAAGGAGTCACATACCGGAGAGCAAATGTGCCAAATTTCAGACAGAAATCTGGGCTGAGCAAAGAGATCGAGAAATCTCGAGTTCTTGAGCAGAAACGCGAGTGAGAGAAAGTGAGTACGAGTTTTTTCGGGAGAGAGAAGAGAATGAGTGAAAGGGATGATGAAGTGGGGCAAGGAGGGGCCCACACACCAGGGTGGGGCGCCCCCCTTCCTGGCCGCGCCGGCTGATGGCGTGTAACTCACACGTTCGTTGGGAACCCCAAGAGGAAGGTATGATGCGCACAGTAGCAAGTTTTCCCTCAGAAAGAAACCAAGGTTTATCGAACCAGGAGGAGCCAAGAAGCACGTTGAAGGTTGATGGTGGCGAAATGTGATGCGGCGCAACACCAGGGATTCCGGCGCCAACGTGGAACCTGCACAACACAACCAACGTACTTTGCCCCAACGCAGTGAGGTTGTTAATCTCACCGGCTTGCTGTAACAAAGGATTAACCGTATTGTGTGGAAGATGATTGTTTGCAAGAAAACAGTAAAACAAGTATTGCAGAGATTGTATGCGATGTAAAGAATAGGACCGGGGTCCACAGTTCACTAGTGTCTCTCCCATAAGATAAAAGCATGTTGGGTGAACAAATTACAGTCGGGCAATTGACAAATAGAGAAGGGCATAACAATGCATATACATGATATGATAAATATAGTGAGATTTAATTGGGCATTACGACAAAGTACATAGACCGCCATCCAACGCATCTATGCCTAAAAAGTCCACCTTCAGGTTATCATCCGAACCCCATTCGGTAAGTTGCAAAGCAACAGACAATTGCATTAAGTATGGTGCGTAATGTAATCAACAACTACATCCTTACACATAGCATCAATGTTTTATCCCTAGTGGCAACAACACAACACAACCTTAGAACCTTCTGTCACGATCCCAGTGTCAATGAAGGCATGAACCCACTATCGAGCATAAATACTCCCTCTTGGAGTTAAGAGCAAAAACTTGGCCAGAGCCTCTACTAATAACGGAGAGCATGCAAGATCATAAACAACACATAAACAATAGATTGATAATCACCATAACATAGTATTCTCTATCCATCGGATCCCGACAAACACAACATATAGTATTACAGATAGATGATCTTGATCATGTTAGGCAGCTCACAAGATCCGACAATGAAGCACAATTAGGAGAAGACGACCATCTAGCTACTGCTATGGACCCATAGTCCAGGGTGAACTACTCACTCATCACTCCGGAGGCGACCATGGCGGTGTAGAGTCCTCCGGGAGATGAATCCCCTCTCCGGCAGGGTGCCGATCTCCTGAATCCCCCGAGATGGGATTCGCGGCGGCGTCTCCGGAAGGTTTTCCGTATCGTGGCTCTCGTGCTGGGGTTTCGGAGGCTTTAAGTAGGCGGAAGGGCAACGTGGGGGCCACACGAGGGCCCCACACCACAGGTCGGCGCGGCCGGGCCTGGGCGCGCCGCCCTATGGTGGCGGCGCCTCGTGGCCCCACTTCTCCTCTTCGGTCTTCCGGAAGCTTCGTGGCAAAATAGGACCGTGCGTTGATTTCGTCCAATTCCGAGAATATTTCGTTACTAGGATTTCTGAAACCAAAAACAGCAGAAAACAGCAACTGGCTCTTCGGCATCTTGTTAATAGGTTAGTTCCAGAAAATGCGTAAATACGACATATAATGTGCATAAAACATGTAGATATCATCAATAATGTAGCATGGAACATAAGAAATTATCGATACGTTGGAGACGTATCAGCATCCCCAAGCTTAGTTTCGTCCCGAGCAGGTAAAATGATAACAAAGATAATTTCTGAAGTGACATGCCATCATAATCTTGATCATACTATTTGTAAACATATGTAATGAATGCAGCGATCAAAACAATGGTAATGACATGAGTAAACAAGTGAATCATAAAGCAAATACTTTTCATGAATAGTACTTCAAGACAAGCATCAATAAGTCTTGCATAAGAGTTAACTCATAAAGCAATAAATCAAAGTAAAGGTGTTGAAGCAACACAAAGGAAGATTAAGTTTCAGCGGTTGCTTTCAACTTATAACATGTATATCTCATGGATATTGTCAACATAAAGTAATATAACAAGTGCAATATGCAAGTTTGTAGGAATCAATGCACAGTTCACACAAGTGTTTGCTTCTTAAGGTGGAGAGAGATAGGTAAACTGACTCAACAATAACAGTAAAAGAAAGGTCCTTCAAAGAGGAAAGCATCGATTGATGTATTTGTGCTAGAGCTTTTATTTTGAAAACATGAAACAATTTTGTCAACGGTAGTAATAAAGCATATGAGTTATGTAAATTATATCTTACAAGTTGCAAGCCTCATGCATAGTATACTAATAGTGCCCGCACCTTGTCCTACTTAGCTTGGACTACCGGATCTTCGCAATGCCATGTTTCAACCAAGTGTCATAAGGGGTACCTCCATGCCGCCTGTACAAAGGTCTAAGGAGAAAGCTCGCATTTTGGATTTCTCGCTTTTGATTATTCTCAACTTAGACATCCATACCGGGACAACATGGACAACAGATAATGGACTCCTCTTTAATGCATAAGCATGTAGCAACAATTATTATTCTTATATGAGATTGAGGATACATGTCCAAAACTGAAACTTCAACCATGATTCATGGCTTTAGTTAGCGGCCCAATGTTCTTCTCTAACAATATGCATGCTCCAACCATTAAGGTGGTAGATCCCTCTTACTTCAGACAAGATGGACATGCATAGCAACTCACATGATATTCAAGAAAGAGTAATTGATGGCGTCCCCAGAAGCATGGTTATCGCACAACAAGCAACTTAATAAGAGATAAAGTGCATAAGTACATATTCAATACTACGATAGTTTTTAAGGCTATTTTGTCCCATGAGCTATATATTGCAAAGGTAAATGATGGAATTTTAAAGGTAGCACTCAAGCAATTTACTTTGGAATGGCGGAGAAATACCATGTAGTAGGTAGGTATGGTGGACACAAATGGCATAGTAGTTGGCTCAAGGATTTTGGATGCATGAGAAGTATTCCCTCTCGATACAAGGTTTAGGCTAGCAAGGTTATTTGAAGCAAACTCAAGGATGAACCGGTGCAGCAAAACTCACATAAAAGACATATTGTAAACATTATAAGACTCTACACCGTCTTCCTTGTTGTTCAAAACTCAATACTAGATATTATCTAGACCTTAGAGAGACCAAATATGCAAATCAAATTTTAGCAAGCTCTATGTATTTCTTCATTAATGGGTGCAAAGTATATGATGCAAGAGCTTAAACATGAGCACAACAATTGCCAAGTATCACATTATCCAAGACATTTTAGAATTACTACATGTAGCATTTTCCAATTCCAACCATATAACAATTTAACGAAGAAGAAACTTCGCCATGAACATTATGAGTAAAGCCTAAGGACATATTTGTCCATATGCAACAGCGGAGCGTGTCTCTCTCCCACAAAGTGAATGCTAGGATCCATTTTATTCAAACAAAAACAAAAACAAAAACAAACCGACGCTCCAAGTAAAGAACACAAGATGTGACTGAATAAAAATATAGTTTCAGGGGAGGAACCTGATGATGTTGTCGATGAAGAAGGGGATGCCTTGGGCATCCCCAAGCTTAGCTTGAGTCTTCTTAAAATATGCAGGGATGAACCACGGGGGCATCCCCAAGCTTAGAGCTTTCACTCCTCTTGATCATAGTATATCATACTCCTCTCTTGACCCTTGAAAACTTCCTTCACACCAAACTTCAAGCAAACTCATTAGAGGGTTAGTGCACAATTAATAATTCACACATTCAGAGGTGACACAATCATTCTTTACACTTCTGGACATTGCACAAAGCTACTGGACATTAATGGATCAAAGAAATTCATCCAACATAGCAAAAGAGGCAATGCGAAATAAAAGGCAGAATCTGTCAAAAACAGAACAGTCCGTAAAGACGAATTTTAAAATGGCACCAGACTTGCTCAAATGGAAAAACTCAAAACTAATGAAAGTTGCGTACATATCTGAGGATCACGCTCGTAAATTGGAAGATTTTTTCGAATTTTCTACAGAGACTTGTGCCCAGATTCGTGACAGACAGCAATGCTGTTTCTGCGCAGCGATCCCAAATATAACCTCAACTTTGACATAGAAACTTTACTTGGCACAAAAACATGATAAGGAGAGGTTGCTACAGTAGTAAACAACTTCCAAGACTCAAATATAAAACAAAGTACTGTAGTAAAAACATGGGTTGTCTCCCATAAGCGCTTTTCTTTAACGCCTTTCAGCTAGGCGCAGAAAGTGCAAATCAAGTAACATCAAGAGTAGAAGCATCAACATCATAACTTGTTCTAATAATAGAATCAAAAGGCAACTTCATTCTCTTTCTAGGGAAGTGTTCCATACCTTTCTTGAGAGGAAATTGATATTTAATATTACCTTCCCTCATATCAATAACAGCACCAACGGTTCGAAGAAAAGGTCTTCCCAACACAATAGGACAAGATGCATTGCATTCGATATCCAAGACAACAAAATCAACGGGGACAAGGTTATTGTTAACCGTAATGTGCACATTATCAATCCTCCCCAAAGGTTTCTTTTTAACATTATCGGCAAGATTAACATCCAAATAACAATTCTTCAATGGTGGCAAGTCAAGCATATCATAAATCTTTTTAGGCATAACAGAAATACTTGCACCAAGATCACATAAAGCATTACATTCAAAGTCATTGAATTTCATTTTAATGATGGGCTCCCAACCATCTTCTAACTTTCTAGGAATAGAAGTTTCAAGTTTTAGTTTCTCTTCTCTAGCTTTTATGAGAGCATTTGTAATATGTTTTGTAAAGGCTAAATTTATAGCACTAGCATTAGGACTTTTAGCAAGTTTTTGTAAGAACTTTATAACTTCAGAGATGTGGCAATCATCAAAATCTAAATCATTATGAGCTACAGCAATGGGATCATTGTTCCCAAGGTTGGAAAAAATTTCAGCAGTTTTATCACAAGCAGTTTCAGCAGTTTTAGCAATTTCAGGCAGTTTTGTACGCTTTGCACTAGGAGTAGAAACATTGCCAACACCAATTATTTTACCATTGATAGTAGGAGGTGCAGCAACATGTGAATCATTATCATTACTAATGGTGGTAATAGTCCAAACTTTAGCTACATTATTCTCTTTAGCTAGTTTTTCATTTTCTTCTCTATCCCACCTAGCACGCAATTCAGCCATTAATCTTATATTCTCATTAATTCTAACTTGGATGGCATTTGCTGTAGTAGTAATCTTATTATCAATATCATTATTAGGCATAACTTTCAATTTTAAAAGATTAACGTCAGAGGCAAGTCTATCAACTCTAGAAGCAATAATATCAATTTTATCAAGCTTTTCCTCAACAGATTTGTTAAAAGCAGTTTGTGTACTAATAAATTCTTTAAGCATAGCTTCAAGACCAGAGGGTACACTCCTATTATTGTTGTAAGAATTCCCATAAGAATTACCATAACCATTACCATTAGCAGAAGGATATGGCCTATAGTTATTACCAGAGTTGTTCCTATAAGCATTGTTGTTGAAATTATTATTTTTAATGAAATTCACATCAACATTTTCTTCTTGAGCAACCAATGAAGCTAAAGGAACATTATTTGGATCAACATTAGATCTACCATTCACAAGCATAGACATAATCACATCAATCTTATCACTCAAGGAAGAGGTTTCTTCAACAGAATTTACCTTCTTACCTTGTGGAGCTCTTTCCGTGTGCCATTCAGAGTAATTTATCATCATATCATCAAGAAGTTTTGTAGCCGCCCCCAAAGTGATGGACATAAAGGTACCTCCAGCAGCTGAATCCAATAAATTCCGCGAAGAAAAATTTAGTCCTGCATAGAAGGTTTGGATGATCATCCAAGTAGTCAGTCCATGGGTTGGGCAATTCTTTACCAAAGTTTTCATTCTCTCCCATGCTTGAGCAACATGTTCAGTATCTAATTGCTTAAAATTCATTATGCTACTTCTCAAAGATATAATTTTAGCGGGAGGATAATATCTACCAATAAAAGCATCCTTACATTTAGTCCATGAATCAATACTATTCTTAGGCAAAGATAGCAACCAATCTTTAGCTCTTCCTCTTAATGAGAAAGGAAACACTTTCAATTTAATAATATCACCATCTACATCCTTATACTTTTGCATTTCACAAAGTTCAACAAAATTATTAAGATGGGCAGCAGCATCATCAGAACTAACACCAGAAAATTGATCTCTCATAACCAGGTTCAGTAAAGCAGGTTTAATTTCAAAGAATTCTGCTGTAGTAGCAGGTGGAGCAATAGGTGTGCATAGGAAATCATTATTATTTGCGTTTGTGAAGTCACACAACTTAGTATTTTCAGGGGTATTCATTTTAGCAACGGTAAATAAAACAAACTAGATAAAGTAAATGCAAGTAACTAATTTTTTTTGTGTTTTTGATATAGAGAGCAAGACAGTAAATAAAGTAAAACTAGCAACTAATTTTTTGTGTGTTTTGTTTAGGTGCAGCAAACAAAGTAGTAAATAAAATAAAGCAAGACAAAAACAAAGTAAAGAGATTGAGAAGTGGAGACTCCCCTTGCAGCGTGTCTTGATCTCCCCGGCAACGGCGCCAGAAAAAGAGCTTGATGGCGTGTAACTCACACGTTCGTTGGGAACCCCTAGAGGAAGGTATGATGCGCACAGCAGCAAGTTTTCCCTCAGAAAGAAACCAAGGTTTATCGAACCAGGAGGAGCCAAGAAGCACGTTGAAGGTTGATGGTGGCGCAATGTGATGCGGCGCAACACCAGGGATTCCGGCGCCAACGTGGAACCTGCACAACACAACCAAAGTACTTTGCCCCAACGAAACAGTGAGGTTGTCAATCTCACCGGCTTGCTGTAACAAAGGATTAACCGTATTGTGTGGAAGATGATTGTTTGCAAGAAAACAGTAAAACAAGTATTGCAGTAGATTGTATGCGATGTAAAGAATAGGACCGGGGTCCACAGTTCACTAGAGGTGTCTCTCCCATAAGATAAAAGCATGTTGGGTGAACAAATTACAGTCGGGCAATTGACAAATAGAGAAGGGCATAACAATGCATATACATGATATGATAAATATAGTGAGATTTAATTGGGCATTACGACAAAGTACATAGACCGCCATCCAACTGCATCTATGCCTAAAAAGTCCACCTTCAGGTTATCATCCGAACCCCATTCAGTATTAAGTTGCAAAGCAACAGACAATTGCATTAAGTATGGTGCGTAATGTAATCAACAACTACATCCTTAGACATAGCATCAATGTTTTATCCCTAGTGGCAACAGCACAACACAACCTTAGAACCTACTGTCACGATCCCAGGTGTCAATGAAGGCATGAACCCACTATCGAGCATAAATACTCCCTCTTGGAGTTAAGAGCAAAAACTTGGCCAGAGCCTCTACTAATGGAGAGCATGCAAGATCATAAACAACACATAAACAATAGATTGATAATCACCATAACATAGTATTCTCTATCCATCGGATCCCGACAAACACAACATATAGTATTACAGATAGATGATCTTGATCATGTTAGGCAGCTCACAAGATCCGACAATGAAGCACAATTAGGAGAAGACGACCATCTAGCTACTGCTATGGACCCATAGTCCAAGGGTGAACTACTCACTCATCACTCCGGAGGCGACCATGGCGGTGTAGAGTCCTCCGGAGATGAATCCCCTCTCCCGCGGGTGCGGAGGCGATCTGAATCCCCCGAGATGGGATTCACGGCGGCGTCTCTCTGGAAGGTTTTCCGTATCGTGGCTCTCGGTACGGGGTTTCGCGACGGAGGCTTTAAGTAGGCGGAAGGGCAACGTGGGGGGCCACACGAGGGCCCCACACCACAGGTCGGCGCGGCCAGGGCCTGGCCGTGCCGCCCTATGGTGGCGGCGCGTGGCCCCACTTCGACTCCTCTTCGGTCTTCGGAAGCTTCGTGGCAAAATAGGACCTGGGCGTTGATTTCGTCCAATTCCGAGAATATTTCGTTACTAGGATTTCTGAAACCAAAAACAGCAGAAAACAGCAACTGGCTCTTCGGCATCTTGTTAATAGGTTAGTTCCAGAAAATGCGTAAATACGACATATAATGTGCATAAAACATGTAGATATCATCAATAATGTAGCATGGAACATAAGAAATTATCGATACGTTGGAGACGTATCACCGGCCTGTGGGGTGCCACCCTGGGGTGCCCCACTGGTCATCCCCAGGTGCTCCCAGGTGCCCCTTCGAAAAATAAGACTACCAGTATAATTTTTGTAAATTTTTGAGAACTTCGAAAAATGCACATTTCTGGGTGTTAAATTAATTATTACTGCGCAGGAAAATGATTTCCAAAATCTTAAACAACTAAAGCATATTGCAAAACAAAAAGTGCTACAGCAAGTAAAACAAGTGGAGGGAGAAAGAAAGAAAGAAATGTTGTTTAGTTCTCTTATGCATTAAAATATACTTGTTAACAAGGTTGATCAAGTCTTGCTACCAAATAAATTTTATATGACATAAGAAGAAATAAACCTCAAATCAATCATGTTACCTTATATTGAATTGATATGGATCCAATCACAAGAGTTTGATATTCTTCTTTAGGCTCATATATAGGACAATCAATGGATCCCACCTTGATAGTTTTCACATTAAAAATTGTATTAACTCCACATACTTTATCAATCCTCTTGGGAAAATAGACAGTATGTTCCTTGTCATCAACATTGAAAGTAACCTTGCCTTTATTGCAATCAATAACAGCCCCTGCAGTATTAAGAAAGGGTCTTCCAAGAATAATGGACATATTACGGGAAGTAAACATGCAGGAACAAAACAAGCAGTGATAACAGTATTTAGGAATAAGGCCTAGGGATCATACTTTCACTAGTGGACACTCTCAACATTGATCGCATAATAAATAACTCTTTCTCATATGTGCTACATACACTCTTGTTTGATAATGAACATCATTCGTTGCGTAGGATTACACGAACCCTCAATGCCGGAGTTAACAAGCTCCACAACATTCGATATTCATGTTTAAGTAACCTTAGAGCATAATAGATCATTGCAAAATAAACCAAGAACTAACATAGTGCACACACTGTCCACATTACACTATGAAGGAGGAATAGATCACATCAATACTATCATAATGACAATTAACTCCACAATCTACAAGAGATCATGATCATAGCCTACGACAAGAACCACACGTGCACACACTAATCACCTTTACACCATGCAGGGAATAGACTACTTTAATAACATCACATGAGTAGCACACAACTAGTAGCGATACAAAGCTCATCATATGGATCTCAATCATGTAAAGCAGCTCATGAGATCATTGTATTGAAGTACATAGGAGAGAGATTAACCACATAGCTACCGGTACAGCCCCGAGCCTCGATGGAGAACTACTCCCTCCTCATGGGAGCAGCAGCGGTGATGAAGATGGCGGTGGAGATGGCAGCGGTGTCGATGGAGAAGCCTTCCGGGGCACTTCCCCGCTCCGGCAGGGTGCGGAAGAGACTCCTGTCCCCCAGATCTTGGCTTCGCGATGGCGGCGGCTCTGGAAGGTTTCGCGTACCGTGGCTTCCTCCGTAAGGGTTTTCGATGCAGGGGCTTTATATAGGCGAAGAGGCGGCGCAGGAGGGTTTCTGGGGGGCCCACACTATAGGGGGGCGCGGCCCCCTGGCCGCGCCGGGGTGTGGTTTGGTGGCCCTGTCCCCCTTCTCGATCCTTCCGGTGTTCTGGATGCTTCCGGTGAAAATAGGAACTTGGGCGTTGATTTCGTCCGATTCCGAGAATATTTCGTTACTAGGATTTCGAAACCAAAAACAGCAGAAACAGGAACGGCACTGGCATCTTGTTAATAGGTTAGTTCCAAAAAATGCACGAATATGACATAAAGTGTGCATAAAACATGTAGGTATCATCAATAAAGTAGCATGGAACATAAGAAATTATCGATACGTCGGAGACGTATCAGCATCCCCAAGCTTAGTTCTGCTCGTCCCGAGCAGGTAAAACGATAACAAAGATAATTTCTGAAGTGACATGCCATCATAATCTTGATCATACTATTGTAAACATATGTAATGAATGCAGCGATCAAAACAATGGTAATGACATGAGTAAATAAATGAATCATAAAGCAAAGACTTTTCATGAATAGTACTTCAAGACAAGCATAAATGAGTCTTGCATAAGAGTTAACTCATAAAGCAATAAATCAAAGTAAAGGTGTTGAAGCAACACAAAGGAAGATTAAGTTTCAGCGGTTGCTTTCAACTTATAACATGTATATCTCATGGATATTGTCAACATAAAGTAATATAACAAGTGCAATATGCAAGTATGTAGGAATCAATGCACAGTTCACACAAGTGTTTGCTTCTTAAGGTGGAGGAAGATAGGTAAACTGACTCAACAATAAAAGTAAAAGAAAGGTCCTTCAAAGAGGAAAGCATCGATTGCTATATTTTGCTAGAGCTTTTATTTTGAAAACATAAAGAGAGCATAAAAGTAAAGTTTTGAGAGGTGTTTGTTGTTGTCAACGAATGGTAGCGGGTACTCTAACCCCTTGCCAGACAAACCTTCAAAGAGCGGCTCCCATTTTATTTTATTTTTGGGTGGCACTCCTTCCAACCTTTCTTTCACAAACCATGGCTAACCGAATCCTCGGGTGCCTGCCAACAATCTCTTACCATGAAGGAGTGCCTTTTTATTTTAGTTTTATTATGATGACACTCCTCCCCACCTTTGCTTTCTCAAGCCATGGCTAACCGAATCCTTCGGGTGCCGTCCAACAATCACATACCATGGAGGAGTGTCTATTTTTGTTAATTAATTTGGGACTGGGAATCCCATTGCCAGCTCTTTTTGCAAAATTATTGGATAAGCGGATGAAGCCACTAGTCCATTGGTGAAAGTTGCCTAACAAGATTGAAAGATAAACACCACATACTTCCTCATGAGCTATAAAACATTGACACAAATCAGAGGTGATAACTTTTGAAATGTTTAAAGGTAGCACTCAAGCAATTTACTTTGGAATGGCGGAGAAATACCATGTAGTAGGTAGGTATGGTGGACACAAATGGCATAATGGTTGGTTCAAGGATTTGGATGCATGAGAAGTATTCCCTCTCGATACAAGGTTTAGGCTAGCAAAGTTATTTGAAACAAACTCAAGGATGAACCAGTGCAGCAAAACTCACATAAAAGACATATTGTAAACATTATAAGACTCTACACCGTCTTCCTTGTTGTTCAAAACTCAATACTAAAAATTATCTAGACCTTAGAGAGACCAATTATGCAAACCAAATTTTAGCAAGCTCTATGTATTTCTTCATTAATAGGTGCAAAGTATATGATGCAAGAGCTTAAACATGAGCACAACAATTGCCAAGTATCACATTATCCAGGACATTTTACCAATTACTACATGTAGCATTTTCCAATTCCAACCATATAACAATTTAACGAAGAGGAAACTTCGCCATGAATATTATGAGCTAAGAACACATGTGTTCATACGAACCAGCGGAGCGTGTCTCTCTCCCACACAAGCATTTATTCAAACAAAAACAAAAACAAAAACATACAGACGCTCCAAGTAAAGTACATAAGATGTGACCGAATAAAAATATAGTTTCAAGAGAAGGAACCTGATACTTTGTCGATGAAGAAGGGGATGCCTTGGGCATCCCCAAGCTTAGATGCTTGAGTCTTCTTGAAATATGCAGGGATGAACCACCGGGGCATCCCCAAGCTTAGACTTTTCATTCTTCTTGATCGTAGTATATCATCCTCCTCTCTTGACCCTTGAAAACTTCCTTCACACCAAACTTCAAGCAAACTCATTAGAGGGTTAGTGCATAATCAAAAATTCACATGTTCAGAGGTGACACAATCATTCTTAACACTTCTGGACATTGCACAAAACTTCTGAAAGTTAATGGAACAAAGAAACTCATTCAACTTAACAAAAGCGGCAATGCGAAATAAAAGGCAGAATCTGTCAAAAACAGAACAGTCCGTAAAGACGAATTTAAAGCTGGCACCAGACTTGCTCAAATGGAAAAACTCAAAACTAATGAAAGTTGCGTACATATCTGAGGATCACGCTCGTAAATTGGCAGATTTTTTCGAATTTTCTACAGAGGCCTGTGCCCAGATTCGTGACAGACAGCAATGCTGTTTCTGCGCAGCGATCCCAAATATAACATCAACTTTGACATAGAAACTTTACTTGGCACAAAAACATGATAAGGAGAGGTTGCTACAGTAGTAAACAACTTCCAAGACACAAATATAAAACAAAGTACTGTAGTAAAAAAAACACATGGGTTATCTCCCAAGAAGTTCTTTCTTTATAGCCATTAAGATGGGCTCAGTTTTAATGATGCACTCGAAGAAATAGTATTTGAAGCAAAAGAGAGCATCAAGAGGCAAATTAAAAACACATTTAAGTCTAACATGCTTCCTATGCATAGGAATCTTGTAAATAAACAAGTTCATGAAGAGCAAAGTAACAAGCATAGGAAGATAAAACAGGTGTAGCTTCAAAAATTTCAGCACATAGAGAGGTGTTTTAGTAACATGAAAATTTTTACAACCATATTTTCCTCTCTCATAATAACTTTCAGTAGCAACATGAGCAAACTCAACAATATAACTATCACATAAAGCATTCTTATCATGAGTCTCATACATAAAATAATTACTACTCCCAACATAAGCATAGTCATTCTTATTAATTGTAGTGGGAGCAAATTCAACAAAGTAGCTATCAAATATAGGAGGTATATTGTAATCATAATCAAATTTATCCTCCATAACAGGTGGTAACAAAAGACTACTATCATTATAATCATCATAAATGGGAGGCAAAGTATCATCAAAGTAAATTTTCTCCTCAATGCTTGGGGGACTAAAAATATCATGCTCATCAAAGCCAGCTTCCCCAAGCTTAGAATTTTCCATAGCATTAGCAACAATAGTGTTCAAAGCATTCATATTAATATGTTCCATGGGTTTTTAAATTTTCGCATCAAACCATCCATGTCTTAAATCAGGAAATAGAATAAGAAGCTCATTGTTGTCCATTATGCCTAACTAGTGTAAACAAGAAACCAAATGTCGCAATTGCAGAGTCTAAAGGAAATAGCTTCGAGCACTTACAACGGCGCCAGAAAAGTACTGATACCTGGAACCGAAGTATGAGTGCCTTTTACCTTTCCTCCCCGGCAACGGCGCCAGAAAAGTGCTTGATGTCTACGGGTGCTTCTATTCTTGTAGACAGTGTTGGGCCTCCAAGAGCAGAGGTTTGTAGAACAGTGCAAGTTTCCCTTAAGTGGATCACCCAAGGTTTATCGAACTCGGGGAGGAAGAGGTCAAAGATATCCCTCTCAAGCAACCCTGCAACCACAAAGCAAGAAGTCTCTTGTGTCCCCAACACACCTAATAGGTGCACTAGTTCGGCGAAGAGATAGTGAAATACAAGTGGTATGAATGAATATGAGCAGTAGTACGGCGCCAGAAAATAGCTTGCTGGCGTGCAGTTGATGGTAGTAATATTGCAGGAAGTAAACATGCAGTAGAACAGTAAACAAGCAGTGATAACAGTATTTAGGAATAAGGCCTAGGGATCATACTTTCACTAGTGGACACTCTCAACATTGATCGCATAATAAATAACTCTTTCTCATATGTGCTACATACACTCTTGTTTGATAATGAACATCATTCGTTGCGTAGGATTACACGAACCCTCAATGCCGGAGTTAACAAGCTCCACAACATTCGATATTCATGTTTAAGTAACCTTAGAGCATAATAGATCATTGCAAAATAAACCAAGAACTAACATAGTGCACACACTGTCCACATTACACTATGAAGGAGGAATAGATCACATCAATACTATCATAATGACAATTAACTCCACAATCTACAAGAGATCATGATCATAGCCTACGACAAGAACCACACGGTGCACACACTAATCACCTTTACACCATGCAGGAGGAATAGACTACTTTAATAACATCACATGAGTAGCACACAACTAGTAGCGATACAAAGCTCATCATATGGATCTCAATCATGTAAAGCAGCTCATGAGATCATTGTATTGAAGTACATAGGAGAGAGATTAACCACATAGCTACAGACCCGAGCCTCGATGGAGAACTACTCCCTCCTCATGGGAGCAGCAGCGGTGATGAAGATGGCGGTGGAGATGGCAGCGGTGTCGATGGAGAAGCCTTCGGGGCACTTCCTGCTCCGGCAGGTGCCGGAACGAGACTCCTGTCCCCGGATCTTGGCTTCGCGATGGCGGCGGCTCGGAAGGTTTCGTGCCGTGGCTTCCTCGTAAGGGTTTTCGATGCGGGGGCTTTATAGGCGAAGAGGCGGCGCAGAGGGTTTCTGGGGGCCCACACTATAGGGCGGCGCGGCCTGGGCCGGGGTGTGGTTTGGTGGCCCTGTCCCCCTTCTCCGATCCTTCCGGGTGTTCTGGATGCTTCCGGTGAAAATAGGAACTTGGGCGTTGATTTCGTCCGATTCCGAGAATATTTCGTTACTAGGATTTCTGAAACCAAAAACAGCGAAAAGACGGCACTTCGGCATCTTGTTAATAGGTTAGTTCCAGAAAATGCACGAATATGACATAAAGTGTGCATAAAACATGTAGGTATCATCAATAAAGTAGCATGGAACATAAGAAATTATCGATACGTCGGAGACGTATCATTAGTCCACTATAAAATATATCAAGTAAATCATGCTTTTCCAAATCATGTCCAGGCCGAGCTCTAATAAGAGAGCAAAACCTTGCCCAAGCTTCAGGCAATTTCTCTCCATCTTCTTGATCAAAACTATAAATTCTCTGCAGAGCAATATGTTGAGCACTAGCGGGAAAGTATTTCCGAAAGAAAACATCAAGCAAACAACTTGGACTATCAATAGAATCAGGAGGCAAATTATTATACCAAATCTTAGCATCATCCTTTAATGAGAATGGGAAAATCTTAGCAACAAAATAAGTACGCATCTTAACATCATCAGAAAACAAGCTACTTAAAGTAGAAAGCTCATTCATATGTTCTACAGCACTCTCTTTTTCAGTACCACAAAAAGGTGTTTTCTCAACAATAGATATATGAGATAAATCAAGAGAAAAGTCATAATCTTTATCCTTAATGTTTATAGGAGATGTGGCAAATTTAGGATCAGGAGACAGTTTATATCTAACAGCATGTTGTGCAATAAGTTTTTTAAGGTTACTTGTACTAGTAGTAGCATTGCATTTATCAATAAAATCATCATCAAGTTCCACATAATCTTCATCAAGATCATCAATCTCAGGTGAATTAACAGGTGTAACAGTATTTTCATTAGGAGTTTCAGTATTTTCAATTTGTCTAGACCTAGCAATTGTAGCATCTAGAAAAGGACCTAATGAACCAGTATTATCAAGCACAGTAGAAGCATCATCAAAATTATCAGAGGAATTTTCAGATTCAGCAGAAGTACCAACACGTGAAGTTTGTGGTGGTGAAACAAGTTGACTTATCACAGATGGTGAATCAAGAGCAGCAGAGGTACTCAGAGTTGTACCTTTTCTTGTAGTGGATGGTAATATGGCGACTTTAGTATCGCGAGGTTTACCCATGATGGAGAATTTGCAGCGAACAATATCAATCCAAGTGAACTTGCAAATAAAGCTATGCTCCCCGGCAACGGCGCCAGAAAATAGTCTTGATGACCCACAAGTATAGGGGATCGCAATCTTCGAGGGAAGTATTACCCAATTTATTGATTCGACACAAGGGGAGACAAAGAATACTTGTAAGCCTTAACGGGAGTTGTCAATTCAGCTGCACTGAAAACAGACTTGCTCGCAAGAGTTTATCAGTAGCAACAGTTTATAGCAGTAGGAATAGTGAAATAACGGCGGTGAAATAAAGACAACAGTAGTGATTATAGTAAACAGCAGGATTAAAATACTGTAGGCACAGGGACGGATGAACGGGCGTTGCATGGATGAGAGAATTCATGTAACAATCATGGTAGGGCATCTGCAGGTAATAATAAGCGGTATCCAAGTACTAATCAATCAATAGGCATGTGTTCCATATATAGTCGTACGTGCTCGCAATGAGAAACTTGCACAACATCTTTTGTCCTACCAGCCGGTGGCAGCCGGGCCTCTAGGGAAACTACTGAAATTAAGGTACTCCTTTTAATAGAGTACCGGAGCAAAGCATTAACACTCCGTGAACACATGTGATCCTCACATCACCGCCTTCCCCTCCGGTTGTCCCAATTTCTGTCACTTTGGGGCCTCGGGTTTCAGATAGCAACGTGTGTATACAACTTGCAGGTAAGATCAATAAACAATGCATATAATGATGAAACAATAACATGTTCAGATCTGAGATCATGGCACTCGGGCCCTAGTGACAAGCATTAAGCATAACAAGTTGCAACAATATCATAAAAGTAACATCTACGGATACTAGGCACCATGCCCTAACAATCTTGTGACTATTACATGATCAATATCATCCAATCCCTACCATCCCCTTCAGCCTACAGCGGGGAATTACTCACACATGGATGGGGGAACATGGCTGGTCGATGGAGAGGCGTCGGTGGTGATGGCGGTGAAGATCCTCCCCATCCCGGCGGAGTGCCGGAACGGAGTTTCGGTCCCGAGGCGGAGTTTCGCGATGGCGGCGGCGTACTGGATGGTCTCTGGAAATATGGTCGAACCCCGGCGTTTTTAGGTCGAAAGGCGTATATAGTCCGAGGAGAGCGTCGGGGGGGCCGCCGAGGCGCCCACACAACAAGGCGGCGCGCCCCCCTGGCCGCGCCGGCCTAGTGTGTGGGGGCCTCGGGCCCCCACCTTGCCCTTCGCTCTGTCGGTATTCTGGAAAATAGGGCCTGCATAAATTCCGAGGATTTTCTGAAAGTTGGATTTCTGCACAAAACGAGACACCGAGCAATTCTGCTGAAAACAGCGTTATTCCGTGTTAGTTGTATCCAAAATACACAAATTAGAGGCAAAACAATAGCAAAAGTGTTCGGGAAAGTAGATACGTTTTGGACGTATCACTCCACGCTCGACATGCAACTTGTATTGCATAAGTGGATTTGCGGGTGTCTGTCTCTCTCACCATAGTGAAGATTCAATCTACTCTTTCTATTGACAACACTAGTATCACCATTGTGGTTCATGTTCGTAGGTAGATTGGATCCTACTCGAAAACCCTAAACCACGTAAAATATGCAAACCAAATTAGAGGCATCTAACTTGTTTTTGCAGGGTTTGGTGATGTGATATGGCCATGATGTGATGATGAATATGTATGAGATGATCATTATTGTATTATGGCAACCGGCAGGAGCCTTATGGTTGTCTTTATATTTCATGTTGTAGTATTATTTCAAAGTAGTTGTAATAGTTACTACACACGGTGAACAACCATGAAGACGCTACGCCGACGATGATGGAGATCATGCCCGTTGATGATGGAGATCATGTCCGTGCTTTGGAGATGATGATCAAAGGCGCAAAGACTAAAGGGCCATATCATATCACATATGAATTGCATGTGATGTTAATCCTTTATGCATCTTATTTTGCTTAGATCGCGACGGTAGCATTATAAGATGATCCCTCACATTAATATCAAGATAATAAAGTGTTCTCCCCTCGTATGCACCGTTGCTACAGTTCGTCGTTTTGAAGCATCTCGTGATGATCGGATGTGATAGATTCTACGTTCACATACAACGGGTGTAAGCCATGTTGCACACGCGGAAATACTTGGGTTTGCTTGACGAGCCTAGCATGTACAGACATGGCCTCGGGACAACGGAAACCGAAAGGTTGAACATGAGTCATATGGATGATATGATCAACATGTTGATGTTCACCATTGAAGCTACATCATCTCACGTGATGATCGGTTTTGGTGTAGTGGATGTGGATCGTGTGCCACTTAACAACTATGAGGGATGTTGTATTAAGTGGGAGTTCATTAGTAATTAGATTAAAACTTGAACTAATTATCATGAACATAGTCTGAATAGTGTTTTGAATTAAATTTGTAGATTTGGCATCCGTTTTCTATCATGCGCTAGTCTTGTAATTGAGATAGAAATACTGTTAAGTCTGACAAGTAACTTTACGGACTGGTACCGTATTGTTAAAGAATCAAGAAATGATTAAGTCCTATTGCAAACTTTTAGTAACCTCACATTGCTAATTCAAAGAACAATGGTTTCAATTAGTACCTAAAATCATCTTATCTCTATGAAACTTGAAGTTCAAATCTGTTTGAAAAGTAAGGAGCTGAAAATTTTGTTTTCAGAAATAAGCGAGGTATGAGATATATGCGATATCTAAGACCTTATTGCAAGGTGATAGAATATAATTTGGTGACTACATAAACTCATAAGTTTTATGTGAATGTACGAAGGTTGAAGACGCCAGGCGTCCCAGTCCTCCAACTATTGGGGCACTACCGATATTCGCATATCCATGAAATGATCGTCCTTAGTATGCACCGTTGCTAAGACTCGTCGTTTCGAAGCATCTTGTGATGATCGGGTGTTATAGATTCTACGTCTGCATACAACGGGTGCAAGCCAGATTTGCACATGCAAATACTGAGGTTAAACTTTACGAGCCTAGCATGTACAGACATGGTCTCGAAAAGTCGTCATGATATGATGGATAAAAATTATGAGTGAAATTGTTCATCATATTACAAAGTTACTAATAGTGAAATCTGGAACACTTGTCATATGATGATCAACTTCAAAGTAAGAACCTCAAGGTTATTGGTATTTGACCAATGGACCTAGAAGTTATTGAAGGTGAAGTGTTTTCTGAGAATGAGGAAAGCTAAAAGAGAAACTACAAAAGATATTTTGGCAGAAAGAAAGAAAAGACTAGAAAGTCTAGCTCAGGTGTATATAGATGATATACATGTTATGTATGTATTCCTTGTTTGGTCACATAATGAGATTCTTGGGTATTTGTACCAGATTGGTTGGTATGAGATGTCATACAATACAACACAATACAAGAATATGATGGCCTAAATGACTAATAAGGAATATGGTAATAATGCTCGTATGGAACATAATAAAGTGTTGTTATGTTTGTCGTTGGCATTCTACCTAGTCCTTAGAATTTATAATAAAGAATTTAATAATTGTTATTTTGCTCTGGTCAAATGAAAACAATGAGTTGTTCAAATTATGACATTACTCCATGTACGATGGATAAGTTATTATAAATCTTAATGGTGAAACACACATACATAACACTGACGCTAAAATGCCATAAGGCAAATGATTTGAATTCCACTTATTTGTGGAACCGCTATTTAGGTCATGTTAGAAAGGAACGCATGAAGAAACTCCATGAAGATGGATTTTTGGAGTCATTTGATTTTTGAATCGTTTGGCACTTGCAAATCTTTTCTAAAGAGAATGACTGAAATACCGTTCATAGGCCAAGAGTTGAACGGGCAACTAACTTAGTGAAACATACATGATGATGTATGTGGTTCACTGGGCATAGTTGTGTGCGGGAGATTCTTCTACTTCATGAAAACTTCCAACAATGAATTGAGTATATATATGTGGATATATTCGATAAGGAAGAAGTTTGAAACATTTGAATGGATTCAAATAAATTTCAGCATGAAGTGGAAATCATCGTAATAGAAAAGTCAAATATCTATGATAGGATCATGGTGGAAATATTTGAATTACGAGTTTTTAGCGAACATCTAAGAGAGTTATGAAATTGTTCTACAACTCACGTTTCTTCGAGTATCATAGTGATGATGTAGTATCCAAGAGAAGTATTCAAACTTTGTTGGATTAATGATGAGATAAAATAAAATGAAGCCATTATATTTTTGGGGATTATGCTTTAGAGACTACCGCTTTTACACTGAATAGAGCGTCATCATGATCCGTTGAAATGACACCATACGAGTTATGGCATGGGTATAAACCCTAATAGTCCTTTCTTAAATTTTGGTATGCATAGCATATGTAAATAAGTTTACAACCAAAATCGGATGAATGTCTTTGTTGGTTATCCCAGAGAATTGATTGGGAATTCTTTCCACTATGAAGTAAAAGACAAAAGTGTTTGTTAATGTTACTTGCTTATTTCAAGAAATTGTTTTCTAGCGAAGTATTTGAGTGGGAGGACAATAGAACTTGATAAGGTTGATGAACCTGAGCATGATGATCAGAGTAGCACAACATCAGAAATAGGTTCTGGAAGCGGCCACAATGATCATGGCTCCCATGTCTACAAAATGTTATAGTCATGGAGATGAAAGTACCTATTGAAACTTGTAGGTATGGTTTACTTTGTGATCAAATAAATGATTTGTGAACAAAGGATTGATTTTGAACAATGATAAACCAACTACATACAAATAAGTTATGATGGGCCCTGACTCCATTAAAATGGCTATACGCCATGAAATCCAAGATAGATGAATACTTTTTGAAAGTAAATAGATCTATAAAATTGATGGACTTGGATGAAATATCCTTGAAGAAGCACGACTTGTCGAAAAGTTGTTTACGACAAAGTTCAAAGAGTTGACTACGATAAGATTAGATCTTCCGTAGCGATGCTTATAGTATATGTGGATTTTTCTAGTAATCGCTACATATTTCTTTTATGAGATATGCTAGTAGGATGGCAAAATACATTACTTAACAGAAGTGTGTATTAAAGGTGTATACAAGATACAACCAAGAGTTTTGCTAGTCCGTGGAATACTAGATAGGTATAAAAACTTCAATTAGATGAAGTGAGTATCGTGGAGTTGGAATCTTCACCGGATGAAATAGTCAAAGAGTTTTTGATTTCATCAGAAACGATGAAGATGCTTGCATTTGCAAGAAATTAAGTGGGAGCTGAGACATATTTATAATACTTTATGTAAATGACATATCGTTGATTATAAATGATGTAATTATATACTTGATGTGAATAAAAGGTTTCATTGAGAATTAACTTCAATGAAAGGATATGGAAACATATTTAGTGTCAAGATCTATGAAGATAGATTGAAACACATAATAAGTTTAATTCAAAGTACATAGAATATATATTGAAGTAGTTCAATATAAAATATTAAGAAGGTGTTCTTTTCCATGTGAAGTTTTAACAAGACTTGAGTGTATTTGACACTCAATGAGTAAAAACATATGAGTGATTATAGATCACGAATAATATGTACACAATCATATGTCCTATGCTCTAAAGTGTTATGAGCATGTACCAGAATGATTCATGTGATGATCATTGGACGACAGTAAGAATATCCTTGAGTATTTTGGAAAAACCAAGGTTATATATAGTTTTGTATGGGGTAATGACAAAAAAATCGCTGTAAAGTGTTGCACCGATATTAGTTTGGTCACATATAAAAATGAATTTCAAATCTCAAATAGGCTAAGTGTTGTTTAAAAGGTAGCACAATGCTAGATTTAGAAGAGTTCTAAATATTGTGACGGATTCTACAAACGAAGGCAGAGTATGTCATTGTTTTGACAATGACTGAGGATGTTTAAGTCGAGAAGTTCTTTGAGAACTTGGTGTAGTTCCAATAGTGTCAGAACATTGAAGCTATATTGTGTGTGACAATATTAGTGATATATTTCAGACCGCGGAATTAAGGTTCCACCAGAAGACCGAACATATACGATTAATGCTGACTCATTTGGAAAATGAGTGATGCGTTGAGACGCAAATGAATTGCAAAAGACATACGTTTCTGAGCGTGTCAGATCCGTTGACTAAAACCTCTCCCGTGAGCAAAACATGATAAAGCACAAGAAGGCCAGGGTGTTATATCTTTACAAATGTAAACTAGATTATTGACTCTAGTGCAAGTGGGAGATTGTTGGAGATATGCCCAAGAGGGAATAATAAAATGGTTATTATAATATATCTTTGTGTTGATGATAAATGTTTGCATACCATGCTATAATTGTATTAACCGAAACATTGATACATGTGTGTTATGTAAACAACAAGGAGTCCCTAGTAAGCCTCTTGTATAACTAGCTTGTTGATTAATAGATGATCATGGTTTCGTGATCTTGAACATTGGATGTTATTAATAACAAGGTTATGTTATTAGATGAATGATATAATGGACACACACCCAAATAAGCGTAGCATAAGATCACGTCATTAAGTTCAACTTGCTATTAGCTTCCGATACATAGTTACCTAGTCCTTCGACCATGAGATCATGTAAATCACTTATACCGGAAGGGTACTTTGATTACATCAAACGCCACTGCGTAAATGTGTGGTTATAAAGATGGGATTAAGTATTCGGAAAGTGTGAGTTGAGGCATATGGATCAAGAGTGGGATTTGTCCATCCCGATGACGGATAGATATACTCTGGGCCCTCTCGGTGGAATATCGTATGATTAGCTTGCAAGCATGTGACTGGTTCACAAGAAATGATATGCCACGGTACGAGTAAAGAGTACTTGTCGGTAACGAGGTTGAACAAGGTATATATGGAGATACCGATGATCGAACCTCGGACAAGTAAAGTATCGCGTGACAAAGAGAATCGGTATCGTATGTAAATGGTTCAATCGATCACTAAGTTATCGTTGAATGTGTGGGAGCCATTATGGATCTCCAGATCCCGCTATTGGTTATTGGTCGGAGAGGAGTCTCGACCATGTCTGCATAGTTCACGAACCGTAGGGTGACACACTTAAGGTTTGATGTCGTTTTAAGTAGATATGGAATATGGAATGGAGCTCGAATGTTGTTCGGAGTCTCGGATGGGATCCGAGACATCACGAGGAGGTTCGGAATGGTCCGAAGAACAAGATTCATATATGGGAAGTCATTTTCCGGGGTTCGGAAGAAGTCCGGTGTTTTGACCGGAGCTTCTAGAAGGTTTTGGAAGGACCAAAATAGTCCGGAATATTGTGGAAGGTTCCGGAAGTGTCCGGGACGACCCGGGCTGTCTAAGGAAGTCCAGAGGGTTCCATAATAGGTGTATCCATGTTTTCCTTAAGGGTTAAGAAGTTTCCCCTAAGGCAGATTCGGATTTGGCAAAAGAGTCCTAGTTCTAGTAGGTTTCGGCTGACAGAAACCTACCGGAACTCTCCCAAACTTTGGGGGCAGGTCTTGGACGACCCAAGGACCTTTTCCACCTATAAAAGGAGGGCAAGGGGAGCCCCAAGAGGTGCACAAGTCGCAGCCCTAGCTCCCTCTCCCAAACCCTAGCCGCCCCCTCCTCATACTACTCCCATAGCGCTTATGCGAAGCCTGCCGGAGATCTCCACCGCCACCACACCGTCGTGCTGTCGGGATTCCGAGAGGATCTACTACTTCCGCTGCCCGCTGGAACGGGGAGAAGGACGTCATCATCAACACCGAACGTGTGACCGAGTACGGAGGTGCTGCCCGACTGTGGCACCGTCAAGATCTTCTACGCGCTTTTGCAAGCGGCAAGTGATCGACTACATCCACAACGAGATCTAATCTCGTAGGCTTTGAAATCTTCGAGGGTTAGTCTCATGATCTTCTCGTTGCTACCATCTTCTAGATTGGATATTGGCTTGTTATTCGTTCTTGCGGTAGGAATTTTTTTTGTTTTCTATGTTACGAATCCCAACAGCTGCTCCTTTAGGAATAATGGGTTTTCTTTACTGGAGCTAATGCATTTGAAGGAAGAGATAAAAAAATGTTGGTCCTCTAGATGGTTCCTCATGGTTTGTTTGAGTAGCTACAGATGCATATGTGGCTTGAACCCTATGTATGTGCTCTAGAACCCTATGTATGTGCTCCAGAATATGTAATGTGCTCCAGATGGCGCTTCTTTTGAACTAAACTTGTAATGTGCTCTAGAACCCTATGTATGTGCTCTAGAACATGCCATCTGCTCCAGATGCTTTGAACCCTATGTATGTGATGAACCAACCCTCTTTTGAATCTCGTTTGATTTTGGTTTGATTTTTTCCCAACTGGTTTGATTTTGTTGGATTTTTGTTGGAAGATTGCCACAAGATGTTCATGGAATCATTTATGAATTAACTTTAGAAATACAAAAAGGTAACCTAAAAGGTCTCGACTTCTCGACATCTCATCGACATCAAGTCGAGACCTTTAGAAGTACAAAAAGGTAACCTAAAAGGTATCGACTTCTCGACATCAAGTTCAAACCTAAATTGTTCCATAAAAAACATAATTAAATCATTCCATAAAAATAACATAATTTAATATTTCCATCAACAACATAATTTAATGAATCCTTCAATAACATAATTCAACATAGATGATTCAACATTGATTCAAATTACAACAGCTAGTTCAAATACTAATTAAAGTGATGATTCAAATTACAAGACATTGTTCATATACTATTGCAAGTCATTATTTTAAATTACAACATTTCTACTCCTCAATAAGCTCTCTAATCTTCCTCATCTTTCCCATGGTATCTTCCTTGTGCTTCAGTAAGTCAAAAATAATGGACCCCATCTTCCTCTTCTTAGCCTTGAACTGGTCTTTATCCTTCTCTGCCTTAATTTTGAGAACTTTGTGCATGTTGGAATGATAAGATTCTGTTACTTCCATCTGCTGCAGTTCAACCCTAGCATCATTGTTCTGCTTTTCCCTTCAAAGCTATTGTCACTTGCTTCTCCTGCACTACCTTCTTGAGTTCATCCTAAGCATTCGTAAGATCTTTATGCAGCTTTTGTTTCTCATCACTGCACTTCCAGCTCTTTTCCATGTAGTCAAGACCATCAATGACTCTCCCTCTCTTCTCCATACATTTTCCAAAGCTTACAAATTGCTTCTGCATAGGTGATGGCCACTCTGGATCAATCCATTTCACATAGTCACACTTCTCTTCTTCCTATAGATTATGATAACGAAATGCATTACTCACTAATGTGTGCACCTTTTCAAACAATTGCATTACTTAAAACATTTCAACAACCTGCACAACACATCCTAGAAACCTTATGCCTGTCCAACGTCCTTCGAAAGCTACGAACTTGCCGGCGGCAACTCCATGCTTACAAAGTGTAGGAGCTTCTCCTTCGTCTAGTCCGCTAAAATAAGAGTCATAGATGGTATCGACGACCTAACATTTCGATTAAAATGACCAATCAGAGCAGATCTACCCCAGCTATAGAAATCCCCAAATTCCAAGCTAACTGTAAACTGCGATATTAGAGAACGAAATCGAAACACTCACCGAGGATAACGTTGTTAGAATCGTGATTCTGAATCGGATTGGGAACTCTATGGTAGGATCACAGACTGTAGGATCTTAACTTTGAGAATCGTAAAATTTTACTCCCTTCGGTCCTAAATATAAGCCATATAGTTTTTGGCACGAAAATTAAAGAACACATACTTAGAGAAAATTACACCAGGTTTGGGTGCGATTACCCTTATACATTTGATGTTAGTAAATAGTCATTTGCATAAGATCAGGAAATATAATCAAATCCAAAAAATAAGTCCATACAAATGGTACCGTCACGCTAAAGTCTATATTTTGGAACTTTTCTTGAAAAACTATATGGCTTATATTCACGAATCGGAGGGAGTAGATTCTACTTAGCAGAATCGTTGAAACGTTCCACTCAATTTGAGTCGTAAAGTCGTAGAATCACATAGTAAATCATGATTCTGACAACTATGCGAGGAACCGTCGGAGCTTAGATCCTTGGAAGATTCCTCACCATCACCCCACGAAACAATGGCGGCGGCGTAAGAAACTATGGCGACGGGGCAGCGGCACTGAGCTGGAGTGAAGGTGGGGAAAGAAGCAACGAGAGTGAAGTGAAAGCTACAGAACGGCTATTCTCCTTTACTATCAACGTGATCCGAACGGAGCCCTAACAACCATCACCTTCCTCCGTCCAATATTGCCACGTCGACCTGACATGGTCAGAAACGTGGTTAATCAGCTAAACGCGACGGATTAGCGTTTCTTGTCACAATCCTTCCTCTGAAGTGGTATTTATGTGTAAAAAAATCCTTGAAGTGGTAGTTGCGTGAGAACTAGGCCACAAGTCTGGTAGTTTTTTTTTTTTTTTTTTTCATTCTCTCGATAGCATCTCGATGCTCGGGCCTTGACCCTTAGCGTGTCATGTCATCTCACGCAAAAATTCCTAGCCGTCGAAAAAAAAAGTAGTTCCGTGTATAAAACTAGCCACACTGGCCCATGTAGAAAACTAGATGGCCTGGTAACCTCGTTGGGCATTTGAGCCTAATTGCTGGACCATCTTTTCCAGGCCCACATGGTTGACAGGCTATACATTTCGGTTCTTCGATTGAATGGTTCTCTCTCAACTTAGCCTGCGGAGCCCAGTTCAAGAAAGAAAAAAAACCTCGCGTAGCCGTTCGCGCTGCGCCAAATCCCCATCCATGGCGAACGGCGAACTCCGAGGGCGACCGCGGGCTACGGCCATGGAAACCCCGTCGCCGCATCCTATCTACTCCAGACCATCGTCCACCCCCTCTCTCTCCATCGCCGCCGCATTCTGGAGGTGATTCGCTCGCCCCTACTCTCTCTTACCACGATCGGACAGCATGATTGAATCGGACTCCGGCCCTGTGCCGTGCGTGCTGTGTTCGACGAAATGCGCCTGAAACCTTTTGGGCTTCGTCACGACGCGCTAAGTCTCGAGGTATTTACCGGTTCTTGCTTCTACCCAGTGTAGCCTGCGGATGTGGCATCGGTAGTTCCAGGGTTACAAGATCAACATGGTGTAGAGTTGTTTCCATCGGTTATTGCAGGGCTGCAGGCTGCAAGAGTTAAGTAAACTGCAAACATCCATTAGTTATCGAGATATATTTTACATGACATGAGTAGCAGCAACAGCGAGGCTTATCCAGCACACTAATTATTTTCGTGGAGATTGGGGGATGAACTGATCAAGACTGCCTAGCAATTCCGAGTTTCTGCTTGTTAGTCCATTACTATAAGGGAAAATTTAGACCACAGCTGTGATATATAAAGACATAATACTCAACTCAAAACTACTGTGTTGAGTGTATTGTCACTTGGGCCAGACATGCTTATTTTCCCTCCGAAACTACTGTGTACAATTTGCTGACCTAACCCTCCTCCGAAACCCTAGTCCCGCACCTAACCCTCCTCCGAAACCCTAGTCCCATCTCGCCGCCGCCGGCGGCACCGCCGGGCAAAGGCCATGGGGCGTGGCGGCGGCGGCGGGCCTCCCTCTTGCCGCGGCGGGAACGGTGGCTGGGCTCTCTCCTCGAGGCTGCGGCGGGGGACCTCCTGCCTCCCGTGTGATGGCGGGGCGGCGGCGGTTGGAGGAAGGAGGGGCGACGGTGGCCATGGTGCTGCGGCCTTCCCTGCCTCCCGTCCGTGGCACACCGGTGGTGGCTGGTGGTGGGACGGTTTGCGCCATCCCCTCCGCCTCTTGCCGGTGTGGGGTGGTGACCTTAGGTTTCTCCCGCGGTTCGAGGACGCCCGCGGCCTTCTTCTTCGTCGGAGGTGGTCGGCCAGGCTGGTAGTCCTGTGTGGGGGATCATGGGATCTCACACAGGTTTCCGGCAATGGTGATCTAGTCCGGGGTGTCATGGCGGCCAGTGAAAATGAGCCTCGACCTCGGTCTTGGCGGATGATGGCGGCGTCGGTCGACGTCGTTACCTTGTCGAAGGCGTCATCTTTGCCGTCTTGGCACTACGCTCGGCGAGTTGGGATGCGCGGCTGCCGGTGAAAACCGTGCTCCGACCTCGGTTGGCGGACGATGGCGACGTGTCGCGCCGCTATCTTCTTGAAGGCATCGTCGTCGCAGTCTGCGGTTTTCTCACTCGTCCTCCGGAAACCCTAGGTCCGGGTCTCCGGATCGGACGATGGCGGCGCGGCCTGCGTCGTTCTACCTTTGGGACATCGTTTTTGGAGCAGCTGGAAGTTGGCGATTTTCGGTGGAGTGGTGTTCATCTACCACATTGTTGGCGCTGAGTCTCAGCGGCATGGTGCTGCAGGGTATCGACGACAGATGCGGAATGATGTATACGTGCGGGATGGTGGAGCCGTCTGGCGTCATGGTGGCATTGACGGCAGGTCTTGCAAGGTTAATGCGATGATCTCTCTTGAAGATGGAGTCGAGGAAGACGGCGGGAGCAACTCATGTGGCGTGTGCGTTGGCGTGCGCTGAGAGTCTGCTTTACTGGATGTGATTCTCACTTGCTATTGGGCGATTTGGGAAGGCATTTAGTTTTGGATGATGTGAGTTGGTGTATTGTCACCCTCTTCATCCCACTGTAGGTATAGTAAGGTTGCTTCGAGATTGATCTTTTGTATTGTTTCTTGTAAGGTTTCGTGAATAATCTAATAAAAAAAGGCGTGTGCATCCTTTGGATGCAGAAGCTGGGGCGATATTTCCCCCATTTCGGAAAAAATGCTTATTTTCCCTCGGATGTGTTTTACATGGAAAAACATTTTGTTATATCTGAAGTTCATTCATAGAACAGATTATCCAAGACGAAGGTTTTAAACCTTCAAAATACTTCCCTTAATCAGATCATCCGTCCAACTGGTGGAGTTCCTATTGCTATGAACTTATTTAAACCTTTTGAGAAGAAGCAAACCATTCTTTTTTTGACAGGAGGGGAAACATCCTAATCTTCTGCAACTCGGTTGAATTGGATTTTTCACCAGAATAGCAGCATGATATCTTCTCATCTTTTTTGAATAAATGTGTGCTGGAATGCTGGATGAATTTCAAAGAAGCCTTATATTAAGATTATGTAGGTCCGCAAGAGATCGATGAAATTTTACCTGACTGGCCCTACATAGTTTCTGAAGAAAATCATACTTGTCAAAGACAAAAGGTCGATTAACATGTGCCTTTTTTTCCATATGACAGCTAAATAATATGGGTGGTACTTATTATTTCTGATTGGAAACGAGCAAATACAGGTAGGTCAACTCAACCGAATTTACTTGCACTTCATATGTTTAAGATGCGGAACGTGTGTGCATGTCTTTATTGAGTACTCCCTCCGTCCTAAAATGCAGTTAGATGAGTATGCTAGTAGAATACTGGGGTGGTTATCACATACTTCCTCCGTCCTATAATATAAGATGTTATTGTAACCTGCTAACTCATGTATTGGTTGTAATAACATCACATATTATGAGACAGAGGGAGTAGTGGAGTTTCATGCTTTATGTTTTTGAAAACGATATTTAATAAACAATATTGAGACAAATGACCTTGCAATTTTTTTTTATAGAGAAGTGGATACTTTATGGGATACAGAGGGGTTGCCTCTGGGGGCTAACAAAGTGGGAGGGACATAAGAATCGAGGGAGAAAGTAGAAATACATATTGTGAACTAAAAAGATACAATAATATAAATCACCGTAAGTACATTTTTAACCTATAAAAAAGTAGCTTGCTTACATTTGCAGTATTTCTTGAAATGAAATAAAGGAGAAATTGGTGATACAGTAACATGCAAAAAAGGCCGTAGGATTTGAGCTTTTTGACATTCTGTGGGATCCACATCTGCTTTCCAAAATTAAACCGTGAAGAAAGGAAACATAAGGAAGCAACAGAACAAAAGGAAATGATGAAAGCATTTTTTCTTCTTTTTGGAGAAAAAAGGGATTGCACGATAGCTCATTCTGTAAACAAAGATACTCACTGCCAATTTCTATGCCAGCAACCATAACTTATTCTATGTTGCTATCAAATCTACTAGTTTGGCCCTTTATCTTTGTCTGAAAATGACTAATTTATTTTCAGTAATTTGTTAGAGCATCAGAAGTAGAATAAATACCAGGTCAATCTTAAAAACATGTATCTAATTAATACACTTTCACCACCTTACTATCCCATGTTGCTTCTAAATCTTAGACAGATGCAAAGCTTTTTAGGTCACCGATAACTGTGTGTAATGCTGCATTTAAGGAGCGGGGAGGGGACCCATCCAATTTCTACTAAAGAAATGTATGACAAAAATTCAGTACATCATCCTACAAAAGATTAATGAACAGAACGTGCTCAGATTACTTGAAGGCCACACCAAACATGTAAAACCTGAATCCTCAAGGACTTGCACACAGTCACGTCCATTAGGTTTCATACAAGCAAACTAAAGACAAAATATTGTAGTCCTGACAAAATAAAATGCTAGGTATAGTTGATATATGTTAAAATATACTGACACACACCATATTTGCTAGAGTTTAAGTGCAGACACGATTTCCGAACAGAACTATGCAATTAACCTGTCATGTAGCCTGAGGCACCCTGTACAGTTTTCAAGATAACAAAAGTGATACTTAGGCCATCTCCAACGGGCCACCGCATTTCAGATAGCCGCCGGCAGACAACGAAAAGGCCTAGATTCGTCTGCGCCCGGCAGCTGCCCCAACGGTGGACCTGATTTAGTCCGCGACCTTGCATGTTCAGGGTCATTTTTAAAACTGAATTGGAAACATAGGCCACTGGTTTTGAATAAATGCAACAAATATAAGCACACATTACATAAATAATAGAAATGTTTTGAATAACACAAATAGTAGCATCTAGTTCGCACAACAAACACAATGTCATATGTCCTAATTTATTACCAACATTGGTAATTCAAATAGATGGCTAACGGTTTCCAACATGGTTTCACATATGCTGGACCATATCATTCTGGAGTTTATTGTGAGTTGCCTTGTCTCGCATTGCATGAGGCACATGGAGGAAATCGCCGAAGTCCGCCGGCGGCCCAGGATCGGTATCAACCAACTCACCCCAAAATTCCCAACCCTTGATCATACACACTTTCATCGCGCTCCTCCTTAACGATCATGTTGCGCATGATCACACAAGCAGTCATGACCTCACATATTGTCTCCTTGCTCCATGTCCTAGCAGGGTGCCAAATAATCGTCCAACAAGATCGGAGCACACCAAATGCTCGCTCCACTTCCTTCATCCAAGCATTTTGCTAATTAGCAGACCTACACTCTTTCTCATCGTTAGGTTTACGGATTGTCTTCACAAATATGGCCCATTGAGGATAGGTACGATCAACAAAGATAGTACCCTTTGACATAGTGTTCACCCTTGACCTCGTAGTTCACCTTTGGAGCATTACCTTTGCAAGTCGACAAAAAACTGACGATCGCTGGAGGACACTAATATCATTGTGAGAGCCTGCCACACCAAAGAAAGAGTGTCATATCTAGAGATTTTGAGATGCAACAGCCTCAAGAATGGCTGTGCACCCTTTCGCGGCCATGGTATTGCCCTTGCCATGCGAATGGACAATTCTTCCATTTCGATCGATGCTTCAAATCATAAATGAAATCCTCGAGCGGCATTGATTGAAGAGAGTTGGGCAGTGTCAGCAACATTTGGTTGCCTCAAGTATACTTTTGCAAACACTTGAACCACTGCGTAGAACCTATACACTGACTCAAGGCAAGTGGAGTTGCTCATGCGAATGTACTCGTCCACTAGATCACCGGATACTCCGTACCAGGGGCGGAGAGCTCCCCTTAGGGCAAGATGGGGTAGCCGCCCTACCTTTATTTTTGGATAAAAACTACATATATTCACGTATGTTCTTATGTGTATACAATATTCATTATTTTCTGTTAAGTAAATCAGACTTTTTGGTTCCATAAGAACTCAGATTTAAATGTTTAAATAGGCAAACGAAAGTTTTAGAAGAGGCACACAACTCTCATGTCTTGATTTACTTTATTTGATATCATCATTCCAAAGACTTTTGGCGATCTAGAAGAACAAGTCCATGAGGGATAACTTTTGAGAAATTCCAAATTTCAGCATAATGAGAGGCTACTTCGTGATTAGTCTAATATACATGCAATCCTTACATATCAAAGTGTAATTAAAAAACATGCGCACTTTTACAACTATTAATATGTTAGTCCCAATAAATATAATAAAACTTATCAAGTATCATGAATAATAACATGAGAAACATTAAAATAGTAGATATGTTTCGTGTGAGCGTGCTACATAGAGCGAGATACATTCAAAAGCAAAAAATGCTATACTCACGGGCAGATCTGTACGGGATTTGTTTACGGGCACGACGTGGACTTGAGTGATTGGAAGAGAGTCCTTCACCAGTTCTTGCAAGATCTCATGCGGCCGCTCACTGGTTGCCAACTCATCCCGTAAAAAAATCCCGTACGAATCTCCCGTAAGTGTAGCATTCTTATCGTGCTGAAACTAAGAAATATTTTCAAAAAGAAGCTATAGATTTTCTGCTGTCTACGACTTTTGGATGGAAATAAAACTTCACTTTTGGTGTGTTTATAGGTTCTACTTCTATTTAAAGATGTTGCTATTACCTCGCATTTATAAATAGTATACCAATTCAAATAAACAACTTTTACGTTGAGTGATGCGATCAAATTTTGATTGGAATCCTTTAAAAATTGAAAAGGCTGACTTACACAATACAAATATAGGGAGTGGGCATCTGCCCCCCCCCCCAAACTACCCATGGTTCAAGTTAAATAATAATATATGCCTATGATTTTGCCCAAACTTTTAGAACGTTCCCCGCCACTGCTCCATACGCGAGCATCCTAATAGTTGCGGTGCATTTGTGGTAAAAAGTGAAGCCCAAGTTTACCCCTGACCTCCTTCTTCAAGTTGAATTAGTCATCGTAGCACCTCACTCCGTGCATAATCATAATCTTCAGGAAAAGCTTCCTTGATATCTGAAAATGCCCCCGAAAACCTGTGCTTTGAACAATGGATCGGTCTAGTGGAAATAGTCCCACCATAGTTGCTCATGGCCGGCCTCTTGATTGCGGGGCCTCGCCACAATGCGTCCCTTGACCGAGCCCATGTACTTCTGTGCATGGTTCCCCTGATCATGGACGAGAAGGGCGACGGCAACCAGGATCTCGGTGTCATCATTTGACTCATCCGACGATGTGTCGATGACAGTGTCGTAGAAAAACTCGTCCAAACTATCAACCATGATCTACGACAAAGAAAAAGGCAGCATGAGCAACAATATGCATACGATCGTGCAACAAAAAAGGGACCGAGAGGCCTGAAAAACACGTTGCGGACCAAATGCGACCGGCGAGGACTAGAGTCAAACACGTTGCGGGCGTCGCGGACCACGGGTGGGTGATGACCGGGGTGCAGACCCCTAGCGTGGCCCTTGGCCTCTGGACAACGGCAGCGAGAGGCCCAAATGCGCCCTGCTCGATGCGCAGCCGAAACTAGTGTCTGAATCAGTCGTTACCGGTGACCGCTGCGAGGTGTCGGTGGAGTGGCGATAGGGGGTAGGAGCTGGGGAAGGTACGCGCGACCGGGAGTGTGGCTGGCAGACCCGGGGCGGAAAAATACTCGCGCCGCGGTCTATCTGCGCAACCGCAAACCAACCCCAATTTTGGACTGGGTTTGCTCCAAAACAGACGGATCCGTCGGGGTGTGGTCCGTTTGCGATCCACCGTTGGAGGTGGCCTCATGTGCACATCAACTTTTTTTCCCCATGAACTTATGAATGTTAAATTGAAGGGGTCATTTTATACTTTGTTTATGCAGGTCATATCAGCAAGCCATCATTAGTAAATGATGTATATTAATTCATAACAGTAGTGTAGAAATCTGCTGTATTATTGTATATACTATATAGAGCATAAGAGTAGCTTCATTTACAAATAGGACTGAAAGAGGCATTGACAACTACGTTATGTCTTCACAGAAAAATGTAAGTGCACTGGCTTTCATGCTTGATTCGCAAATCTGCTTCAGCAGTCTCTTTTATCTCTATTGCATTTAGCACCTTTCAAACTATGATCCATCTTCCTTCCCAAGCGTAATCTCAAAACAGAACAGCTTTTAGTTCCAAGATATGTGGCTGTGGTTCATCTCTTCATCCCACCCGTAGGTTAACCTTATCCCTAATTATTCTGTCTTTGCCTCTTCCATTTTTGTTGTTTCTCTGGTAGCTACCGGTTGTTGTGGGCGTGTGCCCTTCACAACCACTAAGTGGTTCGCTATGTGAACACATCCCCATCATTTTTGTAGTCAAATGATTTTTTTAGTAACTTATTAGATGATCAGGCATGCTTTTTACTCATGTGCCTTGCTTTTGCTACTAACTGCAGAACCTGCCATTTTTGTGTGTGAGATTGTTACATCCAATAATGTGCAGGACTCTTGTACATTGATTGTGAACTGGATATGACCTAACCTTTCAATGCTGTTTGATTCTATTTCATGCGAATTGAGATTTCAGTAGCTCGTCTTCAAATATCTTTGCCATCTTTTTCTTCACTACTTTTACTGGGGGAAGATGTTTAGCAGAATATATTTTTATATTAGAACCTTGCTGCTTATTCTTTACTAATAAATACATGATGATCACTAATTTGCTGGTCTATTCGTGCATATGTCGTTATGTATTTTCTTTGTCCTATCCCGAGTACCAACAGCCGACTCTGACTCATTACGTACCGCTCTGAAAAATCTGCTACTGTTAGCTGATTACTATACATAATGACATGCTTGGAGGTACAGCAATCTTCCTTAACTGAAATACTACATGGAGATCTACTGTAACTGTCTTGTGTTCAATCACCAGCCATGCATTTGCTGTTACCCCCACACAAGGGGGTCCCTGTAGACATGGTGCACAGTGTCCTTTTGCTCCAAGCCATGACCCGTTTGGATTTGCAGAGCGTTGTGAAAGCTACGTATTTGTTCAGGCCCAAGTCTATCATTGAGAGCCTTGCCTTACCACCTCACAACTCGTGACAGAGAGTGAGTTACTCGCCCGCTCCAGGAGTGATTCAAAGACCGTATACGTATGCATCCTAACCATCATACAAACCAGCCGCTGCCCCTCTGTTAGAAACATTATCCAGCCGTAGGAACGGTACGACAAGAAGTTTGACTGTGCTGTATCGATCTTTCGTACACCAGTGTGTGAACCATACTATGGCCTATCCCAAGTTGCCCTATCAGCAAAACCTTGTAGAGCTTATACAGTGATGAAGACAAGAACATCCCTATGTAGTCTGTACGTTTAATTTGGATGTGATGGATTAGATACCCTGTCCTTTTTATTTTGCTGCTCATTAATCTTGTGAACGAGTTCTCTTCCTGTGGGTCAGTGCTGTCATAGGGTACTACCTGGCGTACTCATTAATTGCTTGATATTTCCATCACTCACTGTGATCATGTACTTGATTTCAACTGATTTTCAGTGACTCTTCCATCCATGCGGCTGTGCAATTCCTAACTGTTGTATTCCCTGGACAACCAAGAGATCTAGACAGAACACAGTCCTGCTACTCTGATAACTGTTGTATTCCTAACTGTTGTATTCCCTGGAGTCAAGGGGCACTGATCAATATTTGACCCCAAGACCCTGTGCTGGGTCAGTTTCTCTTCAGACTTTGTGTAGTTTGAAAGTCGTGATCTTTGGCTATTGCTCCGGTGTCCCCCCCTTGGCGAACGACGTTTATTTAGACGGCTAGGATCTGCTGATACCCCTTCGTGGGTTGACTTAACATGTGTGTTTGGTTTATGGGTAAACATGTACGGGATGAGATGGGATAAAATATGTTTAATTAACGATTAATAGAAAAGAATAAATATGCCATTAACACACCGGTTAATATGTAATTAACGGGTCCTTTTCCCTTTGTGGTGGAGGCCGGACCTAACGGGCGGCCGCCTACCCGTGTCTAGCAAGGTCACTATCCGCACATATTTAGCGAGGCCGTTTCTGTCGTGGGTGTGGCGCAGACGTAGCAAGCTCGTTGCTCGCCACGCCATGGAGGCCCCGCCGAGCTAGGGAGCCACGTTGAAAATCAAGCCCGCCGCTTACCGCCTGGAGGCCGCCGATGTCGAGTGGGAGCCACGCGAAAAGCAAGCCCACCGCTTGCCGTGGCATGGTGGCCAGGGCCACATACGACGGTGACAGGTGTCGGAGTCGCGTCGACGGCCATGGATTCTCAGGCGGCTAGTGAGATTAGTCATGAAATTCACGGATTATATGGTCCAGCCTTTCAGAAATATTCGGCTTTTGGGATGGGATCATCCATATTTTTTGTCACGAACCAAACGCACGTTTACCACTTGAACGTCGTTCGCCCAGGGGGGGGGGGACACCGGAGCACAGCCCGTGATCTTTTGGCAACCTAAATCGTTGCCATGGTTTAGGGGTCAGGGATTGGGACTTCTGGTCGCTAATAAGTTGAAAACCTTGACCAGTTTTTTTCTTCAGAGTTTCTTAAGAAATCATATATAGAGTTTTAGACATATAGTTATCTGCTACATTATCATCAACTCATCTGGCTCTTCAGGCACAAAAGTCTACTTGATCAATGATCATCTTGATCTGATAGTTGTGCCGACCGGCCGCCAGGAAGAATCTGAGTCCAATACTTACCCTGTTTGCTGATGACCTGCAGCTTCCCTGCTCGGATTTGGCAGCACCGGCTGGGAAAGACGAGATATTTGGCCACTGCGATCTCGATGCAACAGGCCGGCGAAAACATCCATTCCTGAAGATCTCCACAAGTAAGTGGGTCAACCCGACGATCCTCTCCCCAATTTCTGTTTCTTCGTCAATCCCATCCACATACATACATAAATACACACATGATCACCTCCTGTGCGTGCATGCCCATGACGTGCCATGATCCGTCGTAAGCTCATCGGCTGTAAAAAGACGGGAACGGGAGGGATGGCATATCATGGCAGACGCAGCGCTGTGCAGTGGGCGCGGCCCCCAATTGGTTGCTTGTTTGGGCGTGTGCGCCTCGCTGCTGCATCTGTCCCCATTAGACGAGAGGGCCAGATCACGAGAGGGGGCGAGGAACAAGTCGCCCAGATTTTGGACGCACCTAGCTGGGGCTGTATGGGCTCGCATGTGGGATCCTCCACCGATCGGGTATCGCTCTCAACCTCTCCCACCCTGTCTGCCTCCCTGCCTCGTCTGGTTTCCCTTCCCATCGCAACGCGGCAGAGGATTTTGGGGGAGATAAGATCATATCAGGCTGGGAGGAGAGAATAGAAAGAGCTGTACCACTACTGCGCGTTGAAGAAGGGATACGGACGATCTTTAGCAGCGATCTAGCGCGAGCGATAGCCAACTTCCCTCTTTGCGTTTGCCTGTTTTGGGAATCGGCGTGGATGGAGGGTTGTGGCGTCTCTATACCCGTGCTGGTAAGCGGTGCATGCATTCTCTACGTGTTATGATGAAGCTTTTGGACTACGTGCGACCAATACAGGGGAGTATGCAATTTGTCATCTACAACTGAAGTACTCCACGTCTAATTTCAGTTTTATTTGTTGAGAAAATGGATCTAATCTCAGATGCAAGAAAATATTTGTGAATTGTGATTGAGCTATGGAAGTCATTCTAGACGCAAAAAAGTTAAGCACCAAAGCTTCGTGCAATGACATTTTTTGCGAAGATTTTTGGCGTTACAAACCGGACAAGGGTGAAATCCGGATCTCATTTAGTAACCATGCACCTTTTTACGCTCTATCTGGCAAAGTTGTCCTATTCCCTTTGCTTATCCTCTTAGCTCTCACATGCATCGTGTATAATGGCGGTGGAAGTAGACGAGCAACAGGAAGGGCAGATCAATTTGCAAGTGATGATAGCTTGGCAAGATACATGATGGACTAGGGTGTATATCGCGATTGTGTATATTGTGAGCGGTGAAGGATATGTGGCACATTACTTGTGAGAACAAGCACACAAACGATCCTCAACTCCATAATGATGACTTCAGGGGTTTATCATGGAGAAGGCATGCATGTGATGTTCTAGGATGTGTGCAAGTGTATGGGGGTTGGCGTCTGAAGTTTCATAGAATGACAACAGTTGTAACGAACAATATTAGGTAAAGAGTACCCATGAAGTGCTCTAGAATGACTATGGGGAATGGAGGCATGCTGCCTCGGATTAAGGTGTGTTGTTGCACACCTTGATTCGGGGAGGCCTTATAAGGTGATCTGACAATGCCAATTGCATCAACAATTGCATTGTACAAACAATGAGGGAAAGGAACGAGATAAGGCCATCCGCATGTCAGAGGCCGCTACATAGAGCTGAAGCATTGTGCGTCCGCTCGATCTAGATACCCTATGCACATGTTCCAAGCTCAAGGCATCTCTAGAACACATCGATACCAGTGCAGGGGTGAAGGAGACGAGTTAGCGGTTAATGGCACGAAAGAGTCGGAGTGGTGGAGGATAAAGGCCGACAATGCACTACTAGTGATTGGACCAGTGAATTTTTCATAGTTGAAAAGAGAAATGTGTAAATTATAGGAGGACACTGTTACCACCCGATTTTGGCCAAATCAGGAGTTGGGCCGTAAGTGAAGATGGGCTTAGAAGATTACACGTGGAGCATCTTTGAAGCGGCCTTGCGCTGAGAGTTTGGGCTTAGTTGCCCATGTATCTGTAACATATTAGATCGTATTGTAATTTAGAATTAAGAGATAGAGTCGGCCCGTGCACGGTTAGGTGCACGTCTCAATTAGAAAGTCCCTTGGACTATAAATATGTATCTAGGGTTATCGGAAAAGGAGGACAATCATCGTTCAACCAACACAAATCAGGCGCATCGCCACCCCTTTCTTCGAGGGTTTCTCCGGGTAAGCACCATGCGCCTAGATCGCATCTAGCGATCTAGGCGTATACGTTTATTCGTTAACCTTGTATTGCTCGTGCTTGAAGCCTTGTTGATGGCGAGCAGTACTTTATCCTTAGGTGTTTAGGGGCTTGCATTGATGCTTTCACGTGCATATCTCGCGTGGCAATGCCGTCCTCGACACTAGGCGCCTACGTCTACCTGGACGTAAGGGCGCATCTTGCTTGTTCGTAACTTAGTAGATCCGATCCGTTATAGTTGCTCCTTGCTACGCAAGGATTAGTTTAATATCTGCATAGTTAGGCCTTATGTTGGGGTCGGAGGATCCGGTGGTGCGTTAGGTGTTGTTTACCGTCCCTGCGAGGGATGTTAGGGATCAACGTTATGTTGGTTTTTAGGCCTCTCGTAGGGGTAGTTTGCATCGTCTCTCGTAGCTGCTAGGCCCGATCGCACTTAGGACGTTCCGATTATGCGGTGAAAACCCTAAACTGTCGTGGATCGTTTTAGCTTTGTCTGATCAAGCGGGATCCCCATGCCATTGTAAATCCAACGTGAAACATGGGCGATCGGCTCCTTGAGCCGATCCACGAAACACGAGAGCCGATAGGGCTCGTATTTAATGTTTACGTGTCTACCATGCGGAACAATCGAAGCACTAACACCTTCCGGGTCTAGGTCAGGTGGCACGCCTAGCAACCGCCAGACGTTGGCGAAGATTTGCGGGACGGCGAGGTGCCGGGGATCCACTAAGCGGCCTGGGAGCTTCCGGCTCTTCGTGTTGCTTAACCAACGCCCGTCGGGGTTTTGGAGGGTAACACATTCGGCACGCCCGGTGGGACATCCACGTCGACATCTTCTGCGACATCCACGTCAACATCCACATCAACATCGGCATCGAGATGGCGGAGCAGATCACATACGAGGACCTTCCTCCTGATCATAAGAAGAACGATGAGTGAAGGCCATCGTTGAAGCCGAACTCATCGGCTCCTTTGAGAAGACCCGTTCGCACGGTATCAGGTTCAAAGGATTCACGCCCCAAGGCGTCCTCGACGGGGTAGATCGGCTCTCCCCTCGGATGAACGTACCGAGCCCTGCGACAGGAAATCAACTACATGGTGGCCCATTCAGCATCGGCACTCTGAGAGCCTGGTGAACACTTTGGAGCGCGTTGCGCTCCGTGTGGTGCAAGAGATCATGGAGCGTCGATACTCCCCTTCAGGACCTATTCTAGGGACTCACCGGGAGAGATGCAACTCCACACAGCCACCGCGTACGCAACGGCGGCTCCACGGCAACAAGGCTCACCGGCATCGTCGTCTACAAAGTTGGGGGTGACCGGGGACCATCAGTTCTTGCATGACCCGCCCAAGGAAATCCCACACGGATACGTGTGCACGTATGTCGGACTTGCGGGCGCGGGCGATCCAGGCTCCACCGGGAGGGATTGCCGGAGCAGGAGCAGTGTTCCGGCGGGAAGAACGGCTGCACGCGGCGGGGTTTAGGAGCGAAGCGAAACAAGCGTGGCTAGTCAAGTATACCACTGCACCAGTCCAGAAAGCTCGGCCGCCAATACCTCCACCGCAGATCAAATCAGCGCAGTCTGAGAGATCAGTTCGGCATCTTGCCGAAGAAGAAGATAATCGGCTATTCAAAGCCGTACCCCAATGAGTTCGACCTGATCCCACTACCGCCCAAGCTTCGGACTTCAACAAATTCGGTGGGTCGGAGGGTCGAGCTCCATGGAGCACGTGAGCCGATACCTTGCCCAGTGGGCATGGTTTCGATATCGGATCAGCTACGGGTGAGGTTCTTCTCGCAGTCCCTCACCGGTCCAGCGTTTGGATGGTACACCTCGTTGCCGCCAAATTCAGTGCAATCATGGAAGCAAGGAACTGTTCCACACCCAATACCATTCGAAGCTCTGTATTGCCGAACTAGCACGAGTTCGACAAAAGCGAGGAGACAGTGGCTGAGTACATCCAACGTTTCGAACTGTCAAGAACCGATGCTATTCGGCTCACTTAACGAAAGAGGCGGTCGAGCTGGCGTGGCAGGCCTTGCGGCGTCGTTCAAGGACTGACGTTCGGGTTGAGTACAACTCGTTGACGCACCTCAATAGTGACCTTATATGAACAGCGCCATCCAGAACTGTACGGACAAGTTCAAGCGCGATAACCCTGGTCAATGCGATGAAGATGAAGATTCTGCGGAAGATCGGGAAGTTGCGTGGCAGTGGACTCGGGCCGGTACTGTGTCCTGCAAATGGGTGAACCCGCGGGGCCTCCAAGGGTTGGACTTCGACGTGACCAAGGCGAACAGATCTTCGATCGCTGCTGAAAGAAAACAGTTGAAGCTACCCGAAGGCCACAAGATCCTACGGCGCGGAGATGAACAAGAGGCCATACGCAAATGGCATCATACGTTCACGCACGCCACCAACGGCAAAGTGTTGCGCGCACAAATTCAGATGGCGATAGAATCAGGCCGATTAACTTTCGGACAGTTTGCCATGAAGGTAGACATGCGTCCGTTTCGGACGTCAACATGGTGGACCTAAGCCACTCCATAAGAGAGCCGGGTTCTCTTTCGATGTCAATATGGCGGGTTTGTGATCCGCCATGGCGTGGACAAAGCAGAGAGCAGCCACTCCCGTGGCAAAGATAAAGAGGAGGCCGTTCCACGCGACCGGCCCAGGACGACGATAGACGGTACCTAACCGAGGAGGAGGTGAGAAGCATACGGTATCAACGCCCATTATCCGTACATCTCCTCAACAAATATGAGCAGCAGTACGACCGACGTCGGCGCTACGACGAAGACGATGAAAGATATCGTCGGTCGATGCGGAGAACAGGAGGTATCGTCGGAACAGCGGCAACAACGACGGGTACGAACGTCGCGCCGGGGAGGTCAAGGGAGCAAGACAACGTGGATAAGCACTGGCTGTCCCTTCTTCAAACATTGTGGGACTCAGGAATGAGCCGATTGCCAACAATCGGAACGCCCGAGTGCGAACAGCGAAGGAGAAGGACAAACGAAGTTTCGGTGTTCGAGCGTCTAGGACCTCTCCCACATCGAGTAAACGAGCTGAGTCATCTCAAGAAGAAGACTTTGAGGAGTCGGATGGAGAAGAAGATAGGTATCACCGACCAAGGTGGTGCCACGATGGACTCAGCCATTCTCGTAGGGTGCGGCTGCGAAACTTGGAAGAAGCGAGGCACGCACTGCACATTGAGAAGAGCACGGCCCGATCTGGCCGCGAAAATCTAGCAAACGTTGGAGACAAAGGCGCGCCCGCCAAAGAAAGTATGGCGCCCAAAACGGGCGAAAGCAGCATCGGCGATGCCGATGCGAAGGCATCGGCTGATACAAACATGATATCCGTGATCCGGACGGAGTAGCAAGTCCAAGACGTTGGACATACGTGGCAAGGCCGATCCCGAGATCGGCCCTCAAAAAATGAAAAGCAAGGATCTTATCTCCAGCATGCCACGTAGCTACAGCGGAAATTCAAAAAAGTTGCAAATCATCGCCAAAGCATTGCAACGAAGAGGGAGGCCGATTCCCGCAATCGGCCAAAATTATCCTCAACATACCTTGTTTGTGTTCAGCATTGATCCAACGGATGCCTGAAGAGCCGATGCCATCAATTACTTGACAGGCTCGGGGGCACATAGATGGACATGATACGAGGATACGGAGCTGGGAACGGATGTCAAATGTCCAGCAGAGCAACTTAAGTATGGGGGCCGATACGTAAACAAATCGGCCGTAAAAAATCCAAAATACAGAAATTTTTGAGCACAGCCGATGCGTAGACATCGACTTAAGAATTCAAAGCCGATGTACGGCCATCGACTCAAGGGATACAAGCGGAAGCCTAAATAGAGCAGTCATCTACTGGAGGAACCCCTCATTGGGATTGCTTGGCGACTCGGGCCCTCTCTTCAAGGACTTCCAACTCCTTCGCAAGACTTTGAGCTCGGCAGCACCAACAAAGCATCGGTTTGGGCGTCCAAGACGACCCTTTTCTCATTTAAGCTGTTGATATTTGCAAGTTTGAGGATCGCGGCCTTGGCCAAACCAAGAACAACATGGACGTGCGGATCAGCTAGGATCATGAGAACGACCGACGTCGTCCGGTTGGACGAACGCATTCTCAGGTTGCCTCATTGGTGAAGAAGCTCGGGCGTTCACGTTGAAGGTTCTCTTCGAAAAAGCCGATTTGGTTAGAATCGGCTGATGCTGCACCACAGTTGAGAAGCTGATAGTGGCCCAATGCCGCTGGTGCACTTTCATTCTCGCTTTGGACCGAGGCTCGGGGGCAGCTAGCCCTGAAAATTCCTCATTGAAGAGCCGGTGGTGTTGAAATTGGCTATCTCTGCGTCATAACCATGCTGAACAGAGAGAGCTCTTGCAGAGTAAAACCACCAGGGTTGACGGGAGGTTGGAAGAAGGAGCCATCATCGTTGATCGGGCTCTAAACCAGTTCGTTGCTGCAAAGAAACAAACGTCACAAGGGAAGCGTGAACAGTGACACCTGTTTTACAGAGTATCGGCTTCAAGGTCAAGATTGTCAGCAGCGGACTAAGGAGCTTTCCGGAAGCATTAATCCAGGAGTTTTGCCGTCAGGACAAATACTACGATCGGATGATTTTAAAGTCCAAGGATCTAGGGGTCTCACAGCTGCGCGTTGGACCTGTCCGGTTGGAAGTTTGGATCTGAATTTCATGGATTGCAAGTTAATATCTGAGAAGGTGATTAGATCGATCTGTTTTGCAATCTATTGGAAAAGTGATGCTTTGCCATCGGCTCATTGAGCATCTACCGAATCGACAATCGGCAGACTCAGGTACAAAGGGCAATCGGCTAAATCATCACTAAGGAATCAGTAAAATCAAATGGGGAATTCTTCATTGATAAACAAGGATTTCTTACATAAAGAGCTGATTGCTCTCAAAAGGAATTGCTAGGGGAACATTGCCCCGTCTCCTAGCTCTATCCTATCTAGGGGCCGCTGCTGCCCTCATCGTCGCCGTCGCCGCTGTCGGCGCTGCTCCCGGCCGGCTCGTCGTCACTGCTGTAGTGACCACCGTCGGGACCTTCATTGTCCTCATCTTCTTCGCTAGCGTCGCCATAGTCGCCGTCGAAGTCGCTGATGTTGCCGGGCCGAGGCGACGCTTGGCCGGCGGTTCGTCGGAGGAGGTGGTGTCCGCCTCCTCTTCCTTCACCTCCTCGGCGGAGGAGTAGCCGTCCCAGAAGCCGTCGTCGTCGCTTTCCTCCTCCGATTGCCCAACGGCAAGGAAGCGAAGGTCGCTCTCCCCGTCCGTTAAGGACCGGTCGTCTTCGGACCAGACGAAGGAGTAATGGGTCGACTCGTCCCCGTCGGCTATGGCGCGGCGAATGTTGGCCGCGTGGACCTCCTGTGGGTCCCGTTCAGGCGTTGGCTCACGGGAGGTGAAGGATTGGGTGGAAAGACCCGATGAGGAGAAGACGAAGAGGAAGACATGGCGGCGGAGGAGGGTTTTCGGTTTGCCGATGGCTTGTGGAGCAGGGGGATGAAGGAAGAAACCACGTGACCAAATAAAAGGGGTATAGCGATTTAATGCCTAAGCGGTTTCGAGGACGTGGTGCCAGAACCGTCAAATCGTGCGAGAGAAGTTGAGAAGGCAAGACATCATCACGAAGAAAACTGCGACGGTTCGCCACGACATGACCCTTCGAAGAAAGCGATGGTTTTGCAATTATCATTATCAAAACCAGGGGGGCATGTGTTACCACCCGATTTTGGCCAAATCAGGAGTTGGGCCGTAAGTGAAGATGGGCTTAGAAGATTACACGTGGAGCATCTTTGAAGCGGCCTTGCGCTGGGAGTTTGGGCTTAGTTGCCCATGTATCTGTAACATATTAGATCGTATTGTAATTTAGAATTAAGAGATAGAGTCCGGCCCGTGCACGATTAGGTGCACGCCTCAATTAGAAAGTCCCTTGGACTATAAATATGTATCTAGGGTTATCGGAAAAGGAGGACAATCATCGTTCAACCAACACAAATCAGGCGCATCGCCACCCCTTTCTTCGAGGGTTTCTCCCGGGTAAGCACCATCTGCCTAGATCGCATCTAGCGATCTAGGCGTATACGTTTATTCGTTAACCTTGTATTGCTCGTGCTGAAGCCTTGTTGATGGCGAGCGATCGTTTATCCTTAGGTGTTTAGGGGCTTGCATTGATGCTTTCACGTGCATATCTGCGTGGCAATGCCGTCCCTCGACACCTAGCTGCCCTTACGTCTACGGGCAACATCTTGCTTGTTCGTAACTTAGTAGATCCGATCCGTTATAGTTGCTCCTTGCTACGCAAGGATTAGTTTAATATCTGCATAGTTAGGCCTTATGTTGGGGTCGGAGGATCCGGTGGTGCGTTAGGTGTTGTTTACCGTCCCTGCGAGGGATGTTCCGGGGATCAACGTTATGTTGGTTTTTAGGCCTCTCGTAGGGGTAGTTTGCATCGTCTCTCGTAGCTGCTAGGCCCGATCGCACTTAGGACGTTCCGATTATGCGGTGAAAACCCTAAACTCGTGGATCGTTTTAACTTTGTCCTGATCAAGCAGGATCCCCATGCCATTGTAAATCCAACGTGAAACATGGGGCGATCGGCTCCTTGAGCCGATCCACCGAGAGCCGATAGGGCTCGTATTTAATGTTTACGTGTCTACCATGCAGGGAACAATCGAAGCACTAACACCGATCGGGTCTAGGTCGTGGCACGCCTAGCAACCGCCGGACGTTGGAGAAGATTTGCGGGACGACGCGAGGTGCCAGGGATCCAATAAGCGGCCCTGGGAGCTTCCCGGCTCTTCGTGTTGCTTAACCAACGCCCGTCGGGGGGTTTTGGAGGGTAACAGACACTACCATGGTATGTCCTACTTTGTATAGTTGGGGGGGGGGGGGGGGGGGGGGGGTTGGTACTTAAGATGTGTAATATATTTCTTCTGCAAAGGAGAGCTTGGCAACTGTTTATCTTACACGTTTTGAAGGTTACAACGTAGGAATGTCCAACCATTGCAGATATTGGCGTATGAACTAGAGAATAGTGCTCATCTGAAATATGTGAATCATAATTAACCATTAGGGCTTGTTTAATTCATAGGATAGGGAAAGTAGAGGAATATGAAAAATGGAGGATTGCTATGACATGCCCCTTTGAATCCTATAGGAAAGAAACATATGGAAATTGGTACAACTAGTTGTTTGATGGTAGCGTAGAAAGCCATAGAAATTTTGTATAGATATTAAGTGCATACCATAGTTGTCATAAACACATAGGAATTTTTTCAAGAGGTTTAACCTCTTATTAGAAATCCTATATAATTGTAGTATAGGAAAGCAATCCATAGGAATTTTGGAGGTTTTAATCCTTTGGATCAAACGGACTCTATAGGAAAAAATCCTACGGGTAAAAATCTTACAAGATTTCTTTAAAAATCCTTTGAATCAAACATCAAAGAAACCCTTATAATTTGCAGCAAATAGTCATCACTTTGTTCAGTTTTTTTCTTTCAAAATGGGGGAAATATCACCCCAGCTTCTGCATCCAAGGGATACACACGACATTTTTTATTAGATTATTCACAACACCTTACAAGAAGAATTACAAAGATCGAACCGAAGCCACCAAAACTAACGACAACTCGCTAATCCTACATCACCAATGAGGGGGGGGGGGGGTCAATGAACAGAGCCAACACCTTGACATCACACCAACGCGCATCATCAAAAAACCGAAGGCCTCGACAAGTCGCCCAATGGCGAGGAGGTGACACGACCGGTCCGACAGACCCTCGGCGCGTACCATCATACACGCTCCAGAAGTCCTCACTGCCATCGTCATCCGCATACTCATCTTTAGGAGAGATCAATGCAATGACCTTGCGAGCCCTGCCACCGACGCCACCACGACGCTAGACAGCTCCACCACCCTGCACACGTCGAACATGACATATCTGACGATGCTACCCCGCTGCACCACACCGCCGAGATTCACCATCTTCAACACGAAAGAAAAAACGCCGCTCCACCTCAGGACCCTCCAGCTTGCATCTGCTCCATAGACGATGCCCCCAGGAGGGAGAACGACGCCATACGCCGCCATCGCCCGATCCGGGATCGGATCTAGGATTTCTCCCAGAGCAGCACGAGTAAGAAGACGTAGACTGCAACGACGATGCCTTCAAGAAGGTAACGGCCCGTGAAGTCGCCATCGTCCGCCATGAACAAAGTCAGAGCACGATTTTCACCGGCAGCTGCGCTTCCCAGCTCGTTGTTGGGACTGGACATGAGATCAAAAGATCCCCACGAACAGCCCCAATCTGACCGCCCGCCTCCGACGAAGAAGACGAGCACCACCGCCATACCCGGAGCTGCTGCCCCCGGCCACCTCAAGATATGGAGAAGCCCAGGAAAATGCCGCAGCCGCAGGGATGATCGAGGGCGGACACACGAGCCCGCCTAGCACTTTGTTCAGTATTACTAAAAAAATCAAATCTTCATTAAAAAACAAAAGCATGATTGCATATGAAATCTTTTGTTTAACCTTTTGGAATAAAGGAAAAAATAGTTAACGTGAATGTCTCCAAAGAAATAAGATAAATACAACAACGTGGAAGGCAATGTAGCTATGGTCAGAGTAAAATGAGATATATAAGGTACATACTCATTTTACTGATACAAAACAATACTGCTACTATCTGTAACAGTAAAAGAACACATTACGTTCTTGACACATGGTCATGCAATGATTTGTTTGCAATACTATGTAGATTTGGTTCTTTGGGAGTGAACATGAACTACGAACCATGCTTGGAGTGGGCCAGGGGGACATGAAGTGTCTCTTTGCCTGGTGAACTTTAATGTTCTTTGTCTACACCCGAAAAGTAGCAACGAATGGAGAGAGGCAGAGATACCGTCTTCATGCAAATCTATATCTACGAATATTTTTGTGCAAAAAACTGAACATGAATATGAAGTGTACACAGTGGCTCTTGAGCCTCCTCAAAGAGCTCTCAACTTTTATTGAAGTTGTTGTCTTGTGCGCTAGTCTAGTACAGTAGTTTTAAACTTGTATTTACTTGCTCGGTGTAAGACGACGCAGCGGATATGAGATGAGATAAGTTGGCAATATACATATAAGTGTCTAATTAATCAGCTCAATAATTCATTAATAAGTTCATGTTTGAAAGTACAAGTTTCGATCAGCACACTCCTTAAATTTAACTACACAAGGCCGACAGATGCATGATACTTCAGGTTGACTATATATATTACACATAGCTTGTCCATTGGACTACAGCAAGTCTAGCTCAATTTTTTTTTCATATTTCCATTTAGGTTGTTAAGCTTATAAACGGGAAAGACACAGCGAACAGGAGGCGGCTCAAAACCCATCTAGGGTTTCGTCCCTCTCGTCGGCGACGCTGCCGGTCCGCTCCGCCTCCGGTGGCCTTGGGGCCTTGGAGGTGTGGCGGACCGCAGCCTCTTGCCGGCGGGAAGGTTTCAGTTCTTCGTTTAGTTTATTCTCGGTGTCTTCTTCGGATGGTGAGGCGGCTACTTCGAAGTCGAATAAGGTCCTCCGTCCTATCCTCGCTCCGGTGGTGCATCTAGCGTCGATGGAGCGTGTGGAGTTGTGTGTCCGGGATCTCCCGAGATCCGGTCGTCTCTCGTGTTCGATTGTGTGGTTTCAGTCGTCTCTTCCGATCTACGGTTGTCATCATTGGCGATGGTTGCTGCTCTAGTGCGCTGGTCCTTTGGGGCCTTAGCACGACGACTTCCGTCTGTCTACTACAACAAGCTCTACTACGACAAGCTTTGCACGGCGGTGATGGAGGGCGAGGACGGCGGCGCCTTCGGCTCGTGCTAGTGTATGTAGTCGTCGATAGGTGGTCCAATGACCTTTTTGTAATTTTTATTACTTTTAGGCATCTTTGTACTACTGTTGATGATTATTAATAGATCGGTGAAATTTTCGCAAAAAAAAAGCTTATAATTTTGTACCACAAATACAAAAAAAAAATAGCAAGGATTTTTGCACGTATAGGTTGCACGGCTGGACAGGATGGGCAAACTAAGGGCCCATACTATGGTCGTTTTTTTTTTTGAAACACCATACTATGGTCGCTTAAATCACCCTGATTGATACCATCTGTCTGGTCATGAGTCATTTGAATCATAACTAGCTTAATATCAGGAAGTTGCTACGAAATATTAACTAGATTTTTTTCTTGATAAAGGAATTATACTAATATCAAGAAGATACCAATTACACCCAGCCTCTGCAACTACGTAATATCCTAATAGTAGTACGGATGCACCCATCAAAAAATAAAAATAAAACTATGAAATAAAAAGTTCCGCTACAGTGTTTCAGCCGTAGCAGCAACAATACATCCACCACCATAACAACACCTAAACTCCAGACTCTCCAAAAAGCGACGCCTCCAAGAAGAAAACAGTGCACAAGCACCGTCGTCGCTTGATCAAAAAATTTAAGATTTTCACCCTGAAGATAGTCCCCGCTCTCAAAACAATGCCTTCAACAAGGCTATTGCCAGGTACAACCAGTTAAGGCCTGACCTTGGATTTTACCCCGAAAGGTAAAACTCTGAATTCACATGTGGTACCGCCTCCACTTGCATATTGTTGCTGGGAACTCAAAACACCAAGCAAGCCCCTCAACAATACAGATACTCGAACCTCCATTGCTAGTCCTCCAATCCGGCCTTCATGATATTCTCCGCCTTTGATTTCACCATGTACCCGAATGTCATCTGATGGCAACACAGAACAGAGCTTCACGTCGCTCCCTCCAGAACCAAACGGTCGGAATAAAAGTATGAGTGCGCACAACCGAATACCACCCGATCCAGCAAACTCCAGGCAAAAGATGCAATGTTCCATTCGCCGGTGGAGCTTTTTGGAACTCATCACTCCAGCGAGACCAAGACGGACAGGCCTCAGGAAGGTCTTCATCTTTGCATAAGAGAGACCCGACGACCGCCACAATTATTCAGGTCAGGCCCAGCGCCGCCGACCATCCCAGGCCGGCCGAGGCAACGCGGCGAGACGCCTTGCAACCGGCCGACCCTCGGCTGGCGACAACCAAGATCATAGAGAGGGAAAGGAGAAGACCGACCTAGGGCTTACTCCCATCTGGTCCGTCCCACCTCCCACCTCCACCATCGGCATGGCCCGTTGCTAGCGGCCAGCACCACCATCACCAGGACGCCTCCCAGACCGGCGCCCAGGTCCCCATCCGTTGTGCCGCTGATACCCTAGGCGCGCCACCGCTCACGCTGCCGCGCATCGAGCAGCCAGCACGCCGTGGTGCCCGGCGAGCGCACCACACCCAATCGGTGATGAGGAAATCATATCTTGATACAACCGCTGTACCTACAGCCACACAAATACAAGGACCAATCACTCGAGCTCGTGCCAAACAACTTAACTATCAGGTACTTTCGTTTTTTGGAACTATTCCTCACATACATGAGAATATGATGGTGCCTAAATCAGATGTGTTTGTTACTCTTAGGAATGATGGACCTAGCATGGATGAGGAGGACAAGCATGGGAGCATGATCACACATGGAGGAGATGGCAGCAAACATGTGAGGATTGAAGAGGACGTCCCAAGTGAAGATTTTAGAACTTTGAAGCCACCATAATGATAATTAAAGACTTGGATGAAATATACAAGATTACACTTCATAATTTCGTCCATAGCATAATATGGTGCCGCGTCACCTTTTGTTTTGGGCCAGGCCCATGACATTTTCGCAGGAATTAAGTCAGCCACTTTTTAGAGTTCATATTGAAGGGGGAAAGGCCTTCTAGGGTTTGGTTCGGCTACCATACGTATGGCTGGCCGAAACCCCATCTTTTCCTCCTTTAAATACCCGCATAGCCATCACGTTTAGACTTGGATTTCGATTAGATTAAAAGTTAGCCAATTGCTTCAACTTCGTGTACTTCATTAGAGGCCAACGCACAGAACAAGACCGACTATTCGGAATCCCACCATTATCAATCAAGCTTTCATCTTTATCTGCAATATTCCGATTGCATTATTAGTTCTTACTTGTTCTTGATTTTAGGTAGGAATTAAGACCCTCGCTGCTCAGGCTGATCGTGCATCCGCAAGATCAGTAACTTTCGGAGATTGTCCTAGCGACTGCATTGGCGCACGAGCTTTGCACGTGTAGTCGGATCGTCAAGAACGAACTCCACCAACAAATCGACGTTATCTTCATCTCATCGAAAGATCGAACACATTTTCCCTATCAAGTGGTATCAGATTTCAGGTTGCTCGGTGAGATTTTACAGTTTTTCTAGTGTAGATTGCATCTTCCATTATACCCATAAACCACGAAAAAGCCAAAAATACTGTTAGGATTTTAGATCTTCGTCCCATAAACCCCCGCCACGTCTTTGCATTTTCTTTTCAGTTTTGCATAGTTGAATTTGTGTCTGCATCTTCGTGTCGAGTTGCTGGTCTTAGCGTCTAGTTCCTTTAGAGTTTCGAGTTATGTTCATATTAGTCACACCGTCGTCGCCGCTCGCACCATATGCAGATCACCACCGTCATCGCCATATACACCTGCCATATACTTCTGCCATCGCTATATACACCTGCCATATACTTCCGCCACTGCCATCTACTCCTGCCATATACATCCGCATCTACCATATACCCCGTTTCCTACCGCGACACGGATTGTTGTTGTTTCTCTGCCGCGACAGAGTCCGTATAGACTAAGGCTATAGTGTTTTTAGACCTCGGGAATCAGTTTGAGACACTCGCCATCATAGTGATTTTTCGCATCTCGGTTCGCCACATCATCGCCACCTCATCGCTGCTAGTTTCTTGTGTGTCGCGCCGTGACCTTGTTAGTGTTCTAGGCTCGCGTCTCTAGTACGGTCTAGCCTAGGACCAACACATTACTGTTGTTGAGCATACTTTCAATATTGCATTGCTGTTTTGACAATTGCTGTTTTGGTACCATATTAGCCTTCCTACAGCTCTACATATTGTCTCCATGTGCTATGTGTCGACACCTGGTAATTGCTTTGGCAATCTTTGGGGGCAACACTGATCCTTGTTGGTTGCTGTATCGCCTTCTTCCTGTTTGGTAAGAACTTGTAAGGGCTTCATATTTTGCTTGACGGATTACACATGAACCACCATATTCCGTAGTTTGTAGGCATATATATTTGTGCTTTTTAAGTACTAATTATGACAGGACCTACATCGTCCGCTGTTGATCCGGCCAAGATGACGAGTGAGGAGTTGCATGCTCATTTTACCCACCTTTTGGGCAGGCATGCAACCGACGTGGATGCGCGTCTTGGTGATGTTGATGCTAAACTTACCGACGTGTTGGACAAGATGGATGGCCTCGAGGCAGCTTTCAACTCCAACTCGACGCCAAGTTCCAGGAGTTGTTGGCTCGGTTCCCGCAGCCTCGCGACAACGTGCGACGATGCGCACGCCGTGTTCCTCGTGCGGAGGTGCCTGCGGGTTCCGCCCCTGCTGCAGCAGCCACACCTGAAGCGGCCTCTGACAAAGGATACAATGATTATGGAGGAGAAGAGGAGCTGGTCGATGAGAACGTGCTGGACGGCGAAGAGGTCGAACAACCTGCACCTGGTCGTCCGCGGCAACTGAACCGCAACGTTCGCCCACCTCCACGGTCGATACGTGATGATGATCATGTTGCTAAACTTAAATTGAATATTCCGCTATTTGAGGGTAGATATAATCCTGATGCATATCTTACTTGGGAATTGGAAGTAGAGCAACGCTGTGCATGTTTACGATATCCTGATCATTTGCGTGCTAGTGATGCTACTTGTGAGTTCACAGATTTTGCATCTATTTGGTGGTCTGAACATTGTAGAGTACATCATGCTAATATTCCTACTACTTGGATTGGTTTAAAACTTGCTATGCGTACTCGTTTTGTTCCTCCACATTACCAGCGTGATTTGCTTAAAAAATTGTCTCATTTAGAACAAGGAAAAAATTATGTAGAAGACTATTATCAAGAATTGCAAACTGACATGATTCGTTGTGGTATTGTAGAAGATAATGAGGCTATGCTTGCACGTTTCTTTGGTGGTTTGAATAAAGAGATTCAACATATTTTAGATTCTAAGGAGTACAACACTATTACTCGCTTGTTTCATCTTGCTTGCAAAGCTGAACGTGAAGTGCAGGATCGTCAACCACCATGGAGAAGAGCTCAAATTTTCTGCAGGTCGTACATCGTCATGGTCTCCGCGACAATCAGTGGCACCATCTCGTGGTGCTGCCCCAGCGCCTACTACGTCCAAGTACACCGCGCATGCATCACGAGCGCCACCTGCTGCTACTCCACCACCATCTGCTGGTCCGCCTCGGAGTTCATCTTCGATGGCCTCCACGGGGAAGACGCGCGACATTCAGTGTAGCAAATGCTTGGGTTTTGGCCACATAGAACGAGAATGCAGAACCAAACAGGTGATGTTGGTGTGTGAAGATGGAGAATATGATTCTGCAAGTGACTTTGATGAAGATACATTGGCCCTTATTGCTGCACGTGATGGAGCCAATTCTGATTCTGAGAGAGAGATGTAGGTAATGGAAGCTGACACTGCTGATCAGTACAAGAGCTTAGTTGCACAACGTGTGTTAAGCGTGCAATTGAGCAAATCTGAGGATGATAACCGCCACAATTTGTTTCAAACAAGAGGAGTTGTAAAAGAGCGAGCCATACGGATCATCATTGATGGAGGGAGCTGCAATAATCTGGCTAGCGTTGACATGGTGGAGAAGATTTCTCTACTCACACGACAGCGCACACATCCATATTACATTTAATGGTTTGAGAGCTCTCGGAAACTCAATGTAACAAGAACTACACGTGTGCATTTTACTATTGGTACATATTCTGATTTTGTTGATTGTGATGTTGTACCTATGCAAGCTTGTTCTTTGTTACTTGGTAGACCTTGGCAATTTGATAGAGAATCTGTTCATAATGGTAAAACTAATCAATATTCTCTTATGCATGATTTAAAAATTTGGTCTCAAACCTATGACTCCGGAACAAATATTAAAAGATGATCTTGCTAGAGTTGGTAGAGTAAAAAATGAGGAGAAACATAAGAGTGAAAATTAGATTGTTGCTGCAGCAGATTTTGTGCCACATAAGAGTAATACTAAATTGATTCGAACCATGCTACTGAAATTCGTTTGAAAAATCCTTGTTTGCTTGCTAGCAAATCTGATATTGCTGAACTTGATGTGAACACTACTCCATGCTATGCTATTATTTGCAAAGAAGTTCTGTTTTCATTTGAGGATATGCCTCCTTCTTTGCCACCTGCGGTTGCTAACCTTTTGCAGGAATTCATTGATGTGTTCCCACAAGATGTTCCACCTGGACTACCACCTATTCGTGGGAAGAACACCAGATTGACTTGATTCCAGGAGCTTCGCTGCCCAACCGTGCACCATATCGTACCAATCCTGAAGAGACCAAAGAGATTCAGTGACAAATTCAGGTTCTCCAAGATAAAGGTTACATTTGTGAGTCTCTTAGTCCATGTGATGTTCCTATTATTTTGGTGCCTAAGTGTCAACACCCGGATTTTTAAGTCCAGATGCCTATTATGCCATACATCGCAATCCCATGAATATTGTTTTTGCGAGACATAATAGATTGATATCACAGAACATTATTCATTTACAAACCATAATCGTCTTACAACCAGGGATCACATGATCCAGTCTTAATACAATAGTTGATCTAATGATCAATTACAAAACCCATAGCGGAAGCGAAGTAGCGGTCGCGGTCCATCTGCTCCACAGGCAACTTTTGACGTCAGGAGGTAGTCCTAGTTATCGTAGACGTCCTGCTGTCCATCTTCTTGGTACTGGTACTCCTCTTCATAGTCGGCCATTTGAATAGCCAGGGACAAAGCCATGGGTACTTTAAAGTACTCGCAAACTAATACTAGTGTAAGCACTATCAACTATAGTAAGGGGGTTCTAAGCTCTAGGTTCATTTGCATAAAGCCAGTTTTATTTCATAAGCACTTAGTAGTAAAAGACTCCTTATTTGCCTAACTAACTCAAGTGGAAACATTAGTGTCATTCCCACAACCCTGTTGTGATCAAGTCAAATTCACCTTTCAAGTTCAAGTCACAAGTCACCAGTCATATGTCACATTTTGAAAATGGTCTGATGACGGAACAATATGGCCTTTCCAACTTCCCATGACCGCAGGCGCGGCTATTCGAATAGTTTACACTCTGCAGAGGTCGCACACTTTTGCCACAACATTTGCAATAATCCGTCAGGGTAACTAGCCCTGATTTATCACACTCAGTGTGCGGACTACCAACTATAACCTTTCACTTATATACCCTAGTACAGGCACCTCTCCCCATGAGCTTGGCCTCCCAGCCATGGCAAACCGCCATCCTGGGAACTGCACAAGGGCCTGGGTCGGACATTCACCTCATTTCACGTTATTTCACTTTCAACGGAGGCAGCCTAGGCATAACCCCTATGATGCTTGTTTAGAGGGAACCCATACTAAAGCACATAAATTTACAGTTAAGCCCTACCCATGATCAGGTGTTGTGGGGGTCTTAATATTGGAATGGTATCGCATACGAACCCAACCATCAGTTTTTGTCAAATTCACCATGTCATTCACAAGTCATATTCACCTTCAAAACTTTCAATAGAATGACTCATCATTCTAAGGTTTTCAAAATCATTTGATTCACATGTTCCCATCTAGAGTAGTCACTTTTAGTTTTAGCACTAGCAACTAGTCATGAGGGGTGCTAACTAACTTGTAGTTCTCTAGGCTAGATTTGGTGCTCTTGTAATACTCCATATCTAGACCAAAGTGAACTATGAACAAAATAAACTTTGATAACAAAAATAAAAGATTGCAAGTTAAAAACTTGGGATTGGAATCCTTAAGCACAAAGTAACTTTGTAATGGTGCCTTGCTCTAGTAGAGCTTGCATTGGTAATAGCTTGCAATAATATAGCTTGCCTTGAGTGGTATAGTGATCAAACTTTTCTTCTTCTTCCTCGTAGAAGACCTCCTCCTCCTGGTAGTCCACGGTACTAGCGTCTATAAACGGATATGAGGTATACAATCACCAAGCAAATCTTAAGTACTAGACCAAACACACAAATGGTTCACACAAGCTAATCTAGCATCACATCCTTATTAACATGGTGGTTGACTTTGTTTTCTTTTTAAGAAAAATAATTTCCTCTCATTGAAATATTGATTAGGGTTTCTATTTATTTTCTTTGAGAAATAATTTCCTCTCATTGAATCTTGTTATGATTTAATCTCCTCAAATAATAAAGTATGAACTCATGTTGACCTATGTCACCACTTCATATTTACCATTTGGGAAAATGATTTAAATGAGATAAAATATCTCATACCATTTAATCACTACTATTTTGGGAAAAGGATTTAATATTCTCAAGTAATAACATATGGGGTCATGAAGACTAATTTCATCACCTCACATTGAATTACTTAGAAAAATGATTTAAATGAGATGCTACATCTATAGAATTTAAATACTATTTTTGAAATAATTTAAATGAGCTAGAAATGGCCACATAGCCACTATTTGAATCTAGCCCATGATCCTCTGAAATAACTATATCATATATTTGCATAATCAAATAGAGGGTTTGAAAGGTGAATTATGAGAGGTGGAATCACCTCAAAATTCATCATGGTTGATTTTCTAAAATTGTTTGTATTCTGAAAAGTTACCGCCTTGTTATTTTTGTTGCAATTGCTCTACAATGAACTAGGTTTTGAGACTAGTGGTGTTGGATAGAGAATTTCATAAGCTTTCCAGAAATATAAAATTCATCAATTTTGGCTCAGTAGATATTTTTCTATTTAAATTTGAAGTGGGCAACAGTATTGAATTTTAGGTTTAAATGAATTAATCGAATTCAAACTCGTGGGCTAGGCGGGAAAAGGAATTGGGCCAGAGAGAGAAAAAGAGTTCGGCCGGCCTAGCAGTGTGTCTCGCACACGCGGGCCGTCTGACAAGGGGACCCACTTGTCAGTGGCTAATAACTCCCGAATCGGTATGATTGAATGAGGCGCGTTGGATTAGAAGTGGATCGAACGGCGCACAGGCATCGTCGTCTCCGGCGAGATCGCACCCTGGCCGTGGCGAGCCTAGTGGGTCCGAGAGCTCACCGGTGGCCGGCAATCGTCGGCGATGAAGCAGGGCGACGTTGCGGACGATGAGGAAACTCTAGGTACTTGCGGCTTCTCCTGGGGTGGCGCCAATCGTCGTCTTCGTCTGCGGCGGCTCCGCGGACTCCGGCGAGAAATTGAGGTGGCTCCGGCAGTAATGTGGAGGGGGAGGTGGTCGAGGAGAGCGAGAGGAAGGAGGGGAGTGAGCTAGTGTGGAGAGTGGAGGCTGGGGTGCCTCTATTTATAGGGGCGCGAGGAGCTGCGGAGGTCACCGGCGGGTGGGTGATGATGACGGAGCTACAGAGGGGGAGGAGCGTGGGCAAGGGCAGGGGATGATGCAGCGTGGCCTGACGATCATCACGCGCGTCATGGCGCAGCAGGAGGGAGACGAGAGCATGCTGGTAATGTCCATGTCTGGGCAGTACTGCGGCGGAGATCAGCGATGATGGCGATGGCGACAGTGCCTGGGCGGGGAAAAGGAGGTGTCTAGGAGGGAGCTGGTGCGTAGGTGAGTGCGCGTGCGAAGGGAGAGAGCGAAGGGAAGACGGACGCGACGGTGCGAGGCGGTGCACTGGCGCGTCCAGGGCGTGTCCATGCGCGTCCTGGCACGTCCGTGCGTGTATGGGCGCGTAGAGGGCTGGCCAGTGCTGGCCTCTCCTGCGTCTAGGGCATGCACAAACGTGATCAGTAAAGTGAGAGCAATGTCCAGGACATGGTGGAGTTGAGAGGAGAGGGCAGGGTGCTTGAGTGGCATGGTGCACGACATGGTACAATGGCATGGCCATGTTTAGTCACTTTATTGCTTTGATCATTGAGGGAAAGGGCATGGTTTGGTCCAGGGGGTGTAGAGGTACAGTAATGAGCACAAATCATCTCTGGTTTAGTCAAGAATCCATTGGATATTAGGGTGTGTGATCAATCCAGTTTTGTGCCTGCCAGGTGTTTGATGAAATGGCCGCATGAGTTTTGAATTCAAATTTTGCCAAACTTTTTCTTGGGTGTAGTTCAAATATTGTTGGGCTTCTAATGGTGGTGTTGGTTTGCAAAATGGAGGTGGTTTGAGAAAATCCAAAATGTGTATGATCTTGAATCTGATTTGGTGTTGCCACTTTGTTTGATTATATTAAGCAGAGGAGAAAGAATTTGCAAAGGTGGTCTTTACCAAAAGTGTTCACCTTGATGAGGTCTTGGATGAGGTGCAAAGAGTTGAGAGACTTTGGTTTAGAAATTTCTTACTACAGGGGCTCAAAGAGGGTAAGATGTTAAAATTGTCACATGTGACCATTATCACATGTAACTTGGTTTTGATTTTTTTATTATTTGTTTGGCATTTTTTGATTCAAAAGAAATTATTATGAGTTTAGTAACGTTTGTAAACCATTGAAACAAAGTAAAATGGACTAGGTTAATAATTTACAAAAATGGCCATAGCCTCATATGTGGATTTTATGTTTTTATTTTATTTTACTTTTCTTTTCATTTGTTTCTCTTAGGCATGGTTTAAGGTTCATTTAGTACTAGGTTAAGTTTAGTAATGGTTTCAACCATTTACCAAAGTAGAAATGGCTTAAGCCAAGTTTTGCAAAAATGGCTATTTGCTCTCATATGCCTTTTTCTTTTATTTTGTTTTTCTTTTGCTTTGTTTCTTTTTGACTTCAAAGTGCAAGGTTTAGGGTTTAAGATCATTTCCAAACACTTCAACAAACAATCATGGCAAAGATCATCACATACATGCATGAGCACTATGCACATAACTTAATTTAATTAAAGTTTTTGTTGGCTCCAATTTTTGGAAAAAAGAAAATTCATTTTCTTCTTTGTTTTAAAATTTGGGATGTTACACTAAGAAAGATGGTTCTTGGCCCATGTGTACTGATTGTAGAGCTATTAATAATATTACCATTCAATACCGTCATCATATACCTCGTTTAGATGATATGCTTGATGAATTGAGTGGTTCTATTATGTTCTCTAAAGTTGATTTGCATAGTGGTTACCACCAGATTCGTATGCAATTAGGAGATAAATGGAAAACAACGTTTAAAACTAAGTTCGGCTTATATGAGTGGTTAGTAATGCCTTTTGGTTTAACTAATGCACCTAGTACTTTCATGAGACTGATGAACGAAGTTTTACGTGCTTTTATTGGACGTTTTGTGGTGGTATACTTTGATGATATTCTGATTTATAGCAAATCTTTGGAGGATCATTTGGGATCATTTACGTGATATTTTCAATACTTTACGTGATGCACGTTTGTATGATAATCTTGAGAAGTGTACCTTTTGCACCAATCGAGTTGCGTTTCTTGGCTATGTTGTTACTGCGTAGGGTATTGAAGTTGATCTAGCCAAGATTGAGGTAATTGAGTGTTGGACGCAGCCCAAGACGGTCACATAAGTGAGGAGTTTTCTTGGCCTCGCTGGTTTCTATATGCGCTTTGTGAAAGATTTTGGATCCATTGCTGCGCCGCTGAATGAGCTTACAAAGAAGGATGTGCCCTTTGTGTGGGGCGATGCACAACAAGAAGCCTTCATGATATTGAAATATAAGTTAATACATGCTCCATTACTCCAACTTACTGATTTCAATAAGACTTTTGAGCTTGAATGTGATGCTAGTGGAATTGGTTTGGAAGGTTTGTTATTACAAGAGGGTAAACCTGTTGCATACTTTAGTTAGAAATTGAGTGGGTCTAGTCTGAACTATTCTACTTATGATTAAAAAATTATATGCCCCGGTTCGGACATTAGAAACTTGGCAACATTATTTATGGCCTAAAGAATTTGTTATACATTCTGATCATGAATCTTTGAAGCATATTCGTAGTCAAACTAAGTTGAATCATCGCCATGCAAAGTGGGTTGAATTTATTGAGTCTTTTCCTTATGTTGTCAAACACAAAAAGGGTGAAGATAATGTTATTGCTGATGCTTTGTCACGATGTTATACTATGCTATCTCAACTTTTCTTCAAGATTTTTGGATTGGAAACTATAAAGGAGCAATACTTGCATAATGCTGATTTTAAAGATGTGTTGCTGAATTGCAGAGATGGTAGAACATGGAACAAATTCGTCCTCAATGATGGATTTGTGTTCCGTGCTAACAAGCTATGCATCCGAGATAGTTCCGTTCGTTTTTTGTTGTTGCAGGAGGCGCATGGAGGAGGATTGATGGGTCACTTTGGTGTCAAGAAGACGGAGGATGTCCTTGCTGCACACTTCTTTTGACCACGTATGCGTCAAAATGTTGAGAGATTCGTGGCACGCTGCACTACATGTCAAAAAGCTAAGTCTCGACTTTATCCACATGGTTTATATATGCCTCTTCCTGTTCCTAGTGTACCTTGGGAGGATATTTCTATGGATTTCGTTTTGGGATTGCCTCGTACACAGAAGGGGAGGGATAGTATTTTTGTTGTTGTGGATCGGTTTTCTAAGATGGCACACTTTATTCCATGTCACAAGACTGATGACACATGTTGCTGATTTGTTTTTCGTGAAATTGTTCGTTTACATGGTGTGCCAAATACTATTGTTTCTGATTGTGATACTAAGTTTTTTAGCCATTTTTGGAGATATTTATGGGCTAAGTTGGGGACTAAATTTCTGTTTAGTACTACATGTCATCCCCAAACTGATGGACAAACTAAAGTAGTAAATAGAACATTGTCTACTATGCGGGCTGTTTTGAAGAAGAACTTAAAATTCTGGGAAGAATGTTTACCTCATATTGTATTTGCTTACAATCGTGCGCAGCATTCTACCACTAAGATGTGCCCTTTTGAGATTGTGTATGGTTTTTTTTCCACATGCACCTATTGATCTGTTTCCTTTACCATCTTCAGTGCAAAATAATTTGGATGCTACAGAACATGTTGAATTGATACTAAAATTGCATGAGACTACTAAAGACAACATAGAACGCATGAATGCTAAATACAAAATTGCTGGGGATAGAGGGAGAAAGCATGTTGTGTTTGATGTTGGGGATCTTGTTTGATTGCATTTGCGCAAAGATCGTTTTCATGAATTGCTCAAGTCTAAGCTAATGCCACGCGCTGCTGGTCCTTTTAAGGTGTTAGAGAAAATAAATGATAATGCATATAAACTTGAGTTTCCTGCAGAATTGGATCCGGTTAGTCCTACATTTAACATTGCAGATTCGAAGCCTTACTTTGGTGAAGAAGATGAGCTTGCGCAGAGGACGACTTCAATTCAAGAAGGGGGGCATGATGAGGACATCCCATCTATTGATACAACCGCTGTACCTACATCCACACAAATACAAGGACCAATCACTCGAGCTCGTGTCAAACAACTTACCTATCAGGTACTTTCATTTCTTGGAACTATTCCTCATATCCATGAGAATATGATGCTGCCTAAATCAGATGTGTTTGTTACTCTTAGGAATGATGGACCTAGCATGGATGAGGAGGACAAGCATTGGAGCATGATCACACATGGAGGAGATGACAGCAAACATGTGAGGATTGAAGAGGACGCCCCAAATGGAGATTTCAGAACTTTGAAGCCACCATAATAATGATTGGAAACTTGGACGAAATATACAAGATTGCACTTCATAATTTCGTCCATAGCATAATATGGTGATGACTCACCTTTAGTTTTGGGCCAGGCACATGTCATTTTCGCGAATTAAGTCAGCCACTTTTTAGAGTCCGTATTGAAGGGGGAAAGGCCTTCTAGGGTTTGGTTCGGCTACCATACGTATGGCTGGCCGAAACCCCACCTTTCCTCCTTTAAATACCCCCATAGCCGTCATGTTTAGACTCGGATTTTGATTAGATTAAAAGTTAGCCAATTGCTGCAACTTCATGTACTTCTTTTGAGGCCAACGCCCAGAACAAGACCGACTATTCGAAATCCCATCATTATCAATCAAGCTTTCATATTTATCCAAAATATTCTGATTGCATTATTAGTTCTTACTTGTTCTCGATTTCAGGTAGAAATTAAGACCCACGCTGATCAGGCTGATCATGCATCTGCAAGATCAGTAACTCCCGGAGATTGTCCTAGCGATTGTATTGGCGCACGAGCTTTGCACGTGTAGTCGGATCTTCAAGCACGAAATCCACCAACAAATCGACGTTATCTTCATATCATCGAAAGATCGGACATCTTTGCCCTATCAACCGGGAAGGATCCTTCCCACGCTGATCCACCACACCAGGGGACGAGCAGGCCCCGCCGCCACTGGCCGCGCCCCATGGCAGCGGCGGGAGGAGGAAGAAGGGGTGGGTGGGGGGGGCTGGTGGCGGCTATCTAGGGTTTCCTCCAGTCGCCACGCGGGGGGGGGGAGGAAACAACCAAGCGCCGTCTCCACCCGAATATTAACTAGATGGTGTATGGATGCATCAATTAACTTGGTTTTCTATTTTATGGATGTCTGCTGAGGGACATGTGATTGTGTGTTGTTTGACCATGTCACAACAAACGCCTTGTTTTTCTCCATAGTTTCTCTCTGTATGGTGATAAATTATTGGAAAATGAACATAAAAAATTTGGACACAAGATACTCAAATATGAGAAAATTACAATGTTGATTCAACTGCCAATATGTATTAGGTTCCAAATGGTAGGTCATTTATGGGATTTTCGTACCTATGGTGAATACAATATGATCATCAAGCTCACTTGTAACAATTGAGATTTCATTTTTAGCACATAATACTAGAAAAAAATGACAGTACGATTCTTTCAGATCCATCAAAAGAATATGCAAAATTTTCCCCATCATGACCCATATGTTAGCTTTATTGATCATAACCGCAAGATTTTCTCCACCATAACCTTGTTGGGTGGACATCTAAAAAAACCTTGTTGGGTGGCTTTAGAAAAGTAAATACTTGTTATCACCCGATTTTGGCCAAATCAGGAGATGGGCCGTAAGTGAAGATGGGCTTGAAGGACATACACGTGGAGCATCTTCGAAGCGGCCTTGCGCTGAGAGTTTGGGCTAAGTTGCCCATGTATCTGTAATATAGTAGATCGTGTCGTGTTTAGAATTAACGAGATAGAGTGCCCGTGCACGGTTAGGTGCACGCCTCAATTAGAAAGTCCCTTGGACTATAAATATGTATCTAGGGTTATCGGAAAAGGAGGACAATCATCGTTCACACAAACACAAATCAGGCGCATCGCCACCCCTTTCTTCGAGGGTTTCTCCGGGTAAGCACCATGCTGCCTAGATCGCATCTCACGATCTAGGCAGTACATGTTTATTCGTCTACCTTGTACTCGTGCTGAAGCCTTGTTGATGGCGAGCAGTACTACTTATCTTTAGGTGTTTAGGGGCTTGCATTGATGCTTTCTCGTGCATATCTGCGTGGCAATGCCGTCCCTCGACACCTAGCTGCCCTTACACCTATCCGGGTGTAAGGGCAGCATCTTGCTTGTTCGTTACTTAGTAGATCCGATCCGTTATAGTTGCTCCTTGCCCCGCAAGGATTAGTTTAATATCTGCATAGTTAGGCCTTATCTGGGGTCGGACGATCCGGTAGTGCGTTAGGTGTTGTTCACCGTGCAAGGGATGTTCCGGGAATCAACGTTATGTTGGTTTTTAGGCCTCGTAGGGGTAGTTTGCATCATCTTCCGTAGGCTAGGCCCGATCACACGTAGGACGTTCGGTTATGCGGTGAAAACCCTAAGCTGTCGTGGATCGTTTTAGCTTGTTTTGATCAAGCAGGATCCCCATGTCATTGTAAATCCAACGTGAACCATGGGGCGATCGGCTCCTTGAGCCGATCCACAGGGAAACCTGAGCCGATAGGGCTCGTATTTAATGTTTACGTGTCTACCATGCAGGAACAATCGAAGCACTCCAACACCTTCCGATCGGGTCTAGGTCGGGTGGCACGCCTAGCAACCGCCGGACGTGGCTGGAAGATTTGCGGGACGACGCGAGGTGCCAGGGTCCACTAAGCGGCTTTGGGAGCCTCCCGGCTCTTCGTGTTGCTTAGCCATTGCCCGTCGGTGGGTTTTGGAGGGTAACACATTCTGGCACGCCGGTGGGACCTCTTCGCAACATCCACGTCAACACCGACACCCGAGATGGCAGAGGAGCAAATCACATACAAGGATCTCCTGCGAGCCAAGAAGAAATACGATGAGCTGAAGGCCATCTGTGAAGCCGAGCTCATCGGCTCCTTTGAGACGACCCGTTCTCACAGCATCAAGCTCAAAGGAAACACGCGTCTGTCGCATGGCGTCAATATGGTGGACCTAAGCCACTCCATAAGGGAGCCAGGGTTCTCTTTTGATGTCAATATGGCAGGGTTTGTGATCCGCCATGGCAAGGACAAAGCAGAGAGCAGCCACTCTCGTGGCAAAGATAAAGAAGAGGCCGTTCCATGCGGCCGGCCCCAAGATGATGACAGACGGTACCTAATCGAGGAGGAGGTGAGAAGCACGCGGTATCAACGCCCACTCTCCGCGCATCTCCTCAACAAATGTGAGCAGCAGTATGACCGACGTCGGCCCTACGACGAGGACGATGAAAGATATCGTCGGTCTGATGCGTCAGGAGGTATCGTCAGTATGATGGAAACAACGACGGGTACAAACGTTGCGCTAGAGGGAGGTCAAGGGAGCAAGACAACGTGGATAAGCACTGGGCTGTCCCTTCTTCAAACATTCTTGGGACTCGGGAATGAGCCGATTGCCAACGATCGAGAACGCAGGTGCAAACAGCAAGGAAGAGGACAAATGTAGATTCAGTGTTCGAGCGCCTAGGGCCTCTCCCACCTATTAACAAACGAGCTGAGTCATCTCAAGAAGAAGACCAGGAGTCGGATGGAGAAGAAGATAGGTATCACCAGGCCAAGGTGGTGCCCGATGGACTCAGCCACTCTCGAAGCGTAGAGTGCGGCGGCTGCGACTGGAAGAAGCCGAGGCACATACTGTACACGTTGAGAAAAGCACGGCCCGATCTGGCCGTGAAAAGTCAGCAAACATTGGAGACGAAGGCGCGCCCGCCAAAGAAAGTATGGCGCCCAAAACGGCGAAAGCCGATGCACGAGCATCGGCGATGCCGATGTTGGAACATCGGTGACACAAACATGGTGTTTATACTCCCGTCGGAGTTTCACGCTCCAAGCGACGAGGAGGTTTCGGTGGCTCAATTCGATTGCGGTCCACGACCGTTATCTTTGAGAAGCCACGAGATAGAAGCTAGCATTTGAAAGCCCTATACTTGAGGGGTTACATCAACGGGCACTGTCGGCAAGATGTTGGTGGACACCGGAGCGGCATCAACATAATGCCGTATTCCATGCTACGACGTTTGGGGCATTCTAGCGATGATCTGATCAAGACCAACATCACATTAAGCGACTTCAACGGCCAGGCGTCAGAAGCGAAAGGTGTTCTGAATGTAGAGCTACGTAGGCCGGAAGACCATACCTACCGCGTTCTTCATCGTCGACAAAAGCAATTACGCCGTCCTATTGGGAAGGGACTGGATTCATGCTAACTGTTGCATTCCGTCTACAATGCACCAATGCATCATACAGTGGGATGGAGATGAAGTGGAAGTCGTTCAGGCGGATGACTCAATCGAGATATCATTAGCTGCCATGAGCGTGTGGGAAGCAGATAACCAAGAGCCACTCTCTGGAATCAGTTTAGAGGGTTGTGAGCGCATCGAAGCTTCGAAAAATGGGGTAAGGCTGGTTTATCCACCGGCCTAACAAGTAGCAGGTCCAAGACATTGGATGTACGTGGCAAGGCCGATCCAGATCGGCCCTCAAAAAATGAAAAGCAAAGGATCTTATCTCCACATGCCACATAGCTACGGTGGAAATCCGAAGTTGCAAACCATCGTCAAACATTGCAATGGAAGGGGAGGCCGATTCCCGCAATCGGCCGAAACTATCCTCAACATACCTTTGTCTGTGTTCAGCATTGATCCAACAGATGCGAAGAGCCGATACCATCAATTACTTGACAGAATCGGCTCGGGGCACATAGATGGATGGGACACGAGGATACGAAGCTTGGAGTGGATATCAAATGCCCAGCAGAACAGCTCAAATATGGGGGCCGATACGTAAACAAATCGGCCGTAAAAATGGAAAATCCAAAAATTTTGGGCACAGGATGCGTAGACATCGACTTAAGAATTCAAAGCCGATGCGGGCCATCGACTCAAGGGATACGGCTGTTACAAACAGGAGCCTAATGGAGCAGTTATCGAGTTACGCAGCGAGGCTCTACTGAAGGAGTCCCTCAGTGGAATGGTTGGTGGCTCCATTAAGCAAATCTTCAAGATCGGCAGCGCCGCGTAAGCATGCGATCAGGTTAGGATCATGAACAGCCAATGAACATTCAATCGGCTGTGACATTTCCTCCGGGGCTTGACCAAGGTGACAACTTCATCAAACGTCGTCACCAAAAGCTACATTAGTCCGCCCGAGGTGATGAGCCGATCTGAGCAGCAAGACACAAGAATGGAGCCAAGAATGAAGCTTCTTAGTTCAAGGGAGCTGCTGATCCTTCCAAAACCGTCCTAGTGCACTGTCTCCTTGGGCGTAAGCTTTCCTGCCTAGTTTGGATCATTGAACTGAAGGAGCTGCTGATCCTTCCAAAGCCGTCCTAGTGCACTGTCTCCTTGGGCGTAAGCTTTCCTGCCCAGTTTTGATGAAGAGCTGGAGCGGCTCGGGGGGCAGCTCACCTTGGAGGTTCTCTGCTTTTGAAAGCCGACTTGGTTAGAATCGGCTGATGCTGCACTACGTTGGGAAGCCGATAGTGGCCCAATGCGGCTGGTACACTTTCATTCTCGCCTTGACTGAGGCTCGGGGGGCAGCTAGCCCTGAAGATTCTTCGCTCTAAAAAGCCGATGGTGTTGAAATCGGCTGTCTCTGCATCATAACCATGTTGAAGGGTGGAGAGCTCTTGCAGAGGAAAATTACCAGGTTGACAGGAGGAGTTTGAAGAAGGAGCCATCATCGTTGATCAGGCTCTAGACCAGTTCGTTGCTGCAAGAAAACAGAGCATCACAAGGGAAGTTGTGAGCAAATGGTACCTGTTATACATGTGTATCAGCTTTGACGTCAAGGTATTTCAGCCATGGTCTTAGAAGCTTTCCTGGAGGCGTTAATTCAGGAGTTTTGCTATCAGGACGAACATCACGATCGGATGATTTTAAAGTCTAAAGATCTAGGGGTCTCAAGGCTGCGCGTTGGACCCGTTCGATTGGAAGTTTGGGTCTGAATTTCATGAATTGCAAGTTAACATCTGAGAAGGCGATTGGATCGGTCTGTCTTGCAATTTGTTATAAAAGCTGATGCATTACCATCGGCTCATCGAGTGTCAACAAAGGGGAGAATCGGCTAGTCTAATATGGAAGAGATCGACAAAGTCAAATTGGAGAAATTTCTTCATTGATAACCAGATTTTTTACATAGAAGGAGCCGATTGCTCTCAAAAGGAATTGCTAGGGGATACATTGCCCCGTCTACTACTCCTAGCTCTACCCTATCTAGGGGCCGCTCGTCGTCATCGCCGCCGTCGGGCGCTATTCGACCGGCTCGTCGTCGGCCGCTGTGGGCCGCCGGCGGGACCTTCGTCGTCCTCGTCTTCTTCGTCGCGTCGTCGTCATCGCGCCAGTCGCGAGATTCCCGAGCCAGGCGTGGCGCTTGGCGGCTCGTCGGAGGAGCTATCGTCCTCCTCTCCTCCACCTCCTGAGGAGGTTACTCTCTCCCGGGAAGGTCGTCGTCGTCGCTCTCCGCTGCCCCATTGACGAGGCTACGGAGGACGCTCTCCCATCGGTCGGGGATTGGTCGTCCTCTGACCAGATGGAGAAGTCGTGGCTCGGTTCGTCCCCGGCCTCGATGGCGCGGCAGATGTTGGCCGCATGGGCTTCTTCCGGGTTCCACTCCGGCGTCGGCTCGCGGAAGGGGGAGGACTGCGTGGAAAGACCCGATGAGGAGGAAGAAGAAGACATGTTGGCCGAGGAGGGCTTTTGGAAGTGCTAGTGCGAAGGAGATGAAGAAGGGAACTGCAAGAAGTGGCTAAATAAAAGGGGATAAAGCGATTTAATGCTTAAGCAGTTTCCGAGGACATGGGGCCAAAATTGTCAAATCATGCAGAGGAGTTGAGAGAACAAGACGTCATGATGAAGAATACTACGACGGTTCTGCTCGCCACGACGACCCCTCGAAGGAAAAACAGATGGTTTTGATATTATCATTACCAAAACCAGGGGCATGTGTTATCACCCGATTTTGGCCAAATCAGGAGATGGGCCGTAAGTGAAGATGGGCTTGAAGGACATACACGTGGAGCATCTTCGAAGCGGCCTTGCGCTGAGAGTTTGGGCTAAGTTGCCCATGTATGTAATATAGTAGATCGTGTCGTGTTTAGAATTAACGATAGAGTCGGCCCGTGCACGTTAGGTGCACGCCTCAATTAGAAAGTCCCTTGGACTATAAATATGTATCTAGGGTTATCGGAAAAGGAGGACAATCATCGTTCACACAAACACAAATCAGGCGCATCGCCACCCCTTTCTTCGAGGGTTTCTCCGGGTAAGCACCATGCTGCCTAGATCGCATCTCGCGATCTAGGCAACACGTTTATTCGTCTACCTTGTCTGCTCGTGCTGAAGCATTGTTGATGGCGAGCAGTACTACTTATCTTTAGGTGTTTAGGGGCTTGCATTGATGCTTTCTCGTGCATATCTGCGTGGCAATGCCGTCCCTCGACACCTAGCTACCCTTACACCTATCTGGGTGTAAGGGCAGCATCTTGCTTGTTCGTTACTTAGTAGATCCGATCCGTTATAGTTGCTCCTTGCCCCGCAAGGATTAGTTTAATATATGCATAGTTAGGCCTTATGCTGGGGTCGGACGATCCGGTAGTGCGTTAGGTGTTGTTCACCGTCCAAGGGATGTTCCGGAATCAACGTTATGTTGGTTTTTAGGCCTCTCGTAGGGGTAGTTTGCATCATCTTCCGTAGCTGCTAGGCCCGATCACACGTAGGACGTTCCGGTTATGCGGTGAAAACCCTAAACGTCATCGTTTAGCTTTGTTTTGATCAAGCGGGATCCCCATGTCATTGTAAATCCAACGTGAACCATGGGGCGATCGGCTCCTTGAGCCGATCCACAGGGAGAGCCGATAGGGCTCGTTTTGTTTACGTGTCTATCATGCGGGAACAATCGAAGCACTCTAACACCTTCCGATCGGGTCTAGGTCGGGTGGCACGCCCCGCCAGGACGTGGCTGGAAGATTTGCGGGACGCGGGTGCCAGGGTCCACTAAGCGGCCTTGGGAGCCTCCCGGCTCTTCGTGTTGCTTAGCCATTGCCCGTCGGTGGGTTTTGGAGGGTAACAATATCATTATTTTGCAGCATTTAATTTGCTTTGATTCTCCCTCCACCGACTCAATTTGACGTGTTGGTATATTTCAAAGAAAAAACAGACACGTCCATACTTGTTAGGGCATGTAGTATGTCTAGAAATGTTCAAGAAAATGGGAAACTAAGTTTGACATTAATTAGCATGCACACGACCTTGTTTTTGTATACACGAGGTGATAAATTTAAAATATAATAAGAAGGTCAAACTAACATTGATTAGCATGCATGCAACTTTTCTTTGTATAAGTCGATTTTTTTTCTTATGAATTCTTGGACAGAAAAAAATGAAACAGTGTCTAGAAGAAACTAGAACACTAGTGATATAGTAGAAGCGGGACTTGGCGTGACAATTTCAGTAATTCGTCCCTGACAGGGATCGAACTATGGTCGTTGAGGTGCGCCAGTGCGACCCAAACCACTGGGTTAAGCCCCGACAGGGATCAAATTCTTGGACAGGTTACGTTTTGCAAAGCAAGATTTTGTTTTACAAAGCAAGATTTGTTCCTTAACTTGGGTTAGGCGACATGAGAAAATGCTCGCATGTCTGATATATGAGGATGGATGGGGATTGGGGAGGAGATGCGGATGAACCATCACCAACTACCCTTTTAATGAAGAAAATAGAAATCTAGAAATGTCCAGCATTTGGCTAATTCCAGTGACAATCATACAAAATCTAGTTTGGCTATCACGGCAGGAAACTAAGCCTACAGGGAGAAACTCTAACACCACGCATTAGATGTGGGTTCCTAGCATTTGCAACTCATGCTACTAGATGAACCACATGTCTGTACTTTGTAGTAGTGTAGCTGCATATTAGTAGGCGAGTTTGGGAAACAATTGTGTCTTAGTCATATATGTGCATTCTTGATGCCTTGACTATCTCTTAGCATCATGTTAGTAGGGAGTATCTTTTTTTTTGATGGGTATACCTAGTTGGGCACTGAAATGGAAGTTTGATTAGCGAGTGTGCAATTTGATTCGCCCAAGCACAAAGAGGGCGAGCTAATTAGCTTTGTCCTATGTGATTAGCTAGGGCAAACTACATGCCGTTTGTGCTACAGTGAAATATCCCTTGCCCTAATTCGAGGGCACGCTACAGTGTAAATAGGAAATGATTGCCGCATAGGATCATACGTACACACACGGATCACGCACCACGACATCCCTAGAGAGAGTGACCCTGATCCTGGTCGGGCCCTAGGAATTCTAACGTGTGTTTGCACAGCGCCCGACGTGTTTTACTGTTCCCCTCCGATCTAGCTCATCCCTTTCCTGTGCTGCCCCTCTAGTCTCTCTCTGTGAAAGTGATCACACAAGGCCTAGACCCCTCTCTCTTGGTTCCTTTATAAAAGGGACCTGCCTCCCCCTCCTGTCCATGATCTCTCTCTCGGCCGGCTCCTGCAAATTGCCCTCCCAAGCAACACATCACAGTGCTCTCCCCCACTTCATCTCATCCTGATCTCCGGCCATTTATCTACTCTAGTGCTACCTTTCAGCCTAGGTAGCTAGATCTCTAGCTTCCTCTAGCTAGATCTCATGTCTACCATCTACATGAGCCAGCTCTCTACTGCTTTCCCTCTGATGGAGGATGATCATCACCAGGATCACCATCAGGGACACTTCCAGGCCTTCACCATGCCCAAGGATCCTCCGATCTTGTTCCCTTTTGTGATCAACAACAACAACAGCCCTAGTGACAACAGTAGCCTCAGCTATGGAGGATCAGACCACCACTTCAGGCAGAACACAGCTATGCTAGAGCCCCAACATGTAAGTACCTAATTGGATCAATGAATTTCTGCACTGTATTAATTTGCCTGCTCACTTCTAGTTAGTTTCTTAACTAACATGATCTTTGATTGTTATGTCACCAGATGATTGGTGGATCATCAAGTGTGTTTTCAGCGCCGTTCCCGACCGTGGAGAGCATCCGCGATGACATGATTGAGCGATCCTCCTCGTATGATCCATATGATATGGAGAAGCTTCAGGCCGCTGCCAATGGATCACTCAAGGCCGGCAAGTGGACCGCACCTGCCCCTGCAGCCAAGATGAGGATCACGAGGAAGACGAGCGATCCGGCCGGCGTTAAGAAGCCGAGGAGGAGGGCGCAGGCGTACGAGGATCACGGCCAGTTCGGCGGCATGAACCAGGCTCTGGGTATTATTAGGACATGCTCCGATTGCAACACCACCAAGACCCCCTTGTGGAGGAGTGGTCCATGTGGCCCCAAGGTACATGCTTTGTTTGTTAAATCCTGTGGTCACTTGGTAGTACAAGTTAGTTATTGGTGTAACGGAAACTAATTAGCTGCGGTTTGCATGGTGCAGTCACTTTGCAACGCTTGCGGGATCAGGCAGCGGAAGGCGCGCCGGGCGATGATGGCCTCCACGGCGGCGCCCGGTACGGATGTCGGCACCAAGGCGGCCTCCGCGCCGGGTGATGCCACCACCGTGATCGCGCACCCTAAGGTGAAGAAGGAGAAGAGAGCGCTGGACGTGGACCGGTCCCTGCCGTTCAAGAAACGGTGCAAGGTGATTCAGGATCACGCTGCCACGAACACTGTTGTCACCGGAGCCACCGCTGCCGTCGAGGTTTCTGCTGAGCCGGTTGTTACCTTCACCGCCGCCGCTGCTGCGACACCGGCGAGGGATCTTGTCGACAGCATCGGGGCCAACTGGAGCATGAGCCCCGCCCCCACTGCCTCAGCTGCCTGCTTCCGGCCTTCGGCTCCGGCACCCTTCGCGGTGCCGGTGCAGGACGAGATCACAGACGCCGCCATGCTGCTCATGACGCTGTCCTGCGAGCTTGTCCGGAGCTGATCGATCGAGCATTCGAGAGGCACACTATCTACTGCGGTACCCCCACCAGGCTTTTTTGCCTCTAGTCAGTTAGTCAGTCGGTATGTACTGTCTGTGCTGCCGCGTTTTTGGCTTCTTGTTCATGTTGCTAGTGTAACCTGCGCTACTCTTAAAGTCTTGTGATTCGTTTGTGTGTAAGATTAAGACAGAGAGGAAGAGAGATCTAGAGAGAGGAAGAGAGGTAGAAACAAGGAGAGAAGGGAGAGCATAATAAAGATAAGAACCTGATCAGCTAGCTAGCTAGGATCTGCAAACACTACCGTGAGACCGAGTGTGAGTTCAGTTGGAGTAGCTTTTTGTTGCCAAGGCTAATTAAGCCAGTGGCTGCCATATAGCATGTATGTTTGTTCTTTGTTTTGTTCGGACCATTTGTACTGTGGCCCATAATAATACCGACCACGAAATGTTGCTGTTCATCGGGACTCGTTCATGACTTTTACTTCTGATGATTGTATGTCAGCGATGATCTCCTTTTTTTTTGTCAGTAGTGTCCTTTGACTCCTTTCTAACCTTTTTTCCACTGATTTTGAGGCAAACATTCTCTTTATCATATGCGATCTGAGATGTTTATGTAATTTGATCCAATCCTGATTATGGATGATGCTACTAGCTTTGCATGACTGAAAGCATAAACTTGGATTAGTGCATCTTAATTTGGCCTTCACATCACAACCAAAATTAAGTATCGCAAACCTTAGTTTGGGTTATTGAATTGATGAACTAGCCAAGTTTTTCAAAAGTCCGAACTGTTGAAAATAGCTAGTCTACATATTTTAACACTACCCTCACGTCTAGGCTGGACAAACAGAAAGACACTAGACGTGGCTAATTGGGGGCTGCAGTTATTTGGAGTAAATTAAATAGTGCGTTGGGTATGATTTGATTCCAAGACCTTGTGGCTCTGATACCATATTGAATTTATGCACTAGCCAAGTTTCCAAAAGTCCGAACTATTGAAAAAAGCTAGGCTATATATTTTAACATGGGTAATAGTAACACATGCAAATATATCGGTGGTACAAAGTATAGTACCTTCTAAACCAAAGTTTATCATTGTGTAACAACTAACACCATAGTTTTCTCATTTTACTTCAGAAATGCTATTGTGCGAGTGTACACGCTGAAGTTACCCCACAAAACAAGCAATGCAAACATACCCAAGCTAAGTAGTTTTTTTTTATGAAGGGCGCTTCATTACTCAAAAGTTTTGAGCATTACACTCAATCTCTGCATAACTAAAATGCACACAACCGTTCGAGTATCAAATAGAACCAAAAATCTATTCGTACAAGAAAACAAAAAAGACAGCAAGTCTAAGCTTCATTGGGCGCAATCCGCCGATTATGCAGTCACCTATGTTGGAAAATAAATTTTTTGGCCGAATTCTCCAACCGTGTAGACACCTCCGTAAAGAGGTTGTGATCCTCCAATCGTTGAAGTGGCGACCATGAACGGAGCAAAGCCGTACACCGGTAAATAACCTGCATGAGAGAATAATTTTTATCATTAAAAACCTTGTTATTTTTACATAGCCAAAGCGACCATACAACAACAATCGCGCTCATCCTGATAAGCGTTTTATACCTAAACCAAGCTAAGTAGTTGGATCTACATGAAGATATATGTGCCATCTACAAATGTTGTCGAAACTTTATACTCCATTTGATCCATATTAATTATTGTTGATTTAGTATAATTTTGTACTGAAATTTAGGCCTCCCTTGGAAGAGTCTGGTGGGTTTCCTCCTTCACTATCTAAAAAATACACATGTTGTATCATTATAACGCGAACGTCCTATCCACTATATACCACTGACAACTCCATGCGCATCAGCATATATGAGCTTTTGGCACAAAGTTTTTTTTTTTAGAAGGTGTTTTTTCGAAGGGATGTCAATCCTTAGGAATTTTCCATGGAAACCCTTTGGTTCAAAGGAGTGAAACCTTCAGAATCTCTATGAAATCTTTGAATATGTAGGATTCAACATGACATGATGTGTTTTTATACATTCCATAGGTGCTCTAAGGCCATGTACATTAGGAATTGCTTAGGGAGGTGCTTATAAAAATAAACCAGACTTTTCTTGAAGCACCAAATACTTATTTCTATAGAAGAGGTGCCTACTTAAGCATCTTTCTTATGTAAATAAGCACTAGTGCTTAAGAAAAACCGATCTACTTTAGTAAGCATCTCTCTCAGCACTTAGCTTAGTACATGTCCTAAGAGGCTCCATTCTAAGAGAAAATCCATCCTTATTATCTGGGTAAGAAAATGGACCAAGGGTTTTATTTTCTACAATTTTTGGAGGAAGCCAAACATAAACGAGCTGATCTAGCCATTTGTCTCACCGATTTGCATAGGAATTATCACAAAGATCAAATGAGGTGCCAGCCTGCCAGGTATAGTACATAATAGTTATGGCCAAGAGGCTTAATATGATTCAATTGTTTTGGCAAGATACGCGTTCCTACATGTTGTGATGAATTTTGCTATTATTCACTTCTAATACGCGCTCGTTGTTTGCAGCGAGTTGTAGACTTCTTGTATTCTATTTTCTGCCTTCTATAAAGATATGGTACGCCGTCGGCGTACTCGCGAAAAAAAAAAAATTGCCGGGGGAGCCCCTACAACATAAAAGGGAATCAAAATTGGCGCCTTTGAGTCTGACCCGAGATGAATCTTAAATTTGAATGTCTAGCGAGGATATATAAATTGAATCCAAGATTTTACGTGGTCACCCATGTTACGTTAGTATATATGCGAAATGAATGTACAATATGGTTGCAATTGACAAAGTGAGTCACACACGCATCGGCAGGATTGAATCCGCGGCGGGACTACCCTATACTCAGAAGAGGAAAGAAACCAGTCAAGCAATTTTCTTGTCACTTTGCACATGCCACGATCGAAAACCATGGAGGCGCGGAAGAGGATTGTCAAACATGCAATACACTGTCAGTGGATCAGCATGACAGCACGAGGGCAATGTCACGGGCCAGCCCACGCTAGATACACTGTACTAGCGGCCAAAATTGGAGCAAATCATGCATTTTGGTAGACTCTGATCGGAAACCCCTCCTGCTGATGAAGTGAGGATGCTGGATAAGCAGCGGCGAAGCTAAAAAAAAGTTCTTCACTGGCTTCAGCACACTGTATAGAACTAAGTGCATTATTTAGCTCTAGAGCATATGCACCGGTACAAAATTTACGCCCTCGATCGATATGCTGATATATTTGTTCCGATCTATGTACCTCAGGTACACCCAGCAGACTAACCTAAGCTCACCAGATAAGATGGTAGTCTAACAATAGGATTAGTGAAGTATAAGAGCATCTCATGTTTTGATCATATACAGCCAGTATACGCTGGATATGGTTGCTCGGGATATATACAGCCAGTGCAACTGACTTTTTGATTATAGATTAACATGATGATGCAGAGCCGTCTCATGTTTTCTCTTTTTTTAGATGGTTGATACCGCACCTAAATCCTTATTTTATTCAGTGGCTAAGTGATAGTGGAGAGATGAAGTTCAACCACATGGTGCACGTGGAATTACAGACTAGACCATACAAAGACACCATTGAGTGTGATGTGGTTTCTATGATCATGTGTCACATTGTTGGGCCGCCACGGCAATATGATATAAATGTTTAGCATAATTGGAGATCCTGCACATATCACTTAAATTGGTGTGTAAAAGATGTTACTTTGAGGCCTATGACACTGCAACATATAGTGAATGAATCTCGTCCAAAAATTGAAGCCAATTGTGAGAAAGAGCATAAGAGATTTGATAGGCGAGAGACTCCGTTTTCGGTGAGCGAGAGCCACAAAACAAATCTGAGTAGTAAAAATAAAAGTGAGGGAGATAATTACATAGTAATTTTAGCCACCAAATCTGATTTCAGAGAGTTTTGCGAGGATCCTACTGCCGTAGTATTGTGCTTTTATGCAAGCGCGAAATTTGGGTTCTACCGACATGAGACCTTTCTCTATTGGTGTTTCTGATGTAGTGCAGGAATTTGGCAATGTGTTTCCACAAGAGGTGCTTGGAGTTTTGTCACCATTGTGAGGTATATATCACCAAATTGACTTTTTACGAGGAGCATTATTGCCCAATAGAGCACTATACCGAACCAACCCGAGTAAACGAAGGAAATTCAAAAACAAGCACATGAGCTTGTCGATAAAGTTTATTTTTTGAGCTTAAGTCCTTATGATGTTCCTGTAATTTTAGTTTCTAAGAAAGATGGTACCTGGCGAATGTGCGTAAATTATAGAGCTATAAATAACATCACTATTCGATATCGTCATCATGTTCTAGTGTTAGAAGATATGCTAGAAAAATTGAGTGGTGCTGCTGTTTTCTCAAAGATTGTTTTGCCTAGTGGGTATCATAAATTATGATGAAAGAATGGGGGGAATGGAAATCAACCTTTGAATTTTTTTTTGGTTTATATGAGTGGTTAGTTCCGGCTTTTGGTTTAAATAATGCACCTAGTACTTTCATGCGTTTGATGAATCATATTTTAAGCCACTTGATTGGTAAATTTGTGGTTGTCTACTTTGATGATGTATTAGTTTATATCCTCAATAAATCTGAATATAGTAATCATATTCGACAAATTTTGTAAATGTTGCGTGATGCAAAGCTTTATTTTAATCTTGAGAAGTGCATATTTTGCAAAGATAAGGTCATATTTTGTAGACATGTTGTTTCTAAGCATAGAGCTGAGGTAGATGAGTCTAAAATTGATGCTATTAAAAATGGTCCTACTACTATGAATGTTAGTCAAGTGAGAAGCTTTCACAGACTTTCTGGTTTTTATAGATATTTTGTGAAAGATTTTAGTACTATTGTTCCTTGCACCTTTGAATGAACTTACTAAAAAAGGGTGTTGAATTTAAGTGGGGCCTAGGCGTAGCCAATATATTGCTTTTGATGAGCTAAAATAACGTTCAACTGCTGCACCACTGCTTGTCCTTCTAACTGCATATTTTTCTGACAAACTAAATGGTTCATAATTGAACTATCATGTTTACGATAAAGAATTGTATGCTCTTATTCATCTCTTGTGGATTGGAAAAATCATTTGTGGCCAAAAGAATTTATCATATACACATTCTAATTATGATACTTTGAAAATTCTGAAGAGCCAATCCAATATAAAAAAAATCATGCCAAATGGGTTGAATTCACCGGGTCTTTCCCATACATCAATAATTATATAAAGGGTAAAGATGATGTTGTTTCTTATACTCTCTAGGAAAAGTATGTTATTGACATAGTTGGATGTTATGTACATGACTTATATTCTATTGATCATGATTCTGCAACGCCATATACGTTATGTACTCATGTGAAAGCATGCAAAAAAAATTCAAATTCATGATGGATACTTCTTTAGAAATAATAAACTATGCATTCTAGAATCGTCCATGTGTTTATTATTGTTACAGGAATTACAAGCCGGTGGTCTGATGGATCACTTTGGACGTGAGAATATATTTCTTATGCTCTCTGATCGTTTCTATTGTCCTAAAATGAGGCGTGATGTGCATAGTTTGAAAGTGTTGCATTATTTGCAATTAGGCAAAATCCAAGGTGAAACCTTATAGTTTGTCTACTCCTATTCCTCCTCCTACTATACCATGAGAAGATATAAGCATGGATTTTGTGTTAGGAATGCCTAGGACTAGGAGAGGACATGATTAGATATTTGTAGTAGTGGATAGGTGGTTGAAAATGACCCACTTTATTGTCTACCATATAAGCGATGATGCGTCGCATATTGCTAATATGTTTTTAGGGACATTGTGCGCTTACATGGAGTACCAAAGATGATTGTTTCTAATCGTGATATGAATTATATGAGTTACTACACACTTTGGGGAAAGTTGGGGATGAATTTACTATTTAACACTACTTGTCATCCCCAAATTGATGGTCAAACAGAGGTGGTAAATTACACACTTTCGACATCGTTGGATCAATGATAAAGAATAATCTGCATGTGTGAGAGGAGTGTTTTCCGTATGTGAAGTTTGCATATAATAGTCCTGCAAACTCAACAACACAACTTTGTCTTTTCGAGGTGGTCTATGGTTTTAAACCCATTACAACATCTGATTTGCTGCCCCTTGCAATACAACGAAGAATTAACATCGATGCATCCAAGAAGGCAGATTTTGTGAGGAAGATAGAACAGAAGACTAAAGAGGCAATCGAAAAGAAGGGCAAGTACATTGTTGATCGTGTGAATATGAAGAGAAAGGAGGTGTTGTTTCAGCTAGGCGACATGGTGCGGATAGACTTTCGCAAGGATAGATTTGCACGAGGTGCTAGTCCATATAAAGTGCTTGCCAAGATCAATGATAATGCATACAAAATAGATCTCCTTGTAACTGAGTTTGGCATGAGCTTACATTCAATGTTGTTGATTTAATGCCATATAATGGAGAAGACCTTCACAAGTCGAGGTTGACGCCTTTTCCGAGGACATCCCTAGTCCTTTACCGTCTTTAACCATAACCAAGTTACTATAGAAGACAAGTCCAATGCGATTAGAATTGGACCAGTTATAACAGCACATGTAAAGCTACTTGAACAATAGGTGAAATCTTGAACCTGATAATTTAATTGATGAGAACTTTATACTTCCTAAGTCTATGCACCTTTATATGATCGGGTTTGATGATAACACAAGCGTTGCACGTGAAGGTGAAGGAGAGTTGTAGCAAGATGATGAAGATATCGAGCACGTGGGAGACGTAGGAGGAGGCGGCACCATCATGAGGGAAGGGACACATATTACAAACAATAAAATATCACCTCCAATTCGGATTCAAAATAATTCTTGAAGTTAAAGTCAATTCTGATTCGGTTTGGATAGACATAAGCTTTGAATTAGAAATAGACGTGGTTTGTTCATACCAACTCCGAATCAAGAGAATAAATACTTGTTGGAAACATAATTCCAAGTAATTTCCAATGGATAGGACCTCATATACCAGTTCAACATGTACATGTGGTTAGGACCGGAACACGTTGAATTCGTTTGTGTCAGTTTCCGAATAGAGTCTTTTGCTATTAGGAAAGTTAGAGATATATATGATTGATTTCGACTCCAACGCTATGTTGGATGTCCAACAACCTTTATAAACCATTGTGAGCCGTGGCTTTTAGGTTTTAGATTATGTTTAAGGTAAACCCTATAACTAGAACGAATTTCTCCTAGAATTCCTTTCGAATCATATATTCCTTAGTTTTTCGCTTGAAATATTTACTCGAATACAAGTTTTTTCGTTTTGGAGTTTTTGTTGCTGAAAGTCAAGTGTAATCCGTCGTTCCATTGGGAATTGGGAGATTGCAGCACGACTTCATGGTTGGCGGCTACGTGCACAACGGTGTGGTGTTGTGATATCCATAGGGTTTAACATCCGTCGCACTGTAAATGCGGGAACATCCGAAAGGACGAGATGTCGCCTAGAGGCGGGGAGGGGGGGTGAATATGCGTTTTGGAAAACTATTACAGATTTGGCTTGTAACAATGCGGAATTAAACTAACATTTATTTTACAAGCAGGAAACCTAAATATGCTAGGCTCAACTAAGTACAACAACAACAACTTAGATAAGCAAGATAGGCACAAGATATATGTAGCACAACTTATAGCAAGATATATGTACTTCAAGCACGATGGCTATCACAAGGAAAGTAAACTCGGCTATAGAGATAACCAGGGCACGCGGAGACGAAGATGTATTCCCGTGTTCCCCCACACAAGGTGAGGTACGTCACGTTGGAGAGATGCAGGCTACCACGAAGGTCTCCCGAACGCCACGAAGGCTCACCTTCTTATCCAAGCCAATACCACGAAGAACAAAGGCCATTCCCTTATGGTTAGCTTTTCCTCTACTCCGGAGTTGCCAAGCTCCACAACCACTTCACAAGCTCCACGAAGGTGAAGCCCGAGCCTCTTCACAATCTTCCACGAAGAGATCATCGGAGCACCAACCGGAAAGCCAACTAGGAGGTAACCCCTCCAAGAGTAACAAGCTTACGGTCTCTCACTCGAACAAATCGTAATGTAGAGCTCAACACTTATGCAAAGATGCAAAAGCAGGAACACCAAATGTGCTCAAATGCCTCACACTCAAATTCCACCAAAGCAACAAGTGCTATGGAGGAATTAGAGAGGAAGAGCAATGGAGGAAATCGACAAATGACTCCAAGATCTAGATCCCAAGAGTTCCCCTCACAAAGAGGAGGAATATATTGGTGGAGTTGTAGATCTAGATCTCCTCTTTCAAATTCCTCAAGAATATGCAAGAATCAGAGGAGAGATGGAGAGGAAGCAAGATTTTGAGGTTCAACAATGGAGTAAGAGAGAGAGAGAGAGCAAATATAATGGTTGACCTTACCTCCTCAAGGAGGAAGAAGGACTATTTACAGTCCAAGGGAGAAAACTAGTCGTTTGGGGAATTCCTGCGACCTGTGGTGCCGGTTCACATGCTGGAATGGTCCGGCGAGCAAACCGGCTGACCGAAACCACCGCCGGAAGTCTCCAGCACACGAGGCTGGACCGGTTCTGAAATCGGCACGCTGGTTCTCTCGCTGGAACAAGACTGGCTCATCAGAACGAAACCGGTTTTTCCGGAACATCATACTGGGACATGTTCCGGCGAAACTGGAACCATTTCGGCTTGTCGAGATATTACGGCAGGAGAGCCAGCACCGCCAGTTTCAGCGCCGAAATCGCTAGAACCCCAAAAACGCAGTTTTCTCAAAAAAAAAACTTAACTTTGACAAAGTTCCCGAACTCTGATTGAGATGAAACCAATTTTATTGGAAATATTGAGACTCCTCACACAATATTTTTAGATGATTTAAGAGAGGGAGCCTCCCAACGTCAGGAAACGGTAAAGATGTCCAAACTTGAAAACGCAATAGAAGATGCATGCGGATGCCATTTTCGATGAACTTGGGCTTGTTGAAAAGCTAGCAACAAGCTCAAGAACCTCACACACAGAAACACTAAGAAGAAAAACGAATATAGGGATGCAAAATATGCAAAAGATTGAGCTCCCTAAGATGATGTGATCAAGTTACCCAACTGAAAGCCCCTCTTGATAGTGCGGCTATCTATCCTATAACCCGGTCTCCCAACAATCACCTTGAGACCGGTAAAAGGAAAACCTAGCAAGGTCATACATTTGCCTTGCGCATCCCGCTTGTTCTTGATGACAACACTTCAAGCTCCACTCAAGCCGAAATGCCTCACTTGATCATTGCTGCTTCGTGAAGACTCACAAATGCTCCCCCATACACCATGATGGGAAAGCTTCATTGAGGCATATCTTCACGTGTCCATTATCACAAAATGGACGACAAGCTTCAAGTATGATATCTTCGAATGCTAATCTTGAACTTTCCCTTCTCAACCTTGATGACATCAATACTTGATGCCAATACCAAAGATATAACACTACATTCATGCAATCCACACAACATATGGACTTTAAGAAATACCTATGGAATATTCCTTCATATAATCACAAAAAAACATTAGTCCATAGAGGATTGTCATTAATTACCAAAAACACACTTAGGGGTAATGTACCCTTAAAACATCCTGAGAGTTTGAGAGCATCTCGCGAGTTATCCTTCATCATCTACCATTGCTCAACAAAAAGATCGGGCCACCGCTTATCAATCCTTGTCCTAAAGATTGGTCAGCAGAAGATGACAATGGCGACTTCTGAAGCGTGTGCAACGATGTGCGTCGAGGATCAGTTGGACCGGTTTGTGCTCCTAGCTCAATGTTGGGTGGTTTGGTGAAGCATCTGGTTTTAGAATGATATGCGTAGGTGTGAGGTTAGGGCACACAGCCCCAACATGGTGACCCCTTCATCAAGCTTGCAGGTGTTGCGACAATTGTCGCTAGTGATGTGGCTTCGGGATGATCATTGTATTCTCCTTGTAACACTCTGTTGATTAATATAAATAAACAAGGTTGTGTGTATCATTTCAATTCAAAGGCTGGAGGTTTTTACCCCCATTTCGAAAAAGATGTTATGCCAGGACATTGGTTACCAAGATATTTTCCTGGTGCGTGATCTTATATATTGATCGCCTTGAGATGTTTCTCCCAACCATGTGTCTTCCCAAAATCTGACCACTTGACCGGTACATACAAAAATACCCTCTTTAAAATAAATCTTTTTGACTCTCATTAACCTGTCTAGAATTTAGAATAAGTCGGCTTAACCATTACTGAAAATTATCGTTCTACTGAAACATTTCTTTGAAAATTTTCTTCCTCTTTTGCCGATATTTTACTGGAAGCTAGCTGGTGATGCTATAAAATATGAAAGTTGTATTCTGTCGATGGCTGTTATTCTGGTTGAACTTCTTTTGGCTGGTCAATGGCAACAAACTTTCTGCTGGCATTTGTAGCCCTCTATGCTACTGTAATATCTTTGTTTTCGCGTTGTAATAGACTTGCTTCGGTTTTGCGCTAGCAGTTGGTGGAGCTTTGAGCTTCCTTGCTTTTGTTGCACCAGCTTTCTTCTTTTCCCATCCACGACAGTTTCAACGTACAACCACCCCAAACAAATAAGAAGTCCAGATTTTGTAGTCCTGGAAAATATCTGACGAAACGCCTGAATAGAGTCGCCTGACAAGACAAATAAGGGCTAGCTAGCAAGAACCACAAGCAACTCATACATCTCTGCTGAAACCTAGAAGCCTCTCAAGATCCCCAAAAGGCGAGCGGCGAATTGTTGCGACGGATTTCGTGGCTCCCAGACTCGCGCGCTCATCCTGGTGCAGCCACACCAGACATGATCGCGATCTCTCCTGGCTGCCCCCTGCATTCCTTGAACGGCCTGTCCTGTTGCTTTCGATCTTGTCTGATCAATTCCTTCTTCCCGGCCAGCGCGCGCACGGCCGTATAAGCTTCAGTTTTGGCTGGGGTATTTTTATGTGGATTCGATTGCGTCCGGTTCCTCGGCCGTACGTGGTGGCCGGCGACCTGGAGGCTGCGACGCCGCGTGTTGGAACCACTGGTGTAGTACGTCGTCGTTGCCACGATCTAACAGTCGCCGTCGTGGGAAATTCTCGACGGGGATGGTTCATGGTTCTGGTTCGGACAAATAAAGTTACTGTTATCAGTTGTGCGGGAGATATATTTTGGTGACCAATGGCTTCCCTGATTGGATGGCCTGGGTGATGAACTGATGGTGCTGCTGCTGCCTGCTAAGATAAACGGCTTATCGTCATCTTATTAGCAGTGCTCCCTTATCCGCTCATCTCGATTTGTAGTTGTACCCACGTGTTGGCGTGGTAACGAATTGACTAGACAGTTGATAGACCGACGGATGTGTCGCGCTTCTTTTGTAATATTACGGAATTCCTGAATCACACTTGTGTGAGATTTTTTTTAGTCTTGTTTTTGCAAAGTAAGTATTACTTTTACCTGCTAGTGATCTATACCTGCTAGATATTTGCGTTTGGCCAGTTCGTCACCCTACTCCACTACAAAGAGGGGAAATGGAGAGGGATTGCTGAAATATCTTGCTCGCCTTTTTCTGCCACCTAGCGTATTGGATGATTGTTTGGTTTCCAGAAACAGCTTTTCACGTCTATATTAGACAGCCTATAGTGCTTTATTTATGTGTTTGTTTTATGTCTACTAGTACATTTCAGTAAATTTCATTGGTTTCCTCTGATTTTCTGAAGTTTCTTAATATATTTCCTCAGTTTCCATAGTAATAATGATGTAAAATACTTAGATTTTCATAGTTTCCAAGATCTTGCCCCCCATAGTTCCTGAATTTCTCTTTGTCTACATATCCTTATTTGTTAAAGTTCACTTGTTAAATAAGATGACTGGGAGCCATATGTTTGAAGGTAATTATCACTTTATTCATAAACCAGCTTGGATAATATAATCAATGAGATAAATAATAATATATTTTGATGGATGCATTATTCTAAAATTTGCCAATATTTGAGGTACGAAAAATGTAAATATTTTCTTTTATTTTCCTATCAGTATACATGGATAGATGAACTTGCACAATATTCATCGAACCATGTGACTAGAGATCATGAAAATGGAGAAAGATAATCAAAATTCCAGTGCATACCAGAAAGATAAAAAAATGGAAATGGGTTTTTTCGGAAGAACCCATAGCGAATAGAGAATTAAATTTCGTTAAAAACATTAATTTTAAAAATATTTTTTTGTAAATTGTAAAGAGATGTGATATGACCTTTAATATTGGAAAGGTTGGCCTTAAAACCACAATTGTACCATCTTAGCCTGCAAATGTATAGGACAAACAGGAGATAAATTGATGTCTTGTTAGAGAAGGAGCACAAATTGATGATCCTGGGAGAATTTGATGAAAACCAAATAAACATCAATTGGCTAAATATTTTAACATCAAATCAATTGGCTAAATATTGTGTTAAAAAAAGCTTACCAAGCTCTTGTTAAATCTAAGAACTCATAGCTTTCTTTTAAGATCACAAATAGAGAAACTAACAAATGGTTTTACATATTGTGTGTGTCTGTTCTGATAAAAATTTGGTGCATTTTATTTATTTTAACCATTACATTTGTATCCTACAATATTTATATTAATTTTGTTATCTGGCTTTCCGTTTCTCGCAAGAAAAGCAATAAAACAAAATGCAGAGCCCATTTTATGGCTACCCTACCAGAGCCTAAGTGTAAGGGTATATTGCCCCTATGTGTGGTTTTGGTAATTAATGACAACCCCTATGGACTAATGTTTTCATTAAGTTTATATGAAGGAATATTCCATAGGTACTACTTGTACTCCATGTGTTGGATTCAAGTATGGATGCCATGAAGATAAAGGTATACCTTGTGTATTGGCATCAAGATCATCGGTATGAAGATATATATGTGATATGATCAAGAAGAAGAAATGAAGATGGAGTTCTTATGTGGAACTCAATATTAGCCATGCTCTATCTTAAGTGAGTATGAGAAGATACAAGGTTGAGTTGGGCAAGTTCAAGATGAGCATCTTGAGTGGATCACATGCTTGAAGCTTGCCGTCCATTTGGTGACAATGGACATGTGAAGATGTGTATCAATGAAGCTTTCCCATCATAGTGTATGGGGGAGCATTTGTGAGTCTTCACAAAGCAACATTGATCAAGAGAGGCATTCCGGCTTGAGTGAAGCTTGAAGAGTTATCATCAAGATCAAGCGGGATGCGCAAAAAGGTATGGCCTTGCTAGGTTTTCCTTTTACCGGTCTCAAGGTGGTTGATGGGAGACCGGATTATAGGATACATAGCCGCACTATTAAGAGGGGCTTTCGGTTGGGTAACTTGATCACATCGTCTTAGGGAGCTCAATCCTTTGCATACTTTGCATATCCGTATTGCTTCTTGGTGTTTCTCTGTGTGAGGTTCTTGAGCTTGTTGCTAGCTTTACAACAAGCCCAAGTTCATCGAAAACGGAATCCGCATGCATCTTCTATTGCGTTTTCGAGGTTGGGTGATTTTACCGGTTATTCATGATATAAGGTTCTACCTTTTATATTCATGATAAAATCCCCTCCTATAGATTCTTGTGTTTTCACTTTCCATAGGATAGCATTTGTTATTTTCTTCCAAACAAAACTGGTTTCATTCGAATCGGGGTTCGGGAGCAAAAGTTATTAAAGAAAGAGTAAAAGAAGAAAAGAAAGAAAAAGGAAAAAGGGGAGGCTGCCGGTTGGGCGATCCTGGCTGACGCCGCCACCCGGTCGACCGCGGCCACCGGCCCACGCGCCGGGCAGCCCAGCCAAACCTCCGGTCCGACCGGGAGCCGCACCGGCCGCCTCTCCGCCTTCGCCTCGCTCTCTCCCGCGCGGCCTGACCGGCGCCTCGCCCCACGGCCCGGCAGGCCCGGGCCGCCTCCGGCCTGGGCCGCCCCCCGCGCGGCCTGCTTCCCGCCGCCCAGCGCGCCACCGGCCCGCCCTCGGTGGGCCGGTCGGCCGGGCCCCGACCGGGCTCTCCGGCCCAGGCCGGTCGGCCGGCCTGGCTCCGGCTGGGCACTTTTTTCGTTTTTATGCGTTTTACACCCGTTTCTTCCCCAACGGTTATTTTTCTCCCTAGACTATAAATAGCCCTTCTTCCACCTTGAGCAAGTAGTTCTTCCCCTTTCTTCACCTCCATTGTTGCTATTTGAAGAACTTGCTCTCCCCCTTGATTCCTCCAATCATTCTTGCTCATATTTGAGGATTTGAGAGAGGAGATCTAGATCTACACTTCCACCAAACCATTTCTTCTCTAAGTGAGGGATCTCTTGGGATCTAGATCTTGGAGTCTTTGGTTGACTTTTCCCCTTGTTCTTCCTCTCCAATCTCATCCTAGCATTCGTTGCTTTGGTGGGATTTGAGTGTGAAGGACTTGAACACCTCTAGTGTTCTTGCTTTGCATCATTGCATAGTGTTGAGCTCTCCACCACGATTAGTTCGAGTGAGAGACCGTGAGCTTGTTACTCTTGGAGGGAAACCTCCTAGTTGGCTTGGCGGTTGGTGCTCCGGTGATCTCTTCAAGAAGATTGTGAAGAGGCCCGGGCTTCTCCTTCGTGGAGCTTGTGAAGTGGTTGTGGAGCTTGCCATCTCCGGAGCGGAGGAAAAGCTAACCATAAGGAAAGGGCCATTATCCTTCGTGGGTGTGGTTCGGAGAATAGGGTGAGCCTTCGTGGCGCGGGGAATCCTTCGTGGGACCTCCACTCCTCCAAACGTGACGTACCTTGTTGCAAAGCAAGGGAACACAGGAATACATCCTCGTCTCCGCGTGCCTCGGTTATTTCTATACCCGAGATCTCTTTCCTTGTGATAGCCATCGTGCTTGAAGTATATATATATATCTTGCTATCACTTGTGCTACATATATCTTGTGCCTATCTTGCTTAGCTCTAGTTGTTATTGTTATACCTAGTTGAGCTTAGCATATCTAGGGTTTGTGCTTGTAAACTAAACGATAGTTTAATTCCGCATTCTTACAAGACAAATCCGAAAGAGTTTGTAATTGCCTATTCACCCCCCCCTAGGCGACATCTCGATCTTTCAATTGGTATCAGAGCAAGGTCTCTCCTTGTTTAAGGCTTCACCGCCTTGAGAGTAAAGATGTCGGCTAGTAATATAGTGCACAATGACACAATTATCTTTGTTGGCACAAATTATCTTTTGTGGCGAAATTGCTTGCTTTGCAAACTTCGGACCTTGTGTCCAAACATTGAGCAATTTCTAGATGTAGGTTTTTCTCCTCCGATGGACTCTCAAAATCTATCTTTAGAGGATGAGAAAAACTTACATCTTGAAGCTCTAGTATCTAATGAGCTTGTATTCTCTTTGAGACCAGATTTTCATAGGTTCTTGATATATATAAAGCGAAAATCGTCTCATGAGATGTGGATCAAGCTTAAGGAAATGTTTGGTGGATCCACTTCTCATTTGGTTGGTGGTGATTCCGAGGAGCTCTCTTCCCCTTCACATCATGAAGAGCTCCAAGTTGCTTCCACCTCCGGCCGTGATGAGTTCTCATCTTCTTCCACTTCACCAACGTGTAGCAAGACACGAGGTAATGATATGGTGAGTGGTGAGGAAAATTGCAATGTTGATATTGTGCTCAATAGTGATGATTCTTCATCTCTATCCCATTGCAATGCTTCCTCCTTGGACTTAAACACATCTAGCATTGAAAATAATCTACATGCTTGTGTTGATAGCCCTCGCATATCATGTGTAAATTGCTCACATAAACCCCATGATGATATGCTTGTCTTGTCTTGCTCCCATAATCAAAATGCTTCTATTTCCTCTAGTTGCTTGTTGACTAACAATGTAGAGGAAACCGAACACTCTATGGATCAAGACATGTTTTCAAATGAGGATTCAAGAATTTCTTCATCTTCATCCTCCGGTATGCACATGTGCCTTATGGCAAATGGATCAAAGGTATCTCCTACTTTGACTCCTAACACTTCCTCTAATGATGAGAGTGATGATGATGATAATGATGAAGAATATAATATCTTGGTGCATAATATGGCAATGGTATATGCTTCTCTTCATGGTAATAAAGAAGCTCGTGCTAATCTCGAACACTCTATGGATACCTTGAGTAAATATAGGGAAACCATAGTGGAGTTGGAGTCCCATGTTGAAAATGGGGAAAAGAGATTCACTCTCCTCAAGCATGAGCTAAAAGATGAGAAGCATACTAATTTTATGCTTACACAAAAAATTGAATCCTATATGCATGAAAAAGAGAAAACTATTGTTGATGCTTGTGCTACTAACTCTACTTCTTGTGAAGCATCTACCTTAAAGGAGAATGTTGAGCTAAGGGCTCAACTTGAGTTGCTAACTAGTAATTGTAGGGAATTGGAAGAAAGCAATAAAACGCTCTCACACTCTCTTGAGGATCTTCTAACTTCCTATGATGGGCTAAAGTTAGCTCATGAGGCTTGTATCACTAAGGTAACATCTTGTGAGCCTCATGTGGACATTAGCACAATCTCTACTACAAATGCTATATCGACATGTGCTAGTCCTAGTAGTCCATCTAGTCAAACTAGTGATACACCTTGTGTTGGATTACTTGCCTTGCCTTGTTGCTCTAACAATGAAACTTCTACTTCCTCTAGTCTACTAACCATGTAGAGGAAATAAAAGAGCTCGAGGCCCAAGTCCTTTCTTTAAAGAAAGACTTGGAAAAGCGTCATGAAGGGAAATCCGCACTTGACAAGATGTTGAGTATGCAACAATCCCCCAATGACAAGAGTGGACTTGGATTCAATTCCAATAACAAGAACAAGTCCAAGAGCAAGAGCAACAAAAAGAAGGGCCAAGACAAAGTCAAGGATCCGGCCAAGATGGTTTGCTTCAAGTGCAAGGTTGAAGGGCATCATGTTAGATCATGCCCATTGAAGAAGAAGAAGCACTTGAGTGAGAAACAACAAGGAAAACGGCCACAAGGTCAAGGTCAAGCTCATGCTCGACCTCAAGTTGAAGATAGGCCACTTCCCAAGAAGAATCAAGATATTGTTCCCCAAGAGAAGAAATCAATAAAGAAGAGAAAGGGGAACACTTGCTACTTATGTCGTGTGAAGGGACACTTTGCTTCTTCATGTTTAGGTAGTACCTTATCTAACCCTATAATTGTTGATGATGATTATTCTCTAGGGAAGGATAAGGATGGCAATGTGTTTGCCAAGTTTGTTGGAACTCAAAGTGGTCTCAAGAAAAGGACCATTTGGGTTGCCAAGCCTATTGTGGCTAACCTCTTAGGACCCAACTTGGTTGGGGACCAACAAGCTCAAACGTGATCAATAGGTACATGTGGAGGTCATTGGAGACTTGGCTAATTCATGAAGAATTAAGGGATCTTCATATATTATTTTTACCAAGCCAAGTCGTATGGATCATTATCTATATCTTATATCCAATGTTCCTCCTTGCGGTAACTTATACTTCAACTCTTCATATTCATTGTAAGTTATTTGCCCCTTTGCATGTTTGGTTGTACGTGTATCAAATATGTGTTTGTATGTGTTGAGTCTTACTTGCCTATCTTGTGTATTCAAGTATGTTTGTTTGTCTCATCATATACTTGTGTATTGTTTTGAGCCTAATGCATCTTGATGATATCTTATTTGGCTCTCTTTGAGTGATTAATGGAATATCCCATTTTGGGGGAGTGATATGCATTGTGCATCTCTCTTTCTCTAAAATGTGTGTACATGGGTATCACCACCTAGTATTGATATTGCAAGATTATCTAGTCACTATGTGGCATGCCATACTCATGAGAATTCAAATTCTAAATGTCCATTAATCATCTCTAGTTGAATTTTAGTTGCCTCTTGTTTAGAAGAAATGTTTTATCACATTATGGGGGAGTAATATGTTTTGTACATATCACAAGCCTAGAAAATGTGAACATATGAGGTTATGCCACTTAGAGTTGATGCTCTTAATTATCTTGTTTCTAGGTGGCATGTTTGCTCAAACAAGCTCCATTTCTATTGAAAAACTTTTATTGGCTCATCTTATGGATTCTTGTTTGAGTAAGAAATTCTTGGTACGGTTTTTCCTCAAATACATATTTCTATATCTTATTTAGGACACCGTTTGCTTCATGTTATTCTAATCATTGCCGTGCGTGATTGTTTGACTAGTTGAAGCTATCAAGAATCTTCATCCGTGCATAGTGCTTAATTCTATATACTTATCCTATGCCTTTTATTGTGAAGTTGATCCTTACTATCATTGTCAATTCACCACCGGAAATTATTTCCAATATACTCATTGTCTTTGACAATTGATAACCTTTTATGTGGTTGAATTCATGGATCATCCTCACCTTGGATTGCTTCCTATTTACTTATTTTATTTCCAAGAAATCTTTGTTTCTCCCATGTGTCTTCCTTGTCCCTTTAAAAAAAAATCTTTTGATAAATTCTCTTGATTCATATCAAGTGTTTGTTTTGGAAGACAAACCTTTTCCTTGCGGTACATTGTGCCATTGTGAAAAGTGTAGAGGGTTTGGTTTATTTGTTTGAACCTTGCTCTTTTTGGGAGTTTTGCTATCTCATTCCTTCTTCTATGCTTTATTTGTTGAATGAGATAAATCTTTGAGCATGCTTGCTTTATTTCATCTTTTATGCTCAATGGTTTCTTCTTAGTTCATTCGTTGAACTTTGTTGAACAAATCTTTTGTGATTTGCGTCTTTGATATAATTTGGACAACAAATTTGTTTGGTCACACCTTTATGCCTTATTCAATTCATTTGGTGTTTTGTCCAAAGTATATCTTTCTTGGATCTTTAAAAGTCTTTGTGCGTGCTTATATGCAATTTATTTATATTTATAGCATGCTTTCTTTCTTCGATCCATTATATAGGGTATACTCCATCAAATCCTAAACGGCTAAGATGTGCATGAAATTCAAATTTCATCTACAAATATGCACATATTGATATGGAGTGTATCCTATGTATTGTGGTTAGTCTAACCATTTTGGACCCAATAAGTTTGGGGACCAAGATGTACTTGAATGATGTTTTAGGTACATTGGAGATGCAATGGAGGCTTGTCTCATCTATAAGGAAGGTGTTGTCACCATATGAGAATTGGAGTCAAGTTAGGATGATCGATGAACTCTTATCCACTACATCAAGCCATTGCTATCTCGGTAACAAGTATCTTATTCATGCATTCTCATATAGCATCCAATCTCTTGTAGGTTGTATCTTGGCATGAAATTATTTATTTCGAAAATATTGCGGTTCTTGAAAAACCCTTTTAAAATAAAACCTCTTATTGAACACTTGAGTAATTTGAGAAGATGCATATGATAGGTTATATATATATCATATTTTATGATTCACCTATCACAAATATGCCCTCTAGCAATTTATTGCATATCAATTCCTCAAAGAGCTCTTGTGTGCAATATTGATGAATTTGTAAAATAAATCCGTATTTGAGATACTTGTTGCCTTTCTCAAAACATTCCAACTAGCCTTACTTCCCTTATTGTTAGTTGTGATGTTTTTGAGATTTTATTTGGTTGAAGTTCATTTATATACCATAAGTGAAAAGTGGAGCCATAGGCTATATATGCTTTTAAGCAAACATCCTTTGGTATATTTTATGACTTCATTTTGGATATCTAGTCCTATTTATTTTGTTAACCTCTTGTGTGTGCATGTTTCTTTATGGATCATTTTGTCCACTTTAGAAACTTATATACATAAGAGCGTTAATCCATCACCTTGATATCTTTGTTCTTTGCCAACCATCTTTTATCCTTTGTTTCTTAGTGGTGTTGGTAAAGGAGATTTATGAGTGCTTGGTTTATTTGTCTTTCTTCATGCACTCATATCTCGTAATTGTTGGACTAAAGTTGTTCTTGATAAGCATATTCTCTTTATCCTAGTTGCGTTCTAAGTGATATATAGGGAGTGAGGATTCCATGTTTATGCATATTGTATTCAAATGCAAACATTATAAATTATGCACGAACCTTGGGGAGCTTCCTTATTTTTATTTAGAGCACTATATCTCTCTTATCATGATATCTTTGTTCGTCCAATTGGATCTTTGATTGCTTGCTTTATTTGTTAAAGCTTCCTTCACCATGTTATCCTTGTGCAATCTTTGATCCTCAATATAGTTTGACTTCCTTCAAGTATTCATCATTGGATATGTGCATTTGATTCCACTCAAATTATGAGAAGTGCACACCTTGGGGAGGAACTCACATTATGTTGGCTTTCTAAATTTTTCACCCATTTTGACAATCGATGCCAATGGGGGAGAAGTTTAGAGGGTTTAAGGGGATGGTTTTATACTTAAGTTTGGTTTGTGCTTAAGTGTTTTGCCTCTCATGCATTCCATATTTATATGTCTTGCATGGTTGTATATATATAGTGGAAATTGCCCCAAAGGTTAATCTTGACAATGTATGCAATGAATTCATGTTCATCACACGTGCATACATTGTGGGGGAGTTTGCTCTATATATATTGGTTCTACTCACATCCCTTGCATTAGTTGTAGTTGTGTGAGTAGAGTTGGTTTTGATATGGGATAGTAGCTTTGTGTTACTTGACCATATCAAATACAACCTCTTGTATACAACTTATTCTCGGATAAGTTGCGTACTTGTCTCTAATATTCATTATATAAACCCTCTTATTGTGGTTGTCATCAATTACCAAAATGGGGGAGATTGTAAGGGTATATTGCCCCTATGTGTGGTTTTGGTAATTAATGACAACCCCTATGGACTAATGTTTTCATTAAGTTTATATGAAGGAATATTCCATAGGTACTACTTGTACTCCATGTGTTGGATTCAAGTATGGATGCCATGAAGATAAAGGTATACCTTGTGTATTGGCATCAAGATCATCGGTATGAAGATATATATGTGATATGATCAAGAAGAAGAAATGAAGATGGAGTTCTTATGTGGAACTCAATATTAGCCATGCTCTATCTTAAGTGAGTATGAGAAGATACAAGGTTGAGTTGGGCAAGTTCAAGATGAGCATCTTGAGTGGATCACATGCTTGAAGCTTGCCGTCCATTTGGTGACAATGGACATGTGAAGATGTGTATCAATGAAGCTTTCCCATCATAGTGTATGGGGGAGCATTTGTGAGTCTTCACAAAGCAACATTGATCAAGAGAGGCATTCCGGCTTGAGTGAAGCTTGAAGAGTTATCATCAAGATCAAGCGGGATGCGCAAGGCAAAGGTATGGCCTTGCTAGGTTTTCCTTTTACCGGTCTCAAGGTGGTTGATGGGAGACCGGATTATAGGATACATAGCCGCACTATTAAGAGGGGCTTTCGGTTGGGTAACTTGATCACATCGTCTTAGGGAGCTCAATCCTTTGCATACTTTGCATATCCGTATTGCTTCTTGGTGTTTCTCTGTGTGAGGTTCTTGAGCTTGTTGCTAGCTTTACAACAAGCCCAAGTTCATCGAAAAATCCGCATGCATCTTCTATTGCGTTTTCGAGGTTGGGTGATTTTACCGGTTATTCATGATATAAGGTTCTACCTTTTATATTCATGATAAAATCCCCTCCTATAGATTCTTGTGTTTTCACTTTCCATAGGATAGCATTTGTTATTTTCTTCCAAACAAAACTGGTTTCATTCGAATCGGGGTTCGGGAGCAAAAGTTATTAAAGAAAGAGGAAGAAAAAGGAAAAAGGAAGGCTGCCGGTTGGGCGACCGGCCTGCCGGGCCTGACGCCGGCCCACCCGGTCGACCGGGCGGCCACCGGCCCACGCGCCGGGCAGCCCAGCCAAACCTCCGGTCCGACCGGGAGCCGCACCGGGCCGCCTCTCCGCCTTCGGCCTCGCCTCTCTCCCCGCGGCCTTGACCGGCATCGCCCTCAGCCCACGGCCTGGCAGGCTGCCTCCCGGCCCAGGGATTCCCACCGGGCCGCCTCTGCACCGCCTGGCCCATGCGGCCGGCTTCCCCCGCGCGGCTCCCTTCTCGCCGCCCGCGCGCCACTTGCTCCGCCCGGTCGGTGGGCCGGTCCGACCGGGCAGGCCACCGGCCTCTCCGGCCCAGGCTCCGGTCGACCGGCCGCCGGCTGGGCTGTCTTTTTCAGCTCGTTTTTTATGCGTTTTACATCCCGTTTCTTCCCCAACGGTTATTTTTCTCCCTAGACTATAAATAGCCCTTCTTCCACCTTGAGCAAGTAGTTCTTCCCCTTTCTTCACCTCCATTGTTGCTATTTGAAGAACTTGCTCTCCCCCTTGATTCCTCCAATCATTCTTGCTCATATTTGAGGATTTGAGAGAGGAGATCTAGATCTACACTTCCACCAAACCATTTCTTCTCTAAGTGAGGGATCTCTTGGGATCTAGATCTTGGAGTCTTTGGTTGACTTTTCCCCTTGTTCTTCCTCTCCAATCTCATCCTAGCATTCGTTGCTTTGGTGGGATTTGAGTGTGAAGGACTTGAACACCTCCGGTGTTCTTGCTTTGCATCATTGCATAGTGTTGAGCTCTCCACCACGATTAGTTCGAGTGAGAGACCGTGAGCTTGTTACTCTTGGAGGGAAACCTCCTAGTTGGCTTGGCGGTTGGTGCTCCGGTGATCTCTTCAAGAAGATTGTGAAGAGGCCCGGCTTCTCCTTCGTGGAGCTTGTGAAGTGGTTGTGGAGCTTGCCATCTCCGGAGCGGAGGAAAAGCTAACCATAAGGAAAGGGCCATTATCCTTCGTGGGTGTGGTTCGGAGAATAGGGTGAGCCTTCGTGGCGCGGGGAATCCTTCGTGGGACCTCCACTCCTCCAAACGTGACGTACCTTGTTGCAAAGCAAGGGAACACGGGAATACATCCTCGTCTCCGCGTGCCTCGGTTATTTCTATACCCGAGATCTCTTTCCTTGTGATAGCCATCGTGCTTGAAGTATATATATATCTTGCTATCACTTGTGCTACATATATCTTGTGCCTATCTTGCTTAGCTCTAGTTGTTATTGTTATACCTAGTTGAGCTTAGCATATCTAGGGTTTGTGCTTGTAAACTAAACGATAGTTTAATTCCGCATTCTTACAAGACAAATCCGAAAGAGTTTGTAATTGCCTATTCCCCCCCCCCCCCCTCTAGGCGACATCTCGATCTTTCACTAAGGCCTCTCATAATGCTCTGCATTGGTGCCGGCTCTTAACGCCGCATATAGGATTTATGTCTATATGACACATATTTAAATGCCAATAAGATGATATTTTCTCTACAACATTCCAATGCATAGATAACTAAATTTCATACTTATCAATTAGAACCACACAATCTCTTCTGTCAATCAGTTGGTTGCCTTCCTAGATAGTATGTTCCGCCACACGAACTGCAAGGCGAGGGAAACCTCATGTTCTTCTAGTTTTGGGTCCAAACTATTGAGTAGCTAGGATGAAATTTATAGTCTTTTTCGGCTACATTCTGGTGGTGGGTGTGATACCGTCAAGAATAAAAGTACCATTCTTCTCCTGCTTTGGAGGTACCTTACCCACATGGTGCCACAAAGCTAGAGAGTTTTTTTGTCCAAAATTTTGGTGTGTCGGATATTTCGGATTTTGGGTTTGAGCCCTAATAGATCGAGTCATATGGATATTGACTTTACGTTAGTGTGTCCTTCTGTTTTTGTTGGTGCGATCTTTTGCGGCATTGGAGTCATTTTTTGGAGTTCTGGTGAAGATCTTGTGGTAGTTATAGGGAAGAACCTTGGCCCAAGCACGTTCAGTGCTCCAGGTCTCTCATCTTCTCGATAGGAGACTCAAGGGACTTTCTGAAGTCTTTTAAGAAAATCAAATTCGTACAAGGATGCAAGTAGGGATGTCATTGCTCTAGTCTAGTTCCAGTGTTATTACTGAAGCTTTTGTGTTGCAAAGTTCAATATTTACGAGAAAATGGATTTGAGACATTTTATTCTACTTCTTAGTTATAGGAGTTACACCATAGTTTATTTGGTCTATGATCCAAATCATGTACCTGTAATGGTTGTAAAGTTTGAGTAAATTACATGTGATTCTCAAAATATAACAAAAAGATTCACATAATCCTAATAAGCTCGTGTTCTATCATGATACACCATGTAAAATACAGTGCACTGAGATAAGTGCATCTTAACACTCACACAGTACTTCCTCCGTAAAAAATGCAAGACGTGTTTTTTTTGTTGCATGGTCTTTCATGCACGACTTTGACAACTAATATGCATCAAATTATATGGGTTGAGAATGTATGAATGGTATTGTTGCATTTATCTTGAAAAATTATTTCATTTCATATATCTTTGTACTAGTTTTTATGGACATACTGTAAATATAGACCATAATTAAGTTCGTAAGTTGTTGATCAGCCGCCTTAGGGGATACTAATTGTGTTACGGGGCAACACCATGAGAGTGGTCGAAACTCTACCACTTAATGAGATTTTTGCACTAAATGATTTCAAAGTATATTATGCAATATATTATGGTTGCAAAGATAGAGGGCGGGTGCAAGTCTTTGTTGCTATAAAAGGTCCTATTGAAGAGTAATGCGACTAACTTATTTGGTTTGTACTACACTGCAATATAAGAACCGGTTTCAATTTAAAAAAAAAAATACACCACAGGTCAGCAGTATCAGAACAAATCATATGGCACGACTATTTGTAGAGGCACAACTGATTGTAATTTAAACAGTCAGCATAACCAGAACGCTTCTCTGAAGCCTTCTATCTATACATGATTGCACGTCGATCGATCGGTAGTTGCTTGCACTCATGTATACTCCGTAACGAGAGAAAAAAAAGGAGTATTCTTTAAACTAAACAGTCACTTTGGGTCCTTCAAAGTTTAAATCAACGGAAAAAGAAATCCATTACGTGTCCATTTGGACGCCTCTCTTTCCCAATCCTACGATCTGAAATTCTGAATACCTATCGACTAATACTGTGTACTGATAAACCAGTGCTTGTTGGTTCTACGTGCACGTACAGTTACTTTTCTTCCTACGAACGAGCAAATCCAATCCCTCATTCACCCGCGACAGACACCTAAAAACCAACCTTTCAATGGTGATAAATTTAATCTCAGGACGCGGCGATCGTCGCTGGTGCTGCGCCGCTCGACGCGGCCGGGAACGGGAAGATTCCCTGCCCGGGAGACAGTATTGCCCGCGGGTCGTACTTGGCCTTGAGCTCAGCGATCCTGCCCCATTTCGCACCGAAATGCCGCCTCCACCCCTCCTGCGAGGAGTGGTGCGGCAGGTACTGCTTGCACCCGATTTCCTCCCGGTCACAGAACTCCAGCACCGCCTCGTTCTCCCTCTCCAGCCGCTCCAGGTCACCGGCGTTCACCGCTGAACGGAGCAGCCCGACCGTGTAGAACACGTCCTCGCCAGGCGGCGTCACGGTCGTCATCCGGTCGTCCCACTTGTCCCTGTTCATGGGGTACATGAGGATGAGCCCAACAGGCTTGGTGTCCCTGAGGATGCCGTGGAACACGCCGGCGGCGAAGTCGTGGATGCGTGAGCCAGGGACGAAGAGGTTGAGCCACGGGTGCGGCACGTCCCATACGCCGGCTGACCTGAGCTTCTGCTCCTCCTGCCCGACACGGTCGAGGAACTGCACGTATGACACGTCCCTCACGAACACGAACCCCGGGACGAAGCTGAGCTCCTCCAGCAGCGCATCAAGCTTCTGCAACCAAAACAAGTTTCTGTTAAAAAAGAATAGTTCAACGGGTAGTCGGGCACTGGACCGGGCTGGGTTGGGCTGGACAAAAAGATCATGGTGTATATGTACCTGATCCACGCCGGCTGCAGAGTGGTCGTCATAGTACATTGCGCCTTCGATGTAGTAGATCGCCGCTGATCCGGTGTCCACTGCGAGCTCTGTAAGACGAGCAAGCTCTGCAGCCGAGAAGAAGGAGGAAGACCTCCGGCCCTCCGTCAGGGTGCGGTTCAGCTGGACCTGCCCCTCAACGTAGTCGAACCCAGATCCCATTGATATGAGCAGCTCTTGGTCAGCAGTGAACGAGTGCACATCCGTGTAGGCAAGACGGACCCACTTGACCCGTTTTGGAGCCCGTTGAAGCCCGATCCGGGCCCTGGTTATCACCCCGAACTGGCCCAGCCCGCCCAACGCCGCATAGAACAGGTCGGAGCTCTCAATCGGGGAACAGGTGATCATGTCTCCCGTGCCTGCAACGAACAAGGATTCGATTTGGTATTAGTTTAAGATGCTTGCTGCATTCGTGTGCACCGGTTGATTATCTAATAAATTGAAAGAGATCAGTAATCAGATTGCACACGACCAGGGAAAAACCGGCCGATACATACCTGTGACCACGTCGAGCTCGTGTACATTGGAGATCTGCGGGCCGTGGCGGAACACCTGTCCGCCAATGCCGGCGTTGGAGAGCGTGCCACCGACGGTGATGCGGAGGTAGTCGGTCCACACGCGCGGCGTGAGGCCATGCTCCAGCGTGGCACGGAGGACGTCGATCCATAGCTGCTCACCGCCGACGTCCACGTACATTCCGTTGACGGACACGGTTACACGGTGATCATGATCACCGCGTGCCAGCGAGCACATGTCGACCACAATGCCGCCCGCTGCGAGAGCTTGTCCTCGAGAGGAGTGCCCTTTTCCACGTGGCACGACCGTGAAGGGTGTCTGCTGGAAGAGCGAGAGGCGGATTAGGGCAGCTATGTCGGAGGGCGAGACCGGGTGGAAAACCCCACTTGGGACGGCTTCCACAATGTGGCCAAAGTCCGTAGAGGCCCTTGCCGTGGAGCTCCGGTCAATGCGGATTTTGGACAATATATTGAGGGTGGAGAGATCATCATCAAGAGCGCAAGATACGGGCACTCCGAGATTGCCGATAGTGGAGAGAAAACTGGTGACCAGGAGAAATGTGGCTATACGAGCTATCGGCATGCTGCTACAACAGAGGTTTGGGTTTGGGACGTGAGCCGTGTAGCTTGAGTTTGCTACTTGCATGGGTTGAAAGAGATCTTGGTGTGTGCACTCAGGTGAAGAACTCCTACATATTTATAGGTGTGCTCCTTTGATACCGCCAGAGCTGACAATATGGGGGCAGGAGTGGAGTGTTTCTAATTGTTTAGATTAAGAAGAAGATCTTAAGGATTCCATTGACTTCTGCCAAAGACAAATATTCATGTTACTACCATGGTCACAGACCTCCTGGTCAAACCCTAAGACCTCATTGTTTTGATTTTGCAGGCCCAACCTACGGAATTTAAACTTAAAAAGTGGTCAGCAAATTAGTCGTTCGAGTCAATGAGTATGAAACATGAAATTCATCTAGAGCTAGTATATTTGTATGTGGGAAGTTAATAGTGTGTCTGGAAGTTGAAAGCCAACATTTTGTTTTTTGCCAAACTCCATGTAGTAGCAAGGTTCATGAGATCCGACTAGTCAACGATTTCATGGACTCTGATGATCTGATCAAATGTTTCATTAAGAAATGATGACAGTTGATTCTTCCACCCTAAATTACATCGATTTTTACTAATGTGGATGAGAGAAGAGAGATAACATATTAGACACTTTTCATGGAAAGTCGGACTCTGCAAGTAGGAGTTGACATTCAATTCTTTTGTAAAGTCTAGTCTCTCAGAGTTACATGTCCAGCACGATATGTAAGTTGCAGGTTATAATCTTTAACTAAATATTAAAACCTAGATAATTGTATCCACGAACGGCTGCTTTTGTCGTATGACAAAAAAAAAATCCGAAAACAATTCCGGGGTGCAGCGCATGTATTCGTTGCATACTAATCTAGTAGCCACAAATTGACCTTGTAGTTGCAATTTGCTTTTTTTCTTTCCTTTCCAAGAGAGAGGGAACGACTATCATTGAGGGACTACTTCTCTTTTCCTGGGTGTTTGCAAAGATATCGTATCTTTGTTGACATGCATAGCAGCCAATGGAAGGCCTGAGCATCAGCAGATCAGAGTAGAATTTTGAGTTCATGCGGACGGCTAGGCACAATATAAATGAGTATTCCGAACGGTAGTGTTAAATAACCAAAGAGATGCTTCTATTAGGTACAGAGCATTGATGCTAAGGCGTTCGTGTACTCGACCAACTCACAGCTCGACATTTGTCAACTGCTTGAATAACCTCCAAGAATTAGTCAGCTACACAATTCCATAATTTCGTAGCATAGAAAGCTCAAACTGAACACGGCTAATCCTCCCAGTTCATGCAGCAATGTGAGCATCAGAAGGGGAATCAGCTTTCTCATGTCACCAAACTCTCCCCGTCAACCTCTCGGGTCGCCCGGCAATCCCAGAGGATCCGCGCCGCCGCCTCTAGGCCGCTCCTCTCCGCCCCGCCTGGCCGCTGCCGCTGCCCTCGCCGGCGGCGGTGGCGGCACCCCTCTCGCCAAAGGCGGAGGGCAGGGGAGGGCACGCATGGCTTCGCATCAGGGCGGTGGGGCGAGGTGATGGAGGGCTTCGGCGCTTTGCAGTGGAGGGTTACGGTGGGCGGCGCAGAGATGAGGCGGCCAGCGGTGGCCAACGGCGGCGGCGGTGGTTCCGGTGGCAGTGGCGGCTTGATCTAGGCCCGATTTGGGCTGTTTAGGCTGATCGGGACCAATTCGGTTGCCTGGTTGCTGGATCCCATCACGCATGTTTGGCCGAGCAGGTTGCCTTCCTCGATCGCGGCACTTCGTCTGCTCCTCTGCTGCCGGTCGATGGCATGGGGGCTGTTGGCACGACTTTTGAATAAAGGTGGTTGTCTTAGGGTTCCTCTTGTGTGAAGATGAAGATCTGCCTGAGCGTGTCCTTCTTTGATGTGGCTAGAGTGTTGAGTTCCGGGAGGCACCACCGGCGAATGTAACAGTGCACATATTGCCTGGAGTTTGCCGGGCAGGTGGTATTCGGTCGTGCGCACCCATGCGTTTATTCTGGCCGTTTGGTTTCGGAGGGAGTGGCACAAAGCTCTATTCTTTCTTGACATACAGTGACATTGGTCCTGGGTGAAGTCAGAGGCGGAGAATATCATGATGGCCGGATTTGGAGGTCTAGCAATGGAGGTCTAAGTCTATGCGCTGGTGAGGAACTTGCTTGGTGTTCTGGGCTTGTAGCAGCAGTATGAAAGTGGGGGCGGCAGCACAGGTAAAGTTGAGAGTCCTTCCATTCAGGATGAAAATCCAAGGCATGTCCTTAATTGGTTGTGCCTGGCAATGACCTTGTTGAAGGCATTGTTTTGAATGCGCGGAATATCTTCACGGTGAAAAGCTAAGATCTTTGATCGGGCAACGACGCCGTTGTTGCACCATTCCCTTCTTGGAGGCGTTGCTTTTGAAGAGTCTGGATTGTTGTCATGGTGGTGATTGTATTGTTGTTGCTAGGGCTAGAATGCTGTCGGGGACTCTTTTTTCTTAGTTTATTTTCTCTTTTTTGGTTGTGTGCATCTGTATTGACATTAGGGCGGTGCGTTGTTGCAGAGGCCGGGTGTATTTAATATCTTCTGATATTAATATATTTCCTTTATCGAAAAATAAAAAAACCAATGCATGGAAGTTTATACAAGTCAACTGCAGCAACATCACTATAGTTTGGAAAAGACAATATATGGAATGTGAAATACACATATTCTTTTTATTGAACGTAAATACACATATTCTTTATTTGTCTGCGGGAGATTTGATTTCATGAGTGTATTGCGTAGAAATTGGAAGCAAGACATGTAACTGGAAAAAAAATACACTAGTACGGAACATGCTTTCACACGGTTGAAATGACCCATTGCACAAGATAAATCGAACAGTGGACGATGGAACTTCACATTGCACACGAACGTGTGCGAAAGGGTGAACTTTCTCGCACGATTTCTTTAGCCAAATCATTTGCGAATGTATATCCTTCACAACGATTTGTTTTACTCAACCGTTAGCACAATTGGAAGATCGCAAATGATGAATGTTAATACGTCGGTATGTGTTCAACTTAGATGACACACATTTGTTTCAACAGTGGTATGCTTATTGCAAGCATCACACACATTTTAGATATGCAACAACTAGATGTGTATTAGGAAGAGTTCTGATACCATATCAATACGTATGGGCAGCGTAACCCTAAACAGGGCCGTGGTATTACTTATATAGTATCGGACATAAAAGATACAAGGGCCCACCTACGTACAGACACAGAGGTATATACAGATTACAATACATGAGTACATACACAGCTAGCAGTACCAGCAAAACCATGTAGCAGATGTATACCCAGTAGTACCAACAACCAATGACAGAATATTTCATGCAAATACATTAGGGAAACTAAATTATTTTTGATTGTGCATTTCGTACATCACATGTATATATGTATTTCGGCATATATTTAATTGCTAGCTATAGAAATGAGAGAGTTGCAGAAATAATTTTTGGTTACGTCGTCATCTGACACACCACACCTGGTAGTTGCCTTTGTTGAACCTTTTGTTCAGAACCTTAAGTGTATTCTTCTCGTCATCTTTGGTTTGATTTTTAGAAACACTGCATAAAACACTCTTAACTGAACAAGTGGCACGACATTCTATTAATTAGATAATATTAAAATGTTTGTGCAAACAACATCTGACGTGTTAGGAAGAAAGAAAAAACTCTGCTAGACTCTCTTGCATTGCACTCGGTCCTAAGTGTGCCATGAATGAGTTCTGAGGAAAAGAAGTGTGCCCTGAATCCGGGCAAGATAACTGGAACGCTAATAATTTATGAAGGGGTCACCGTTACAAATTAAAATGATCCCTTAATTAAATAAAGCTTAAATCTAGCGCCATGTAATCTTGTCAATGCTTACATTTCCGGTGTTGTTTAACTATGTTAGGAAATACAATTTTCCTTCCTCTTCGGCTCTTGAGGCCTGAAGTGGACAATTCCGCCTAAGGCCTAAAATATCTGCTTTGGACCTAAGGTGGTCCCAAATCCGCCTTCGGTTAAAGATGGCCAAATCCACCTAGGCCATAAGGTGTCCAAATCTGGCTTGAACCTTAGGTGGCCATGAATCCGTCTTGGAACCAAGGTGACCAACAATCCGTCTTACTCCTGAATTTTGCTCAAAACCGGACGAATCCATCTAAATTCTTAGTTCTCAACTTGCCTGGCTTGCTTAGCCGACAGGTGGCCCAAAATGGGTACTAACATATGGTCCTCATCGACGATGCGGTTCCCTAGAGCATGGTGTAGCCCGAGCCAAGGACGCACCCGTCTACATTCCTTAACCCTCCCTCCGTTTATCGACATGAGGAAGAAGAGAGGATGAGGAATTTTAGCTTTTTTTTTTGGATATTCTAATAAGTTAGACTGACAAGTGGGACCTAGTCTTTCTCATATATTTGCTCCTTACATGTGGAGTCCCCTAACATAAACCGTGTCAATTCGCTATCAGGCGTGGTTTGGGGCGAATTGCAAAAACTTAGCCCTGAAGTGAAGTGTAAAATTTTTGTTACAAAAATACAAAGTGGTATGATTTGGTAAATTTTGCTATAAAAGTGGTATGTTTATACTAACAACTCCACAAGATATGTAAGCTTCTTGTTCTAATCTTTAAATAAATAAAATTTAATGTACCATGAATGGCTGTATTTGTCGACTGGACAAAATGGCCTCCAAAAACAAAACGGAGTGCAATGCGCATGTATTTCTTCCCCAGTACCCCACAAATCGACCTTTCAGTTACATTTTTCTTTTCTTTCCTAGAGAGAGGGAATGACTATCATTGAGTATTTTTGTTCTTCTGTGTATTAGCAAAGATATCGTATCTTTGTTGACATGCATATCAGCCAATGGATGGGCGTAGTGCAGCGTAGAATTTTGAGTTCATGCGGACGGCCTAGGCAGAATAGAAATGGTATTTAGGACGGCAGTGTTAAATAATTTAAAAAATACTGTTATTAGATTGGGAACATGGACGTTAGGCCTACGTGTACTCAACCAAATCAGAGCAGCAGATATGTCAACCACTTGAATAACCTGCATATTTTTTTTGTATAATAGAATCCCCAAACTGAAAATAGGTAATGCTCCTCATCACTTCACTAAAGAAAAGCGAATGCATGTATTTATATCAGAGTCAATTTTAGGATGACGGTTGTAATTTTAAAAAGGCAACAACAAAAAATATGAAACACGAAATACACATATTCTATATTTGCTTCAGGGCAGGCCCTGACCCATGGCAGCCATGGGCGGCCGCCTAGGGCCCAGGCCCGAGGGGAGATAGGATTGAAGCTCCTTTTACTATGGGTTGAAAAAAATTTTGATAGAGGTGATGAACAGGCCCAGCAAAATAGAAATATGAAATCGAGTCAGTTGATCGGCCAAGTCCGGCGATCCCTATTCACCGCTCATTGCGGGAGCGATTCGCTCCCGCCTGAAGCGGCGGACGGGGTGGGCTGGCCCATTGGCAGTAGCGGTATCTTTTTTCTCTAGTTTATTTCGGTTTTAGGCGGTTTTTCTCTGGTTGCTTTGGTTTTTTCTGGTTTTCGGTTGTCTTCTGATTTTTTTGACCAGTTTTTAAACTTTTTTTTACAATCTTGAATTTTTAAATTTTTTCGAACATTTTAAATCCGAACGTTTTTTCATTTTTTGAATTGTTTCCAATTTTGAACAGTTTTAATTTTTGAACTTTTTTCATATTAGAACAATTTTTAGATCTGAAATTTTTTGGAATATAACATTTTTAGATTCAAATATTTATAAAGTTGTTACCCTCCAAAACCCACCGACGGGAAATGGCTAAGCAACACGAAGAGCCGGGAGGCTCCCAAGGCCGCTTAGTGGACCCTGGCACCTCGCGTCGTCCCGCAAATCTTCCAGCCACGTCCTGGCGCTTGCTAGGGCGTGCCACCCGACCTAGACCCGATCGGGAAGGTGTTAGAGTGCTTCGATTGTTCTGCATGGTAGACACGTAAACATTAAATACGAGCCCTATCGGCTCTCGGGTTGCCCTGTGGATCGGCTCAAGGAGCCGATCGCCCCATGTTTCACGTTGGATTTACAATGGCATGGGGATCCTGCTGATCAAAACAAAGCTAAAGCGATCCACGACGATTTAGGGTTTTCACCGCATAACCGGAACGTCCTACGTGTGATCGGGCCTAGCAGCTACGGAAGATGATGCAAACTACCCCTACGAGAGGCCTAAAAACCAACATAACGTTGATTCCCGGAACATCCCTCGCAGGGACGATGAACAACATCTAACGCACTACCGGATCCTCCGACCCCAGCATAAAAGGCCTAACTATGCAGATATTAAACTAATCCCTGCGGAGCAAGGAGCAACTATAACGGATCGGATCTACTAAGTAACGAACAAGCAAGATGCTGCCCTTACGCCTGGATAGACGTAAGGGCAGCTAGGCGTCGAGGGACGGCATTGCCACGCAGATGTGCACGTGAAAGCATCAATGCAAGCCCCTAAACACCTAAGGATAAATAGTACTGCTCGCCATCAACAAGGCTTCAGCACGAGCAGTACAAGGTAGACGAATAAACGTATACTGCCTAGATCGCTAGATGCGATCTAGGCAGCATGAGCTTACGGAGAAACCCTCGAAGAAAGGGGTGGCGATGCGATTTGTGTTGGTTGAACGATGATTGTCCTCCTTTTCCGATAACCCTAGATACATATTTATAGTCCAAGGGACTTTCTAATTGAGGCGTGCACCTAACCGTGCACGGGCCGGACTCTATCTTTTTAATCTAAATACAACACGATCTACTAAATTACAGATACACGGGCGATTTAGCCCAAACTCTTAGCGCAAGGCCGCTTCGATGCTCCAGTGTACGTCCTTCAAGCCCATCTTCACTTACGGCCCATCTCTGATTTGGCCAAAATCGGGTGGTAACACATGCCCCCTGGTTTTGATAATGATAATTGCAAAACCATCTGTCTCCTTCGAAGGGTCATGTCGTGGCAGAACCGTTGCAGTTTTCTTCATGATGACGTCTTGCCTTCTCAACTTCGCACGATTTGACGGTTCTGGCACCACGTCCTTGGGAACTGCTTAGGCATTAAACCACTATATTCCCCTTTTTATTTGGCCACTTCCTGTAGTTCCCTCCTCCATCTCCTTCGCACTAGCACTTCCAAAAGCCCTCCTCCGCCGCCATGTCTTCCTCTTCTTCCTCCTCCACCTCATCGGGTCTTTCCCACGTGTCCTCTCCCATCCGGGAGTCAACACCAGAGGGGTACGCAGGGCGTATGATATCCTTGCCCCAACGGCGTGGGACAAGGAGGACCATGACTTCTCCGTCTGGTCCGAGGATGACAGGTCCTCAGCGACGGGGAGAGTGACCTCCGCTTCCTCGCCAATGAGGAGGCGGTGGAGGCAAGCGACGATGACCGCTTTTGGGACGGGGTCACCTCTTCCGAGGAGGTGAAGGAGGAGGAGGAGGACGACTCCTCCGACGAGCCGCCGGCCAAACGCCATTGCCCCTGGCCCGGCACCTCAGCGACTTCGACAGCGCGAGACGACGATGCGACGAGGAGGATGAGGACAACGAGGGTCTGCGGGCGGCCGCGACAGAGCGACGACGAGGCCGGTCGGGAGCAGCGCGGCGACGGTGATGGTGACGACGACGACGATGAGGGCAATGGCCCCTAGATAGGAGCTTAGCTTAGGGCCGCAGAGTAGATAGGGCCATGCACCCCCAACTCTTCCTTTTGAGAGCAATCAGCTCTTTATGTAAGAAATCTTATTTATCAATGAAGAGTTTCCCCAACTCGATTTTGCCGATTTCTTGCCCAGTGATTTAGCCGATTCTCCCTTATATGGATTTTGCCGATTGTTGGCCTGATCAACGCTCGATGAACCGATGGCAACGCATCGGTCTTTTATGATAAATTTCGAGATAGATCAGTTCAGATCCTCAAATTTCAGTCGAATAGGACCAAACCGGAATCACGCACATCTTTAAATCTTGGAAATCCGAGTCCCCTGAGCTTAATGTCAGCTTTAATCGGCAAGACTCCAGAATTGATGCCTTCAGGAGAACTCTAGGACCATTGCTGAAAATCTTGACCGCCTCCAACTTTCACCGCGATGCTTTGTCTCTTTGTAGCAACAAACTGGCCCAAAGCCTATCAATTATGATGGCTCCCTCCTCAAATTCCTTTCCCCAGCTCCGACAGTTCCCTTCTGCGATAATCCACTCCCTTCAAACGAGCGGTGATGCGGAGCCAGCCGATCCCAACAAATCGGCTCTACAGAACAGGAAACCTTAAGGGCGAACTGCCCCCCGAGCCTCAACCAAGGCGAGGATAAAAGTGCATCCACCGAATGGGCCACCATCGGCTTCCCAATTAGTGCAGCATCAGCCGATTCTAACCAAATCGGCTTTCAAAAGCAGAGAACCTTCAAGGTGAGCTGCCCCAGCTTCTTCACCCAATGAGGCAACCTCTGGTGAGAATGCGGTTCCAACCGGACGATCGTCGGTTGTTCTCATGATCCTGGCCTGATCTGCACGTTCATTGCTCTTGCTGCTGGCCAGGGCTGCGATCCTCAAACTTGCCGGCAAATACCAGCGGCTTAAATGAGAAAAAGGGCCTCTGGACGCCCCCGATGCTTCTGCTGGCGTAGCCGAGCTTGAAGTCTTGCAGAAGGAGTTGGAAGTCCTTGAAGAGAGGGTCTGAGTCACCAAGCAATCCTAATGAGGGGTTCTTCCAGTAGAACCTCGCCACGTGACTTGGTGACTGCTCCATTAGGCTTCCGCTGGTAACAGTTGCATCCCTTGAGTCGATGGCCGTGCATCGGCTTTGAATTCTTAAGTCGATGTCTACGCATCAGCTGTGCCCAAAAATTTCTGTATTTTCGTTTTATTATTGGCCGATTGCGTCGGCCCCCATACTTGAGCTGTTCTGGGCATTTGACATCCACTCCAAGCTTCGTATCCTCGTGTCTTATCCCTCTATGTGCCCCCGAGCCGATTCTGTCAAGTAATTGATGGCATCGGCTCTTCGGCATCTGTTGGATCAATGCGAACACAAACAAAGGTACGTTGAGGATAGTTTTGGCCGATTGCGGGAATCGGCCTCCCTTTCCATTGCAATGTTTGACGATGGTTTGCAACTTCTCGGATTTCCACTGTAGCTACGTGGCATGCTGGAGATAAGATTCTTTGCTTTTCATTTTTTGAGGGCCGATTCTCAAGGATCGGCCTTGCCACGTACGTCCAATGTCTTGGACCTGCTACTCCTTCCGGGTCACGGATACCATGTTTGTATCAGCCGATGCCTCTGCCGGCATCACCGATGCTGTGCATCGGCTTTGCCGTTTTGGGCGCCATACTTTATTTGGCGGGCGCGCTTTGTCTCCGATGTTTGCTGAATCTTCGCGGCCAGATCGGGCCGCGCTCTTCTCAACGTGTACAGGTGCCTCGGCTTCTTCCGGTTTCGCAGCCGCTGCACTCTACGCTCGAGAATGGCTGAGTCCATCAGGGCACCACCTTGGTCGGTGATACCTATCTTCTTCTCCATCGACTCCTCGAAGTCTTCTTCTTGAGATGACTCAGCTCGCTTGTTATGAGGTGGGAGAGGTCCTAGACGCTCGAACACTGAAACTTCGTCCTTCTCCTTTGCTGTTTGCATTCTGTGCAATTCTCGATTGTTGGCAATCGGCTCATTCCTGAGTTCCAGCAATGTTTGAAGAAGGGACAGTCCCAGTGCTTATCCACGTCGTCTTGCTCCCTTGACCTCCCTCTAGCGCGACGTTTGTACCCGTCGTCGTTCTGTCGTGCGACGATACCTCCTGTTCCATCGACCGACGATATCTTTCGTCGTCTTCGTCGTAGCGCGACGTCGGTCGTCTTGCTGCTCATATTTGTTGAGGAGATGTGCGGAGAGTGGGCGCTGATATCGTATGCTTCTCACCTCCTCCTCGGTTAGGTACCGTCTGTCATCATCTTGGGGCCGGTCGCGTGGAACGGCCTCCTCTTTATCTTTGCCACGAGAGTGGCTGCTCTCTTTATCTTTGCCATGGCGGATCACAAACCCTGCCATATTGACATCAAAGGAGAACCTGGCTCCCTTATGGAGTGGCTTAGGTCCACCATGTTGACGTCCGGAAACGGACGCATGTCTACCTTCATGGCAAACTGTCCAAAAGTTAATCGGCCTGATTCTATCGCCATCTGAATTTGTGCGCGTAATACTTTGCAGTCGTTGGCGGCGTGCGTGAACGTATGATGCCATTTGCGGTATGGCCTTTTGTTCATCTCTTGTGCCGTAGGGATCTTGTGGCCTTCGGGAGCTTCAACTGTTTTCTTTCAGTAGAGATCGAAGATTTGTTCAGTTTTGCTCACATCAAAGTCCAACCCTCTTGGAGGCCCTGGCGGGTTCACCCATTTGCAGGATACAGGTACTGGCGTCCGAGTCCACTCGGCTACTACGACTTCCTGATCTTCCGCGGAATCTTCATCCTCATCAGCATTGACCAGGGTTATCGCGTGCTTGAACTTGTCCTGGTACAGCTCTGGATGGCGCTGTTCATATAAGGTTAGTCTACTGACCAGGTACGTCAACGAGTTGTACTCCACTTGGAACGTCAGATCCTTGAATGACGCTGCAAGGCCTGCCACGGCCAGCTCGATCGCTTCTTTCGATTAAATGAACCGAATAGCATCGGTTCTTGACAGTTCAAACGCTTGAATGTACTCAGACACTGTTCTCTCTCGCCTCTGCCGAACTTGTGCTAGTTCGGCAATAGCCTCGTAGCTTCTGAATGATATTGGGTGTGGAACTGTTCCTCCAGCTGCTTCCATGATCGTACTGAATTTGGCTGCAATGAGGTGTACCATCCAAAAGCTGGACCGGTGAGGGATTGCGAGAAGAACCTCACCCGTAGCTCATCCGATGCCGAAACCATGCCCAGCTGGGCCAAGTATCGGCTCACGTGTTCGATGGAGCTAGATCCTTCGACCCATGAATTTGTTGAAGTCCGAAGCCGGTACTTAGGTGGTAGTGGGATCAGGTCAAACTCATTGGGGTACGGCTTGGAATAGCCGATTATCTTTTCTTCGGCAAGATGCCGAACTGATCTCTCAGATCGATCGATCTGCGGTGGAGGTAGTGGCAGCTGAGCTTTCTGGATGGTGCAGGCATACTTGGCTAGCCACGCCTGTTTCTCAGCTTCTGCTCCCAAACTCCCCGCCGCTGCAGTCGTTCCTCCTGCCGGAACAATGGCTCCTGCTCCAGCAATCTCTCCTGTTGGAGCCTGGATCGTCTGCGTCCAGTTGTTGCAGTCCGGCACAAACGTCCACACGTATCCGTGTGGGATCTCCTTGGGCGGCTCATATAAGAACTGGTAGTCGCCCGGATCACCTCCAACCTTGTAGACAACGTATGCCGGTGAACCTCGTTGCTGTGGGGCTGCCATTGAGTACGGCAATCGTGGCCTGGTGTGGAGTTGCACTTCTCCTTGGTGAGTCCCTAGAGCAGGTCCTGAAGGGGAGTACCGACGCTCCATGATCTCTTGGACCACACGGAACGCAACGCGCTCCAAAGAATTCACCAGCTCTCAGAATGCCGATGTAGCGAGTGAGCCACCACGTAGTTGATTTCCTGTCGCAGGGCTCTGTACGTTCATCTGAAGGGAGAGATAGATCCACCCCTTCAAGGACGCCTTGTGGCGTGAATCCTTTGAACGATGCCGTGCGACCGGGTCTTCTCAAAGGAGCCGATGAGTTCGCTTCAACGATGGCCTTCAGCTCATCGTACTTCTTCTTATGATCGGGAGGTCCTCGTATGTGATCTGTTCCTCTGCCATCTCGGATGTCGATGTTGACGTGGATGTTGCGGAAGAGTGTCCCACCGGCGTGCGAATGTGTTACCCTCCAAAACCCACCGACGGGCAATGGCTAAGCAACACGAAGAGCCGGAGAGCTCCCAAGGCCGCTTAGTGGACCCTGGCACCTCGCGTCGTCCCGCAAATCTTCCCCACGTCCTGGCGGTTGCTAGGGCGTGCCACCTGACCTAGACCCGATCGAGGAAGTGTTAGAGTGCTTCGATTGTTCTTGCATGGTAGACACGTAAACATTAAATACGAGCCCTATCGGCTCTCGGTTCCTGTGGATCGGCTCAAGGAGCCGATCGCCCATGTTTCACGTTAGATTTACAATGGCATGGGGATCCTGCTTGATCAAAACAAAGCTAAAGCGATCCACGACGTTTAGGGTTTTCACCGCATAACCGGAACGTCCTACGTGTGATCGGGCCTAGCAGCTACGGAAGATGATGCAAACTACCCCTACGAGAGGCCTAAAAACTAACATAACGTTGATTCCCGGAACATCCCTCGCAGGGACGATGAACAACATCTAACACACTACCGGATCCTCCGACCCCAGCATAAGGCATAACTATGCAGATATTAAACTAATCCCTGCGGGGCAAGGAGCAACTATAACGGATCGGATCTACTAAGTAACGAACAAACAAGATGCTGCCCTTACGCCTGGATAGACGTAAGGGCAGGGCGTCGAGGGACGGCATTGCCACGCAGATGTGCACGTGAAAGCATCAATGCAAGCCCCTAAACACCTAAGGATAAATAGTACTGCTCGCCATCAACAAGGCTTCAGCACGAGCAGACAAGGTAACGAATAAACGTATACTGCCTAGATCGCTAGATGCGATCTAGGCAGCATGGTGCTTACCCAGAGAAACCCTCGAAGGGGTGGCGATGCGCCCGATTTGTGTTGGTTGAACGATGATTGTCCTCCTTTTCCGATAACCCTAGATACATATTTATAGTCCAAGGGACTTTCTAATTGAGGCGTGCACCTAACCGCACGACTCTATTTTTTTAATCTAAATACAACACGATCTACTAAATTACAGATACACGGGCGATTTAGCCCAAACTCTTAGCGCAAGGCCGCTTCGTAAATGCTCCAGGTGTACGTCCTTCAAGCCCATCTTCACTTACGGCCCATCTCCTGATTTGGCCAAAATCGGGTGGTAACAAAAGTTCACACATTTTTTTAGATTTGAACATTTTTTGAAATTGGAACATTTTTAAAATTCGAACATTTTCTAGATTTTAACATTTTTAAATTCAAACATTTTTCAGATTTGAACAATTTTTTAATTTGAACATTTTTAAATTCAAACTTTTTTGGATTTAAATATTTTTTAAAATCAAACTGAAACAAGATTGGAAAATTTTGAACATTTTTTAAAATATTTTTAAATTCAAACATTTTTCAAATATGAACCTTTTCGAAATTTGAATATGTTTCACGTAAAACCTCCAGAAAACCGGAGCAGAACAGATACTAGCTAAGGGCGTGTTCGGCAATCTCCTAGCTTCTCTAAATCCATCGATCCCGCTTCCTGGAGGCGACTCCAGCGTCTCGTGTGGAGCCAGATATGTTCGGCACTGCTCCATCGATTTGCTGAGCTGGGAGCCCAAAATCGGTGGGCCAGCCTGCTGATGAGGGGCAGATCCGGCCTTCCAGCCCCGGTAAAGTCGGCCCGTTAGGGAGGAAGCCTCCTCTGCCTATGAGCTGCTACGGGTCAACGACCAGGGACGAGATTGGGGAATGGGGACACAGCCGCCGGAGCACCCGATGGCTAGCCTCGCGCACTCAGTCCGCCGCCGCTCATCAGACGCAACCTTGGGGTGGCGCCGGAAGTGCAGCGGCGGAGATGGACATCGTGTCGGCGGCGCTAGGTTCCTCCGTGAGGAAGAAAGCGAGTCAGGGCAGTCAGCTGGGTCTCTCTCGACCACAGCGAGCGTAGATGAAGCAAAACGAAACGGTATCTTCACTTGGCGGTGGCATTTGGACGTAAATTATGGCTGCTCCGCGTTTTTCAGTTCTGCGAATTTGCCCTATCGGTGCTCCGCGTTTTGTATATAGTTTTGGTGCTGATTCGCGAAATCTAGCTCCGTAGAGCTAGTCTGTTCGGCACTGCTCCATACGTGGAGTTCGGGAAGCTGGAAGCGTTCCCGAAGTAAGCTCGACTCTACGACTCCATATTTTGAGATATTAGCGAAGTAGAGAAGTAGGGATACCAGCCAGCCAGCGTTCGACTCTACGACCGAAGTAAGCTCACGAAAACAAATGGGCCCGGCCCAGTACTAGGTCTTTCAGGCGGAGCGCCAAGTCCAATCTAGACCACGAATACAGTGCGGTCGATTCCCTTGAAAAAAGGAATATACGACCGGACTGATTAACTCAGGCGTGGACCGATCGTTGTTGTTTCTTGTTTGTCTTCCTGTTTTGTGTGTCTCGCCGATCGCCTCGCCCGGCCGTCCTCCTGGCCGATCGCCTCGTCTAGCCGTCTCGCTCGATGATCGGCAGCCTACCGTCTTCAAGTCCATCTCCTCTAATTCTTTTAATTAGGGTTCTAATCGATGACTTATTCTCTTAATTGTTGATGGGGTCATTTTAATTTGGTTTTTATTTGACATAATTAAACTAGTAGAAATACATGTTATATTTTGCTATTATTTTATTATCATTTCTATCGTAATATGCGTAGAAAATGAAAATACACATGTTGAATATAAATACGCCGCCTAGTCTCTTTCAATCAGTTTGGACTATTGATTTAATTGGCTAGTGCAACAATCTTTTATGGTATCAGAGCCAACATGCATGAGTCGCATCGCCAGCACCAACCCACATCCAGGCCAATCTTCATCTGCTGCAACGCCCGCACACATGCCAACTACATGCGGGTGTGACATCCGCGTTCATCACTGGGCGTGATCCGAGCTGGCTTCATCACTAAGCTGACCTGCTGCACCGATATACATCAACAAATCAACGTGATCATCACCGGCGTCCCCACGCCGGTGTACACGCGCGCGTCTCACGTCGTCTACATCGCCAACCCCACGGCTTCACCAAGATATGCACTGCACCGCGCTAAACTACAACGACCCGAACAACTACGTCAAGCTGTATGACTTCATCAAGATCTATGTCGAGTTCAACTTCGCTAACTACATCGGCAAGGTCTACACATGGTCTTCATCGACATGTTCGTCAACACTTCCGTCGCCTACAACCAAAACCCTACAACATGCTGCCGCCGCTTTTAGCTGCCACCGCACAAAAACCCGCCGCCGCCGCCGCACTACGACACAAAAACCTGCCGCTGCCGCAGAACCGCTGCCGCCGCCGCGCTACGACCCAAAAACCCGCCGCTGCCGCAGAACCGCTGCCGCCGTCGTACAATGACACAAAACCCCGCTGCCACCGCAGATCCGCTGCCGCGCCACGACACAAAAACCTAAGACTAAAAACGCGCATTTTTTTGCGCCTTCGGCAAATATGGCTACACCACATATGACGACTACAACATCGATCATACCTCGACCACGGCTACATCACGCTCGGCTACCTCGACACCGACATCAACAAAACATCTACGGCAACTCAAGAACTCCAGTCAACAGCGTCCGTGTCGTCACTTGCGTCCACGACACTCCCGCTGACAAAGGATTAACTTGTCAATGCCTACAGATTGTAGACTAGGGTTTTGCTAGAAGTAGAGGGCAAGTAGATCTCGAAGGTTCAGGCGAAAAGTACTCGCGATTATGAAAACTAGGGTTATGTTGACAGTAGATTCGATCCTTTCTTTGTCCCTCGACTCCCCCTTATATAGGAGCGAGGGGTTGTTTGTACAAGTTACAGAGTCCGGGACGGTTTCTAACTCATCCCGCAGATTACAAATAACACTTCCTATTACAACTCTAACTTTCCTTAATATATCTTGGGCTCCCGAATCTTCTTATTCTTCGGGTAGTGGGCCTTCAAAACCCCGGGTACTATCTTCGGCAAGCCCATTTGGGATGCCTATGTCGGTAGCCGCCGAGATTTTGCTTGAATCGTAGAGTCAGGGAAAATCTCGACTGTTTATTTTTATTCGAGAGCTTTATCTATACTTCTTCACATAAAATTCTATATTGTACAGGGGATAATGGTAGTTGGGGCTAGTTCATCGACGGATCAGGTACTAGTTAACTGCTCTAGTGGCAATCCGTAAAAACCTACTTCAAGATCACGTCCCCGGACATGATCTCGGGATATGGTGCAAACTTCGACAAGTGCCGCTTAAGGTCTTACCATTCTGTCGAGTCCCAGTCAAATTTATCGAGTACCTAACGCGTCCGTTAGGATTTTTCTTCGTATCTGTTGATACGGATAAAAGTAGCAGAGCGCAGTCTTTGACGATGCCACGCCCAGCAGAACGGATCTGGGGTCTTACCTTCGCAAATTTGCGGCATTCAGAAATTGATCGCAAATTTGGCGTTCTAAGAATATATTGTCGAGTGCTTTTCGCCTTTGGAATAGCACATTTTATCGAGTCATATTTGATGACTTATTTTGTCTTCCCGATGGGAGTATATGTAGAGTTATCTGTGTAACTCGAAATATACTCACTTCTGTTTCTTTATTTTGATAAAAATTCATCGGGCACGCGAACAGTTCCCGATGGAGTAGCCCCCGAGGCTACATCCAAGGACTTGTGCTTGGGTGTAGGCTCCACAGATTAGTATCCGTTGCCGCTATATTTATAATCTTTCTCAACAGTTTTATATTTATCGGGTGCGCGACCAGCGCTCCCGATGGGAGTAGCCTCCGAGGCTATGAACAAATGCTTGCATTTGGTCATAGGCTCTCGCCATTTCTATCTTGTCATACTCAAATTTTCTATTTTTCCAAAGTAGCCCCCAAGCGTTTGGGCAAAAACTTGTATTTGATCAAAGGCTCGAGATAATCTTGCGTTGTCGATAAACTTTTGAAACCTCATAGTCGAATTTTCTTTTATCTTGACGACGTCATTGTTGATGATAGCCACGATTTCTATTTTGGAAACTGACCATTACCGCTTGTTTCGCTGCCTTGTGGGTCCCAATTCCTGATCTGACGGACACGTCGTGCAAGTGGGGGACACATGTTCTCCCTTTTTCTGGCACGTTTGTAACCTCGTCAATGTTAAAATACCATTGTACCCTTGTACCCACGTGGCGATCATCTGCTGCATTCTTTTTCATCCAACGGTTCCGTCGCTTCACCGCACCTCTATATAAGGTCCCCTTCTTCTTCCTCGAACACTTCTGCTCGCGCCGTTCCCCCGCTTCCCTTGCAAACCCTCCGCGCTCCTCATCTCCCAAAGCTCTTCTCTTCGTAACTACACCTCTCCGCCATTGTTGATGCCACCGCGTCGATTGACCAGGCACAGCACACCTGATTCATCGATGGCTGCCGCGGATCTAGGAGCCGCGGAGTGGGAGAGGTCCAAGATCACGAACCAGGACCTCAATCTCTTGAAGAAGCTGGGGATTACCAAGAAACCCAAAGCGGTTTGCTTCCCCAGTGAAGAAAGCTACCCAACCCCTCCAATGGGGTATCGGGTAAGTTTTGTCGATCACCTCATCCGCGGTCTTTCCGCCCCCATTCACCCTTTTCTTCGGGGGTTACTTTATGTTTATGGTCTCCAACTTCACCACCTCACGCCCAACTCTATCCTTCACATTTCTATCTTTATCACCCTCTGCGAAGCCTTCCTTGGTGTCCAGCCTAACGGGCATTATGGAAGCGCATTTTCTTCTCGCCGTAATGGCTGCGATGTCGCCTATAATATAGGCGGCGTTGTTATTTCTGTTCGCTCTTCTGTCAACTACTTCCGACTCCGTTCAAGGGTGGCGCAAGAAGTGGTTGTACATTCGTGAAGAAAACCATGGATGCACCGAAGACAACATTCCTCCTTTTGACGGTGCCGAGAAAATCCTTCGCCGCTGTTCCTGGGATGCGGAAGCTACCGAGGAAGAGAGAACTGCGATAGAGGCTCTGATGACTCACATCCATGAGTTGCAAAATACTCGTGGAAAAGAATTATCAGGCATCCAAATTACGGCGTATTTCCTCAAGACTAGAGTGCAGCCTCTTCAGGCTCGCAAAAACCCTTTCTGGAATTATGCTGGCGATGAAGACACAGATCGCTTGTCGACGAATCTGGAAGTCAAGGATTTGGATAGACTTATTCGAAAGATTTCATCTCTCAAGAAGAAAGACTCCATCCCTTCCACTTATCGCGTAAAACCATACAGCGCCGCCCATGCACTTCCCAAGGTAAACATTGTCGCGTAATTTGTTATTGTCTTTCTTTTTGTGTTGTTACTTTTTCTGACATCCTTCCCTCTTTTTATACAGGACCACCCAAATCTTGTTTCACTTCCTCCTCTTCCTGAAGGTGGGGAAGTTGAAGAAAGGGCCGTTATCTCCGATGATAACCCAGATGCCCCCTCTTTGCAAATGAACCCGCAGAATCTCGAAAATCTGCGGGATCTGACGAAAAAGAGGATGTCTCTGAAGCTACTGCGTCGGCACAATCTCCTCCTCTGCTGTTTCTCCAAGGAACAAAAGGAAAAGGGATGATGCCGAAGATTCCGGCACCTCCAAAGTCGACGAAGATGTTCCTTCACACAAGAAGGCAGGCTATGATCCATACCTCGAGGCTCTCATCAGTTCGTGAGTACCCTTTCTCTGTTTATTTGTACTTGAAGATTCTTGTCTATCTTGCTTTTTATATTGTCGACATTTACTCGTAGTGATGATGAAGAAGAAGTACTAACTGCTGATGTGGCTGCTCGCACGAGTACGTCACATACGTTAGTCGCCTCGGAGACGCCAGTCGAAGGAGAAGAAACGTCGCCTCCTCGACGAGTCGGCGGCTGCTCCTCCGTCAAGCCCCCTTGCCCCTTCACCAAAAAGGGCAAGGGTGAAACAAATCCGGAGCTTACTCTTCAATCGAGTAGCTCTTCTAACCTCTCTTGGATGATGTAAGTTGTTAACGCTCTTGTCGCTGTTTATATTTTCTCCGTTTGCTCCTATGTGTCGTCATTTTTCCCATACCGACATTTTCTTTCTCTCTCCTTGATAGCCTATGATCAAAGAGCTTCTTCGCATCGGTGCCCAATTCGTTGGGTACGTGATTACGCCAAAACTGGGTAATGCTCGGCTACTTTTCTGCATGATTGTCGACGTTTATAACTAATCTTGTCTTCCTTTTTCAGAGAAACTGGCAGAAGCCAACGAACGTGCTGACACGCTTGCTCAAAAGTTAGAGCAATGTGAAGAGGCTCGTAAGAAGGCCGAGTCGGATGCTGTTGAAGCTAGGCAAGAAGCTGACAAAGCTAAGGCTGATGCTGCTGGTGTCGAAGATCTTCGGAAACGTCTGCATGATGCCGAGACTTCGCTAAGCGATCACATAACTGCGCAATCTGCTCGCGAAGCGGCGATCACCAAACGCATAAAGACACAAAGTCGTCGCTTTGTCAGTAAGTATTTGCACCATTTCATACCCTTTGGATTTTTCTTTTTTGCACTTGTTTGTTGACCAAATTTTCTATTTTTATTTTGTCAGATAGGACCTCTCAAGAATTTGAACTTGAGAATCCCGACAACGATTCTCTTCTTGACGCCGTTTCATTCCTTGAGTTTCATGGGACGGAAGCGCGTGAAGGCATGGATGAAGCCAGGGCGGGGTTGTCGAAGCTTTTCCCCTACTTCTTCCCGAAGAAAGAGGAGCCCGCGACTTTCCTTGGTCTTGCCAAGTGCTTTAATCCTCCCGAAGATCTTGGGCTGAAGATGCGCCATGAGAACATGAAGGTTGCCGTGGAAAGCACCGTTGCCCTAGTTGCTGACAGTCAACAGACTATTGACTGGGCCAAAGTTGGCGACACGGAGCAAATAGAGCAAACAAGGTGGCGATCCTTGATCAAGGCGGCAAAGCTTAACACGAAGAAAATCCTGGCTTCTCGGGAGCAAGCCATCTTCGACTCCTAGCTCGTCAAGGCCGGAGGTCTAATTTTTTGCTTTCTTTATTTCCTTTGCTATTGTCGCCATTCTAGTCTTGGCGACAATTTTCCTGCCAGTCCCTTAGGAGAACTTCTTTTGTAATGACCATGTAACTTTTCTAGAAGCAATGAAATTCCTCTTGGTGCTATCATTGATCTGGGGATTTTCTTTTCCAGTTGATATTTGATAATTATTCAACCAATCCTTGCTCTCCCGATGCTGCTCCCGCGTCTTCCTTGTCGAAGAAAGTAAAAGCCGATGACAATTTCCTAGAAGGTTCTTCAAGCACACCTTTGTCGGAAGATTTACAGGAACTTCGACAACAACTTCAGTCCACGAAGAAACAAACTCTGGCAATGATGGAACAATCTCGGAAAGCGTCCGAACAAGAACGACTTGCTCGTCGGCAAGCCGAAGAGGCTATGGCTGCCAAGGATGCTGCTGTATTGGAAGCAAAAGGAGCTAGTGCCCGAGAAAATAGCATGCTCGAGCTGATGTTGGAAGCTAGCACAGATATGTTAGGTATGTATCTCAAACTTTATGATGCCTTCTCTTTATTTCGCTGTGCCTTCTTCCAAGTTTCTTGCCTTGTTGTTTAATAGGCTCAGTTCTTGATGCTGCTGCCGAAGATCGAATAGTAAATGAGAGAACCAATCTTCTTGTTAACCTTTCCCTTAATCATGGCTCTTTATTTTGGGCCACTCCTGAACGAACCCAGCAAATTGTCAGGTTCCAAGATCGTGCTTGCCAAGTGCGCGAATTTCTAAATTTTTGCACGACAACGTTGACCCTTGTTTTCAAGACTTTGTTTCCTCGGAATGAGGTTCCTGCGACTCTTCCTGAATTGCTGGAGACCTTCAGAGATGCTCCTCGTATTCATAATTTCGTACGAGCCCAACTGACTGCTGGAGCAAGATTTGCCATGATTATGATACATATTTGCCATCCAAAGTTAGACCTGTCGACGATTGTTGTTGATTGCATGGCGAAGAAGACGCGGCGGAAGAATAATATTGATGCAATCAACGAGATGGTGACTCCTGTGGCCGAGTCGATGATAGACGAGCTTCTTCGGATGGATTCAGAATTCTTCGTCAAGGGATCTTATGCCGAGCATAAGACAACCAGAGGCTTGTCAATAGATACTATTTTGGGTTCTGATTGATTTGTAAAACTTTGTCGAAAACATTTGTTGTATACCACAGAATGCTCTATATTGTTGGAGCCCCCGAGCCTTTTGGCTAGAGTTTGTACTATTTTTCTCTTCCCAAGGTTTCTTCCTGAGCTGTAATAAAACACCTTGATGGACTGCAGGATCTTGGTGTCGAAGTTCTATATTTTTGTTTGTCGGGTTTTTGGACCAAAGTGATGAGATTTTCTGACGTGTGCACTATATTTAATCATGACCAACTTCCAATTTATGTATTTGGCGAGGTATTATTGTACCAAGGCGAAATATTTTTCAATAAATCGAGTTTGTCTGTTTTGATATTTGAGGGTGCAGAGCCCCCGAGTATGTCGACGAATAAGAAGTATATCTTTACTATTTTTATTATATTGCAGCACCGCGAGCCCGCCTCATTAAAAACCTTTCCCGGCCCCACTCGGTGCCCCGAAAAAGGAAAAGAGTGCGTCTGAAAACTCGCGGGCGTTTCAGTACATTGTATGTTTACAAAGTAGACTATATTTCGGCATCTAAGCGTAAAAACGCCTGAGCTGTGCCACGTTCCAGGATTTGGCTCGGCAATCCCTGTCTTCTTGTCTTTGATTCTGTATGCTCCTCCTTCGATTACCTCTGTGACGATGTAGGGTCCAAGCCATGGTGACTCGAGTTTTTCGTGACTTTTTTGGTTGAGTCGCAGAACTAAGTCACCAACTTGAAAAGACCTTGGGCGCAATCGTCGACTGTGGTAATTCTTCAGTCCTGTTGATATTTGGCGACTCGTGACAGGATTTCATCTCGAGCTTCGTCAAGTGCATCGACATCGTCCTCCAAGGCTTCTCTCGAGGTTTCTTCATCATATTCTGTGACTCTTGGAGAATCGTGCTCTGTTTCTATCGGCAGGACTGCTTCGGCGCCATGGACCAGAAAAAATGGCGTCTCTTGTGTCGCCGTATTTGGTGTTGGATACTCCACAAAACGCTCGGCAATTCCTCTGGCCAAGTATGCCGAGCTTTCTCCAATGGTCCTAGTAGGCGTTTCTTGATACCATTGCATATGATGCCATTGGCCTTCTCGACTTCACCGTTGGTCTGTGGATGCGCAACAGACGCAAAACTCAATTTGATGCCCACTTCTGCGCAGTATGCTTTGAACTCCTTGGACGTGAAGTTACTGCCGTTGTCTGTGACAATGCTATGAGGAACTCCAAATCTGAAGACGATGCTTTTTACGAACTTAATCGCCGATGCGCCGTCCGGTGAATTTATCGGCTTTGCTTCTATCCACTTTGTAAATTTGTCGACAGCGACCAGCATATACTCATAACCTCCTGGCGAAGCTTTGTGTAGTTTTCCCACCATGTCGAGACCCCATTGAGCAAAAGGCCAAGATAATGGGATTGGCATAAGTTCTGCTGCAGGAGAGTGAGGTTTGGCGGCGAATCTTTGGCACGCGTCGCAAGTTCTCACTATTTCCTTTGCGTCCTCGATTGCTGTTAACCAATAGAATCCTGCTCTGAAAACCTTAGCCGCGATAGCCCGGCTGCTCGCGTGGTGCCCGCATATTCCCTCGTGCACGTCTTTCAGGATAATTCTTCCTTCTTCGGGTGTAACGCATCTTTGTAGCACGCCCGAGATACTTCGTTTGTACAGCTCCCCTTTACCACAGTGAAAGCTTTTGATCTCCTAATTATTCGCCTTGCTTCAACTGGGTCGTCGGGTATCGTTTTCCTTAGGATATATGATATGTAAGCCTGCATCCATGGAATTTGCACCATCATGACTAGCTCTTGCTCTTCTTCTTCTTCTGCTGTGTCTTTGGTGATACTCGAGGTTTTCTCTTTCTTCTCCTTCTTTGTTTTTGCTGGCTTTGTTGATCTCTCGCTTATCTCTTCCCAAAACACGCCTGGAGGTATCGCGAGACACTGTGACCCGATGTTTGCATGAACGTCGGCTTCGTCGTTGCTCATCCTGCTAATGTGGTTTACCTCACAACCATCGAATAACTTCTCCAGCTCATTGTACACCTCTTTGTATGCCATCATACTTTCGTTGACTGCATCGCATTGATTCATGACTTGCTGTGCCACCAATTGTGAGTCGCCGAAAATTTTCAGTCGGGTTGCACCGCTTTCGCCATCTTCATCCCGTGTATAAGAGCTTCATATCTGCTTCATTGTTAGATGCGTTTGGGAACGTCATCCGCAGAACATATTTCAACTTATCGCCTTCAGGTGATACCAATATCACACCTGCTCCAGCACCTTCCAATCTTTTGGACCCGTCGAAGTTCATGGTCCAAGTTCTCGATAAATCTGGGGGTCCCGTGTTTTGTAACTCCATCCACTCTGCAATGAAATCTGGTAAGACCTGTGATTTTATTGCTTTTCTTTTTTCATACGTGATGTCCCGAGGAGAAAGTTCTATTCCCCAAAGGGAGACACGACCCGTAGCTTCTGGGTTGTTTAGTATATTTGATAAGGGAGCCTCGTTGACCACTATTATCGGGTGCGCCGAAAAATAGTGTCGCAATTTTCTTGCTGTCGTGAATACTCCATATGCCAGTTTTTGATATTGCGGGTACCGCTGTTTTGAGGGCGATAGTACTTCGCTGATGAAATATACTGGCCTCTGAACTCCATGAAGCTTGCCTTCTTCTTCTCTCTCGACTACTAGGGCCGTGCTGACCACCTGAGGTGTGGCTGCGATGTACAAGAGGAGAGGTTTGATACGTCTCCAACGTATCGATAATTTCTTATGTTCCATGCTACTTTATTGATGATACCTACATGTTTTATGCACACTTTATGTCATATTCATGCATTTTCTGGAACTAACCTATTAACAAGATGCCGAAGTGCCAGTTCCTGTTTGCTGTTTTTGGTTTCGAAATCCTAGTAAGGAAATATTCTCGGAATTGGACGAAATCAACGCCCGGGTTCCTATTTTGCCCAAGCATCCAACACCCGAGAGCCACCGGAGGGGGCCCGGTGGGCCCAGATGACATGGTGGCGCGGCCCCCGGCCGCGCCACCTGTGGTGTCGTCGCCTCGTTGGCCCCTCCTGCGCCGCCTCTTCGCCTATAAAGCCCCCGCCGAAAACCCTTACGAGGAAGCCACGATACGAGAAAAGTTCCGAGCCGCCGTCATCGCGAAGCCAAGATCTGGGGGACAGTCTCCCCGCACCCGCCGGGACGGGGAAGTGCCCCCGGAAGGCTTCTCCATCGACACCACTGCCATCTCCACCGCCATCTTCATCACCGCTGCTGCTCCCATGAGGAGGGAGTAGTTCTCCATCGAGGCTCGGGGCTGTACCGGTAGCTATGTGGTTAATCTCTCTCCTATGTACCTCAATACAATGATCTCATGAGCTGCTTTACATGATTGAGATTCATATGAGTTTTGTACACTACTATCTATGTGCTACTCTAGCAAAGTTATTAAAGTAGTTCTATTCCTCCTGCACGTGTGTAAAGGTGACAGTGCGTGCACCGTGTTAGTACTTGGTTTATGCTATGATCATGATCTCTTGGAGATTGCGAAGTTAACTATTGCTATGATAATATTGATGTGATCTATTCCTCCTACATATGCATGAAGGTGACAGTGTGCATGCTATGCTAGTACTTGGTTTAGTCGTTTTGATCTATCTTACACTTAAGGTTACTTAAACATGAGCATTATTGTGGAGCTTGTTAACTCCGGCATTGAGGGTTCGTGTAATCCTACGCAATGTGTTCATCATCCAACAAAAGTGTAGAGTATGCATTTATCTATTCTGTTATGTGATCAATGTTGAGAGTGTCCACTAGTGAAAGTCTAATCCCTAGGCCTTGTTCCTAAATATCGCTATCGCTGCTTTTATCGTTTTACTGCGTTACTACTGTGCTTACTGCTTTTACTTCTGCAATATTACTACCATCAACTGCACGCCAAACTATTTTCTGCGCCGTACTGCTCATACTTATTTATACCACCCGTATTTCACTATCTCTTCGCCGAACTAGTGCACCTATTAGGTGTGTTGGGGACACAAGAGACTTCTTGCTTTGTGGTTGCAGGTTGCATGAGAGGATATCTTTGACCTCTTCCTCCCTGAGTTCGATAAACCTTGGGTGATCCACTTAAGGAAAACTTGCTGCTGTTCTACAAACCTCTGCACTTGGAGGCCCAACATTGTCTACAGGAAAGGAGGGGGAACGTAGACATCAAGCTACTTTTCTGGCGCCGTTGCCGGGGAGGAAAGGTAAAAGGTACTCACACTCCGGATCTCGGCTACTAAGCTATTTTCCGGCGCCATTGTAAGTACTCGAAGCTATTTCCTTTAGACTCTGCAATTGCGACATTTGGTTTCTTGTTTACACTAGTTAGGCATAATGGAAAACAACAAAAATATGAGAGATCTTTATGAACTTTATCTTGAATTAGGACATGATGTGTTTGAAGAGAGAATTAAGAAACCCATGGAACTTTATATGCATGCTAATGGGAATGTTGTTACTATGAATGCTTTGAACACCATTGTTGCTAATGCTATGGAAAATTCTAAGCTTGGGGAAGCTGGCTTTGATGAGCATGATATTTTTAGTCCCCCAAGCATTGAGGAGAAAATTTACTTTGATGATACTTTGCCTCCCATTTATGATGATTATAATGATAGTAGTCTTTTGTTACCACCTGTTATGGAGGATAAATTTGATTATGATTACAATATACCTCCTATATTTGATAGCTACTTTGTTGAATTTGCTCCCACTACAACTAATAAAATTGATTATGCTTATGTTGGGAGTAGTAATTATTTTATGCATGAGACTCATGATAAGAATGCTTTATGTGATAGTTATATTGTTGAGTTTGCTCATGATGCTACTGAAAGTTATTATGAGAGAGGAAAATATGGTTGTAGAAATTTTCATGTTACTAAAACACCTCTCTATGTGCTGAAATTTTTGAAGCTACACTTGTTTTATCTTCCTATGCTTGTTACCTTGCTCTTCATGAACTTGTTTATTTACAAGATTCTTATGCATAGGAAGCATGTTAGACTTAAATGTGTTTTGAATTTGCCTCTTGATGCTCTCTTTTTGCTTCAACTTCTATTTCTTGCGAGTGCATCATTAAAACTGTTGAGCCCATCTTAATGGCTATAAAGAAAGAACTTCTTGGGAGATAACCCATGTGTTATTTTGCTACAGTACTTTGTTTTATATTTGTGTTTTGGAAGTTGTTTACTACTGTAGCAACCTCTCCTTATCATGTTTTTGTGCCAAGTAAAGTTTCTATGTTAAAGTTGATGTTATATTTGGGATTGCTGCGCAGAAACAGCATTGCTGTCTGTCACGAATCTGGGCCTATTTCTCTGTAGAAAATTCGAAAAAATCTGCCAATTTACGAGCGTGATCCTCAGATATGTACGCAACTTTCATTAGTTTTGAGTTTTTCCGTTTGAGCAAGTCTGGTGCCATTTCAAAATTCGTCTTTACGGACTGTTCTGTTTTTGACAGATTCTGCCTTTTATTTCGCATTGCCGCTTTTGTTAAGTTGAATGAGTTTCTTTGTTCCATTAACTTTCAGAAGTTTTGTGCAATGTCCAGAAGTGTTAAGAATGATTGTGTCACCTCTGAACATGTGAATTTTTGATTATGCACTAACCCTCTAATGAGTTTGCTTGAAGTTTGGTGTGAAGGAAGTTTTCAAGGGTCAATAGAAGAGGGTGATATAATGTGATCGAGAAGAGTGAAAGGTCTAAGCTTGGGGATGCCCCGGTGGTTCATCCCTGCATATTTTAAGAAGACTCAAGCATCTAAGCTTGGGGATGCCCAAGGCATCCCCTTCTTCATCGACAACTTATCAGGTTTCTTCTAGTGAAACTATATTTTTATTCGGTCACATCTTATGTACTTTACTTGGAGCGTCTGTGTGCTTTTATTTTTGTTTTTGTTTTGTTATCTTAGTTCTCTGAATAAAGTTCATCCTTGTGTGGGAGAGAGACACGCTCCGCTGGTTCGTATGAACACATGTGTTCTTAGCTCATAATATTCATGGCGAAGTTTCTTCTTCGTTAAATTGTTATATGGTTGGAATTGGAAAATGCTACATGTAGTAATTGGTAAAATGTCTTGGATAATGTGATACTTGGCAATTGTTGTGCTCATGTTTAAGCTCTTGCATCATATACTTTGCACCTATTAATGAAGAAATACATAGAGCTTGCTAAAATTTGGTTTGCATATTTGGTCTCTCTAAGGTCTAGATAATTTCTAGTATTGAGTTTGAACAACAAGGAAGACGGTGTAGAGTCTTATAATGTTTACAATATGTCTTTTATGTGAGTTTTGCTGCACCGGTTCATCCTTGAGTTTGCTTCAAATAACCTTGCTAGCCTAAACCTTGTATAGAGAGGGAATACTTCTCATGCATCCAAATACTTGAGACAATATTCATGCCATTTGTGTCCACCATACCTACCTACTACATGGTATTTCTCCGCCATTCCAAAGTAAATTGCTTGAGTGCTACCTTTAAAATTCCATCATTCACCTTTGCAATATATAGCTCATGGGACAAAATAGCCTTAAAAACTATCGTAGTATTGAATATGTACTTATGCACTTTATCTCTTATTAAGTTGCTTGTTGTGCGATAACCATGCTTCGGGGAACGCCATCAATTACTCTTTATTGAATATCATGTGAGTTGCTATGCATGTCCGTCTTGTCTGAAGGATCTATCATTTTAGTGGTTGGAGCATGCAAAATTGTTAGAGAAGAACATTGGGCCGCTAACTAAAGCCATGAATCATGGTGGAAGTTTCAGTTTTGGACATATATCCTCAATCTCATATGAGAATAATAATCATTGCTACATGCTTATGCATTTAAGAGGAGTCCATTATCTGTTGTCCATGTTGTCCCGGTATGGATGTCTAAGTTGAGAATAATCAAAAGCGAAAATCCGAAATGCGAGCATTCTCCTTAGACCTTTGTACAGGCGGCATGGAGGTACCCCTTTGTGACACTTGGTTGAAACATGGCATGCGAAGATCCGGTAGTCCAAGCTAAGTAGGACGAGGTGCGGGCACTATTAGTATACTATGCATGAGGCTTGCAACTTGTAAGATATAATTTTCATAACTCATATGCTTTATTACTACCGTTGACAAAATTGTTTCATGTTTTCAAAATAAAAGCTCTAGCACAAATACAGCAATCGATGCTTTCCTCTTTGAAGGACCATTCTTTTACTTTTATTGTTGAGTCAGTTTACCTATTTCTCTCCACCTTAAGAAGCAAACACTTGTGTGAACTGTGCATTGATTCCTACATACTTGCATATTGCACTTGTTATATTACTTTATGTTGACAATATCCATGAGATATACATGTTATAAGTTGAAAGCAACCGCTGAAACTTAATCTTCCTATGTGTTGCTTCAATACCTTTACTTTGATTTATTGCTTTATGAGTTAACTCTTATGCAAGACTTATTGATGCTTGTCTTGAAGTACTATTCATGAAAAGTCTTTGCTTTATGATTCAGTTGTTTACTCATGACATTACCTTTGTTTTGATCGCTGCATTCATTACATATGTTTACAAATAGTATGATCAAGATTATGATGGCATGTCACTTCAGAAATTATCTTTGTTATCGTTTTACCTGTCGGACGAGCAGAACTAAGCTTGGGGATGCTGATACGTCTCCAACGTATCGATAATTTCTTATGTTCCATGCTACTTTATTGATGATACCTACATGTTTTATGCACACTTTATGTCATATTCATGCATTTTCTGAACTAACCTATTAACAAGATGCCGAAGTGCCAGTTCTTCTGCTGTTTTTGGTTTCAGAAATCCTAGTAAGGAAATATTCTCGGAATTGGACGAAATCAACGCCCGTGTTCCTATTTTGCCCGGAAGCATCCAAACACCCGAGAGCCACGAGGGGCCTGGTGGGCCCAGATGACATGGTGGCGCGGCCCAGGCCGCGCCACCCCATGGTGTCGTCGCCTCGTTGACCCTCCTGCGCCGCCTCTTCGCCTATATAAAGCCCCGATCGAAAACCCTTACGAGGAAGCCACGATACGAGAAAAGTTCCAGAGCCGCCGTCATCGCGAAGCCAAGATCTGGGGGACAGAGTCTCTGTTCCGGCACCCTGCCGGAGCGGGGAAGTGCCCCCGGAAGGCTTCTCCATCGACACCACTGCCATCTCCACCGCCATCTTCATCACCTGCTGCTCCCATGAGGAGGGAGTAGTTCTCCATCGAGGCTCGGGCTGTACCGGTAGCTATGTGGTTAATCTCTCTCCTATGTACCTCAATACAATGATCTCATGAGCTGCTTTACATGATTGAGATTCATATGAGTTTTGTATCACTACTATCTATGTGCTACTCTAGCAAAGTTATTAAAGTAGTTCTATTCCTCCTGCACGTGTGTAAAGGTGACAGTGCGTGCACCGTGTTAGTACTTGGTTTATGCTATGATCATGATCTCTTGGAGATTGCGAAGTTAACTATTGCTATGATAATATTGATGTGATCTATTCCTCCTACATATGCATGAAGGTGACAGTGTGCATGCTATGCTAGTACTTGGTTTAGTCGTTTTGATCTATCTTACACTTAAGGTTACTTAAACATGAGCATTATTGTGGAGCTTGTTAACTCCGGCATTGAGGGTTCGTGTAATCCTACGCAATGTGTTCATCATCCAACAAAAGTGTAGAGTATGCATTTATCTATTCTGTTATGTGATCAATGTTGAGAGTGTCCACTAGTGAAAGTCTAATCCCTAGGCCTTGTTCCTAAATACGCTATCGCTGCTTGTTACTGTTTTCTACTTACTGCGTTACTTTGTTGTTTTCTTTCTGCAATATTACTACCATCAACACGCCAGCGAGCTATTTTCTGGCGCCGTACTACTGCTCATACTTATTTATACCACCTGTATTTCACTATCTCGCCGAACTAGTGCACCTATTAGGTGTGTTGGGGACACAAGAGACTTCTTGCTTTGTGGTTGCAGGGTTGCATGAGAGGGATATCTTTGACCTCTTCCTCCCTGAGTTCGATAAACCTTGGGTGATCCACTTAAGGGAAAACTTGCTGCTGTTCTACAAACCTCTGCACTTGGAGGCCCAACACTGTCTACAGGAAAGAAGGGGGAACGTAGACATCAAGGTTCTTTCTCCTTCGGTGCCACCAATATCGGTGGTGTCGAAATTGCTCGCTTGAGGTTCTCGAAGGCTCTATCTGCTTCCTCGTTCCATTGAAATTTTTCCCCTTGTTTGATCAATGCATAGAACGGCAGCGCCTTTTCTCCTAGCCTGGCGACGAATCTGCTTAAAGCTGCGACTCGCCTCGTTAACTGTTGTATTTCTTTCAGCTTTGTTGGCTTTCGCATAGTAACGATGGCCTGTATTTTTTCGGGATTGGCTTCAATCCCCCTTGCTGATACTAAGAACCCGAGAAGTTCTCCTGCAGGAACTCCAAAAGAGCACTTTGTCGGGTTTAGCTTGAGGCAGAACTTGTCGAGGTTGTCGAAGGTTTCCTTCAAGTCTTCGATCAAAGTTGACCCTTTCTTTGATGTTATTACGACATCGTCAATGTAGACTTGTACATTTTTTCCAATCTGTGTTGCTAGGCACTTCTGCATCATCCGCTGATATGTTGCTCCCGCGTTTTTCAGACCAAAGGGCATTGTTTTGTAGCAAAACACGCCGTAAGGGTGATGAACGCTGTCTTGGCTTCATCTTCTTCTTTTAATCTTATCTGGTTATAACCAGAATATGCGTCCAGGAAGGAAAGACGTTCGCATCCTGCCGTGGAGTCGATGATTTGATCGATCCTTGGGAGGGGAAAGTGATCCTTGGGACAATGTTTGTTGAGACACGTGAAGTCGATGCACATGCGAAGGACTATTGTGTGTTTTTTCGGCACCATCACTGGGTTAGCTACCCACGTGGCTTCGGTAGATATTTCCCTGATGAAACCAGCATCTTTGAGTCGATCTATTTCAGATAACATGGCTTTGCGGCTAGGCTCCGAAAAACGCCGCAAAGGTTGCTTTACTGGTCTTGCGAGAGGATCCAAATTGAAGTGGTGCTCGGCAAGTTCCCTGGGTACTCCTGGCATGTCAGCTGGACACCATGCGAAGATTTTCCAGTGCTCACGGAGGAACTCGACGAGCGCGCTTTCCTATGCGACATCCATGTTTGCGGCAATGGACGTCGTTTTCTTTGGATCTGTCGGGTGGATCTGTACCTCTTTTGAATCCTTGGTTGTATTGAAAGTTGGCTCCTTAGAAGATCTCCCTACCTCTGGCAGCACATCATAATCAGTGAACCTTGGGCCGCATACTCGCTTGCATCCCGAAAGTTTCTGACAGTCGATGAAAATCTTTGTCGCATTTATCGGATAGCGCAAAACTTCCTTTGATTGTGATAGGTCCCTTGGGCCCAGGCAACCTCCACAACAGATATGTATAATGCGGCACTGCCATGAACCTAGCATACGCTGGTCGTCCCAACAAAGCGTGATATTGCGACGGGAAATCCACAACTTCGAACTCCAAATTCTCTATCCTGTAGTTTTCTCGGGTTCCAAACTGGACGTCGAGGTTGATTTTGCCCAATGGGTAACTTGGCTTCTCTGGTGTAATCCCATGGAAACGTGTGTCAGTTGGTTTCAAGTTTGCTAGGGATATGTTCATCTTCCTCAATGTATCTGCATACATGAGGTTTAAGCTGCTGCCGCCATCTATGAAAACTCTCGACACGTCAAAACCAGCGATTACTGCAGGTAAGATGAGTGCTGATTGTCCTGGTCGAGGAACTTGCTGCGGATGGTCTGCGATTGTGAAGCCGATGTCTTGCCCCGACCAATTTAAATACTCGACTGTTGGTGGAGGCATCTTCTCTGCCATGAACACTTGTCGTGAGATTACCTTCTGCGCCCTGTTGGATGGCCTAGCTTTCTGAATCATCGAGACCGCACCGTTAGAATTAGGATCAACATATGGAGGTGTGGTGCTGCCGCTATTCTAAGCTGGTGTCGATTTTCGTCGGTAATTGCGGGAGGAGGTGGAAGGTGGATCTCGCTCCTTGGCTCCCGAGGGTTTCTGTTATTTGCTTGGGCATTTGCAATTCCTGCGGCTCGCAGCATTGCCTGAAAATTACGGACTTCTTTCTGGAGATGTCCTGACTGCCTCTTTCCATTGTTGTCGAGGTAAAAGTGCATTTGACACGGACCGTTCATCATCTCCTCGGGAGACACGTAAGGTCTTTGAATCCTTGGTCCACTATTTGGCTGTTGCCACGAAAATCACCTCTATTGTCGCCTTGTTGCTCATTACTCCTTTGATAATCATCTCGACTATTTCCTCCAGGATTTCCTCGAAAACCAGCCGATATATGGCCGGGAGCATCGTTGTTGTAGAACTGGCGAGAAAATCGCCTTCTATTTTGATAATTTCGACTACGATCCTCCTCTGGCGACCTGTGTCGCTTGTTATATATTGCGTCTTCTCCATCTGCCCACTTATTGGCTATCTCCATGAGTGCTGATATGGTCTTAGGGTTAGTTCTCCCTAAGTCCTCGACGAAGTCTCCTCGCCGAATTCCTGCCACGAACGCATCTATTGCTCTCTCGTCAGATATATCTTCTGCCGAGTTTTTTATAATGTTCCACCGCTGTATATATTTTCTCATCGACTCGTCATGTTTTTGTCGACACGCTCTCAACTCTTCCAATGACGCAGGTTTCTTGCAGGTGGATCGGAAATTTTTCACGAAGATGTCCTCAAAGTTATCCCAGCTGTCGATGGAACTTGGGGGGAGTTTCTTTATCCAAGATCTCGCGGCACCGCTCAAGTGAACTTGGATACTTTGCATAGCTGTTGCTCTGGTTCCTCCTACCAGCTTCACCATCTCGAGATAATCCACGAGCCAATCCTCGGGATCTTGCAGGCCGTCGAATTTCTTGAAATTTTCGGGTAGCTTGAACCCTTTTGGGACTCGAGTCTTTCGAACTCTTCTCGTGAAACACGGGAGCCCACACATATCTTCGTCGGCAACTTCTGGTGAGTGCTGACGCTCCCTTCTTTCTTGTCGCGCTCTGTCCACCCTTACTTGGACTGCTGTGTCTCTTGCTCCACTTGTTCTTGGGGGGTCTTGAACTGCTGTGTTGGGTCGTGGACTATTTTGCCTAGGATTTTCTTCGGGAGGCGTTGTTGCAAACGTTGTTCCCATTACTCCTACTCCAGCCATCGCCATATTGAACAATGGTTCTCTCGGGTCCCCAGGAGGTGGTCTAGACGCAAGGATGTAAGCTTGTGTTGCCATGTAACCTGCTTCTGGAGTTTTTGGGATGATATTTCCTCTTTCATCAATCGACATGAAGGACATGTCGAGATTTTGGATTATGCTTCCTCTTTCTGCTTCGGGTATGTTTTGGAGCCGAGACATCGCTCTCCTCCGAGCTTCTCTGTGACTATCTCCCGAAGTTCCTGAAAGGCGACTTAACTCTGCTCGGCGTCTGCTTGATGCAGAAGCTGCTTCTTTCCTCCTATTCAGGGATGCTGTCTGTTTTTCTAACTCTCTGCTTACCCGAGCAAGTCTATATTGATATGCTTGTAACTCTTGTACGGTAGCAGTAGTATTCATTGGTTCTGATCCATCCATGGCTCTCGCAGCCCTATCCCACGCAGCTTGCGGGAGTTGGACTTTTGCGCGAGTTGAAGATCCGGCATATTTAGTGCCTAGGCCTGTTCTGAGATCAGCGGGATCGACGTATGGATTTCCCAAATCGTCGAAAGCCTCTGACGTTTGCGGTTCTGATGTACCCGCTTCTTCTATTGCACAGATTTGGTGGTATTTTGTGTATTGATTTTTGTCAAGGTTGGTGACACCATCATATAGAGTGGTGAAGACCTTTCCGATGGCGACAGATTTGTCGATGAAGTTGAAGCTGTCGACGCTTTCGGAGTCGCTGCTTATAAAGGAGTCCGCAGACGACTCGAAGGATGTGTTGCTGAAGATCTTGGCGAGCTTTCCGCTTGCCTTGCTGTCGACGAAGCGTGGCGACGAAAACTCCTCGTCACTCGACGAAAAGTTAGAATCGACCGCTGAAAATTCCGACGAGATCGGAACTTCGAGACGGTAGGATCCTTCCTTGTTGACGCCAAATCGGAATTCTCCGAACGTCATGATGATGGGCTCCTCCAGATAGGCACATGCATCCATACGGGAGGGCGGGTGAGGAATAAAATTGACTAGATCAGTTTTTCCCTTGTTACCTCGATCCATCGCGTTGCTTGCCACCGACGAAGTCGACGATCTTGAACGTGCCATCGAGATCAGCTCCTTGCAACCTCTAATTCCCACAGACGGCGCCAATTGACAAAGGATTAACTTGTCAATGCCTACAGATTGTAGACTAGGGTTTTGCTAGAAGTAGAGGGCAAGTAGATCTCGAAGGTTCAGGCGAAAAGTACTCGACGATTATGAAAACTAGGGTTATGTTGACAGTAGATTCGATCCTTTCTTTGTCCCTCGACTCCCCCTTATATAGGAGGTGGAGCCGAGGGTTTCGTTTTGTACAAGTTACAGAGTCCGGGACGGTTTCTAACTCATCCCGCCAGATTACAAATAACACTTCCTATTACAACTCTAACTTTCCTTAATATATCTTGGGCTCCCGAATCTTCTTATTCTTCGGGTAGTGGGCCTTCAGTAAACCCCGGGTACTATCTTCGGCAAGCCCATTTGGGATGCCTATGTCACCCGCTGTGACTGCGGAAGGGAAGAGAAGGTACCAGAAGGGGACGCCGGTGATGACAAGGAGGATAAGAAGATGGAAGCGCGAGACTTCAAATCCAGTCGCAAGCGTCCGCTTCACTCCCGCTATGACTGAGGGGGATGTTAGATGTATAACATGTCGGGGTATATACGTAAGACTAAGATTGATCATCTTGTACTACAAGTCTACCCCTCCCCTTGTACCTCTATATATACCGCCAAAGGGTCATGGCAATACAACACATAATATTATAGGGTTCCAATATTTTCAATATGGTATAAGAGACTCAGTTCTCAACCTTGCTCTGGTTTTTTAAAAAAAAAAGAAAAAAGGACCACGACGAACCCAAGCTAAGGACAATGGCCTAGACGTGAGGGAGAGTGTTGAGTATAAATACACTGCCTAGTCTCTTTCCATCTGTTCGAACTTTTGGTTTAATTGGCTAGTGCAACAATCTTTCACACATATATTAGCTTTAAGAGGCCCTTTTATCGACTTCGCACAAGAGCCTCGAAAAACATAGGACAAGTCCTTTTTGTGAGAGTTTTTATATCCTGAATGCATTTGCTGAAATTGGAAGCAAAAAATTATTATGGCGTACAGTATACTAACCAAGATTCATGAGATCAGAGTAGTCAACCATAAAACAAATTCATGAGTCCTGTACCTTCGCCAAGAAGACATTTACGTGAACCGAGAGGGATGACCCCTCTCCCCCCTAACCCTAACCCTCTCTCCCCCGAGGAGGCGGCGCCGCCCGCCGTCCCTGGGGAGTTCCCCTCCACACCACCCTCCCCCTCCCCTACAGCCCCCCCCCCCTCCGCCGCCGTCGCCGAGGACGCCGCGGGGCAAAGCCCCTGTGGTGAGGCGGCGGTGGCGGCTCGGTCCTCCGGCGGCGGGCGCAGCGCGGCCTGCGGGAGCGTGTGGGGGCGGCGGCCTACACCCTCCTCCTCCGTCGACTGAACGCAGCAGGATGGCGGTGGTCGGCGGATCTCAGGTGGCCGGCGGCGGATGTTGGCTGCGGTGTGGTCGGATCTGGGCCCGAGGTTCCGATCGCGATCCATCGCGGCTGCGTCTCGTCAATGGCACGAGGAGGCTTCGCTGAGTCTTTGATGCGCGTAGATGTACACGTCCGTTGGGAACCCCAAGAGGAATGTATGATGCGCACAGCAGTAAGTTTCCCTCAGTATGAAACCAAGGTTATCGAACAAGTAGGAGCCAAGAAGCACGTGAAGGTTGTTGGTGGAGGAGTGTAGTGCGGCGCAACACCGTGAAACCGGCGCCAACGTGGAACCTGCACAACACAATCAAAATACTTTGCCCCAACGTAACAGTGAGGTTGTCAATCTCACCGGCTTGCTGAAAACAAAGGATTAAGCGTATCGAGTGGAAAATGGTGTTTGTTTGCAAAGAACAGTAAAAACAGTAAAATGTATTCAGATGTAAAAGAATGGACCGGGGTCCATAGTTCACTAGAGGTGTCTCTCCAATAAGATAACTAACATGCTGGGTGAACAAATTACAGGCGGGCAATTGACAAATAAAGATTCAATACATATCAATGATGATTACTATGTGATTTAATCAGGGCATTACGACAAAGTACATAGACCGCTATCCAGCATGCATCTATGCCTAAATAATCCACCTTCAGGTTATCATCCGAACCCCTTCCAGTATTAAGTTGTAAACAACAGATAATTGCATTAAGTATGGTGCGTAATGTAATCAACATAAATATTCTTAGACAAAGCATCGATGTTTTATCCCTAGTAGCAACATCACATCCACAACCTTAGAACTTTCTGTCACTGTCCCAGATTAAATGGAGGCATGAACCCACTATCGAGCATAAATACTCCCTCTTGGAGTTACAAGTATCAACTTGGCCAGAGCCTCTACTAGCAACGGAGAGCATGCAAGAACATAAACAACACATATATGATAGATTGATAATCAACTTAACATAATATTCTATATTCATCGGATCCCGCCAAACACAACATGTAGCATTACAAATAGATGATCTTGATCATGTTAGGCAGCTCACAAGATCTAAACAATGATAGCACAAGCGGAGAAGACAACCATCTAGCTACTGCTATGGACCCATAGTCCAAGGATGAACTACTCACGCATCAATCCGGAGGTGGGCATGATGATGTAGAGCCCCTCCGGTGATGATTCCCCTCTCCGGCAGGGTGCCGAGGCGATCTCCTGAATCCCCCGAGATGGGATTCGCGACGGCGCGTCTCTGGAAGGTTTTCCGTATCGTGGCTCTCGGTACGGGTTTCGCGACGAAGGCTATTTGTAGGGGAAGGGTAGGTCGGGCGACGCGAGGCCCACACACTAGGGCCGCGCGGCCGGGGCACACTACAAGAAAAGTTCGATAGACAACGTCCCAAAATCGTCAACTAAGGGGCATTTTTCGTCGCCTATGGGCCTAACCCGACGATATGGGTTCTGTTGTCGAAACTGCGTCAGGCAAAGTCCAACGACGATTTTTTCGGTCCGTCGCGCTTGGGCGCCCTTCCGCCACGGAAAATCGGACCGTTGCGGAAGTGTTGGAGCCCGTTGACTGCTGACGTCATGCAAACTGACACGTGGCAGACGCCGTTAACTGCCAGTTAACGGCGTTAACCGGCTGAAACCCCGTGGTAGATGGTAGGCCCACACGAGGCCTGCCACGTCTTAAGCGGGCCGGGCCGATGACATAGTTTGACCGGTCAACTATATAGCTGGGCTGGTCCATTAGTTACGTGGGCCGGGCCTAACCTCTAAGGTTGACTGGTCAAAACTTAAATGGGCCGGCCCATTTAACATGTGGGGTCCACCTTACAGCAACTGGGCCGGCCCAAGAAGCAAGTGGGCCGGGCCAAAAACACAGGTGGTCCCACTTTCTGTTAAAAGGCCGGCCCATTTAGTGTGTGGGGTCCACCGTATAGCAAGTGGGCCGGCCCAACCGGGCCAAAAACACGGTGGGTCCCACTTTCCAGTTAAAGGGTCGGCCCATTTAGTTTGTGGGGTCCACCATATAGCAAGTGGGCCGGCCCAACAAAATAGTGGGCCGGGCCAAAAACACAGGTGGGTCCCACTTTCCTGTTAAAGGGCGGCCCATTTAGTATGTGGGGCCCACCATATAGCAAGTGGGCTGGCCCACCAAGATAGTGGGCCGGGCCAAAAACACAGGTGGGTCCCACATTCCTGTTAATGGGCGGCCCATTTGGTATGTGGGGTCCACCATATAGAAAGTGGGCCGGCCCAACAAGATAGTGGGCCGGCCAAAAACACAGTGGGTCCCACCTTCCTATTAAAGGGCCGGCCCATTTGGTGTGTGGGGTCCACCATATAGAAAGTGGGCCGGCCCAACAAGATAGTGGGCCGGGCCAAAAACACAGGTGGGTCCCACCTTCCTATTAAAGGGCCGGCCCATTTACCATGTGGGACCACCATAGAGCAAGTGGGCCGGCCCAATAAGCATGTGGAGCCCATTATCGTGTAACCGGGCCGGCCTACTAAAGAAGTGGGCCGGCCCAAAATGAAAGTGGGTCCCACACTACTGTAAGTGGGCCGGCCCAATCTGTTGTAGGGCCCTACTTGTTTGACTAGTCAACTTGCATTAAATTTCATGAGCCTAAAATCTGATTTCAATGATACACACAAGTACATACACAAATAAAACAAATAGGAAAATTACAAGGCAATTAATGTGCCCAAATAAAAAAATTACATAGAATCATTGAGGACTTCTATTAGCATCATCAATAACACGTTGACATTTGGCAATCGCCTTGATTGAATCTTGTGTACTCTTTGTCAACATATCAGCTACAGATCTTAAAGCAGCAATACCATGTCTTTTATAAAGTACAGCCTTGAGATATTTACTGTCTGATGAAAGAAATGGTCTAGGTTGACGGCTATGAGAAGATGCATCAGAAGAAAGATCAGAACTTTTTGTGGGCCTCACTGGTAATGAAGATTGCTTCATCACAACTGCATTCTGATAATAATGCAAAAAGAGTTAAACGATGAACTATGCAAACATTTATTATGCAATGTAGATATAAGATAATAACAAGTTGCATAAATAAGACATGTATGGAACTTGTACTAAGCACAAACTTACATCATAATGTTGCACAGGGTCGCTACAGATCCTTTTTTGGCGACTATCTTCTAATGATGACTGCTTCATTAAAACTGCATTCTGGTAACATTGTAAACATAGTTACAACAATTAACTATTCAAACATGTATTACGCAATGTAGAGATCAGATAACAGCATGTAGCAGAAATAAGCACAAGATAAGATAAGATGCATGTACTAAGCACATACTGGCTCACTGCAGGTCCTTCTCTTGCGTGCACTAGTCGTGGTCAACATGCCTATCATTTTAGGTTCAGCCATCAAGTGAAATGCTAATCCTCCTGCTCCATTGTCCTTAATCTGTGTTTAGATATCACATTTAAGACCAAGTCAGCTGGTTTCAAATAACAAAAAACTTGAGCTGCCAAATGAATAAGCCAATAGTTACCAGATATCAGATTAAAACCAACTAGATGTTGCTTTGCATGAGATACGAATTTCAGACATTCAGATTTAGAGTAGGGTAATGCCAAGGTTTTACACATAAAGTAAACTGGCATTAAGAATGACCAAATGTCAGGTTCAAATCACCCTCGAAGTTTCTCCAAGACAAGCATATCAAATAGGCAGAAACATAGTAAAGCATGAATGGCATTGCTATGGCAGGGTTCCAAGTGTTAATCTCTTGCATAAGGAACAATGCATATAGGTTATAGATAATAACGGAAGTAAACTGCCAAAATTACCAACCACGAACTCAGATTCCAACCTTACCTAGCGTCCCCGCTGTTAATGTTGGATGTTCTAATAAGTGGTTCGCATGATCAATCCCTAGGAAAAATAACATTGACAAGTCAGTCTACGATAATACAAAGACCAGACATGCACGCAGCAATAACTATATAAGCTAAAGACGAGGTATAAGAGCAAGCAGATTGGAAATGCACATAGCATGATTATAAAAGCAGTGTGAGAATAGCAGACACGAGAAAACAGCTAGCGGTGAGCTAATGACGTGGTATAAGAACAAGCAGATTGGAAATGCCCATAGCACGACTATAAAAGCAGTGCGACAATAGCATGCAGTACAAAAACAGTTGGCAGCAAATGAATGGGTACAAGGCTATAAATATGTGGATGCACACAGGTGTCAGTAGAATGAACAGGATGGTAGCGACCGGATAATGCTTTTGTACTGTACAACATTTAAACAAACTTCATGCGAAGCAACACATCAAGAAAGTTAACGGCATATGAGATCTGCAAATAACTACACAAAACATGGCTAAAGAAACACCGCGATCTAACGGGCCAGCGTACTAACCAAGCTGCGGCGGGGTGGACGGGGGCGGCAACTTGCATTCCAGCGGCGGCGAACGCGGGAGACGATGAATCGACCCTGTTTCAGTAGAAGCGGGCGTTAGTGAAGCAGATCTGGTTGGCTGGCAAGGTATTCGGTGAAGTTGATACAGCCGCTGCGGCGAGGTAGTCGGTGGCGAGGTCGGCGGTGAAGCAGATCCGTCGGTGGCGAGGTCGGCGGTGAAGCAGATCCGTCGGTGGCGAGGTCGGCGGTGAAGCAGATCCGTCGGTGACGAGGGCGGCGGGGGAGCGGATCAGGTGGGTGGACAGCCAACACGATCAAGGCTACGCTGTGGAGGAGTATGCCGGCGGCGAAGCAGATCTAGTACTGTAGAGAGTCAGAGCTTTGGCGTGTGAGAGTATTTTTGAGCTAATGGGGCGAATGGTTGGTGGGTGGGTGTGGGCCTGTGGGGAGGGTTCGGGATCTAGGCAAGATATTTCATTGTTACCGAATGAGCCCTCCATGGTCGGTGGGTTGTAGCTTCCGGACCAGGGTTAAAAGGGTAAAACTGGTCACGGGATTTTCGAATGGATGCGGCGGGATGATTTGGCGCGTGGCCGAAATTTTCAGTTTCAAGCTACAGTACGAGCAGAACGACAAAAATAATGTTCTTCCCCAGGGAGCTCTCATTTCTTCCTCTTCTCTTTCTCTCTCGAGTCTCTCCCACTCCCCCGGCTCCTCTCCCCCTTCTCTCCGGCGGCCTCGCCGGCCGGAGACGAGGCCGACTTCTCTCTGTATATTGTACACCCTCCGAACTAAATTAATTGATTCAACTTTCCTTAGACGTGTATGTATCTAGAGTAAAAACATGTGTGGATACATCCATATTTAGATAAGCAAAGTTGAGTCAGCTAATTTGGATCCGAGGGAGTTAGTGTTGTTGTAAGCTTAGATCCAGTGTTTCCCATGAGCAGAATGGCGCAATGGAGTCGGGGATCTCGTCATCGGCTTCAGATCTGGCCTATGGTGAATCTGGCGGATCTTGCCGGCCAAACCCCGATCTGGTGCCATCAATGTGATGGCGCTAACGGTGAGGCTTGCTTTGGTCAGTGCTTCAGATCTGGCCAATGGGGAAGTCAAGCTGCTAAAGTTCACAAGCTCGGGGCATACGACGGCGTCATCCGTCTTGCCCGTGCACATCTTGGACTTTCAGCGACCCTTCTCAGAGCCAATATGCCGTTGCTGAGGCCCTTCTTCTCCTTCGTCCTGGCGACTACCGGCGACACCGTCCCAAGTGGTGCGTCCCCGGCGACGGAGTTGCTGGAAAGGATGCGGAGCAGAGATCTGATGTGCGGTCGAGAAGGACTCGATTGATTTTCTTCTATATGTTTTGGGGTCCTTTTTGTAAAGTTGCAGGTTCTATTAGTTATTGTCTAGTACTTTTGGTCCTCTATGTAATTTTTTGGACTAGTTTCCATTGGCACTGATAAACTTGAATTTTGACAAGTTCACGAGGAAAAAAATTCCTTTGCACATATGGCCTATCATGTATAAACATTCTTGAGATTTAAACTATATGTAATGTGCCATGCATTAACCCTAAACCATATATATGTAACTAACCCTAGCTGATCAAACCCTACTTAATTAAAACAAATAACCCTAAACTATACGCATGCACTTTATGCGCAAAGGCGCGGGTGCCTCTAATAATGTGTGTGCGCACTCGATCGATGATCCCTAAACCTTATACAACCCTGAAACCCTAATCCCTAATCCCTAAACCCTAAACACCCTAAACACTAAACCCTAGACCCTAAACCCTAACCCTAACCCTAAACCCTAATTAAACCCTATATATAGGCCAACGACACTTAATTGTGCATCAAGCAGGCCAGGGGTGCCTCGCGGTCCTCTAATTAAATTAAATGTGCCATGCATTAACCCTAAACCATATATATGTAACTAACCATAGCTAATCAACCCTACTTAATGAAAACACATAACCCTAAACTATACTAGCTATAACCCGATCTAATAAAAACATGCTCTATATATAGCAGCTAGCTAGCAAACCGTAGATTAACACCAATTAATATATACATGGCCTATATCGATCATGTTGTATAACATATCCCTGAGATTCATTAATTAATTATATAATTATCGTGATAAATTAATTAACTTTAATTTTGACAAGTTCTCTCGAATGAAAACACATTTGATTAAGTTGCCTCATAATATATATATATATATAATTAGTGTGCATGCATGGCCTACCATGCATTCGTGCATATATTTTAATGTATATTTGAACATATTCTTGGGGATTTCAATCTCTCTCTCTCGATCATCTATATATCGTTGGTGGCCAAAAAACACACATATATATATATGCATGCAATTTATGCGTAAAGGCGCGGGTGCCTCTAATAATGTGTGTGCGCACTCGATCGATGATCCCTAAACCTTAAACAACCCTAAAACCCCTAAATCCCTAATCCCTAAACCCTAAACACCCTAAACACTAAACCCTAAACCCTAGACCCTAAACGTACCCTAACCCTAACCCTAACCCTAACCCTAAACCCTAGCTAATCCTAAACCCCAATTAAACCCTATGTATAGGCCAACGACACTTAATTGTGCATCGATCGAGCGGGTCATGGGTGCCTCGTGATCCTCTAATAAAATTAAATGTGCCATGCATTAACCCTAAACCATATATATGTAACTAACCCTAGCTAATCAACCCTACTTAATTAAAACACATAACCCTAAACTATACTAGATATAACCCGATCTAATAAAAACATGCTCTATATATAGCAGCTAGCTAGCAAACCGTAGATTAACACCAATTAAAATATACATGGCCTATATCGATCATGTTGTATAACATATCCCTGAGATTCATTAATTAATTATATAATTATCGTGATAAATTAATTAACTTGAACTTTGACAAGTTCTCTCGAATGAAAACACATTTGATTAAGTTGCCTCATAATATATATATAATTAGTGTGCATGCATGGCCTACAATGCATTCGTGCATATATTTTAATGTATATTTGAACATATTCTTGGGGATTTCAATCTCTCTCTCTCTCGATCATCTATATATCGTTGGTGGCCCAAAAAACACACATATATATGCATGCAATTTATGCGTAAAGGCGCGGGTGCCTCTAATAATGTGTGTGCGCACTCGATCGATGATCCCTAAACCTTAAACAACCCTAAAACCTTAAATCCCTAATCCCTAAACCCTAAACACCCTAAACACTAAACCCTAAACCCTAGACCCTAAACGTACCCTAACCCTAACCCTAACCCTAACCCTAAACCCTAGCTAATCCTAAACCCCAATTAAACCCTATGTATAGGCCAACGACACTTAATTGTGCATCGATCGAGCGGGTCATGGGTGCCTCGTGATCCTCTAATAAAATTAAATGTGCCATGCATTAACCCTAAACCATATATATGTAACTAACCCTAGCTAATCAACCCTACTTAATTAAAACACATAACCCTAAACTATACTAGCTAGCTATAACCCGATCTAATAAAAACATGCTCTATATATAGCAGCTAGCTAGCAAACCGTAGATTAACACCAATTAAAATATACATGGCCTATATCGATCATGTTGTATAACATATCCCTGAGATTCATTAATTAATTATATAATTATCGTGATAAATTAATTAACTTGAACTTTGACAAGTTCTCTCGAATGAAAACACATTTGATTAAGTTGCCTCATAATATATATATAATTAGTGTGCATGCATGGCCTACAATGCATTCGTGCATATATTTTAATGTATATTTGAACATATTCTTGGGGATTTCAATCTCTCTCTCTCGATCATCTATATATCGTTGGTGGCCCAAAAAACACACATATATACGCATGCACTTGATGCGTAAAGGCGCGGGTGCCTCTAATAATGTGTGTGCGCACTCGATCGATGATCCCTAAACCTTAAACAACCCTAAAACCCTAATCCCTAATCCCCTAAACCCTAAACACCCTAAACACACTAAACCCTAGACCCTAAACACCCTAAACACTAAACCCTAAACCCTAGACCCTAAACACCGTAAACCCTAAACCCTAAACCCTAAACCCTAAACCCTAAACCCTAAACCCTAAACCCTAAACCCTAAACCCTAAACCCTAAACCCTAAACCCTAAACCCTATAAACACCCTAAACACTAATTAAACCCTAAACCCTAGACCCTAAACACTAAACCCTAAACCCTAGACCCTAAACACCGTAAACACTAAACCCTAAACCCTAAACACCCTAAACACTAATTAAACCCTAAACCATAGACCCTAAACACTAGACCCTAAACCCTAGACCCTAAACACCCTAAACACTAAACCCTAGACCCTCTAAACACAGTAAACACTAAACCCTAAACCCTAGACCCTAGCTAAACACCCAAAACACTAAACCCTAAACCCAGCTAGCTAACCCTAAACCCTAATTAAACCCTATATATATAGGCCAACGACACTTAATTGTGCATCAAGCAGGCCAGGGGTGCCTCGCGGTCCTCTAGTTAAATTAAATGTGACATGCATTAACCCTAAACCATATATATATAACTAACCCCTAGCTAATCAAACCCTAGTTAATTAAAACACATAACCCTAAACTATACTAGCTATAACCCGATCTAATAAAAACATGCTCTATATATAGCATGCAGCTAGCTAGCAAATTAAACGGTAGATTAAAACCAATTAATATATACATGGCCTATATATCGATCATATGTTGTATAACATCTCCCTGAGATTCATTAATTAATTATATAATTATCGATGATAAATTAATTAACTTGAATTTTGACAAGTTCTCTCGAATGAAAACACATTTGATTAAGTTTCCTCATAATATATATATAATTAGTGTGCATGCATGGCCTACCATGCATGCATTAATTCGTGCATATATTTTAATATATATTTGAACATATTCTTGGGGGATTTCAATCTCTCTCTCTCGATCATCTATATGTCGTTGGTGGCCAAAAAACACACACATATACGCATGCACTTTATGCGCAAAGGCGCGTGTGCCTCTAATAATGTGTGTGTGCGCACTCGATCGATGATCCCTAAACCTTAAACCCTAAATAAACCCTAATCCCTAATCCCTAAACCCTAAACACCATAAACATTAAACCCTAAACCCTAGACCCTAAACCCTAACCTCCTAACCCTAAACCCTAAACCCTAATTAAACCCTATATATAGGCCAATGACACTTAATTATGCATCAAGCAGGCCAGGGGTGCCTCGCGGTCCTCTAATTAAATTAAATGTGCCATGCATATATATGTGTTTAATTTGGGGATTTCAATCGCTCTCTCGTATGTAGCTCTCTCTACCTCTCTCTCTCTCTCTCTCTCTCTCTCTCTCTCTCTCTCTCTCTCGTTGGTGGCCAACAACACACACATGCACTTTGTGCGCAAAGGCATGCGCCTCTAATAATGTGTGCGCAGTCGATCGATCTAGTTTTGATTAATCATAGCACACAAATAAAGAAGTTGTATTTGAATCCACACAACCTAATCTAAAACACATAACCCCTAACATGGCCTAATTAATTAACCCTTCTCGATCTCTACCTAATTAGTGGAAATTGCACAAAATCAAAAGGGGTCCCTCACTAATTATGCATATCTGCTAGATTGTGATAAACTTTTGCCACATATATATTTGGTGGATGGGTGCATCTTGGCATGTAAACAATTAGTGTTTGCAAATGGCGTTGTCAAAATTTATGTACAAATGATTTCTTTCCATCCAAAGTGCATAAAATGGGAGTTTTAATGAAGAAAGTACAAATAAAACAGCTCAACATGCTTCCACACCCCGATTTTCACACGAAGTAGAGCATATTTAAAGGATAATTCCAGAGTTTTACTATTTTTCAAGCAACTTTGCTAATTTTCCCCCACTCACATGACTTTATGTCGATTTAACGAAAATATGGCGAATTTAAACTACATGGGCGGGATAGTTTGAATTGTGCGCGCGGCAAAGGGAACCGCCTATTCCTCAACCTTGTGCACGGCAAATTACACACGCAACTCCATTAAACGCCACCTACCGACCTTAATTATCACCCCGGCGGCCCGGCCGCATGACCCCCCACCCACCCGTACACAACTTATCCCCGTCCGTGCGAAGAGCTTCCCCTCCCCGTCCCGTCCGTGCGAAGAAGAAGCTTCCCCTCCCCGTCGTTCTTCTCGAGACGCACCGGCGGTCAAGTTGATCCACGGTAGGGCTGCTATCTCTAGCTCAATCATGTATCGGGCAAGACAGCCTAACGATTTATATTTTCTTGATGCTGCTAAAAAAATTCGTCAGTATGCTCGAACTAATTGGCACTTTATAGTTTTCCGCTCGATTTGTCATCGATCAATTTGTTCATTTGCGTGGGCATATAGAGTCAGTTCTGCACTCGATCCGTTAATTTGCTGAAATGCCATGGCAGAGTTTTGTACACGATCTGTTTGCTAAAATGTCGATGGGCATTTTTTGTTTTGTACTCGACATGATTGCTGAAATGCATAATCATGTAGTATAGTTTTGTACTCGATGGATATACATTTCCTACTTCGCCTTAAATTAATCACCAACCACTGTATCTCATAATTAAACAGATGGACAGAACTTGGAAACTGCATGGACACTTATGTTCCCCTTCATATATAAATGGTGTTCAACCCTTTATGGGGTTTATTAGAGCTCATGATGGTCACAACCTGGACGTGTATTGCCCGCGCTGCACATGTATGAATGGTGAGAAGAGGCCTCACCCTGTAGTGGCAGATCATTTACACATTTTTGGGATGGACCGCACATATGTTAGGCGGGTTTAGCATGGTGAACCATATAATGATCCTTTAGCAGGAGAAGCAGATCTTGCTCACACTGTATGTGTGCTGGCATATGTAGTTAATTATTTATATTGATGCTGCCGCTGTTTCAATCAATAGTTTGCATTGCTGTGCAAGGTTCTGTACTCAAATTTAACTTGTTGCAGATGGATGGACGGGAAGGAGAGAAAAAGCGCTTGCTTCAGGAAACGGGTTTCAGCTCTGGGACATGTGCTGTGCCAGATGAGAAGGTAAATATGTAAAACGGCATTTGTTCAGGTTGCATCCCTTAGATGTTTGTCTAATCGGTTGATGTACTAATTGCAGAAGCATAGAGTTAAAGAGGTCTCTCAGTTTGATGGGAGATTTGAAGATGAATCTCAGTTTGATGCACCTGTGGATGGTACTGATGACGAGCCTTTCATAGACGAAGGTCCTGCACCTGAGATTATCCAGTCTACAGAAGGAGGCCGTGGACCGAGTACACAGCTTTGCGTTGAAGTGGATGCACGCCCGGAGATCATCACGGGCGTCCGGGTAGTCTCAAGACCACCCAGCCCTGATGCACCTGTGGATGGTACTGATGACGAGCCTCTCATAGACGAAGGTCCTGCACCTGAGATTATCCAGCCTACAGAAGGAGGCCGTGGACCGAGTACACAGCTTTGCGTTGAAGAGGATGCACACCCGGAGATCATCAGGGGCGTCCCGGTAGTCTCAGGACCACCCAGCCCTGATGCAAAATGTTGAGCTACTTTATGATTCGTACTCTTATGTTCTGGTGCTGTAGTATGTTATGATTTGTACGCCTTTGGCGCTAGATTAAGCATTCAGTGGATGATCGCGTTGCAAAATTCGACACCCACACAATCAGTTCATCGTACGAGTAGTAGCACAATTACTTCTACAGCGATTCCTGCCAGCGCATTAGTTGGTAGCATGAAACACTTTCAGGTACTCCCCTCTGATTCATATTAATTGACTCAATTCTGTCTAGATATGGATGTATCTAGATGCATTTGTTAACTAGACTAACAAACTTGAGTCAGTTAATATGAATCCGTGTAAACCGCCCAAGTCCTCGAGCAGCTAGTTTATTGACTCTGGACTCCAAGCCTCTCGCGGCAAGCCATCGACGAAGCTTTGACCAGATCTTGGCCCGCAATTTTTTTTTGTGTGGCGAATAGCAAAGCTTTGACCAGTTCCTCTCGGGATACAGCACGCCGGTGAGCTTGCACGGTTGCCATGAGCACTTTCCGGCGGAACTTCCTCTTCAGCGCCCTCAAGCCGCTGCTGCGAGACAGCACGCAGTGCCTCGAGGTGGACGGAATTCTGGATCTCAGGGCGGGTGGTCCGCATCGTCCGGGAACGATCTCCAGCGGGTTAACGAGGACATGCATGGCGGCCAGGGGATTTGTTTTTTGTTTTTTTTTTGGTTTGAGCTTGGGATTTGGGGTTTTTTCGGATAGGGGAGGAGGAACCGAGGAAGAGGAAGGAACAGCCGCGTGCTTGGCGCGTGGCGGTGTGCTTGAATTTCGAATTTTTGTGAAATGTTTCATTTCCCCGCTACAATTCGGGGGTTTCTTGACGCGCCAATGCGTCCCGCCGGGCAGCTTCAAGTAAATTTGGGGTGCCACACTATGGGCCCTAGTTTCAGTGAGACATGTAATGACTAGTCACATCAGTAAGTTCACTGTGTAATAAAATATGTTACCCCTCCCCTTTATGTAGCACCCCTTCTCTCCCGATCGAGTGCCGATTGCCGACGGATGCAAGCCGCTAGCTCGATCCCCTCCTTTCGCCTCCACCGTCCAGGCATCCAGCTTGGAGGGGCAAGCTGCATCTAGCCCAAGCGGATTAGGTAGGACTAGTAATGTTCTCTCCTTTCTCGAGATCGGTTCTTTTTTCCTCTCCTCGATATCTTGCGCATCTCTTTCCTATTCTGGGCAAAGGGGTGTCTTTCTGGTCACCCTCGAGCTGGGAGTGATTGATGGGGGTGGGGGGCGGGGGCTACCTTTGCTTGGATTGGGGTGTTCTTCCTTTATTTGTCGACATTTGCAACCTTTGTAGTTTCTGCTGATCCTCACTGTATCTTTTGTCAGCTTGTACAGGAAAGGTAAGACCTCGGCGGTGGGGGCAATGGAGCGTAAGGCCACCACGCATGTGGGCAGTTGGCTGAGCCTGAGCTGCGTCCCCAGCCCCGCGAAGCAGGTACTCCGTTTGCTTATCCACTCTTTACCTTTTAAGTGTCTCTCTGGTCTCTGCATCCTCAATCTGTTCCTGTTCTGGAATATGCTTAAAGTAGCACATGTCTTCAGCTGTTTGTGCGTAAAGCCTCTGTGACACCATGCTCTATATTCTCTGTATCAGGTTGGTACCTCCAGGTTCCGTGCTGAGGCTATGGGGAACGAGAATAGCGCCCCACCTGCTGCAGGAGCATGGCCCGATCTGCAGCACAAGAAGCGAAATGCCACTGCCGAGCTGGGCAGGGACCGCCCAGGGGTAATTTTTTTAACCAACTTACCATGATGTAGTCTGAATCTGATACTCCCTCAGATCCAAATTAATTGACTCAACTATCTGTAGATACGGATGTATCTAGATGTGTTTTAGCTCTAGATACTACTGCCTCCATCCCAAAGCTTTGGGCTTATATTATTTTTAGAAAGTCAAACTATACCATGTTTGACTAAGCTTTTACCAAAAATCAGTAACATGCAAAATACAAAATTAATATCATTAAATAGATAATAAAATATATTTTCCTACGGTATCTACACAGTATTATATTTGTTGATAGAATGTTCTAAAATTTTGGTCAAACTTTGCTTGTTTTGATTTCTCAAAAATAAATAAGGCTTAAGCTTTTGGATGGTGGTAGTACATTCATATCTAGACAAAGCTGAGTTAACTAGTTTTTTGTCTGTCCATAGCTAGTGTTCACGCTGCAAAAGGCTAAGAGCATCCACTATATGCATCAGTCTATCTCATACAGTAATTCAATATCACTGCTGAGGTCTGCCTTTTGTTTTGCTATTCATATGCAGACTGAAACTTTAGGGCCTTTACTCAAAAGGAAGATCAAAACTGCGGCTGATCAGGCTGCCAGTATGTTGATGCCGCCCCCATCTTCTAAATGCCTCTACAAGCACAAGGCCACGCACCAGCTGGGTGGTGATCTTTTAATGAATATGGTATATTTTCTTAATCCACAAAACATGCCTTGATTTTTCTCTGTTTATTGTCGGTTTTTTCTATGCTTGCCAAAAGTTTACAACAACAACAACAACAACCAAGCCTTTCAGTCCCAAACAAGTTGGGGTAGGCTAGAGTTGAAACCCATAAGATCTCGAAGCCAAAAGTTTAGAAACACCAAATTCGTTTGCTTACAATCATCATACAGTAATGTTCATCTACTCCAGTTCCCCTAACCCAACATAAAATGATGTTAATTTCGATTTTTAGATTAAAAGAGCACCATTAGGCGCTGTTAATTACGACTTTGAGATTAAAATGTCATTTGCAATTGTTAATTACAATTTTGAGACAATTGGTTAGTTTAACCTCGATCTCTTCTGCTCTCCATTTTTCCCAACCGAACAAAAATGTAACCATTCCATTCCTCTGAAATGGAACCATTCCATTCCATTCCACGCTGTTTCAGAACCGAACACACCCTTGCATTGTTGTGAACTGTTGTCCATACACGGCCATACCCTTCCACTTACATCTAGCACTATATGCATCAGTCTGTCTCAGAGTCATTCAATATCACTGCTGAGATCTGTTCCCATTCTTATGCAGGCTGAAACTGCTGCGCCTTTACTCAAGTGGATGCAAAATGGGGCTAATGAGGCTGCTGTGAGGACGATGGTGCCGGCACCATCTTCCGAAAACCTCTACAAGCACGAGGCCATGGGCCAGCTGGGTGGTGACCTTTTAATGAATCTGGTATATTTTCTTAATCCACATACATGATTTCATTATTATCTGTTTAATTACTGTTGGCTTTGTCTAATGCTTACCAAAAGTTCAGAAACACTGCGTTTGCTTACAATCATCATACACTAATTTTTCACTTTTCAGTCTGTCTCATCCAGTATATAAACTGTTGATTTCCATTGGCTTCTTTTGTAATCATTTGCATTGTTGTCAACTGTTCTCTATGCACAACCCTATTCTTCCACTTACACCCCGCACTATTTGCATCAGTCTATCTCATAGATTTATTAAATATCAATGATGAGTTCTGTTGCTATTCATATGCAGGATGAAACTTCTGTTCCTCTACTCAAATGGATAAAAAATGATCCTGATGAGGCTGCTGTGAAGACGATGGTGCTGCCACCATCTTCTGAAAACCTCCTCAAGCACAAGGCCACGGGCCAGCTGGGTGGTACCCTTTTCAGTAAGCAGGTATATTTTCTTAATCCTCATACATGATTTGATTTTTGTCTGTTTATTGCCGGCTTTGTCTAATGCTTACCAATAGTTCAGAAACACACACACCTATTCTTCCACTTACATCCAGCACTATATGCATCAGTGTCTCATAGATTCATTTTATATATCACTGCTGATGTCTGTTGCTCTTCAATTTTTATATGCAGACTGAAACTGCTAAGCCTTCATTGGTCAAAAGGATTGCAACTGCTGCTGATGAGGCATCTGCAGAGGCTGCCACCAAGTTACTGTCAGCCCCACCTTCTGGATGCTTATATAAGCTCAAGTCCAAGGATCAGCCGGGCCGTAACCATCCAAGGGTTCGGGTATATTTTCTTAAGCCACATATACATGCCATGATTTATGTCTGATATTATCACTGGCTCTGTCTAATGCTTTTTGGAATTCGGAAACACCAAATTAGCATGCTGATACGTCTCCAACGTATCGATAATTTCTTATGTTCCATGCTACTTTATTGATGATACCTACATGTTTTATGCACATTATATGTCATATTTATGCATTTTACGGAACTAACCTATTAACAAGATGCCGAAGAGCCAGCTGTTTTCTGCTTTTTGGTTTCAGAAATCCTAGTAAGGAAATATTCTCGGAATCGTTTCGCCCAGGGTCCTATTTTTGCACGAAGCTTCGAAGACCGAAGAGATAACGAAGTGGGGCCACGAGGCAGCCAGGGCATAGGGCGGCGCGGCCCAGGCCCTGGCCGCGCGGCCCTACCCCTGGGCACCTCGTGTGGCCCCCCCGCGTTGCCTTTCCGCCTACTTAAAGTCTCCGTCGCAAAACCCGGATCGAGAGCCACGATACTAAAACCTTCCGGAGACGCCGCCGCCGCTAATCCCATCTCGGGATTCGGGAGATCGCCTCCGGCACCCTGCCGGAGAGGGGATTCATCTCCCGGAGGACTCTACACCGCCATGGTCGCCTGAGTGATGAGTGAGTAGTTCACCCCTGGACCATGGGTCCATAGCAGCTAGATGGTCGTCTTCTCCTTGTTGTGCTTCATTGTTGGATCTTGTGAGCTGCCTAACATGATCAAGATCATCTATCTGTAATACTATATGTTGTGTTTGTCGGGATCCGATGGATAGAGAATACTATGTTATGGTGATTATCAATCTATTGTTTATGTGTTGTTTATGATCTTGCATGCTCTCCGTTATTAGTAGAGGCTCTGGCCAAGTTTTTGCTCTTAACTCCAAGAGGGAGTATTTATGCTCGATAGTGGGTTCATGCCTTCATTGACACCTGGGACAGTGACAGAAGGTTCTAAGGTTGTGATGTGCTGTTGCCACTAGGGATAAAACATTGATGCTATGTCTAAGGATGTAGTTGTTGATTACATTACGCACCATACTTAATGCAATTGTGTGGGGACCCCGGACTAGCTGTCCGAAATACCCTGTTATGTATACAGTTCACTTTCCCATGATCAGTGTGCCGTGAACACATAACCGAACTGATATCAAATTACATCATCCTTTACAAAACAGAATAAGAAAATTACAATAAGGTCACATGACCCATCTTTACAAGATAGCCTCGAAGGGCCCTATCTAATCATCAGAGTAGCAGAATCACTTCAGCAGCGTAGAGCCCAAGTCATCTGCCTTAACCCTACAGGAACTGACTGGGAAGACGTTCCTAGCTCGCATAGACGTCGTCAACTCCTTCTTCATTTGTCGAAGTCCTCCAGGTCTGGCCAAGTAAATAGCCAGGGACAAAGCCGTGAGTACATTTGAATTGTACTCGCAAACCATCAAGAAGGTGATAACAATTCTAACTAAAGAAGACAAGAGAGGAAGAATAGTTTCTCTGGTGGATATAGCATGTGAAAGAGAATAAGTTTCTCTTGTGGATATAGCATGTGAAAGAGAATAAGTTTCTCTTGTGGATATAGCATCCCACATCACAGTTGAAGGGGACACTAAGAGGGTGATAAGACATTTCTATGACATCTCTATATCTTTGTTAAAGAAGACACTTCAAAAGATATCCTATGAAATCTATATATCTTTGTTGAAGAAGATACTTCAAAAGATTTCCACAACATAAAACACTAGGATGGGGTAACCCAATTTATTTGTCCTTCCCGACCATCTCCATATGGTCGACACAACCTTTCCCGTACCCTTCCGGTACTTCAAAACAAGTTCTTTCCTTTCATTTTCCAAACCATTTTGTAAACCAAAACTCATCAGGCTAAGCAACAGCCATTCCAACCGTCCATGACCGCGGACGCGGCTATTCGAATAGATTTTACTCTGCAGAGTTTGCACACTTTCCCCACAACTATCCGGATACCTATCGTGTGGGCATCATCCCCGCATAACAACATATGCCACGACGGATACCCGGACATAGCCTTTCGCCCATTCAACTTAACACGAGGTCCTACCCTATGGAGTATGTACCTCCCCGGCACCGTGGCAGCTCACCTCCTTTTGAGCGTGGCTCCACCGCCAAGCCAGGAGACCCATAGTGTCTTCCGGACGGGTCAGCCCCGAAGGCCTCCCGTTATACTATTGTCCCAACCATGACAACCCGGACTCGGGGGTAACCGTACCCTTGTATAGTTGTGCGGTGCCTCATGCTAAGAAGAACAAACGTCAAGCTAAGCTCCGTGCCCACGTTGGAGTAGCTGTGGTTGCGCGGGTTAATTGTCACGGGTGAATACTTAGACGCCAATGTTTTCATAAAACAAGATTCTCTTTCCAACCATCTTTGCCAAGATCCTTTTCTTTCATAAACACACACTTAGGTAAGTCCAACTTACCCAAGGTTTTCCAAAAATTCTTTTCAACAAGGTATTTTTCCAAGGGGTTCCCAACCTATGGTTTCATGTAAGAACTAAGAGACAACAGTGGCATGATGCCAACCATCATACCACTAAGGAGGTGATAAATGAGGTGTCAAGGGGATCATACATACTTAGGATAAGAATGCATAGGGACAACATAAGTAGTATGATTAAACAAGGGTCATGATGTTAATCATCATGCCACTAAGAAGATGCTAATATAGGTGGTCAAGGGGGCATACATGCTTAGGGTAAGCATGCATGTTGTCAACATAAGAGGGAAAATACTTTCAGATTTGTGGTGTTAACCAACCAACACTAATAGAAGTGAGGGTGGTCAACGATATTTGACATACCTAAGGTAGGTAGGCATACTCATCTCAAAATGAGAGTACACCAAGATCATGATGTTGTTACTACTACACTCACAAGGGTTGTAGGAGTGAATCGACAAGAAGTGTCACATGCTTAAGGTAAGCATGTAACTCAACAAGGTAGGATGGCATAGCCATGATCAACAAGTATACCAACAATTACTAAGATGATCATGAAGTATGACCAAGAGGATCATCATGCTTAAGACAAAGCATGCATCGACAAGATAAAGAGACTAACACACACAAGGTCAAGAGACAAGAGTAATAATAAGGTGACAACAATATGAGACACGTCAACAGAGATCAAGAGATGGCTTGCCTTGGCTTATTTGTCCATGGACTTCTTCAACTCCATCAAATAAGAACCCACCAAAATAAATAAAATCCTCGCCCGATCCACTTCTTCTTCTCCGAAATTGTTCGCATCTATCGCCGGAAAATATAAAAGGAACACAATCAATCACATGGTACCAACAACACAACATTCAACGATCAACAATCAATAGCTAAGCACTCTACTAAGGGCTAACATACAAAAGGGCTTATAGTTACTTCAAAACAACTTTTCAAAAGAAAACCCATTTATTTTACTTAATAAAAGTATGAGAGCCTCACAAAGTAGCAATTGCCTCTCCGGTTATCACCATGGCATAATTTAAATATCCCCTGGTAGATAACACCAAAAATAAGACAAGTGCAATGCTTTGGCCTCATAAAACATTTTTGAAAAAGCAGGACATCCTTTTCCTATTGTATTTTGCTTACATAACACTATACCAAAAATAGGAAGTAACCAAGGTACTACTCCTTTTGAATTCTTAAGCAAAACAATAACACTTGGTTTAAGTTGAAAAAGGTTTTGTTTTTCAGAAATAAAACATAGGTTGACCATTTTTAATAAAAGAGATGGGCAAAGTTTTTAAATAAACAAAAAGTTTTGGTTCAACAAATGACGTGACACACACATATTACTAATAGTAACAAATATGCATGAACAGTGACTAAAAATATTTTTCCTAGATGGCCAGTACTAAAATAAGACTAAACCAATTTGATTTACCCAAAAATATTAATCCTACAATTTTAGGAATTACAAATACTAGACAGAATACAGTGAGCATGTTTAATGCACTAAAAATCGTACAAAAATCCTAAAAATACGTGACCAGTGGCATTGGAAAGGTATTTAAATTTGTGAACTAATGCAATTGGTTTCACTGAATTTGGGTTTGTGGATCTAGAGTTATTAACAAAAGAGTGCCACTGATTTTTTTATCACAACAAACATCAAATTCAAATTTTCAAACGAATAAACGGGCGGGAAAGCTCTGGGCCGCGCAGGGTGGCAGTGTTGGGCCGGCCCAGGGGAGTTTCCAGGTGGAGGGAGGGGAAATAAAGAAAAAGAAAATAGAAGGGGGCCCAGGTGGGCCGGGCCTGCATGGCCTACGTGGCCAAGTGGCCATGCACGCTTCGATGAGGACGACCAGATGGTCGTCGTTCTCCTCGCACACGCGCGACGGACGCGAGCAGAAAAAGAGAAGGGCGGCCGGGGCTACCTGCGGCGGTGGAGGGCGCCGGCGGAGGCTGGGCAGGGGCGCCGGCGTCCCAGGGGCGGTGCAGGGCGGCTCGGCGGCGTTCTCCTCGGCCGCAGCTGCTCCTCCCGGGCTATGACGGCGGCGCTGGTCTCCGGCGAGTTCTTCGGACGGTCGACGACGGCGGTGGTTCCCTGAGGTTTTGGCACGGGAAAAAGGGTGCGTGAGACCGAGGACAAGAAGGGGATATTAACGGAAAAGAGAGGGAGGGCAGATGGCGCCGGCAGTGTGCAGGTGTGCCTTCCTTGGTGACGCTTGGCAATTCCCGCTTCCGTGAGCAACTTCCCTCGGCGAGGGAGTCGCACTAGACGGGCTAAGATGGGGATGTGGAGTGCTCAGAGAGCGGTGTGGAGGAGGGAGTGGCTGTGGGCGCCTTTTTATAGCTGAGGACGGGCTCATGGTGGACGCGGACCAGAGCAAGGCGTACGGGTCCATGGCTTCGCCATTGGCCAGCTGGGCGGCGGGGCAGCGTCTTCGCGCGCGATAGGGCTTTCGGGAGGGAGGCACCGCGCGGGAAAGGGAAATTTGGGTCTGTACCATTAAAAGATCCACTCTTTGGGTCTGTACCATCAAAAGCTCTATCTTTAGGCATGTACCATCAAAAGGTTGCACCTCTTTTGATTCTTACCACTTTTGTTATGTCTCCGTTAGTTATGACCACAATACCCTTTTATGAATGCATTGGACAACACCTCCACAGGTTTGCCTTCAGCAAATGAATAGAACATTTTGGCAAGCATAAACACAATATATGAGAAGATTTCAACTTGCTATATCACATACGCCAGAAGTTCAAGATGACATAACAGCCAACATCTCAGCATATAACATAAATCTAAGCTGTCATGGAAATTCACAGCAATTAGCAAGTTGGCAAAAGACCATAGTTCACAAGACACTAACATATATGGCCATAGTTCAGTACTGACCATACACATACTGAGATTAGACTAAGACAACTACTCGATGATAAGCCTGCGGTTAATTCCTCCAGGTGATATTGATGCCATCCTCCTTGTTGTCACACCTGGGCTTGCTGGAGAGAGGGATGCCATCCTCCTTGTTGTCACACCAGGGCTTGCTGGAGAGAGGGATGCCATACTCCTTGTGGTCACACCTGGGCTGGACATTACTTTCGGATCAACAGCGATCGATGTCTCGACAGATTCAGTTTTGTCTTTCCTGCAAAGCGCAAGTAGAGTCAATGAAGAAACATATCGTTCATATCTAAGTCATATTGCTTCGGATTTTAGATTACCTTTGCTGTTTTTGCTTTTTCGGACGAGGTGGCGGAAGTTCTTGTTCTAGTTCATCTTGAGTTGCATAACAACCCTTCTCAATATGTCCAAACTGGCAGCAGCACGCACCTTGCGTATAGCAGGCTCTTCCATCTCCTCACGGTTGCCCACTATCATCATCAACTTCAACACTTCTGTTGACCTTACGAGCTCGAGAAGCTGTGCATCTGAATCTATTTTGAATTTCATAGCATTCCTTTCAAGAACCCAGAAGTTGGCCTTTTGGTAGCCACCCCATTGAAAGTATGGACCAATATCTCTCTCAAGATCACTAAGTGTATATTCGACTGAATCCACAACCCAGCTAACAGTCCTGCCTTTATTGTACAATTTTGTACCATCTACAACTGTAAAGTAGGCGCTGACAAGAATCTCTAATTGACATATTTTTTTGGTTCAGTCCTGTACCAGCATGAACACATGGAACAGAGAACAATAATAAGCCAAAATACATGGAATCTCTAGTCGCTGCTCCTGTATATACAAACATTGAAGAATTTATAGATGGTCATACAAGATTACCTAGATTGAGCGTCAGGATGATCCATCTCAACCAAGAGGAAGAACCTGGAGTGGGGGTCAGGGATGAGCAAGTGAAGGAGCACAGGGAGGCCGGGCGTCAGGAGGAGCACGCGCTCGGCGTCAAGCGGACGGCCGAACTGCGGCGGCAGCGACCGGCCCCGTCGACGAGCTCACAGAGCCGTCGGGCTGGGGTTTCAGCGGCGGCAGGGCCCCTTCCTTCCATGCCTATGGGAGCGGGAGCGGGATTCGGCAGGTATGGAGGTCTGCCTCCGAGGAGAATGACCGCCGGGGTCGGGGGACGCGGTGGTTGCCGCCGCCGGGGAGAGCTGTGCGGTGGTTGGGGCGCTGGGTTCAGTTCTTGAAGAACAAACACGAACAGAAATTGGGAATCCCTTCAGACTTTACTTAGTTAGGCACAGGGGTAAAAAGGAGAATGGCTAAATCAATTAATCTGCAAAAAGAATGAAGTTTCTAACGGAAGAAGACGGACTGGTAAAACCCAATAACGTAGCAACCTTTCGATGGTATATACCTAAAGATGGAGCTTTTGATGGTATAGACCCAAAGAGTGGATCTTTTAATGGTACAGACCCAAATTTCCCCGCGGGAAACGGTCGGCAGTGGCGTGGGGCCGAGATGCAGCGAGAGCGCTCGAGGAAATGCCGCGCACAGGCTGATGTCATGGGCATTGCGGGGATGACGTTCCTAGGCTTACGTCAGCAGCGGAGAGGGTGGCCCGCGTGTGTGCGGACGCTCGCGTTCACGGACAGACGCTAGAGCTAGAGTTCGTGCGTGTATTCTCGGACGTGGCCATGGTGATCATGTCTGTGTGTTGAGCGCGAGCAAGTGTGGCCGGTGCGTGCGTGCGTTGGGCTGGACTGGGGTGTGTGCGTTGGGGTGGTTTTGATTGACCAGGAGGGGTGGCACGAGCCAAGGGAAGGGCAGGCGCGCGTGCTCGAGCGCGTCCAGGTTCGGTCGAGTTTATGTCCGTACGTGCGTATGTGCGATGTATGCGTGCGAGTACGGCGCGCCGTGGCGAGCTGGTCTGAGACCTGTGTGTGTGGCGTGGGTTCTGGACGATCAGAAAGGCACGAATTTTGATCAAGACATGGCCACGGCCATCTCTTCCATCTCTCTCTTTAATTTTCTTGCCAAAACAACGTGGCCCAAGGGTGCATGGTTGATCAGAGTAGATACAAAGATTGGAGATAGCTAGCTGGCAGGAAGAGAGACTTTGGCAAGCAAGATTGTTTTGGAAACGAAGAAAAGTGTTTTTGGTCAAAATTGTCCAAAATTTGGTGTGAAAAGGGATTCTAGAATTTCGACATAAGATGTGTATTTTCTTTAGTGCAAAGTGCTTGGGGAAAAAGAAAGTGGTGCAGTATTCCACAAACTTTGGAAATTTTTCAGAAAAGTTTTGGTTGCTTCCTTTATTTTATTTGATTTCTAGGTAAATCAAAAATAGAGATAATGTTGGGGATTTGAAAGTTTGTAAAATAACCAAGATGGTCCTTTATGCTAGTTATGATATTTGCCAAATTGTGGTATCGCAGTTGTCAGATTTGACGCATAAAACGATATAATCATCTTTTCAAAGCATTAAGTAAAGAGGGAATTTAAAATAAGAGTATAACTTTGTAATGCTTTTTTTTGGAAGAAGAAAAAAACTAATGAGGTAGGATTCCTCACTCTTTTCTTCATATCACAAATCCAAAAACATAATTTGTAAATGAGTTTGATATCCAAGGAGAGATATAGTTTTAAAGTGGCCAAGTGAGGGAGGAGTCAAATTTAAATAGGAATAAGGTTGAGAGAATAAGTGAAGAAATATTATCTCCAAAACTTTTTAAATTAAACAAAATAGAAATAATCTTATAGGTCATAGAGACACATGGTTTTGTTGGCAAAAATTGGAGGATTTCAAAATAGAGTTGTAGTGGGAAATCTTGGTATGCAAGATTATTTTTAAGGAAGTGCACAAGATCAGGGTTAGAAGGTTGGTGCCATTATGCTAAGAAGATAGGTGTTTCGCAGGAGACAACTTCAGGGTCTGATTGAGATTTAAGCATAATGTTTTTTTGTTAGAGCTGAGGTCTTGCAGTTCCAAAGTAGATGTTGATATTGGGGGGGAGTTTTGTTCTGATGTTTATTAATGTGAGGATCCTCTTTTGATCATTTATTTTTTTGAGCACACAAATATGTATTGGTAGACTGGGCCAGATGCCCTCTGGACTAAAACCACACACAAGAAAAGACACAATAATCAAAAAGGTCATCAACAACAACTATTTAAGCACCCCAAGAATAATTGTTGACCAAGTGCTCAAAGACAATTTTCAACAAGCATAACAAGACAATTCATCTACCAACATAACAAGGCAATTCATCTAATTAGTCTTAAGAAAAAAAAATTTGTTCCCCCTAATTTCTGCACTAAGGTCAACAAAACATGGTTGCAAAAGTTGGGGTGTGACAAATTGTCTGTTGCTTAGCAACTTAATACTGAATGGGGTTCGGATGATAACCTGAAGGTGGACTTTTTAGGCATAGATGCGGTTGGATGGCGGTCTATGTACTTTGTCGTAATGCCCAATTAAATCTCACTATATTTATCATATCATGTATATGCATTGTTATGCCTTTCTCTATTTGTCAATTGCCCATGTAATTTGTTCACCCAACATGCTTTTATCTTATGGGAGAGACACCTCTAGTGACTGTGGACCCCGGTCCTATTCTTTACATAGCATACAATCTACTTGTGTTTTGCTGTTTTCTTTGCAAACATCTTCCACTCGATACGCTTAATCCTTTGTTACAGCCGGTGAGATTGACAACCTCACTGTTTCGTTGGGGCAAAGTACTTGGGTTGTGTTGTGCAGGTTCCACGTTGGCGCCGGAATCCCTGGTGTTGCGCCGCATCACATTTCGCGACCATCAACCTTCAACGTGCTTCTTGGCTCCTCCTGGTTCGATCAACCTTGGTTTCTTTCTGAGGGAAAACTTGCCACTGTGCGCATCATACCTTCCTCTTGGGGTTCCCAACGGACGTGTACATCTACGCGCATCAAGCCTGTTTTCTGGCGCCGTTGCCGGGGAGATCAAGACACGCTGCAAGGGGAGTCTCCACTTCTCAATCTCTTTACTTTGTTTTTGTCTTGCTTTATTTTATTTACTACTTTGTTTGCTGCACTAAATCAAAACACAAAAAAATTAGTTGCTAGTTTTACTTTATTTACTGTCTTGCTATCTATATCAAAAACACAAAAAAATTAGTTACTTGCATTTACTTTATCTAGTTTGTTTTATTTACCGTTGCTAAAATGAATACCCCTGAAAATACTAAGTTGTGTGACTTCACAAATGCAAATAATAATGATTTCCTATGCACACCTATTGCTCCACCTGCTACTACAGCAGAATTCTTTGAAATTAAACCTGCTTTACTAAATCTTGTCATGAGAGATCAATTTTCTGGTGCTAGTTCTGATGATGCTGCTGCCCATCTCAATAATTTTGTTGAACTTTGTGAAATGCAAAAGTATAAGGATGTAGATGGTGATATTATTAAATTGAAAGTGTTTCCTTTCTCATTAAGAGGAAGAGCTAAAGATTGGTTGCTATCTTTGCCTAAGAATAGTATTGATTCATGGACTAAATGTAAGGATGCTTTTATTGGTAGATATTATCCTCCCGCTAAAATTATATCTTTGAGAAGTAGCATAATGAATTTTAAGCAATTAGATACTGAACATGTTGCTCAAGCATGGGAGAGAATGAAAACTTTGGTAAAGAATTGCCCAACCCATGGACTGACTACTTGGATGATCATCCAAACCTTCTATGCAGGACTAAATTTTTCTTCGCGGAATTTATTGGATTCAGCTGCTGGAGGTACCTTTATGTCCATCACTTGGGGGCGGCTACAAAACTTCTTGATGATATGATGATAAATTACTCTGAATGGCACACGGAAAGAGCTCCACAAGGTAAGAAGGTAAATTCTGTTGAAGAAACCTCTTCCTTGAGTGATAAGATTGATGTGATTATGTCTATGCTTGTGAATGGTAGATATAATTGATCCAAATAATGTTCCTTTAGCTTCATTGGTTGCTCAAGAAGAAAATGTTGATGTGAATTTCATTAAAAATAATAATTTCAACAACAATGCTTATAGGAACAACTCTGGTAATAACTATAGGCCATATCCTTCTGCTAATGGTAATGGTTATGGTAATTCTTATGGGAATTCTTACAACAATAATAGGAGTGTACCCCCTGGTCTTGAAGCCATGCTTAAAGAATTTATTAGTACACAAACTGCTTTTAACAAATCTGTTGAGGAAAAGCTTGATAAAATTGATATTATTGCTTCTAGAGTTGATAGACTTGCCTCTGATGTTAATCTATTAAAATTGAAAGTTATGCCTAATAATGATATTGATAATAAGATTACTACTACAGCAAATGCCATCCAAGTTAGAATTAATGAGAATATAAGATTAATGGCTGAATTGCGTGCTAGGTGGGATAGAGAAGAAAATGAAAAACTAGCTAAAGAGAATAATGTAGCTAAAGTTTGGACTATTACCACCACTAGTAATGCTAATTCTCCACATGTTGCTACCTCCTACTATCAATGGTAATATAATTGGTGTTGGCAATGTTTCTACTCCTAGTGCAAAGCGAACAAAACTGCCTGAAATTGCTAAAACTGCTGAAACTGCTTGTGATAAAACTGCTGAAATTTTTTCCAACCTTGGGAACAATGATCCCATTGCTGTAGCTCATAATGATTTAGATTTTGATGATTGCCACATCTCTGAAGTTATAAAGTTCTTACAAAAACTTGCTAAAAGTCCTAATGCTAGTGCTATAAATTTAGCCTTTACAAAACATATTACAAATGCTCTCATAAAAGCTAGAGAAGAGAAACTAAAACTTGAAACTTCTATTCCTAGAAAGCTAGAAGATGGTTGGGAGCCCATCATTAAAATGAAATTCAATGACTTTGAATGTAATGCTTTATGTGATCTTGGTGCAAGTATTTGTTATGCCTAAAAAGATTTATGATATGCTTGACTTGCCACCATTGAAGAATTGTTATTTGGATGTTAATCTTGCCGATAATGTTAAAAAGAAACCTTTGGGGAGGATTGATAATGTGCATATTACGGTTAACAATAATCTTGTCCCCGTTGATTTTGTTGTCTTGGATATCGAATGCAATGCATCTTGTCCTATTGTGTTGGGAAGACCTTTTCTTCGAACTGGTGCTGTTGTTATTGATGAGGGAAGGTAATATTAAATATCAATTTCCTCTCAAGAAAGGTATGGAACACTTCCCTAGAAAGAGAATGAAGTTGCCTTTTGATTCTATTATTAGAACAAGCTATGATGTTGATGCTTCTACTCTCGATGTTACTTGATTTGCACTTTCTGCGCCTAGCTGAAAGGCGTTAAAGAAAAGCGCTTATGGGAGACAACCCATGTTTTTACCTACAGCAATTTTGTTTTGTTGAGTCTTGGAAGTTGTTTACTACTGTAGCAACCTCTCCTTATCATGTTTTTGTGCCAAGTAAAGTTTCTATGTCAAAGTTGATGTTATATTTGGGATCGCTGCGCAGAAACAGCATTGCTGTCTGTCACGAATCTGGGCACAGTTCTCTGTAGAAAATTCGAAAAATCTGCCAATTTACGAGCGTGATCCTCAGATATGTACGCAACTTTCATTAGTTTTGAGTTTTTCCATTTGAGCAAGTCTGGTGCCAGCTTTAAATTCGTCTTTACGGACTGTTCTGTTTTTGACAGATTCTGCCTTTTATTTCGCATTGCCTCTTTTGCTATGTTGGATTTATTTCTTTGATCCATTAATGTCCAGTAGCTTTATGCAATGTCCAGAAGTGTAAAGAATGTTTGTGTCACCTCTGAATGTGTGAATTATTAATTGTGCACTAACCCTCTAATGAGTTTGCTTGAAGTTTGGTGTGAAGGAAGTTTTCAAGGGTCAAGAGAGGAGTATGATATACTATGATCAAGAGGAGTGAAAGCTCTAAGCTTGGGGATGCCCCCGTGGTTCACCCCTGCATATTTTAAGAAGACTCAAGCGTCTAAGCTTGGGGATGCCCAAGGCATCCCCTTCTTCATCGACAACATCATCAGGTTCCTCCCCTGAAACTATATTTTTATTCAGTCACATCTTGTGTTCTTTACTTGGAGCGTCGGTTTGTTTTTGTTTTTGTTTGAATAAAATGGATCCTAGCATTCACTTTGTGGGAGAGAGACACGCTCCGCTGTTGCATATGGACACATGTGTCCTTAGGCTTTACTCATAATGTTCAAGGCGAAGTTTCTTCTTCGTTAAATTGTTATATGGTTGGAATTGGAAAATGCTACATGTAGTAATTCTAAAATGTCTTGGATAATGTGATACTTGGCAATTGTTGTGCTCATGTTTAAGCTCTTGCATCATATACTTTGCACCCATTAATGAAGAAATACATAGAGCTTGCTAAAATTTGATTTGCATATTTGGTCTCTCTAAGGTCTAGATAATATCTAGTATTGAGTTTTGAACAACAAGGAAGACGGTGTAGAGTCTTATAATGTTTACAATATGTCTTTTATGTGAGTTTTGCTGCACTTGTTCATCCTTGAGTTTGCTTCAAATAACCTTGCTAGCCTAAACCTTGTATCGAGAGGGAATACTTCTCATGCATCCAAAATCCTTGAGCCAACTACTATGCCATTTGTGTCCACCATACCTACCTACTACATGGTATTTCTCCGCCATTCCAAAGTAAATTGCTTGAGTGCTACCTTTAAAATTCCATCATTCACCTTTGCAATATATAGCTCATGGGACAAAATAGCCTTAAAAACTATCGTAGTATTGAATATGTACTTATGCACTTTATATTTTATTAAGTTGCTTGTTGTGCGATAACCATGCTTCTGGGGAACGCCATCAACTATTGTTGAATATCATGTGAGTTGCTATGCATGTCCGTCTTGTCTGAAGGATCTATCATTTTAGTGGTTGGAGCATGCAAAATTGTTAGAGAAGAACATTGGGCCGCTAACTAAAGCCATGAACCATGGTTGAAGTTTCAGTTTTGGACATATATCCTCAATCTCATATGAGAATAATAATCATTGCTACATGCTTATGCATTTAAGAGGAGTCCATTATCTGTTGTCCATGTTGTCCCGGTATGGATGTCTAAGTTGAGAATAATCAAAAGCGAGAAATCCAAAATGCGAGCTTTCTCCTTAGACCTTTGTACAGGCGGCATGGAGGTACCCCTTTGTGACACTTGGTTGAAACATGGCATGCAAAGATCCGGTAGTCCAAGCTAAGTAGGACGAGGTGCGGGCACTATTAGTATACTATGCATGAGGCTTGCAACTTGTAAGATATAATTTACATAACTCATATGCTTTATTACTACCGTTGACAAAATTGTTTCATGTTTTCAAAATAAAAGCTCTAGCACAAATACAACAATCGATGCTTTCCTCTTTGAAGGACCTTTCTTTTACTTTTATTGTTGAGTCAGTTTACCTATCTCCTTCCACCTTAAGAAGCAAACACTTGTGTGAACTGTGCATTGATTCCTACATACTTGCATATTGCACTTGTTATACTACTCTATGTTGACAATATCCATGAGATATACATGTTATAAGTTGAAAGCAACCGCTGAAACTTAATCTTCCTTTGTGTTGCTTCAACACCTTTACTTTGATTTATTGCTTTATGAGTTAACTCTTATGCAAGACTTATTGATGCTTGTCTTGAAGTACTATTCATGAAAAGTCTTTGTCATATGATTCACTTGTTTACTCATGTCATTACCTTTGTTTTGATCGCTGCATTCATTACATATGTTTACAAATAGTATGATCAAGATTATGATGGCATGTCACTTCAGAAATTATCTTTGTTATCGTTTTACCTGCTCGGGACGAGCAACTAAGCTTGGGGATGCTGATACGTCTCCAACGTATCGATAATTTCTTATGTTCCATGCTACTTTATTGATGATACCTACATGTTTTATGCACATTATATGTCATATTTATGCATTTTCGGAACTAACCTATTAACAAGATGCCGAAGAGCCAGTTCTTGTTTCTGCTTTTTGGTTTCAAAATCCTAGTAAGGAAATATTCTCGGAATTGGACGAAACTTTCGCCCAGGGTCCTATTTTTGCACGAAGCTTCCAGAAGACCGAAGAGATAACGAAGTGGGGCCACGAGGCAGCCAGGGCATAGGGCGGCGCGGCCCAGCCTGCCGCGCGGCCCTACCCCCTGGGCACCTCGTGTGGCCCCCCGCGTTGCCTTTCCGCCTACTTAAAGTCTCCGTCGCGAAACCCCCAGTACCGAGAGCCACGATACGGAAAACCTTCCAGAGACGCCGCCGCCGCCAATCCCATCTCGGGATTCAGAGATCGCCTCCGGCACCGCCGGAGAGGGGATTCATCTCCCGGAGGACTCTACACCGCCATGGTTGCCTCCGGAGTGAGTGAGTAGTTCACCCCTGGACCATGGGTCCATAGCAGTAGCTAGATGGTCGTCTTCTCCTTGTTGTGCTTCATTGTTGGATCTTGTGAGCTGCCTAACATGATCAAGATCATCTATCTGTAATACTATATGTTGTGTTTGTCGGGATCCGATGGATAGAGAATACTATGTTATGGTGATTATCAATCTATTGTTTATGTGTTGTTTATGATCTTGCATGCTCTCCGTTATTAGTAGAGGCTCTGGCCAAGTTTTTGCTCTTAACTCCAAGAGGGAGTATTTATGCTCGATAGTGGGTTCATGCCTTCATTGACACCTGGGATCGTGACAGTAGGTTCTAAGGTTGTGATGTGCTGTTGCCACTAGGGATAAAACATTGATGCTATGTCTAAGGATGTAGTTGTTGATTACATTACGCACCATACTTAATGCAATTGTCTGTTGCTTAGCAACTTAATACTGAATGGGGTTCGGATGATAACCTGAAGGTGGACTTTTTAGGCATAGATGCAGTTGGATGGCGGTCTATGTACTTTGTCGTAATGCCCAATTAAATCTCACTATATTTATCATATCATGTATATGCATTGTTATGCCTTTCTCTATTTGTCAATTGCCCGACTGTAATTTGTTCACCCAACATGCTTTTATCTTATGGGAGAGACACCTCTAGTGAACTGTGGACCCCGGTCCTATTCTTTACATAGCATACAATCTACTGCAATTGTGTTTACTGTTTTCTTTGCAAACATCTTCCACTCGATACGCTTAATCCTTTGTTACAGCAAGCCGGTGAGATTGACAACCTCACTGTTTCGTTGGGGCAAAGTACTTGGGTTGTGTTGTGCAGGTTCCGCGTTGGCGCCGGAATCCCTGGTGTTGCGCCGCATCACATTTCGCGACCATCAACCTTCAACGTGCTTCTTGGCTCCTCCTGGTTCGATCAACCTTGGTTTCTTTCTGAGGGAAAACTTCCCACTGTGCGCATCATACCTTCCTCTTGGGGTTCCCAACGGACGTGTACATCTACGCGCATCACATGCTTATATTCATCATACACTAATTTTTCACTGTTCAGTTTGTAACATAGTGTTATGCACTTGCTTGTCAACATTTGCATTGCTCTGAACTATGCACTTTACACAACCTAATTCTTCCACTTACGTTCAGCGCTACGCACCAGTAGTACCTCCCATGTTTCCTTCACCATCCCGATGCCGAGCTTGCGGGAATATGGCGGGCCCATGTACATACCCCGCATATAACACCTCCTATGGCTCTATCTACCTTTCTAGTAGCTCCTTCACAGAGTTACAGGTATGTATTCTCAGTGGTTTAGCATGAATTGGCATATAGTAAAGTCTTGTTTTTAGTCTTCCTGCTTCTTACATTTGTATCAATTTTCACATGCAGACTGTACCTTGTGAACTTCGTCCAATGATTAACCAGATGTGTCCGCATGAAGGATCTTTCACTATGCATGGCAATGGCAAATTGATGAACACCTACACGGTCTATGAGGTGTATGTCTACAAGACGCAGGCCATCACATATTTGTATGGACATGATTGGAGAAAGTTTGCTTTTGACTACGGTCTGAAGAAGGGCGACGAGCTGAGGATCAGAAACTCAAACGGGCAGATATACGTAACTGCTTACAGAGTTGGAGACACTTCCAAATATATAATATGTAACTTTTTTCTACTCATATCTTTTGATAACTGCATTCTGAGCAGTTGTTCTAAACCATTCCCTCTGTTCTAGCTTGCTGGGTTTAACATGATCAAAGCTGCAGATCCCCTGACGGAACAGGAGCGGATGTCACAAAGGGCAACCACACCAGCACCGGCACCGGCTTCCCACTCTCTGCATCAGCACCGGTTCCTGTACCAGCTCCGTTTACTGCATCTACCCAGCAGTCCCCTACATCAGCATTGGTTCCTGTAGAGGCCCCATATACTACACATGTCCAGCAGGCTCCTACATCAGCACTGGTTCCTCTAGCTGCACCGTTTACTGCACCTGCCCAACAGTCTCTGCATCAGCACCGGTTCCTCTAGAGGCACCGTTCTGCACCTGCCCAGTCTCCTGCATCAGCACCAGCTCGTGTACCAGCCCAGGCTCATGCACCTGCGGCCAGATCACCGAGGTCTCGGCTCATTGCTGTGGCCACCCGTGTGGTGACCAGGACGCATCTGAAGGCTATGTTCGTGAGTATATGACAGCATAACTGCTCTTATCTTGATGTCTTCTCTGCTCAAAGTCTCACATGGTTCAGTGCATTGGTGCCATTGACTAATTTTTGGTGGTATCTCTTGCTTTGAATCAGAAATTGCCTAAAAGTATCTCCAAGGATCTCAATGCTGGCCGAAGGGGCAAGATATCCCTCGTCATGGAGAGTGAAGGTCTCACCGTGGAGGGACGGTACTCGTCAGTCCCACAGATGGCCGCTTGGCTGTTACTTCCAGGTGGAAAAAGTTCATTGACGGTGCCAAACTTCGCATTGGATCAAAGTTGAAGGTCAAGATCTTTCGATGCCGCTGTGACATGCTGGTCATAAAGTTCGCGGTTGTCTAGTTCTGTTGTCCCATGAGCCCTTAGCAAATGCATTTGTAGTTATACTTATATAAGGTTATCTTATCTGAACTGCTAATTAATTGTATGGGTGGTAAAACTCTGGCAAGCTTTTGCTCTTAGCAAGTATGTATGTATGATCAGCTATTATGATAACTAATGTTTGTGTTCATCTTAATTTGCATTTCCCTTTTAGAAAAAAACTTAATTTCTATTTTGGCTGACCTGTTAGAGAACTATCAAATTGAACCCACAACATGATTCATATAGATTCATTACACCGAGCCACATGTCTTGACCTTGCGATACACTACTTCCATTAATTAGTGCAAGAAGGCTTACCTGAGCTGCCTGAACCATGGCAGATTCGAATCCACCTTATCTATCTAGAAATACAACCTTTGCAGAAAGAGGATTTGCAGTATGGGGAGGCTGACATTGGGGACCCATGAGCCAGCAGCGTCGTCAACGTTTTAAAGGTGGCAGGAGATCGAAAGAAAAAATAAGCCAAAAATCAGTTGGTAAACAAATTCAAGAAAAGAAACATTTACCTTTCTGAGAGGATGACATGCGGGACCCATGAGGCAGCAGCATCCTCAACTATTTCAAGGCGGCGGGGATCAAAATAAAAAAGGAAATAGCCAGAAATTAATTAGGGTCAAAAATAAATCCATCAAAGGAAACTTTTATTGTTCATAGAGGATGACATGTGGGACCGACTTGCCAGCTGCGTCGTCATCGTTTCAAAGGGGGCAGGGGATCAAAAGAAAAAGACAAATAGCCAGAAATTAGGGGAAAAAAATAAATCCAACAAAGAAAACTTTTATTGTTCATAGAGGATGACATGCGGGACCCATGAGCCAGCAGCTTCCTCAACGTTTCAAAGTCGGCATGAGATTGAAAGAAAAAGTCAAGTGACATAATATCAGGAGCCAAAAATAATCCAAGAAAAGAAACTTTACATAGAGGATGACATGCGGGTCCCATTTTGTAGCAGCGGTCTCAACGCTTCCAAGGCGGCACGGACCAAAGAAAAATGAAGTAGCCAGAAATCAGGGTGTGAAAAAAATCCAAGAAAAGAAAGATTTCAATTGGGCTGTATCTGGACATCTGGGCCTTCGAACTATCCTGCTGGGCCTTTTGACTCGTACAATTTCAGCCCACTCCAAAACAGGAAAGGTCGGATTTTTCTCAAAAAAAAAACAGGAAAGTCCTATGCTTCGCAAAAACAAAAAACAAGGAGATTCAACATATAAGTTTGTTTATGTAGATATAAAGATTTAATTTATCCGTTTGCAATAGCTCGGAGCGAAATACAACGTTTATTGTCTGCAAAATAAAATATCGCATGTTTCTTGTACGGGGAGGCTGACATCGGGGACCCATGAGCCAGCGAGTCAACGTTTCAAAGGCGGCAGGGGATCGAAAATAAAAAAAGCCAAAAATCAGTTGGTAAAAAAATACAAGAAAAGAAAACATTTATCGTTCTGAGAGGATGACATGCGGGACCCATGAGGCAGCAGCATCCTCAACGTTTCAAAGTCGGCATGAGATCGAAAGAAAAAGGCAAGTGACATAATATCAGGAGCCAAAAATAATCCAAGAAAAGAAACTTTGTACATAGAGGATGACATGCGGGTCCCATTTTGTAGCAGCGGTCTCAACGTTTCCAAGGCGGCACAGGACCAAAAGAAAAATGAGGCAGCAGCATTCTCAACAATTCCAAGGCGGCAGGGGATCAAAAGAAAAATAAAGGAAATAGCCAGAAATTAATTAGGGGTCAAAAATAAATCCACCAAAGGAAACTTTTATTGTTCATAGAGGATGACATGTGGGACCGACCTGCCAACAGCGTCCTCATCGTTTCAACGGGGGCAGGGGATCAAAAGAAAAAGGCAAATAGCCAGAAATTAGGGGTAAAAAATAACTCCAAGAAAGGAAACTTTTATTGTTCGTAGAGGATGACATGCGGGACCCATGCAGCTTACTCAACGTTTCAAAGGCGGCATGAGATCGAAAGAAAAAGGCAAGTGACCAAATATCAGGAGCCAAAAATAATCCAAGATTTATTGTACATAGAGGATGACATGTGGGTCCCATTTTGCAGCAGCGGTCTCAATGTTTGTAATGCGGCTTGAGATCAAAAGAAAAAGAAAGTAGCTAGTAATTAGGGGTGAAAAAAAATCCAAGAAAAGAAGTTGATGGACATAGAGGATGACATGCGGGTCCCTTGAACCAACAGCTTACTCAACGTTTCAAAGGCGGCAGGGGATCAAAAGAAAAAGGCAAGCCAAAAATCAGAGGGTGAAAAAAAAACCAACAAAGGAAACTTTTATAGCACACAGAGGATGACATGCGGGTCCCATGAGCCAGCAGGTACCTCAACGTTTCAAACGTGGCATGAGATCGAAAGAAAAAGTCAAGTTACCAAATATGAGGTGCCAAAAAAACTCCAAGAAAAGAAAGTTGATTGCTCATAGAGGATGACATGCGGGTCCCATTCAGCTGCAGCGGTCTCACCGTTTGAGAGCGGCAGGATCGAAAGAAAAAGTCAAGTGACCAAATATGAGGTGCCAAAAATAATCCAAAAAATGAAAGTTTTATAGTACATAGAGGATGACATGCGGGTCCCATTTAGCGACAGCGGTATCACTGTTTGAGAGGCAGCGGGGATCGAAAGAAAAGTCAAGTTACCAAATATGAGGTGCCAAAAAATCCAAGAAAAGAAAGTTTTATAGTACATAGTGGATGACATGCGGGTCCCATTTAGCAGCAGCGGTATCACTGTTTGAGAGGCAGCAGGGGATCGAAAGAAAAAGTCAAGTGACCAAATATGAGGTGCCAAAAAAAATCCAAGAAAAGAAAGTTTTATAGTACATAGAGGATGACATGCGGGTCCCATTTAGCAGCAGCGGTATCACTGTTTGAGAGGCAGCAGTGATCGAAAGATAAAGTCAAGTGACCAAATATGAGGTGCCAAAAAAATCCAAGAAAAGAAAGTTTTATAGTACATAGAGGATGACATGCGGGTCCCATTTAGCGGCGGTATCACCGTTGAGAGGCGGCAGGGGATCGAAAGAAAAAGGTAAGTGACCAAATATGAGGTGCCAAAAATAATTCAAGAAAAGAAAGTTTTATAGTACATAGAGGATGACATGCGGGTCCCAGTTAGCAGCAGCGGTATCACCGTTTGAGAGGCAGGGGATCGAAAGAAAAAGGCAAGTGACCAAATTTGAGGTGCCAAAAAAAACTCCAAGAAAAGAAAGTTGATTGCACATAGAGGATGACATGCGGGTCCCATTTAGCAGCAACGGTCTCAACGTTTCCAAGGCGGCAAGGGATCAAAAGAAAAAGGAAGAAATCAGGGGGTCAAAAAAAATCCAAGAATAGAAAGAATTTTGGTTCATAGAGGATGACATGCGGGACCCATGATCCTGCATCGTAAACGGCTCGATCGGAGAACGTTGAACGAGATGGCGCGATCTAGAAAAAAAACAATGCCAGAGAGGCTGCCATCTGGGCCCTACATCCCTCGGCGGTGCGGATTTGCGTTGACTCGGCCGGCGAACCCGAGATTTCGAGATGCACCACGTCCCGGGCCACCATACGCGACGTTTTGGCCGCTTTCGTCGGGCTAGGTGGCCTCAAAAACGAGAAAAAAAGTTTTGACATGCACCACGGAGGGACCAAAATCGTCGGCCATGGTACACCAGCAACCACGGTGCGACTTCAACTTCGTCGGCCATGGCAACTTTTCTTGTAGTGCTGGGCCGCGCCGCCCTGGTGTGTGGCCACCTCGTGGCCCCACTTCGTTTCCCTTTCGGTTTTCTGGAAGCTTCGTGTAAAAATAGGACCCTGGGCGTTGATTTCGTCCAATTCCGAGAATATTTCCTTACTAGGATTTCTGAAACCAAAAACAGCAGAAAACAGCAACTGGCACTTCGGCATCTTGTTAATAGGTTAGTCCGGAAAATGTATAATAATGTTGTAAAGTATGTATAAAACATTCAAGTATTGTTATAAAAGTAGCATGGAACATAAGAAATTATAGATACGTTTGAGACGTATCAAGCATCCCCAAGCTTAGTTCCTACTCGCCCTCGAGTAGGTAAACGATAACACAAATAATTTCTGAAGTGACATGCTACCAACATAATCTTGATCAACATTATTGTAAAGCATATGAGATGAATGGAGTGATCTGAACAAAAGATTGCTAACAAAGATAATGACTAAACAAATGAATCATATAGCAAAACTTTTCATGAATAATAATTTCAAACAAGTATCAATAAGACTTGCATAAGAGCTAACTCATAAGCAATAAATTCTAAGTAGAATGCATTGAAGCAACACAAAGGATGATTAAGTTTCAGCAATTGCTTTCAACTTGTAACATGTATATCTCATGGATATTTGTCAACATAGAGTAATATAACAGGTGCAATAAGTAAACATGTAAGAATCAATGCACACAGTTAACACAAGTGTTTGCTTCTAAGATAGAAAGAAGTGGGTAAACTGACTCAACATAAAGTAAAAGAATGGCCCTTCGCAGAGGGAAGCATGGATTACTATTTTTGTGCTAGAGCTTTTATTTTGAAAACATAGAAACAATTTTGTCAACGGTAGTAATAATTCATATGTGCTATGCATAATACTTCCTACAAGTTGCAAGTCTCATGCATAGAGTACTAATAGTGCTCGCACCTTGTCCTACTTAGCTCGGAAAACACGGATTATCATTGCATAACATATGTTTCAACCAAGTGTCACAAAGGGGTACCTCTATGCCGCCTGTACAAATGTCTAAGGAGAAAGCACGCATTGGATTTCTTGCTTTTGATTATTCTCAACTTAGACATCCATACCGGGACAACATAGACAACAGATAATGGACTCCTCTTTTAATGCTTAAGCATTCAACAACAAATAATATTCTCATAAGAGATTGAGGTTGTATGTCCAAACTGAAACTTCCACCATGATACATGGCTTTAGTTAGCGGCCCAATGTTCTTCTCTAACATATGCATACTCAAACCATTTGATCATGAAATCGCACTTACTTCAGACAAGACGAACATGCATAGCATCTCACATGATATCCAACAAAGGTAAAGTTGATGGCGTCCCCAGAAACATGGTTACCGCTCAACAAGCAACTTATAAGAATTAAGACACATAACTACATATTCATCACCACAATAGTTTTTAAGCTATTTGTCCCATGAGCTATATATTGTAAAGATAAAGAAATGAAATTTTAAAGGTAGCACTCAAGTAATTTACTTTGGAATGGCAGAAAAATACCACATAGTAGGTAAATATGGTGGACACAAATGGCATGGGTTTTGGCTCAAGGTGTTTGGATGCACGAGAAGCATTTCCTCTCAGTACAAGGTTTGGGCTAGCAAGGTTGTTTGAAGCAAACACAAGTATGAACAGGTACAGCAAAACTCACACAAGAACATATTGCAAGCATTATAAGACTCTACACTGTCTTCCTTGTTGTTCAAACACTTTACCCAAAAATATCTAGACTTAGAGAGATCAATCATGCAAACCAAATTAAACAAGCTCTACGGTAGTTCTTCATTAATAGATTAAACTACATGATGCAAGAGCTTAAACATGATCTATGAGAGCTCAAACAATTGCCAAATTTCCAAACCATATGCAGCATTTTCTGATTCCAACCAAATAGCAATTTAACGAAGCAATCAGCCTTCGCCATGAACATTAAAGCACAATTAAGAACACAAGTGTTCCATATGAAAAAGCGGAGCGTAATATCTCCAATATAAGAATGGTGGGATCCAACTTTATTCAAACAAAAATAAAAGCAAACCGACGTTTGATGGCGTGTAACTCACACGTTCGTTGGGAACCCCAAGAGGAAGGTATGATGCGCACAGTAGCAAGTTTTCCCTCAGAAAGAAACCAAGGTTTAATCGAACCAGTAGGAGCCAAGAAGCACGTTGAAGGTTGATGGTGGCGAAATATGCTGCGCAACACCAGGGATTCCTGCGCCAACGTGGAATCTGCACAACAAAACCAAAGTACTTTGCCCCAACGAAACAGTGAGGTTGTCAATCTCACCGGCTTGCTGTAACAAAGGATTAAACGTATCGAGTGGAAGATGTTTGCAAAGAAAACAGTAAACACAATTGCAATAGATTGTATGCTATGTAAAGAATAGGACCGGGGTCCACAGTTCACTAGAGGTGTCTCTCCCATAAGATAAAAGCATGTTGGGTGAACAAATTACAGTCGGGCAATTGACAAATAGAGAAAGGCATAACAATGCATATACATGATATGATAAATATAGTGAGATTTAATCCGGGCATTACGACAAAGTACATAGACCGCCATCCAACTGCATCTATGCCTAAAAAGTCCACCTTCAGGTTATCATCCGAACCCCATTCAGTATTAAGTTGCTAAGCAACAGACAATTGCATTAAGTATGGTGCGTAATGTAATCGACAACTACATCCTTAGACATAGAATCAATGTTTTATCCCTAGTGGCAACAGCACATCACAACCTTAGAACTTTCTGTCACTGTCCCAGGTGTCAATGAAGGCATGAACCCACTATCGAGCATAAATACTCCCTCTTGGAGTTAAGAGTAAAAACTTGGCCAGAGCCTCTACTAATAACGGAGAGCATGCAAGATCATAAACAACACATAAACAATAGATTGATAATCACCATAATCATAGTACTCTCTATCCATCGGATCCCGACAAACACAACATATAGAATTACATATAGATGATCTTGATCATGTTAGGCAGCTCACAAGATCCAACAATGAAGCACAACAAGGAGAAGACGACCATCTAGCTACTGCTATGGACCCATGGTCCAGGGGTGAACTACTCACTCATCACTCCGGAGGCGACCATGGCGGTGTAGAGTCCTCCGGGAGATGAATCCCGCAGGGTGCCGGAGGCGATCTCCTTAATCCCCGAGATGGGATTCGCGGCGGCGGCGTCTCGGAAGGTTTTCCGTATCGTGGCTCTCGTGCTGGGGTTTTCGCGACGGAGGCTTTAAGTAGGCGGAAGGGCAACGCGCGGGGGCCACACGAGGTGCCCGGGGGCAGGCCGGCGCGGCCAGGGCCTGAGCCGCGCCTATCTGCCTCGTGGCCCCACTTCGTTATCTCTTCGGTCTTCTGGAAGCTTCAAAAATAGGACCCTGGGCGAAGATTTCGTCCAATTCCGAGAATATTTCCTTACTAGGATTTCTGAAACCAAAAACAGCAGAAAACAGAACTGGCTCTTCGGCATCTTGTTAATAGGTTAGTTCCGAAAATGCGTAAATATGACATATAATGTGCATAAAACATGTAGGTATCATCAATAAAGTAGCATGGAACATAAGAAATTATCGATACGTTGGAGACGTATCAGCATCCCCAAGCTTAGTTTGCTCGTCCCGAGCAGGTAAAACGATAACAAAGATAATTTCTGAAGTGACATGCCATCATAATCTTGATCATACTATTTGTAAACATATGTAATGAATGCAGCGATCAAAACAATGGTAATGACATGAGTAAACAAGTGAATCGTATAGCAAAGACTTTTCATGAATAGTACTTCAAGACAAGCATCAATAAGTCTTGCATAAGAGTTAACTCATAAATCAATAAATCAAAGTAAAGGTGTTGAAGCAACACAAAGGAAGATGAAGTTTCAGCGGTTGCTTTCAACTTATAACATGTATATCTCATGGATATTGTCAACATAAAGTAATATAACAAGTGCAATATGCAAGTATGTAGGAATCAATGCACAGTTCACACAAGTGTTTGCTTCTTAAGGTGGAAGGAGATAGGTAAACTGACTCAACAATAAAAGTAAAAGAATGGTCCTTCAAAGAGGAAAGCATCGATTGCTGTATTTGTGCTAGAGCTTTTATTTTGAAAACATGAAACAATTTTGTCAACGGTAGTAATAAAGCATATGAGTTATGTAAATTATATCTTACAAGTTGCAAGCCTCATGCATAGTATACTAATAGTGTCCGCACTCGTCCTACTTAGCTTGGACTACCGGGTCTTTGCATGCCATGTTTCAACCAAGTGTCACAAAGGGGTACCTCCATGCCGCTGTACAAAGGTCTAAGGAGAAAGCTCGCATTTTGGATTTCTCGCTTTTGATTATTCTCAACTTAGACATCCATACCGGGACAACATGGACAACAGATAATGGACTCCTCTTAAATGCATAAGCATGTAGCAATGATTATTATTCTCATATGAGATTGAGGATATATGTCCAAAACTGAAACTTCAACCATGATTCATGGCTTTAGATAGCGGCCCAATGTTCTTCTCTAACAATTTTGCATGCTCCAACCACTAAAATGATAGATCCTTCAGACAAGACGGACATGCATAGCAACTCACATAATATTCAACAATAGTTGATGGCGTTCCCCAGAAGCATGGTTATCGCACAACAAGCAACTTAATAAAAGATAAAGTGCATAAGTACATATTCGATACTACGATAGTTTTTAAGGCTATTTTGTCCCATGAGCTATATATTGCAAAGGTAAATGATGGAATTTTAAAGGTAGCACTCACGCAATTTACTTTGGAATGGCGGAGAAATACCATGTAGTAGGTAGGTATGGTGGACACAAATGGCATAGTGGTTGGCTCAAGGATTTTGGATGCATGAGAAGTATTCCCTCTCGATACAAGGTTTAGGCTAGCAAGGTTATTTGAAGCAAACTCAAGGATGAACAGGTGCAGCAAAACTCACATAAAAGACATATTGTAAACATTATAAGACTCTACACCGTCTTCCTTGTTGTTCAAAACTCAATACTAGATATTATCTAGACCTTAGAGAGACCAAATATGCAAATCAAATTTTAGCATGCTCTATGTATTTCTTCATTAATGGGTGCAAAGCATATGATGCAAGAGCTTAAACATGAGCACAACAATTGCCAAGTATCACATTATCCAAGACATTTTAGAATTACTACATGTAGCATTTTCCAATTCCAACCATATAACAATTTAACGAAGAAGAAACTTCGCCTTGAACATTATGAGTAAAGCCTAAGGACATATGTGTCCATATGCAACAGCGGAGCGTCTCTCTCCCACAAAGTGAATGCTAGGATCCATTTTATTTAAACAAAAACAAAAACAAAAACAAACCGACGCTCCAAGTAAAGAACACAAGATGTGATTGAATAAAAATATAGTTTCAGGGGAGGAACCTGATGATGTTGTCGATGAAGAAGGGGATGCCTTGGGCATCCCCAAGCTTAGACGCTTGAGTCTTCTTAAAATATGCAGGGGTGAACCACGGGGGCATCTCCAAGCTTAGAGCTTTCACTCCTCTTGATCATCGTATATCATTCTCCTCTCTTGACCCTTGAAAACTTCCTTCACACCAAACTTCAAGCAAACTCATTAGAGGGTTAGTGCATAATCAAAAATTCACATGTTTAGAGGTGGAACAATCATTCTTTATACTTCTGGACATTGCATAAAGCTACTGGACATTAATGGATCAAAGAAATAAATCCAACATAGCAAAAGAGGCAATGCGAAATAAAAGGCAGAATCTGTCAAAAACAGAACAGTCCGTAAAGACGAATTTAAAGCTGGCACCAGACTTGCTCAAATGGAAAAACTCAAAACTAATGAAAGTTGCGAACATATCTGAGGATCACGCTCGTAAATTGGCAGATTTTTTCGAATTTTCTACAGAGGCCTGTGCCCAGATTCGTGACAGACAGCAATGCTGTTTCTGCGGCGATCCCAAATATAACATCAACTTTGACATAGAAACTTTACTTGGCACAAAAACATGATAAGGAGAGGTTGCTACAGTAGTAAACAACTTCCAAGACTCAACAAAACAAAAAATTGCTGTAGTAAAAACATGGGTTGTCTCCATAAGCGCTTTTCTTTAACGCCTTTCAGCTAGGCGCAGAAAGTGCAAATCAAGTAACATCGAGAGTAGAAGCATCAACATCATAGCTTGTTCTAATAATAGAATCAAAAGGCAACTTCATTCTCTTTCTAGGGAAGTGTTCCATACCTTTCTTGAGAGGAAATTGATATTTAATATTACCTTCCCTCATATCAATAACAGCACCAACGGTTCGAAGAAAAGGTCTTCCCAACACAATAGGACAAGATGCATTGCATTCGATATCCAAGACAACAAAATCAACGGGGACAAGGTTATTGTTAACCGTAATGTGCACATTATCAATCCTCCCCAAAGGTTTCTTTTTAACATTATCGGCAAGATTAACATCCAAATAACAATTCTTCAATGGTGGCAAGTCAAGCATATCGTAAATCTTATTAGGCATAACAGAAATACTTGCACCAAGATCACATAAAGCATTACATTCAAAGTCATTGAATTTCATTTTAATGATGGGCTCCCAACCATCTTCTAACTTTCTAGGAATAGAAGTTTCAAGTTTTAGTTTCTCTTCTCTAGTTTTTATGAGAGCATTTGTAATATGTTTTGTAAAGGCTAAATTTATAGCACTAGCATTAGGACTTTTAGCAAGTTTTTGTAAGAACTTTATAACTTCAGAGATGTGGCAATCATCAAAATCTAAATCATTATGAGCTACAGCAATGGGATCATTGTTCCCAAAGTTGGAAAAAATTTCAGCAGTTTTATCACAAGCAGTTTCAGCAGTTTTAGCAATTTCAGGCAGTTTTGTTCGCTTTGCACTAGAAGTAGAAACATTGCCAACACCAATTATTTTACCATTGATAGTAGGAGGTGCAGCAACATGTGAAGAATTAGCATTACTAGTGGTGGTGATAGTCCAAACTTTAGCTACATTATTCTCTTTAGCTAGTTTTTCATTTTCTTCTCTATCCCACCTAGCACGCAATTCAGCCATTAATCTTATATTCTCATTAATTCTAACTTGGATGGCATTTGCTGTAGTAGTAATCTTACTATCAATATCATCAGGTTTAGCAGCCATTTTATTAATTAAAGAGGATTGTGATGCGGACATGTATGAGATTCGGGTTTCAGCATTTGAAATTTTAGTTTGCAGACCAGAAATCTCCCTATTCAAGTTTTCAAGTTGATTTCCTATATTTTTCAACAAGGTAGATTGTTCATTCATAGTTTTAGTAAACAATTGATTTTGCTCATGTTGTGATTGCATAAAGTTTTTAGTGGATCTTTCAATTTCTAGCATCCTTTCCTCATATCTACCATAATCATTACCACTAGCAGGATATGGCCTATAGTTATTACCAGAGTTGTTCCTATAAGCATTGTTGTTGAAATTATTATTTTTAATGAAATTCACATCAACATTTTCTTCTTGAGCAACCAATGAAGCTAAAGGAACATTATTTGGATCTACATTAGATCTACCATTCACAAGCATAGACATAATCACATCAATCTTATCACTCAAGGAAGAGGTTTCTTCAACAGAATTTACCTTCTTACCTTGTGGAGCTCTTTCCGTGTGCCATTCAGAGTAATTTATCATCATATCATCAAGAAGTTTTGTAGCCGCCCCCAAAGTGATGGACATAAAGGTACCTCCAGCAGCTGAATCCAATAAATTCCGCGAAGAAAAATTTAGTCCTGCATAGAAGGTTTGGATGATCATCCAAGTAGTCAGTCCATGGGTTGGGCAATTCTTTACCAAGGTTTTCATTCTCTCCCATGCTTGAGCAACATGTTCAGTATCTAATTGCTTAAAATTCATTATGCTACTTCTCAAAGATATAATTTTAGCGGGAGGATAATATCTACCAATAAAAGCATCCTTGCATTTAGTCCATGAATCAATACTATTCTTAGGCAAAGATAGCAACCAATCTTTAGCTCTTCCTCTTAATGAGAAAGGAAACACTTTCAATTTAATAATATCACCATCTACATCCTTATACTTTTGCATTTCACAAAGTTCAACAAAATTATTGAGATGGGCAGCAGCATCATCAGAACTAACACCAGAAAATTGATCTCTCATAACCAAGTTCAGTAAAGCAGGTTTAATTTCAAAGAATTCTGCTGTAGTAGCAGGTGGAGCAATAGGTGTGCATAGGAAATCATTATTATTTGCATTTGTAAAGTCACACAACTTAGTATTTTCAGGAGTATTCATTTTAGCAACGGTAAATAAAACAAACTAGATAAAGTAAATGCAAGTAACTAATTTTTTTGTGTTTTCGATATAGAGAGCAAGACAATAAATAAAGTAAAACTAGCAACTAATTTTTTTGTGTTTTGATTTAGTGCAGCAAACAAAGTAGTAAATAAAATAAAGCAAGACAAAAACAAAGTAAAGAGATTGAGAAGTGGAGACTCCCCTTGCAGCGTGTCTTGATCTCCCGGCAACGGCGCCAGAAAAAGAGCTTGATGGCGTGTAACTCACACGTTCGTTGGGAACCCCAAGAGGAAGGTATGATGCGCACGGTAGCAAGTTTTCCTCAGAAGAAACCAAGGTTTAATCGAACCAGTAGGAGCCAAGAAGCACGTTGAAGGTTGATGGTCGCGAAATATGATGCGGCGCAACACCAGGGATTCCTGCGCCAACGTGGAATCTGCACAACAAAACCAAAGTACTTTGCCCCAACGAAGCAGTGTGAGGTTGTCAATCTCACCGGCTTGCTGTAACAAAGGATTAAACGTATCGAGTGGAAGATGTTTGCAAAGAAAACAGTAAACACAATTGCAGTAGATTGTATGCTATGTAAAGAATAGGACCGGGGTCCACAGTTCACTAGAGGTGTCTCTCCCATAAGATAAAAGCATGTTGGGTGAACAAATTACAGTCGGGCAATTGACAAATAGAGAAAGGCATAACAATGCATATACATGATATGATAAATATAGTGAGATTTAATCCGGGCATTACGACAAAGTACATAGACCGCCATCCAACTGCATCTATGCCTAAAAAGTCCACCTTCAGTTATCATCCGAACCCCATTCAGTATTAAGTTGCTAAGCAACAGACAATTGCATTAAGTATGGTGCGTAATGTAATCGACAACTACATCCTTAGACATAGAATCAATGTTTTATCCCTAGTGGCAACAAGACATCACAACCTTAGAACTTTCTGTCACTGTCCCAGGTGTCAATGAAGGCATGAACCCACTATCGAGCATAAATACTCCCTCTTGGAGTTAAGAGTAAAAACTTGGCCAGAGCCTCTACTAATAACGGAGAGCATGCAAGATCATAAACAACACATAAACAATAGATTGATAATCACCATAATCATAGTACTCTCTATCCATCGGATCCCGACAAACACAACATATAGAATTACATATAGATGATCTTGATCATGTTAGGCAGCTCACAAGATCCAACAATGAAGCACAACAAGGAGAAGACGACCATCTAGCTACTGCTATGGACCCATGGTCCAGGGGTGAACTACTCACTCATCACTCCGGAGGCGACCATGGCGGTGTAGAGTCCTCCGGGAGATGAATCCCTCTCCGGCAGGGTGGGAGGCGATCTCCTGAATCCCGAGAGATGGGATTCGCGGCGGCGTCTCGGAAGGTTTTCCGTATCGTGGCTCTCCGGGGTTTCCGCGACGGAGGCTTTAAGTAGGCGGAAGGGCAACGCGGGGGCCACACGAGGGGCCCAGGGGCAGGCCGGCGCGGCAGGGCTGGGCGCGCCGCCCTATCCCCTGGCTGCCTCGTGGCCCCACTTCGTTATCTCTTCGGTCTTCTGGAAGCTTCGTGCAAAAATAGGACCCTGGGCGAAGATTTCGTCCAATTCCGAGAATATTTCCTTACTAGGATTTCTGAAACCAAAAAACAGAAAACAGCAACTGGCTCTTCGGCATCTTGTTAATAGGTTAGTTCCAGAAAATGCGTAAATATGACATATAATGTGCATAAAACATGTAGGTATCATCAATAAAGTAGCATGGAACATAAGAAATTATCGATACGTTGGAGACGTATCAACGTTCCAAGTAAAGAACATAAGATGTGATGGAATAAAAATATAGTTTCACTAGAAGTGACCTGATAATGTTGTCGATGAAGAAGGGGATGTAACATCCCAGAAATTCAAAACAAAATAAATAAATTCCCCTAGTTCCAAATTTTGGAACCAACAAAAACTTTTATTAAATTAAGTTTGGTACATAATAATCTTGCTTAATTCTTGTGCTATTGCCATGATTGCTTGTTATTAGTATTTGAAATAATCTTAAACCCTAAAACCTCACCCCTCTTCTCACCATCCTAGTTAAAATAAAATAAAAGGAAATTAAATGAGAAAAAGGCATATGTGCCTATGGCTATGATTATAAATCATTTTCAAGTTAAAACCAAAGAAAATAAAAAGAAACTAAAAATGCCTCAGAGGCATATGAGAGTAAAATAGCAAATTTGTGAATTTGAGAAGATTGACCCTATGACTTGTTGTGAATGGTTGGATCACCTCCATATACCATCCCAACAATCAACAACACCATTTTGAATCCAACCAAGTCAAATTTAAAATCAAATGCAACATATGCATAGAGGCATATGTGAAACATACCCATTTCACCAAACCTTGACCTATGACTTTAAACCTTGACCAAATGGTGTGAAACCATCTCTAAACCTAATATAACACTAAATTGACCCTAACCCATGCCCAAGTAAAGCAAGGGGAGCAATTTACAAGATTAAGGAAAATTGACACATCACCTCATATGTGTTATGGCCATTTTTCAAAATCTTTGAACAAGACCATTTGAAATGGTTTCAATGGTCTTAAAATGTTTCTAAACTAATAAGAATCACATTAGAGTCAAGAAATATCAAATCAAATGAAGAGAAGTTAAATAGGGAGAAAATCCCCAAATTTCACTCACATACACATTATGCCAAATTGCAAATCTTCACCAAAGGCCACCATTACTTGATCTCTTGCTTGTGTAATACTTAAATATGATAAACTAACACAAATGCATCATTGGATCAAGAATCAAACACAAGGAAATCAAGATTTCTTCATACATGTGATAATGGTCATATGGCCCAAAAATAATTTCTTCACTACTTTACCCCTCTGTTTTTCTCAATTCTTAAACTAAACTTGGTCAACTAGTGCCATGTCATCCAAGACCATGTGAAAGTAAACAACTTTGCTGTTGACCATCAATGTTGACTCTGCCTAGGTTGACCAGAAAAGAAGGGACAAGTGGTGATGTTGAAACTATGTGAAGATGACCACATTTTGAAATCTTTGCAAAACAACTTGAAAATGAACACCACCACCACCAATCCTTCACATTATTTATATAATTGAGTTGCACCAAAAAGAATTTCAAAATTTGAAAATAATGTTCATGCGGCCATTAACACAAACACTTGGCAGGCATCATTTCAGATTGGACACACACCCTTCTACACACTGGATTTTAGCCTCCACCCCTTTCCAATTGTGATCATCAACCTCCTTGTACCTCCCCTGCATCAAGCCATGTACTGGTTTGGTCGATTAAAGCAATGGCATGATCACCTTTGTACCATGCCAAGTACCATGCCGACCCTCATGCCGATCCTCCCCTCCATCTCTCTCCAACCCACCTCACCATGTCTACTGCCTTGCCTGCACTCCCCTAAGCATGCTCGTACCAGCCCTAAGCAAGAAGACACACGCACTTGGCCAAACGTTGCACGCCCAGTACATGCCACGACGTGTCCACGCACGCGGTGAGCGCGCCCAGACCCCATCCTGGACGCGCCAGTACGCCACTCGCCTGGACGCTCTCGTCCTTCCCTTCCTCTCCCACTTGGCACGCGTGATCACCACGCCTACGGCTACACGCTAGACATGCTCGTTAGCTCGAAGAAGCACCGTCGCCCTCGCCATCATCGCAACTCTGCCGCGCCCGTGCTGCCAGCACTTGATCGTCGCCAGCACGCCCTCGTCCTTCCCCTGTCGTCCCTTCACGCGCGCTAGCTCCGCCTAGACGTCGCCTACAAGATGCGCCCCATAGCTTGCCCCTTCGCCGCTCCAGACGCCGGCGCCATGGACGACCTCCCACGGGCACCCGCAGCACCTCGACCCCCTATAAAAGCAAGCACTCCCTGGACGATTTCTTCACACCATTCGCTTCACCTCTTCCTTCTGATCATCCTCGAACACTTCCCCTCCTCAATTAGACACGAGCTCGTCGGAATTTGGCCGGAGTCCGCCGCCACAGTAGCTCATCACCGCCGTCGATTCCGTCTACCTCAAGCCCTCCCCCGACTACCGCTGACCTCGCCGTCGACTCCTCGTTCACCTGCGACCCTCGCCACCCCTCGCCGGAGCTCCGTCACGCCGCCGACCCCCTACCTCGCCGTCGCAGCAAGCCCTCCTCCCCCGTCGACGACGACGACGGTCGACCGTCGGATCCACTGCTAATCGCGCGGTCCAGGTTAGAGCATACCGATTCGGCTGTGATGTATCGCTGACGTGTAGACCCCACCATGTCAGCAGGCCCGTGCCGTTACTGGGCCAGTTTCGCTGTTTAAACACGTTGGGCCCGTAGGCTTTTCCCGCGCGGCCCACAAATTCAAACGTCGTTTAATTAATTTAGCTGAATTCAAACACTGGTGTCTACTTCAAATTTAAATAGTTTAAAATCTACTAAACCAAATTTAGCAAATTTTATAGATTCGGAAAGCTCATGAAATTATCTAAACAATGCCACTGGCCTCATGCCCAATTTCGTAGTTGAATTTAAATGATAAAAATAACAAAGCAGGGCCTTTTCTAACTTCAAATAAATATTAGAAATTATCTATAAATGATTTTAAGTTGTTTCCAACTCTAATAAATCACATTTGACATAATCTAATTGTTTATACAAAAATATAGCATAGTTGTTTTGCATGATCATGGACTAGAGTCAATTAATGGCTATGTAGCCATTTCTAGCCCCTTTAACACATACACATAAACCTATTCAAATAGTATGAGGGTTTCTCTCTCATTTAAATGGTGATCCTAAGTAATTCAACTAGAGGTACTGACCTTGGTTTAACAAGCCTCATGCCTTGTTACTTAGAGATTTTTAAGCATTTAGATGATAGTTTTAAATCATATGAGGTATAGCTTCTCACTTAAATCATTACTCCAAATGGTTCAATAAGAATTGATAACACATGTTTTAATGACCCATAGGTTCCTATTTGAAAATATTAAATCATTCTCATAGTAGTATTTAAATTGTTCAAATATATCTATTAAATCATATGAGATATTTTGGTCTCCTTTAAATTTTGCCTCAACCAAGTTAATATGAGGTAGATCCCATGGTCAATTAAAACTCACATTAAATTAGTTAATGATATTAAACCATTGCAAGGTGTTATTAAAATGGTATGAGGTGCTCACCACATTTAAATCATCTTTACCAAATAATATGAAGTAAAGTGTTGACCTTTAATTTCCTAGGCTCATACTTGCTCACTTGTAGATTTTAAATCTAAATAGTATTTAAATTTTTCAAAGGTTAATTAAATCACATGAGATGATGAATCTCATTTAACTCACTTTTCTCAAATACTAAGTGTGAAGGGTTGACCTTGGTCAACATGGGATCATCCCTGGTTATTTGAGAATATTAAATCACCTCAAGAGTAGTCCTTTAAATTAGTTACCACTATGTGTTAAATCATATGAGAGATATTCCTCTCATTTAAATCTTGTGCTCAAGTAATTCCATATGAGGTAGTGATCATGGTTTATGTAACCTCGTATTGAATTATTTGGTGGCCTTAAATCACTACCGTGTTGGTATTAAATTGCATGAGGTATGGAACCTCATTTAAATCATTGTCTCAAATGGTAAGTATGAAGAGGTTGACTTTGGTCAACCTAGGTCATATATTATTCATAAGAGAAATTAAATCTTAAGAAGAGTCAATGAGAGGAAATTATTTTCTCACAAACTAAAGAGAAACCCTAACTCCATTTTTAATAAGAGGAAATTATTTTCCTATCACCAAATAAGGAAACCCTAGCATAATCTTGTAATAAATGTTAAGTAGTAATGCTAGATCATTTGTGTGAGCCACTAAGGCTAATTAAGAGTACTTAAGTATTGTTTGGTGATTGTATCCTCGTATTCGTTTATAGAAGCTAGTACCGAGACTACCAAGAGGAGGAGGTATTCTACCAAGAGGAAGAAGAAGAACACTTTGATCACCTCACCAATCAAGGCAAGATAATACTCGTGCAAGCTGATATTCTTGCAAGCTAACACCAATGCAAGCTTTACTCTTGCAAACTAATATCCTGGTTAAGTGCAAAGCACTACGAAAGCAAGGCACCATTACATTTTACTTTATGAACCTATCCCAAGTTTTTACTTTACAAGCTTTAATGCTTTTGGTTTATCAAAGTTTACTTTTTGATTCATGATTCACTTGGTCTAGAGTAGAACAAGACCATCAAATTTAGTCTAGGGCAATGAAAGCTAGATAGCACCCCTCATGACTAGTTGCTAGTGCTAATCAATCAAAAATTGGATTACTCTAGATGGGAACATGTGACTTTGAAATGAAGTTTAAACCTTGGAATGATGGTTCATTCCATTGAATGACTTTGAAGGTGAATATGACCAAGAGAAGATGGTGATTTTTGATATAAAACTGATGGTTGGGTTCGGATGCGATACCATTCCAATTTTGAAAGTACCCCCACAATACCCAACATGGGTAAGGGCTTAACTAGAAATTTATGTGTTCTAGTATGGGTTCCCTCTAAACAAGCGTCATAGGGATTATGCCGAGGCTGCCTCCGTTAAAAGTGATTTGATGTGAAATGATGTGAAATGAGGTGAATGTCCGGCCCAAGCCCTGTGCAGTTCCCAGGCTGACGGTGTGTCTTCACTGGGAGGCCAAGCTCATGGGGAGAGGTGCCTATACTAGAGTATATAAGTGAAAGGTTATGGTTGGTAGTCCGCATACGGAGTATGATAAATCAGTTAACCCTGACGGATTATTGCAAATATTGTGGCATAAGTGTACGACCTCTGCAGAGTGTAGAACTATTCGAATAGCCGTGTCCACGGTTACGGACGATTGGAAAGGCCATACTGTTCCGTCATCAGACCATTTTCAAAATTGTGACATATGACTGGCGACTTGAATTTGAAAGGTGAATGGTGACTTTGAATTGAATCACAACAGAGTTGTGGGAATGACACTAATGTTCCCACTTGAGTTAGTCTAGTGATTCAAGCATCTTTACTAAATGTTTATGAAATAAACTTGGCTTAATGCAAATAAACCTAGAGCTTAGTATCCCCTTACCACAATTGATAGTGCTTACACTAGTATTAGTTTGCGAGTACTTTAAAAGTACTCATGGCTTTGTCCCTGGCTATTCAAATGGCCAGACTATGAAGGTGAACAGCAGTACGAGGAAGATGGACAGCAGGACGTCTACGACAACTAGGACCGCTCCTGACGTCAAGCGTTGGCCTGTGGACTAGATAGTCCGTTACTACTTCGCTTCCGCTAATTGTGATGTTCGTTGATCAATAGATCAACTACTATGGTAATATTGGATCATGCGATCCATCTTTGTAAGACGCTTATGTGTTGTAATAAATGATGACTCTATGATATTCAACTATTATGTCTCGCAACAACGATATTCCTGGGATTGCGATGTACGGCATAATAGGCATCTGGACTTAAAAATCCGGGTGTTGACAGGGATGCCTTGGGCATCCCCAAGCTTAGATGCTTGAGTCTTCTTAAAATATGCAGGGATGAACCACCGGGGCATCCCAAGCTTAGACCTTTCACTCTTCTTGATCATAGTATATCATCCTCTTCTCTTGACCCTTGAAAACTTCCTTCACAACAAACTTCAAGCAAACTCATTAGAGGGTTAGTGTATAACCAAAATTCACACATTCAGAGGTGACACAATCATTCTTAACACTTCTGGACATTGCACAAAGCTTATGAAAGTTAATGGAACAAAGAAACTCATTCAACATAGCAAAAGCGGCAATGCGAAATAAAAGGCAGAATCTGTCAAAAATAGAACAGTCCGTAAAGATGAATCTGGCAGGGGCACTTAACTTGCTCAAATGGAAAAACTCAAAACTAATGAAAGTTGCGTACATATATGAGGATCACGCTCGTAAATTTGCAGATTTTTTCGATTTTTTTACAGAGAGCTCTGCGAGAATTCGTGACAGACAGCAATGCTGTTTCTGCGCAGCGATCCAAATCTATCATCAACTTTAGCATAGAAACTTTACTTGGCACAAAAACATGATAAGGAGAGGTTGCTACAGTAGTAAACAACTTCCAAGACTCAACAATACAGTAAATAAAATAAAACATGGGTTATCTCCCAAGAAGTGCTTTTCTTTAACGCCTTTCAGCTAGGCGCAGAAAGTGCAAATCAAGTATTATCAAGAGATGAAGCAAAATAGAGCATCAAGAAGCAAATCCAAAACACATTTAAGCCTAACCCACTTCCTATGAAAAGGAATCTTATACACAAATAAATTCATGAAGAACAAAGTGACAAGCATAGGAAGACAAAACACGAGTAACTTCAAGATTCTCAACATAAAGAGGGGAAACTTAATATTATTAAGATGCATATAACCATGTTTCCCTCTCTCATAATAACTTTCAGTAGCATCATGAACAAACTCAACAATATGACTATCACATACAACATTCTTGTCATGAGCTACATGCATAAAATTATTACTCTCCACATAAGCATAATCAATTTTATTAGTTGTAGTAGGAGCAAATTCAATAAAATAGCTATCATTATTGTTCTCATCACCATAATCATCATACATAGGAGGCATATTGTAATCATAATTAACTTTCTCCTCAATAGTAGGTGGACTGAAAATATCATATTCATTATTGCAAGCATCATATATAGGAGGTAAAGTATCATCAAAGTAAATTTTCTCCTCCATGCTTGGGGGACTAAAAATATCACAACCCGCTTCCCCAAGCTTAAATTCTTCCATAACATTAGCAATAATAGTGTTCAAAGAGTTCATACTAATAACATTGCCATTAGCATGCATATAAAGCTCCATAGGTTTTTTAATTTTCTCTTCAAACACCTCATGTCCTAATTCAAGATAAAGTTCATAAAGATCTCTAATTTTTTTGTTGTTTTCCATTAAGCCTAACTAGTGAAAATAAAAATAAGTACAGGACTAGACATGATAACAAAATAAATTAAATGCAAGTAACTATTTTTTTTTGTGTTTTGATATAGAGCAAGTAAACAATACAGAAAGTAAAGCAACTAACTTTTTTTGTGTTTTTAATATGAAGCAAACAAGACAGTAAATAAAGTAAAGTAAAGCAAGACAAAAACAAAGTAAAGAGATTGGATGTGGAGACTCCCCTTGCAGCGTGTCTTGATCTCCCCGGCAACGGCGCGCCAGAAAAATATGCTTGATGCGCGTAGATGTACACGTCCGTTGGGAACCCCAAGAGGAAGGTATGATGCACGCAGTAAGTTTCCCTCATATGAAACCAAGGTTATCGAACCAATAGGAGCCAAGAAGCACGTGAAGGTTGTTGGTGGAGGAGTGTAGTGCGGCGCAACACCAGTGAAACCGGCGCCAACGTGGAACCTGCACAACACAATCAAAGTACTTTGCCCCAATGTGAGGTTGTCAATCTCACCGGCTTGCTGAAAACAAAGGATTAAGCGTATCGAGTGGAAAATGGTGTTTGTTTGCAAAGAACAGTAGAATGTATTCAGATGTAAAAGAATGGACCGGGGTCCATAGTTCACTAGAGGTGTCTCTCCAATAAGATAACTACCATGTTGGGTGAACAAATTACAGGCGGGCAATTGACAAATAAAGATTCAATACATATCAATGATGATTACTATGAGATTTAATCAGGGCATTACGACAAAGTACATAGACCGCTATCCAGCATGCATCTATGCCTAAATAATCCACCTTCAGGTTATCATCCGAACCCCTTCCAGTATTAAGTTATAAACAACAGATAATTGCATTAAGTATGGTGCGTAATGTAATCAACACAAATATCCTTAGTCAAAGCATCGATGTTTTATCCCTAGTAGCAACAGCACATCCACAACCTTAGAACTTTCTGTCACTGTCCCAGATTAAATGGAGGCATGAACCCACTATCGAGCATAACTACTCCCTCTTGGAGTTACAAGTATCAACTTGGCCAGAGCCTCTACTAGCAACGGAGAGCATGCAAGAACATAAACAACACATATATGATAGATTGATAATCAACTTAACATAATATTCTATATTCATCGGATCCCGCCAAACACAACATGTAGCATTACAAATAGATGATCTTGATCATGTTAGGCAGCTCACAAGATCTAAACAATGATAGCACAAGCGGAGAAGACAACCATCTAGCTACTGCAATGGACCCATAGTCCAAGGATGAACTACTCACGCATCAATCCGGAGGCGGGCATGATGATGTAGAGCCCCTCCGGTGATGATTCCCCTCTCCGGCAGGGTGCGATCTCCTGAATCCCCCAAGATGGGATTCGCGACGGCGCGTCTGGAAGGTTTTCCGTATCGTGGCTCTCGGTGGGGGTTTCGCGACGAAGGCTATTTGTAGCCGGAAGGGTAGGTCGGGGGCGCGAGGGGCCCACACACTAGGGCGCGCGGCCGGGCCAGGCCGCGCCGCCGGTGTGTGGCCACCTCGTGCCCCACTTTGTTTCGGTCTTCGGAAGCTTCGTGTAAAAATAGGACCCCGGGCGTTGATTTCGTCTAATTCCGAGAATATTTCCTTACTAGGATTTCTGAAACCAAAAACAGCAGAAAACAGCAATCGGCATCTTGTTAATAGGTTAGTGCCGGAAAATGTATAATAATGTTGTAAAGTATGTATAAAACATTCAAGTATTGTCATAAAAGTAGCATGGAACATAAGAAATTATAGATACGTTTGAGACGTATCAGTCTTCTCCGCGGCTTGAGGACATCCGGGTCTTCGGCCCGGGCATGGTGGTGGTGGCTGACTTCATCCACCGAAGGCAGTCGGCCAGGCTGGCTGTGTTGGATTTTTGATCCCACTTTCAGCGCCGGCAGCGAGACGGGGAGGCATAGTAGCCGGTGAAAACCGAGCCGACTCCGGTCATGGCGGGCGATGGCGGCGTCTGCGCCGTTATCTTGTTGAAGGCATCGTCAAGCAACTATCGCTAACCTACTCGTTCCGGCGGCGAGATGGAGGAGCTTGGAAGCCGGCAATGGTGTCGCTAGTGGAGGGTTGGAGTGGCCAGTCCAGGATGGTCGCCGACGTGGGGGTCCGACCTGAATAAAGGCGGCGGTCCTAGGGCCTCTCTTGTGTGAAGAGGAGGACCTACCGGAGGCCTGGACTCATGATCTGGCCGGAGGGTTGAGTTCCGGAAGGCTCCGCCGGCGAATGTAATGCTTTGCACAGGTTTGCTGGATCGGAGTATTCGGTCGTGCGTGCCATGCGTTTATTCGACCGTTTGGTTCTGGAGGGAGCGGCGCGAAGCTCTTTTGTGTTGACATCAAGTGACTATGGATCCATGATGAAAGTCGGAAGAAGAGAATTTCATGAAGGCCGGAGGGGAGGACTAGCTAAGGGAGGTTCAAGTCTCCGCGCTGTTGAGGGGCTTGCTTGGTGTCCCGGCTTCACAACAGCGGTATGAAAGTGGGGCGACACAGATGAAGCAGAGTCCTACCTTTCGGTGAAAACCCAAGTCTCCTTAGCTGGTTGTGCCTGGCAATGACCTTGGTGGAGGCATTGTTTTGAGAGCAGGGACTATCTTCAGGGTGAAAACCTAAGATCTTTGATCGAGCGATGATGGTGTTTGAGCACTGTTTCCTTCTTGGATGCGTCGTTTTTTGGAGAGTCTGTAATTCAGGTGCTGTCATGGTGGATGTATTCTTGTTGTTTAGGCCCGAGATACTGTAGCGGGACTTTTGTTTCTTAGTTTTCTTTTCTTTTTTTTTTTTGGCTGTGTGCATCCGTAGTGCCATTAGGGTGGTGCGTTGTTGCAGAGGCTGGGTGTAATTGGTATCTTCTTGATATTAATATATTCCCTTGATCAAAAAAAAATTCATTAATTTGGTAAAAATGAAAACTAACCACGAAATATCAAACATGATAGGATCCTGGCGTGGTCGATACGTGTTGTTCACGCAGTGCAACTGCACAGGCTCACTCTCGCATCATCAAGGATAACAATTTTACCCATGGGTATGTTGTTCAGTTTTTCTCTATTTTCTTCTTCTGATTACAGAAACATAACATACCTTTGTTGACTACGAGTATACCGGCCGATGATGTCCTGAAAATGAAGAATGCTGCCTAGGCACAATATAAATCGGATCACGGACGGCAGGTGTTAACTAACCAAAGAGATATCATTATTTGATTGGAAGCATGAATGTCAAGGCTTACGTGCCTTCGAACAAATCAGAGCTTGAGATACGTCAACCGCTTTAATAACCTCCACCGATTAGTAGTGGTCATTTAAACAATTAGACAGTTTATTTGTGGCCATGGAACCACAAATCCAACACTGGTAATGCTACCCATTCACTCACCAAAGAAGAAGCAATGGAAGTTTATTTAAGTCAATTCTCGTGCGGCATTTTATTAGTTCGAGAAGAAGAAAAAACTTAGCTAAACTCTCTTGCAGTGCACTCGGTCCTAAGTGTGCCAGGAATGGGTTCTGAGGAAAAGAAGTGTAACCTGAATCCGGACAAGATAACTGCAAAGCTAAATAATTTATGAAGTGGTCACCGCTAATTAAAAAGGATCCCTTAGTTAAATGAAGCTTAAATCGAATGCCATGGAATCTTATCAATGCTTACATGTCCCGATGTTGTTTAACTATGTTAAGAAATAAAACTCTTGTGCCTTACATTGCACTGGGTCAAAAGTGTGCCCTGAACCCGGACAAGATGGCTTAAACTTGTGAATAGGTCACTGTTAATAAGTACTAGAATCTTAAATCAAATTATGCCATGGAATATTGTCAATGCTTATATTATTCTTCTTTACATTGTTTATCTTCAAAAGCTTAATATAGTAGTTGGAGTAGATGCTAATGTGGAGCGGTGTTGCATCTACCGAGTCGACGACAACGAGTCTCGGCGGCGTGGCGCAGCGGGGCCTTAGGGCCGGATGCGATGTGATGTAAGCGGACGCTGGGTGGGGGCGCTGTCTCGTGCCACGGCAGCATCGATGCCAGTCCTATCAAGGGATATGCAGATCTTTGCCCTGAAGATGGATCAGTGGTTGATGGTGGTGACGGCTTTTATGGTGTGTGCATGAGGTGCTCGCTAAAGAGTCTACTAGACCGGATGAGCGCTCCCATTTTGCTTAGTGGATGTCTCGGGTATGTGATGTTTCCGGTTTCTAGTTGATGGGAGTTTTTGTTTATTTTCTAGGGAATAAGTCTCTGTTGACATGATCTTCACTTGTTGTCGGGTGTGTAAGTGTTGCGTGGTGGCTCCGCGTATTTTGATGTATATTTTTTTTATCTAACCTTTGTTTAACAAATCAATAAAAAAAAGTTATATGCATCTTTTCGGTGCAGAAGCTGGGGTACTCCCCCCTTTAAAAAAAATGGTATGTAGGACGGCGGTTTTGAATAATCACAATGATACAGTTATTAGATTGGGAACATGGATATTAAGCCTATGTGTGCTCGAGCAAATCAGAGCAGCAGATATGTCAACCGGTCGAATAACCTGCATAATTTTTGTATAATAGAATCCCCAAACTGAAAATAGGTAATGCTCCCCATCATGCACCAAAGAAAACGAATGCATGGATTTATATCAGAGTCAACTTTAGGACAATGGCTATAATTATAAATAGAAAAAAAATGAAACACGAAATACACACATATATATTCTATATTTGCTTGTGGGAGCTTTTATTTCCTGAGTGCATTTCCTGAAGTTGGAAGCATACATTATGGTGTACAGTATACTAACCAAGATTCATGAGATCAGAGTAGTCAAACCATATAATAAATTCTGATCGGATGACCTATTTCATCAATTTGGTAAACATGAAAATTAACCATGAAATATCAAACATGATAGGATCCTGGCCTGCGCGGTGCAACTGCACAGGCTCACTCTCACATCACTAAAAAAAAAATGAGACCCCCAGGACTAGCCCTTGGCGGCATTGTATTAAGTTTCAGGAGCGCACAGAAGTGCCACGGTGCGTACGCACCCGCGAGTGAGTACCGGGACTCGAACTCGAGCGGGGGGACTTCCCAGGTATCATCACCCTGGTAGCCATCTGGGCTAGGCCTCAGTTAAGGATAACAATTTTACCCATAACATCCGCGGTTGTTCAGTTTTTCTCTATTTTGTCATATCATACCTATGTTGACTACTAGTATACCGGCCGATGATGTCCTGAAAATGAAGAATGCAGAGTGGCCTAGCTACAATATAAATTAGATCGCGGACGGCAGGTGTTAACTAACCAAAGAGATATCATTATTAGATTGTAAGCATGAATGTCAAGGCTTACGTGCCTTTAAACAAAACAGAGCTGGAGATACGTCAACCGCCTGAATAACCTCCACCGATTAGTAGTGGTCATTTAAACAATTCGATAGTTTATTTGTAGCCATGGAACCACAAATTCAACACTGATAATGTGCTACCCATTCACTCACCAAAGAAGAAGTAATCGAAGTTTTATTCAAGTCAATTCTCATGCAGCATTTATTAATTCGAGAAGATTGAAATGTTCGTGAAAACACCATCGAAGAAAGAAAAAGCTCTGCTAAACTCTCTTGCATTGCAAGGGTGGCATGAATGTGTTCTAAGGAAACGAAGTGTGCCCTGAATCCGGACAAGATAACTGCAATGCTAAATAATTTATGAAGGGGTCACCGTTAATTAAAGAGATCCCTTACTTAAAGAAAGCTTAAATCGAGCGCCATGGAATCTTGTCAATGCTTACATTTCCGATGTTGTTTAACTATGTTAAGAAATAAAACTCTTGTGTCCTACATTACAGTATTGCACTAGGTCAAAAGCGTGCCCTGAACCCGGACAAGATGACTTAAACAGTTAAACATGTGAATAGGTCACTGTTAATAAATACTAGAATCTTAAATCAAATTATGCCATGGAATATTGACATATTGTCAATGCTTATATTAGTCTTCTTTACATAGTTTATTTCCAAAAGCTTAATATAGTAGTAGGAGTAGATGCTAAAAACTTTGGAATCTACAACCTTCAGGTATCAGTCACTGAAGCACGTCGTCGTTGGCACACTTGTCTCTGCATATGCAGGGTCGTCCTAGCTTCAATTGCAGAGTCTACCATATCACCATGCAACGGCCAACGGGATACAGTAACCCGCCTGAAAACCGAAAAAGGCCGAAGGCAAAACACCAGCATTATAACCGGCCTGAAATCACAGTATCACACGCATGCATAAGTAGCCATATGTGTGCTCAAGTGTACCAAGTGTGGCACGCAAACGCAACTCCAATCTCACCTTGGATACTAGAACATTGCCACTACATAATCTACAGAACTTTTCGTGAGTAATCGTAGTGCCGTTGGCATCATGGGTTGATCATTCAGGAAATATCTAACTATCAGGTGTTGCTCCACTTGTAGCGGCGGAAGAGGTCCTCGGTCTGGGCGTTCTTGAAGGCGCTGCAGCCGATGATGTAGACGACGACGAGCGCGACGGTGGCGGCGACGAGCGCCACGTTGGCCCTGCGCCACTGGTCGCGCAGGGTGCCCAGCATCCCGGCCTTGCAGGAGCTGCACCAGTAGCAGAGCTGGCGGGGGTCGTTGCTCCACGCGCCGCAGTCCCCGTCGGCGGCCGGGTTCGCCGGGTTCGTCCACACCGTCGGTCTCACGTAGGCGTACCCGCACGCCGTCGGCGGCTTGCAGCACCCGGACTGCACGCATAGACACAAACAGTTCTTCAGAACTTCAGGTTATGTGGGCATGTCAATGCAAAAATTCAATTACAAATTGGACGTGACTAATTCTCGGTTGATCTTGAACTAACTTAATTCTCAGTCACTCAATTTCATGTGTAGTTCACGTGTAATTGGAAAAAAATGATTTTGCAATTGCATATCCATGTGTAATTCTGATGTGTACGAATCGTGGTGCAGATTTATTGATTTTGAAGTTGACCCAAAACTAATATAATTCTCAATTAACCTAGAACCAACAAAAGGTTTAACAGACTATGCATACCGATGCACATTCTGAAACCAAAATGGCCATGGCCATGCTAACTTTTTTTTTTCAACAGTGGGAACGAAGCCTCGGCCTCTGCATCAAAACGATGCATATGGCTGTTAATTGTTAGTGGCTTAGTGCACTGCTCTTAACACAAAATCGTTTTTCTTTCTTGAAGATATATAAGTGTGTGAGCATAATGCATCACAACACAAAAAAAAAACCAAGAAAATGCCTAGTCCAAATTAAGCGGTTACACAAGGGGACAAGAATGTGCGGAGGTGAGTTGGTTAGCAAGGACAGTGAGCCATGTGTATGCTTCGGTTGCACTATGGACATGGAAGCTCTGCTCATTCCTATACAACCTCGAATAGCTCATATATGATGCTAAACTAAACCAGGATTCAGGTAGAGTACACGCTTCCATGCGCTGCCCCACATTCTATGTCGACCTGTTCTCGGCTTCTCGCACGATCACACCTACTCACATCATTCTAGTAGATCTGCCCTTCAATTACAGTTCTCTCTCCCACAAGCTTAGTACTCACATGGCCACATGGATATGACCCACTTGCACTTGCACGCTTAGCCCACAAATCATCAGCCTATCTGTCATTGATTCGTCCTTACACAATTTGCATAACTGAATGTCCCACCATGCAGTGGATCGATGGATTTAACCTTTTGGGGGATAACTTAACTCTGCTTTCGTCTATAGGCATATAGAGCCGACAAAGTTTGTTCGCTGATGATTTGATTTCTCTTGTCAATCAGTACTTAGCTACTTCTATACTGCCCCTATAGATTAAACCTGCACTAGCATCTGATCTACTACACTGCAGATTAGTATTACTACACTGCATACATTGGTCATTGGTCACTGGTACTGTCTAGCTTAACCACTACTCGATCTACTGCTGCAGCGCACAATTTATGAATTTCCAATTAATACTACAATGCGGGCAATTGACGGGATGAATTGCAGCAGTTAACAGAAGATTCAGTACCTGGAGCGGGGAGAGGTGGGACTGGTAGAACTGCTCGGGGGCGATGAAGGCACTCTCCACGCCGAGCTTCCTGCAGGTGTCGGACGCGGCGAGGCAGGCCCTGATCCCCTCCCACCGCCGCGAGTTAGCAACATACCCGCGCAGCCAGCCGGAGAAGCCCTCGAGCCGGTACTCGCGGTAGGCGCGGCCCGGCACCTCGTACGCGCCGGAGCCGTGCGTGACGGCGAAGGCGAAGACGATGAGCGCGAGGAGGAGCGTGATGAGCGCCGCCATGGCGAAGAGGTAGGCGGCCAGGAGGCCCTGCCGGTTCCAGTAGGCGCCGACGAACCCGGCGAGCGCGACGAGGAGGAGCAGCCCGCCCAGGATGGCCACGGGCCACCGCGCCAGGCGCGCGCACTCGGCGCCCTGCTTGGAGGCGAACCAGAGGCCCGTGGCGACCACCGGGATGGTGCAGAGGAGGGCCGTGAAGTTGAGGCACGCCGTGATGTTGTTGCTCACGCCCATGGCCGCGGCCCGCGCGCGCGCGGGCGGGACGGGTTGTTCGGCGGCGTGGCGTGGCGTGGACTGAGACGCTGAGTGAGAGCGAGCGTGTGAGTGAAGTGAAGTGAACGTCAGGTGAGAAATGAAGGACACGGGGGCAGTCCCAGCACGCTCACCGGCGAGATCTGGGACGTCGGCAGCTTCCTTTGGCCGTTCCGCTGGGGTTTCCCTGGACGCACGCGCACGTGTCGTGGCGCCGCGCTGCAGTCGCCGGTGAGAGAAGGAAGAGGCTCCGGCACGTCGACCCCCTAGTCAGCCGATTGACACCGTCGGCCGAGCTACTGCCAATCCCAAGGTGCCGACTTATCTGAATTGGGGACGAAAGATTGCAGCTGCATCCGGCGACGTGCTTCCCCGGTGACCGACTTTCCATGTACGCTGACCTGACGTTCCGGTACTGGCTCCGCCACAGCTCACAATCTTTGATTGTGTTCATTAAATGTACTCTCTTCCTTTCATGAAATTTGTCTAAATTTAAATGTATATACTTACAGTGTTGATCCATTTATGACAAATGTAGAACAATTTTAGTGGGACGGGGAGAGCCCCGGAGGTGGACTGGGGTGTGGACGCCGGAGATCTCCGCCATGGCTGCTAGGGCGGTGGTGGCGGCTCATCTGCGTGCAACGACCAGGGCGGCGCCCCTGGTCGGGGTGGTGGCGGGGGCTCTCCTCCGGCGGCGCCTTGTCCGGCGGTGAAGATCTGGGCCAGATTGGGTGGCGTTGGGGAAAACTCCAGATCTTGATCTGGGTGATTCCCGTGCTGCCTATCCGGTCTTCTTCGCTGCATGGTTGGGCCGGTTCTGGTCGGGGTCGACCCTGCTTGGTCGTCGCCGTTCTCGTTGCTGCCTCATGGCCGCTGGTAGAGTGCGGCGTCCGCGGCGGAGCAGGTTGCCGGCGGGCGGCGGCGAGGGGGCCTGCCGTTCTGCCTAATAAATGTGGCAGTCCTAGGGTTTCTCTCGCGCCAAGTGAAGATCGTTCGGAAGCTTCTTCCCACCAAGCTTGCTGGATTGTCGTGTTCCGGAAGGTCCTGCCGGCGAAATTCATTGTGCGATCAATGCCTGAAGATTGCTGGATTGGGTGTTTTCGGTCGAGCGTACCCATGTTTTTTATCTGACCGTTTGGTTTCAGAGGGAGCGCTTCAAAGCTCTGCTGGCTGTTAATATCATGGAGCTTGTTTTCTGTAACATCCCAAATTTTTAAAACAAAGAAGAAAATGAATTTCCTTTTTCCAAAAATAAGAACCAACAAAAACTTTTCTGAATGAGGTGCTATGCATACTACTTGTGCTTGATACTTGTGTAATTACCATGATGGTTTTTTATTACTTTGGAATGATCTTAAACCCTAAACCTCACCCCTAGTCTCACCACCCAAGTCAAATTAAAATAAAAAGAAATTAAATAAGAAAAAGGCCTATGTGCCTATGACTATTTTTGTGAAACTTCTAATTAGACCTTTCTACCTTTTTTAGATGTTTTGAAAACATCAACAAACTTCATCTAGTACTTCCCCAATCAAAACCAAGGTGAAACAAAAAGAAATAAAAGAAAATTAAACATATGCATAGAAGCATATGTGGCACTTAGCCATTTTATCAAATCTTGTCCTATGCACTCCTACTTTTGCCCAAATGGTGTGAAACCATCTCTAGACCTAATCTAATACTAAATAAACCCTAAACCATGCCTAAGTGAAGCAAAGAAAAAGAAAATAAGAAACTAAGAAGAATGCACTTCATCACATATGTGGCTATGGCCAATTTTGCAAATCTTTAACCTAGACCCTTTTGGCTTGCACCATTAGTTGTAAATGGATACTAAACACTTATTAACACTTTAGGAATCAAAGAAACTCAAATCAAATCAAATTTGAATCAAATATGAGCTTACATACACTAATGGTCAAATTTGACAATTTTAATATCATACCCACTTTGAGCCCTTTTATTAGGAGATTCTCAAACCAAACCCTCTCAACTCTTTGCCCCTCATCCAAGACCTCATCAAGATGAACATTTTTCGTGTTGACCACTTTGACCAAATCATTGACCATTGCTCAAAATAGTCAACCCAAGATGCTACATTGAAACAAATGCTAGATTCCCTCCAAATTTAGAATCTTCACAAATCAATTTCAAAATTCAAACCAATACCATGAGTGGTTGCCCAATATCATTTAGAACCTATCTATGAAGAAACTTAGTAAAATTTACACACACATGAGTGTTTTTACAAGAGAATCAATGAGTTACATAGAGTAAGAATTAGGGTACAACCACTATTCCACTACTATTCACCACCTCACCCTCTCTCTCTTGTGATCATCACTAGTGTATTGTACCTCTGAATGACCTCATATAGCTTGCCATGATCACCATCACACAACCATGCCTAGTACCTTGGTTATGTCACACACACATTTGGCTTTGATCAAATGTGCATGCTCTAGACCTCTCCAACTTTGCCCAACATGTCAAATAGCCTGGACTCACACCACTCAACCTTGCCATGCACCCAGAGCACAAGAACAAGGCACAAGCCATCAAGGACACGACCATGCCGGCCATCATGGTCACCCCCATGTCACCCCTGCCCTGGCCCCTTTTCCCTCTCTCTCACCATGTCATCTACTTTCCCCTAGACCCTAGACATCTACTAGACATGATCATAAGACCAGGAGAGCAAATGGTTGACCAAAACGCTCATGCCATCGTCACTGGTCACCCAACCGAGGACACCTATGTCACCCGACGTGCACACTGCAAACCACCGTGTCCCACTGCGCCACCATCTTCCTCTCTTTCTCACACATCTCCTAGACACCCTCGTTGACCTGCCCGCGCCCCAGGACGACGCCACGACGCGACGCCCCGAGAGGACGCCGACTTCGGCCTCGTACCCTTGCGCCCTGCACACGATGCCATCTAGCCGGCCACTGCGCGCGCGTCACCACCTACCCGGTACCTCTCTAGCTGACGCAGCCCCTATCCCCGGAGACCCTGCACCCGACGCGCCCGGCGACATCACCGCCATGCCGACCACGTCGCGCCCCGCGCCTCCAGCCGCTATATAAACCCCCCCGCGCCTCTGGACTTCACACACCACCCAGCAGCTCACCTCTCTCGCCCCTAGCCTTTCTCTCTCGCTCCCATCGCCACCAACCGGAGCCCGAAGCTCGCCGGAGAGCACACCACCGCCGCCCCATTTTCTCACCCCCTCAGCCTCCACCACCTACACCGATTTGAAGCCCTGGAAAATCCTAGCCGAACGCAACAAACCTCGCCGCAAACCGTGCCCGGAGGTGAGCAGGAGAGCCGTCGGAAGTTCGCTGGCGTCGGGAGGAAGACGACGGCCCAGCGCCGTCGGATCCTGATCCGACGCACCGCGTGCGTCGCCCGCGCCCGACGTGCATGCGCCATGCACGCGTGGCCCAGGCAGCCGCTGGGCCGGCCCACTCCTTTCCCGCCCGCGGTTTAAATTCAAATTTTCGTGTTATTTATTTTCTGTGAATTGCTCTCAGATGCTTTGCCAAATCTTTAATAACTACAAATCTACTCGGTCATTTTTGATAAATTTTATATATTTAGAAAGCTCATGAAAGGCCCCATCTAACCACACTGGATTGAAATCAAAATATGTTGTATAATGTGAATAGTAAAAATAACAATGCAGTAACTTTTGAAACTTCAAACAATTATTAAAAATCAACCATAAATGCTTTTGAGTTGATTCCAACTCTCACAATTCACATTTCAAATACTCTAATTGTTTATGTAAAAATATTATATGGATACTGTATATTATCATGGGTTAGAATCAAATAATGGCTATGTAGACATTACTAGCCCATTTAAATTATTCTCAAATGTAGGAATTTAAATCTATGAGGTGTAGCACTTCATTTAAATCATCTTCCCAAGTGGTACGAGGTAATGTGATGACCCTTGTTGCATGGTCTCATACTTTCTCACTTGAGGATCTTAAACCAAAGTAGAATTTAAAATGCATGAGGTGATGACATTAGTCTTCATGACCCCTTATGTTTTTATTTGAGAATATTAAATGATTGCCATAGTTGTATTTAAATTGTTCCAACTAATTATTAAATCATATGAGATGTATTCTTCTCATTTAACTCTTTGTCTCAAGTAATTCTACATGAGGTAGAGACCATGGTCTACCAATTCTCATATTGAATTATTTGATGATATTAAATCATTTACTATGTTGGTATTAAATTGCATGAGGTGCATCACCTCATTTAAATCATTTTCCCAAATGATGAGTATGAAGTGTTGACCTTGGTCAACATGAGTTCATATATTATCATATGAGGAAATTAAATCTTAAACAAGATTCAATGAGAGGAAAGTATTTCTCCAAAGAAATAAATAGAAACCCTAATCAATATTTGTAATGAGAGGAAATTATTTTTCTTTAAAAGAAAACAAAGTCAACCAACATGTTAAAAATGTGGTGATGCTAGAATAGCTTGTGTGAACCATTTGTGTGATTAGTCTAGACCTTAAGTATTGATTGGTGATTGTTATCCTCGTATTCGTTTATAGACGCTAGTACCGGAGACTACCAAGAAGAGGAGGGCTACTTTGAAGAAGAAGAAGAGAAACTTGATCACTACCCCAACCAAGGCAAGCTAATACTCTTGCAAGCCAACTTAAGGCCAAGCTCTTCATGAGCAAGGCACCATTACATATTTACCTTATGCTTAAGAATCATATCCTATGTTTTACTTTACTATTATTTTACTTATTACATTTCAAAGTTTACTTTTTGATTCATGATTCACTTGTCTAGAATAGAACAAGAATATCAAAGATAGCATAAGCAAATAAAGCTAGATAGCACCCCCTCATGATTAGATGCTATTGCTAAGTGAATAAAATTGACTACTCTAGATGGGAACAAAGGTGAAAGGAAATGACTTTGAAAGATTTTGAAGGTGACTTGAATGACTTGGTGAAAATTTGTGAAAACCGATGATTGGGTTCGTATGCGATACCTTTCCAATTATACAAGTACCCCCACAATACCGGAATATGGGTATGGCTTAACTGGAAGTTTATATATCTTAGTATGGGTTCCCTCTGAACAAGCGTCATCGGGGTTATGCCGAAAGCTGCCTCTACAACAAAAGAAATGATGTGAAATGACATGAATGAGGTGAATGTCCGGCCCAAGCCCTGCAGTTCCCAGGCTGACTGTCTGTCTTCACTGGGAGGCCAAGCTCATGGGGAGAGGTGCCTATACTAGGGTGTGTAAGTGAAAGGTTAGGGTTGATGATCCGCATACTGAGTATGATTATTCAGGGTTATCCCTGACGGATGTAATCAAATGTTGTGGCACAAGTGTGCAACCTCTGCAGAGTGTAGAACTATTCGAATAGCCGTGTCCACGGTTACGGACGATTGGAAAGGCCATATTATTCCGTCATCAGACCATTTTCAAAAATGTGACATATGACTTGTGACTTGAACTTGAAAGGTGAATGGTGAATTTGAGTTGAATCACAACAGAGTTGTGGGAATGACACTAATGTTCCCACTTGAGTTAGTTAGCAAATAAAGAGGCTTTCACTAAATGTTTGTGAACTAAAATTGGCTTTATGCAAATAAACTTAGAGCTTAGCACCCCATTACCATAGTTGATAGTGCTTACATTAGTATTAGTTTGCGAGTACTTTAAAGTACTCATGGCTTTGTCCCTGACTATTCAAATGGCCAAACTATGAAGGAGAACAGCAGTACGAGGAAGGTGGACAGCAAGACGTCTACGATAACTAGGATCACTCCTGACGTCAACAGTTGCCTGTGGAATAGATGGACCGCAACCGTTACTTCGCTTCCGCTATGTGTTTTGTAATAGGCTCTCTAGATCCACTATGATGTATTAAGACTGGATCATGTGATCCCTCTATGTAAGACAATTATGTGTTGTAATGAATGATGTGTTGTGATATCAATCTATTATGTCTCGCAAAAACAATATTCCTGAAATTGCGATGTACGGCATAATAGGCATCTGGACTTAAAAATCCGTGTGTTTACATTTTCTTCCCATGGTGCTGGCGGAGAAGGTCATGAAAGTCAAGATTGGTGGAAGAGCAATGGTGGTCGGATCTTGGTGGTGAGATGGAACTGGCTTGGTGTTCCGGGCTTCACAGCAGCGGTATGAAAGTGGGGGCGACAACACATGTGAAGTTCAGAGTCCTACCTTTCAGGGTGAAAACCCAAGGCCTGGCCTTAGCTGGTTGTGCCTGGCAATGACCTTGTTGGAGGCATTGTTTTGAGAGCGGGACTATCTTCAGGGTGAAAACCTAAGATCTTTGATCGGGCAACGACGGTGTTAGAGCACTGTTCCCTTCTTGAAGGCGTCGTTTTTGGAGAGTCTGTATTTTAGGTGTTGTCTTAGCGGTGGATGTATTGCTGGTGTTAGGCCCGAGATACTGTAGCGGGACTTTTGTTTCTTAGTTTTGTTTTCTTTTTTTTGGCTGTGTGAATCCATAGTGCCATTAGGGTGGTGTGTTGTTGCAGAGGCTGGGTGTAATTGGTATCTTTTGATATTAATATATTCCCTTCATCGAAAAAAAACCATAAATCAACCCGCACTCCCGCTTAAATTTGTTGACCGGCAAAACATTTTACACCTTTGCATTTTACGGAAACTAACCAGCACTTGATGACGGATATGTTGATTGCCTACAAACTAGAAACATACAAACCCTTCTGGTTTTAGAAATCAACCGTCACTTTACTCAAGTGAGGTTTCTTAATAACTGTTTAATCCAGGTTCAACACAGATTACCGAAACAGCAAAAAAAACATATGCAAATGTGTTCATTCATGAAAACACGCATACAAGTTATATGGAACTATATTATTTCATTGTTTTTTATCTAACCCAAATGGCAATCTAAGAGACGGTGTCGATGGCATGCCCGGCAAGGTTAATCGTTGATCTCTATCCCGAATAAAGGCCAACGAAAGAAAAGGCAACTAGAAGAGTTCCTGGTCTTGTCTCACCTGTTATGCGGTCTGTGAAGGCTTACAGTTTCAAGGGCACCTTCAACTTTCATGCGTTAAATGAATCATGCTTTGTGTTTGTTGACTGAATTTTATTGTTGTCCCACATACACTAAAACAAAGTTCTCATCAATTTGTACCAAATATTTTTACTTTGTTATTACACAACTTGTCATTAAATGTATGTCATTTCTAGTGATACTTCATGTACTATATTGTAAAAATATTTTCAGGTATAAATTACAATATTACACATGTAATATGGTCATGTATCTTTAAACTTTATTGCAGTTCTAATATTTTCGTTACAACTAAATTTTAGCACTCAAGTAAAACAAACTGTTATTGCAATTTTCTTAGTTCGGCTTGCTTGAAACCATATTTAATGATAAAGCGTTACACCATAGAAGATCTAAGGAAACCAATAACATTAACCATGTCTCCTAGTGTGTTATAATGGGTCACTATTTATCATTCTCCACAATATTCATAAATATCTAAAGAACTTGGTAGAGTGTTTACAGTGTATCAATCTAGCAGATTACTTGGAAAAGATTCTTGAAGTGATAAAAACTATGGTGACATTCCTTAACTATGCACCTTTATAAACCTACCACCAACTGGCCTTACTTTATCTTGCTCGAAACCAACCAACTTAGATAAATTAAGATCTATGTATTCACCTGCTAATTTTGATAATCATTTATCGCACAAGAAATTAGGAAGGTACAACTCTTTTGAATGATAAGGGTGTCACTTCGGTGTTTCAGAATACCCGAGGAATATATTTCAAACATTCCTACTAAAAGGGCATCTTTGTGCTCCTAGTGGATTTTGGGTGTTGGACAACACCATATAATATGGACTAGATTTTCTATCTCGTGTTTCAGGCACTCAGTCCCAGCATGGTTAGATGTTACATTCAAAAAACGTAGGGCTTGTGGCTTTTTCTCTCATCGTACTCTTGGATGAACTTCCACCATTATACCTTGCCTTTTGTTGGGCACCGTTTATGAAAGTCATGGCTGATTGCGAGCCACGACTCGCACAAACATTTGTCCTCTTTGTCGGTGAAGCCACTGGTACTGTGGCTCTCCCCTTCTTCTTGGCATCATTAGCTAGGGTTAGGCCAGGCCCCAATGTGTGACCTCCATGCCCCAATGCCTCCTCATCATCATCGACACATACGATTGTTGCATGCTGCGTCGGCTGGGTAAAGAACAGTCGTTCGCCATCGATGTCTGGCCCATCTAACGTCTACGCCCACTGATCCTGCATCTCTGGGAAGGGCTCCTGCGTCCCTATTTCGATGCCGCCTTTGCTGATAAAGCCGCCACCATAGATCACGGCCGCAATATCGCCCTCCCTGCTTTCCCGCCCAATAGGCCTACGGCTCACCGGACGTCAGACGAATGAAACACTCGAGACAGGGAGATTGAGAGCGAACATACCGCATCGTCCATTGTCGGGGCGGATGGTAGAATTTTCTCATACTGCTTGTGGGGCACCGACATGTTCTCCTCCGGTTCTACTCGCGTCTTGTGTTCGGGGCTGGGCACGAGTCACCACTTCTTGGCGTCCGATTGAAGTCGAGAAAAGGGCCCCATTGAACTGGACCGGCGCGGCGCCGGAGGCGAACCGAGATGCCGTGTGGACATGCGCACAGGGGGAAGGTGTTCTGGGTCGCATATGGAAACTTATCGAGCTTACCGACGAGGCCGGGAGAGCGACGCCGACAATAGGCCAGCAGGCAGGCCAACCTGGTTGTTGGCTTTTTCCTGCATCTCCTAGGCCAATTGAGCGGCCACCCTCACCTGATGTGCGACCGCCAACGTGTATTTCTTCTCCGTCGCTTCACGGCCTCGACGTCTTTTTCCTCCTTCATCAGCACCTTATTTGGAGCCTTGGCCTTTGTTTTGCGTCCACCGGTCGCGGCGCACTTTGTGCCCGTGGGAGATGCGTTCTCCATCGGTGCTAGGATGGCGATTGAGCGGCGGCTGGGGCGGTGGTCTGCTCGGATTCTATGGCGGCTGGAGCGAGAAAGACGTCCATCTGGGGTGTTGGCGCTGCCCAAATTCGATTCCAGTAGGCGAAGAGGAGCGTGAGGAGGAGCGTGATGAGCGCCACCTTGGCGAAGAGGTAGGTGGCCAGGAGGCCCTGCCGGTTCCAGTAGGCGCCGACGAAGCCGGCGAGCGCGACGAGGAGGAGGAGCCCGCCCAGGATGGCCACGGGCCACCACGCCAGGCGCGCGCACTCGGCGCCCTGCTTGGAGGAATGGAGGCGAACCAGTGGCGACCACCGGGACGGTGCAGAGCAGGGCCGTGAAGTTGAGGCACGCCGTGATGTTGTTGCTCACGCCCATGGCCGCGGCGCGCGCGCGGGCGGGACGGGTTGGTCGGCGTGGACTGACCGACTGAGATGCTGAGTGAGAGCGAGCGTGAGTGAAGTGAAGTGAACGTCAGGGACCTGGTTTCCAGCGGTTTACTGACAAGGTGTGAAATGGAGGACACGGGGGCAGTCCCAGCACGCTCCGCGGTGAGGTCTGTGTAGTGTCGATGAGATCGGGGACGTCGGCAGCTTCCTTTGGCCGTTCCGCTGGGGTTTCCATGGACGCACGTGTCGTTGCGCCGCGCTGCAGTCGCCGGCGAGAGAAGGGAGAGGCTCCGGCACGTCGACCCTATGTCAGCCGATTGACACCGTCGGCCGAGCTACTGCCAATCCCAAGGTGCCGACTTATATGAATCGGGGATGAAAGATTGCAGCTGCATCAGGCGACGTGCTCCCCCGGTGACCGACTTTCCATGTACGCTGACCTGACGGTTCCGGCACGGGCTCCCTCACAGCAGCTCACCATATTTAAATATTGTGATTGTGTGCGTTAAACGTACTCTCTTCCTTCCATAAAATTTGTCTTAGATTTATATCTATTTAATTTCAACAAATTGAAGATAATTTTCGTGGGACGGAGAGAATAGATCTTTCGGTTTAACAGAAATCAACCCGCACTTAGTCTTAAATTTGTTGACCGGCAAAAAATTATACCTTTGTATTTTACGGAAACAAAGCAGCACTTATGTTGGATATGTTGATTGCCAACAAATTTGGGATATATAAACTTTTCTGTTTTCAGAAATCAAACTGCACTCTACCTCAAGTGAGGTTTCTTAATGAATGTTTATTTGAGGTCCAACACATATATTTCAATCAAAATTACAAAATATGTATGCAAATGTCTGCATTCATGAAAACACACATACAATTTATATGAAACTGTATTGGCAACTTATCTCTTGTTGATCTAATCCAAATGGAAATCCAAGGCCCGTTGTCGATGGTAAGCGCGATCGATAAGATTAATAGTTGATCTCTGTCATGAAGATGTGCCATCAGAAGAAGGCGGTGGCCACTTATGGAGCTTGGGGATGTGGTGTGTGCCAAGGGGCGGCTAGAACAATCTGTGTTGTTGTCTCACCTCTGTTGTGCGGTTTTCTAAGGCTTACGGTTTCAAATGCACCTTCAACTTTCATGCGTTAAATGAATCATGTTTTGTGTTTGTTGACTGAATTTTTTTGCTGTCCTAAAGAGACCTGAATAAAGTTCTCGTTAATTTATACCAAATATTTTTACTTTGTTCTTACAAAAAAATTCATTACATGTATGCCATTTCTATTGATACTTCTTGTGATATATTGTACAAAACAATATTTTCAGTTGACAATATTACCATTGTAACATGGTTATGTATATTTAAAATTTGTTGCAGTTTAATATCTGTTACAACGATATTTCTATCACTCTAGTAAACAAAATTGTTATTGCAATTTTCTTAGTTCGGCTTTCTTGAAAAAAAAATTAATTATAAAGTGTTACACTAGAGAATATCTAACCCAACCAATAACATTAACCGTGTCTCGTAGTGCGTTATAATGTGTCATAATTTATCATTTTCCACAATATTCATAAATATCTAAAGAACTTGGTAGAGTTTTTGGAGTATCAGTCTAGCTAATTACTTGGCTAAGATTCTTGAAGTGAAGAAAACTATCGTGGCATGCCTTAACTATGTACCTTTATAAACCTACCACCAACTGGTCTCTCTTTATGTTGTTCAAAACCAACCAACTTACATAAGATCTATGTGTTCACGTGATAATTTTGAGATTCATATACCGCGCAAGAAATTAGGAAGGTACAACTCTTTTGCATGATAAGCGTGTCACTTCGGTGTTTCAGAATACCCAAGGAATATATTTCTAGCATTCCTAGTGAAAGGACATCTTTGCGCTCCTATTGGATTTTGGTGATCGACAACAACACCTATTTTGCAAAAACTTTTCTATCTGGTGTTTCAGGCACTATCCTAGCATGGTTAGATGTTCCATTGAAAAACATCTAGCTGGGTTTAATGCACCCTCCAAAAACATCATGGACAAGGGACTCAAGTAATATACACCCAATTACAGGCGTCCTCGGGGATAAACCCTTATTTGGCTAACCGCTAAAGTAACATTACCCGAAGAGCTCAATTCCTTGCTTCAGTGCAAGATTCGAGTGGTTCTTCTTAAGGTCTATCTGCTATCGAGGTTATCTTATCAGTAATGATGACAAAATATTGTGTGTATCCTTTTGATTGCCTCAAGCTCTCAGATTGGCACTTGTTATTGACGGGAAACATGCATGTAAACAAAACCTTTGGTTCTACACGATCACCCAATATCTATACTATGTAGATGCAATAATGGGATTCGTTTTAAAATTACTCACCGAGTAGTGTGGAAGAGCTCGGTGATGGTGATGATCCGAGCGATCCCCGTAGTTTGGCTGATCACTCTCAACCGCGAGGACATCTCCTACTTATTCACATAATCTAATGGATGATTCCTCCAATGTAGTCGACGCGTATAGATATACCAATCCACGAGGGCTTTGTTGTCCATTGCTTAGATCTCAAAGTGCGAGAGGTACAACCTCACCGTGTGCATATGTGGAGAGGAAGAGAGAGACAGAGAACCAATGGGCTCTATGATCTACAGAGAGAACTTGTTCTACAAAGAGGGAGGGGCATCCGCTGTTTATATAGGTGGAGGAGGGGGTACCAACTTGGCGAGAGGCGCAATCTAGCCGCCACCCTTATGGTGCGTGCCTAGGGCTGCCGCTGCCTCTCTTAGGTTGGTGTGGCCAAGGTTGGGTCGGCCCACCCCACCAAACCATGGGGTCCCCCTTCCCGAGGGGGGCAATGGCAGGGGAACCTTGGGCAGTTGGGCCCCTTGGGGCCTGGTCACCCCCTTGAGGTCCTTCGCAACCTAGTCGGCCACCTCTCCCCTCTCTCCCTCCAAAGCCTTTCCCTCTCTTATTCCAAAGTTTTCCGCACACTCCGGACTTCATCCAAACAATACCAGAAAAAAGCTTACCGGTGACAGGTGTGTTTTTGGCGCTTCTAGCGATAGAGGTCGGCGTAACGGATATACAACCACCGGTAATGTGTACCAATGACTAGCATTTCAAATGTCGCTGGTTCTGCTAATGTGTATCAGTGATATACAACCACTGGTAATGTATACCAGTGACTCAGCGCCCTGCTTGGACGCGAACCAGAGGCCCGTGCACTGGTAGAAAAAAGGCCTTCCGTCCAGCCCCATTAGTCGCGGAAATGCAAAAACCGCGACCAATGGTGCCTTTAGTCGCGGCTCGGTTGGCCAACCGCGACCAAAGCCTGGGCCCAGCGCGCTCGGTGGCCAGCTGGTGGACGGGAGGGGCTTTAGTCGCGGTTGGCCAGGCCAACCGCGACTAAATGTCCTCAGGCCTGGCCCAAAGGCCTTTAGTCGCGGTTGGCCAGGCCAACCGCGACTAAAGCCCCTCCCCTATATATACCATCCAGCCCACAGCACTTAGCCATTTGGTGCCCACTTCTCTTCACAAACTTCACAAGGGGGTGTATGGTTTGCTTTTGGCTCCTCTTATGCACACAAGGTGTTTGATGAAATGTCCCAAGAGCATGAAACAAACATGATATGAAGTGTCGGAGCCACACTTGATCGAGCTTCCTCATTTATTTTTTCCTCCTCGATCGCGGTTAGCAACAACACTTGAACCTTTCATATATATGTGTCATTGATAAAATATGCATATGTGTTCATTGTTTAATTTCTATTTAGTTTAACAAATGCATGATGGTTAATTATATATTTTGTATTATAATAATGCAGATGAATCGGCAATGGATGTACGCTAGCCGACTCTCCGGGGAATTCACTACGGGTTTGAAAGATTTCCTCGTAGTAGCTAATGCGAACAAGCAGGGGGGTTTTGTTATCTGTCCATGTGTTAACTGTAAGAATCAGAAGGGTTACTCTTCCTCAAGGGAAGTTCACGTGCACCTGATTCGGCATGGTTTCATGCCAAGCTATAATTGTTGGACCAAGCATGGAGAAAGAGGGGTTATAATGGAAGAAGATGAAGAAGGGGATGATTTCATCGATGAGAGCTATCTTGATCATTTCGGTGATACTTTCATGGATGATGCTGAAGGTGGGGAAGGTGAAGGGGAAGGTGATCAAGAAGATGATGAGCCCGCTGATGATCTTGGTCGGACCATTGCTGATGCACGGAGTCGCTGCGAAACTGAAAAGGAGAGGGAGAATTTGGATCGCATGTTAGAGGATCACAAAAGTCGCTGTACCCAGGATGCGATAATGGTCTGAAAAAGCTGGGCTGCACACTGGATTTGCTGAGATGGAAGGCACAGGAAGGTGTAGCTGACTCGGGATTTGAAAACTTGCTGAAAATGTTGAAGAATATGTTTCCAAAGAATAACGAGTTGCCCTCCAGTACGTATGAAGCAAAGAAGGTTGTCTGCCCTCTAGGTTTAGAGGTTCTGAAGATGCATGCATCAACGACTGCATCCTCTACCGCGGTGAATACGAGAATTTGAATGAATGCCCGGTATGCACTGCATTGCGTTATAAGATCAGAGGCGATGACCCTGGTGACGATGTCGAGGGCCAGAAACCCAGGAAGAAGGTTCCCGCCAAGGTGATGTGGTATGCTCCTATAATACCACGGTTGAAACGTCTGTTCAGGAACAAAGAGCATGCCAAGTTGTTGCGATGGCACAAAGAGGACCGTAAGTCGGACGGGAGTTGAGACACCCCGCAGATGGAACGCAATGGAGAAAGATCGACAGAGAGTTTAAAGATTTTGCAGCTGACGCAAGGAACATAAGATTTGGTCTAAGTACAGATGGCATGAATCCTTTCGGCGAGCAGAGCTCCAGCCATAGCACCTGGCCCGTGACTATGCATCTACAACCTTCCTCCTTGGTTGTGCATGAAGCGAAGTTCATTATGATGCCAGTGCTCATCCAAGGTCCGAAGCAACCCGGCAACGACATCGATGTGTACCTAAGGCCATTAGTTGATGAACTTTTACAGTTGTGGGGAAGACCTGGTGTCCGTGTGTGGGATGAGCACAAAGAAGAGGAATTTGACCTACGAGCGTTGCTTTTCGTAACCATCAACGATTGGCCTGCTCTTAGTAACCTTTCGGGACAGTCAAATAAGGGATACAATGCATGCACGCACTGCTTACATGAGACTGAAAGTGTACATTTGCCAAATTGTAAGAAGAACGTGTACATGGGGCATCGTCGATTTCTTCCCAAAAATCATAACGTAAGAAAGCGCGGCAAGCATTACAACGGCAAGGCAGATCACCGGCCAAAGCCTGCGGAACGCACTGGTGCTGAGGTATTTGATATGGTCAAGGATTTGAAATTCATCTTTGGAAAGGGTCCTGGCGGACAATCAATTCCGAAGGGAGCTGACACGCACCCATGTGGAAGAAGAAATCTATATTCTAGGAGCTAGAATATTGGAAAGTCCTAGATGTCCGCTCTGCAATCGACGTGATGCATGTTACGAAGAATATTTGCGTGAACCTGCTAAGCTTCTTGGGCATGTATGGGAAGACAAATGATACAAAGGAAGCACGGCAGGACCAAACGCTTGAAAGACCCTGATGACCAGCATCCGGAATGGTTTCAAGGTCGTGCCAGCTACGCTCTGACCAAAGAAGAGAAGGTCATCTTTTTTGAATGCCTGAGCAGTATTAAGGTCCCGTCTGGATTCTCGTCCAATATAAAGGGAATAATAAACATGGCGGAGAAAAAGTTCCAAAACCTGAAGTCTCACGACTGCCACGTGATTATGACGCAATTGCTTCCGATTGCTTTGAGGGGCTCCTGCCGGAAAATGTTCGAGTAGCCATTGTGAAGCTATGTGCATTCCTCAATGCAATCTCTCGGAAGGTAATCAATCCAGAAGTTCTACCACGGTTACAGAACGATGTGGTCAGTTTCGAGTTGGTGTTCCCGCCATCCTTCTTCGATATTATGACGCACCTCCTGGTTCACCTAGTCGAAGAGATTTCCATTCTCGGTCCTGTATTTCTACACAATATGTTCCCCTTCGAGAGGTTCATGGGAGTATTAAAGAAATATGTTCGTAACCGTGCTAGGCCAGAAGGAAGCATCGCCAAGGGCTATGGAAATGAGGAGGTAATTGAGTTTTGTGTTGACTTTGTTCCTGACCTTAAGCCGATTGGTCTTCCTCGATCGCGGCACGAGGGGAGACTAAGTGGAAAAGGCACGATCGGAAGGAAATCAACGATATGTATGGACGGCCATTCTCTGACTGAAGCACACCACACAGTTCTGACCAATTCCAGCTTCGACTATAACGACTTTCCAAGGAAATCAACGATATGTATGGACGGCCAAGACACCATCTTCGACTATAACGACTTTCCAAGGGTACGAGATAAATGGGAATACATTTTACACGATCGCCCAAGATAAAAAGAGCACCAACCAAAACAGTGGTGTCCGCTTTGATGCAGCAACCGAGAATGGGCAAAAGGTCACATATTATGGTTACATAGAGGAGATATGGGAACTTGACTATGGACCCTCCTTCAAGGTCCCTTTGTTCCGGTGCAAATGGTTCAAGCTAACAGGAGGTGGGGTAAAGGTGGACCAACAATACGGAATGACAATTGTGGATTTCAACAATCTTGGTTACCTTGACGAACCATTCGTCCTAGCGAAAGATGTCGCTCAGGTTTTCTATGTCAAGGACATGAGTAGCAAACCGAGGAAACGGAAAGATAAGAAAACGATCAGTACATCATGCGATGATCCAAAGCGCCACATTGTTCTTTCGGGGAAAAGAAACATCGTGGGAGTGGAGGACAAGACAGACATGTCAGAAGATTATAATATGTTTGGTGAAATTCCGCCCTTCAAAGTGAACACCGATCCAAGCATTAAGTTAAATGATGAGGATGCTCCATGGATGCGGCCCAATCGTAAGCAAGCAGGGACACAAGGGAAGAAATGATGTGTAATAATTTATTGTACCAAACTTTGTTGAATGGATCATGTGAATTATATTGCCCGTGATGTGTTTGGTGTCCATTTTCGAATGATTCGATTGATTCGAGATAGCACTGATGATACATGAAATTTGGAGTGATTTAGTCATACTCCTGCCTAGGCGTATAATATGCATACTCGTAGTCTTCATAGTCGCCGCCGTTGTACTGGTGGTCGTCGCCATCTAAGTTGCCGCCGTCGTCGCGGCTCGTCGCTGTCGTCGGGCGGCGCTCGTGGCTCGAACGAGGGTAGCGCAGGCGGGGGATATCGCCGGCCGTGATGTAGTCCATGACGCTCTGCAGAGTCCGGCCGTACCACCATAGCCGACGGCCGGCCTCGTGGAAGTTCCCAGGAGGCAGACCGTCCTCCTCATACCTGCGAGCGCCCTCTCACGCCGATTGATGAAGAAGCGTCCCAAGTATGCTGGTTATCGGGATGCCAGCGGGATTCATCCGCTGCTCCGGCGTGAGGTCGAGGTAGTAGTGGTTCGTGATGGCCGCCCGGCGCGCAGTACCACGAGGGAGGGAGGGACCGGCACGCCGGCGCTTAGGCTCCAGCCGGCGGAACGCGGTAGCCTTGGGCAAGGGTAGTTCGAGGCGCAAAGCTCCTCCACCTGCTGGTAGGTTAGAGTGGGTGCGGTGGAAGCCATGAGAGAGTGATGAGAGATTGTAGAGATGTGATAATGCTGGCCAAGCCGGGCAACATATATGTAGTGAGAAATGGCGGGAAAAATGGTAGCGGGAAGACAGGAGGCGGGAAGAAAGTGGCGGGAAGAAAGAGGCGGGAAGAAATTGGCGGGAAAAAGAGGCGGGAAGAAATTGGCGGGAAGAAATTGGCGGGAATAAATTTTCTGAATTTATTGATATATTATTTGTATTTTTCTGATTTTTAAATGAATTAGTTTTATTTTTCTTTATTTTTTGATATAATATTTGTATTTTTAACATTTTGAAATGAATTAGTTTTATTTTTCTGAGTTTTTAGATATACTATTTGTATTTTTAACATTTAGAAATGAATTGGTTTTATTTTTCTGAATTTTTTGATATATTATTTGTATTTTAATATTTTGAATTGAATTAGTTTTATTTTTCTGAATTTTTTGATATATTATTTGTATTTTTAAGGATTTGAAATGAATTAGTTTTATTTTTCTGAATTTTTTGATATATTATATGTATTTTTAAGATTTTGAATTGAATTAGTTTTATTTTTCTGAATTTTTTGATATATTATATGTATTTTTAACATTTTGAACAAGAAAAGCATTTTAAAAATGCCTTTAGTCGCGGTTGGCCTCCCAAACCGCGACTAAAGGTATTTTCAAGAAAACGAAATTCGGGCGAAAAAGCCTTTGGTCGCGGTTGGTGTGGCCAACCGCGACGGGGGATTTAGTCGCGGTTGGCCACCCGCGACCAAGGGGTCCCTATATATTCCGCGGCGCGAACCGCCGCGCGTCTCTTCTTCTCCGTCTTCGTCGCTGCGCCGCGTCTTGTCGCGCTTTCGCTCGTCGTCTGCGCCGATCGTCGCGCCGCGCTCGTCTTCGCGCCGAACGTCGTCGCCCGCCGCCAGTGCGCCGCCGTAGCGTCGTCGCCGCCGCCAGCCGCCCGCCATCGCCACGCAGCCGCGGCGCGGGCGCCGCCGCCCCACACCTTTGCCGGGGCCACCGCAGCGGCCACACACACCTGCGCGGCGCCGCCACATCCGGGCGCTACCGCCCGCGCCGCGCCGCGCGCCGCCGTCCAACATACGGGAGAGATCGACAGGGCCGGGCGCCACGGTACACGGCGCCCCTCTCAATTTTTTGTTTTTTTAGACTTAACAATTTTTTTAATTAATTTAACTTTAATTTTAACTTAACCAAAAATTAACTTATAATTAACCAAAAATTAACTTATAATTAACCAAAAAATCTCCCTAGCTCATTTCTTTTTTACTTATCAAAAAAGTAACTTAACAAAAAATTTGTGAGGATAAAAAATTGATTTAATAAAAAATCTCCCTCATTTCTTTTTTACTTAACAAAAAAGTAACTTAACTAAAATTTTGACTTAATAAAATTAAAACTTAGACTTCAAAATTTTGACTTAATAAATTTGACTTAAAATTTTTGACTTCACAATTTTTACTTAATAATTTTGACATAACAATTTTGACTTAATTAAATACACCGTTGATACGTCTCCAACGTATCGATAATTTCTTATGTTCCATGCCACTTTATTGATGATACCTACATGTTTTATGCACACTATATGTCATATTTATGCATTTTCTGGAACTAACCTATTAACAAGATGCCGAAGAGCCATTCTTGTTTTTTTTGGTTTCAGAAATCCTAGTAAAGAAATATTCTCGGAATTGGACGAAACTTTCGCCCAGGGTCCGAAGCTTCCAGAAGACCGAAGAGATAACGAAGTGGGGCCACGAGGCAGCCGAGGTGTGGCCGGCGCGGCCCTGGCCGCGCCCGACCTGCCCCCTGGGCCCTCGTGTGGCCCCCGCGTTGACCCTCCGCCTACTTAAAGCTTCGTCGCGAAACCCCCGAGAGCCACGATACGGAAAACCTTCGAGACGCCGCCGCGAATCCCATCTCGGGGGATTGGAGATCGCCTCCGGCACCCTGCCGGAGAGGGGATTCATCTCCGGAGGACTCTACACCACCATGGTCGCCTCCGGAGTGATGAGTAGTTCACCCCTGGACCATGGGTCCATAGCAGTAGCTAGATGGTCGTCTTCTCCTTGTTGTGCTTCATTGTTGGATCTTGTGAGCTGCCTAACATGATCAAGATCATCTATCTGTAATACTATATGTTGTGTTTGTCGGGATCCGATGGATAGAGAGTACTATGATTATGGTGATTATCAATCTATTGTTTATGTGTTGTTTATGATCTTGCATGCTCTCCGTTATTAGTAGAGGCTCGGCCAAGTTTTTACTCTTAACTCCAAGAGGGAGTATTTATGCTCGATAGTGGGTTCATGCCTCCATTAAATCTGGGACAGTGACAGAAAGTTCTAAGGTTGTGGATGTGCTGTTGCCACTAGGGATAAAACATTGATTCTATGTCTAAGGATGTAGTTGTCGATTACATTACGCACCATACTTAATGCAATTGTCTGTTGCTTAGCAACTTAATACTGAATGGGGTTCGGATGATAACCTGAAGGTGGACTTTTTAGGCATAGATGCGGTTGGATGGCGGTCTATGTACTTTGTCGTAATGCGGATTAAATCTCACTATATTTATCATATCATGTATATGCATTGTTATGCCTTTCTCTATTTGTCAATTGCCCGACCGTAATTTGTTCACCCAACATGCTTTATCTTATGGGAGAGACACCTCTAGTGAACTGTGGACCCCGGTCCTATTCTTTACATAGCATACAATCTACTTGTTTTACTGTTTTCTTTGCAAACATATTTCCACTCGATACGTTTAATCCTTTGTTACAGCAAGCCGGTGAGATTGACAACCTCACATTTCGTTGGAACAAAGTACTTGGGTGTGTGTGCAGGTTCCGCGTTGGCGCCGGAATCCCTGGTGTTGCGCCGCATCACATTTCGCGACCATCAACCTTCAACGTGTTTCTTGGCTCCTACTTGGTTCGATTAAACCTTGGTTTCTTTCTGAGGGAAAACTTGCTGTGCGCATCATACCTTCCTCTTGGGGTTCCCAACGAACGTGTGAGTTACACGCCATCAAGCTCTTTTGGCGCCGTTGCCGGGGAAAAAGAAAAGTTACACCACAAAGATTTCCACTCCCATCCATCAAGCTCTTTTCGGCGCCGTTGCCGGGGAGATCAAGACACGCTGCAAGGGAGTCTCCACTTCTCAATCTCTTTACTTTGTTTTTGTCTTGCTTTATTTTATTTACTACTTTGTTTGCTGCACCTAAACAAAACACACAAAAATTAGTTGCTAGTTTTACTTTATTTATTGTCTTGCTCTCTATATCAAAAACACAAAAAAAAATTAGTTACTCGTCTTTACTTTGTTTGCCTAGTTTACTTTTTGCTTATTGCATCATGTTTCCTCCTAAGTACACTCTAAAAGACATACCGGTAGGCCGAGGGTCTATAATTGGAAGAGATAATATAGAGGAATTTTTCACTCATGTTAGCACAGCTGAAGATTTTGAGGATAGACACTTGGTAGAACTTGCTCCTACTTATGAAATTGCTGTTGCTTCTTTAGTACACATGCTGGAAATTAAATTTGTTAATCTAAATCCTATAATCAACACATGTTTCTCACACTTGGTGATATGGAGGAAGGAGAGAAGAAAGACTTTGTTTTAGAAACCCTTCTTAAAGAATTTGGTGGTGTAGCAAGAGAGGCTAGAAAAGTCTTTGCTAAATATAAAATGCTTGGTTCTTACACCAATTTTGTTAGTCTCCTTGAAAAGATGGACATGGAGAGAGTAAAGTACACTAATAATATTAATGATGGTGGGGAGGTTAAGACAACAATACCATGTAAACTCCTAGGAATGCATGAAGCTCTAGAAAATAACTATGGTTGGCTTGTTCCTGAAAATTTGTTTGATGAGAATAGTAAGCCTAGGAGCAATGAGAGAGGAGTTACTTATATAGACCAGATACAATGCATTGTTGAGAAAACTCCCAACACCCCTGGTAATAATGTTGATGCTTCATCTCTAGACAATACTTGATTTGCACTTTCTGCGCCTAGCTGAAAGGCGTTAAAGAAAAGCGCTTATGGGAGACAACCCATGTTTTTACCTACAGCAATTTTTTGTTTTGTTGAGTCTTGGAAGTTGTTTACTACTGTAGCAACCTCTCCTTATCATGTTTTTGTGCCAAGTAAAGTTTCTATGTTAAAGTTGATGTTATATTTGGGATTGCTGCGCAGAAACAGCATTGCTGTCTGTCACGAATCTGGGCACAGTTCTCTGTAGAAAATTCGAAAAATCTGCCAATTTACGAGCGTGATCCTCAGATATGTACGCAACTTTCATTAGTTTTGAGTTTTTCCATTTGAGCAAGTCTGGTGCCATCTCTAAATTCGTCTTTACGGACTGTTCTGTTTTTGACAGATTCTGCCTTTTATTTCGCATTGCCTCTTTTGCTATGTTGGATTCATTTCTTTGATCCATTAATATCCAGTAGCTTTATGCAATGTCCAGAAGTGAAAATAATGATTGTGTCACCTTTGAATGTGTGAATTATTAATTGTGCACTAACCCTCTAATGAGTTTGCTTGAAGTTTGGTGTGAAGGAAGTTTTCAAGGGTCAAGAGAGGAGAATGATATACTATGATCAAGAGGAGTGAAAGCTCTAAGCTTGGGGATGCCCCGTGGTTCACCCCTGCATATTCTAAGAAGACTCAAGCGTCTAAGCTTGGGGATGCCCAAGGCATCCCCTTCTTCATCGACAACATCATCAGGTTCCTCCCCTGAAACTATATTTTTATTCAGTCACATCTTGTGTTCTTTACTTGGAGCGTCGGTTTGTTTTTGTTTTTGTTTGAATAAAATAGGATCCTAGCATTGACTTTGTTGGAGAGAGACACGCTCCGCTGTTGCATATGGACACATGTGTCCTTAGGCTTTACTCATAATGTTCAAGGCGAAGTTTCTTCTTCGTTAAATTGTTATATGGTTGGAATTGGAAAATGCTACATGTAGTAATTCTAAAATGTCTTGGATAATGTGATACTTGGCAATTGTTGTGCTCATGTTTAAGCTCTTGCATCATATGCTTTGCACCCATTAATGAAGAAATACATAGAGCTTGCTAAAATTTGATTTGCATATTTGGTTTCTCTAAGGTCTAGATAATATCTAGTATTGAGTTTTGAACAACAAGGAAGACGGTGTAGAGTCTTATAATGTTTACAATATGTCTTTTATGTGAGTTTTGCTGCACCTGTTCATCCTTGAGTTTGCTTCAAATAACCTTGCTAGCCTAAACCTTGTATCGAGAGGGAATACTTCTCATGCATCCAAAATCCTTGAGCCAACTACTATGCCATTTGTGTCCACCATACCTACCTACTACATGGTATTTCTCCGCCATTCCAACGTAAATTGCTTGAGTGCTACCTTTAAAATTCCATCATTCACCTTTGCAATATATAGCTCATGGGACAAAATAGCCTTAAAACTATCGTAGTATTGAATATGTACTTATGCACTTTATCTTTTATTAAGTTGCTTGTTGTGCGATAACCATGCTTCTGGGGAACGCCATCAACTATTGTTGAATATCATGTGAGTTGCTATGCATGTCCGTCTTGTCTGAAGGATCTATCATTTTAGTGGTTGGAGCATGCAAAATTGTTAGAGAAGAACATTGGGCCGCTAACTAAAGCCATGAATCATGGTTGAAGTTTCAGTTTTGGACATATATCCTCAATCTCATATGAGAATAATAATCATTGCTACATGCTTATGCATTTAAGAGGAGTCCATTATCTGTTGTCCATGTTGTCCCGGTATGGATGTCTAAGTTGAGAATAATCAAAAGCGAGAAATCCAAAATGCGAGCTTTCTCCTTAGACCTTTGTACAGGCGGCATGGAGGTACCCCTTTGTGACACTTGGTTGAAACATGGCATGCAAAGATCCGGTAGTCCAAGCTAAGTAGGACGAGGTGCGGACACTATTAGTATACTATGCATGAGGCTTGCAACTTGTAAGATATAATTTACATAACTCATATGCTTTATTACTACCGTTGACAAAATTGTTTCATGTTTCCAAAATAAAAGCTCTAGCACAAATACAGCAATCGATGCTTTCCTCTTTGAAGGACCATTCTTTTATTTTTATTGTTGAGTCAGTTTACCTATCTCCTTCCACCTTGAGAAGCAAACACTTGTGTGAATGTGCATTGATTCCTACATACTTGCATATTGCACTTGTTATATTACTTTATGTTGACAATATCCCTGAGATATACATGTTATAAGTTGAAAGCAACCGCTGAAACTTAATCTTCCTATGTGTTGCTTCAACACCTTTACTTTGATTTATTGCTTTACGAGCTAACTCTTATGCAAGACTTATTGATGCTTGTCTTGAAGTACTATTCATGAAAAGTCTTTGCTATATGATTCAGTTGTTTACTCATGTCATTACCTTTGCTTTGATCGCTGCATTCATTACATATGTTTACAAATAGTATGATCAAGATTATGATGGCATGTCACTTCAGAAATTATCTTTGTTATCGTTTTACCTGCTCGGGACGAGCAGAACTAAGCTTGGGGATGCTGATACGTCTCCAACGTATCGATAATTTCTTATGTTCCATGCCACTTTATTGATGATACCTACATGTTTTATGCACACTATATGTCATATTTATGCATTTTACGGGACTAACCTATTAACAAGATGCCGAAGAGCCGGTTGTTGTTTTCTGCTGTTTTTGGTTTCAGAAATCCTAGTAAAGAAATATTCTCGGAATTGGACGAAACTTTCGCCCAAGGTCCTATTTTTGCACGAAGCTTCCGAAGACCGAAGAGATAACGAAGTGGGGCCACGAGGCAGCCGGAGGGGTGGCCGGCGCGGCCCAGCCCGGCCGCGCCGACCTGCCCCCTGGGCCCCGTGTGGCCCCCGCGTTGACCCTCCGCCTACTTAAAGCTTGTCGCGAAACCCCGATGCGAGAGCCACGATACGGAAAACCTTCGAGACGCCGCCGCCGCGAATCCCATCTCGGGAGATTCGGAGATCGCCTCCGGCACCCTGCGGAGAGGGGATTCATCTCCCGGAGGACTCTACACCGCCATGGTCGCCTCCGGAGTGATGAGTGAGTAGTTCACCCCTGGACCATGGGTCCATAGCAGTAGCTAGATGGTCGTCTTCTCCTTGTTGTGCTTCATTGTTGGATCTTGTGAGCTGCCTAACATGATCAAGATCATCTATCTGTAATACTATATGTTGTGTTTGTCGGGATCCGATGGATAGAGAGTACTATGATTATGGTGATTATCAATCTATTGTTTATGTGTTGTTTATGATCTTGCATGCTCTCCGTTATTAGTAGAGGCTCGGGCCAAGTTTTTACTCTTAACTCCAAGAGGGAGTATTTATGCTCGATAGTGGGTTCATGCCTCCATTAAATCTGGGACAGTGACAGAAAGTTCTAAGGTTGTGGATGTGCTGTTGCCACTAGGGATAAAACATTGATTCTATGTCTAAGGATGTAGTTGTCGATTACATTACGCACCATACTTAATGCAATTGTCTATTGCTTAGCAACTTAATACTGAATGGGGTTCGGATGATAACCTGAAGGTGGACTTTTTAGGCATAGATGCGGTTGGATGGCGGTCTATGTACTTTGTCGTAATGCCCGGATTAAATCTCACTATATTTATCATATCATGTATATGCATTGTTATGCCTTTCTCTATTTGTCAATTGCCCGACTGTAATTTGTTCACCCAACATGCTTTATCTTATGGGAGACACCTCTCGTGAACTGTGGACCCGGTCCTATTCTTTACATAGCATACAATCTACTTGTTTTACTGTTTTCTTTGCAAACATATTTCCACTCGATACGTTTAATCCTTTGTTACAGCAAGCCGGTGAGATTGACAACCTCACTGTTTCGTTGGGACAAAGTACTTGGGTTGTGTTGTGCAGGTTCCGCGTTGGCGCCGGAATCCCCGGTGTTGCGCCGCATCACATTTCGCGACCATCAACCTTCAACGTGCTTCTTGGCTCCTACTGGTTCGATTAAACCTTGGTTTCTTTCTGAGGGAAAACTTGCTACTGTGCGCATCATACCTTCCTCTTGGGGTTCCCAACGAACGTGTGAGTTCCACGCCATCAACCGTACCCTCGCGCGAACCGCCGCGCCCCATTCTTCTTCTCCGCCGATCGAACAGAGCCCGCAGCGACGCCGTTAGGCTTCCCCCTCGGCACCGCCACCTCCCTCCGTTAGCGAGCCCCTCGTATACGCGCGGCTTCCCTCTCGGCACCGCCACCGCCCTTTCGCCACCGCCGCCCTTTCGCCTCCCTCGTCTCCATCTCTGTTTATATGTACAGAAGAGATGTGATAATGCTGGCATATACACAATTACTTAGTTTTTACTACATGTTTTCAGGACTGACATATGGCGGACGATAGAGCTGACCCGATTATGGACAACTATGATCAAGAAGTTGAAGAACAGATATTTGGCATCATAAAAGGCGATATTCCTTATGTGCCGACCGAACAAGATGAAGAGGATATTTCTTCTTATCTGAATCTTGACGGTCAAGATGAAGGCCGTCAGCAAGATGATGGGGAAGAAACGTCGATAAACGACGATCTTCAATTGCAAGTAGCAACCAGCTCCGGCGCCGAGGTATATATATACATTTTGCCTCTGGTGATACAAACTTACTGATTTGAATAAATATGTGTGTACTAACACGCGCGACTCTCTTTCTTATTTTAGCCCTCGGCCGGATCGTCGAAAAAATCGAGTACGTCGTCGTCAAAGCGTGGCGCAACCAAGACGCTCAAACCAGGAGAAACATATAACATCGAGGTTGTCGACAGTGCAACCGGCAGGCCGCTGGAGCCCCCGAAGTACGCCACCAAGTTTATCAACCAATGCGGAGCCGTTGTTAGAGACAACATCTCGATCACCCTCCAGGAGTGGAATGAGCCAAAGAAGGCACGTCTTGGTTTCACTTTTGTTGACAAGAGAACTAAAAAGGATTGCTTTCAAAAGCTTATGGAGCATTTCATCCTACCTCCGGAATACCACAAATTCGATGAGGCGGGTAACAAGATTCAGGAAAACAAGGAGAGGAGGAGGCTACTCAAACACTTCGCTCTTGGTAAGATGGCCGATACATTCCGGAAATTCAAGCAGAATCTAGCCCGTGACTATGTCAACCAGAACAAGACTCCGGAATTCAAAGGACAGTATGAGAGACTTCAACATGATTGGCCAGAATTTGTGAAGCAGAAGAAATCGGAGCATTTCATTGAAATATCGAAAAAAAATAAGGAAAATGCGGCTAAGAAGGAGTACAATCATGTTATGGGGCCAGGAGGGTATCGCTTTTGGGAGCCTAAGTGGGAGAAGATGGAGAACGAGCTGAGGAGGCGAGGAATCCGTCCAGGTACGGAGGGATGGGACCGAAGGGCCAAAAGCTGGTGGTACGGGCATGGGGGAACGCTAGACCCGGAGACAGGGGCGTGTGTTTACGGGAACAAAATGTTTAAACCCACCCAAGCCCTTATTGACGCAATGAGGGATGCTCAAGAGGGGAAGATCAAGTTCAACAGAGAGAACGACGCGCTGACAAGAGCCCTCGGGAATCCTGAACACGGAGGACGTGTACGAGGCATGCCCGGGAACATTACGTGGAAAGAAGGGTTCTCCCAGGACGATGACCCGTACGGTTACAGAAGCCGTAAGAGAAAGTCGGATCGGGATGCAGATGTTGTGGCGCGGTTGGCATCGGAAGTCGATGAGATGAAGAAAACCCTGTCTATACTAGTACAGGAGAGATCGGCAGCTGGGACGCATGAAGATCATCCAGCGGATCTCGGAAGCCAGCAGCGGAGAAGCAGCGTGGCTTCCACGGAGGTCCAGCCGGCTACGGATGCACCGGAGATCCAAATTACTGCACCGGAGCCTCCTCGCTACCCCGTGGACGATGTAAAGGAGATGAAAGAATGTCATCTGCATTATCCTACTGGGAACATGTCCACGAAGGTAGCCATCGGCAGTGCTTTGCCATGTGAGCCTGGAGCACTCCACCACAACAAACCCATTGCAGATGGCTATGCTCGTGTCACGGTGGAGGAAATAGTCCCAGGGTTTGAGGACCTGGAGATTGACATTGCTACACCCGAAGGGGAGAGAAGACTTGGAGGTGTCAAGCGCCAGTTTATTCTCTGGAAAAAGAAGTTTATCAAGTTTCCAGACGAGGCGCCAAGGCGAACAAGTCCACCCCCCTCCGGTGGTGGTGGCGGCGGCGGCGGTGGTGGTGGTGGTTCACCTACACCTCCTTCACGTCAGCCGACGCCGCCCCCCAATTCACCTCCGGCGGGTAAGCAGACGCCGCCCCCCAGTCCACCTCCGGCGAAGAAGCAGCCGCCCCCGGCAAAGAAGCTGAAGCAGTCCTGGACTATTAACCCGGAGCCTTATGTACCTAAGATCACAAAGGTACCGGAGCCATCACTGAAGCCTCTCATCCGGAGACCTTATGACCTTAGTGTGGAGGAAAATGCAGCGGTCGTGGCTGCTCAGCATGAGAAATGGATGGCGGACTGCAAGAAGAAAAGAGAGCCCGAGCCCAAGCCAGTATATTCTGACAAGCAAAAGAGCTGGGCTAAGTCATTTTTGAACACACCGTCCCAAGCCGCGAAGAATCTGCCTGACGACTATTCACGTGAACTTCGTAGGCAAGCACTCATGTTGAAGGAGAAGCAAGAGTTGGCGGAGAAGCAGGAGAAGAAAGCCTTGGAGGAGGCCGAGAAAGAATTAGAAAGTAAAAAAAGGGGGAAACAAGTTGCCCAGCTCGGGGAACAATCCATCGCCCCTCTCATAGTGAAAGCCGCCGGTGAGGATGCCCCCGATATCATAGCAGCTGCGGCAGCACATGGATTGACTGTAGCGAGTGCCAAAGAACAAGCGGCCAACTTTGGTCTGACTCTTCGTGCAGTGTTAGGCCTTGATGATGCGCCAGTAATGAAGGACGTAGTAATTACATATGTGTCGAATGGGCCTCTCATCGAGCCTGCGCAGGAAAAGGATCTACCTCCACAAATGACAGGTCTGCTAAATTGGTACAAGGCTTACATAAAATTAAAAAACGCCAAAGACTATATTTATGCGGAAGTTAGACCTGAGCATCACTTCAAACATTACTATGTACAAATTCATCGGAGTGAATTGTTCCAGCTTTTCAATCTGCGCGAGCTCGACAAATCTATCATCAGTTGCTACGTTCTGTAAGTGATTGATTTCTACCCCATCTCGTTCATTGCCTGCACTATATATATATATATATATATATATATATATATTGTCCTAACTATCTTGTTGTGTATGCAGAATGAAGAAGCGGGAATGCATAATAAGGAACATCCATGATGTTGGGTTCATTGACCCACAAATCGTTAATTCATATGTGTTAGAACACCACCCCGCCGAGGAAGACCTGTGGCAGTTTTTTTCAAGGCAGGAACTCAAAAGTGATATTCTATTTCCTTACCATTTTGGGTGAGTGTTTCTGTCTTGAGCACATTCTCTTTTGTTTACTCCATGCAAGGTATGTGGCTAATCGATGAGTTAATTATGCATGACGTGCATGTATCGTGTCCGCAGGTTCCACTGGATTCTGCTAGTAATTCAATTTCACGACTCCACAGTTCTCGTCCACGACTCTCTGAATATGAATGCAAAGCTTTGGGCCGACATGAGAAAAATGATGCAGAAGTAATTATTTTCATTCACTTGCGCTCTATATCGATCGGCCTATTTCGTTCATTTCCTAATATCAAGTAACTAATAACTCTCTTGTTCATTTAATTTTCTTTGCCTCGTAGGGTTTGGACACGGTTCGTAAACACAAAGGTCGGTGAATTCAAAAAGAGCTACAATTTAAAAGGGTAGTGTCTGGGACTGGGGATATTCAGCCAAAGGGGACCAATCTATGTGGATACTATGTTTGTGAGATGATCCGGAGATACACCTCTGAGCGGGTTTCGTGTGAGAACAACATCAAGAGGAATAACCTCCGGAAGACGCTTAGTCTAGAAGCTCGCTTCCGACCACTTCAAGAGGAACTAGCTGGATGGATCGCGAAGGAAGTCATCGATCCTAGAGGAGAACACTATGTAGAGGACGTAGAACTTCATATGCAGTAAATCATATGTATGAAAACTTGTTCAAAATTGTATATGGTCATCCGATATTGAATATATATTGTCAATTCCTCTTGAATTCCTTTTGGTTCTAATTTCAAATTTATTTGTTCATATGCATGTATATGTACCGTAGAATATGTGAAACTCCTTCAAAATTAAAATAAAACAGAAAAGAAAATAAAACAATACAAACTAAAAAGAAACCAGGTTTAGGGGGGGGGGCTAAAACCCTAAACCTGTGGCGGCCTTTAGTCGCGGTTGGCGGGAGAACCGCGACTAAAGGTCCTCCGCTGAAGGACTGCGCGGTCACGTGGAGGCGCCTTTGTCGCGGTTCGTAAGGAACCGCGACTAAAAGGGGGGGCCTTTAGTCGCGCTTGCTTGGTCGCGGTTGCGCAACCGCGACCAATGACAGTTACGAACCGCGACCGAAGCCGTTTTTTCCACCAGCGGTGGCGACGACGGGAATGGTGCAGAGGAGGGCCGTGAAGTTGAGGCATGTCGTGATGTTGTTGCTCACGCCCATGGCGGCGGCGCGCGCGCGGGCGGACGGGTTGGCCGGCTTGGACTGTGATGCTGAGTGAGAGCGAGCGTGAGAGTGAAGTGAAGTGGTTTCCAGCGCTTTACTGAGAAGTGAGAATGTGTGAAATGTGTCGGCAGCTTCCTTTGGCCGTTCCGCTGGGGTTTCCGTGGACGCATGCGCACGTGTCGTGGCGTCGCGCTGCAATAGCCGGCGAGAGAAGGAAGGGCTCCGGCACGTCGACCCTATGTGTCAGCCGATTGACACCGTCGGCCGAGCTACTGCCAATCTCAAGGTGCCGACTTATCTGAATCGGGATGAAAGATTCCAGCTGCATCCGGCGACGTGCTCCCCCGGTGACCGACTTTCCATGTACGCTGACCTGACGCTCCGGCACTGGCTCCCCCACAGCTCACGATCTTTCAAGATTGTGATTGTGTGCATTAAACGTACTCTCTTCCTTCCATAAAATTTGTCTAAATTTAAATGTACATACATACAATGTTTATCTATTTTTTGACAAATCTAGGACAATTTTTGTGGGACGGAGAGAGTAGATCTTTCGGTTTAACAGAAATCAACCCGCACTTCAGCTTAAATTTGTTGACTGGAAAATTTACACTTCTGTATTTTACGGAAACTAACCAGCACTCGATGACGGATATGTTGATTGCCTACAAACTAGAAATATGCAAACCCTTCTCGTTTTAGAAATCAACTCGCGCTTTATTCAAGTGATGTTTCTTAATAATAGTTTAATCCAGGTTCAATATTGATTATGGAAATTGCAAAAAAAATGCAAATGTGTTAATTCATGAAAACACACATACAAGTTATATGGAACTATATTATTGCATTATTTTTTATCTAATCCAAATGGCAATCTAAGGGACGGTGTCGATGGCATGCCCGATAAGGTTAATCATTGATCTTTATCCTGAAGAAGGGACAACGAAAGAAGGGGCACCAAAAACAATTTCTGGTCTTGTCTCACCCGTTGTGCGGTTTGGTAATGTTACGGTTTCAAGTGCACCTTCAACTTTCATGCGTTAAATGGATCATGGTTTGTGCTTGTTGACTGAAATTTTTTGTTGTCCGACATAGACTAAAACAAAGTTCTCATTAATTTATACCAAATATTTTTACTTTGTTATTACAAAAAAATTCATTAAATGTATGCCATTTCTATTGATACTTCTTGTGATATATTGTACAAAAGAATATTTTCAGTTATAGATGAAAATATTAGCATTGTAACATGGTTATGTATATTTAACCTTTACTGCAGTTTAATATCCGTTACAACGAAATTTCGATCACTCTAGTAAACAAAAATTTTATTGCAATTTTCTTAGTTTGGTTTGCTTGAAAAAATATTTAATTATAAAGTGTTACACCATAGAAGATCTAACCAAACCAATAACATTAAGCGTGTCTCGTAGTGTGTTATAATGCGTCATAATTTATCATTTTCCGCAAGATTCATAAATATCTAAAGAACTTGGTAGAGTGTATCAATCTAGCAAATTACTTGGCTAAGATTCTTGAAATGAAGAAAACTATCGTGGCATGCCTTAACTATGTACCTTTATATACCTACCACCAACTGGTCTCTCTTTATCTTGCTCAAAACCAACCAACTTACATAAGATCTATGTGTTCATGTGATAATATTGAGATTCATATACCGCGCATGAAATTAGGAAGGTACAACTCTTTTGCATGATAAGCATGTCACTTTGGTGTTTCAGAATACCCAAGGAATATATTTCTAGCATTCCTAGTGAAAGGACATCGGTGATCGACAACAACACATATTTTGCAATAACTTTCCTATCTGGTGTTTCAGGCACTATCCTAGCATGGTTAGATGTTCCATTGAAAAACATCTAGCTGGGTTCAATGTACCCTCCAAAAAAATCATGGACAAGGGACTCAAGTAATATGCACCCAATTATAGGCGTCCTCGGGGGATAAATCCTTGTTTGGCTAACCGTTAAACTAACATTACCCGAAGAACTCCAGAAGCTCAATTCCTTGCTTCAGTCCAAGATCCGAGTGGTGCTTCTTAAGGTCTATCTGCTACCAAGGTTATCTTATCAGTAATGATGTGGAAATACTGTGTATATCCTTTTGATTGCCTCAAGCTCTCAGATTGGCACTTGTGATTGAAGGGAAACATGCATGTAAACAAAACCTTTGGTTCTACACGATCACCCGAGATCTATAATATGTACATGGAATAACGGGATTCGTTTTAAAATTACTCACCGAGTAGTGCGGAAGAGCTCGGTGATGGTGATGATCCGAGTGATCCCCATTGTTTGGCTGATCACTCTCAACCACGAGGATATCTCCTACTTGTTCACATAATCGAATGGATGATTCCTCCGACGTAGTCGACGCGTATAGAGATACCAATCCACGAGGGCTTTGTTGTACATTTCATAGATCTCAAAGTGAGAGAGGTACAACCTCACGGTGTGCGTATGTGGAGAGGAAGAGAGAGACAACGAACCAATGGGCTCTATGATCTATAAAGAGAACTTGTTATACAAAGAGGGAGGGGCATCCGCTGTTTATATAGGTAGAGGAGGGGGTACCAACTTGGCGAGAGGGTAATCTAGTCGCCGCCCTTATGGTGCGTGCCTAGGGCTACCGCTGCCTCTCTTAGGTTGATGTGGCCAAGGTTGGGTCGACCCACCCCACCGAACCATAGGGCTCCCCTTCCCGAGGGGGGCAAGGGCAAGGGTACCTTGGGCCCCTTGGGGCCTGGTTGCCCCCTTAAGGTCCTTCGCAACCTCGCCGGCCACCTCTCCCCTCTCTCCCTCTGAAACCTTTCCCTCTCTTATTCCAATGTTTTCCGCACACTCCGAACTTCATCCAAAACTACCAGAAAAAAGCTTACCAGTTACAGGTGTGTTTTCGACACTTCTAGCGATAGAGGTCGGCGTAACGTATATACAACCACTGGTAATGTGTACCAGTGACTGGCATTACAAATGTCGCTGGTTCTGGTAAGTTCCGACAACAAAATCAATCATTGTCCATCATCGGAAGTTCATTCATCTGGCGACCGGACTTTTACAACAACATTGCGGGGACGTACACATAATTTGGCGAACGCTACTAGAAGATCCGATTTAATGATAATTCACTAAATAATTATGTCACTAGCACACTATCAGTGACAGTTCATTATGTTTACACGCTTTCATTCATGTTTTACGGTGACGTGCACCTTCATGTGGAAGATGTCATTAGTGAACTCTCACTGAGTAGACTTCTTGACATGCCTAAACTGTCAGTGACATGCCTTCGTTTCCGGCCTGTGAGTGTCATTACTAACTTAGCACTAACGTTTGCTTTTTTTTGGATATCGTTATTTGTTTGAAGTAACGCGCTCATTTGTTAACAGCAGTGACAGTTTGCTTTTTTGGCCTATCGCTAGTTCAACTTTCATGATTAAAAAATACATGTATTAATAAAATCCATGCTGGCGTACGTGCATGAATAAAAATAACAATATCTGTATTAATAAAATCCACGCTGGCATACATATAAATACACACGTTCCTCCTTACAATTGGTGTCTAGCAACCATACGAAATCATAATATAGCCATTATATCCGTAAGTTGCATAATATCACTTTTTCACATATTTCCAGCTCATCAAGGTATGGAAAATAACATCATAAATCTAGGATCCTCATCTTCCTGTGGGATCACTGTTGCGAGCAATGTAGACCAATAAGATCGATTTACCAAAGCCACGCGACTTGCGCTTCTCTACAAACAGCAAGTTGAACTCAACCTACTAGGAAATAAGGCATTGATGTTGATCAAGTGGATCATACACCAGAAAATAGAGCCATAGTATTATTCCAACCTATCTAGTAGTTGGAGAGGGAATTGTTTAGCATCATTTGATCATAAGAATCAAAATCCAAGCTATGCAAATAAAAACACCTACTGAATTTATTTAGTTAAGAACTAAGAGCATGCAACACAGTATTCAAAAGCATCACAGGCAATCAAACACCAAATCTAAATAAAGCAGGGCACAAGTACAAGCTAAGATAAGATTATCTCGTTATAAATCATTAACAAGATATTTATTATCAACATGGTTAAGCAAAATTATGTAACTCATTTATAGAGGCATCACTGAGTTGCTAATATTTAATAAAAGGATTTGCACCTAGTGAGGAAACCTCACTGACACAAACACAAGTAAAAAAAAAGCACATGATAGTGAGTTGAGCAAGCTCAAGAGCTAAGGCAACAATAGTACAGTAAGGCAAATAAAGTTATCCAATGAATGCACATTCAAAGCTATTGATCTGAACGGACAGACAAAGAAAAACTGGATAAAAGCCTCACTACATCAAGCTTTCATCACTGGAGAGACGCAGATATACAAGGGATGTCAATCAAGCTTTAATCCTTTGAATTAATGAAGCATATGATAAATGTTGTGAGCTTATAAATAAATTACATATAAGGTGAAAGCCAATGATATAAACACAACCGAAAGTGCATGGAGCCCTATGTGTGGTTTTGGTAATTAATGATATTCTCAATGGACTAATATTTGCATTGAGTTAAATTTGTAGGAGTTGTCCATAGGAAATGCTTGAACCATATGCTGGAATCGAAGTTGTAATAAGAAGAAATGAGGTGCAAGTTCAAGATGAGCCAACTCGAATAGATCATATGCTTTAAGCTTGTCATTCATGGTGTTCATGGTTATGTGAAGATGCACTGAAGAAGAAGAAGCTCTCCTATAATGGAGTATGGGGGAGAAATCCATAAGACTTCATCAAGCAAGCACACTCAAGAAATGAGTTCCATCTTGTTGCGATCAAGATCGTCATCATCGAGATCAAGTGAAATGTGCAAGGTTAAGGTTTGATCTTGATAGCGTTTCTTTAGTACCGGTCTCGTGGTTTAGTTGGAAGACTTGGTTATACGTTAGTTGCCGCACTATCAAGAGAGTCTCTTGAGTGAGTAACTCGATCGCATCATTCGGAGAGAGCTTAAACTTTTGCATCCTTGCATCATCTTCTTGATTTTTATTTGGATCTTATCCATATGGTGTTTGTGATTATTCTCATGAAAAGGTCCAGTTCATCTAAAACGGAGTTCATATGCATTCTCTATGTGTTTTCTTTATTGGTGGTTTTGCCGGTATATCTTTTATAGATAGGTCAAACATTTCAACATTTTTTAAATCTTTTCTTGTTGGACTATGATATTTCTATGCATATTTTCTAGAGCTCGTTGTTATAATTTCAACGAGCCTATAATATCATCGAAATCGAAGTCCGGACACCGGGCAGCCCCCCGAGCCGTGGGTGATGGCGAATGCGAAGACGAGGAGCGCGGGGAGCAGCGTGATGAGCGCCGTCATGGCGAAGAGGTAGGCGGCCAGAAGGCCCTGCCGGTTCCCGTAGGCGCCAACTTCGGCGAGCGCGACGACGAGGAGGAACCCGCCCAGGATGGCCACGGGCCACCGCACCAGGGACGCACATTTGGGGCCCTGCTTGGAGGCGAACCGGAGGGCCGTGGCGACCACGGGGACGGTGCAGAGCAGGGCCGTGAAGTTGAGGCACGCCGTGATGTTGTTGCTCACGCCCATAGCGTTGGCCGAGAGTGTGTGAGGGGAGCTGCTTGGTGAAGTGGAGACTGGAGCGAGTGTGGGTGACGGAAAAGGAGACTTTTGTTCCGGATTTCTCTATCTCACAAATAGTATAGCTTCAGGGTATGAGCGAGGAGAGCTCTGGTAGGTGGAATTGAAGATGTGAAACGAAGGACACGCGCCACGATCCTAGCACGCTCGCCTGCCTTTGTTGATGCACCCGATGAGATCAGGGACGTCGGCAGCGGCAGCTTCCGCTGAGGTCTCCGTGGACGCACGCGCACTTGTCTTTGCGCCACGCTGCAGTCGCCAGTGAGAGAAGGAAGAGGCCCCGGCACGTCGACCGCGCTACTGCCAATCCGAAGGTGCCGACTTATCTGAGTCGGGGACGAAGGATTGCCCCTCCGTCCGGCAACGTGCTCCCCGGTGACCGACTTAACATGTACACTAATGTTCCGCCACTCGCTCCCCTACAGCTCACAATCTTTCTGTTGGATAATATGCTTGTTGTATTACCAGGGGCCAAAGGCCACAATATATAGTACATGTACAGGTACACATATGCAGAAAGCCCCCTAACATATGGGGAAACTACAATATACAGATACATACATCTAACACCCCCCCTCAAACTTATGGTGGATCCACAACACTGAGTTTGGAGAGTAAGAAATCATGCTGCGCTCGAGTCTGTGCCTTCGTAAAGAAATTCGCCAACTGCAAATCTGAAGGCACATAATGAACCGCAACAACATCATCATGTACCTGAGCACGTGTGTAAAAAGCATCAACACCAATATGCTTGGTCAGCTCATGCTTGACCGGATCACGTGCAATACTGATAGCACCTGTACTGTCAGACAAAAGTGGAGTGGGTGTCGTAACAGAGACCCCAAAATCTGCAAGCAACCACCGTAACCAAGTCACCTCAGCAATCAACAAAGCCATAGCCCGCAACTCAGCCTCAACACTCGAACGGGAAACTGCGACCTGTTTCTTCGTCTTCCAAGCAACAAGCGAACCACCAAGAAACACACAGTAAGCAGAAAGTGAACGACGATCCGTAGGATCACTCGCCCACGTAGCATCCGAATAGCACTGGAGCTGGAGAGAGCTGGAACGGGGAAAGAAAAGGCGACGAGTGATCGTGCCACGAAGGTAACGAAGAACACGGAGGAGATGACTATAGTGAACAGTGGTAGGAGCTGAGACAAACTGACTCAGAATATGAACAGGATAAGAAATATCAGGACGAGTGACAGCAAGATAAACAAGACTCCCAACAAGATGGCGATAACGGGTGGGATCGGGAAGAGGATCACCATCAGTAGGACGAAGCTTAACATTAAGCTCCATAGGAGTATCAACCGTGCGCTCATCCCCAAGAGCAGCACGAGCAAGAAGATCCTGAATGTACTTTTCCTGAGAGATAGAAAAGCCATCAGAAGTGGATGAAACCTCAATGCCAAGAAAATAGCGAAGAGGACCAAGATCATAAAGAAACTGATCCCGAAGACGAGCCTTGACGAAGGCAATATACTCAGGATCATCACCAGTAATGATCATATCATCAACATAGAGAAGAAGAAGAGTACGTCCACGAGGAGAAGTGTGAACGAAAAGTGCTGGATCATGAAGACTAGGAGAGAAACCAGCAGCAGTCACCACAGAGGCGAAGCGCTCAAACCAGGCACGAGGGGCCTGTTTGAGACCATAGAGAGAACGTCGAAGACGACAAACCATCCCATCGGGAACAGAATACCCAGGAGGAGGCTGCATGTAAACCTCCTCACTCAACTCGCCATTAAGAAAAGCATTCTGAACATCAAGCTGGGAGACAGACCAGCGGCGAACAGAAGCAACAGCAAGAAGGGTACGCACAGTAGTCATATGAGCCACTGATACACGTAGATGCACACGTCCGTTGGGAACCCCAAGTGGAAGGTATGATGCGTATAGAAGCAAGTTTCCCTCAGTATGAAACCAAGGTTATCGAACCAGTAGGAGCCAAGAAGCACGTGAAGGTTGTTGGTGGAGGAATGTAGTGCGGCGCAACACCAGTGAAACCGGCGCCAACGTGGAACCTGCACAACACAAACAAAGTACTTTGCCCCAACGTAACAGTGAGGTTGTCAATCTCACCGGCTTGCTGAAAACAAAGGATTAAACGTATCGAGTGGAAAATGGTGTTTGTTTGCAAAGAACAGTAAAAGCAGTAGAATGTATTCAGATGTAAAAGAATGGACCGGGGTCCACAGTTCACTAGAGGTGTCTCTCCAATAAGATAACTAACATGCTGGGTGAACAAATTACAGGCGGGCAATTGACAAATAAAGATTCAATACATATCAACGATGATTACTATGTGATTTAATCAGGGCATTACGACAAAGTACATAGACCGCTATCCAACATGCATCTATGCCTAAATAATCCACCTTCAGGTTATCATCCGAACCCCTTCCGGTATTAAGTTGTAAACAACAGATAATTGCATTAAGTATGGTGCGTAATGTAATCAACACAAATATCCTTAGACAAAGCATAAATGTTTTATCCCTAGTAGCAACAGACATCCACAACCTTAGAACTTTCTGTCACTGTCCCAGATTCAATGGAGGCATGAACCCACTATCGAGCATAAATACTCCCTCTTGGAGTTACAAGTATCAACTTGGCCAGAGCCTCTACTAGCAACGGAGAGCATGCAAGAACATAAACAACACATATATGATAGATTGATAATCAACTTAACATAATATTCTATATTCATCGGATCCCGCCAAACACAACATGTAGCATTACAAATAGATGATCTTGATCATGTTAGGCAGCTCACAAGATCTATAACAATGATAGCACAAGCGGAGAAGACAACCATCTAGCTACGCCATGGACCCATAGTCCAAGGATGAACTACTCACGCATCAATCCGGAGGCGGCATGATGATATAGAGCCCCTCCGGTGATGATTCCCCTCTCCGGCAGGGTGCCGGAGGCGATCTCTGAATCCCCCGAGATGGGATTCGCGACGGCGGCGTCTCTGGAAGGTTTTCCGTATCGTGGCTCTCGGTACAGGGGGTTTCGCGACGAAGGCTTTAAGTAGGCGGAAGGGTAGGTTTAGGGCGACACGAGGGCCCCACACACCAGGCCGGCGCGGGGGCTTGGGCCGCGCCGCCTGCCGTGTGGCCCCCTCGGGCCCCACTTCTCTCCCTTTCGGTCTTGGAAGCTTCGTGCAAAAATAGGACCACGGGCGTTGATTTCGTCCAATTCCGAGAATATTTCCTTACTAGGATTTCTGAAACCAAAAACACAGAAAAGCGGGCAAGGCATCTTGTTAATAGGTTAGTGCCGGAAAATGTATAATAACGTTGTAAAGTATGTATAAAACATTCAAGTATTGTATTAAAAGTAGCATGAAACATAAGAAATTATAGATACGTTTGAGACGTATCAAGCATCCCCAAGCTTAGTTCCTACTCGTCCTCGAGTAGGTAAACGATAACACAAATAATTTAAAGTGATATGCTACCAACATAATCTTGATCAACATTATTGTAAAGCATATGAGATGAATGGAGTGATCTGAACAAAAGATTGCTAACAAAGATAATGACTAAGCAAATGAATCATATAGCAAAACTTTTCATGAATAGTACTTTCAAGACAAGTATCAATAAGAGTTGCATAAGAGCTAACTCATAAGCAATAAATTCAAAGTAGAATGCATTGAAGCAACACAAAGGATGATTAAGTTTCAGCGAATGCTTTCAACTTGTAACATGTATATCTCATGGATATTTGTCAACATGGAGTAATATAACAGGTGCAATAAGTAAACATGTAAGAATCAATGCACACAGTTAACATAAGTGTTTGCTTCTAAGATAGAAAGAAGTAGGTAAACTGACTCAACATAAAGTAAAAGATTGGCCCTTCGCAGAGGGAGCATGGATTACTATTTTTGTGCTAGAGCTTTTGTTTTGAAAACATAGAAACAATTTTGTCAACGGTAGTAATAATTCATATGTGCTATGCATAATACTTCCTACAAGTTGCATGTCTCATGCATAGAGTACTAATAGTGCTCGCACCTTGTCCTACTTAGCTCGGAAAACACGGATTATCATCGCATAACATATGTTTCAACCAAGTGTCACAAAGGGGTACCTCTATGCCGCCTGTACAAGTGTCTAAGGAGAAAGCACGCATTGGATTTCTCGCTTTTGATTATTCTCAACTTAGACATCCATACCGGGACAACATAGACAATAGATAATGGACTCCTCTTTTAATGCTTAAGCATTCAACAACAATTAATATTCTCATAAGAGATTGAGGTTGTATGTCCAAACTGAAACTTCCACCATGATACATGGCTTTAGTTGGCTGCCCAATGTTCTTCTCTAACATATGCATACTCAAACCATTTGATCATGAAATCGCACTTACTTCGGACAAGACGAACATGCATAGCATCTCACATGATATCCAACAAAGATAAAGTTGATGGCGTCCCCGGAAACATGGTTACCGCTCAACAAGCAACTTATAAAAATTAAGACACATAACTACATATTCATCACCACAATAGTTTTTAAGCTATTTGTCCCATGAGCTATATATTGTAAAGGTAGAGGAATGAAATTTTAAAGGTAGCACTCAAGTAATTTACTTTGGAATGGCAGAAAAATACCACATAGTAGGTAGATATGGTGGACACAAATGGCATGGGATTTGGCTCAAGGTGTTTGGATGCACGAGAAGCATTTCCTCTCAGTACAAGGTTTGGGATAGCAAGGTTGTTTGAAGCAAACACAAGTATGAACAGGTACAACAAAACTCACACAAGAACATATTGCAAGCATTATAAGGCTCTACACTGTCTTCCTTGTTGTTCAAACACTTTACCCGAAAATATCTAGACTTAGAGAGAACAATCATGCAAACCAAATTAAACAAGCTCTACGGTAGTTCTTCATTAATAGATTAAACTACATGATGCAAGAGCTTAAACATGATCTATGAGAGCTCAAACAATTGCCAAGTTACCAAACCATATGCAGCATTTTCCGATTCCAACCAAATAGCAATTTAACGAAGCAATTTCAGACTTCGCCATGAACATTAAAGCACAATTAAGAACACAAGTGTTCCATATGAAAAAGCGGAGCGTAATATCTCCAATATAAGAATGGTGGGATCCAAATTTATTCAAAACAAAAACAAAAATAAAAAAGAAAACCGACGCTCCAAGTAAAGAACATAGGATGTGATGGAATAAAAATATAGTTTCACTAGAAGTGACCTGATAATGTTGTCGATGAAGAAGGGGATGCCTTGGGCATCCCCAAGCTTAGATGCTTGAGTCTTCTTAAAATATGCAGGGATGAACCAGGGCATCCCCAAGCTTAGACCTTTCACTCTTCTTGATCATAGTATATCATCATCTTCTCTTGACCCTTGAAAACTTCCTTCACACAAACTTCAAGCAAACTCATTAGAGGGTTAGTGCATAACCAAAAATTCACATATTCAGAGGTGACACAATCATTCTTAACACTTCTGGACATTGCACAAAGCTTCTGAAAGTTAATGGAAGAAAGAAACTCATTCAACATAGCAAAAGCGGCAATGCGAAATAAAAGACAGAATCTGTCAAAAACAGAACAGTCCGTAAAGATGAATCTGTCAGGGGCACTTAACTTGCTCAAATGGAAAAACTCAAAACTGCGTACATATATGAGGATCATGCTCGTAAATTTGCAGATTTTTCGATTTTTACGAGACTTGAGAATTCAGACAGCAATGCTGTTTCTGCGCAGCGATCCAAATCTATCATCAACTTTAACATAAAAACTTTACTTGGCACAAAAACATGATAAAGAGGTTGCTACAGTAGTAAACAACTTCCAAGACTCAACAATACAGTAAATAAAATGAAACATGGGTTATCTCCCAAGAAGTGCTTTTCTTTAACGCCTTTCAGCTAAGCGCAGAAAGTGCAAATCAAGTAACATCAAGAGAAGAAGCATCAACATCATAGCTTGTTCTAATAATAGAATCAAAAGGCAACTTCATTCTCTTTCTAGGGAAGTGTTCCATACCTTTCTTGAGAGGAAATTGATATTTAATATTACCTTCCTTCATATCAATAACAGCACCAACGGTTCGAAGAAAAGGTCTTCCCAACACAATAGGACAAGATGCATTGCATTCGATATCCAAGACAACAAAATCAACGGGGACAAGGTTATTGTTAACCGTAATGCGAACATTATCAATCCTCCCCAAAGGTTTCTTTTTAACATTATCGGCAAGATTAACATCTAAATAACAATTCTTCAATGGTGGCAAGTGATACGTCTCCAACGTATCGATAATTTCTTATGTTCCATGCTACATTATTGATGATATCTACATGTTTTATACACACTATATGTTGTATTTACGCATTTTCTGGAACTAACCTATTAACAATATGCCGAAGAGCCAGTTGCTGTTTTCTGCTGTTTGGTTTCAGAAATCCTAGTAAGGAAATATTCTCGGAATTGGACGAAATCAACGCCCGGGTCCTATTTTTGCACGAAGCTTCGGAAGAGGGAAGGAAGTGGGGCCACTAGGCGCCGCCACACTAGGGCGGCGTGGCCGGCCCCCGCGCGCGGCCCTAGCGTGTGGGGCCCTCGTGTGGCCCCCGCGTTGCCCTTTCGCCTACTTAAAGCCTCCGTCGCGAAACCCCCGGTACCGAGAGCCACGATACGGAAAACCTTCCAGAGACGCCGCCGCCGGTCCCATCTCGGGGGATTCAGGGAGATCGCCTCCGGCACCCTGCCGGAGAGGGGATTCATCTCCCGGAGGACTCTACATCGCCATGATCGCCTCGGAGTGATGAGTGAGTAGTTCACCCCTGGACTATGGGTCCATAGCGGTAGCTAGATGGTCGTCTTCTCCTAATTGTGCTTCATTGTTGGATCTTGTGAGCTGCCTAACATGATCAAGATCATCTATCTGTAATACTATATGTTGTGTTTGTCGGGATCCGATGGATAGAGAATACTATGTTATGGTGATTATCAATCTATTACTTATGTGTTGTTTATGATCTTGCATGCTCTCCGTTACTAGTAGAGGCTCTGGCCAAGTTTTTGCTCTTAACTCCAAGAGGGAGTATTTATGCTCGATAGTGGGTTCATGCCTTCATTGACACCTGGGACAGTGACAGAAAGTTCTAAGGTTGTGATGTGATGTTGCCACTAGGGATAAAACATTGATTCTATGTCTAAGGATGTAGTTGTCGATTACATTACGCACCATACTTAATGCAATTGTATGTTGCTTTGCAACTTAATACTGAAAGGGATGATAACCTGAAGGTGGACTTTTTAGGCATAGATGCGATTGGATGGCGGTCTATGTACTTTGTCGTAATGCCCAATTAAATCTCACTATATTTATCATATCATGTATATGCATTGTTATGCCCTTCTCTATTTTGTCAATTGCCCGACTGTAATTTGTTCACCCAACATGCTTTTATCTTATGGGAGAGACACCTCTAGTGAACTGTGGATCCCGGTCCTATTCTTTACATCGCATACAATCTACTGCAATACTTGTTTTACTGTTTTCTTGCAAACAATCATCTTCCACACAATACGGTTAATCCTTTGTTACAGCAAGCCGGTGAGATTGACAACCTCACTGTTTCGTTGGGGCAAAGTACTTTGGTTGTGTTGTGCAGGTTCCACGTTGGCGCCGGAATCCCTGGTGTTGCGCCGCACTACATCCGCCGCCATCAACCTTCAACGTGCTTCTTGGCTCCTCCTGGTTCGATAAACCTTGGTTTCTTTATGAGGGAAAACTTGCTGTTGTGCGCATCATACCTTCCTCTTGGGGTTCCCAACGAACGTGTGAGTTACACGCCATCAAGCTCTTTTCTGGCGCCGTTGCCGGAGAGATCAAGACACGCTGCAAGGGGAGTCTCCACTTCTCAATCTCTCTACTTTGTTTTTGTCTTGCTTTATTTTATTTACTACTTTGTTTGCTGCACCTAAACAAAACACAAAAAAATTAGTTGCTAGTTTTACTTTATTTACTGTCTTGCTCTCCATATCAAAAACACACAAAAATTAGTTACTTGCATTTACTTTATCTAGTTTGCTTTATTTACTGTTGCTAAAATGAATACCCCTGAAAATACTAAGTTGTGTGACTTCACAAACGCAAATAATAATGATTTCCTATGCACACCTATTGCTCCACCTGCTACTACAGCAGAATTCTTTGAAATTAAACCTGCTTTACTAAATCTTGTCATGAGAGATCAATTTTCTGGTATTAGTTCTGATGATGCTGCCCCATCTTAATAATTTTGTTGAACTTTGTGAAATGCAAAGGTATAAGTATGTAGATGGTGATATTATTAAATTGAAAGTGTTTCCTTTCTCATTAAGAGGAAGAGCTAAAGATTGGTTGCTATCTTTGCCTAAGAATAGTATTGATTCATGGACTAAGTGTAAAGATGCTTTTATTGGTAGATATTATCCTCCCGCTAAAATTATATCTTTGAGAAGTAGCATAATGAATTTTAAGCAATTAGATACTGAACATGTTGCTCAAGCATGGGAGAGAATGAAAACTTTGGTAAAGAATTGCCCAACCCATGGATGACTACTTGGATGATCATCCAAACCTTCTATGCAGGACTAAATTTTTCTTCGCGAATTTATTGGATTCAGCTGCTGGAGGTACCTTTATGTCCATCACTTTGGGGGCGGCTACAAAGCTTCTTGATGATATGATGATAAATTACTCTGAATGGCACACGGAAAGAGCTCCACAAGGTAAGAAGGTAAATTCTGTTGAAGAAACCTCTTCCTTGAGTGATAAGATTGATGTGATTATGTCTATGCTTGTGAATGGTAGATCTAATGTTGATCCAAATAATGTTCCTTTAGCTTCATTGGTTGCTCAAGAAGAAAATTTTGATGTGAATTTCATTAAAAATAATAATTTCAACAACAATGCTTATAGGAACAACTCTGGTAATAACTATAGGCCATATCCTTCTGCTAATGGTAATGGTTATGGTAATTCTTATGGGAATTCTTACAACAATAATAGGAGTGTACCCTCTGGTCTTGAAGCTATGCTTAAAGAATTTATTAGTACACAAACTGCTTTTAACAAATCTGTTGAGGAAAAGCTTGACAAAATTGATATTATTGCTTCTAGAGTTGATAGACTTGCCTCTGACGTTAATCTTTTAAAATTGAAAGTTATGCCTAATAATATATTGATAATAAGATTACTACTACAGCAAATGCCATCCAAGTTAGAATTAATGAGAATATAAGATTAATGGCTGAATTGCGTGCTAGGTGGGATAGAGAAGAAAATGAAAAACTAGCTAAAGAGAATAATGTAGCTAAAGTTTGGACTATTACCACCACTAGTAATGATAATGATTCACATGTTGCTGCACCTACTACTATCAATGGTAAAATAATTGGTGTTGGCAATGTTTCTACTCTTAGTGCAAAGCGTACAAAACTGCCTGCTAAAGCTGAAACCGCCTGTGATAAAACTGCTGAAATTTTTTCCAACCTTGGGGACAATGATCCCATTGCTGTAGCTCATAATGATTTAGATTTTGATGATTGCCACATCTCTGAAGTTATAAAGTTCTTACAAAAACTTGCTAAAAGTCCTAATGCTAGTGCTATAAATTTGGCCTTTACAAAACATATTACAAATGCTCTCATAAAAGCTAGAGAAGAGAAACTAAAACTTGAAACTTCTATTCCTAGAAAGTTAGAAGATGGTTGGGAGCCCATCATTAAAATGAAATTCAATGACTTTGAATGTAATGCTTTATGTGATATTGGTGCAAGTATTTCTGTTATGCCTAAAAAGATTTATGATATGCTTGACTTGCCACCATTGAAGAATTGTTATTTGGATGTTAATCTTGCCGATAATGTTAAAAAGAAACCTTTGGGGAGGATTGATAATGTGCGCATTACGGTTAACAATAACCTTGTCCCCTTGATTTTGTTGTCTTGGATATCGAATGCAATGCATCTTGTCCTATTGTGTTGGGAAGACCTTTTCTTCGAACCGTTGGTGTTATTGATATGAGGAAGGTAATATTAAATATCAATTTCCTCTCAAGAAAGGTATGGAACACTTCCCTAGAAATAGAATGAAGTTTCCTTTTGATTCTATTATTAGAACAAGTTATGATGTTGATGCTTCTACTCTTGATAATACTTGAATTACACTTTCTGCGCCTAAAAAGGCGTTAAAGAAAAGCGCTTATGGGAGACAACCCATGTTTTTACTACAGTACTTTGTTTTATATTTGAGTCTTGGAAGTTTTTTACTACTGTAGCAACCTCTCCTTATCATGTTTTTGTGCCAAGTAAAGTTTCTATGTTAAAGTTGATGTTATATTTGGGATCGCTGCGCAGAAACAGCATTGTTGTCTGTCACGAATCTGGGCCCAAGTCTCTGTAGAAAATTCTAAAAATCTGCCAATTTACGAGCGTGATCCTCAGATATGTACGCAACTTTTATTAGTTTTGAGTTTTTCCATTTGAGCAAGTCTGGTGCCATTTTAAAATTCGTCTTTACGAACTGTTCTGTTTTGACAGATTCTGCCTTTTATTTCGCATTGCCATATTTGCTATGTCGGATGAATTTATTTGATCCATTAATGTCCAGTAGCTTTGTGCAATGTCCAGAAGTGTAAAGAATGTTTGTGTCACCTCTGAATATGTGAATTATTAATTGTGCACTAACCCTCTAATGAGTTTGCTTGAAGTTTGGTGTGAAGGAAGTTTTCAAGGATCAAGAGAGGAGTATGATATACTATGATCAAGAGGAGTGAAAGCTCTAAGCTTGGGGATGCCCCCGTGGTTCATCCTGCATATTTTAAGAAGACTCAAGCGTCTAAGGGATGCCCAAGGCATCCCCTTCTTCATCGACAACATCATCAGGTTCCTCCCCTGAAACTATATTTTTATTCGATTCACATCTTATGTTCTTTGCTTGGAGCGTCGGTTTGTTTTGTTTTTGTTTTTGTTTGAATAAAATAGATCCTAGCATTCACTTTGTGGGAGAGAGACACGCTCCGCTGTTGCATTTGGACAAATATGTCCTTAGGCTTTACTCATAATATTCAAGGCGAAGGTTGAAACTTCTTCGTTAAATTGTTATATGGTTGGAATTGGGAAATGCTACATGTAGTAATTCTAAAATGTCTTGGATAATGTGATACTTGGCAATTGTTGTGCTCATGTTTAAGCTCTTGCATCATATACTTTGCACCCATTAATGAAGAAATACATAGAGCTTGCTAAAATTTGGTTTGCATATTTGGTCTCTCTAAGGTCTAGATAATTTCTAGTATTGAGTTTTGAACAACAAGGAAGACGGTGTAGAGTCTTATAATGTTTACAATATGTCTTTTATGTGAGTTTTGCTGCACCGGTTCATCCTTGAGTTTGCTTCAAATAACCTTGCTAGCCTAAACCTTGTATCGAGAGGGAATACTTCTCATGCATCCAAAATCCTTGAGCCAACCACTATGCCATTTGTGTCCACCATACCTACCTACTACATGGTATTTCTCCGCCATTCCAAAGTAAATTGCTTGAGTGCTACCTTTAAATTCCATCATTCACCTTTGCAATATATAGCTCATGGGACAAAATAGCCTTAAAAACTATTGTAGTATTGAATATGTACTTATGCACTTTATCTTTTATTAAGTTGCTTGTTGTGCGACGCCATCAACTTTTCTTTGTTGAATATCATGTGAGTTGCTATGCATGTCCGTCTTGTCTGAAGTAAGAGAGATCTACCACCTTAATGGTTGGAGCATGCATATTGTTAGAGAAGAACATTGGGCCGCTAACTAAAGCCATGAATCATGGTGGAAGTTTCGGTTGGACATATATCCTCAATCTCATATGAGAATAATAATTGTTGCTACATGCTTATGCATTAAAGAGGAGTCCATTATCTGTTGTCCATGTTGTCCCGTATGGATGTCTAAGTTGAGAATAATCAAAAGCGAGAAATCCAAATGCGAGCTTTCTCCTTAGACCTTTGTACAGGCGGCATGGAGGTACCCCTTTGTGACACTTGGTTGAAACATGGCATTGCAAGATCCGGTAGTCCAAGCTAAGTAGGACAAGTTGCGGGCACTATTAGTATACTATGCATGAGGCTTGCAACTTATAAGATATAATTTACATAACTCATATGCTTTATTACTACCGTTGACAAAATTGTTTCATGTTTTCAAAATAAAATCTCTAGCACAAATACAGCAATCGATGCTTTCCTCTTTGAAGGACCTTTCTTTTACTTTTATTGTTGAGTCAGTTTACCTATCTCTCTCCACCTTAAGAAGCAAACACTTGTGTGAACTGTGCATTGATTCCTACATACTTGCATATTGCACTTGTTATATTACTCTATGTTGACAATATCCATGAGATATACATGTTATAAGTTGAAAGCAACCGCTGAAACTTAATCTTCCTTGTGTTGCTTCAACACCTTTACTTTGATTTATTGCTTTATGAGTTAACTCTTATGCAAGACTTATTGATGCTTGACTTGAAGTACTATTCATGAAAAGTCTTTACTTTATGATTCATTTGTTTACTCATGTAATTACCATTGTTTTGATCGCTGCTTTCATTACATATGTTTACAAATAGTATGATCAAGATTATGATGGCATGTCACTTCAGAAATTATCTTTGTTATCGTTTTACCTGCTCGGGATGAGCAGAACTAAGCTTGGGGATGCCGATACTGCTCCAACGTATCGATAATTTATTATGTTCCATGCTACATTATTGATGATATCTACATGTTTTATACACATTATATGTTGTATTTACGCATTTTCTTCAACCTATTAACAAGATGCCGAAGAGCCAGCTTGTTTTTGCTTTTTGGTTTCGAAATCCTAGTAAGAAATATTCTCGGAATTGGACGAGATCAACGCGAGGGTCCTATTTTGCACGAAGCTTCCAGAAGCGTGAAGAGGGAAGGGGGGCCACGAGGCGCCGCCACTAGGGCGGCGCGGCCCGCCCCGGCCGCGCGGCCCTAGCGTGTGGGGCCCTCGTGTGGCCCCCGCGTTGCCCTTTCGCCTACTTAAAGCCTCGTCGAAAACCCCCACTCGAGAGCCACGATACGAAAACCTTCCAGAGCCGCCGCGCGGAATCCCATCTCGGGATTCAGGAGATCGCCGGCACCCTGCCGGAGAGGGGATTCATCTCCGGGAGGACTCTACATCGCCATGATCGCCTCCGGAGTGATGAGTGAGTAGTTCACCCCTGGACTATGGGTCCATAGCAGTAGCTAGATGGTCGTCTTCTCCTAATTGTGCTTCATTGTTGGATCTTGTGAGCTGCCTAACATGATCAAGATCATCTATCTGTAATACAATATGTTGTGTTTGTCGGGATCCGATGGATAGAGAATACTATGTTATGGTGATTATCAATCTATTACTTATGTGTTGTTTATGATCTTGCATGCTCTCCGTTACTAGTAGAGGCTCTGGCCAAGTTTTTGCTCTTAACTCCAAGAGGGAGTATTTATGCTCGATAGTGGGTTCATGCCTTCATTGACACCTGGGACAGTGACAGAAAGTTCTAAGGTTGTGATGTGTTTGCCACTAGGGATAAAACATTGATTCTATGTCTAAGGATGTAGTTGTCGATTACATTACGCACCATACTTAATGCAATTGTCTGTTGCTTTGCAACTTAATACTGAAAGGGGTTCGGATGATAACCTGAAGGTGGACTTTTTAGGCATAGATGCAATTGGATGGCGGTCTATGTACTTTGTCGTAATGCCCAATTAAATCTCACTATATTTATCATATCATGTATATGCATTGTTATGCCCTTCTCTATTTTGTCAATTGCCCGACTGTAATTTGTTCACCCAACATGCTTTTATCTTATGGGAGAGACACCTCTAGTGAACTGTGGACCCCGGTCCTATTCTTTACATCGCATACAATCTACCTGCAATACTTGTTTACTGTTTTCTTGCAAACAATCATCTTCCACACAATACGGTTAATCCTTTGTTACAGCAAGCCGGTGAGATTGACAACCTCACTGCTTCGTTGGGCAAAGTACTTTGGTTGTGTTGTGCAGGTTCCACGTTGCGCCGGAATCCCTGGTGTTGCGCCGCACTACATCCCGCCGCCATCAACCTTCAACGTGCTTCTTGGCTCCTCCTGGTTCGATAAACCTTGGTTTCTTTCTGAGGGAAAACTTGCCGCTGTGCGCATCATACCTTCCTCTTGGGGTTCCAACGAACGTGTCTTCAATGGTGGCAAGTCAAGCATATCATAAATCTTCTTAGGCATAACAGAAATACTTGCACCAAGATCACATAAAGCATTACATTCAAAGTCATTGAATTTCATTTTAATGATGGGCTCCCAACCGTCTTCTAACTTCCTAGGGATAGAAGCTTCAAGTTTTAATTTCTCTTCCATAGCTTTAATGAGAGCATTTGTAATATGTTTCGTAAAGGCTAAATTTATAGCACTAGCATTGGGACTTCTAGCAAGTTTTTGTAAGAACTTTATAACTTCAGTAATATGACAATCATCAAAATGTAAACCATTATGTTCTACAACAATGGAATCATTGTCACCAATATTTGAAAAATTCAGCATTTATCACAAAACAAGGTTTTAAATTTCAGGCAATTTTGTACGCTTTGCACTAGGAGTAGAAACATTGCCTACACAATTATTTTACCATTAATAGTAGGAGGTGCAGCAACATGTGAAGAATCAACATTACTAGTGGTGGTAATAGTCCATACTTTAGCTACATTATTCTTTAGCAAGTTTTTCTTTTTCTTCTCTATCCCACCTAGCATGCAATTCAGCCAACAATCTAATATTATCATTAATTCTAACTTGGATGGCATTTGTTTTAGCAAACCTAGCATCTTTCTATTCTCAGGACAGTGTTGGGCCTCCAAGAGCAGAGGTTTGTAGAACAGCAGAAGTTTCCCTTAAGTGGATTACCCAAGGTTTATCGAACTCGGGGAGGAAGAGGTCAAAGATATCCCTCTCATGCAACCCTGCAACCACAAAGCAAGAAGTCTCTTGTGTCCCCAACACACCTAATAGGTGCACTAGTTCGCGAAGAGATAGTGAAATACAAGTGGTATAAATAAGTATGAGCAGTAGTACGGCGAGAAAATAGCTTGCTGTGCGGTTGATGGTAGTAATATTGGGAAGTAAACAAGCAGTAGTAACAGTAAACGCAAGAAACAGCAAACAAGCAGCAAGCAGTATTTAGGAACAAGGCCTAGGAATAGACTTTCACTAGTGGACACTCTCAACTTTGATCACATAACAGAATAGATAAATGCATACTCTACACTCTCTTGTTGGATAATGAACACATTGCGTAGGATTACACGAACCCTCAATGCCGGAGTTAACAAGCTCCACAATTAATGTTCATATAACCTTATAGTGTAAGATAGATCAAAAGACTAAACCAAGTACTAACATAGCATGCACACTGTCACCTTCATGCATATGTAGGAGGAATAGATCACATCAATATATCATAGCAATAGTTAACTTCGCAATCTACAAGAGATCACAATCATAGCCTACGCCAAGTACTCACACGGTGCACACACTGTCACCTTTACACACGTGGAGGAGGAATAGAGTACTTCAATAACATCACTAGAGTAGCACATAGATGAATAGTGATACAAAACTCATATGAATCTCAATCATGTAAGGCAGCTCATGAGATTATTGTATTGAAGTACATAGGAGAGATGAACCACATAGCTACCGGTACAGCCCCGAGCCTCGATGGAGAACTACTCCCTCCTCATGGGAGCAGCAGCGGTGATGAAGATGGCGGTGGAGATGGCACGGTCGATGGAGAAGCCTTCCGGGCACTCCCTGTCCGCAGGTGCCGGAGCAGAGACTCTGTCCCCCGGATCTTGGCTTGCGATGGCGGCGGCTCTGGATGGTTTCGCGTACTGTGGCTTCCTCGTAAGGTTTTCGATGCGGGGCTTTATATAGGCGAAGAGGCGGCGCAGGAGGGTCGAAGGGGTGCCCACACCATGGTGGCGCGGCAGGGCCTGTGCCGCGCCACCCTATCATCGGGGCCCACAGGGCCCCTGGCGGCTCTCTGTTCGATGCTTCCGGGCAAAATAGGAACCTGGGCGTTGATTTCGTCCAATTCGAGAATATTTCGTTACTAGGATTTCTGAAACCAAAAACGGAACCGGCACTTCAGATCTTGTTAATAGGTTAGTTCCGGAAAATGCATAATAATGACATAAAGTGTGCATAAAACATGTAATCATCAATAAAGTAGCATGGAACATAAGAAATTATCGATACGTTGGAGACGTATCAGCATCCCCAAGCTTAGTTCCTACTCGTCCTCGAGTAGGTAAACGATAACAATGATAATTTCTTAAGTGACATGCCATCATAACCTTGATCATACTATTGTAAAGCACATGAGATGAATGCAGAGATTCGAAGCAATGATGAAGATAATGAGTAAACAAATGAATCATATAACAAAGACTTTTCATGAATAATACTTTCAAGACAAGCATCAATGAGTCTTGCATAAGAGTTAACTCATAAGCAATAAATTCTTAGTAGAAAGCTTTGAAACAACACAAAGGAAGATATAAGTTTCAGCGGTTGCTTTCAACTTTAACATGTATATCTCGTGGATAATTGTCAACACAAAGTAATATAACAAGTGCAATAGGTAAACATGTAAGAATCAATGCACACAATTTACACAAGTGTTTGCTTCTAAGATAGAAAGAATAGGTAAACTGACTCAACAATAAAGTAAAAGAATGGCCCTTCAAAGAGGAAAGCATCGATTGCTATATTTGTGCTAGAGCTTTGATTTTGAAAACATATAGAGAGCATAAAAGTAAAGTTTTGAGAGATGTTTGTTGTTGTCAACGAATGGTAGTGGGCACTCTAACCCCCTTGCCAGACAAACCTTCAAAGAGCGGCTCCCATTTTATTTTATTTTTGGGTGGCACTCCTTCCAACCTTTCTTTCACAACCATGGCTAACCGAATCATCGGGTGCCTGCCAACAATCTCATACCATGAAGGAGTGCCTTTTATTTTAGTTTTATTTAGATGACACTCCTCCCCACCTTTGCTTTCTCAAGCCATGGCTAACCGAATCCTTCGGGTGCCGTCCAACAATCACATACCATGGAGGAGTGTCTATTTTTGTTAATTAATTTGGGACTGGGAATCCCATTGCCAGCTCTTTTTGCAAAATTGTTGGATAAGCGGATGAAGCCACTAGTCCATTGGTGAAAGTTGCCCAACAAGATTGAAAGATAAACACCACATACTTCTTCATGAGCTATAAAACATTGACACAAATAAGAGGTAATAACTTTTGAATTGTTTAAAGGTAGCACTCAAGCAATTTACTTTGGAATAGCGGAGAAATACCATGTAGTAGGTAGGTATGGTGGACACAAATGGCATAGTGGTTGGCTCAAGGATTTGGATGCATGAGAAGTATTCCCTCTCGATACAAGGTTTAGGCTAGCAAGGTTATTTGAAGCAAACTCAAGGATGAACCGGTGCAGCAAAACTCACATAAAAGACATATTGTAAACATTATAAGACTTTACACCGTCTTCCTTGTTGTTCAAACTCTTTACTAGAAATTATCTAGACCTTAGAGAGACCAATTATGCAAACCAAATTTTAGCAAGCTCTATGTATTTCTTCATTAATAGCAAAGTATATGATGCAAGAGCTTAAACATGAGCACAACAATTGCCAAGTATCACATTATCCAAGACATTTACCAATTACTACATGTAGCATTTTCCGTTTCCAACCATATAACAATTAACGAAGCAGAAACTTCGCCATGAATATTATGAGCTAAGAACACATGTGTTCATACGAACCAGCGAAGCGTGTCTCTCTCCCACACAAGGATGAACTTATTCAGAGAACTAAGATAACAAAACAAAAATAAAAGCACACACAGATGCTCCAAGTAAAGTACATAAGATGTGACCGAATAAAAATATAGTTTCAAGAGAAGGAACCTGATACTTTGTCGATGAAGAAGGGGATGCCTTGGGCATCCCCAAGCTTAGATGCTTGAGTCTTCTTGAAATATGCAGGGGTGAACCACGGGGGCATCCCCAAGCTTAGAGCTTTCACTCCTCTTGATCATAGTATATCATACTCCTCTCTTGACCCTTGAAAACTTCCTTCACACCAAACTTCAAGCAAACTCATTAGAGGGTTAGTGCACAATTAATAATTCACATGTTCAGAGGTGACACAATCATTCTTACACTTCTGGACATTGCATAAAGCTACTGGACATTAATGGATCAAAGAAATGAATCCAACATAGCAAAAGAGGCAATGCGAAATAAAATGCAGAATCTGTCAAAAACAGAACAGTCCGTAAAGACGAATTTAAAGCTGGCACCAGACTTGCTCAAATGGAAAAACTCAAAACTAATGAAAGTTGCGTACATATCCGGGATCACGCTCGTAAATTGGCAGATTTTTCGAATTTTCTACAGAGAACTGTGCCCAGATTCGTGACAGACAGCAATGCTGTTTCACGCAGCGATCCCAAATATAACATCAACTTTGACATAGAAACTTTACTTGGCACGAAAACATGATAAGGAGAGGTTGCTACAGTAGTAAACAACTTCCAAGACTCAACAAAACAAAAGTTGCTGTAGTAAAATAAACACATGGGTTATCTCCCAAGAAGTTCTTTCTTTATAGCCATTAAGATGGGCTCAGCAGTTTTAATGATGCACTCGCAAGAAATAGAAGTTGAAGCAAAAGAGAGCATCAAGAGGCAAATTCAAAACACATTTAAGTCTAACATGCTTCCTATGCATAGGAATCTTTTAAATAAACAAGTTCATGAAGAGCAAAGTAACAAGCATAGGAAGATAAAACAAGTGTAGCTTCAAAAATTTCAGCACATAGAGAGGTGTTTTAGTAACATGAAAATTTCTACAACCATATTTTCCTCTCTCATAATAACTTTCAGTAGCATCATGAGCAAACTCAACAATATAACTATCACATAAAGCATTCTTATCATGAGTCTCATGCATAAAATAATTACTACTCCCAACATAAGCATAGTCATTCTTATTAATTGTAGTGGGAGCAAATTCAACAAAGTAGCTATCAAATATAGGAGGTATATTGTAATCATAATCAAATTTATCCTCCATAACAGGTGGTAACAAAAGACTACTATCATTATAATCATCATAAATGGGAGGCAAAGTATCATCAAAGTAAATTTTCTCCTCAATGCTTGGGGGACTAAAAATATCATGCTCATCAAAGCCAGCTTCCCCAAGCTTAGAATTTTCCATAGCATTAGCAACAATAGTGTTCAAAGCATTCATATTAATATGTTCCATGGTTTTTTTAATTTTCGCATCAAACCATCCATGTCTTAAATCGGGAAATAAATAAAAAGGTCATTGTTGTCCATTATGCCTAACTAGTGTAAACAAGAGACCAAATGTCGCAATTGCAGAGTCTAAAGGAAATAGCTTCGAGCACACACACAATGGCGCCAGAAAAGTATGTTACCGGGAACCGGAGTATGAGTGCCTTTTACCTTTCCTCCCCGGCAACGGTGAAAAGTGCTTGATGTCTACGGGTGCTTCTATTCTTGTAGACAGTGTTGGGCCTCCAAGAGCAGAGGTTTGTAGAACAGCAGCAAGTTTCCCTTAAGTGGATTACCCAAGGTTTATCGAACTCGTGGAGGAAGAGGTCAAAGATATCCCTCTCATGCAACCCCGCAACCACAAAGCAAGAAGTCTCTTGTGTCCCCAACACACCTAATAGGTGCACTAGTTCGGCGAAGAGAAGTGAAATACGGGTGGTATAAATAAGTATGAGCGTAGTACGGCGCGAAAAATAGCTTACGGCATGCGCTTGATGGTAGTAATATTGCAGAAGTAAACAGTAGTAACGCAGCGGTAATAGTAACGCAGAAACAAGAAACAAGCAGCGATAGCAGTATTTAGGAACAAGGCCTAGGGAATAGACTTTCACTAGTGGTCACTCTCAACTTTGATCACATAACAGAATAGATAAATGCATACTCTACACTCTCTTGTTGGATAATGAACACATTGCGTAGGATTACACGAACCCTCAATGCCGGAGTTAACAAGCTCCACAATTAATGTTCATATTTTAGTAACCTTATAGTGTAAGATAGATCAAAAGACTAAACCAAGTACTAACATAGCATGCACACTGTCACCTTCATGCATATGTAGGAGGAATAGATCACATCAATATATCATAGCAATAGTTAACTTCGCAATCTACAAGAGATCACAATCATAGCCTACGCCAAGTACTCACACGGTGCACACACTGTCACCTTTACACACGTGGAGGAGGAATAGAGTACTTTAATAACATCACTAGAGTAGCACATAGATGAATAGTGATACAAAACTCATATGAATCTCAATCATGTAAGGCAGCTCATGAGATTATTGTATTGAAGTACATAGGAGAGAGATGAACCACATAGCTACCGGTACAGCCCCGAGCCTCGATGGAGAACTACTCCCTCCTCATGGGAGCAGGCGGTGATGAAGATGGCGGTGGAGATGGCGGTGTCGATGGAGAAGCCTTCCGGGCACTTCCCCGTCCGACGGGTGCCGGAACAGAGACTCTGTCCCCCGGATCTTGGCCGCGATGGCGGCGGCTCTGGATGGTTTCGCGTACCGTGGCTTCCTCCGTAAGGGTTTTCGATGCAGGGGCTTTATATAGGCGAAGAGGCGGCGCAGGAGGGTCGAAGGGGTGCCCACACCATAGGCTAGCGCGGCCAGGGCCCAGGCCGCCACCCTATCATCTCGCCCACAGGCCCCCTCCCGCGCTCTCAGTGTTCTGGATGCTTCCGGGCAAAATAGGAACTCTGGGCGTTGATTTCGTCCAATTCCGAGAATATTTCGTTAGGATTTCTGAAACCAAAAATAGCGGAAAAGGAACTGCACTTCGGCATCTTGTTAATAGGTTAGTTCCAGAAAATGCATAATAATGACATAAAGTGTGCATAAAACATGTAGGTATCATCAATAAAGTAGCATGGAACATAAGAAATTATCGATACGTTGGAGACGTATCACAAACCTAGCATCTTCAACTTTCTCAGGCATAACTTTCAATTTTAAAAGATCAACATCAAGAGCAAGACTATCAACCTTAGAAGCAAGAACATCAATTTTACCAAGCTTTTCTTCAACAGTTTTATTGAAAGCAGTTTGTGTACTAATAAATTCTTTAAGCATCACTTCAAGACCAGAGGGTACACTCTTATTATTGTTGTAAGAATTACCATAAGAATTACCATAACCATTACCATTATTAGAAGGATATGGCCTATAGTTGTTGTTACCATAATTATTCCTATAAGCATTGTTGTTGAAATTATTATTCTTAATGAAATTCACATCAACATTTTCTTCTTGAGCAACCAATGAAGCTAAAGGAACATTATTAGGATCAATATGAGATCTACCATTTGCAAGCATAGACATAATAGCATCAATCTTATCACCCAAAGAAGAGGTTTCTTCAACAGAATTTACCTTCTTACCTTGAGGAGTTCTTTCAGTGTGCCATTCAGAGTAATTGATCATCATATCATCAAGTAATTTAGTCGTGGCGCCCTAGTGATGGACATAAAAGTACCTCCAGCAGCTGAATCCAATAAGTTCCTTGAGGAAAAATTCAATCCTGCATAAAAGGTTTGGATGATCATCCAAGTAGTCAGTCCATGGGTTGGGCAATTCTTTACCAAAGATTTCATTCTCTCCCATGCTTGAGCAACATGTTCATTATCAAATTGTTTAAAATTCATTATGCTACTTCTCAAAGATATAATCTTAGCGGAGGATAATATTTACTAATAAAAGCATCTTTACATTTAGTCCATGAATCAATACTATTCTTAGGCAAAGAAAGCAACCAATCTTTAGCTCTTCCTCTTAATGAGAAAGGAAACAATTTCAGTTTTATAATATCACCATGTATATCCTTATACTTTTGCATTTCACAAAGTTCAACAAAATTATTAAGATGGGCAGCAGCATCATCAGTACTAACACCAGAAAATTGCTCTCTCATAACAAGATTCAATAAAGCAGGTTTAATTTCATAGAATTCTGCTGTAGTAGCAGGTGGTGCAATAGGAGTACATATAAAATCATTATTATTTGTGCTAGTGAAATCACACAACTTAGTATTTTTAAGAGTACCCATTATAACAGTAGTAAAGTAAACTAGGCAAATAAAATAAAGACAAGTAACTAATTTTTTTGTGTTTTTGATATAGAGCAAGTAAATAAGACAAAGTAAAGCAACTATTTTTTTTGTGTTTTTAATATGAAGCAAACAAGACAGAAATAAAATAAAGTAAAGCAAGACAAAAACAAAGTAAAGAGATTGAAGTGGAGACTCCCCTTAGCGTGTCTTGATCACTCAACGGCGCTGTAAATTAGTCGTTGCCGTGGGAGGCAATTCTGTGGTGTAACTTTTTTTCGGTTCAGAAACAGCTTAAATTTAGCTTGATACGCGTAGATGCACACGTCCGTTGGGAACCCCAAGTGGAAGATATGATGCGTATAGAAGCAGTAAGAAAACCAAGGTTATCGAACCAGAGGAGCCAAGAAGCACGTGAAGGTTGTTGGTGGAGGAATGTAGTGCGGCGCAACACCAGTGAAACCGGCGCCAACGTGGAACCTGCACAACACAATCAAAGTACTTTGCCCCAACGTAACTGAGGTTGTCAATCTCACCGGCTTGCTGAAAACAAAGGATTAAACGTATCGAGTGGAAAATTGTGTTTGTTTGCAAAGAACAGTAAAAACAGTAGAATGTATTCAGATGTAAAAGAATGGACCGGGGTCCACAGTTCACTAGAGGTGTCTCTCCAATAAGATAACTAACATGTCGGGTGAACAAATTACAGCGGGCAATTGACATATAAAGATTCAATACATATCAACGATGATTACTATGTGATTTAATCAGGGCATTACGACAAAGTACATAGACCGCTATCCAGCATGCATCTATGCCTAAATAATCCACCTTCAGGTTATCATCCGAACCCTTCCTTAAGTTGTAAACAACAGATAATTGCATTAAGTATGGTGTGTAATGTAATCAACACAAATATCCTTAGACAAAGCATCAATGTTTTATCCCTAGTAGCAACAGCACATCCACAACCTTAGAACTTTCTGTCACTGTCCCAGATTCAATGGAGGCATGAACCCACTATCGAGCATAAATACTCCCTCTTGGAGTTACAAGTATCAACTTGGCCAGAGCCTCTACTAGCAACGGAGAGCATGCAAGAACATAAACAACACATATATGATAGATTGATAATCAACTTAACATAATATTCTATATTCATCGGATCCCGCCAAACACAACATGTAGCATTACAAATAGATGATCTTGATCATGTTAGGCAGCTCACAAGATCTATAACAATGATAGCACATGCGGAGAAGACAACCATCTAGCTACTGCCATGGACCCATAGTCCAAGGATGAACTACTCACGCATCAATCCGGAGGCGAGCATGATGATGTAGAGCCCTCCGGTGATGATTCCCCTCTCCGGTGTGCCGGAGACATCTCCCGAATCCCCTTAGATGGGATTCGCGACGAGGCGGCGTCTCGGAAGGTTTTCCGTATCGTGGCTCTCTGGGGGGTTTCGCGACGAAGGCTTTAAGTAGGCGGAAGGGTAGGTTTAAGGGCGACACGAGGGCCCCACACACAGGCCGCCGGCGCGGCCGGTGGCTTGGGCCGCGCCCGGGGTGTGGCCCCTCGTGGCCCCACTTCGTCTCCCTTTCGGTCTGAAGCTTCGTGCAAAAATAGGACCTGGGCGTTGACCAATTCCGGAATACCTTACTAGGATTTAAACCAAAACAAAGAACAAGAATCGGCACTTGGCATCTTGTTAATAGGTTAGTGCCGGAAAATGTATAATAATTCTAAAGTATGTATAAAACATTCAAGTATTGTAATAAAAGTAGCATGGAACATAAGAAATTATAGATACGTTTGAGACGTATCAGCCACAGGGGCAAAAGTCTCATCATAGTCACGGCCGTGCTCCTGCTGAAAACCACGAGCCACAAGACGCGCTTTATAGCGCTCAAGAGATCCATCAGAGCGAGTCTTAATTTTATAGACCCACTTACACGTGATGGGACGAACACCAGAAGGGGGAGAAACAAGATCCCAAGTGCCAGTGCGCTCAAGCGCAGCGATCTCCTCACCATGGCAAGCGCCATTCAGGATGACGCTCGGCATCCCGATAAGAAGTCGGCTCGGAAACGACAGAGAGACCATACTGACTAGGAGAGTAACGAGCTGGAGCACGACGCTGACGAACAGGCCGTGAAGGGGGAAGCTCATCTGCAGAAGACAAGTCATCAGAAGAAGAGGAAGAAGGGACAGCATCGGAAGGAGCCGAAGCCGGAGAACGAGGAGTACTAGGTGGACTAGACGAACGAGAAGATGGCGCCGAAGGGGGCGCATCAGAAGTAGGAGGGAGGGGAGGAGGGACAACAGGGGGTGCATCCGGAAAAAGAAGAAAAGAGATATCATCCACCGGGTAAGTACCCGAGGTGGGGCGAGGATAGAAGGGACGCGTCTCATCAAACGTGACGTCACGAGAGATGCGCATCCAACGACCAACGGGGTCCCAACACGATAGCCCTTATGCTCATCACTGTATCCGAGAAAAACACACTCAACAGAGAGCGGTCAGTTTGGTGCGTTCGCGAGGAGGCAGAAGGACATAGCAGACGCAACCAAATGAACGAAGAGTCGAGTAGTCTGGAGAAACACCAGAGAGACGCTCGAGAGGAATGCCACCCTGTAGAGCAGCGGAAGGCTGAATGTTAATGAGGTGGGCCGACGTAGCAACAGCCTCAGCCCAGAAATGTGGCGGAAGAGAAGAAGCAATCATCATAGCATGGGTGGTCTCAAGAAGATGACGATGCTTACGCTCGGCGACGCCATTTTGAGCATGCGCGCCGGGACAAGAAAACTGAGCGAGGGTGCCCTCCTCAGCAAGGACACCACGAAGGTGCTGGGAGATATACTCACCAGCAGAATCAGCACGGAACACGCGAATGGGTGAGGAATACTGAGTGCGGACCATGGCCGCAAAACGCTGATAAATAGAGAGCACCTCACTGCGAGAGTGCATGAAAAACACCCAGGTGTACCGTGAAAAATCATCAATGAATAAGATATAGTATCGATGGCCCCCTTTCGAAGCGAAGGGAGCCGGACCCCAAACATCTGAATGGACTAAATCGAACGGTCGCTGAGAGACAGACACACTAGTAGGATAAGGAAGCTGAATCTGTTTGCCTAACCTACAACCCTGACAGTGCAACGACCCATCTCCAGAGACAGACCCCAGAAGGCCACGATGAACCAAAGACGACAGGCGAGAGTCAAAGGTGACCAAGACGATGATGCCACTGCTGAAAAGAGCCGGTGACAGAGGCAACAACCGTGAGGAGAACTCATGATGGAGTGGCGCCGGAAGGAACACGGCCAGTCTAACTCCCAAAGCCTCGGAGACTTAGACTACGAGGGCCAGCCCAACAGGGCTTGTGTGCGACGATCCTGAACCGCACAAGACTCAGGCCAAGAATGACGCGACAACCAGAATCGGTGAGCTGGCTAGCAGAGAAAAGGTTCATCTGAAGGCGAGGAACATGAGAAACATCAGGGACAGAGAAAGAGGGAGTAGAAAGGGTGCCTCTACTAGAAACAGGAATAGAGGTACCATCAGCCGTGACAACACGGACAGGAGAAATAAGAGACCGAAGAGCAGACAGAATAGAAGACTCAGAGGTCATATGAAAGGAAGCTCCAGATCCAGATACCACGGGGACATACCGACGTGTAGAAACTGGTGGTCGCGCAGGCCAAGAGCCAGTCACAGAACCAGCAGCGCCCGGCGAGGAAGAGTCTGGAGTAGCGAGCAGACCACGAAGACCCCTGAGAATGTCCTGATCAGAGAGTGCAACTGCAGAAGATCCTGAAGAGCCAGCCTGCTGACGATCCTGGAACTGCTGACGTAAACTGGGATCCCGCGTCCAACAGGTGGAGGAAGTGTGGCCAACCTTGCCACAGTAGGTGCAATGAGGATGAGGGCGGAGACTCGGACCGCGAGGCTGCTGACGTAAACTGGAATCCCAAGCATCAAGCAGGCGGTGAAGCTGCGCTATCTCATGCGCAGAGAGGGGCGCGACTGGAGAGGTCGACGTACAATCAGGTGCCGACGAGGAGCTATCACCCACACGCACAGAGGCCACCAAAGGGGGTGACGAAGAGCAACACGCCGATGAAGACAGAGTCGGCAAAGCGCGGTCATAACCACGTGAAGAGGCCGCGAAAGTCGATGTAGAGCGGCAGGCCGACGTAGACGGAGTCGACGAAGCGCGGCCATAACCGCGGGAAGAGGCCGCAAAAGTCGATGTAGAGCGGCGGGCCGACGTAGACGAAGTCGGCGAAGCACGGGCAGAGCCGCATGAAGAGGCCGCAAAAGTCGGTGAAGCGGCAGAGTCACGTGAAGAGGCCGCAAACGACGACGAAGAATGGCTAGCCGTCATACACGGAAGCAACGGACAAATACCAAGTACCGAAGGGAGGCCCGAAGATAAGGCGGGATCAGCGGAAAAAGACATCGGGGAACAACAGCCGACTACAGTATTCTTTTTTTTCGCTTTTTTTTCAACTCACGCCACGCTAAGAAGTCAACACGCTCAAGAACATCGCGGCCGATCGGACAGCGGGGATGGTCAGAGCAGGCGGGGACGGGAGAGCAGGCGGGGATCCGGAGCAGAGCGGGGCGATTGAGCTACCACGAGCAGGCCACCAGCGGCAGCAGCGATTGCGCACGAAGAGATCGGGCGGGGCGATTGGGGCGATCAGCGACGGCCGAGATCGGGCGGGGCGGGCGCAGCGGAGCAGCCACGGCGGAATCGGGCGGGGCGAGCGGGGCGTTTAGCTCGGGCGTGGCGACGCGGAGACGGGCGTGCAGCAAGAGGCAAATTAAGAGGCGGTCAAGTGGGGGTGAGGCGGAAGGTGGGGAAGAGAAGGCTCGGCGCGGAAAAAAGAACCGGCGCTGGTGAACAAGCCGAGACGCACGCACGTGACTAGAAAAATAGGACCAAAATTTGCTCTCGATACTCATGTTGGATAATATGTTTGTCAGATTACTAAAAAATAGAGCCACAATATATACATAATGCATATGCTGCATACGCAGAAAACCCCTAACATATGAGAAAACTACAATATACATATATATATATACATCTAACGGTTTCAAGATTCTGATTGTGTGCGTTAAATGCTCACAATCAACCCGCACTCCGGCTCAAATTTGTTGACCGTAAAAAAAAAGTTACACCTTTGTATTTTACGGAACCTAATTAACCAACACTCCGGCTTGACTGCCTATAAATTTGAAATATATAATAAACCCTTCTGTTTTCAGTTAGAAATTAGAGAAAATCCCTTATTTCACACTGCCTTAAAATTGCGTTCCCTATTTGGCCCTAGAAAAATATTTCTTCCCAATTTGACACCTAAACTTGATTTCCTTCCTCAGATGGCACCGCCGTTAGTCATTCCGTCAATTATTTTTCTAGTGTACCAAAATACCCCTTCATAAGTAGTACTACTAGAACAGAACAACAAGAGACTAGGAATATGCAAAGTCCATGTAAAAAAGCAAAATCCACCGATGTGCATTTACCCATAGGCTGGTGACCGTGTTGGCGGCACGCGGGACACAGGGCTGCTGGCGAGCATGGGACTCCGGTCCGGTCACGGGCGGCGCGTGGGACGTCGGGCTGGAGGCGGGAGACGCGAGGGACCCCAGCCAGAAGCTATGCAGGCGGCGGCGCGAGGCCTGGTCTGGCGGCAGGACCTGCTCCGGGGCGTGGTGCGGTGACAACAGGGGAAGGCGGAGCTTCGTATGGCGATTGGGAAGGATGGGAAGAAACCGTGCGGGAGGTAGAGGAATATGTCCGTCGGGAGGTTGATTCCGGTTTTCTAGATAATAATGGGGTGTTCGTTCTGGTTTTGACGGTTTCCAATCTTTTTCTTTTGTTGCACAATTCATCATGGGTAAAGTAGTCTTTTCATATTACTATTTAACACCGTAACCGCTGAAAATGCACTAGAGTGTCACTTTAGGAAAGAAATTTAGATTCAGTGTCAAATTGGGAAGAATTTTTTTTCTAGGGCCAAATAGGGAAGTTGATTTTAAGGTAGTGTCAAATAAGGAATTTTCTCTAGAAATTAAACGTGCTCTACTCGATTGAGATTTCTTAATAAATGATTAATTGAGATTCAACATAGATTTCGATCAAAATTGCAAAATATGTATGCAAATGTGTTCATTCATGAAAACAAATATAAAGATTATATGGAAACATATTAGTACATTCTTTCTTTATCTAATTCAAATGACAATCCAAAGGTTGGAAACCTGACAAGCATAATCGCTGATCTCTATCCTCAAGATGGGCCAACAGAAGAAGACGACGACGACTTATGGAACTTGCAGATGCAGTGTGCGTCGAGGTGTAGCTAGACCAGTTTGTGGTCCCATCTCAACCCTTGTGCGATTTGGTAAGTATTACGGTTTCAAATGAACCTTCAACTTTCACGCGTTAAATGAATCATGCTTTGTGTTTTTTGATTGATATGTTTTGTTATCTTAAATAGACTAAAACAAAGTTTTCATTAATTTGTACCAAATATTTTTACTTTCTTATTACACAACTTTTCATTAAATGTATGTCATTTCTATCGATACTTCATGTACTATATTGTACCAAAACAATATTTTTAGGTATAAATTACAATATTACCATTGTAATATGGTCATTATATTTAAAATTTATTGCAACTCTAATATCTACGTTACAACTAAATTTCTAGCACTCAAGTAAAACAAACTGTTATTGCATTTTTTTAGTTCGGCTTGCTTGAAACAATATTTAATTATAAAGTGTTACACCATACAAGATCTAAGCAAACCAATAATATTAACCTTGTCTCATAGTAGTGTGTTATAATGTGTCACTATTTATCATTTTTCACAATATTCATGAATATCTAAAGAACTAGGTAGAGTGTTTAGAGTGTATCAATCTAGCAAATTACTTGGCAAAGATTCTTGAAATGAAGAAAACTATCGTGGCATGCCTTAACTATGTACCTTTATAAACCTACCACCAATTGGTCTCTCTTTATCTTGCTCGAAAACACCAGACTTACATAAGATCTATGTGTTCATGTGATAATTTTGAGAAACATATATCCCGCAAGAAATTAGGAAGGTACAACTCTTTTGAATGATAAGGGTGTCACTTCGGTGTTTCAGAATACCCAAAGAATATATTTCTAGCATTCATGTTGAGAGGAATCTTTGCGCTCCTAGTGGATTTTGGTGATTGACAACAACAACTATTTTAAAATAACTTTTCTCTTTCTAATGTTTCAGGCACTCAGTCCTAGCATGGTTAGATGTTCCATTAAAAAACATCTAGCTGGGTTTAGTGTACACTCCAAAAACACCATGGGAAGGGACTCAAGCAATATACGCCCAATCATAGGAATCCTTGGGGGATAAACCCTTCTTTGGATAACAGTTAATATAACACTATCTAAAGAACTCAAGAAGCTCAATTCCTTATCAGTAATTCGAGTGATGCTCTTGAGGTCTCTCTCCTACCAAGTTTATCTTATCAGTAATGATGAGGAAATCATGTGTGTATCCAATTGATTGTCTCAAGCTCTTAGTTTGGCACTTGTGATTGAAGGGGAAAATGCATGTAAAACGAAACTTTTTGTTCTACACGATCAACCAAGATCTATGCTGTGTAGATGCAATAGCTGGATTCGTTCAAAATTACTCACCGAGTAGTGTGGAAGAGCTCGATGATGGTAATGATCCGAGCGATCCTCGCAGTTAGGCTAATTCCTCTCAACCGCAAGGATATCTCCTACTTGTTCACATAATCGAACGGATGATTCCTCCAGTGTATTCGACGCGTAGGGAGATACAATCCGTGAAGGCTTCGTTGTCCATTGCTTAGATCTCACAATGATAGAGGTGCAGCCCCATGGCGTGTTTATGTAGGGATTCGTTGCATAGAAAACAAAAAATTTCCTACCGCGAGAACGCAATCCAAGCCAAGATGCAATCTAGAAGATGGGAGCAACGAGGGGATGAACGAGACTAACCCTTGAAGATTTCCAAAGCCTACAAGAGGAGGCTCTGTTGCTGGGTAGACGATCACTTGCCGCTTTCAAAAGCGCGTAGAAGATCTTGACGGTGCCACAATCGGGCAGCACCTCCGTACTCGGTCACACGTTCGGTGTTGATGAAGACGACGTCCTTCTCCCCGCTTCAGCAGCAGTAGTAGATCCTCCTCGGAATCCCAACAGACGACGGCGTGGTGGCGGTGGTGGTGGAGAACTCCGCAGGGCTTCGCCTAAGCGTATGCGGGAGAAGTGGTGGAGGAGGAGAGGCTAGGGTTTGGGAGAGGGGGTGGCTAGGGCGCCGGCCATGGGCAGCCCTAGGTGGTGCGGCCAAGAGTGGGCTGCCCCCTCCCTCTCCTCCTCATTATATAGGTGGAAATCCCCAAGTGTTGGTATCCAAGTCTTCGAATAAGACCCGAAACCAAAACCTACCAAAGGGACAAAACCTACCCAAGGGGGAATCCCACTCAAGGTGGGACTCCCACCCCTTCCTTGGGGGGGTTGGCCGGCCACCCTAGGGGAGTCCACCTGGGACTCCTCCCTTTAGGGTTGGCAGGCCATGCAAGGTGGAGTCCCTCCGGGACTCCACTTTCCATGGTGAATTCTTCCGGACTTTTCTAGAACCTTCTAGAACCTGCCATAAATGCACCGGATCATTTCCAAACTTGGAATATGACTTCCTATATATGAATCTTATTCTCCGACCATTCCGACCTCCCGTGCTGTCCTGGATCCCATCCGAGACTCCGAACAAAACTTCGAACTCCATTCCTTATTCCATATCTACTTAAACGACATCAAACCTTAAGTGTGTCACCCTACGGTTCGTGAACTATGTAGACATGGTTGAGACTTCTCTCCGACCAATAACCAATAGCGGGACCTGGAGATCCATAATGGCTCCCACATATTCAACGATGACTTTAGTGATCGATTGAACCATTTACATACGATACCAATTCCCTTTGCACACGATATTTTACTTGTCCGAGGTTTGATCATCGGTATCACTCTATACCTTGTTCAACCTCGTCTCGACAAGTACTCTTTACTCGTACCGTGGTATGTGATCTCTTATGAACTTATTCATATGCTTGCAAGACATTAGACGACATTTCACCGAGAGGGCCCAGAGTATATCTATCCGTCATCGGGATGGACAAATCCCACTGTTGATCCATATGCCTCAACTCATACTTTCCGGATACTTAATCCCACCTTTATAACCACCCATTTACGCAGTGGCGTTTGATGTAATCAAAGTACCTTTCCGGTATAAGTGATTTACATGATCTCATGGTCATAAGGACTAGGTAACTATGTATCGAAAGCTTATAGCAAATAACTTAATGACGTGATCTTATGCTACGCTTAATTGGGTGTGTCCATTACATCATTCATATAATGATATAACCTTGTTATTAATAACATCCAATATTCATGATTATGAAACTAATCATCTATTAATCAACAAGCTAGTTAAGAGGCTTACTAGGGACTCTTTGTTGTTTACATATCACACATGTATCAATGTTTCGGTTAATACAATTATAGCATGGTATGTAAACATTATCACAAACACAAAGATATATAATAACCATTTATTATTGACTCTTGGGCATATCTCCAACAGTCTCCCACTTGCACTAGAGTCAATAATCTAGTTTACATATGTAAAGATATAACACCTTGGCCTTCTGGTGCTTTATCATGTTTTGCTCACGGGAGAGGTTTTAGTCAACGGTTCTGACACACTCAGAAACGTATGTATTTTGCAATTCATTTGCGTCTTCACGCATCACTCATTTTCCAAATGAGTCGGCATTAAATATGTTTGGTCTTCTGGTGGAACCTTAATTCCGCGGTCTGAAATATGTCAATAATATTGTCACACACAATATAGCTTCAAAGTTCTGACACTATCGGAACTACACCAAGTTCTCAAAGAACTTCTTGACTCAACATCCTCAATCATTGTCAAAACAATGACATACTCTGCCTTCTTTTGTAGAATCCGTCACAATATTTAGAACTCTTCTAAATCTAGCATTGTGCTACTTTTTTAATAACACTTAGCCTAATTGAGATTGAAATTTATTTTTATATATGACCAAACTAATATCGGTGCAACACTTTACAGCGATTTTGTTTGTCATTACCCATATAAAACTATATATATCCTTGGTTCTTCTAAAGCACACATGGATATTCTTACTGTTTGTCAATGATCATCACATGAATCATTCTGGTATATGCTCCTAACTTTTTAGACAGGACATCTGATTGTGTACATATTAATTGTGATCTAAAATCACTCATGTGTTTTTACTCATTGAGTGTCAGATACACTCAAGTCTTGTTAAAACTTCACATGACAAGAACATTTTCTTAATATTTCTATATTGAACTACTTCAATATCCTTTCTATGTACTTTGACTTAAACTTATTATGTGTTTCAATCTATCTTCATAGATCTTGACACTAAATATGTTTCAGTCCATATTCTTTCATTGAAGTTAATTCTCAATGAAACCTTTTATAATCAAGTATATAATTACATCATTTATATCCAACTATATGTCATCTACATAAAGTATTATAAATATGTCTCAGCGCTCCCACTTAATTTCTTGCAAATGCAAGCATCTTCATCGTTTCTGATAAAATCAAAAACTCTTTGACTATTTCATCCGGTGAAGATTCCAACTCCGTGATACTCACTTCATCCAATTGAAGTTCGTATACCTATCTAGTATTCCACGGACTAGCAAAAACTCTTGGTTGTATCTTGTATACACCTTTAATACACACTTCTGTTAAGTAATGTATTTTGCCATCCTACTAGCATATTTCATAAAAGAAATATGTAGCGATTACTAGAATAATCCACATAGACTATAAGCATTGCTACGAAAAATCTAATCTTATCGTAGTCAACTCTTTGAACTTTGTCGTAAACTACTTTTCGATAAGTCAAGCTTATTTAAGGATATTCCATCCAAGTCCATCAATTTTATAGATCCATTTACTTTCAAAAAGTATTCATCTATCTTGGATTTCATGGCGTATAGCCATTTTAACGGAGTCAGGGCCCATCATAACTTCTTTGTTTGTAGTTGGTTTATCATTGTTCAAAAACAATCCTTTGTTCACAAATCATTTATTTGATCACAAAGTAAATCATACCTACAAGGTTCAATAAGTACTTTGATCTCCATGACTATAACATTTTGTAGACATGGGAGCCATGATCGTCGTGGCCGCTTCCGGAACTAATTCCGATGCTACGCTACTCTGATCATTATGCTCAAGTTCATAAACCTTATCAAGTTCTATTGTCCTCCCACTCAAATACTTCGCTAAAAACAATTTCTTGGAAATAAGTAAGAAACATCGACAAACACTTTTGTCTTTGTCTCCATAGTGGAAAGAATTCCCAATTAATTCTTTGGGATAACCCACAAAGACATTCATCCGATTTTGGTTCACCTTATGCTATGCATACCAAAATTTAAGAAAGGACTATTAGGGTTCATACCCATGCCATAACTCGTATGGTGTCATTTCAACGGATCATGATGATGCTCTATTCAGTGTAAAAGCGGTAGTCTCTAAAGCATAATCCACAAAAATATAATGGCGTCATTTTATTTTATTTCATCATTGATCCAACAAGGTTTGGATACATCTCTCGGATACTCCATCATCACTATGATACTCCAAGAAACGTGAGTTGTAGAACAACTTCATAACTCTCTTAGATGTTCGCTAAAACTCGTAATTCAAATATTTCCACTATAATCCAATCATATATATTTGACTTTTCTATTACGATGATTTCCACTTCATGCTGAAATTTATTTGAATCCATTCAAATGTTTCAAACTTCTTCCTTATCGAATATATCCACATATATACTCAATTCATTGTTGGAAGTTTTCATGAAGTAGAAGAATCTCCCGCACACAACTATGCCCAGTGAACCACATACATCATCATGTATATTTCCACTAAGTTAGTTGCCCGTTTCAACTCTTGGCCTATGAACGGTATTTTAGTCATTCTCTTTTAGAAAAGATTTGCAAGCGCCAAACGATTCAAAAATCAAATGACTCCAAAAATCCATTTGCATGGAGTTCCTTCATGCATTCCTCTCTAACATGACCTAAATGGCGGTTCCACAAATAAGTGGAATTCAAATCATTTGCCTTATGGCATTTTAGCGTCAGTGTTATGTATGTGTGTTTCACCATTAAGATTTATAATAACTTATCCATCGTATATGGAGTAATGTCATAATTTGAACAACTCATTGTTTTCATTTGACCAGAGCAAAATAACAATTATTAAGTTCTTTATTATAAATTCTAAGGGCTAGATAGAATGCCAACGACGAACATAATAACACTTTATTTTTGTTCCAGACGTGCATTCCTATCATATTCCTTGTCAGTCACTTAGGCCATTGTATTCTTGTATTGCGTTGTTTTGTATGACACTTCATACCAACCAATATGGTACTAATACCCAAGAATTTCATTGTGTGATCAAACTAGGAATACAACCATAACATGTATATCATTTATATACACCTGAGCTAGACTTTCTAGTCTTTTCTTTCTTTCTGCCAAAATATCCTTTGTAGTTTCTCTTTTAGCTTTCCTCATTATTCAGAAAAACACTTCAACATCAATAACTTCTAGGTTTGTTGGTCAAATACCAATAACCTTGAGGTTCTGAAGTTGATCATCATATGACAAGTGTTGCAGATTTCACTATTAGTAACTTTGTAATATGATGAACAATTTCACTCATAATTTTATCCATCAATTCATGATGACTTTCCAAGACCATGTCTGTACATGCTAGGCTTGTAAAGTTTAACCTCAGTATTCGCATGTGCAAATCTGGTTTGCGCCCGTTGTATGCACACGTAGAATCTATACCTTAGTATTCGAAACGACGAGTCTTTAGCAACGGTGCATACTAAGGACGATTACTTCATGGATATGCGAATATCGTTAGTGCCCCAATAGTTGGAGGATTGGGACGCCTTGCGTCTTCAACCTTCGTACATTCCCATAAAACTTATAAGTTTATGTAGTCTCACCAAATTATATTCTATCATCTTGCAATAAGGTCTTAGATATCACATATATCGCATACCTTGATTATTTCTGAAAACTAAAATTTTCAGCTCCTTACTTTCAAACAGATTTGAACTTCAAGTTTCACGGAGACAAGATGACTTTAGGTACTAATTGAAACCATAGCTCTTTGAATCAACAATGTGAGGTTTACTAAAAGTTTGCAATAGGACTTAATCATTTCTTGATTCTTTAACAATACGGTACCAGTCCGTAAAGTTTCTTGTCAGACTTAACAGTATTTCTATCTCAATAACAAGACTAGCGCATGGTAGAAAAACGGATGCCAATACTACAAAATTAATTCAAAATACTACTCAGACTATGTTTATGATAATTAGTTCATGTTTTAATCTAATTACTAATGAACTCCCACTTAATACAACATCCCTCATAGTTGTTAAGTGGTACACGATCCAAATCCACTACATCAAAACCGATCATCACGTGAGATGATGTAGCTTCAATGGTGAACATCAACATGTTGATCATATCATCCATATGACTCGTGTTCAACCTTTCGGTTTCCGTTGTCCCGAGGCCATGTCTGTACATGCTAGGCTCGTCAAGCAAACCCAAGTATTCCGCGTGTGCAACATGGCTTACACCCGTTGTATGTGAACGTTGAGTCTATCACATCCGATCATCACGAGATGCTTCAAAACGACGAACTATATCAACGGTGCATACGAGGGGAGAACACTTTATTATCTTGATATTAATGTGAGGGATCATCTTATAATGCTACCGTCGCGATCTAAGCAAAATAAGATGCATAAAGGATTAACATCACATGCAATTCATATGTGATATGATATGGCCCTTTAGTCTTTGCGCCTTCGATCTTCATCTCCAAAGCACGGACATGATCTCCATCATCATCGGGCATGATCTCCATCATCGTCGGCGTAGCATCAAGGTCCATGGCGCCGTCTTCATGGTTGTTCACCTCATGTAGCAACTATTACAACTACTTTGAAAAACTACTCAACATGAAATTTAAAGACAACCATAAGGCTCCTGCCGGTTGCCACAATACAATAATGATCATCTCATACATATTCATCATCACATTATGGCCATATCACATCACCAAACCCTGCAAAAACAAGTTAGACGTCTCTAATTTGGTTTGCATATTTTACGTGGTTTAGGGTTTTCGAGTAAGATCTAATCTACCTACGAACATGAACCACAACGGTGATACTAGTGTTGTCAATAGAAGAGTAAATTGAATCTTCACTATAGTAGGAGAGACAGACCCGCAAAACCACTTATGCAATACAAGTTGCATGTCGAGCGTGGAGCAAATCTCATGAACGCGGTCATGTAAAGTTAGCCCGAGCCGCTTCATCCCACTATGCCACAAAGATGCAAAGTACTCAAACTAAAGACAACATAAGCATCAACGCCCACAAAACCATTGTGTTCTACTCGTGCAACCATCTATGCATAGACACGGCTCTGATACCACTGTAGGGATTCGTTGCATAGAAAACAAAAATTTCCTACCGCGAGAACGCAATCCAAGCCAAGATGCAATCTAGAAGATGGGAGCAACGAGGGGATGAACGAGACTAACCCTTGAAGATTTCTAAAGCCTACAAGAGGAGGCTCTCTTTGCTGCGGTAGACGATCACTTGCCGCTTTCAAAAGCGCGTAGAAGATCTTGACGGTGCCACAATCAGGCAGCACCTCCGTACTCGGTCACACGTTCGGTGTTGATGAAGACGACGTCCTTCTCCCCGTTCCAGCGGGCAGCGAAGTAGTAGATCCTCCTCGGAATCCCAACAGCACGACGGCGTGGTGGCGGTGGTGGTGGAGAACTCCGGCAGGGCTTCGCCTAAGCGTATGCGGGAGAAGTGGTGGAGGAGGAGAGGCTAGGGTTTGGGAGACGGGGTGGCTAGGGCGCCGGCTGATGGCGTGTAACTCACACGTTCGTTGGGAACCCAAGAGGAAGGTATGATGCGCACAGTAGCAAGTTTTCCCTCAGAAAGAAACCAAGGTTTAATCGAACCAGTAGGAGCCAAGAAGCACGTTGAAGGTTGATGGTCGCGAAATGTGATGCGGCGCAACACCAGGGATTCCGCCAACGCGGAACCTGCACAACACAACCCAAGTACTTTGTCCCAACGAAACAGTGAGGTTGTCAATCTCACCGGCTTGCTGTAACAAAGGATTAAACGTATCGAGTGGAAATATGTTTGCAAAGAAAACAGTAAAACAAGTAGATTGTATGCTATGTAAAGAATAGGACCGGGGTCCACAGTTCACTAGAGGTGTCTCTCCCATAAGATAAAGCATGTTGGGTGAACAAATTACAGTCGGGCAATTGACAAATAGAGAACGGCATAACAATGCATATACATGATATGATAAATATAGTGAGATTTAATCCGGGCATTACTACAAAGTACATAGACCGCCATCCAACTGCATCTATGCCTAAAAAGTCCACCTTCAGTTATCATCCGAACCCCATTCAGTATTAAGTTGCTAAGCAACAGACAATTGCATTAAGTATGGTGCGTAATGTAATCGACAACTACATCCTTAGACATAGAATCAATGTTTTATCCCTAGTGGCAACAAAGACATCCACAACCTTAGAACTTTCTGTCCCAGATTTAATGGAGGCATGAACCCACTATCGAGCATAAATACTCCCTCTTGGAGTTAAGAGCAAAAACTTGGAGCCTCTACTAATAACGGAGAGCATGCAAGATCATAAACAACACATAAACAATAGATTGATAATCACCATAATCATAGTACTCTCTATCCATCGGATCCCGACAAACACAACATATAGTATTACAGATAGATGATCTTGATCATGTTAGGCAGCTCACAAGATCCAACAATGAAGCACAACAAGGAGAAGACGACCATCTAGCTACTGCTATGGACCCATGGTCCAGGGGTGAACTACTCACTCATCACTCCGGAGGCGACCATGGCGGTGTAGAGTCCTCCGGGAGATGAATCCCCTCTCCGGCGGGTGCCGGAGGCGATCTCCGAATCCCCCGAGATGGGATTCGCGGCGGCGGCGTCTCGAAGGTTTTCCGTATCGTGGCTCTCGGTACTGGTGTTTCGCGACGGAGGCTTTAAGTAGGCGGAGGGTCAACGCGAGGGGCCACACGAGGGGCCCAGGGGGTAGGTCGGCGCGGCCAGGGCTTGGGCCGCGCCGGCCACCCTCCGGCCCCTCGTGGCCCCACTTCGTTATCTCTTCGGTCTTCTGGAAGCTTCGTGCAAAAATAGGACCCCGGGCGAAAGTTTCGTCCAATTCCGAGAATATTTCTTTACTAGGATTTCTGAAACCAAAAACAGCAGAAAACAAGAACTGGCTCTTCGGCATCTTGTTAATAGGTTAGTTCCAGAAAATGCATAAATATGACATATAATGTGCATAAAACATGTAGGTATCATCAATAAAGTAGCATGGAACATAAGAAATTATCGATACGTTGGAGACGTATCAGCATCCCCAAGCTTAGTTCTGCTCGTCCCGAGCAGGTAAAACGATAACAAAGATAATTTCTGAAGTGACATGCCATCATAATCTTGATCATACTATTTGTAAACATATGTAATGAATGCAGCGATCAAAACAAAGGTAATGACATGAGTAAACAAAAGAATCATATAGCAAAGACTTTTCATGAATAGTACTTCAAGACAAGCATCAATAAGTCTTGCATAAGAGTTAACTCATAAAGCAATAAATCAAAGTAAAGGTGTTGAAGCAACACAAAGGAAGATTAAGTTTCAGCGGTTGCTTTCAACTTATAACATGTATATCTCATGGATAGTGTCAACATAAAGTAGTATAACAAGTGCAATATGCAAGTATGTAGGAATCAATGCACAGTTCACACAAGTGTTTGCTTCTTAGGTGGAAGGAGATAGGTAAACTGACTCAACAATAAAAATAAAAGAATGGTCCTTCAAAGAGGAAAGCATCGATTGCTGTATTTGTGCTAGAGCTTTTATTTTGAAAACATGAAACAATTTTGTCAACGGTAGTAATAAAGCATATGAGTTATGAAAATTATATCTTACAAGTTGCAAGCCTCATGCATAGTATACTAATAGTGCCCGCACCTCGTCCTACTTAGCTTGGACTACCGGATCTTTGCATGCCATGTTTCAACCAAGTGTCACAAAGGGGTACCTCCATGCCGCCTGTACAAAGGTCTAAGGAGAAAGCTCGCATTTTGGATTTCTCGCTTTTGATTATTCTCAACTTAGACATCCATACCGGGACAACATGGACAACAGATAATGGACTCCTCTTAAATGCATAAGCATGTAGCAACAATTATTATTCTCATATGAGATTGAGGATATATGTCCAAAACTGAAACTTCAACCATGGTTCATGGCTTTAGTTAGCGGCCCAATGTTCTTCTCTAACAATTTTGCATGCTCCAACCACTAAAATGATAGATCCTTCAGACAAGACGGACATGCATAGCAACTCACATGATATTCAACAATAGTTGATGGCGTTCCCCAGAAGCATGGTTATCGCACAACAAGCAACTTAATAAAAGATAAAGTGCATAAGTACATATTCAATACTACGATAGTTTTTAAGGCTATTTTGTCCCATGAGCTATATATTGCAAAGGCGAATGATGGAATTTTAAAGGTAGCACTCAAGCAATTTACTTTGGAATGGCGGAGAAATACCATGTAGTAGGTAGGTATGGTGGACACAAATGGCATAGTAGTTGGCTCAAGGATTTTGGATGCATGAGAAGTATTCCCTCTCGATACAAGGTTTAGGCTAGCAAGGTTATTTGAAGCAAACTCAAGGATGAACAGGTGCAGCAAAACTCACATAAAAGACATATTGTAAACATTATAAGACTCTACACCGTCTTCCTTGTTGTTCAAAACTCAATACTAGATATTATCTAGACCTTAGAGAAACCAAATATGCAAATCAAATTTTAGCAAGCTCTATGTATTTCTTCATTAATGGGTGCAAAGCATATGATGCAAGAGCTTAAACATGAGCACAACAATTGCCAAGTATCACATTATCCAAGACATTTTAGAATTACTACATGTAGCATTTTCCAATTCCAACCATATAACAATTTAACGAAGAAGAAACTTCGCCTTGAACATTATGAGTAAAGCCTAAGGACACATGTGTCCATATGCAACAGCGGAGCGTGTCTCTCTCCCACAAAGTGAATGCTAGGATCCATTTTATTCAAACAAAAACAAAAACAAACCGACGCTCCAAGTAAAGAACACAAGATGTGACTGAATAAAAATATAGTTTCAGGGGAGGAACCTGATGATGTTGTCGATGAAGAAGGGGATGCCTTGGGCATCCCCAAGCTTAGACGCTTGAGTCTTCTTAAAATATGCAGGGGTGAACCACGGGGGCATCCCCAAGCTTAGAGCTTTCACTCCTCTTGATCATAGTATATCATTCTCCTCTCTTGACCCTTGAAAACTTCCTTCACACCAAACTTCAAGCAAACTCATTAGAGGGTTAGTGCATCATTAATAATTCACACATTCAGAGGTGACACAAACATTCTTTACACTTCTGGACATTGCATAAAGCTACTGGACATTAATGGATCAAAGAAATAAATCCAACATAGCAAAAGGGGCAATGCGAAATAAAAGGCAGAATGTCAAAAACAGAACAGTCCGTAAAGACGAATTTAGAGATGGCACCAGACTTGCTCAAATGGAAAAACTCAAACTAATGAAAGTTGCGTACATATCTGAGGATCACGCTCGTAAATTGGCAGATTTTTTCGAATTTTCTACAGAGAACTGTGCCCAGATTCGTGACAGAAGCTGTTTGTGCGCAGCGAATCCCAAATATATCATCAACTTTAACATAGAAACTTTACTTGGCACAAAAACATGATAAGGAGAGGTTGCTACAGTAGTAAACAACTTCCAAGACTCAACAAAACAAAAATTGCTGTAGGTAAAAACATGGGTTGTCTCCCATAAGCGCTTTTCTTTAACGCCTTTCAGGCGCAGAAAGTGCAAATCAAGTAACATCGAGAGTTGAAGCATCAACATCATAGCTTGTTCTAATAATAGAATCAAAAGGCAACTTCATTCTCTTTCTAGGGAAGTGTTCCATACCTTTCTTGAGAGGAAATTGATATTTAATATTACCTTCCCTCATATCAATAACAGCACCAACGGTTCGAAGAAAAGGTCTTCCCAACACAATTGGACAAGATGCATTGCATTCGATATCCAAGACAACAAAATCAACGGGGACAAGGTTATTGTTAACCGTAATATGCACATTATCAATCTTCCCCAAAGGTTTCTTTTTAACATTATCGGCAAGATTAACATCCAAATAACAATTCTTCAATGGTGGCAAGTCAAGCATATCATAAATCTTTTTAGGCATAACAGAAATACTTGCACCAAGATCACATAAAGCATTACATTCAAAGTCATTGAATTTCATTTTAATGATGGACTCCCAACCATCCTCTAACTTTCTAGGAATAGAAGTTTCAAGTTTTAGTTTCTCTTCTCTAGCTTTTATGAGAGCATTTGTAATATGTTTTGTAAAGGCTAAATTTATAGCACTAGCATTAGGACTTTTAGCAAGTTTTTGTAAGAACTTTATAACTTCAGAGATGTGGCAATCATCAAAATCTAAATCATTATGAGCTACAGCAATGGGATCATTGTTCCCAAGGTTGGAAAAAATTTCAGCAGTTTTATCACAAGCAGTTTCAGCAGTTTTAGCAATTTCAGGCAGCTTTGTACGCTTTGCACTAGGAGTAGAAACATTGCCAACACCAATTATATTACCATTGATAGTAGGAGGTGCAGCAACATGTGAAGAATTAGCATTACTAATGGTGGTGATAGTCCAAACTTTAGCTACATTATTCTCTTTAGCTAGTTTTTCATTTTCTTCTCTATCCCACCTAGCACGCAGTTCAGCCATTAATCTTATATTCTCATTAATTCTAACTTGGATGGCATTTGCTGTAGTAGTAATCTTATTATCAATATCATTATTAGGCATAACTTTCAATTTTAAAAGATTAACATCAGAGGCAAGCCTATCAACTCTAGAAGCAATAGTATCAATTTTATCAAGCTTTTCCTCAACAGATTTGTTAAAAGCAGTTTGTGTACTAATAAATTCTTTAAGCATAGATTCAAGACCAGAGGGTACATTCCTATTATTGTTGTAAGAATTCCCATAAGAATTACCATAACCATTACCATTAGCAGAAGGATATGGCCTATAGTTATTGTTCCTATAAGCATTGTTGTTGAAATTATTGTTTTTAATGAAATTCACATCAACATTTTCTTCTTGAGCAACCAATGAAGCTAAAGGAACATTATTTGGATCAACATTAGATCTACCATTCACAAGCATAGACATAATCACATCAATCTTATCACTCAAGGAAGAGGTTTCTTCAACAGAATTTACCTTCTTACCTTGTGGAGCTCTTTCCGTGTGCCATTCAGAGTAATTTATCATCATATCATCAAGAAGTTTTGTAGCCGCCCCCAATGTGATGGACATAAAGGTACCTCCAGCAGCTGAATCCAATAAATTCCGCGAAGAAAAATTTAGTCCTGCATAGAAGGTTTGGATGATCATCCAAGTAGTCAGTCCATGGGTTGGGCAATTCTTTACCAAAGTTTTCATTCTCTCCCAAGCTTGAGCAACATGTTCAGTATCTAATTGTTTAAAATTCATTATGCTACTTCTCAAAGATATAATTTTAGCGGGAGGATAATATCTACCAATAAAAGCATCCTTGCATTTAGTCCACGAATCAATACTATTCTTAGGCAAAGATAGCAACCAATCTTTAGCTCTTCCTCTTAATGAGAAAGGAAACACTTTCAATTTAATAATATCACCATCTACATCTTTATACTTTTGCATTTCACAAAGTTCAACAAAATTATTGAGATGGGCAGCAGCATCATCAGAACTAACACCAGAAAATTGATCTCTCATGACAAGATTTAGTAAAGCAGGTTTAATTTCAAAGAATTCTGCTGTAGTAGCAGGTGGAGCAATAGGTGTGCATAGGAAATCATTATTATTTGCATTTGTGAAGTCACACAATTTAGTATTTTCAGGGGTATTCATTTTAGCAAAGGTAAATAAAACAAACTAGATAAAGTAAATGCAAGTAACTAATTTTTTGTGTTTTTGATATAGAGAGCAAGACAGTAAATAAAGTAAAACTAGCAACTAATTTTTTTGTATTTTGATTTAGTGCAGCAAACAAAGTAGTAAATAAAATAAAGCAAGACAAAAACAAAGTAAAGAGATTGAGAAGTGGAGACTCCCCTTGCAGCGTGTCTTGATCTCCCCGGCGCCAGAAAAAGAGCTTGATGGCGTGTAACTCACACGTTCGTTGGGAACCCCAAGAGGAAGGTATGATGCGCACAGTAGCAAGTTTTCCCTCAGAAAGAAACCAAGGTTTAATCGAACCAGTAGGAGCCAAGAAGCACGTTGAAGGTTGATGGTCGCGAAATGTGATGCGGCGCAACACCAGGGATTCCGGCGCCAACGCGGAACCTGCACAACACAACCAAAGTACTTTGCCCCAACGAAATGTGAGGTTGTCAATCTCACCGGCTTGCTGTAACAAAGGATTAAACGTATCGAGTGGAAGATGTTTGCAAAGAAAACAGTAAACACAATTGCAGTAGATTGTATGCTATGTAAAGAATAGGACCGGGGTCCACAGTTCACTAGAGGTGTCTCTCCCATAAGATAAAAGCATGTTGGGTGAACAAATTACAGTCGGGCAATTGACAAATAGAGAAAGGCATAACAATGCATATACATGATATGATAAATATAGTGAGATTTAATTGGGCATTACGACAAAGTACATAGACCGCCATCCAACTGCATCTATGCCTAAAAAGTCCACCTTCAGGTTATCATCCGAACCCCCTCCAGTATTAAGTTGCAAAGCAACAGACAATTGCATTAAGTATGGTGCGTAATGTAATCAACAACTACATCCTTAGACACAGCATCAATGTTTTATCCCTAGTGGCAACAGCACATCCACAACCTTAGAACTTTCTGTCACTGTCCCAGATTCAATGGAGGCATGAACCCACTATCGAGCATAAATACTCCCTCTTGGAGTTAAGAGTAAAAACTTGGCCAGAGCCTCTACTAATAACGGAGAGCATGCAAGATCATAAACAACACATGAACAATAGATTGATAATCACCATAATCATAGTACTCTCTATCCATCGGATCCCGACAAACACAACATATAGAATTACATATAGATGATCTTGATCATGTTAGGCAGCTCACAAGATCCAACAATGAAGCACAACAAGGAGAAGACGACCATCTAGCTACTGCTATGGACCCATGGTCCAGGGGTGGACTACTCACTCATCACTCCGGAGGCGACCATGGCGGTGTAGAGTCCTCCGGGAGATGAATCCCCTCTCCGGCAGGGTGCCGGAGGCGATCTCCGTAATCCCAGATGGGATTCGCGGCGGCGGCTCGTAAGGTTTTCCGTATCGTGGCTCTCATCGGGGCTTCGCGACGGCTTTAAGTAGGCGGAGGGTCAACGCGGGGGCCACACGAGGGGCCTAGGGGGTAGGTCGGCGCGGCCAGGGCTTGGGCCGCGCCGCCACCCTCCCGGCTGCCTCGTGGCCCCACTTCGTTATCTCTTCGGTCTTCCGGAAGCTTCATGCAAAAATAGGACCCTGGGCGAAAGTTTCGTCCAATTCCGAGAATATTTCTTTACTAGGATTTCTGAAACCAAAAACAGCAGAAAACAGCAACTGGCTCTTCGGCATCTTGTTAATAGGTTAGTTCCAGAAAATGCATAAATATGACATATAATGTGCATAAAACATGTAGGTATCATCAATAAAGTAGCATGGAACATAAGAAATTATCGATACGTTGGAGACGTATCACATATCTACTTAAACGACATCAAACCTTAAGTGTGTCACCCTACGGTTCGTGAACTATGTAGACATGGTTGAGACTTCTCTCCGACCAATAACCAATAGCGGGACCTGGAGATCCATAATGGCTCCCACATATTCAACGATGACTTTAGTGATCGATTGAACCATTTACATACGATACCAATTCCCTTTGTCACGCGATATTTTACTTGTCCGAGGTTTGATCATCGGTATCACTCTATACCTTGTTCAACCTCGTCTCCTGACAAGTACTCTTTACTCGTACCGTGGTATGTGGTCTCTTATGAACTTATTCATATGCTTGCAAGATATTAGATGACATTTCACCGAGAGGGCCCAGAGTATATCTATCCGTCATCGGGATGGACAAATCCCACTGTTGATCCATATGCCTCAACTCATACTTTCCGGATACTTAATCCCACCTTTATAACCACACATTTACGCAGTGGCGTTTGATGTAATCAAAGTACCTTTCCGGTATAAGTGATTTACATGATCTCATGGTCATAAGGACTGGGTAACTATGTATCGAAAGCTTATAGCAAATAACTTAATGACGTGATCTTATGCTACGCTTAATTGGGTGTGTCCATTACATCATTCATATAATGATATAACCTTGTTATTAATAACATCCAATGTTCATGATTATGAAACTAATCATCTATTAATCAACAAGCTAGTTAAGAGGCTTACTAGGGACTCTTTGTTGTTTACATATCACACATGTATCAATGTTTCGGTTAATACAATTATAGCATGGTATGTAAACATTATCATAAACACAAAGATATATAATAACCATTTATTATTGCCTCTTGGGCATATCTCCAACAGTTTATGTGGAGATGAAGAGATAGACAACAAAACAAAGGGCTCTATGATCTACGGAGAGAACTTGTTGTACAAAGAGGGAGGGGCCTCCTTTGTTTATATAGGTGGAGGAGGGGTACCGACTTGGGGAGAGGGACAATCTGGACGCCGGCCTTATGGTGCGCACCTATGGCTGCCGCTGTATCTCCTAGATTTGTGTGACCAAGGGTGGGTCGTCCCACTCCGCCGAACCCTAGGCCCTCCCTTCTAGAAGGGGGCCAAGGGCAGGGGCATGTTAAGCCCCTTGGGGCCTGGCCGGTCCCTTGAGGTCCTTCGTAGCTCAGCTGGCAACCTCTCCCTCTGAAAATTTTCCTCTCTTATTCCAAAGTCTTCCACATACTTCAGACTTCATTGAAATTAGGTTTCCCTATATGAAATATAATTCCAAATGATTACAAAAATAATTCCATATATATAGTAACCCTGGAACACATCGCTATGCTACTAAGTAATCATTTTCGAAAACCTCAACGTAATTTCTATTGTTTCCCCCTCAACCATTAAATGTCCAAAAAACTTTCGAAATCTGCCGGAACTATTCCGAACAGTTTTTCTCAACCACACACCATAAATGGAACATTCACAACAGATTGTACAACATTAAGAGTGTGACCCGACAGGTTCGGTAATGCACAGTCATGAGCACAAACACCTTCTAATCAATAACTAACATTGGGACTTGGAACGTCAATGATGGCTCCTCAACATACTCGAAGATATTAAGAAACAAACCTTTCATGTTAATAATATGTTAATCTCTTTGATTCACAATATGTTGATAACCCAAGGTGAGACTTTAAGTATTCCCGTGAATCAACTCTTTGAACACAATACTCGTTAACCTCGATCCATCAAATCTTCTTTTCTCGTTTGGTATATATTGACGATGTCTTGTGATCATTATCGTGTCTTTGCAGACATATTACTTTGACATCACAATACCGAGTAGGCCAAAAAATATATACGGAGTATCTCCTTTGTTAGGAGAAACACAATCAACAGGGCATCACTCCTGCCGAAAGAGAGGAACCCCGCCAGGGCAACGAGGAGGAGGAGCCCGCCCAGGATGGCCATGGGCCACCGCGCCAGGCACGCGCACTCGGCGCCCTGCTTGGAGGCGAACCAGAGGCCTGTGGCGACGACGAGGAAGGTGCAGAGGATGGCCGCGAAGTTGAGGCATGCAGTGATGTTGTTGCTCACCCCATGGCCGCGGTGCACGGCTGGGGGGATGAGTCGGTCAACGGCCTGGCGTGGACTGAGTGAGAGAGAGCGTGTGAGTGAAGTGAAGTGAGCGTCAGGGACCTTGTTTTATGAAGGACACGGGGACGCAGTCCCAGGACACTCCACGGTGTGAGGTCTATCTAGTGTGTTGGATGATGCGCCTGATGAGATCGGGGAAGTTAGTAGCGGCAGCTTCCTTTGGCCATTCCACTGGGGTTTCAGTGGATGCACACGCATGTGTCGTCCCGCCGTGCTGCAGTCGCCGGTGTTAATGGCTCACATCACACCGTGAGCCCCGCTACTGGCTACTGTCAATCTGGCGGTGCTGACTTAGCTTAATCGGGAAGGGGAGAGTGCAGCTCATCCGGCGACGTGCTTCGGGGGAAAATGTGCTAGGCTATGTTCTTCCTTTATTTTCTATTTGTTCGGATTACATGTCATATATGTGTATGTGGAGTAAACTGCAAAAAAAAGGCAGCAAAATTTTGAGAGCAGATTTAGTGCACTTCTTCCGTTATTTAAAAATTATACTTCACCTGGTTCAAAATAAGCCCAAAAATAGATGTAAAAAATTCAGACATGTTTCACCATGTAGATCCATCTATTTTTTATTTTTTCCCAATTCCTTTGAACCGGAGGGAGTACTTCTATGTTTTGAAAAATCAAAAAATTTACCATCAATACTCCTGTGAAGTTTTGGTAAAAATTGTGTTGTAGTTTGAGCTACATGAAAAAAACAAATTTATGGCTGTATATAGGAATAGTTTTTGTAAGAAATTTGTCTTTTCTATATAGTTCATAATAATATATATTGTCCTCCAAAATTTGTACTGTACCTTCAGAAGATTTCTATTTATTTGTGTTTTCAGCTCGAAATATTTGGAATTCCATAAACGTGTTTTTTTCAAAAACTAGGAGCAACTGATGCTCATGTGTCATGTGAGAAAGGCACTTTTCGCCATAATTTTGCCCTCTCAAAAAATCTCTCCTCCACGCTGCCTATGTTCCAGACCGCTTCTGAGCTACGCCCTTTGGTTGTGCCTGATGGTGGTTCCACTGGTGAGAGTAGAGATAGTCCTTTAAGTTGTTTCTCTCATCTTGCTAGGGCTAGCTCGATGGTTATGGCTTCGGTGCTGCAAATCATGCCCGAACTTGACGAGTTGTGTGGGGAACCGGTTATTCTTTTGTTCGTTGAGAAAGTGAAGGTTGACTCTCCGGAGACCTCGATTGTGGATTCACCATTTAGCCAGACCCTAGACTGCAGTGAGAGTGTAGTGGATGGTGCAGTTTCTCTCTCACTTGAGTCTGTCACTATGAGTGCGGAGAAGTCTTTCAAGGGCAAAAGAAAGAAGAGGTGTCATCAGAAGGAAGGCCTCCGTAGCTGCTTGAGAGGCCCAATTCAGTTTGTTTATATAGTTCGTGGTTGAAAATGGTTAAGAGAGTGTTGGTTTGTCTTTCCGTAGGGAAGTTTCATGCGTGGTTGTTGTTCGCTTGTGTTTTTGCTATAACGGTTTATTCACCTAGTTTCCCGTTAATTGACTGAACATCTTCTTCTCAATTAATAGATTGGTATAAAGCTTTTGCCTATGTTTTACAAAAGTGGTTGTTCAACTTGCAAAATTCCATATTGGCTCCGCGCTGATGAGATCCTCGAATATGTTTCACATATGATTATGTTTTAAAAAATAAAGTAGGGTTCTTTTGTTACACTAATACAAAAGGTGAAACCTATGTTGTAAGATGTGCTTAACGTAAGTACCAACACTACGTCAATTTTATCAAACCGTCGGGTGACAAGTGACAACTCTATAAACGAAAATAAATGTTAAAATATGGCAGCATCGGTCTAGTTTCGAATATCTCGCTCAGATAAACCCTACACTGAAGACAGATAAGCGATCAAATTTAGCTTCAAGAGATGAATTTTTTAAAATTTTGATCTTCCAAAAGATATTGATTTTTTGATGGAACAAAAAGATGTTTTTTTTTAGGTATGGGAACAAAAAGATGTTAATGTTATCATCCTGCATACACCACTCGTAGGCCCGCTAGCCTGCTGAACTATATCGAGCCAGGAGCCTTCATGCCGCTCCGTCCACCATTTATGGACACTGGGCTTTGTCTGTTATATTCCTTCGATTGACCACATGGGCTGATATTGTGTACTTATGCTTTGTTGGCCTAGTTTTAGCATCTCCCCATTGAAGGGTTTGTTCTTTCGGTCTCTCTTGTCCACTCGAGACTCCAGTTCCACTCAATAAAACTTGTCCACTCCAACACTGCCGGCCTAGCGAGGACTTTGCTGCTCATTCAGTCATGCCCTTTACCATCTCGCCGGCTGCACATGTTGCTGCCGATTTTCTTTGATACCTTCCTTGCATCCTCCATTGCAATTTTTTCACCCCACCTGGTAATTTACCTACTATCGATGAGGTATTCAACTGAATTTTTCATGTTGGTTCTTGCGGAATAACGGAATTTGTTTGTACAATCAGGGTCACAAACTGTATCCTATGATTGAACTGGTACCATGTGGATTTGAGACTAGCAAATTTTGAATGGTAACTGTGCAACTGCATTATTTGATTGAACTGGTACCATGTTGCATGCCTAGCTGAACATCTCGTCAGAGATAAGAAGGGGATGAGGTCACTGTCCATGATTAACTTCTAGTACAGTAGTATCATCTTAGTTTGTTCTTTTCAACCTAAAACCTACTATTGACTGATTCGTCGTCACTTTCCTGTTACTTCATAATGTAGCTGCGGCCATGTTTGGGGTTGGAGGTGATTTTGGTGTCACGCTGTTGTCGGATATCGGTGATCCCCTTTCATGTAAGTCAACAAATATTCGCACAGTGCAGACATTTTCGCAGTGACGTCCAAGTTTCAGTAGAACACGGAGCTTGAGAGATAAGAATGCAATAACTTCTACACATCCTTGTCACAAACCAAAGCTTGAGTGTATCTTTACATCTTCTCCAAGAATGGATAAGGAGAACAAAAAATGCCCTTTAAATGTTTTTCCAAAAATAAGGCCCTTAAATGCCAACTTGACAAGTTCTGCCTTCTACACCGACTTGTCGAGCTATTCGATCAAAGAACAGAACTATTGAGAGTTGATGAACGAAAAGCATGCTACTGTGCAGCACTCTTATCCCCGTTGATGGGTCCTAAGTTGCTGAAATGGATTTGCTATCACCGACCTGATAGATACTAGTCCCTGTCACTGGCCCTACGTTTTGTTGTGACAGCTTTGAGCTAGGCCACCAATATCATTATGGTAGGCTTGCAATGTACTAGTAGCTGAAGTGTCTGTTTCAGCCGTCAAATGAATTTTTGTTTTCTAAATCTTGTCTCAGTATCATCACGAACGCTCTCCCAGCCGTCCAATTCACATCCAGTGAGGAAAAGACATTACATTCCGGTTCACCAATGAATACTAATTCAACTAAGCTCTACATTGCTGGTTTGCATCTGCAGATTCATACCAAAGTGGTTCATGATTGCACACGAAAGGTGTAATACTATGGTCACTTAAGCTAAAAGAAAGTCACGCATTGTTACTTAATTGTCCCTATTTTATCTGAATTGGTTGTCTCCTTCAAATGACTCAGCTGACTGTGCGTCGGACTGTCGGAGGACTGATGTTCAGCTGGCCGCCCAAGCCCACAAATCACGAAAGCTCCCTGTGTTCAGAACTTCGGATGCCAACCTGATGTCTGTAACTCTGTATACAGAGCTTTACAAAGGACCATTGCTGTGCACCAGCTAACACCGGGATCAGTGTCCGAACTCCGAAGTCGAAACTTGACATGTTCGGATGTCTCGTGTGTGATCAGGAATCTTGGGCTAACCATGCCCTGCATGCATCCTAGGTGTCTCAGATTGCTAAGAATGGTTGGTACAAAGTTCTAAAATTGGAGTACGAATACCCAGTTCTCAGTGCTGGTTCAGAAATTAGAATTTCAGACTCCCTAGTCCAATTCCTGTAAGCACAATTGCACAAGGTCATCACAGCTTTGCTTACTGCCGTCTTCTTGTTACACTCTTCTAGATAGGATCTCCATCCAGGAACGCGCAGATAGGAACGAACTATGATAAGATTTCCCGGCAGGATGGAGCTGGGAGCAACTAACTGAAGATCACATCTTTGGGGTAAGGAAATTGCGTGAGGCAAGCTGCTAGCTAGCATGATACATACACTTGCATGGAGCATGTGCCTTATCCCCGAGCAAACACTTTTATATCTTCGCCTACCAAATATTCCGCGTGGGCTCTTGGGCATGTGCCGATGTGTTAAATGAATGGCTGCGTACCTGTTGAATGATCATTTGGCGTGGACGCGATAACAAGTCTTAGCTGTTGAAGTTTGTCGTGGAAGTACTCTTGAACAGATCTGATCTGTTGATTAGATATGCCACATGTTTTCAGTATCATATAGGGTATATGGTACTTAGTTACTTACATGTGCTATGCCATGCCCCGTGGAATTAAACCTAGAATACAAAAGGTGTACGGAGTGGGCAACAGAAAGGGAGGAAGCACGAAGGGGTTAGTTAGCTCACTGTTTTCTGAAGATGGACACTTTGGACTTTTTGGCAAGTCAAATGCTTTGGCCTTTTCGGTTCGACACGATACCACTATTGTTTACTACTCCATGTTCCAGCAGAGTGTCTGTTTGTGGACTGAGAGAGGCAGGGTAAGAGCATCCCCACTCGTTGGCGCTCCCCACGCCCAAATCCGGCGATATTTTCGTCCGGATTGGAGGAAGATTTGGCGTGGGGAGTGCCGAAGTTCCACCGGCAGGAAACCCCCAACCTCGACCATTTGACATATTTCAAACAAATTTAACATTAAATTTAACAAGTTCGGCGACCAACAGTACGAAAATTGCTGAAACAAATTCGGCGAAAATAATTGTACAATGTTTAACAAGTGCTGAAACAAATGAAGCACACAATTTCACAATTTTTCAAACAAATTAGACAGACTAGTTGGCGTCGGCGTTGGCGTTGCCTCGGAGCCTCCATATGTGCTCCACTAGATCATCTTGCAGCAGCTGATGCATTGTAGAGTCTCGAATCTCCTGACGCATAGCAATGAAGGCGGCCCATGATGGAGGCACCTGGTGATTAGGCTGTGCAAGAGGACCCTCTCTCTCATATGGTGCTTCTTGCTCAGCCAGAGGAACCGGATGCTTTCGCTCATTTTCAATAATCATATTGTGTAGGCACACACAGCAGTTCATCACCTCCCACATCTGATCTTTGGACCAAGTCAGAGCGGGGAACCGGACGACAGCAAATCTCTGCTGGAGGACACCAAATGCACGCTCGACGTCTTTTCGGCAAGCTTCTTGTTTCTTGACAAACTCGCAAAGTTTGGGGGTGCTAGGATTCGAGATAGTCTTCACAAATGTTGCCCACTTTGGATAGATACCGTCTGCAAGGTAGTATCCTTTGTTGTAGTGCCGACCATTGATCACATAGTCCACCGGGGGAGCATGACCCTCAACAAGCTTGGAAAAGACCGGGGAGCAGTTTAGGACGTTGATGTCATTGTTGGATCCAGGCATACCAAAGAAAGAGTGCCAAATCCAGAGATCATGGGTAGCCACTGCTTCAAGTATCACAGTGCAGCCTTTTTTGTGACCCTTGTACATTCCCTGCCACGCAAACGGACAGTTCTTCCATTGCCAATGCATGCAGTCAATGCTTCCAAGCATCCCTGGAAAACCTCTAGCTTCATTTGTTGCAAGGATCCTCTCAGTGTCTTCGACAGTGGGTGATCTCAAGTAATAGTCCCCGAACACTGCTATGACGGCCCTGCAGAACCGGTAGAAACAATCAAGGGCGGTGGACTCCGCCATCCGAAGATAGTCATCTGCAGTATCACCGGGAGCTCCATACGCCAGCATCCTCATAGCCACTGTGCACTTCTGCAGTGACGAAAATCCAACCAAACCAGTGCAATCCGCCTTGCATCTGAAGTAGGGATCAAAGTGGCGGATGGCATACACAATTTGCAGAAATAACTTTCTGCTCATCCTGAAACGACGCCGGAAAACACTCTCACCGTGCAATGGATTGTCGGCGAAGTAGTCGGCGTACAACATGCAGTAGCCCTCCATTCGCTGTCTCGGCTTGCACTTCCGGCGACCTGGTGCCGACCCACCACGTCGACCAGTTGCCAGTCCGGCGTACATGCTTGCCAAGCAACCGAGGATCATCATGTGCTCCTCGTCTTGGGCGGCTGCTGCCATCTCTTCTTGCATAAGCTCGACGAACATCTGCTCCTCCTCTTCGTCCGAGTCCATGGCCGGCGAGGCAAATGGACGAACACCTGACGGGCGTGGTCGAGGCAACCCGAGCCGCGAGCGGCGAGGAGCAAGCAGGCCGGCGGAAGAGCAAGCAGGCCGGCGGAATATAGGCGGTGGGGAAGAGGCGGCGGAATCTAGGCAACAAGCCGGCGGGGTGGTGCCGGCGCGAGAGAGATACGAGGGGGGGAGATTTTGAGCGACGTGGCGGTGGGGTTCGTGCGTCGAGTCACCGACAGATCGGGCCCTTCCCGCTTTTCACTCGTCCGAGTCCCCGAGCGCCCCGGGGGCCGGGGTGGCGTGGGCTCGCCGGATGGATGAAGGGCCAAATCCGGACGAAAACGAGAACCGGGGCGCGACTGGGCCGATTTACGCCGTCCGGATGTAAAAAACGCTCGCCGGGGGCCTGTTCGGGGGGACGAGTGGAGATGCTCTAAGGGTTTAATGGACCGTTTTTCTGTGTGCACTTCCTTCTATTAAATGTGCTAGTGAAAGGTGAGTTCCTTGTGATAAGGTATGTACTTTGCATCTGTCATTTCAAAACCTCTATTTCCATGATATCTGTACTCCTCTAGGCCCTAGATCTAAGATGATAAACAGATTGGATGTGGATTGGGTTACCGCTGTTGTAAGGCGCATGATTCCGTCGGTGAAAATACAGAACTATATGTTCTTAGAAATGGATGGAGACATTTAACCTTCGTCTTAATTGGCAGTTTTCGCTTTCACTTTCTCAGTATCAAGGCATCCTTCAGCGAGAAAGAGACGGGAAGTAGAGACACTGGATTCTTATTCTGTTCTTTAGATAAAGTGTCGAATTTAGTTATTATCATATTTTTCACGCTTTATCATTGTTCATCATTCCCTCGTTAATATTAGTTGACTAATTTTCACTGCAACTTGGGATTGATAGCATTCTCTCCAAAAATAAAGGTCGATAGCATCTCAAATGGAAAACTCGAGGTTGATATAACTACTCAATTATTTTCAGTCATCTAGATCCTGCAGACTGACTATTGATGACAAAGATATACATTCAAATGGATAATATTAGTGAATTAAAAAAATCAGAGACTAGACATCAAGGTTAGTTGTATGTATTGGTGGAGAGATAGCAAGATGCTTCCTAGGAAAAAAATAAACAAAAAGAACCAGATTGGGGTCGCTGGTATAGTGCTACTGTACTACTTTGTTAGGTGCACTTTCATCATTCTTAATATATTTCCCAGTACCACCAAACAACTGAAAAAGGGGAACCTATTCACGTAAATTATAACTTAATCATGATTAATTTTCACTAATGTGTATTACTGTAATATTTTCCTTAAGCTTCAGTTTAATTTGTCAAAAGAAAATCTTGCCTCTGTGCTTGCCAGTGCCAAAGCCACCATGTTTAAAGGCAGAAAAGTGATGATGATGATCTGTAGATGATGCTGTGAAGCAAGTTGATTAATGATGATGCATTGAGTGAACTGATGCTTCTTCTCAGAGCCAAAATTAGTAAGGCTTCTTTATCATGCATGAAACTTGGACTTTCCGCTGCCAAACACATATGGCTTGGTGTCAAACAACAATGTGTCCTGTTACTCTTGTCACTTGAGTTGTCAATCCAAATAAGTTGGTACGTCTTTCACAACAACCCTATCCTATCACCGAGCCCAACTGAAATACCAAATTGATGAAGACCTGGACAACGGAACCTTTTCGACCCACCGAGCTTTGTACTCTGCCGAGAAGTCATATTGCTGAAAATGCAATCTGTATTATTGTTACTTTTTCCTTCATTTTTTCCGCCAACACGCAATTCCATGTGTATATTTTATTCCTATTCCTCACTATCATGTCTTTGTTTGTCTATCAGTCATTGCCTTAGGGAGACATCTTCAGTCCTCTTACTCACATCATGACCGCAAGGTCCGTAAAGCCTTGAGTTTCAAGCATTGTTTTGTACTCTGAAGTCTTAGCTGCAGGTTCATCAATTTCTTGATACCTTGTGGCTTGCGTCTCATTTCAGGTTGCTTTCTCTCTTGGGTAAACCAACAATTATTTCATTTCAGAGCGTGCGCATAATCCTTCATTTGCGCTATAGATTATAGAGGATAAATAATAATAGACTATTGTAAGGACGAACAAAGTATGATTCTTCGTTTCTGATCAATTGATTATCTTCAGATTAGGTACGATCGATCTAACCTCACTTGTATATGCATGTAGGCGGTGATGAGTTGGAGACTTGGAGTTGTTGCACAACTGGGCGACTATGGCTTGACTGAGGGCAGCGCGTTTCTTGTCGCTGGCATTGGCTGTCGCTGGGTCCTAGCCAATTTCGATCCGATCTTAATATGTCGTTATTCTCTAAGTATTTCTCATATCTGAAGATCTCATTTTTCCGTCCGATTTGCGTATGCATGTGTACGAGCGCTAATGATAGCAAAACCAATGGGCTTTCCCTTGTGCTGTTGAGGATTTAATTCGATGAGATGTCTTTGCACATCCATCACACCACCCACTAAGCAGACTCTACCCTCCGCGTAGCGTAGCACTGTCGGTGCTGTTTTGTGATAGATCTATCGAAGTAAGCATTTGGTTGGTGAGTGATCTTGTTCAGCTCAATCATGGTAATGATATCACCCTAAAGCTTTGTGGATGAGTAATGAAGGACAAGGCCGTGGCACGCCCAATCATGCACCGAAGTGACCACTCGAAATGGAAAATGCTCAAAGGTTAGTAGTCCTAACTGCTTATTTCGGCGGCACCAACTAATCACGCTCATTTCTATCGCTAACTTATGATAAGGTATACGGTGAAACCAAACTATAAATTATTCCATGGAAAGCACGTTCAGAAAGTTCTTTTAAAAAATGAGGATAAACTCTCACTACAGGAATGGCGGGATACGCCGACGGCCAAACCCTACGCCGAGGGCTTTTTATCGGGGCCGTCGGCGTACGGCCTCGCCGGGGCAGCGCCGGAAGACGCCCGTCGGCGTACACTTGCCGTCGGCGTAGAGGTTGCTACGCCGAGGGCAGCCGTCGGCGTCTACCTGGCCCTCGGCGTAGGCACCAGCATAGCTGTTGCTCCTTCCGCGACGCGACGGCGCGCTCACGGCGTCAGGTACGACGCCGAGGGCTACCCTCGGCATAGGGCATGGCCCCCTATGCCGATGGCCACCCTCGGCATATAGCTTTTTTATTTTTTTATTTTTTCTCTCTCTCATATTACTTTATATTATGTTTCTATTATTTATTTACTAGTATGAATTATGTAAAAAAGGTTCTATTTTTTAAGAATTCGTAGATGGCATATATGTAGGTCCCACGGGTGACGCTCTTCGCAGACGGGTCAACCGGAGCCACTAGGCCCAACTTCTGCTATCGATGTACATATGTCCTTAAACATTTAGGAACAATTCCATTGCTAACCCTAACTCCAACCCTAACCCTAACCGAGGCCATTCCCGCCCTAGGGTTTCCCGCTTCTGCGGGCCAACTTTCTATTTTGCGAACATTTTGGTAACCCTAAACCTCACCCGGATCCTATCCCTAACCCTAACCCTAGGGGTAGATCTGCGGGGTCCCCGCCCTAGGGTTTGGCTAACCTTGCATGTACCCGGCGTTGACGATTTCCGCATGCATGGGCTAGCACTTGGTAAAATCCAGGATCTGTATGTGGAAACTCCCGCCACGGCTCAAACGGAGCCTATTTTATGGTAAAGTATGCCCAACCTATGGTTTCCATGTACATATGTCCTAAACAAAGCAAAACAAATAAAAAAGTCCACTGGTAAACCCTCGCACGGAGAAAGCTATAGGGGTAGATCTGCGGGGTCCCCGCCCTAGGGTTTTCCAAGATACAGACCACCGGAGCGTCGGAATCGCTGGAAAACTTGTGTGTGTCCACATGGCATGCACAAAAGTGATTTGAGAAGGTTTTATATCCAAGGCTACCCCCCAAGGTGTGTCCGGCTTCTCGGACAGGGGGTTCCTACACTTAGGCAGATTCTGGATGTATGATGACCCACAAGTATAGGGGGTGTATCGTAGTATCTTCGATAAGTAAGAATGTCGATCCCAACGAGGAGCAGAAGGTGTTGGCAGCAGTTTCGATGAAGGATTCACTGTAAATGCTCACAAACAAGTATTCAAGGGGTTTTGATGTAATAGATGAATAAAGTACGAGTAAGTAAAATGCGAGAGAAATAATTGCAGCGAGTGGCCCAATCCTTTTTAGCACAAAGGACAAGCCGGTTTGTTTACTTATAATGACCAAACGTTCTTGAGGACGCACGGGGATTTTAGTCTAGTGCTTTCGCTTCATGTAGCTAAATAATCTTCATTGTTTTGATAAGTGTTGTGTGGGTGAACCTATGCTAATGCACCGGACTAATACATACTTGTGATTATACCCCTTGCAAGCATCCGCAACTACAAGAAAGTAATTAAGATAAATCTAACCACAGCCTTAAACTCTGAGATCCTGCGATCCCTCTTGCATCGATATACTAACGGGAGCTTAGGTTTCTGTCACTCCGGCAACTCCGCAATTAGCAACCGAATACAAGATGCACTCCCCTAGGCCCATAAATGGTGAAGTGTCGTGTAGTCGACGTTCACACGACACCACTAGAAGAATAACACCACAACTTAAATATCATAACATTGAATATTACTCAACCATAATTCACTACTAGCATTTAGACTTCACCCATGTCCTCAAGAACTAAACGAACTACTCACGAGACATCATATGGAATACAATCAGAAGTGATATGATGATGAATAACAATCTGAACATAAACCTCGGTTCAATGGTTTCACTCAATAGCATCTACAACAAGTAGAGAATAACACCGGGAGAGTTTCCCCTATCAAACAATCAAGATCCAACCCAAATTGTTACAGCGGTGACGAGGTGCAGCGGTGGTGATGGCGGTGTAGATGGTGGAGATGATGATGATGATGATGATGAGATGATGTCCAGCTCGATGACGATGGCGATGGCGTCGATTTCCCCCTCCGGGAGGGAATTTCCCCGGCGGATTCCTGCCCGCCGGAGAGCTCTTTTCTCTCTGGTGTTCTCCGCCCCGCAGAGGCGGCTGTAACCCTTCGTGAGGTCCTCTCCGTGGCTTAGGTTTTCGGGACGAAGGAGTACGCGAAGAAAAGGAGGCGAAAGGGGCTGTGGGGCCCCCACACCACAGGTGGCGCGGCCAGGCCATGGGCCGCGCCGGCCGTGGTCTGGGCCCACCTTGGCTCCCCTCTTCTTCCCCTTCTGGCTCCCTCCGTCATCTGGAAAAATAGGAATTTACGTGAAATTTCCTTCCACAGTTGATCTTCCGAAATATTGCGTTCTGACGGTGCTTTTTCCAGCAGAATCCTGGCTCCGGTGCTTGATCCTCCAATAATGATGAAACATGCAAAATAGATGAAATAACATAAGTATTGTGTCCCAATATGAAATATATCAATGAATAACAGCAAATTATGATACAAAATAGTGATGCAAATTGGACGTATCAACTCCCCCCAAGCTTAGACCTCGCTTGTCCCCAAGCGAAACTGAGCTCGATAAACAAGACCACATGTTTATGGAGTGAAGAGTCGATAAATAAAATACGGACAAGAAGCATCATATTCATTCACACAAGACATTCTAGTAAACAACTTCCTCATATAACTCATCTTGAAATAGGTAAAGAGAAATCACAAGTAAAGGTGCATAAGAAATCATAGTTGGTGATGGCAAACTTTGTTCTTGGTCAGAGAACTACTAACGGATTGTACTTCTAAGCAAAGCTTTCATATTAGATTTTATAGCTGAGCTTTCATATTCAAGCATAACAATCTCCTCATAATCATTGATAACTTCAAAGTCATATTCATTCAGATAAAATTGGTACTAAACAAGAAAGTATAAAAGACATGATCAACTGAATCATAGCATAAATGATTGGTTCACAACAACTCAATTGCTTGCTTGAGATAGAGAGAAATAGGTTTACTGACTCAACATAAAAGTAAAAGATATGCCCTTCGCAGAGGGAAGCAGGGATTAAATCATGTGCTAGAGCTTTTCAAGTTTTGAAATCATATAAAGAGCATAAAAGTAAAATTTTTGAGCGGTGTTTGTTGTTGTCAACGAATGGTAGCGGGCACTCTAACCCCTTGCCAAACGAACCTTCCAAGAGCGGCTCCCATGAGGGACGGCATCTCTACCAGCAAGGTAGATCATCCCCTTCTCTTTTGTTTACACATGTATTTTAGTTTTATTAAGGATGACACTCCCCCCAACCTTGGCTTTCTCAATCCATGGCTAACCGAATCCTCGGGTGCCTTCCAACATTCACATACCATGGAGGAGTGTCTATTGCAAAATTAAGTTGCTTACTGATAAATCAGAGCAAAACATGTGAAGAGAATTATTAATGAAAGTTATTAATTGGGGCTGGGAACCCCGTTGCCAGCTCTTATTGCAAAATTATTGGATAAGCGGATGTGCCACTAATCCATTGGTGAAAGTTCGCCCAACAAGATTGAAAGATAAAACACCACATACTTCCTCATGAGCTATAAAACATTGACACAAATAAGGAGTAGTATAGTTTGAATTATTTAAAGGTAGCACATGAAGTATTTACTTGGAATGGCAGAAAATACCATGTAGTAGGTAGGTATGGTGGACACAAATGGCATAGGTTTGGTCTAAGGTTATGGATGTATGAGAAGCATCTCCTCTCGATACAGGTCTTTGGCTAGCAAGGTTTGATAGCAAGCATAAAGGTTGAGGGAAACAAACAAATGTACATATGATAGAACAATCATGCATCTTTCTCATAAGCACAAGCAATTTTAACTTCAGAATACTAAACTCATTAGCATAGAGATAATAGAGTAATATATCTAAGTGTATTTCTCTCTTTTATTTAAACATCAGGGTGTTGTTGCTATTGACCAATGCTAAGTTTGCCAAAACCAAATAGATTTACTTGATGCTCCCAAAGTGATATCAATACTTATGTCAAGAGTAATCATATAATGGAGATTGCAAACTAAAATAAGGTGTGCAAAAGGTAAATGATAAGACTTCTCATTAATATTCCATAACGATAACTCACACCAACGGATACATAGATAACCAACTAAGAGAGATACTTCCACATTGCATACTATTCCATATGATAACTTCCCTACTCATGATATGACACTACTTGATAGTAAAAGATAAAGGTGGTGATGATGTGATACCGCGGCACTCCCCAAGCTTGGAACAAACCAAGGGGATGCCAATACCGATGATGAATTACTCCTTCGGTGATGGTGGTGATGGATTCCTCTCGACAAGCTTCTTAACAAGCTCCTTTAAATCTTCAATCTCATAGGTGAGGTTGCGAATCAGTTCCGAGTTGTGCTCAACGCGGCTCATAATCATGTCAGGTGGTGAATTCCAACTCCTAGAGTTGTTTCCCCATCCTTCAGCTTCAGATTTCATCTCTCCTGCAATGTTAGAACGATCTATATCCCAACCACTTGGCAACACTACCTTGGGGGTCCTTTCAGTTTGACGATCGTAGATTAGATTGCGGTAAGGGTTGTAATTGCTCGGAGAAGATGTCCTTGGAGCCAAGTAATGACGTGGAACCGCTCCTCCGGTAGCGATTCGTGCACTCCTCTTGATGTTGGATGGATTTGATATCACGCCAATACTTGCAACGGTGGCACGCTGGTGTACTCGCGGAGCTTCCTCCACTTCTTCCTCATCCTCACTTGCGTCTTCTTCCTTCAGTTCCGGGTCTTGAATATCTTCCTTCAAAGGTCCCTTGTCCTTGTTGTTGGAGACCATGGTGCTTCTAGATCAAAACAAATCTGGCAGAACAGCTCGAAACAAAACACGACGAGAAAACGATATACGGACCTCCGGGGGATTATATAGCAAATATTTTTACGATAAAAGGAAGGTTCCAGGCCGAAAACGAGTGGAAACGGGACGCCGAGGGCTGTCACCATAGGTCGGCGCGGCCGGGTGGGGCCCGCGACGGGCCCTCGCGCGTCTTTTCCACTCCGATTCGATTCCGTAATTTTTCATATTTTCCAAAAACAGCAGAAATAATGTTCGGAAAGGTAAACGCAGACTTTTTATTACCTGTACTGTTACCTATTCAAAGTCCAGTTCTGGCGGACTGTCAATTTGTCCTTTGATGAAAGCCTCCGGTGTTTCCACTTGAATAATATCAACATCAACATTATAAGAATCACCCGAGATATAATGCTTGAGTCTTTGTCCATTCACCACTTGTGTGGCATTGCCTTGGAGAGAGCTAATTTTAATTGCTCCTGAACGATACACCTCCTCAACAACATATGGTCCTTCCCACTTCGAGAGTAATTTCCCTGCAAAGAATCTGAGACGAGACCGATACAATAGGACTTTATCCCCAATATTAAACTCTCTTTTGATAATCCTTCTATCATGCCATTTCTTAACTTTTTCTTTAAAGAGTTTAGCATTTTCATAAGCTTCACTTCTCCATTCATCTAGAGAACTTAATTGCAACAACCTCTTATTACCGGCTAGTTTCGGATCTTTATTTAGTTCTCTAACAGCCCAATAAGCTTTGTGCTCTAGTTCTAAAGGTAAATGACAAGCTTTTCCATAAACCATTTTATAAGGTGACATTCCCATAGGATTTTTATAAGCAGTTCTATAAGCCCATAGTGCTTCTTTCAATTTGCTAGCCCAATTCTTTCTAGATTTATTAACAGTTTTTCCCAAGATAGCTTTAATCTCTCTATTTGATAATTCTACTTGACCACTAGTTTGAGGGTGATAAGCGGAAGCAATTCTATGATTAATACCATACTTAGCAAGAGTTTTTCTAAAACCTCCATGAATAAAATGAGAACCTCCATCAGTCATAATATATCTAGGTATTCCAAATCTAGGAAATATAACATCTACAAGCATTTTTATAGAGGTCTCACCATCAGCACTCTTTGTAGGTATAGCTTCTACCCATTTAGTAACATAATCAACAGCGACAAGTATATGAGTGTTACCTTCTGAAGAAGGGAAAGGACCCATGAAGTCGAATCCCCAACAATCGAATGGTTCAATAACAAGAGTATAATTCATAGGCATTTCATTGCGTCTAGAGATATTACCGACTCTTTGACATTCATCACAAGATAAAATAAATTTCCTTGCATCTTTGAAGAGAGTTGGCCAATAAAAACCTGATTGTAGAACCTTTTGCGCGGTTCTATCTCCAGCGTGATGTCCTCCATAAACACTACCATGACATTTACTCAATATCTCCTGTTGTTCATATTTAGGAACACATCTTCGCATAATACCATCCACTCCTTCTTTATATAAGTGTGGGTCATCCCAAAAATAATGCCTCAAGTCATAAAAGAATTTCCTCCTTTGCTGAGCTGAAAAGGTTGGAGGCAAATACTTCGAAACAATAAAGTTAGCATAATCTGCATACCAAGGGCTCTCTCGCGAGCTCACCTTTATTACAGCCAATTGTTCATTTGGAAAACTATCATTAACAGGAACAAGATCATAAGCAATATTTTCCAATCTAGACAAATTATCAGCAACAGGATTATCAGCACCTTTCCTATCTATAATATGTAAATCAAATTCTTGCAACAGAAGTACCCATCTAATAAGCCTTGGCTTAGCATCTTTCTTTGTCATAAGGTATCTAATTGCAGCATGATCAGTATGAATGGTGACTTTTGAATCAACAATATAGGGTCTAAACTTGTCACAAGCAAAGACTACAGCTAACAATTCCTTTTCAGTTGTAGCATAATTTCTTTGAGCAGCATCAAGAGTCTTACTAGCATAATGAATAACATTTAATTTTTATCTACCCGCTGTCCAAGAACAGCGCCTACAGCAAAATCACTAGCATCACACATAATTTCAAAAGGCAAATTCCAATCGGGAGGTTCAACTACAGGAGCAGTTGTTAAGGCTTTCTTTAGAGTTTCAAAAGCTTCCTTACAATCATCATCAAAAACAAAAGGTACATCTTTTTGAAGAAGATTAGTAAGAGGCTTTGAAATTTTAGAGAAATCTTTAATAAAACTCCTATAAAACCCAGCATGACCAAGAACACTACGAATACCTTTAACATCCCTCGGATAGGGCATCTTCTCAATTGCTTCAACTTTAGCTCTATCAACTTCAATACCTCTCTCGGAAATTTTATGTCCCAATACAATTCCTTCATTAACCATAAAGTGGCATTTCTCCCAATTAAGAACAAGGTTAGTTTCTTCACATCTCTGCAACACTTTATCGAGGTTTCGCAGGCAATTATCAAAAGAATTCCCATAGACAGAAAAATCATCCATGAACACCTCTACAATACTCTCGCAAAAACCATGAAAAATAGCAGACATGCATCTTTGAAAAGTAGCAGGAGCATTACATAAACCAAAAGGCATACGCCTATAAGCATAAGTTCCATAAGGACAAGTAAACGTGGTTTTCTCTTGATCTTTAGCTTTAACAGCAATTTGTGAAAACCCAGAATAACCATCAAGAAAGCAAAAATGAGTATTTTTAGATAACCTTTCTAGCATTTGATCAATAAAGGGTAAAGGGTAATGATCTTTCTTAGTAACTTTATTAACTTTTCGAAAATCAATGCACATTCTATAACCTACAACTATTCTTTGAGGAATAAGCTCATCATTATCATTAGGCACAACAGTCATTCCTCCTTTCTTAGGAACACAATGCACAGGACTAACCCATCTACTATCAGCAATAGGATATATAATACCAGCTTCAAGAAGTTTTAATACCTCGTTCCTTACTACCTCCTTCATCTTAGGAATTAGACGACGTTGATGTTCAACAACAGGCTTTGCATCATCTTCCATATTGATAGCATGTTGGCAAATAGAAGGAGAAATCCCTTTCAAATCATCAAGAGTATAGCCAATAGCTCCTCGGTGTTTCTTCAATATTTCCAATAACCTTTCTTCCTCAATCTCTGAAAGCTTAGAACTAATAATAACAGGATATATTTTCTTATCATCAATATGAGCATATTTAAGATTATCGGTAAAGGCTTTAAATCAAAAACAGGATCTTCCTTTGGTGGCGGTGTTGTACCCAAATCTTCCACCGGTAAATCATGCTTGAGAATAGGTTGGCGAAGAAAAATTTCCTCAAGCTCATCTCTTTCTTTCCTAAAAGCTTCACTTTCACTATTCTCCAAATGTTGCTGCAAGGGATTATTAGGAACAAGAACAATAGATGCACACTGCTCCATTTTAAAATCATTACTAGGCAAGTCAGCTTTATAAGGAGTTTTAGTGAATTTAGAAAAGTTAAATTCATAAGGTTCACCAGCAAATCTAGTCAAAATTTTCTCTTTCTTACAATCTATAATAGCTCCACAAGTATTTAGAAAAGGTCTACCAAAAATGATAGGACAATGATCACTAGCAGCAGAACCAAGTACCAAAAAGTCAGCAGGATATTTAATCTTACCACATAGAACTTCCACATCTCGAACAATACCAATTGGAGAAATAGTTTCTCTATTAGCCAGCTGAATAACCACATCAATATCTTCAAGTTCACAAGAATCAATTTCGTGCATAATCTCCGTGTAAAGCTCATAAGGAATAGCACTAACACTTGCACCAATATCACATAAACCATAATAGCAATGATCACCAATTCTAACAGATAGCATAGGAACACTAACTTGTTTGGGTTTATTAGGATGTGAAACAATATTAGAAGCATCTTCAGAAAATAATATGACCATCCTCCACATTTTCAGTCACAAGATCTTTAACTATTGCAACAGCAGGTTCAATTTTAATTTGTTCTTCAGGTTCTTTAGGTTTCTTTTCACTTTTATTAACAGCACTAGATATGACAGAGTACTCCTTCATTTTAGCAGGGAAAGGAGTTTTTTCAATATAAGCTTCAGGAATAACATTATCAACAGTTTCAATCACTACACATTTGTTTACAGATGAATCAACTTTATCTTTATACGGTTCATGATACTTATCAAAATACTTCTTAGGCAATTCACAATGAGAGGCAAAAGCTTTATAAAGATTTGCAACAACTTGGGAATCAAGACCATATGTAGCACTCATATTACGAAATTTATCAGTATCCATAAAAGCTTCAATGCATTTATAATCATAAATTATACCTGATTCTCTATCTTTGTCGTTCTCCCATCCTTCAGTATTTTCTTGGATCCGATCAAGAAGGTCCCTTTTAAACTCTTCTTTGTTGCGTGTAAATGATCCAGAACAAGAAGTATCCAGCAAGGTCTTGTCTTGAAAAGAAAGTCTTGCATAGAAATTATCAATAATAACATTACCAGGAAGCTCATGAATGGGGCATTTGAGCATTAAAGACTTCAATCTCCCCAAGCTTGGGCAATACTCTCTCCATCATGAGGCCAGAAATTATATATGCGGTTCCGATCTTTGTGAATTTCACTTGGAGGATAAAATTTGGAATAAAATAAAGGCACAATGTCCTCCCAATCAATAGAATCACAATTCTTCAGCAATTTATACCAGTGCGCCGCTTTACCAGACAGCGATATAGTGAATAGTTTCTTTCTAACTTCATTCATATAAATACCTGCACATTTGAATAACCCGCATAATTCATGCAAAAACAATAAATGATCACCAGGATGGACAGTTCCATCCCCTTCATAGCGGTTATCCATAACACGTTCAATAATTTTCATAGGTATTTTATATGGTATTACTTCCTCACCTGGCGCTTCATCCACTACCGTTGCAGTAGTAGTAGATTTCCCAAATATAAATTGAAGAGAAGATCTCTCCATAATGATTTATAGCAGCAGGCAGAAATAAAATCAGCACAAACAGTAAAGGTTTTCCTTACCAATTCCACTTACCAATAGCGCTTCACTCCCCGGCAACGGCGCCAGAAAATATTCTTGATGACCCACAAGTATAGGGGGTGTATCGTAGTATCTTCGATAAGTAAGAATGTCGATCCCAACGAGGAGCAGAAGGTGTTGGCAGCAGTTTCGATGAAGGATTCACTGTAAATGCTCACAAACAAGTATTCAAGGGGTTTTGATGTAATAGATGAATAAAGTACGAGTAAGTAAAATGCGAGAGAAATAATTGCAGCGAGTGGCCCAATCCTTTTTAGCACAAAGGACAAGCCGGTTTGTTTACTTATAATGACCAAACGTTCTTGAGGACACACGGGGATTTTATTCTAGTGCTTTCGCTTCATGTAGCTAAATAATCTTCATTGTTTTGATAAGTGTTGTGTGGGTGAACCTATGCTAATGCACCGCCCTTCCTAGGACTAATACATACTTGTGATTATACCCCTTGCAAGCATCCGCAACTACAAGAAAGTAATTAAGATAAATCTAACCACATCCTTAAACTCTGAGATCCTGCGATCCCTCTTGCATCGATATACTAACGGGAGCTTAGGTTTCTGTCACTCCGGCAACTCCGCAATTAGCAACCGAATACAAGATGCACTCCCCTAGGCCCATAAATGGTGAAGTGTCGTGTAGTCGACGTTCACACGACACCACTAGAAGAATAACACCACAACTTAAATATCATAACATTGAATATTACTCAACCATAATTCACTACTAGCATTTAGACTTCACCCATGTCCTCAAGAACTAAACGAACTACTCACGAGACATCATATGGAATACAATCAGAGGTGATATGATGATGAATAACAATCTGAACATAAACCTCGGTTCAATGGTTTCACTCAATAGCATCTACAACAAGTAGAGAATAACACCGGGAGAGTTTCCCCTATCAAACAATCAAGATCCAACCCAAATTGTTACAGCGGTGACGAGGTGCAGCGGTGGTGATGGCGGTGTAGATGGTGGAGATGATGATGATGATGATGGAGATGATGTCCAGCTCGATGACGATGGCGATGGCGTCGATTTCCCCCTCCGGGAGGGAATTTCCCCGGCGGATTCCTGCCCGCCGGAGAGCTCTTTTCTCTCTGGTGTTCTCCGCCCCGCAGAGGCGGCTGTAACCCTTCGTGAGGTCCTCTCTTAGGTTTTCGGGACGAAGGAGTACGCGAAGAAAAGGAGGCGAAAGGGGCTGTGGGGCCCCACACCACGGGTGGCGCGGCCAGGCCATGGGCCGCGCCGGTGGTCTGGGCCCACCTTGGCTCCCCTCTTCTTCCCCTTCTAGCTCCCTCCGTCATCTGGAAAAATAGGAATTTACGTGAAATTTCCTTCCACAGCTGATCTTCCGAAATATTGCGTTCTGACGGTGCTTTTTCCAGCAGAATCCTGGCTCCGGTGCTTGATCCTCCAATAATGATGAAACATGCAAAATAGATGAAATAACATAAGTATTGTGTCCCAATATGAAATATATCAATGAATAACAGCAAATTATGATACAAAATAGTGATGCAAATTGGACGTATCAATGTATAGGGGGGGACTCCCTCGGAGGTGAACCGGAGAGAAACTTGGGATCATATGGGATGATCCTTGTTACCACATGTACCTATGACCTAACCAAGCTAAAATGGAGGCATATGCCCACCGGGGGACCCCCGATGGGATGCAGTCAAAGGGGTAGACCGCGCGGTCAACATAACTAGGGTTTCGTCAGAAATCGAGCCTCAGAGGGGGTGAATGGCCCCAAAACTTGTGTGTGTACACATGGCATGGCATGCACAAAAGTGATACATTTAAGAACTTAAGACCCACACACGAACCGAAACACTTAAAGAACTACACCCACACACAGGAACCAAAACACTTAAAGAACTACACCCACACAGGAACCAAAACACTTAAAGAACTAGACCCACACACAAACCAAAACATTTAAAGAACTACACCCACACACGAACAAAGCACTTAACACTGGGTCGACGCATGACCCGCTAGACACACGGACTCGACACACACACATATTAATCAGAAGTCGAAATCTTCATCCTCGCTGGGGGTGTCCTCTGAAGCGGTGGTTGTGAGGTTCCACGACCACCGTTCATCATCCTCCCCCCATGTCGACGCCTCTCCTTTGGCGTACTCTGCTTCAACCTCGGCCTTCCTCTGCCGCTTTCCCGCCCTCTTCTCTCTCCTGTACGTCTGCTTCTCCTTCCAGAATGCGCGCGTGGCCGCGACGTCTCCGGGATGGTCTCTGCGCCACTGTGCCATGAACTGCTCATCCGCCTCGGTGGTATCAATCCGCCGCTGGCCAGACCTGTACCGCCGCGCTTCACCCTGTGAGCGAAGTAGCGGCTCAGTAGAGAGACTCTGAGCTTCCGTCAGAGACCTGACCTCCGGGAAGTTCATTTCGTGGCGCGGCCGGCCAAACCTCCAAGCCGCAACGTCGTATGCGCGGGCAGCAGCCTCCTTCGTGTAGAAGGTGCCGAGCCACACACGCGTTCCACCGGCGGTGATTTCAGCCGCGAAATGTCCCGCAGGCCGCAGGCGAACGCCGATGAAGCCCGTGTTGCTACGGCGACGAGGAGCCATCTCAGCGGTAGCTCAGCTCAGAGGATTTTGTGGTGCTGTTGGATGAGAGAAGTGATGAGGGGAGAAATGTTGCTGGTGCTGTTAGTGGAGAAGACATGGCTATATATAGGCCGACGAGGGGCTGAAACGGCGGGAAAACTTGGCGGGAGAGAATGGGCGGGAAAGGGTGGGCGGGAAAACTTGGCGGGAGAGAATGAGCGGGAAAGGGTGGGCGGGAAAACTTGGCGGGAAATCATGGCGGGAAAAAAGGGCGGGAGAGAAGCAGCGGGAAAGGGTGGGCGGGAAAAAAGGGCGGGAGAGTGATACGTCGCAAACGTATCTATAATTTCTTATGTTCCATGCTACTTTTATTACAATACTTGAATGTTTTATACATACTTTACAGCGTTATTTTACATTTTCCGGCACTAACCTATTAACAAGATGCCGAAGTGCCAGTTGCTGTTTTTCTGCTGTTTTTGGTTTCAGAAATCCTAGTAAGGAAATATTCTCGGAATTGGACGAAATCAACGCCCGGGGTCCTATTTTTGCACGAAGCTTCCAGAAGACCGAAGAGGAGACGAAGTGGGGCCACGAGGCGCACACAACAGGGCGGCGGCTCGCCCGCCGCGCGGCCCTAGTGTGTGGCCCCCGTGCCGCCCTTTGACCTACCCTTCCGCCTACTTAAAGCCTCCGTCGCGAAACCCCGTACCGAGAGCCACGATACGGAAAACATTACGAGAGGCCGCCGCCGCGAATCCCATCTCGGGGATTCAGGAGATCGCCTCGGCACCCCGCCGGAGAGGGGAATCATCACCGGAGGGGCTCTACATCATCATGCCCGCCTCCGGATTGATGCGTGAGTAGTTCATCCTTGGACTATGGGTCCATAGCAGTAGCTAGATGGTTGTCTTCTCCGCTTGTGCTTTCATTGTATTAGATCTTGTGAGCGGCCTAACATGATCAAGATCATCTATTTGTAATGCTACATGTTGTGTTTGGTGAGATCCGATGAATAGAGAATATTATGTTAAGTTGATTATCAATCTATCATATATGTGTTGTTTATGTTCTTGCATGCTCTCCGTTGCTAGTAGAGGCTCTGGCCAAGTTGATACTTGTAACTCCAAGAGGGAGTAATTATGCTAGATAGTGGGTTCATGCCTCCATTAAATCTGGGATCGTGACAGTAGGTTCTAAGGTTGTGGATGTGCTGTTGCTAATAGGGATAAAACATTGATGCTTTGTCTAAGGATATTTGTGTTGATTACATTACGCGCCATACTTAATGCAATTATCTGTTGTTCGCAACTTAATACTGGAAGGGGTTCGGATGATAACCTGAAGGTGGATTATTTAGGCATAGATGCATGCTGGATAGCGGTCTATATACTTTGTCGTAATGCCCTAATTAAATCACATAGTAATCATCGTTGATATGTATTGAATCTTTATTTGTCAATTGCTCACCTATAATTTGTTCACCCAGCATGCTAGTTATCTTATTGGAGAGACACCACTAGTGAACTGTGGACCCCGGTCCATTCTTTACATCTCAATACATTCTACTTATTTTACTGTTCTTTGCAAACAAACACCATCTTCCACTCGATACACTTAATCCTTTGTTTTCATCAAGCCGGTGAGATTGACAACCTCACTTACGTTGGGGCAAAGTACTTTGATTGTGTTGTGCAGGTTCCACGTTGGCGCCGGTTTCATTGGTGTTGCGCCGCACTACACTCCTCCACCAACGACCTTCACGTGCTTCTTGGCTCCTACTGGTTCGATAACCTTGGTTTCATACTGAGGGAAACTTGCTTCTATACGCATCATACCTTCCACTTGGGGTTCCCAACGGACGTGTGCTTCGCGCGTATCAAGCTAAATTTCTGGCGCCGTTGCCGGGGAGATCAAGACACGCTGCAAGGGGAGTCTCCACTTCCAATCTCTTTACTTTGTTTTTGTCTTGCTTTATTTTATTTACTACTTTGTTTGCTGCACTTAAACAAAACACAAAAAAATTAGTTGCTAGCTTTACTTTATTTACTGTCTTGTTCTCCATATCAAAAACACAAAAAAATTAGTTACTTGTCTTTACTTTATTTGCTTAGTTTATTTTACTGCTGCTATAATGGGTACTCCTGAGAATACTAAGTTGTGTGATTTCACTAGCACAAATAATAATGATTTTATATGTACTCCTATTGCTCCACCTGCTACTACAGCAGAATTCTATGAAATTAAACCTGCTTTACTGAATCTTGTTATGAGAGAGCAATTTTCTGGTGTTAGTTTGATGATGCTGCTGCCCATCTCAATAATTTTGTTGAACTTTGTGAAATGCAAAAGTATAAGGATATACATGGTGATATTATAAAACTGAAATTGTTTCCTTTCTCATTAAGAGGAAGAGCTAAAGATTGGTTGCTATCTTTGCCTAAGAATAGTATTGATTCATGGACTAAATGTAAAGATGCTTTTATTAGTAAATATTATCCTCCTGCTAAGATTATATCTTTGAGAAGTAGCATAATGAATTTTAAACAATTTGATAATGAACATGTTGCTCAAGCATGGGAGAGAATGAAATCTTTGGTAAAGAATTGCCCAACCCATGGACTGACTACTTGGATGATCATCCAAACCTTTTATGCAGGATTGAATTTTTCCTCAAGAAACCTATTGGATTCAGCTGCTGGAGGTACTTTTATGTCCATCACCTTGGGCGCCGCGACTAAATTACTTGATGATATGATGATCAATTACTCTGAATGGCACACTGAAAGAACTCCTCAAGGTAAGAAGGTAAATTCTGTTGAAGAAACCTCTTCTTTGGGTGATAAGATTGATGCTATTATGTCTATGCTTGCAAATAGTAGATCTCATATTTATCCTAATAATGTTCCTTTAGCTTCATTGGTTGCTCAAGAAGAAAATGTTGATGTGAATTTCATAAAGAGCAATAATTTCAACAACAATGCTTATAGGAATAATTATGGTAACAACAACTTTAGGCCATATCCTTCTAATAGTAATGGTTATGGTAATTCTTATGGTAATTCTTACAATAATAAGAGTGTACCCTCTGGTCTTGAAGTGATGCTTAAAGAATTTATTAGTACACAAACTGCTTTCAATAAAACTGTTGAAGAAAAGCTTGATAAAATTGATATTCTTGCTTCTAAGGTTGATAGTCTTGCTCTTGATGTTGATCTTTTAAAATTGAAAGTTATGCCTGAGAAAGTTGAAGATGCTAGGTTTGCTAAAACAAATGCCATCCAAGTTAGAATTAATGATAATATTAGATTGTTGGCTGAATTGCATGCTAGGTGGGATAGAGAAGAAAAAGAAAAACTTGCTAAAGAGAATAATGTAGCTAAAGTATGGACTATTACCACCACTAGTAATGTTGATTCTTCACATGTTGCTGCACCTCCTACTATCAATGGTAAAATAATTGGTGTTGGCAATGTTTCTACTCCTAGTGCAAAGCGCACAAAATTGCCTGAAACTGCTGTTTGTGATAAAACTGCTGAAATTTTTCAAAATATTGGTAACAATGATTCCATTGCTGTAGAACATAATGGTTTAGACTTTGATGATTGTCATATTACTGAAGTTATAAAGTTCTTACAAAAACTTGCTAGAAGTCCCAATGCTAGTGCTATAAATTTAGCCTTTACAAAACACATTACAAATGCTCTCATTAAAGCTCGGGAAGAGAAATTGAAACTTGAAGCTTCTATTCCTAGGAAGTTAGAAGATGGTTGGGAGCCCATCATTAAAATTAAATTCAATGATTTTGAGTGTAATGCTTTATGTGATCTTGGTGCAAGTATTTCTGTTATGCCTAAAAAGATTTATGATATGCTTGACTTGCCACCATTGAAGAATTGTTATTTGGATGTTAATCTTGCTGATAATGTTAAAAAGAAACCTTTGGGGAGGATTGATAATGTGCGCATTACGGTTAACAATAACCTTGTCCCCGTTGATTTTGTTGTCTTGGATATCGAATGCAATGCATCTTGTCCTATTGTGTTGGGAAGACCTTTTCTTCGAACCGTTGGTGCTGTTATTGATATGAAGGAAGGTAATATTAGATATCAATTTCCTCTCAAGAAAGGTATGGAACACTTCCCTAGAAAGAGAATGAAGTTGCCTTTTGATTCTATTATTAGAACAAGCTATGATGTTGATGCTTCTACTTGATGTTACTTGATTTGCACTTTCTGCGCCTAGCTGAAAGGCGTTAAAGAAAAGCACTTCCTGGGAGATAACCCATGTGTTTATTTTACTACAGCAATTTTTGTTTTGTTGAGTCTTGGAAGTTGTTTACTACTGTAGCAACCTCTCCTTATCATGTTTTTGTGCCAAGTAAAGTTTCTATGCTAAAGTTGATGTTATATTTGGGATCGCTGCGCAGAAACAGCATTGCTGTCTGTCACGAATTCTGGCATAAGTCTCTGTGAAAAAATCGAAAAATCTGCAAATTACGAGCGTGATCCTCAGATATGTACGCAACTTTCATTAGTTTTGAGTTTTTCCATTTGAGCAAGTTAAGTGCCCAGTCCAGAAGCATCTTTACGGACTGTTCTGTTTTTGACAGATTCTGTCTTTTATTTCGCATTGCCGCTTTTGCTATGTTGAATGAGTTTCTTTTTCAGAAGCTTTGTGCAATGTCCAGAAGTGTTAAGAATGATTGTGTCACCTCTGAATATGTGAATTTGTGGTTATGCACTAACCCTCTCATGAGTTTGCTTGAAGTTTGTGTGAAGAAAGTTTTCAAGGGTCAAGAGAAGAGGATGATATACTATGATCAAGAAGAGTGAAAGGTCTAAGCTTGGGGATGCCCCGGTGGTTCATCCCTGCATATTTTAAGAAGACTCAAGCATCTAAGCTTGGGGATGCCCAAGGCATCCCCTTCTTCATCGACAACATTATCAGGTCACTTCTAGTGAAACTATATTTTTATTCCGTCACATCCTTATGTTCTTTACTTGGAGCGTCGGTTTGTCTTTATTTTTGTTTTGTTTTGAATAAAGTTGGATCTCGCCATTCTTATATTGGAGATATTACGCTCCGCCTTTTCATATGGAACACTTGTGTTCTTAATTGTGCTTTAATGTTCATGGCGAAAGCTTATTACTTCGTTAAATTGCTATATGGTTGGAATTGGAAAATGATGCATATGGTTTGACAATTTGGCAATTGTTTGAGCTCTCTTAGATCATGTTTAAGCTCTTGCATCATGTAGTTTAATCCATTAATAAAGAACTACTGTAGAGCTTGTTTAATTTGGTTTGCATGATTGTTCTCTCTAAGTCTAGATATTTTCGGGTAAAGTGTTTGAACAACAAGGAAGATAGTGTAGAGCCTTATAATGCTTGCAATATGTTCTTGTGTGAGTTTTGCTGTACCTGTTCATACTTGTGTTTGCTTCAAACAACCTTGCTAGCCCAAACTTTGTACTGAGAGAAAATGCTTCTCGTGCATCCAAATACCTTGAGCCAAACTCCTTGCCATTTGTGTCCACCATATCTACCTATTATGTGGTATTTTTCTGCCATTCCAAAGTAAATTACTTGAGTGCTACCTTTAAATTTCATTCCTCTACCTCTACAATATATAGCTCATGGGACAAATAGCTTAAAAACTATTGTGGTGATGAATATGTAGTTATGTGTCTTAATTTTTATAAGTTGCTTGTTGAGCGGTAACCATGTTTTCTGGGGACGCCATCAACTTTATCTTTGTTGGATATCATGTGAGATGCTATGCATGTTCGTCTTGTCTGAAGTAGTGGATTTCATGATCAAATGGTTTGAGTATGCATATGTTAGAGAAGAACATTGGGCCGCTAACTAAAGCCATGAATCATGGTGGAAGTTTCAGTTTGGACATACAACGTCAATCTCTTATGAGAATATTAACTATTGTTGAATGCTTAAGCATTAAAAGAGGAGTCCATTATCTGTTGTCTATGTTGTCCCGGTATGGATGTCTAAGTTGAGAATAATCAAAAGCGAGAAATCCAATGCGTGCTTTCTCCTTAGACACTTGTACAGGCGGCATAGAGGTACCCCTTTGTGACACTTGGTTGAAACATATGTTATGCGATGAGAATCCGTGTTTTCCGAGATAGTAGGACAAGGTGCGGGCACTATTGGTACTCTATGCATGAGGCATGCAACTTGTAGGAAGTATTATGCATAGCACATATGAATTATTACTACCGTTGACAAAATTGTTTCTATGTTTTCAAAACAAAAGCTCTAGCACAAAAATAGTAATCAATGCTTCCCTCTGCGAAGGGCCAATTTTTACTTGTTGAGTCAGTTTACCCATTCCTTCTATCTTAGAAGCAAACACTTGTGTTAACTGTGTGCATTGATTCTTACATGTTTACTTATTGCACTTGTTATATTACTCTATGTTGACAAATATCCATGAGATATACATATTACAAGTTGAAAGCAATTGCTGAAACTTAATCATCCTTTGTGTTGCTTCAATGCATTCTACTATGAATTTATTGCTTATGAGTTATCTCTTATGCAAGTATTATTGATACTTGTTTGAAAGTATTATTCATGAAAAGTTTTGCTATATGATCCATTTGCTTAGTCATTATCTTTGTTAGCAATCTTTTGTTCAGATCACTCCATTCATCTCATATGCTTTACAATAATGTTGATCAAGATTATGTTGGTAGCATGTCACTTCAGAAATTATTTGTGTTATCGTTTACCTACTCGAGGACGAGTAGGAACTAAGCTTGGGGATGCTTGATACGTCGCAAACGTATCTATAATTTCTTATGTTCCATGCTACTTTTATTACAATACTTGAATGTTTTATACATACTTTACAAATTATTTTACATTTTCCGGCACTAACCTATTAACAAGATGCCGAAGTGCCAGTTGTTTTTTTCTGCTGTTTTTGGTTTCAGAAATCCTAGTAAGGAAATATTCTCGGAATTGGACGAAATCAACGCCCGGGGTCCTATTTTTGCACGAAGCTTCCGTAAGACCGAAGAGGAGACGAAGTGGGGCCACGAGGCGCGACACAACAGGCGGCGCGGCCGGCCCCGGCCGCGCCCTGGTGTGTGGCCCCCTCGTGCCGCCCTTTGACCTACCCTTCCGCCTACTTAAAGCCTCCGTCGCGAACCCCCCACCGAGAGCCACGATACGGAAAACATTACCGAGAGGCCGCCGCCGCGAATCCCATCTCGGGGATTCAGGAGATCGCCTCCGGCACCCTGTGAGAGGGGAATCATCACCGAGGGGCTCTACATCATCATGCCCGCCTCCGGATTGATGCGTGAGTAGTTCATCCTTGGACTATGGGTCCATAGAGTAGCTAGATGGTTGTCTTCTCCGCTTGTGCTTTCATTGTATTAGATCTTGTGAGCTGCCTAACATGATCAAGATCATCTATTTGTAATGCTACATGTTGTGTTTGGTGAGATCCGATGAATAGAGAATATTAAGTTAAGTTGATTATCAATCTATCATATATGTGTTGTTTATGTTCTTGCATGCTCTCCGTTGCTAGTAGAGGCTTTGGCCAAGTTGACACTTGTAACTCCAAGAGGGAGTAATTATGCTAGATAGTGGGTTCATGCCTCCATTAAATCTGGGACAGTGAAAGTTCTAAGGTTGTGGATGTGCTGTTGCTACTAGGGATAAAACATTGATGATTTGTCTAAGGATATTTGTGTTGATTACATTACGCGCCATACTTAGAGCATCTCCAACAGGCGCGCTATATAGGCCGCGCGGCATAAAAACGTCCGATATAGCGCGCGCGGGAGGGAATGTGGCGCTCCAGCAGGCGCGGTAAACGGCGCGGCGCTGTAAATTTTTTAGGGCGCGCGGCGTTTTGCACAATCCGGAGCGGCATATCTGGCGCGTCGGCTACAGCGCGCGGCATCGCTCGTCCAAGCGCGAAAAATCCCCCGCGCTGAAACTTCCTCCTCCGCGTCGCTGCCCCGAGCCCAATCCGTCGTCTCCGCGCGCCGCCGGCGATCCCGACGATGGACGACCCCGCCGGCAACCCGCCGACCCCTCCCTACTCTGTCACACCCTCCGCCGCCGCCACTTCCGCCGCGCCACCGCCAAACCCTAGCGGCGGCGCCGACGCCGGGAACCCAACGGCTGCTGCGCGGGCGCTCTTCGTCCCGCCGCGCGGGGCACTGCACGCAGGCGCTGCCGCGGCGCAGATGGCCGCGCAGGGCGCCGGCAACGCGCGGCCCGCGCCGAGGAGGGGGAAGGCGCCGTCGACCAAACGGCCTCACATCGGCCCCGCCGCCGTCGCGGCACCGAAGAAAGCGAAGGCGCCCGTCCCCCGCCGACAGCCTCCTCCTCCGGCGCCGAACCAGGCGCCTTCTCCTCCTCCTCCTCCGCCGACCCAGCCGACGCCTCCGTCCGGCAACCGCGCGGGCGCACATATGGTGGATGGTGAAATGCCCGAGAGGTAAAAAACACTACTTTTTTGTTGAATTGTGGTTTAGATGCATACCTAGCCGATGGTAATGAATTTCATTGCAATGTAGAGTGGATGATGCGGCATTCATGGAGGCAATGAATGTTGGATCCTCGTTCTTGCATGACGATGAAGCCGCCGATGGGGAGGAGGAATATGAGGATGTAGATGAGGAAGGAGAAGGGTTGATTGAACCTCGCCCTCCCGGTCGGGCCGCCAACTACACCATAGCGGAGGACAAGTTGCTTTGCAAGACGTGGTTGACAATTGGAATGGATCCAACAACCGGTACCGATCAAACAAGAGAAACATATTGGATGAGGATGACGGAGTACTTCAACACAAACACAAGTGGGATCGAGCGAACCATGCGCTCACTTCGGTCCCGTTGGTCCGGTATCAACACCGATTGCCAAAAATGGGCGGGCGTGCAAGCCAACATCGATGTTCTCAATCCAAGTGGCACTAATGAGAATGATAGGGTAAGTCATTCTACTATGTTCACCATATGGCTCATATGAGAAGAATACGGTTGTACTTCATATGGCTCATCTATTTTCTTTTCCGCATATGTGTAGAACTCCATGGCTCAAGGATTGTTTAGGGATGTGGGAAAGAAGAACAAGAAAGGCAACAAGATTCTTGGCAAGCCATTCACCTTGCATCATTGCTATGAAGTGCTAGGGAATGAAGAGAAGTGGAAGACGCGCGGCAAGTTGGATGCGGCAACTATGGCGGCCAATGCTACCGGTGATGCAACAATCATCGATGATGATGATTCAAGTGATGAAGGGAAGAAGAGAAGCTCCACTCCTCACTCCGTCAACAATGGGCGGAGGAATGTGCATGGTAGGAAGACCGCCAAGGAAATGAAGGGAAGGAAGGCCGGAGATGATGACATTGCCATGGCTATGGAGAGGATTGCAAATGCAAGGTTGCAAGCAAATGAAGATAGAAAGATGCAACGAAACTTGGAGAAAGAGGCTATGGATGCTATTGAAGCTAGGAGAGCCGCTTTGGAGGAGAGGATTGCCGCCAACGAGGAGAGGAAGTTGGCTTTGGAGGAGAAGAGGCAAGCCACCGAGGAGTATGCACGCCTAGCGGAGGAGGAGAGGAAGCTTTTCTTGATGGATACTTCCCATATGGATGAGAGGCAAAAGGAGTACATCAACCTTCTTCGCGATGAAGTGTTGGCCAAAAAGAGATTGTTGGTAGCCAACTTGAACACTTCCACTACCGGCATGTTTGGAGGAGGCATGCCGACGTTTGGAGGAGGCATGGGAGGCATGGCCGGCATGGGAAGCATGCCCATGCCCACCATGGGAGGCATGGCCGGCATGGGAAGCATGCCCATGCCCACCATGGGAGGCATGGCCGGCATGGGATGGCATGGCCGGCATGGGAGGCTATGGAGGCATGGCCGGCATGGGAGGACCAAGCTATGGAGGAGTGTTTGGAGGGACCATGGGAGGCTCCGTGAGTGGTGTGTATGGGAGTATGGGAGCACCACCGGGAGGCTTCGTGTCTTCCATGAATGCTACTATTCCTCCTTCAACCCAAGATGACGAGGAGGAAGAAGAAGGTGTTGACTTGGAAAATGCGGAAGTGTGATATGCATTTGTGATATGCATTGTTCCACTTTGTCCATTTGAACCATATGTCGTGTGTCATTGTTGAACTACGTCATTTTGTGTGTCCTTGTTGAACAATGTGATGTTGTTGCACTTTGTGTCATTTGTTTCATGAATTATGAATGCAATTTATGTGTGTTTATTTGATCTTTGTGAATGCAAAATAGTCTAGAAATCTGTTTTCCGCGCCCGCGCGCGCTGTATTTTGCCGCGCCTGGCGGAGGACCATTTTTCCTGCGCGCGCACGCGCTGCATAATAGCGCGTCCGGCGGAGGAAAAAACGGCACAGCGCGCGCTATCTGTTTACCGCGCGCGGATTCTTAGTTTTAGCGCGCCGCGATATAGCGCGCCTGTTGGAGATGCTCTTAATGCAATTATCTGCTGTTCGCAACTTAATACTGGAAGGGGTTCGGATGATAACCTGAAGGTGGATTATTTAGGCATAGATGCATGCTGGATAGCGGTCTATGTACTTTATTGTAATGCCCTGATTAAATCACATAGTAATCATCGTTGATATGTATTGAATCTTTATTTGTCAATTGCTCACCTGTAATTTGTTCACCCAGCATGCTAGTTATCTTATTGGAGAGACACCACTAGTGAACTGTGGACCCCGGTCCATTCTTTACATCTCAATACATTCTACTGCTTTACTGTTCTTTGCAAACAAACACCATCTTCCACTCGATACACTTAATCCTTTGTTTTCAGCAAGCCGGTGAGATTGACAACCTCACTGTTACGTTGGGGCAAAGTACTTTGATTGTGTTGTGCAGGTTCCATGTTGGCGCCGGTTTCACCGGTGTTGCGCCGCACTACACTCCTCCACCAACAACCTTCACGTGCTTCTTGGCTCCTACTGGTTCGATAACCTTGGTTTCATACCGAGGGAAACTTGCTTCTATACGCATCATACCTTCCACTTGGGGTTCCCAACGGACATGTGCTTCGCGCGTATCAAGAAGTAGCAGGGCGGGAGTGAACCGGAGAGAAACTTGAGATCATATGGGATGATCCTTGTTTCCACATGTACCTTTGACCTAACCAAGCTCTAATGGAGGCATATGCCCACCGGGGGACCCCCGATGGGATGAAGTCAAAGGGGTAGACCGCGCGGTCAATAGAACTAGGGTTTCGTCAGAAATCGAGCATCGGATGTAGGGAATGGCCCCAAAACTTGTGTGTGTCCACATGGAATGCACAAAAGTGATTTGAGATGGTTTTATATCCAAGGCTACCCCCCAGGTGTGTCCGGCTTCTCGGACGGGGGTTCCTACACTTAGGCAGATTCTGCATGTATAGGGGGAACCCTCGGAGGTGAACCGGAGAGAATCTTGGGATCATATGGGATGATCCTTGTTTTCACATGTACCTATTACCTAACCAAGCTCAAATGGAGGCATATGCCCACCGGGGACCCCCGATGGGATGCAGTCAAAGGGGTAGACCGCGCGGTCAACAGAACTAGGGTTTCGTCGAAAATCGAGCATCGGATCTAGGGAATGGCCCCAAAACTTGTGTGTGTCCACATGGAATGCACACAAGTTATTTGAGATGGTTTTATATCCAAGGCTACCCCCCAGGTGTGTCCGGCTTCTCGGACAGGGGGTTCCTACACTTAGGCAGATTCTGCATGTATAGGGAGGAACTCCCTCGGAGGTGACCCGGAGATAAACTTGAGATCATATGGGATGATCCTTGTTTCCACATGTACCTTTGACCTATCCAAGCTCAAATGGGGGCATATGCCCACCGGGGGAACCCCGATGGGATGCAGTCAAAGGGGTAGACCGCGCGGTCAACAGAACTAGGGTTTCGTCAGAAATCGAGCATCGGATCTAGGGAATGGCCCCAAAACTTGTGTGTGTCCACATGGAATGCACAAAAGTGATTTGAGATGGTTTTATATCCTAGGCTACCCCCAGGTGTGTCCGGCTTCTCGGACGGGGGTTCCTACACTTAGGCAGATTCTGCATGTATAGGGGGGAACTCCCTCGGAGGTGAACCGGAGAGAAACTTGAGATCATATGGGATGATCCTTGTTTCCACATGTACCTATGACCTAACCAAGCTCAAATGGAGGCATATGCCCACCGGGGAACCCCCGATGGGATGCAGTCAAAGGGGTAGACCGCCGATGAAAGGGGTAGATCTGCGGGGCTCCCAGATTAGGGTTTCGTCTACCGGAGGGAATATTGAGGTAAGATAGGGTAATTATTGGTACTACATGTTTCTATGACCTAACACAACACAAAGGAAGAGAAAATTCCATGGGTCAACTGTTATCGGAGGCCGGTCAAAGGGGTAGATCTGCGGGGCTCCCAGATTAGGGTTTCGTCTACCGGAGGGAATATTGATGTAAGATAGGGTAATTATTGGTACTACATGTTCCTATGACCTAACACAACACAAAGGAAGAGAAAATTCCATGGGTCAACTGTTATCGGAGGCCGGTCAAAGGGGTAGATCTGCGGGGCTCCCAGATTAGGGTTTCGTCTACCGGAGGGAATATTGATGTAAGATAGGGTAATTATTGATACTACATGTTACAATGACCTAACAAAACACAAAGTAAGAGAAAAGTCCATGGGTCAACTGTTATCGGAGGCTGGTCAAAGGGGTAGATCTGCGGGGCTCCCGGATTAGGGTCTCGTCTACCGGAGATATTAAGTTAAGATATGGTAAAAAAAATTATGCGCATAGCTTGGGAATGTAGAAGATTAAAACAAATTTGCATGGACCTATATTAATATATTTTATAAATATAATTGACATTAATAAAATTTAAAATAGAAAATAAATTGAAAAAAGAAAAAAAAAGTGGTCTATGCCGAGGGTTGCCGTCGGCGTATGTCGGGCCCTCGGCATAGTCAAAAAAATTATATGAACCTATTATTATATATATATTAGTTTAATATAGTCACAAAAATAAATAAGAGAAAAAACAAAAAGAAAAAAGGAGGAAAAAAATGAAAAATAGGCTATGCCTAGGGTGGCCGTCGGCATAGAGCCGGCCTCGGCATAGCCTAACATAACCCTAGTTATGTCAGGTGCCACCTGGTCGGGTCCGAGCCGCCCGCACCCCCTTTTTCCTCCCCACGCGCCCGACCACCTTTTTCCACTGAGCCCGCCGCCGCACCCTGCCTCCCCGCCGTCGCCGCTTCGCGCCGCGCCACTCGCTTGTGCCGCCACCTGCTCACGCCGCCGCCTCGCCTCCGCCTCCCCGCCGCTTCGCGCCGCCCCGGCCTGCAACGTGCCAATGCGCCTTAGCCCCCGCGCCATCGCCACCCTTGGCCATGTGCTTCGTCCCATGCTCGTGGCTTTCAAGCTTTTTCATTTTTCATTTTCAATTTTAATGTGAATTAGAAATAGAAATGTGAAATGTGAAATGTGAAATAGTTTGTGAAATGTGAAAATAGAAAATGTGAAATGTGAAATAGAAAATGTGAAATAAAAATACAAATAGGAAATGTGAAATGTGAAATAATTTGTTTTTTATTGAATGGAAATAGGTGCCGTCGTGACCGCCGACCTCGTGACCGCTCCGTCGTGACCGCTCCGTCGTGACCGCCGTGTCCGTGATTCTCTCCGTCGCCGAGGGTGAGCTAAAACATCGCCTCCCCTTCTCCGCATTTTCTTATGTCACTAGATTCATTTTCCAAGTAAAGTTGCGTAACCTAGGTGTCACTTCCCGTCCGCGAGCGTTACGCGGATAAATATGCATTAGTGGTCAGCATATTTTGAACCGTAACGCTTGCGGCATTTACGGGACAGTCGGCGGATGCGTAGTTGTCTACGTTTTCCATGTTCTACTCCGGTCCGAGTCAGGATTTCGGCGGCGCCTCCCCGTTGTTCTCCGGATGCACATCCTCTCGGCTTTTTGCCGAGACGTGTATCGGGAGAGCAGCGGGGAGGTGCTGCCGAAATTCTGACTTGGACCGGGGTAGAGCATGGAGAACGTAGCCAACTACGGATCCGGCGGCTGCTAGGAGCCCACCTAGTAGAGATGTAGGTTGATGCATGCGTTTCGCCCGGTAAAATAAATAAAAATATGATGCATTTAATTTCCTATTTGATATAAATGCTATGTATGTGGTTTGGCTCCCAATAAAGCAGAGGATGGCTGATAATGGATGGATGTACAATGAGCGTGTTAGTGCGACTGAGAAAACAGCTGAGTGGACAAGGAAGACCCATTTTCTAGTGAATGAGTTAGCGCGTGGTACAAAGGGGCTGGTTCGGGCACTTTGCCCCTGTGTTCGCTGCGTGAAGCGTCAACGTCGTGGGAAGGATGAAATGTATAGACACCTTCTGCAATATGGGTATATGCATGGGTACGTCACGGAAATCGACTTTGATGAGCGCGAACGTGACAGAGGTGAGGTGATGCGGCAGCGGCTCAATGGCAATGAGTACGATGGAATTAGAGACTTTCTAGATGATCTCGTCCATGCCGATGTCCCGGATTCGCCACCTCCAGAACCGGAGGCGCCGCCAGAACCGGAGGAACCAGAGCCAACCGCGAAGGCCTTCTATGGTATGATTGCCGCGGCTAAGAAGCCTCTGTACGAGGGCGCCGCGATTTCTCAGCTCGATGCCATCTCCCAATGTCTAGCCGACAAGACCCGGTACAACACCACCCGTGAGGGCTTTGAAGCAAGTCTGAAAACAACTGGTAACATGTTGCCCAAAGATCATTGTCTGCCTAAAATCCTGCACGCGACGAGGAGAATGATGAAGGACCTCAACATGGATTATCAAAAGATAGACTGTTGTCCGAAAGGCTGCGTTCTATTTTGGAGACAGTTTGCGGAGGACAAGTATTGTCCCATCTGTAAGCAGTCTAGGTATGAAGAGGTAACGGGAAAGGATGGTCAGGTGAGGCAGTCAAGCACCGCAAAGTCGATTCTTCGATATCTCCCATTCATAAAAAGAATCCAGCGGCTTTACATGCACGAGGAGACAGCCAAACAGATGACGTGGCACAAGTATGGGAAGAGATTCGTGGACGAAAACAAGAAGTTGAAGATGGGACATCCATCCGATGGTACGGCATGGAAGAACTTCGATAGAAAACACCCCCTTAAGGCAGCCGAGGCTCGGAATGTCAGAATTGCGATAGCAACAGATGGCTTCAATCCATATGGTATGTCGAATGCCAATTACAGTTGCTGGCCCGTGTTTGTTATTCCGCTCAATCTCCCTCCCGGAGTCCTAATGACGAGGAAGACCATGTTTCTGTCGCTGATCATTCCAGGCCCTCATTACCCGGGGAAGAATTTGAGTGTCTACATGCAGCCGATTGTGGAAGATTTGAACCACTCTTGGCACCACGGGACATTGACGTACGACCGAGCATCGAAGACAAACTTCTACATGAAAGTTTGGTTGCAGTATACCATGCATGACATGCCCGGGTACGCCCTAACATGCGGATGGTGTACAGCTGGTAAGTGGCCATGCCCAGTGTGCAGGCACCGGCTTGAGTTCCTTTGGCTACAGAAGGGTCGCAAGTATGTTGCGTTTGACACGAATCGACAGTTCCTCAAAAGGATACATCCGTTTAGAGAAGACAAAAAGAACTTCAAGAAGGGCAAAGTTGTGCATGAAAAAAAAGATGTGCCGAAGTTTGATGGTAAACTTGTTGAAGCCGAGCTACGTGCTCTTGTGCCGGCAGCGACGCCAACTGGCCATCAATTTGAGGGATATGGTGTAACGCACAACTGGACTCACGAGGCGGCCTTAACGAAGCTCGAGTATTACAAGGAGCTCGAACTTCCCCATAACATCGATGTGATGCACACCGTAAAGAATGTCGCGGAGTCCGTCTTTCACACATGCCTGAACATTCCCGGGAAGTCAAAGGATAATGTCAAGGCTAGAGTCGATGTTGAGAACCTCTGTGATAGGGAAAAATTACACATGAAGCGTCCTATTGGCCGTCAAAAGAATTGGTTCAAGCCACATGCCAACTTCTGCCTTGATTCCATCCAAAAGAAGGAGGCATTCAGGTGGCTCAAATACGTCGTGATGTTCCCTGATGGTTATTGCTCGAATATGAGTAAGGGAGTTAATCTTTCGACGGGAAAAGTCACCGGGCTCAAGAGTCACAACTATCATATATGGATTCAGCGGCTCATGCCGGTGATGCTTCGAGGGTATATCCCCGAGAAAGTCTGGCGAGTGCTTGCGCAGTTGAGCCATTTCTTCCGCACGCTATGTGCTAAGCAGATATGTCCCAAGGTTATTGCAAAGCTACAAGATACAGTGCCGGAGTTGCTATGCAATTTGGAGATGATATTTCCGCCAGGCTTCTTTACTCCGATGGCACATCTCATTGTGCACCTCGCCAACGAGGCACTCTTGGGTGGCCCGGTGCAGTTTCGTTGGCAGTTCTGTATTGAGAGAGAGTTTAAGTATATTCGAAAGATAACTGGAAACAAGGCCAAGATTGAAGCATGCATAGCTGAGGCAATATGCCTTCGGGAGATGGCAGATGCCGCGACAACGTACTATCCCGATGATGTTCCGACTCAGCATAACCCGGTCACTCGTTACAATGTCGACGTGCCCGAGAATGACCCCAAGCTAAAACTATTCCAATTCCCCGGTGGCAAGGCTGGTAAAGGAACAAAATATAAATTGGAGAACGAAGAGAAGGATTGTATAATGCTATATGTGCTTATGAACATGGAGGAAGTGATCCCATTCGTAAGGTAAAATGGTGAACAAATTACTTTGCAGCTAGTAACCTCGTCTCGGTCTAATGCTTATTTTCTCCTTTCAGCGAATTCACGGATGAAATGTGGCCGTATGATGAATTGCCCGAACCCTCGGAGATGGACACTCTACTGAAAGAGGGTGCTCCCGGAATTAATAAAAACTTTGTGACATGGTTCATGGAAAAAGTAATTTCTAACCTTTCCTCTTACATTGCAACATGTGACTTGTCCCTCTTATTACACGTAACTAATGCACACAACAAATTTGAAATGTTCTTGTAGGGCCGTGAGAGAAACGTTGATATGATAGATGAGTTGAAATGTGTTTCCCAAGGTTGTAGCCGTGAGGTGACCAAGTATGAGAAGTATGATGTGAATGGGTTTCGCTTCCATACAGAGACGCACCAGAAGGGCCGGGCGAATCCCAAAACGATAAATACTGGGGTCTTCACCAAAGGAGCCAATAACTTTGATTACTACGGAAGGTTACAGAGTGTATACGAGTTGACATACAATCGTACGAACGTGCAACTCAATATCGTCGTGTTCAAGTGTCATTGGTTCGACCCAATAGGTGGACAGAGAAGTGATAAGTCCATTGGGTTAGTTGAAGTTAAGCCTTCAACCACCTATAGCGGAGCCGATGTCTTTGTTGTGGCTCACCAAGCCAAGCAAGTTTATTATTTGCCCTACCCATGCCAGAAAGCGGAACTCAAGGGTTGGGAAGTCGTCTTCCAGGTATCGCCACATGGTAACCTACCGGTTCCCTCTGAGGATGATTACAACAACATTGACCCCGTAACATACGAGGGGATTTTCTATCAAGAGGAACAGGACTTCGGGGAATATATTTTAGAACCGTTAGTTGAAGAGGACCTCGGGAACGAAGCAGAAACTCGTGGTGAGTCAGTGGTGGATCTAAAGGACATATCTATGCTCGAGAAGTTACTTGAGGCGAATGACAATTATGATGAGCCTCCACCCATCGACCCTTCAACTTTGTACTCAAAAGATAGTGATAGTGATAGTGAGCCAGAGAAAGAGAAAGAGAAAGAGACGGAGTATGAGAGTGAGAGTGAGAGTGATGATGGCTGGTGAGGGTCTTTTATTCTTAGTATTTATTTGTCAACATGCTTCTTAATTGCATTGTGCCTTTTATTCTTAGTATCTTCATTTTATTATGTCAACATGCTTCTTAATTGCATTGTGCCTTTTATTCTTAGTATCTTCAATTTATTATGTCAACATGCTTCTTAATTGCATTGTGCCTTTTATTCTTAGTATATTCATTTAATATGTCTTTGTGCTTAACTGTTTTATTCTTCTCAATGCAGGTGACTGAACAATATGAGCAGCGGCAAGGCAGACTCCGAGAGCTTGCTTAAGACGCTGGCGCAGGTGAAGAGGAATATTCCTAGACCCACTAGACGGAGTGATCGAGCCATCGTGCCCAATCCGCGTTACGCCGATGGTACCGATGGACGAGGACGAGGAGGACGAGGTGGAGGACAAGGACGAGGAGGACGAGGTGGAGGACGAGGTGGCGGCGGGGTACACATGGACTTTGACGAGCCACCCTCCGCTTCTGGCGACGTGGCTCCTGAGTTGTTCCTAGAGGGTCCGTCTAGTGGGGAGGTGGAGATGGAGACGGAGTCTACACACGAGTCGGACTCTAGGGCTGAGTTGGAGGTGATGGAGGGTGGGGGTGCGCCGAAGCCCTTGAAGATTCGTGGAGAAGCTAGAGTCCCCGAGGCGAGGAAGGAGCCTAAGACCCATGATGACAAGGCCCTTATCATTCCTTCGAGCGATGAGTAAGTGTACTACTTCAGAAATTTCGAACATGTATTTTTCATCTTGGGCATAATAAACAATTTGGCATTTGTACTAATGTGTGATTTATTTGCAGCAACTGGACATGGGAGGTCAAGCCAGCCCGCGTGCCTAACAGCTTGCTTGGGGCTCTGATTAAGAAGTTCTGGCCCGGCAGATACACTCCCCTTAGCACGGTCCCCGGTGGCGAGACGAAGCTAGCCACTACTTGGGCGGACTATGAGGATGCCCCTGCCGTAGGCTTCGCGACAGCTGCTGAGGCTGTGACCACCAAGTTCTGGGTAAGACATATACTTCTCGAGCACCGTTCATTGTTGATGGCCCTAATGTGCTAACTCATGACTTTCACAACTGATTTATGCATGATTGAAGTGCTTCTACCGTGTGGACCCGGAGCATGATGCGCAGGCGCGTCTCACTTTGCGTGGCGCTTGCGAGAGGTTGACACCGCAGCAGTGGTACAACCAAAAGGTCACCTCCGCTAGTGCCTTCTGGGCTAACAAGGGTAAGAGGGTCAGGAAGGAGTACTTTGTGGGTAACCAGCCTACGGAGGAATGGGCAATGACCATTGATGAGTACATGTCGGTGAGTAAAATGTCAATGAGATTCTACATTGCTGCTAAGTTTTCATTGGATTATCTTGAGTTGAGTATTGCGTTTTCAGGTTTGTCTCGAGTGGGCCGAGCAGCATAGGGAGGCATGGGAGGAGCTGATTAGGGCGAGGTGGCTCAGGGAGGACGAGGAGTTTGCAGCCGTGTCGAGGCGTAACATGGAGAACCGAGGCACCGGTGGCACACACTGCGCGGGAAGCCGCGACTACACCCGCTACAAGGGGAAAAAGGTATGTATATACATGGAACGACCTTCTTTCATTTCCGTCATGTTACATTTGTGGTACGCATAACTTTTCTTTTCGCGATGCAGGTGGCCGAGGCAGCACCTGGGGTGGTGCTTCATGATGCCCAGATATATGACATGATGCGGACGAAGCAGAAGCCCAATCCCGCATTGCCTCAGCCCCAGTACTACGGCAATGCCAAGGCCGCCAAGGAGGACTACTGCGACATGGTCAAGTCTCGTCACCCCGAGGTGGATGACCCCTTGAGCATTCCGATCGACGAGGAGTCGTTGGTCCTGTCGGGGCGCGGGCGTAGGCATGGCCGTTACCCCTTTCTGAATAAGGCGGTCAAGCCTACCCCAGCCACGAGCTACACGCGTCTCAAGCATACCCTCACCGCCGACAGCCCCCAGCCTCGTCCACGGCCTGCTCGTCCACCCGCCTACGATGTAAGTTTTCCTCATTTTCATCCTCTTTCCGGTTTTCCTTCCTACATGGCTAAGTGTTGACGAGATTCATTGTTTCTGAAATTGTAGCCTGAGTTCGAGGCGGCCTTCGAAGCCTATAATGAAGCGTATCAGCAGGCCGCTGCGCAGTGGAATAGGCAGAATACGGCCTACATGGCGTATATAGGAGTAAGTCTGAATCTTTCTTCTCGCAAGTAGATGACAAGTCTCAGTTTGATGCTTTATTTCTGCAAAGCCTAACTTGTAACCTATCTTGCAGGAAATGATGATTTCTATGTCTACTGGTACACCGCCACCGGCTCGAGTTACCGTGGCGGGGGACATGCCTATCATGCCATCGAGGGCAGCTTTCGCTGCGACTTACTACGGATCCACACCGGAGGTAAGTTCTTTGCCAAACCGGTAGTTACCACTTTCCTTTGTCTCGCAAGTTGCTAACATGTAGGGAACACGTAGGGAACGGGATGGTCCGGGAACCAGGCCTCGCCGGGTGGGCGCGAGGTCACACCGGTTCATGAAGGTGGTCGGTCTCCTGGGCGTTCTGCTGGTGCCTCTCCGTCGACTACTCCTGGGACTACTCTCGGTGCCTCTCCGTCGACTTCTCCTGGGCGTACTCCGGTCCTTCTCCAGGTGGTTCTTCTGCAGCTTCTACCGGAGCGCAACCCCGGGCTGCTCGTTTCGCCAACGATGTGGGCGGAAACACCCCGCCCGGGTCCTTCCTCCGCTAGTCGGCACCGGGCTTCTTGCTTGCCATCATGTGCTACCTACTACTATGTATTTTGATGACATGGCACTCTCCTCTTGTATGCTATTATGTGCACCATGTATGCTACTATGTGGATTTCATGCTATTTATGTGAATTATGGTGAATTTCGATGAATTTGGATGAATTTGGATGAATTTTGATGAATTTGGATGAATTTGGATGAATTTCGATGTATGAACTGCTGTACTGTCATAACTGAGCTGGTAAACAGTGGATTGTGAAATGCTGGCGAAAAAAAAACTGCGCAAGCCTACGCCGAGGGCATTGCTGTCGGCATAGAAGCATGGAGCGACCATATGGTCACGTCTATGCCGACGGCATTGCCGTCGTCGTAGACCCCTGCCTGGCAGCCGCGCTCAGCGTGCCGCGTGTCCACTGCATGGGCCATGCAGACACCGAGGGCCTGGCCGTCGGTGTAGACGCCGCACGTGGCAGCCTCGCGACGCGCCACGTCGCCCCACGGCGCCCAGATGGCGTGGCTATGCCGAGGGCACGGCCGTCGGCGTCTGATGGAGCACCGTTAACGACGACGGCGCGCTGTGGCCAAACGCCGAGGGCAGCTACGCCGAGGGCGAGGTCGCACCGTCGGCATAGGCGGCGTACGCCGACGGCCGGGCCTACGCCGACGACACGGTGCCAGGTGCCGAGGGACCTGAACGCCGAGGCGCTATACCGAGGGCTACCGTCGGCGTAGCCTACGCCGAGGGCAGCCGGGCCGTTGGCGTCTACGTCGATTCCTGTAGTGTCTTGTCTTTACATCGACAGACACACATCCATATATTATTGATCAAGCAAGGTTAACAAAAAGTAAATCAAAACTCGAGGCCATCCAAAATGGACCACTTCACGACAATATCTTCACAATCCTAACACGAACCCTATGACACATGACCGAGCAATGAAAAGTACAGTACCCACGATAAAGCCCTTCAAGAAGGGTCTGTCGCACTTGAGATAATTGCATATTGCTACCACAATTGAGGCTAGGGCTTTAAAAAAACTACCACTTTTCCGGTTAGTTGCAAAAAACTACCACTTTTGCGTCTAATTGCTTCAGAAAACTACCAATTGTGTGTAACACTCGGTTTGGTCCAATTTAATCATGTTTCTGACAGAGATGGCCCACCATTTGATCAAGTTTTCTATCTGAATGACATGGTGGGCCATCTCTGTCAAAAACTTGATCAAATGGGTCAAACCGATTGTTACACAGAACTGGTAGTTTTTTGAAAGCATTAAACGCAAAAGCGGTAGTTTTTTGCAGTTGACCTGAAAAGTGGTAGTTTTCTGAAGCCCTAGCCACAATTGTGGTAGCAATATGCAATTTTCTCGTCGCACTTGCACCGATGCTGACAAGCTCAACCTCAAAGGTCAAACTCGGGATTTTTATTCCCGAAGGTGAGTTTCGATGTACTGATGCAAACACATCGATAGTGTTTGATCTAGTTATAAGTTATTGAAATATCTATATAACAATAAGGAAAAACTATTTGTACATGAATAGTGATGTTTTATTGCTTATCACTATTCATTCTGAATTTTGGTATCCATCAGTTATTATTTTGGACTCTAAATTCTACGTATAAGTAGAACATCAATTCCTCAATATAGTGTGTTCTTTAGATTTTTTTAAATGTTTTGAACGTGGTTTCTACTTGGTTTTCACAGGTTCTCATTACACTTCCGACGAGTAGTCATTGGGGTCTTCCTCGTCATCGGTGAACGGATGACGAGCCTCCGCCATCGCCCTCGTCGGACCCTTGCCTCCTTCCTTGCTGCCGCCTCCTCGTCCACCTCCTCCGCCTCCAGCCGTGTCCACCTTTCGTTTGAATCCTCGTCATGTCTGTCGTGGCCAACGGCGTCCCCCTCCTCCTCGCCCTCTGTCGGCGGGGAGCTAGAGTTGCTCGGCGTGGCAGCTCTATCCCACCAATGCCACCATCCCGACGGCTTATCCTCGCTGTCGGTGTCCGATGGCAACGACAGGTTGTTCATGGTGGCTAGCCGGTGTTGGAGAAGAAGATAAAGTGCAGCCGGTTGAAGATGAATTAGAGTAGGCGCATAGGTCTTATTGAGCGGGGATTAATGGCGGCGCGTATAATGAAGAGGTCAATGGTTGCTCTTCCGTGGCGGTTCGCGCGTCGATCGGCGCGGTTGCCACTCCAACGGTTGCCCTCCCCGGCAGTTGTTCTGCTTTAATTCGCGCCGGCTCGAGCCAGGGACGCTGCTAGGCGGGCCCGTGGGTGAAGCGAGCGAACGCTGTGACCGCTCAGCGTCTGCGGAGACGCAAACGTGCCGCATATTTGCGCCGCGTTTACGGACGGCCCGAATACTATGTGTCGCCCTGCTGGAGCAAAGTGCAGGCACATTTCCGGTCCGCGCGGCGCAAACGGTGGCGGGTCGCCCCGTTGGAGATGGCCTTAGAACCCCGGGATGCTTAATTAGAGGCCATACTTTTTCCTGTTTATTCTCGTGGGTTGGGCCTCTATAATTAAATCTAATCGAATAACAGATCGACTGAGACAAACAAAAATCCCCTTTAATCCACTTTAAAGTCCAACAAACAAAGCCCTAATTAATGACTAAACATTGTCTTTGCAACCTTAATTAAAGCTGTCAACTAGGAAAGTGCACGTGAAATCGAAAGTTGCACGCTGAGCAATCATCGACGACACCGTCTCTCCTGTTCACTCATACAGTCCTAGGGAATAATAGCTTTGCGTGTAGAAGCAGAAGCACCTTCTATGATCGATCTCTTGTACTCGTGTGATTATAGTTCGAACTGCACATCCAGCTTTTGTACTGCAGTGGCGCAGTGCTGCAAAAGTCCTTGGATTCACCTCGTTGCATAGTACGTAGGTACTTGAATTGTGCAGCTTCCAGAAACCCATTTGGCCATTTGTGCTTGCTTGCTTGCGGCGACGCGCGTAGGACGGCGCATTAATTCCTCAATCGGCTGTTTGCACGGATATGCATTTCGGCTCCAGTGAATCAATGATCGATGGGTGATTTCGTGGAGAGCAAAGGGAAACTGCATCGCCGTCGCAGGACCGGTTTCTTCCTCTGAAGTAATTGGACGTGCACTTTTGCCTTTCCTTTGGAGAAAGTTCAGTTTCACCTCTTGTTTTCGTGAAGACTGAAGAGGTCGTGGAGTTGGTCGATAGTTGTTGCACCTTTTTGAGAAGCGCAGCTTTCGATTAGATGGATTACCGGTCCTCCCATGCTAGGACGGCTTCCTAATCGTAGATTCGTTGTGCTATTTAGTCAGCACAAGCATGGGCAATGCTGTATTTTTTACCTCCCCATTCTCTCTTATTCCATCATGTATCACATGTGAACTGTCTTACTATTATTTAATTTATGTGCGTGATTCTTTATCGCAACTCGAGGTATGAGCTCAAGCTAACTCAAGTGTCATGATCATATGATACCATGATCAGTGAGCTCGATCCTGAATCAATCAACTTCATTCACTGTGTTAATTTTACAATAGTGAGAACAGTTGGTTATTGGTGTCATCATCAAGTAGCGAGTTCAAATCCGGAAAAGACTTTATACAAAATCCACACAAATAACCTAACTACGTTCTTCTTTCAGGGTTTCCTACGTTATATTTTTCACATGATGCCCACTACCTTGAACTAATTTGTTTTAACATTGTGCTTGGCGTAATGGAAGTTTAGAACGATCATGTTTGCCTGGTGCATCTTTACATATATCATCGCTGGTTTATTTGCAAAAATTAAACGAGCTTAAAATTTTACATCTCAAGTCTCAAGTACTTAACGTAAAAATAGCAATTTCGAAATGAGCTTACAATTCTACATCTCCCTAATACACGGTACTAAGATGTAGATCTAGTCGGCTACGAATGTCAAAACCGTAAACTTAGAACATAAAAGTTGTGTGAAATGGTGAGATGGAGCAACTCGTGGAAGAATATTTAAAATGGTCAACCATGTGCAACAAACTAATTTGACAAGCTTCAAATATGAATATGAAACAGAGCTTTAAGCACTGGACGAAACTTCGAACGTATCGCGGGATGCTACCGCAACACCGAGACGCTTATTTTTCATTTAGACCTTAATCTCAAATCGATACTTAAGAATGGTTGGGTAGATTAAAGTGGATTAAGATGAACTAGTTTAGTTAATGCAATACACCTCAATGCCTCCTGTTATGCACTGTAACCAATCGCCACGCCTACTTTTCTCCCACAGTGCGAAATGGGGCTTAGAGGCAACCAGATAATCTGCAGAAATAGGCCCAAGTCAAATTTTCATCGCATATACTGTAGTAACTATCTGGCGAGCGAAGTTGCACGAGGGGCCAGGGGGAGGGAACCCATGCGAGCAACCAAACTGTCCCTAATTGAACTTCTACTTGCACTCATAGTTTTTTTTTTCGATATGGGAGCATGTCCCAGCCTCTGCATTAATAGATGCACACGGCTAATTTATTTATAAAAAGTAAAGAGTATAATAATATTTTAAGTTTACAGTCACGGATCAGAGAAGGTCGATACAAGAATCAACCAAAGAAAAGCTAGGCACATAAACACTTGCACTCATAGTTGGGTCCCACACGTGCCATGTCGCCAGATAAAGAGCGCCTCTGAATACCGATGAACGTAGATTAATCAATCAACTTCTTCCGTAAACGTGATGAAGTATTCCAGATGCACGATGACCATTTTGAGCCACACCGACAAGTACATGGACTATTGATGTATTTTACTCTTCTATTAGTTAGAAAATAGTGCATTGTACAAAGAAAATGCTTCCACTTGAGCGACCGGTTACAGCGCGCGATCGGTCGCCCCTCGTCCGCGCGTGTCACTTTCCGGGTCGTTCTATGCTCCCGCTCACGAGTGTTTGTCCTTGCCATTAATTATGAGTACACAAGGAAAATTTATTTCTTACTACATCTTAAGCAATTATCAATTTCATTGCCTTTTTACCCACATGATCTTTTCCGATAAAATGACACCACAAAATTCAGCCCCAACGAGTCATCAACATCCCTTAACATCATCATTGTACTACAACAATGACATGTCATCTTATATCTTAATGTTAACAACCATAAAAATGACAAAAATGTAATTTACTAAATCATATGAAATACAAAGGAGCTCATGAGGCACATTATATTTTTCTCAAAGATTAGACTCTAATTCAAACTGATGGCCTATAGAAAATTTCGTAGGACTTGGAACCCTAGAAATCATGCGATCTCTAGGAAAATTGTGCAACAATTACAATTTTAGAAATTTGTTTGAAATTTCCAGAAGTGAACTATGTGTTGAAGATGAAACTTCCTTAGTGATTTTGTCTGAAAGAAAAATGATATTTCTAAATTTCCACCCATAAGAAATAAGAGCATCTAAAAAAACATTCTTTAAGTGAGACCATACATGCACTCGATGGTTTTGATGAAGTTGAAGTGAAACCAAGTTGCAAGTATCTTTGAAGGTTGATAGTTTAGGCATGTTGCACGAATTTCGTTAATTTGGAAATATTTGCCAAGTAATTTGCTCGATTGATGCTCTCTATACACCCTACCAAGTTCCGTAGAAACTTAAGAATGCCATGGAGAAGGATAAATTATAACACACTATAATATGCTAATAGGCATGGAGTGATGTGATCTATTGGTTTGCTAGTGAAACATAGTATATCTTTAATATTATTTCAAACATGTCAGATCAAACTAAAAAATTGAAAAAAATATTGTTTTACTTAAGTACTACAAATGTATTTGTAACTAATGATAAATATAAAAAATGTACATATGCATGGGCATGTTTACACTGTCAATATTATCATTTTATACCCAAAAAGGTATTGACTATGATATAGTGCATGGGTGTAAGTACAAAAGTATTTCCAATAGTGCATGAAGTGTCAATAAAGTAACATACATTTCTTGAGAAGTTGTGTGATGACGAAGTACAAATTAACTTTTATTTTACTATCCTTGGGCCCACAAAAGGCTAGATTTTGCTACATTGAATGGTTATGAGTACACAATCAAAATGCATGAACTTGAGATGTGGAGGCTACCAAGAGAATCAAGATGGCTACAAGAGATGTTAATAAGAAAAAAAATTCAGTAATGGAAACTTAAGGACTTTTTTCTTCATACTTATGTTTAATAGATGAATTTATCTAGAAGTATGAAGATTTTTGACAAATAAAAACCATTAATTCTTTATTCCATTTTAAAATATGAGGCTTAGAAAGAACACAATTATAGAAAAATAAACAAAGCAACTTTGGTATCTACATAATAATCTAATTACGTCACATATGCTCTAATATTGGATCATTTCTCTTATGTTCTGCACACCTCAAGTCCTATAAGGTGTTGTTAGAAGATTGGTGTTGCCTGATTTGGAGGTGTTGGGACAAAATTATAAAATAGAGTTCCTGGCCTTCAATGGGCACACCCTACGTAGCATGTACATGGACACCATGTTGGATGTCTCAGTTGGCATCATGCACCTGCGCCTTCTCGTGGATGCGACCTCCTACTAGAGGCACCATGACTGATGTGTGCCTTGTGTCTCAAATGAACACACCACAAAGAAGAACACTCTCCCACATCAAAGATCTAACGAAAATATCACTCACCAAGCCCGCATGACCAAGAACCTTGGCTAGTCAAGTAGGCCCGACAAAAACCTATTAGCCAGAGAACTTAAATTAAAGAAAACAACACACACAAATTTAGATAGATCTAAACCATTATAACCTTGTTCCACCAACAATTATGAATATCTATCGGATTTAATACATTACAATCCTATTTTCTTATTCATATTCCCTCATAGGCTTGTCCCAAGATTCTTGCTTGAATAGTACAACTAGATCTATATTTTATATGAAATCTAACATTTTTTGAACTAATGAATGACCATCATACTCTCAAGGTATTGGTTATACAAGTCAATGCTCATACATGCACTCCTTCTTCGCTGCTTGGTTGCTTGGTCACATGGGTGGAATCACTTCTCGCCCATTTTGCTAGTGTATCGGTGCTCAACATTTTTATAATTTTTAATATTTCCAATTATCTACAAATGTTTATATACTTTTTTTTAGAAAATCAAACTAATACAGAAAAAGAAAAGGAAACATTGTCCTTTTTTCATTGTTACATAATCATGAACAACTTCTATTCTAAAGAAAATTAGGAGATTCAGAGACTATTGGAAAAACATATAACTAGATGACTAATTCTATGTATGAATTTTGTACCTTCCACCAAGCAAATCAGATTATTGTTCTACATAGTGGATATATCGAATGAGAACTCGATTAAATTATTTTGAAAAATATACCGGGCAACATAACTCTCTCTCTCTCTCTCTCTCTCTCTCTCTCTCTCTCTCTCTCTCCATCTCTATAATTCTGAAGTAGGAAGCACACACCCCCGAAAGCTCGATTATTTAAAAAAACTAATACATAATATCAATTTAAATTGCGTAAATTTTCATGCCACCATGTGTCGAGGTTTTTTCGAGAAAAATGTTACATGGGGTAGCTTGAGAGAGGCGGCAGACGATGAAGACATCAGATCACCTAGACGGGATTGATACACGAGTGATGTACCCATGTTCAGACCCTCTCGGTGGAGGTAAAGTCCCACTTCCTGATTTAGATCGGTATTCCTTTAGATATTATTATAAGAGACGCTAGAGGCGGAGAATATGAATAGCATTAGGGAACGAATGTGCATCATGTTCGGTGACCTCTAGGGTTCCTGGTTGGGCCTCATATAGACGACCCAACTAGGATTTACAAGATCACTCTGACTCCGTTAGGGTTCCGGGTATAGATGAGTTACAACTAGGTCTTTGTCTTGCACTGCACGCTGATCCATTGTCTTTCCTGTGAAGCCTCCAAGTCGGCCCACCTTATCTTCATGCAAGCCCATTGAGGAGGCGGCGGCGAACCCGTCACAAGCCACTCTTGTATCGGAGATCCAACCCGGCTTCTTGGGCCTACTTAGTTGGATATTCCCTCGTCACCATGCACAAATATAATTTTTTGCACATATACAACTAAACTACATGCATTTATATCTTAGTACATATATACTAATTAAACTTGATTCTTATGGACACAGTATGGTTCTCCAAATTTTCCACCGTGGGTGTGAACTTATATCGCTGTGGTTCTCCAAAGTTGCGACCGTGGGTTTGACCCATGAGTATTTAATCTTCACTTTTAAGCGCATATATAATTTACAGTATGTATATATAATTTATAGTATATTTACATATTTATAAATAGAATAACAATAATATTACATCCTCTTTAAAGTTAAAGTATTCTGGAAATGTGAGGCCGCATCTAGAAGTGTCTATAAATAATAAATATATTTGTGGTTTTATAGATGCTTATATCGTGTGAGTAGAATTAGGACCTGACTAGTTCTTAGTCCACTGAGAACTAACTTCGCTCTAAGTAGAATGCATCATTGAATCTCAGATGCAACCCATGTTGCACTCTCACCATTAGCATGAAGCACGAAGCACGAGGCAAATCCAATGGATCAGAGACATTTTTCTTAGTTGCAACCTCACTTGCAACTGAAAAATTCCGCTGCAACCTTACAACGGAAAAAATCTCAGGTGAAAAACAACTTGCAATTCTAGTGCACGAATCACGATGCAACCGACATTGTGAGAGTCTACTGAGCACAAAGTTAAAATGGATCTATAAACACCATAATTATTAGTCTAAATAAAATATCACATGTATAGAAAAAATCTTCAATCATATTAATTTTGTGGGGAATAGATTAATGTTGCATTTGAATATAAAAATAATGTATCAATCACCATATGGGTATTTTGTACATGGTGATCTTTGTTAAATTCATGTAACTGCCACTCTCAGAATCTTTTGCACAAAACCCGCACTTTTGTTTTACCACCACAAACCCACACTTTCGGGGCTTTAAGTTTCGATACCCCGATAGAGTCCAGCGCTGTAACATGATTCTTAAAAGTAGTGGTTTTGATCGACCTAGCTACAATTTAAAGCTTCAAAAGAGTGATTTTATGGCACACCAAAAAATCTGAAAGTGGGTGGTTTACTAAACCCATAGCCCCAGACTTAGCGGTTTTGTGCAATTTACTCTTGCAGCAATAAGGCATTTGCCATTACCGTAGTTTAGGACAAATATGATTGTGACCATTTTAAATATCCCATTGTTGGTTTAGTAGATATTTTTTCAATAAAGAAAATATGTAATACTGCGAAGATAACAATTACACCTAGCCTTTGCACCAGCAAGATATCTGATACGTCCATTTTGCATCACTATTTTATATCATAAATTGCTGTTATTCATTGATATATTTCATATTTAGAGATAATACTTATGTTATTTCACCTATTTTGCAAGTTTCATGATTATTGGAGAATTATTCACCGGAGTCGGGATTCTGCTGGAAAAAGCACCGTCAGACACCATATTTCTCAAGATCAACAATTGACGAAAATTATACAGAACATACTATTTTTCCAGAAGACGAAGCCATCCAAAAGGAGGGGCCGAGGAGGGCCGCCATGGGCCCCCCCATAGGCCGGCGCGGGCCCAGGCCTGGCCGCGCCGCCTTGTGGGGAGGGGGCCCACAGCCCCTTCGGCCGCCTCTCCTTCGCGCACTTCGTCCCGAAAACCTAAGGCACGGGGGGATACGGAGAGTAGACATAGCCGCCTCTGCGACGAGAGACACCAGAGAGAAAAGAGCTCTCCGGCGGGCGGAGTCCGCCGGGAAATTCCTCCTGAGGGGGAAATCGACGCCATCGCCACCGTCATCGAGCTGGACATCATTGGGACCATCATCATCATCTCCACCATCTACACCGCCATCTCCACCGCTGCATCTCGTCACCGCTGTAACATCTCGGGTTAAATCTTGATTGTTTGATAGAGGAAACTTTCCCGGTGTTGATTACTACTTGTTATTGATGCTATTGAGTGAAACCATTGAACCAAAGTTTATGTTCAGATTGTTATTCATCATCATATCACCTCTGATTATGTTCCATATGATGTCTCGTGAGTAGTTCGTTTAGTTCTTGAGGACATGGGTGAAGTCTAAATGTTAGTAGTGAACTATGTTGAGTAATATTTAATGGTTTGATATTTAAGTTGTGGTGTTATTCTTCTAGTGGTGTCATGTGAACGTCGACTACATGACACTTCACCTTTATGGGCCTAGGGGAGTGCATCTTGTATTCGTTTGCTAATTGTGGGGTTGCCGGAGTGACAGCAACCTAAACCCCGTTAGTATATCGGTGCAGGAGGGATAGCAGGATCTTAGAGTTTAAGGTTGTGGTTAGATTTATCTTAATTACTTTCTTGTATTTGCGGATGCTTGCAAGGGGTATAATCACAAGTACGTATTAGTCCTAGGAAGGGTGGTGCATTAGCATAGGTTCACCCACACAACACTTATCAAAACAATGAAGATTAATCAACTATATGAAGCGAAAGCACTAGACTAAAATCCGTGTGTCCTCAAGAACGTTTGGTCATTATAAGTAAACAAACCGGCTTGTCCTTTGTGCTAAAAGGGATTGGGCCACTCGCTGCAATTGTTACTCTCGCATTTTATTTACTTGTACTTTATTTATCTGCTATATGAAAACCCCTGAAAACTTGTCTGTGAGCATTTACAGTGAATCCTTCATCGAAACTGCTTGTCAACACCTTCTGCTCCTCGTTGGGTTCGACACTTATTTATCGAAAGTACTACGATACACCCCCTATACTTGTGGGTCATCAATATCCAAACACATCATAGATACACACAACCAAGAAAAAAAATAGAAAAATAAAATAAAGACTCCGCTGCAGTGATGAACCCTCGCAACAAGCAACACTCTAACCACCACCGAGAACAACACCCAGACTAGATTGTTCCAAAAAAAAAAAGCAACACCTCCCAAAAGCGAACAGTGCACAAGCGTTGTTGTCGCCCAATCGAACGTCTTGGGTTTTCACCCAGGAGAAAACCTGAGTTTCAAAAACAATTTATTCAGCAAGGCCATTGTTAGGTACAACTAATGAAAGCCACACCTTAAATTTTCTCTCTAGAAATTGTGGTGGTGCTCGAGGAGCACCACCCAGAATGCAATCCATATGCGCTGCCATCCCTGCTAGCTATGCTGTTGCTGCAAGTCGCCAAAATCACCCGATGGACAGGGAGAACCTGTGATGCATGGTCTTCGTCACAACTAGAACCCTCTCTACCATTACCAACCTCCGGTCATTATCATCATCACTTTCTCCACCTATGCTAGTTTCATGAAAAAACTATCTTAAGAGTGTCCCATGTCACTGAATAGAAGGCAAAGCTTCGCGCCTCGCCCAATTTTTTCTTGATAAAGAGTGCTTTACTACTTAAAAAGGTTTAAGAATTACACCGGCATCTGCATAGCTAAAATTCACACAGCCGTCCAACATAACAACGAACACATAAAAGTCGGTACGAATTGAGCGCTAAAAGTCTCAAAGGCTAGCTAGACAGGAGGAGTAACAATCCTAAGATTATGCAGCCACCCCATGTTGGATAATAAAATCCTTCGTCGTATCCTCCAACCGTGTAGACACCTCCGTAAAGAGGTCGCGGTCCTCTGTGTGCCGAAGCGATGACCATGAATGGAGCAAAGTCGTACACCGGTAGATTACTTGCATAGCAGAAGAATTTATATTTATTAATAACCTTGTCATTGAAAGGACACGGATGTCGCCTAGAGGGGGGGTGAATAGGCGGTTTAAAACTTTTACGAGATGGGCTTAACAAATGCGGAATAAAACTAGCGTTTACTTTGTCAAGCCCAAAGCCTATATACTATGGTTCACCTATGTGCACCAACAACTTATTCTAAGCAAAGGTTCACCTATGTGCACCAACAACTTAAGCTAAGCAATACAAGTAAGTATGTGATAGCAAGATATATACAACTTCAAGCACGATGGCTATCACAAGGTAAAGTGCATAAGTAAAGAGCTCGGGTATAGAGATAACCGAGGCACGCGGAGACGATGATTTATCCCGGAGTTCACACTCTTGCGAGTGCTAATCTCCGGTGGAGAGGTGCGGTTGCTTAGTGCTCCCGAACGCCACAAGAGGCTCACCTTGAGGTGTGGTTGCTCGATGCACACCAACGCCACAAAGGCCTCACCCCAAGATGCGGTACTCACACCACACACCGAACGCCACGAAGGCGCCTCACCTAAATCTCCGGTGACCCTCTCCACAAAGGCCTAGGTCACGGTTCCACTAAGGGATTTCCTTCGAGGCGGAAACCGGGCCTTACACAAAGATTGGGGCACACATCCACAACTTAATTGGAGGCTCCCAACAAACCGCCACGAAGGCCTAGAATCCGTCTAGGGTTCCAAGAACCCAAGAGTAACAACCTTCTTGTTTTCACCACCACGAATCACCGTGGAGAACTCAAACTGATGCACCAAATGCAATGGCAAGAACACCACAAAGATGCTCAAATCCTTCTCTCTCAAATTCCAACAAAGCTACAAAAGCTATTGGGGGAATAAGAGAGGAAGAACAAAGAGGAGAACACAAAATCCTCCAAGATCAAGATCTAGTGGGTTCCCCTCACAAAGAGAGGGATTTGATTGGTGAAGATGTAGATCTAGATCTCCTCTCTCTTTTCCCTCAAGAATATGCAAGAATCATGGGAGGAATCAAGAACTAGGGCAAGCTTTGAAGGACAACAATGGAGGGGAGAGAGAGAGAGTGAACCAACCAGCCCAAGGAGGAAGAAGGGGGTCTTATTGACATAGGCATCCCCAATGGGCCTGCCGAAGATGGTACCCGGGGTTTACTAAAGGCCCAGGACTTGAAGAATAAGAAGACTCGGAAGCCTATTTAGTATTAAGGAAAGATAGTTTGTATTAGGAAAGATAGAGATTTGTAATCTTACGGGTTGGGTTCGAAACCCTCCCGAACTCTGTAACTTGTGTATTACGAAATCCTCGGCTCCACCTCTATATAAGGGGGAGTCGAGGGACAAGAAAGGATCGAATCTACTGTCAACGTAACCCTAGTTTTCATAATCGTCGAGTACCTTTCGGCTGAAACCTTCGAGATCTACTTGCCCTCTACTTCTAGCAAAACCCTAGTCTACAATCTGGGCATTGACAAATTAATCCTTTGTCAATTGGCGCCGTCTGTGGGAATTAGAGGTTGCAAGGAGCTGATCTCGATGGCACGTCATCGACTTCATCAACGGCAAGCAACGCAATGGATCGAGGTAAACGAGAAAAAACTGATCTAGTCGACTTTATTCCTCACCCGCCCTCCCGTATGGATGCATGTGCCTATCTGGAGGAGCCCATCGTCATGACGTTCGGAGAATTCCCATTTGGCGTCAACAAGGAAGGATCCTACCGTCTCAAAGTTCCGATCTCGTCGGAATTTTCAGCGGTCGATTCTAACTTTTCGTCGAATGACGAGGAGTTTTCGTCGCCACGTTTCGTCGACACCAAGGCAAGCGGAAAGCTCGCCAAGATCTTCAACACATCTTTCGAGTCATCTGCGGACTCCTTTATAAGCAGCGATTCCGATCGACAACAACTTCATCGACAAATCTGCTGCCATCGGAAAGGTCTTCACCAATCTATATGATGGTGTCACCAATCCTGACAAAAATCAATACGCAAAATACCATCAAATTTGTGCAATTGAAGAGGCAGGCCGAACAGAACCAGAGACATCAGAGGCTTTCGACGATTTGGGAAATCCATACGTCGATCCCGTTGATCTTAGAAGAGGCTTAGGCACTAAATATGTTGGGTCTTCATCTCGCGTGAGAGTTCAACTCCCGCAGGAAGCATGGGACAGGGCCGCAAAAGCCATGGATGGTTCAGAACCAATGACCACCACTGCTACCGTACAAGAACTCCAAGCATATCAATATAGACTTGCTCGGGTGAGTAGAGAGCTGGAAAAATAGACAGCATCCTTGAATAGAAGAAAAGAGGCAGCCTCCGCGTCCAGCAGTCGAGCAGAGCTCAGTCGACAATAGAAACTTCGGCAGATAGCCATAGAGAAGCTCGAAGGAGAGCGAGATCTCGGCTACAAAATATACCTGAAGAAGAGAGAGGAAACATAATTCAAAATCTCGACATGTCCTTCATGACGATTGATACAAGGGGAAATATCATCCCGAAAACGCCAGAAGCAGGATACATGGCAACGCAAGCTTATATCCTCGCGTCCAGACCACCTCCTGGGGATCCGAGAGAACCATTGTTCAATATGGCAATGGCTGGAGTAGGAGTTATGGGAACAGCGTTCGCAGCCACGCCTCCCGAAGAAAATCCTAGGCAAAATAGTCCACGACCCACCGCAGCGGTTCAAGATCCACCAAGAACAAGTGGAGCAAGAGACACAGCAGTTCAAGTTAGGGTGGATAGAGCGCGACAAGAAAGAAGAGAACGTCAGCATTCACCAGAAGTTGCCGACGAAGATATGTGTGGACTCCCGTGCTTCACGAGAAGAGTTCGAAAGACTCGAGTCCCAAGAGGGTTTAAGTTACCCGAGAATTTCAAGAAATTCGACGGCCTACAAGATCCCGAGGATTGGCTCGTCGATTATCTCGAGATGGTGAAGTTAGTAGGGGGAACCAGAGCAACAGCCATGCAAAGTATCCAAGTTCACTTAAGTGGTGCCGCGAGATCTTGGATAAAGAAACTCCCCCCAGGTTCCATCGACAGCTGGGATAATTTTGAGGATATCTTCGTGAGAAATTTCCGATCCACCTGCAAGAAACCTGCATCATTGGAAGAGTTGAGGGCGTGTCGACAGAAACACGACGAGTCGATGAGGAAATATATACAGAGGTGGAAGATCATTAAAAACTCGGCAGAGGATATATCTGACGAGAGAGCAATAGACGCGTTTGTGGCAGGAATTCGGCGGGGAGATTTCGTCGAGGACTTAGGGAGAACTAACCCTAAGACAATATCTGCACTGATGGAGATAGCCAACAAGTGGGCAGATGGAGAAGACGCAATATATAACAAGCGACACAGGTCGCCAGAAGAGGATCGCGGTCGAAATTTTCAAAATAGAAGGCGATTTTCTCGCCAGTTTTACAATAACGACGCTCCTGGCCATATATCGGCTGGTTTCCGGGGAAATCCTGGAGGGAATAGTCGAGATGATTACCAAAGGAGTAATGAGCAACAAGGCGACAATAGAGGTGATTCTCGCGCAACAGGCAAAATAGTGGACCAAGGTTTCAAAGACCTTATATGTCCCCCGAGGAAAAGATGAACGGTCCGTGTCAAATGCACTTTTATCTCGACAACAACGGAAAGAGGCAGTCAGGACATCTCCAGAAAGACTGCCGAAATTTTCAGGCAATGTTGCGAGCCGCAGGAATTGCAAATGCCCAAGCCATGAACAGAAACCCCCAGGGGCCAAGGAGTGAGATCCACCTCCCACCTCCTCCCGCAATCACGGACGAAAATCGGCACCAGCTCAGAATAGCGGCAGCACCACATCCACCACCATATGTTGATCCTAACTCTAACGGTGCGGTCTCGATGATTCAGAAAGCTAGGCCATCCAACAGGGCGCAAAAGGTAATCTCACGACAAGTGTTCATGGCAGAGAAGATGCCTCCACCAACAGTTGAGTATCTAAATTGGTCAGGGCAAGACATTGGCTTCACAATTGCGGATCATCCACAGCAAGTTCCTCGACCAGGACAATCGGCACTCATCCTACCCGCAGTAATTGCTGGTTTTGATGTGTCGAGAGTTTTCATAGATGGCGGCAGCAGCTTAAACCTTATGTATGCAGATACATTGAGGAAGATGAACATATCCCTGGCAAACCTGAAACCAACCGATACACGTTTCCATGGGATCACACCAGAGAAGCCAAGTTATCCATTGGGCAAGATCAATCTCGACGTTCAGTTTGGAACCGAGAAAATTACAGGATAGAGAATCTGAGTTTGAAGTTGTGGATTTCCCGTCGCAATATCACGCTTTGTTGGGACGACCAGCATATGCTAGGTTTATGGCGGTACCACATTATACATACCTATTGTGGAGATTGCCTGGACCCAAGGGACCTATCACAATTAAGGGAAGTTTCGCGCTGTCTGATAAGTGCGACAAGGATTTTCATCGACTGTCGAAACTTTCGGGATGCAAGCAGAATATATGGCGCCAAGGCTCACCGATTATGATGTGCTGCCAGATGCAGGGAGGTCTCCCAGGGAGCCAACTTTCAACACAGCCAAGGATTCAAAAGAGGTGCAGATCCACCCGACGGACCCAAAGAAAACGACATCCATTGCAACAAACATGGATATCGCATAGGAAAGCGTGCTCGTCGAGTTCCTCCGTGAGCACTGGAAAATCTTCGCATGGTGTCCAGCTGACATGCCAGGAGTACCCAGGGAACTTGCCGAGCACCACCTCAACTTGGATCCTATCGCGAGACCAATCAAACAACCTCTGCGGCGCTTTTCGGAACCAAAGCTATGTTATCAGAAATAGATCGACTCAAAGATGCTGGTTTTATTAAAGAGATATCTACAGAAGCCACATGGGTAGCTAACCCAGTGATGGTGCCGAAGAAACACACGAAAGTCCTTTGCATGTGTGTCGACTTTACGTGTCTCAATAAACACTGTCCTAAGGATCACTTTCCCCTCCCAAGAATCGATCAAATCATCGACTCCACGGCAGGATGTGATACGCGTAGATGCACACGTCCGTTGGGAACCCCAAGTGGAAGGTATGATGCGTATAGAAGCAAGTTTCCCTCAGTATGAAACCAAGGTTTATCGAACCAGTAGGAGCCAAGAAGCACGTTGAAGGTTGATGGTGGCGAAATGTAGTGCGACGCAACACCAGGGATTCCGGCGCCAACGTGGAACCTGCACAACACAACCAAAGTACTTTGCCCCAACGAAACATGAGGTTGTCAATCTCACCGGCTTGCTGTAACAAAGGATTAACCGTATTGTGTGGAAGATGATTGTTTGCAAGAAAACAATAAAACAAGTATTGCAGTAGATTGTATGCGATGTAAAGAATAGGACCGGGTCCACAGTTCACACTAGAGGTGTCTCTCCCATAAGATAAAAGCATGTTGGGTGAACAAATTACAGTCGGGCAATTGACAAAATAGAGAAGGGCATAACAATGCATATACATGATATGATAAATATAGTGAGATTTAATTGGGCATTACGACAAAGTACATAGACCGCCATCCAACTGCATCTATACCTAAAAAGTCAACCTTCAGGTTATCATCCGAACCCTTTCAGTATTAAGTTGCAAAGCAACAGACTATTGCATTAAGTATGGTGCATAATGTAATCGACAACTACATCCTTAGACATAGAATCAATGTTTTATCCCTAGTGGCAACAGCACATCACAACCTTAGAACTTTCTGTCACTGTCCCAGGTGTCAATGAAGGCATGAACCCACTATCGAGCATAAATACTCCCTCTTGGAGTTAAGAGCAAAAACTTGGCCAGAGCCTCTACTAATAACGGAGAGCATGCAAGATCATAAACAACACATAAGTAATAGATTGATAATCACCATAACATAGTATTCTCTATCCATCGGATCCCGACAAACACAACATATAGAATTACGATAGATGATCTTGATCATGTTAGGCAGCTCACAAGATCCAACAATGAAGCACAATTAGGAGAAGACGACCATCTAGCTACTGCTATGGACCCATAGTCCAGGGGTGAACTACTCACTCATCACTCCGAGGCGATCATGGCGATGAAGAGTCCTCCGGGAGATGAATCCCCTCTCCGGCAGGGTGCCGGAGGCGATCTCCTGAATCCCCGAGATGGGATTCGGCGGCGGCGCGCTCTCTTTCCTCTCTACACGGAGGCTTTAAGTAGGCGGAAGGGCAGCCTCGGAAGGGGTCCGGTGGGGCCAGACACTAGGGCGGCGGCCAGGGCCTGGCCGCGCCGCCACCATGTGTGGGCCCCACGTGGCCCCTCTCGACGGCTCTCGGGTGTTCTGGATGCTTCCGGGCAAAATAGGAACCTGGGCGTTGATTTCGTCCAATTCCGAGAATATTTCCTTACTAGGATTTCTGAAACCAAAAACAGCAGAAAACAACAACTGGCTCTTCGGCATCTTGTTAATAGGTTAGTTCCAGAAAATGCGTAAATACGACATATAATGTGTATAAAACATGTATATATCATCAATAATGTAGCATGGAACATAAGAAATTATCGATACGTTGGAGACGTATCAGCATCCCCAAGCTTAGTTCTGCTCGTCCGAGCAGGTAAAACGATAACAAAGATAATTTCTGAAGTGACATGCCATCATAATCTTGATCATACTATTGTAAACATATGTAATGAATGCAGCGATCAAAAACAATGGTAATGACATGAGTAAACAAATGAATCATAAAGCAAAGACTTTTCATGAATAGTACTTCAAGACAAGCATCAATAAGTCTTGCATAAGAGTTAACTCATAAAGCAATAAATCAAAGTAAAGGTATTGAAGCAACACAAAGGAAGATTAAGTTTCAGCGGTTGCTTTCAACTTATAACATGTATATCTCATGGATAGTGTCAATGTAAAGTAATATAACAAGTGCAATATGCAAGTATGTAGGAATCAATGCACAGTTCACACAAGTGTTTGCTTCTTAAGGTGGAGAGAGATAGGTAAACTGACTCAACATAAAAGTAAAAGAAAGGTCCTTCAAAGAGGAAAGCATCGATTGTTGTATTTGTGCTAGAGCTTTTATTTTGAAAACATGAAACAATTTTGTCAACGGTAGTAATAAAGCATATGAGTTATGTAAATTATATCTTACAAGTTGCAAGCCTCATGCATAGTATACTAATAGTGCCCGCAACTTGTCCTACTTAGCTTGGACTACCGGATCTTCGCAATGCACATGTTTCAACCAAGTGTCACAAAGGGGTACCTCCATGCCGCCTGTACAAAGGTCAAGGAGAAAGCTCGCATTTTGGATTTCTCGCTTTTGATTATTCTCAACTTAGACACCATACCGGACAACATGGACAACAGATAATGGACTCCTCTTTAATGCATAAGCATGTAGCAACAATTATTATTCTCATATGAGATTGAGGATATATGTCCAAACTGAAACTTCCACCATGATTCATGGCTTTAGTTAGCGGCCCAATGTTCTTCTCTAACAATATGCATGCTCCAACCATTAAGGTGGTAGATCTCCCTTACTTCAGACAAGACGGACATGCATAGCAACTCACATGATATTCAACAAAGAGTAGTTGATGGCGTCCCCAGAAGCATGGTTATCGCACAACAAGCAACTTAATAAAAGATAAAGTGCATAAGTACATATTCAATACTACAATAGTTTTTAAGGCTATTTTGTCCCATGAGCTATATATTGCAAAGGTGAATGATGGAATTTTAAAGGTAGCACTCAAGCAATTTACTTTGGAATGGCGGAGAAATACCATGTAGTAGGTAGGTATGGTGGACACAAATGGCATAGTGGTTGGCTCAAGGATTTTGGATGCATGACAAGTATTCCCTCTCGATACAAGGTTTAGGCTAGCAAGGTTATTTGAAGCAAACTCAAGGATGAACGGGTGCAGCAAAACTCACATAAAAGACATATTGTAAACATTATAAGACTCTACACCGTCTTCCTTGTTGTTCAAAACTCAATACTAGAATTATCTAGACCTTAGAGAGACCAAATATGCAAATCAGATTTTAGCAAGCTCTATGTATTTCTTCATTAATGGGTGCAAAGTATATGATGCAAGAGCTTAAACATGAGCACAACAATTGCCAAGTATCACATTATCCAAGACATTTTAGAATTACTACATGTAGCATTTTCCAATTCCAACCATATAACAATTTAACGATGAAGAAACTTCGCCATGAACATTATGAGTAAAGCCTAAGGACATATTTGTCCATATGCAACAGCGGAGCGTGTCTCTCTCCCACAAGGTGAATGCTAGGATCCATTTTATTCAAACAAAAACAAAACAAAAACAAACCGACGCTCCAAGCAAAGAACACAAGATGTGACCGAATAAAATATAGTTTCAGGGGAGAAACATGATGATGTTGTCGATGAAGAAGGGATGCCTTGGGCATTAGACGCTTGAGTCTTCTTAAAATATGCAGGGTGAACCACGGGGCATCCCCAAGCTTAGAGCTTTCACTCCTCTTGATCATAGTATATCATACTCCTCTCTTGACCCTTGAAAACTTCCTTCACACCAAACTTCAAGCAAACTCATTAGAGGGTTAGTGCACAATTAATAATTCACATATTCAGAGGTGACACAAACATTCTTTACACTTCTGGACATTGCACAAAGCTACTGGACATTAATGGACAAAGAAATTTATCCGACATAGCAAATACGGCAATGCGAAATAAAAGGCAGAATCTGTCAAAAACAGAACAGTCCGTAAAGACGAATTTTATAATGGCACCAGACTTGCTCAAATGGAAAAACTCAAAACTAATGAAAGTTGCTTACATATCTGACGATCACGCTCGTAAATTGGCAGATTTTTTAAAATTTTCTACAGAGACTTGTGACAGAATTCGTGACAGACAGCAATGCTGTTTCTGCGCAGCGATCCCAAATATAACATCAACTTTAACATAGAAACTTTACTTGGCACAAAAACATGATAAGGAGAGGTTGCTACAGTAGTAAACAACTTCCAAGACTCAAATATAAAACAAAGTACTGTAGTAAAAACATGGGTTGTCTCCCATAAGCGCTTTTCTTTAACGCCTTTCAGCTAGGCGCAGAAAGTGCAAATCAAGTAACATCGAGAGATGAAACATCGACATTACCTTGGGCTTTACCCTTACCTTTCTTGTCCTATTTCTTACTCTTTGGCTTAGGGAATATATGGCTACCCCCGGGTGTAGAGGTGAATTTTAAGGTGCCTTCTCTCACGTCTATGACTGCTCCCAATAGTTTCAGCAGGGATCTTCCGAGTGTGATTTGTCATGTTCCTGCGCATTCAATGACAAGGTAATCAATGGATATTGTTCTCCCAAGAATGGTTGTATGCACACCCGCAGCTATCCCTTTAGGAATTATAATAGAGTTATCAATAAGAGTTATTCCTTCTCCCCCTTCAGCCAATTCCCAAAGTTTCAATGATTTATGAATACTCTTAGGCATTAGGCAAAATTCAGTCATAATATCACAATTAGCATGAAGAGTTTGATTACCTATGACAATTCTAATAGTAGGATTCCACAATGAAGGTTCAGAGTTCACTAAAACTTGATCAAGACGGTTACGAATATATCCATAATTTTCATTTAGGCGAGATGCACTTGTTTCAAGAGTGTTTAATCTATTATAAATGCTAATAAGGGCTGAATCAAAGTTATTAGCTGAATCATGTGATGCAACCAACTTCTTTATGGCATTAAAAGCTTGATCCCCATTACAATGAAGGAAATCTCCTCCCACTAGAGCATCCAAGGCATATCTATAGCGAATCATAAGACCAAAATAAAAATTACTAAGGAGCAAACTTAGAGTCATTTGAGGTTCAGCTTTACGATAAGAAGTAAAAATCCTGGACCAAGCATCTTTAAAACTTTCCTCATCCCCTTGTTTAAAAGTAAAAACTAATTCCTTAGGTGAAGAAGTAACAAGTACAGAACTAGACATGATAACAAAAGTAAACTAAATGCAAGTAACTAATTTTTGTGTGTTTTATAGAGAGCAAGACAGTAAATAAAGTAAAACTAGCAACTAATTTTTTTTGTGTTTTGTTTAGGTGCAGCAAACAAAGTAGTAAATAAAATAAAGCAAGACAAAAACAAAGTAAAGAGATGAGCGTGTCTTGATCTCCCCGGCAACGGCGCCAGAAATTTAGCTTGATACGCGTAGATGCACACGTCCGTTGGGAACCCCAAGTGGAAGGTATGATGCGTATAGAAGCAAGTTTCCCTCATTATGAAACCAAGGTTTATCGAACCAGTAGGAGCCAAGAAGCACGTTGAAGGTTGATGGATAGTGCGGCGCAACACCAGGGATTCCGGCGCCAACGTGGAACCTGCACAACACAACCAAAGTACTTTGCCCCAACGAAACAGTGAGGTTGTCAATCTCACCGGCTTGCTGTAACAAAGGATTAACCGTATTGTGTGGAAGATGATTGTTTGCAAGAAAACAGTAAAACAAGTATTGCAGTAGATTGTATGCGATGTAAAGAATAGGACCGGGGTCCACAGCTCACTAGAGGTGTCTCTCCCATAAGATAAAAGCATGTTGGGTGAACAAATTACAGTCGGGCAATTGACAAAATAGAGAAGGGCATAACAATGCATATACATGATATGATAAATATAGTGAGATTTAATTGGGCATTACGACAAAGTACATAGACCGCCATCCAACTGCATCTATGCCTAAAAAGTCCACCTTCAGGTTATCATCCGAACCCTTTCAGTATTAAGTTGCAAAGCAACAGAAATTGTATTAAGTATGGTGCGTAATGTAATCGACAACTACATCCTTAGACATAGAATCAATGTTTTATCCCTAGTGGCAACAGCACATCACAACCTTAGAACTTTCTGTCAGTCCCAGTGTCAATGAAGGCATGAACCCACTATCGAGCATAAATACTCTCTTGGAGTTAAGAGCAAAAACTTGGCCAGAGCCTCTACTAATAACGGAGAGCATGCAAGATCATAAACAACACATAAGTAATAGATTGATAATCACCATAACATAGTATTCTCTATCCATCGGATCCCGACAAACACAACATATAGAATTACAGATAGATGATCTTGATCATGTTAGGCAGCTCACAAGATCCAACAATGAAGCACAATTAGGAGAAGACGACCATCTAGCTACGCTATGGACCCATAGTCCAGGGGTGAACTACTCACTCATCACTCCTGAGGCGATCATGGCGATGAAGAGTCCTCCGGGAGATGAATCCCCTCTCCGCAGGTGCCGGAGGCGATCTCCGAATCCCCGAGATGGGATTGCGGCGGCGGCGTCTCTGGAAGGTTTTCCGTATCGTGGCTCTCGATGGGGGTTTCGCGACGGAGGCTTTAAGTAGGCGAAAGGGCAGCCTCGGAAGGTCCTGGGGCCAGACACTAGGCGGCGCGGCCAGGGCCCTGGCCGCGCCGCCACCATGTGTGGCCCCACGTGGCCCCTCTCGCGACTGGCTCGGTGTTCTCGATTCTTCCGGGCAAAATAGGAACCTGGGCGTTGATTTCGTCCAATTGAGAATATTTCCTTACTAGGATTTCTGAAACCAAAAACAGCAAAACAGCAACTGGCTCTTCGGCATCTTGTTAATAGGTTAGTTCCAGAAAATGCGTAAATACGACATATAATGTGTATAAAACATGTAGATATCATCAATAATGTAGCATGGAACATAAGAAATTATCGATACGTTGGAGAACCTCAAGCGCACAATTTCGATGGAACGAGGAAGCAGATAGGGCCTTTGAGAACCTCAAGCGCACAATTTCGACACCACCAATCTTGGTGGCGCCTAAAGAGAAAGAACCTCTCCTCTTATACATTGCAGCCACACCTCAAGTGGTTAGCACGGTTCTGGTAGTCGAGAGAGAAGAAGAAGGAAAGCTTCATGGAGTTCAGAGGGGTATATTTCATCGCGAAGTCTGTCGCCTTCAAAACAGCGGTACCCGCAATACCAAAACTGGCGTATGGAGTATTTACGACAGCAAGAAAATTGCGACACTATTTTTCGGCGCACCCGATAATAGTGGTCAATGAAGCTCCTTTGTCAAACATATTGAACAACCCAGAAGCTACGGGTCGTGTCTAGAACTTTCCCCTCGGGACATCACGTATGAAAAAAGAAAGGCAATAAAATCGCAGGTTTTACCAGATTTCATTGCAGAGTGGATGGAGCTACAAAACACGGGGCCTCCAGATTTATCGAGAACCTGGACTATGAACTTCGACGGGTCCAAAAGGTTGGAAGGCGCTGGAGCAGGCGTGATATTGGTATCACCTGAAGGCGACAAGTTGAAGTATGTCTTACGGATGACGTTCCCAAACGCGTCTAACAATGAAGCAGAATATGAAGCTCTCATACACGGGATGAAGATGGCGAAGGCTTGCGGTGCAACCCGATTGAAAATTTTCGGCGACTCACAGTTGGTGGCACAGCAAGTTATGAACCAATGTGATGCGGTTAATGAGAGCATGATAGCATACAAGAAGATGTATAATGAGCTGGAAAAACTGTTTGATGGATGCGAGGTAAACCACATCAGCAGGTTGAGCAATGATGAAGCCGATGTCCTTGCAAACATCGGGTCACAATGTCTCGCGATCCCTCCAGGCGTGTTTTGGGAAGAAATAAGCGAGAGATCAACAAAGCCAATGAAAACAAAGAAAAAGGAGAAGGAAGAGAAACCTTCGGGTGCCACCAAAGAATCATTGGAAGAAGAAGAAGAGGAACAAGAGCTAGTCATGATGGTGCAAATTCCATGGATGCAGGCATACATATCATACATCCTAAGGAAAACAATACCCGACGATCCAGTTGAAGCAAGGCGAATAATTAGACGATCTAAAGCTTTCACTGTGGTAAAAGGGGAGTTATACAAACGAAGTATTTCGGGTGTGCTACGAGATGTGTCACACCCGAAGAAGGAAGAATCATCCTGAAAGATGTACACGAAGGAATATGCGGGCATCACGCGAGCAGCCGAGCTATCGCGGCTAAAGTTTTCAGAGCAGGATTCTACTGGTTGACAGCAATTGAGGACGCGAAGGAAATAGTGTGAACTTGTGATGCGTGCCAAAGATTCGCTGCCAAACCTCACTCGCCAGCAGAACTGATTCCAATCCCATTATCCTGGCCCTTTGCTCAATGGGGTCTCGATATGGTGGGAAAACTACACAAAGCTTCGCCAGGAGGATATGAGTATATGCTCGTTCCTGTCGACAAATTTACTAAATGGATAGAAGCAAAGACGATAAATTCACCGGACGGCGCGTCGGCAATCAAGTTCGTGAAAAGCATCGTCTTTCGATTTGGAGTCCCTCACAGCATTGTCAGACAACGGCATAACTTTACATCCAAGGAGTTCAAAGCATATTGTGCAGAAGTGGGCATCAAACTTAGTTTTGCGTCTGTCGCACATCCACAGACCAACGGTCAAGTCGAGAAAGCCAATGGCATTATCTGCAATGGTATCAACAAGCGCATGTTGGGACCATTGGAAAGCTCGGCATACTTGGCCGAGGAGCGCCAAGCGTGTTGTGGAGTATTCGAACAACACCAAATACGGCGACGCAGGAGACGCGTTCTTTCTGGTCCATGGAGCCGAGGCAGTCCTGCCGATAGAAATAGAGCATGATTCTCCAAGAGTTACAGAATATAATGAAGAAACTTCGAGAAAAGCTTTGGAGGATGATGTCGACGCACTTGATGAAGCTCGAGACGAAGTTGTCACGAGTCGCCAAATCAACAGGACCTGAAAAACTACCACAGTCGACGATTGCGACCAAGATCTTTCCAAGTTGGTGACTTGGTTTTGCGACTTAATCAAAAAAGTCATGAAAAACTCGAGTCACCATGGATTGGACCTTACATCGTCACGAAGTAATCGAAGGAGGAGCATACAGAATCAAGGACAAGAAGACGGGGATTGCGAGCCAAATCCTTGGAACGTGGCACAACTCAGGCGTTTCTACGCCTAGATGCCAAAATATACTCTCCTCGTAAACATACAATGTACTGAAACGCCGCGAGTTTCGAGACGCACTCTTTTCCTTTTTCGGGCACCGAGTGGGGCCGGGAAAGGTTTTTAATGAGGCGGGCTCGCGGTGCTGCAATATAATAAAGATAGTGGAATTATATCTTTCTCGACAGGCTCGGGGGCTTCCTCCTAGACGATACAATATATATATACACGGTGTCGACAAATACAACTCGCAAAAATATCTCGCCTTGGTATAAAGTACCTCGCCAAAATAAAAATATCGACAAATAGCGGTCAACATAAAGCTCGGGGGCTCATACCCACAAAAATAGTACAGTATTTATTTTGCCTTGGGATAACCTCGCATTATAAAACAAAAATACAGCCAACAAAACGCCCGGGGGCTTGGCGTTGAAAATAAAAAACATAGTGACTTTACAGCACGAAAATACATACACAAGATACAAATTCTTGGAACAGCTTATCTTCAGAGGTTTCCCAGTATGTTGTCTATTGTCAATCGCTCATTATTTATAGCACGAGTGCTATGCTCAGCGTAGCTACCCTTCACGAAGAATTCAGCATCCATCCGAAGAAGTTCATCCATCATATCTTCGGCAACAGGAGTAACAATATCATCATATTTGCCGAAGTTTTTCTTCCTCTTCGCCATCTTGGCCAAGCACTTTGGAACAATCTGCCCCACGTCTAACTTCGGGTAGCAGATTTTTATCATGATCATAGCAAATCTTGCGCCAGCAGCCAATTGGGCCCGCACAAAGCCGTGGATTCGAGGAGCATCACGAAATTTATCCATTAAAGCGGGAAGAGTCTCTGGCATCTTGTTGCGAGGAAACATAGTGCCATAGACCAGAGACAGAGTCCTTGTACAGAAGTCGAGATAATCGCGAACCTGGAGTGCGCAATCCTGAAACCTGACAATTTGGCGAGTTCGTTCAGGTGTACCCCAAAAATTTGAACCATGATCATGGGCAAGCCGAAGAAGTAGATTGGATCGAGCTTCGACACGCTCATCTTCAGTAGCAGCATCCAAAAAAGAACCTATTTTGCCAAAACAGGAATCAATGAGCAACGAGGAGACAAGCAAAAAGGAAAAGAAAAAGCACGACAATGATAATGAAGCACACCTGCCATATCCAAGCTAGCATCTGTCAGCAGTTGAAGCATAAAATTTTCGCGGGATGTAGCTGCAGCAGCTTCAGCAACGGCGGCGTCCTTTTCAGTTATGGCATCTTGAGCTTGTTGGAGCGCAACGTTTTCCCTTTCAGAAGATTTTCGAGATTGTTCCATGAGCATAAGTGATTGCTTCTTCGTGGATTGGAGCTGTTGTCGAAGTTCTTCCAAATCTTCTGCCGAATTCTTACTCGAAGAGTTTTCAACAAATTCAACAGAGACAGGGGTTTTCTTCGAATGAGACGAAGCAAAAACCTCGGAAGGACCAGGAGTTGCCGTATAGTTGTCAAAAATTATCTGAAAACAGAAATTTCGACATCAATCATCGAGCAAAGACAGATTTCCATTCATTTTCATAATATATACATGTCTATTACAAAAGAAGGTCCTCTAGAGAACTACAGAAGCAGTCATCGCCAAGAACACTACGGCGACAGCGCCAAAAGGGGAGATAAAACTAAAAAGAAAAAAGCAAAGTGGTCTACTTGACCTCCGGTTTTGAAGAACTCGGAGCGGTTGTTGGCTTATATCCAAGAGTGGCGAGGATCTTCTTCGAATTGGGCTTTGCCGCTTTGATTAGCGATTGCCACTTCTTAGTTTCAATCTTCCCCGCGTCGCCAACTTTCGACCAGTCGACTTGTTGTTGACTCTCTGCAACCAAGGCCATAGTACCTTCGACACCAACCTTTAGTCCCTCTTGACGAAGTTGGAGTCCAAGATCTTCATTGCCATTGAAGCACTTGGCGAGGTCAATGAAAACTGCGGGTCGCTCCTTTTTATGGAAGAAATAGGGGAAGAGCCGCGACAGGCCAGCTTCAGCTTCATCCAATCCGTTATGAGCTTCCGCCCCATGAATTTCGAGGAGAGAAAGTGCATCGAGAAGCTCGTCATCCTCAGGATTTTCCAGCTCATACTCTTGGTGTGTTCTCCCTGCTTAAAGTATAAAAAAATAGAAGGTTATCGAAAGGGAAAAAGGGGGGAGACCAAAACATGACGAGAAAAAACAGCAAGAGTGTGAGGACTTACTAACAAAACGTCGACTTTGAGTTTCCAGTCGACTGAGGATCTCTTCTTCTCGAGCAGAATGTTGAGCTACATTTTCTTCCAAGGCCCTTTTTGCGTCGTCGAGTCTTTTTTGAAGATCCTCGACGATTTTCGCGTGCGCACTCTCGCTTTGTTCTAACTCAATAGCGAGGGCGTCAGCACGTTTGTTGGCTTCTGCCAGTTGCCAACATAAAGACAGATAATCATCGATAGTGACAGGAAAAACTCGACAAAAAAAAAGCTGGACAGAACAAGTAAGTACCTTCAAGTTCGCCGGCATAATCGCGGTACCCGATAAATTGGGTACCGAAGCGGACGAGCTCTTTCATAAAAGGCTGGAGAGATTACAATGAAAAAAGAATCAATATAGGAAGAAGACAAAGTTGACATCAAGGAGAAAAAGAGGAAAACTTCAAAAGAAAAGTCAATACAGAACAATTTACCTCTTCCATCAAAGAAGTCGAGGAACAACCAGCTAATATGGTTGGTTCCTTGGTTGTTTCCACCCTAGCTCTCTTTGGGGAAGGAGCTCGGGGGCTTTCAGCTGGTTTTGGATGTTCAAGGTTTTGCGGAGGAGGAGAAGTTTCGTCGCCATCAGGACGAGCTTCCGAAACAACTAAAGTACGAGACGTGCTCGTTCGAGCAGTCTCGTCGATAGGAGCATCTTCTTCTTCATCGTCACTGCCATAAATATAGCGACAAGATAAAATAGCAATTTCAAAAACATCGACAAAAGGAAAATACAGTACATAGCAATTTCAAAGAACTTACGAGCTGACGAGAGCAGCACCGTAAAGATCCAAAGTTTCTTCCTCGGCATTGAGTGCAGTCTTTTCGGCACGGGAAGTATTAGCTTTGGAGGCGCCAGAGTCGATGGCTTCATCCCTTTTCCTTTTGCCCTTTGGAGAAGCAGCAGGGAGAGATGAGCGTGTCGATGAAGAAACTTCTGTTTCATTCTCTTTTTCAAGTGAAGCCGTGGATTTATGGGAATCCCCGACTCCACTTTCAGGGCGAGAAGCACCCTGGTTATTGATACGTCTCCAACGTATCGATAATTTCTTATGTTCCATGCTACTTTATTGATGATACCTACATGTTTTATACACATTATATGTCATATTTGTGCATTTTCTGGAACTAACCTATTGACGAGATGCCGAAGTGCCAGTTCCTGTTTTCTGCTGTTTTTGGTTTCAGAAATCCTAGTAACGAAATATTCTCGGAATTGGACGAAATCAACGCCCAGGTTCCTATTTTGCCCGGAAGCATCCAGAACACACGAGAACCGCAGAGAGGGGCCACGTGGGGCCCACACATGGTGCACGCCAAGGAGCCAGGCGCGCCGCCCTAGTGTCCGGCCCCAGACCCCCTCCGAGGCTGCCCTTTCGCCATATAGGTCCCGACCTAAAACCCCGGAGAATAAGCCACGGTACGAGAAAAGTTCCAGCCGCCGCCATCGCGAAGCCAAGATCCGGGGGACAGGAGTCTCTGTTCCGGACGCCCGGACGGGGAAGTGCCCCCGGAAGGCTTCTCCATCGACACCGCTGCCATCTCCACCGCCATCTTCATCAACGTTGCTGCTCCCATGAAGAGGAGTAGTTCTCCATCGAGGCTCGGGGCTGTACCGGTTGCTATGTGGTTCATCTCTCTCTATGTACTTCAATACAATAATCTCATGAGCTGCCTTACATGATTGAGATTCATATGATGATGCTTGTAATCTAGATGTCATTATGCTAGTCAAGTGAGTTTTACTTATGTGATCTCCGGAGACTCCTTGTCCCACGTGTGTAAAGGTGACAGTGTGTGCACCGTGTGGGTTTCTTAGGCTATATTTCACAGAATACTTATTCACTGTTATGAATGGCGTAGTGATGTGCTTATTTATATCTCTTTATGATTGCAATATGTTTTGTATCACAATTTATCTATGTGCTACTCTAGTGATGTTATTCAAGTAGTTTTATTCCTCCTGCACGGTGTAATGGTGACAGTGTGTGCATCCGTGTTAGTACTTGGCGTAGGCTATGATTATGATCTCTTGTAGATTATGAAGTTAACTATTGCTATGATGGTATTGATGTGATCTATTCCTCCTACATGGTGTGAAGGTGACAGTGTGCATGCTATGTTAGTACTTGGTTTAGTCGTGTCGATCTTTCATGCACTCTAAGGTTATTTAAATATGAACATTGAATTGTGGAGCTTGTTAACTCCGGCATTGAGGGTTCGTGTAATCCTACGCAATGTGTTCATCATCCAACAAGAGAGTGTAGAGTATGCATTTATCTATTCTGTTATGTGATCAATGTTGAGAGTGTCCACTAGTGAAAGTCTAATCCCTAGGCCTTGTTCCTAAATACTGCTATCACTGCTTGTTACTGTTTTACTGACTATTACTGCTGCATTACGCATGTTTACTTCTGCAATATTACTACCATCAATTGCACGCCAGCGAGCTATTTTCTGGCGCCGTACTACTGCTCATATTCATTCATACCACTTGTATTTCACTATCTCTTCGCCGAACTAGTGCACCTATTAGGTGTGTTGGGGACACAAGAGACTTCTTGCTTTGTGGTTGCAGGGTTGCTTGAGAGGGATATCTTTGACCTCTTCCTCCCCGAGTTCGATAAACCTTGGGTGATCCACTTGAGGGAAACTTGCTGCTGTTCTACAAACCTCTGCTCTTGGAGGCCCAACACTGTCTACAAGAATAGAAGCACCCGTAGACATCAAGCTATTTTCTGGCGCCGTAAAAGGTACTCACACTCCGGATCTCGGCTACTAAGCTATTTTCCGGCGCCGTTGTAAGTACTCGAAGCTATTTCCTTTAGACTCTGCAATTGCGACATTTGGTTTCTTGTTTACACTAGTTAGGCATAATGGACAACAATGACCTTCTTATTCTATTTCCTGATTTAAGACATGGATGGTTTGATGCGAAAATTAAAAAAACCCATGGAACATATTAATATGAATGCTTTGAACACTATTGTTGCTAATGCTATGGAAAATTCTAAGCTTGGGGAAGCTGGCTTTGATGAGCATGATATTTTTAGTCCCCCAAGCATTGAGGAGAAAATTTACTTTGATGATACTATGCCTCCTATATTTGATGATGAGAATAATAATGATAGCTACTTTGTTGAATTTGCTCCCACTACAACTAATAAAATTGATTATGCCTATGTGGGGAGTAATAATTTTATGCATGAGACTCATGATAAGAATGCTTTATGTGATAGTTATATTGTTGAGTTTGCTCATGTTGCTACTGAAAGTTATTATGAGAGAGGAAAATATGGTTGTAAAAATTTTCATGTTACTAAAACACCTCTCTATGTGCTGAAATTTTTGAAGCTACACTTGTTTTATCTTCCTATGCTTGTTACTTTGCTCTTCATGAACTTGTTTATTTACAAGATTCCTATGCATAGGAAGCATGTTAGACTTAAATGTGTTTTGAATTTTCCTCTTGATGCTCTCTTTTGCTTCAACTTCTATTTCTTGCGAGTGCATCATTAAAACTGCTGAGCCCATCTTAATGGCTATAAAGAAAGAACTTCTTGGGAGATAACCCATGTGTTTTTTTACTACAGTACTTTGTTTTATATTTGTGTCTTGGAAGTTGTTACTACTGTAGCAACCTCTCCTTATCTTAGTTTTGTTGCATTGTTGTGCCAAGTAAAGTCTCTATAGTAAGGTTCATACTAGATTTGGATTACTGCGCAGAAACAGAACGAATCTGGGCCTAATTCTCTGTAGGTAACTCAGAAAATTATGCCAATTTACGTGAGTGATCCTCAGATATGTACACAAATTTCATTAGTTTTGAGTTTTTCCATTTGAGCAAGTCTGGTGCCATTTTAAAATTCGTCTTTACGAACTGTTCTGTTTTGACAGATTCTGCCTTTTATTTCGCATTGCCTCTTTTGCTATGTTGGATGAATTTCTTTGATCCATTAATGTCCAGTAGCTTTATGCAATGTCCAGAAGTGTAAAGAATGATTGTGTCACCTCTGAACATGTAAATTTTTATTGTGCACTAACCTCTAATGAGTTTGCTTGAAGTTTGGTGTGAAGGAAGTTTTCAAGGGTCAAGAGAGAGTATGATATACTATGATCAAAAGGAGTGAAAGCTCTAAGCTTGGGGATGCCCCGTGGTTCACCCCTGCATATTTCAAGAAGACTCAAGCATCTAAGCTTGGGGATGCCCAAGGCATCCCCTTCTTCATCGACAAGGTATCATGTTCCTTCTCTTCAAACTATATTTTTATTCGGTCACATCTTATGTATTTTACTTGGAGCGTCTGTGTGCTTTTATTTTTGTTTTGTTATTTTCATTCTCTGAATAAGTTCATCCTTGTGTGGGAGAGAGACACGCTCCACTGGTTCATATGAACACATGTGTTCTTAGCTTTTAATGTTCATGGCGAAGGTTGAAACTGCTTCGTTAATTGTTATATGGTTGGAAACAAAAAATGCTACATGTAGTAATTGGTAAAATGTCTTGGATAATGTGATACTTGGCAATTGTTGTGCTCATGTTTAAGCTCTTGCATCATATACTTTGCACCTATTAATGAAGAAATACATAGAGCTTGCTAAAATTTGGTTTGCATAATTGGTCTCTCTAAGGTCTAGATAATTTCTAGTATTGGGTTGAACAACAAGGAAGACGGTAAAGTCTTATAATGTTTACAATATGTCTTTTATGTGAGTTTTGCTGCACCGGTTCATCCTTGTATTTGTTTCGAATAACCTTGCTAGCCTAAGCCTTGTATCGAGAGGGAATACTTCTCATGCATCCAAATCCTTGAGCCAACCACTATGCCATTTGTGTCCACCATACCTACCTACTACATGGTATTTCTCCGCCATTCCAAAGTAAATTGCTTGAGTGCTACCTTTAAACAATTCAAAAGTTATTACCTCTTATTTGTGTCAATGTTTTATAGCTCATGAGGAAGTATGTGGTGTTTATCTTTCAATCTTGTTGGGAAACTTTCACCAATGGACTAGTGGCTTCATCCGCTTATCCAATAATTTTGCAAAAGAGCTGGCAATGGAATTCCCAGTCCCAAATTAATTAACAAAAATAGACACTCCTCCATGGTATGTGATTGTTGGACGGCACCCGAAGGATTCGGTTAGCCATGGCTTGAGAAAGCAAAGGTGGGGAGGAGTGTCATCATAATAAAACTAAAATAAAAAGGCACTCCTTCATGGTATGAGATTGCTGGCAGGCACCCGAGGATTCGGTTAGCCATGGTTTGTGAAAGAAAGGTTGAAGGAGTGTCACCCAAAAATAAAATAAAATGGGAGCCGCTCTTTGAAGGTTTGTCGGCAAGGGGGTTAGAGTACCCACTACCATTCGTTGACAACAACAAACACCTCTCAAAACTTTACTTTTATACTCTCTTGATGTTTTCAAAATAAAAGCTCTAGCACGAATACAGCAATCGATGCTTTCCTCTTTGAAGGACCTTTCTTTTACTTTTATTGTTGAGTCAGTTCACCTATCTCTCCACCTCAAGAAGCAAACACTTGTGTGAACTGTGCATTGATTCCTACATACTTGCATATTGCACTTGTTATATTACTTTACATTGACAATATCCATGAGATATACATGTTATAAGTTGAAAGCAACCGCTGAAACTTAATCTTCCTTTGTGTTGCTTCAACACCTTTACTTTGATTTATTGCTTTATGAGTTAACTCTTATGCAAGACTTATTGATGCTTGTCTTGAAGTACTATTCATGAAAAGTCTTTGCTTTATGATTCACTTGTTTACTCATGTCATTACCATTGTTTTGATCGCTGCATTCATTACATATGTTTACAAATAGTATGATCAAGGTTATGATGGCATGTCACTTCAGAAATTATCTTTGTTATCGTTTTACCTGCTCGGGACGAGCAGAACTAAGCTTGGGATGCTGATACGTCTCCAACGTATCGATAATTTCTTATGTTCCATGTTACTTTATTGATGATACCTACATGTTTTATACACATTATATGTCATATTTGTGCATTTTCTGGAACTAACCTATTGACGAGATGCCGAAGTGCCAGCTCCTGTTTTCTGCTGTTTTTGGTTTCAGAAATCCTAGTAACGAAATATTCTCGGAATTGGACGAAATCAACGCCCAGGTTCCTATTTTGCCCGGAAGCATCCAGAACACCCGAGAACCGAGAGAGGGGCCACGTGGGGCCCACACATGGTGGCGGCGCGGCCAAGAGCCAGCGCGCCCGCTAGTGTCTGCCCCACCAGACCCCCTCCGAGGCTGCCCTTTCGCCTATAAGGTCCCTGACCTAAAAACCCTGGGAGGAATAAGCCACGGATGAGAAAAGTTCCAGAGCCGCCATCGCGAAGCCAAGATCCGGGGGACAGGTCTCTGTTCCGGCACGCCGCCGGACGGGGAAGTGCCCCGGCTTCTCCATCGACACCGCTGCCATCTCCACCGCCATCTTCATCAACGCTGCTGCCCCATGAAGAGGGAGTAGTTCTCCATCGAGGCTCGGGGCTGTACCGGTAGCTATGTGGTTCATCTCTCTCCTATGTACTTCAATACAATAATCTCATGAGCTGCCTTACATGATTGAGATTCATATGATGATGCTTGTAATCTAGATGTCATTATGCTAGTCAAGTGAGTTTTACTTATGTGATCTCCGGAGACTCCTTGTCCCACGTGTGTAAAGGTGACAGTGTGTGCACCGTGTGGGTCTCTTAGGCTATATTTCACAGAATACTTATTCACTGTTATGAATGGCGTAGTGAAGTGCTTATTTATATCTCTTTATGATTGCAATATGTTTTGTATCACAATTTATCTATGTGCTACTCTAGTGATGTTATTAAAGTAGTTTTATTCCTCCTGCACGGTGTAATGGTGACAGTGTGTGCATCCGTGTTAGTACTTGGCGTAGGCTATGATTATGATCTCTTGTAGATTATGAAGTTAACTATTGCTATGATGGTATTGATGTGATCTATTCCTCCTACATGGTGTGAAGGTGACAGTGTGCATGCTATGTTAGTACTTGGTTTAGTCGTGTCGATCTTTCATGCACTCTAAGGTTATTTAAATATGAACATTGAATTGTGGAGCTTGTTAACTCCGGCATTGAGGGTTCGTGTAATCCTACGCAATGTGTTCATCATCCAACAAGAGAGTGTAGAGTATGCATTTATCTATTCTGTTATGTGATCAATGTTGAGAGTGTCCACTAGTGAAAGTCTAATCCCTAGGCCTTGTTCCTAAATACTGCTATCACTGCTTGTTCTGTTTTACTGAATTACTACTGCTGCGTTACTACGCATGTTTACTTCCTGCAATATTACTACCATCAACTGCACGCCAGCGAGCTATTTTCTGGCGCCGTACTACTGCTCATATTCATTCATACCACTTGTATTTCACTATCTCTTTGCCGAACTAGTGCACCTATTAGGTGTGTTGGGGACACAAGAGACTTCTTGCTTTGTGGTTGCAGGGTTGCTTGAGAGGGATATCTTTGACCTCTTCCTCCCCGAGTTCGATAAACCTTGGGTGATCCACTTGAGGAAACTTGCTGCTGTTCTACAAACCTCTGCTCTTGGAGGCCCAACACTGTCTACAAGAATAGAAGCACCCGTAGACATCAGTTATCATCGGTGACAACAGCTCGTTCTTCGACTTCCCCACCCTCGGGAAGGGGATGAAGAGAAGATAGAACAAGGTGACCCTATGGAAAATAAAGAAAATCGACAAAACAGTTATATTTCACTACAAGTAAAAATAGTCGACACAAAAATAATTCGGGAAGAAGGCATAATAGTGGTGAAGAACAAATACCTTGGGAAGAGGATTGGCGCGGCAAAATGGCGTAACCTTGTAAGAAGATGGAATGGTGTCCTTCTTGCTAAGCTTGGAGATTCTTCGGATTAGCTTCTCTAAATATTTTGCAGAAAGATCTGTGGAGAGCCTCTCGACATCTTCATTACCAGCGTACATCCAAAGGGGATTTTTTCGAGCTTGCAGAGGCTGCATTCTAATCCTAAGGAAGTAGGCTGTGATTTGGATACCCGATAGCTCCTTACCACGGGTACTCTGAAGTTCACGGATGCGAGTCATCAGCGCCTCTGTCGCCAATTTCTCTTCTTCGGAAGCTTCAGCATCCCAGGAGCGGCGGCGAAGAATTTTGGCCTTTCCGTCAAAAGGGGCGATGTTGTACTCCATTGAATCAGAGCTTTCCTCGTGCACATACAGCCACCTCTTGCGCCAGCCTTGGACAGAATCGGAAATTTGACGTCGAAATAATCGACGTCAGATCGAACACAGATGACGACGCCGCCAATATTATAGGCGACGCCGTGGGAGCCATTACGGCGGAGGCAGAAGATGCGTTTCCACAGAGCCCAGTTAGGTTGGACTCCGAGAAAGCATTCGCACAATGTGATAAAGATCGACACGTGCAAGATAGAATTGGGCGTCAGCTGGTGAAGCTGAAGAAATTCCCAAAGGAATATCACTCCCCCAAAATGGGATAGTCCATTAATCGCTCATAAGAGCCATATAAGATACAACAAGATGCAAAGAGGCTCCAACACAAACACAAATACATGGTGTGCAACCCAACATGCATAGACTTGATTTCTCAAAAAAAGCAAGTAGGAAGTACAACATATACAAACACATGTTAGGAACAAAACTAACACATGCAAAGGGGCGAGTAACTTTCAATATAAATGAGTTGAGCACATGTTACCGCAAGGAGGAACATTGAATATATGATAGAAGCAAGATAACCAAAAGACTTGGCTTGAGATAGTATAAATGATGAAGATCCCTTAATTCTTCATGATGTAGCCAAGTCTCCAATGTCCTCCAACAATCACCTATTGATCAAGTTTTGGATTGTTGGTCCCCAACTAAGTTGGGTCCTAAGAGGTTAGTTACAATAGGCTTGGCAACCCAAATGGTTCTTTTATTGACACCACTTTGAGCACCAACATATTTGGCAAACACATTGCCACCCTCATCCTTACGAAGAGAATAAACATCATCAATGGTGATAGAGTTGGATGAGGTACCAATAGTGCAAAAGGAGGAGATGTGGCCCTTCTCACGGCATATGTAGCAAGTTCTTTTCTTCTCCTTCTTCTCACTAGATTTCTCCACAATGGGAGCATTGGCTTGTTTCTTCTTGGAAAGTGGCATTTCTTCAACTTGAGGTTGAATATGAGTTTGAACTTGAGGCCGCTTCCCTTTTTGCTTCTTCTTCAAAGGGCAAGATCTAACATGGTGCCCTTCAATCTTGCACTTGAAGCAAACAATCTTGGCCGGGTCTTTGAATTGTACTTGGCCCTTCTTATTCTTGTTGTTCTTGGACTTGTCCTTGTTGTTGGATTTGAATCCAAGTCCACTCTTGTCATTGGGGGATTGTTGCACACTCAACATCGTGTCAAGTTTGCATTTCCCTTCATGACTCTTTACCAAGTCATTCTTCAAAGAATTGACTTGGGCCTTGAGCTCTTTGATTTCCTCTACATGGTTAGTAACAACACAAGTACTAGAGGAAGTAGAACCTTCATTGTTAGAGCAAAAAGGCAAGGAAGATAATTCATCACAAGATTTAGCAATATTATGAGTGTATGAATTACTAGGACTAGCACATGGCAATATAGCATTTTGAGTACTAGTGCTAATATCCACATGAGGCTCACAAGGTGTTGCCTTTGATATGATAGCCTCATGAGCTAACTTTAGCCTATCATGGGAGGCTAGAAGATCCTCATGGGAGCTAGAAAGCTTTCCATGATTTTCTTCCAATTTCCCATAATTGCTAGTTAGCAATTCAAGTTGAGCCCTTAGCTCAACATTCTCCTTCAAGATAGATGCTTCACAAGAAGTAGAGTTAGTAGCACAAGCATCATCACAAGACATATCAAGAAGAGAGGGTAACATAGCATGCTCTTTTAAATATGAAGCTTGTAGTTTCATATATGACTTGGTGAGGTTGAGTGTTGCCTCCCTCTCCAAGGCCTGTGGGCCTTGTCTAGATCATCTAGATCCTTAACAAGTTTATCATGACCAACACCAACTTTGGACTTTTCATTTTTAAGCAATTTTAATTTAGCTTTAGCATGGTCTCTTTCTTTAGTGAGTTTAGCAAATATTTCATTTTGAGACACTTCAAGGGTTTCAAGTTGCTCTTCAAGAGAGGCTACGGTCTCTTGTTCTTCTTCAAGATCATTCTTTAGGGATGCTACATCATTGGCATACTCTCGTTCAAGAGCACCCTTTTTATCAATGGTGTTCTCATGCATCCAAATAAGTCTTTGGCTCTCAATAGCGGTAGTCAAGATATCAAAGAAGTGAGAGCAAGCAATTTTATCTTTGCAAATAACCTTGAAAACACTCTTACCCTTATCGCGTAGAGAGACAACCCAATCCTCTTCTTCATACTCATCCTCATCCTTATCACCACGAGGAATATTAGGTTCCACGGTAGGAGATACCGTGGAACTCTTGGCCATAAGGCATACATGAGAACCGTGAGATAAAGATGAGGAGTTACTTGAGGCTCCTTTCAAGATCTTTTCTTGACCAATAGAATTTTTGGTTTCCTCTACATTGTTAGTCACATAACAACTAGAGGAAATAGAAGCATTTTTATCATGGTCACAAGACAAAGAAAGCATATCATCTTGAGATTTATTCAACAACCTTACACACGATATGCAAGGACTATCAACACAAGCATGTAAATCATTTCTAGTGCTAGATGTGTTTAAGTCCAAAGATGAAGCATTGCAATGAGATAGAGATGAAGAATCATCAATAGTAAGCTCAATATCATCATTGCAATTTTCATCACCACTCACCATATCATTACCTTGTGTCTTACCACACTTTGGTGAAGTGGACGAAGATGAGAACTCATCACGGCCGGAAGTGGAAGCAAAACAATCATCCTCAATGATATTGGACACATCATATTTATCTTGAAGCTTTGTCCATAATTCATGAGCGCTCCCAAAAGGCATGATTGAAGAAGTAACTACATTGCTCACAACAATGGAAAACACATGAGAAGCAAGAGCATCGAGACAAGAGTTTTTCTCCTCATAAGATAATTTTTGGGGATCCTTAGGAGAAGAAAAACCCATGTCAAGAAATCGCTCCATGTTCGGGGAAATACCAAAATATTAAGCACATAAATTTTCCATAGATCATAATTTGTGCCATCAAATATAAACAAGTTATTGCGATCTAATCCCCTAACCGACATCTTTACTCTCAAGGCGGTGAAGCCTAAGAATGAGAGACCTTGCTCTGATACCAATTGAAAGGACACGATGTCGCCTAGAGGGGGGGTGAATAGGCGGTTTAAAACTTTTACGAGATGGGCTTAACAAATGCGGAATAAAACTAGCGTTTACTTTGTCAAGCCCAAAGCCTATATACTATGGTTCACCTATGTGCACCAACAACTTATTCTAAGCAAAGGTTCACCTATGTGCACCAACAACTTAAGCTAAGCAATACAAGCAAGTATGTGATAGCAAGATATATATAACTTCAAGCACGATGGCTATCACAAGGTAAAGTGCATAAGTAAAGAGCTCGGGTATAGAGATAACCGAGGCACGCGGGAGACGATGATTTATCCCGAAGTTCACACTCTTGCGAGTGCTAATCTCCGGTGGAGAGGTGCGGTTGCTTAGTGCTCCCGAACGCCACAAGAGGCTCACCTTGAGGTGTGGTTGCTCGATGCACACCAACGCCACAAAGGCCTCACCCCAAGATGCGGTACTCACACCACACACGAACGCCACGAAGGCGCCTCACCTAAATCTCCGGTGACCCTCGCCACAAAGGCCTAGGTCACGGTTCCACTAAGGGATTTCCTTCGAGGCGGAAACCGGACTTACACAAAGATTGGGGCACACATCCACAACTTAATTGGAGGCTCCCAACAAACCGCCACGAAGGCCTAGAATCCGTCTAGGGTTCCAAGAACCCAAGAGTAACAACCTTCTTGTTTTCACCACCACGAATCACCGTGGAGAACTCAAACCGACGCAAATGCAATGGCAAGAACACCACAAAGATGCTCAAATCCTTCTCTCTCAAATTCCAACAAAGCTACAAAAGCTATTGGGGGAATAAGAGAAAGAACAAAGAGGAGAACACAAAATCCTCCAAGATCAAGATCTAGTAGGTTCCCCTCACAAAGAGAGGGATTTGATTGGTGAAGATGTAGATCTAGATCTCCTCTCTTTTCCTCAAGAATATGCAAGAATCATGGGAGGAATCAAGAACTAGGGCAAGCTTTGAAGGACAACAATGGAGGGAGAGAGAGAGAGTGAACCAACCAGCCCAAGGAGGAAGAAGGGGGTCTTATACCCCTCCCAACGAAATATGACCGTTGGGACCTCTAGGCGGAAAATCCGCCTCCGGGCCGGATAATCCGCCCAAAATCGCCCCTGGCTCGGGCCGGATATTTGGCCGGATATTGTCCATGTTTTGGCATTCGGGCCGGATTATCGAAAACTGCAGAAACACCAAAAGTAAAACGGGCATAACTTTAGCATCCGGACTCTGATTTTGATGATCTTGGGCTTGTTTTAAAGCTAGGAACAAGCTCTACAAGATCATGCAGGAAACCATCATAGTACAACAAGGGAGGATAGAAACAAATGATGAAAGGTTTGACCTATCTAAAAAAGACATACCGGTAAAACCTCCAATCTTGAAAATGCAACAAGTTGCCCATGCAAAAACCATTCTCAATGAACTAGAGCTTGTCATGAGAATAAGCTCTAAAACATCACATGAATAAGATCCAAATAAAACCAAGAAAGATGATGAACCAAACTCGAAAATGCAACAAGTGATCTATGCATTCCGTTGATGAACTAGAGCTTGTCATGAGAATAAGCACAAGCTCTAAAACATCACATGGATAAGGTCCAAATAACAACCAAGAAAGATGATGCAAGGATGCAAAGGTTTCTCGAACGATACGATCGAGTTACTCACTCGAGAGCCCTCTTGATAGTACGGCAACTAAACTATAAACCGGCCTCCAACTACACTATAAGACCGGTGAGAAAGAAACCCTATCAAGAGCAAACTTATACTTGCGCATTCCACTTGAGCTCGATGACGACGATCTTGACCAACAAGATGGAACGCCTTTCTTGCTTGTGTTTGCTTGACGATGTGGATTGCTCCCCCATAATCCACCATGGGAGAGCTTCTTCTTCGGCACATCTTCACATATCCATGATCACCATATGGATGGCAAGACTCAAGCAAAGGACCTCTTCGAGATGGCTCATCTTGAACTTGCACTTCATTTTTTTCATGGCAAGCTTCAAGCTTATGAACTCTTCGAGTTGGCTCATCTTGAACTTGCACTTCATTATGTTGATGTCTTGAAGTGACTCTAGGGCTCACTTCATCTTCATCTTCAAGACATACTTGACACTTGATATCCTTCATCAATTTCTTCTTATTGCAACCTTGAAGCCAACATATGGTTCAAGAATTTCCTATGGACAACTCCTACAAATATAACTCAATGCAAACATTAGTCCATAGGGATTGTCATTAATTACCAAAACCACACATGGGGGCTCCATGCACTTTCAGTCATTTCTACATAGCCCAAGTGACCATCACGGGAATCGCTCCAACTCTAATATGTAAATTGAACCTAGAATCCATCCCGTTTAGCCAATTGACAAAAATATTTGCAATACTTCGCAGTATAAGGTAGAACCTATCTGAATGATTTACCATATAGACCTAGCTTCGATCCTTTGGTGACAGGCTATTCATATGGTTGTCCACTGGGTACAACAATGGGCGTTACTTCTTCCTCAGGACCAGCGAGTGTTTATGGATACTGGATGCAACCATCTCCAGATGGTCGCCCAGAATATCTTGTCCCAGGTTGGTTGGTGTCACACTAGTCGACTACAGGATGCTTAGTTGGCCTAGTTTTCAAGCATTGATGTTTCGTTGGTTGGTTTTTGTTTCAACTATGAGTGATCCGTGATTTTTGTATTAAATACTACTACTGTATGTTGAAGTTATTAATAAAGGCCATGTGCATCATCACGATGCAGAGGCTGAGATTATATCCCCTTTCCGAAAAAGAAAAAAAACCATATAGACCTAGCGAGACACACTAAGAAAAGGTATCTTATTGTCTCTTCATCGTGACAAAAAACATATTTCGTACATCTTTGCCAGTTACGTTTTGCAAAGTAATTTTTAGTAAGAATAACACCGCGACAAAGATATCATACAAAAAACCTTTATTTTTAATGCCATCTTCATCTTCTAAATAAACTTATTATTAACTACCAGCTGAATGGGTTTGATTAACACTTTAGAAGGTCAATGTCCCCACGTGGCCCAAATGACGCCACACTGGCTACAAATACAGACTGGGTAACTTGTGCACAACAACAAAGTTTCTCTTGGACAACAATGTTTAGCACGACATAATTTAGCAAACACGCTAGTTGCGGAAAAGGAATGTCACATCTTACCTCCAAAATAAATATAAGTGCAGAAATGTGAGACTAGAGACTGCCCTCAGATCAACGTTGGTTTGGATTTTGCTGACCCCGATATTCAATGTCATCCGGGAAGCGAGTACAACTGCTTGAATCGCCAAATTGAATTCATCAACCGCTCATGAACAGCGTCCATCCGGGCATGTAACTCGGATGATTTGTCATGCAATACAAATTACATTCAGTTATTCCTTTGTAAAAGTGGATAGAACACAAAATAGGCTAGTGATTGTCTTGCATCTTTTGCGAGACAACATGGTAGATCTTTGATCTGGAACCTGATTGTCTTCGTCGGGTCCTTGAATCCGACCAGTTTGTAATCCCTATTGAGTATTAAAATCCACTTTTATCAGCAAAAAAAAAAGAATCATGTGCCTCAGAGAGATTCGTCGTGGGAAAAAAGAACACGAAGCGCAACAAATCCCGTAGGAGTAGAAGAAAAACATACGATAAGAGATGTTACTATCATCATCCTTTGGGATGTGGGCTCCATCTCCCCCCCCCCCTCGCAACCCCGTTACCCCTCGGCCCACTCCAGCGTCAAGGCACACGCTTACATTGCTTTCCGCTTCACAGTTTCACCATCGCCACCCCGCTTCTCCTCCTACCCTCGAAGTGGTAAACAACACCGACTAATCCAAAAGGGAAGGGGGGAAGATCAAACTGGAGCAGTTAAACAAGCAAAAAAAAATCCAAAGCTTAGGAACACGTTCCCATTCGGGCACTAAGTGACATGTCACATTGGATCTTCACTTACCTAGCTAGTCAAAGGGGATATGAGGGGGACTCAGTGAATCTATCCATAATCACGTGGAAACCCTTAATTATAGTCGAATTAAAGTGGCCGACTATCAGTAGCTTTGGTGGTTATGAGGAATGACAATTGACGACTGATCCGTTGTTATTCAGTTATGGAGCTCCACCCCATACATACACATGAAGGAAGGGCTAGATTATCTTAATCATAATTAGTAGATTCTAATGGTGGAACCGGCAATCCCTGAGGACTCTATAACTATGCATATTACACTCTCCACAACCGTATTCACATGCCCTTTAGTTTATTTTACTCATTTAGTTGTTTATTTTCTCGTTATTCACAACTACACTCCATTATCAAACACCCATCATCCACTTTGCCTAGAATTAGCAAAAATATTAAGCACTTCTTTAGTAATAATAATAAGGGGCATTAAGATGGTCTAAAATCTAGCTCTCCGTGGTTCGATACTCTTACTTCGAAACTAGGTATAAAAGAACTGTGCACTTGCAGTTATCAATGGCCATAGCCACATTTTTTTTTGTTGCAAATTACTGTTGTTTCAACACTGGCATTGCGCAAGTTCGGGACCATTATCATTATTAAACCTTTTTAATTACTTTTTTGTTTGTTTATTTAGAGAACATGAGTTTTAAATTGTAGATCTCATGTATGAATTAACAAGAAAATAGGGTTTTTTGATAATTACTCAATAAAATCTGATTTATCAAACTGAACGCCATTTTACACCATTTTCTACTACATAAATTCACCATAACATAGTTCAAACTTCAAGGGGGGTGATTTAGGCATGTTACACTAGTTTCTATAGTTTGGAAATATTTGCCAAGTAGTTTTCTAGACTCATACAATCTAAACACTCTACAAAGTTCTATAGATATTTAAGAATACCAAGGAAAAGGATAATGAATAAGACACTATTATATGCTAAGAGGCATGGTGAGATGTGATAATATTGGTATTCTTTGATCTTTTTGGTGAAACCTATTATCACAAAAGTTTTTTAGGGCATCCCAAACCAAACAAAAAAAAGTTGTAACAGAAATTTGTTTTAGTTGGGTACTAGAAATGTATATGTAAAAATGAATATTGGATTGTACAAAAAAATTACATATATGTTGGCATGTTTACATTGCTAATATTGTCATTTTATACCCGGAAATAGTATTCAATACAATATAGTACATGAAGTGTCAGCAAGAGAAACATAAATTTCATGACAAGCGGTCTGGTGATGAAGTAAAGACGTTTAGTACAAAATAATTAGAACGTTGTGTTACTATACTTGGGCCCACAAATTGTGAATTTTTTAATATCATGGCTGGATATTAGTGCACACGCAAAATGCATGAACTGGATATATCCATAGAGCAACTGATCTGATATTAAATGTGATTTATGGTTAATTTATTTTTTTAGTCTTTTATATCGCCTGTTATTTTTTCATCATATTTAATGTTTAGTAGTTGATATTATCTGGAAATAAGAAAGGTTACTCCGAAAGACAAACACTGAAATTCGCTCCGAACACGAAATAAACTAGTATGCTCATAAAACAAAGTTGAATGACCATTTATTGCATTATGAGACTCGGGTGACTCAAATACTCATCTCAAAAGGGTTCACTAACTAGTGATGTGTTTCCCTCAATAAATAAGGCTATATGCATCAATCGCTGGAGAGATAGAGGATGTCCCCTTTCTGAGAAAAACTACCACTTTGAGAATCTTTTGCACGAAACCAAAACTTTTCGGTCTTTATGTTTAGATATGCCAATAGAGTCCAATGGTCTAAAACAATATTCTAAAAAGTGGCGGCATTAGTACATCTGTCTACAATCTAAAGCTTCAAAAGAGTGATTTTGTGCAACAACACAAAATCTGGAAGTGTCGGTTTCCTAAACGCATGCCCCTAAAATCGGTGGTTTTGTGTAATTTACTCCTGTTGTAAAATGGATTTGTTGTTATGGTAGTTCAGGACAATTATGGTTGTTAAACCTTTTAAATATTTTATTGTTGGTTTATTTATAGAAGATATATGAGTTTCAGATTGTGTATACCTCAAATCTGAACTAACATAAAATTAGCACTGGGCACCCGTTTGCACAATTTGTACTACGGAAATTCAGCACAGCATTCTTAAATAGCAGCAGCAACAACAACAACGACCTCCTAAAAAAGTACAGTACTCACTAGGCTAACTGGTACGCAACAACAAAGTTTCTTTAGGATAATACACTGCAACAATTTTCAGCACGACATAATGTAGATGCTAGTTGCGGAAAAAGAATGGCACTTCGTACCTCCAAAAATAAATACAAGTGCAGAAGTCTGAGGCTATACAGAATGCCCTCAAATCGACGTTGCTCTAGATTTCTCTGACCCCAATATAAGCAATATTCAATGTCATCCGGTAAGTGAGTGCAACTACTTCAACCGCTAATTGAATTCACCAACCGCTCATGAGCATCGTCCCTCCGGGCACGCAACTCGGGTGATATGCCATTCGATACAAATTAGTTTCAGTTAAAACCATGCACCTCAGAGACATGCATCGCGGGAGGTTCGAATACGAAGCAAATCAAATGGGGATATTGATGGATTGGAAAGAAAACTAGAGTAGAAAATACACGAGAAGAGAGGTTCCTATCATCCCGTGGGCTCCACCTCTCGTCTTCCTCCCCTCGCAATCCGGTTACCGCTCTGCCTACTCCAGCGTCACCGCACACGCTTCCTCTGCTTTCCGCTTCACAGTTTCACCATTTCGCCTCCGGTTCTCCCCCTCCCTTGAAGTGGTAAGAGCAGGTCTAACAGGCCCCGTATAACCCGCCCACCCCGTATAATTCCGGCGACATACGGGGGCGCGGTTTGGGCCGTCTAGCAGGCCCGTATTCGCCGCTTTCGGCGGAAACGGGGCCCAGAAATCGGCCCGTCGCCCCATATAGTGGGGCAGTGCGAGTGAGGGTTAACCCTCACCGCAACCCTCCTCCCGCGCGCCGCGCCTCCTCCTCTGCTCCGGCGAGCAATAGCCGCTCGCGCGCATTCCACCCAGCTAGGATGGACTCCCGCCGCCGCAGGCGGGCCGAGGATCGAGCGATCCCGCTCGCCGGACACCGAGAAGCGTGGGCTAAGTGCAAGTATTCCGCCGCCATCGCGCGCCTGGGCACGGCGCGCCAGCCGAGCCGTTCGGAGTACGCCGTGGCGGTGGCAGGCAGACCCGCCGCTCAAGCCGAGCGAGCGCTTGAGAAGTGGCTCGCCAGTGGCGACCGCGCCCAAGGCGGCGGCGGCATCGGCACGGCGGCCGGAGGAAGCGGAGGCGACGAGGAAAGAGGAGGCGGCGGAAGAGGGGCTACCGCCGTGCCGCCTTATCCGAGGCGGATGCCGCCGAGCTCGCGGAGGCGAGGAGGAGGCGGCGGCCATCGCTCAGGTCGAGGAGTTCGAGACGGGAGGCGCGGGAGGAGCGGCGAGATCGCCATCCCCTACGTCATCCTTGACGACTAGACGTAGGTTTGCTTAGTTATGATCCGTAGTATGATCAATATGTATGTATGATCCCTAGTATGATCAATGAAGATGAACTTCCCGGGGTTTTTATTTTAAAATACGGGGCGAAATACGGGGTCTGCTAGACGGAATGGCTCGAAATGTTACAGTTTTTCGATACGGGGCGAAAAAAGAGACTTATACGGGGCAGCGAAATATGGGGCCTGTTAGACATGCTCTCTAAACAGCACCGACTAATCCAAAAGTGAGGGGGAAAGATCAAACTGGAGCAGTTAAACAAGCAAAAAAGATTCCAAAAATCAGGAACACGTTCCCATTCGGGCACTGGCGCCGCCCAGTCGATTGATAGGCTCGTCATCCATCGGCACATATAAGCCCACCGCCACACCTTCCCTCCTCTCCCACTCTTCCCTCTTCTCCATTGCCCCACCAAGAAGCCAACAACCAGTTCACACACTGTCCTAGCAGATAAACAGAGCCGGGCCAAGGCTCCCGGCCGGCCGCTAGCCAGGTGACGCCACCATGTCCGGCGGCATCCTCCTCCTCGTCCTGCTCGCCGTATTCGCCTCCACGGCCAATGCGGCCGTGTCCTACGACCACAGGGCCGTCGTCATCAACGGGCAGCGCCGCATCCTCATGTCCGGCTCCATCCACTACCCGCGCAGCACCCCGGAGATGTGGCCGGACCTGATCCAGAAGGCCAAGGACGGCGGCCTCGACGTGATACAGACGTACGTGTTCTGGAACGGCCACGAGCCGGTGCAGGGGCAGTACTACTTCGGCGACCGCTACGACCTCGTCCGCTTCGTCAAGCTCGCCAAGCAGGCCGGCCTCTACGTCCACCTCCGCATCGGACCCTACGTCTGCGCCGAGTGGAACTTCGGGTCAGTAACCAACTCAATGCAACAGCCATTCCATTCGTCCTTGATATACTTTGGTAGCTAATTTGGATTTGCTTTGGGTGCTGCAGTGGATTCCCTGTGTGGCTCAAGTATGTGCCTGGCATGAGCTTCCGGACTGACAATGGCCCCTTCAAGGTAACACTGACAGTCAAATGGCCCCTTCGATTTTGGTCTCTTCCTTTCGTCCACTGTTGCATGGTTTTGTATCTGACTGCGTTTCCGACGGTTTGAATTGCAGGCGGCGATGCAGACGTTCGTGGAGAAGATCGTCTCGATGATGAAGTCAGAGGGGCTCTTCGAGTGGCAGGGCGGCCCCATCATCCTGGCTCAGGTGGAGAACGAGTACGGGCCCATGGAGTCCGTCATGGGCGGCGGCGCCAAGCCCTACGCCAACTGGGCCGCCAAGATGGCCGTCGCCACCGACGCCGGCGTGCCCTGGGTCATGTGCAAGCAGGAGGACGCCCCGGACCCCGTGGTAATAACCATCTACTTCTCATCTCCATCACCGTTGCTGCGCTGCCAAATCCATCGCCATGATGCAGATAGCAAATTGTGGTACCAGCTAATTTAACCACCTCCCTTTCTCGCAATCGCCACATGCTTCCGTTAGGACATCACATCACCGAATCACTGAACACTGGCACTACACGTCCTTTCCAGCAAAGCAGAGCTTGCCCACTTTGCAGCCTGGCATAGTGGCATTGGCACAAGATAATTACTATTTTTCTTTGTTTTCTTAGGATACTTTTCTTCTTTGTAAATCGTTTATTTTGGCTTCTCTGTTCTTGTCTTAACTTTGGATGGTGATGATTGAACTGATGGTGGCTGCAGATAAACACATGCAACGGTTTCTACTGCGACGACTTCGCACCCAACTCCAACACTAAGCCTTCCATGTGGACTGAGGCCTGGAGTGGATGGTAATTTTGTTTGAAAGCAGAAAAATTCTCAACAAACAGTACTGAAAAAATTGCAAACATATCACGACATTGTTAACACGGGCGATGGTGCTGGTTCTTTTTAAGGTTTACGGCCTTCGGAGGCGCGGTGCCGCACAGGCCCGTGGAGGACCTGGCCTTCGCCGTGGCGAGGTTCGTCCAGAAGGGCGGCTCCTTCGTCAACTACTACATGGTGAGCTACTGAAGCTGAGTTTTCGTCATTCAGATGGTTGAGTTTTCAGTGGGTAGTGGTACCTAACATTTGATCCCTCTTTCAGTACCATGGAGGCACCAACTTCGACAGGACCGCCGGTGGCCCATTCATCGCCACGAGCTACGACTACGACGCGCCGATTGATGAATACGGTACGCGACCGTCACGCCATTTGTGCCGTACTATTCAATTCATGTTTCGCATTGAGATACTCTGCTCTGATCGACTGAAACCGTTTTTGACGCAGGTCTGCTTAGGCAGCCGAAATGGGGTCATCTGAGGGACCTGCACAAGGCCATCAAGCAGGCCGAGCCGGCGCTCGTCTCCGGCGATCCCACCGTTCAGTCCATCGGGAGCTACGAGAAGGTTTGATACTTTGATCATTTCATCCAAATGAAGTGACATCATATTCGAGATAACTGATGGAATTCTGTTTCTTCAGGCGTACGTGTTCAAGTCGAGCACAGGAGCCTGCGCCGCGTTCCTGTCCAACTACCACACCAGCTCCGCCGCGAAAGTGGTTTACAACGGGCAGCGGTACGACCTCCCGGCATGGTCCATCAGCATCCTGCCGGACTGCAAGACCGCCGTCTTCAATACCGCCACGGTACGACAGCAAGAAATAATCACTAAAACTGAATACTAACACAGCCTGAACAACAGCATGTCCTGACGACGATGGTGGTGCAGGTTAAGGAGCCGTCGGCGCCGGCGAAGATGAACCCGGCGGGGGGCTTCTCATGGCAGTCGTACAGCGAGGACACCAACTCGCTGGACTCGAGTGCCTTCACCAAGGACGGCCTGGTGGAGCAGCTGAGCATGACCTGGGACAAGTCCGACTACCTGTGGTACACCACCTAGTGAGTGGCCTACTGTCTGATCCCTTCTTCAACTGTCCATCTCGATCTGAAACTATCTGATCTCTGAATGTTCGTTACCTTGATGTACATCGATGCAGCGTGAACATCGACTCGAGCGAGCAGTTCTTGAAGTCCGGCCAGTGGCCGCAGCTCACCATCAACTCTGCCGGGCACTCGGTGCAGGTGTTCGTCAACGGGCAATCTTACGGTAATTGTCTGAATCATCCTTGTGAGAGCTGCATCCTTTTATCGACAAAACCAAGTCTGAAAGTTTTATTGATGGACTCTATGTCACAGGAACTGCTTATGGAGGTTATGACAACCCTAAACTCACTTACAGCAAGTCCGTGAAGATGTGGCAGGGCAGCAACAAGATCTCCATCCTGAGCTCCGCAATGGGCCTCGCTGTAAGTTGATCACAAATTAAGAGTTTTCACACTGTTTCACTTCAGATCATTTTGTAAGATGCACTACAATCTCCTGTGTCTGCCGCAGAATATGGGTACCCACTACGAGACCTGGAACGTGGGCGTTCTCGGCCCGTTGACTCTGTCCGGGCTGAACCAGGGGAAGAAGGACCTGAGCAACCAGAAGTGGACATACCAGGTAACACCACATTTAGTCACACTGAAGTTCAGTACCAGGGGCTCAGTACTGATCAAGATTTCCTGTCGTCGTAGGTCGGCCTGAAAGGCGAGTCGCTAGGCGTGAACACCATCACCGGGAGCTCCTCCGTCGAGTGGAACAGCGCCAGCGGCGCGCAGCCGCTCACATGGCACAAGGTCACCGTCGATTCACCATCCACATTGCCACACAATGCCACTACTGCAAATGTTCCGTTGTTCCATTCCTCCTGAACTTTACAATTCTGAACTTCCTTTGCTGCTGATCTCTGCAGGCATACTTTGCCGCTCCGGCCGGCAGCGCCCCGGTGGCGCTGGACATGGGCAGCATGGGCAAGGGACAGATCTGGGTGAACGGCCACAACGCCGGGCGGTACTGGTCGTACAAGGCCTCCGGCAGCTGCGGCGGCTGCAGCTACACCGGCACCTACAGCGAGACCAAGTGCCAGACCAGCTGCGGCGACATCTCGCAGCGGTGGTACCACGTGCCCCGCTCCTGGCTCAAGCCCAGCGGCAACCTGCTCGTCGTGCTCGAGGAGTTCGGCGGCGACCTGTCCGGCGTCACGCTGGTGACCAGGACGACATGAGAGAAAGAGGAAAGCTTGAAGTAATCGAAGGGGGTGGACATCAAATTAGTTGTGAATAGATTTCGCTGATGGATTTGAGGAGCACAGACATATACCGCGTAGACACTGATGCCGCTAGTGGAGTACGTACAAGGACTACCAGCATTATTTATTGGGAGCGGACGGACTTGGCCGCCGGCGTGGTTGCAGGAACTGCAGCTCCGGCGAGGTGGCCGTCGTTATACACTTATTTCGAGCAATAGCCTCTAGGTGGATTTGCTCTATAGCCTGCGCACGCATGTGCCCAATCTGTATTGCAGAATTTATTTTGGCATGCGATACGTGCTCTTTTTCATTTACGTATTTTTTATGAAAAGTATAAATTTTTTAAAAGCTAATTTAGCTTTTTAAAAAGTCTTATATTTGAAAATGAAGGTAGTAATATTTACTACTCCGTATAATATTTTTTTTGGATCTCCCAACAAGAGCGCACTCTCTTTCGATGAATATCAGATTGGTGTCTTGGTGATATAAAGGAAGAAAATGTGAACCTCATTCCTGCTTATTACTACCTTCATAGGGAACACAATAAATCACAATAAATTACTACCTTCATCACCAATACGAGCATATCACTGATTACCTTCATAGGGAACCTCATTCCTGCTTATTACTACCTTCATAGGGAATATCAGATTGGTGTCTTGGTTATTTAAGGATGAAGTTAAATAAGTGCATGCGCCTGGACAGTTTGTCAATAAAATCCATAATCATGATTTAGAACTCTTTAAGGCCTTGTTTGGCACTGGGGTATTCGCAGGGATTCAAGGGGATCATCCCGGCCCATCCCCAAATCCCCACTTTTCCCCAAATAGCCGTTTGGTGCTAGTGTTTTGGCCAAACGAATCCCCGCCCATCCCCGCCCATCCCCGATTACAATCCAGTTTTTGCCTAAAACTAAATCCACGCCCGTACCCTCGCGTATTATCCCCGTCCCCGTCTCTTCTCCGTCGGTCCGTCCTCGTCCTCGTCCGAGTCCGAACCCTATCGAGACAACTCCACGCGAGCAGCTGGCTGTGGGCAGAGCGGCGGCGAGCGGAGCAGCGGAGAACGGCGGCGGGAGAGGCGGAGCATCTTACCGGCGGGAGGGGATAGATCCCGTCTAGCTGCTCCACATCAGATCGCCGCCGTTCTTGTAGTACGATCGGCGCCGTCATCTACTACGGTTCCTCTCCGGTAAACTCCATTGTATCTCGCCCTTTTCTCTTCTACCCCTGTCTCACCGCCGCGTGCCCGCACCACAGCCGTCAGTTAGATGCAGTTCTGTACCTCATGCCGGAGACTGTGATGTTATTCCTCTTGCGCGGCAGCTGCCTGCCGAATAGTTGCATGTACGTCCCATCCTTCTCTGTGTAGCGAGCCGTATACTGGGGCTTGAAGCCAAATAAGGTGATAGTACATTGGTCGACGACTCTGCTTGCAGCTCGCTCTACATCTTTTGCCAATTTGCATTGATTCGGTTGATCTGTTCGTATTGTCCTCTTGGCAGATTTCAGTGCTTTGCTTTGCTTGGCTGACCATTCCCTCGTTTCATGCAACAAACTAGTTTATAGAACGTTTTATATATGCACTCGTATCTAGTCTAGATCTGTAGTTACTGTCAGAATCAACTATTTACTAGTTCTAGATATCAATATACATGATGATTCCATCTCGGTTTCTATCTAAGGTAAACTCCTGTTAAGGTAAAGTTGCATGACTAGTTAGCTGCAGTTCTGTAGATATACTTATTGTTGTGATAGATCCTTTTTGTTTTTCTTTAATTCACCGACAGCCTATAGCAAAAAATAAGTTTGACATGTTTTTCTGTTTTTTAAGCAGAACACTTTCCATTATCTGAAGCTTGGTGTTGAAGAACTGATTGTCCGAAGCCTAGAGGTTTGTGTGCAAAAAAACTGATATGTGAAGCTTGGAGGCATAACAAGGCTGCGCCACCTAGATATAACTGGTAGGAATTACTAGTGTTCCTGGTTTTGAGTTTTGACATTTCACATGATAAGTTCCATGGTTTAATTTCATTTATATGCACTGATTTATATCTCAAGTCTAAATGTGCCATGTCTGCCAGTTTCTCAAGTATGTAGTTGGAATGTGTGATTCTCAGTACTTTGGACCTCACAAGTCAGATGTGAATGCGCACTTGCCTAGGAAAATGAATGTGGTGACAGTTTCACTACGCAACAGCCCCCTTCTATCTTATCATTTAAATAACAGTTTCAATTCATTTGTTTCCTATGTGCTTTTCTAAAACTGAGTCAGTGATTTATATCTCAAGGTTTTGTCTCCTATATTTCTGATTTGTCGGTTGCATATTTCAGATCTGCTGATGCCTGTTCTACAGAAATGCTTCAGGCTGTATTTTGAGTTCAGATTTGCTAATGCCTGCTGTACCGATCGGCTTCTATGAGAAATTTTGTAATGCAAGATTTAGGCAGCTTCAGAGTTTGTCGCCATGTGTGGCTTGTCAATTTTAATGTATGTTGAACATCAAGTATGTTGCCATGTTCAGTTCAAGCCGAGAGTGGCCTATGATTTATTTCAAGACTGTTTATGACTTGTAGCTGATGTACTCTTTCAGGCCATACTAGTGTTAACTTTAACGTATACTAAAACTCAAATATGTCTAAGTTCAGAGTTGCCGTGTGGCTTATGACATAAAAATTGAATCTTTCCTTCCGTTGTGCATCAATCCCTGCACCAATCCCTACTAACCAAATCCATCCAAATGGCAGTTTTTAGAAGTGGGGATTAGGGATGAGGTTTTGTGGGGATTAGTGGGGATTGGGTGAAGGTAGCGGTTTCACCCAATACTCTAGAGTATTATCCCCACTAATCCCCGTAAACACTCTAGTACCAAACAAGGCCTAAATTGTGAATCTAAAAAAACTCTTTAAATTTAACTTCGAGGAGATTATCTTTTACTAAAGATTAAGTAGGCTTCTCTTATTCACCAATATGTCTTCTTAATGGTAGTTTAAAATGTTTATAAAGACTGCAACTATTAGGCTAAATTTAGCGGGCAGAGTCTTTCTTCTCATGGTCTTTCCTTCAGAAAACTCTATGAAAACCATGATGTTGATCATTACTTCCAATTAAATGAAGGACTAAGGCTGGTGCCAATGCATCACCCCACTATAGCCTCGCCACGTCAGCTTTTACCCTCACTCTCACCCCACTCTCACCCCACGGTGCCAGTGCACGGCTATAGTGCCAGCTCTCACTTCTCTCTCCTCCCTACCGCCTCCCTACCGCCCCCACTAGCACCGCTATCGCCTCCCTCTCGCCCCGCTCTCGCCTCCAACGCGGGCTATAGGCGGGCGGTACCGCGCCCTACCGCCGGGCGGTGGAACCACCGCCCGCCGCTACCGTCTCGCCCGCCTGTCGCCTCACTCTCGCCCCGTCGCGGGCGGTAGCGCCCCGCCTCCAGCCCGTGTTGGCACCAACCTAAATGATTAACACAAGACGACGTTGTTATGATTGAAAAAAATTATGTGCTCTTGCGAGCATCTTGAAAAAAACTACACATCATTGACGTCACATGCATGTGGTAGAAAGACCACAACGACTTCCACTACACAAATAACATACATTTGAAATACTCATGAGACAGTAAGAAATTAACTAGCTAGTCCATTCTTTCACCTAAGTAGATCAGTTATGTATACCTTGCATCGGCAATTTCCCGCGGTCTCCAAATCCTATGTTGTGCTTACAGATAAAACCACATGTCTAAAAGTGCCTCCGCCTCTCTCCATCGCCGACTTTGTTTTCAAATTGCATGCTGATAAACAGGAGGGGTGCTTTACCATGTGTAGGATAGAGAACCGTGCTTCACAAGTCGCATATAAATATTTACCAAACTCAGCACATTTTTTGTCGTAGTTATTTATTCATGGCATTTCTTAGTTGCTGGCTGAAGTGTATACAATAATGTACTAGTGGATGTTTTATTCAATATAGGTATCCCTAGCTAGTATGTGCGCATGCATGATTGTTTCTTTATATTCAAATATTTTACTCAATGAGTTCCACATGAACCCTGACTTAAAACACTCTTCCAAGAAAATGCAACCATACCACCTAGCCTTGACAACACCGGCCCCAAATCAAGCAACCATACACACCTTGTGAGGGGCTTTGCTGGCATCACTTACGAACACCATATACCTCATGTCAGAGATCCAGGTACATGTCGGAGCAACTTCTGAGGTTGTAACAGAAGTTTGAAAACATATTTAACAAGACAAGTAATCTCGAATACCGTACGCCGACCTGGCTACATTACCATCGAGACATGTGATCAGCAAAAGAAGCCAATGTTGCAAAACCCTGATCTGTAGGATGGGCACACAGCCACACACACGCTATGACCCTAGGATTTGGAGTCCCTGGTCGTATATACACCTAGACACAACTGCTCACATAAACAATCTTAACACGGACATAGCCGCATGAACAAAACCATTCCCAGGGAAACATGTTGCCTAGCTAGTAGTCCCTAGAGGCATTGGCCACCTTTGACGAGGAAACCACAATTTTCAGATGTGTGGCAATGATCTGTGGATCTGCTTGAACTTTGAGGAAAACACACCTACTTTCGAGTTTATCCATGCAAGTCGTATGCAACACCATGGACCAAAAACCCAGCAATTTGCACAGCTGTAGAGTCATCGGTTCTTCCATCATAGACACCTTTGATGTTGGAAACTTGAACATCCAGCATGGGGATGCAACACTAGACTAGTATCGAACACCGTCGACTTACACATCTATAAATGGATACCATCGCGCTGGATCTAGATGGGGCAAATCATCTCCTCACCTAGGAAATCGGGACGTGTTGTACTGAAGGATACCCCTCTCCGAGCCTAGGGCAGTTACTTCCACGGATAGATTGTCGCATGGACATGCGATGGTTAAGAAAAATGCACATACCTCCTTCGGTGCAAGTTCCTATCGACAATGACAAGGAGAGAAAATATCTTGCCTTCACAGTTAGGATAGGGGCACCTAGGTGGCACACCTGAAGTAGTGTCATCGATGTTCTTTTTGTTGAATGTGGTTACAATGCAGAGGAATATTGATACTCCCTCCGTTCCTTTTTATAATGCCTATTGTTTTTTCGCAATTGTTTCAGAATATAAGATGAAAGCTGTGTTTTTTTGCAAATAACCCCTTCCACCGATTTGTTTCCGTCCAGAAAATCTGGAACGAATCTGTTCACGTTGAGAAAATCTGGTATGCAATCACGTAGAGAAAATCTGGACATGAGATTAGGAAGGAGTAGATCACGCACGCGTCTGTTAAGAAAATAGCAAATACAGATCACGTGAGATTAGGAAGGAGTAGGCCGCGTAGGGAGCAGATCACGTCTCCGATCTGTTTCCAGCTTCCTTTTTTCTCTTAAATAGCGCTGGGGGGTTTTGTGTCAATAAATTTGCTTGCGCTAATTTCCGTGCCAAAAAACAATAGGCACTATAGAAAGGAACGGAGGGAGTATTACTTTTTGAGGACCGATGATTTGTTTGATACGATTATACAGTGTTCCACTAAACATGATGAACAATATATACATGTAGAACTAACCGAACAGGAAGTGTTTCATCCAATAACACACCTAATAAATAATGATGTATACCATAATGCATGTTGATCACTAGTCTTCAGCAATCACAATAACCGTGCATGTGTCGTGGACATAATCTTTGATCGGACGAAAATAAGTGTAAAAAAGTAGGATACTAGCTAGTATCATCTACTGTTTCACGGGCCTCAAGAATACCACAATAGCTTGATTGCTCGAATACTAAAATATATGTAAAGAAAAAAAAAGATATTAACTAGTACAACAAGTCATTTGCGTAGTCTAATCATGGGTCGCTTGCATAGAATACTTCCCGGTGCCTTCGAATCCTATATCGCGCTTATAGCTAGTGAACCACATGTACAATGCTACATCCATCCCCTTATCTTGATATTGACAAACATGAGGGAAGCTTTAGTATCTAGAAAACGAGAGTTGTGCATACTATCCAACTCACTTATAAGTAACCTGTAACCGGGAAGCCGGCATACCCCACGATTACTAATCGTACATCCTCATTTATGGTGTTTCTTTTTTGTTGGTTATGTCAAATTCAATGATGCCATATTCTATGAATTTATTTATTATCTAAAATACAACTTTATTTACTAGAAGGATCTACTAGTACAGGGCAGATGAGTTCATTACCCCTAAAGACCCCGCATGGGCAGTTAACACATGCGTGTACGCGCGCTCGCTGAAAAAATATTGGAGCTCCGTGACACATTTAACGCGATTATGCATTCCTCCGTTGAACACACATGCATCGGTACTGAAATATGGAACACCGAACCGAATTATTCACTAAATAGGATGGAATGTACTACTCCTGTGTTACTACTCTTGTGTTGTTGAGTAGTAAGTGTTTGGAAAAATCTCACTCAATGATTAGAAATGAGATCTGATTAGAGAAAATGATGGGATATCTGTTCAACCATCACCCATCTTTGTTTGCAAAGTTTAATTACCATAAGAAATATGAACAATCTAGTTTAAATGCACCAAAAGGCTAAGGGGCCACTTTAATTTATATAATCCGCTGTTTGAAAAAGGCTAGTATATGGCTACAAATCTCATAAATCTAAATACACAACTAATAAAAGTATATAATCACAGTAAGCGTGAAACAAAATGCGTTGCACCGTGACCTCCCATGGTGCGAACGCGTGTGGGATGCCAGCAAACCATGAGTAGTTTGTATGGTGTTTACAATTTAGTGATTCAGCGTGTGGCTGGCCTCGACCACATAAATACCGGTTAATCGGTCATGTATGATCAGTTGCATAGAATGTTGGGAAAAGATACAAATAGGCGCCGCACAACCTCTCTAGCGTGCGGCGGGCAGGAACCGTCCGATTCGAATCCCATCGCCTCACCTCACCACGACACGGCCTCACCGAACCTTATCCGCTCACCTGCGCGGTCGCTCCAGCCACACATCCAACCCCCTCTCTCCCGTCGAGTTCCCAACCGGAGATTTTCTCGAGGACCGTCGGCCGCCAACGTGGTGGCGTCGCGGAGCAGCCCCGCGGTGGGATTTCGAGGCCGCCGCCGTATAACCACATCACGCCATGAAGTCGCGGGGCGATGTGTCGAAGGCGGGGACCTTGCCAGGAACGCAAGTGTGCTGCTAGGGGAGCTGGAGGTGCGGCCGTTGATTGGCAACGCAGCAGCGGAGCGGTCCGACGCGCTTCTAGGACGCGGTGCCTCGGCACGTCGTGCTCGCAGCCGTCGAGGCTCGGCTCGGTGACTCCGCTGCCGGCGTGGTCAGCGGCGAGAGCGCGACAGCTGCTCGGGGTGGAGCTTCAACAGGAGATGGCCGCGCCGTGTGCGCGTTCGTGGCTGCAGTCTCCTCCGCGCCGTCGCTGGCGCTGGTGCGTGTGCAATTTGCTGGTAAACAAGCGAGCTCCACAGGTACGGTGAACTTCCGCTGCTTGTGGCGCTCCTGTGCGCCGAGCGCGCTCGCGCTGAAGCTCTCCCTATGCGTCGCGAAGGGGTGGCCCTGGAATCCTGGATGCGCTCCACGCCAAGGGCTTTGTCAATCGCTTCTCCAACCTTGGCAGCTCGCTCGACGAGCTCATTCCGCTTGCTAGGAGGCAATAGCCAAACCGCTCCATTATCTTCTAGTCCTGCAGGCCATCCTTGCTGTCGTTGTTGACTACACAAGGTCACACCATTTGTACCAGCGAGGTGAAGCTCATACATGTTAGTTCATCCACGAAATTATGAAATTATTGACTACACAATTACCAATATCTCTGATTTTCAATTTATACCTCATAATTGATAGTCAGTTGGTACTTGATTGTAAATAACCTGGCAGTCGTGTGTAATAAATCTGGTAGTCTTGTCAATAACCTGGTAGCCATTTTGTAAATAACCTGGCAGTTGTTTGTAATTAGTCTGGTAGTCATGGTCAATAATCTGGTATCCTTTGTAATTAATATGATAGTACTCCTAATCTGGTATTCATTGTCAATAATCTAGTAGCCCTTTGTAAATAATCTGGCAGGCATCCGTAAATATCCTAGCAGTTCAGTTGATACTGAAAACGTGGTTGCTACCGTTAAACAACTTGTATTGGAGAACTTTCGGAAAATATGGTGAAAAATATGGTGATCATTTGCAAATAATCTGCTAGTTGTTTGTAATAACCTGGTAGTTGATGTAAATAACCTGTCAGTTGATACAAGAAATTTTGTTGCTACTCCTACCTTTTTTTGATAAATCTTGTAGTTGTTGTAAATAATCTGATAGTTGTTACATGAAACGTTTGGAAAACCTGACATTTCTTCTAAAAAAATTATATGTATTGCTAAAATAATTTGATAACCAAAACTCTGGTAGTTGCTGCTAACATCTTTTGCAAATAGCCAAACAGAAAACATACTGTGCCAATATAGTACTGGATTAGTACTAGTCAGCGGTGCATGGAGTCATGGAGATGACATAGTCGGGAGCTAGACTACTATCATAGTCTGGCACGCATGTGCTAGCTACTGGTGCATGTAAATTTTTGTTTCATGCATGTGGATGATCCGCGTGCTTGCTTGCTCGGGTGGTACGGTGCCGCCGCACCAAAATAGAATTGTGCGGCGCCGCTAGGTAGTCATGTCCTTCTTTGTAATTAATATGATAGTACTCCTAATCTGGTATTCATTGTCAATAATCTAGTAGCCCTTTGTAAATAATCTGGCAGGCATCCGTAAATATCTTAGCAGTTCAGTTGATACTGAAAACGTGGTTGCTACCGTTAAACAACTTGTATTGGAGAACTTTAGGAAAATATGGTGAAAAATATGGTGACCATTTGCAAATAATCTGCTAGTCGTTTGTAATAACCTGGTAGTTGATGTAAATAACCTGTCTTGATACAAGAAATTTTGTTGCTACCCCTACCTTTTTTTGATAAATCTTGTAGTCGTTGTAAATAATCTGATAGTTGTTACATGAAAGGTTTGGAAAACCTGACATTTCTTCTAAAAAATTTTTATGTATTGATAAAATAATTTGATAACCAAAACTCGGGTAGTTGTTGCTAACATCTTTTGCAAATAGCCAAACAGAAAACATACTATGCCAATATAGTACTGGATTAGTACTAGTCAGCGGGTGCATGGAGTCATGGAGATGACAGAGTCGGGAGCTAGACTACTATCATAGTCTGGCACGCTAGCTACTGGTGCATGTAAATTTTCGTTTCATGCATGTGGATGATCCGCGTGCTTGCTTGCTCGGGTGGTATGGTGCCGCCGTACCAAAATAGAATTGTGCGGCGCCGCTAGGTAGTCCTGTCCTAGAATGTTTCCCATTGCCTCTAATTCCTACGGTGTGCATACAACATGAGACCGCACGTGTCTAATAGCACCTCTTGCTTTCCATCGCCAACTTTGTTTTCACATATTGCTGATAATGGGAGGGGTGATTTCGTACGTGCATGATAGAGAGCCATGCTCTCTCAATCCTATCCAACTCTCTTATAAATGTCCAGCAAACTTAGCATATGGTTTTTTTTGCCGTACTTATTTATTTATGGCATTTCTTAGTTATTATCTAAAATGTATTCAATTATGTTCTGTTGTATGAAAAAATATTCGGTACAAGTATCCACTAGCTAATATGGTGAGCCGGCGTATGCATGGTTGTTTCCTTTATCTCCATGATTCGAACACATGCAATTGTCAGTTTTCAACACCGATCCACGGACGCAGATATAACTATGAGAACACTGGCACCCACTTCCGAGAGGTTCCTTGCCATTGCCAGTAGCACGAGGCACCACAAACCATGGGTTTGACCCCTCTTTCAGGATAGTTGTAAAGTCGTCGGATCTGCCATCACAGACAACTTAGAGGTTAAGAAAACAAACAACCCGCACGTGGTCAGACATCATATTAGTTTTGACCACTGCTAACCCAAAGCATATCTACATATAGAGAGGAGACACCTCTGAGATCAAACTGATTGTGCAATGCCGCTACTTCCACTTATTGATCACCACAAGAACACACAATGGTCCATGGTGAAGACTGTTTGGTTCTGAGGGAGCTGTGCGAAACTCTGTACTGTGTTGATATCAAGTGACATTTGGTCCATAGTGAAATCAGAAGAAGAGAATATCATGAAGGCCAGATGGAATGACTAACTAAGGGAGGTTCCAGTCTCTGCGTTGTTGAGGGACTTGCTTGTTGTTCCGGGTTTTGCAGTAGTGGTATGAAAGTGGGGGCAACAACACATGTGAAGTTCGGAGTCTTACCTTTCAGGGTGAAAATCCAAGGTCTGGCCTTAACTGGTTGTGCCTGGCAATGTCCCTGTTGAAGGCATTGTTTTAAGAGCGGGTACTATCTTCAGAGTGAAAACCTAACATCTTTAGTCAGGCGACGATGGCGCTGGTGCACTGTTCCCTTCTTAGAGACGTCGTTTTTGGAGAGTCTAAATTTCAGTCTTGGTGGTGGATGTGTTGATGTTGCTAAGGCTGAGATATTGTAACGGGACTTTTATTTCGTAGTTTTCTTTTTCTCTTTTTTTGGTTATGTTCTTCCGTAATGTCATTAGGGCATTACATTGTTGCAGATGCTGAATGTAATTCATATCTTTTAATATTAATATATTCCTTTATCGAAAAAGAACACACAATGGTTAGTAAAAATTTCACATACCTCTTTCATGGCATGGGCCTAGCGGTGGTGGCATGGAAAGAAGAGGTCCTGGCCTTTGGGGTTATGGTGGGGACAACCAACGGGGCCAGGGAACGGTACAAGAGTGTGGTTCTTTTTTCCGGCTCCCGTTATACAAACTTACAATGTAGAACAATATTGATACAATTGGAGGATTTCACTAGGCTGGATTTCATGAGTCGACTCAACTTATAAGATGTAGTGAATATAACGAGTTAGCTTGGCTCAGCTCATTAAGCTAACTAGTTCAAAAAAAAACTTGGCTCTACTTGTGTAACTCAGATTGTTACTTTGTTTAACTCGTCAAGTTTGCTATAAATTCAAACTGCTTACCATATGGATGGAATAGCCTGTTTAAGCATCTCGAATCATTTCAAACATTATAATTTGTTTGGAACACACAAGTACACAATAATCTCCATTACACAGCCATCAACAGAAGTATGTAACTGCATAACATGCCAGAAGATTCAAGGATGCTGATTTTGATCGAGCTCTTTAACGAGTCAAACGAGATTGAAAATCGTCTCACCTCATTAGTCACCGACTTCGAGGTGAGCCATGAGTTCTATTTAATTAGATCATTAGTTTTGAAAATATAAAACTCGAAACTCATGGGCATTAAATTGTGCGTTAATGTTCACTGGCCAATTTTGTATATAATCCTAGCATATTTGGACAAATATGCATCTTTTTAATGTAATAATGCATAATTGTATTAAATGAAAAGTTTCATACATCTCAGATTAAAACATGCATATTTCAAAGTAAATATAAGTCTTATTCGTTGTAACGGAGGAAGTAGGTGTTATGCATTGTTTCTAGGTGCAACCGTCTTCTGATGGTTGAACATGGTATTTTTTACTGGGCTACATGGCGGCCTATTATTATACTCCCTCCGTTCCTATATATAAGCCATATAGTTTTTTGAGAAAATTTCCAGAATATAAGGTTTATTGCGTTGCCCTACTTGTATGGACAATATTTTTGGAGATTTGATTAGGTTTACTTATCTTATGCAAAGTCCTCTATTAGCTCACGGCAATTACTTATTGTTAACCCTAGCCAAACATGGTGTAATTTTTCCTAAATATGCATTTCTTAATTTCCGTGCCAGAAATTATATGGCTTATATTTAGGACCGGAGGGAGTATTATAGGATGGGTAGACCGCTCGGTGGCTGATAGCTGTATCAACCCTCAATGATCTTTGAGATGTAAACTTTGAATCACATACGGTTTTTGCTTTATTAAATGGATATGTTCATCTATTGATGCAGAGTCCGGGTATTCTCATTTCGAAAAAAGGTACTATGCATTGTAAATGATTCAAATCGTTGCATTTGCCACTGGAGTTCTCATCCATGCTTGCCGGTGGTGAATAGAGTGGGGGCTCCCGAAAGTATAGTCAAAGAGTTCAATAAAGCTTGGCAAACGGTGGGAACGGATTCGCCACTGTGTGGGTCTAAAATATTGATATTTTTGTTGGCATAAGTTTAGGGTTAGACTAGTCACAATGGGAAGTATCATACACTAGTATCATGCATATGATACTAGTTTATGATACCATCTTCACTTTGCATAGTATCATAAGATAGTATCATAGTTTGATTATATTTAATGTTTTGTAGAATCTCAATACAAATGTGTGTACATGATGTATTTGCCATTAATTTTTTTAGTTTTACATGCTATGATATGGTATCATATTATGATACAGTATCATATTATGATACCACTCTCATCTCTCACCTCATTAAGGACTATTATATACACTGTCTATATCATTGACTATAGATGACATGAAGTAGTACTACAGACACCATCCGTCTAAACCAATGTACATGTAGGTTGTAGAATAGCTATTCTACATCCACTCTTAATCACATTCGTGCCACATTGAATTTTTGCCAACATGACATATATGATACTACTTATGATACTCCTATTGAGACTAGTCTTATGCTCCTACCAAAAATTAAATAAAGAGATGTAGTAGATGTTATCATGTGTAAGTTGTGAACTTGAGATAGCACCAGCGTCGAAGATGTTTCTTGCTTTACTGGGATCAAAGACCTATCATGACTCTAATGCATATGGATTATTTACTACTTGGAGCCCGATTGAACCAATCCTACACTGAGCCGAGTGCCTAAACATTTTTTACAGCCCTACTTGTGGTTGTCATCTCCATACTTGATGACTATTGCATCCTACAACGTGGTTTGTGTTGCCCAGAAGTATATTTCCTTGCGCCTCCGACTCCTATCACCTTATAAAATTGTAGGAGGCATTTAGGATCTCAAGCTTGCTCACCAAACACAAGACCAACAGCCCTTGCCTTTCCAACGCTCTTCGAATGTAACTCAACTGCAATCCTGGTAGTGCTCTGTTTATATTCATCGAGTAGTATAGGATTGCTCATTTATTTCCAACTACTCCCCCAATTCAATTATTTTCTCTTTCCAACTAATTTTTTTTGGATCTGTAAGTACAGTGATTTTTTGGTCCGAGTGAATTCGCTAGCATCGTATGCTTACTTCTTTTACTTTCTACAGTTGTCCTTAAGAGTGTAATAATCCATGCATGAGACATGTTGAGTTGAAACTATCGCAACATTGCACTAGAAATATGTCACCTTCATATTTCGTACTGAGTTTTATCGGATCTTCAACCACAATAGTACCGCTACACTTACGGCACCTAATAGCGCTTCCTATATATAAATCACATGACATAACTTAAAGAGAAAGAGGCACCTCAAACCAATTCCGGGTGACCACAACAATTCAACATACACAACACATGCAGCAATCATAAATCTACCCATAGTTAGGCGTCACCTTCGCACGACAGAGAGCAAAGTCAAGAACACGTACATGTGTAGGGAGAGAAAAAAACAGGCAAGACGGACCAAACCTTGACCTTGAGGGTAAGAAACCTGGAAGAACGAGAGTGGAACGAGGTTGGACGGGAGGATGAGATGTTTTCCAGGTTGTTGGTGAGACGCGCCAGCGGCGAGTAGCCGTTTACTTGGCATAGGGCATGTACAATGGTATCTAATCAGCTGTCCATAAGAAGGGCCACGTAAGAAATTAGAGGACGTGGAAGAGAGAGAACGATGAAGGAGAAATAGCCCGTCTGTAGAATTACAGACCGTCTAGTTCCGTGAAAATCGATGGTTAGCTACGGCTAATTTTCTGTTGTAAGAGGGGTGTCTAGAGTCAACCGTTTTTTCTTCTCCGATGGATCAAATCTTTCCTAACTTCTCGTTAGGTACTCCAGGAGATCCAACCAACATATAAGCTGAGTCTACCATAATTTTAGGAGCCATATCGACACCTAATAGACATGCCGCTGTATCAGGTGTCTTTAGCTCTGTCTATATATTACGTGGAAGGAAATTACAGACGGTGGCTATCTAAACTGTTGTACATGCCACCGAGCGGCACGATCGGTGAGCTACTTGTAAACAAAAAAAACTGTTGTACATGCCCTAAGGTTTGACCAAAATCATCATTCACATTGGCACACGTTGCTACATATAGTTGGTTGCCATTTTCGCTTACCTTAACGTTTAAAAGATTTCCTAAATTCAGGCCCCGGCCAGCAGCTCTCCGGTGGCCGAGGAGGCTTGGACATGGGAGGCATGGGGAAAGGACAGTTCCTGGTGAGCGCCTAGACGAGCACTTGGCTTCCTGGTTCTCCAGTAACTGCATCACCTTCTGCTTAAAGTTGAACAACTTCTGGTAGCTGCAACAAGGTGCCCCTTGCTAGGATGATATGATTGGCATAGGTATTTAGATTAGACTTGTAGTATTGCTTAAATACAAAAAAAGTACAATTTCACATTGCTTATTTCCCTCTTTCCCTTTTTCTCTCATCCGTGTCTCTCTGAAACCTGGTGCTCCTCGTGAAATCGATATCGCCGTCAGTTCCATGCGAGGAGAACAGTCTCGCCTCGAGGCACGCATTGCTGACCATCGTCATCGAGGTCGGCGAGCCCAAATCCAACATGACTCCGATATTTGTCCGGCATAAGGGGGTTGTAAACCTGCGCCGGCAACGACTACAAAACCAGCACTGACAATCGTAAATCATGTCATCATCGATCCCAAATATTTGGTGTTGTCGATGTGACATCGGTCTTGAAGTGCATGGTCTGACTCCGGGCGTGTTCGGATGTTGTCCACCTTCCTGAAATCCTCAAATCCGGCTCCACAAACCCAAATCTAGCATCTTGGTTGGAGCAGGAAACGTTCGGTCGAGCTTTATTTTACGAATGGGCTGGGAGCACATTAGAGAGCTATCAGCTTGTTTAGAGCATCTCTAGCAGATACGGCATATCGGCTTGCAAACGCGGCGACGGATCGATATGCGGTTTTCGGTGCCTTTTTGGGCCAGAGCAGACCCGCATCGGTGGTCTGGCCCGGATAATGGATCCAGACCGCAGCCCAAATCGCCAAAACACCCGCATATATAGCGATCGGCGAGGCGGATGGGGCCAAACCCCATCCGCTCCTTCGCCTCTCCGCCTGCCGCTGACGAGCAATCCACCCAGCTCCAACGATAAATCAGCGCGCGTCGGCGACAAATCCAGGCGGCATGGTGTCCGGCGGAGGTCGGGGAGGACATGGGGGAGGGAGGGTGCGCGGCGGTGGCTCCGCCGGCGAGCACAAGCTCACTGCCGCGGAGATTGAGCGGCAGCGATTGACCTCCGACGCCGCCCGCATCTGTTGCTCGTACCGGTGGCTGCACCAGGGGCTCAGGCCGCCGCGCGCCTTCACCATCGCGACCTCGAGGCATCGAGGCCGCGGGCTCCGCCGCTGCGCCTCTCCAGCTCCCATGACATGGAGGCGTCGAGCTCTAGCGCGCTACGCCGCACGACCTCCAGCGCCCCGGCCCTGCGCCGCCTCGCCTTCTCCGAGGGCTCGAGCTCGAGCAGGCCGCCCCCACCGCCGCGGTTCGACCCCGCCGACTACGCGGCGGACGAGGACATCGCCGCAATCGCGGCAAGGCTGGAGAAGGAGGCGCCCGCGCTCAAGCCGGGCGACTTCGTCCCCGAGGCGGCCCTCGGCATGGTGACCAAGCTCGTCGAGGAGAAGTCCGCGCGCGACGCCGACTAGGAGCAGGAGTGGCACCGCGAGGAGGTGGCGCATGACGAGTGCTACATCGAGCTTGACAGCGACTAGGCTGCCGGCTCCGCCGCCGCGGCACGTAGCTCCGGTAGGGTGCGTTTACTTCTTTTTGTTCGCCTCGGCGGCGCCATTGACGTAGAGAAGCGGAGCACTAGGCTCCGCTGTTGATCTCCGCGTTTTGTTTGAACAATCCCTGGCTCGAATCAAATGTTTGAAATTACAGTTTATTTATCGCCTAGTCTAAACTAAGTGTGTGGTTTTCGAACGCGGATTTAGGGTTTGCGTATGTGCTAGAGATGCTCTTAGTCTAGCAATTTTTGGCCCGCATAGCAGCGTTCATCGTTGCCAGGCACGCAGACCCACAGAAGGGTCAACGCAGAGGAGGGTCACGGCTCCAAGTTGGATCGCTTCCGGAGATGGCAGCCAGGCGACCTAGAGGGTCGCGGAGGATGAGTCCGGCAAGACCAGGGATAGTGCGAAGAGGGAGCCCCTGCTTGGGTGGGGAGCCGTAGCGATCGAAGAGTTCGCCGGCGAGTTTGGGGGGTCACACGAGGAGGAGTTCGGCGATAAGGGAGCAGGCAAAGAGGAGGAGGACGCCGAATTGGGGGCTGGCGGTGGAGGTCCTCGACGCCGAGCAGGGGCCCTGGCCACAGCTGCAGCAGGGAACCTATTCTAGGGGCGACGGGTTGGCGACCCGAGCTGTGATTTGAGGAGGAGCTCAGCGAAGGGGGTATGCTAACGGACGCTACCTTGGGGTGGCGCCGGAAGTGCAGTAGTGGGGATGGAAATCATGGCGGCGGCGCTAGATTCCTCCGTGAGGAAGAAATCGAGTCAGGGCTATCAGCTGGGTCTCTCTCGTACGTGGAGCAAAACAAAACAGTGTCGCTGCTCTGCATTTTGCAGTTCCGAGAATTTGCCAAATTGGTGTCATTTAAATGTAAATTATCGCTGCTCTATTTTGAAGTTCCGAGAATTAATTGGTGTTCCGCACTTTGTACACAGTTTTGGTGCTGCTTCCCCAATCTAGCTCAGTGGAGCTAGAAGTCTAGGGTCATCTCCACCAGGAAGACCCATTATGACGACCCAAACGGTCCGTTTTTTTGTCTGTTTGGATCGGCCAACGGACAAAATGGGCTGGCTTGTCCAGTCTGTTCGGACAAGTATTAGAGCGATACGATCCAATTTGTCTGAGCATTTTTTTTTCCTCTACTGACTCGTGGCGAAGCTGACGGTGGACAATTTGTCCACCAGTTGTAAGAACCGACCCATCTGTGAACCAAATTTGGCGAATGGGTCGTCCTCTCTTGTTCTATCTGGATTGGTCGTCCCGGAGGCTGCTTTTTTGCCATACATGTCCGCGTGGACTAAAGAGGACTGGGATGAACTGTTTGGGTACGCCCGCTGGAGATGCCCTAATTTGTATGCGGAGTTCGGGAAGCTGGAAGCCATCGAATTGCCGAAGGAAAACGTTTTCGATCGATCGGTCAAGATCGGCTGATGGGTCGCTTTGACTCGCGCGCTCCTGGTGCGCTTGTTTGTTGGTCTCACTTCGTCCCTCCACTTGACTCCTCGACATGTGGTGGCTCCACCAACGATAACAGTAGACAAGAAAGCACGCTGCAGTTGTTTATTGCATGGAAGCTGATCCTCGAGTCCTCCACTTTAGAAATCCAACTTGTGGTTGAATGGTTAATTAGGAGGGCAGTGACACCGTCAACTCACCAAAGTTCAAATTCTAGTTGGTGTCCCATAAATGCGGAATATTATTGAGTTGAAGGCGATGTTCTCGTCGATAGCAGGGCGCCTATGGTAACTTCATAATCTTAATACCCCCGGATCAGTTTGTAACGCAGTCTCTCGGAAGCGCTCACAGGGATAGGGTGTGCGTACATTCAAATGGGTGAGTATATGTATGTTTGTATGAGCGTTTATGATTGTAGTGTGTTTCGCAAAAGAAGAAGTCATCCACTTGTGGTGGCCTCTACTTGAGACATGCACGCAACACTTGTTAAGTGATGTAGCATGCATGCAGAGTTGATATTTGCTATGACATAGCTATCTAGTTTCTTGCGTTGTTAGGTATTTCTTGAATATATTTGTATATTGTCATGGCTCTTGTTTGCTACAAATTGTTGTATATACTTTTTTATATTGAAATAGCTTGTGAACTTTGTAAAAATAGTGGATGATTTTTTTTGTAAATTAGTCGGTGGCCAAAATTTTTTGCTTAACAACTTTGTATAACCAAAATGGTTATTGTCATAATTTTTTATATTTTTTGCTAAATTTTTGTGACTATTGCAAAGTAACAGAAATTGTTGCTTAACTATTTTGTATGAACAAATGGTTATTGTTGTAATTGAATCTGATTTTTTTTAAATAGCTGGAGATTTTTGTTGCAAAGAAAAATAAATTGTTGCTTAACCACTTTTTTATTCATGGAAACACATGTATTTTTGTTGTAATCATTTATAATTTTTATTTTTATTATTAGTGATTTTTTGTAAATCAATCTTTACAAAAATGTTGTTTGACCAGTTTTTCGTATCATTATTATTTTTCTACAAGTTTAGTTTTATTTGTTCCATTGGCTGACTTGAATTTATTTTTAAATTTTTTGTTGCATCACCATTGATACTATATAGGCTTGCATATAGGAGAGAATAGTCATTGAGCATACCATGGGCTTCACCACGTGACTATCAAACAGTAGAGTGGCTGCAGCGATGCACCCTCATGCAACTGCACATGCCGTAGGAAAGCGACATGGCGCGGGAAAAGTAACGCGGGAAAGCGATGTGACCCAACACAACAGTGAGAAAGCGACATGAGTAAAATTGAGCGCGTACGATGGTGATCCGACGATCCGGTTGTGAGGATTGGGCGACCGATGCCTAACACGCGCCATTGCCGAACACGCCCTCTGCTTCCACAGTTTGCTAATGCGGCATGGCACCAATAACAGTCTGACTCCACTTCTGTGGTTTGCAATCTGCTATGCTGACAATAAAAACATATTCATCAACTAGGTCAAAGTGTGTCCACACCACCCCAAATAATGTCTGCTTAGGGACGTTCATGCGCATGTCTTGACCAATATGCATAGCATGTCTAGACCAATAGACGTGACCATCGATGGGAGGTGAGATAAAACTAGAATCAAAAAATGATGATTGAAATCCTGGACCTTTCAATCGATCTAATGCATATGGTTTCATGGTCGAGCTCAGCCCGTTTATGACTCAAACCAAGATCTAACCAATGCTACATTGAAGAAAGAGCTCAGAATTTATTGAAAGCCCTATTGATGGGTTTTCATCTACCACTTAATGTCCATTGCGTTGTAGATGACGGATGTGTGCGTCGACTTGTACATTTCCTGGCGCCTCCGATTCCTACCGTCATGTTTTTTTTTTTTTTGGAAAAGGAGAATCCTATCATCATGTAAGTGGCATTTCGTATCATATCAAGCTTGGTCACACGCAAGCCACAACTGCCTCTGCCTCCTCAACACTAGCTTTTTGAATGGACAAACAATAAAGCTTGTTCAACACATTTAAATGAAGCTAATTTTATAGAACTCCCGGTAGAGTTCTTTTTGTACATCGAGCAATACAAGGGTTGGTCATTTGTTTCCATCCAATTTCAGTATCTACAACATTGGTTATTGTTAGGAATGAGTTTGATAGCGTCATATTTAACTTCCTAAAATTGTTATACGTCCATGTCCAGATGTCCCTAAGAGTGTCGAAATCCATGCATGAGACACGTTGAGTTGAACATATGGCAACATTGCACTGGACATCTACCTGATGAAGTCACCTTCATAGTTCGTTCTGAGTTTTATTTGATCTCCAACCATAATAGTACCAGTACACTGTACACTTACGTCACCTAATAGGGCTTCTTGGATATATACCATGGCCTAGCTTAAAGAGAAAGAGGCACCTCAAACCAATTCTAGGTGACCATACACAATTTAACATACACAACACATACAACAAAAGTAAAGCTACCCATCGTTACACTTTTCATGGCCTGTTGAGGGTAAGAAATCTGGGAGAGTGAGAGTTGGGCCAGATGAGAAGCGCCCAGCAGCGAGTAGCCGTTGACTTGGCACAATGTTAGCCGGAATCACCATTTCATATTATTTTTTGGGAATTCAAAAATCACCATATTCATATTGAGATGCAATTATACTATACTCGGTTGCCATTTCCACTAAGCTTAATAGTTAAGAACTTTGCGGCCGTGATCTTGATGCCTACTTCGATACACCGGCCTGCAGCTCACCAATGGCCCTGGGCATGGGAAGCATGGGGAAAGGCCAGATCTGAGTGAAGGCCTAGAAGAGCACCATGTCGGACGACACTAATCGTAGAAGGCCTCCAGCAAGCGCAACTCTTACTCCTTCAACGGGATGATATTTTAGGCAAAAACCAGCTCAGGCCGAGGGAAATTAATCTTTTGTTGAATCTTAGCCATTAATTATAAATCCAACTATTAAAATAATTTGGATGATGTGGATTAACATGTTAACTCTATTTTACATCCGTATATTGCTTTTAGTATATAATAGATTAGTTAAATTTTACTTGGCTTTACTTTTCAAAGTAAATATAAGTCCTATTCATTGAAACCTCAGAGGGAGTAGGTGTTATGCATTGTAGGTGATCCAGGTCGTTGCATTTTCCACTAGAGTTCTCATCCATGCTGGCTGGTGGTGAAAAGAGAGGGGGCACCAGAAAGCATAGTCAAAGAGTTTCATAAAACTTGGCAAACGGAGGGAACGGATTTGCCATTGTGTGGGTCTAAAATATTAATGTTTTTATTGCCATCAGTTCTGGCAGTGTAACTTATGTAATGTGTGATTTCCGAGCAATCTGAGCAACATTTATGCTCGTACCAAAAATTAAATAAAGATATGTAACAAATGTTATCATCTGTGTAAGTTGTGAACTAGAGATAGTACCAGCGTCCAAGATGTTTATTGCTTCATTGGGATCCTAGATATTTCATGACATCTAAAGCATATGGATTCTTTGCGACTTGGAGCGGGATTGAACAAATCCTACAATGAGCCAAGGGACCGAACATTTTTTTGCAGCTCTACTTGTGGTTGCCATCTCCATACTTGATGTCCTATTGCGTCACACAACGTGTGGTTTGTGTTGCCCATAAGTACATTTCCTGGCGTCTCCGACTCCTATCGCCTTGTAAAATTGTAGGTGGCATTTAGCATCTCAAGCTTGCTCACCAAACACAAGATCGACAGCCTTTGCCTTGCCAACGCTCTTTGAATGGAAAATAAGAAAGCTACTCAAACCATTTAAAAGAAAGTAACTCAACTGCTTCTGATAGTGCTCTGTTTATATACATCAAGTAGTAGAAGGATTGCCTCATTTATTCCCAACTACTCCCCCAATTTGATTTTTTCCTATTTCCATCTACTTATTTTTGGATTGTGAGTGCATGACTTTTTGGTCTGAGTGAATTCAGTAGCATTGTATTTTGTAGTTTTTTTTTACTTACTGAAGTTGTCCGTAAGAGTGTAAAATCCATGCATGAGACACGTTGAGTTCAAAACATGGCAACATTACACTAGGCAGCTACCTGACTATGTGACTTTTACAGTTGGTTCTGAGTTTTATTTGATCTCCAACCATAGTAGTACCACTACACTTACGGCCACCCAATAGCGATTATTGGTTATAAACCACTACACTACACTTACGGGCACCCAATAGTTCAAACCAATTCTGGGTGAGCATAAACAATTCAACATACACAATCTACCCATGGTTACACGCTTCACCCTCTTGCGACAAAGAGCAAGAAGCAGGCGAGGCAGAACCGCAAACTTTGGTCTTGAGGATAGGAAACTTGGAAGAGCAAGAGTGGGCCAAGAAAGGAGAACGAGAGGAGTGAGATTTTCCAAGTGGTTTGTGAGAAGCGCTAGTGGCGAGCAGCCGTTTACTTGGCATAAGGTGTCAGACCGGAATCACCAATTCACCATTTACGTGGATGCACGTTGCTACATATAGTTTGTTGCCATTTTAAATTTACAGTTAGAGGATTTTTTCGGTCATAATCTGTAAGCCTAAATTCAGGCGCCGGCCGGCAACACTCCGGTGGTCCTGGAGACCTGGACATGGGAAGCATGGGGAAAGGGCAGATACAGGTGAACACCTGTACGGGCACGTGTATTGTTGGTACTAGATATACAAGGCCTCCGGTAAGTACAACTCCTGACGCTTAAGCGAGAAGAACTTTGGAAGGTGGCAATAAGCTAGGTGCTAGGCTGATATGATTGGCATGGGATATTTATACTTTTAGTAGTTCTGAAAAAAAAACTATAGTATAATTTCACATCGCTTGTTCCCTCTGCCTTTATCTCTCTCGTGTATCTCTGAAACCCGAGCGATACCCGTGAAATAAATATCGCCGCCCGTTCTAGTTTAGCAGAAAAAGGTTATGAGTTTTTAAACGAAATGCCTACAAAACTAATTTAACATAAAGGTAAGAAAATCGAAGATGAAACAGCTATGTGATGTCTCGCTGCCTCGCTGGTGCCAAAGCGTTGAGTAATATAGTGCTGCGCCACCAGACTATGATTTTGTTTTGCACTGACCTTGTTGCATCTGAAAGTTTCTTCTTATTCAATGAAAATGGAAAATCGTTTACCTTGCTTTAAGACAAAATTTAACATAAAACCTCTCCCACGCATGTTAGGAAAAGAGTACTAACGAAAACATGAGTCACGCCTAATCTCTAAGTCTAGGGTCTAAGCCTCTTTTTCGATAAGTGCGTATAATATTCTTAGTGCCTCCATAACATCATCCAGCACATGTTTATCCCATGCTTTGCTTAGAGCATATCCACTAGCTTAGAGCACTTGATTTTGATCGAGCTCTTTAGCTAGTCAAAGGAGATTAAAAATCGTCTCATCTCGTTAGTCACCGACTTCGAGCCAAGCCATGAGTTACTATTTCAAGATCATTAGTTTTGAGTTTATAAAACTCAGAAACTCATTGGCATTAAATTGTGTGTTAATTCACTGACCAATTTGCTTATACTCATACCATATTTTGATAAATATGCATATTTTTAATGTAATAATGCATAATTGTATTAAATGGAAATTTTATGCATCTTAGATTAAAACATGCATATATAATGTCTCGCGGTTAGCTGACATGTACTAGCTCCATTTCAATGAATAAGGATTATTTTATTTTTTTAAAGTCATACCAAGTAAAGTTTGACCAAGTTTCACAAATAAAAGTACTAACATGCAAAATACAAAATTAATATCACTAGATACATTTGTTGATACAAAATCAATATCACTAGTCATACAAAAGTAAAGTTTGACCAAGTTTCACAAATATATTGTTGTATGATATCTATAAAATATTATATTTGTTGATAAATTTTCTAAAATTTTGGTAAAATTTTATTTGGCGTGACTTTTCAAAATAAATATAAGCCTTATGTGTTGGAACCTGGAGTAGGTGTTATGCATTGTAGGGACTTGAGCTAGGTTGTAATCGAGGGCTTGTGGGCTGCTGCTAGTTCCATAACTTTTTTAACGCGCTATAACGATATAACATTACAATAAATAGCGAGCTTAGCGCCGCTAATAGCAAGATTAGCGCCATAGCGAATTATGCATAGCCTAGCGTTCATCTTCTAAATACGCTATAGCGCTGCTAAAACATCAAAATAGTGCGCTATTTTTCCATGATTGTACCTGATCCAGGTAGTTGCATTTTCCACTAGAGTTCTCATCCATGCTTGCCAGTGGTGAACAGAGTGGGTGCTCCAGAAAGCATAGTCAAAAGAGTTTCACAAAGCTTGGCAAACAGAGGAAAGGGGGGATTGCCATTGTATTGGTCTAAAATGTTGATTTGTTTGTTGGCAATTTGGCATCAGTTCTGAGAGTGTGACTTATGTATTGTGTGATAATCAGAGCAGCAGTTATGCTTGTACCAAAAATTAAATAAAAATATGTAATGAATGTTATCATTTGTGTAAGTTATGAACTTGAGATATTAGCACCAGCGTCCAAGATGTTTATTGCTTTATTGAGATCCTAGACCTAAAACCAATTCTGGGTGACCATAAAAAATTCAACATACATAGCACATGCAGAAAACATAAGTCTACCCACTGTTACACGCTTCACCTTCTTGCAGAGAGAAAAATCAAGAACACATACACGTATAGAGAGAGGAAAAGGCAGGCAAGGCAGAACCGTAAACCTTGGTCTTGAGGGTAGGAAACCTGGAAGAGCGAGAGTGGGTTGGGGAAACATGACGGGGGGAGTGAGATTTTCCGGGTTGTTTGCGACAAGCGGCAACGGCGAGCCCCCGTTTACTTGGCACAAGGTGTCAGATGGGAATCGCCATTTACATGGACACACGTTGCTCCCTGTATAGTTTGTTGCCATTTTGAACTAGCAGGTAAAGGATTTTTGCGGTCATAATCTGTAAGTCTAAATTTAGGATCCGGTGGCCCTGGAGGCCTGGACATGGGAAGCATGGGGAAAGGACAGGTCTAGGTGAACGCCTTGACGGACACTTAGGTTGTTGGTACTAGTCACTAGATATACACGTCATCCAGTAACTACATCTCCTGCAGCTCTTATCGCTCAAGCGGGAAGAACTTTCGACAGCTGCAATAATCTAGGTACCACTTGCTAGGTTGTTATGGTTGGCATACGATATTTAGACTTGTAATAGTGGTATAATAAAAATAATATAGTATAAGTTCACATCGTTTAGTTCTCTCTCTTTCTCCCTCTCTCGTGTCTCTCTCAAAGCCATAGCACCACCCCACGAAATAGATATCACCGACACTTCGACGTGAGTAGAACAGGGGTATGAGTTTTTAAACATAATGCCTAAATTAAGCTTTATAAATACCAAGACGTCAGATCAAGTACATGAAATTTCAGGATTAAGTTCACTACAAACCCAATTTAACATAAAACATCTCCCAAGCAGGTGAGAAATATAGTACTACCAAAAACATGAGTCACCCCTAATCTCCAAGTCTGGTGTATAAACTTCTTAGTAACTCCATAACATCATCCAGCACATGTTTATTCCATGCTTTGATTAGCAGCATCCAGTCAGATAAAAGATCATTTTAAATAGACAGTCAGCAAGTTAGGAGACGAAGATGGATATACTTCCTCATCATATCAGCATATCGTTTCACTCTCGAGCTTGGCTCGCTTGTGACTCAACCAAGATCGAACCAAGCCTACATTGAGTCATGAGCTTTTTTTTTTGAAACGGGTAGAAGCCCGAAGACCCTGGAAGCTCCATTAAACAAGCGGTGGGTACAAAGTTACATCAAAGCCCCTAAAAGATATGGGAATATAAGATAAGGCTACCTCTTTTACAGAAAAGACCCAAGAAAGAAAAATGAGAAGCAATCGGGTCCCTGGTCTTCTCCACCGCATCTGCAAGACCTCAAGGCACGGGGGTCTACGCCGCCGCCGGGGAACATGCCACTTGGGGCGACGCCAACCATGGATCCCTTACCAAGGTCGCGGAAGATCCTTCGCATCGGCGCATCACCCTGAAGGAAGAAGATGCTCAGGTCACATGACCCAAGCTCGGAGTGGCTCCATCTGCCTTGGATAGCGATGACGCACTGCAGCCGCCGCATGGGAACTCCGAAAGTCATAGCTTCCAGCGTGCGGAGCAGCGCCCGCACGCAGATACCCCACCGAGCTCCGAATTGACGAAGCACAAGGTCCTCCTCATCCTCCTGTTCATCACCACGACCACAAGGAGGAGGAGCAAGGTCCCCAAGATCCGCATGAATCGAACCCCCACACACGAGCTTTATTGAACAGGATCTTCGCACCACCTCCGTATCTATCTCCGTCTCCCACCATGAGAGCGCCTGGAGTAGAGGAAGGCGGAGCATCTCCAAGCTGCAGCTCGCCCACAACCAGAGCACCTGGAAGCATGGCATAGCGCCAAACAAGGCCATAGTGGCCAAAACCAACCCTAGACTAAAGCTACTATGTACACCGGCACCTCCCCATCGCCAATTCTGGCCGGCCGTGCCGCCGGAGGAGGCTCTGGTTCGGCCCGGACCCTCTCATGTGACTCTCAAGGGAAAAGCGGTAGGAGAGATGAGAAGGGGACAGTCCAGTATGTTATTGCTTACTCAACACTAGGACTACTCGGATGCACAAGATATCTACGTGGGTTGACAAATACATTTCCTGATGCCTCTGACTCCTATCATCTTGTAACCGGCATTTGGCATCATATAAGCTTGCTCACAACAAACAAGAGATCACAATTGTATGTGCGTCTCCAACACTATCTATTTGAATGGACAACTGATAACCCACAAGTATAGGGATCGCAACAGTCTTCGAGGGAAGTAAAACCCAAATTTATTGATTCGACACAAGGGGAGGTAAAGAATACTTATAAGCCTTAACAACTGAGTTATCAATTCAGCTGCACCTGAAAAGCACTAATAATGTGGGTGATGTGAAAGCAGCAATATGAGAGCAGTAGTAATGAATACGAATGAGTAATATGAGAGCAATGGCACCAGAAAATAGTTGATACTACTTCCAATGACATGTAGAACGAGTTTATGATGATGAGAGATGGACCGGGGTTCCCAGCTATTTACACTAGTGGTAAATCTCCAATAACAAATGTTGGGTGAACAAATTACAGTTGGGCAATTGATAGGATTGAAATAGCATTAAGACAGAACATCAAGTCTATTAATCATGTAGGCATGTTTTCCATATATAGTCATACGTGCTCGCAATGAGAAACTTGTACAACATCTTTTGTCCTACCAGCCGGTGGCAGCCGGGCCTCTAGGGAATCTATGGAAATTAAGGTACTCCTTTTAATAGAGCACCGAAGCAAAGCATTAACACTCCGTGAAAACATGTGATCCTCATATCTAAGCCTTCCCGCTAGTTGTCCCAATTTCTGTCACTTTGGGGCCTTTGGTTCCGACATAGACATGTGCATACAACTTGTAGATACAATCTAAGCAATAAGTATAGAGCTTAAATCTAAGATCATGCCACTCGGTAGTGACAAGCATTAAACACAACAAGATTGCAGCAACAATAACTTCACAAACTTTATAGATAGACTAATCATAATGTAACAATCCATCGGATCCCAACAAACACAACACCGATTACATCGATGAATCTCAATCATGTAAGGCAGCTCATGAGATCATTGTATTGAAATACATGAGGGAGAGAATACCAACTAGCTACAGCTAGAACCCGTAGTCCATGGGGGAACTACTCACGGAGCATGATGGAGGCGGTGGCGTTGATGGTGATGGCTTCCGGGGGCACTTCCCCATCCCGGCGGCGTGCAACAGACTTCTGTCCCGAATTGAGTTTCGCGATGGCGGCGGCACCCCCGAGTCTTTCTCGAGTTTCGTCAATTGGTATCGCATTTTTAGGTCGAAGGGCTTATATAGGCGAAGAGACGGAGTCGGAGGGTGCCTGGGCCCCCTCACAGAGGCCGGCGCGCCGACTGGGGCCGCTGCCATGTTGTGTGGTGGCCCGCCGCCCTCTCCGACTCTCCTTCGGTGTTCTGGATGCTTCCGGAAAATTAAGATGTTGGGTCTTCGTTTCCGAATTCCGAGAATATTGCCCGAACAGCCTTTCTGGAGCCAAAAACAACAGAAAACAGCAACTGGTCCTTCGGCATCTCGTTAATAGGTTAGTTCCGGAAAACGCATAAAACATTATAAAGTGTGAGCAAAACATGTAGGTATTGTCATAAAACAAGCCTGGAACATCAGAAATTATGGATACGTTGGAGACGTATCAGCATCCCCAAGCTTAGTTCCTACTCGTCCTCGAGTAGGTAAACGATAAAAAGAATAATTTCTGAAGTGACATGCTACCAACATAATCTTAGTCATACTATTGCAAAGCATATGAGATGAATGAAGTGACTCAAGGCAATGATCTATAGTTGCTAACAAATAGATAACATATAGCAAAACTTTTCATGAATAGTACTTTCAAGACAAGCATCAAAAGTCTTGCACAAGAGTAAACTCATAAAGCAATACATTCAAAGTAAAGGCATCAAAGCAACACAAAGGAAGATATAAGTTTCAGCAGTTGCTTTCAACTTTCAACATGCATATCTCATGGATAATCGTCAACACAAAGTAATATGATGAATGCAAATAAGCAAGTATGTAAGAATCAATGCACAGTTGACACAAGTGTTTGCTTCTAAGATGGAAGGAAATGGGTAAACTGACTCAACATAAAAGTAAAAGAATGGCCCTTCGCAGAGGGAAGCAGGATAAAATCATGTGCTAGAGCTTTTTAAGTTTTGAAATCATATAGAGAGCATAAAAGTAAAGTTTTGAGAGGTGTTTGTTGTTGTCAACGAATGGTAGTGGGCACTCTAACTACCTCATCAACCAGACTTTCAAGAGCGGCTCCCATGAAGGACGTTATCTCTACCAGCAAGGTAGATCATCCCTCTTCTCTTTTGTTTACACATGTACTTTAGTTTTATTTATTAGATGACACTCCCCCAACCTTTTGCTTACACAAGCCATGGCTAACCGAATCCTCGGGTGCCTTCCAACATACACATACCATGGAGGAGTGTCTATTTGCAAAATTAAGTTGCTTACTGATAGATCAGGGCAAAACACGTGAAGAGAATTATTAATGAAAGTTAATTAATTGGGGCTGGGAACCCCGTTGCCTCTTTGCAAAATTATTGGATAAGCGGATGAGCCACTAGTCCATTGGTGAGAGTCTGTCAAAGTAAATGACAAGATCGAAAGATAAAACACCACATACTTCCTCATGAGCTATAAAACATTGACACAAATAAGAGATAATAGATTTTGAATTGTTTAAAGGTAGCACATGAAGTATTTACTTGGAATGGCAGAAAAACCACATAGTAGGTAGTTATGGTGGACACAAATGGCATAGGTTTTGGCTCAAGGTTTTGGATGCACGAGAAGCATTCCCTCTCAGTACAAGGCTTTGGGCTAGCAAGGTTGTTTGAAGCAAACACAAGTATAAACCGGTACAGCAAAACTTACATAAGAATAAATTGCAAACATCATAAAACTCTACACTGTCTTCCTTGTTGCTCAAACACTTTTACCATAAAATATCTAGACTTTAGAGAGACCAATCATGCAAACCAATTTCAACAAGCTCTACGGTAATTCTCCACTAATAGATTTAAACTACATGATGCATGAGCTTAATCATGACCTACTTGAGAGCTCAAAACAATTGCCAAGTATCAAATTATCCAAGACAATATGAAGCATTTTATGTTTCCAACCAAATATCAATAAGTGCAACAGTTTTCAACTCCGCCATGAACATTAAAATAAAGCTAAGAACACCATTGTTCATATGAAAAAGCGGAGCGTGTCTCTCTCCCACACAAGGATTGCTAGGATCCTAATTTATTCAAACACAAACAAAAATAAAGGCGCTCCAAGTAAAGCACATATGATGTGACCAAATAAAAATATAGTTTCAATAGAAGAAACCTGATAAGTTGATGAAGAAGGGGATGCCTTGGGCATCCCCAAGCTTAGACGCTTGAGTGTTCTTGAAATATGCAGGGATGAACCACGGGGACATCCCCAAGCTTAGGCTTTTCACTCTTCTTGATTATATATCATCCTCCTCTCTTGACCCTTGAAAACTTCCTTCACACCAAACTTCTCATAAACTTCATTAGAGGGGTTAGTACTCACAAAAACTTTAATCCACTTTGGCCCTGTAGTGACAAATTGCAAGAACTCAATAAAACATTAGCTACAGCTCTCCACGTCTAGAAAGCCTCGCTTAAAGTCCACAAGAGACAATGCAAAAAACAGAGACAGAATCTGCCAAAACAGAACAGCCAGTAAACACGAATTTTTACGGGGTACTTCTGTTGCTCAAATCAGAAAACTCAAAACTAATGAAAGTTGCGTACATATCTGAGGATCACGCACGTAAATTGGCAGATTTTTCTGAGTTTCCTACAGAGAAATCTGCCCAGATTCGCGACAGATAGAAATCTGTTTCTACGCAGAAATCCAAATCTAGCATCAACCTTCTATTAGAGACTTTACTTGGCACAACAATGCAATAAAATAAAGATAAGGAGAGGTTGCTACAGTAGTAACAACTTCCAAGACACAACAAAACAGTAGCAAAATAAACACATGGGTTATCTCCCAAGAAGTGCTTTCTTTATAGCCATTAAGATGGGCTCAGCAATTTTAATAATGCTCACATAAGGGTGAGAATTGAAGCAAAAGAGAGAATCAAAAAGCAAGTTCTGTTGCCTGCCAAAACCCACCGGCGAGCAGTGGTTAAGCAACACGAAGAGCCGGGAGGCTTCCAAGACTGCAGGGGGCCCTGGTCCCCCGACGTCGTCCCGCAAATGTTCCGCACACGTCCGGCGGTTGCAGGGTGTGCCACCTGACCTATACCCGGTCGGAAGGTGTTGGATTGTTTCGATTAGTTTCCTGCATGGCAGACACGTAAACATTAAATACGAGCCCTATCGGCTCTCAGGTTGCCCTGTGGATCGGCTCAAAGAGCCGATCACCCCATGGTTCACGTCGGGTTAACGATGACATGGGGCTCCTGCTTGATCAATATAAAGTTAATTTAATCTACGACAGTTTAGGGTTTTCACCGCATGATCGGAACATCCTGCGCGTAGTTGAGCCTAATAGACACGAAAGATAATGGAAAACCAACCCTAAAAGAGGCCTAAAAACCAACATTAAGTCAATTCCCGGAACGTCCCTCTTAAGATCAACAAACCATATCTTACGCACTACCGGATCGTTCAACCCGTTTGCAAGGCCTAACCATGCAGATATTAAACCAATCCTTGAAGAATCAAGTAGCAACTGTAACGGATTAGATCTACTAAACAACGAACAAGCAGGGCGCTGCCCTTATACCTAGGTAGGTATAAGGGCAGCTAGATATCGAGGCAGCATAGCTAAGCAAGCATGTATAAGAAAAACATCCATGCAAGCCCCAAAACACATATGATAAATAGTGCTACTCGCCATCAACAACGCTTCAGCACGAGCAACACAAGGTAAACGAATAACGTTGCCTAGATCGCAAGATGCGATCTAGGCAGCATGATGCTTACCCGGAAGAAACCCTCGAAGGAAGGGGTGGCGATGCGCCTGATTTGTGTTTGTTGTGAACGTGATTGTCCTCCTTTTCCGATAACCCTAGATACATATTTATAGTCCAAGGGACTTTCTAATTCGGGCGTGCACCTAACCGTGCACGGGTTAAACTCTATCTTTTAATTCTAAACTAAGATGCAATCTACTATATTTTACAGATACACGGTGACAAAGGATTAATTTGTCAATGCCTACAGATTGTAGACTAGGGTTTTGCTAGAAGTAGAGGGCAAGTAGATCTCGAAGGTTTCAGCCGAAAAGTACTCGACGATTGTAAAACTAGGGTTGCGTTAACAGTAGATTCGATCCTTGCTTCGTCCCTCGACTTATATAGAGGGTGGAGCCGAGGGTTTCGTAATACACAAGTTACAGAGTTCGGGAGGGTTTCGTACCCAACCCGTAAGATTACAAATCTCTATCTTTCCTAATACAAACTATCTTTCCTTAACACTAAATGGGCTTCCAAGTCTTCTTATTCTTCGAGTCCTGGGCCTTTAGTAAACCCCGGGTACCATCTTTGGCAGCCCATTGGGGATGCCTATGTCAGTAGCCCCCGAGATTTTTCTTGAATCGAAGAATCAGGGAAAATCTCCAACTTTACTCATTACATAATCTTTCGTTATGCAAATACTATTTTGTACAGGAATAACGGTAGTTGGGGCTAGTTCATCTGACGGATCAGGTACTAGTTAACTGCTCTAGTGGCAATCCGCAAAACCTACTTCAAGATCACGTCCCCGGACATGATCTCGAGATACTGGTGTAAACTTCGAAGTGCCGCTTAAGGTCTTACCATTCTGTCGAGTCCCAGTCATATTTTATCGGGTACCTAACGCGTCCGTTAGGATTTTCTTCGTATCTCTTGATACGGAAAAAGTAGCAGTCCGCCGTCGAGACGGTGCCACGCCAAACGGATCTGGGGTCTTACCTTCGCAAAGTTTTGCGGCATTCAGAGATTTATTTGCGACTTTTAGCGCTCGAGAATATATTGTCGAGTGCTTTTCGCTGTTGGAATAGCACATTTTATTGAGTCATATTTGATGACTTATTTTGTCTTCCCGATGGGAGTATATGTAGAGTTATCCGTGTAACTCGAAATATACTCACTTCTACTTCTTTCTTTTAATAAAAATTCATCGGGCACGCGAACAGCGTTCCCGATGGGAGTAGCCCCCGAGGCTACCAAGAACTTGTGCTTGGGTGTAGGCTCCACAGATTAGTATCCTTTGCCGCTATATTTATAATCCTTCTCGATATTTTTATAACTATCGGGTGCGCGACCAGCGCTCCCGATGGGAGTAGCCCCGAGGCTATGAACAAATGCTTGCATTTGGTCATAGGCTCTCGCCATTTCTATCTTGTCATACTCGAAGTTTTCTATTTTTCCAAAGTAGCCCCCGAGCGTTTGGGCAAAAACTTGTATTTGATCAAAGGCTCCCGAAATAATCTTGCGTTATCGATAATCTCTCCCAGCTTCATAGTCGAGCTTTTCTTTTACCATTATGACGTCATTGCTGATGATAGCCACGATTTCTGTTTTGGAAACATGCGAAAACCGCTCCTCTCACTGCCTTGTGGGTCCAAATTCCTCATCTGATTGACACGTCGTGTAAGTAGGGGACACACGTTCTCCACTTTTTCTGGCACACGTTCCGTAACCTCTCCAGTGTTAAAATACTTTTTACCCTTGTATTCACGTGGTTATCATCTACCACACCTCTTTTCCATCCAACGGTCCAACGTTTCGCCGCACCCCTATATAAGATCTTCTTCTTCTTCCTCGAGCACTTCTGCTCACGCCGTTCTCCCCTCTGCAAAATCTTCTCCTGCGCCCCACAACTCCTTGAGCTCATCTTCTCCAAGCTGTACTCCTGCGCCATTGTTGATGCCACCGCGTCGGTTGATCAAGCACAGCACGCCAGAATCATCAATGGCCGCCGCAGATCTGGAGACCGCGGAATGGGAAAGGTCCAAGATCACCAATCAAGACATCAATCTCTTGAAGAAGCTGGGGATTAGCAAGAAACCCAAGGCGGTGTGCTTCCCTAGTGAAGAAAGCTACCCAACCCCTCCAATGGGGTATCGGGTAAGTTTCGTCGATCATCTCATCCGTGGTATTTCCGCCCCCATTCATCCTTTTCTCCGTGGATTGCTTTTTGTCTACGGTCTTCAACTTCACCATCTTACTCCTAACTCAATCCTCCATATCTCTATTTTCATCACCCCTGTCCTTGGTGTCCAGCCTAATCGGGCATTATGGAAGCGCATTTTCTTCTGTCGCCGTAATGGCTCTCCCAATGTCACCTATAATATAGGCGGCGTTGTTATTTCGTTCGCTCCACAGTCAATTACTTCGACGTCAAACTCCCGGATTCAGTTCAAGGGTGGCGCAAGAAGTGGTTGTATATTCGGGAGGAGAACCATGGATGTGCCAAGACAATATCCCTCCTTTCGATGGTGCCGAGAAAATCCTTCGCCGTTCTTGGGATGCGAGGCTACCGAGGAAGAAAAAGCTTCGACGAGGCCCTGATGACTCGCATCCATGAGTTGCAGAATACTCGTGGCAAAGAATTGTCGTATCCAAATTACAGTATTTCTTAGAACAGTGCAGCCTCTTCAGCTCGCAAAAACCCTCTCTGAATTATGTCTGAAGACATAGATCGTTTGTCGAAGAATGGAAGTCAAGGACTTGGAAAGGCTTGTCCGAAAAATCTCGTCTCTCAACAAAAAAGATCCTATCCCTTCCTCTTGTCGTGTAAAACCATAGAGCGCCACCAATGCGCTTCCTAAGGTAAACATTGTCGCTTAATTTATTATTGCCTTGCTATTTTTGTTGTAACTCCTTTTTTGACATCTTCCCTTATTTTTATATAGAACCATCCAAATCTTGTTTCGCTTCCTCCCCTTCCTGAAGGTGGAGAAGTCGAAGAAAGGGTTGTTATCTCCGACGATAACCAAGATGCCCCCTCTTTTGTGAATGAACCCGATCTGAAATCTCGGATTCGATGAAAAGGAGGCTGCCTCTCACCGCACGGCACAATCTCCTCCTCTCCTGTTTCTCCAAAGAACAAAAGGAAGAGGAATGATGTCGAAGATTCCGGCACCTCCAAGCCCGAAGAAGCTGTTCCTTCACGCCAGAAGGCAGCTTATGATCCATATCTTGAGACCCTCATCAGTTCGTAAGTTCCCTCTCTCTTTTTTTTTCACTTGAAGATTTTTGTCTATCTTGCTTTTTATGTTGCCAACATTTAATCGTAGTGATGATGAAGAAGAAGTACCAGCTTCTGATGTGGCTGCTCGAACGAGTACGTCACATACGCTAGTCGCCTCGGAGACGCCAGTTGAAGGAGAGGAAACTTCGCCTCCTCAACAAAACGTCGGCGATGCTACTCCTCCTTTAAGCCCCTTGTCCCTTCACCAAAAAGGGCAAGGATTGAGACAATCCCGGAGCCTACTCTCCAATTGAGTAGCTCCTCTAACCCTCTCTTGGATGATGTAAGTTTTTATTTTACTTGTCTTTGTCTATATTTCCTCTGTTTGCTTCTGTGTGCCCTCATGTTTTGCCCATATCGACATTTTCTTTATCTATCTTTCTTTAACAGCCTATGATGAAGGAGCTTTTTCGTATCGGTGCTCAATTCATTGGGTATCGTGATTATGCCAGCAAAACTGTAATGCCTGGCTGCTTCTTTTTTGCTCCCGCTTTCTTACTCCTTTGTTGTCGATATTTTTAACTGATTTCAACTTTCTTGGCAGAAAAACTGGCGGAAGTCAACGAGCGTGCCAATACACTTTCTCAAAAATTAGAGCAAAGTGAAGAGGCTCGTAAGAAGGCCGAGTCGATGCCGTTCAAGCTAGGCGAGAAGCTGACAAAACCAAGGCCGATGCTCTGGTCGAAGATCTTAGGAAGCGACTTCACGATGTCGAGACTTCGCTAAGCGAGCATATAACGCACAATCTGCTCGTGAAGAAGCGATCCTTAAGCGTCTAAGGTCGCAAAATCGTCGCTTTGTCAGTAAGTATCTGAGCCACTTCATATCCTTTGGACTCTTTTTTCTGCACTCATTTGTTGATCGGAAATTTTTTTATTTTGACAGGTAAAACCTCTCAAGAATTTGAGCTTGAAGATCCCGACAATGATCCTCTTCTTGACGCCGTTTCGTTCCTTGAATTTCATGGGACAGAAGCACGCGAGGGCATTGATCAAGCTAGGGCAGGGCTATCGCGACTCTTCCCCTACTTCTTCCCGAAGAAAGAGGAACCCGCAACTTTCCTTACTCTTGCCAAGTGCTTTAATCCACCAGAAGATCTTGGGCTGAAGATGCGCCAAGAAAATTTGAAGGTCGCTGTTGAAGGCACTGTTGCCTTGGTCGCTGATAGTCAACAAACTATCGAGGGGAAAGTGGGCGACACAAATATAGAGCAGACGAAATGGCGATCGTTGATCAAGGCGGCAAAGCCCAACACGAAGAAAATCCTGTCTTATTTCGGGATCAAGCCATCTTCGACTCCTAGTTCATCAAAGCCGGAGGTCTAGTTGAATGCCCCTTTGCTTTTTCCTTTTTAGTTTACCTCCTTCTTTTGGCACTGTCGCCATAGTGTTCTTGGCAATGACTGCTTCAGTGGGTCTCTAGAGGTCCTTCTTTGTAATAGACATGTATATATTATGAGAATGAATGAAAATCTATCTTTTCCTCAACGATTGATGTCGAAATTTATTTTTCAGTTAATTTTTGACAACTATACGTCAACTCCCGGTCCTTCCGAAGTTTTTCCTTCGTCTTCTTCAAAGAAAACCCCTGTCGCTGTTAAATTTGTTGAAGATTCTGCGAGTAAAGATTCGGCAGAAGATTTGGAAGAACTTCGACAACAACTTCAATCCATGAAGAAGCAATCCCTTATGCTCATGGAACGGTCTCGAAAATCTTCTGAGAGGGAGAAAGCTGCGCTCCAACAAGCTCAAGATGCCATAACTGAAAAGGATGCCGCCGTTGGCAGCTACATCCCGCGAAAATTTTATGCTTGAACTTGGACTGCTAGCTTGGATATAGGTATGCTTCATTTATCATTGTCGTGTTTTTTCTTTTCCTCCTTGCTTGTCTCCTCGCTGCTTGCTGATTCTTTTGAAAAATAGGTTCTTTTTTGGATGCTGCTACCGAAGATGAGCGTGTCGAGGCTCGGTCCAATGTACTTCTTCGGCTTGCCAAGAATCATGGTTCAAGTTTTGGGGCACGCCAGCGAACTCGCGATTGTTAGATTTTAGGATCGCGCACCTGTTCGCGATTATCTTGACTTCATTAGGACTCCTGTCTCTGGTCTATGGCACTATGTTTCCTCGGAACAAGATGCCAGAGACTCTTCCCGCTTTAATGGACAAATTTCGGGATGCTCCTCGAATCCACGGCTTTGTGCGGGCCCAATTGGCTGGCGCAAGATTTGCTATGATTATGATAAAGATCTGCTACCCGAAGTTAGACGTGGGCAGATTGTTCCAAAGTGCTTGGCCAAGATGGCGAAGAGGAAAAAGAACTTCGGCAAGTATGATGATATTGTTACTCCTGCCGAAGATATGATGGATGAACTTCTTCGGATGGACGCCGAATTCTTCGTGAAGGGCAGCTACGCTGAGCATAGCACTCGTGCTGTAAATAATGAGCGCTTGACAATAGACAACATACTGGGAAATCCCTGAAGACAAGCTGTTCCAGTAATTGTATCTTGTGTATATATTTTTGTAATGTAAAGTCACTATGTTTTTATTTTCAACGCCAAGCCCCCGGGCGTTTTGATGGCAGTATTTTTGTTTTATAGTGCGAGGTTACCCAAGGCAAAATAAATACTGTATTATTTTTGTGGGTATGAGCCCCGAGCTTTATGTTGACCGCTGTTTGTCGATATATTTTTATTTTGGCGAGGTATTTTATACCAAGGCGAGATATTGTTGCGAATTGTATTTTGTTGGCACCATATATATATATATTGTATCTTTGTAGGGGAAGCCCCCGAGTCTGTCGAAAAGATATATAATTCCACTATCTTTATTATATTGCAGCACCGCGAGCCCGCCTCATTAAAAACCTTTCCCGGCCCACTCGGTGCCCAAAAAGGAAAAGAGTGCGTCTGAAAACTCGCGTTTCAGTACATTGTATGTTTACAAAGGAGACTATATTTCGACATCTAGGCGTAAAACGCCTGAGCTGCCACGTTCCAAGGATTTGGCTCGGCAATCCCCGTCTTCTTGTCTTTGATTCCGTATGCTCCTCCTTCGATTACTTGATGAAGGTCCTAGCCATGGTGACTCAAGTTTTTCATGACTTTTTGATTGAGTCGCAAAACCAGGTCACCACTTGGAAGGATCTTGGCCGCAATCGTCGACTGTAGTTTTTCAGGTCCTGTTGATATTTGGCGACTGACAGACTTCGTCTCGAGCTTCATCAAGTGCATCAACATCATCCTCCAAAGCTTTTCTCAAGTTTCTTCATCATATTCTGTAACTCTTGGAGAATCATGCTCTATTTCTATCGGCAGGACTGCCTCAGCTCCATGGACTAGAAAGAACGGCGTCTCCTGTGTCGCCGTATTTGGTGTTGTTCGAATACTCCACAACACACTTGGCAGCTCCTCCGTCCAAGTATGCCGAGATTTTTCCAATGGTCCTAATAGGCGCTTCTTGATACCATTGCAGATGATGCCATTGGCCTTCTCGACTTGACCGTTAGTCTGTGGATGTGCGACAGACGCAAAACTCAATTTGATGCCCACTTCCGCAATATACCTTGAACTCCTTGGACGTAAATTGCTGCCGTTGTCTGTGACAATGCTGTGAGGGACTCAAATCTAAAGACGATGCTTTTCACAAACTTGATCGCCGACGCGCCATCCGGTGAATTTATCGGCTTTGCTTCTATCCACTTAGTAAATTTGTCGACAGCAACGAGCATATACTCATATCCTCCTGGCGAAGCTTTGTTTTTCCCACCATGTCGAGACCCCATTGAGCAAAGGGCCAAGACAGTGGGATTGGCATAAGTTCTGCTGCTGGAGAGTGAGGTTTTGCCGCGAATCTTTGACACGCATCGCAGTTCGCACTATTTCCTTCGCGTCCTCGATTGCTGTTAGCCAATAAAATCCTGCTCGAAGACTTTGGCCGCAATAGCTCGCTGCGTGATGCCCGCATATTCCTTCGTGTACGTCTTAGGATGATCCTTCCTTCTTCGTGTGACACACCTCGTAGCACCCGAGATACTTCGTTTGTACAACTCCCTTTTACCAAGAAAGCTTTTGATCGCCTAATTATTCGCCTTGCTTCAACTGGATCGTCGGGTATTGTTTTCCTTAGGATGTATGATATATAGCCTGCATCCATGGAATTTGCACCATCATGACTAGCTCCTCCTCTTCTTCTTCTTCTTGTCTTTGGTGGTAATCGAAGATTTCTCTTCTTTCTCCTTCTTCTTTATTTTCGCTGGCTTTGTTGATCTCTCGCTTATTTCTTCCCAAAACACGCCTGGAGGGATCGCGAGACATTGTGACCCAATGTTTGCAAGAACATCGGATTCGTCGTTACTCAGCCTGCTGATGTGGTTTACCTCGCATCCATCAAACAATTTTTCCAGCTCATTGTACACCTCCTTGTATGCTATCATACTTTCGTCGCATCACATTGGTTCATAACTTGCTGTGCCACCAATTGCGAGTCGCCGAAGATTTTCAATCGGATTGCCCCGCAAGCTTTCGCCATCTTCATCCCATGTATGAGAGCTTCATATTCTGCTTCATTGTTAGATGCGTTTGGGAACGTCATCCGTAAGACATACTTCAACTTGTCGCCTTCAGGTGATATTAGTATTACACCTGCTCCCGCTAACCTTTTGGACCCGTCAAAGTTCATAGTCCAGGTTCTCGATAAATCCGGAGGCCCTGTATTTTGTAGCTCCATCAATTCTGCGATGAAATCCGGTAAAACCTGTGATTTTATTGCCTTTCTTTTTCATACGTGATGTCCCGAGGGAAAGTTCTATTCCCCAAAGGGAGACACGACCCGTAGCTTCGGTTGTTCAATATGTTTGACAAAGGAGCTTCATTGACCACTATTATCGGGTGTGCTGAAAAATAGTGTCGCATTTTCTTGCTGTCGTGAATACTCCATACGCTTCGATGCGGGTACCGCTGTTTTGAAGGCGACGGTACTTGATGAAATATACTCCTCGAACTCCATGAAGCTTTCCTTCTTCTTCTCTCTCAAGAACCGTGCTAACCACTTGAGGTGTGGCTGCAATGTATAAGAGGAGAGGTTCTTTATCTTTAGGCGCCACCAAGATCGGTGGTGTCGAAATTGTCCGCTTGAGGTTCTCGAAGGCCCTATCTCGCTTCCTCGTTCCATTGAAATTTTTCCCCTTTTGATCAATGCGTAGAACGGCAACGCCTTTTCTCCTAGCCTGGCGATGAATCTGCTTAAAGCGCACTCGCCCGTTAGCTGTTGTATTTTCTTTCAACTTTGTTGGCTTTCTCATAGTAACGATGGCCTGGATTTTTCGGGATTAGCTTCAATCCCCTTGCGATACTAAGAACCCGAGAATTTTCCCGCAGAACTCCAAAAGAGCACTTTGTCGGTTTAGCTTGAGGCGAACTTGTCGAGGTTGTCGAAGGTTTCTTCAAATCTTCGATCGAGTCGACCCCTTCTTTGATGTTATCACGACATCGTCAATGTAGACTTGCACATTTTTTCCAATCTGTGTTGCTAGGCACTTCTGCATCATCCGCTGATATGTTGCTCCCGCTTTTTCAAACCAAAGGGCATTGTTTTGTAGCAAAACACGCCGTAAGGTGTTATGAACGCTGCCTTGGCTTCATCTTCTTCTTTAATCTGATCTGGTTATAACCGAGTACGCCCAAAAGGAAAGACGTTCACATCGCCGTGAGTCGATGATTTGATCGATCCTTGGGAGGGGAAAGTGATCCATAGGACAATGTTTATTGAGACACGTAAAGTCGACACACATGCGAAGGACTTTTGTGTGTTTCTTCGGCACCATCACTGGTTAGCTACCCACGTGGCTTCGTAGATATTTCTTTAATAAAACCAGCATCTTTGAGTCGATCTATTTCTGATAACATAGCTTTGCGGTTGGGTTCCGAAAAACGCCGCAAAGGTTGCTTGATTGGTCTCGCGAGAGGATCCAAATTGAGGTGGTGCTCGGCAAGTTCCCTGGGTACTCCTGGCATGTCAGCTGGACACCATGCGAAGATTTTCCAGTGCTCACGGAGGAACTCGACGAGCGCGCTTTCCTATGCGATATCCATGTTTGTTGCAATGGATGTCGTTTTCTTTGGGTGGATCTGTACCTCTTTTGAATCCTTGGTTGTGTTAAAAGTTGGCTCCTTAGAAGACCTCCCTACTTCTGGCAGCACATCATAATCATGAACCTTGGCGCCATATATTCTGCTTGCATCCCGAAAGTTTCGGACAATGATGAAAATCCTTGTCGCATTTATCGATAACGCGAAACTTCCCTTAATTGTAATGGGTCCCTTGGGTCCGGGCAACCTCCACAATAAATACGTATAATGTGGTACCGCCATAAACCTGGCGTATGCTGGTCGTCCTAACAAAGCGTGATACTGCGACGGGAAATCCACAACTTCGAATTCCAAATTCTCTATCCTGTAGTTTTCGGGTTCCAAACCGAACGTCGAGGTTGATCTTGCCCAATGGATAACTTGGCTTCTTCTGGTGTAATCCCATGGAAACGTGTATGGCTGGTTTCAGTTTGCTGTGGATATGTTCATTTTCCTCAATGTATCTGCATACATAAGGTTTAAACTGCTGCCGCCATCTATAAAAACTCTCGATACATCAAAACCAGCAATTACTGCGGGTAGGATGAGTGACGATTGTCCTGGTCGAGGAACTTGCTGTATGATCCGCAATTGTGAAGCCGATATCTTGCCCTGACCAATTTAGGTACTCAACTGTTGGTGGAGGCATCTTTTCTGCCATGAATACTTGTCGTGAGATTACCTTCTGCGCCCTGTTGGATGGCCTAGCTTTCTGAATCATCGAGACCGCACCATTAGAGTTAGGATCGACATACGGTGGTGGATGTGGTGCTGCCGCTATTCTGAGCTGATGCCGATTTTCGTCCGTGATTGCGGGAGTAGGTAGAAGGTGAATCTCACTCCTTGGCCCCCGAGGGTTTCTGTTCATTGCTTGGGCATTTGCAATTCCTGCGGCTCGCAACAAATTGCGGCAATCTTTCTGGAGATGTCCTGACTGCCTCTTTCCATTGTTGTCGAGATAAAAGTGCATTTGACACGGACCGTTCATCATCTCCTCGGGGGATACGTAAGGTCTTTGAAACCTTGGTCCACTATTTTGCATGTTGCCGCGAGAATCACCTCTATTGTCGCCTTGTTGCTCATTACTCCTTTGATAGTCATCTCGACTATTCCCTCCAGGATTTCCCCGAAAGCCGCCGATATATGGCCAGGAGCGCGTTGTTGTAGAACTGGCGAGAAAATCGCCTTCTATTTTGATAATTTCGACCACGATCCTCTTCCGGCGACCTGTGTCGCTTGTTGTATATTGCGTCTTCTCCATCCGCCCACTTATTAGCTATCTCCATTAGTGCTGATATGGTCTTAGGGTTAGTTCTCCCTAAGTCCTCGACGAAATCTCCCGCCGAATTCCTGCCACGAACGCATCTATTGCTCTCTCGTATATATCCTCTCCGAGTTTTTTATAATGTTCCACCGCTGTATATATTTTCTCATCGACTCATCGTGTTTCTCGACACGCCCTCAATTCTTCCAATGACGCAGGTTTCTTGTGTGGATCAAAATTTCACGAAGATGTCTCGAAATTATCCCAGTCGATGGAGCCCTGGGAAGTTTCTTTATCCAAGATCTTGCGGCACCACTCAAGTGAACTTGGATACTTTGCATAGCTGTTGCTCGTTCCTCCTACCAGCTTCACCATCTCGAGATAATCCACGAGCCAATCCCTGGGATCCTGTGCCGTCGAATTTCTTGAAATTCTCGGTAACTTGAACCCTTTGGCACTCGAGTCTTTCGAACTCTTCTCGTAAAGCACGGGAGTCCACACATATCTTCGTCGGCAACTTCTGGTGAGTGCTGACGTTCTCTTCTTTCTTGTCGCGCTCTATCCACCCTCACTTGAACTGCTGTGTCTCTTGCTCCACTTGTTCTCGGTGGATCTTGAACTGTTGTAGTGGGTCGTGGACTATTTTGCCTAGGATTTCCTTCGGGAGGCGTGGCTGCAAATGCTGTTCCCATAACTCCTACTCCAGCCATTGCCATATTGAACAATGGTTCTTCTGGTCCCCAGGAGGTGGTCTCGGACGAGGATGTAAGCTTGCGTTGCCATGTAACCTGTTTCGGCGTCGGGATGATATTTCCCCTTGTATCAATCATCATGAAAGACATGTCGAGATTTTGAATTATGTTTCCTCTCTCTTCTTCGTATATTTTGCAGCCGAGATCTCGCTCTCGAGCCTCTCTATGGCTATCCGCCGGTTTCGATTGTCGATCGAGCTCGCGCTCAGACGCTAAGCTTCTTTCTCTTCTCCTATTCAAGGATGCTGTCTGCTTTTCCAACTCTCTACTTACCCGAGCAAGTCTATATTGATATGCTTGTAGTTCTTGTACAGTAGCAGTGGTGGTCATTGGTTCTGAACCATCCATGGCTCTTGCAGCCCTATCCCACGCTGTTTGCGGGAGTTGGACTTTTGCGCGAGTTGAAGACCCAGCATATTTAGTGCCTAAGCCTTTCTGAGATCGGGATCGATGTATGGATTTCCCAAATCATCGAAAGCCTCCGACGTTTCTGGTTCTGATCGGCCCGCCTCTTCTATCGCATAGATCCGATGGTATTTTGCGTATTGATTTTTGTCAGATTGGTGACACCATCATATAGATTGGTGAAGACCTTTCCGATGGCGCAGATTTGTCGATGAAGTTGAGCCGTTGATGTCGTGAATCGCTGCTTATAAAGGAGTCCGCAGACGACTCGAAAGATGTGTCGCCGAAGATCTTGGCGAGCTCCGTTTGCCTTGGTGTCGACGAAGGCGTTTAAAATTCTCGTCACTCGACGAAAAGTTAGAATCGATCGCTGAAAATTCCGACGAGATCGGATTCGAGACGGTAGGATCCTTCTTGTTGACGCCAAATCAGAATTCTCCGAACGTCATGACGATGGGCTGCTCCAGATAGGCACATGCATCCATACGGGAGGGAGGGTGAGGAATAAAGTCGATGAGTTTTTTTCCTGTTTACCTCGATCCATCGCATTGCTAGCCAGACGAACTCGACGATTCTCGACGTGCCATCGAGATCAGCCCTTGCAACCTCTAATTCCCATAGACGGCACCAATTGACAAAGGATTAATTTGTCAATGCCTACAGATTGTAGACTAGGTTTTGCTAGAAGTAGAGGGCAAGTAGATCTCGAAGGTTTCAAAAGTACTCGACGATTGTAAAACTAGGGTTGCGTTAACAGTAGATTCGATCTTTGTCCCTCGACTCCCCCTTATATAGAGGGTGGAGCCGAGGGTTTCGTAATACACAAGTTACAGAGTTCGGGAGGGTTTCGTACCCAACCCGTAAGATTACAAATCTCTATCTTTCCTGATACAAACTATCTTTCCTTAACACTAAATGGGCTTCCAAGTCTTCTTATTCTTCGAGTCCTGGGCCTTTAGCAAACCCCGGGTACCATCTTTGGCAGGCCCATTGGGGATTCCTATGTCACACGGGCAATCTAGCCCAACTCTTCGCACAAGGCCGCTTCAAAGACGCTCCACGTGTATATCCTTCAAGCCCATCTTCACTTACGGCCCATCTCCTGATTTGGCCAAAATCCGATAACACATGCCCCCCCGGTTTTGGCAATGATAATTTCAAAACCACTGCTTTTTCCTTCGAAGGGTCATGTCGTGGCAGAATCCGTCGCAGTATTCTCCATCATGACGCCTTGCCTTCTCAACTTCTCCCACGCTTTGGCACCACATCCTCGAAACTGCGCTCGAGCATTAAATCTCCACTATATCTCCTTTATTTAACCGCATCGAACTTCACCTCATCCCCCGTTCCGAACCAGCCGCCAAAAACCCTCTCCTCTCGTAGCCATGTCTTCCCCTTCCTCCTCCGCTTCATCGGCTCTTCCTCCCAATCCTCTTCCTCGAGTGAGCTGAGGAGGTCAATCAGATGGCCATCTATGAGGCTCTCGCGCCCGAGTATTGGGACGCGAGAGAATGGGACTTCGCCATCGAGTCGGAGGACGACGGGCCCCGCACCGTCGAAGAAGACCTCCGGCTCCCTCGTCGATGGGGAGCTGAATCGGCGAGGACGACCTCCTCCCTTGGGAAGCATCCCTCCTCCGACGAGGAGGAAGAAGAGGCGAAGAGTCCGAGAGGACGACTCCTCCTCCGCCGGTACCCGCCGGCCAAGCGCCTCCGAGGCTGGGCCTGGTCGATGACGACGACGACGACGGCGACAAGGAGGATGAAGACGCTACCGGCGGCTTCATCAGCGACGAAGAACCTGCCGGTAGCAGCACCGACGGCGGCGACGACGAGGGCAATGACGGCCCTTAGATTAGGGGGTAGTATAGGGCTAGTAGCAGTGCATTAGTGATACGTCTCCAACGTATCGATAATTTCTTATGTTCCATGCTACTTTATTGATGATACCTACATGTTTTATGCACATTATATGTCATATTTATGCATTTTTCTGAACTAACCTATTAACAAGATGCCGAAGAGCCAGCTTGTTGTCTGTTTTTGGTTTCGTAAATCCTAGTAAGGAAATATTCTCGGAATTGACGAAACTTCGCCCAGGGTCCTATTTTGCACGTAAGCTTCCAAAGACCGAAGAGATAACGAAGTGGGGCCATGAGGCAGCCAGGACAGGGGCGGCCCTGTGCCCGGCCGCGCGGCCTACCCCCGGGCACCTCGTGGCCCCCCGCTGCCCTTCCGCCTACTTAAAGTCTCCGTCGCGAAACCCCCAGACCGAGAGCCACGATACGGAAAACCTTCCAGAGACGCCGCCGCCGCGAATCCCATCTCTGGGATTCAGAGATCGCTCCGGCACCCTGCCGAGAGGGGATTCATCTCCCGAGGACTCTTCACCACCATGGTCGCCTCCGGAGTGATGAGTGAGTAGTTCACCCCTGGACCATGGGTCCATAGCAGTAGCTAGATGGTCGTCTTCTCCTTGTTGTGCTTCATTGTTGGATCTTAGCTGCCTAACATGATCAAGATCATCTATATGTAATACTATATGTTGTGTTTGTCGGGATCCGATGGATAGAGAGTACTATGATTATGGTGATTATCAATCTATTGTTTATGTGTTGTTTATGATCTTGCATGCTCTCCGTTATTAGTAGAGGCTCTGGCCAAGTTTGTACTCTTAACTCCAAGAGGGAGTATTTATGCTCGATAGTGGGTTCATGCCTCCATTAACTGGGACAGTGACAGAAAGTTCTAAGGTTGTGGATGTGCTGTTGCCACTAGGGATAAAACATTGATTCTATGTCTAAGGATGTAGTTGTCGATTACATTACGCACCATACTTAATGCAATTGTCTCTGCTTAGCAACTTAATACCGAATGGGGTTCGGATGATAACCTGAAGGTGGACTTTTTAGGCATAGATGCAGGATGGCGGTCTCTATGTACTTTGTCGTAATGCCCAATTAAATCTCACTATATTTATCATATCATGTATATGCATTGTTATGCCTTTCTCTATTTGTCAATTGCCCGACCGTAATTTGTTCACCCAACATGCTTTTATCTTATGGGAGAGACACCTCTAGTGAACTGTGGACCCCGGTCCTATTCTTTACATAGCATACAATATACCGCAATTGTGTTTTACTATTTTCTTGCAAACAATCATCTTCCACTGATACGTTTAATCCTTTGTTACAGCAAGCCGGTGAGATTGACAACCTCACTGTTTCGTTGGGACAAAGTACTTTGGTTGTGTTGTGCAGGTTCCGCTAGAATCCCGGTGTTGCGCCGCATCACATTTCGCGACCATCAACCTTCAACGTGCTTCTTGGCTCCTCCCGGTTCGATTAAACCTTGGTTTCTTTCTGAGGGAAAACTTGCTACCGTGCGCATCATACCTTCCTCTTGGGGTTCCCAACGAACGTGTGAGTTACACGCCATCAAGCTCTTTTTCGCGCCGCCGGGAGATCAAGACACGCTGCAAGGGGAGTCTCCACTTCTCAATCTCTTTACTTTGTTTTTGTCTTGCTTTATTTTATTTACTACTTTGTTTGCTGCACCTAAACAAAACACAAAAAAATTAGTTGCTAGTTTTACTTTATTTACTCGTCTTGCTCTCTATAGCGAAACACAAAAAATTAGTTACTTGCATTTACTTTATCTAGTTTGTTTTATTTATCATTGCTAAAATGAATACCCCTGAAAATACTAAGTTGTGTGACTTCACAAATGCAAATAATAATGATTTCCTATGCACACCTATTGCTCCACTCTGCTACTACAGCAGAATTCTTTGAAATTAAACCTGCTTTACTAAATCTTGTCATGAGAGATCAATTTTCTGGTGCTAGTTCTGATGATGCTGCGCCCATCTCAATAATTTTGTTGAACTTTGTGAAATGCAAAAGTATAAAGATGTAGATGGTGATATTATTAAATTGAAAGTGTTTCCTTTCTCATTAAGAGGAAGAGCTAAAGATTGGTTGCTATCTTTGCCTAAGAATAGTATTGATTCATGGACTAAATGCAAGGATGCTTTTATTGGTAGATATTATCCTCCCGCTAAAATTATATCTTTGAGAAGTAGCATAATGAATTTTAAGCAATTAGATACTGAACATGTTGCTCAAGCATGGGAGAGAATGAAAACTTTGGTAAAGAATTGCCCAACCCATGGACTGACTACTTGGATGATCATCCAAACCTTCTATGCAGACTAAATTTTTCTTCATGAATTTATTGGATTCAGCTGCTGGAGGTACCTTTATGTCCATCAAATTGGGGGCGGCTACAAAACTTCTTGATGATATGATGATAAATTACTCGAATGGCACACGGAAAGAGCTCCACAAGGTAAGAAGGTAAATTCTTTGAAGAAACCTCTTCCTTGAGTGATAAGATTGATGTGATTATGTCTATGCTTGTGAATGGTAGATCTAATGTTGATCCAAATAATATTCCTTTAGCTTCATTGGTTGCTCAAGAAGAAAATGTTGATGTGAATTTCATTAAAAATAATAATTTCAACAATGCTTATAGGAACAACTCGGTAATAACTATAGGCCATATCCTTCCGCTAATGGTAATGGTTATGGTAATTCTTATGGGAATTCTTACAACAATAATAGTGTACCCTCTGGTCTTGAAGCTATGCTTAAAGAATTTATTAGTACACAAACTGCTTTTAACAAATCTGTTGAGGAAAAGCTTGATAAAATTGATACTATTGCTTCTAGAGTTGATAGACTTGCCTCCGATGTTAATCTTTAAAATTGAAAGTTATGCCTAATAATGATATTGATAATAAGATTACTACTACAGCAAATGCCATTCAAGTTAGAATTAATGAGAATATAAGATTAATGGCTGAACTGCGTGCTAGGTGGGATAGAGAAGAAAATGAAAAACTAGCTAAAGAGAATAAGGTAGCTAAAGTTTGGACTATTACCACCACTAGTAATGCTAATTCTTCACATGTTGCTGCACCTCCTACTATCAATGGTAAAATAATTGTGTTGGCAATGTTTCTACTCCTAGTGCAAAGCGTACAAAACTGCCTGAAATTGCTAAAACTGCTGAAACTGCTTGTGATAAAACGCTGAAATTTTTTCCAACCTTGGGAACAATGATCCCATTGCTGTAGCTCATAATGATTTAGATTTTGATGATTGCCACATCTCTGAAGTTATAAAGTTCTTACAAAAACTTGCTAAAAGTCCTAATGCTAGTGCTATAAATTTAGCCTTACAAAACATATTACAAATGCTCTCATAAAAGCTAGAGAAGAGAAACTAAAACTTGAAACTTCTATTCCTAGAAAGTTAGAAGATGGTTGGGAGCCCATCATTAAAATGAAATTCAATGACTTTGAATGTAATGCTTTATGTGATCTTGGTGCAAGTATTTCGTTATGCCTAAAAAGATTTATGATATGCTTGACTTGCCACCATTGAAGAATTGTTATTTGGATGTTAATCTTGCCGATAATGTTAAAAATAAACCTTTGGGGAGGATTGATAATGTGCATATTACGGTTAACAATAACCTTGTCCCCGTTGATTTTGTTGTTTTGGATATCGAATGCAATGCATCTTGTCCTATTGTGTTGGGAAGACCTTTTCTTCGAACCGTTGGTGCTGTTATTGATATGAGGGAAGGTAATATTAAATATCAATTTCCTCTCAAGAAAGGTATGGAACATTTCCTAGAAAGAGAATGAAGTTGCCTTTTGATTCTATTATTAGAACAAGCTATGATGTTGATGCTTCTACTCTCGATGTTACTTGATTTGCACTTTCTGCGCCTAGCTGAAAGGCGTTAAAGAAAAGCTTATGGGAGACAACCCATGTTTTTACTACAGCAATTTTTTGTTTTGTTGAGTCTTGAAGTTGTTTACTACTGTAGCAACCTCTCCTTATCATGTTTTTGTGCCAAGTAAAGTTTCTATGTCAAAGTTGATGTTATATTTTGGATCGCTGCGCAGAAACAGCATTGCTGTCTGTCACGAATCTGGGCACAGTTCTCTGTAGAAAATTCGAAAAAATCTGCCAATTTACGAGCGTGATCCTCAGATATGTACGCAACTTTCATTAGTTTTGAGTTTTTCCATTTGAGCAAGTCTGGTGCCAGCTTTAAATTCGTTTTTGATGTCTGTTTTTGACAGATTCTGCCTTTTATTTCGCATTGCCTCTTTTGCTATGTTGGATTTATTTCTTTGATCCATTAATGTCCAGTAGCATTATGCAATGTCCAGAAGTGAAAATAATGATTGTGTCACCTCTGAATGAGTGAATTATTAATTGTGCACTAACCCTCTAATGAGTTTGCTTGAAGTTTGGTGTGAAGGAAGTTTTCAAGGGTCAAGAGAGGAGAATGATATACTATGATCAAGAGGAGTGAAAGCTCTAAGCTTGGGGATGCCCCCGTGGTTCACCCCTGCATATTTTAAGAACACTCAAGCGTAAGCTTGGGGATGCCCAAGGCATCCCCTTCTTCATCGACAACATCATCGTTCCTCCCCGAAACTATATTTTTATTCAGTCACATCTTGTGTTCTTTACTTGGAGCGTCGGTTTGTTTTTGTTTTTGTTTTTGTTTGAATAAAATGGATCCTAGCATTCACTTTGTGGGAGAGAGACACGCTCCGCTGTTGCATATGGACACATGTGTCCTTAGGCTTTACTCTAATGTTCAAGGCGAAGTTTCTTCTTCGTTAAATTGTTATATGGTTGGAATTGGAAAATGCTACATGTAGTAATTCTAAAATGTCTTGGATAATGTGATACTTGGCAATTGTTGTGCTCATGTTTAAGCTCTTGCATCATATACTTTGCACCCATTAATGAAGAAATACATAGAGCTTGCTAAAATTTGATTTGCATATTTGGTCTCTCTAAGGTCTAGATAATATCTAGTATTGAGTTTTGAAAAAAAGGAAGACGTGTAGAGTCTTATAATGTTTACAATATGTCTTTTATGTGAGTTTTGCTGCACTTATTCATCCTTGAGTTTGCTTCAAATAACCTTGCTAGCCTAAACCTTATATCGAGAGGGAATACTTCTCATGCATCCAAAATCCTTGAGCCAACCACTATGCCATTTGTGTCCACCATACCTACCTACTACATGGTATTTCTCCGCCATTCCAAAGTAAATTGCTTGAGTGCTACCTTTAAAATTCCATCATTCACCTTTGCAATATATAGCTCATGGGACAAAATAGCCTTAAAAACTATCGTAGTATTGAATATGTACTTATGCACTTTATATTTTATTAAGTTGCTTGTTGTGCGATAACCATGCTTCTGGGGAACGCCATCAACTATTGTTGAATATCATGTGAGTTGCTATGCATGTCCGTCTTGTTTGAAGGATCTATCATTTTAGTGGTTGGAGCATGCAAAATTGTTAGAGAAGAACATTGGGCCGCTAACTAAAGCCATGAATCATGGTTGAAGTTTCAGCTTTGGACATATATCCTCAATCTCATATGAGAATAATAATTGTTGCTACATGCTTATGCATTAAAGAGGAGTCCATTATCTCGTTGTCCATGTTGTCCCGGTATGGATGTCTAAGTTGAGAATAATCAAAAGCGAGAAATCCAAAATGCGAGCATTCTCCTTAGACCTTTGTACAGCGGCATGGAGGTACCCCTTTGTGACACTTGGTTGAAACATGGCATGCGAAGATCCGGGAGTCCAAGCTAAGTAGGACGAGGTGCGGGCACTATTAGTATACTATGCATGAGGCTTGCAACTTGTAAGATATAATTTACATAACTCATATGCTTTATTACTACCGTTGACAAAATTGTTTCATGTTTTCAAAATAAAAGCTCTAGCACAAATACAGAAAAATCGATGCTTTCCTCTTTGAAGGACCATCTTTTTTACTTTTATTGTTGAGTCAGTTTACCTATCTCCTTCCACCTTAAGAAGCAAACACTTGTGTGAACCGTGCATTGATTCCTACATACTTGCATATTGCACTTGTTATATTACTTTATGTTGACAATATCCATGAGATATACATGTTATAAGTTGAAAGCAACCGCTGAAACTTAATCTTCCTTCGTGTTGCTTCAACACCTTTACTTTGATTTATTGCTTTATGAGTTAACTCTTATGCAAGACTTATTGATGCTTGTCTTGAAGTACTATTCATGAAAAGTCTTTGCTATATGATTCACTTGTTTACTCATGTCATTACCTTTGTTTTGATCGCTGCATTCATTACATATGTTTACAAATAGTATGATCAAGATTATGATGGCATGTCACTTCAGAAATTATCTTTGTTATCGTTTACCTGCTCGGGACGAGCGTAACTAAGCTTGGGGATGCCGATACGTCTCCAACGTATCGATAATTTCTTATGTTCCATGCTACTTTATTGATGATACCTACATGTTTTATGCACATTATATGTCATATTTATGCATTTTCCGGAACTAACCTATTAACAAGATGCCGAAGAGCCAGTTGCTGTTGTTTTTGGTTTCGTAATCCTAGTAACGAAATATTCTCTTAATTGGACGAAACTTTCGCCCAGGGTCCTATTTTTGCACGAAGCTTCCGTAAGACCGAAGAGATAACGGGCAACACGAGGCAGCCAGGGACAGGCGGCGCTGCCCAGGCCCCGGCCGCCCTACCCCCGGGCACCAGTGGCCCCGCGTTGCCCTTCCGCCTACTTAAAGTCTCCGTCGCGAAACCCCGCATCGAGAGCCACGATACGGAAAACCTTCCAGAGACACCGCCGCCGCGAATCCCATCTCGGGGATTCAGGATCGCCCGGCACCCTGCCGGAGAGGGGATTCATCTGAGGACTCTTCACCGCCATGGTCGCTCCGAGTGATGAGTGAGTTCACCCCGGACCATGGGTCCATAGCGAGCTAGATGGTCGTCTTCTCCTTGTTGTGCTTCATTGTTGGATCTTGTGAGCTGCCTAACATGATCAAGATCATCTATATGTAATACTATATGTTGTGTTTGTCTGGATCCGATGGATAGAGAGTACTATGATTATGGTGATTATCAATCTATTGTTTATGTGTTGTTTATGATCTTGCATGCTCTCCGTTATTAGTAGAGGCTCGGCCAAGTTTGTACTCTTAACTCCAAGAGGGAGTATTTATGCTCGATAGTGGGTTCATGCCTCCATTAAATCGGGACTGACAAAAGTTCTAAGGTTGTGGATGTGTCGCCACTAGGGATAAAACATTGATTCTATGTCTAAGGATGTAGTTGTCGATTACATTACGCACCATACTTAATGCAATTGTCTCTGTTTAGCAACTTAATACTGAATGGGTTCGGATGATAACCGAAGGTGGACTTTTTAGGCATAGATGCATGGATGGCGGTCTATGTACTTTGTCGTAATGCCCAATTAAATCTCACTATATTTATCATATCATGTATATGCATTGTTATGCCTTTCTATTTGTCAATTGCCCGACCGTAATTTGTTCACCCAACATGCTTTTATCTTATGGGAGAGACACCTCTAGTGAACCGTGGACCCCGGTCCTATTCTTTACATAGCATACAATATACCGCAATTGTGTTTTACTATTTTCTTGCAAACAATCATCTTCCACTCGATACGTTTAACTTTGTTACAGAAGCCGGTGAGATTGACAACCTCACTGCTTCGTTGGGACAAAGTACTTTGGTTGTGTTGTGCAGGTCCCGCGCCGAATCCCTGGTGCTGCGCCGCATCACATTTCGCGACCATCAACCTTCAACGTGCTTTCTCCTCCTGGTTCGATTAAACCTTGGTTTCTTTCTGAGGGAAAACTTGCTACTGTGCGCATCATACCTTCCTCTTGGGGTTCCCAACGAACGTGTGAGTTACACGCCATCAATTAGGCACTCAGATGACCCCTTTTAAGAGCAATTAGCTCTTCGTTGTAAAATCCCCCTTTGAATCAATGAAAATGTTCTTCCAATTTAGCTTCCAATCATCCGATTTCATATCTCCTCATCTTCCGATTGTCAAAGGTGGTCAACGCCCCAAGAGCCGATAGCATCGTATCGTTTTTTATCATCGACGCCCATAAAGCCAATCTGATAACCAACTAGACAGGTTCAAGCAAACAATCCTCAGATTTAGACAATAACTTGATACCTGACCATGATGCTTTGTACCTCTAAAGTCGATGACTGCGCATCGGCTGTTTTTATTCTAAAGTCGATGTCTATCGGCTGTTTCCCAAAAAAAATTAAAATTTTTTATGGCGATTTCGTGGCCTCCATATCTTACCGTCATCATCCCACATGCTTGGGAAGTACTTGAGATGTCACATTGATACCACCGGAACTTCACACCATCCAACTGTTCGAGCATGTATGAATTACCCTTTAAAACTTGGTCAACTTTGTACGGGCCGTGCCAATTTGGAGACCATTTTCCATACATTTTATCCTTAGTCCCCAATGGCAATACAGCTTCCCATACCAGATCACCAACCTGGAACTACTTTGGCTTCACCTTCTTATTATACGTGCGAGCCACCTTGGCTTTATTCTCCTTGATTTTCTCAAGTGACCAAAGTCTAAGTTCCGTTGCATCCTCAATACTCACTCATCAGGGCTGCATATTCTTCAGTAGTTAGATCATTCTGAAAACCTTCTCGACCCAGCCTTGATTTCCCAGGGTAACACAGCTTCTTGTCCATAAACCAGATGGTACGGCGAGGTTTTTATTGCTCCATGACATGACATGCGATAAGCCCACAAAGCTTCTGACAATACCTCATGCCAACGTCTAGGATGCTCGTCGATCTTCCTCTTAATCAGCTTGATCAAACTTTGTTGGACGCTTGCCCATTTGCTTGAGCATAGTATGGAGACGATCGGATCGACTTGATTCTCATATCCTCGCAGAACTTTCTAAACTCCTTAGACACGAAGACCGAACCTCCATCGGTCGTAATAGTCTGGGGAATCCCGAACTGTGAATAACATGCTCCCTCACAAAATCGACAACATCCGATTGCCACTGCCTTCATAGGGACGGCCTCTACCCATTTAGTAAAATAATCTGTAATGGCCGAACCCACATGACCTTTGCTCAAGGAGGATGTATCTTGCCGATCATATCCATGCCCCACCCTCGGAACGACCACGGCTTGATGATGGGATTCATTGCTGATGCAGGCACCATCTGAATGCTTCCAAACTTCTGGCATGCTTGACACCCTTTATAGTATTGGAAACAATCAAGCATAGTGGGCCAATAAAATCCCGATCGCCTGATCAGCCACTTCATCTTATGAGCCGATTGGTGAGTTCCACAGGCACCCTCATGTACCTCATGCAAGAGCCGATTGGACTCGGCTGGTCCCAAACACTTGAGAAGTAACCCTTCCAAAGTCCTGTAGAACATATCATCACCAATCAGGACGTACTTCATGGCCCCGTATCTTATCCGTTTAGGTGCCCCCGAGCCGGATCTTTCAAGTAATTGAAGATATCGGCTCTCCAATCATCAGGTTCCATGAGCTGCACCTGAAAATCGGCTTCCTCTAACGTCTTTGTATCCCGACGCTGTTCGTGCGAGGTCGTTCGCCTCGGTATTTTGCGACCTTGGGATCCAATGGAAGTTTATATACCTGAACTGGGCCATCAGTCACGACATTGCATCCATAATGGGAAGAGCGACTCGCTCTCACACTTGTATTCCTCCATGAGTTGAGAAATCACTAATTTGGAATCCCCAAAGATCTCCACTGCCTCCACCCCGGCGTCCAATAGCAACTCCATTCCCTTGCATATCGCTTCATACTCAGCCACATTGTTAGTGCAAGGTGTAGATAACCTGATGGAGAAGGAATATGTTGCCCCCCGAGGCGACATGAGTAGCATGCCGAGGCCACAACCATCTGCACAAACCGATCAATCGAAGAACATGGTCCATGCACGCACGTATAGTGCCGCTACATCCGTGTTTATTCGTTCAAATAAGATCGGCCAATGCTTGTCCCTTGACTGCTTTCGCAGGTTGATACCGGATATCAAATTCCGATAGAGCAAACATCCATTTGCCGAGTCGGCCTTTCAACACCGGAGCTGACAGCATATGCTTGATGACGTCCGATTTGAAGATGACGATGATTTCGTTTCGCAAGATGTGTCAATCTTTGGTGCAGTAAAGAACAGTGCAGGCACAACTTCTCGATCTCGAGGTACCTCTTTCTGCATCCAACATCCTTCTGCCGAGGTAGAAAACCACTTTTTCCAGACCATCATAAACCTGCACCACCACCGACGCGATGGAGGTGTCAGCCACCGACAAGTAAATGTAGAAGGGTCGGTCTTGCCGTGGTGGAACCAACACAGGTGGCTTCGTCAAGTACTCCTTAATATCGTCAAATGCTTTCTGCTCCGCCCCAATAAACTCCTCATCGACTTGATTTTGACCAATCCCATGAACGCTCAATTCGTCCTGACAAGTTGGAGATGAACCTTCGACGAAATTAATTTTGCCGATGAGACACTGGAGCTCCTTCTTCGTGGTGGGTGGCTTCATCGTTCGACTGCCTCTTGACTTTTCAGCCGATCTCGATTCCACGCTCATGAACCAAGAAACCCAAGAACTGACCGGCGTCACACCAAAGGCACACTTCTTTGGATTCATTCTTAGTCCGAACTTCCTAGTTCGGTCCAGGACGTGTCGCAAATCTTCCAAGTGTCCGTCCACCGAAACAGACTTGACTACCACGTCATCGATATAAATCTCCACCAATTTGCCGATTAAATCGTGAAAGATGTAATTCATGGCTCTTTGGTGTTGCGCCAGCATTCTTCAGTCCAAATGTCATGACTACATATTCAAACAAGCCCACCGAGCCTGGTACTCTGTTTATATCTTCTCGAGCCATAAAGATTTGGTTGTCGCGGCATTGCCATCCATGAAGCTTAAAACTTTATGACCAGCAGCTGCATTGATCAAAGTCTCTGCAGGCATTGGATATTCATCCTTTGAGTGGCACGTTGAGATTCCGAAAATCTATGGCGACGCGCCATCGGCCATCCTTTTCTCCACGGGCACGACATTGGAAATCCATTCCGCGTACCTGCACGGCCGATGAACCCAGTCCAACATTTTCTGGATCTCTTTCTTGACTTCCACCAAGATTTCGGCCCTCATCTGTCGTGCTCGCTGCTGAACGGCCGAAATCCTTTCTTCGTAGGGAGCCGATGCTCAATGATGCTCCGTCTAACCTGTATCTCTGTAATCCCATGCGAAATGCTGGGTACTCTTTCAACAAATGGCTATCAATTGGCTCCTCACCTGTGGATCCAACTTTTGCCGATAAATGTCGGTCGTGGCTTATCCCCAGGACCAATGTCAATCTCTTCTAGTTCATCACCTGATGTAAACCCATACCCCAGCTTTCCATCGCCCGCTAAATCAATGTTGAACACAGTTTAAGGCATGTTGAGGCTAATTTTGACCGATTGCTAGAATCGGCTCCTTCTTCATTGCAATGCTTACTAAGGGTTCACAACTTCTTGGTTCTCCGCTACACCTGCGTGACATGCTTGAGGTGAGATCCTTGCTTTTATTTTTGGGGCCGATCGCGTGTATCGCCTCCTCTTCATCTTTGCCACGGAGTGATCTCTGCTTATCCTTGCTATGGCGATCTGCAAGCCCGCCATGTTGATATCAAAAGAGAAACCTGGCTCGCTCGCGTCTTATGCAGTGACCGAGATCCACCATGTTGACGCCAGAAACGGATGCGTGTCAACCTCATGGCAAACTGTCCGAAGAGTAATCGGCCTTGTTCTATCGCCATTTGAATCTGTCCACGCAACACTTTGCAGTCAGGCATGGGTGAACGTGTGATGCCATTTGCAGTATGGCCTGCCGTTCATCTCTTGTACCTGGGATTTTGTGACCTTCTGGTAACTTCAGCTGTTTTTCCTTCAAGAGCAAATCAAAAATTTGCTCCGTTTTGCTTAAATCAAAGTCGAACCCTTTTGCAGCCCCGTTGTTTCACCCACTTGCAGACACGGTTTTGCCCCGAGTCCATTCAGCTACAGCCGACTTCCCGATCTTCTGCAGAATCTTCATCTTCTTCCATCTCGATCACGACGCGCTTGAACTTGTCCCGGTACACTCTGGCGCTGTTCATACGATGTCAATTTCTGAACCATATGCGCCATGTGTGTATGTACAGCTTGGAAGGTCACATCTTTGAGCGGCGCTGACAGGCCTGCTATCGCCAGCTCGACTGCTTCCTTCTCGTATAAACGAACCGAATAACATCGTTCCCGACGGTCCCGAAACGCTCGGATGTATTCATACGTCTTCCTCGCCTTGCCGAACCCGTGTCGATCGGCAATGCCACCTTCGTAGCTTCGAATGATACCGTATGTGAAACTGCTCTTCCAATGCTTCCACGTCCGAACTGAATCGTGGCAACGAGGTGTACCACCCAAAGGCCGACCCGTGAGAGATTGTGAAAAGAACCTCACACGTAGCTCGTCGAAGCCGAGACCATGCCCAATCGTGCAAATATCGGCTCACGTGCTCAATTGAGCTAGATCCTTCTGATCCACTGAATTTTGTGAAGTCAGGGAGCCGATACTTAGGCGGTAGGATTAGGTCATACTCGTTGGGATACGGCTTGGAGTAGCCGATCATTCTCTTCTTCGGCAGATACCGAACTGGTCTCTCAAGATTGTAGTAATCTGATCCACCGTAGGAGCTGTAGAGGTTGAGCTTTCATGACTTGTTCCGGTGGCATATTTAGTTAGCCACGCCTGTTTCTCACATCTCGTCCGAACTCGCTCCCGATGTGGCAATCCCTCCTGCTGTGGCAGTCCCTCCCGTCGTAACCTGGCTCATCCAAGCTGTCGTCCCAAGACGTATGTGCACACGTATCCATGTGGAATCTCCTTGGGCGGCTCATACAGGAATTGGTAATCGCCAGGATCGCCTCCAACCTTGTAGACGACGTACGCCGGTGAACCTTGTTGCCGTGGAGCCGCAACCGTATGGCAGTGGTGGTCGAGTGTAGAACCATTCTCCCGGTGAGTTTCTAGAGCAGGTCCCGAAGGAGAATACCGATGCTTCATGATTTTCTTGCACCACGTGAAGCGCAACACGCTCCAAAGTGTTCACCAGGCTCTCAATGCCGATGTAGAGAATGAGCAACGGCATAGTTAATTCCGTCGCAGGGCTCTGGTACGTTCCTCCGAAGGGAGAGATAGATCTAGTCCCTCTAACGCGCCTTCGGGTTGGAACCCTTTGAACTTAATGCCGTGCGAACGGGTCTTTCAAAAGAGCCGATGAGATCGGCCAAGATGGCCTTGAGATCATCATATTTCTTCTTGTGCTCAGCAGGCAGATCTTCGTACTTGATCGGTTCTTCCGCCATCTCGGATGTTGACGTGGTTGTTGCGGAAGATGTCCCACCCACCGGGCGTGCGAATGTGTTGCCTGCCAAAACCCACCGGCGAGCAATGGTAAGCAACACGAAGAGCCGGGAGGCTTCCAAGACTGCAGGGGCCTGGTCCCTCGACGTCGTCCCGCAAATGTTCCGCACACGTCCCGGCGGTTGCAAGGGCGTGCCACCTGACCTATACCTGGTCAGAAGGTGTTGGATTGCTTCGATTAGTTTCCTGCATGGCACACGTAAACATTAAATACGAGCCCTATCGGCTCTCAGGTTGCCCTGTGGATCGGCTCAAAGAGCCGATCGCCCCATGGTTCACGTCGGGTTAACGATGACATGGGGCTCCTGCTTGATCAATATAAAGTTTAATCTACGACAGCTTAGGGTTTTCACCGCATGATCGGAACATCCTGCGCGTAGTTGAGCCTAATAGACACGAAAGATAATGGAAAACCAACCCTAAAAGAGGCCTAAAAACCAACATTAAGTCAATTCCCGACGTCTGGATAAGACCAAGCCCCTCTGCGTAAGCAACGTTTTTTACCATTGATATTTAAACCAATCCAAAATAAGAGAAAATAAGGATTAGGATTAAGCAAGGCTGTTTGGGTAGGTATAAGGCATAGATATCGAGGCGAGGGGCAGCATAGCTAAGCAAGCATGTATAAGAAAAACATCCATGCAAGCCCCAAAACACCTATGATAAATAGTGCTACTCGCCATCAACAACGCTTCAGGACGAGCAACACAAGGTAAACGAATAATCGTACGCTGCCTAGATCGCAAGATGCGATCTAGGCAGCATGATGCTTACCCGGAAGAAACCTCGAAGGAAGGGGTGGCGATGCGCCCGATTTGTGTTTGTTGTGAACGTGATTGTCCTCCTCTTTCCGATAACCCTAGATACATATTTATAGTCCAAGGGACTTTCTAATTGAGGCACCTAACCGTGCACGGGTTAAACTCTATCTTTTAATTCTAAACTAGGATGCAATCTACTATATTTTACAGATACACGGGCAATCTAGCCCAACTCTTCGCAGGCCGCTTCAAAGACGCTCCACGTGTATATCCTTCAAGCCCATCTTCACTTACGGCCCATCTCCTGATTTGGCCAAAATCTGGTGATAACAAGTTCAAAACACATTTAAGTCTAACCCACTTCCTATGCATAGGAATCTTGTACACAAATAAATTCATGAAGAACAAAGTGACAAGCATAAGAAGATAAAACAAGAGTAACTTCAAAAGTTTCAGGATATAGAGAGGTGTTTTAGTACCATGAAAATTTCTACAACCATATTTTCCTCTCTCATAATAATTTTCAGTAGCTTCATGGATAAAATCAACAACATAACTATCACATAAAGCATGCTTTTCATGATTCACAAACACATAATTTTTATCAAGCTCAAAAATAGGATTAAAACTTTCAAACCCACTTTTATCAATAATATAACAAGATGATTGATCAATATCAAAAGATATGGGACTCATAGATAAAGTCAAGAACTCTCCAATCCCTTTTTCATTAATAGTACAATTAATATTATCAAGTAACATAGGACCATCATCTAGAGATTTATCATAAACATTTGCTACGCAAAACTCTTTTGTACCATGCATTTCGACATCAGGCACAAACAAAGCATTATCATAAGATTTATCAAAGTAGCATGGATTATCATGAATAACAATGGCATAATTATTCTCACAAGTTTTACTTATAGGGAATATTTCAAGAGAATCCACAGGAACATAACATTCATCCTCTTTCGGTAAGCATGGAGGACAATCAAATAGTGTAAGAGATAAAGAGTTACTCTCATTAGAAGGTTGGCATGGGTAGCTAATCCATTCTTCCTCCTTTTGTTCATCGCTCTCCCTCTTCTTTTTCATCCAATGAGCTTTCAGGTTCATCAATTTCCTCCTTTTTTCATCCAATGAGCTTTCATGTTCATCAATTTCTTCTTCCACTGTTCCTGTAAATTGTGAGTGCATTCTTGTGCATTAATGAGTCTCTCTTTATAATCAATGATATAAGGATTATCACTGTAGCTTTGCAAAAATTTAGGATAGAAGAGACATAATCTTTAAGGTCCTTACAAACAAGACAAGTTTCATAATTTTTAGACATGAATGATTCTATCTCGAGGCTCCCATAAATAAGACAAATTGTTCTACCTCTTCGAACCCAAAATGAATATAGCTATTCCAATTATAGTTCTTAATTAAAACTTCCTCACTAAAGCAACATTGAAATTTAAGATGTTTAGTATCCTGTTTAGAGCAACAGTTTATATCATGGTGTTTAAGCAAGATTTTAGCAATTGTATTTAATTTTTCTATCACAGCACTCATAACTTTTCCCTTCCTCGATTCTCTATAATTATTATATAATTCTATAAGCTCCAAATAGGTTGTAGGTTCTCCCATAATACAGTTTTTAATTTTCAGGTTTTTCAAATTTTTATGGATTTTCGGGTATATAGCGAAAATAAAACAAGACAAAAATAAACTAGACAGAAATAAACTAAGCATAAATAAACTAGACAAAAGTAAACTAAGCAAAACAAAATAAAATAAAACAAAAACAGAGAGAGAGTAGAGTGTACTCCCTGTGAACTTATGAGTAGAGCTATGCCTCCACTGCAAGCAAGCGCTTAAAATAGTCTTGATAACCCACAAGTATAGGGATCCGCAGTCTTCGAGGGAAGTAAAACCCAAATTTATTGATTCGACACAAGGGGAGGTAAAGAATACTTATAAGCCTTAACAATCGAGTTGTCAATTCAGCCGCACCTGAAAAGCACTAATAACAGGGGTGATGAAAGCAAGCAGAATATGAGCAAGAGTAACAGTAATGAATCAAAAAGTGAGTTAATATGAGAGCAATGGCACCGTAAAATAGTTGATACTACTTCCAATGACATGTAGAACGAGTTTATGATGATGAGAGATGGACCGGGGTTCCCAGCCATCTACACTAGTGGTAACTCTCCAATAACAAATGTTGGGTGAACAAATTACACTTGGGCAATTGATAGGATTGAAATAGCATTAAGACAACATCAAGTCTATTAATCATGTAGGCATGTTTTCCATATATAGTCATACGTGCTCGCAATGAGAAACTTGTACAACATCTTTTGTCCTACCACCTGGCAGCCGGCCTCTAGGGAATCTACCGGAAATTAAGGTACTCCTTTAATAGAGCACCGGAGCAAAGCATTAACACTCCGTGAAAACATGTGATCCTCATATCTAAGCCTTCCCCTCCAGTTGTCCCAATTTCTGTCACTTTGGGGCCTTTGGTTCCGACATAGACATATGCATACAACTTGTAGATACAATCTAAGCAATAAGTATAGAGCTTAAATCTAAGATCATGCCACTGGGCCCTAGTGACAAGCATTAAACACAACAAGATTGCAGCAACAATAACTTCACAAACTTTATAGATAGACTAATCACAATGTAACAATCCATCGGATCCCAACAAACACAACACCGATTACATCGATGAATCTCAATCATGTAAGACAGCTCATGAGATCATTGTATTGAAGTACATGAGGAGAGAATACCAACTAGCTACAGCTAGAACCCGTAGTCCATGGGGGAACTACTCACTGAGCATGATGGAGGCGGTGGCGTTGATGGAGATGGCCTCGGGGCACTTCCCGTCCGGCGGCGTGCTGGAACAGAGACTTCATCCCCCAAATTGAGTTTCATGGCGGCGGCGCCCCGGAGTCTTTCTGGAGTTTCGTCAATTGGTATCACGTTTTAGGTCGAAAGGGCTTATATAGGCGAAGAGACGGAGTCGAGGGTGCCCGGGCCCCCTCACGTGAGGCCGGCGCGGCCAGACCGGGGCCGCGCCGCCATGTTGTGTGGTGGCCCCCTGGCCCCTCTCCGACTCTGGTGTTCTGGATGCTTCCGGGAAAATTAAGATGTTGGGTCTTCGTTTCGTCGAATTCCGAGAATATTGCCCGAACATCCTTTCGGAGCCAAAACAACAGAAAAAGCAACGGCCCTTCGGCATCTCGTTAATAGGTTAGTTCCGGAAAACGCATAAAAACATTATAAAGTGTGAGCAAAACATGTAGGTATTGTCATAAAACAAGCATGGAACATCAGAAATTATGGATACGTTGGAGACGTATCAACAACCTGGAAAGCTTGTTCAATACATTTAAAAGAAGCTAATTTGATACCACTCCCGGTGGTTCTGTTTTTTATACGTCGAGTAATAGAAGGACCGTTCAATCATATCCATCTACATTCTATTTCTATTATTACAATGAATTTGATCTGAATAAATTCAGTAGCCTCTTATTTATACCTTTTAACTTCTAAAATTATACGTCCATGTCCTTAAGAGTGATGAAATCAATGCATGAGACACATCGATTTGAAATATATGGCACAATTACACTAGACATCCACCTGATGATGTCACATTCATGTATAGTTCGTTCAGAGTTTTATTTGATCTCCTACCACAATTCTAGCACTACACTCATGACACCGCTTCCTAAATATAAACCGCGATGAGTTGAAAGAGAAAGAAGCGACAACTCAAAAGTTCTGGGTGAACTCATGACTATAAACAATTTGACCAACATATGCAGTAAAAGTATATCTATCCATCCTTACACTTCACTTTTCCACAAGAGAGAGCAACTTTAAGAACATGCACCCGCATATATAGGAAGGGAATAGCATGCAGGATGGATCCGTAGGTCATGGCTTTGAGGGTAATAAACATGGAACAACGAGAGTTGGGTTGGATGAACAGAATGGAAGTAGAGAAAGTACTGAAGTTAACAGTTAAGAACTTTGCTTGTAGGCCTAATTTTGTGCATCGGCCCCAAGGACTCTAGTGGCTCTGGACATGGGAAGCGTGGGGAAAGTACTGATTTGGATGAACTCTTGGACGGGCACTTGGCGTGCTGCTACTAGACATACAAGGCCTCCGGTAGCTACAGCTCCTTCAGATCGAGCGAGAAGAACTTTCGGTAACACTTGCTAGGCTGATGTGATCTTTGCTTCTCCGTAATCAGTCAGTTGTGCATTGAGGAAGAGACGGTGTAATGCAGAAATAAGTCTCTTCGGCCCCTTCCGGATAATGGCAACATCGTCATTGTCAGCGTGGAGCTAGCGAGGGTGTGCTCTCCTAGATTTGTTGTACTAGATCTCATGGTTTTGTGTGCTCCCGGCACCCTCTTCTTTGGCCTTCTTCAAGTCTATCAAGCTTAGTGCCCGTCATAGACGATGTACAAGCGGGAGTTTTCTTCTTTCGCATGTAGTCATGTGCACATGTTTATAATGTGGTGCTTGCATCCTTTTTTGTGCGGATTTTTGGCTAATTGTCAAGGTAGCTAGATTCTTGTTTATTTCTCTTGTGTGAATATCATTTATTTCATTATTATTTTATTTTATGTTTAAGAAAGAAAAAGAACAATCAACATAATAATACGGATAGTTTTCTCTCTAGTAACGAATGGTATTTCTTGCCCAGATGTTACTGTGTCGGCTCATCAAAACATGGCCATTGAGAAGCCTGCTAGTCCGGACCAAATGATATCTTTTCCCCACAAATTAAATTATGTTTTTTTAGAGGAAATAAACTCGCGGGAATCGCCTAGACTCCAGTTTCAATGGAGCCATGGCTGCCGTTGCTCCGCCACCTCCTCGCCTCGCCGGCCCCCAACGCCGCCGCCTTCTCCTCCTCCTCGAACAACTGCTCCAGCTCTGCTCCGCCGGCCGCGGGCCTCCTCCGCATCCTCCTCTCCCCGGTGCCCACGCTCCCCGCCTCCGAACCCACCACCGTCCTCTTTCAGACCCTCCCGCCCTTGCTGCAATCCCAGGCGCTCTCCTTCCTCTCATCCTCCGCCCCCCTCCTCGACCCGATCCAGGTCCGCTCGCTGGCCTCTCGCGTCCTCTCTGCCCCGCCTGGCCGGTATCACTTCTGGGTCCGCCAGGGCGCCCGCCACCTGCTCGACGGATTGCCTGACAAAGACGCTCCTGGTGTCCCCTGGGAGTTTATCCAGGAGTTCCACGAGCCACCGCCGTGGCTTAAAGAAGAGGCAGCTCGGGCACGTCCTGTCCTGCCGTGGCTGCCTCTCGATTGCCGGAACATGATGCCGAGCAGGGTCCGCACCGTTGCGGATGGTTTAGATGGAGTCCGGTTAGAGTCTCTGGACTTGGAGCAGGACGAGTTTCCGGCCATGCAGGAGGTTGGGTGTCCTCCTGCTCCTCCACTTGGTGATTCAGTCGTCCGTAGGGCCCAAGCTCTGCAGAAGGAGATTGAGCTGGCAGATTCGGTTTTGGACGCTCAGCAGGTGGCGAAAGACTTGCATGATCTTTGTCTTGAATCCGGGAATGCTGAGGCAGTACTTAGCTTAGTACAGCCATGGGAAGCGGATGATGACACCGTGAGGGTTCTGCTTTCACATTTGGTGCTCGAGGAAGATGGGATGCGTGGAAAAGGGCCGGCACTTGTGCTGTGTTCTCTTGTCCTGCCGAAGTTACTTGGCCTTCAGAGAGCAGCTTCATCTGGTCTTGTTTCGGCTGCGTTGGATGTCTGCAAACGTCACCCGGCTGCTGCACTGGAGGCTGTCCTCTTTCCACTAGTTCTTAGAAAGGAAGGGCTAAATGTTCCTCAGTGCGACGTGCTCACACGGATTGTCAAGGATTGTATGCATCCGTTGCATGTCACTGCCTTCTGCCACAGGCTGCTTTCAGGGGAGGAGGAAGAGCGGAGACCGGTTTGTATGCCCCAGCATCGGGAGAATATTGGTGCTGATTTGGTCTGGACAGAATCTCTCTTCGTCCTGTTCAACGGCATTCTCAATCAAGACATTCGCCTGACACCAAGCACCATCGAGAAGCTAGTGTCTATAATTGATAGGATGGCAATGAAGCTCCGGAAGTCGCTTAAATTTGGCAACTTTTTTCTGTGTTTCGTCTCCAAGTGTTGGCAGGAATGCAAGATTCATAGACTTTTGCTTGAGAGAGCTGCTGAGACAACCGACACTTTCTTGACTAAAGCTATATTGGCAAAACTGCGGCCTACGAGTTGAAGTGCCTTATTGAATTGTTTAGAGGTGAATTTCCAGTGAGACTACATGTAAATTCAAATTAACCAAGTATCTAATTGCATGCAACGAATATTTTGTCTGTGACTTTTGAAATGGATACCTTTTGTAGTTCTGGAAACCATTTAAGAACGCTTCATATATATATATATATACAATTGCAATTAATTTACTATGAAATTATTATTTACACGAAGTGCAACATTTTTTTAATACATGGCTGGAATGTAATAAACTTGTTATGAAATTTAGGGTATCCAATATAAGGTATATTACTGTTTGATTTCGTAGTAAATTTCTGTTAAATAAAGTGTAAGATTTCCTTAATGGCTTTTCTGTTTGACTTTTGAAATGGTCAGCTTTTGTAGTTTCATAATTGAGCAATGTATCGTATATGCTAAATAACAACTTAAAAATGTTGTTTACACAGTATATGAATATTTTTTATATATGACTCATATGCAGCATGATTATCATGAAATCCAGGGCATGAGTATAAGAGAATAAATAGGCCCGTTTAGGCGTAGCAATTATTCAGTGGTCGGTTCGACCAGTCATACCTACCCAAGACCATGGTTTTAGGCTATATGTATGCATTAGATGTCGTATTATTAGGTTGTTCATTGTTATGCTCATATTCATGTTTTTTACATCGGTGCAGGACTTATTATTAGATCTCTGCTACTCATGGTTCTTTGCCACCATATATAGGCACACATTTTCGCATTTAAATTCAATTAACTCTAGTATTTTACTTGGACATATGCTGCTTTGTTCCTAGGGAACAGAATGGAGAAAAGTACAGAGTAGTTTCTGTTCTTGAACTAATAAGTCGAGGATGGGATCTTTTCTCGTACATACATGCTTCGTGTTACGTTTCTTCATTGCTACTCTGAGTCATATTTCACATGGCTTATCATTATCATAATTGGTTTGACTGTCACTTAGATAGTAATATGCAAACAACTTTTACTAAGTTCCGGGATAAATTTAGTCTTTAGTGGCTTTTGCCATATTTACATACCATGACTGCATCGTTTTATAACCCGCAGCTATTCTTTGTTAGCTGTCTTGTAATCCATCTCAGTTACGGAAAAGCAAGTCTACAGGAAAATCGAGCAGTTTATTCCTCTAATGGAAAATCCAAGTGTTGGCATGAATGCAAGATTCATAGACTTTTGCTTGAGAGAGCTGCTGAGACAACCGACACTTTCTTGACTAAAGCTATATTGGCAAAAATGCGGCCTACGAGTTGAAGTGCCTTCTTGAATTGTTTAGAGGTGAACTTCCAGTGAGACTACATATAAATTCAAATTAACCAAGTATGTAATTGCATGCAAGGAATATTTTGTCTGTGACTTTTGAAATGGATACCTTTTGTAGTTCCGGAAACCATTTAAGAACGCTTCATATATATACAATTGCAATTAATTTACTATGAAATTGTTATTTACACGAAGTATGACATGATGGAAATGCAACAAGATTGTTATGAAATATAGGATATCCAGTATAAGGTGCATTGCTGTTTGATTCGTAGTAAATTTCTGTTCAGTAAAGTATAGAATTTCCTGTAATGGTTGTTTTGTTTTATTTTTGCAATGGTCAGATTTTGTAATTTAAATAATGATTAATATATGCTAAATAAAAAACAATTTCCTATTAAAATGTTGTTTGCAGAAATACTAAAATTTGTTATGTATGACTCATATGCAACATTATTGTGTTAAAATCCAATTGAGATTCTCTGACTTTGGGCTGCTAACTTTAGGGTGACTTTGAGTTACTAGCATGTGGACCTGACATATGACAGCTCCACATGACAGTGACTCAAAGTCACCTGACTTTGGGGTTGCTAAAGTCAGACAATCCGCACCCCAAAAAATCCAGGGTTTCCGGTACAAGAGAATGCATAGACCTGTGTAAAGTTAATTGAATTTTAGGTGAAATAAATATTCATTGGTTGATTTGATCAGTTTTAACTTCCCAAGACCATGGGTTTCAGTGTGATGTGTACGCATGAGATGTCTTAATAGTAGTTTGTTCAATTGATATGCTCATATTAATGTTTTACATCAGTTCAGGATTTGTTATTAGATCCCTGTTAACCATGATTCTCTGCCATAGGCACACATGTTCCTGATGCCCTGCTCATGGATTTAAATTCAGTTAACTCTAGTATATTTCCTGGACATATACTGCTTTGTTCCCAGGGAAAAGTATAGAGTAGTTTCTGTTTTGAACTGAATGTACCATCTGTAAGCAAAATTCAAGTGGGACTCGTCAAAACTATGTATTGTGTATTTGTGTTGTCAACTTAGGTACCTTGATTGGTACCTAGTCAGTGAATTTCGTAGTGGAATAGAAGTTAAAGTAGCCTTGGAAGCGGTATTGGCTAGGATATGTAAGTTCTGGAGCTGGGAAGATTATAGAATCTGCACCTGGGTTGTAGGATGTCGCAATAGAAAGGCAACTCCTATTCTGATTGGGAAGTGCCTGATCGAAAATGCTCTTATATATTCCGTTGCTTATCACTTCAATCTGATCACCAAGGTTTACGAAAATTCTATTGCCTTGTGTTGGTGGTATTGAGATCCTCCTACCATCCTTCATGAACTCCAAACCTGGGACCAAGTCATCTTAAAATAGAAGTATGGTTGCCCCAGCATCAGTATACCCACGGAGTACCATTATTGCTTCCCGGTGACTACACCTGGCGTATTTTGCCACCTTTATGCCTACAGAAGGCTTACAAAATGCTTTTCTTCAAGTAATCCTTGTCCAGCCCAAGATTTTCACTCATGACTTCTGCTAGCTGCTTGGCCAACTTGACAACTTCTTCAGCATATTCAGGAACAGTGGTACTGTATAGTTCATTACATTGTATTAGTGCACAACACAAACTTCACAAACTTCTAATTTCTATGTTTTCCTAATTTAGTGGGAATGCCAACATTGATTTCTGGTGGTAGCAAGTTTACTGTAATTTAGGTTGCAACCTCACCAAAGCAGCTCTGGTATGTCATGAAAGTTTGATTTTGGCTGATGATGATACATGAAGCTGCGCTCAGAATGAACATTCGAGGCGACTTTGTCAGGACCAAGGGTTTTGGCTATCATGGAACTGTAGAAGTTCTTCTCCATGTTTTCCTCGTAGTGTTTGCTCACCAGTTCTTTGATTTTGTCCATGATGTCATCATTGATTCCATGGTTCTCGACCCGACATAAAATTATTGTGCATAACAAATGATAATAGTGAGAAAGTAGAACAGAAACTTGTTTTATCAATATAATGATCTTATAGTTTCTTAATTACCCAGAAGAATCCCCATTGTGCGCAGGTATCATGGAGAAGTAAAAGTGTTTCTGCTCTCTTCTCGCCATATAGCTCATCCATCTTTATCACTGGAATTTCCATTTCCTGAAACACTGGAGTATTGAAGCCTAACCAAATGTGCTACTCTTCTCAAGTTGATCTGCTATAGCTACAGCAAGGTAGGTATTTATAATGGCCTAGATATGGATATTGGAAAATATATGTTTCCAGATTTCAAGACATGATATGGTTTGAAAATGGAAGAAAGCTTTGCTTTCCTATTGTGCATATGGCAAGCATGTGCCTGTTAAAAAAAATAATAATACAAGCATGCCCAGATACAGTTCACTATTGCCATGTGATGTAGTTACTGTAAGTATATCCTTGAGAGCTAATCATCATGGTGGTTGACTTATGAGCTACACAGGATGCCTATTTGTCAATCTCGTTTTACTTCCGTATAAAAATGAATAATGGTGGCAGCCATCTTAATTAGAGTACTAATTGTCTGTAAGATTCACCCCCTTTGGATCAGCTCTGCTGCCCTTAATTGTGGCGATGATGATACCATGGCACAAATCGTTGAATAAAATCTCAGTTTGGAGATCTTTCAGGTCAGACTAATCATGGCATTTAGTTTGACTTTCTGATTCGATGCATGAAGACAGTCAAACACAAAATATCTTAATTTCATCCTCGAACAATTTGATGCATTTCCATAAGTCCTAGATTTTCTCAGGGATTTTCTAAATCATGTTTGCAAATTTCTAAACAGCACTTGTTAGTTTTCTGAAGATTATTTAAGTGGATCAAGCAAAGTTTTAAATAGCACGCTATCTCTTTGCTAGAGCATCGCTATAGCGGATTCACAACACCCCCACTAAAGCTATGCACTTTTAGCACTAAATAGAATCTCTCGCTAATAGCTCGCTAAATCGTGCTAAAACGCTAAATAGGGCTAAATAAATAGCGCTATTTCTCCCGCTAAGCCCAGTATTTCAGGGGTGATTGATTGGGGATCTTAATAACACATCACATTTCTAGCCCTGCCTAAAAATCTATGTCATCTTGCTTTCCAGGAGGTACAAAAGGTTAACAAAAGAAATAAAGGCTATTTGATTTATTAGAGCGAGGCAACTCCTAAGAGCATCTCCAACAGCCTTCATATATTTGGCTAGAATTGCTATAAACTGAAAATATAGCAATTTGGTGCTAAGTTATTGCTCCAACAGCCTTCGTGTATAAATAGTCCCCACACCAAAAAATATAGCAAGCTTGGTATATTGGACTCTCCAATTGGTATATTGGAGCCGTCGCCGGTGCAGGAGAAGCTCCCCGCCGTCCTGGCGCTGCCTCCTCCGCAACCTGCCCTTCGAGCCCCTGGCCTCTGCCAGTGCGAGCTGTGCCATGGCCGGCCGCCGCCCTCCGCGATTTGTTGGCTAGTGGTGCTCCTCCCGCACGCCCATGTGAGAATCTGGTCGCTAGCCTTCCACCATGTCCGGCAATCCACAGGCAGCTAGAGGAAAAGAGAAAAGAAGGGGAAAAAGTGTACCACTGAACACCAGTACATTGTTTGGTTCCTCTTGATGCTCATGTGCTTGATTGAGCATCTCTTGCTGGTACATGGTGTACCACACACTCACATAACTGATGTATTTGATTCACTGTTGAACTTTATTGCTCCCTCGTACCATATTAATTGAAGCTGATTTAGTAATATGGAACATAGGGAGTATATCTGATTTTGGGCTCGGAGGTAAACTATACTAAATTTGAGTAATCGGTTCTGTCATTCTTTCAGCAGGTCGGTGGCTAGGTTTATTTGCTGGGTGGTTCTTAGCTTGTTCCCATTAGAGCTCAACCGGGACTGCAATTCCATACTCCATTCAAGTCATTCTAGCAATCCCTCTGTTCAAAATAACTTGATGCAGTTTTTTTCTTCCAAAATGGGCGAACCTACACTGAAACGCATCTACATACATGGCAAATCTGACCAAAGCTGCATCACATATTTTGGAACGGAGGGAATACTATTTTTCCTGCCCGGTGAGCGGTGACGTGCTTTGTGCTCCTAGGCCCGAATGAGTTCAGCTGTGTGTGTGGCCCTCCGTTCTGCTCGTGCCCGATAGCCCAGTTAGTCTGTTCAGCTGAGGCTGTTGCTCGAACTTGGAGTGTACTGGTATTTTCTATATTCACGGTAGGTAGCTCCAAATTTATTATTGTCTGATAAATTGTACAATTATCTTTGCATTTGTTTTTTCCTTGGATTCTTTTTATATTATACAGTGAAGGAATGGTAAGATTTCGACCTGACCTCCCATGTCCTCCATGTAGACATCCAGAGGATCACTCACAAAGACTAGTGCAAACATATCTTCCAGAACAAGCATGCAGGTGTGCTCCTAATATTTATTTCTGCCTCTAAGATTCACATCTCTTTCGTGCTGTCTCAGCTTGTTATTTTATTTTTCTGATTCATTTGTCTCCATCTATTCTTTGTCCATGTATTTTTCCAACTTTTTCAATCGCCTTTGCTTAGATGATATATGTACAGACAATTCAAGGTCTTTGCTTATGATATATAATGTTAAACGTAAAAGGCAAGGGAAATAGAAACCAATGCACAATAGAACAGAAAAAGAAAAGTACATTATCATCTTTCATTCCATTGTCCTATAATTTTTTAAGAAGCTATGCAATCGAGCTGGACATTTACTGGATTGGCAGCATCATCATCAATATTCATTTCCTTTGTTTATTAGGTGTACTTTGATTCTTTTTCTCATGTGCCTTCTGTATTATTATAACTATAAGAGGAACTGCGAAGCAAAATGTAATTAACGTAGTAGTATAAATAGTCATCTACTCATCTCTTATGGAGAAGCAGTATGAAGCATCACTTGGTAATGTTTTATCCTTATAATCAAGATACACTACCACCACTACAATCATGTGCCATTAAATGCATGTTGCAGTGGCAATATGGTAGATCTTGCATGACGGCATTGTTTGCTATCTAGGACGTGCAGGCAGGTGTTGGATCTGATAGAATCCACAATTTTATTTAAGTTGAAATCTTTGAATACATGTAGTACAATGGTATTTAATCACCACTGTACATAGTTTGTCTGGTCCATGGCCACGTGATCACATCCTTGTCGTGTATAAAGAAATATACAACAAAATTTACATTACATGATTTTTGGAAATAAAAAAATTAGACTGGTACTCCTCGTCGCTTCCTCCCAGGCATGGAACTAGTACCTTCATTTGTATCATGAACACAACTTGTAACTAAATGAGCAAATGAATTATGAGGGGGTATCCTTGATTCCCACGAAATTAGAATAAAGTCTTCTTTGGGTCTAACACCAGGATTCGCTAGAAGTTCCCCAAATGTCACACTTGGTAATTCCTTCCTGATTGAACCATTAATTGTATAATGTGTCATACTAAGTCGATGCAAAGCAAAATCCGTCATGTCCACTGGATAGCCTTGTTCTACAAGCATGCTTGGGTGCGCACCAGATACAGAGAGATTTCTTTTAACCATTCTTATCGTTTTGTCCAATATACAACTCCAAAACTTAACATTGAGGTTCCTTCGCAACAAATCAGCTGCCGTATTTGTTGCGACGAGTGAACCTTGCATGTTGTGCAGCACCTTGGCAAATTCATCTGCTATTTGTACTAACTGTGGATGTTCTGCAGGGTCTATGCTCCCGAATGCCAAGCTCTTGAAAAGGTACCTTAACTCGTCATAGGACAGAACACTTAGGAAAATTGGTTTCACTGATCCAAATCGAGCTAGTCTTTTAAGTCTACTTATGATGAGGATCTTGCTTCCCCTGCCCATTGTTACAGCAAACGAGTCAAACTTTTTCCACTCAGCGTCACCCACATCAGAAGAAAACTCAATAACTACCAATATCATCCCTTCCATGGTCCTTCCATGGTCAAGTATACTCAAAAGGTTGTCTCCATTCAAGTGCAAAATAGAGGAGAAGCGTGAGCGAACCTTTTCGTCACCGCACACATGAGCAACCAAAGTTTTCTTCCCAGTTGCTCCACCACCTATGATCGGTAGAACTGCTGGTGCATAATCACTGGGAGGGTCGCTGTGCTGCAACAAAAAGCTCAAGAGCCTTTGCTTCTCAGCATGTCGGCCAAACATAAAGTTGTCGGTGTAGAGATAAACGTCGTATGGCCTACGATACATGCGCTCGCATCCACCCAGAAGCACAACAAATTCTGCAATGTTAGCAACAGCAGTTTCTAAGTTCTCCAAGGCACCATGTGACTCGAGGTTCTTGGCCTTATCAGCTGTTGTTCGAGAACGCTTGGCTAAATACAAGCTGATGCTAGATGAGTTGTTGCTGCTAACCTTGTTGAAGCTTGCACCATCTTGGAGGGCTCGGTACCTTGAGCTGTCCAGCACACTGTATCCTCGGTACATGGCCTCTGAGAGCGTCTTGAGCTGCATCATCATCCCGGTGTTGGTTATGTATCGCGTGTCTGCCTCTTGGACGATGGTATAGACTCTCATCAGAAGATGCTGCAACCTCGCTTCCACCTGCTCCTCCAGTTGTGGACGGTTCAAGTTGTACTTGTTCAGCAGGACGGAGATGAAACGGCTCACAAGCTCACCTGCAACTGCAGACATGGCAACCTCCATGGTTGCGGTTGATGTGGTAACCTTCTGGTCAGTCTGTGGACAAATTTAATTATGCTGGCCTCCTCCAAGTCTTGCAGAGACTCTTAGAAAAATTGAAAAGTCTCCATGGGTGACTTTGACTGCGACAAGGACAAGTCAACTTTCCAAGCAGCATGACAATTGCACCGGTATTTAATATTCACGGTCGGTCCAAATTAATTATTGTTAATCATGACTATTTTTTTGTCAGTGGACTCTTTTTACACTACATAGGAGCCCGTATATGTGTAGACCAGTACATATTCACGGTTGGTTCAAATTAATTATTTTTATTTATCTTTGTATTTGTCTTTTCTTGGACTCCACTTTACATGAATGAAGCACTCAGCTCTAACAAAGTTTGGCCGTGGAAATTATTTCGTCTTTTCCTATTAACTTTAGTGGAGAAAGCAGGGGCCATTTTTTTTATCTTGGCTACTGCCCGGTGGAAGGGAGGTGCTGTTGCTCCCAGCTGGCCCAGGTTTGAGTCGGAATAAAATCCTATATGACCCAGGTCGTACCAAACCAGTCGGTAGACCACCTCCAGCGCGCGACATCTGGCGTGGAATCTAAAAGCAGTAAACTGAACCGATCCCCAATTCCCGGAACAAGATCCTCTGACGTACGTGAAAAAACAGCAGAGGGACGTAGTTGATTCTTGACCGATGGTTCCCGATCCGATGGCATCTGGTCCAACACCACTAAACCTTAGGGCGTGTTTGGTAGACCGGGCCTGCTCAGAATTTCGCATCTCAACCGAGATATTAGGGAGAGAATGTGTTTGTTAGCCCGGGTTGGGTCTCCATAGCAGTGCTCCTCTCGTACGAAAAAGCCCTCAGAACCAGGCTGAGTAGTGAAGCAGCTCGCCCCGGCTCTCCTCATCCCGCAGAACACTGTTCGCGGCCCCAGCACCCCCAGACCCCACCCCCAACTTGCCATTTCCCCCTCGTGCTGGGGACGAGCAGGAGCACGGCCGCCACGACCCGGAGCGGGAGGAGCTGGAGACGGCCGCCACGACCCCGGACGGCCAGCCGCGCCACGACCCGGAGCGGGAGGAGGCGGCCGCCGCCGACCCGGCGCGGGAGGCGCCGCACGCCGCCACGACCGCGGCGATGGCCAGCCACGACCGCGGCGACGGCCAGCCACGAACGCGGCGACGGCCAGCCGCGCCGGCTCCAGCCACGGCGACCAACCGCCGCCAGCCTCGGCCGCCAACCGCCGCCTCCGGAAAGCGCCGCCCAAGCTACCGTCTCCTCTGTGGCCGGCCGCCAACCGCCTCCAGCCTCGGCCGGCAGCCACCTCCAGCCACGGCGACCCGCCAGCCACGGCTCCATGGCCGCCACCCACCTCCAGCGACGGTGCCTCACGCCGGCACGGCCGCTGCGTGCCTCGATCTGGTGGCACTCCGGCAAGAATGGATGCAGGGACCCGATTGCTTTTTCTTTTTTTGTGTAAGGACCTTTCTGTAAAATCTGGACCAGATAATATCTCAACACATACAAACCAGCCAAACAATATCTCAACTCAGCTGGTATGAGGACAGACGAGCTACCAAACACACACCAGAATCTCAGCTCATCATAGCTAAGGTGAGCATGTATGAGAGGAGAGAGGGATTCTCTGTTGACCCGGGCTACCAAACACACCCTTAGCAGCAGCCCACAGGCCACAGCCCAGCCCAGTTAACGGGAGATAAACAAACAGATGACGGAAAACGGCCCTATGTCGTGAAGGAACTGTTTGAACATAATAACGGTTGTTAACTGAATATGAAACTGCAAGAACTGAACTCAATGCTAATTGTTCCTCGTAATTCTAATTGAAGAAATAAGGGCATCTCCAACAGGCGCGACGCAAGTCGGATGCTAAAACAGACGCGGAACATCCCTTTGCGTTGGGCTGAATCCGCGTCCGTCTGCGTTTAGGGATGTCCCCAGCAGGCCGATGCATAATTTTTTCCCATTTAAAACCCATAATTTACATAATTCTAAAAATACGTCAAAAAGCTTAAAACCTAGCTACGGACTACTGCTCGACACACGAGATCGATGAACTCTGGCATCCGCCATGGGAGCTGGTACGCCGGTGGTGGAGGAGGAATGGCGGCATGCAGTGACTGCTGCCAGACCGTCGTCGGAGCAGGAGGCTTTGGTGGAGGTTGTCACGGATCACAGGCCGTCGAAGGAGCAGCAAATGGCGCGCGCCCTTGGGTATGTGTTGGCATGGTCGGAGGAGTCGCTGGCCTCCCCTGCGCCAGCGACGACTCACAAAGCTAGATGGCGAGGCCGTCCAACATAGCGAGCTGGTTGAGCTCGCTATTGGTCATTGCCATCGCAATGGAATCCTCCTCGCTAATGTCCGGCGGCTAGGTCTACGGATCCCACGCCGGCCGCTGTCATCGTGGTCGTTGTCTCCGCCTTGGACATGGCCGTCCCCGCCCGTGAGTTATGCCGCGCTGAAGACGAAACATATGAGCCGCTGCTAGGCGAGCCCATGCAACGCAAACAAATGTTCCGCGTCCGTTTTAGCATTCGATTTGCGTCGCGCCGTTGGAGATCCTCTTATTTCTTTATTTAGAATTAGGAGGAACAATTAGCATTGAGTTCAGTTCTTGCAGTTTCATATTATTCAGTTAACAACAGTGATAAAGTTCAAACGGTTCCTGCAGACATAGGGTCGTTTTCCGTCATTCGTTTGTTTATCTCCCGTTAACTGGGCTGGGCTGTGGGCTGCTAATGTTTAATGGTGTTGGACCAATGCCATCAGATCGGGAACGAACGATCAAGAATCAACTATGTCTCGTTCCCAATATTCCGCCCCCAATGGGACTCAAACGGAATAAAATCCTATACGACCCAGGTCGTACCAACCCAACGGTGGACCACCTCCAGCGTGCGACATCTGGCTCGCGAATCTCAAAGCAAGTCAGCTGAACTAATCCCCAATTTCCTGTACCAAATCTAGATTGAAGAGTTGCTCCATCTTTGTCGAACTCCGTGGTGTAGAACCACGGGACGGGATCCTCTAACGTGCAGGAGCGAAGTCAGGTAAGCAACAGTATCCTGACTTCTCTTCTTTCAATTTATGTGATTAAGGCCAAAAGGACTTAAATTATTTCAAACAATACAAATTTTTGATATGCATTTAGAGTAACTACATACAGACAAAATTATGGTGCAATAAAATTTAGCTCAAACTTTTTATATCAACAGTAATCATCTACAGTAATTATTTATAACACATAATATGATAATTATGCTACAGTTCCCCTGACTTTGCCACCTTCTTTTCCCTGACTTTGCTCCTCAACGTTAGAGGAGCCGGTTCCGAATATTGCATATTGGGTATCTCACACGTGGACTTCTGTCTTAAAAAAAGCCATCAGATGCTAGTGCCTGGGATGGTCATGTTTGTTCCTGAAACTCCATATTTTAGTAGTAATATTCTTTTTAGATCAATTTTAATAGTAATCTTCCAGAGGACATGGAACCAGTGTATGTTTGCTTCTTACTATCTTACTTGCAGAAGATCATACCTATGATTGTAATTTTGTATTACATAAACAACATATTATTAAAGTAATTGTTGGTCAAAGGCATGTTTTAACCAATCAAAATATAACTTATATTTGAAGCAAGGAAATCAATAGATGACTAACATTTCTATACAAAGACTCAGCACATACAATGTCTTTGGGAATTTTGTGCCATGCTGATATCAAAAAAATTCAAAACCAACAATCCCTAAGATACCCCAAAATAACTTCGGAACTGTTTTACTTAGTTACCTAAAAATAGGTATGGTTACAGTCATTTTTTACCATCATAAGTCGGGCATGACATGTATCTAATGGTCCAGACCAATTCCTCCTCTTCTATCAAACGGCAGCAATGAATTATGCACTTTTGAACCATGAAAAAAGCTACAAACAATATCAAAATACTAAAAAAAATTTAATGACAAGAAGATACAGGTAATCGGACAACCTAGCAAAACAGAAGGGTACACAACGGTCCATTTGCTCCCACCGTTCCGTGGGGTTCTATAAAGAGAAATCGGTTCAAAAAAGGGTTATCCCTACTTCAGGTGAAACAAGAGAAATCGATTAATAGTCCATAATTTGAGGGGTAGGACTACATGAAGGCCGACCTTCCCAGATTCGTGCCCGAGCGACCGAGCGTGTGGCAGCGATGTTGGAGATATGCCCAAGAGGCAATAATAGAGTGGTTATTATATATCTTTGTGTTTATGATAAATGTTTATATACCATGCTATAATTGTATTAACCGAAACATTGATACATGTGTGTTATGTAAACAACAAGGAGTCCCTAGTAAGCCTCTTGAATAACTAGCTTGTTGATTAATGGATGATCATCGTTTCATGATCATGAACATTGGATGTTATTAATAACAAGGTTATGTCATTATGTGAATGATGTAATGGACACACCCAATTAAGCGTAGCATAAGATCACGTCATTAAGTTCATTTGCTATAAGCTTTCGGTACATAGTTACCTAGTCCTTTCGACCATGAGATCATGTAAATCACTTATGCCGGAAGGGTACTTTGATTACATCAAACGCCACTGCGTAAATGGATGGTTATAAAGGTGGGATTAGGTATCCGGAAAGTATGAGTTGAGGTATATGGATCAACAGTGGGATTTGTCCATCCCGATGACAAATAGATATACTCTGGGCCCTCTCGGTGGAATGTCGTCTAAATTAGCTTGCAAGCATATGAATGGTTCATAAGAGACCACATACCACGGTACGAGTAAAGAGTACTTGTCAGAGACGAGGTTGAACAAGGTATCGAGATACCGATGATCAAACCTCGGACAAGTAAAATATCGTGACAAAGGGAATCGGTATCGTATGTAAATGGTTCATTCGATCACTAAGTCATCGTTGAATGTGTGGGAGCCATTATGGATCTCCAGATCTCGCTATTGGTTATTGGTCGGAGAGAAGTATCAACCATGTCCGCATAGTTCGCGAACCGTAGGGTGACACACTTAAGGTTTGATGTCGTTTAAGTAGATATGGAATATGGAATGGAGTTCGAAGTTTTGTTCAGTCTCGGATGGGATCCAGGACATCAGTTCCGAATGGTCCGGAGAATAAAATTCATATATAGGAAGTCATTTTATAAGTTTGAAAATGATCCGTGCATTTATGGAAGGTTCTAGAAGGAAAAGTCCGGAAGAAATCACTATGGAAGGCGGAGTCCCGGAGGGACTCCACTAGCATGGCCGGCCAACCCTAAGGGGGAGAGTCCCAGGTGGAATCCACCTAAGGTGGGCCACCCCCTCAAAAAAGGTGGGAGTCCCACCTTGAGTAGGACTCCCATCTTGAGTAGGTTTCCCACCTATGGCAAGTTTGTGTGTTGGGGTCTTATTCGAAGACTTGGACACAACTCTTGGGGCTTCCACGTATATAATGAGGAGCAAGGGGAGGAGGCCGGCCACTCAAGCCTCCCACCTTGGCCGCACCCCTTGAGGCCGGCGCCCAAGACCCCCCCTCTCCCCAAACCCTAACGCCCCTCCTCCACATACTACTCCCACGGCGCATAGGCGAAGCCCTGCCGGAGTTCTCCACCACCACCGCCACCACACCGTCGTGCTGTCGGGATTCCGAGGAGGATCTACTACTTCCGTGGCCCGCTGGAACGGGGAGGAGGACGTTGTCTTCATCAACACCGAACGTGTGACCGAGTACGGAGGTGCTGCCCGATTGTGGCACCGTCAAGATCTTCTACGCGCTTTTGCAAGCGGCAAGTGATCGACTACATCCACCCCGAGATCTAATCTCGTTAAGCTTTGTGAATCTTCGAGGGTTAGTCTCTTCATCTCCTTGTTGCTACCGTCTACTAGATTAGATCTTGGCTTGTGTTTCGTTCTTGCGGAAATTTTTTGTTTTCTATGCTACGAATCCCATCAATGGTATCAGAGCCGTGTCTATGCATAGATTGGTTGCACGAGTAGAACACAATTGTTTTGTGGGTGTTGATGCTTTGTTGTCTTTAGTTCGTGTACTTTGCATAGTGGGATGAAGCGGCTCGGGCTAACTTTACATGACCGCGTTCATGAGATTTGCTCCACGCTCGACATGCAACTTGTATTGCATAAATGGCTTTGCGGGTGTCTGTCTCTCCCACTATAGTGAAGATCCAATTTACTCTTTCTATTGACAACACCGGTATCACCGTTGTGGTTCATGTTTGTAGTTAGATTGGATCTTACTCGAAAACCCTAAACCACGTAAAATATGCAAACCAAATTAGAGACGTCTAACTTGTTTTTGCAGGGTTTGGTGATGTGATATGGCCATGATGTGATGATGAATATGTATGAGATGATCATTATTGTATTGTGGCAACCGGCAGGAGCCTTATGGTTGTCTTTAAATTTCATGTTGAGTATTGTTATCTGATACGTCTCCAACGTATCGATAATTTCTTATGTTCCATGCTACTTTATTGATGATACCTACATGTTTTATGCACATTATATGTCATATTTATGCATTTTCTGAACTAACCTATTAACAAGATGCCGAAGAGCCAGTTGTTGTTTTCGCTGTTTTTGGTTTCAGAAATCCTAGTAACGAAATATTCTCGGAATTGGACGAAATCACCTCCCAGGTCCTATTTTTGCACGAAGCTTCCAGAAGACCGAAGGGGAGTCGGGGCTACGAGGTGGCCACACCATAGGCGGCGCGGCCCAGGCCCGGCCGCGCCGGCCTGTGGTGTGGGCCTCGCGCCACCTCTTGACCTGCCCTTCCGCCTACAAATAGCCTCCGTCGCGAAACCCCCAGCACCAGAGCCACGATACGGAAAACCTTCCGAGACGCCGCCGCAATCCCATCTCTGGGATTCGGAGATCGCCTCCCGCACCCGCCGAGAGGCGATTCATCTCCGGAGGACTCTTCATCGCCATGATCGCCTCCGGAGTGATGAGTGAGTAGTTCACCCCTGGACTATGGGTCCATAGCAGTAGCTAGATGGTCGTCTTCTCCTAATTGTGCTTCATTGTTGGATCTTGTGAGCTGCCTAACATGATCAAGATCATCTATCTGTAATACTATATGTTGTGTTTGTCGGGATCCGATGGATAGAGAATACTATGTTATGGTGATTATCAATCTATTGTTTATGTGTTGTTTATGATCTTGCATGCTCTCCGTTATTAGTAGAGGCTCTGGCCAAGTTTGTACTCTTAACTCCAAGAGGGAGTATTTATGCTCGATAGTGGGTTCATGCCTTCATTGACACCTGGGACGTGACAGAAAGTTCTAAGGTTGTGATGTGCTGCCACTAGGGAACATTGATTCTATGTCTAAGGATGTAGTTGTCGATTACATTACGCACCATACTTAATGCAATTGTCTCGCTTTGCAACTTAATACCGAATGGGGTTCGGATGATAACCTGAAGGTGGACTTTTTAGGCATAGATGCAGTTGGATGGCGGTCTATGTACTTTGTCGTAATGCCCGGATTAAATCTCACTATATTTATCATATCATGTATATGCATTGTTATGCCTTTCTCTATTTGTCAATTGCCCGACTGTAATTTGTTCACCCAACATGCTTTTATCTTATGGGAGAGACACCTCTAGTGAACTGTGGATCCCGGTCCTATTCTTTACATAGCATACAATCTACTGCAATTGTGTTTTACTGTTTTATTGCAAACAATCATCTTCCACTCGATACGCTTAATCCTTTGTTACAGCAAGCCGGTGAGATTGACAACCTCACTGCTTCGTTGGGGCAAAGTACTTTGTTTTGTTGTGCAGGTTCCACGTTGGCGCCGAATCCCTGTTGTTGCGCCGCATCACATTTCGCCACCATCAACCTTCAACGTGCTTCTTGGCTCCTACTGGTTCGATTAAACCTTGGTTTCATGGGAAACTTGCTTCTATACGCATCATACCTTCCACTTGGGGTTCCCAACGGACGTGTGCATCTACGCGTATCAAGCTAAATTTCTGGCGTTGTTGCCGGGGAACTGAAGAAAAGTTACAACACAGAGAATTGCCTCCCACGGCAACACCTAAATTTCTGGCGCCGTTGCCGGGGAGATCAAGACACGCGCAAGGAGTCTCCACTTCTCAATCTCTTTACTTTGTTTTTGTCTTGCTTTATTTTATTTACTACTTTGTTTGCTGCACCTAAACAAAACACAAAAAAATTAGTTGCTAGATTTACTTTATTTATTGTCTTACTCTCTATATCGAAAACACAAAAAAATTAGTTACTCGTCTTTACCTTGTTTGCCTAGTTTACTTTTTTGCTTATTGCATCATGTTTCCTTTTAATTTTACCACAAAAGATATACCGGTAGGACGTGGGTCCATAGTTGGGAGAAATAATATAGAAGAATTTTTCAATCATGTTAGTATTACTGAAAATTTTGAAGATAGACACTTGGTAGAACTTGCACCTACCTATGAAATTGCTGCTGCTGCTTTAGTTCGCATGTTGGAAACTAAATTTGTTAATCTCAATCCTATAATCCAACACATGTTTCTCACACTTGGTGATATGGAAGAAGGGGAAAAGAAAGATTTTGTTTTAGAAACTCTTCTTAGAGAATTTGGGGGGTTAGCAAGAGAGGCTAGAAAGGTCTTTGCTAAATTTAATATGCTAGGTTCTCATACTAATTTTATTGGTCTCCTTGAGAAAATGGACATGGATAGAATAAGGTACACTAATAATATTAATGATGGTGGGGAGATCAAAGCACCAATACCATGTAAACTCCTAGCTATGAATGATGCACTAGAAAATAACTATGCTTGGCTTGTTCCTGAAAATTTGTTCGATGAGAATAGCAAGCCCAAGATTAATGAAAAGGGAGATGCTAAAACTTATGTATCCAATATACTATGCTTGGTTGAGAAAACTCCCAACACCCCCGGTAATGATGTTGATGCTTCTACTCTCGATGTTACTTGATTTGCACTTTCGCGCTAGCTGAAAGGCGTTAAAGAAAAGCGCTTATGGGAGACAACCCATGTTTTTACTACAGCAATTTTTTTGTTTTGTTGAGTCTTGGAAGTTTTTTACTACTGTAGCAACCTCTCCTTATCATGTTTTTGTGCCAAGTAAAGTTTCTATGTCAAAGTTGATTTTATATTTGGGATCGCTGCGCAGAAACAGCATTGCTGTCTGTCACGAATCTGGGCACAGGTCTCTGTAGAAAATTCGAAAAAATCTGCCAATTTACGAGCGTGATCCTCAGATATGTACGCAACTTTCATTAGTTTTGAGTTTTTCCATTTGAGCAAGTCTGGTGCCATCTTTAAATTGTCTTTACGGACTTCTGTTTTTGACAGATTCTGCTTTTATTTCGCATTGCCTCTTTTGCTATGTTGGATTCATTTCTTTGATCCATTAATGTCCAGTAGCTTTATGCAATGTCCAGAAGTGTAAAGAATGATTGTGTCACCTCTGAATGTGTGAATTATTAATTGTGCACTAACCCTCTAATGAGTTTGCTTGAAGTTTGGTGTGAAGGAAGTTTTCAAGGGTCAAGAGAGGAGTATGATATACTATGATCAAGAGGAGTGAAAGTTTTAAGCTTGGGGATGCCCCGTGGTTCACCCCCGCATATTTTAAGAAGACTCAAGCGTTTAAGCTTGGGGATGCCCAAGGCATCCCCTTCTTCATCGACAACATCATCAGTTCCTCCCCTGAAACTATATTTTTATTCGGTCACATCTTGTGTTCTTTACTTGGAGCGTCGGTTTGTTTTTGTTTTTGTTTTTGTTTGAATAAAATGGATCCTAGCATTCACTTTGTGGGAGAGAGACACGCTCCTGTTGCATATGGACAAATATGTCCTTAGGCTTTACTCATAATGTTCAAAGCGAAGTTTCTTCGTTAAATTGTTATATGATTGGAATTGGAAAATGCTACATGTAGTAATTCTAAAATGTCTTGGATAATGTGATACTTGGCAATTGTTGTGCTCATGTTTAAGCTCTTGCATCATATGCTTTGCACCCATTAATGAAGAAATACATAGAGCTTGCTAAAATTTGATTTGCATATTTGGTCTCTCTAAGGTCTAGATAATATCTAGTATTGAGTTTTGAACAACAAGGAAGACGATGTAGAGTCTTATAATGTTTACAATATGTCTTTTATGTGAGTTTTGCTGCACCGTTTCATCCTTGAGTTTGCTTCAAATAACCTTGCTAGCCTAAACCTTGTATCGAGAGGGAATACTTCTCATGCATCCAAAATCCTTGAGCCAACCACTATGCCATTTGTGTCCACCATACCTACCTACTACATGGTATTTTTCCGCCATTCCAAAGTAAATTGCTTGAGTGCTACCTTTAAAATTCCATCATTCACCTTTGCAATATATAGCTCATGGGACAAAATAGCCTTAAAAACTATCGTAGTATTGAATATGTACTTATGCACTTTATCTTTTATTAAGTTGCTTGTTGTGCGATAACCATGCTTCGGGGAACGCCATCAACTATTGTTGAATATCATGTGAGTTGCTATGCATGTCCGTCTTGTCTGAAGGATCTATCACCTTAGTGGTTGGAGCATGCAAAATTGTTAGAGAAGAACATTGGGCCGCTAACTAAGCCATGAATCATGGTTGAAGTTTCAGTTTTGGACATATATCCTCAATCTCATATGAGAATAATAATTGTTGCTACATGCTTATGCATTTAAGAGGAGTCCATTATCTGTTGTCCATGTTGTCCCGGTATGGATGTCTAAGTTGAGAATAATCAAAAGCGAGAAATCCAAAATGCGAGCTTTCTCCTTAGACCTTTGTACAGGCGGCATGGAGGTACCCCTTTGTGACACTTGGTTGAAACATGGCATGCAAAGATCCGGTAGTCCAAGCTAAGTAGGACAAGGTGCGGGCACTATTAGTATACTATGCATGAGGCTTGCAACTTGTAAGATATAATTTACATAACTCATATGCTTTATTACTACCGTTGACAAAATTGTTTCATGTTTTCAAAATAAAAGCTCTAGCACAAATACAGCAATCCATTCTTTTACTTTTATTGTTGAGTCAGTTTACCTATCTCCTTCCACCTTAAGAAGCAAACACTTGTGTGAACTGTGCATTGATTCCTACATACTTGCATATTGCACTTGTTATATTACTTTATGTTGACAATATCCATGAGATATACATGTTATAAGTTGAAAGCAACCGCTGAAACTTAATCTTCCTTTGTGTTGCTTCAATACCTTTACTTTGATTTATTGCTTTATGAGTTAACTCTTATGCAAGACTTATTGATGCTTGTCTTGAAGTACTATTCATGAAAAGTCTTTGCTATATGATTCACTTGTTTACTCATGTCATTACCTTTGTTTTGATCGCTGCATTCATTACATATGTTTACAAATAGTATGATCAAGATTATGATGGCATGTCACTTCAGAAATTATCTTTGTTATCGTTTTACCGCTCGGGACGAGCAGAACTAAGCTTGGGGATGCCGATACGTCTCCACGTATCGATAATTTCTTATGTTCCATGCTACTTTATTGATGATACCTACATGTTTTATGCACATTATATGTCATATTTATGCATTTTGGAACTAACCTATTAACAAGATGCCGAAGAGCCAGTTGTGTTTTTCTGCTGTTTTGGTTTCGAAATCCTAGTAACGAAATATTCTCGAAATTGGACGAAATCACCGCCCAGGGTCCTATTTTTGCACGAAGCTTAAGACCGAAGGGGGTCGAAGTGGGGCCACGAGGTGGCCACACCATAGGGCGGCGCGGCCTAGGCCCCGGCCGCGCCGGCCTGTGGTGTGGGCCCTCGCGCCGCCTCTTGACCTGCCCTTCCGCCTACAAATAGCCTCCGTCGCGAAACCCCAGCACCGAGAGCCACAATACGAAACCTTCCAGAGACGCCGCCGCCGCAATTCCATCTCGGGGGATTCAGGAGATCGCCTCCGGCACCCTGCCGAGAGGGGATTCATCTCCCGGAGGACTCTTCATCGCCATGATCGCCTCTCGAGTGATGAGTGAGTAGTTCACCCCTGGACTTGGGTCCATAGCAGTAGCTAGATGGTCGTCTTCTCCTAATTGTGCTTCATTGTTGGATCTTGTGAGCTGCCTAACATGATCAAGATCATCTATCCGTAATACTATATGTTGTGTTTGTCGGGATCCGATGGATAGAGAATACTATGTTATGGTGATTATCAATCTATTGTTTATGTGTTGTTTATGATCTTGCATGCTCTCCGTTATTAGTAGAGGCTCTGGCCAAGTTTGTACTCTTAACTCCAAGAGGGAGTATTTATGCTCGATAGTGGGTTCATGCCTTCATTGACACCGGGACAGTGACAGAAAGTTCTAAGGTTGTGATGTGCTGTTGCCATTAGGGATAAAACATTGATTCTATGTCTAAGGATGTAGTTGTCATTACATTACGCACCATACTTAATGCAATTGTCTGTTGCTTTGCAACTTAATACCGAATGGGGTTCGGATAACCCGAAGGTGGACTTTTTAGGCATAGATGCGGTTGGATGGCGGTCTATGTACTTTGTCGTAATGCCCGATTAAATCTCACTATATTTATCATATCATGTATATGCATTGTTATGCCTTTCTCTATTTGTCAATTGCCCGACTGTAATTTGTTCACCCAACATGCTTTTATCTTATGGGAGAGACACCTCTAGTGAACTGTGGACCCGGTCCTATTCTTTACATAGCATACAATCTACAATTGTGTTTTACCGTTTTCTTGCAAACAATCATCTTCCACTCGTCGCTTAATCCTTTGTTACAGCAAGCCGGTGAGATTGACAACCTCACTGCTTCGTTGGGCAAAGTACTTTGGTTTTGTTGTGCAGGTTCCACGTTGGCGCCAAATCCCTGTTGTTGCGCCGCATCACATTTCGCCACCATCAACCTTCAACGTGCTTCTTGGCTCCTACGGGTTCGATTAAACCTTGGTTTCATACTGAGGGAAACTTGCTTCTATACGCATCATACCTTCCACTTGGGGTTCCCAACGGACGTGTGCATCTACGCGTATCATTATCAAAGTAGTTGTAATAGTTGCTACATGGAGAACAATCATGAAGACAGCGTCATTGACCTTGGTGCTACGCCGACGATGATGGAGATCATGCCCGTTGATGATGGAGGATCATGTCCGTGCTTTGGAGATGAAGATCGAAGGCGCAAAGACAAAAAGGGCCATATCATCACATATGAATTGCATGTGATGTTAATCCTTTATGCATCTTATATTGCTTAGATCGCGACGGTAGCATTATAAGATGATCCCTCTCACTAAATATCAAGATAATAAAGTGTTCATCCTTAGTATGCACCGTTGCTAAGACTTGTCGTTTCAAGCATCACGTGATGATCGGGTGTGATAGATTCTACATGTGCATACAACGGGTACAAGCCAGTTTTGTAGATGCTACTAAGGTTGCCTTGACGAGCCTAGCATGTACGTACATGGTCTCGGAACACGGGATACCGAAAGGTAGAGCATGAGTCATATGATTGATATGATGAACACTTTGAGTGTTCACCATTGAAATTACATCTTGTCTCGTGATGATCGGACTTGGTGTGGTGGATTTGGTTCGTGTGATCACTAAGACAATGCGAGGGATATTGTTTTGAGTGGGAGTTCACCTAGTTTTTTATTTTGTTAAATTAAAATTTGAACTCAATTTGTCATAAACTTATTCTAAACTATTGCAAATATATGTTGTAGATCATGGCGTCCCCATCAATCAATTTTAACCAGTTCCTAGAGAAAGAAAAGCTTAAAAGCAATGGTAGCAACTTCACCGACTGGTTCCCATGTGAGGGTCTTCTCAATGGCGGAAATCTGCAATTTGTGCTCGAAGCACCGCTAGGTCCCCCACCACCCCTGCAGTATCCGAGGAAAAATGTTTACGAGACTCGGGTGACTCGTTACTCTCAAGTTCTGTGCCATCCTATGCAGCCTAGAGGCAGAGCTCCAAAAGCGTTTTGAGCACCACGACCCTTGTGATATGATCAATGAGCTCAAAGTTATCTTTGAAACTCATGCGGCTGTGGAGAGCTATGAGGCCTCGAAGAAGTTCTTTGGTTGTATGATGGAAGAGGGCAGCTCCGTTAGTGAGCACGTGTTCGCTATGTCCGGAAGAAGCTCAGTGACTTGGGGATTACGATCCCTAACCAGCTGGTATTCATCGTGTCCTCCAATCACGCCACCAAGTTACAAGAACTTCGTGATGAACTACAACATGCAGAACATGAACAAGGAGTTACCCGAACTCTTCTCCATGCTAAAATCTGCCGAGATTGAGATTAAGAAAGAGCACCAAGTGTTGATGGTCAACAAGACCACCAGTTTCAAGAAGCAAGGCAAACCTAAGAAGGACAACTTCAAGAAGGGCGGCAAGAAAGCTGCCGCGCCTCCTGAGAAGCCTAAGGGTGGCCCTAAACCTGATACTGACTGCTATTACTGCAATGGGAAGGGGCACTAGAAGCGTAATTGCCCCAAGTACTTGGCTGATCTGAAGAGCGGCCTTGTCAAGAAGAAGAAAGGTATATCTGATATACATGTTATAGATGTTTATCTTACTGGTTCTCGTACTAGTGCCTGGTATTTGATACTGGTTCGGTTGCTCACATTTGTAACTCGAAACAGGAACTACGGAATAAACGAAGCCTATCGAGGGATGAAGTGACGATGCGCGTTGGAAATGGATCCAAGGTCGATGTGATCGATGTCGGCACGCTCCCTCTACATCTACCTTCGGGATTAGTTTTAAACCTCAATAATTGTTATTTGGTGCCTGCGTTGAGCATGAACATTATATCTGGATCTTGTTTAATGCAAGACGGTCATTCATTTAAGTCTGAGAATAATGGTTGTTCTATTTTTATGAATAATATCTTTTATTGTCATGCGCCTGAGACAAATGGTTTATTTCAATTAAATCTCGATAGTAGTGATAAACATGTTCATAACATTGATGCTAAGCGAATTAAACTGAATGATAATTCTATTTATATGTGGCACTGTCGTCTTGGTCATATTGGAGTGAAACGCATGAAGAAACTCCATTCCGATGGACTACTTGAGTCACTTGACTTTCAGTCACTTGATAGATGTGAAGCATGTCTAATGGGAAAAATGACTAAGACTCCATTCTCTGGTATTATGGAGCGAGCTACAGACTTATTGGAAACCATACATACCGATGTGTGTGGACCAATGAGTGTAGCCTCGCGCGGTGGTTATCGTTATGTTCTAACCTTCACAGATGATCTGAGTAGATATGGGTATATCTATTTCATGAAACATAAGTCCGAAACTTTCGAGAAGTTTTCAAAGTTTCAAAGAAAATCAACGTAACAAGAAGATCAAGTTTCTCAAGCACGGAGGCGAATATCTGAGTTATGAGTTTGGCATGCATTTAAAGAAATGTGGAATACTTTCACAGTTGACACCGCCGACCACAGCAATGGTGTGTCCGAACGTCGTAATCGAACTCTCTTAGATATGGTTCGTTCTATGATGTCTCTTACCGATTTGCCGTTATCGTTTTGGGGTTATGCGTTAGAGACAGCTGCATTCATTTAAATAGGGCACCATCAAAATCCGTTGCAACGACACCGTATGATTTATGGTTTAATAAGAAACCTAAGCTGTCGTTCCTTTTGGGTTGCGGCCTATGAAGCCTATGTAAACCGGACAAGCTAGAACCCAAAGCGGAGAAATGCGTCTTCATAGGATACCCTAAGGAAACTATTGGGTATACTTTCTATCACAGATCTGAAGGCAAAATCTTTGTTTCTAAGAACGGAACCTTTCTTGAGAAAGAGTTTCTCACTAAAGAAGTGACTAGAAGAAAAGTAAAACTCGACGAACCGAACCTTCTCGTTGATCAAAGTAGCAATACCGGAAGATGTTCCTGTGCCGCCGCACCGATAATGAGGAAGCTAATGATAATGATCATGAAACTTCGAGCGAGGTAGCTACTGAACCTCGCAGATCGACAAGGGAACGTACCATCCCGATTGGTATGATCCTTGTCTAAATGTCATGATTGTGGACAACAATGATGAGGACCCTGCGACGTATGAAGAAGCGATGATGAGCCCAGATTCCAACAAATGGTAAGAAGCCATGAAATCCGAAATTGGATCCATGTATGATAACAAAGTGTGGACTTTGGTAGACTTACCCGATAGCCGAAAGGCTGTCGAGAATAAATGGATCTTCAAGAGAAAAACAGATGCTGATGGTAATGTTACTATAAAGCTCGACTTGTCGCAAAGGGTTTCCGACAAATTCAAGGTGTTGACTACGATGAGACTTTCTCACCTGTAGCGAAGCTAAAGTCTGTGAGGATTTTGTTAGCAATAGCTGCATTTTTCGATTATGAGATTTGGCAGATGGATGTCAAAACGGCGTTCCTTAATGGTGACATTGAGAAAGAGTTGTATATGGTACAACCCAAAGGTTTTGTCGATCCTAAAAATGTTGACAAGGTATGCAAACTTCAGCATTCCATTTATGTACTGAAGCAAGCATCCAGGAGTTGGAACCGACGCTTTGATAAGGTGATCAAAGACTTCGGGTTTATACAGTGTCATGGAGAGGCCTGTATTTACAAGAAAGTGAGTGGGAGCTCTGTAGCATTCCTGATATTATATGTAGATGACATATTATTGATTGGGAATGATATAGAACTATTAAGAAGTGTAAAAGGTTATTTGAATAAGTGTTTTTCAATGAAGGACCTTGGTGAAGCAGCGTACATTTTAGGCATCAAGATTTATAGAGATAGATCAAGACGCCTAATAGGGCTTTCACAGAGTACATACTTGGACAAGATTCTAAAGAATTTTAGAATGGATGAAAGTAAGAAAGGGTTCTTACCGATGTTGCCAGGTAAGGTCTTGAGTAAGACTCAAGGTCCGGCTATGGCAGAAGAAAGAGAGAGGATGAATCAGATCCCCTATGCCTCGGCAGTAGGCTCTATCATGTATGCCATGCTGTGTACTAGACCGGATATAACACATGTTGTTAGTTTGACTAGCAGATATCAAAGTGATCCAGGAATGGAACACTGGACATCGGTCAAGAATATCCTGAAGTAATTGAAAAGAACTAAGGATATGTTTCTTTGTTATGGCGGTGACCAAGAGCTCGTTGTAACCAGTTACACCGATGCAAGTTGGAACACTGATCCTGATGACTCTAAGTCTCAGTCTGGGTACGTGTTTATATTGAATGGTGTCTGCAGTAAGCTGGTCCAAGCAGGCACGGTGGCGAAGTCTTCAACAGAATCAGAATACATAGCGGCTTCAAAGGCTTCATCGGAAGCGGTATGGAAGAAGAGGTTCATTGTTGAGCTTGGTGTGGTTCCTAGTGCATTGGACCCACTAGTCATTTATTGTGACAACATGGGTGCCATCGCCAATGCACAAGAACCAAGGTCACACAAAAAGCTGAAGCATATCAAGCTGCGTTTTCATTCGATTCACGAGTACATCGAAGATGGAGAAGTAAAGATTTGCAAAGTACACACTGATCTGAATGTAGTAGATCCGTTGACTAAAGCTCTCCCTAGGGCAAAGCATGACCAACACCAGAATGCCATGGGTGTTAGGTACCTTACAATGTAATCTAGATTATTGACTCTAGTGCAAGTGGGAGACTGTTGGAGATATGCCCAAGAGGCAATAATAAAATGGTTATTATATATCTTTGTGTTTATGATAAATGTTTATATACCTTGCTATAATTGTATTAATCGAAACATTGATACATGTGTGTTATGTAAACAACAAGGAGTCCCTAGTAAGGCTCTTGAATAACTAGCTTGTTGATTAATAGATGATCATCGTTTCATGATCATGAACATTGGATGTTATTAATAACAAGGTTATGTCATTATGTGAATGATGTAATGGACACACCCAATTAAGCGTAGCATAAGATCACGTCATTAAGTTCATTTGCTATAAGCTTTCGATACATAGTTACCTAGTCCTTTCGACCATGAGATCATGTAAATCACTTATGCCGGAAGGGTACTTTGATTACATCAAACGCCACTGCGTAAATGGGTGGTTATAAAGGTGGGATTAGGTATCCGGAAAGTATGAGTTGAGGCATATGGATCAACAGTGGGATTTGTCCATCCCGATGACGGATAGATATACTCCGGGCCCTCTCGGTGGAATGTCGTCGAAATTAGCTTGCAAGCATATGAATGGTTCATAAGATACCACATACCACGGTACTAGTAAATAGTACTTGTCAGAGACGAGGTTGAACAAGGTATCGAGATACCGATGATCAAACCTCGGACAAGTAAAATATCGCGTGACAAAGGGAATCGGTATCGTATGTAAATGGTTCATTTGATCACTAAGTCATCGTTGAATGTGTGGGAGCCATTATGGATCTCCAGATCTTGCTATTGGTTATTGGTCGGAGAGAAGTCTCAACCATGTCCTCATAGTTCGCGAACCGTAGGGTGAAACACTTAAGGTTTGATGTCGTTTAAGTAGATATGGAATATGGAATGGAGTTCGAAGTTTTGTTCGAGTCTCGGATGGGATCCAGGACATCACGAGGAGTTCCGGAATGGTCCGGAGAATAAGATTCATATATAGGAAGTCATTTTATAAGTTTGAAAATGATCCGGTGCATTTATGGAAGGTTCTAGAAAAGTCCGGAAGAAATCACTATGGAAGGCGCCCGGAGGGACTCACTAGTATGGTCGGCCAACCCTAAGGGAGGAGTCCCAGGTGGACTCCACCTAAAGGTGGCCGGCCACCCCCTCAAGGAAAGGTGGGAGTCCCACCTTGAGTAGGACTCCCATCTTGAGTAGGTTTCCCACCTATGGCAAGTTTGTGTGTTGGGGTCTTATTCGAAGACTTAGACTACAACTCTTGGGGCTTCCACCTATATAATGAGGAGCAAGGGGAGGGGGCGGGCCACTCAAGCCTCCCACCTTGGCCGCACCCCTTGAGGCCGGCGCCCAAGACCCCCCTCTCCCCAAACCCTAGCGCCCCTCCTCCACATACTACTCCCGCAGCTCATAGGCGAAGCCCTGCCGGAGTTCTCCACCACCACCGCCACCACGCCGTCGTGCTGTCGGGATTCCAAGGAGGATCTATGATGCGCGTAGATGTACACGTCCGTTGGGAACCCCAAGAGGAAGGTGTGATGACGCAAGTTTTCCTCAGAAGAAACCAAGGTTATCGAACCAGAGGAGCCAAGAAGCACGTGAAGGTTGTTGGTGGAGGAATGTAGTGCGGCGCAACACCAGTGAAACCGGCGCCAACGTGGAACCTGCACAACACAATCAAAGTACTTTGCCCCAACGTAACGTTGAGGTTGTCAATCTCACCGGCTTGCTGAAAACAAAGGATTAAACGTATCGAGTGGAGATGGTGTTTGTTTGCAAAGAACAGTAAAAGCAGAGAATGTATTCAGATGTAAAAGAATGGACCGGGGTCCACAGTTCACTAGTGGTGTCTCTCCAATAAGATAACTAGCATGCTGGGTGAACAAATTACAGGAGCAATTGACAAATAGAGATTCAATACATATCAACGATGATTACTATGTGATTTAATCAGGGCATTACGACAAAGTACATAGACCGCTATCCAGCATGCATCTATGCCTAAATAATCCACCTTCAGGTTATCATCCGAACCCCTTCCGTATTAAGTTGCGAACAACAGATAATTGCATTAAGTATGGTGTGTAATGTAATCAACACAAATATCCTTAGACAAAGCATCAATGTTTTATCCCTAGTAGCAACAAGACATCCACAACCTTAGAACTTTCTGTCACTGTCCCACATTTAATGGAGGCATGAACCCACTATCGAGCATAATTACCCCCTCTTGGAGTTACAAGTATCAACTTGGCCAGAGCCTCTACTAGCAACGGAGAGCATGCAAGAACATAAACAACACATATATGATAGATTGATAATCAACTTAACATAGTATTCTCTATTCATCGGATCTCACCAAACACAACATGTAGCATTACAAATAGATGATCTTGATCATGTTAGGCAGCTCACAAGATCTATAACAATGAAAGCACAAGCGGAGAAGACAACCATCTAGCTACCTATGGACCCATAGTCCAAGGATGAACTACTCACGCATCAATCCGGAGGCGGGCATGATGATGTAGAGCCCCTCCGGTGATGATTCCCCTCTCGGCAGGGTGCCGGAGGCGATCTCCGAATCCCCCGAGATGGGATTGGCGGCGGCCTCTCAGCAATGTTTTCCGTATCGTGGTTCTCGCAGGGGGTTTCGCGACGGAGGCTTTAAGTAGGCGGAAGGGTAGGTCAAAAGGCCACGAGGGCCCACACTACAGGGCCGGCGGCCAGGAGGCGCGCCGCTGGTGGTGTGCCACCTCGTGGCCCCACTTCGTCTCCTCTTCGGACTTAAGCTTCGTGCAAAAATAGGGCCCTGGGCGTTGATTTCGTCCAATTCCGAGAATATTTCCTTACTAGGATTTCTGAACCAAAAACAGAAAAACAGGAATCGCACTTCGGCATCTTGTTAATAGGTTAGTGCCGAAAATGTAAAATAATGATGTAAAGTGTGTATAAAACATTCAAGTATTGTAATAAAAGTAGCATGGAACATAAGAAATTATAGATACGTTTGCGACGTATCAAGCATCCCTTAGTTCCTACTCGCCTCGAGTAGGTAAACGATAACACAAATAATTTCTGAAGTGACATGCTACCAACATAATCTTGATCAACATTATTGTAAAGCATATGAGATGAATGGAGTGATCTGAACAAAAGATTGCTAACAAAGATAATGACTAAGAAAATGAATCATATAGCAAAACTTTTCATGAATAATACTTTCAAGACAAGTATCAATAAGACTTGCATAAGAGCTAACTCATAAGCAATAAATTCATAGTAGAATTCATTGAAGCAACACAAAGGATGATTAAGTTTCAGCAATTGCTTTCAACTTGTAACATGTATATCTCATGGATATTTGTCAACATAGAGTAATATAACAGTGCAATAAGTAATCATGTAAGAATTAATGCACGCAGTTAACACAAGTGTTTGCTTCTAAGATAGAAGGGAATGGGTAAACTGACTCAACAATAAAGTAAAAGATTGGCCCTTCGCAGAGGGAAGCATTGATTACTATTTTTGTGCTAGAGCTTTTGTTTTGAAAACATAGAAACAATTTTGTCAACGGTAGTAATAATTCATATGTGCTATGCATAATACTTCCTACAAGTTGCATGTCTCATGCATAGAGTACCAATAGTGCTCGCACCTTGTCCTACTATCTCGGAAACACGGATTCTCATCGCATAACATATGCTTCAACCAAGTGTCACAAAGGGGTACCTCTATGCCGCATGTACAAGTGTCTAAGGAGAATGCACGCATTGGATTTCTCGCTTTTGATTATTCTCAACTTAGACATCCATACCGGGACAACATAGACAACAGATAATGGACTCCTTTTTTTCATGCTTAAGCATTCAACAATAGTTAATATTCTCATAAGAGATTGAGGTTGTATGTCCAAACGAAACTTCCACCATGATACATGGCTTTAGTTAGTGGCCCAATGTTCTTCTCTAACATATGCATACTCAAACCATTTGATCGTGAAGTCCACTACTTCAGACAAGACGAACATGCATAACATCTCACATGATATCCAACAAAGGTAAAGTTGATGGCGTCCCAGAAACATGGTTACCGCTCAACAAGCAACTTATAAGAATTAAGACACATAACTACATATTCATTACCACAATAGTTTTTAAGCTATTTGTCCCATGAGCTATATATTGTAAAGGTAGAGGAATGAAATTTAAAGGTAGCACTCAAGTAGTTTGCTTTGGAATGGCAGAAAAATACCACATAATAGGTAGATATGGTGGACACAAATGGCATGGTTTTTGGCTCAAGGTGTTTGGATGCACGAGAAGCATTTCCTCTCAGTACAAGGTTTGGGCTAGCAAGGTTGTTTGAAGCAAACACAAGTATGAAAAGGTACAGCAAAACTCACACAAGAACATATTGCAAGCATTATAAGGCTCTACACTGTCTTCCTTGTTGTTCAAACATTTTACCCGAAAATATCTAGACTTAGAGAGATCAATCATGCAAACCAAATTAAACAAGCTCTACAGTAGTTCTTCATTAATAGATTAAACTACATGATGCAAGAGCCTAAACATGATCTATGAGAGCTCAAACAATTGCCAAATTGCCAAACCATATGCAGCATTTTCCAATTCCAACCAAATAACAATTTAACGAAGCAATAAGCTTTCGCCATGAACATTAAAGCACAATTAAGAACACAAGTGTTCCATAAGAAAAAGCGGAGCGTAATATCTCCAATATAAGAATGGCGAGATCCAACTTTATCCAAAACAAAACAAAAATAAAAACAAACCAACGCTCCAAGTAAAGAACATAAGAATGTGACGGAATAAAAATATAGTTTCACTAGAAGTGACCTGATAATGTTGTCGATGAAGAAGGGGATGCCTTGGGCATCCCCAAGCTTAGATGCTTGAGTCTTCTTAAAATATGCAGGGATGAACCACCGGGGCATCCCCAAGCTTAGACCTTTCACTCTTCTTGATCATAGTATATCATCCTCTTCTCTTGAACCTTGAAAACTTCCTTCACACAAACTTCAAGCAAACTCATGAGAGGGTTAGTGCATAACCACAAATTCACATATTCAGAGGTGACACAATCATTCTTAGCACTTCTGGACATTGCACAAAGCTTCTGAAAGTTAATGGAACAAAGAAACTCATTCAACATAGCAAAAGCGCAATGCGAAATAAAAGACAGAATCTGTCAAAACAGAACAGTCCGTAAAGATGCATCTGGACTGGGCACTTAACTTGCTCAAATGGAAAAACTCAAAACTAATGAAAGTTGCGTACATATCTGAGGATCACGCCGAATTTGCAGATTTTTTCGAATTTTTTACAGAGACTTGTGCCAGAATTCGTGACAAACAGCAATGCTGTTTCTGCGCAGCGATCCCAAATATAACATCAACTTTAACATAGAAACTTTACTTGGCACAAAAACATGATAAGGAGAGGTTGCTATAGTAGTAAAAAACTTCCAAGACTCAACAAAACAAAAATTGCTGTAGTAAAATAAACACATGGGTTATCTCCCAAGAAGTGCTTTTCTTTAACGCCTTTCAGCTAAGAGTGCAAATCAAGTATTTTCAAGAGATGAAGCATCAATGTTACCTCGGGCCTTACGCTTACCCTTCTTGTTCTTTTTCTTACTCTTTGGTTTAGGGAATACATGTCGGCCTCCCGGTATGATTTTTAGGGTGCCTTCTCCCGTATTTATGATTGCTCCCAATAGTTTCAGCAGGGATCTTCCAAGTGTGATTTGTTCAGTTCCTACACATTCAATAACAAGATAATCAGTGGATACCGTTCTTCCAAGAATGGTTGTATGCACACTCTCGGCTATTCCCTTGGGTACTATAACGGAGTTATCAATAAGAGTTATTCCTTCTCCCCCTTCAACAAGTCCCCAAAGTGTCAAAGATTCATAAATACTCTTAGGCATAAGACAGAATTCAGACATAATATCACAACGGGCATGAAAAGTTTCACCACCAATAGCAACTTTAATAGTAGGATTCCACATTGAGGGTTCAGAGTTCACTAAAACTTCATCAAGACGGTTTCGAACATAACCACAACTTTCCTTCAAGTAAGATGCATTTGTTTCAAGAGTGTTTAGTCTATTATAAATGCTAATAAGAGCTGAATCAAAGTTATTGGCCAAACTATGTGATGCAACCAATTTTTTTATGGCATTAAAAGCTTGATCACCGTTGCAATGAAGGAAATCTCCTCCCACTATAGCATCTAGGGCAAATCTATAGCGAATCATAAGCCCAAAATAAAAATTACTAAGGAGCAAACTTAGAGTCATTTGAGGTTCAGTTTTACGATAAGCATCAAAAATTCTAGACCAAGCGTCTTTAAAACTCTCATCATCCCCTTGTTTAAAAGTAAAGACTAATTCCTCAGGTGAAGAAGTAATAGGTACAGAGCTAGACATGATAACAAAAGTAAACTAAATGCAAGTAACTAAATTTTTTGTGTTTTGATATAGAGAACAAGACAGTAAATAAAGTAAAGCTAGCAACTAATTTTTGTGTGTTTTGTTTAAGTGCAGCAAACAAAGTAGAAAATAAAATAAAGCAAGACAAAAACAAAGTAAAGAGATTGGAAGTGGAGACTCCCTTGCAGCGTGTCTTGATCTCCCCGAACGGCGCCGAAAAAATAGCTTGATGCGCGTAGATGTACACGTCCGTTGGGAACCCCAAGAGGAAGGTGTGATGCGCACAGCAGCAAGTTTTCCTCAGAAATAAACCAAGGTTATCGAACCAGTAGGGAGCCAAGAAGCACGTGAAGGTTGTTGGTGGAGGAATGTAGTGCGGCGCAACACCAGTGAAACCGGCGCCAACGTGGAACCTGCACAACACAATCAAAGTACTTTGCCCCAACGTAACAGTGAGGTTGTCAATCTCACCGGCTTGCTGAAAACAAAGGATTAAGCGTATCGAGTGGAAGATGGTGTTTGTTTGCAAAGAACAGAAAAGCAGTAGAATGTATTCAGATGTAAAAGAATGGACCGGGGTCCACATTCACTAGTGGTGTCTCTCCAATAATATAACTAGCATGCTGGGTGAACAAATTACAGGCGAGCAATTGACAAATAGAGATTCAATACATAGCAACGATGATTACTATGTGATTTAATCAGGACATTACGACAAAGTACATAGACCGCTATCCAGCATGCACCTATGCCTAAATAATCCACCTTCAGGTTATCATCCGAACCCCTTCCAGTATTAAGTTGCGAACAACAGATAATTGCATTAAGTATGGTGCGTAATGTAATCAACACAAATATCCTTAGACAAAGCATCAATGTTTTATCCCTAGTAGCAACAGACATCTACAACCTTAGAACTTTCTGTCACTGTCCCAGATTTAATGGAGGCATGAACCCACTATCGAGCATAATTACCCCTCTTGGAGTTACAAGTATCAACTTGGCCAGAGCCTCTACTAGCAACGGAGAGCATTCAAGAACATAAACAACACATATATGATAGATTGATAATCAACTTAACATAGTATTCTCTATTCATCGGATCTCACCAAACACAACATGTAGCATTACAAATAGATGATCTTGATCATGTTAGGCAGCTCACAAGATCTATAACAATGAAAGCACAAGCGGAGAAGACAACCATCTAGCTACGCTATGGACCCATAGTCCAACGATGAACTACTCACGCATCAATCCGGAGGCGGGCATGATGATGTAGAGCCCCCCGGTGATGATTCCCCTCTCAGGTGCCGGAGGCGATCTCCGAATCCCCCGAGATGGGATTGGCGGCGGCGGCCTCTCGCAATGTTTTCGTATCGTGGTTCTCGGTACAGGGGTCGCGACGGAGGCTTTAAGTAGGCGGAAGGGTAGGTCAAAGGGCGTCACGAGGGCCCACACTACAGGCCGCGCGGCCAGGCCGGCCGCGCCGCCCTGGTGTGTCGCCACCTCGTGGCCCCACTTCGTCTCCTCTTCGACTTCTGGAAGCTTCGTGCAAAAATAGGCCCCTGGGCGTTGATTTCGTCCAATTCCGAGAATATTTCCTTACTAGGATTTCTGAAACAAAAACAGCAGAAAACAAAGAACTGCACTTCGGCATCTTGTTAATAGGTTAGTGCCGGAAAATGTAAAATAATGCTGTAAAGTGTGTATAAAACATTTAAGTATTGTAATAAAAGTAGCATGGAACATAAAAAATTATAGATACGTTTGCGACGTATCAATCTACTACTTCCGCTGCCCGCTGGAACGGGGAGGAGGACGTCGTCTTCATCAACACCGAACGTGTGACCGAGTATGGAGGTGCTGCCCGATTGTGGCACCATCAAGATCTTCTACGCGCTTTTGCAAGCGGAAAGTGATCGACTATATCCACCCCGAGATCTAATCTCGTTAAGCTTTGTGAATCTTCGAGGGTTAGTCTCTTCATCTCCTCGTTGCTACCGTCTACTAGATTAGATCTTGGCTTGTGTTTCGTTCTTACGGTAGGAAATTTTTTATTTTCTATGCTACGAATCCCATCAAGCGATTCCAGAATGAGCACGACGCGTGGGACGCGGAAGTACTAGCATCCAGGTCCAGCTGAACGTGCACGCCCGCAACGGGGGGCGCGTCCATCGAAGCCATCCATGTACGCGAAGAGCCAACACACACGTGCCTCTTTTCGTTAAATCCATGCAAACCGGCTCATGCATCGCGTTTACGTACCATCAGCGAGTACACCCAAGTACAGTCACGCGCAAGAACGAGTACATGTACAATCGCGCACACGAAAAAGTATAGGTACAGTCACCTACACAAGTCAGGTAAAATCGCGCACACGAGCAAATACATGTACAGATGTACAGTTGCGCACAGTACATTCACGCACAGGACCAAGTACAAGTACAAAAACACAGATACAGGAGAAAGTACAATCACTGAGTAAAAGGAAAACTGCATTAAATACACTAAAAACAGAAGTGCTTAACAGTTGAACCACGAGTACGGTTATGTATACATCACGAGTACAACCATACAGTGTTTGAAGTAAGGGAAAAAGGTATCCTGAAACCTATCAACATAGGTTTTAATTTTGAAGATCTCGACGCGAGGATCTCAAAAATAAAAACGAATTGTAATTTGGATTTACGTTTCTCAAAATATTTCATTTTGAAGAAACGAATCTAGAAAATAAAGGGAAAAGCTGACACAACCCAGCCTCCTCTATCTTCTCTTTTCTCCCCATTGATTCTCCTTGCGATACGTGGCGAGCAGGGAGACCACTTCTCAGGGATTTTCTAGCACCACAGCGCGTCACTTGTCGCGTGCGGAGCGAGTTGTCTTCTCTTCGCGAAGGTCGGCCTTTTTCTAACGTGATTTAAGATACAATAGCGGATGGGGGAATTTGCTGCGATGCCCTCCGCGGTTCCCACAGGTTCCTCCCAACCCTCTTCTCTGTCGCACGCAGATAGCCATCAACGCCACCGCCGATAGCCCCGACACCGCCCGCGCTTCACCATGCTCCCGCCGGCTGAGGAGCCTGCAGCTGTGATGCTGGCAGTTGTAGATCCAGTGTCTCCAGCCTCTGCAGCTCCGATGGCGCCGCCGACGCCCATCGCAGCGACAACGACGACCTTGTCGCCACAGAGGTCTTCCGCGTCAAGGCATTCCTCTCTGGCAGCCAACAAATGTTCCTCTCGCCTGCTAATCCTACCACAGCGAAAGATATTGTTGTTGGCCTTGCCGAACTAACATCACTAGTTGTATCCCATTGACTGAACTCAGAGGCAGAGCACCGTCAGATACAATGACGGAGGCGAAAACTTATGGATGCCTCTGTCTATCCGCAGGGGAGCCGTTAGTACCTGAACTGCAGACGATCCACGCCCGAGACACGCCAGCGGCAAGTAGCCGTTTACACCTCCATCCCTTAGGGCTCCTAGGCCGAAATTCGGCGCTAAATAGCGTCGGATGGATGTAAAATTTGGTTTGAGGAGGTTTATTTTTCTAGCGGCGAGCCGAGAGAAATAAACATACATAGGGAATTCAAACAGAACAAGATGAAATGCGTTTCAACTTAGGCTAAATTTAGAGATATTTAACATATATGGGTGAGTTCGTACATATATATAGGCTGAATTTGTAATATATTTGAATTCGGCCAAAGGGAATATGAACTAAACGTAAAAACACGGCGTTCTACATGCCGAAATAGCGGTTAAACGCTGTGTAGTCGTCGTCGCATGAGTCGTCGGCGTCCTCGGGTGGCGGCGCCTGCTGGCTGCTGCTCTAGCCGGGGGCTCCCAAACGGCTGGAACCCTATCCAGGGTCGCCGTGGCATGGCGGCGACGGCGTCGGTCGGTACCACTCATCCTCGCCGGAGTCCTCCAGCTTGACGAGCGACGCACCGCGGGCGGGTGCGGCACGGGCGGCGCGGCCGCCAGATCTAGGAGACGTTGTTGCTGCTCCGTCTCCTCCCTCTCCCAGTCCTGCCTAGACCAGGCGAGAGCCGGGTCTATCGGGAGGGTGTTGTCGGCGGGGACGAGGTCGTTGAGCGACCTCGCGAATCGCGGCGTCCTCGGCCCGCGCGGCCTCCTCGGCGGCGAGGTCGAAAGCAGCTGCGGCCACTGTGTCCCCCTTCTTCGTCTTCCTCTTGCGGCCGCGTGACGGAGACGACGAGGCGCGCCCCCCTCGCGGATGATGAGGGCGCCGCTGATGCGCCCTCTGGTTGGCGGTGTGGACGTCGGCTCCTTCTTGACGGCGCGCAGGGAGGTCCTCAGCGTTGTAGGAGGCGCCGACCAACACGAACGGGAGGGCGACCTCGACGCCGAGCCCGACGACGAGGATGACGCCATCCACCGCGGCATCCAAGAGCTTCCGTGTCGGCGCGACACTGAAGGCACCGCCGGCGGCATCCCCAGTACGAGGAAGTTGCCGCCCTCGATGTGCGCGAGCACGTTTTCGAGGGTGCGGCCCGGCGCGCTCCACCAGCGGTGGCGGCCCGGCGCGCTCCACCAGCGGTGGCGGCCGGCGGCGTTGTTGCGCGCGGGAGGTGGAGGAGGACCGTCATAAGCGTCGAGTTCTCGGTCGTACCTGTCGCGGAAGAACTGCGTCCAGGCCTCGTAGTTTTCCGGGAAGAAGTGCGGCTCGGCGCGCTGCTCGTCGCTCATGGTGGCGAGCACCGCCTCGATCTCCGGCACGAGGGCGTCGCCTTGCGGCGGCGGAATCGGGACACCTCCTGCGTTCAGACGCTAGCCTCCAGGCGCGCGGAAGTCCGGCGCCACCGGGTAGCCCGCCATGTAGAGCAGCCGTCCCTCCCACTGGTGCAGGGACCGCCGGCCGAAGCCGTTGTTCGCCGCGCCGTCGCCTGGGAAGCGGTTCGCCATTGAAGGAGCCAAGGCATTTTTCGGCGAGAGAAGAGTGGAGAGAAGGGGGACGGCGGTGGTGAATGCGGCTAGGCGTGGTAGCTCTACGATAAATAGAGGGGAGCAGGGAGTAGATTCGATAAGACGGCATTAACTCACCACGTGAAAACTTCGCGGCGACGACTGATCGGCGGCAGGCTTTTACGATGTGTGGAATTGGATAAAGATATTTAATAAATGTTTTTTTTTTGAAACGAGGCAAAAGACTTGCCATTTTCATTAATAAAGAAGAAGTACAGAATTTGGCCAGTTTATTAGCGGGAAACCGGCCGAAAACCGAAACAAGTGCCCCGACGACCGTCATGGAACACGACCGCCGCAGGGGCACAGAGCCACCCTGGCAACCCACACAAGATACACAGGCCACCGAAGCGAGAAGTCGTCGCGGTTGACCTTCAACGTCATCGTCATCACTCTTCAGCGACTCCGACTTCACCGAAGAACCAACCACCAAGACCTCGCCGAAGCGGCACCGTGAAGCTCAAGCCGGCCACCGCCAAACAAGCGACTCCTCGTGAAGCAACAAGCAGCTCCGACTCTGATGATGAGCTCTGAAGAGGATAAGCGCAAGACATGCGCCGAGGAAGATCATCACCAGAGGGCCACCCTGCAGGTCATCGTACGCTGCTCAAATGAAGAATCTCGACAAACCATAGCAGCTCCGACTCCACCGCAAGCGAAGCACAAGACGAAGAAACTCGGACGCTCGCGAAGCCAAGGTCTTGACGCTACCAGACCATCGCTCACCACCGCCATCGTTGCCACACAAGCCACCACACGGACCTCACACATCGCCGGCCACCCGCCGCGATGTCGTGCGAGTCCAGCCCAGGAAAGCACGCTGGGGAACAAAGTTGTGAACTTGAGATAGTAGCACCGCGTCCGAGATGTTTATTGTTTTATTGGGATCCTAGACCTTTCATGACATCTAACGCATATGGATTCTTTACGGCATGGAGCGTAATTGGACCAATCCTACATTGAGCCAAGGGCCCGAACATTTTTTACAGCCCTACACTTATGGTTGCCATCTCCAAACTTGATCCCTATTGCATTGTACATGGCTGACTCCTATAGTCCTATCGTCTTGTAAAATTGTAAGTGGCATTTAGCATCTCAAGCTTGCTCACCAAACACAAGACCAACAACGTTGCCCTTGCCAACACTCTTTGAATGGACAATACGAAAGCTAGTTCAAACCAATTAAAAGAAAGCAACTTAACTGCAATCCTGGTAGCTAGTGCACTCTTTATATACATCGAGTAGTAGAAGGATTGTTCATTTATTTCCAACTACTCCCCCAATTTGATTTTTTCTATTTCTAGCTGTCTTTTTTTTTATCTGTAAGTACATTGCCATTTTGGTCCGAGTGAATTATGTAGTATCATATTTTTACATTTTCTTTTACTCTCTCAAATTGTCCGTGAGAGTGTAGAAACCCATGCATGAGACACTTTGAGTTGAAAACATGGTAATATTACATTAGGCATCTACCTGATGATGTCACCTTCATAGTTCGCTCTGAGTTTTATTTGATCTCCAACCATAATAGTACCACTACATTTACAAGCACCTAATAGCGCTTCCTGGGTATAAACCATGGTGTAGCTGAAAGAAAAAGGGACACCTCAAACCAATTCTGGGTGACCATAAACAATTCAACATACATAGCACATGCAGGAACATAAGTCTACCCACTGTTACACGCTTCACCTTCTTGCGACAGAAAGAAAAATCAAGAACACATACACGTATAGAGAGGAAAAGGCAGGCAAGGCAGAACCGTAAACCTTGGTCTTGAGGGTAGGAAACCTGGAAGAGCGAGAGTGGGCTGGGAAAAGAGGACGGGGGAGTGAGATTTTCCAGGTGGTTTGCGACAAGCGGCAGCAGCGAGCCGCCATTTACTTGGCACAAGGTGTCCCACCGGAATCACCATTTACATGGACACACGTTGCTCCCCGTATATCTTATTGCCATTTTAAACTTGCAGTTAATGGAATTTTGGGGCCATAATCTGTAAGCCTAAATTTAGGAGCCGGCCGGCAGCACACCGGTGGCCCTGGAGGCCTGGACATGGGAAGTATGGGGAAAGGACATGTCTAGGTGAACGTCTTAACGGACACTTAGGTAGCTCCTACCGCTCAAGCGGGAAGAACTTTCGGCAACTGCAATAATCTAGGTACCACTTGCTAAGTTGTTATGGTTGGCATACGATATTTAGACTTCTAATAGTGCTATAATAAAAAAAATACAGTATAAGTTCACATGGCTTAGTTCTCTCTCTTTCTCCCTCTCTTGTGTCTCCCTGAAACCCATAGCACCGCCCCAAGAAATAGATATCGCCGACACTTCCACGTGAGTAGAACAGGGGTATGAGTTTTTAAACGGAATGCCTAAATTAAGCTTTATAAATAAAGCCAAGACGCTAGATCAAGTACATGCAATTTCAGGATTAAGTTCACTACAAACCCAGTTTAACGTAAAACATCTCCCACGCAGGTGAGAAAAAGAGTACTACCAAAAACAGGAGCCACCCCTAATCTCCAAGTATGGTGTATAAGCTTCTTAGTAACTCCATAACATCATCCAGCACATGTTTATTTCATGCTTTGATTAGCAGCATCCAGTCAGATAAAAGATCATTTTGAATAGACAGTCAACAAGTTAGGAGACGAAGATGGATATACTTTCTCGTCATATCAGCATATCGTTTCACTCGCGAGCTTGGCTCGCTTGTTACTCGACCAAGATCGAACCAAGCCTACATTGAGTCATGAGCTCGAATGTGTTTGACAGTCCAATATGTTATTGCTTACTCAACACTAGGATTACTCGGATGCACAAGATACCTACGTGGGTTGACACATATATTTCCTGATGCCTCTGACTCCTATCATTTTGTAAGCGGCATTTGGCATCATATCAACCTTGCTCACGACAAACAAGATATCACAACTGTACGTGCCTCCCCAACACTATCTATTTGAATGGACAATCTGGAAAGCTTGTTCAATACATTTAAAAGAAGCTAATTTGATAGCACTTCTGGTGGTTCTGTTTTTTGTACATCGAGTAAAAGAAGGACCGTTCAATCATTTCCATCTACATTATGTTTCTATTATTACAATGAATTTGATCTGAATAAATTCAGTAGCATCCTATTTATACCTTTTATCTTCTAAAATTATACGTCCATGTTCTTGAGAGTGATGAAATCAATGCATGAGACACATCGAGTTGAAATATATGGCACAATAACACTAGACATCTACCTGATGATGTCACATTCATGTATAGTTCGTTCATAGTTTTATTTGATCTCCAACCACAATCGTACCACTACACTCACGACACCGCTTCCTAAATATAAACCGCGATGAGTTGAAAGAGAAAGAAACGACAACTCAAAAGTTCAGGGTGAACTCATAACTATAAACAATTAAACCAACATATGCAGTAAAAGTATATCTATCCATCCTTATGCTTCACTTTTCCACAAGAGAGAGCAACTTAAAGAACATGCACCCGCATATATACGGAAGGAATAGCAGGGCAGGATGGATCCGTAGATCATGGCTTTGAGGGTAATAAACATGAAACAACGAGAGCTGGGTTGGAGGAAGAGAATGGAAGGAGAGAGAGTTCTTTTGGCGGTTGGAGGGAAGATTGACTTGTCATGAGGTCTCACACCAGAATATCCATTCACATTATTGCCACACGATGCTACTATAGGCTACAGTTCGGTTTTCATTTCAAGTACTAAAGTTAACAGTTAAGAATTTTGCTTGTAGGCCTAAATTGGTGCACCGGCCCGAAGAACTCTGGTGGCCCTGGACATGGGAAACGTGGGGAAAGTACTGATCTGGATGAACTGCTGGACAGGCACTTGGCTTGCTGCTACTGCTGGTAGCTGCAACTCCTTAAGATCAAGCGAGAAGAACTTCCGGTAACACTTCCTAGCCTGATGTGATCTTTGCTTCTCCGTGACCAATCAGTTGTGCATTGAGGTAGAGACGGTGTGATGCGGAAATAAGTCTCTTCGGCTCCTTCCGGATAATGGCAACATCTTCATTGTCAGCGTAGAGCTAGCGAGGGTGTGCTCTCCCGGATTTGTAGTACTGTATCTCATGGTTTTGTGTGCTCCCGTCACCCTCTTCTCTGGTCTTCTTCACGTCTATCAAGGGCCTGCACTTGTGCTGTGTTCTCTTGTCCTACCGAAGTTACTTGGCCTTCAGAGAGCAGCTTCATCTGGTCTTTTTTCGGCTGCGTTGGATATCTGCAAACGTCACCCAGCTGCTGCACTGGAGTCTGTTCTATTTCCACTAGTTCTTAGAAAGGAAGGGCTAAATGTTGCTCAGTGTGACGTGCTCACACGGATCGTCAAGGATTGTATGCATCCCTTGCATGTCACTGCCTTCTGCCACAGGCTGCTTTCAGGGGAGGAGGAAGAGCGGAGACCGGTTTGTATGCCTCAGCATCGGGAGAATATTGGTGCTGATTTGGTCTGGACAGAATCTCTCTTCGTCCTGTTCAACGGCATTCTCAATCAAGACATTCGCCTGACACCAAGCACCATAGAGAAACTAGTGTCCATAATTGATGGGATGGCAATGAAGTTCCGGAAGTCACTTAAATTTGGCAACTTTTTTCTGTGCTTCGTCTCCAAGTGTTGGCATAAATGCAAGATCCATAGACTTTTGCTTGAAAGAGCTGCTGAGACAACCGACACTTTCTTGACTAAAGCTATATTGGCAAAAATGCGGCCTACGAGTTGAAGTGCCTTCTTAAATTGTTTAGAAGTGAACTTCCAGTGAGACTACATGTAAATTCAAATTAATCAAGTATGTAATTGCATGCAAGGAATATTTTGTCTGACTTTTGAAATGGACACCTTTTGTAGTTCCGGGAACCATTTAAGAATGCTTCATATATATACAATTGCAATTAATTTACTATGAAATTGTTATTTAAACGAAGTGCAACATTTTTTTAATACATGACAGGAATGTAATAAACTTGTTATGAAATTTAGGGTATCCAGTATAAGGTACATTACTGTTTGATTTCGTAGTAAATTTCTGTTAAATAAAGTGTAAGATTTCCTTAACGGCTGTTCTGTTTGACTTTTGAAATGGTCAGCTTTTCTAGTTTCATAATTGAGCAATGTATCGTGTAGGCTAAATAACAACTTAAAAATGTTGTTTAGACAGTATACGAAAATTTGTTATATATGACTCATATGCAGCATGATTATCATGAAATCCAGGGCATGAGTATAAGAGAATAAATAGGCCCGTTTAGGTGTAGCAACTATTCAGTGGTCAGTTCGACCAGTCATACCTACCCAGACCATGGTTTTAGGCGATATGTATGCATGAGATGTCGTATTATAAGGTTGTTCATTTGTTATGCCCATGTTCATGTTTTTTACGTCCATGCAGGACTTACTATTAGATCTCTGCTACTCATGGTTCTCTGCCACCATATGTAGGCACACATTTTCGCATTTAAATTCAATTAACTCTAGTATTTTGCTTGGACATATGCTGCTTTGTTCCTAGGGAACAGAATGGAGAAAAGTACAGAGTAGTTTCTGTTCTTGAACTAATAAGTCGAGGATGGGATCTTTTCTAGTACATACATGCTTCGTGTTACGTTTCTTCATTGCTACTCTGAGTCATATTTCACATGGCTTATCATTATCATAGTTGGTTTGACTGTCACTTAGATAGAAATATGCAAACAACTTTTACTAAGTTCCGGGATAAATTTAGTCTGTAGTGGCTTTTGCCATATTTACATAGCATGACTGCATCGTTTTATAACCCGCAGCTACTCTTTGTTAGCTGTCTTGTAATCCATCTCAGTTACGGAAAAGCAAGTCTACAGGAAAATCGAGCAGTTTATTCCTCTAATAGAAAATCCAAGTGTTGGCATGAATGCAAGATTCATAGACTTTTGCTTGAGAGAGCTGCTGAGACAACCGACACTTTCTTGACTAAAGCTATATTGGCAAAAGGCTATGGATTTGTAGCCACCCGGTGGCAATGCCATCCTACTCACAACCGTCAGACGATGCACTGGAGATTCGTTCTAGGGTGGCAGAAAAGCTGTAGAACCAAGTCAAATTTCCTAACTTCGCGTAAACTACTGACTTGGATCCTAATTATGCGACGATGCACAAGTGAAAGTGTCAGAATTTGCAGCGAGACATCCGAAGTTGTCAGATCAAAATATGTGTACATATTATCATGGTGTGTCAGTGAAATTGTTTGTTGAGATTGGACCGGTCAAAAGGCAGATGTAGCCGTAATGCTGGAGCATGCATGCCAGAAGTTAATGCTAGAGCATGCATGGCTCGTTTTCTCTTCTCTCCCCTCTCATCATCATATTTTCCCGTCGTGCAACATCTTGACATATCCCTTTGTTCAGCACGCATGTGCAAGCGTTCTATTCAACTGCCTCTTTCGCTGCATACTTGCATGCACATACCAAAAATAACGATCCAGCAGAACAAATGTACGCGACCATGCCGCTGCCAGTTGTGTGTCTATCGACGTGACCGTCAGTATTGCCATCGTGTGTAGCCGTCCACGCGCGTCCTCGTCCTCAATGTGGACGTTGGCATTGTCATCGGCGTGGCCGTTCATGTTCCCGTTGGCGGTGGCACCTCGACCCGTCGGGCCACCTTGGCACCTTGCCACATGACGCACGGTGCTCGACCGCATTTGGCAAGGCCTAAACGCCCACGCACTCTCATTCCATGGCCGCGTTTTCCTTTCCTGCGTCTGCCTTGCCCGGCTCGCCGCGACGCCTGCGTCCACCGACTCGTCTGCATTGAGATCTACTCCGTCCATTGTCATTGCCACATGCTAGTGTGAAAGAAAGTGTGCTGAGTGAAGTGAGTGAGCTCTCTTGTCGAATGCTTTATATGCAAAGAATGGAGGCAAAATTTAAAAAAAACATTAAGATCTTTTCAACATGCGGTTCCTCCAAATCGATTACTCAACGGCCGCTGCAAAATTTTCGAGCGTTGTAAAACAAATCCTACATGTTCGCAGAACTGTTTTATGTCTATGCTCACGTTTTTCTGTCAATCCTTATCCAGTGCATGCAATAGTACCCCGCATGCATAGGTCATCATGCATAAATCAATAGCCAATCCACGGGTGGGTGCCTCTCGCATGCACCTGCGCAGCCTTGTGTACGTGTGAAGTCTCAATGCGCGGAAGAACAGGAGAGAGGCACGAGAGAGAGCCAGCGACCTGTTAATTGCGTGCAATGATGAAGCTGGAGCTTGGACGTTGTCAGATTGTTGTTCATTGAATTCTAAATACCTGCTCGCAGCTGTCGTCTGACCTGACTAGTCAGCACATGCAGATGATTTGCAGCGAGAGCGGCTAATTAGAATAAGCACGCGGGTCAGCACACCGAATCTAAATGATCAATCGGACGGCAACTACTTGGGGGACATTGCCACCGGGTGGCAACACTATATTTTGCATTGGCAAAAATGCGGCCTACGAGTTGAAGTGCCTTCTTGAATTGTTTAGAGGTGAACTTCCAGTGAGACTACATATAAATTCAAATTAACCAAGTATGTAATTGCATGCAAGGAATATTTTGCCTGTAACTTTTGAAATGGATACCTTTTGTAGTTCCGGAAACCATTTAAGAACGCTTCATATATATACTGTTGGAATCTAAGATTAGTGTAATAGTACTCTAGTAGAGTCTAGAATGCTCTAGGGGAATTGGAGATTAGTAGTAGTCTCCTAGGAAAGTCTAGAATATTCCAGTAGTGTGCTAGAATCTAAGTTAGTTTATTAGCAAAGTCTAGAGTATTCTAGGGAGTGTTAGTATAGTAGTAGTGTCTAGACTATTCTAGTGTATGAGTTAACATGTAAGCCTAAGTTGAGCTATATATATGAGAGGGTGTGGAGGTCCAAGTGACCAACCCATCCACAATTTCCCCAAAAGCCTACATGGTATCAGAGCTAGAGGCAGTGATGGTGTGTGCTACGGGCTGCCTGTGGTGATTCGGTGGAGTGAGGTGGAGTTCCGCAAAATCCAGGGGAAATACAACAGACGGGCAGAGGAGTGGAGTGCTGCCCAGGTAGAAGTGTTGATGTGAGCTGCTGCAGAGGTGCGGAGCCAACCGTCTGCAGCGTTCGGAGTGGTGGTGAATCTTGCAAAGTTCGGTGTGGTGGTAAAGGGAGCAGCTGGGTGAGGTGCAGCTGCTTGTGGCTTGCAGTGAAGAGGGAGAAGCAAAGGTGCTGATTTCTGCGTGTGCGAGTAGAGGACAGAGGAGAGACCTAAGCTGCGTGTGCAGCCAGAAGAAAGATCCAGAGGGGTCGGGAGATCTGCAAGAGTAGGTCAAATATAGCAGAGAAGAGAAGAAGCACATAAGCTGGTTTGTTGGTGATTTTCAGCAATATTGATCAATGGGGGAGAATCAAACAATTGAGAAGCTACTTGAGAAAATGACTCAATTGCTCAAGGAGATTGAGAAGTTGAGACAATCAAGGGAGAGTGCAGAAATTCCAAAACAAAGTGGAAAAACAACTGTCCTAGGAAATTGTGTGAATCTTGCACAAACAGAAGAAGCAATCTCAAGTCAGGCTCCTGCATTAAATGGAACTTGTTCAAATTGGATTCTGGATTCGGGAGCATCAGCACATGTCACGGGTAAGTGGAGTGAGTTTGCATCATATACTCCACATCCACCCATGCATAAAGAGACAATCCAAACAGCCGATGGAACTTATCAACCTGTGAAAGGGGTCGGCACAGTGAAATGCACTCCGTCCATTACATTGTCTTCGGTATTATATGCTCCATCGTTTCCGGTGAGTTTGGTGTCTATGAGCTCTTTGGTTGATGATATTGATTGTCGAATAATTGCCGATCGATATAATTGTATAATTGAAGAGAGGAAGACTGGAAGGAGGCTTGGGATAGGTGTGAGACATAAGGGATTGTGGTACTTGGATAGAAGGGAAACCGATGAAGCGTTGTGCACTGCTCTCACAGTTGTTACCAATGATGATGAGGCAAGGTTGATACTCCAACATTGTCGATTGGACCATATGTCCTTTGATACTATGAGTAAGATATTCCCTGAAGAAATGAAGAAGGTGGACAAAGAAAAACTTGTGTGTGATGCATGTGAGTTTGGAAAACACACCAGGACATCATATGTGAGTCGTGGACTGCGGAGCACGTTGCCCTTTGTACTGATTCACTCTGATGTATGGACTTCCCCGGTGGTCTCTGTTAGCGGGATGAAGTATTTTGTCACCTTCATTGATTGCTACTCCCGAATGACTTGGATATATCTTCTGAAACATAAAAGTGAGGTGTTTACATGCTTCAAGGACTTCTATGCATATGTCCAAAATCGCTTCAACGCTAGTATTCAAATTATCAGGACAAATAATGGGACGGAGTATGTGAACAATGAATTTGGCAATTTTCTTTCCCAAAAAGGAATACTTCATCAAACTTCATGTCCTGATACTTCTCCACAGAATGGAGTAGCTGAAAGGAAGAATCGTCATCTGCTGGAGGTGGCTCGATCACTTATGTTTACCATGAATGTGCCCAAATTCTTGTGGAGTGAAGCGGTTATGACTGCTACTTATCTCATCAACCGGATGCCCTCAAGAGTGCTTGGGATGAAGACTCCATATGAAATGATCTATGGCCAAAATGAGTTCATCATTCCGCCAAAGGTGTTTGGGTGTACTTGCTTTGTTAGAGACCATAGACCTTCGGTGGGAAAATTGGATCCTCGTGCTGTGAAGTGCATCTTCATTGGATACCCATCTGGACAAAAGGGCTACAAGTGTTGGAGCCCTAGTGAGCGGAGAACATTTGTTAGCATGGATATGACATTTAGAGAGTCTGAGCCGTTCTATGGAGAGAAGACGGACCTCAGCTTGTTGTTTGACTTTGACTCTCTGATGTCTACGGGTGCTTCTATTCTTGTAGACAGTGTTGGGCCTCCAAGAGCAGAGGTTTGTAGAACACAGCAAGTTTTCCCTTAAGTGGATCACCCAAGGTTTATCGAACTCAGGGAGGAAGAGGTCAAAGATATCCCTCTCATGCAACCCTGCAACCACAAAGCAAGAAGTCTCTTGTGTCCCCAACACACCTAATAGGTGCACTAGTTCGGCGAAGAGATAGTGAAATACAAGTGGTATGAATGAATATGAGCAGTAGTACGGCGCCAGAAAATAGCTGCTGGCGTGCAGTTGATGGTAGTAATATTGTAGGAAGTAAACATACAGTAACGCAGCAGTAGTAACGCAGTAAAACAGTAACAAGCAGCAATAGCAGTATTTAGGAACAAGACCTAGGGATTAGACTTTCACTAGTGGACACTCTCAACTTTGATCACATAACAGAATAGATAAATGCATACTCTACACTCTCTTGTTGGATGATGAACACATTGCGTAGGATTACACGAACCCTCAATGCCGGAGTTAACAAGCTCCACAATTCAATGTTCATATTTAAATAACCTTAGAGTGCATGAAAGATCGACACGACTAAACCAAGTACTAGCATAGCATGCACACTGTCACCTTCACACCATGTAGGAGGAATAGATCACATCAATACCATCATAGCAATAGTTAACTTCATAATCTACAAGAGATCATAATCATAGCCTACGCCAAGTACTAACACGGATGCACACACTGTCACCATTACACCGTGCAGGAGGAATAAACTACTTTAATAACATCACTAGAGTAGCACATAGATAAATTGTGATACAAAACACATTGCAATCATAAAGGGATATAAATAAGCACTTCACTATGCCATTCATAACAGTGAATAAGTATTCTGTGAAATATAGCCTAAGAGACCCACACGGTGCACACACTGTCACCTTTACACACGTGGGACAAGGAGTCTCCGGAGATCACATAAGTAAAACCCACTTGACTAGCATAATGACATCTAGATTACAAGCATCATCATATAAATCTCAATCATGTAAGGCAGCTCATGAGATTATTGTATTGAACTACATAGGAGAGAGATGAACCACATAGCTACCGGTACAGCCCCGAGCCTCGATGGAGAACTACTCCCCCTCATGGGAGCAGCAGCGGTGATGAAGATGGCGGTGAAGATGGCAGGGTGTCGATGGAGAAGCCTTCCGGGGCACTTCCCCGTCCCGGCGGCGTGCGAGAGACTCTGTCCCCCCATCTTGGCTTCGATGCGGCGGCTCGGAAGGTTTCTCGTACCGTGGCTTTTTCGTATCGAGGTTTTAGGTCGGGGACCTTTAAATAGGCGAAGAGGCGGAGTCGGAGGGCTGACGAGGCGTGACACACTAGGGGGCGCGGCCTAGCCCGGCCGCGCCACCCTGCCCTGGCCCACCAGGCCCTCCTCTGGTGGCTCTCGGGTGTTCCGGATGCTTCCGGCAAAATAGGAACCGGGCGTTGATTTCGTCCAATTCCGAGAATATTTCGTTACTAGGATTTCGAAACCAAAAACAGAAAACAGAACTGGCACTTCGGCATCTCGTTAATAGGTTAGTTCCGAAACGCATAATAATGACATATAATGTGTATAAAACATGTAGGTATCATCAATAAAGTAGCATGGAACATAAGAAATTATCGATACGTCGGAGACGTATCAGCATCCCCAAGCTTAGTTCTGCTCGTCAGGTAAAACGATAACAAAGATAATTTCTGAAGTGACATGCCATCATAACCTTGATCATACTATTTGTAAACATATGTAATGAATGCAGCGATCAAAACAATGGTAATGACATGAGTAGACAAATGAATCATAAAGCAAAGACTTTTCATGAATAGTACTTCAAGACAAGCATCAATAAGTATTGCATAAATGTTAACTCATAAAGCAATAAATCAAAGTAAAGGTACTGAAGCAACACAAAGGAAGATTAAGTTTCAGCGGTTGCTTTCAACTTATAACATGTATATCTCATGGATATTGTCAACATAGAGTAATATAACAAGTGCAATATGCAAGTATGTAGGAATCAATGCACAGTTCACACAAGTGTTTGCTTCTTGAGGTGGAGAGAAATAGGTGAACTGACTCAACATAAAAGTAAAAGAAAGATCCTTCAAAGAGGAAAGCATCGATTGCTATATTTGTGCTAGAGCTTTTATTTTGAAAACATAACGAGAGCATAAAAGTAAAGTTTTGAGAGGTGTTTGTTGTTGTCAACGAATGGTAATGGGTACTCTAACTACCTTATCAACCAGACTTTCAAGAGCGGCTCCCATGAAGGACGTTATTTCTACCACCGTGGTAGATCATCCCTCTTCTCTTTTGTTTACACATGTATTTTAATGTATTTATTTTTGGGTGGCACTCCTTCCAACCTTGCTTTCACAAACCATGGCTAACCGAATCCTCGGGTGCCTGCCAACAATCTCATACCATGAAGGAGTGTCTATTTGCAAAATTAAGTTGCTTACTGATGAATCAGAGCAAAACATGTGAAGAGAATTATTAATGAAGTTAATTAATTGGGGCTGGGAACCCCATTGCCAGCTCTTTATGCAAAGTTATTGGATAAGCGGATGAAGCCACTAGTCCATTGTGAAAGTCTGTCCGAAGTAAATGACAAGATTGAAAGATAAAACACCACGTACTTCCTCATGAGCTATAAAACATTGACACAAATAAGAGATGATACATTTTGAATTGTTTAAAGGTAGCACTCAAGCAATTTACTTTGGAATGGCGGAAAAATACCATGTAGTAGGTAGGTATGGTGGACACAAATGGCATAGTGGTTGGCTCAAAGATTTTGGATGCATGAGAAGTATTCCCTCTCGATACAAGGTTTAGGCTAGCAAGGTTATTTGAAGCAAACACAAGGATGAACCGGTGCAGCAAAACTCACATAAAAGACATATTGTAAACATTATAAGACTCTACACCGTCTTCCTTGTTGTTCAAAACTCAATACTAGAAATTATCTAGACCTTAGAGAGACAAATATGCAAACCAAATTTTAGCAAGCTCTATGTATTTCTTCATTAATGGGTGCAAAGTATATGATGCAAGAGCTTAAACATGAGCACAACAATTGCCAAGTATCACATTATCCAAGACATTTTACCAATTACTACATGTAGCATTTTCTGTTTCCAATCATATAACAACAAGTGAAGCGATCAACTTTCGCCCTTGAATATTAAAAGCTAAGAACACATGTGTTCATATGAACCAGCGGAGCGTGTCTCTCTCCACACAAGGATGAACTTATTCACAGAATGAAAATAACAAAACAAAAATAAAAGCACACAGACGCTCCAAGTAAAGAACATAAGATGTGACCGAATAAAAATATAGTTTCACTAGAAGAAACCCGATAAGTTGTCGATGAAGAAGGGGATGCCTTGGGCATCCCCAAGCTTAGATGCTTGAGTCTTCTTGAAATATGCAGGGATGAACCACCGGGCATCCCCAAGCTTAGACCTTTCACTCTTCTCGATCACATTATATCACCCTCTTCTATTGACCCTTGAAAACTTCTGCACATCAAACTTCAAGCAAACTCATTAGAGGGTTAGTGCATAATCAAAATTCACATGTTCAGAGGTGACACAATCATTATTAACACTTCTGGACATTGCACAAAACTTCTGAAAGTTAATGGAACAAAGAAACCCATTCAACAAAGCAAAAGCGGCAATGCGAAATAAAAGGCAGAATCTGTCAAAAACAGAACAGTCCGTAAAGACGAATTTTAAAAAGGCACCAGACTTGCTCAAATGGAAAAACTCAAAACTAATGAAAGTTGCGTACATATCTGAGGATCACTCACGTAAATTGGCATAATTTTATGAGTTACCTACAGAGAATTAGGCCCAGATTCGTGACAGCAAAGAAATCTGTCTCTGCGCAGTAATCCAAATCTAGTATGAACCTTGCTATAGAGACTTTACTTGGCACAAAAATGCAACAAAACTAAGATAAGGAGAGGTTGCTACAGTAGTAACAACTTCCAAGACACAAATATAAAACAAAGGTACTGTAGCAAAATAAACACATGGGTTATCTCCCAAGAAGTTCTTTCTTTATACCCATTAAGATGGGCTCAGCAGTTTTAATGATGCACTCGCAAGAATAAGAGTTGAAGCAAAAGAGAGCATCAAGAGGCAAATTCAAAACACATTTAAGTCTAACATGCTTCCTATGCATAGGAATCTTGTAAATAAACAGGTTCATGAAGAGCAAAGTAACAAGCATAGGAAGATAAAACCAGTGTAACTTCAAAAATTTCAGCATATAGAGAGGTGTTTTAGTAACATGAAAACTTCTACAACCATATTTTCCTCTCTCATAATAACTTTCAGTAGCAACATGAGCAAACTCAACAATATAACTATCACATAAAGCATTCTTATCATGAGTCTCATGCATAAAATTATTACTCTCCACATAGGCATAATCAATTTTATTAGTTGTAGTGGGAGCAAATTCAACAAAGTAGCTATCATTATTATTCTCATCATCAAATATAGGAGGCAAAGTATCATCAAAGTAAATTTTCTCCTCAATGCTTGGGATACTAAAAATATCATGCTCATCAAAGCCAGCTTCCCCAAGCTTAGAATTTTCCATATCATTAGCAACAATGGTGTTCAAAGCGTTCATGCTAATATGTTCCATGGGTTTTTTAATTTTCGCATCAAACCATCCATGTCTTAAATCAGGAAATAGAATAAGAAGGTCATTGTTGTCCATTATGCCTAACTAGTGTAAACAAGAAACCAAATGTCGCAATTGCAGAGTCTAAAGGAAATAGCTTCAAGTACTTACAACGGCGCCGGAAAATAGCTTAGTAGCCGAGATCCGGAGTGTGAGTACCTTTTACCTTTCCTCCCCAACGGCGCCGAAAATAGCTTGATGTCTACGGGTGCTTCTATTCTTGTAGACAGTGTTGGGCCTCCAAGAGCAGAGGTTTGTAGAACAGCAGCAAGTTTTCCCTTAAGTGGATCACCCAAGGTTTATCGAACTCAGGGAGGAAGAGGTCAAAGATATCCCCTCATGCAACCCTGCAACCACAAAGCAAGAAGTCTCTTGTGTCCCCAACACACCTAATAGGTGCACTAGTTCGGCGAAGAGATAGTGAAATACAAGTGGTATGAATGAATATGAGCAGTAGTACGGCGCCAGAAAATAGCTCGCGTGCAGCTGATGGTAGTAATATTGTAGGAAGTAAACATGCAGTAGTAACGCAGCGTAGTAACGCAAAAACAAGAATACAAGCAGCGCAAGCAGTATTTAGGAACAAGACCTAGGGATTAGACTTTCACTAGTGGACACTCTCAACTTTGATCACATAACAATAGATAAATGCATACTCTACACTCTCTTGTTGGATGATGAACACATTGCGTAGGATTACACGAACCCTCAATGCCGGAGTTAACAAGCTCCACAATTCAATGTTCATATTTAAATAACCTTAGAGTGCATGAAAGATCGACACGACTAAACCAAGTACTAGCATAGCATGCACACTGTCACCTTCACACCATGTAGGAGGAATAGATCACATCAATACCATCATAGCAATAGTTAACTTCATAATCTACAAGAGATCATAATCATAGCCTACGCCAAGTACTAACACGGATGCACACACTGTCACCATTACACCGTGCAGGAGGAATAAACTACTTTAATAACATCACTAGAGTAGCACATAGATAAATTGTGATACAAAACACATTGCAATCATAAAGGGATATAAATAAGCACTTCACTATGCCATTCATAACAGTGAATAAGTATTCTGTGAAATATAGCCTAAGAGACCCACACGGTGCACACACCGTCACCTTTACACACGTGGGACAAGGAGTCTCCGGAGATCACATAAGTAAAACTCACTTGACTAGCATAATGACATCTAGATTACAAGCATCATCATATAAATCTCAATCATGTAAGGCAGCTCATGAGATTATTGTATTTAACTACATAGGAGAGAGATGAACCACATAGCTACCGGTACAGCCCGAGCCTCGATGGAGAACTACTCCCTCCTCATGGGAGCAAGGTGATGAAGATGGCGGTGAAGATGGCAGCGGTGTCGATGGAGAAGCCTTCCGGGGCACTTCCCCGTCCCGGCGTGCCGGAACAGAGACTCCTGTCCCCGATCTTGGCTTCGCGATGGCGGCGGCTCTGGAAGGTTTCTCGTACCGTGGCTTTTTCGTATCGAGGTTTTAGGTCAGGGACCTTTAAATAGGCGAAGAGGCGGAGTCGGAGGGCTGACGAGGCGGTGACACACTAGGGGGCGCGGGCCAGCCGCCGCGCCACCCGTCGTCCGGGCCACCAGCCCTCCTCTCAGTGGCTCTCGGGTGTTACTGATGCTTGGGCAAAATAGGAACACAGGCGTTGATTTCGTCCAATTCCGAGAATATTTCGTTAAGATTTCTGAAACCAAAAACAGCGGAAAACAGAGGCACTTCGACATCTCGTTAATAGGTTAGTTCCGAAAACGCATAATAATGACATATAATGTGTATAAAACATGTAGGTATCATCAATAAAGTAGCATGGAACATAAGAAATTATCGATACGTCGGAGACGTATCAGCATCCCCAAGCTTAGTTCTGCTCGTCCCGAGCAGGTAAAACGATAACAAAGATAATTTCTGAAGTGACATGCCATCATAACCTTGATCATACTATTTGTAAACATATGTAATGAATGCAGCGATCAAAACAATGGTAATGACATGAGTAGACAAATGAATCATAAAGCAAAGACTTTTCATGAATAGTACTTCAAGACAAGCATCAATAAGTCTTGCATAAAAGTTAACTCATAAAGCAATAAATCAAAGTAAAGGTATTGAAGCAACACAAAGGAAGATTAAGTTTCAGCAGTGCTTTCAACTTATAACATGTATATCTCATGGATATTGTCAACATAGAGTAATATAACAAGTGCAATATGCAAGTATGTAGGAATCAATGCACAGTTCACACAAGTGTTTGCTTCTTGAGGTGGAGAGAAATAGGTGAACTGACTCAACATAAAAGTAAAAGAAAGATCCTTCAAAGAGGAAAGCATCGATTGCTATATTTGTGCTAGAGCTTTTATTTTGAAAACATAAAGAGAGCATAAAAGTAAAGTTTTGAGAGGTGTTTGTTGTTGTCAACGAATGGTAATGGGTACTCTAACTACCTTATCAACCAGACTTTCAAGAGCGGCTCCCATGAAGGACGTTATTTCTACCACCGTGGTAGATCATCCCTCTTCTCTTTTGTTTACACATGTATTTTAATGTATTTATTTTTGGGTGGCACTCCTTCCAACCTTGCTTTCACAAACCATGGCTAACCGAATCCTCGGGTGCCAACAATCTCATACCATGAAGGAGTGTCTATTTGCAAAATTAAGTTGCTTACTGATGAATCAGAGCAAAACATGTGAAGAGAATTATTAATGAAGTTAATTAATTGGGGCTGGGAACCCCATTGCCAGCTCTTTTTGCAAAGTTATTGGATAAGCGGATGAAGCCACTAGTCCATTGTGAAAGTCTGTCCGAAGTAAATGACAAGATTGAAAGATAAAACACCACGTACTTCCTCATGAGCTATAAAACATTGACACAAATAAGAGATGATAAATTTTGAATTGTTTAAAGGTAGCACTCAAGCAATTTACTTTGGAATGGCGGAAAAATACCATGTAGTAGGTAGGTATGGTGGACACAAATGGCATAGTGGTTGGCTCAAAGATTTTGGATGCATGAGAAGTATTCCCTCTCGATACAAGGTTTAGGCTAGCAAAGTTATTTGAAGCAAACACAAGGATGAACCGGTGCAGCAAAACTCACATAAAAGACATATTGTAAACATTATAAGACTCTACACCGTCTTCCTTGTTGTTCAAAACTCAATACTAGAAATTATCTAGACCTTAGAGAGACCAAATATGCAAACCAAATTTTAGCAAGCTCTATGTATTTCTTCATTAATGGGTGCAAAGTATATGATGCAAGAGCTTAAACATGAGCACAACAATTGCGAAGTATCACATTATCCAAGACATTTTACCAATTACTACATGTAGCATTTTCTGTTTCCAATCATATAACAACAAGTGAAGCGATCAACTTTCGCCCTTGAATATTAAAAGCTAAGAACACATGTGTTCATATGAACCAGCGGAGCGTGTCTCTCTCCCACACAAGGATGAACTTATTCAGAGAATGAAAATAACAAAATAAAAATAAAAGCACACAGACACACAGACGCTCCAAGTAAAGAACATAAGATGTGACCGAATAAAAATATAGTTTCACTAGAAGAAACCTGATAAGTTGTCGATGAAGAAGGGGATGCCTTGGGCATCCCAAGCTTAGATGCTTGAGTCTTCTTGAAATATGCAGGGATGAACCACCGGGCATCCCCAAGCTTAGACCTTTCACTCTTCTCGATCACATTATATCACCCTCTTCTATTGACCCTTGAAAACTTCTGCCACACCAAACTTCAAGCAAACTCATTAGAGGGTTAGTGCATAATCAAAATTCACATGTTCAGAGGTGACACAATCATTCTTAACACTTCTGGACATTGCACAAAACTTCTGAAAGTTAATGGAACAAAGAAACCCATTCAACAAAGCAAAAGCGGCAATGCGAAATAAAAGGCAGAATCTGTCAAAAACAGAACAGTTCGTAAAGACGAATTTTAAAAAGGCACCAGACTTGCTCAAATGGAAAAACTCAAAACTAATGAAAGTTGCGTACATATCTGAGGATCACTCACGTAAATTGGCATAATTTTATGAGTTACCTACAGAGAATTAGGCCCAGATTCGTGACAGCAAAGAAATCTGTCTCTGCGCAGTAATCCAAATCTAGTATGAACCTTGCTATAGAGACTTTACTTGGCACAAAAATGCAACAAAACTAAGATAAGGAGAGGTTGCTACAGTAGTAACAACTTCCAAGACACAAATATAAAACAAAGATACTGTAGCAAAATAAACACATGGGTTATCTCCCAAGAAGTTCTTTCTTTATACCCATTAAGATGGGCTCAGCAGTTTTAATGATGCACTCGCAAGAATAAGAGTTGAAGCAAAAGAGAGCATCAAGAGGCAAATTCAAAACACATTTAAGTCTAACATGCTTCCTATGCATAGGAATCTTGTAAATAAACAGGTTCATGAAGAGCAAAGTAACAAGCATAGGAAGATAAAACCAGTGTAACTTCAAAAATTTCAGCATATAGAGAGGTGTTTTAGTAACATGAAAACTTCTACAACCATATTTTCCTCTTTCATAATAACTTTCAGTAGCAACATGAGCAAACTCAACAATATAACTATCACATAAAGCATTCTTATCATGAGTCTCATGCATAAAATTATTACTCTCCACATAGGCATAATCAATTTTATTAGTTGTAGTGGGAGCAAATTCAACAAAGTAGCTATCATTATTATTCTCATCATCAAATATAGGAGGCAAAGTATCATCAAAGTAAATTTTCTCCTCAATGCTTGGGATACTAAAAATATCATGCTCATCAAAGCCAGCTTCCCCAAGCTTAGAATTTTCCATATCATTAGCAACAATGGTGTTCAAAGCGTTCATGCTAATATGTTCCATGGGTTTTTTAATTTTCGCATCAAACCATCCATGTCTTAAATCAGGAAATAGAATAAGAAGGTCATTGTTGTCCATTATGCCTAACTAGTGTAAACAAGAAACCAAATGTCGCAAGTCTAAAGGAAATAGCTTCAAGTACTTACAACGGCGCCGGAAAATAGCTTAGTAGCCGAGATCCGGAGTGTGAGTACCTTTTACCTTTCCTCCCCGGCAACGAAAAATAGCTTGATGTCTACGGTGCTTCTATTCTTGTAGACAGTGTTGGGCCTCCAAGAGCAGAGGTTTGTAGAACAGCAGCAAGTTTTCCTTAAGTGGATCACCCAAGGTTTATCGAACTCAGGGAGAAGAGGTCAAAGATATCCCTCTCATGCAACCCTGCAACCACAAAGCAAGAAGTCTCTTGTGTCCCCAACACACCTAATAGGTGCACTAGTTCGGCGAAGAGATAGTAAAATACAAGTGGTATGAATGAATATGAGCAGTAGTACGGCGCCAGAAAATAGCTCGCTGGCGTGCAGCTGATGGTAGTAATATTGTAGGAAGTAAACATGCAGTAGTAACGCAGCAGTAGTAACGAAAAAACAACAAGCAGCAATAGCATTTAGGAACAAGACCTAGGGATTAGACTTTCACTAGTGGACACTCTCAACTTTGATCACATAACAGAATAGATAAATGCATACTCTACACTCTCTTGTTGGATGATGAACACATTGCGTAGGATTACACGAACCCTCAATGCCGGAGTTAACAAGCTCCACAATTCAATGTTCATATTTAAATAACCTTAGAGTGCATGAAAGATCGACACGACTAAACCAAGTACTAGCATAGCATGCACACTGTCACCTTCACACCATGTAGGAGGAATAGATCACATCAATACCATCATAGCAATAGTTAACTTCATAATCTACAAGAGATCATAATCATAGCCTACGCCAAGTACTAACACGGATGCACACACTGTCACCATTACACCGTGCAGAGGAATAAACTACTTTAATAACATCACTAGAGTAGCACATAGATAAATTGTGATACAAAACACATTGCAATCATAAAGGGATATAAATAAGCACTTCACTATGCCATTCATAACAGTGAATAAGTATTCTGTGAAATATAGCCTAAGAGACCCACACGGTGCACACACTGTCACCTTCACACACGTGGGACAAGGAGTCTCCGGAGATCACATAAGTAAAACCCACTTGTCTAGCATAATGACATCTAGATTACAAGCATCATCATATAAATCTCAATCATGTAAGGCAGCTCATGAGATTATTGTATTGAACTACATGGGAGAGATGAACCACATAGCTACCGGTACAGCCCCGAGCTCGATGGAGAACTACTCCTCCTCATGGGAGCAGCGGTGATGAAGATGGCGGTGAAGATGGCAGCGGTGTCGATGGAGAAGCCTTCCGGGGCACTTCCCCGTCCTGCCGGAACAGAGACTCCTGTCCCCCAGATCTTGGCTTCGCGATGGCGGCGGCTCGGGTTTCTCGTACCGTGGCTTTTTCGTATCGAGGTTTTAGGTCGGGACCTTTAAATAGGCGAAGAGGCGGAGTCGGAGGGCGAGGCGGTGACACACTAGGGGGCGCGGCCTGCGCCGCGCCACCCGTCGTCTGGGCCCACCAGGCCCCTCCTCCGGTGGCTCTCGGTGTTCCGATGCTTCCCGGCAAAATAGGAACCGGGCGTTGATTTCGTCCAATTCCGAGAATATTTCGTTACTAGGATTTCAAACCAAAAACAGCAGAAATAGGAACTGCACTTCGGCATCTCGTTAATAGGTAGGTTCCGTAAAAACGCATAATAATGACATATAATGTGTATAAAACATGTAGGTATCATCAATAAAGTAGCATGGAACATAAGAAATTATCGATACGTCGGAGACGTATCAGCATCCCTGCTTAGTTCTGCTCGTCCCGAGCAAAAACGATAACAAAGATAATTTCTGAAGTGACATGCCATCATAACCTTGATCATACTATTTGTAAACATATGTAATGAATGCAGCGATCAAAACAATGGTAATGACATGAGTAGACAAATGAATCATAAAGCAAAGACTTTTCATGAATAGTACTTCAAGACAAGCATCAATAAGTCTTGCATAAAAGTTAACTCATAAAGCAATAAATCAAAGTAAAGGTATTGAAGCAACACAAAGGAAGATTAAGTTTCAGCGGTTGCTTTCAACTTATAACATGTATATCTCATGGATATTGTCAACATAGAGTAATATAACAAGTGCAATATGCAAGTATGTAGGAATCAATGCACAGTTCACACAAGTGTTTGCTTCTTGAGGTGGAGAGAAATAGGTGAACTGACTCAACATAAAAGTAAAAGAAAGATCCTTCAAAGAGGAAAGCATCGATTGCTATATTTGTGCTAGAGCTTTTATTTTGAAAACATAAAGAGAGCATAAAAGTAAAGTTTTGAGAGGTGTTTGTTGTTGTCAACGAATGGTAATGGGTACTCTAACTACCTTATCAACCAGACTTTCAAGAGCGGCTCCCATGAAGGACGTTATTTCTACCACCGTGGTAGATCATCCCTCTTCTCTTTTGTTTACACATGTATTTTAATGTATTTATTTTTGGGTGGCACTCTTCCAACCTTGCTTTCACAAACCATGGCTAACCGAATCCTCGGGTGCCTGCCAACAATCTCATACCATGAAGGAGTGTCTATTTGCAAAATTAAGTTGCTTACTGATGAATCAGAGCAAAACATGTGAAGAGAATTATTAATGAAGTTAATTAATTGGGGCTGGGAACCCCATTGCCAGCTCTTTATGCAAAGTTATTGGATAAGCGGATGAAGCCACTTGTCCATTGTGAAAGTCTGTCCGTAAATGACAAGATTGAAAGATAAAACACCACGTACTTCCTCATGAGCTATAAAACATTGACACAAATAAGAGATGATAAATTTTGAATTGTTTAAAGGTAGCACTCAAGCAATTTACTTTGGAATGGCGGAAAATACCATGTAGTAGGTAGGTATGGTGGACACAAATGGCATAGTGGTTGGCTCAAAGATTTTGGATGCATGAGAAGTATTCCCTCTCGATACAAGGTTTAGGCTAGCAAAGTTATTTGAAGCAAACACAAGGATGAACCGGTGCAGCAAAACTCACATAAAAGACATATTGTAAACATTATAAGACTCTACACCGTCTTCCTTGTTGTTCAAAACTCAATACTAGAAATTATCTAGACCTTAGAGAGACCAAATATGCAAACCAAATTTTAGCAAGCTCTATGTATTTCTTCATTAATGGGTGCAAAGTATATGATGCAAGAGCTTAAACATGAGCACAACAATTGCCAAGTATCACATTATCCAAGACATTTTACCAATTACTACATGTAGCATTTTCTTTTCCAATCATATAACAACAAGTGAAGCGATCAACTTTCGCCCTTGAATATTAAAAGCTAAGAACACATGTGTTCATATGAACCAGCGGAGCGTGTCTCTCTCCCACACAAGGATGAACTTATTCAGAGAATGAAAATAACAAAACAAAAATAAAAGCACACAGACACACAGACGCTCCAAGTAAAGAACATAAGATGTGACCGAATAAAAATATAGTTTCACTAGAAGAAACCTGATAAGTTGTCGATGAAGAAGGGATGCCTTGGGCATCCCCAAGCTTAGATGCTTGAGTCTTCTTGAAATATGCAGGGATGAACCACCGGGGCATCCCCAAGCTTAGACCTTTCACTCTTCTCGATCACATTATATCACCCTCTTCTATTGACCCTTGAAAACTTCTGCCACATCAAACTTCAAGCAAACTCATTAGAGGGTTAGTGCATAATCAAAATTCACATGTTCAGAGGTGACACAATAATTATTAACACTTCTGGACATTGCACAAAACTTCTGAAAGTTAATGGAACAAAGAAACCCATTCAACAAAGCAAAAGCGGCAATGCGAAATAAAAGGCAGAATCTGTCAAAAACAGAACAGTCCGTAAAGACGAATTTTAAAAAGGCACCAGACTTGCTCAAATGGAAAAACTCAAAACTAATGAAAGTTGCGTACATATCTGAGGATCACTCACGTAAATTGGCATAATTTTATGAGTTACCTACAGAGAATTAGGCCCAGATTCGTGACAGCAAAGAAATCTGTCTCTGCGCAGTAATCCAAATCTAGTATGAACCTTGCTATAGAGACTTTACTTGGCACAAAAATGCAACAAAACTAAGATAAGGAGAGGTTGCTACAGTAGTAACAACTTCCAAGACACAAATATAAAACAAAGGTACTGTAGCAAAATAAACACATGGGTTATCTCCCAAGAAGTTCTTTCTTTATACCCATTAAGATGGGCTCAGCAGTTTTAATGATGCACTCGCAAGAATAAGAGTTGAAGCAAAAGAGAGCATCAAGAGGCAAATTCAAAACACATTTAAGTCTAACATGCTTCCTATGCATAGGAATCTTGTAAATAAACAGGTTTATGAAGAGCAAAGTAACAAGCATAGGAAGATAAAACCAGTGTGTAACTTCAAAAATTTCAGCATATAGAGAGGTGTTTTAGTAACATGAAAACTCTACAACCATATTTTCCTCTCTCATAATAACTTTCAGTAGCAACATGAGCAAACTCAACAATATAACTATCACATAAAGCATTCTTATCATGAGTCTCATGCATAAAATTATTACTCTCCACATAGGCATAATCAATTTTATTAGTTGTAGTGGGAGCAAATTCAACAAAGTAGCTATCATTATTATTCTCATCATCAAATATAGGAGGAAAAGTATCATCAAAGTAAATTTTCTCCTCAATGCTTGGGATACTAAAAATATCGTGCTCATCAAAGCCAGCTTCCCCAAGCTTAGAATTTTCCATATCATTAGCAACAATGGTGTTCAAAGCGTTCATGCTAATATGTTCCATGGGTTTTTTAATTTTTGCATCAAACCATCCATGTCTTAAATCAGGAAATAGAATAAGAAGGTCATTGTTGTCCATTATGCCAAACTAGTGTAAACAAGAAACCAAATGTCGCAATTGCAGAGTCTAAAGGAAATAGCTTCGAGTACTTACAACGGCGCCGGAAAATAGCTTAGTAGCCGAGATCCGGAGTGAGTACCTTTACCTTTCCTCCCAACGGCGCCTAAAATAGCTTGATGTCTACGGGTGCTTCTATTCTTGTAGACAGTGTTGGGCCTCCAAGAGCAGAGGTTTGTAGAACAGCAGCAAGTTTTCCTTAAGTGGATCACCCAAGGTTTATCGAACTCGGGAGGAAGAGGTCAAAGATATCCCTCTCATGCAACCCTGCAACCACAAAGCAAGAAGTCTCTTGTGTCCCCAACACACCTAATAGGTGCACTAGTTCGGCGAAGAGATAGTGAAATACAAGTGGTATGAATGAATATGAGCAGTAGTACGGCGCCAGAAAATAGCTCGCTGGCGTGTTGATGGTAGTAATATTGTAGGAAGTAAACATGCAGTAACGCAGCGAGTAATGTGAAACAAAGAATAAGCAAAGCAATAGCGTATTTAGGAACAAGACCTAGGGATTAGACTTTCACTAGTGGACACTCTCAACTTTGATCACATAACAGAATAGATAAATGCATACTCTACACTCTCTTGTTGGATGATGAACACATTGCGTAGGATTACACGAACCCTCAATGCCGGAGTTAACAAGCTCCACAATTCAATGTTCATATTTAAATAACCTTAGAGTGCATGAAAGATCGACACGACTAAACCAAGTACTAGCATAGCATGCACACTGTCACCTTCACACCATGTAGGAGGAATAGATCACATCAATACCATCATAGCAATAGTTAACTTCATAATCTACAAGAGATCATAATCATAGCCTACGCCAAGTACTAACACGGATGCACACACTGTCACCATTACACCGTGCAGAGGAATAAACTACTTTAATAACATCACTAGAGTAGCACATAGATAAATTGTGATACAAAACACATTGCAATCATAAAGGGATATAAATAAGCACTTCACTATGCCATTCATAACAATGAATAAGTATTCTGTGAAATATAGCCTAAGAGACCCACACGGTGCACACACTGTCACCTTTACACACGTGGGACAAGGAGTCTCCGGAGATCACATAAGTAAAACCCACTTGACTAGCATAATGACATCTAGATTACAAGCATCATCATATAAATCTCAATCATGTAAGGCAGCTCATGAGATTATTGTATTGAAGTACATAGGAGAGAGATGAACCACATAGCTACCGGTACAGCCCCGAGCCTCGATGGAGAACTACTCCCTCCTCATGGGAGCAGCGGATGAAGATGGCGGTGAAGATGGCAGCGGTGTCGATGGAGAAGCCTTCCGGGGGCCTCCCCGTCCCGCGGTGTGCAGAACAGACTCCCGTCCCCGATCTTGGCTTCGCGATGGCGGCGCGGAAGGTTTCTCGTGCGTGGCTTTTCGTATCGAGGTTTTAGGTCGGGGACTTTTAATAGGCGAAGAGGCGGAGGGGACGAGGCGGTGACACACTAGGGGGCGCGCCCAGCCCCGCCGCGCCACCGTCCTGGGCCCACCAGCCCCTCCTCCGTGGCTCGGTGTTCGGATGCTTCCGGCAAAATAGGAACTGGGCGTTGATTTCGTCCAATTCCGAGAATATTTCGTTACTAGGATTTCGAAACCAAAAACAGAAAAAAACCGCACTTCGGCATCTCGTTAATAGGTTAGTTCCAGAAAACGCATAATAATGACATATAATGTGTATAAAACATGTAGGTATCATCAATAAAGTAGCATGGAACATAAGAAATTATCGATACGTCGGAGACGTATCACTCTCCTAGCACAATCGAAGCTAGTCGAGAGGGGGAGAGTGAACTTTTGAGGACAAAGGAACATGAACCATCCAGAGTTGTTGTTGGTTCAATTCCATCTCCTACTAGTGAAGAGAGATGGACAAAGCCAAATGAGTTAGAAAATCTAAGGGTGTCTACAAGGAGACAAGCTACAAGTGAAGAGAGATGGAGAAAGCCAAACGAGGAAGAGAACTTGAAAGTGTATACACGGAGAAAATCGCAGCATGAGCAGCAGCAACAACAGGTTCCCACGACAAGTGACACACAGGTGCAGGGGGAGCAACATGCGCAACAACAGGCTCCCACGACAAGTGACACACAGGTGCAGGGGGAGCAACATGCTCCAACAGGTGTTGAAACTGATGAATTGTCTGATGACGCAGGTCCATCTATTACGAGGGATTCAATGGACTTGCCCATTGCCTTAAGAAAAGGAACCCGAGCTGCAGCTAGAAAACCTCCAAATTGGTACCAGGAGGAGCATGACATTGCTAATTATGTATCATATGCATCTCTATCTACGAACTACAGGGCCTTCATCGCATCATTGCAATCTGTGGTGATCCCAAGAGATTGGAAAGAAGCAAAACAAGACCCAAAGTGGTACGAGGCCATGTTGGAGGAAATGAAAGCTCTTGAGAAGAACAATACATGGGATCTTGTTACTCTTCCAGCTGGAAAACGTCCAGTTACTTGCAAATGGGTGTATTCCGTGAAGCAATCCCCAGAAGGGAAAATAGAACGATACAAGGCAAGGTTGGTGGCAAGGGGTTACAGTCAAACATATGGGATTGACTATGTCGAGACCTTTGCGCCTGTTGCAAAGATGAGTACTATAAGAACTCTTATTTCTTGTGCTGCTAACTTTGGTTGGCCCTTGCATCAGCTGGATGTCAAGAATGCTTTCTTGCATGGAGATCTCCGGGAAGAAGTTTATATGGACATTCCACCTGGCTTTAGTAACAACTCCAACACCCAGGGGAAGGTGTGCAGATTGAAGAAGTCTTTGTATGGTCTCAAGCAGTCACCAAGGGCATGGTTTGATAGGTTCCGGAGAGCCATGCGCAATATGCGTTACAAGCAATGTAATAGGGATCATATTGTGTTCTATAGGCATTCAGGGCGTCGTATTACCATCCTTGCAGTTTATGTGGACGACATTGTTATCACTGGAGACGATAATGATGAAATAAGCCGGCTGAAGATGAGATTGAGCAGAGAATTTGAGGTTAAGGATCTAGGACAACTCAAGTATTTCTTGGGTATTGAGATTGCGAGATCTCCTAAAGGAATAGTTATCTCTCAACGGAAATATGTGTTGGATCTACTCAATGAGACTGGTATGCTTGGGTGTCGGCCTACTTCAACTCCTATTGAGCAAAATCACCAGCTATGTGCTCAGTCAGGAGATCCAGTTAATAGAGAGCGCTACCAACGGCTTGTTGGTCGACTTATCTATTTATGCCATACGAGACCTGATATATCTTATGCCGTGAGTGTGGTGAGCCGCTACATGCATGACCCAAGAAGTGGACATCTAGAGGCAGCTTATAGAATTTTACGCTATCTGAAAGGAAGTCCTGGAAAAGGTCTATGGTTCAAGGCCAATGGGCACTTGAGTGTGGAGGGATATTGTGACGCTGATTGGGCAAGTTGCCTTGATGACAGAAGGTCAACATCAGACTTTTGTGTCTTCGTAGGAGGAAACTTGGTATCTTGGAGGAGCAAGAAGCAGCATGTGGTCTCAAGATCAACTGCAGAAGCAGAGTATAGAGCAATGGCGGTGTGTTTGTGTGAGATGTTATGGATGAAAGGCCTCCTATCAGAATTGAAGCTACTGCGGAGAGGGCCATTGAATCTTTGGTGCGACAACAAGTCAGCAATAAACATTGCTAACAATCCCGTTCAGCATGACCGAACAAAGCATGTGGAAATAGATCGATTCTTCATTAAAGAACGGCTTGACGAAGGAACCTTGAAGTTAAGCCATGTAACCTCTAGAGAACAAATAGCAGATTGTCTAACCAAAGGATTAGGTAGTAAGGAATGTTTGTTGGCATGTAACAAGATGGGAATGATAGATATCCATCGCCCATCTTGAGGGGGAGTGTTGGAATCTAAGATTAGTGTAATAGTACTCTAGTAGAGTCTAGAATGCTCTAGGGGAATTGGAGATTAGTAGTAGTCTCCTAGGAAAGTCTAGAATATTCCAGTAGTGTGCTAGAATCTAAGTTAGTTTATTAGCGAAGTCTAGAGTATTCTAGGGAGTGTTAGTATAGTAGTAGTGTCTAGACTATTCTAGTGTATGAGTTAACATGTAAGCCTAAGTTGAGCTATATATATGAGAGGGTGTGGAGGTCCAAGTGACCAACCCATCCACAATTTCCCCAAAAGCCTACATATACAATTGCAATTAATTTACTATGAAATTGTTATTTACACGAAGTATGACATGATGGAAATGCAACAAGATTGTTATGAAATATAGGATATCCAGTATAAGGTGAATTGCTGTTTGATTCGTAGTAAATTTCTGTTCAGTAAAGTATAGAATTTCCTGTAATGGTTGTTTTGTTTTATTTTTGCAATGGTCAGATTTTGTAATTTAAATAATGATTAATATATGCTAAATAAAAACAATTTCCTATTAAAATGTTGTTTGCAGAAATACTAAAATTTGTTATGTATGACTCATATGCAACATTATTGTGTTAAAATCCAATTGAGATTCTCTGACTTTGGGCTGCTAACTTTAGGGTGACTTTGAGTTACTGGCATGTGGACCTGACATATGACGGCTCCACATGACAGTGACTCAAAGTCACCTGACTTTGGGAAGTCAGACAATCCGCACCCCAAAAAATCCAGGGTTTCCGGTACAAGAGAATGCATAGACCTGTGTAAAGTTAATTGAATTTTAGGTGAAATAAATATTCATTGGTTGATTTGATCAGTTTTAACTTCCCAAGACCATGGGTTTCAGTGTGATGTGTACGCATGAGATGTCTTAATAGTAGTTTGTTCAATTGATATGCTCATATTAATGTTTTACATCAGTTCAGGATTTGTTATTAGATCCCTGTTAACCATGATTCTCTGCCATAGGCACACATGTTCCTGATGCCCTGCTCATGGATTTAAATTCAGTTAACTCTAGTATATTTCCTGGACATATACTGCTTTGTTCCCAGGGAAAAGTATAGAGTAGTTTCTGTTTTGAACTGAACGTACCATCTGTAAGCAAAATTCAAGTGGGACTCGTCAAAACTATGTATTGTGTATTTGTGTTGTCAACTTAGCTACCTTGATTGGTACCTAGTCAGTGAGTTTCGTAGTGGAATAGAAGTTAAAGTAGCCTTGGAAGCGGTATTGGCTAGGATATGTAAGCTCTGGAGCTGGGAGGATTATAGAATCTGCACCTGGGTTGTAGGATGTCGCAATAGAAAGGCAACTCCTATTCTGATTGGGAAATGCCTGATCGAAAATGCTCTTATATATTCCGTTGCTTATCACTTCAATCTGATCACCAAGGTTTACCAAAATTCTATTGCCTTGTGTTGGTGGTATTGAGATCCTCCTACCATCCTTCATGAACTCCAAACCTGGGACCAAGTCATCTTAAAATAGAAGTATGGTTGCCCCAGCATTAGTATACCCACGGAGTAGCATTATTGCTTCCCGGTGACTACACCTGGCGTATTTTGCCACCTTTATGCCTACAGAAGGCTTACAAAATGCTTTTCTTCAAGTAATCCTTGTCCATCCCAAGATTTTCACTCATGACTTCTGCTAGCTGCTTGGCCAACTTGACAACTTCTTCAGCATATTCAGGAACAGTGGTACTGTATAGTTCATTACATTGTATTAGTGCACAACACAAACTTCACAAACTTCTAATTTCTATGTTTTCCTAATTTAGTGGGAATGCCAACATTGATTTTTGGTGATAGCAAGTTTACTGTAATTTAGGTTGCAACCTCACCAAAGCAGCTCTGCTATGTCATGAAAGTTTGATTTTGGCTGATGATGATACATGAAGCTGCGCCCAGAATGAACATTCGAGGTGACTTTGTCAGGACCAAGGGTTTTGGCTATCATGGAACTGTAGAAGTTCTTCTCCATGTTTTCCTCGTAGTGTTTGCTCACCAGTTCTTTGATTTTGTCCATGATGTCATCATTGATTCCATGGTTCTCGACCTGACATAAAATTATTGTGCATAACAAATGATAATAGTGAGAAAGTAGAACAGAAACTTGTTTTATCAATATAATGATCTTATAGTTTCTTAATTACCCAGAAGAATCCCCATTGTGCGCAGGTATCATGGAGAAGTAAAAGTGTTTCTGCTCTCTTCTCGCCATATAGCTCATCCATCTTTATCACTGGAATTTCCATTTCCTGAAACACTGGAGTATTGAAGCCTAACCCAATGTGCTACTCTTCTCAAGTTGATCTGCTATAGCTACAGCAAGGTAGGTATTTATAATGGCCTAGATATGGATATTGGAAAATATATGTTTCCAGATTTCAAGACATGATATGGTTTGAAAATGGAAGAAAGCTTTGCTTTCCTATTGTGCATATGGCAATCATGTCCCTGTTAAAAAAATAATAATACAAGCAGGCCCAGATACAGTTCACTATTGCCTGTAAGTATATCCTTGAGAGCTTATCATCATGGTGGTTGACTTATGAGCTACACAGGATGCCTATTTGTCAATCTCGTTTTACTTCCATATAAAAATGAATAATGGTGGCAGCCATCTTAATTAGAGTACTAATTGTCTGTAAGATTCACCCCCTTTGGATCAGCTCTGCTGCCCTTAATTGTGGCGATGATGATACCATGGCACAAATCGTTGAATAAAATCTCAGTTTGGAGATCTTTCAGGTCAGACTAATCATGGCATTTAGTTTGACTTTCTGATTCGATGAAGACAGTCAAACACAAAATATCTTAATTTCATCCTCGAACAATTTGATGCATTTCCATAAGTCGATGCAAGCCTAGATTTTCTCAGGGATTTTCTAAATCATGTTTGCAAATTTCTAAACAGCACTTGTTAGTTTTCTGAAAATTATTTAAGTGGATCAAGCAAAGTTTTAAATAGCACGCTATCTCTTTGCTAGAGCATCGCTATAGCGGATTCACAACACCCCCACTAAAGCTATGCACTTTTAGCGCTAAATAGAATCTCTCGCTAATAGCTCACTAAATCGTGCTAAAACGCTAAATAGGGCTAAATAAATAGCGCTACTTCTCCCGCTAAGCCCAGTATTTCAGGGGTGATTGATTGGGGATCTTAATAACACATCACGTTTCTAGCCCTGCCTAAAAATCTATGTCATCTTGCTTTCCAGGAGGTACAAAAGGTTAACAAAAGAAATAAAGGCTATTTGATTTATTTGAGCGAGGCAACTCCTAAGAGCATCTCCAACAGCCTTCATATATTTGGCTAGAATATATTTGGCTAGAATTGCTATAAACTGAAAATATAGCAATTTGGTGCTAAGAGCATCTCCACTCGTCCCCCCGAACAGGCCCCCGGCGAGCATTTTTTACATCCGGACGGCGTAAATCGGCCCAGTCGCGCCCCCGGTTCCTCGTTTCCTGATTTGGCCCTTCATCCATCCGGCGAGCCCACGCCATCCCCGCCCCCCGGCGCGGGGACTCCGGACGAAAGATTTTGGCGCGAAACGTCGTGTGGACCCGCGTAGTCGGCGACGGAAAACCAAATCCTGTCGATTTTCCCTCCAATTTGCTTGCATATCCCCATTCCCTCCAATTTGCTTGCATATCCCCATTCTCTCCCGCCGAAATTGGCCAATCTCCTCTCCAGCTCCAGTTCCCGGCGGCGTCTTCGCGTCCACCACCACTCTCCTCCTCGTCTTCTCGTCCACCACAATGCCGCCGAAGGCGTCGGCGAGGAAGATGCGGGCGAAGAAGACGAAGCCGCCGGGCATGTCGAACGCCGAGTGGGCGGCGGACAAGAAACGGCGCGAGGTGGAAACAAGCGGCAGGGCGGAGAGGGTGAAAAGAGCCGCCGCCAAGAGGGCGGCGGCGGCGGCCCAGGACGAACAAGCGAGGATAATCAGCATGGCCATGAGCGGCGGCGGCATGTTCCCCGGCCGATGGCCGACGCAAGGTACAACCAGTCCCCCGTCGTCCTTCTCCCCTTCGCTGTACTCGCCGTCGCCGACGCCGTGTTCCAAGAGGGCGCCTACGTCCAACCGTCCAGTCCACGCCGTCGCCGCCCGAGCTTGACGTCGGCGGCGGCGGCGTTCGAGGGCACCTCGCCGGCCCTGCGATGAGGGCCGCTCCCGTTTGGTGCGACGGCGGCGCCGAACGAAGACGAGATCCACGAGATGATCACCTCCGGCTCCATGGCCGCCGCTGCGAGCCCGGGGTTCTTCATGGCCGCCGCCGCTGCGTGCCCGGGGTTCTTCACGCAAGAGGAGGCGAGGGCGACGGCAGCTGTGGCGGCGCAACGAGCATCGGGAGGATGTTGCCGACGGAAGCCAAGCCGTCGAAGAAGAAGACGAGGAAGAAGAAGAGCCAACCCAAGCCGACGCCAACCTGTCGAAGGGGAAGAAGAAGAGGAAGAAGAGCTCGCCGCCTGCCGAACCGCGTATCATATGGATGCCGAAGGAAGAGGAGTGCCTCGCCGAAGCTTGGATGACCGTGTCGACGAACGGCATAATCGGGGCCAATCAGTCGTTCGACACATACTGGCTTCGAGTGAGGCAGGCGTACGAGGAGCGCAAACTCGTCGATCCCTACTTCAAGAAGACGAACATGAACATGCACCGGGGAGACAAGGCAATGGCCACCCATTGGGGGCTCATGCAGACGGCGTGCAACAAATGGCACGGCATACAGGAGGAGGTCGAGAAACGGCCGATCAGCGGCCATGACTTGGAGCAAAAGGTATGCTCCGTCGACCCTGCATCACCGAGGTACATCGTCGTTAGCTGACCCGTTTCGCCGTGCTCTTTTTTCCCAGCTGCGCCGAGCTTTGGACATGTACACGGACGACACCGGCCTGCAGTTCAAGTTCCTCAACGTCTACGCCCGCCTCGAGAACTGCGAGAAGTGGAAGGAAACTCGCACGACCCTCTCGAAGAGCAAGACCGAGCAGTACAACCCCGACGCTCCGGCGGCTTGCGCGGCGGAAGGGCGCCCTGAACTCGGCCAAAAGAAGCTGAAAGAGCTCAAACGGACGGACAATCCCGCCGACAGGATGCAGGCGTCGACAAGTGCTGGGCCGACTTGAGGTCGCACGCCGACGGGAGGAACGACAAGTTCGACGGCAGGTGGCGGGAGATGCTCGCCAACCAAGGCGTCCGGATCGCCGAAGACGACGGCGGCGGCGAAGAAGAGGAACACAGACTTGGCGTTCTGATGGGCGGCGGCGACATGGAACCGATGGACGAGGAGACGAGGAATTGGTACCGGGCCACCGCGACATCCTCCGAGCCCCTCCGGCCTCCTTTCATCGTCTCCACCGCTCCTACCTCGTCTACCTCACCATCTACCTCGTCGACCGCGCCGCCGACGTCCACGCCGATGCTTCCTCGTCGGCCGCCGCAGCCGCCGCCACGGCGTGTGAGGAAACTGTCCGTCGGACACCGCCGTGCCGGCCGGGATCGCCGACGAGCCTGTCTCCGTGTAATTTCCTCCGATCGCCGATATGTGGCTGATCATTTTGCTCCTTTTGCCGATCAACTGCGTACTTGTAGCGCGGGACGGCGATTTGTTTGAATTTAACTCTATCCGCCAAACTCCGGGTGGACGATCGAAATACTACTCCTCACGACTTAATTTCGTCCAATCCGGCGGTTGTTTCGTCCGGATTTGGGCGTGGGGAGCGCCAACGAGTGGGGATGCTCCAACAGCCTTCGTGTATAAATAGTCCCCACACCAAAAAATATAGCAAGCTTGGTATATTGGACTCTCCAATTGCTATATTTGCAAAGTCTGGAGGGACTTGTAAAACTCCCAGAGACGAGGCGGGAGAGGCCAACCACCGCGCGCCTGCCTCGCCACCCGCCCCACCGCCGTTAGGCCATGGCACCGCCACCTCCGAGTGCCCCTCCTTTCCCCTCCGGATTGAGCCGCCCACCGCCGAATCGACCTCCGCCTCCCATGCAACCCTTCTGGCCGATTCGGCCCGGTGGAGCCGCCGCCGGTGCGGGAGAGCTCCCCGCCGTCCTGGCGCTGCCTCCTCCGCGCCCTGCCCTTCGATCCCCTCGCCTCTGCCAGCGCGAGCTGTGCCATGGCCGCGCCGCCGCCACCCACAGGCTCGCTCCCGTGCCGCTAGATTCTGGTACATGGTGTACCACACACTCACATAACTGATGTGTTTGATTCACTGTTGACAATTAATATGGAACATAGGGAGTATATCTGATTTTGGGCTCGGAGGTAAACTATACTAAATTTGAGTAATCGGTTCTGTCATTCTTTCAGCAGGTCGGTGGCTAGGTTTATTTGCTGGGTGGTTCTTAGCTTGTTCCCGTTAGAGCTCAACCGGGACTGCAATTCCATACCCCATTCAAGTCATTCTAGCAATCCCTCTGTTCAAAATAACTTGATGCAGTTTTTTTCTTCCAAAATGGGCGAACCTACACTGAAACGCATCTACATACATGGCAAATCTGACCAAAGCTGCATCACATATTTTGGAACGGAGGGAATACTATTTTTTCCTGCCCGGTGAGCGGTGACGTGCTTTGTGCTCCTAGGCCCGAATGAGTTCAGCTGTGTGTGTGGCCCTCCGTTCTGCTCGTGCCCGATAGCCCAGTTAGTCTGTTCAGCTGAGGCCATTGCTCGAACTTGGAGTGTACTGGTATTTTCTATATTTGAGGTAGGTAGCTCCAAATTAATTATTGTCTGATAAATTGTACAATTATCTTTGCATTTGTTTTTCGTTGGATTCTTTTATATTATACAGTGAAGGAATGGTAAGATTTCGACCTGACCTCCCATGTCCTCCATGTAGACATCCAGAGGATCACTCACAAAGACTAGTGCAAACATATCTTCCAGACCAAGCATGCAGGTGTGCTCCTAATATTTATTTCTGCCTCTAAGATTCACATCTCTTTCGTGCTGTCTCAGCTTGTTATTTTATTTTCTGATTCATTTGTCTCCATCTATTCTTGGTCCATGTATTTTTCCAACTTTTTCAATCGCCTTTGCTTAGACGATATATGTACAGACAATTCAAGGTCTTTGCTTATGATATATAATGTTAAACGTAAAAGGCAAGGGAAATAGAAACCAATGCACAATTCCTGCCCGGCAGACTCATCTCAGATAATGCACTCATCGCCTTTGAATGTTTCCATGCCATTCACAGGTCTAGGAAGGGTGAGGAGTCCTTCTGTGCGTTCAAAATGGACCTGTCCAAGGCTTATGACAGAGTTGATTGGGTTTTCCTGGAACAAGCTCTTCTCAAATGGGGGTTCGACAGTGTTTGGGTCGGCTGGGTTATGAACTGTGTTAAATCTGTGAAGTTCGCTGTCCAGGTGAATGACCAACTCACCGAAACAATCATTCCCACTAGAGGGCTAAGACAAGGAGACCCGCTGTCTCCTTATCTTTTCCTCTTCGTGGCTGAGTGTTTCTCTTCGGTGATTAATAATGCTATCCTCACCAAAAGCCTCCAGGAGTTCAAAATTACTAGAAGCTCTCCAGGTATCTCGCACCTCCTGTTTGCAGACGACTGTCTCATGTTCTTCCGTGCTAATCCAGAACAAGCGAGAGTGGTGAAAGAGGCTATTTTAGAGTTCGAGAAGGGTTCAGGCCAGATTCTAAGTGCCAACAAATGCTCCTTGTTGTTCAGTGAGAACTGCCCAGAAACTAAACAGGTCGAAGTCAAACAGATCTTGGAGGTCTCTCGGGACTCCTTTGAAGATAGATACTTGGGCTACCCAACTCCTGAAGGACGCATGAATAAAGGGAAGTTTCAGCCATCTAAAGATCGTCTCTCCAAGAAGCTGAATAATTGGGTCGAGAAGCTAATGTCTATGGGGGCAAAGGAAGAACTCATCAAATCTGTCGCTCAGGCCATCCCCATCCATGTTATGGGTATCTTTAAGCTCCCAGCTGGGTTCCATGACGACTACATGAAGTTGGTGCGCAACTTTTGGTGGGGGGAAGATGAGATGAAGAGAAAGGTTCACTGGGCGGCATGGGATATTCTCACTAGCCCTAAGGACCTGGGTGGAGTCGGATTCAGAGATTCCAGGCTTATGAACCAAGCTATGCTAGCCAGACAATGTTGGAGAATCATAAAAAACCCAAACAGTTTGTGTACTAGGCTCCTCAAATCAATTTATTTCCCTCGTGGGAACTTTCTTGACACCGTCTTCAGACAAGATGCATCCCCTTCATGGCATGGTATTGAGCATGGTTTGGATCTCATCAAAGAGGGCATCATTTACAGGATAGGTAATGGCAACAAGGTCAATATTTGGAGGGATAATTGGCTTCCGAGAGACTATAACCTAAAGGTCTCCCAGGGGAAGACGAGAACTAGAATCCGACGAGTAAACCAACTTCTAGCGCCTGATGGTAAATCCTGGAATGAAGCCCTGGTACGGGATGTATGCTATAGCAGTGATGTTGATTGGATCCTCGACATGAAACTCCCTATCAACCAATGCAATGATTTTTTAGCTTGGCACTATGAACCATCGGGATTGTTCTCTGTCAAAAGCGCTTACAGGTTGGCTTACAATCTTCAACATGGCACCAGATGGCGTGCATGTCATAGCGAAAGCAGAGACAACAGCAGGAAAATTTGGAAAGTCATTTGGAAGGCAAACGTTCCAAACAAAGTCAAAATTTTTGGGTGGAGAGTTGCTTGTGATAACCTAGCCACTAAGAAGAACAAGATGAGAAGAACCCTCGAAACGAATAGTATTTGTAATATCTGCGGGAGAGAAGAGGAAGACAGTTTCCATGCTACTGTCATGTGCACTAAATCTAGAGCACTGAGAACCCAAATGAGGACTTACTGGCAACTCCCACCTGAACGAGCTTTCAGACTCACTGGTCCTGAATGGTTCCAAAACCTGCTTGTCAATTCTACCAAATCCCAAAGATGCCAAATCCTGATGCTGCTTTGGAGATCTTGGCACCTGAGATGCGATATTGTCCACGGTAGAGGGGACGAGACCATTGCTAGATCTGTTGTTTTCCTCGTAAATTATAACAATTTTCTACAGGATCCGAGACATGAGGAATCCTCTGGTCTTGGTTCGTCTACTGTTGACCCTGTGCAGGTTACCGAAGATAGACGAACGTTTGCCGCCAACCCCAGCAAGCAAACATCCTGGTCGCCACCGTGTGAAGGGGAAACAAAGATAAATGTCGACGCGGCCTTCTGCCCGGCCTCCGGAGAATCGGCAGCAGGTGTAGTTATCCGTGATCACAAGGGTGCCATCATCCTAGCAGCAAGTATGGTTGGAACAAAGTGCAGGGATGCGGAAGAAGCAGAAGCTAATGCTATATATGAAGGTTTGAAGATTGCTGTGGAGTACAACCTGACACCCTCTTCCCTGGAGTCTGATTGTGCTAATGCGGTTGCAGCTGTCAACAATCACTCAGCTATTTCTTCTGTGAACTGGCATATTTACAAGAACATAAAGTTGTATACGAGCGTGCTGCCTAAATGTATCTTATCTAAAGTTGGTAGAAATTGTAATGAAGCTGCCCATAGACTAGCACATCTTGCTACTACCTCTGGGTCTAGTAATATTTGGCTTTCCCCTGTCCCAGAAGCTATTAGGGAATTATGTAATCAAGACTCTGTAAACTACTTTGTGAGCTGATTAATTGTTTTTCCCCCTCAAAAAAAAAAAAATGCACAATAGAACAGAAAAAGAAAAGTACATTATCATCTTTCATTCCATTGTCCTATAATTTTTTAAGAAGCTATGCAATCGAGCAGGACATTTACTGGATCGGCAGCATCATCATCAATATTCATTTCCTTTTGTTTATTAGGTGTATTTTGATTCTTTTTCTCATGTGCCTTCTGTATTATTATAACTATAAGAGGAACTGCGAAGCAAAATGTAATTAACGTAGTAGTATAAATAGTCATCTACTCATCTCTTATGGAGAAGCAGTATGAAGCATCACTTGGTAACGTTTTATCCTTATAATCAAGATACACTACCACAACTACAATCATGTGCCATTAAATGCATGTTGCAGTGGCGATATGGTAGATCTTGCATGACGGCATTGTTTGCTATCTAGGACGTGCAGGCAGGTGTTGGATCTGATAGAATCCACAATTTTATTTAAGTTGAAATCTTTGAATACATGTAGTACAATGGTATTTAATCACCACTGTACATAGTTTGTCTGGTCCATGGTCACGTGATCACATCCTTGTCGTGTATAAAGAAATATACAACAAAATTTACATTACATGATTTTTGGAAATAAAAAATTAGACTGGTACTCCTCGTCGCTTCCTCCCAGGCATGGAACTAGTACCTTCATTTGTATCATGAACACAACTTGTAACTAAATGAGCAAATGAATTATGAGGGGGTATCCTTGATTCCCACGAAATTAGAATGAAGTCTTCTTTGGGTCTAACACCAGGATTCGCTAGAAGTTCCCCAAATGTCACACTTGGTAATTCCTTCCTGATTGAACCATTAATTGTATAATGTGTCATACTAAGTCGATGCAAAGCAAAATCCGTCATGTCCACTGGATAGCCTTGTTCTACAAGCATGCTTGGGTGCGCACCAGATACAGAGAGATTTCTTTTAACCATTCTTATCGTTTTGTCCAATATACAACTCCAAAACTTAACATTGAGGTTCCTTCGCAACAAATCAGCTGCCGTATTTGTTGCGACGAGTGAACCTTGCATGTTGTGCAGCACCTTGGCAAATTCATCTGCTATTTGTACTAACCGTGGATGTTCTGCAGGGTCTATGCTCCCGAATGCCAAGCTCTTGAAAAGGTACCTTAACTCGTCATAGGACATAACACTTAGGAAAATTGGTTTCACTGATCCAAATCGAGCTAGTCTTTTAAGTCTACTTATGATGAGGATCTTGCTTCCTCTGCCCATTGTTACAGCAAACGAGTCAAACTTTTTCCACTCAGCGTCACCCACATCAGAAGAAAACTCAATAACTACCAGTATCATCCCTTCCATGGTCCTTCCATGGTCAAGTATACTCAAAAGGTTGTCTCCATTCAAGTGCAAAATAGAGGAGAAGCGTGAGCGAACCTTTTCGTCACCGCACACATGAGCAACCAAAGTTTTCTTCCCAGTTGCTCCACCACCTATGATCGGTAGAACTGCTGGTGCATAATCACTGGGAGGGTCGCTGTGCTGCAACAAAAAGCTCAAGAGCCTTTGCTTCTCAGCATGTCGGCCAAACATAAAGTTGTCGGTGTAGAGATAAACGTCGTATGGCCTACGATACATGCGCTCGCATCCACCCAGAAGCACAACAAATTCTACAATGTTAGCAACAGCAGTTTCTAAGTTCTCCAAGGCACCATGTGACTCGAGGTTCTTGGCCTTATCAGCTGTTGTTCGAGAACGCTTGGCTAAATACAAGCTGATGCTAGATGAGTTGTTGCTGCTAACCTTGTTGAAGCTTGCACCATCTTGGAGGGCTCGGTACCTTGAGCTGTCCAGCACACTGTATCCTCGGTACATGGCCTCTGAGAGCGTCTTGAGCTGCATCATCATCCCGGTGTTGGTTATGTATCGCGTGTCTGCCTCTTGGACGATGGTATAGACTCTCATCAGAAGATGCTGCATCCTCGCTTCCACCTGCTCCTCCAGTTGTGGACGGTTCGAGTTGTACTTGTTCAGCAGGACGGAGATGAAACGGCTCACAAGCTCACCTGCAACTGCAGACATGGCAACCTCCATGGTTGCGGTTGATGTGGTAATCTTCTGGCCAGTCTGTGGACAAATTTAATTATGCTGGCCTCCTCCAAGTCTTGCAGAGACTCTTAGAAAAATTGAAAAGTCTCCATGGGTGACTTTGACTGCGATGACTGGGTGGGTGACACACGGGTACTTTTCTAAACTTTGAAACGTGTGACAAGGACAAGTCAACTTTCCAAGCAGCATGACAATTGCACCGGTATTTAATATTCACGGTCGGTCCAAATTAATTATTGTTAATCATGACTATTGTTCTGTCTGTGGACTCTTTTTACACTACATAGGAGCCCGTATATGTGTAGACCAGTACATATTCACGGTTGGTTCAAATTAATTATTTTTATTTATCTTTGTATTTGTCTTTTCTTGGACTCCACTTTAAATGAGTGAAGCACTCCGCTCTAACAAAGTTTGACCGTGGAAATTATTTCGTCTTTTCCTATTAGAGCATCCCCACTCGTTGGGGCTCCCCACGCCCAAATCCGGCGATATTTTCGTCCGGATTGGAGGAAGATTTGGCGTGGGGAGCGCCGAAGTTCCAGGAAACCCCCAACCTCGACCATTTGACATATTTCAAACAAATTTAACATTAAATTTAACAAGTTCGGCGACCAACAGTACGAAAATTGCTGAAACAAATTCGGCAAAAATAATTGTACAATATTTAACAAGTGCTGAAACAAATGAAGCACACAATTTCACAATTTTTCAAACAAATTAGACAGACTAGTTGGCGTCGGCGTTGGCGTTGCCTCGGAGCCTCCATATGTGCTCCACTAGATCATCTTGCAGCATGATGCATTGTAGTCTCGAATCTCCACGCATAGCAATGAAGCCCATGATGGAGGCACCGGTGATTAGGGTGCAAGAGGACCCTCTCTCTCATATGGTGCTTCTTGCTCAGCCAGAGGAACCGGATGCTTTCGCTCATTTTCAATAATCATATTGTGTAGGCCATCCGAAGATAGTCATCTGCAGTATCACCGGGAGCTCCATACACCAGCATCCTCATAGCCACTGCACCCAGTTGACGAAATCCAACCAAACCGCAATCCGCCTTGCATCTGAAGTAGGGATCAAAGTGGCGGATGGCATACACAATTTGCAGAAATAACTTTCTGCTCATCCTGAAACGACGCCGGAAAACACTCTCACCGTGCAATGGATTGTCGGCGAAGTAGTCGGCGTACAACATGCAGTAGCCCTCCATTCGCTGTCTCGGCTTGCACTTCCGGCGACCTGGTGCCGACCCACCACGTCGACCAGTTGCCAGTCCGGCGTACATGCTTGCCAAGCAACCGAGGATCATCATGTGCTCCTCGTCTTGGGCGGCTGCTGCCATCTCTTCTTGCATAAGCTCGACGAACATCTGCTCCTCCTCTTCGTCCGAGTCCATGGCCGGCGAGGCAAATGGACGAACACCTGACGGGCGTGGTCGAGGCAACCCGAGCCGCGAGCGGCGAGGAGCAAGCAGGCCGGAAGAGCAAGCAGCCGGCGGAATATAGGCAGGTGGGGAAGGAGGGCGGCGGAATCTAGGCAACAAGCCGGCGGGGTGGTGCCGGCGGCGAGAGAGATACGAGGGGTGGGGAGATTTTGAGCGACGTGGCGGTGGGGTTCGTGCGTCGAGTCACCGACAGATCGGGCCCTTCCCGCTTTTCACTCGTCCGGAGTCCCCGAGCGCTCCCGGGGGGTGGCGTGGGCTCGCCGGATGGATGAAGGGCCAAATCCGGACGAAAACGAGGAACCGGGGGCACGACTGGGCCGATTTTCGCCGTCCGGATATAAAAAATGCTCGCCGGGGGCCTGTTTGGGGGGACGAGTGAAGATGCTCTTAACTTCAGTGGAGAAAGCAGGGGCCAATTCATTAGCAAGGGGCCATTTTATCTTGGCTACTGCCCGGTGGAAGGGAAGTGCTGTTGCTCCCAGCTGGCCCAGGTTTGAGTCCCATTGGGGGCTGAATATTGCATATTGGGTATCTCACATGTGGACTTCTGTCTTAAAAAAAGCCATCAGATGCTAGTGCCTGGGATGGTCATGTTTGTTCCTGAAACTCCATATTTTAGTAGTAATATTCTTTTTAGATCAATTTTGGTAGTAATCTTCTAGAGGACATGTAACCAGTTTCTGTGTATGTTTGCTTCTTACTATCTTACTTGCAGAAGATCATACTTATGATTGTAATTTTGTATTACATAAACCACATATTATTAAAGTAATTGTTGGTCAAAGGCATGTTTTAACCAATCAAAATATAACTTATATTTGAAGCAAGGAAATCAATAGATGACTAACATTTCTATACAAAGACTCAGCACATACAATGTTTTTGGGAATTTTGTGCCATGCTGATATCACAAAAATTCAAAACCAACAATCCCTAAGATACCCCAAAATAACTTCGGAACCGTTTTACTTAGTTACCTAAAAATAGGTATGGTTACAGTCATTTTTTACCATCATAAGTCGGGCATGACATGTATCTATTGGTCCAGACCAATTCCTCCTCTCTATCAAACGGCAGCAATGAATTATGCGCTTTTGAAGTTTGAACCATGAAAAAAGCTACAAACAATATCAAAATACTAAAAAATAAAAATAAAATAATAATGACAAGAAGATACAGGTAATCGGACTACCTAACAAAACAGAAGGGTACACAACGGTCCATTTGCTCCCACCGTTCTGTGGGGTTCTATAAAAAGAAATCGGTTCAAAAAAAGGTTATCCCTACTTCAGGTGAAACAAGAGAAATCGATTAATAGTCCATAATTTGAGGGGTAGGACTACATTCGCAAAAAAAAGAGGGGTAGGACTACGTGAAGGCCGACCTTTCCAGATTCGTGCCCGAGCGACCCCCACGTGACGAGCGCGTGGTTGTGATTCCAGAACGAGCACCACGCGTGGGACGCAGAAGTACTAGCATCCAGGTCCAGCTGAACGTGCACGTCAGCAACGCGGGCGCATCCATCGAAGCCATCGACGTACGCGAAGAGCCAACACACACGTGCCTCTTTCCGTTAAATCCATGCTAACCGGCTCATGCAGCGCGTTTACGTACCATCAGCGAGTACACCCGACTACAGTCACGTGCAAGAACGAGTACATGTATAATCGCGCACATGAAAAAGTATAGGTACAGTCGCCTACACAAGTTAGGTATAATCGCGCACATAAGCAAATACATGTACAGATGTATAGTTGCGCATACGAGAGTATTGATGCAGAAGTACAGTCACGCACACGACCAAGTACAAGTACAGAAGCACAGATACAATTGCGCACAGGAGAGAGTACAATCACTGAGTAAAAGAGAAAAAACTGCATTAAATACACTAAAAACAGAAGTACTTAACAGTTGAACCACGAGTACGGTTATGTATATACCACGAGTACAACCATACAATGTTTGAAGTACGGGAAAAAAGTATCCCCTATCAACGTGAGATCTAATTTTGAAGATCTCGACGCGAGGATCTTAAAAATAAAAACAAATTATAATTTGGATTTATGGTTGTCAAGATATTTCATTTTGAAGAAATGAATCTAGAAAATAAAGGGAAAAGCTGACACAACCCAGCCTCCTCTGTCTTCTCTCTTCTCCCCACTGCTTTCCCTTGCGACACGTGGCGAGCATGGAGACCACTTCTCAGGGATTTTCTAGCACCACAGCGCGCCACTTATCGCGTGCGGAACGAGTTGTCCTCTCTTCGCGAAGGTCGGCCTTTTTCTAAGGATTTCATGATTTAAGATACAATAGCGGATGGGGGAATTTGCTGCCATGCCCTCCGCGGTTCCCACAGGTTCCTCCCAGCCCTCTTCTCTGTCAGCGTGCAGTTAGCCATCAACGCCGCCGCCGATAGCCCCGACACCGTCCGCGCGTGTCGGGACTTTATCGTGCGCCGCCTCTTCACCATGCTCCCGCCGGCTGAGGAGCCTGCGGCTGTGATGCTGGCAGTTGTAGATCCAGTGTCCCCAGCCTCTGCAGCTCCGATGGCGCCGCCGACGCCCATCGTCGGCGGTTCCCACAGGTTCCTCCCAGCCCTCTTCTCTGTCAGGGTGCAGTTAGCCATCAACGCCGCCGCCGATAGCCCCGACACCGTCCGCGCGTGTCGGGACTTTATCGTGCGCCGCCTCTTCACCATGCTCCCGCCGGCTGAGCCTGCGGCTGTGATGCTGGCAGTTGTAGATCCAGTGTCCCCAGCCTCTGCAGCTCCGATGGCGCCGCCGACGCCCATCGCAGCGACAGCGACGACCTTGTCGCCACAGAGGTCTTCCGCGTCAAGGCATTCCTCTCCGGCAGCCAACAAATGTGTGTCTCGCCTGCCAATCCTACCACAGCGAAAGATATTGTTGTTGGCCTTGCCGACCTAACATCACTAATTGTATCCCATTGACTGAACTCAGAGGCAGAGCACCGTCAGATACAATGGCGGAGGCGAAAACTTATGGATGCCTTTGTCTATCCGCAGGGGAGCCGTTAGTACGTGAACTGTAGACGATCCACGCCCGGGACACGCCAGCGGCAAGTAGCCGTTTACACCTCCAGCCGTTAGGGCTCCTAGGCCGAAATTCGGCGCTAAATAGCACCGGATGGATGTAAAGTTTAGATTGAGGAGGCTCATTTTCCTAGCGGCGAGCCCAGAGAAATGAACATACATAGGGAAATTCAAACAGAACAAGACGAAATAAGTTCAAACTTAGGCTAAATTTAGAGATATTTAACATATATAGGCGAGTTCGTACATATATATAGGCCGAATTCGTAATATATTTGAATTCGGTCAGAGAGAATATGAACTAAACGTAAAAACACGGCGTTCTACATGCCGAAATAGCGGTAGAACGCCGTGTAGTCGCCGCCGTCGTCATCACTGAAGTCGCCGGCGTCCTCGGGTGGCGGCACCTGCTGGCTGCTGCTCTAGCCGGGGGCTCCCAAACGGCTGGAACCCTACCCAGGGTCGTCGTGGCGTGGCGGCGACGGAGTCGGCCGGTACCACTCATCCTCGTCGGAGTCCTCCAGCTTGACGAGCGACGCACATCGGGTGGGTGCGGCATGGGCAGCGCGGCGCCGCGCGGCCGCCAGGTCCAGGAGACGCTGATGCTGCTCCGTCTCCTCCCTCTCCCAGTCCTGCCTGGACCAGGCGAGCGCCGCGTCCATCGGGATGGTGTTGTCGGCGGGGATGAGGTCGTTGAGCGACCTCGCGGATCACGGCGTCCTCGGCCCACGCGGCCTCCTCGGCGGCGAGGTCGGAAGCAGCTGCGGCCGCTGTGTCCCCCTTCTTCGTCTTCCTCTTGCAGACGCGTGACGGAGACGACGAGGCGCGCCCCCCTCGCGGATGAGGAGGGCGCCGCTGATGCGCCCTTAGGTTGGCGGTGGGGACGTCGGCTCCTTCTTGACGGCGCGCAGGGAGGTCCTCGGCGTCGCAGGAGGCGCCGACCAACACGAACGGGAGGGCGACCTCGACGCCGAGCCCGACGACGAGGACGACGCCATCCGCCGCGGCATCCAAGAGCTTCCGTGTCGGCGCGACACTAAAGGCACCGCCGGAGTTGCCGCCCTCGATGTGCGCGAGCATGTTCTCGAGGGTGCGGCCCGGCGCGCTCCACCAGTGGCGGTGGCCGGAGGCGTTGTTGCGCGCGGGAGGTGGAGGAGGACCGTCATAAGCATCGAGTTCTCGGTCGTACCTATCGCGGAAGAACTGCGTCCAGGCCTCGTAGTTTTTTGGGAAGAAGCGCGGCTCGGCGCGCTGCTCGTCGCTCATGGTGGCGAGCACCGCCTCGATCTCCGGCACGAGGGCGTCGCCTTGCGGCAGCGGCGGAATCGGGACACCTCCTGCGCTCAGACGCTAGCCTCCAGGCGCGCGGAAGTTCGGCGCCGCCGGGTAGCCCGCCATGTAGAGCAGCCGTCCCTCCCACTGGTGCAGGGACCGCCGGCCGAAGCCGTTGTTCACCGCGCCGTCTCCAGGGAAGCGGTTCGCCATTGGAGGAGCCGAGGCTTTTTTCGGCGAGAGAAGAGTGGAGAGAAGGGGGACGGTGGTGGTGAATGCGGCTAGGCGTGGTAGCTCTGCGATAAATAGAGGGGAGCAGGGCGTGAATTCGTGAATTCAAGAAGACGGCATTAACTCACCACGTGGAAACTTCACGGCGACGACTGATCGGCGGCAGGCTTTTACAGCGCGTGGAATTGGATAAAGATATTTAATAAATGTTATCATTTGTGTAAGTTGTGAACTTGAGATAGTAGCACAACGTCGAAGATGTTTATTGCTTTATTGGGATCCTAGACCTTTCATGAGATCTAAGAGCATCTCCAGTCGCGTACCCCAAAGGGATTTGGGGCGCGCCGGACAAAAAATGCGTTCCAGCCGTGTCCCCCAAAGCCCATTTTTGTCCGGCGTGCCCCGATACGGTGTCCGGCGCCCGAGCCCGTCCCCGTCCACATGGGACGCTCCGGCACGCCGGACACAACGAAAAGCGAGGCGAACCGACGGGGGCCGACCCGTCAGCGGCACAGTTAATTTTAACCTAACCGTCGCCTACCTCGCGACGGAAGTTATTCGCGCGCAGTGACACACGGCGGCATCTTTGCCTTAATGGCGACGGAGGGGCGGGCGAGACGTCTCGTCGGTGCTGCGCAGCCTCCACGCGTCGCCGGCGTTCGCACGCCACCGCCCGTTCGCGCGATCTTCCCGCCTCTTCTCGCCTGTTCGCGCGCTTCTACCCGACGCCGCATCTATAAAAAGGCCTCCCGGCTCAATGGTAGCCACCACACCCCGCCGGCAACAAACACAGCCTCGTCGCTCCACCGCCGTCTCCTCCACCACCAAGCGGCCGAACCGCCCTCGCCGCTTCCCACCGCCGCCTCCTCCACTCTTCCAGTCCCGGAATCGCAGGTCGACACCGACCCTGCGACCCGGGAAGAGCGGCGGCGGCGAGGGATGCAGAACTGGCGTGCACACCGTCGCAGCGGCGGGAGGCACTCGACCATGAGGCGGCGCAGGCGGCGGATCAGCAGCGTTCGCGCCCCGCTGCCGCCGACGAGGCCGCGGCGCAGTAGCATGACACGAGCAGCAGTGCGACACCGTTGCGGCGTTCAACGCCTCGACGAGAGAAGAGGCTCGACGGTGCCGGTACCGGAGGAGATGGAGCAGCGGTGGGCTGAAGAGCGTCGCGCGCGCGATGAGCGGGATGCGCTGCCGTGAACGGCGGGAGGCGATCGAGCGCCGGCGGCAGGAGTCGATCGAGCGCCAGCACGCTGGCGGCGGAGGAGGTCGGCAGCGGGAGGCGGCGCTGGCGGCGATCTGGGGGAGCGGGCGGACCAGTTGGCGGCGGAGGCCGACATTTTGGCGGCTGCGATGATGGAGGCGCCAACAGATGTGGAGTAGGAGGCGCCAATGGAGGAGGAGGAGGCCGACGCGGAGGAGACCGAGGTGGAGGAGGACGACGACGAGTTCGAGTGGTCCGATGACGACGGGTCACACCCAGACGAAACGGCCGATCAGCAACGCGCGCTCGTCGAGTCGTTCGAGTCGGAGAAGAAGCTCCAGACGACGCCCGTGCCCGTGAAGAGGCGCAGATTCGTCGCGCCGTCGAGCTCTCCTCCGAGGGGTGCAGGGAGGGCCGACGTCGACGCGGTGCGGGGGCAGCGGCGTCTGGCCACCGCTACGCACGGAGAGGCGGCGCGCGCAGCAAGAGCTGCGGCGGAGGGCAGGCGACGCCGGAGCGGGGCCGTTGAACGCACCGTCGGGCGGTCAGTAGGCTAGGTTTAGATGAAAGCTAGCCATTTTCATTCAAACTTTGTAATCTATAATCAAAATTGAATGAAACCTTTATTTTCGTGCACCAATATTTACTTGGGGGCGGCGTTTGACGCGGCTGGGAAGCGACGTCCCCCAAACGCGGCACGAACAAAACACGTCTCAAACGCTCAATCCGACGCAGTTTGGGGAACGGTTTGAAGGACGCGACTGGAGATGCTCTAATCGCATATGGATTCTTTACGGCATGGAGCGTAATTGGACCAATCCTACATTGAGCCAAGGGCCCGAACATTTTTTACAGCCCTACACTTATGGTTGCCATCTCCAAACTTGATCCCTGTTGCATTGTACATGGCTGACTCCTATAGTCCTATCGCCTTGTAAAATTGTAAGTGGCATTTAGCATCTCAAGCTTGCTCACCAAACACAAGACCAACAACGTTTCCCTTGCCAACACTCTTTGAATGGACAATACGAAAGCTAGTTCAAACCAATTAAAAGAAAGCAACTTAACTGAAATCCTGGTAGCTAGTGCTCTCTTTATATACATCGAGTAGTAGAAGGATTGTTCATTTATTTCCAACTACTCCCCGAATTTGATTTTTTCTATTTCTAGCTGCCTTTTTTTTATCTGTAAGTACATTGCCATTTTGGTCCGAGTGAATTCTGTAGTATCATATTTTTACATTTTCTTTTACTCTCTCAAATTGTCTGTGAGAGTGTAGAAACCCATGAATGAGACACTTTGAGTTGAAAACATGGTAATATTAGAGCATCTCCAGTCGCGTCCTCCAAACCGTCCCCAAACCGCGCCGGATTGAGTGTTTGGGGGACGTGTTTCGTGCTGCGTTTGGGGGACGTCGCTCCCCATTCGCGTCCCCAAACAAAATTTTAAACTTAACGAAATTCGTCCAAACTTACATAGATTCGAAATTTGACTAAATTTAAACTAAACCTAATCTAGAACCACTTGCGGCGGCCGGAGGCGTCGTAGTACTGCTGGAAGTTGTACAAGGCATCGGTGACGACCTCCTGCTTGACGCGCTCCTCGACGGGCTCGTCCTTCACCAAGCCGCTTGGTCATGCCTCGCCGTCGTCGGTGAGGTCCACCAGCGGCTTGCCGGAGTCGCGGATGGACATGGCGATCGCCGCGTCGAGGTCGCCCTCCAGGCGTCCTTGTCATTCATGGACGCCAAGAACGCCGCCCGCAGCCCTGGGCAGTCCTCGGGGTCGTCGCTGCTGCGATGAGACGCTGCTGCCGCTCGTACTCCGCCAGCAGCGCGCCTGCGACGTTTCCTCCGGCTCCTCCTTCACCTCCGGCTTCGGGATGAGAGTGCGCCGCCGCGCCTCCGTTGCTGACACCGGCTGCTGCCGCGCCACGCCTGTGTGACGGGTGTCGCCGGCTCCTCCTTGACCTACCGTTTGGGGACGGTGTAGGGCGCCGACCGGTACAACGAGGACGGCGTCGATCGCGCGGGTCCTGAGGAAGAAGAGTGCGAGGAGGACGAGTACGTCGTCCTCCTCGGCTGCCATTGAGGAGACGGCGGACGACGGCATCTCCAACCTTGGAGAGCCGCGGATGCCGCGGATGACGTTCTCGAGGGCGCCGGAACGCCCCAGAAAGGGCGCGGCCGTCCTTGTTCCAGCTGTTGGGGCCGACGAGGTTGTCGGTGCTGTACATCTCGACGTCGTACTTCGCCTTGAAGTACGTCGTCCACCAGGCGTCGTTGTTGTTGACCGCCCACGTTGGATCCAACCGCTCTCGGCGGTGAGTTGAGCCCGTCGGGCCTTGATGGCGTCCCTCCATTGGTCCGTGCCCGGCTTCGGCGGCGAGACGCCAATGCCGTTCACGGCCATCTTCCAGCCGCGCTGCTTGCCTGCATGTCCGGCGGACTGGATACGGCGTGGTGGCCGCCCACGCTCGCACGGTGAGGCTGCCGCGGCCGAAGCCGTTCGCCGCGGAGATCTTGCGGGAGGACGAGCTCGACATTTTTGGAGCGGCGAGGAGAAGATCTGGGAGGGGGAGGCGGCGGCGACGAGAAGGTTTAAAACATCGGTGAGAACTGCAGGGCATCTTAAAACAGCGGCGGCAGCGGGTGGTTGCACGCAATAACGCCGGCGCGGACGGCCACACGGCCTTCCACGACGAGACGCGTCCCTGCGTCGCCTGGGAAAACAGGGAGCCATTAACGTCGCTTGACCAAAGGTAGGCGACGGGGTTTTAGCCTTCCGAGCCGCTGACGGGTCGGGCCCGCGTAGGTTCGCCTCGCTGTGTCCGGCGTCCGGGCGTCCCCGTGGGACGGGGACGGCTCCGGACACCGTATCGGGACACGCCGGACACCGTATCGGGACACGTCGGATAAAAATGGGCTTTGGGGGACGCGGCTGGAACGCATTTTTTGTCCGGCGCGCCCCAAATCCCTTTGGAGGATGGTTCGGGGGGACGCGACTGGAGATGCTCTTACATTATGAATCTACCTGATGATGTGACCTTCATAGTTCGCTCTGAGTTTTATTTGATCTCCAACCACAATAGTACCACTACATTTACAAGCACCTAATAGCGCTTCCTGGGTATAAATCATGGTGTAGCTGAAAGAAAAAGGGACACCTCAAACCAATTCTAGGTGACCATAAACAATTCAACATACATAGCACATGCAGGAACATAAGTCTACCCACTGTTACACGTTTCACCTTCTTGCAACTGAGAGAAAAATCAAGAACACATACCCGTATAGAGAGAAGAAAAGGCAGGCAAGGCAGAACCGTAAACCTTGGTCTTGAGGGTGGGCTGGGAAAAGAGGACGGGAGAGTGAGATTTTCCAGGTGGTTTGCGACAAGCGGCAACAGCGAGCCGCCATTTACTTGGCACAAGGTGTCCCACCGGAATCACCATTTACATGGACACACGTTGCTCCCTGTATAGCTTGTTGCCATTTTAAACTTGCACTTAATGGAATTTTGCGGCCATAATATGTAAGCCTAAATTTAGGAGCCGGCCGGCAGCACACCGGTGGCCCTGGAGGCCTGGACATGGGAAGTATGGGGAAAGGACAGGTCTAGGTGAACGTCTTAACGGGCACTTAGGTAGCTCCTACCGCTCAAGCGGGAAGAACTTTCGGCAGCTGCAATAATCTAGGTACCACTTGCTAAGTTGTTATGGTTGGCATACGATATTTAGACTTGTAATAGTGCTATAATAATAACAAAATACACTATAAGTTCACATGGCTTAGTTCTCTCTCTTTCTCCCTCTCTTGTGTCTCTCTGAAACCCATAGCACCGCCCCACGAAATAGATATCGCCGACACTTCCACGTGAGTAGAACAGGGGTATGATTTTTTAAACGGAATGCCTAAATTAAGCTTTATAAATAAAGCCAAGACGCTAGATCAAGTACATGCAATTTCAGGATTAAGTTCACTACAAACCCAGTTTAATGTAAAACATCTCCCACGCAGGTGAGAAAAAGAGTACTACCAAAATCAGGAGCCACCCCTAATCTCCAAGTCTGGTGTATAAGCTTCTTAGTAACTCCATAACATCATCCAGCACATGTTTATTTCATGCTTTGATTAGTAGCATCCAGTCAGACAAAAGATCATTTTGAATAGACAGTCAGCAAGTTAGGAGACGAAGATGGATATACTTTCTCGTCATATCAGCATATCGTTTCACTCTCGAGCTTGGCTCGCTTGTGACTCGACCAAGATCGAACCAAGCCTACATTGAGTCATGAGCTCGAATGTGTTTGACAGTCCAATATGTTATTGCTTACTCAACACTAGGACTACTCGGATGCACAAGATACCTACGTGGGTTGACACATATATTTCCTGATGCCTCTGACTCTTATCATTTTGTAAGCGGCATTTGGCATCATATCAACCTTGCTCACAACAAACAAGATATCACAACTGTATGTGCCTCCCAACACTATCTATTTGAATGGACAATCTGGAAAGCTTGTTCAATACATTTAAAAAAAGCTAATTTGATAGCACTTGTGGTGGTTCTGTTTTTTATACATCGAGTAATAGAAGGACCGTTCAATCATTTCCATCTACATTATGTTTCTAATATTACAATGAATTTGATCTGAATAAATTCAGTAGCATCCTATTTATACCTTTTATCTTCTAAAATTGTACGTCCATGTTCTTGAGAGTGATGAAATCAATGCATGAGACACATCGAGTTGAAATATATGGCACAATAACACTAGACATCTACCTGATGATGTCACATTCATGTATAGTTCGTTCATAGTTTTATTTGATCTCCAACCACAATCATACCACTACAATCATGACACCGCTTCCTAAATATAAACCACGATGAGTTGAAAGAGAAAGAAACGATAACTCAAAAAGTTCTGGGTGAACTCATAACTATAAACAATTAAACCAACATATGCAGTCCTTACGCTTCACTTTTCCACAAGAGAGAGCAACTTAAAGAACATGCACCCGCATATATACGGAGGGAATAGCAGGGCAGGATGGATCCGTAGATCATGGCTTTGAGGGTAATAAACATGGAACAACGAGAGCTGGGTTGGAGGAAGAGAATGGAAGGAGAGAAAGTTCTTTAGGCGCTTGGAGGGAAGATTGACTTGTCACAAGGTCTCACACCAGAATATTCGTTCACATTATTGCCACACGATGCTACTATAGACTACAGTTCGGTTTTCATTTCAAGAACTGAAGTTAACTGTTAAGAATTTTTCTTGTAGGCCTAATTTGGTGCACCGGCCCGAAGAACTCCGGTGGCCCTGGACATGGGAAACGTGGGAAAAGTACTGATCTGGATGAACTCCTGGACGGGCACTTGGCGTGCTGCTACTGGATATACAAGGCCTCTGGTAGCTGCAACTCCTTAAGGTCAAGCGAGAAGAACTTCCGGTAACACTTGCTAGGCTGATGTGATCTTTGCTTCTCCGTGACTTGTGCATTGAGGTAGAGACGGTGTGATGCGGAAATAAGTCTCTTCGGCTCCTTCCGGATAATGGCAACAACTTCATTGTCAGCGTGGAGCTAGCGAGGGTGTGCTCTCTCAGATTTGTAGTACTATATCTCAAGGTTTTGTGTGCTCCCGGCACCCTCTTCTCTGGCCTTCTTCACGTCTATCAAGTTTGGTGTATGTCTTGGATGATGTACAAGCGGGAGTTTTCTTCTTCGCACGTAGGCAGGTTAATAATCTGGTGCTTGAATCCTTTTTTGTGCGGATTTTTAGCTAATTGTCAAGGTAGCTAGGTTCTTATTTATTTCTCTTGTGTGAATATCATTTTTTATTTTATCTTTAAGAAAGAAAAGAAAAAAGAACAGTCAACATAATAATACGGATGGTATTTCTTGCCCAGATGTTACTGTGTCGGCTCATCAACACATGGCCATTGAGAAGCCTGGTAAACAGTCAACCAAATGATACTACTCTCTTTTCCCCACAAACTAGTAAGCGTGCACGTGCAACGCACGTCTCAAAAATATAATAGCACATACCTTTCAAATTTTATTTATTTACAACCGAGTTGATTTTTATCTACTTTTTTTTCACCAAGCCAATGTAAAGGTGCAACTTAAGATTTACATACACGATGTCCGTTAAAATCCAGGAAGCTCAAAACTATATTACAATTAATTGAAAAGGAAATTACAATGCAATCCTACCTTGAATCAACAATGAAAGGACATGATATTAAACAACATTATCAAGTTCTCTGAAAAAGGTTCACCTCTTCATGCGATCAACAATGACACGTTCAATTGATGGATATCATAGTTACTGTGCACCCGTAACACACATCTCTATAGATAAGTACAATTGTTTTTTAAATACACATACATATATGATAGTGCGGGTATTCAGTTTGGAATTTGCTTTTTTTTTCCATCAGCAATCCATAAGATTTGCCAAATACTACTCCAAGTGAACAAAAGAAACAAAAAGTTTATGAACATATGTCAATGTAAACATAAAGTGTAATTGTTGTGATTAATCATCCTCACATCACAGACAAAAAAAATGTCCGCACATTTGAATCACTTGGAAAGACACACTTGCATTTCGAAAATTGCAACCATGATCCAAATAATTAAACTTGTTGGTACTGTAAATTTTGAAAGATGATACACATTTTGGACACTTCATGTTGTCCTCTTGGAAAACTGATAGGAACCGAAATCTTGCACCAGCTCTGATGCCATGAGAAACTTAGATATCACTATTTATGTCTTGTTCATCTTGACTTGGGTCAAATCTGTTCTGCACCAAGTCTGAAGCTTGTAGAAGTTAAGATCTGCCAATATGGACTCCGTTTCATGCTACTTTGTCTTGGTGCTCTCTTTACGCTAGTGATGTAATTTTTCCTGCAATGAACAACCAAAAATATAGTGACATGCCCATATGTTTTCATGGAAATTTCTCTGCCCACCACACTTTGTAGCAAATCTAGGAGGCGACATTTAACAGAACAATAGTCAGAGCTAAATTTTCTTAGACAAAAAAGAAAGCATGTATGCTCCGCATATTAAATCGTCTAATTTTGATACCTTTGTATGCTGGTTATAAGTTTATTCCCTATGATATTGTTGGGTATTCAGGTTAACAGAAAGTGAACATGTAATTACAAGCTAATAATATGAATAGTTGGGCAGGAGAAGAGCTACAGGTGAAGTCCGCAACAAGCACGCAACAATGTGTCCAGATAAATATTTACCATGGTTTTTAAGGCGACGCTTTGGCGCCTTAAGGAGGGAGGGCGCTCTGGCGCCTAGGCGGGCGCTTTGGACGCCTAGGCGCCTAAAACGGCCCTTTTTACAAAGCGGAGGGGGAGCGCCTGGACGCCTAGGCGTCGCCTAGGCGACGCTTTTTAAACCATGATATTTACTTTAAAATGGATAATTGTACATTCATAACATTCTTAAAACCAAAAGCGTGTAAATAACATGAGCTTAGCCTATTAGCTATAATATGTGTACCACAATGTTCTACAAAAGAATTTCGCAATATAAACAAAAATGGAGCAAATACCAGGGTGGATTATATTAATAAGACCTGTATCAAAGGTGAGCGTCTGCATGATGTCATTAAAGTAACTTCCCTGTTCTCACAGTTTCACTCTAAGTACAAGGAACCAATATCAGTACTGACCTCCTGGATAACTTTACAGAGCTTCTTAGGTGCATATTTGGAGCTTAGTGGGTCTATATCAATTGTATCCCTCCTGCATAACAGAGTGTGAAGTTAGTCTCTTCAATTCCACATATATTACTGAAGATAAAAAGTCAGCCCTAAATCATCAAAAGAAATCAATGACCAAAACATGAAAGGCAGCTAGAACTTCAATAAGAAATTACTCTTGTACAGCTGTACATCGTATTGGACTTTTAACTTATTTTCGGCTAATTGTCACTGATACAAACCTTTTTAGCAGATGCCACGCCATTCTCCTTCTCATGAACCTCTCCAACCTTGCCATTACTTGAAGGGCCCTATTCCTTGTATCAACATCCTCCTGAAAGTAAAACCTGAATCAGATCAACAATTTCATCATCGATCAGTAATTATTTAACATGTCGTAGAGCTTTGCTGCATCCCGTCACTCCTGCAATCAATGTGATAGGATCTGTGATCCTACCAGGCCGGTTACGTAGATTGTAGGGATGGAAGTGTGCTGGACGAGGGAGAGGAAGGCGGCGCCGGCGGCTGGCCGCCGTCGCGAGGTTGGAGGAAGGTGGCGCAAGGGAAGAAGCGGTGGCTAGGGCAGGGAAGACCGACTCCTCAAGGAGTCGGCAATAACGATCTATAAGATCTGTTTATTGCTTGATTTCTCACGTACATTTACAGCAGTATAAATAAGCTAATGAAAAGGATAAATGGGCTAAGCCCCTAATTTAGGCCCACTAATGGGCTTCCTCCTGCTATAGGCCTAAACCGGTCATAACATCTCTCCCCGCCTTCTCAAACAGCTCGTCCTCGAGCTGGATAGCTGGAAACTGCTGGTGGAACTCATCCCGGAACGGTGTCGGCCTGGGAGACGGCCGCGTCAGCCAGCCCAGCTGCGACGACATCAGCCGCAATGTCGTCTACGGTCTCCAAGTAGAATAGGCGTGGACAAACGTGGCCCGGTACATAGAGCTCGTCGCAGTTGAAGCACAACCCTTTACGACGGCGCTCGAGCTGTTCGGCCGTGGTCAGCCGACGGAAAGGCCGCGTCGCGGCTGGATCGGAGTGCCCCGCATGAGTCACGGCCGTGAGCGCCTGGCCTGGTGGTGTCGGGGGAGGGCGGTCGGCTGGCCGAACGTCGCTGGCCGGGAAGGCCTGCTGCATGGCCCGCGCGCGCTGCTCGAAGGCGCGAGCGTAGTACATGGCCGACTGCAGGTCCTGGGGATCCCGCATCTCCACGTCGACGCGAATGTGGTCCGGCAGTCCGCCAATGAAGAGCTCGGCGCGCTGCTGCCCCGTCACCCCGGGCGCATGGCATGCGAGGGCCTGGAAGCGGTCGGCGAAGTCCTGCACCGTGGTGGTGAAGGCCAAACGCCCGAGTTCCGCCAAGCGACTGCCGCGAATCGGGGGACCGAAGCGTAGAAGGCAGAGCTCGCGGAAGCGGTCCCATGGGGGCATGCCGCCCTCGTCCTGCTCGAGGGAGTAATACCATGTCTGGGCGGCGCCACGGAGGTGGTACGAGGCGAGCCAAGTCCGGTCCGAGGCGAGGGTGCGCTGCCCTCGGAAGAACTGCTCGCATTGGTTGAGCCAGTTGAGGGGGTCCTCGACGCCGTCGTACGTGGCGAAGTCGAGCTTGGCGTAGCGTGGGGGGGTTGGGCCGGCGGCGCCCTGGTACTCCGCGTGGCCAGCGGAAGGCTCCGCCAAGCGCGAGTATGCCGGCTCCGGAAAGGAGGGCCTTGGAGGGTCCCCGGCAGTCGTGTAGACGGGAGGAGGCGCCGATGCGGACGAGTATACGGGCGGGGGTCCGTCGCGGTCACCCACGCTGGGAGCCGCGAGGGCGACGGCGGGAACGGCACCCGCTGGATGGGGACGCCCTGGGGCAGCGAGGCGGGCCCGGCGCTGGGGGCCGGCTGCCACGACGACCACGGCGGTGGGGGCGGCGAGGCCGGGGCGGGCGGGCACGCCCTGGACGGGCGGAAACGCCGGCGCGGCCGAGTAGGCGGGCGGCGGCAGCGGCGGTGTCAACACCCGGATTTTTAAGTCCAGATGCCTATTATGTCATACATCGCAATCCCAGGAATATTGTTGTTGCGAGACATAACAGTTGAATACCATAGAGTCATCATTTATTACAACACATAATGTCTTACACCATATATCACCTTATTCAATATTACACAAATAGTTGATCTAAACGATCAACGAACACAGATAAGTAGCGGAAGCGTCGTAGTAGGTGGAACTATCTATCCACAGGCCAACGCTTGACGTTAGAAGCATCCTAGTTCTGGTAGACGTCTTGTTGACCGTCGTCTCATCTTGTTGCTCCTCTTCATAGTCGGCATTGGAATAGCCAGGGACACAGCCATGAGTACTTAAGTACTCGCAAACTAACACTAATGTAAGTAATTATCAATATTAATAGTTGCTAAGCTCTAGGTTTATTTGCATAAAGCCAAGTTTATTTTGCAAAGGTTTAGTAAAGATGCTTGAATCTCTAGACTAACTCAAGTGGGAACATTAGTGTCATTCCCACCACCTCAGTGGTGTTTTTCAACAATTCAAGTCACCGTTCAAATTCATCATTCCTTTTTAAGACAAGTTCTGACAACGGTATGGCCTTTCCAATTGTCCGTAACCGTGGACACGGCTATTCGAATAGGTTTAACACTCTGCAGAGGTTGTACTCTTGTGCCACAACTTTTGATTACATCCGTCGGGATAACCCCGAATCATCGTAACCCAGTACGCGGATCATCAACCATAACCTTCCACTTAGATAACCTAGTATAGGCACCTCTCCCCATGAGCTTGGCCTCCTGGTGAAGACAAACCGTCAACCGGGAACTGCACAGGGCTTGGGTCGTACATTCACCTCATATTCACATCATTTCACTTTCAACGGAGGCAGCCTCGGCATAACCCCTATGATGCTTGTTTAGAGGGAACCCATACTAAACTACCTAAGCTTCTAGTTACGCCCTACCCATAATCAGGTATTGTGGGGGTACTTGTAGAATTGGAAGGGTATCGCATCCGAACCCAATCATCAGTTTTCACAAACCTTCACCAAGTCATTCACTTCTCTTTCACTTTCAAATTCTTTCAAAGTCATATCATTTCACCTTGTTCCCATCTAGAGTAGTCAATTTTATTTATTTAGCAATAGCATCTAGTCATGAGGGTGCTATCTAGCTTGATTTGCTTATCCTTGAAACTCTTGTCCTACTCTAAACCAAGTGAATCATGAATCAAAAGTGCTTTGAAATACAATACTTGAAATAATAACAAAGGAAAACATGGGATAGGATCCTTAAGCATAAAGTAATATGTAATAGTGCCTTGCTCATGAAGAGCTTTGCATTAAGGTGGCTTGCAAGAGTATTAGCTTGCCTTGGTTGGGATAGGAGTCAAAGTTTTCCTCCTCCTCCTGGTTGTAGCCTTCCTCCTCCGGGTATTCCTCGAGACTAGCGTCTATATACGAATACAAGGTATAACGATCACTACACACAATTAAGTGCTAAGCTAAGCACACACCAAAATTGCACACAAGTATATGCTAGCATCACACTTTATTAGCATGGTGATTTAATTCCTTGTTTTAAAGAAAAATAATTTCCTCTCATTATAATTATTTATTAAGATATCTCTTTAATGTCTTGGAGGAGATAATTCCCTCTCATTGAATTTTATTAAGATTTAATCTCTTCAAATAATAATAAGGTATGAGTATTAGTTGACCAAGGTCAACACTTCATATCTATTATTTGAGAGTGAAATTTAAATGAGGTGCTACACCTCATGCATTTTAATATTAGCATGCTCATGATTTAATATCTCTAAGTAATCAAGCATGAGGTTTATTAGACCAAAGTCAGTACCTCTATTTGAATTACTTAAGATCACAATTTAAATGAGAGAATAGCTCTCATACTATTTAAACAATTTATTTATATGAGTTAAATGGACTAGTAATGGCTCCATAGCCATTATTTAGTTCTAGTCCATGATTATGCAACACAACTCTACCATATTTTTGCATAAACAATTAGAGTATATCAAATGTGATTTATGAGAGTTGGAATCAACTTAAAATCATCTATAGATAATTTTTAATATTTATTTGAAGTTGAAAAAGGCTCTGCCTTGTTATTTTTAGTATTTAAATTCTACAAATAATTTGCAAGTGAGGCTAGTGGCATTGTTTAGATAATTTCATGGGCTTTCTGAATATATAAAATTTACTAAATTTGGTTCAGTGGATTTTGTTGTATTTGAATTTGAAAAAGCATCTGCAAGCATATTTGAATTAAACAGAAAAACCGAATTTGAATTAACTGGGCTTGGCGGGAAGGGGAAGTGGGCTACACGGTGGAAAAGAGGTGGGCCGGCCCAGCAGCGTGTCGCCCACGCGGGCCGCCTGACATGGTGGGCTCCACCAGTCAGTGGTTCATAAACGCGCGAAGCGGTACGAGCTACGCGAGTCGTTGGATCAGAACGCGATCGTGCGGTGCACGATCGTCGTCTTCTCCGGCGAGAGGCCGAGGTTCTGGCGGCGAGCCTAGGGGGTCGGAGGGCGTACCGGCGTTCCCGCGGGGTTCTGGTGGGTGCGAGGCGGCGTTGTCGACGGTGAGGAAGCGTCTGGTAGCAGTGGTGAGGCTCGGGGCGGCGTGAATCGACGACGGTGATCTGCGGGCTCCGGCGAGCTTCGGCTTCAAATTGGAGCTGCTCCGGCGACGATTTGAGGTGTGGTTTGGTCGAGGCGAACCAGTGGAGTGAGGCGGTCGTGGTGGTGTGAAGGAGAAGGCCGCGGGAGGTCTCTATTTATAGAGGGGAGGGGGTGCTGTGGGTGCCGTGGGTGGTCGTCGACGGCGTGGCTGCTCCGGCGTGCGAAAGGGCAAGTGAGGTACTGCACTCGATTGGCGACGGCATGGCGATGCTTTTGGTACAGCGGAAGCGTCCAGGGATCGATGGGAGGGCTCGGGCGCTTGGTGATCATGCCGCAGTACCCGTGGCATGGCTTCGACGGTGGCGACGGCGACAGGTCCTCCGGCGATGCTCGAGTGTGGCTAGCGTGTAGAGGTACTGGTGGAGATGCTTGGTGCAGGGGATGGGCGAAGGGCATGGGCGCGAGCGTTGGTACGGTGCCATGCTCTGGCGCGTCCAGTGCGCGCTCACCGCGTGCACTGGCATGCCGTGGCATGTCCTGGGCGCGCATGGGCATGCTTGGTGCGGCCAATGCTGGGGCTTGGCGACTTTGGGCCATGCTGGGTCGTGCTCATGGTGTACCAGGCTAGCTCCTAGACATGGTGAGGGGGAGTGGATCGAGCCAGAGAGAGAGGAGGCATGGTGGCCGGCATGAGCTTGCCATTGGTCGAGTAGGGTTCCTCCACTCCTCCATTTGCACCAGCCAGTACTGGGAATGATGGAGAGGTACTCCAGATGCAATGATCATCAAGATTCACCAAGGGTTCACCTTATAAACTGTTGGATATTTCCAATTTTGATCAAATCTGTTTTGTGCCTGCCAGGTGTTCGACAGTATGGCCGCAAGAAACTTATTTTGGAATTTTGAAATTCTTTTTGGTGGAGTTCATTTATATATTGATAGTGATGGAATGGTGGTGGTGGAGTTCATTTTGATGAAATTTGGCAACATTCCAAAATGGGGGTCATCTACACTTTGTTTCAAAGTCTCCTCTTGTCAAACATATACTGGTCAACCTGGTCAACTTTAGCAGTGGTGGTCAACATGAAAAGTGTTCACCTTGACTTGGTCTTGGATGAGGTGAAGAAAGTTAGGGTTGTTTAGTTTAAGATTCTTCCAAACCAGAGGTGTTAAGAGGGCAACATTTTATAAAGTGGTCATATGACCATTATCATATGTATGTAAATTTTGAATTTTCCTTTGATTTGAATCTAGTTTCTTCTATGCATTTATGTTTGTTTTTGTTATATAAGAGTTTTACAATCATTGGATCAAGCCTTGGTGGCCTTTGTTGAGGATTTGAAAAATGGGCTTAATGTGTATGTGAGGGTTTATGGCTATCTTTGCATTTCTTATTTTTCTTTCAAATTGAGATGGCATGATCATGGTTTAGGGTTTAACTACAAATGATCAACACTACTACACTCATCATGGCAATTGCACACCAAAAAGCACATACTATGCATGAGACTATATGTAGCACTATATGAGTAAATAAAGTTTTTGTTTATTGCCAAAATTGAGTATTTGAAATTTCCCTTTCTTTATTTATTGTTGAAAACTTGAGATGTTACAAACCCTTCCCCCTTACAAAAGATCTCGTCCCGAGATCTTAAAGAAAACTAGGTACTAAAGAGATTGGGGTACTCAGTCTTCATGAAGTCTTCCCTCTCCCAGGTAGCTTCTTCTTCGGTGTGATTACTCCATTGGACCTTCAGAAACTTGATACTCCGGGTGCGAGTAGTTCTGAAAGCTTCCTCAAGGATGCGAATTGGCACTTCTCGGTAGGTCAGATCTGAGTTGATGTCCACAGATCTGTGATCAATGTTCTTGAAGACCTCGGTCTTTTCTGGTACTTCCAAGCACTTGCGAAGTAGAGAGATGTGAAATACATTGTGTATCGCTGCCATTTCTTCCGGTAATTCCAGTTGATAAGATACCTCTCCTCGGCGACTAAGAACTTTGAAGGGTCCAACATAGCGGGGTGCAAGCTTTCCTCTAAGCTGGAATCTCTGCATTCCTTTAAGAGGGGACACTTTGAGATATACAAAGTCCCCGATCTCAAAGGTCATTTCCCGACGTCTTTTGTCGGCGTAACTCTTCTGCCTGGACTGGGCTGTCTTAAGGTACTCCCGGATCTTGTGCACCTTCTCTTCAGCTTCTCGGAGAACGTCTGGTCCAAACACTTGGCTCTCTCCGACTTCCGACCAATTCAGAGGGGTACGACACTTTCTTCCGTACAATGCTTCAAAGGGGGCATCGCAAGCTGGCCTGATAGCTGTTGTTGTACGAAAACTCGGCGTAAGGCAGGCAATCTTCCCACTTGGATCCATACTCTAGTACACATGCTCTCAGCATATCTTCAAGGATTTGATTGACTCGTTCTTTCTGTCCATCCGTCTGCGGGTGGTATGCTGTGCTGAAATTCAGGCGGGTGCCTAGCCCTTCATGTACCTTGCGGAATCTCGAGGTGAATTGAGATCCTCTATCGACACTATTGACTTCGGGGTTCCGTGCAGGGTGACTATTCGGGAGATGTACAATTCTGCCAGCTTGGGTCCTTGGTAGGTGGTCTTGACGGGGATGAAATGGCGACTTTGGTCTTTGTGTCGACCACTACCCAGATAGAATCATTTCCTTTGCTAGACTTGGGCAGTCCGGTGATGAAGTCCATTCCTACCGAATCCCACTTCCATTCGGGAATCTGCAGGGGCTGTAGCAGTCCTGCGGTCGTTGATGCTCGGCCTTGACTCTTTGACAAATGTCACACTTGGCGATGTAGCTCCCGATTTCTCGCTTCATTCCATGCCACCAGAACTGTTCCTTCAAGTCCTGGTACATCTTGGTACCTCCGGGGTGAATGGAATAAAGGGTGTCATGGGCTTCCTTCAGAATGACTTGCTTTAGCTCAGTCGACGGCACGCACAAACGTCCGTTGTACCAAAGTACTCCTTCATCATCTACAGTGAATCCCGGTGCCTTTCCTGCAACTATCTGGTTCTTGATTCCGTCGATGCTAGCATTCCCTTTCTGTGCTTCCTTGATTTGACTAACCAAGGTAGGTTGTAACTCTATGCTGGCGAGATAACCTTCGCTAACCAGCTCCAGTCTAAACTGTTCAAACTCTTGATACATGCTAGGTTGCTCTTCCGCGATCATGGAGTTTAGCTGACATGGCTGTCGGCTCAAAGCATCGGCTACCACATTGGCCTTTCCGGGGTGATAGTGAATTTCTAGGTCGTAATCCTTGATCAACTCGATCCATCTTCTTTGCCTCATGTTCAGTTCCTTCTGAGTGAAGATATACTTCAAACTCTTGTGATCCGAGTAAATCTCGCATCGATTACCCATGAGGTAATGACGCCAAACCTTCAAAGCTAACACAACTGCTGCGAGTTCTAAGTCGTGAGTTGGGTAATTCTGCTCATGTTGTTTCAGTTGCCTTGACAGATACGATATCACCTTCCCTCCTTGCATCAACACACATCCAAGACCAATCTTGGAGCGTCACAGTAAACGTCAAAAGGCTTGGTGATGTCCGGCATGATTAGTATTGGGGCTGTCGTCAGTCTTGCCTTGAGCTTCTGGAAGCTCTCTTCACATTTGTCAGTCCAATCAAACCTCTTGTCCTTCTTCAGTAGTTGGGTCATGGGTGATGACCCACAAGTATAGGGGGTGTATCGTAGTACTTTCGATAAATAAGAGTGTCGAACCCAACGAGGAGCAGAAGGTGTTGACAAGCAGTTTCGATGAAGGATTCACTGTAAATGCTCAGAGACAAGTATTCAGGGGGTTTTGATATTGCAGATAAATAAAGTACAAGTAAATAAAATGCTAGAGAAATAATTGCAGCGAGTGGCCCAATCCTTTTTAGCACAAAGGACAAGCCGGTTTGTTTACTTATAATGACCAAACGTTCCTGAGGACACATGGGAATTTTAGTCTAGTGCTTTCGCTACATACAGCTGATTAATCTTCATTGTTTTGATAAGTGTTGTGTGGGTGAACCTATGCTAATGCACCGTCCTTCCTAGGACTAATACATACTTGTGATTATACCCCTTGCAAGCATCCGCAACTACAAGAAAGTAATTAAGATAAATCTAACCACAGCCTTAAACTCTGAGATCCTGCGATCCCTCCTACATCGATATACTAACGGGGCTTAGGTTTCTGTCACCCGGCAACCCCGCAATTAGCAACCGAATACAAGATGCACTCCCCTAGGCCCATAAATGGTGAAGTGTCGTGTAGTCGACGTTCGCACGACACCACTAGAAGAATGACACCACAACTTAAATATCATAACATTGAATATTACTCAACCATAATTCACTACTAGCATTTAGACTTCACCCATGTCCTCAAGAACTAAACGAACTACTCACGAGACATCATATGGAATACAATCAGAGGTGATATGATGATGAATAACAATCTGAACATAAACCTTGGTTCAATGGTTTCACTCAATAGCATCTACAACAAGTATAGAATAACACCGGGAGAGTTTCCCCTATCAAACAATCAAGATTTAACCCGAATTGCTACAGCGATGACGAGGTGCAGCGGTGGTGATGGCGGTGTAGATGGTGGAGATGATGATGATGATGATGGAGATGATGTCCCGCTCGATGACGATGGCGATGGCGTCGATTTCCCCCTCCGGGAGGGAATTTCCCCGGCGGATTCCTGCCCGCCGGAGAGCTCTTTCTCTCTGGTGTTCTCCCCCCCGCAGAGCGGCTGTAACCCTCGTGAGGTCCCCTCTGTGGCTTAGGTTTCGGGACGAAGGAGTACGCGAAGGAGGAGGAAAGGGCTGTGGGGCCCCCAGCACAAGGTGGCGCGGCCAGGCCATGGGCCGCGCCGCCCTATGGTCTAGGCCACAGTGGCTCTTCTCCTCTTCCCTTTTGGCTCCTCCGTCATCTGGAAAAATAGGAATTTACGTGAAATTCCCTTCAGTTGATCTTCCGAAATATTGCGTTCGACGGTGCTTTTTCCAGCAGAATCCTGGCTCCGGTGCTTGATCCTCCAATGATGATGAAACATGCAAAATAGATGAAATAACATAAGTATTGTGTCCCAATATGAAATATATCAATGAATAACAGCAAATTATGATACAAAATAGTGATGCAAATTGGACGTATCAACTCCCCCAAGCTTAGACCTCGCTTGTCCCCAAGCGAAACTGAGCTCGATAAACAAGACCACATGTTTATGGAGTGAAGAGTCGATAAATAAAATACGGACAAGAAGCATCATATTCATTCACACAAGACATTCTAGTAAACAACTTCCTCATATAACTCATCTTGAAATAAGTAAAGAGAAATCACAAGTAAAGGTGCATAAGAAATCATAATTGGTGATGGCAAACTTTGTTCTTGGTCAGAGAACTACTAACGGATTGTACTTCTAAGCAAAGCTTTCATATTTAAGCATAACAATCTCCTCATAATCATTGATAACTTCAAAGTCATATTCATTCAGATAAAATTGGTACTAAACAAGAAAGTATAAAAGACATGATTAACTGGATCACAGCATAAATGATTGGTTCACAACAACTCAATTGCTTGCTTGAGATAGAAGGAAATAGGTTTACTGACTCAACATAAAAGTAAAGACAGGCCCTTCGCAGAGGAAGCAGGGATTAAATCATGTGCTAGAGCTTTTCAAGTTTTGAAATCATATAAAGAGAATAAAAGTAAGATTTTGAGCGGTGTTTGTTGTTGTCAACGAATGGTAGCGGGTACTCTAACCCCCTTGCCAGACAAACCTTCAAAGAGCGGCTCCCATGAGGACGGCATCTCTACCAGCAGGTAGATCATCCCCTTCTCTTTTGTTTACACATGTATTTTAGTTTTATTGAGGATGACACTCCCCCCAACCTTGGCTTTCTCAATCCATGGCTAACCGAATCCTCGGGTGCCTTCCAACATTCACATACCATGGAGGAGTGTCTACTGCAAAATTAAGTTGCTTACTGATAAGTCAGAGCAAAACATGTGAAGAGAATTATTAATGAAAGTTATTAATTGGGGCTGGGAACCCCGTTGCCAGCTCTTATTGCAAAATTATTGGATAAGCGGATGTGCCGCTAGTCCATTGGTGAAAGTCCGCCCAACAAGATTGAAAGATAAAACACCACATACTTCCTCATGAGCTATAAAACATTGACACAAATAAGGAGTAGTATAGTTTGAATAATTTAAAGGTAGCACATGAAGTATTTACTTGGAATGGCAGAAAATACCATGTAGTAGGTAGGTATGGTGGACACAAATGGCATAGGTTTGGTCTAAAGTTATGGATGTATGAGAAGCATTCCCTCTCGATACAGGTCTTTGGCTAGCAAGGTTTGATAGCAAGCATAAAGGTTGAGGGAAACAAACAAATATACATATGATAGAAATAATCATGCATCTTTCTCATAGGCACAAGCAATTTTAACTCTAGAATACTAAGCATAGAGATAGTAGAGTAATGTTTCTAAGTATATTTCTCTCTTTATTAAACATCAAGATGTTGTTGCTATTGACCAATGCTAAGTTTGCCAAAACCAAATAGATTTACTTGATGCTCCCAAAGTGATATCAATACTCATATCAAGAGTAATCATATAATGGAGATTGCAAACTAAAATAAGGTGTGCAAAAAGTAAATGATAAGACTTCTCATTAATATTCCATAACGATAACTCACACCAACGGATACATAGATAACTAACTAAGAGAGATACTTCCACATTGCATACTATCCCATATGACACTACTTGATAGTAAAAGATAAAGGTGGTGATGATGTGATACCGCGGCACTCCCCAAGCTTGGAACAAACCAAGGGGATGCCAATACCGATGATGAATTACTCCTGGTGATGATGGTGAATCTTTGTCGTCATCAGACTTCCATGGAAGAGGCCCTCCATCAACAAAAGACATCTTGGTTTCCGGAAACCTGAAACTAGCAGCATGACTTATGCGCTTAAACCTGTTTTCATACTCACAGTTCTGATTATGGACATCATAGAGTTGAGCTTGGAGTTTGTTGGTGGTGTCGTGAAGTGAGAAGATATCGTCCCACAGCTTTGCAGTCTCCTTCTTGTGTCCATCAATGAGTTCAGACACAATCTTGTGAAAGATATCCACTTCACGCTCAGCCATCTTCTTGTAGTTGAAAACCTCTTGTTCCAGCTTCTCCATCCTGTCTTCCAAGCTCCCTTCTCCCTTAGGACCCTGGACATCTTTGATCTGCAACTCTCCATCCACGAGCTGCAACTCTTTGGGGTGCATCTTCAGCTCGTTCATGTACGGGTTGACGACGTCCTCAAAGAAGCTGTCCTTCTGAGTTCCCGACGAAGACATGATGGATCTAGATCCGAAGCAGACTCTGGCAGAAAACAGCTCGAAACAAAACACGACGAGAAAACGATATTACGGACCTCCGGGGGTCGGGGGATTATATAGCAAATATTTTTACGACAAAAGGAAGGTCCAGGCCGAAAACGAGTGGAAACGGGACGCCGAGGCGGCAGACCATAGGTCGGCGCGGCGGTGGGGCCCGCCGGCCTATGGTGGCACGCCCTCGCGCGTCTTTTCCACTCCGTTTCGATTCCGTAATTTTTCATATTTTCCAAAAACAGCAAAAATAATGTTCGGAAAGGTAAACGCGGACTTTTTATTACCTATACTGTTACCTATTCAAAGTCCAGTTCTGCGGACTGTCAATTTGTCCTTTGATGAAGGCCTCCGGTGTTTCCACTTGAATAATATCAACATCAACATTATAAGAATCACCCGAGATATAATGCTTGAGTCTTTGTCCATTCACCACTTGTGTGGCATTGCCTTGGAGAGAGCTAATTTTAATTGCTCCTGAACGATACACCTCCTCAACAACATATGGTCCTTCCCACTTCGAGAGTAATTTCCCTGCAAAGAATCTGAGACGAGACCGATACAATAGAACTTGATCTCCAACATTAAATTCTCTTTTGATGATCCTTCTATCATGCCATTTCTTAACTTTTTCTTTAAAGAGTTTAGCATTTTCATAAGCTTCACTTCTCCATTCATCTAGAGAACTTAATTGCAACAACCTCTTATTACCGGCTAATTTAGGATCTTTATTTAGTTCTCTAACAGCCCAATAAGCTTTGTGCTCTAGTTCTAGAGGTAAATGACAAGCTTTTCCATAAACCATTTTATAAGGTGACATTCCCATAGGATTTTTATAAGCAGTTCTATAAGCCCATAATGCTTCTTTCAATTTGCTAGGCCAATTCTTTCTAGATTTATTAACAGTCTTACCTAAGATAGCTTTAATCTCTCTATTTGATAATTCTACTTGACCACTAGTTTGAGGGTGATAAGCGAAGCAATTCTATGATTAATACCATACTTAGCAAGAGTTTTTCTAAAACCTCCATGAATGAAATGAGAACCTCCATCAGTCATAATATATCTAGGTACTCCAAATCTAGGAAATATAATATCTACAAGCATTTTTATAGAGGTCTCACCATCAGCACTTTTTGTAGGTATAGCTTCTACCCATTTAGTAACATAATCAACAGCGACAAGTATATGAGTGTTACCGTCTGAAGAAGGGAAAGGACCCATGAAGTCGAATCCCCAACAATCGAATGGTTCAATAACAAGAGTATAATTCATAGGCATCTCATTGCGTCTAGAGATATTACCAACTCTTTGACATTCATCACAAGATAGAATAAATTTCCTTGCATCTTTGAAGAGTGTTGGCCAATAAAAACCTGATTGTAGAACCTTTTGCGCGGTTCTATCTCCAGCGTGATGTCCTCCATAAACACTTCCATGACATTTATTCAATATCTCCTGTTGTTCATATTCAGGAACACATCTTCGCATAATACCATCCACTCCTTCTTTATACAAGTGTGGGTCATCCCAAAAATAATGCCTCAAGTCATAAAAGAATTTCCTCCGTTGCTGAGCTGAAAAGGTTGGAGGCAAATACTTCGAAACAATAAAGTTAGCATAATCTGCATACCAAGGGCTCTCTCGCGAGCTCACCTTTATTACAGCCAATTGTTCATTTGGAAAACTATCATTAACAGGAACAGGATCATAAGCAATATTTTCCAATCTAGACAAATTATCAGCAACAGGATTATCAGCACCTTTCCTATCTATAATATGTAAATCAAATTCTTGCAACAGAAGTACCCATCTAATAAGCCTTGGCTTAGCATCTTTCTTTGTCATAAGGTATCTAATTGCAGCATGATCAGTATGAATTGTAACTTTCGAATCAACAATATAGGGTCTAAACTTATCACAAGCAAAGACTACAGCTAACAATTCCTTTTCAGTTGTAGCATAATTTCTTTGAGCAGCATCAAGAGTCTTACTAGCATAATGAATAACATTTAATTTTTTATCTACCCGCTGTCCAAGAACAGCGCCTACAGCAAAATCACTAGCATCACACATAATTTCAAAAGGCAAATTCCAATCAGGAGGTTCAACTACAGGAGCAGTTGTTAAGGCTTTCTTTAGAGTTTCAAAAGCTTCCTTACAATCATCATCAAAAACAAAAGGTACATATTTTTGAAGAAGATTAGTAAGAGGCTTTGAAATTTTAGAAATCTTTAATAAATCTCCTATAAAACCCAGCATGACCAAGAACACTACGAATACCTTTAACATCCCTCGGATAGGGCATCTTCTCAATTGCTTCAACTTTAGCTCTATCAACTTCAATACCTCTCTCGGAAATTTTATGTCCCAATACAATTCCTTCATTAACCATAAAGTGGCATTTCTCCCAATTAAGAACAAGGTTAGTTTCTTCACATCTCTGCAAAACTTTATCAAGGTTTCGCAGGCAATTATCAAAAGAATTCCCATAGACAGAAAAATCATCCATGAACACCTCTACAATACTTTCGCAAAAACCATGAAAAATAGCAGACATGCATCTTTGAAAAGTAGCAGGAGCATTACATAAACCAAAAGGCATACGCCTATAAGCATAAGTTCCATAAGGACAAGTAAACGTGGTTTTCTCTTGATCTTTAGCTTTAACAGCAATTTGTGAAAACCCAGAATAACCATCAAGAAAGCAAAAATGAGTATTTTTAGACAACCTCTCTAACATTTGATCAATAAAGGGTAAAGGGTAATGATCTTTCTTAGTAACTTTATTAACTTTTCGAAAATCAATGCACATTCTATAACCTACAACTATTCTTTGAGGAATAAGCTCATCATTATCATTAGGCACAACAGTCATTCCTCCTTTCTTAGGAACACAATGAACAGGACTAACCCATCTACTATCAGCAATAGGATATATAATACCAGCTTCAAGGAGTTTTAATACCTCGTTTCTTACCACCTCTTTCATCTTCGGAATTAGACGACGTTGATGTTCAACAACAGGCTTTGCATCTTCTTCCATATTAATAGCATGTTGGCAAATAGAAGGAGAAATCCCTTTCAAATCATCAAGAGTATAGCCAATAGCTCCTCGGTGTTTCTTCAATATTTCCAATAACCTTTCTTCCTCAATCTCTGAAAGCTTAGAACTAATAATAACAGGATATATTTTCTTATCATCAATATGAGCATATTTAAGATTATCAGGTAAAGGCTTTAAATCAAAAACAGGATCTTCCTTTGGTGGCGGTGTTGTACCCAAATCTTCCACCGGTAAATCATGCTTGAGAATAGGTTGGCGAAGAAAAATTTCCTCAAGCTCATCTCTTTCTTTCCTAAAAGCTTCACTTTCACTATTCTCCAAATGTTGCTGCAAAGGATTATTAGGAACAAGAACAATAGATGCACACTGCTCCATTTTAAAATCATTACTAGGCAAGTCAACTTTATAAGGAGTTTTGGTAAATTTAGAAAAATTAAATTCATAAGGTTCACCAGCAAATCTAGTCAAAATTTTCTCTTTCTTACAATCTATAATAGCTCCACAAGTATTTAGAAAAGGTCTACCAAAAATGATAGGACAATGATCACTAGCAGCAGAACCTAGTACCAAAAAGTCAGCAGGATATTTAATCTTACCACATAGAACTTCCACATCTCGAACAATACCAATTGGAGAAATAGTTTCTCTATTAGCCAAATGAATAACCACATCAATATCTTCAAGTTCACAAGAACCAATTTCGTGCATAATCTCCGTGTAAAGCTCATAAGGAATAGCACTAACACTTGCACCAATATCACATAAACCATAATAGCAATGATCACCAATTCTAACAGATAGCATAGGAACACTAACTTGTTTGGATTTATTAGGATGTGAAACAATATTAGAAGCATCTTCACAGAAAATAATATGACCATCCTCCACATTTTCAGTCACAAGATCTTTAACTATAGCAACAGCAGGTTCAATTTTAATTTGTTCTTCAGGTTCTTTAGGTTTCTTTTCACTTTTATTAACCGCACTAGATATGACAGAGTACTCCTTCATTTTAGCAGGGAAAGGAGTTTTTTCAATATAAGCTTCAGGAATAACATTATCAACAGTTTCAACCACTACACATTTGTTTACAGATGAATCAACTTTATCTTTGTACGGTTCATGATACTTATCAAAATTCTTCTTAGGCAGTTCATAATGAGAGGCAAAAGCTTTATAAAGATTTGCAACAACTTGGGAATCAAGACCATATGTAGCACTCATATTACGAAATTTATCAGTATCCATAAAAGCTTCAATGCATTTATAATCATAAATTATACCTGATTCTCTATCTTTGTCGTTCTCCCATCCTTCAGTATTTTCTTGGATCCGATCAAGAAGGTCTCTTTTAAACTCTTCATTCTTGCGTGTAAATGATCCAGAACAAGAAGTATCCAGCAAGGTCTTGTCTTGAAAAGAAAGTCTTGCATAGAAATTATCAATAATAACATTACCAGGAAGCTCATGAATGGGGCATTTGAGCATTAAAGACTTCAATCTCCCCCAAGCTTGGGCAATACTCTCTCCATCATGAGGCCAGAAATTATATATGCGGTTCCGATCTTTGTGAATTTCACTTGGAGGATAAAATTTGGAATAAAATAAAGGCACAATGTCCTCCCAATCAATAGAATCACCATTCTTCAGCAATTTATACCAGTGCGCCGCTTTACCAGACAGCGATATAGTGAATAGTTTCTTCCTAACTTCATTCATAGAAATACCTGCACATTTGAATAACCCGCATAATTCATGCAAAAACAATAAATGATCACCAGGATGAATAGTTCCATCCCCTTCATAGCGGTTATCCATAACACGTTCAATAATTTTCATAGGTATTTTATATGGTACTACTTCCTCACCTGGTGCTTCATCCACTACCGTTGCAGTAGTAGTAGATTTTCCAAATAGAAATTGAAGAGAAGATCTCTCCATAATGATTTATAGCAGCAGGCAGAAATAAAATCAGCACAAACAGTAAATTTCCTTACCAATTCCGCTTACCAATAGCGCTTCACTCCCCGGCAACGGCGGAAAATAGTCTTGATGACCCACAAGTATAGGGGGTGTATCGTAGTACTTTCGATAAATAAGAGTGTCGAACCCAACGAGGAGCAGAAGGTGTTGACAAGCAGTTTCGATGAAGGATTCACTGTAAATGCTCACAGACAAGTATTCGGGGGTTTTGATATTGCAGATAAATAAAGTACAAGTAAATAAAATGCTAGAGAAATAATTGCAGCGAGTGGCCCAATCCTTTTTAGCACAAAGGACAAGCCGGTTTGTTTACTTATAATGACCAAACGTTCTTGAGGACACATGGGAATTTTAGTCTAGTGCTTTCGCTACATACGTGATTAATCTTCATTGTTTTGATAAGTGTTGTGTGGGTGAACCTATGCTAATGCACCGTCCTTCCTAGGACTAATACATACTTGTGATTATACCCCTTGCAAGCATCCGCAACTACAAGAAAGTAATTAAGATAAATCTAACCACACCTTAAACTCTGAGATCCTGCGATCCCTCCTGCATCGATATACTAACGGGGCTTAGGTTTCTGTCACTCCGGCAACCCCGCAATTAGCAACCGAATACAAGATGCACTCCCTAGGCCCATAAATGGTGAAGTGTCGTGTAGTCGACGTTCACACGACACCACTAGAAGAATGACACCACAACTTAAATATCATAACATTGAATATTACTCAACCATAATTCACTACTAGCATTTAGACTTCACCCATGTCCTCAAGAACTAAACGAACTACTCACGAGACATCATATGGAATACAATCAGAGGTGATATGATGATGAATAACAATCTGAACATAAACCTTGGTTCAATGGTTTCACTCAATAGCATCTACAACAAGTATAGAATAACACCGGGAGAGTTTCCCTATCAAACAATCAAGATTTAACCCGAATTGCTACAGCGATGACGAGGTGCAGCGGTGGTGATGGCGGTGTAGATGGTGGAGATGATGATGATGATGATGGAGATGATGTCCCGCTCGATGACGATGGCGATGGCGTCGATTTCCCCCTCCGGAGAATTTCCCAGGATTCCTGCCCGCCGGAGAGCTCTTTCTCTGGTGTTCTCCGCCCCGCAGAGGCGGCTGTAACCCTTCGTGAGGTCCCTCGTGCTTAGTTTTCGGGACGAAGGAGTACGCGAAGAAAGGAGGCGAAAGAGGTGTGGGGCCCCCAGAGCATAGGGTGGCGCGGCCGGGCCGCGGCCGCCGCCTATGGTCTGGGCCCACAGTGGCTCTTCTCCTCTTCCCCTTTTGGCTCCCTCCGTCATCTGGAAAAATAGGAATTTACGTGAAATTCCCTTCCACAGTTGATCTTCCAAAATATTGCGTTCTGACGGTGCTTTTTCCAGCGAATCCTGGCTCCGGTGCTTGATCCTCCAATGATGATGAAACATGCAAAATAGATGAAATAACATAAGTATTGTGTCCCAATATGAAATATATCAATGAATAACAGCAAATTATGATACAAAATAGTGATGCAAATTGGACGTATCAATGGGTCTTGCGATGCTCGAGAATCCTTCAACGAATCGGCGGTAGTAGCCCGCCAATCCAAGAAAAGCGCGGACTTCGGTTTGAGTGGTTGGGACTTTCCATTCTGCAACGGTCTTGATCTTTGCGGGGTCCACGGCAATTCCTCCTGCAGACAAGATGTGTCCCAGGAATCCGACTTCTTTCAACCAGAACTCGCACTTGCTGAACTTGGCGTACAACTTGTGCTGTCTAAGGGTTTCTAGGATGATCTCCAGGTGTTGCTCATGTTCCTCTTCGGTCTTGGAGTAGATTAGGATGTCGTCAATGAAAACAACGACAAACTTGTCCAAAAAGTTCATGAAGATCTTGTTCATGAGGTTCATGAAGTATGCCGGGGCATTGGTCAACCAAATGACATGACGTTGTACTCATACAACCCATATCTGGTGGTGAATGCAGTTTCGGGATATCCGTTGCACGGATCTTCAGCTGATGGTAACCGGTCCTGAGGTCAATCTTGGAGAACACGGTGGCACCTGTCAACTGGTCAAACAGATCTTCTATCTTCGGCAATGGGTACTTGTTCTTGATGGTGACATCGTTAAGCTTACGGTAGTCCATACATAAACGACTGGCACCGTCTTTCTTATCCACGAACAAAACTGGGGACCTCCAAGGTGACGCACTTGGTCGGATCAGACCTTTGGCTAAGAGTTCGTCCAGCTGCTTCTTCAGTTCCACTAACTCTGCTGGGTTCATGCTGTAAGCTCTCTGGGCTATGGGTCCTGTTCCGGGGATTAACTCAATGATAAACTCGATATCCCGATCTGGGGGCATACCGGGTAAACCATCAGGAAACACATCAGGGTATCTACATACGACCCTGATCTGATCCAAGGTGGGTTTGGCTTGACTCTGGTTACAAGTGAATTTTCTGGGTAATCTTTCCGATATGTGCTCCACTAGTACTCCGGTGCTACTAGTCATGGTGATGGCCTTCTTGGCACAATCAATCAGTCCTTGATGCTTGGACATCCAGTCCATACCTAGTACTACTTCCAAACCCTTTGTTCCCAGAACAATCAAATTTGCATAAAATTCTATTTCATGTATGATGATGGGCACATCTTTGCAAATTTTTCTAGCTTTTGTTGTTGAACCGGGTATTTGAACTATCATGACATGCTTCAAACTGATGGGTTGAATCTTACTAGTGCATGCAAAATCTTCGGTGACAAATGAATGCGATGCTCCGAATCAAACAACACTCTTGCCAGTACGGAGTTAACAGAGAACATACCCAGCACAACATCTGGCGCTTCCTGGGCTTCTTCAGCACTCATGTGAAAGAGGCGACCGCCGCGGTTGTTGGGGTTGTTGGGGGTGAACTTTTTGCCGGTGGAGACACGGCGTTGCTGCTGTGCAGGTGCAGCGGTGTTGGCGGCGATCTTGGCGAGTCTCTTGGGGCACTCATTGGAAAAGTGTCCCACTACACCACACTCGTAGCAGGTGATGGTGGACTTGTCCTTGGGGGTAACCGGAACAGCGTTGCTCCCGGTCCTTGGTGCGGTGTTGGTGTTGTTGTTGTTGGCGGGGGCTCTCATCGGAGCGCGGTTGAAGTTGGTGTTGTGGTGGACGTAGTTGTTGTTGCCGTGGTTGTTGTTGTGGTGGCCTCCTGGCCTGGAGTTTCCTCCGCTCCGGTGTTGAAAACCGGGGCGTGACATCGGGGTCGGTGGCTTGTTGCTTCTGGGAGGGAATCCTCCGCTTGAGCTGGGGCGATACCTTGAGGTATTGCTGGGCCCACTCTGGTGCATCATCCTGCGCTTGCGGTTCTCGTTGGCCTGGTTCAGCTTGCCCTCCATCTGGATGGCGGAGTCGACAAGGGCTTCAAGGTCAGCAAATGGAATGTTGACCAGCACGGTCTGCATCTCATCATGCAGTCCGTTCAGGAACCTCTCCTTCCTCTTGTCGGTGGTGTCCGTCTCATCAGGTGCGTACCTTGACAAGGTGAGGAACTTGTCACGGTACTCTACCACTGTCATCCGCCCCTGCTTGAGTTCGCGGAACTCATCCCGCATCTTCTTGATCAGGCCCTGGGGCACATGGTACTTGCTGAACTTGAGCTTGAAATCAGCCCAAGTCATCATTTGCCCCGCGTTCAATGCGCGGGCACTCGTCCACCAGGCACGTGCAGGTCCTGCCAGATAGTGTGTGGCGAACAGAACCTTGTCGTTGGCCTCCACTCCGGCCACTTCCAGATTGTTCTCCATTGTCTGGAGTCGTGCATCAAGAGGTTCCTTCGTCTTGCTAAACACCGGTGGGTTGGTGTTCTGGAAGTTCTTCAACTTTGAGCCCGGATGCTCGTGGTTTCCGTGGCCCTGGTTGTTCTGCACAAGCTGCTGTAGGGCAGTGATGTTGGCTTGGCGTTCCGCACGTTCAGCCTCTCGGTCTGCCATCAGGATTTGCAGCATCTGCATCAGTGCATCTTGATTGGCGCCTCGAGTGGGAGGGGCCATCTGAACAGAGGGATAGATCATGAGACAAGAGGGAAATTTCTATGGCTTATTTTTGGGCTAAATTTAAAACTTGAGTTCTTTGATATATTGAAATTTAAACACACTTTTATTTTATTCATGATGCAAACATTACAAGCTTACACATAAGAGGGTTTGAAGAACCCTTTCAACAAACTACGATACAGTGGGACCGATACAACTCACACCTACGCAAGGTGCACAAGTGAAACTAAGCTTCATCAACATGGATCGGGACGGTGTCATCCATCCCGGCTGTCAGGTGCTCATGGCCATCCTCATAAGGATAGAAGGCCAGGTCATCATCATCCTCTTCATAGTCGTTGTCGTTGCTCACATAGGAGTAGCCATCCCCTTGGATGTCTTCCCCCTCTCCTTCGCTCTCGAGGGCCTTGAGCTGGTCCTCCTGAGTCTTGATGGTCTCCTTGAGGTTGGCGATCTGGTCGCGGAGGCGGGAGATCTTGTAGTCTTTCTTCGCGTTCTCACGGCGAAGGGTCCTGCGCTCTGCGGCGATGATCTTGGTGATCTCGTCCTTCTGAGCCATCTGGTGGTAGGCGAAGTTGGCGAGGGCGCGAGCGTTGTCGAGCTGGACGTAGGTCTCGCACAGCATGTAGTCGGTGTGGTCCACGTGGTACTTCAACTCGGGGTGGGGCGAGAGGTCCATCGGTGCCCCCATGGAGTCGTGCCTTGCCATGTGGAAGTAGCGGGTTCCCCGGATTCGGGGCAGCTCCAGCCCGCACAGACGGGCTAGTGCTTCCTTCATGGCCCGAGCAAGGCCGTCCATCCAGCTGTTCTCTCGGAAGGAGAACTGGATCCTGCTGGTCGGGGGTGACTCGGGCGTCCCGCGGAGGTCAGCGCAGATGATCCACTGCATCTGTCCTCCGAGCTGGTCGGTGACCTGTCCCCCGAAGAACTCCGGGAAGGGGCGTCCGAGGAACAGGGAGAGCTCAGTCAGGTCCTGCTCGAAGACTAGGCCTCCAGCATTGCCTAGCCGGTAAAACTCCGTCTGAGCGAATTGCTCCATCTGTAGAGACATGGATGAGTAAGTTAGAGAAGTGCAAGTGTTCAAAATTTTAATTTCATTGTAAGAAAGAAACATGAACTTGTTATTTTGCAAAGGATCTCAAAGGTAAGAGTGTGAATATGTTTTTATAACTATTTCTTTCTTTATTTTTGAATCTAAGTATTTTTCAAACGTCCATTCTAACTAGGGGCTTCTAAGGTCAAACAATGGCTCTGATACCAACTTGTCAACACCCGGATTTTTAAGTCCAGATGCCTATTATGTCATACATCGCAATCCCAGGAATATTGTTGTTGCGAGACATAACAGTTGAATACCATAGAGTCATCATTTATTACAACACATAATGTCTTACACCATATATCACATTATTCAATATTACACAAATAGTTGATCTAAACGATCAACGAACACAGATAAGTAGCGGAAGCGTCGTAGTAGGTGGAACTATCTATCCACAGGCCAACGCTTGACGTTAGAAGCATCCTAGTTCTGGTAGACGTCTTGTTGACCGTCATCCTCGTACTGTTGCTCCTCTTCATAGTCTGGCATTGGAATAGCCAGGGACACAGCCATGAGTACTTAAGTACTCGCAAACTAACACTAATGTAAGTAATTATCAATATTAATGGTTGCTAAGCTCTAGGTTTATTTGCATAAAGCCAAGTTTATTTTGCAAGTATTTAGTAAAGATGCTTGAATCTCTAGACTAACTCAAGTGGGAACATTAGTGTCATTCCCACCACCTCAGTGGTGTTTTTCAACAATTCAAGTCACCGTTCAAATTCATCATTCCTTTTTAAGACAAGTTCTGACAACGGAACAGTATGGCCTTTCCAATGTCCGTGGACACGGCTATTCGAATAGGTTTAACACTCTGCAGAGGTTGTACTCTTGTGCCACAACTTTTGATTACATCCGTCGGGATAACCCCGAATCATCGTAACTCAGTACGCGGATCATCAACCATAACCTTCCACTTAGATAACCTAGTATAGGCACCTCTCCCCATGAGCTTGGCCTCCCGGTGAAGACAAACCGTCAACCCGGGAACTGCACAGGGCTTGGGTCGTACATTCACCTCATATTCACATCATTTCACTTTCAACGGAGGCAGCCTCGGCATAACCCCTATGATGCTTGTTTAGAGGGAACCCATACTAAACTACATAAGCTTCTAGTTACGCCCTACCCATAATCAGGTATTGTGGGGGTACTTGTATAATTGGAAGGGTATCGCATCCGAACCCAATCATCAGTTTTCACAAACCTTCACCAAGTCATTCACTTCTCTTTCACTTTCAAATTCTTTCAAAGTCATATCATTTCACCTTGTTCCCATCTAGAGTAGTCAATTTTTGCATAAACAATTAGAGTATATCAAATGTGATTTATGAGAGTTGGAATCAACTTAAAATCATCTATAGATAATTTTTAATATTTATTTGAAGTTGAAAAAGGCTCTGCCTTGTTATTTTTAGTATTTAAATTCTACAAATAATTTGCAAGTGAGGCTAGTGGCATTGTTTAGATAATTTCATGGGCTTTCTGAATATATAAAATTTACTAAATTTGGTTCAGTGGATTTTGTTGTATTTGAATTTGAAAAAGCATCTGCAAGCATATTTGAATTAAACAGAAAAACCGAATTTGAATTAACTGGGCTTGGCGGGAAGGGGAAGTGGGCTACACGGCGAAAAAGAGGTGGGCCGGCCCAGCAGCGTGTCGCCCACGCGCGGGCCGCCTGACATGGTGGGCTCCACCAGTCAGTGGCTCATAAACGCGCGAAGCGGTACGAGCTACGCGAGTCGTTGGATCAGAACGCGATCGTGCGGTGCACGATCGTCGTCTTCTCCGGCGAGAGGCCGAGGTTCTGGCGGCGAGCCTAGGGGGTCGGAGGGCGTACCGGTGTTCCGCGCGCTGGAGCTGCAGCTGTTGTCTCACGTTGTCCCTTTTCGGTGGGCAACTGCAACAGCAGCAGCTGCCCGTCGCCACCAACACCGCAGCAGCGGCTGCTGCCGCCACCGACGCCGTCCCTGCCTTTCGGCGGTGTGGGAGCGACCTTGGCCCCGGGCTCTACATCGACACCGCCCGGGATGCCCTTCCACCAGGTCCGTTTCCATCCGTCGCCGTCACCGCTTCCGGCTTGGATCGCTATCCGCCACGTGTCGGCGGCGGTGAGGCTGCAGGCTGCTGCGCGCGGCCTCCTAGTGCGTCGGCGTGTGCGGGAGATGCGTGATCTGCAACTCCAGTGTAATAACCCAGAACATAGGAACAACGAAGGGTAGATTTAGAAATGGGATGTGCATTTCATCGCAAAACGGGGGAAATTTTCGCGCCTTATTGCAACTAAACCTAAGAGGGATCGAGGTTCTCTCTCATTTTGCACTTAGGGTTAGGCAATGTGAGTTAGGGAAATTTCGACATGATCTCTTTGAGTTCATTTGACAAGTGTTAATACATTAAACAAAAAGCACTACACAATATAAAAAGGAATTTATAATTCAAACACAAGATAATATACAAATCATTTTGGGATTTCAAAGTGAGTATAAAATACAATATTTAATCAAGAATATACACATTACATAATGCAAAAGCTCATAAACAAAAACTTGAGCTTTATTGATAACACAACACAAATTACATTGTCTTTACAAAATTCTTGATACAAGAATTGAGGAATAATAAACAGAAATAAAAATAAAGATTACAATTTAGTTCCTAAACAGAAATCTAGACTTTATGACTTGAAGTATTTCTTCATGGCCATGTCCATCTTCAAAAACCTGCAAAATGCAACATTTACACTAGCCAGAATGTGAGTGTTAGACAAATATTCAGTTTGGACAGAACCAAGTGTCATGCACACTTGTGCTGTTCCAAAACCATGGACAGCACAAGATAAGGGCAGCAGCAGACCAAACCTGAGCACACACAGGGGCTCAAGTTTCAGCATATGAGAGCACACAGCTCAAGTGTGCTAGGCAGCAACAGCAAGGCAAGGCATCAGCCTAGTCACCAAAGCAACCAGGCTTGTGTGTCAATGCAAGGATAGAAGTAGGGTTCATATAAAAGGGGCACAAACCCTAGAAGCCAGAACCAGTCGACCAGATACAAAATTCACCAGGTAAGGGTGAAGCAGAACAAGCTCAGTTCATCCAGTTCTTGAGCAAGAACAGAACCAACCCATACAAAACCACTCAACCACCAGGAATCATGGTGACCTGAGAAGATCATCCAAGACCTGGAGGTGAAGAGCTGTGACACAAACCCAAGTCTGCATCAACCAAATATTTCTTTCTAGGAGCTGGAACAAGGTATACCTAGTTCCTGGAAAAGATCCCATGGATCTAATCCATCATATGCATGAAATAAGCATGGGATGAGCAGAAGCTCATATGGGTAGATCATCACTTGGTTTTCACCAAGGATTACTGCCAGTCAAAAGCCACTAAAATAGAAAGCATCTAGGTACAGATCCTATGCACAGAAACTAGCACATATGCACTGATGCACACACTAGCCAGATTTGATGCATAGATAGCACCAGTAGATGGCAAGAATTAGCAGCCAAGACTATACAATAAATCCTAAGCATACAACCATCAGAAACCCTAGATTTCTTCACAGGCAAGTATATTGGCATTCATAGTTACTATGATTCCCAAATATACAAGCAAAGATGAGTAGCCAACCAGATCTAGCCAACCATGTGAGCAACCAGTCAGTAGCAAGGCTACTGAGGTCACTTCACACTTAGCACCAATTGAGGAAAGCCAAATACAAAGCATCACTATCCAGAAATGGATTCAGACTTTAATTGCTTGTTAAATAATCATGAACAGCAAATTCATATCCAAGCAAGTCATTTAAAATCATCACTGCACAAGCAGTTCATCATAATCAAATTAATACAAGCATGAATTTATCACAGATCCATGCTCAGTACTAACAGTAGCACACTATTGGGCAACACAGTTAATTTATAGCCACAGTATTAGCCAGTAAGCCATCACTGATAATCAATTGATCAAATTGATCAATCATAGCAAGCCAAGTTACACAGAGAGGTTAGCCAGCAAGCAAAGAATGATCCAATGGATCATTGGCTTGCAGGAGTAGCACTGAATCATATCACAGGCACCTCTGGCACACACACAAGTGTCACAGATGCAACACAAGTACACCTAGACAAGCAAGCATGATAGACCAGTGAGCATAAGCAAGTCATCACCAAGCATAGCATGGCATAGTTAGCTCTTGAGCAAGCACAGTAGAGCATGGCAAGTATAGAGCATGCTAGGAGCAGCAGTGAAGCAAGAACAACATGAACAGCATGTAGAGCAGCATGTGCCAGTACCAATAAATGGTAATTGGACCATGAACTTGCAATCAATCCAAGCACAGACGAATTGCATAGGAATAGCATGGCTCTGGGTGATCACAGGATCACCAGAGAGCAGCAGAGCTTGAGGAGGAAGAAGAACAGTACCAAGAGGAGGCGCACAGAGAAGAGGTGGATGCAACACTTACTTGCGCCTGGAAGCAGAGGCTAGGGCATGGCGAGGCAGTGCTCGCGCGGCCCTAACGGCTGCAAGTCCAGGGTAGGCGCCGGCGTTACGCCGACGAGCACCAACACCACCACAGCACGGCACAGAGACGACGGCACAAGCACTGCAAGCAGCACCTGCGCCAGGTCGGTCTCGGAGGCGCACCCGTCGTCGGAGAGGACGTGATCTCGCCGGAGTTCGTCGAGGTGATTCCACCCGAGATCCAGATCGGAGGCGATTCGCCAGGAGAAGAAGAGATGGGGAAAACCACGCGGACAGATCGATAGATCTGCTCGCGGCGGTTCAGGTGCGGTAGGTGGCTACGGCGGAGGAGCTCGGAGTCGGCCGGAGCACGGCGGCGGCCATGGCGGCGACGCCATCGCCACGGGAGTCGCGAGAGAGAAGCTAGGGTTAGGAAAAAGTGAGAGAGGGCCGAGTGAGTGAGAGCGGTGGGCCGTTCGGCTCCACCGAGCCGCTATGGGCACGCCTTAGTGGGCTGTCCCATGGGCTTAGGTTAGTGGGCTGGGCCCAATATGGGTCCAGGGGGGTATTTTAGTCTTTTCACAATTTAGAAAAGGCCATTATTTCACCAAATTTTAATAAATAAAATACAACTCTAAAAATCCATTAAAAATTGGATTGGTGAATGAAAAATTATTCTTGATAAGAATAAAATATGAAATAAAGTTTAATGAACAAATTTAAATTTGTGAATTTTATGTATTTAAAATAAACATTTGGAATTTCAAATTATATTTCCTTGTATTAATAAACCAAGGAAAAATTCCAAATAAGTTTAAATACTTATTTCTTAAACATTTCAAAATGAAATTCTATTACTCCAAGTCATTTCTATTTAAAAAGGTATTTTCCAAAGGAAGATATTCTAATCCTTTTTATTCTCAAAAATATTGAGACAACTCTATTATTTCAAATTATTTTGGAATAAATAATGAATCACCAACATAAAGTAGTTTTGCTTTGAATTATGTTACCTTGTGTGAATTAAAGTGTTTTATACATTAAAACAATTGTAAATTACTGCCAAAGGCATAAATCTTAACTCAAACCTAAATTGTAATAACTTATCGGGATAAAGGGATTCAACATAAAATAATACATCCATGCATGCATCATTTGGATTTTATAACATTGTCCTTACCGGACAATGATGCTTCTTTTACAGAACCCGAGGTCCAGGTTCCATCCAACGCATTGAACTGCACTATCTCGCAGTCCACAGGCAAGTTCACCCTTGCTCATGTCAAATTTGAGTATTTTCTATTAATTTAACACAAAGCTATATGACTTATCATTCCTGCATTGAAAATGAAATGTTACTTTTCCAATTATGAATATGACTATGTGGTGGCAATGGAACCATGGTATGTGTTGATTGGTGGAGGTTCCATTGCAAGGGTACTATTCATCTAGGACTAAGTACCAATGCCGTCCAGTGATTCTAGCGCCGTACATATCGCGTTGACCATAAGATCTATAATGGCTCTGGGGAAGCCAGCTGTATCTTTTCCCTCCTGCACGCCAACGGACTTGATAGAGCCTGGCGGGGTGCTGGAGGCACTGCCGTAGGTTGGGATAGCCTTTAAAATCCCCATCCGGACGTTTGGATGAGAGGCTCTACCGTCTATGAAGGATTGTCCGACGTACACCGTGGGTAAAGCCGTATGATCGGGAGATGTCTACCGGGGGTGTACGGATGGACAAAAGGGTGGGTTTGCAGGGTCGCGGAGAAGGCGGTGTGGGCTTGGATCTTTATACCTGGCCTCACACCCAGGAAGTGTGAACGGGGGCAAGTCCCTGCGGATGGCAAAAAGGGTGAGATCTCTTATGGGAAAAGTAACGCACCTCTGCAGAGGGTATCAAGAATTGTGGCTGTCACTCCCTGTTCCGGGAAGGGAACTGCGAACGCGGCAGGAAAGGAACTCCGTGAAGTTCTAGTCAACCTGTGAAGACTGACGGGCATAGTTTTCAGAATAAAATAAACCTTTTGAAGAAATGATTTCGAAACATGCATTGACCTAAGATTTTCTGATCGAAGGTCGTAGCTAGTGCATCAAACACCTTTTACTCTTTTGAACTTGCTGAGTACCTCTGTACTCACTTTATTTCGACACCCTTGCTAGACTGTGATATGGAAGTGGAGGCCATCACCGATGGAGCACCAGAAGGAAGCTACGAGCTGGTCTACGAGGAACCTGATCTTTCCGGAGGAGTTGAAGGAGTAGACTATGGGATAGTCTACGGACCCGATGACATGGAGGTGGAGGAGTAGTGATATACCTGAGTAGTATAGAGCCGAGCAGCGTAGTGGCATACTTAAATAAGTTGCTGAGCTCTTTTCATATCTAAGTTGGTTTGTACTAGTACCTTATGTTGTAGGGTGTTCTCATCGGACCTGTGAGAATACCAACTTGTTAAGACCATGATTGTAATATATTATCGAGTGTTATGACCTGCAATGTTTCTGTTGTACCACTCTGAGGGATGTGATATTTGTGAAGAAGTCCCTTCATGAAGATCATATCATCGACTTGTATACTACAACATGCAGTGGTATGCTGGGTCACCGCAGCTGGTATCAGAGCAAATGTTGCGACCTTAGGTTGGAAAAACCTAGTATAGGGAAGAAACCTGTAGGAGTCAAGTTGAAATAGTAAAGGATTCTCTAAGAATATGATGTTTATTCACTTGAGAATAGAAAAATCATATATTTTAGTGCGATAATTCTTTATTATAACTATTATTATACACTATCACTACTAATTTTCTGCTTTTGTATACAGCCATAATGGCGTACACATTTCCCAAGAGGACTTTGAGGCAGGTTGAGGGATGGCTCGGTGATTATGAGGGACCACTTACAGATCTCCTGCGTGGGATGCTGAAGGAACTTCACTGTGAAACTCGGATACCTGTTTTCAAGTACACCTATTATGATGGAGAGATAGTAGCCAAGCACAGAGTTTCAGTTCAACTACCTATGCGACTGGAGATGAGCCGTATAATGCCATACGGAGAAGCCAAAACCTTTACCACAGCCTTTCACATGGCCATATTCAAGGCAATTCTTGAAATAAGGCAGCACAAGTCAGTAGAACTGCTATGTTCAGAGTATTCTCATATACCTCATGCCGAGGAAGATGAGGATCCCGCTCTGAATCATCTGCTGATGGCAAACAAACATCCTGAAGTTGCAGCACAGCACATGGACAGTTGTAAGTCTTTACTGACTACGATGTACCTGATACGTCTCCAACGTATCGATAATTTCTTATGTTCCATGCTACTTTATTGATGATACCTACATGTTTTATGCACATTATATGTCATATTTATGCATTTTCTGGAACTAACCTATTAACAAGATGCCGAAGAGCCAGTTGCTGTTTTCTGCGGTTTTGGTTTCAGAAATCCTAGTAAGGAAATATTCTCGGAATTGGACGAAACTTTCGCCCAGGGTCCTATTTTTGCACGAAGCTTCCAGAAGACCGAAGAGATAACGAAGTGGGGCCACGAGGCAGCCAGGAGCTAGGGTGGCGCGGCCCAAGCCCTGGCCGCGCGGACCTACCCCCTGGGCCCCTCGTGTGGCCCCCGCGTTGACCTTCCGCCTACTTAAAGCCTCCGTCGCGAAACCCCCAGTACCGAGAGCCACGATACGGAAAACCTTCCGAGACGCCGCCGCCGCGAATCCCATCTCGGGGGATTCGGGAGATCGCCTCCGCACCCTGCCGGAGAGGGGATTCATCTCCCGGAGGACTCTACACCGCCATGGTCGCCTCCGGAGTGATGAGTGAGTAGTTCACCCCTGGACCATGGGTCCATAGCAGTAGCTAGATGGTCGTCTTCTCCTTGTTGTGCTTCATTGTTGGATCTTGTGAGCTGCCTAACATGATCAAGATCATCTATCGTAATTCTATATGTTGTGTTTGTCGGGATCCGATGGATAGAGAGTACTATGATTATGGTGATTATCAATCTATTGTTTATGTGTTGTTTATGATCTTGCATGCTCTCCGTTACTAGTAGAGGCTCTGGCCAAGTTTTTACTCTTAACTCCAAGAGGGAGTATTTATGCTCGATAGTGGGTTCATGCCTCCATTGAATCTGGGACAGTGACAGAAAGTTCTAAGGTTGTGGATGTGTTGTTGCCACTAGGGATAAAACATTGATTCTATGTCTAAGGATGTAGTTGTCGATTACATTACGCACCATACTTAATGCAATTGTCTGTTGCTTTGCAACTTAATACTGGAGGGGTTCGGATGATAACCTGAAGGTGGACTTTTTAGGCATAGATGCGGTTGGATGGCGGTCTATGTACTTTGTCGTAATGCCCAATTAAATCTCACTATATTTATCATATCATGTATATGCATTGTTATGCCTTTCTCTATTTGTCAATTGCCCGACTGTAATTTGTTTACCCAACATGCTTTATCTTATGGGAGAGACACCTCTAGTGAACTGTGGACCCCGGTCCTATTCTTTACATAGCATACAATCTACTGCAATTGTGTTTCTGTTTTCTTTGCAAACATCTTCCACTCGATACGTTTAATCCTTTGTTACAGCAAGCCGGTGAGATTGACAACCTCACTGTTTCGTTGGGGCAAAGTACTTTGGTTTTGTTGTGCAGATTCCACGTTGGCGCCGGAATCCCTGGTGTTGCGCCGCATCACATTTCGCGACCATCAACCTTCAACGTGCTTCTTGGCTCCTACTGGTTCGATTAAACCTTGGTTTCATACTGAGGGAAACTTGCTTCTATACGCATCATACCTTCCACTTGGGGTTCCCAACGGACGTGTGCATCTACGCGTATCAAGCTAAATTTCTGGCGCCGTTGCCGGGGATCGAAAAACTGCACCCCGGAGATTTCTAACTCCCACGTCAACTACACGCCATCAACTAAATTTCTGGCGCCGTTGCCGGGGAGATCAAGACACGCTGCAAGGGGAGTCTCCACTTCTCAATCTCTTTACTTTATTTACTGTCTTGCTCTTTATATCAAAAACACACAAAAAATTAGTTACTTGCATTTACTTTATCTAGTTTGTTTTATTTACTGTTGCTAAAATGAATACCCCTGAAAATACTAAGTTGTGTGACTTCACAAATGCAAATAATAATGATTTCCTATGCACACCTATTGCTCCACCTGCTACTACAGCAGAATTCTTTGAAATTAAACCTGCTTTACTAAATCTTGTCATGAGAGATCAATTTTCTGGTGCTAGTTCTGATGATGCTGCTGCCCATCTCAATAATTTTGTTGAACTTTGTGAAATGCAAAAGTATAAGGATGTAGATGGTGATATTATTAAATTGAAAGTGTTTCCTTTCTCATTAAGAGGAAGAGCTAAAGATTGGTTGCTATCTTTGCCTAAGAATAGTATTGATTCATGGACTAAATGCAAGGATGCTTTTATTGGTAGATATTATCCTCCCGCTAAAATTATATCTTTGAGAAGTAGCATAATGAATTTTAAGCAATTAGATACTGAACATGTTGCTCAAGCATGGGAGAGAATGAAAACTTTGGTAAAGAATTGCCCAACCCATGGACTGACTACTTGGATGATCATCCAAACCTTCTATGCAGGACTAAATTTTTCTTCGCGGAATTTATTGGATTCAGCTGCTGGAGGTACCTTTATGTCCATCACATTGGGGGCGGCTACAAAACTTCTTGATGATATGATGATAAATTACTCTGAATGGCACACGGAAAGAGCTCCACAAGGTAAGAAGGTAAATTCTGTTGAAGAAACCTCTTCCTTGAGTGATAAGATTGATGTGATTATGTCTATGCTTGTGAATGGTAGATCTAATGTTGATCCAAATAATGTTCCTTTAGCTTCATTGGTTGCTCAAGAAGAAAATGTTGATGTGAATTTCATTAAAAATAATAATTTCAACAACAATGCTTATAGGAACAACGCTGGTAATAACTATAGGCCATATCCTTCTGCTAATGGTAATGGTTATGGTAATTCTTATGGGAATTCTTACAACAATAATAGGAGTGTACCCTCTGGTCTTGAAGCCATGCTTAAAGAATTTATTAGTACACAAACTGCTTTTAACAAATCTGTTGAGGAAAAGCTTGATAAAATTGATACTATTGCTTCTAGAGTTGATAGACTTGCCTCTGATGTTAATCTTTTAAAATTGAAAGTTATGCCTAATAATGATATTGATAATAAAATTACTACTACAGCAAATGCCATCCAAGTTAGAATTAATGAGAATATAAGATTAATGGCTGAACTGCGTGCTAGGTGGGATAGAGAAGAAAATGAAAAACTAGCTAAAGAGAATAATGTAGCTAAAGTTTGGACTATTACCACTACTAGTAATGCTAATTCTTCACATGTTGCTGCACCTCCTTCTATCAATGGTAAAATAATTGGTGTTGGCAATGTTTCTACTCCTAGTGCAAAGCGTACAAAACTGCCTGAAATTGCTAAAACTGCTGAAACTGCTTGTGATAAAACTGCTGAAATTTTTTCCAACCTTGGGAACAATGATCCCATTGCTGTAGCTCATAATGATTTAGATTTTGATGATTGCCACATCTCTGAAGTTATAAAGTTCTTACAAAAACTTGCTAAAAGTCCTAATGCTAGTGCTATAAATTTAGCCTTTACAAAACATATTACAAATGCTCTCATAAAAGCTAGAGAAGAGAAACTAAAACTTGAAACTTCTATTCCTAGAAAGTTAGAAGATGGTTGGGAGCCCATCATTAAAATGAAATTCAATGACTTTGAATGTAATGCTTTATGTGATCTTGGTGCAAGTATTTCTGTTATGCCTAAAAAGATTTATGATATGCTTGACTTGCCACCATTGAAGAATTGTTATTTGGATGTTAATCTTGCCGATAATGTTAAAAAGAAACCTTTGGGGAGGATTGATAATGTGCGCATTACGGTTAACAATAACCTTGTCCCCGTTGATTTTGTTGTCTTGGATATCGAATGCAATGCATCTTGTCCTATTGTGTTGGGAAGACCTTTTCTTCGAACTGTTGGTGCTGTTATTGATATGAGGGAAGGTAATATAAAATATCAATTTCCTCTCAAGAAAGGTATGGAACACTTCCCTAGAAAGAGAATGAAGTTGCCTTTTGATTCTATTATTAGAACAAGCTATGATGTTGATGCCTCTACTCTCGATGTTACTTGATTTGCACTTTCTGCGCCTAGCTGAAAGGCGTTAAAGAAAAGCGCTTATGGGAGACAACCCATGTTTTTACTACAGCAATTTTTTGTTTTTTTGAGTCTTGGAAGTTGTTTACTACTGTAGCAACCTCTCCTTATCATGTTTTTGTGCCAAGTAAAGTTTCTATGTCAAAGTTGATGTTATATTTGGGATCGCTGCGCAGAAACAGCATTGCTGTCTGTCACGAATTCTGGCACAGTTCTCTGTAGAAAATTCGAAAAAATCTGCCAATTTACGAGCGTGATCCTCAGATATGTACGCAACTTTCATTAGTTTTGAGTTTTTCCATTTGAGCAAGTCTGGTGCCAGCTTTAAATTCGTCTTTACGGACTGTTCTGTTTTTGACAGATTCTGCCTTTTATTTCGCATTGCCTCTTTTGCTATGTTGGATTTATTTCTTTGATCCATTAATGTCCAGTAGCATTATGCAATGTCCAGAAGTGAAAATAATGATTGTGTCACCTCTGAATGTGTGAATTATTAATTGTGCACTAACCCTCTAATGAGTTTGCTTGAAGTTTGGTGTGAAGGAAGTTTTCAAGGGTCAAGAGAGGAGAATGATATACTATGATCAAGAGGAGTGAAAGCTCTAAGCTTGGGGATGCCCCCGTGGTTCACCCCTGCATATTTTAAGAAGACTCAAGCGTCTAAGCTTGGGGATGCCCAAGGCATCCCCTTCTTCATCGACAACATCATCCCTCCCCTGAAACTATATTTTTATTCAATCACATCTTGTGTTCTTTACTTGGAGCGTCGGTTTGTTTTTGTTTTTGTTTTTGTTTGAATAAAATGGATCCTAGCATTCACTTTGTTGGAGAGAGACACGCTCCGCTGTTGCATATGGACACATGTGTCCTTAGGCTTTACTCATAATGTTCAAGGCGAAGTTTCTTCTTCGTTAAATTGTTATATGGTTGGAATTGGAAAATGCTACATGTAGTAATTCTAAAATGTCTTGGATAATGTGATACTTGGCAATTGTTGTGCTCATGTTTAAGCTCTTGCATCATATGCTTTGCACCCATTAATGAAGAAATACATAGAGCTTGCTAAAATTTGATTTGCATATTTGGTTTCTCTAAGGTCTAGATAATATCTAGTATTGAGTTTTGAACAACAAGGAAGACGGTGTAGAGTCTTATAATGTTTACAATATGTCTTTTATGTGAGTTTTGCTGCACTTGTTCATCCTTGAGTTTGCTTCAAATAACCTTGCTAGCCTAAACCTTGTATCGAGAGGGAATACTTCTCATGCATCCAAAATCCTTGAGCCAACTACTATGCCATTTGTGTCCACCATACCTACCTACTACATGGTATTTCTCCGCCATTCCAAAGTAAATTGCTTGAGTGCTACCTTTAAAATTCCATCATTCACCTTTGCAATATATAGCTCATGGGACAAAATAGCCTTAAAAACTATCGTAGTATTGAATATGTACTTATGCACTTTATATTTTATTAAGTTGCTTGTTGTGCGATAACCATGCTTCTGGGGAACGCCATCAACTATTGTTGAATATCATGTGAGTTGCTATGCATGTCCGTCTTGTCTGAAGGATCTATCATTTTAGTGGTTGGAGCATGCAAAATTGTTAGAGAAGAACATTGGGCCGCTAACTAAAGCCATGAACCATGGTTGAAGTTTCAGTTTTGGACATATATCCTCAATCTCATATGAGAATAATAATCATTGCTACATGCTTATGCATTTAAGAGGAGTCCATTATCTGTTGTCCATGTTGTCCCGGTATGGATGTCTAAGTTGAGAATAATCAAAAGCGAGAAATCCAAAATGCGAGCATTCTCCTTAGACCTTTGTACAGGCGGCATGGAGGTACCCCTTTGTGACACTTGGTTGAAACATGGCATGCAAAGATCCGGTAGTCCAAGCTAAGTAGGACGAGGTGCGGACACTATTAGTACACTATGCATGAGGCTTGCAACTTGTAAGATATAATTTACATAACTCATATGCTTTATTACTACCGTTGACAAAATTGTTTCATGTTTTCAAAATAAAAGCTCTAGCACAAATACAGCAATCGATGCTTTCCTCTTTGAAGGACCTTTCTTTTACTTTTATTGTTGAGTCAGTTTACCTATCTCCTTCCACCTTAAGAAGCAAACACTTGTGTGAACTGTGCATTGATTCCTACATACTTGCATATTGCACTTATTATATTACTTTATGTTGACAATATCCATGAGATATACATGTTATAAGTTGAAAGCAACCGCTGAAACTTAATCTTCCTTTGTGTTGCTTCAATACCTTTACTTTGATTTATTGCTTTATGAGTTAACTCTTATGCAAGACTTATTGATGCTTGTCTTGAAGTACTATTCATGAAAAGTCTTTGCTTTATGATTCAGTTGTTTACTCATGTCATTACCTTTGTTTTGATCGCTGCATTCATTACATATGTTTACAAATAGTATGATTAAGATTATGATGGCATGTCACTTCAGAAATTATCTTTGTTATCGTTTTACCTGCTCGGGACGAGCAGAACTAAGCTTGGGGATGCTGATACGTCTCCAACGTATCGATAATTTCTTATGTTCCATGCTACTTTATTGATGATACCTACATGTTTTATGCACATTATATGTCATATTTATGCATTTTCGGAACTAACCTATTAACAAGATGCCGAAGAGCCATTGCTGTTCTGCTGTTTTTGGTTTCAGAAATCCTAGTAAGGAAATATTCTCGGAATTGGACGAAACTTTCGCCCAGGGTCCTATTTTTGCACGAAGCTTCCAGAAGACCGAAGAGATAACGAAGTGGGGCCACGAGGCAGCCAGGGCTAGGGCGCGGCCCAAGCCCTGGCCGCGCGGACCTACCCCCTGGGCCCCTCGTGTGGCCCCCGCGTTGACCTTCCGCCTACTTAAAGCCTCCGTCGCGAAACCCCCGGTCACCGAGAGCCACGATACGGAAAACCTTCCAGAGCCGCCGCCGCGAATCCCATCTCGGGGGATTCAGGAGATCGCCTCCGGCACCTGCCGGAGAGGGGATTCATCTCCCGGAGGACTCTACACCGCCATGGTCGCCTCCGGAGTGATGAGTGAGTAGTTCACCCCTGGACCATGGGTCCATAGCAGTAGCTAGATGGTCGTCTTCTCCTTGTTGTGCTTCATTGTTGGATCTTGTGAGCTGCCTAACATGATCAAGATCATCTATCTGTAATTCTATATGTTGTGTTTGTCGGGATCCGATGGATAGAGAGTACTATGATTATGGTGATTATCAATCTATTGTTTATGTGTTGTTTATGATCTTGCATGCTCTCCGTTACTAGTAGAGGCTCTGGCCAAGTTTTTACTCTTAACTCCAAGAGGGAGTATTTATGCTCGATAGTGGGTTCATGCCTCCATTGAATCTGGGACAGTGACAGAAAGTTCTAAGGTTGTGGATGTGCTGTTGCCACTAGGGATAAAACATTGATTCTATGTCTAAGGATGTAGTTGTCGATTACATTACGCACCATACTTAATGCAATTGTCTGTTGCTTTGCAACTTAATACTGGAGGGGTTCGGATGATAACCTGAAGGTGGACTTTTTAGGCATAGATGCAGTTGGATGGCGGTCTATGTACTTTGTCGTAATGCCCAATTAAATCTCACTATATTTATCATATCATGTATATGCATTGTTATGCCTTTCTCTATTTGTCAATTGCCCGACTGTAATTTGTTTACCCAACATGCTTTATCTTATGGGAGAGACACCTCTAGTGAAGTGGACCCCGGTCCTATTCTTTACATAGCATACAATCTACTGCAATTGTGTTTACTGTTTTCTTTGCAAACATCTTCCACTCGATACGTTTAATCCTTTGTTACAGCAAGCCGGTGAGATGACAACCTCACTGTTCGTTGATGGCAAAGTACATCCTGAAGTTGCAGCACAGCACATGGACAGTTGTAAGTCTTTACTGACTACGATGTACCTACTACACGTGAAGATGGTGGGTGAGATTGACCACATGCTAGCTGAGTTCACGGACCCTGATAAAGTCCAAGCTCGGATGCATGATCTGAGGGCACAACCCCAATATACAACACCCTTCTTTAGCCTAAACAACCCTGTAGATTGGAGTGGCCAGGAAACCCAGAGAGATCCACTTACACCCAACTTTGTCCCACATTATCCACATGTGTCAGCATCATATGATTCTGGATATGGGGGAGATAACTCATGGAACCTAAACTGCTCCGAGTCACCAATCGAAAACTCAACCGGTTGGCGTTTCGGGGAACCTTATGGAGATGAGGAGGAACCTATTCCCTGTGACACTGGAGATGAAAGTGGTGGGGTTAACCAGTATGTTAACCGACACTACGGGAAGGAAGAGAAAGGTACTGATTCCATTTCTTTAGACTTGGAGATGGGATTCTCAAAACCATCACAGTACGAGGAAGGTGAAAGCTCCGGAGTGAAGAAGAAGAAGAAGAAGATGAGGGGGCAGGTGAATCGAAACCCTTCATGGATGACCAATGAAGGAGGTATGAATCCTACTGGGGATACATACGAGTCATTGTCCAGTTACTTTGGCATGACTGATCTCTGTCTCGGCACTTCGTCCGATTCAGATTACATACCTACTGGAAGGACCTTTGTTCCGGACGGTGTTCGGAAGACGAGTCGCTGTACCGGATGGACCCCAGGAATGTATGCGGAGGCGAACGAAGATGATGAGGAGTAGAGCTCCAAAGATGAATAAAGTAGTATAGGTGGTATTGTACTAGAACGTATTTTAAATTCCGTTGGCTTGGGCTTGAAGCCAAATAAGTGGTTATATAAGTACCACATGTAATATATGTGTGTAAGTTATGTAATATACGGTGTATATACATAATAAATGTTTGCTTTGGATTTGCTTCTTGATTTCATTGTGTGACTAGTTCTGGGCAATGAGTTGAGCTCAGAAAACATTTGCATGGTGTAATTATGAGTAATCGCTCTTTGTTACAGGACTAGGGGGAAATGGCGTTAGTTGAAACCGAAGATGCTCGGAGAGAGCGGGAGGCGAAAGAAAAGGAGGAAGCGGATGCCGCAGCTAGAGCAGAGGATGCACCACCACCACCACACCCAATGATGCATCCAGATTTCCAACAGTACATGAGGGCAATGGAAGAAGATAGGAGGAGGTACCAGGAGAGTCAGAACAAGAACATGCAAGATTTCTTTACCCACGTCATCAATGATAGGGGTAATGAAGGCAGGGGAGTAACCTTATCAGACTTCCAGAATGCAAGACCACTACCTTTTGCATCAGCCCCAGAACCAATGGATGCAGAAGACTGGCTCATGGACACTGAAAGAAAGTTGAGGACCGTTGGATGCAATGATGAAGAAAAGATTCGGTATGCCACTTATCTGTTGTCAGGTCCAGCAGCATCATGGTGGGAGAATCTTGTGGCAGTACACCCTCCAGAAAAGGTGTTTACTTGGGAGGAGTTCAAGAAGAAGTTCCGAGATGCCCATGTTCCGGAGAGCGTGGTGGAGCTGAAGAAGAGAGAGTTTGACGAGCTGCATCAGAATACTGCACCTATCATGCAGTATGTCCGAGATTTTAATAGGCTGTCAAGATATGCACCTGAGGAAGTGGACACTGATGAGAAAAGGAAGAAACGATTCATGAAAGGCATGAATCCATATATGAAGATGCAACTGAGGTTGGCACGGACTGCAGAATTCCAGGAACTGATTGATTCGGCAATCACTTTCGAGGATGATTACAGGCAGGTCCAGGAGGATAGGAGGAAGAGGGCTCGTATCGAGCCAAGGAAGTACCCAGTCAGTAAACCGACTCCAGATCGGAGTTTCAAACCACGATTCCGACCTACTGGTAATCAGTATAACCGGGGAGGTCAGAATCAGAATCCAAGGAATCAGATACTCTGTCATAATTGTGGCCAGAGGGGACATGTCCAGAAGGATTGTCAGAAGCCCAGGATCATATGCTATGGTTGTGGGAAAGAGGGACACATCAAGCCAGAGTGTCCAAACAAGGCGTCATGGAGTGGACAAAGCTCCGGAGGACGAGGCGGAGGTAATAACAACAACAACAACAACAACAACAACAACAACAACAACAACAACAACAACAACAACAACAACAACAACAACAACAACAACAACAACAACAACAACAACAACAACAACAACAACAACAACAACAACAACAACAACAACAACAACAACAACAACAACAACAACAACAACAACAACAACAACAACAACAACAACAACTACAACAACAACAACAACAAGAGGGGAAAGCCATATGGAAAGCTGAATTGCACAACTTTGGAGCAAGCGGGAGAGTCGGATCAAGCAGTCTTAGGTACGCTCAGCATCCTTACTCATCCTGGCAAAGTGTTATTTGATACTGGAGCAACTACATCATTTCTTGCACGGGAATTTGTGGAACAATTCGGGCTTAGATGTTCTAAGTTAGAAACACCTATAACTGTCTTATCTGCGGGGGGAACGATCTTAGTAACCCACGTGAAAGAAGCACAGGTCATAACCATTTGTGACTGTGTATATTTCGCGGACCTATTCATCATCCCCATGAAGGACATATCAGTCATCCTAGGAATGGACTGGTTAACGGAGAATGGCGCAGTAATCAACTGTGGAGACAAGACAGTATCACTCCGAAACTCCATAGGAGGTCAGATAGTGTTTCAAGGAGACAAGTACACTCAGTTGGAGATAGGATTGGAGCTGAATAGTCTGAAGGAGGTGAAGATTGAAGATATCCCTGTAGTGAATGAATTTCAAGATGTATTTCCCAAGGAACTACCGGGAATGCCACCCGATAGAGAGATCGAGTTTACCATAGATCTAATTCCAGGCACAACACCAATAGCTCAACCACCATATAAGATGGGGCCAAAGGAGTTAGTGGAACTGAAGGCTCAGATAGATGAACTGGAACAGAAGGGATTTATTCAAGAAAGTGTGTCACCATGGGGTACACCAGTTATCTTTGTGGATAAAAGAGATGGAGGAAGGAGAATGTGTGGAGATTACAGGAATCTTAACAATGTAACCATCAAGAACAAGTATCCTTTACCCAGAATACAAGATCTTTTTGATCAAGTTCAAGGAGCTGGAGTCTTCTCGAAGATAGATTTAAGGTCAGGATATCACCAAATCAAGATCAAGAAGGAAGATGTGCCAAAAACAGCGTTTGTGTCAAGGTATGGACACCATGAATACTTGGTTGTACCATTTGGACTAACAAATGCACCAGCTATTTTCATGAATTTAATGAACAAGATATTCATGAAGTACTTGGACAAGTTTGTGATCGTGTTTATCGATGACATTCTGATCTATTCCAAAGATAAAGAAGAACATGCCAAGCATTTGAAGATAGTTCTGCAGATTTTAAGGGAACATCAGCTATATGCAAAGTTCAGCAAGTGCCAGTTTTGGTTAGACAGTGTTGAATTTCTTGGACATGTCATAACCAAAGAGGGAATAGCAGTGAATCCAAGCAAGGTTCAGTCAGTATTGGAATGGAAGTCACCTAAGAATGCTAAGGAGATCAGAGGATTCCTTGGTATGGCGGGCTATTATCGGAGATTCATTGAAGGATTTTCGAAGATTGCAGGACCAATGACCAAGTTACTCAAGAAGAATACCCCATTTGTGTGGACTGAGGAGTGTGAAACCAGTTTCCAAACACTCAAAGAGAAGTTAACCACGGCACCGGTGTTAGCAGTTCCGGAACCCGGAAAGGATTACACGGTGTATTGTGATGCTTCCAAGAATGGACTTGGATGTGTGCTAATGCAAGATCGGAAGGTGATAGCCTACGGATCAAGACAACTTAAGCCACATGAACATAACTACCCAGTACATGACTTAGAATTGGCGGCAGTTGTGTATGCTTTGAAGAGTTGGAGGCAATTCCTCTATGGATCCAAATGTGAGTTGTATACAGATCACAAAAGCTTGAAGTATTTCTTCACTCAGAAGGAATTAAACATGAGACAAAAGAGATGGTTAGAGTTGATTAAAGACTATGAGCTGACAATCAACTACACACCAGGCAAGGCTAATGTAGTAGCAGATGCTTTAAGCAGGAAGAGTACTGAGAATCAACCTACAGAATGGGAGATTCCGAAGGAACTTCGGAAAGAACTCGAAGAAGCTCAGATTCTGTTTATCCAGGGTGATACAGTGGGAAGCATAGCAACCATGAGGATTATGGATGAAATGTACTCAGACTTAAAGTATGAAATCATTCGGAAGCAAGTAGACGACTTATTCATCCAAGAAGAAATCAAAAGGATTGGAGAAGGGAGACCGTCAGAGTTCAATCTTGGAGAGTTTGGTTCTCTGTACTTTCAGAAGAGGTTATGTGTACCGGATGATCCAGAAATAAAGTCAATCATATTGAAGGAAGCACATGAAACCCCTTACTCAATACATCCGGGAAGTACTAAGATGTATATGGATTTGAAGGAAATGTTCTGGTGGAACAACATGAAAAGAGAGATAGCTCAATATGTCTCTGAATGCCATACATGTCAGCGAGTGAAAGCAGAACATCAGAGTCCTGCGGGATTACTCAAACCACTAGAGATACCAGAATGGAAATGGGATGAAATCGGAATGGATTTTGTTACTGGTTTACCAATGACCAGTAAAAAGAAGGATATGATATGGGTAATCGTGGATAGACTTACCAAGAGTGCTCATTTCATAGCCGTAAATACAAAGGACACTGCAGAAAAGCTTGTGGATATTTATGTGAAGGAGATTGTTAGCAAGCATGGAGTACCAAAGAAGATAGTCTCAGATAGAGGTTCAATTTTCACATCAGCATTCTGGAAACAACTCCAAGAAGCTTTAGGAACCAAGTTGGATTTCAGTACAGCTTATCATCCACAAACCGGAGGACAAACCGAAAGAACCAATCAGATACTTGAAGACATGCTTAGAGCTTGTGCTCTAAACTTTGGAGGCTCATGGGAGGACCATCTACCATTGGCGGAATTCTCATATAACAATAGTTATCAGAGTAGTATCCAGATGGCACCGTACGAAGCATTGTACGGAAGGAAGTGTAGATCACCAATCTGTTGGTTTGAAACCGGAGAGAACAAGGAGTTTACACCGGACTACATCAAGGAGAGACAAGGAGTCATCGAGGTGATACGAGATAGACTCAAAATAGCCCAAAGTCGACAGAAGAGTTATGCCGACCAGAAGAGACGAGTTTGGGAACCAAAAGTAGGAGACATGGTATATTTGAAAGTTAGCCCAATGAAAGGACTCAAAAGGTTCGGAGTAAAAGGAAAACTAAGTCCTCGATACATAGGACCATTCAAGATACTCAGTCAGAATCGAGAAACAGCTTTTGAGTTGGAACTACCGGAACAGCTCAGTCTAATTCACAATGTTTTTCATGTATCACAACTCAGAAAATGTTTGAAGGCACCTGATGATCCTATTACACATGAAGAAATAGAGCTACAATCAGACTTAACTTATGTGGAGAAGCCTGAAAAGATTCTGGAAGTACAGTGGAAGAAGTTAAGGAATAGAGCAATCAAATACTGCAAGATACAATGGCAACATCATCCTGAACGAGAAGCAACCTGGGAGACCGAAGAAGAGCTCAGGAAGTCCTACCCCGAGTTATTCAGGTACCAATCTTAACTTCGGGACGAAGTTTCTGTTAAGGGGGAGAGGCTGTAATAACCCAGAACATAGGAACAACGAAGGGTAGATTTAGAAATGGGATGTGCATTTCATCGCAAAACGGGGGAAATTTTCGCGCCTTATTGCAACTAAACCTAAGAGGGATCGAGGTTCTCTCTCATTTTGCACTTAGGGTTAGGCAATGTGAGTTAGGGAAATTTCGACATGATCTCTTTTGTATCTTGTTGATTTGGGGAAGTTGAGTTCATTTGACAAGTGTTAATACATTAAACAAAAAGCACTACACAATATAAAAAGGAATTTATAATTCAAACACAAGATAATATACAAATCATTTTGGGATTTCAAAGTGAGTATAAAATACAATATTTAATCAAGAATATACACATTACATAATGCAAAAGCTCATAAACAAAAACTTGAGCTTTATTGATAACACAACACACATTACATTGTCTTTACAAAATTCTTGATACAAGAATTGAGGAATAATAAACAGAAATAAAAATAAAGATTACAATTTAGTTCCTAAACAGAAATCTAGACTTTATGACTTGAAGTATTTCTTCATGGCCATGTCCATCTTCAAAAACCTGCAAAATGCAACATTTACACTAGCCAGAATGTGAGTGTTAGACAAATATTCAGTTTGGACAGAACCAAGTGTCATGCACACTTGTGCTGTTCCAAAACCATGGACAGCACAAGATAAGGGCAGCAGCAGACCAAACCTGAGCACACACAGGGGCTCAAGTTTCAGCATATGAGAGCACACAGCTCAAGTGTGCTAGGCAGCAACAGCAAGGCAAGGCATCAGCCTAGTCACCAAAGCAACCAGGCTTGTGTGTCGATGCAAGGATAGAAGTAGGGTTCATATAAAAGGGGCACAAACCCTAGAAGCCAGAACCAGTCGACCAGATACAAAATTCACCAGGTAAGGGTGAAGCAAGAACAAGCTCAGTTCATCCAGTTCTTGAGCAAGAACAGAACCAACCCATACAAAACCACTCAACCACCAGGAATCATGGTGACCTGAGAAGATCATCCAAGACCTGGAGGTGAAGAGCTGTGACACAAACCCAAGTCTGCATCAACCAAATATTTCTTTCTAGGAGCTGGAACAAGGTATACCTAGTTCCTGGAAAAGATCCCATGGATCTAATCCATCATATGCATGAAATAAGCATGGGATGAGCAGAAGCTCATATGGGTAGATCATCACTTGGTTTTCACCAAGGATTACTGCCAGTCAAAAGCCACTAAAATAGAAAGCATCTAGGTACAGATCCTATGCACAGAAACTAGCACATATGCACTGATGCACACACTAGCCAGATTTGATGCATAGATAGCACCAGTAGATGGCAAGAATTAGCAGCCAAGACTATACAATAAATCCTAAGCATACAACCATCAGAAACCCTAGAATTCTTCACAGGCAAGTATATTGGCATTCATAGTTACTATGATTCCCAAATATACAAGCAAAGATGAGTAGCCAACCAGATCTAGCCAACCATGTGAGCAACCAGTCAGTAGCAAGGCTACTGAGGTCACTTCACACTTAGCACCAATTGAGGGAAAGCCAAATACAAAGCATCACTATCCAGAAATGGATTCAGACTTTAATTGCTTGTTAAATAATCATGAACAGCAAATTAATATCCAAGCAAGTCATTTAAAATCATCACTGCACAAGCAGTTCATCATAATCAAATTAATACAAGCATGAATTTATCACAGATCCATGCTCAGTACTAACAGTAGCACACTATTGGGCAACACAGTTAATTTATAGCCACAGTATTAGCCAGTAAGCCATCACTGATAATCAATTGATCAAATTGATCAATCTTAGCAAGCCAAGTTACACAGAGAGGTTAGCCAGCAAGCAAAGAATGATCCAATGGATCATTGGCTTGCAGGAGTAGCACTGAATCATATCACAGGCACCTCTGGCACACACACAAGTGTCACAGATGCAACACAAGTACACCTAGACAAGCAAGCATGATAGACCAGTGAGCATAAGCAAGTCATCACCAAGCATAGCATGGCATAGTTAGCTCTTGAGCAAGCACAGTAGAGCATGGCAAGTATAGAGCATGCTAGGAGCAGCAGTGAAGCAAAAACAACATGAACAGCATGTAGAGCAGCATGTGCCAGTACCAATAAATGGTAATTGGACCATGAACTTGCAATCAATCCAAGCACAGACGAATTGCATAGGAATAGCATGGCTCTGGGTGATCACAGGATCACCAGAGAGCAGCAGAGCTTGAGGAGGAAGAAGAACAGTACCAAGAGGAGGCGCACAGAGAAGAGGTGGATGCAACACTTACTTGCGCCTGGAAGCAGAGGCTAGGGCATGGCGAGGCAGTGCTCGCGCGGCCCTAACGGCTGCAAGTCCAGGGTAGGCGCCGGCGTTACGCCGACGAGCACCAACACCACCACAGCACGGCACAGAGACGACGGCACAAGCACTGCAAGCAGCACCTGCGCCAGGTCGGTCTCGGAGGCGCACCCGTCGTCGGAGAGGACGTGATCTCGCCGGAGTTCGTCGAGGTGATTCCACCCGAGATCCAGATCGGAGGCGATTCGCCAGGAGAAGAAGAGATGGGGAAAACCACGCGGACAGATCGATAGATCTGCTCGCGGCGGTTCAGGTGCGGTAGGTGGCTACGGCGGAGGAGCTCGGAGTCGGCCGGAGCACGGCGGCGGCCATGGCGGCGACGCCATCGCCACGGGAGTCGCGAGAGAGAAGCTAGGGTTAGGAAAAAGTGAGAGAGGGCCGAGTGAGTGAGAGCGGTGGGCCGTTCGGCTCCACCGAGCCGCTATGGGCACGCCTTAGTGGGCTGTCCCATGGGCTTAGGTTAGTGGGCTGGGCCCAATATGGGTCCAGGGGGTATTTTAGTCTTTTCACAATTTAGAAAAGGCCATTATTTCACCAAATTTTAATAAATAAAATACAACTCTAAAAATCCATTAAAAATTGGATTGGTGAATGAAAAATTATTCTTGATAAGAATAAAATATGAAATAAAGTTTAATGAACAAATTTAAATTTGTGAATTTTATGTATTTAAAATAAACATTTGGAATTTCAAATTATATTTCCTTGTATTAATAAACCAAGGAAAAATTCCAAATAAGTTTAAATACTTATTTCTTAAACATTTCAAAATGAAATTCTATTACTCCAAGTCATTTCTATTTAAAAAGGTATTTTCCAAAGGAAGATATTCTAATCCTTTTTATTCTCAAAAATATTGAGACAACTCTATTATTTCAAATTATTTTGGAATAAATAATGAATCACCAACATAAAGTAGTTTTGCTTTGAATTATGTTACCTTGTGTGAATTAAAGTGTTTTATACATTAAAACAATTGTAAATTACTGCCAAAGGCATAAATCTTAACTCAAACCTAAATTGTAATAACTCATCGGGATAAAGGGATTCAACATAAAATAATACATCCATGCATGCATCATTTGGATTTTATAACATTGTCCTTACCGGACAATGATGCTTCTTTACAGAACCCGAGGTCCAGGTTCCATCCAACGCATTGAACTGCACTATCTCGCAGTCCACAGGCAAGTTCACCCTTGCTCATGTCAAATTTGAGTATTTTCTATTAATTTAACACAAAGCTATATGACTTATCATTCCTGCATTGAAAATGAAATGTTACTTTTCCAATTATGAATATGACTATGTGGCTGGCAATGGAACCATGGTATGTGTTGATTGGTGGAGGTTCCATTGCAAGGGTACTATTCATCTAGGACTAAGTACCAATGCCGTCCAGTGATTCTAGCGCCGTACATATCGCGTTGACCATAAGATCTATAATGGCTCTGGGGAAGCCAGCTGTATCTTTTCCCTCCTGCACGCCAACGGACTTGATAGAGCCTGGCGGGGTGCTGGAGGCACTGCCGTAGGTTGGGATAGCCTTTAAAATCCCCATCCGGACGTTTGGATGAGAGGCTCTACCGTCTATGAAGGATTGTCCGACGTACACCGTGGGTAAAGCCGTATGAACGGGAGATGTCTACCGGGGGTGTACGGATGGACAAAAGGGTGGGTTTGCAGGGTCGCGGAGAAGGCGGTGTGGGCTTGGATCTTTATACCTGGCCTCACACCCAGGAAGTGTGAACGGGGGCAAGTCCCTGCGGATGGCAAAAAGGGTGAGATCTCTTATGGGAAAAGTAACGCACCTCTGCAGAGGGTATCAAGAATTGTGGCTGTCACTCCCTGTTCCGGGAAGGGAACTGCGAACGCGGCAAAGGAACTCCGTGAAGTTCTAGTCAACCTGTGAAGACTGACGGGCATAGTTTTCAGAATAAAATAAACCTTTTGAAGAAATGATTTCGAAACATGCATTGACCTAAGATTTTCTGATCGAAGGTCGTAGCTAGTGCATCAAACACCTTTTACTCTTTTGAACTTGCTGAGTACCTCTGTACTCACTTTATTTCGACACCCTTGCTAGACTGTGATATGGAAGTGGAGGCCATCACCGATGGAGCACCAGAAGGAAGCTACGAGCTGGTCTACGAGGAACCTGATCTTTCCGGAGGAGTTGAAGGAGTAGACTATGGGATAGTCTACGGACCCGATGACATGGAGGTGGAGGAGTAGTGATATACCTGAGTAGTATAGAGCCGAGCAGCGTAGTGGCATACTTAAATAAGTTGCTGAGCTCTTTTCATATCTAAGTTGGTTTGTACTAGTACCTTATGTTGTAGGGTGTTCTCATCGGACCTGTGAGAATACCAACTTGTTAAGACCATGATTGTAATATATTATCGAGTGTTATGACCTGCAATGTTTCTGTTGTACCACTCTGAGGGATGTGATATTTGTGAAGAAGTCCCTTCATGAAGATCATATCATCGACTTGTATACTACAACATGCAGTGGTATGCTGGGTCACCGCAGCTGGTATCAGAGCAAATGTTGCGACCTTAGGTTGGAAAAACCTAGTATAGGGAAGAAACCTGTAGGAGTCAAGTTGAAATAGTAAAGGATTCTCTAAGAATATGATGTTTATTCACTTGAGAATAGAAAAATCATATATTTTAGTGCGATAATTCTTTATTATAACTATTATTATACACTATCACTACTAATTTTCTGCTTTTGTATACAGCCATAATGGCGTACACATTTCCCAAGAGGACTTTGAGGCAGGTTGAGGGATGGCTCGGTGATTATGAGGGACCACTTACAGATCTCCTGCGTGGGATGCTGAAGGAACTTCACTGTGAAACTCGGATACCTGTTTTCAAGTACACCTATTATGATGGAGAGATAGTAGCCAAGCACAGAGTTTCAGTTCAACTACCTATGCGACTGGAGATGAGCCGTATAATGCCATACGGAGAAGCCAAAACCTTTACCACAGCCTTTCACATGGCCATATTCAAGGCAATTCTTGAAATAAGGCAGCACAAGTCAGTAGAACTGCTATGTTCAGAGTATTCTCATATACCTCATGCCGAGGAAGATGAGGATCCCGCTCTGAATCATCTGCTGATGGCAAACAAACATCCTGAAGTTGCAGCACAGCACATGGACAGTTGTAAGTCTTTACTGACTACGATGTACCTGATACGTCTCCAACGTATCGATAATTTCTTATGTTCCATGCTACTTTATTGATGATACCTACATGTTTTATGCACATTATATGTCATATTTATGCATTTTCTGAACTAACCTATTAACAAGATGCCGAAGAGCCAGTTCTTTGTTTTCTGCTGTTTTGGTTTCAGAAATCCTAGTAAGGAAATATTCTCGGAATTGGAGAAACTTTCGCCCAGGGTCCTATTTTTGCACAAGCTTCCAGAAGACCGAAGAGATAACGAAGTGGGGCCACGAGGCAGCCAGGAGCTAGGGTGGCGGCCCAAGCCCTGCCGCGCGGACCTACCCCCTGGGCCCTCGTGTGGCCCCCGCGTTGACCTTCCGCCTACTTAAAGCCTCCGTCGCGAAACCCCAGACCGAGAGCCACGATACGGAAAACCTTCCAGAGACGCCGCCGCCAATCCCATCTCGGGGGATTCAGGAGATCGCCTCCGGCACCTGAGGGGGATCATCTCCCGGAGGACTCTACACCGCCATGGTCGCCTCCGGAGTGATGAGTGAGTAGTTCACCCCTGGACCATGGGTCCATAGCAGTAGCTAGATGGTCGTCTTCTCCTTGTTGTGCTTCATTGTTGGATCTTGTGAGCTGCCTAACATGATCAAGATCATCTATACGTAATTCTATATGTTGTGTTTGTCGGGATCCGATGGATAGAGAGTACTATGATTATGGTGATTATCAATCTATTGTTTATGTGTTGTTTATGATCTTGCATGCTCTCCGTTACTAGTAGAGGCTCTGGCCAAGTTTTACTCTTAACTCCAAGAGGGAGTATTTATGCTCGATAGTGGGTTCATGCCTCCATTGAATGGGACAGTGACAGAAAGTTCTAAGGTTGTGGATGTGCGGTTGCCACTAGGGATAAAACATTGATTCTATGTCTAAGGATGTAGTTGTCGATTACATTACGCACCATACTTAATGCAATTGTGTTGCTTTGCAACTTAATACTGAGGGGGTTCGGATGATAACCTGAAGGTGGACTTTTTAGGCATAGATGCAGTTGGATGGCGGTCTATGTACTTTGTCGTAATGCCCAATTAAATCTCACTATATTTATCATATCATGTATATGCATTGTTATGCCTTTCTCTATTTGTCAATTGCCCGACTGTAATTTGTTTACCCAACATGCTTTATCTTATGGGAGAGACACCTCTAGTGAACTGTGGACCCCGGTCCTATTCTTTACATAGCATACAATCTCAATTGTGTTCTGTTTTCTTTGCAAACATCTTCCACGATACGTTTAATCTTTGTTACAAGCCGGTGAGATTGACAACCTCCTTTGTTTCGTTGGGGCAAAGTACTTTGTTTTGTTGTGCAGATTCCACGTTGGCGCGGGAATCGGGTGTTGCGCCGCATCACTTCGCGACCATCAACCTTCAACGTGCTTCTTGGCTCTACTGGTTCGATTAAACCTTGGTTTCATACTAGGGAAACTTGCTTCTATACGCATCATACCTTCTACTTGGGGTTCCCAACGGATGTGTGCATCTACGCGTATCAAGCTAAATTTCTGGCGCTGTTGCCGGGGATCGAAGAAAAGCTGCACCCCGAAGATTTCTAACTCCCACGTCAACTACACGCCATCAACTAAATTTCTGGCCGTTGGAGATCAAGACACGCTGCAAGGGAGTCTCCACTTCTCAATCTCTTTACTTTATTTGTCTTGCTCTTTATATCAAAAACACACAAAAAATTAGTTACTTGCATTTACTTTATCTAGTTTGTTTTATTTACTGTTGCTAAAATGAATACCCCTGAAAATACTAAGTTGTGTGACTTCACAAATGCAAATAATAATGATTTCCTATGCACACCTATTGCTCCACCTACTACAGCAGAATTCTTTGAAATTAAACCTGCTTTACTAAATCTTGTCATGAGAGATCAATTTTCTGGTGCTAGTTCTGATGCTGCTGCCCATCTCAATAATTTTGTTGAACTTTGTGAAATGCAAAAGTATAAGGATGTAGATGGTGATATTATTAAATTGAAAGTGTTTCCTTTCTCATTAAGAGGAAGAGCTAAAGATTGGTTGCTATCTTTGCCTAAGAATAGTATTGATTCATGGACTAAATGCAAGGATGCTTTTATTGGTAGATATTATCCTCCCGCTAAAATTATATCTTTGAGAAGTAGCATAATGAATTTTAAGCAATTAGATACTGAACATGTTGCTCAAGCATGGGAGAGAATGAAAACTTTGGTAAAGAATTGCCCAACCCATGGACTGACTACTTGGATGATCATCCAAACCTTCTATGCATGACTAAATTTTTCTTCGCGGAATTTATTGGATTCAGCTGCTGGAGGTACCTTTATGTCCATCACATTGGGGGCTACAAAACTTCTTGATGATATGATGATAAATTACTCTGAATGGCACACGGAAAGAGCTCCACAAGGTAAGAAGGTAAATTCTGTTGAAGAAACCTCTTCCTTGAGTGATAAGATTGATGTGATTATGTCTATGCTTGTGAATGGTAGATCTAATGTTGATCCAAATAATGTTCCTTTAGCTTCATTGGTTGCTCAAGAAGAAAATGTTGATGTGAATTTCATTAAAAATAATAATTTCAACAACAATGCTTATAGGAACAACTCTGGTAATAACTATAGGCCATATCCTTCTGCTAATGGTAATGGTTATGGTAATTCTTATGGGAATTCTTACAACAATAATAGGAGTGTACCCTCTGGTCTTGAAGCCATGCTTAAAGAATTTATTAGTACACAAACTGCTTTTAACAAATCTGTTGAGGAAAAGCTTGATAAAATTGATACTATTGCTTCTAGAGTTGATAGACTTGCCTCCGATGTTAATCTTTTAAAATTGAAAGTTATGCCTAATAATGATATTGATAATAAAATTACTACTACAGCAAATGCCATCCAAGTTAGAATTAATGAGAATATAAGATTAATGGCTGAATTGCGTGCTAGGTGGGATAGAGAAGAAAATGAAAAACTAGCTAAAGAGAATAATGTAGCTAAAGTTTGGACTATTACCACTACTAGTAATGCTAATTCTTCACATGTTGCTGCACCTCCTTCTATCAATGGTAAAATAATTGGTGTTGGCAATGTTTCTACTCCTAGTGCAAAGCGTACAAAACTGCCTGAAATTGCTAAAACTGCTGAAACTGCTTGTGATAAAACTGCTGAAATTTTTTCCAACCTTGGGAACAATGATCCCATTGTGTAGCTCATAATGATTTAGATTTTGATGATTGCCACATCTCTGAAGTTATAAAGTTCTTACAAAAACTTGCTAAAAGTCCTAATGCTAGTGCTATAAATTTAGCCTTTACAAAACATATTACAAATGCTCTCATAAAAGCTAGAGAAGAGAAACTAAAACTTGAAACTTCTATTCCTAGAAAGTTAGAAGATGGTTGGGAGCCCATCATTAAAATGAAATTCAATGACTTTGAATGTAATGCTTTATGTGATCTTGGTGCAAGTATTTCTGTTATGCCTAAAAAGATTTATGATATGCTTGACTTGCCACCATTGAAGAATTGTTATTTGGATGTTAATCTTGCCGATAATGTTAAAAAGAAACCTTTGGGGAGGATTGATAATGTGCGCATTACGGTTAACAATAACCTTGTCCCCGTTGATTTTGTTGTCTTGGATATCGAATGCAATGCATCTTGTCCTATTGTGTTGGGAAGACCTTTTCTTCGAACTGTTGGTGCTGTTATTGATATGAGGGAAGGTAATATAAAATATCAATTTCCTCTCAAGAAAGGTATGGAACACTTCCCTAGAAAGAGAATGAAGTTGCCTTTTGATTCTATTATTAGAACAAGCTATGATGTTGATGCCTCTACTCTCGATGTTACTTGATTTGCACTTTCGCCTAGCTGAAAGGCGTTAAGAAAAGCGCTTATGGGAGACAACCCATGTTTTTACTACAGCAATTTTTGTTTTTTTGAGTCTTGGAAGTTGTTTACTACTGTAGCAACCTCTCCTTATCATGTTTTTGTGCCAAGTAAAGTTTCTATGTCAAAGTTGATGTTATATTCGGGATCGCTGCGCAGAAACAGCATTGCTGTATGTCACGAATTCTGGCACAGTTCTCAGTAGAAAATTCGAAAAAATCTGCCAATTTACGAGCGTGATCCTCAGATATGTACGCAACTTTCATTAGTTTTGAGTTTTTCCATTTGAGCAAGTCTGGTGCCAGCTTTAATTCGTCTTTACGGACTGACTGTTCTGTTTTTGACAGATTCTGCCTTTTCGCATTGCCTCTTTTGCTATGTTGGATTTATTTCTTTGATCCATTAATGTCCAGTAGCATTATGCAATGTCCAGAAGTGAAAATAATGATTGTGTCACCTCTGAATGTGTGAATTATTAATTGTGCACTAACCCTCTAATGAGTTTGCTTGAAGTTTGGTGTGAAGGAAGTTTTCAAGGGTCAAGAGAGGAGAATGATATACTATGATCAAGAGGGTGAAAGCTCTAAGCTTGGGGATGCCCCCGTGGTTCACCCCTGCATATTTTAAGAAGACTCAAGCGTCTAAGCTTGGGGATGCCCAAGGCATCCCTTCTTCATCGACAACATCATCAGGTTCCTCCGAAACTATATTTTTATTCAATCACATCTTGTGTTCTTTACTTGGACGTCGGTTTGTTTTTGTTTGTTTTTGTTTGAATAAAATGGATCCTAGCATTCACTATGTGGGAGAGATCCGCTGTTGCATATGGACACATGTGTCCTTAGGCTTTACTCATAATGTTCAAGGCGAAGTTTCTTCTTCGTTAAATTGTTATATGGTTGGAATTGGAAAATGCTACATGTAGTAATTCTAAAATGTCTTGGATAATGTGATACTTGGCAATTGTTGTGCTCATGTTTAAGCTCTTGCATCATATGCTTTGCACCCATTAATGAAGAAATACATAGAGCTTGCTAAAATTTGATTTGCATATTTGGTTTCTCTAAGGTCTAGATAATATCTAGTATTGAGTTTTGAACAACAAGGAAGACGGTGTAGAGTCTTATAATGTTTACAATATGTCTTTTATGTGAGTTTTGCTGCACTTGTTCATCCTTGAGTTTGCTTCAAATAACCTTGCTAGCCTAAACCTTGTATCGAGAGGGAATACTTCTCATGCATCCAAAATCCTTGAGCCAACTACTATGCCATTTGTGTCCACCATACCTACCTACTACATGGTATTTCTCCGCCATTCCAAAGTAAATTGCTTGAGTGCTACCTTTAAAATTCCATCATTCACCTTTGCAATATATAGCTCATGGGACAAAATAGCCTTAAAAACTATCGTAGTATTGAATATGTACTTATGCACTTTATATTTTATTAAGTTGCTTGTTGTGCGATAACCATGCTGGGGAACGCCATCAACTATTGTTGAATATCATGTGAGTTGCTATGCATGTCCGTCTTGTCTGAAGGATCTATCATTTTAGTGGTTGGAGCATGCAAAATTGTTAGAGAAGAACATTGGGCGCTAACTAAAGCCATGAACCATGGTTGAAGTTTCAGTTTTGGACATATATCCTCAATCTCATATGAGAATAATAATCATTGCTACATGCTTATGCATTTAAGAGAGAGTCCATTATCATTGTCCATGTTGTCCCGTATGGATGTCTAAGTTGAGAATAATCAAAGCGAGAAATCCAAAATGCGAGCATTCTCCTTAGACCTTTGTACGGGCATGGAGGTACCCCTTTGTGACACTTGGTTGAAACATGGCATGCAAAGATCCGGTAGTCCAAGCTAAGTAGGACGAGGTGCGGACACTATTAGTATACTATGCATGAGGCTTGCAACTTGTAAGATATAATTTACATAACTCATATGCTTTATTACTACCGTTGACAAAATTGTTTCATGTTTTCAAAATAAAAGCTCTAGCACAAATACAGCAATCGATGCTTTCCTCTTTGAAGGACCTTTCTTTTACTTTTATTGTTGAGTCAGTTTACCTATCTCCTTCCACCTTAAGAAGCAAACACTTGTGTGAATTGTGCATTGATTCCTACATACTTGCATATTGCACTTATTATATTACTTTATGTTGACAATATCCATGAGATATACATGTTATAAGTTGAAAGCAACCGCTGAAACTTAATCTTCCTTTGTGTTGCTTCAATACCTTTACTTTGATTTATTGCTTTATGAGTTAACTCTTATGCAAGACTTATTGATGCTTGTCTTGAAGTACTATTCATGAAAAGTCTTTGCTTTATGATTCGTTGTTTACTCATGTCATTACCTTTGTTTTGATCGCTGCATTCATTACATATGTTTACAAATAGTATGATTAAGATTATGATGGCATGTCACTTGAAATTATCTTTGTTATCGTTTTACCTGCTCGGGACGAGCAGAACTAAACAGGATGCGATACGTCTCCAACGTATCGATAATTTCTTATGTTCCATGCTACTTTATTGATGATACCTACATGTTTTATGCACATTATATGTCATATTTATGCATTTTCTGGAACTAACCTATTAACAAGATGCCGAGGCGTTCTTTGTTTCTGCTGTTTTTGGTTTCAGAAATCCTAGTAAGGAAATATTCTCGATTGGACGAAACTTTCGCCGAGGTCCTATTTTTGCACTTCCGGAAGACGAAGAGATAACGAAGTGGGGCCACGAGGCAGCCAGGAGCTAGGGTGGCGCGGCCCAAGCCACGCCGCGCGGACCTACCCCACAGCCCCTCGTGTGGCCCCAGCGTTGACCTTCCGCCTACTTAAAGCCTCGTCGCGAAACCCCGATGAGAGCCACGATACGGAAAACCTTCCAGAGACGCCGCCGCCGCGAATCCCATCTCGGGGATTCAGGAGATCGCCTCCGGCACCCTGCCGGAGAGGGGATTCATCTCCCGCAGGACTCTACACCGCCATGGTCGCCTCCGGAGTGATGAGTGAGTAGTTCACCCCTGGACCATGGGTCCATAGCAGTAGCTAGATGGTCGTCTTCTCCTTGTTGTGCTTCATTGTTGGATCTTGTGAGCTGCCTAACATGATCAAGATCATCTATCTGTAATTCTATATGTTGTGTTTGTCGGGATCCGATGGATAGAGAGTACTATGATTATGGTGATTATCAATCTATTGTTTATGTGTTGTTTATGATCTTGCATGCTCTCCGTTACTAGTAGAGGCTCTGGCCAAGTTTTTACTCTTAACTCCAAGAGGGAGTATTTATGCTCGATAGTGGGTTCATGCCTCCATTGAATGTGGGACAGTGACAGAAAGTTCTAAGGTTGTGGATGTGCTGTTGCCACTAGGGATAAAACATTGATTCTATGTCTAAGGATGTAGTTGTCGATTACATTACGCACCATACTTAATGCAATTGTCTGTTGCTTTTTAATACTGGAGGGGGTTCGGATGATAACCTGAAGGTGGACTTTTTAGGCATAGATGCAGTTGGATGGCGGTCTATGTACTTTGTCGTAATGCCCAATTAAATCTCACTATATTTATCATATCATGTATATGCATTGTTATGCCTTTCTCTATTTGTCAATTGCCCGACTGTAATTTGTTTACCCAACATGCTTTATCTTATGGGAGAGACACCTCTAGTGAGCTGTGGACCCCGGTCCTATTCTTTACATAGCATACAATCTACTTGTTTTACTGTTTTCTTTGCAAACATCTTCCACTTCGTTTAATCCTTTGTTACAGCAAGCCGGTGAGATTGACAACCTCACTGTGTTTCGTTGGGGCAAAGTACTTTGGTTTTGTTGTGCACATTCCACATGGCAGTTGAATCCCTTGTTGACTCACATTTACCTTACTACACGTGAAGATGGTGGGTGAGATTGACCACATGCTAGCTGAGTTCACGGACCCTGATAAAGTCCAAGCTCGGATGCATGATCTGAGGGCACAACCCCAATATACAACACCCTTCTTTAGCCTAAACAACCCTGTAGATTGGAGTGGCCAGGAAACCCAGAGAGATCCACTTACACCCAACTTTGTCCCACATTATCCACATGTGTCAGCATCATATGATTCTGGATATGGGGGAGATAACTCATGGAACCTAAACTGCTCCGAGTCACCAATCGAAAACTCAACCGGTTGGCGTTTCGGGGAACCTTATGGAGATGAGGAGGAACCTATTCCCTGTGACACTGGAGATGAAAGTGGTGGGGTTAACCAGTATGTTAACCGACACTACGGGAAGGAAGAGAAAGGTACTGATTCCATTTCTTTAGACTTGGAGATGGGATTCTCAAAACCATCACAGTACGAGGAAGGTGAAAGCTCCGGAGTGAAGAAGAAGAAGAAGAAGATGAGGGGGCAGGTGAATCGAAACCCTTCATGGATGACCAATGAAGGAGGTATGAATCCTACTGGGGATACATACGAGTCATTGTCCAGTTACTTTGGCATGACCGATCTCTGTCTCGGCACTTCGTCCGATTCAGATTACATACCTACTGGAAGGACCTTTGTTCCGGACGGTGTTCGGAAGACGAGTCGCTGTACCGGATGGACCCCAGGAATGTATGCGGAGGCGAACGAAGATGATGAGGAGTAGAGCTCCAAAGATGAATAAAGTAGTATAGGTGGTATTGTACTAGAACGTATTTTAAATTCCGTTGGCTTGGGCTTGAAGCCAAATAAGTGGTTATATAAGTACCACATGTAATATATGTGTGTAAGTTATGTAATATACGGTGTATATACATAATAAATGTTTGCTTTGGATTTGCTTCTTGATTTCATTGTGTGACTAGTTCTGGGCAATGAGTTGAGCTCAGAAAACATTTGCATGGTGTAATTATGAGTAATCGCTCTTTGTTACAGGACTAGGGGGAAATGGCGTTAGTTGAAACCGAAGATGCTCGGAGAGAGCGGGAGGCGAAAGAAAAGGAGGAAGCGGATGCCGCAGCTAGAGCAGAGGATGCACCACCACCACCACACCCAATGATGCATCCAGATTTCCAACAGTACATGAGGGCAATGGAAGAAGATAGGAGGAGGTACCAGGAGAGTCAAAACAAGAACATGCAAGATTTCTTTACCCACGTCATCAATGATAGGGGTAATGAAGGCAAGGGAGTAACCTTATCAGACTTCCAGAATGCAAGACCACTACCTTTTGCATCAGCCCCAGAACCAATGGATGCAGAAGACTGGCTCATGGACACTGAAAGAAAGTTGAGGACCGTTGGATGCAATGATGAAGAAAAGATTCGGTATGCCACTTATCTGTTGTCAGGTCCAGCAGCATCATGGTGGGAGAATCTTGTGGCAGTACACCCTCCAGAAAAGGTGTTTACTTGGGAGGAGTTCAAGAAGAAGTTCCGAGATGCCCATGTTCCGGAGAGCGTGGTGGAGCTGAAGAAGAGAGAGTTTGACGAGCTGCATCAGAATACTGCACCTATCATGCAGTATGTCCGAGATTTTAATAGACTGTCAAGATATGCACCTGAGGAAGTGGACACTGATGAGAAAAGGAAGAAACGATTCATGAAAGGCATGAATCCATATATGAAGATGCAACTGAGGTTGGCACGGACTGCAGAATTCCAGGAACTGATTGATTCGGCAATCACTTTCGAGGATGATTACAGGCAGGTCCAGGAGGATAGGAGGAAGAGGGCTCGTATCGAGCCAAGGAAGTACCCAGTCAGTAAACCGACTCCAGATCGGAGTTTCAAACCACGATTCCGACCTACTGGTAATCAGTATAACCGGGGAGGTCAGAATCAGAATCCAAGGAATCAGATACTCTGTCATAATTGTGGCCAGAGGGGACATGTCCAGAAGGATTGTCAGAAGCCCAGGATCATATGCTATGGTTGTGGGAAAGAGGGACACATCAAGCCAGAGTGTCCAAACAAGGCGTCATGGAGTGGACAAAGCTCCGGAGGACGAGGCGGAGGTAATAACAACAACAACAACAACAACAACAACAACAACAACAACAACAACAACAACAACTACAACAACAACAACAACAACAAGGAGGAAAGCCATATGGAAAGCTGAATTGCACAACTTTGGAGCAAGCGGGAGAGTCGGATCAAGCAGTCTTAGGTACGCTCAGCATCCTTACTCATCCTGGCAAAGTGTTATTTGATACTGGAGCAACTACATCATTTCTTGCACGGGAATTTGTGGAACAATTCGGGCTTAGATGTTCTAAGTTAGAAACACCTATAACTGTCTTATCTGCGGGGGGAACGATCTTAGTAACCCACGTGAAAGAAGCACAGGTCATAACCATTTGTGACTGTGTATATTTCGCGGACCTATTCATCATCCCCATGAAGGACATATCAGTCATCCTAGGAATGGACTGGTTAACGGAGAATGGCGCAGTAATCAACTGTGGAGACAAGACAGTATCACTCCGAAACTCCATAGGAGGTCAGATAGTGTTTCAAGGAGACAAGTACACTCAGTTGGAGATAGGATTGGAGCTGAATAGTCTGAAGGAGGTGAAGATTGAAGATATCCCTGTAGTGAATGAATTTCAAGATGTATTTCCCAAGGAACTACCGGGAATGCCACCCGATAGAGAGATCGAGTTTACCATAGATCTAATTCCAGGCACAGCACCAATAGCTCAACCACCATATAAGATGGGGCCAAAGGAGTTAGTGGAACTGAAGGCTCAGATAGATGAACTGGAACAGAAGGGATTTATTCAAGAAAGTGTGTCACCATGGGGTACACCAGTTATCTTTGTGGATAAAAGAGATGGAGGAAGGAGAATGTGTGGAGATTACAGGAATCTTAACAATGTAACCATCAAGAACAAGTATCCTTTACCCAGAATACAAGATCTTTTTGATCAAGTTCAAGGAGCTGGAGTCTTCTCGAAGATAGATTTAAGGTCAGGATATCACCAAATCAAGATCAAGAAGGAAGATGTGCCAAAAACAGCGTTTGTGTCAAGGTATGGACACCATGAATACTTGGTTGTACCATTTGGACTAACAAATGCACCAGCTATTTTCATGAATTTAATGAACAAGATATTCATGAAGTACTTGGACAAGTTTGTGATCGTGTTTATCGATGACATTCTGATCTATTCCAAAGATAAAGAAGAACATGCCAAGCATTTGAAGATAGTTCTGCAGATTTTAAGGGAACATCAGCTATATGCAAAGTTCAGCAAGTGCCAGTTTTGGTTAGACAGTGTTGAATTTCTTGGACATGTCATAACCAAAGAGGGAATAGCAGTGAATCCAAGCAAGGTTCAGTCAGTATTGGAATGGAAGTCACCTAAGAATGCTAAGGAGATCAGAGGATTCCTTGGTATGGCGGGCTATTATCGGAGATTCATTGAAGGATTTTCGAAGATTGCAGGACCAATGACCAAGTTACTCAAGAAGAATACCCCATTTGTGTGGACTGAGGAGTGTGAAACCAGTTTCCAAACACTCAAAGAGAAGTTAACCACGGCACCAGTGTTAGCAGTTCCGGAACCCGGAAAGGATTACACGGTGTATTGTGATGCTTCCAAGAATGGACTTGGATGTGTGCTAATGCAAGATCGGAAGGTGATAGCCTACGGATCAAGACAACTTAAGCCACATGAACATAACTACCCAGTACATGACTTAGAATTGGCGGCAGTTGTGTATGCTTTGAAGAGTTGGAGGCAATTCCTCTATGGATCCAAATGTGAGTTGTATACAGATCACAAAAGCTTGAAGTATTTCTTCACTCAGAAGGAATTAAACATGAGACAAAAGAGATGGTTAGAGTTGATTAAAGACTATGAGCTGACAATCAACTACACACCAGGCAAGGCTAATGTAGTAGCAGATGCTTTAAGCAGGAAGAGTACTGAGAATCAACCTACAGAATGGGAGATTCCGAAGGAACTTCGGAAAGAACTCGAAGAAGCTCAGATTCTGTTTATCCAGGGTGATACAGTGGGAAGCATAGCAACCATGAGGATTATGGATGAAATGTACTCAGACCTAAAGTATGAAATCATTCGGAAGCAAGTAGACGACTTATTCATCCAAGAAGAAATCAAAAGGATTGGAGAAGGGAGACCGTCAGAGTTCAATCTTGGAGAGTTTGGTTCTCTGTACTTTCAGAAGAGGTTATGTGTACCGGATGATCCAGAAATAAAGTCAATCATATTGAAGGAAGCACATGAAACCCCTTACTCAATACATCCGGGAAGTACTAAGATGTATATGGATTTGAAGGAAATGTTCTGGTGGAACAACATGAAAAGAGAGATAGCTCAATATGTCTCTGAATGCCATACATGTCAGCGAGTGAAAGCAGAACATCAGAGTCCTGCGGGATTACTCAAACCACTAGAGATACCGGAATGGAAATGGGATGAAATCGGAATGGATTTTGTTACTGGTTTACCAATGACCAGTAAAAAGAAGGATATGATATGGGTAATCGTGGATAGACTTACCAAGAGTGCTCATTTCATAGCCGTAAATACAAAGGACACTGCAGAAAAGCTTGTGGATATTTATGTGAAGGAGATTGTTAGCAAGCATGGAGTACCAAAGAAGATAGTCTCAGATAGAGGTTCAATTTTCACATCAGCATTCTGGAAACAACTCCAAGAAGCTTTAGGAACCAAGTTGGATTTCAGTACAGCTTATCATCCACAAACCGGAGGACAAACCGAAAGAACCAATCAGATACTTGAAGACATGCTTAGAGCTTGTGCTCTAAACTTTGGAGGCTCATGGGAGGACCATCTACCATTGGCGGAATTCTCATATAACAATAGTTATCAGAGTAGTATCCAGATGGCACCGTACGAAGCATTGTACGGAAGGAAGTGTAGATCACCAATCTGTTGGTTTGAAACCGGAGAGAACAAGGAGTTTACACCGGACTACATCAAGGAGAGACAAGGAGTCATCGAGGTGATACGGGATAGACTCAAAATAGCCCAAAGTCGACAGAAGAGTTATGCCGACCAGAAGAGACGAGTTTGGGAACCAAAAGTAGGAGACATGGTATATTTGAAAGTTAGCCCAATGAAAGGACTCAAAAGGTTCGGAGTAAAAGGAAAACTAAGTCCTCGATACATAGGACCATTCAAGATACTCAGTCAGAATCGAGAAACAGCTTTTGAGTTGGAACTACCGGAACAGCTCAGTCTAATTCACAATGTTTTTCATGTATCACAACTCAGAAAATGTTTGAAGGCACCTGATGATCCTATTACACATGAAGAAATAGAGCTACAATCAGACTTAACTTATGTGGAGAAGCCTGAAAAGATTCTGGAAGTACAGTGGAAGAAGTTAAGGAATAGAGCAATCAAATACTGCAAGATACAATGGCAACATCATCCTGAACGAGAAGCAACCTGGGAGACCGAAGAAGAGCTCAGGAAGTCCTACCCCGAGTTATTCAGGTACCAATCTTAACTTCGGGACGAAGTTTCTGTTAAGGGGGAGAGGCTGTAATAACCCAGAACATAGGAACAACGAAGGGTAGATTTAGAAATGGGATGTGCATTTCATCGCAAAACGGGGGAAATTTTCGCGCCTTATTGCAACTAAACCTAAGAGGGATCGAGGTTCTCTCTCATTTTGCACTTAGGGTTAGGCAATGTGAGTTAGGGAAATTTCGACATGATCTCTTTTGTATCTTGTTGATTTGGGGAAGTTGAGTTCATTTGACAAGTGTTAATACATTAAACAAAAAGCACTACACAATATAAAAAGGAATTTATAATTCAAACACAAGATAATATACAAATCATTTTGGGATTTCAAAGTGAGTATAAAATACAATATTTAATCAAGAATATACACATTACATAATGCAAAAGCTCATAAACAAAAACTTGAGCTTTATTGATAACACAACACACATTACATTGTCTTTACAAAATTCTTGATACAAGAATTGAGGAATAATAAACAGAAATAAAAATAAAGATTACAATTTAGTTCCTAAACAGAAATCTAGACTTTATGACTTGAAGTATTTCTTCATGGCCATGTCCATCTTCAAAAACCTGCAAAATGCAACATTTACACTAGCCAGAATGTGAGTGTTAGACAAATATTCAGTTTGGACAGAACCAAGTGTCATGCACACTTGTGCTGTTCCAAAACCATGGACAGCACAAGATAAGGGCAGCAGCAGACCAAACCTGAGCACACACAGGGGCTCAAGTTTCAGCATATGAGAGCACACAGCTCAAGTGTGCTAGGCAGCAACAGCAAGGCAAGGCATCAGCCTAGTCACCAAAGCAACCAGGCTTGTGTGTCGATGCAAGGATAGAAGTAGGGTTCATATAAAAGGGGCACAAACCCTAGAAGCCAGAACCAGTCGACCAGATACAAAATTCACCAGGTAAGGGTGAAGCAAGAACAAGCTCAGTTCATCCAGTTCTTGAGCAAGAACAGAACCAACCCATACAAAACCACTCAACCACCAGGAATCATGGTGACCTGAGAAGATCATCCAAGACCTGGAGGTGAAGAGCTGTGACACAAACCCAAGTCTGCATCAACCAAATATTTCTTTCTAGGAGCTGGAACAAGGTATACCTAGTTCCTGGAAAAGATCCCATGGATCTAATCCATCATATGCATGAAATAAGCATGGGATGAGCAGAAGCTCATATGGGTAGATCATCACTTGGTTTTCACCAAGGATTACTGCCAGTCAAAAGCCACTAAAATAGAAAGCATCTAGGTACAGATCCTATGCACAGAAACTAGCACATATGCACTGATGCACACACTAGCCAGATTTGATGCATAGATAGCACCAGTAGATGGCAAGAATTAGCAGCCAAGACTATACAATAAATCCTAAGCATACAACCATCAGAAACCCTAGAATTCTTCACAGGCAAGTATATTGGCATTCATAGTTACTATGATTCCCAAATATACAAGCAAAGATGAGTAGCCAACCAGATCTAGCCAACCATGTGAGCAACCAGTCAGTAGCAAGGCTACTGAGGTCACTTCACACTTAGCACCAATTGAGGGAAAGCCAAATACAAAGCATCACTATCCAGAAATGGATTCAGACTTTAATTGCTTGTTAAATAATCATGAACAGCAAATTAATATCCAAGCAAGTCATTTAAAATCATCACTGCACAAGCAGTTCATCATAATCAAATTAATACAAGCATGAATTTATCACAGATCCATGCTCAGTACTAACAGTAGCACACTATTGGGCAACACAGTTAATTTATAGCCACAGTATTAGCCAGTAAGCCATCACTGATAATCAATTGATCAAATTGATCAATCTTAGCAAGCCAAGTTACACAGAGAGGTTAGCCAGCAAGCAAAGAATGATCCAATGGATCATTGGCTTGCAGGAGTAGCACTGAATCATATCACAGGCACCTCTGGCACACACACAAGTGTCACAGATGCAACACAAGTACACCTAGACAAGCAAGCATGATAGACCAGTGAGCATAAGCAAGTCATCACCAAGCATAGCATGGCATAGTTAGCTCTTGAGCAAGCACAGTAGAGCATGGCAAGTATAGAGCATGCTAGGAGCAGCAGTGAAGCAAAAACAACATGAACAGCATGTAGAGCAGCATGTGCCAGTACCAATAAATGGTAATTGGACCATGAACTTGCAATCAATCCAAGCACAGACGAATTGCATAGGAATAGCATGGCTCTGGTGATCACAGGATCACCAGAGAGCAGCAGAGCTTGAGGAGGAAGAAGAACAGTACCAAGAGGAGGCGCACAGAGAAGAGGTGGATGCAACACTTACTTGCGCCTGGAAGCAGAGGCTAGGGCATGGCGAGGCAGTGCTCGCGCGGCCCTAACGGCTGCAAGTCCAGGGTAGGCGCCGGCGTTACGCCGACGAGCACCAACACCACCACAGCACGGCACAGAGACGACGGCACAAGCACTGCAAGCAGCACCTGCGCCAGGTCGGTCTCGGAGGCGCACCCGTCGTCGGAGAGGACGTGATCTCGCCGGAGTTCGTCGAGGTGATTCCACCCGAGATCCAGATCGGAGGCGATTCGCCAGGAGAAGAAGAGATGGGGAAAACCACGCGGACAGATCGATAGATCTGCTCGCGGCGGTTCAGGTGCGGTAGGTGGCTACGGCGGAGGAGCTCGGAGTCGGCCGGAGCACGGCGGCGGCCATGGCGGCGACGCCATCGCCACGGGAGTCGCGAGAGAGAAGCTAGGGTTAGGAAAAAGTGAGAGAGGGCCGAGTGAGTGAGAGCGGTGGGCCGTTCGGCTCCACCGAGCCGCTATGGGCACGCCTTAGTGGGCTGTCCCATGGGCTTAGGTTAGTGGGCTGGGCCCAATATGGGTCCAGGGGGTATTTTAGTCTTTTCACAATTTAGAAAAGGCCATTATTTCACCAAATTTTAATAAATAAAATACAACTCTAAAAATCCATTAAAAATTGGATTGGTGAATGAAAAATTATTCTTGATAAGAATAAAATATGAAATAAAGTTTAATGAACAAATTTAAATTTGTGAATTTTATGTATTTAAAATAAACATTTGGAATTTCAAATTATATTTCCTTGTATTAATAAACCAAGGAAAAATTCCAAATAAGTTTAAATACTTATTTCTTAAACATTTCAAAATGAAATTCTATTACTCCAAGTCATTTCTATTTAAAAAGGTATTTTCCAAAGGAAGATATTCTAATCCTTTTTATTCTCAAAAATATTGAGACAACTCTATTATTTCAAATTATTTAGGAATAAATAATGAATCACCAACATAAAGTAGTTTTGCTTTGAATTATGTTACCTTGTGTGAATTAAAGTGTTTTATACATTAAAACAATTGTAAATTACTGCCAAAGGCATAAATCTTAACTCAAACCTAAATTGTAATAACTTATCGGGATAAAGGGATTCAACATAAAATAATACATCCATGCATGCATCATTTGGATTTTATAACATTGTCCTTACCGGACAATGATGCTTCTTTTACAGAACCCGAGGTCCAGGTTCCATCCAACGCATTGAACTGCACTATCTCGCAGTCCACAGGCAAGTTCACCCTTGCTCATGTCAAATTTGAGTATTTTCTATTAATTTAACACAAAGCTATATGACTTATCATTCCTGCATTGAAAATGAAATGTTACTTTTCCAATTATGAATATGACTATGTGGCTGGCAATGGAACCATGGTATGTGTTGATTGGTGGAGGTTCCATTGCAAGGGTACTATTCATCTAGGACTAAGTACCAATGCCGTCCAGTGATTCTAGCGCCGTACATATCGCGTTGACCATAAGATCTATAATGGCTCTGGGGAAGCCAGCTGTATCTTTTCCCTCCTGCACGCCAACGGACTTGATAGAGCCTGGCGGGGTGCTGGAGGCACTGCCGTAGGTTGGGATAGCCTTTAAAATCCCCATCCGGACGTTTGGATGAGAGGCTCTACCGTCTATGAAGGATTGTCCGACGTACACCGTGGGTAAAGCCGTATGAACGGGAGATGTCTACCGGGGGTGTACGGATGGACAAAAGGGTGGGTTTGCAGGGTCGCGGAGAAGGCGGTGTGGGCTTGGATCTTTATACCTGGCCTCACACCCAGGAAGTGTGAACGGGGGCAAGTCCCTGCGGATGGCAAAAAGGGTGAGATCTCTTATGGGAAAAGTAACGCACCTCTGCAGAGGGTATCAAGAATTGTGGCTGTCACTCCCTGTTCCGGGAAGGAACTGCGAACGCGGTAGGAAAGGAACTCCGTGAAGTTCTAGTCAACCTGTGAAGAGACGGGCATAGTTTTCAGAATAAAATAAACCTTTTGAAGAAATGATTTCGAAACATGCATTGACCTAAGATTTTCTGATCGAAGGTCGTAGCTAGTGCATCAAACACCTTTTACTCTTTTGAACTTGCTGAGTACCTCTGTACTCACTTTATTTCGACACCCTTGCTAGACTGTGATATGGAAGTGGAGGCCATCACCGATGGAGCACCAGAAGGAAGCTACGAGCTGGTCTACGAGGAACCTGATCTTTCCGGAGGAGTTGAAGGAGTAGACTATGGGATAGTCTACGGACCCGATGACATGGAGGTGGAGGAGTAGTGATATACCTGAGTAGTATAGAGCCGAGCAGCGTAGTGGCATACTTAAATAAGTTGCTGAGCTCTTTTCATATCTAAGTTGGTTTGTACTAGTACCTTATGTTGTAGGGTGTTCTCATCGGACCTGTGAGAATACCAACTTGTTAAGACCATGATTGTAATATATTATCGAGTGTTATGACCTGCAATGTTTCTGTTGTACCACTCTGAGGGATGTGATATTTGTGAAGAAGTCCCTTCATGAAGATCATATCATCGACTTGTATACTACAACTGCGTGATCTGCACCTGCAGCTCCTCCAAGTTGCGCTTCGTTGCGCAACGGACCTCGATCTCGTCCGCTGCGTCGGGGATCTTGGGCGTGCGGTTTCCCCCACGGGCGGCGGACATGCTGTTTTTCCCGCGGGCAGCGACCTCAAAGTCTGCGCCATCGATAGTCATCCGGCGGGGAGAAGGCATGGTGTCACCGATAGGAGCGCACCGCGTAGCACCACTGCATTCCGCCGCCGGCCGCCGCGCGGGCTCCTTTTGTCCCGCTGGTTTCCATGGGATCCAGGTGGCTGTACAGGTGCACGTCCGACGGGCGGATGGTGTCCACTTTATGTTCAGGGGTCAACAATAAAGCGTCCCAGTCCATTTCAGGTTGAGAGTAATAAAACAAGCCGAGATGTAAAAGGCTCGTTTTTAGGTGTTAGGTTTGTGTTGCGTCGAGTCATGGTTTGTTTAGGTTGCAGCTCGAGGACGAGCTGCGTGTCCAGGTGGGGTGTAGTGTTAGAGTACGTAATGGGCTTGGGCTGGCGCTATAGCCCATTAGTATTAGGGTTAATTAGAGATAAGGGTAGCTTGCTTAGGGGTCAAGTAAACCTCTCTATATAAGGAGAGGAGATGTATCAATCTAATCAAGCAAGAATTAAGAAGGAAATCCCTTCCCTCTTGCCACCGGCTGATACCAAGTGTTAGTGTACGTAATGGGCTTGGGCTGGCGCTATAGCCCATTAGTATTAGGGTTAATTAGAGATAAGGGTAGCTTGCTTAGGGGTCAAGTAAACCTCTCTATATAAGGAGAGGAGATGTATCAATCTAATCAAGCAAGAATTAAGAAGGAAATCCCTTCCCTCTTGCCACCGGCCGTGGGCAAGGCCCCCGGCCGGCCCTCTCGCGCCATCCCTCTAGCAGCACCATAACACTTGGTATCAGCTTTCCCGGGTTCGATCATGTCCAGCCCTCCACCGAGTTCTTCCCACCCGCCGCCGCCGCACTCCGACGTCCCCGCCGTTCTCTCCCCGGCGGAGATCACCGCAGCCCTCCGCGATCTCGCCACCGCGGTCCAGGAGATCCACCTCTACTTGGCCGGCCCCTACGGGCCGCCGCCGCCGCGCCACCAGCCGCCACCACCGGGCTGCTGCTCCTGCCGTGGCAGCCGCCGCATCTGGCGGTCTCCGCCGCGGTCGCCGCCACCACCCCGCCCTGGTTGCCGTGGCCGTCCCAGCCCTCGCGGGCCCCGTCGCGGCCGTGGCCTCGCTGCAGCAGCCGGCCGCCCTCGTTCCCGTGCCGTCCCCTCGCGGGCCCTCGCCAGGCCGGCCGCCTTCTTCCCCACCGGGACGCTACAGCAACAGCAGCAGCTGCCGCCGCCACCAACGCCACCGCTGCAGCTGCTGTCCTCACCGACGCTGTCCCTGTCGTTCGGTGGGCAACTGCAACAGCAGCAGCTGCTGCCGTCGCCACCAACACCGCAGCAGCGGCTGCTGCCGCCACCGACGCCGTCCCTGCCTTTCGGCGGTGTGGGAGCGACCTTGGCCCCGGGCTCTACATCGACACCGCCCGGGATGCCCTTCCACCAGGTCCGTTTCCATCCGTCGCCGTCACCGCTTCCGGCTTGGATCGCTATCCGCCACGTGTCGGCGGCGGTGAGGCTGCAGCTGCTGCGCGCGGCCTCCTAGTGCGTCGGCGTGTGCGGGAGATGCGTGATCTGCAGCTGCAGCTCCTCCAAGTTGCGCTTCGTTGCGCAACGGACCTCGATCTCGTCCGCTGCGTCGGGGATCTTGGGCGTGCGGTTTCCCCCACGGGCGGCGGACATGCTGTTTTTCCCGCGGGCAGCGACCTCAAAGTCTGCGCCATCGATAGTCATCCGGCGGGGAGAAGGCATGGTGTCACCGATAGGAGCGCACCGCGTAGCACCACTGCATTCCGCCGCCGGCCGCCGCGCGGGCTCCTTTTGTCCCGCTGGTTTCCATGGGATCCAGGTGGCTGTACAGGTGCACGTCCGACGGGCGGATGGTGTCCACTTTATGTTCAGGGGTCAACAATAAAGCGTCCCAGTCCATTTCAGGTTGAGAGTAATAAAACAAGCCGAGATGTAAAAGGCTCGTTTTTAGGTGTTAGGTTTGTGTTGCGTCGAGTCATGGTTTGTTTAGGTTGCAGCTCGAGGACGAGCTGCGTGTCCAGGTGGGGTGTAGTGTTAGAGTACGTAATGGGCTTGGGCTGGCGCTATAGCCCATTAGTATTAGGGTTAATTAGAGATAAGGGTAGCTTGCTTAGGGGTCAAGTAAACCTCTCTATATAAGGAGAGGAGATGTATCAATCTAATCAAGCAAGAATTAAGAAGGAAATCCCTTCCCTCTTGCCACCGGCCGTGGGCAAGGCCCCCGGCCGGCCCTCTCGCGCCATCCCTCTAGCAGCACCATAACACTGTCCTCCTGCAATTACCACAAACAATAGTCTCTTGATCTCGTCAGTGATCAATAAACACGGAACAAATTTGCAAGCCACGGTTACCTCTATCACTCAAACAAACATTCTCCGAAAAAGCAACAACCAAAGCAGATTAACTAAGGAGCAAATCTCAGTAACCGTCAACCACCATTTAACATAATAAGGTGCATGCCTTCCGGAAATGGTGAATGGAACCTGGGTACGCGCGCACCCGTTTACGTAAAGTTCAAAATAATGCTATTTAAAAGTTTCAAAAAAATGTGAAGTAAAATTTTGCATGTATATACTATGTTGATACTTACACGGTGAGCCGGGAATGACTAGGGCTGTATGTGCCCTACCCAAAAATGACAAAATGCAAAGCCTCCTGGTCGCTGCCGTACAAATTCCGTGCCACCGACCTATACCTGGTCAGAAGGTGTGGATGATGCCTCGCTTAGTTTCTGCAGGGCACACACGTACACGTTAAATACGAGCCTCGATCGGCTCTCAGGTTGTCCTGTGAATCGGCTCAGGGGGCCGATTCACCCATGATTCGTCCAAGGTGGCCGAATATATGGTGGTCCTGCTTGATCAATATAAAGCGTATGAGATCCACGACGATCTAGGGTTTTCACCGCATAATCGGATCATCCTACTCACGATTGGGCCTCGCGCTCACGCACGTAAACGTAAGCCAGCCCTAGACAAGGCCTAAAAACCAACACTAGGTTGATCCTCGGAACGTCCTGTCTAGGGGCAGCAAACTACACCATGCATGCCGCTGGATCCTCCAACCCTTTGTAAGGCCTAACTATTGCAGGATGTTAAACTAATCCTTGATGAATCAAGGATCGACCATAACGGATCAGATCTACTAAACAAAGATCAAGCGGGGTGCCGCCCCTGCACCCATGATGAGGCACAAGGACGGCTAGACGCGCAAGGGTTGCACTACGCGAGCATATGATGCTAAGAACGATGCTAACCCTAACGCGTCTATGATAACTACGTTGCTCGCCATCAAAAACGCTTCAGTACGAGCAACGCATGAACAACTAGGCAGGCTTGTGCTGCCTAGATCGCGAGATGCGATCTAGGCAGCATGATGCTTACCGGAGGAACCCTCGAGACGAAGGAGTTGGCGATGCGCCGAGATTGGTTTGTGTTGAACGTTGGTTGTTGTTTATTCCATAAACCCTAGGTACATATTTATAGTCCAGGGGACTTTCTAATGGGGCGTGCACTAAACCGTGCACGAGACAAACTCTACGTAACCTACTAAGTAAAGATACACGGGCTAACTAGCCCAAACTTGATACACAAGGCCGATTTACATATCTCTCCACGCATATATCTTCAAATTCGTCTTGATCGCGGCCACCTGCTTGGTCAAATCTGGTGATAACACATGCCCCCTGGTTTTGGAAATGACATTTCCAAAATCATTACGCTCTTTCTTTCGTCGGGTCATGTCGTGGCAGAGCAGAAACGTCGCAGAGTCCTTCATCATGATAGCTTGCCTTCTCAACTTCTCTGCGCGATTAGACTGTTCGGGCACCACCCCTCGGGAACTGCTGTGGCCTTGAATTTTTACTATGCTCCCTTTTATTTAACCGCAGCAAACAGTCATCTTCCTCATCCCCTTCGCACTAGCCTCCAAAAAACCCTCCTCTACCACCATGTCTTCGTCCTCCTCTTCTTCCTCCTCATCGGGTCTTTCCTACGTGTCCTCTCCTATCCGAGAGGAGACGCCCTCGTGGGGCACGCAGGCGGCGTACGATATCCTCGCCCCAACGAAGTGGGACAAAGAGGATCATGACTCCTTCGTATGGTCCGAGGATGACAAATCCTCGACCGACGGGGAGAGTGACCTCCGTTTCCTCGCCGTTGGGGAACCGGTGGAGGAGAGCGACGATGACAACTTCTCCTGCGACTTCACCTCTTCCGGGGAGGAAGGGGAGCAGGGAGAGGAGGAGGAAGACGACGATGAGAGCTCCTCCGACGAGCCGCCGGCCAAGCGGTTCTGCCCTTGGCCGGGCAACTTCAGTGACTTCGACAGCGACGAGGACGACGCTGTCGGAGAAGATGAAGACGATGAGGGCCCAGTCGGCGGCCATTGGAGCGATGACGAGCCCGCCGGGAGCAGCGCCGACGGCAGCGACGAAGGCGACGACGAGGGCAGTGACGGCCCGTAGATTAGGACTTCTAGAATAGGACCAGACGGGGCAATGTACCCCGCATATTTCCTTTTGAGAGCAATTAGCTCTTCATGTAAGAAATCTTGCCCATCAATGAAGAATCTCTTCCCAATTTGATTTTGCCGATTTCTTCCGAGCTTAATTAAGCCGATTCCCTCTTCTACTGTCCTTGCCGACTCGCCCCCTTTACCAATGCGTAACGAGCCGATAGCACCGCATCGGTCCTTCGAAATTTGCTCTTTCCTTCTTCAACTGATGATTTTCTAAATCTGGCAGAAAAATGTAGGATCTTCAGGAAACTTTTGAACTTTCCCAACCAAACCCAATAATCCTTTCCAGCACTCATCATTTGTGACGAAGGTTTGCAATGAAGGATCAGCCGATGATCACTCAATCGGCTCGTAAAAAACAGAGCAAGGCAGAACATCCACCAGGCCTGCTGCCCCCCGAGTCTTGGCCAAGGCAAACACTCAGCCGAATTAGCCTGGGCTTGATCATGCAGAGCCAGCCGATTTGCACGTAAATCGGTTTGCAGAGAACCTTCAAGGTGGGCTGCCCCCCGAGTTTCCTCAGTGCGCCTCTTTGCCCTTGCAAGTCGGATCGGCTCCCTTCCTTTGGTGGATCTGATGCGACCCACCTTTAACCTGATCTGGACGCCCAAGCTGCCCTTAGCACTGTTCTTGAAGAGAAGATCTGAGCTGTTAAACCTCTCTCTTGAGGAGTTCTTCCATTGTGGCTTCTCTTCATAATTTACTAGGGCTGACCTTCTGGTTGACAATTGTATTTCTTGAGTCGATGGCCATGCATCGGCTGCTTCTCAATTCTAAAGTCGATGGCCATGCATCGGCTATGAAAAATTTAAAAATTTCAGGCCGACTTGTGTATCGGCCTCCATACTTAGTGTTTTATCCATCTAGGTGCCCCCCGAGCCGATTCTGTCAAGAGAATTGATGGTATCGGCTCTTCAGGTAGTCCCTGTTGGGTCAAACGTTGATCCCAGGCAGAATGGATGGTGAGGATAATTTTGGCCGATTGCTGGAATCGGCCTCCATGTTGCTTGCTCGGTGAAGGTTTTGTAATATCCCTTCATCAGTTTCGGAGGGCCGATCGCAAGGATCGGCCTCGCCATGTTGCTTATTGACGTAGTCTTGCTACTCGTCCATGTCGGCGGATAAAACCAGCCCAATCTCTGACTTTAGCATGTTGGTGTGCTTGCTGTTATCCATGTCGGGTGCACTGTGTAATCGTGGAGCACTACACCCCGCCGGACGAATGAACACCATGTTTGTGCCAGCCGATGTGTCATCATCGGCTCTCTTTTGCTTGGGGCGCCACTCTTTTCTTTGCGGTAGCCCCTCCTCATCCAGGGTCCTCTGGACTTTCGCCAGATCAGGCCGCGCCTTCCTCAGCGTATGCAAGTACATCCTTTCAGCTTCCTCCGGACCGCGCAATCGCTGAACCCTGCGTTTTTGGTATGGCTGAGAACGTCGGGCACCACCAGGACGGTGGCACCTGTCTTCTTCGTATTCCCCTTCGTCTTCTGAATCATCGAGATCTTCCAACGGAGGGGTCTCAGCCCGTCTGTTTTGTGGTGGGAGAGGCCCTAAGCGCTCGAACACGGATACGTTGGCTGTCTCCTTCTTCTTCCGGTTGCATTCTGCGAGTTGCCGATTGTTGGTAATCGGCTCATTCCTGAATCCCAGAGTGTACGAAGAAGGGGCGGTGCCAATGCCTGTCCGTATCGTCCTGCTCCCTGCCATGGCGCTCCTGTTCGCTCCTCATCATGATTATGCCGGCGATGCCTTTCGTCGTTTCTGGTCAGACGACCTCTTTCATCATTGTTGTTGTATCGCCGGCGTTGGTCATATCGACTAACATACTTGTTGAGGAGGTGATCAGAGAGGGGTCGTTGGTATCTTATGTTCTTCACTTCCCCCTCTGTGACGTAGCGCTTGCCATCTTGACGGAGCCGATCGCATGGAGCGGCCCCCTCAGTGTCCTTGCTCTGCGAGCAGCTGTCCTCATCCCCGTCCTTCTCAGAGCGGTGTCCAAGCTCTACCATGCTGATGTTGGCTGAGAAATCAGGCTGGCACCCTCCAAGGTGGGTAAACTCCACCATGTTGACGGCGGGGAAGGGGTGTGTGTCGACCTTCATGGCGTACTGGTTAAAAATTAATCGCCCATTTTCTATCGCCACTTGGATCTGCTGACGCCCCACCCTGCAGTCGTTGGTGGTGTGGGTGAACGTGTTATGCCACTTGCAGTATGGCTTTCCGTTCAGCTCTTGCACCGTAGGAAACTTGTGGCCTTCGGGTACCTTTATGTGCTTCTCCGCGAGTAAGAGGTCGAAAATCTGCTCGGTTTTCGTCACGTCGAAGTCGAACCCTCTTGGAGGCCCTGGTGGCTTTACCCATTTGCAGGTTACTGGGCCTGCAGCTCGAGTCCACTCAGCTACTGCGACCTCTCGCTCTCCCGTAGGACCTTCATCTTCGCCTGCGTCAACCATGGTAACCACGCGCTTGAATTTATCTTGGTAGATATCCGGGTGGCGTTGCTCATATGCTGACAACTTCTGCACCATGTGTGCTAATGAAGGATAGTCCGCCTGGGAGGCCACTTCCTTGATCGATGATGATAGACCCACCACCGCCAATTCGACTGCTTCCTTTTCGCTTACATGAACCGAATAGCATCGGTTCCTAACGGTCCTGAAGCGCTGGATGTATTCTGACACCGTTTCTCCGCGCTTCTGTCGTACTTGGGCTAGATCGGCAATGCCAGCCTCGGAAGCCTCCGAGTGATATTGCTCATGGAACCGTTCTTCCAGCTGCTTCCAGGTCTGGATTGAGTTCGGTGGCAGCGACGTGTACCATCCGAAAGCCGATCCTGTGAGGGACTGCGAGAAGTACCTCACGCGCAGCTCATCTGACGCTGAGATCATGCCCAGTTGTGCCAAATCACATGCTCGATGGAGCTGGAGCCATCTGATCCGCTGAACTTTGTGAAGTCCGGGAGCCGATATTTGGGTGGTAGCGGGATCAATTCGTACTCATTGGGGTACGGCTTGGTATAGCCGATCGCCTTTCTCTTCGGCATCATGCCGAACTGATCTTTCAGGATCGTACAAATTTGATCCGCGGTGATGGCTGCAGTGCCGACCCGAAGATTCGTCGGAGTGGCGTACTTAACCAGCCACGCTTGTTTCTCTGGCTCTGAGCCAACTGCAGGAGCTGGGCTCGGGAGCTTTGTCGGGGTGGCGTATTTGCTAGCCACGTTTGCTTCTCGGGTCTGCCTCCGACGCTCCTCCTGTTGCCCCGAGAAGTCCCTGCTATAGCAACCTGGTTCGAGGGTGCCCAGGTGCTGCAGTCGGCACGTATGCACATGCGTATCCGTGCGGGATCTCCTTGGGCGCGTCCTGCAGGAACTGGTAGTCACTGGGGTCACCACCAATCTTGTAGACGACAAAAGCCGATGAGTTCGGCGCCTCGAGCGCTGCTGCAGAATGGCAGGGGACGGAATGGAGCAGCGCTTCCCCTTGGTGAGTCCCTAGGGCTGGTCTGACGGAGAATACCGGTGGCTCATGATCTCCTGGATCACGCGCGGCGCGACGCGCTCAACGTATTCACCAGGCTCTCGGAATGGCGGTGCAGCGAATGAGCCACCATGAAGTTGATCTCCTGACGCAGCGACCTGGTGCGTTCTTCGGACGGGGTGGACGAGGTCCACTCCATCCAAGTGCGCCTTCGGTGTGAACCCCTTCCATCGATGCCATGGGAGCGGGTCTGTGGGAAAGAGCCGATTAGGTCGGCTTCGAGGCAGACTTGATCTCGTCGTACTTCTTCTTGAGCTCGCCAGTGAGATCCCCGTACGTGGGAGTTTCTTCCGCCATCTCTGATGAAGACGGTATGGTGTCTTTCGCCATCTCTGATGTGGATAGCGAGATGGCTGTCGTTGAAGATTTGTCCCACCGGGCGTGCCAGAATGTGTTGGCGTCGAAACCCACCGGCGGGCGCGACCGGCCAACACGGTAGAGCCGGGAATGACTAGGGCTGCGGCTGGTCCCTCGAGCGGCTTGACCCGCAAAGCCTCTGGTCGCGCGCCGATCTTTGGGTCGCAGGCGTGCCACTGACCTATACTGGTGGAAGGTGTGGATGATGCTCGCTTAGTTTCCTGCGGGGCACACACGTACACGTTAAATACGAGCCTCGATCGGCTCTCGGGTTGTCCTGTGAATCGGCTCAAGCCGATTCACCCATGATCCGTCCAAGGTGGCCGAATATATGGTGATCCTGCTTGATCAATATAAAGCGTATGAGATCCACGACGATCTAGGGTTTTCACCGCATATCGGATCATCCTACTCACGATTGGGCCTCGCGCTCCCGCACGGTAAACGTAAGCCAGCCCTAGACAAGGCCTAAAAACCAACACTAGGTTGATCTCGGAACGTCCTGTCTAGGGGCAGCAAACTACACCCTGCATGCCGCTGGATCCTCCAACCCTTTGGGCCTAACTATTGCAGATGTTAAACTAATCCTTGATGAATCAAGGATCGACCATAACGGATCAGATCTACTAAACAAAGATCAAGCGGGGTGCCGCCCCTGCACCCATGATGAGGCACAAGGACGGCTAGACGCGCAAGGGTTGCACTACGCGAGCATATGATGCTAAGAACGATGCTAACCCTAACGCGTCTATGATAACTACGTTGCTCGCCATCAAAAACGCTTGGTCAGGCAGCGCGCATGACAACTAGGGAGCTTGTGCTGCCTAGATCGCGAGATGCGATCTAGGCAGCATGATGCTTACCGGAGGAACCCTCGAGACGAAGGAGTTGGCGATGCGCCGAGATTGGTTTGTGTTGAACGTTGGTTGTTGTTTATTCCATAAACCCTAGGTACATATTTATAGTCCAGGGGACTTTCTAATCGGGCGTGCACTAAACCGTGCACGAGACAAACTCTACGTAACCTACTAAGTAAAGATACACGGGCTAACTAGCCCAAACTTGATACACAAGGCCGATTTACATATCTCTCCACGCATATATCTTCAAATTCGTCTTGATCGCGGCCCTCTGGCTTTCAAAAAAATGTGAAGTAAAATTTTGCATGTATATACTATGTTGATACTTACTCGTGTGTGTTTTCACGGAAAAATACCATTGTATGTGACCTACACAAAAATGACAAAATGCAAATTCCTATTCCTGTGAATAGTACATTCCTGTTCACTATTCTCATTTGGACATTTTGTCATTTTTATGAGGCCACACACAATGGTATTTTTTCGTGAAAACTTACCAAAGTATCAACATAATATGTACATGCAAAAATTTACTTCACATTTTTTGAAAATTTTTAAATAACATTTTTTGAACTTTTCGTAAACGGGTGCGCGCACACCCAGGTTCCAAATGTCCGGGTCGGCATGCCTTCTCGGAATCTTCGTCTTCATTCTCTGTCGTGGCACAATCTCGACGGGAGTACAAAGAATATGAGTAGTAAACTGCCATGTACAAAAGCAGGAGAGAGTGGTAACTTCTGTCCGGGGCCATAAAAATACAGAAGTTAAAAGGCTGACTGCAACTAATCCCAATATTGAGAGCATGCAGATCTTGGAAGTTAAAATGCTTTTTTGGCAATTATAACTTATGGGATCAAATGTTCTGTTTCCTCTTCAAAACATTGTTTTCCCTATTCAGGAAATTACATATTACTATGGACTATGGAGAAAGAGGATGAGAAAATAAACATGGCAAAGCATACATAATTAGAATGGAAATGGAAAAGATGAGCCAAGAAAAAAATATGTCCAGCTACAGTATAATAAGTCCTTAGACGTCCTCATGTTTGTCTTTACTTTGTGCAGTAGCAGGAAAATGGATTTTTCTTCAGTTTCCGGTTCTCATGTTGTACAGACAACAGAGATCCAAAAGAGCAAGCTCATCATTAGTTAAATTTGTACCTTCACATATGTGAGAAATATATTTCTGGTAAGTGGACTCGAAAACTCGGGTATAGTGAGCCCATAACAGTACAAGTTGCCTGCTGGGATCCTTCAAAAAAATGTTACCTGCTAGGGAGAAATAAATCTAGGGAGTCTTGGTGTTGAAGTTGTAGCAAACCTGAGAATCTGCATTCATAGACATGGCATTTCGTGCAAGATAACTTTTCTCCAACAAGTCTTGAATGATGGAGGCGCAAGGGAGAAAGTAACTCTCGCAGTTGCGGAAGTTGCTGGACTAAAGCAGACTTAATCTACGTCAACAATGAATTGATTTATCTCCCGAGATTCTTGGATAGGGCCTGATTCCCTTCTTGTTGTGTGTGCTAAAAAAAGTATCAGTATAATTTCTGCATATATTTTCCCCTCTAATTTTTATCCGAAACAAAAGAATTCCAAAAGCTCGGAAACTCACAAATGTATAGAACATTTGCATCTAGAAAATCTAGCATGTCATTTGGCAAAACCTGTATTCGATGATGCAGATATCAGCAGTGGTAACTGTGAACATTGCCTAGCTATGAAGTTCAAATCTAAGCACTACAGGGGAACAAAATAGAAGTACCGGTACGAGTAGAATCTGCGACTGGTATGTAATAATAGAGGTATCATGGTCAAACAGCGGAAACCATTCACTGGTCATCAAAAAATTGTCAGAGCATTACAATAACGAACAACTAACTATAGTAATTACTTCGAAGTTGGCCTACTGAATGTGCATCAATGTTGAAATCTTGTTTTCATCAGCTAAACATCCAAATATACTCTACTGAATGCTACTTGCCATAACACAATGAATACACAATTTACCAGGGCATACCGCAGTATTTCAAATGTTCTCTGTGAAAAGAAACTCATGTTGACTATTTTATGATTATAACAGAAACTTCTTAGCTAATGAACATATGAAGAACATAACATTGGTGAGGTGAAGTTGAGCATTGCGACTCGAAAACAACCCATGGACAACGCACGGTAGGCGGCGTGCAGTGCGAGGCCCAAATCGCGTCGTCGGGCGAGTCGAGACGGACAGCACCGCTGACTCGGAAGCGTCAGCGTCACGCGCGTGCGGAGCGTTCTTAGGGGCGGCTGCGGCATAGCGTGCCTTCGGCGGCGCGTGATTAAGAGTGGCCTTGTGCTGTGCGGTGTCTGTGAAGCGATTTGCAGTTGCGCGGCGGCTTTCGGGCGAGGAGCGGTGGCCTGACAACGTGTGGTGGCGTGTGCGGCATTTGGGGTTGGGTGGAGGGGGATCGTGCATAGCGGTTTTGTTTTGTTTTTCTTTGACGGTTCGCTGATATGATTATGGTGGGATGCGACGACGGCGTCTAACATTGTTTTAGCTGCAATCGGAGTTGTTGGTTTTCGTGATTAGACGGTCAAGATCGTCTGGATCTGCCCCTCTTGCTCTTTTAATAGTAGTGGTGATGTATTTCTTTGACTGTTCGCTGATATGATTATGGTGGGATGCGACGACGGCGTCTAACATGTTTTTACTGCAATCGGAGTTGTTGGTTTTCGTGATTAGACGGTCAAGATCGTCTGGATCTGCCCCTCTTGCTCTTTTAATAGTAGTGGTGATGTATTTCTTTGACTGTTCGCTGATATAATTATGGTGGGATGCGACGACGGTGTCTAACACTGTTTTAGCTGCAATCTGAGTTGTTGGTGGATCTACCCCTCTTACTCTTTTAATAGTAGTGGTGATTAACTTCTGCCAGCCTGCCAGGGCTCCCGCCCAACCGCCTAAACTCCAGTTTCAATGGAGATGGAGCCATGGCTGCCGTTGCTCCGCCACCTCCTCGCCTCGCCGGCCCCCAACGCCGCCGCCTTCTCCTCCTCCTCCTCCTCCAACAACTGCCCCAGCTCTGCTCCGCCGGCCGCGGGCCTCCTCCGCATCCTCCTCTCCCCGGTGCCCACGCTCCCCGCCTCCGAACCCACCACCGTCCTCTTTCAGACGCTCCCGCCCTTGCTGCAATCCCAGGCGCTCTCCTTCCTCTCATCCTCCGCCCCCCTCCTCGACCCGATCCAGGTCCGCTCGCTGGCCTCTCGCGTCCTCTCTGCTCCCCCTGGCCGGTACCAATTCTGGGTCCGCCAGGGCGCCCGCCACCTGCTCGACGGATTGCCTGACAAAGACGCTCCCGATGTCCCCTGGGAGTTTATCGAGGAGTTCCACGAGCCGCCGCCGTGGCTTAAAGAAGAGGCCGCTCGGGCACGTCCTGTCCTGCCCTGGCTGCCTCTCGATTGCCGAAACGTGATGCCGAGCAGGGTCCGCACTGTTGCGGACGGTTTAGATGGAGTCCGGTTGGAGTCTCTGGAGTTGGAGCAGGACGAGTTTCCGGCCATGCAGGAGGTTGGGCGTCGTCCATATCCTCCGGCTCCTCCACTTGGTGATTCAGTCGTCCACAGGGCTCAAGTTTTGCAGAAGGAGATTGAGTTGGCAGATTCGGTTTTGGACGCTCAGCAGGTGGCGAAGGACTTGCGTGATCTTTGTCTTGAATCCGGGAATGCTGAGGCAGTACTTAGCTTAGTACAGCCATGGGAAGCGGATGATGACACCGTGAGGTTCTGCTTTCACATTTGGTGCTCGAGGAAGATGGGATGCGTGGAAAAGGGCCTGCACTTGTGCTGTGTTCTCTTGTCCTGCCGAAGTTACTTGACCTTCAGAGAGCAGCTTCATCCGGTCTTGTTTCGGCTGCGTTGGATATCTGCAAACGTCACCCAGCTGCTGCACTGGAGGCTGTCCTCTTTCCACTAGTTCTTAGAAAGGAAGGGCTCAATGTTGCTCAATGTGACGTGCTCACACGAATTGTCAAGGATTGTATGCATCCCTTGCATGTCACTGCCTTCTGCCACAGGCTGCTTTCAGGGGAGGAGGAAGAGCGGAGACCGGTTTGTATGCCTCAGCATCGGGACAATATTGGTGGTGGTTTGGTCTGGACAGAATCTCTCTTCGTCCTGTTCAACGGCATTCTCAATCAAGACATTCGCCTGACACCAAGCACCATCGAGAAGCTAGTGTCCATGGTTGATGGGATGGCAATGAAGTTCCGGAAGTCGCTTAAATTTGGCAACTTTTTTCTGTGCTTTGTCTCCAAGTGTTGGCAGGAATGTAAGATTCATAGACTTTTGCTTGAGAGAGCTGCTGAGACAACCGACACTTTCTTGACTAAAGCTATATTGGCAAAACTGCGGCCTACGAGTTGAAGTGCCTTCTTGAATTGTTTAGAGGTGAACTTCCAGTGAGACTACATGTAAATTCAAATTAACCAAGTATTTAATTTCATGTAAGGACTGTTTTAGTTGTGACTTTTGGATTGAACAGCGTTTGTAGTTCTGGAAACCTTATATACAGTACCAGTTAATTTACTATGAAATTGTTGTTTACATAAAGTACGACATTTTTCTATGCATTATTGAAATGCAACAATATTGTTATGAAATTTAGGATATTCAGTTCAAGGTACATTACTGGTTGATCGTAGTAGTATAAGATTTCCTTAACGGCTCTTTTTGTTTGACTTTTGAAATGGTCAGCTTTTGTAGTTGCATAATTGACCAATGTATCACATATGCTAAATAGCAACTTCAAAATGTTGTTTAAACAGTATACGATTTTTTTTATATGACTCGTATACAACATGATTGTCATGAAATCCAGTGCGTGAGTATAAGAGAATAAAGAGGCCCGTTTAACTTGACTGAGTTTTAGGTGTAGCAACTACTCAGTGGTCGGTTCGACCAGTTATACCTACCCAAGACCATGGTTTTCGGCGATATGTATGCATGAGATGTCGTATTATTAGTTTATTCATTTGTTATGGTCATATTCATGTTTTTTTTCCATCATTGCAGGATTTGCTATTAGATCTCTGTTAATCATGGTTCTCTGCCACCACAGGAAAACATGTTCTTAATGCCTTGCTCACGCATTTAAGCTCAATTAACTCTAGTATTTTGCTTGGACATATGATGCTTTGTTCCTAGGGAACACAATGGAGATAAGTACAGAGTAGTTTCTGTTCTTGAACTAATCACTCGAGGATGGGATGTTTTCTAGTACATACATGCTTGGTGTTACTTTTCTTTGTTGCTACTCTGAGTCATATTTCACATGGCTTATCATTAGCATAATTGGTTTGACTACCAGTTAGACAGTAATATGCAGACAACTTTACTAAGTTCCGGGATAAATTTAGTCTTCAGTGGCTTTTGCCAAAAAAAAATCTCGATCACACGCCAAAGCATGTGTCTTTGTGTATTAGAAGAGGCTTTTGCCATATTTACATAGCATGACTGCATCCTTTGTAACCCGCAGCTATTCTTTGTTGGCTATGTTGTAATCTGTTTCAGTTATGGAAAAGTAAGTCTACAGGAAAATTGAACAGTTTATTCCTCTGATGAAAAATAAGATTGACAACACAAATACACAATACATAGTCATGAAAAGTCCGATTTGACTTTTGTTTACAGACGGTACATTCAGTATTTCAGTGGCTTTTGACGCGAGTCACTTGAATACAACCTTCGTATTTTGGAACCTTGATACCTTGTCAGTGAATTTCGTAGTGGAATAGAAATTAAGGTAGTCTTGGAAACGGTAGTGGCTAGGATATGTAAGCTTTGGAGCTGGGAAGATTATAGCATCTGCACCTGGGTTGTAGAATGTCGCAATAGATAGGCGACTCCCATTCTGATTAGGAAGTACCTGATGGCAAATGCTCTTATAAATTCCATTGCTTATGACTTCAATCTGATCTCCAAGGTTAATGAAAATTCTGTTGCCTTGTGTTGGTGGTATTGAGATCCTCCTACCATCTTTCATGAACTCCAAACCTGGAACCAGGTCATCTTGAAATAGAAGTATGATTCCCCCAGCATCAGTATGCCCACGAGTCCCATCACTACTTCTGGATGACTACACCTGGGGTATTTGCCACCTTTATGCCTACAGAAGGCTTACAGAATGCTTTCTTCAAGTAATCCTTGTCCAGCCCAAGATTTTCGCTCATGACTTCTGCTAGCTGAAGCTAACAGCAACTTCTTCAGCATATTCAGGAACGGTGGTACTGCATAATTCATTGCTGCGTATTAGTACATTTGAAAAACTTCGCAAACTGTTAATTTCTATGTTTTCCTCGTCATGCCAACATTGATTTATGTTTTTTTTTTTGCGGGGAACATTGATTTATGTTGACACCAAGTTTACTATACTTTAGGTTGCAAACTCACCGAAGCAGCTCTGGAATATCATGAATATTTGATTTTGGCTGATGATGATACATGAAGCTGCACTCCCAGTCAACATTTGAGGCGACTTTGTCAGGACCAAGGTTTTTTGCTATCTCAGAACTGTAGAAGTTCTTCTCCATATTTTCCTCGTAGTGTTTATTCACCAGTTCTTTGATTTTGTCCATGATGTCATCATTGATTCCATGGTTCTCCACCTGACATAAATTTATGTGCATAACAAATGATAATAGTGAGAAAGTAGAGCAGAAACTTGTTTTATCAATATAATGATCTTATAATTTCTTACTTACCCAGAAGAATCCCCATTGTGCACAGGCATCATGGAGAAGTGTCAGTGTCTCTGATCTCTTCTCGCCATATAGCTCATCCATCTTTATCACTGGAATTTCCATTTCCTGAAACACTGGATTATTGACCAAATGGGTTTCTCTTCTCAAGTTGATCTGCTATAGCTACAGCAAGTTAGGTATTTATAGGCCTAGATGTGAATGGTGGGAAATATATGCTTCCAGATTTCAAAACATGATGTGGTCTGAAAAATGAATGAAAGCTTGCTTCCTTATGGTGAATATATGTAAAATCATGTCCAGGTACAGTTCACTATTGCCATGGCCCATGTGATGTAGTTACTATAATTACATCCTTCAGAACTAATCATCGTGATAGTTGACTTGTGAGATACACACATGATGCCTATTCGTTCATCCTGTTTTACTTCCATATAAAAGTGAATAATGGTGCACCATCTTAGTTAGATTACTAGTTTTCTGCAAGGTTCACCTTCTTTAGATCAGCTCCGCCGCCCTGAATCGTGGTGAGGATGTTACCGTGGCACAGATCACAGAGGAGTAAAATCTTAGTTTGGAGATCTTTCAGGTCAGACTAATCATGACAGTTACTTTGACTTTCTGATTCGATGCATGAAGACCTGTATGCAGAGTCAAATATAAACTATCTTAATTTCAGCCTCGAACAATTCATTGCATTTTCGTAAGTCGATGCAAGCCTAGATTTTCTCAGGGATTTGCTAGATCATGTTTGCAGTTTTCTAAACAGCACTTGTTAGATTTTTGTAGATTATTTGAGTAGATCAAGTCATCTTTACTCTACCGTTATGCACTAGAGCTGCTATTGTAGGTTTAGTCGCATACGAGTTGATGTTTACTCCTCCGCTCCTAATGGCAGCATGCCCTTGGCTAACTGAATATGCGTCACCTTAGGAGTTTCCTTTATATATTTCTTTTATTACCCTTTTGTACCTTCTGGAAAGCAAGATGACATGGATTTTTAGGCAGGGCTAGAAATGTGATTTGTTATTAAGATCCCCAAACAATCACCTTGTGAAATAAAAAAATGCATCTCATATCTGAACACCGGCACATTGTTTTGGTTCCTCTTGACTCTTGAGGCTCTTGTGCTTAATTAAGCCAGTAGATCTCTGGTGTTGCACACTCACATAACCGATGTGTTTGATTCGCTGTTGAACTTTAGCATATCTGATTTTGGGCTCAGAGCTAAGGGCATCTCCGACGCGACCGTTTGTAATCGATTGGTCAAAAATTGCGTCTGCACTCACGCTTAGCGGCCCGATGCATAGTGATCAGGCTATCATCGGAGACGCAAACGCGGCCCAAATATGCGTCTTGGATGAGTCTCTGCGGACGCTACGTGGTCGCGGCGCGTGATCGCTTGCTCTAACTTGGTCCCGCAGGTTAGGGACAGCGAAATCGATTGCTTGTGGGGAGTAGCGCCGCGTGACTGCTTTCTCTAATGGATTTCATCGCGGGCTTATGGGAAGTAGCACTATGATGGAGGTTGTGCAACGGTTAAGGTTTGTGTGGAGGAGATGAGATGAGGCAGCCGAGCGCACACCCCTTTTTATATACGCTGGAGGCAGCCGAGGGGCACGACATGCGTGACATCGCCATTAACTTCGTTGGCAGAGGTGGGCACCAGCCACTTGGCAAGCGAGACATCTCCATTAACGTGGCGCACATTGCCAAAATGATGCCTCGTTGTAGATCATTCACTCTGAAGACGTATCGGCGGGATCGATGCAGAGACGGGCCGATTGAACGTCCATCCGGATGCGAGCGGTCAGGCATCAAGACCAACGTATTTAAGCCCCATATTTACGTCGTTTGGATCTATGTCGACAGCTCAGTCTAGGTAGAGACGCAATAGAGACGCAATTTTCGACCATACGAAAAAACAGAGAAGCAAACACGTGCCGAGCGTACGACGGAGCAAACATCCGGCCCGTGGGGCGGACGGCGGACATGACGCGACCCGGCCTTTGCTGTAGGTGACCACCGAAAGTGTCCCGACGTGCAGTGCTGGAATTGATTCCCACAAGATGTTGTGTCGTTTTAAGTGACACCGGGTACGGCAGCTCCTCTCAGGGCATCTCCACCACTGGCCATGCGTGGCAAGCGTCGTTTGGAGTCAGCAGGATCATGTGACAGGAGGACGCACCGCAAAGCGGACGGCGCGAGCGTCGGAGCAGCATAAGCCGGCGAAATCTGAAGTGGGTTTGCGTGGCCGCGGATGGCACGCGCCGTCGCTCGCGTCCCGTGTGCCAGTCGCCTCGTCTCCCTTGGCCCACCGTCGGTGACCGGGGAGTCTCGTAAATGGGGACGGAGGATCGGCCTCCACGGTCCCCACTCCTCCCGCAGCGAAACGCCGCCATGGCCGAAGCGGGTTTTCGCTGGAGCCAACGACAGCGAGGCGCGACGGCAGCGTCGTCCCGCCGGCGCTACCGTCGTGCGGAAACGAGGCGACCTCCACATCGGAGGAGCCGCCCGCGGCGCGCGGCATTGCCGCAACCGCCGCCGCTGCTGCTCGAGCCCAAGCCCGAGTCCTCGGAGGAGGACCCGGACCTCCGCGCCGCCCTCTCGTCCTCGGCGGCGGAGGAGAAAGCGCAATGGCGCGACTCCATGCGGCCATTCGCACCTCCGAAATGGAGGAGGCGGCGCGGCGGGAGGAGGAGGAGGCGGAGGGCTCTACCGCCAGTGCCCGAAGCGCGACGGGAGGAGGAGGAGGAGGAGGCGCGCGGCGGGAGGAGCCGAGCGCCGCGCCGGCCGCCGGGCGCCGCCCGGGAGAGGTGCCGCCGGCCAGAGGAGGAGCGGCGCCGGAGGAGGCCCGCACCGGCGGCAGGAAGAGGCAGCGGCGCCTCCCGGGCGGCGCGGGTGACTCAGGACCCCCGCAGCCGTGGGAGGAGGCCTGTGGTCTCCTGGCCGGAGCGGGAGGGAGCGGCGCGGCGGGAGGCCGATCCGGCGCGGTCGAGCCACAACAGTGCCTCGCCGCCGGGGACCTCGCAGCTGTCGCCGGCAGCATGGGAGCTAGGCGGCGCAGCGGCTCACCAGCGCCGCCGACCAAACCCTAGAGGGTTTTTAATTTACTGTTTATTTTTAGTTTAATTTTAAAAGCCCATATAGGGGCTTCTTTTGTTAGTTTTTTGCCCAAAATAGGGCTATGTACTAAATTTGCCCAAAATAGGGCATATGTTTAATCAAATATCGTTTAAATTTGCCTCTTTTTTGTTTTCGTTTTTACTCAGTTTATACGATGCGTCCGCGCGTTGGGCGCAGCCTGCGACTAAACGGACAGCGGACCTTAGCGCTGTCCGCGTGTGTCGACGGCCCCAACAAAAGCAGACTGCTACCGCGTCCGTTTGGGTGTCGGTTAGATGCCCTCACCACCTCGTTTCTCTCGTTTGCTCTCTCTCCGTCGGTTTGTTCTCTCTAGGAAGAAACACTATGTAGTAGTAGTAGCAGCGGGAGCAGCACGTAGCGATTTAAACCACCATTTTAATTCAAAGGAATTCTGAAAAAATGAGGATTTTTATTCTTAGATTCTATTTTCTATGTAGTTAGTTTGATTCATAGAATTGAATTCTTAGGACTGCATACGCATTTTTTATAGGATTGCCGTGCACTATGTCTTGGAGCAAAATTTCCATCAACTCAAACCTCATGTTACAATTCTTTTGATTTTCATGTGAATCAACACTATTTGGATTTTTTCCTATGAACATGGCGTTTTAATCTTGCGGTTTTTCTATTTCTATGTTCTAAGAATCGTACGAATCAAACATGATTTTAATGGATTAGACAAGGAAGAAAACATAAATCAAGGTAAAACCTATGAAATGCACTGAATTTTTTTTTCTGTACACGCATGCTGTAATTTTAATTTCTTTATATAATTAGATCATAATTAATGATGTAATATCATATTAGCTCCTGCAATATTTTGCATCAACTAATTTTTATGACTTAAGTAAGAATCTTAATATAGATATTATAGATTGGTGCTAGATAGTAGTTGAATCCGTGTCTTCGTTTTAAATATAAAAAGATAGTGTCTACATTTGGATGTTAGAGCGTCTCCAACAGGCACCAAAAAACATCGCACGCTAAAACAGGTTCACGACTCCTGATTTGCGACTTTGTGCTTGAGGGTGGTGGCCACATTACCAGACGTTGTAAGAGCATCTCGGTGCGTCCCCAAAAGGATTTGGAAACGCGCTGACGAAAAAATGCGTTTCCGCCGCATCCCTCAGCCCATTTTGTCCGGCGCGGCCCGATACGGTGTCCGGCGCCCCGAGCCCGTCCCCGTCCCACGGGGACGCACCGAGCAACCGGAAAAGCGAGGCGGGCTCCCACATGTTGGCGACTATTTGCATAAACCGTTGGTTCGCGCCTCTTTTCTCGTCGCTCCTTCCTTCCCGCCTCCCACCCCACCGCCGCCGCTGGATTTCCCGGCCGTTTGGGGCGTCTGATCTCTGCTGAGAGTCGGCACCGTCGTGCGGCTGGGGACTCCCGCCGGTCGTGCCGCCGCCGGCGTCGCGGCCAGCGTCCCAGAACGCGCCGTCAAATCCGCCCCACCTCCACGCACAGAAAGGTGCTCGCGACTTGCCAGGTAGGCGCGATTGGCCGCTGTTTGTTGCGTCGTCTGCCTCGGCGCAATTTTAACCATTGATTTTGCTTTAGCCATGGACAGCGACGATGAGATGGTTGCCCTGCTGCTGGAGGACGAGCAAGCCTTCGACGACGACCTGCGGGAGCATTTGCTGATCATCGCGTCCCTCCAGACATGCTTGACGCCGAGGGCGGAGAAGAGGAAGAGGCCGCGCCGCGGAGGATCAAGGCCGGGAAGAAGGAAGTCGAAGCGGCAGAGGATGGAGGGGCATGCCATGCTGCACAACGACTACTTCGCCGACGGGGCAACACATGCCGACAATTTTCGGCGCCGGTACAGGATGAGCAAGGGCCTGTTCATGAATATCCTCCACGGCGTTCGAGAGTTCGACCCCTACTTCAAGCTCAAGGTCGACGATGTAGGCGTGATACGTCTCCAACGTATCTATAATTTCTTATGTTCCATGCTACTTTATTGATGATATCTACATGTTTTATACACATTATATGTCATTATTATGCGTTTTCCGGAACTAACCTATTGACGAGATGCCGGAGTGCCAGTTCTTGTTTTACGCTGTTTTTGGTTTCAGAAATCCTAGTAAGGAAATATTCTCGGAATCGGACGGAAATCCAGGGATGCCCTATTTTCACACGAAGCTTCCAGAACACCGAGAGCCACCAGAGGAGGGCCTGTGGGCCGGATGACAGCAGAGGCGCGCCGGCCCAGGCGCCCTAGTGTGTCGTCGCCTCGTTGACCTTCTGACGCCGCCTCTTCGCCTATATAAAGGTCACTGACCTAAAACACGATACGAATAAGCCACGGTACGAGAAACCTTCCAGAGCCGCCGCCATCGCGAAGCCAAGATCTGGGGGACGGAGTCTCTGTTCGCCACGTGCCGGGAGAGGAAGTGCCCCGAAGGCTTCTCCATCGACACCGCTGCCATCTCCACCGCCATCTTCATCACCGCTGCTGCTCCCATGAGGAGGGAGTAGTTCTCCATCTTTTTTTTTTGAGAATTTACAGCAGGAGAATCTCCTACTGTGTAATTTTATTCAAAAGAGATTTTTTTACATAGCAGGATCCTATGTACAAGGTCCACCATCGTGGAGCCTAAAAGACTATCTAAAAGGGAGGAAAGCAGTCTTTTTTATCAACACTCGTTGATCAGCAAGGTAAAGAGGGTGAGGAATACTATAAGGATACAAGTGTAATCAGGTCTTGGAGAGGTGATCGGAGGCTTTCTTTAATTCTGCGATTGAGGATTTTCAGGTCTTACAATTTGCTCTTCAGTTTTGAATATCCGGTCGGACACCATCAAAATGTGCTGTTACGAATTTTCCAAATGTTCCATGCTCCCGGTATAATCATCTCCATAAACAGAGGCTTGTTCCATGTTTGTTTGGCATCCAAGACCATATCATCCATTGACCGAGAGGTGTCCCACACCACACCAAGTCTCTCCATCGAGAGTAGTTCTCCATCGAGGCTCGGGGCTGTAGCGGTAGCTATGTGGTTCATCTCTCTCCTATGTACTTCAATACAATAATCTCATGAGCTGCCTTACATGATTGAGATTCATATGATGATGCTTGTAATCTAGATGTCATTATGCTAGTCAAGTGGGTTTTACTTATGTGATCTCCGGAGACTCCTTGTCCCACGTGTGTAAAGGTGACAGTGTGTGCACCGTGTGGGTCTCTTAGGCTATATTTCACAGAATACTTATTCACTGTTATGAATGGCATAGTGAAGTGCTTATTTATATCCCTTTATGATTGCAATGTGTTTTGTATCACTATTTATCTATGTGCTACTCATGTGATGTTATTAAAGTAGTCTATTCCTCCTGCATGGTGTAATGGTGACAGTGTGTGCATCGTGTAGATCTTGTCGTAGATTATGATCATAATCTCTTGTAGGTTATGGAGTTGATTATCGCTATGATAGTATTGATGTGATCTATGCCTCCTTCATAGTGTGATGGTGACAGTGTGCATGCTATGTTAGTACTTGGTTTATTTTGCAAAGATCTATTATGCTCTAAGGTTACTTAAACATGAATATCGAATGTTGTGGCGCTTGTTAACTCCGGCATTGAGGGTTCGTGTAATCCTACACAATTAGTGGTGTTCATCATCTAACAAGAGTATATGTAGCACAAAGGAAAGAGAACTTATTTATTATGTGATCAATGTTGAGAGTGTCCACTAGTGAAAGTATGATCCCTAGGCCTTGTTTCCAAAGAATGCTTCACGCTTGCTTTAACGCGCTTGTTTCTTGTTTATTGTCTTTACTTTCTATAATATTACCATCTATACACCTGTGTTTTACTATCTCTTCGCGAACTAGTGCACCTATACATCCGACAAGTGTATTAGGTGTGTTGGGGACACAAGAGACTTCTTGCTTTGTGGTTGCGGGGTTGCTTGAGAGGATATCTTTGACCTCTTCCTCCCTGAGTTCGATAAACCTTGGGTGATCCACTTAAGGGAAAACTTGCTGCTGCTGTTCTACAAACCTCTGCTCTTGGAGGCCCAACACTGTCTACAAGAATAGAAGCACCCGTAGACATCAAGCTATTTTCTGGCGCCGTCGCCGGGGAGGAAAGGTAAAGGTACTCACACTCCGGATCTCGGCTACTAAGCTATTTTCCGGCGCCGTTGTAAGTACTCGAAGCTATTTCCTTTAGATTCTGCAATTGCATCTTTTGGTTTCTTGTTTACACTAGTTAGGCATAATGGAAAGTAACAATGAGCTTCTTATTCTATTTCCTGAGTTAAGACATGGATTGTTTGATGCGAAAATTAAAAAAACCTATGGAATCTTATTTGCATGCTAGTAGCAATGATATTAGTATGAACGCTTTGAACACCATTGTTGCTAATGATATGGAAAATTCTAAGCTTGGGGAGCTGGTTTTGATGAGCATGATATTTTTAGTCCCCCAAGCATTGAGAGAAAATTTCTTTGATGATACTTTGCCTCCTATTTATGATGATTATAATATGAGTGGTCTTTTGGTGCCGCCTACTATGAGTAAATTTTATTATGATTATACTATGCCTCCTACACTTAAGAGAATAATAATGATAGCTACTTTTGAATTTGCTCCCACTACAACTAATAAAATTGATTATGCTTATGTGGAGAGTAATAATTTTATGCATGTGGCTCATGACAAGAATGTTGTATGTGATAGTTATATTGTTGAGTTTGTTCATGATGCTATTGAAAGTTATTATGAGAGAGGAAACATGGTTATATGCATCTTAATAATATTAAGTTTCCCCTCTTTATGTTGAGAATCTTGAAATTGCACTTGTGTTGCTTTTCTCTGCTTACCACTTTGTTCTTCATGAATTTATTTGTGTACAAGATTAATTTTCATAGGAAGCATGTTAGGCTTAAATATGTTTTGAATTTGCTTCTTGATGTTCTCTTTTGCTTCATTGTCTATTTTCATGAGTGCATCATTAAAACTGCTGAGCCCATCTTAATGGCTATAAAGAAAGAACTTCTTGGGAGATAACCCATGTGTTTATTTTAGTACAGCAATTTTTGTTTGTTGAGTCTTGAAGTTGTTTACTACTGTAGCAACCTCTCCATATCATGTTTTTGTGCCAAGTAAAGTCTCTATGTTAAAGTTGATGCTAGATTTGGATTGCTGCGCAGAAACAGCATTGCTGTCTGTCACGAATTTGAGCAGAAGTCTCTGTAAAAAAATCAAAAAATCTGCAAATTTACGTGTGTGATCCTCAGATATGTACGCAACTTTCATTAGTTTTGAGTTTTTCTGTTTGAGCAAGTTAAGTGTCCCTTCCAGGTTCATCTTTACGTACTGTTCTGTTTTTGACAGATTCTGTCTTTTATTTCGCATTGCCGCTTTTGCTTTGTTGAATGGGTTTCTTTTGTTCCATTAACTTTCAGAAGTTTTGTGCAATGTCCAGAAGTGTTAAGAATGATTGTGTCACCTCTGAACATGTGAATTTTGATTATGCACTAACCCTCTAATGAGTTTGCTTGAAGTTTGGTGTGGCAGAAGTTTTCAAGGGTCAAGAGAGGAGGATGATATACTATGATCAAGAAGAGTGAAAGGTCTAAGCTTGGGGATGCCCCGGTGGTTCATCCCTGCATATTTTAAGAAGACTCAAGCGTCTAAGCTTGGGGATGCCCAAGAGCATCCCCTTCTTCATCGACAACTTATCGGGTTTCTTCTAGTGGAAACTATATTTTTATTCCGTCACATTTATGTACTTTACTTGGAGCGTCTGTGTGCTTTTATTTTCGTTTTGTTATTTTCATTCTCTGAATAAGTCCATCCTTGTGTGGGAGAGAGACACGCTCCGCTGGTTCATATGAACACATGTGTTCTTAGCTTTTAATGTTCAAGGGCGAAAGTTGATCGCTTCACTTGTTGTTATATGGTTGGAAACGGAAAATGCTACATGTAGTAATTGGTAAAATGTCTTGGATAATGTGATACTTGGCAATTGTTGTGCTCATGTTTAAGCTCTTGCATCATATACTTTGCACTCATTAATGAAGAAATACATAGAGCTTGCTAAAAATTTGGTTTGCATAATTGGTCTCTCTAAGGTCTAGATAATTTCTAGTAAAGAGTTTGAACAACAAGGAAGACGGTGTAGAGTCTTATAATGTTTACAATATGTTCTTATGTAAGTTTTGCTGTACCGGTTTATACTTGTGTTTGCTTCAAACGACCTTGCTAGCCTAAGCCTTGTACTGAGAGGAAATGCTTCTCGTGCATCCAAAAACTTGAGCCAAAACCTATGCCATTTGTGTCCACCATATCTACCTACTAATGGTATTTTCTGCCATTCCAAGTAAATACTTCATGTGCTACCTTTAAACAATTCAAAGCTATTATCTCTTATTTGTGTCAATATTTTATAGCTCATGAGGAAGTATGTGGTGTTTTATCTTTCGATCTTGTCATTTACTGACAGAGACTTTCACAATGGACTAGTGGCTTCATCCGCTTATCCAATAATTTTGCAAAAGGAGCAATGAGGTTCTCAGCCTCAATTAATTAACTTGCATTAATAATTCTCTTCACATGTTTTGCTATTTATAGGTAAGCAACAAATTTGCAAATAGACACTCCTCCATGGTATGTGAATGTTGGAAGGGAGAGGATTCGGTTAGCCATGGCTTGTGTAAGCAAAGGTTGGGGGGAGTGTCATCTAATAAATAAAACTAAAGTACATGTGTAAACAAAAGAGAAGAGGGATGATCTACCTTGCTGGTAGAGATAACGTCCTTCATGGGAGCCGCTCTTGAAAGTCTGGTTGATAAGGTAGTTAGAGTACCCATTACCATTCGTTGACAACAACAAACACCTCTCAAAATTTTACTTTTATGCTCTCTATATGATTTCAAAACTTGAAAAGCTCTAGCACATGATTTAATCCTGCTTCCCTCTGCGAAGGGCCTATCTTTTACTTTATGTTGAGTCAGTTTACCTATTTCCTTCCATCTTAGAAGCAAACATTGTGTCAACTGTGCATTGATTCTTACAAACTTGCTTATTTGCATTCATCATATTACTCTATGTTGACAATATCCATGAGATATACATGTTACAAGTTGAAAGCAACCGCTGAAACTTAATCTTCCTTTGTGTTGCTTCGATACCTATACTATGAATTATTGCTTTATGAGTTAACTCTTATGCAAGACTTATTGATGCTTGTCTTGAAAGTACTATTCATGAAAAGTCTTTGCTTTATGATTCATTTGTTTACTCATGTCATTACCATTGTTTTTGATCGCTGCATTCATTACCTATGCTTACAATAGTATGATCAAGGTTATGATGGCATGTCACTTAAGAAATTATCATTGTTATCGCTTACCTACTCGAGGACGAAGTAGCACTTGGGATGCGATACGTCTCCAACGTATCTATAATTTATGTTCATGCTACTTTATTGATGATATCTACATGTTTTATACACATTATATATGTCATTATTATGCGTTTTCAGGAACTAACCTATTGACGAGATGCAAGTGCCGGTTCTTGTTTCCTGTTTTGGTTTGAAATCCTAGTAAGAAAATATTCTCGAATCGGACGAAGCCCAGTTGCCTATTTTCACAAGAAGCTTCAGAACACAGAGCCACGGAGGAGGGCCTGTGGGCCAGGATAATGACGAGCGCGGCCCAGGAGCGCCCCCTAGTGTGTCGTCGCCTCGTTGACCTTCGCGCCGCCTCTTCGCCTATATAAAGGTCCATGACCTAAAACACGATACGAATAAGCCACGGTACGAGAAACCTTCCAGGCCGCCGCCATCGAAACCAATGGGGACGGAGTCTGTTCCGGCACGCCGGGACGGAAGTGCCCCGGAAGGCTTCTCCATCGACCACCGCTGCCATCTCCACCGCCATCTTCATCACGCTCTGCTCCCAGGAGGGAGTAGTTCTCCATCGAGGCTAAGGCTGTGCCGGTAGCTATGTGGTTCATCTCTCTCCTATGTACTTCAATACAATAATCTCATGAGCTGCCTTACATGATTGAGATTCATATGATGATACTTGTAATCTAGATGTCATTATGCTAGTCAAGTGGGTTTTACTTATGTGATCTCCAGAGACTCCTTGTCCCACGTGTGTAAAGGTGACAGTGTGTGCACCGTGTGGGTCTCTTAGGCTATATTTCACAGAATACTTATTCACTGTTATGAATGGCATAGTGAAGTGCTTATTTATATCCCTTTATGATTGCAATGTGTTTTGTATCACTATTTATCTATGTGCTACTCATGTGATGTTATTAAAGTAGTCTATTCCTCCTGCATGGTGTAATGGTGACAGTGTGTGCATCGTGTAGTTCTTGTCGTAGATTATGATCATAATCTCTTGTAGGTTATGGAGTTGATTATCGCTATGATAGTATTGATGTGATCTATGCCTCCTTCATAGTGTGATGGTGACAGTGTGCATGCTATGTTAGTACTTGGTTTATTTTGCAAAGATCTATTATGCTCTAAGGTTACTTAAACATGAATATCAAATGTTGTGGCCCCTATTAACTCCGGCATTGAGGGTTCGTGTAATCCTACACAATTAGTGGTGTTCATCATCTAACAAGAGTATATGTAGCACAAAGGAAAGAGAACTTATTTATTATGTGATCAATGTTGAGAGTGTCCACTAGTGAAAGTATGATCCTAGGCCTTGTTTCCACCACAAAGAATTGCTTCCCACGCCAAGCTATTTTAAGCGCACATTCTTTTGTTTGTGCATCTTTACTACCCAATATTACCACCATCTATACCACCTGTGTTTTACTATCTCTTCGAACTAGTGCACCTATACATCGACAAGTGTATTAGGTGTGTTGAGGACACAAGAGACTTCTTGCTTTGTGGTTGGGGTTGCTTGAGAGGGATATCTTTGACCTCTTCCTCACGAGTTCGATAAACCTTGGGTGATCCACTTAAGGAAAACTTGCTGCTGTTCTACAAACCTCTGCTCTTGGAGGCCCAACACTGTCTACAAGAATAGAAGCACCCGTAGACATCAAGGCGTTCTCGGGTTCTTGTCCATTCAGAAGTGCACCGCCGCCATGAGGATGCTTGCATACGGAGCACCTGCCGATACACAGGACGACTACCTTCGCATGAGTGAGTCTACTGCCATTGAGTGCATGTACAAGTTTTGCCGAGCTGTGGTGGAAAAGTTTGGCAAATACTACTTGAGAGGGCCAACGGGGAAGAGACTGCAAGGATCATGGCACAAAATGCTGCCAGAGGATTCCCTGGAATGCTTGGAAGCATCGATTGCATGCACTGGGCATGGAAGAACTGCCCGTTTGCTTGGCAAGGTATATACAAAGGGCGTCATGGATATTGCAGTGTGGTGCTTGAAGCTGTGGCAGATTATGACCTGTGGATTTGACATTCTTTCTTTGGCATGGCGGGATCACACAATGACATCAACGTGTTGCAGCGGTCTCCGGTGTTCAGCAGACTAGTGGAAGGGCATGCTCCACCATGCAACTATGAGATCAATGGCCACGAATACACCAAAGGCTATTATCTAGCCGATGGTATATATCCAAAATGGGCCACTTTTGTCAAAACAATCTCGAATCCATCTGGTCTGAAGAATTCCCACTTTGCTACGCGACAGGAGGCTTGCAGGAAGGATGTCGAGCGGGCATTTAGTGTGCTTGAAGCACAATTTGCCATTGTCCGGTACCCTGCTCTAAGCTGGTCTCACGACCAAATGTGGGAGGTGATGCAGGCTTGTGTGATCATGCACAACATGATCATCGAGGATGACCGCAAGAATCATGCGAGGACACATGTTGGTCCCTATGAGTGTGGGGCCCTCTTGCGGAGGTTGATCATGAGTTGCTGCTGATTTTCTCGCTATGCACGCAGAGATCCGTGACAGCAATGTTCATGATCAACTTCAAGCTGATCTCGTTGAGCATTTGTGGAGGATCAAAGGAAATACCGTGGCACCTTGATGTAGCATCTAGCCCTATTTATTATATTTGTTTACTTGTTTTATTGTTTGTTGTAATTTAATTTGAAAACAATCCTCGCAAACATTTTTATTCATATGCTACATTTGATAAATGGTTATGTGTTAAAAAGTATTTTAAATGTTTGGGGGAGGCGTTTGGGGGACGCGGCTGGGAACGACGTCCCCCAAACGCGGCACAAACAAAACACGTCCCCCAAACGCTCAATCCGGCGCGGTTTGGGGGACGCTTTGGGGGACGCGGCTGGAGATGCTCTAAACTATCGCGAGCATATAGCAGCTTTTCAGCAGACGCCCAAAACTGTAGCTTGCAAGAGATTTAGACGCAAACGTGACATATTTCATTCAAACATAGATCAAAGGGATAATCTAAACTAAAAAAATCTAATCGTCGAACTCGATGTCGGAGTTAGATGAACTGGACATGGTGGATGAGAACAAATCTACCGCCACCGAGGATCATCGTCGTTGATAGTCTCCACGTAGAAGTTGCCTGTCAGCCGGGCACGCACGCCGCTGTAGCCGAAGGAGTTGCGGCAAGGAGGCATGTCGGCGGCGGTGGAGGGGGAGAACTCAGCGCGGCGCATCGGCGGTGGAAAGCGGTGGAGACGTTTTACGTCTGTTGGAGATGCTCTTATTAGCAAATCTAATATAGCATTAGGGATATTTATTAGGTATAACCATGCTGGCTATAGACGCTGTGATTCCATGTTTAATATTTATGCTACTCCGTACGTCTGGTAGTGTAATTATAGGGAACATGCATATGCTGTAATTTGTTTAATGACTGTAGTTTACTCCCTGTTTTCTAGTTCATACATTAATTTGACTAATATAATATAAATTGCATAAGTTAAAACTCATACCATTAGAAAATATAACACCTAAAGTTTCCAATAATACACCTTATATACTCAACTACGTATATTTCCTTTTTGCTCAGATTTTTCGGGCGTTGACAATTTTTGCTGGCGCAACAAGTACCATGCGCAGGCCTGGCTGCACGTGTGGTTGCAGGCTGGTTTTTATTCCCCCGGGATGCGTCGGGATGCGAGGTAGGTGACCGCCTGATTCTTGTCGAAGTAGATGACCACCCCGGTCCCGACGAGGTAGAAACTTTGATGATGATGATACCGGCGGCGCCACCTTAGAGAGGCTTACATAGGGCATCGCTCCCATGTAGGGACTTCCTCATGAGGTGATCAGTCTCATGAGGGTATTGTGGCGGCCTTACCTCAAAGAGGTTTGCCATTTTTCCCGCGTTGGGTTGCAGCCACCTCAAAGAGGCTTGCCATTTTTCTCGTGTTGGGTCGCAGCGTCACCTCAAAGAGGCTTGCCACTTTTCCCGTGTTGGGTCGCACCGCCACCTCAAAGAGGCTTGCCATTTTTCTCGCGTTGGGTCGCAGCGCCACCTCAAAGAGGCTTGCCATTTTTGCCGGCGTTGGGTCACAGCGCCACCTCAAAGAGGCTTGTCATTGGGATCTCTTTAGGGGAGAGGGTGCCTTGGAGTGGTCGCTGGCGAAGCAGAGGCAGCAGAAAAGGGGCTCCGGGCCGTGTTGGCCGCTCTCTGACCCGCCGGCAGCGTCCATGGCAGATCTGAGGTCAATGGGGAAAGGGGACTGAGAAGGGGGAAAACGGGGCGGGAAGAAGGGGGCGGAGAAGGAGAACGGGGGGAGCTTACAGCTTCTCTCCTTGTGCCCGGAGTGACGGCACCGCCGGCAGCAGATGGGGTCGCGGCAGGCGGCGACAAGGTGGCGCGAGGACAGGCACCGGTGACACCTACGGGCAAGGGATCGGAGGGGAGGAGGAGTGAGGCGAGGAGGAGCGGGTGGAGGCTTAGAGGGGGTGGCCGCCATCTCAGAGTAGGAGGGCACGAGCTGGCCATCCGCGGCGATGCAGGCAACGAGGGCGCCTAAAGGGGAAATTTGACCGGTGTGCTGCTCAGGGCATAAAATAGGAAAGGGCTCAGGAGGAGAGCCGATGGTTGGGGAGGGTGCAGGGCGCGGGGGAGAGACGGGGGAGGAAGGGTCACGGGGCGGGTGGGTTGGCCAGGGCAGAGGACCGGCTGGGTGAGCGAGGAGCCCTGGCAGAAGGAGAGAGAGACAAGGAGGAGGGCGGCGGATACGGCGCTTTCGTGGTTTGGAAGGGAGTGAGCCCGTGGCCAACCCTAGGTCAAGGTCAGAGGAGGCTGAGGGCATTTCTCCCGCGTGGGTTGGCAGAGGGACAGGCCCAGATGGAAGCAGAGAGGCAGGAGGCCCAGAGTCAACAGTGGCAGGGTCAGCGGAAGGTGGCGACAAAGGTTCACGGATCGGCCCAAGAGATGGCCCAGAGAGCGACATGGCATCCAAGGGTTGGTTCGGCACGAGCGAGAACAGCGCGAGCAGCTGTCCATGGCGGATGCCATTGAGAGAAGCCAGAAACGAGGCGAGCTTGGCAGAGGCGACGACGAGCCGGAAGACGTGCATACCCACCTCAACTAACGCAAGGCTCTCGTTTCCGATCCAAAACGGAAGCATGTTGTGGACAGAAGACGCGGAGACGGGGGAGCGATTGTCCTGCCTCACCGCAATGTGTACCGGAGTTGGCACAAAGAGCGGCGAGCCGGGGGCAACCGGAGTGCATACCTGCGTGCAGAAGTTCTCCAGGACGAACTGGAGGAAGGCGTCTCCCGGCGTGAGGAACGGCGGCGGCAGGGCGATAGGATCCAGAGCCAGCAAGCTCGGCATCCTTGCCGACAGAAAACCTTGAGCAAGCGCCGGTCTTGAGCGAGAAGCATTGCTGCTGCCGGCCGGCGGGCTGAGCGCCGGAGCCGAGGTAGGGATGGGTGCAGCGGTTACCAGTGGAGGCTCAGGGAGGGTTTGGTGGCTAAAACTATGGCTGGAAGGGTGGCTGCCGGCCACCGGAGGTGCTCCGGGCGCGGGGGCGCCCGGGTCGCCAGAGGGAGCGCTCATGCCCTCGATCGTTCTAGGCATTGTTGTGGATATTATCGACTTTATTATGAATGCTTTGACATTGGACATCTTCGAAAAATAACAAACGTCGCATGTATTTCCCCTAAAACAACTATATACATCGAAATGAAACTACTTCCTCCAGCCCTAATTACTTGTCACGTTGAAACCAGAAATTTTATTATGACAAGGGAAGTACCGACAGGAAACAGACATTTGCTGAAATTAAGTTGACAAAAAAAAAAGAGGAAGAAGGCTGCAGTCAGCCCGGATCAACCGAAATCAAGCACAAAAGCCACACGATGTCCTAGTCGTAGCTACTAGCTAAGCTCGCAGGGAAACATGCACGGGCGTGGCGTCATAAACGGTGGGATCTCAAGCAGAGGCGGTGAGCCATCGCTGGTTGGACCAGAAGCAACTGTAGTTGCGGATCTCGCCATACTGTGCGGCTTCACTACTGGGCAAATGCGCCATCTTGCTCATGGAGGTACCGAACTGCGCAAAGAACCACCCTTGGTCCTGCGCAAAGTTGTTGACCCACCAGCGGGTGGTGTGGTTGCGGAGGAGCTGCAGGTCGGAGGTGAGCACCCCCTTCCCGGCCAGCAGGTTGTGGTAGTACTCATTGTCGAACTTGTCTGGGGTGGTCACGTCGAGGTCCTGCAGCCGGTTCGCGTCGCTGCTGCAGTTGGCGCGGAGCCGGCGAGCGAAGCTAGTGCTCTCCTGGAAGCGGTCCTGGAAGCCGCTGCAGCTGGACCTTCCGATGGTGTGCGCCCCAGAGAGCACCACCACGTCGGCGACGTCAAAGCCGCGGGTCGCGAACCTCTGGAGCAGCTCGGCGGCGCTCAAGTCGGGCCCCGGCAACTCCCAGATTCTGGCGAGGTCAGCGGGGGCTAGGCTGTCTTTCAAACCGAGCGGCACAGCGTAGCCTGGCACGTTGAAGTGCATCACGGCCTCGCGGGTGGCGAGGTTCATGATGTCGGTGCAGGAGACGGTGGGACCGCACGCGTCTGGGTTCTGCACCTTGGCGCGGATGGTGTCGATGAGAGCCATGGCGGTTGGCCTTATCCCCTTGTTCTGGGGCCAGCTCGTCTCGCTCCAGTACCTTCCATGGACTAGAAGCGAAGCGTCGCAGCCTTGCGGGAAGCAGTCGTGGAACATGATGCGGAGGAGACCGGCGGCGATGCCGATGTCCTCCTTCAGCGCCTCCTCCACGGAGTCGTGCACCATCTGCCGCAGTGTCGGGCACGACTCATCGTGGAAGTCATAGGACGGGCCGGCGGCTTTAGGCATCGGGAACATCAGCGCCGCAACTAGGCCTATCACCCCCAATATTGCTGCCCTGCTCCACCCCATTGATCCTACCTTGCTTAGCTCTCGTTTCTCTATGGCCAGCCAGCCTACTCTGTGTCGTACTAGATGTCACTCTGTGAGTAAGAGTGTATTCCTCACGTCCAGGGGTGGTGTTATTTATAGCCAGACAGAGTATCTCGCTCACCAATAATTACTGGCTAAAGGAAAAAAAAACTCTACTGGTAATGCCCACAGCTTTCAGCTCCTACAGTAGTAGTTAATAATGCATTCATGGTTTGCTCCCATGTGTTAAAACACCACCCTACTCATAGTATAGTGAACAAAAGTTTGCTCAATAATTGGTAAGGTTTATCCCTTTACATGTTATAACTGGTGTGGTTCTCGAATATGAGATTCAAAGTAAGCAAAGTGTTAAATAGTGGGCCCGATGATCTTAGAAGCTACCAAAGGCTATAGCCGAGTTGTAGCACAGCTAAGGCCCGTATAACGGTTTTGTTAAATAATGAAAGAAATCAAAAAATTGTTAGCAATATTCGTATATATAATTCACATGTGCATTGCATATTAACATGATCACATAACAGGTACAAATAACCAGAACACAGTTACATCCACATTTACATCATTAAGTAGCAGCAAGTTAGGATATAATTATGTCAAGTATTACATAACCAACAAAAGTACAAAAGCATGTAGCAGCAAATTCTTGGACTAAAATTTTGCCTAGAAATTGGGCCCGCAGAAAATTTTGGGACCAAACTTTTTGGGCCAGCTGAGCGGGCAGTTAGCGGCCACAAGGCTAAATTGGGGCTAAATTGTCATAGATGGGCTATTAGTGGCTATTTTCATTTTAGCCGCTGAAGACCTTAAATGTAGCCCGAGAGCTCTCGAAAGGTTATAGCGGGGCTATAGCGGGATATTTAAAACTTTGCTTAAAAGCAAGTGTAAATGGATAAACAAGGTGTTCCTATTACCGCCTCAGGACTAGCTCATCTGATTTATCATGATCATGTTTTTGTAATCATGGACATAGTTAATGTAGCAAGAATGCCAACAATAATTAGAGTGCATTGTTAGCGGAACAAAGGTACTGAACTGATCCAATTATATGATATGCTAAGAGATGGTTTCATCACAAGTTCTTTGTGTTATCATCAAGTTGTTATCTTATGTACATGTCCTTAGACCATGAGAATATCATGTAACATCATAAGGGAAGGTATGCTTTGAACTCATCAAACGTTACGCCGTAACTGGGTCAGCATAAAAGTGATCTTCAGGTATAATGGAAAGTGTGTCTGGGACTTGGATAGTTCAAGATTGGAATATTGCTCCTCCCGACGATGGAGATATACACTCTAGGGCCTCTTGGTATTGTGATGTCACATAATCGCCTGCTCTGACGCATCATGATGTTGATCACGAAGGCACAATAATACATGAATGAGTAAAGAGAATGAAGCCGGAACGAGATAACTTGTATAGTGATCAAGGAGTTGATTCAAGGGGATACCTAAGTCTCACCTTGGGTTGTCCCTAGTAGAGGCAATGGGATTAACATTTGCATTAACATTGGGTTCATTCGAAGTTATCTGTGTATGTGTGGGATCCATCACGGATGTCCAGGTCCCTATGTTGGTCATTGATCTGAAAGGAAATTTGTAGTCATGTCCGCGTATCATTGAACCTTCTGGGTCACATGCCCAAGGTTAAAATCTGTGAGAGTTCTTTATTTTGTATGTGGTTGAGAGATTGTTCAGAATAGTTCCGGAACGTTTATATGTGAGAAGGAAACTATCGGAATCGTTCCAGAGTTTTCAAAATGGTTTCGTAGTAATATCAGAAGTGTCATGGAGTTACCATTTATGTTTGGCATTTATCAGGAAAGTGTCGGTAAATTTATATACCTTCTCCGTTTAGAAATAAGTGGCTTAGATTTGTCTAGATTCACATGTAACTACGCACCACAATGGGTCTTGATACATGTGAATCTAGAAGAAACCGAGCCACTTATTTTCGGACGAAGAGAATATAAAGAAATTAGGGTTTAGAACTTTATAAAAAAGTTCCAGATTTATCGGAGAGGTGCCCAGAACTGGGCATCCCTAAAGCGATGCTCCCATGGGTCCTAATGGCCTACATTTAGCCAGCCAAACCATTCCCTAAGGGGCCAACCGAATAGGTTGGAGGAGGTTGGCCAAATCCTCCCACCTACCCCTTCCTTGTGGCGGTGGGAGCGGGCACTGTTGGTACCCTCCCCTCCGCCTCCTATATAAACCCATCCCCTCTCTCGTAAACACACAATTGCTTCTCTTTGGCTTTCTCCTCTATCTATCCCGTGTGTAGAGTTCTCTTAACATTCATACATCGAAAGGCTACACCACTCTCACCGACATAGATACGTCGGACAGTGGAGCTCTGCTAGATTGCTTAGTCGTACGTGTGGATACCGGTGGAGGGAGCAACTGTTTGATCCTAAGGATTAAGGATCAACGGGGTGATATCCTCGCGGCTGGGGTGATGGACTGCAAGAGCACATATTCGTTAGAGCACGATTTTGTGAAAGTATTATTTCTAGTTTTTATATCGATCCCAACAAGGAGCTTACGGTATCACTAGTAAACACGATTTCCTACAATCCTACCCTTATGGCTTAAAACTTAGAAGAACTCCTAACTTTTACAAATTTATGCTTGACTTCCAAATATTTATATCGCGGTCTCTAGCGGATTCCAAAAAAAAAAATCTTAGCGAAAAAACAGTCACAATTGGGAGTTAGACCACTCTAGCGGATCCCAATAATAAGTGCTTAACTCCTGAAAATAATCTAGAGATCTCAAAAAATACCTCTTGTCCTCATAAAACTTGGGTTTGAAGTCTCACTCCCGAAAACCTCCCATTCTTTTGGCAGGTGAACATTCTTCCCGATAGTTACGTCCATCTAGTCAGTGGCGGAGCTTGAAGAAATTCAATGGGCGGGCCAGGCTAAAAGAAAGTATAAAAAAATTGTTCTGAAAAATACCTAGAAATTAGCTATTACTCAAATTTTATGTACCCATGCTATCTAATTTTACAAGATTGAAGCATAAATTCGTAATACAATCCATCGTGCTATCAGATTGCTAACCAAGAATTTGGGGAAACAAAGGAAAGTACATGGGTAGGAAATTTGGAGAAGATTTGGGGCTAGATTCTGTCGCAGCGTTGCTTGGCGGCTGGTGGACCTCCGGCCGGTGGCCATGCCCGTGCGGCGCGGCCGAACCCATAGCTGCCGCAATTTCCTGGCCGCCCAATGCGTAAGGTTAGCAGCGCAGCGCTGATGCCACCGATTCCTCCAACCCCTGTGTTTTTATGTCTAAATCGCTAGATCTAACAATAGTGAGGCGTCTCATCCCATAGGCATGACTTTCCTGCATAGAAGAAACTGAGAGAGACGACTGAGAGGCTACGTAATGGGCCAGTGCGTCTAGGCCTTAGACACATAGGAGTAACTAATTATTTGGTAGAAAACCTGGGCGGGCCATGGCCAGGTTTTCCCCAACGAAGCTCCGCCAGTGCATCTAGTCTTCGGCGGGCCTTTTGCTATCGTTGCATCTGCTCTGATGCAACCTACTTTAGTTTTTGTACCTCCTATGACACCTCTAATCGAAGATCCTCCCTCCATCATGGAGAAACTTTCATGGCCCTCCAACGCATTGGTCATCCCCCTGACGACCTACAATGTACTCTGGCAACCCGTTTTTGGCCTCGCCCGTCCTCTGGTTGTGTTGACAACCTCCGCCAAGAAGTAGACGACCATGGCGAGAAAGGAGGGGTCGAGCATGAGGAAGAAGGTCACTGCCACCACGAATCTTGTCACGCCTACCACACGTTAATTGGTGCCGACTGTCATCGTTTCCAATGCTAGCGGCGACAATTGTCGGCTCAGGCACCGACTATGTGTTCAGCACATTGCCTTAAAGGTAAAAAAATCATTTTTGTTTCCTATTCAACATTTTGATAAAATTCCAAATGTACATTGTTTCCATGTGGTTGCATTACCCAATACAACGAACATACAAAGGACAAACAGTTACCCCGAGATCCTTGCTTGCTTGTCTTGAGCGCGAGAGGCTCCTTCCTCATTTTGAGGTACATTTTGTGCAAGATGAATTGTGCCTACCCTTCCAGTCTACTTTGTAATTAGAACTTTGTCATTCTTCTTAATGAAACGAGAACCAACCCGTTGGTCGATGGTTTAGAGGGTGGTTGTTGTCCCCAAATCCAATTCAAGTTCAGATTTCACACCTTATGTATAAGGCGGAATATAATTTCAAGGGATATACATCGTAGTGAGCCGCAGGGGCGAAGTGTTGGAGATATGCGCAAGAGGCAATAATAAAGTGGTTATTATAATGTATCTTTGTGTTTATGATAAATGTTTGCATACCATGCTATAATTGTATTAACCGAAACATTGATACATGTGTGTTATGTAAACAACAAAGGAGTCCCTAGTAAGCTTTTGTATAAATAGCTTGTTGATTAATAGATGATCATGGTTTCATGATCATGAACATTGGATGTTATTAATAACAAGGTTGTGTCATTAGATGAATGATATAATGGACACACACCCATATAAGCTTTCGATACATAGTTACCTAGTCCTTCGACCATGAGATCATGTAAATCACTTATCACAGGAAGGGTACTTTGATTATCAAACGCCACTACGTAAATGGGTGGTTATAAAGATGGGATTAAGTATTGGAAAAGTGTGAGTTGAGACATATGGATCAAGAGTGGGATTTGTCCATCCCGATGTCGAATAGATATACTTTGGGCCCTCTCGGTGGAATGTCGTCAAATTAGCTTGCAAGCATGTGACTAGGTCACAAGAGATGACATACCATAGTACGAGTAAGAGTACTTGTCGGTAACGAGGTTGAACAGGTGTGGAGATGCCGATGTCAAACCTCGGACAAGTAAGTATCGCGTGACAAAGGGAATCGGTATCATATGTAAATGGTTCAATCAATCACTAGTTATCGTTGAATGTGTGGGAGCCATTATGGATCTCCCGGATCCTTTGTGGTTATTAGTTGGAGAGGTCTCGACCTTATGCATAGTTCCGAACCGTAGGGTGACACACTTAGGTTTGATGTCGTTTTAAGTAGATATGGGATATGGAATGGAGTTCGAATGTTGTTCGGAGTCTCGGATGGGATCCGGACATCACGAGGAGTTCGGAATGGTCCGGAGAATAAGATTCATATATAGGAAGTCAATTTCCAAGTTTGGAAATGATCCGGTGCATTTATGGAAGGCACTAGAATGTTCTAGAACCTTCCGGAAGAAATCACCATGGAAGGTGGAGTCCCGGTTGGACTCCACCAACCCTAACCAGCCAACCAAGAGGGAAGGTGGAGTCCATGGTGGACTCCACCACCTTGGCCGGCCAAGGAAGAAGGAAAGGGGGGAGTCCCACTCCCCCTAGGTTTCACCCTTTGGTAAGTTTTGGAGTTGGACTCTTATTCGAATCTTTGGGCTAACCCTTGGGGTTCCACCTATATAATGAGGGAGAGAGGGAGGGGGCCGGCCACCACTTGAGCCGCACCACCCAAGGGCACCCAAGGCCGGCGCCCCCTCTCCCCAAACCCTAGCCGCCCCCTCCTCCCATCTCCCGTAGTGCTTAGGCGAAGCCCTGCCGGAGATCTCCACCACCACCGCCATCGTCTTGTCGGGATTAAAGGAGGATCTACTACTTCCTGCTGTTGGAACAGGGAGAAGGACGTCGTCATCAACACCGAACGTGTGACCGAGTACGGAGGTGTTGCCCGACTGTGGCACCGTCAAGATCTTCTACACGCTTTGGAAAGCGGCAAGTGATCGACTACATCAACAACGAGATCTAATCTCGTAGGCTTTGGAATCTTCGAGGGTTAGTCTCATCTTCATCTCGTTGCTACCATCTACTAGATTGGATCTTGGCTTGATATTCGTTCTTGCGGTAGGATTTTTTTTGTTTTCTATCACGAATCCCATCAGTGGTATCAGAGCCGTGTCTATGCATCGATTGGTTGCATGAGTAGAACACAATGGTTTTGTGGGCGTTGATGCTTTTGTTGTCTTTAGTTAGTGTATTTTGCATCTTGCAGGATGGTGGGATGAAGCAGCCCGGGCTAACTTTACATGACCGCGTTTCATGATACTTGCCACGCTTGACATGCAACTTGTATTGCATAAGTGGCTTTGCGGGTGTTTGTCTCTCCCACCATAGTGAAGATTCAATCTACTCTTTCTATTGACAACACTAGTATCACCGTTGTGGTTCATGTTCGTAGGTAGATTGGATCTTACTCGAAAACCCTAAACCACGTAAAATATGCAAACCAAATTAGAGGCGTCTAACTTGTTTTTGCAGGGTTAGGTGATGTGATATGGCCATGATGTGATGATGAATATGTATGAGATGATCATTATTGTATTGTGGAAACCGGCAGGAGCCTTATGGTTGTCTTTATATTTCATGTTGAGGTATTATTTCAAAGTAGTTGTAATAGTTGCTACATGGGAGAAACACCATGAAGATGGCGCCATTGACCTTGACGCTACGTCGACGATAATGGAGATCATGCCCGTTGATGATGGAGATCATGTCCGTGCTTTGGAGATGAAGATCAAAGGCGCAAAGACTAAAGGGTCATATCATATCACATATGAATTGCATGTGATGTTAATCCTTTTATGCATCTTGTATTGCTTAGATCGCGACGGTAGTGACATAGGCATCCCAAATGGGCCTGCCGAAGATAGTACCCGGGGTTTACTGAAGGCCCACTACCCGAAGAATAAGAAGATTCGGGAGCCCAAGATATATCAAGGAAAGTCAAGAGTTGTAATAGGAAGTGTTATTTGTAATATGGCGGGATGAGTTAGAAACCGTCCCGGACTGTAACTTATATAGCACGAATCCCTCGGCTCCACCTCCTATATAAAGGGGAGGAGGGACGAAGAGAGGATCGAATCATTGTCTACAAACCCTAGTTTTCATAATCGTCGAGTACTTTTAGGCTGAAACCTTCGAGATCTACTTACCCTCTACTTCCAACTAAACCCTAGCCTACAATCCATAGGCATTGACAAGTTGATACCTTGTCAATTGGCGCCGTCTGTGGGAACTAGAGGCGTAAGGATCTGATCTCGATGGCACGTTCAAGATCTTCGACATCGTCAACCGCAAGCAACACAATGGATCGAGGTAAACAGATCGCTGCTGGTCTTGTCGATTTTGTTCCTCACCCACCCTCCCGTTTGGATGCATATGCGTATCTGGCGGAGCCCATGGAGATGACGTTCGGAAGGTTTCACTTTCGCGTCGAGAAGGAAGGATCGTATCGTGTCGAGATTCCGGTTTCGTCGGGATCATCGGCGGTCGATTCTGATTTTGCAAGCTATGCATCGTCAACCGAGTCAGGAGAAGAAGAAACTTCGGCGACACGCTACTTCAGCACCAGAGCAAGAGAGAAACTCGCCAAGATCTTCAATGACATGTCGTTTGAGTCATCTGCGGACTCATATATAAGCGATGGCTCAAGCGATGTCGACAGTCACGACTTCATCGACAAATCTCTCACAGTGGGCAAGGTCTTCATCAATCTCAATGATGATGTCACCAAACCCAACATAGATCTGAGTACAAAGTATCATCAGATTTATGCCATTGAAGATCAAGAGGAAACATCTGAGGCTTTCGACAGTTTGGGAAATCCATACGTCGATCCCTCCAATCTGCGCCAAGGCCTGGGCAACAAATACGTCGGGCCAGAGCCGCGAGATAGAGTTCAACTTTCGCAAGCAGCGTGGGACAGAGCCGCGAGAGCTATGAACGGTACAGAACCAATGGCTACCACGGCCACACCAGAGGAATTACAAGCATATCAATATAGGCTCGCACGAGCTGCCAGGGAATTGGAAAAACAGACAGCTGAGTTGAACAGGAGAAAGGAGGCAGCTTCTGCATCCAGCAGGAGAAGGGCAGATCTAAGTCGACAATCTAGAACTACGGGTGATAGCCACAGGGAGGCGCGGAACAGAGCAAGATCAAGGCTGCAACACATACCCGAAGCAGAAAGAGAGCACTTGGTCCAAAACCTCGACATGTCCTTTATGTCGATAGATACAAGAGGAAACATCATCCCTAAGACACCAGAGGCTGGGTATATGGCAACACATGCTTTTATCCTTGCATCTAAACCACCTCCAGGTGATCCAAGGGAAACATTGTACAATATGGCGGTAGCAGGGGTTGGAGCTATGGGGACAGCGTTTGTATCAACGCCTCCCGAAGGAGCGGCAAGGCAAAATAGTCCACGACCTGCAGCAGCAACAGCGGCACCTGAAGGACCAAGTGGAGCAAGAGACACAGCAGCACAAGCAAGGGTCGACAGAGCGCGGCAAAGCAGAAGGGATCATCGGCAATCTCCAGAACTTAATGACGAGGATATGTGCGGCTTACCATGCTTCACGAGGAGAGTCCGAAAAACTCGAGTCCCCTCAGGATTCAAGTTACCCGATAATTTCAAAAAGTTCGACGGCCTTCAAGATCCAGAGGATTGGCTAGTCGACTATCTGGAGACGGTGAAGCTGACAGGAGGAACCAGGGCAACAGCTATGCAAAGCATCCAGGTACATTTAAGTGGAGCCGCACGATCTTGGATAAAGAAACTCGCTCCAGGATCCATCGACAGCTGGGAAAGTTTCGAGGATGTGTTCGTCAAGAACTTCAGATCCACGTGCAAAAAACCCGCGTCGTTAGAGGAGTTGAGAGCATGTCGACAAAAGCCAGATGAGCCAATGAGAAAGTACATCCAAAGGTGGAATATCATCAAAAACTCGGCAGAAAATATATCCGACGAGAGAGCAATAGATGCGTTTGTCGCAGGAGTCAGGCGTGGAGATTTTGTCGAGGACTTGGGAAGGACCAATCCAAAGACAGTATCCGCGTTAATGGAGATAGCAAATAAATGGGCAGATGGAGAAGATGCTGTCCACAACAAACGACACAGGTCGCCAGAGGAGGACCCGCGGTCGAAACTATCAACCAAGGCGAAGATTTCCTCGGCAGTACCAGAACTACGACGCTCCAGGACAAATTTCGGCAGGATTTCGGACAAATACAGGAGGAAGCAATAGAGATGATTACCAGAGAAGCAATGAACAGCGAGGTGATAACAGGGATGATTCACGCAACAGGCAAAATAGCGGGCCTAGGTTCCCAAGGCCTTTCGTGTCCCCTGAAGAGATGATGAATGGACCGTGCCAGATGCATTTTTTCCTTGACAGCAACGGTAAAAGACAGTCAGGGCACTTGCAGAAAGATTGTCGAAATTTTCAAGCAATGTTGCGTGCGCGACGCTAATGCAGGTAGCACGGAGAGAAATCTCGAGAACCCAGAAGCGATTCACTTGCACCTCCTCCCGCGATTACGGACGACAATCGGCATCAGCTCAGAATAGCGGCAGCACCTCACCACCTTATGTTGATCCTAACTCCAACGGAGCGGTGTCGATGATTCGAAAGGAAGGCCGTCCAATAGAGCTCAGGAAAGTAATCTCACGACGGTGTTTATGGCAGAGAAAATGCCTCCACCAACGTTGAGTACCTTAATTGGTCGGGACAAGATATCGGCTTCACAATAGCAGATCATCCGCAACAAGTTCCTCGACCAGGGCAGTCAGCACTTATTCTGCCAGCAGTTATCGCGGGATTTGATGTCTCTCGAGTGTTCATAGACGGCGGCAGCAGCTTAAACCTTATGTATGCAGATACATTGAGGAAGATGAACATATCCTTAGCAAACTTGAAACCAACAGACACAAGGTTCCACGGCATCACACCGGAGAAACCAAGTTATCCATTGGGAAAGATCAATCTCGACGTTCAGTTTGGGACCCGAGAAAATTATAGAATCGAGAGGCTCGAATTTGAAGTCGTGGATTTTCCGTCGCAATACCACGCTCTGTTGGGACGACCAGCATATGCTAGATTTATGGCGGTGCCACACTATACATACCTGTTGTGGAGGATGCCTGGACCAAAGGGACCAATCACGGTCAAAGGAAGCTTTGCCTTAGCCGATAAGTGCGACAAGGATTTTCACCGGTTGTCAGAAACCTTCGGGATGCAAGCTGAGTACTTGGCGTCAAAAAGCATGACTGATTACGACGTACTGCCAGACGTTGGAAGGCCAAACAAAGAATCAACTTTCAGTACCGAGAAAAATTCAAAAGAGGTGCAGATTCACCCGACAGACCCGAAAAAGATGACATCTATCGCAAACGACATGGATATCGCATAGGAAGCGCGCTCGTCGAGTTCCTCCGTGAGCACTGGAAAATCTTCGCATGGTGTCCAGGTGACATGCCAGGAGTACCCAGGGAACTTGCCGAGCACCACCTAAACTTGGATCCACTAGCGAGACCAATCAAACAACCTTTGCGGCGTTTTTCGGAACCAAACCGCAAAGCCATGCTATCAGAAATCAATCGACTACAAGAAGCTGGTTTTATCAAAGAGATATTCACAGAAGCCACATGGGTAGCAAATCCTGTGCTGGTGCCGAAGAAAAACACTAAGGTCCTTCGCATGTGCGTCGACTTTACGTGTCTCAATAAACATTGTCCAAAGGATCACTTTCCCCTCCCGAGGATCGATCAAATTATCGACTCCACGGCTGGATGTGAACGTCTTTCCTTCCTGGATGCATATTCTGGTTATAACCAGATCAGATTGAAAGAAGAAGATGAAGTAAAAACCGCGTTTATTACACCTTACGGCGTGTTTTGCTACAGAACAATGCCCTTTGGTCTAAAAATGCGGGAGCAACATATGGAAGGATGATGCAGAAGTGTTTGGCGACACAGATTGGGAAGAACGTGCAAATATACATCGATGATGTCGTCATAACATCAAAAGGGGGCAACGCTGATCGAGGATCTCAAGGAAACCTTCGACAACCTTGATAAGTTCTGCCTCAAACTGAACCCGACGAAGTGTTCTTTCGGCGTCCCAGCGGGAGAACTTCGGGGTTTCTAGTTTCAGCAAGAGGGATCGAAGCAAATCCCGATAAAATACAAGCTATCGTAACAATGAGGAAGCCAACAAAGTTGAAAGAAATACAACAGCTAACAGGCGAGTCGCAGCTTTGAGCAGATTCGTCGCTAGGCTGGGTGAAAAAGCGTTACCATTCTACGCTCTGATAAAGCAAGGAGATAAATTCCAATGGAACGAAGAAGCCGACAGAGCTCTCGAGGATTTAAAGCGCACAATCTCGACACCACCAATTTTGGTGGCGCCAAAAGAAAGGGAACCTCTCCTGCTGTATATCGCAGCCACGCCCCAAGTGGTGAGCACGGTGCTAGTTGTCGAAAGAGAAGAAGAAGGAAAACTCCACGGCGTGCAAGGCCAGTATACTTCGTTAGCGAAGTTTTATCACCCTCAAAACAAAGGTACCCTCAGTACCAAAAGATAGCATATGGAGTGTTCACAACAGCACGAAAATTACGCCACTATTTTTCGGCACACCCGATCATAGTGGTCAATGAAGCTCCCTTGTCAAATATATTGAATAACCCGGAAGCTACGGGTCGTGTCTCCCTTTGGGGAATAGAACTTTCCCTCGGGACATCACGTATGAAAAAGAAAAGCAATCAAGTCGCAAATCTTCCGGACTTCATCGCAGAGTGGATGGAGTTGCAAAACACAGGACCCCCGGACTTATCGAGAACCTGGACCATGAACTTTGATGGGTCCAAGAGACTAGAAGGGGCTGGCGCAGGAGTACTACTCATATCACCTGAAGGCGACAAGTTGAAGTACATCCTTCGGATGACGTTCCCTAACGCATCTAACAATGAAGCAGAATATGAGGCTCTCATACACGGGATGAAGATGGCGAAAGCCTGCGGTGCAACTCGACTAAAAATCTTTGGCGACTCACAGTTGGTGGCTCAGCAAGTTATGAACCAATGTGACGCAATCAATGATAGCATGATGGCATACAAGGAGGTGTACAACGAGCTCGAGAAGTTGTTCGATGGATGCGAAGTAAATCATATTAGTAGATTGAGCAACGACGAAGCCGACGTTCTTGCAAACATCGGGTCGCAATGCCTTGCAGTCCCGCCAGGTGTATTCTGGGAAGAGATAACAGAAAGATCCACTAAGTCGACAAAATCAAAAAAGAAGGAGAAAAAATCCTCGGGGGCTACCAAGGAAAAGCAAGAGGAAGAAGAAGAAGATCAGGACCTGGTCATGGTGATACAGATACCATGGATGCAGTCGTACATATCATACATCCTCAGGAAAGAAATACCCGACGATCCAGTTGAGGCAAGGCGAGTAATTCGACGCTCCAAAGCTTTCACGGTGGTCAAAGGAGAATTATATAAACGAAGTATTTCAGGCGTCTTGCAAAGGTGTGTCACACCCGAAGAAGGAAGAATAATTCTGAAGGATGTACACGAAGGAATATGTGGCCACCACGCAAGTAGTCGAGCTATTGCAGCCAAGGTTTTTCGGGCAGGATTCTATTGGTTGACAGCAATCGAGGACGCCAAGGACATAGTAAGAACTTGCGACGCGTGTCAAAGGTTCGCCGCAAAACCTCATTCTCCAGCAGCAGAGCTAGCACCAATACCATTGTCATGGCCCTTTGCTCAATGGGGACTTGATATGGTGGGCAAGTTACACAAATCCTGGCCAGGAGGAAAGGAGTATATGCTGTAGTCGACAAATTTACAAAGTGGATAGAAGCGAAGCCGATAAATTCACCAGACGGAGCATCCGCAGTAAAATTCATAAAAGGCCTCGTTTTCAGATTTGGAGTGCCCCACAGCATCGTCACAGACAACGGCAGTAACTTCACATCCCACGAATTCAAGGATTATTGCGAAGAGGTGGGTATCAAGTTGCACTTTGCGTCAGTTGCACATCCTCAAACCAATGGGCAAGTCGAGAAAGCCAATGGCATCATCTGCAATGGCATCAACGCTTGTTAGGACCACTGGAAAAAGCTCGGCATACCTGGCCAGAAGAATTACCAAGTGTGTTGTGGAGCATCCGAACAACACCAAACACAGCAACACAGGAAACTCCGTTTTTCTTGGTTCATGGAGCAGAAGCAGTACTACCAATCGAGATAGAGCACAACTCTCCACGCGTCGTCGAATATGACGAAGAAGTGTCGAGAAAAGCGCTAGAAGACGACGTCGACGCACTTGATGAAGCTCGAGACGAAGTATTATCTCGGGTAACCAAATACCAACAGGACTTGAAGAATTACCACAGTAGACGTTTGCGGCCAAGATCTTTTCAGGTGGGAGACCTAGTTCTTGGCTCACGCAAAAAAGTCATGAAAAACTCGAGTCACCATGGCTTGGCCCTTACATTGTCACGGAAGTAATCGGAGGAGGAGCATACAGGATAAAGGACAAGAAGACGGGGTGGAGGAGCCAAACCCCTGGAACGTGGCGCAACTCGGGCGGTTCTACGCCTAGAGTCGAAATATAGTCCTTGTAAAACTTCAATGTACTGAAACGCCCGCGAGTTTTCACGCACTCTTTTTCCTTTTCGGGGCACCGGTGGGGCCGGAGAAGGTTTTTAATGAGCGGGCTCGCGGTGCTGCAATATAATAAAGATAGTGTCAATATACCTTTCTCTTTATCGACATGTTCAAAGTCTTCGCTCCGACAAATTTCAATATAGTTCATCAAAAAAGAAAAAACCTTGCCTTGGTATTAAAATACCTCGTGAGTCAGTAAAAATACAAAATAGTACTCAATAAAGAAGCTCGGGGGCTCATATCCGACATAAATACATAAATGCCTTGGTTCAAAACCTCGCAATATGCAAATACAGTAAAGAGTCACCGAAATACTCGGGGGCTAGACAAACATACAAATATAATGATTGCTTCACAATATAATCACAGTCATGGGTCACAAAGAAGAATTATCTACAGGAGGAAAATAACTAGTCTTGATTCAGTATGTCATCAAGGGTAACTCTGTTTTCTTCAGGAGCAGCGCCAAGAAAATCGGCATAGTGACCATCGGCAAAAAAGTCGGCGTCCATCCGAAGAAGGTCTTCAATCATTTCTTCGGCTATAGGCGAAACCTTCGTGTTAATTCGGTCAATACCAACTCTTCGACGTTTTACCTTCTGATGAACCTTCGCGACAACTTGGGTAAGGTCAAGATTTGAGTGGCAGATCTGGAGCATGATAAGAGCAAATCTGGCGCCAGCTACCAATTGAGCTTTGACAAAATCATGGATACTGCGAGCATCCTTGAATCTTTCCATCAATTCAGGAAGAGTTTTTGGTTGAATGTTCCGAGGAAACATGGAGTTATAAACCATGGACAAGGTCTTGGTACAGAAGTCAAGGAAATCACGAGTTTGAGAGGTGCGATCCTGAAATCTGACAATTTGGCGGGTCCTCTCCGGGGTAGCCCAAAACAAAGAACCATGGTCCAGGGAAAGGTTAACAAGGAGGTTCGTCCTAGCATTTACCCTCTCTTCCTCGGCAGCAGCATCAGTAAAGGAACCTATCAAAACAACGAAGTAGAAACCTTTAAGAGACATAGCATGAAGATGAAAGATATCGGAGGATGAAACAAGCATACCCGACATATCTGCGCTGGCTTCATTCATCAATTCGAGCATGAAATTTTCTCGAGTAGTCGCCTTTTCAGCCTCGGAAGCAGCAATTTCCTTAGCAGCCACGGCCTCGTGAGCTTGCTGAAGAGCAACTTTTTCGGCTTCAGATGACTTACGAGATTGCTCCATCATCACAAGTGTTTGCTTCTTCGCATACTGAAGTTGCTGTCGAAGTTCATCCAGTTCTTGCGACAAGGTATCGTCGACAGGTGCAGTATCAGCAAAAGCTCTCCTCGCGCGAGAAGAAGAAGGCGAAACATTGGAAGGAGCAGAAGATGGAGTATAGTTATCAAATATCAACTGAAATTTAAACAAGACAACATCAAACAACAAGCAAAGACAGAGGTTTCATTAATCTCTTGGAATAATTACAAGGGCATTACAGTGGAGCTAAGGAAGTACGTGTCGCCAAATGGCTACTTTGGCGACAAGAGCAAAAGAAACAGAAAGAAAAACAGAGACATGCAACTAGACCTCCGGCCTTGACGAGCTAGGAGTCGACGCTGGTTTAATCCCGAGATAGGCCAAGATCTTCTTTGTGTTGGGCTTGGCTGCCTTAATCAGCGACTTCCACCTTGATTGTTCTATCTGCTCGGTGTCGCCAACTTTCATCCAGTCAATAGTCTGTTGACTGTCAGCAACCAACGCGACAGTGTTCTCAACGGCAACCTTCATATTTTCTTGGCGCATCTTCAGTCCAAGGTCTTCCGGTGAATTGAACATCTTGGCAAGGTTAAGGAAAGTCGCAGGCTCCTCTTTCTTCGGGAAGAAGTAGGGGAACAATGCCGACAATGCTGCGTTAGCATTCGACACACCTTCACGAATCTCGGACCCATGAAGCTCCAGATAGGAAAGTGCGTCAAGGAGCGGGTCATCGACAGGATTCGTCAGATCAAAATCCTGGTTTGTTTGGGCTGTCAAGAAAACAAAGCATTAGTCAAAAGACAAGAAACAACGATTCTCATAAAAATAGAAGGGATCAGCAAAATTACTGAAAGTGCGGCGACTTTGAGTTTTCAGGCGCTTGAGGATTCCTTGTTCACGAGAAGCTTGCGCAGCTTTGTGCTCGTTTAAGGCAGATGTAGCATCCTCAAGTTTTTTCTGCAGTTCCTCGACACCAGCAGCTTTTGCCTTGGCTTCATCAGCTTCGGCCTTGGCTTCGCTAGCAGCGAGTTCGGCTTTCTTGCGAGCCGCCTCACTTTGCTCAAGTTTTTGAGCAAGTGCGTCGGCACGTTCGTTGGCCTCTGCAAGTTTCTCTGTCGAGATATGAAAAAGAGAGAGAAGAAAGATCAAAAATCGCGACAAACAACTGGAGCAAAAAGCCAAGGAAAAACGGCAAGCATAGAAGTCGTTACCTTCGGCTCTGTTCGCATATTCACGGTACCCAATAAATTGGGATCCGATGCGGAGAAGCTCTTTGATCATGGGCTGTTCAAGACGAACACAGCAAGAGAAACATCGGCATGAAAAAGAGCGAGAAGGCGTGAAAAAAGCAAAATAAAAAATATAGATATCGACAAACTTACATCATCTAAGAGCAGAGTCGACGAACTGCCCAACTGAGGGGCAGGTTCAACAATCTTTTCAACCCTTGACCTTTTTGGTGAAGGAGCAAGGGGGCTTGATGGTGGAGTAGTGGTGACGACATTTTGTTGAGGAGGCGAAGATTCTTCTCCTTCAACTAGTGTGTCTGAGGCAAGTACAGTGCGTGACGTGCTCGTTCGAGGAGCTACGTCAACAGTTGGTACTTCTTCCTCGTCATCACTGTTGATCAAAAAATCGGCAGCATAAAAAACAAGACAAGATAAATATTTCGAGTACAAAAAGAGGGAGAAGTAAAGACGACTTACGAGCTGACGAGGGATTCAATATAAGGATCATAAGCTGCCTTCGGATGGGAAGGAACAACTTCTTCAGCCTTAGAGGTGCCAGAATCCTCGGCATCATTCCTTTTCCTTTTGTTCCTTGGGGAAACAGCAGGAGGAAGGGATTGTGTCGACTCACTGGCTTCAGACTCAATTTCTTTTTCACGGGAAGCCGCAGATTTGTGAGAACCTGCGACTTCACTTTCGGGAATAGCAGAACCTTGAGTATCTTCGGCAATTATAGCCTGTTCTTCGACTTCTCCACCCTCAGGAAGAGGAGGAAGGGAAGTCATAGTAGGATGGTTCTGTAAAAAATAGTGACAAAAGGAAAATTAAAGAAATGACAATACAATGAGGTGCAGAGAAAGTGCGGAACAAGATAAAAACTCGGGAAGACAAAATACCTCGGGGAGTGGATTGGCGGAGCTGTATGGTTCCACGCGACAAGAGGAAGGAATAGGGTCCTTGCCCAGGCGAGAAAGTCTTCGAATCAATTTCTCCAAGTCCTTTGAGGAAAGATCACTGGAGATTCTGTTGGCGTCGTTTTCGCCAGAGTACGTCCAAAGGGGATTTTTGCGAGCCTGAAGAGGCTGCACTCTAATCCTAAGGAAGTAGGCAGTGATTTGAACACCAGACAGCTCTTTGCCTCGAGTGTTTTGAAGCTGATGAATACGAGACATGAGTGCCTCTGTCGCCTTTTTCTCTTCTTCGGAAGCTTCGGCATCCCAGGAGCGGCGACGCTGAATTTTGGCACTTCCGTCGAAAGGAATTATGTTGTGTTCAACAGAGTTGGCGCTTTCTTCGTGAATGTAGAGCCACTTTTTGCGCCATCCTTGGACAGAATCAGGAAATTTGACGTCGAAATAATCGACATCAGTACGAACACAGATAACAACGCCACCTATGTTATAAGTGATGTTGTGGGAGCCATTGCGGCGGAGGCAGAAAATGCGTTTCCACAGAGCCCAATTGGGAGGGATTCCGAGGAAGCATTCGCAAAGTGTGATGAAAATAGAAATGTGAAGGATGGAATTGGGGGTCAACTGGTGCAGTTGAATCCCATAAACGAAAAGAAGGCCGCGGAGGAAATCATGAATTGGGGTCGAAAGGCCGCGGATGAGGTGATCAACAAAACTAACCCGATACTCCATTGGAGGCTTGGGGTAGCTTTCTTCGCTGGGAAAGCGGATGGCGTCTTCCTTCTTCATGAGGCCAAGCCTCTTCAGCATGTTGGTTGGTTGGAGATTTTAGATCTCTCCCACTCAAGATCCTCGGCGGCCATCTTGGATTCCGGAGTACTGTGGCGAGTGAGTCGCGTGCGCGGTGGCATCAACGGCAATGGGCAGAGCAATGCTCGTAAGTGCGGAAGATCAGAGAGAGTTGGGCGCAGGGGAAGCTTTTGCGAAGAGGAACAGATGAGCGGCGCAAGCGAGGGGATAAACGGAGGTTGAAGAAAGGTTTATATAAGAATCGGGTGAAGCAGTGTGCCGTTGGATGAAGAAATCGTGTGGTGCAAAAGATCTCCTAGATACAAGGGTAAAAAGGTATTTTTACTGAGATAGGCGTTACCGTACGTGCGCCAGAAAAAGCGGAGGACGTGTGTCCCCCACTTGCCCGACGTGTCAACATGGTACAAACAATGGACCCACAAGGCAGAAAAATCAAGACTACTAACAGGGATGAAGCATTTTTCATTAAGGGAAGAATGTCGACAAGAAAAATAAAAAAAAAGATTGGCGACAGGAGGAATTATTAAATACTTCGGGAGCCTTTGATCAAATACAAGTTTTTGCCCAAACGCTCGGGGGCTACTTTGACAAAAGTAAAATTTCGAGTATGGCAATATAGAAATTGCGGGAGCCTACAACCAAGCACAAGTCCTTGGCTTGTAGCCTCGGGGGCTACTCCCATCGGGAACGCTGTTCCCGAGAGATAAAAAAGAAGAAAGAAAGAAGATCATATTGGGAAATAATGACAATATAGCGACAAGGTGGACTAAAATGTTGAGCCTACAACCAAGCACAAGTTCTTGGTTGTAGCCTCGGAGACTACTCCCATCGGGAGCGCTGTTCGCGTGCCCGATGGAATTAACAAAGGAAAAATAGAAAAGCAAGAGAGTATATTTTGAGTTATAATTAACTCTACATATACTCCCATCGGGAGAACAATATAAGTCATATTTGACTCGATAAAATGTGCCATTCCAACAGCCGGAAAAGCACTCGACAATATATTCTCAGAGCACGAAGTTGCGATCAATTTCTGAATGCCGCAAATTTGCGAAGGTAAGACCCCAGATCCGTTCTGCTGCGTGGCATCGCCAAAGACTGCGCTCTACTACCATCCGTATCAACAGATACGAAGAAAAATCTAACGGACGCGTTAGGTACAGAATAAATTTGGGACTCGACAGAATGGTAAGACCTTAAGCGGCACCTGTCGAAGTTTACAGTATCCCGAGATCATGTCCGGGGACGTGATTTTGAAGTAGGTTTTTGGATTGCCACTAGACAGTTAACTAGTACCTGATCCGTCAGATGAACTAGCCCTAACTACCATCATCCCTGTACAATATAGAATCTTATGTGAAGAAATATAAAAAGTTAAAGCTTTTGAATAAAAATAAACAGTGGAGATTTTCCCTGATTCTACGATTCAAGCAAAATCTCGGGGGCTACTGACATAGGCATCCCAAATGGGCCTGCCGAAGATAGTACCCGGGGTTTACTGAAGGCCCACTACCCGAAGAATAAGAAGATTCGGGAGCCCAAGATATATCAAGGAAAGTCAAGAGTTGTAATAGGAAGTGTTATTTGTAATATGGCGGGATGAGTTAGAAACCGTCCCGGACTCTGTAACTTGTATACACGAATCCCTCGGCTCCACCTCCTATATAAAGGGGGAGCGAGGGACGAAGAAAGGATCGAATCATTGTCTACAAACCTAGTTTTCATAATCGTCGAGTACTTTTCGGCTGAAACCTCCGAGATCTACTTACCCTCTACTTCCAACTAAACCCTAGCCTACAATCCATAGGCATTGACAAGTTGATACCTTGTCAGGTAGCATTATAAGATGATCCCTCTCACGGAATATCAAGATAATAAAGTGTTCATCCTTAGTATGCACCGTTGCTAAGACTTGTCATTTCGAAGCATCACGTGATGATCGGGTATGATAGATTCTACATGTGCATACAACGGGTGCAAGCCAGATTTGCACACACGGATACTAAGGTTTGCCTTGACCAGCCTAGCATGTACAGACATGGTCTCGGAACACGGGATACCGAAAGGTAGAGCATGAGTCATATGAATGATATGATGAACACTTTGAGTGTTTGCCTTTGAAGCTACATCTTTTCTCGTGATGATCGGACTTGGTGTAGTGGATTTGGTTCGTGTGATCACTAAGACAATGTGAGGGATATTGTTTTGAGTGGGAGTTCACCTAGTTTATTTAAGAATTAAAATTGAACTCAATTTATCATAAACTTAGTCTAAACTCTTTGCAAATATGTTGTAGATCATGGCGGGCCCCCACCATCAATTTTAACCAGTTCCTAGAGAAAGAAAAACTTAAAACAATGGTAGCAACTTCACTGACTGGTTCCGTCATGTGAGGATTTTCCTCACTGGTGGAAACCTGCAGTATGTGCTCGAAGCACCTCTAGGCCCCCACCTCCACTGCATATCGAGGATGTAAAGAATGTTTACGAGACTCGGGTAACTCGGTACTCTCAAGTTCAGTGTGCCATCCTGTGCAGCCTAGAGGCGGAGCTCCAAAAGCGTTTTGAGCACCACGACCCTTATGAGCTGGTCCATGAGCTAAAAGCTATCTTTGAAACTCATGCGGCCGTGGAAAGCTATGAGGCCTCGAAACACTTCTTTGGTTGTATGATGGAAGAGGGTAGCTCCGTTAGTGAGCACGTGCTCGCTATGTCCGGGCATGCGAAGAAGCTCAGTGACTTGGGGATAGTGATTCCTAACCAGCTGGGTATTCATCGTGTACTCCAATCACTGCCACCTAGTTACAAGAACTTTGTGATGAACTACAACATGCAAAACATGAACAAAGAGTTACCTGAACTCTTCTCCATGTTGAAATCTGCTGAGGTAGAGATACGAAATGAGAACCAAGTGTTGATGGTCAACAAGACCACCAGTTTTAAGAAGCAGGGCGAACCTAAGAAGGGCAACTTCAAGAAGGGCGACAAGAAAGTTGTTGCGCCTCTGAGAAGCCTAAGGCTGGCCCTAAACCTGATACTGTGTGCTATTACTACAAGGAGAAGGGGCACTGGAAGCGTAATTGCCCCAAGTACATGGCGGATCTGAAGAGCGGCTGATACGTCTCCGACGTATCGATAATTTCTTATGTTCCATGCCACATTATTGATGTTATCTACATGTTTTATGCACACTTTATGTCATATTCGTGCATTTTACGGAACTAACCTATTAACAAGATGCCGAAGTGCCAGTTTTTCTTGCTGTTTTTGGTTTCAGAAATCCTAGTAACGAAATATTCTCGGAATCGGACGAAATCAACGCCAAAGATCTTAGAATCCCCGGAAGCATCCGAACACACCAGAGGTCGGAGGGGGCCACGGGCCACCAAACTACGATGGCGCGGCCGGAGGGGCGCGCCGCCTGTAGTGTGGCCCCACGACAGCCCTCTGCGCCGCCTCTTCGCCTATATAAAGCCCTGGATCGAAAACCCGATACGCTTGACCAAAACCACGAAACCTTCCGAGCCGCGCCATCGCGAGGCCAAGATCGGGGGACGAGTCTGTTCGGCACGGCGCCGGAACGGGAAGTGCTCCTCCATCGACACACTTGCCATCTCCACCGCCATCTTCATCACCGCTGCTGCTCCCATGAGGAGGGAGTAGTTCTCCATCAAGGCTCGGGGATGTACCGGTAGCTATGTGGTTCATCTCTCTTCCATGTACCTCAATACAATAATCTCATGAGCTGCTTTACATGATTGAGATTCATATGAGTTTTGTATCACTATTCATCTATGTGCTACTCTAGCAATGTTATTAAAGTAGTCCTATTCCTCCTGCACGTGTGTAAAGGTGACAGTGTGTGCACCGTGTTAGTACTTGGTTTATGCTATGATCATGATCTCTTGTAGATTGCGAAGTTAACTATTGCTATGATAATATTGATGTGATCTATTCCTCCTACATATGCATGAAGGTGACAGTGTGCATGCTATGCTAGTACTTGGTTTAGTCTTTTGATCTATCTTACACTAAAGGTTACTAAAATATGAACAAATTGTGGAGCTTGTTAACTCCGGCATTGAGGGTTCGTGATCCTACGCAATGCGTTCATCATCCAACAAAAGTGTAGAGTATGCATTTATCTATTATGTGATCAATGTTGAGAGTGTCCACTAGTGAAAGTGTAATCCCTAGGCCTTGTTCCTAAATACTGCTGAGTTACTACTGCTTGTTTACTTTTTTACTGCGTTACTACTGCTGCAATACTACCACCATCAACTACACGCAAGCTAGGCACCGTTCTCTGCTCATACTTATTCATACCACCTGTATTTCACTATCTCTTCGAACTAGTGCACCTATTTGGTGTGTTGGGGACACAAGAGACTTCTTGCTTTGTGGTTGCAGGGTTGCATGAGAGGGATATCTTTGACCTCTTCCTCCTGAGTTCGATAAACCTTGGGTGATCCACTTAAGGGAAAACTTGCTGCTGTTCTACAAACCTCTGCTCTTGGAGGCCCAACACTGTCTACAGGAAAGGAGGGGAACGTAGACATCAAGCACTTTTCTGGCGCCGTTGCCGGGGACTGGAAAGCTACACAAAGGTTTCCTCCCTCGTCAACCCCGATCTGGACAGCATCAAGCACTTTTAAGGCGCCGTTAAGGGGAGGAAGGTAAAAGGCACTCATACTCCGGTTCCAGAAAGTACTTTTCTGCCATTGTGTTTGTGCTCGAGCTATTTCCTTTAGATCCACCAATTGCAACTTTTTGTTTCTTTTTACACTAGTTAGGCATAATGGAAAACATCGTGAGCTCTTTGTACTATTTCCTGAGTCAAGACATGAATGGTTTAATGCGAAAATTAAAAACCCATGGAACATGTTAGCATGAATACTTTGAACACCATTGTTGCTAATGATATGGAAAATTCTAAGCTTGGGGAAGCTGGCTTTGATGAGCATGATATTTTTAGTCCCCCAAGCATTGAGGAGAAAATTTTCTTTGATGATACTTTGCCTCCTATTTATGATGATTATAATGATAGTGGTCTTTGGTGCCACCTACTATGGAGAGTAAATTTTGTTGTGATTATACTATGCCTACACTTGATGAGAATAATAATGATAGCTACTTTGTTGAATTTGCTCCCACTACAACTAATAAAATTGATTATGCTTATGTGGAGAGTAATAATTTTATGCATGAGACTCATGATAAGTAGAATGCTTTATGTGATAGTTATATTGTTGAGTTTGCTCATGTTGCTACTGAAAGTTATTATGAGAGAGGAAAATATGGTTGTAGAAATTTTCATGTTACTAAAACACCTCTCTATGTGCTGAAATTTTTGAAGCTATACTTGTTTTATCTTTCTATGCTTGTTGCATTATGCTTCTTGAACTTGTTTATTTACAAGATTCCTATGCATAGGAAGCATGTTAGGCTTAAATTTGTTTCATACTTGCCTTTTGATGCTCTCTTTTGCTTCAAATACTATTTCTTGCAGTGCATCATTAAAACTGAGCCCATCTTAATGGCTATAAAGAAAGAACTTCTTGGGAGATAACCCATGTGTTATTTTGCTACAGTACTTTGTTTTATATTTGTGTCTTGATTGTTTACTACTGTAGCAACCTCTCCTTATCTTAGTTTTGTGTTTTGTTGTGCCAAGTAAAGTCTTTGATAGTAAAGTAAGTACTAGATTTGGATTCCAGATTTCTTTGCTGTCATGAATCTGGGTCTACCTCCTGTAGGTAGCTCAGAAAATTAAGCCAATTTACGTGCATGATCCTCAGATATGTACGCACTTTCATTCAATTTGAGCATTTTCATTTGAGCAAGTCTGGTGCCATTTTAAAATTCGTCAATACGAACTGTTCTGTTTTGACAGATTCTGCCTTTTATTTAGCATTGCCTCTTTTGCTATGTTGGATGAATTTCTTTGATCCACTAATGTCAAGTAGCATTATGCAATGTCCAGAAGTGTTAAGAATGATTGTCACCTCTGAATATGTTAATTTTTATTGTGCACTAACCCTCTAATGAGTTGTTTCGAGTTTGGTGTGGAGGAAGTTTTCAAGGATCAAAAGAGGAGTGCAACATGATCAAGGAGAGTGAAAGCTCTAAGCTTGGGGATGCCCGGTGGTTCACCCCTGCATATATCAAGAAGACTCAAGCGTCTAAGCTTGGGGATGCCCAAGGCATCCTTCTTCATCGACAACATTATCGGGTTCCTCCCCCGAAACTATATTTTTATTCCGTCACATCATGCACTTTACTTGGAGCGTCTGTATGTTTTTGTTTTGTTTGTGTTTGAATAAATTGGATTACATCATGCTTGTATGGGAGAGAGACGCTCCGCTGTAGCATATGGACAAGTATGTCCTTGGTTTCTACTCATAGTATTCATGGCGAAGTTTCTCCTTCGTTAAATTGTTATATGGTTGGAATTGGAAAATGATACATGTAGTAATTGCTATAAATGTTTTGGGTAATGTGATAGCAATTGTTGTGCTCATGATTAAGCTCTTGCATCATATGCTTTGCACCCATTAATGAAGAAATACATAGAGCATGCTAAATTTGGTTTGCATATTTGGTTTCTCTAAGGTCTAGATAATTTCTAGTATTGAGTTTGAACAACAAGGAAGACGGTGTAGAGTCTTATAATGTTTTCAATATGTCTTTTATGTGAGTTTTGCTGCACCGGTTCATCCTTGTGTTTGTTTCAAATAAACCTTTAGCCTAAACCTTGTCGAGAGGGAATACTTCTCATACATCCAAAATACTTGAGCCAACCACTATGCCATTTGTGTCCACATACACCTACTACATGGTATTTTCCAGCCATTCCAAAGTATATTGCTTGTTTTGTTAAATTCCATCATTCACCTTGCAATATATAGCTCATGGGACAAATAGCTTAAAAACTATTGTGGTATTGAATATGTAATTATGCACTTTATCTCTTATTAAGTTTCTTGTTGTGCGATAACCATGTTTCTGGGGACGCCATCAACTATTCATTGTTGAATTTCATGTGAGTGCTATGCATGTCCGTCTTGTCTGAAGTAAGAGAGATCTACCACCCTATGGTTAAGCATGCATATTGTTAGAGAACATTGGACCGCTAACTAAAGCCATGATCCATGGTGGAAGTTTCATTTTGGACATATATCCTCAATCTCATGAGAAAATTATTAATTGTTGTTACATGTATGCATAAAAGAGAAGTCCATTGTCATTGTCTATGTTGTCCCGGTATGGATGTCTAAGTTGAAGAATTATCAATAGCGAGAAATCCAATGCGAGCTTTCTCCTTAGACCTTTGTACAGGCGGCATAGAGGTACCTCTTTGTGCACTTGGTTAAAACATGTGCATTGTGATGATCCGTAGTCCAAGCTAATTAGGACAAGGTGCGGGCACTAGTATACTATGCATGAGGCTTGCAACTTGTAAGATATAATTTACATGATACATATGCTTTATTACTACCGTGACAAAATTGTTTCATGTTTTCAAAATAAAAGCTCTAGCACAAATATAGCAATCGATGCTTTTCCTCTATAGAGGACCATTCCTTTACTTTCAATGTTGAGTCAGTTCACCCATTTCTCTCCACCTCAAGAAGCAAACACTTGTGTGAACTGTGCATTGATTCCTACATACTTGCTTATTGCACTTATTATGTTACTCTATGTTGACAATATCATGAGATATACATGTTACAAGTTGAAGAGTAACCGCTGAAACTTAATCTTCTTTGTGTTGCTTCAATGCCTTTACTTTGAATTATTGCTTTATGAGTTAACTCTTATGCAAGACTTATTGATGCTTGTCTTGAAGTGCTATTCATGAAAAGTCTTTGCTTTATGATTCATTGTTTACTCATGTCATTACCATTGTTTTGATCGCTGCATTCACTACATATGCTTTACAAATAGTATGATCAAGTTTATGATGGCATGTCACTCCAGAAATTATCTTTGTTATCGTTTACCTGCTCAGGACGAGCAAACTAAACTTGGGGATGCTGATACGTCTCTGAATGTCGATAATTTCTTATGTTCCATGCCACATTATTGATGTTATCTACATGTTTTATGCACACTTTATGTCATATTCGTGCATTTTCTGGAACTAACCTATTAACAAGATGCCGATGCCAGTTCTGTTTTGCTGTTTTTGGTTTGAAATCCTAGTAGAAAATATTCTCGGAATCGGACGAAATCAACGCCAAGATCTTAAGTCCCGAAGCATCAGGAACACACAGAGGTGGGAGCCACAGGCCCCAAACTCAGGCTGGCGCGCCGGAGGGGCCGCGCCGCCCTATAGTGGCCCCCGCAGCCCTCTGCGCCGCCTCTTCGCCTATATAAAGCCCCGGTCGAAACACTACGCTTGCGAAAACCACAGAACCTTCAGGCCGCCGCCATGCCCGAGGCCAAGATGCGGGACGGGAGTCTCTGTTCGGCACGCTGCCGGGCAGTGCCGAGGAAGGCTCCTCCATCGACACCAGCGCCATCTCCACCGCCATCTTCATCACCTCTGCTGCTCCATGAGGAGGGAGTAGTTCTCCATCAAGGCTCGGGGCTACGCTGTGGCTATGTGGTTCATCTCTCTTCCATGCCTCAATACAATAATCTCATGAGCTGCTTTACATGATTGAGATTCATATAAGGTTTTGTATCACTATTCATCTATGTGCTACTCCTAGCAATGTTATTAAAGTAGTCCTATTCCTCCTGCACGTGTGTAAAGGTGACTGTGTGCACCGTGTTAGTACTTAGTTTATGCTATGATCATGATCTCTCTTGTAGATTGCGAAGTTAACTATTGCTATGATAATATTGATGTGATCTATTCCTCCTACATATGCATGAAGGTGACAGTGTGCATGCTATGCTAGTACGGTTTAGTCTGTTGATCTATCTTACACTACAAGGTTACTAAATATGAACAAATTGTGGAGCTTGTTAACTCCGGCATTGAGGGTTCGTGTAATCCTACGCAATCGTTCATCATCCAACAAAAGTGTAGAGTATGCATTTATCTATTCTGTTATGTGATCAATGTTGAGAGTGTCCACTAGTGAAAGTGTAATCCCTAGGCCTTGTTCCTAAATACTGCTGAGTTACTACTGCTTGTTTACTGTTTTACTGCGTTACTACTGCTGCAATACCACCACCATCAACTACACACCAGCAAGCTATTTTCTGGCACCGTTGCTACTGCTCATACTTATTCATACCACCTGTATTTCACTATCTCTTCGCCGAACTAGTGCACCTATTTGGTGTGTTGGGGACACAAGAGACTTCTTGCTTTGTGGTTGCAGGGTTGCATGAGAGGATATCTTTGACCTCTTCCTCCACGAGTTCGATAAACCTTGGGTGATCCGCAAGGAAAACTTGCCGTTCTACAAACCTCTGCTGGGCCAACACTTTGTCTGAGAAAGGAGGGACGTGGGCATCGAAGCCTTCTCAAGAAGAGGGTATATTTGATATACATGTTATTGATGTCTATCTTACTGGTAATCGTAGTAGTGCCTGGGTATTTGATACTGGTTTGGTTGCTCACATTTGTAACTCCGAAACAGGAACTATGGAATAAACGAAGCCTAGCGAGGGACGAGATGATGCGCGTTGGAAATGGATCCAAGGTCGATGTGATCATCGTCGCACGCTCCCTCTACATCTACCTTCGGGATTAGTTTAAACATAATAATTGTTATTTGGTGCCTGCGTTGAGCATGAACATTATATCTAGATCTTGTTTAATGCAAGACGGTTTTCGTTTAAATCAGAGAATAATGGTTGTTCTATTTATATGAATAATATCTTTTATGGTCATGCGCCTGAGATGAATGGTTTATTCTTGTTAAATCTCTATAGTAGTGATACACATGTTCATAACAATGCTAAGCGAATTAAATTGAATGATAATTCTACTTATATGTGGTGGCGTCTTGGTCATATTGGAGTGAAGCGCATAAAGAAACTCCATTCCGATGGATACGTCTCAACGTATCTATAATTTCTTATGTTCCATGCTAGTTTTATGACAATACCTACATGTTTTACTCACACTTTATATCATTTTATGCATTTTACGGGACTAACCTATTAACAAGATGCGGAAGCTCAGTTCCTGTTTTTTCTGTTTTTGGTTTCAGAAATTCTACTGAAATATTCTCGGAATTGGACCCCACGAAGACGAAGTCAATATTTTGGAGGCGGACCGAGGCAGAGAAGGCAGAGGGGGCCAAGGGCCCCTGACCATAGGGCGCGGCCCACCCCTGTCGCGCCACCAGGTGGGGAGGAGGCACGGGGGCCCTAGAGGCCACCCTTCCGCCTATATATTCTCCCAGAAGTAAAAACCCTAGGAGCATCCAGTCATATTCCACGAAGAGTTCCGTAGCCGCCACCATCGCGAAGACAAGTTTTGGGGGACAGAATCTCTGTCGGAGCAGCGGGACGGAGTACCGGAGTCATCTCCATCGACACCACCGCCATCTTCATCGCCGTTCTTGTCTCCCATGATGAGAGGGAGTAGTTCTCCCAGGGCTGAGAGCTCTACCGGTAGCTATGTGGTTCATCTCTCTCCCCCATGGTGTGATCTTTATGTGATCGTGAGCTTTGTGATCTAGTTGAATATGTAGATGTTACTCTTGTCTATTATGCACTTTAGAGGTTACTTTAATATGAACTCCGGAGTCACTCTCCACGGTGTGATGGTGACAGTGTGCGCATCGTGTGTGATTCCTTTATGACGTTGTGGAGCTTGTTTACTACGGCTTGAGGGTGCTTTTATAGCCCTACACAATGAATGGTGTTTGTCATCCAACAAGAGTGTTTGAGAGTAGCATTTATTTATTCAATTATGTGATCATTGTTGAGAGTGTCCACTAGTAGAGGTATGATCCCTAGGCTTGTTTCTAAGCATTGAAACACCGTTTCCAACAAGTTCTATTACATGTTCGCTTGCTGCCATTTTTATTTCAGATTGCAATTGCTACTTATAATCATCCATATTACTTGTATTTCACTATCTCTTCACTGAACTAGTGCACCTATACATCGACAAGTGTATTAGGTGTGTTGGGGACACAAGAGACTTCTTTATCTTAATTGCAGGGTTGCTTGAGAGGGATATCCTTGACCTCTACCTCCCTGAGTTCGATAAACCTTGGGTGATTCACTTAAGGGAAACTTGCTGTGTTCTACAAACCTCTGCTCTTGGGCCCAACACTGTCTACAAGAATAGAAGCGTGCGTAGACATCAAGCTATTTTATGGCGCGTTGTTGCAGAGGTAAGGTAAAGGTATTCACATCCTCCGACTACTAAGCTATTTCCTAACCGTTGCCGGTGTGTGAGTGCTCAAAGGTATCTCCTTTAGATTCTGCAATTTTATCTTTTTGTTCTTGTTTTTATTTTAGTTAGGCTTAATGGAAAACAACAAAAATATTAGAGATCTTTATAGTATTTATCTTGAGTTAGGACATGAGGTGTTTGAAGAGAAAATTAAAAAATCTATGGAACTTTATATGCATGCTAATGGCAATGTTATTAGTATGAATGCTTTGAACACCATTGTTGCTAATGCTATGGAAAATTCTAAGCTTGGGAAGCTGGTTTTGAGGAGCATGATATTTTTAGTCCCCCACATGGAGGAGAAAATTTACTTTGATGATACTTTACCTCCTATATATGATGATTACAATGATGAATATCATATTTTCAGTCCACCTACTATTGAGGAGAAATTAATTATGATTACAATATGCCTCCTATATATGATGATTATGGTGATGAGAATAATAATGATAGCTATCTTATTGAATTTGCCCCCACTACAATTAATAGTAATGACTATGCTTATGTGGAGAGTAATAATTTTATGCATGTAGCTCATGATAAGAATGTTTCATGTGATAGTTATATTGTTGAGTTTGTTCATGATGCTACTGAAAATCAGAGAGGGACAATATGGTTGTAGGGATTTTCATACTCCCTCCGATTCATATTTTGACTCAATTATGTATCTACAACAAAATGTGTCTAGATACATCCATGTTAGTCAATTATATGGATTTATGTTATTAAAACACCTCTCTTTTTCTGAAATCTTGAAGTTGCGCTTGTCTTGTCTTCCTATGCTTATTGCATTCTTCATGACTTGTTTATTTACAAGATTCCTTTTCATAGGAAGTGGGTTAGACTTAAAAATTGTTTCTTATTTGCTTTTGATGCTCTCTTTTGCTTCAACTCTTATTTCTTGGGAGACATCATTAAAGTCAGGCTCATCTTATGTAGCACTTCTTGAGGGCTAACCCATATTTTTATTTTCCTACTGTTTTGTTGTGTCTTGGAAGTTGGTACTACTGTAGCAACCTCTCCTTATCATGTTTATTTCATTTTTGTGCCAAGTAAAGTCTTTGATAGGAAAGTTGATACTAGATTTGGATTTGTGCAACAGATTTTTAGCTGTCACGGATTTGAGTTGATCTGTAGGAAACTCGTAAAATCCTGAAACAATTCATGCGTGATCCTCGGATATGTACGCAACTTTCATTCAACTGGAGCTTTTCCATCTGAGCATGTTAAGTGCCTCTAAAAAATTGTCTTACGGACTGTTCTGTTTTGACAGATTCTACCTTTTATTTCGCATTGCCTCTTTTACTGTGTTGAGTGGATTTGTTTGCTCCATTAAATTTCAGTAGCCTTGGGTGATGTCCAGAAGTGTTGGGAATGATTGTGTCCTTGCTGAACATGTGAATTTTTGATTATGCACTGACCCTCTAATGAGATTGCTTTGAGTTTGGTGTGAAGGAAGTTTTCAAGGATCAAGAGAGGAGGATGATATGATATGATCAAGGAGAGTGAAAAGTCTAAGCTTGGGAATGCCCCCGTGGTTCATCCCTGCATATTTCAAGAAGACTCAAGCGTCTAAGCTTGGGATGCCCAGGCATCCCCTTCTTCATCAACAACTTATCAGGTCACCTCTAGTGAAACTATATTTTAATTCCGTCACATCTTATGTGCTTTACTTGGAGTGTCTGTGTGCTTTTATTTTTGTTTGTGTTTGAATAAATTCGGATCCTAGCATTCTTGTGTGGGAGAGAGACATGCTCCGCTTTTTCATTTGAACACTTGTGTTCTTCGTTTATTTTTAATGTTCAAGTTGATCGTTGCATTTATTGCTATTTGGTTGGAAACAGAAAATGCTTCATGTGGTATTGGTATATTGTCTTGAATAATTTGATACTTGGCATTGTTTTGAGCTCTCTAGTAGATCATGTTTAGCTCTTGCATCATGTAGTTTAAACCTATTAGTGGAGAACTATCGTAGAGCTTGTTGAAATTTGGTTTGCATGATTGGTCTCTCTAAGGTCTAGATATTTCTGGTAAAAGTGTTTGAGCAACAAGGAAGACAGTTGTAGAGTCTTATAATGCTTGCAATATGTTTTTATGTAAGTTTTGTTGTACCGGTTTATACTTGTGTTTGCTTCAAACAACCTTGCTAGCCAAAGCCTTGTACTGAGAGGGAATGCTTCTCGTGCATCCAAAACCTTGAGCCAAAACCTATGCCATTTGTGTCCACCATAACTACCTACTATGTGGTATTTTTCTGCCATTCCAAGTAAATACTTCATGTGCTACCTTTAAACAATTCAAAACTTTATTACTCCTTACTTGTGTCAATGTTTTATAGCTCATGAGGAAGTATGTGGTGTTTATCTTTCAATCTTGTTGCAGACTTTCACCAATGGACTAGTGGCACATCCGCTTATCCAATAATTTTGCAAAAAGTGGCACGGGGTTCCCATCCCCAGTAATTAACTTTCATTAATAATTCTCTTCACATTTTGCCATGATTCATCACTAAGCAACTTAATTTTGCAAATAGATACTCCTCCATGGTATGTGAAATGTTGGAAGGCACCCGAGGATTCGGTTAGCCATGGCTTGTGAAAGAAAAAAGGTTGGGAGGAGTGTCATCTATAAGTAAAACTAAAATACATGTGTAAACAAAAGATAAGAGGGATGATCTACCTTGCTGGTAGAGATAACATCCTTCATGGGAGCCGCTCTTTGAAATGTTTTTGACAAGGGGGTTAGAGTGCCCACTACCATTCGTTGCAACAACAAACACCTCCCAAAACTTTATTTTTATGCTCTCTATATGATTTCAAAACTTGAAAAGCTCTAGCACATAATACTTTCCCTCTGCGAAGGGCCTTTCTTTTACTTTATGTTGAGTCAGTTTACCTACTTCTTTCTATCTTAGAAGCAAACACTTGTGTCAACTGTGTGCATTGATTCTTACATGCTTGCTTATTGCACTCATCATATTACTTTGTGTTGACAATTATCCATGAGATATACATGTTGAAAGTTGAAAGCAATTGTTGAAACTTAAATCTTCCTTTGTGTTGCTTCAAAACCTTCTATTAAGAATCTATTGCTTTATGAGTTAACTCCTATGCAAGACTTTTATGCTTGTCTTGAAAGTACTATTCATGAAAAGTTTTGCTATATGATCAGTTGTTTAGTCATTATCTTTTTGTTAGTAAACTATAGACCATTGCTTTGAGTCACTTCATTCATCTCATATGCTTTAGAATAGTGTTGATCAAGATTATGTTGGTAGCATGTCACTTCAGAAATTATTCTTTTTATCGTTTACCTACTCGAGGCGAGTAGGAACTAAGCTTGGGGATGCGATACGTCTCCAACGTATCTATAATTTCTTATGTTCCATGCTATTTTTATGACAATACCTACATGTTTTACTCACACTTTATATCATTTTTATGCATTTTTAGACTAACCTATTAACAAGATGTCGTAGGGCCAGTTGCTTTTGGTTTTGAAATTTTACCGAAATATTCTCGGAATTGGACCCCACGAAGACAGAAGTCAATATTTTGCCGAGAGGACCCGAGACCAGAGAAGGGCCAGAGGGGGCCAAGGGGCCCCACACCATAGGGGGGCAGCCGCGCCAGGTGGGGCCAGGGGCCCCTCCGAGGCATATATTCTCAGAAGTAAAAACCCTAGGGGCATCGGTACCATATATCAAGGAGGTTCCGTGGCCACCGCGGAAGCAAGTCTTTATATATTCTCCCACGCCGCCGGACGGGGATATTGCCACGAGAGTTCATCTCCAGCCGCACCACCATCGCGCCACAAGTCGGGACATGAATGTTCCGACACGCCGCGCGGGATGGGGACCCGGAAGGCTTCTCATCGACACCACCGCCATCTTCATCGCCATTGCTGTCTCCCATGATGAGGAGGGAGTAGTTCTCCCGAGGCTGAGGGCTCTACAGTAGCTATGTGGTTCATCTCTCTCTCCCATGGTGTGATCTTTATGTGATCGTGAGCTGTGATCTAGTTGAATATGTAGATGTTACTCTTGTCTATTATGCACTTTAGAGGTTACTTTAATATGAACTCCGGAGTCACTCTCCACCGTGTGATGGTGACAGTGTGCGCATCGTGTGTGATTCCTTTATGACGTTGTGGAGCTTGTTTACTCCCGCTTGGAGGTGTGCTTTTATAGCCCTACACAATGAATGGTGTTTGTCATCCAACAAGAGAGTGTTTGAGTAGCATTTATTTATTCAATTATGTGATCATTGTTGAGAGTGTCCACTAGTGAAAGTATGATCCCTAGGCCTTGTTTATAAGCATTGAAACACCGTTTCCAACAAGTTCTGCTACATGTTCGCTTGCTGCCATTTTTTATTTCAAATTGCAATTGCTACTTATAATCATCCATATTACTTGTATTTCACTATCTCTTACCCGAACTAGTGCACCTATACATCTGACAAGTGTATTAGGTGTGTTGGGGACACAAGAGACTTCTTTGTATCTTAATTACTTGAGGGGTTGGAGGGATATCCTTCGGCCTCCCCACCTCCACGAGTTCGATAAACCTTGGGTGATTCACTTAAGGGAAACTTGCTGCTGTTCTACAAACCTCTGCTCTTGGAGGCCCAACACGGTCTACAGGAATAGAAGCGTGCGTAGACATCAATGGACTTCTTGAGTCACTTGACTTTGAGTCACTTGATAGATGCGAACCATGTCTAATGGGAAAAATGACTAGGACTCCATTCTCTGGTACAATGGAGCGAGCTACAGACTTGTTGGAAATCATACATACCGATGTGTGCGGACCAATGAGTGTAGCATCGCGGTGGTTATCGTTATGTTCTAACCTTCACAGTTGGTAGATATGGGTATATCTACTTTATGAGAAATATAAGTCCGAAACTTTTGAGAAGTTTGAGAATTCCAAAGTGAAGTAGAAAATCAGCGTAACAAGAAGATTAAGTTTACAACGTTCTGATCGCGGAGGTGAATATCGAGTTATGAGTTTGGCATGCATTTAAGAAATGCGGAATACTTTCACGATTGACACCGCCGGGAACACCACAGCGTAATGGTGTGTCCGAGCATTAAATGTCCAGACTCTCTTGGATATGGTTCAGTCTATGATGTCTCTTACTGATTTGCTGTTATCGTTTTGGGATTATGCATTAGAGACAGCGCATTCACTTTAAATGGGGCACCATCTAAATCCGTTAAAATGACACCGTATGAATTATGGTTTGGGAAGAAACCTAAGTTGTCGTTCCTTAAGTTTGTGGTTGTATGTAAGTAAGTTACAACCTGACAAGCTGGAACCCAAGCGAATATGCGTTTTCATATAGGATACCCTAAAGCTGTTGGGTACACTTTCTATCCACGATTCGAGCAAAATCTTTATTTTATAGAGGCTTGGGATCCCTTTCTTGAAGGTTTATCACTAAAGTGATACAGGTAAAGAGTAGGAACTGTGGGAGTTATTGAACCTTCTCTCATAGATCAGAGTAGCGCGGGAAGATGTTCCTGTACAGCCTGCACCAATAGGAGAGGAAGCAAATGATGAAAATCATGAAACTTCGAACGAGGAAGCTACTGAACCTCGCAGATCGACGAGGGAGCGTACCACACCTGATTGGTATGATCCCTATCTAAATGTCATGATTGTGGACAACAATGATGAAGACCCTACGACGTATGAAGAAGCAATGATGAGCCCAGATTCGAACAAATGGCAAGAAGCCATGAAATTCGAAATGGGATCCATGTATGATAACCAAGTATGGACTTTGGTAGACTTACTGATAGCCGCAAGAGGCTGTGGAGAATAAATGGATCTTCAAAGCAGTCATAATGATGATATTCTTGTCTATACGCTCGACTTATGCAAAGGGTTTCAGAGAAAATTCGAGTTGACTACAATGAGACTTCTCACATGGCGAAGCTAAAGTGCAATGAGATTTTATTAGCAATAGTGCATTTTTAGATTATTAGATTTGGCAGATGGATGTCAAAAGCGGCGTTCCTTAATGGTGATATTGAGGAAGAGTTGTATATGGTACAACCAAAGTTTTATCGATCCTGAAAATGTTGACAAGGTATGCAAACTTCAACGCTTCATTTATGGACTGAAGCAAACATCCCAGAGTTGGACGACGCTTTGATAAGGTGATCAAGAACTTCGGGTTTATACAGATCATGGTGAGGCACATGTTACAAGAAAGTGGGTGGGAGCTCTGTTTCCTGATATAATATGTAGATGACATATTATTGATTGGGAATGATATGGAACTACTAAGCAGTGTTGAAGGTTATTTGAATAAGTGTTTTTCAATGAAAGACCTTGGTGAAGCCGCGTACATTTTAGGCATCAAGATTTATAGAGATAGATCAAGACGCCTAATAGGCCTTTCACAGAGTACATACGTGGGCCGCGATCAAGATGGATTTGAAGAATATACAAGGAAGAAACACGTGAATCGGCCTGTTATGCAAAGTTTGGGCTAGTTGGCCCGTGTATCTGTAATATAGTAGGATACGTGTCGGTTGGATAGAGTTGTCTCGTGCACAGTGGGGATTATTCCCACGTTGAAAGTCCCTGGACTATAAATATGTATCTAGGGTTTATGAAATAAACAACAACCATCGTTCAACACAAATCAATCTAGGCGCATCGCCAACTCCTTCGTCTCGAGGGTTTCTTCCGGATAAGCATCATGCTGTCTAGATCGCATCTTGCGATCTAGGTAGTACAAGTTTATTCGTTACCATGTGTTGCTCGTACTGAAGCCTTTTTGATGGCGAGCAACGTAGTTATCTTAGATGTGTTAGGGTTAGCATTGTTCTTCGTATCATATGCTGTCGTAGTGCAACATATACATCTGGCAGCCCTTACACCTGTCTAGGTGTAGGGGCAACACCTTGGATCATGGTTTAGTAGGTTCGATCCGTTACGGTTGCTCCTTGTTCTTCAAGGATTAGTTTAATATCTGCAATAGTTAGGCCTTACAAAGGGTTGGAGGATCCCGCGGCACGTAGGGTGTCGTTTGCTAGTCCTAGACAGGATGTTCCGGGGATCAACCTCGTGTTGGTTTTTAGGCCTTGTCTAGGATCGACTACGATCACCGTGCGTGACCGCGAAGGCCCAATCGTGAGTAGGATGATCCGATTATGCGGTGAAAACCCTAAATAGTCGTAGATCATTTTAGCTTTATCTTGATCAAGCGGGACCACCATATATTCGTGCACCTCGTGAATCATGGGTGGATCGGCTCCTTGAGCGGATTCACAGGGTCACCGCACGATCGAGGCTCGTATTTAATGTTTACGTGTATGCCATGCGGGACTAAGCGAGGCATCTCCATCACCTTCCTGACCAGGTATAGGTCAGGTGGCACGCCCTTGCACCAGCATCGGACGTGCGTGCCGGAGTCTTTGCGGGCCGTCGCTCGGAGGGACCAGGGCCAGCCGCAGTCCTGGGAGCCTCCCGGCTCTACTGTGTTGCCCGTCGCTGCTCGCCGGTGGGTTTCTGACCGCAACACATTCTGGCACGCCCGGTGGGACCATCTTCGACATCAACCACATCGCCATCTACATCTGAGATGGCGGGCCTTTTGATCACGTACGAGGATCGACCGGCTTGAGCTCAAGAAAGTATGACGAGGTCAAGCTATCCTCGAGGCCGACCTCGTGACTCTTTTCACAGAACCCGTTCACATGGCATCAGGTGGAAGGGGTTCTCACCAGCCCTGATGGTGCGCTCGATGGGGTAGACCTGTCTCTTCCTTCGGAGGAGACGCACCAGGTCCCTGGGTTAGGAGATTAACTACATGGTGGCTCACTCGCTGCCCGCCACTCCGAGAACCTGGTGAACACTTTGGAGCGTGTCGCTCTCCGGGTGATCGAGGATCATGGACACCGGTACTCTCCACGCCGGGACCAGCTCTCCAGGACATACCGGGAGAGAGATGCCACTCCGGTCCGTCCACCGCTGCCGACTGCGTTGACAACACCGAAGTGCCGAATTCACCGGCATTCGTCGTCTACAAGATCGGTGGTGACCCTAGCGACTACCAGTTCTTGCATGGAGGCGCCTAAGGAGGTCCCTCACGGGTACATGTGCACATATGTGCGGACTATGATAGCTGGGCACTCACGAACCAGGCCGCGACAGCAGGGACTTCTGGAAAAGCAGGAGGAACGTCAGCGACAGATCTTGAGAAGCAGACGTGGCTAGCTAAATATGCCACCCCGACGAACCTCCAGAGCTCAGCTCCTGCAGTTGGCTCGAGCTGGAAAAGCAAGCATGGCTGGCTAAGTACGCCACCCCGGCCAGATCTTGATTCGACTCCAGCGACCCGACACCCTTGAATCAAATCGATACGATCTGAGAGACCCGATTGACATGGTACCGAAAGGAGGACAATCGGCTATTCCAAACGTACTTGTGAGTACGGAGTGGTCCCTTCACCCAAATATCGGCTCACAGTTTCTCTCAAATTCGATGGGTAGATGGTTCCGGCTCCATCGAGCATGAGCCGATGGCCCAGCCACGACCCCAGGAACGGCCTCAGTGTCGGATCCACTCCGCGTGAGGTTCTTCGCACGATCCCTCACGGGATCGGCTTTCGGGTGGTACACCAGGTGCCCACCGGACTCGTCAGGACTTGGAAACGATTGGAAGAAGCAGTTCCATATGCAGTTTCACTCAGAAGCTTCCGAGGCATTGTAGATCTAGCTCAAATACGTCGGAAGCGTGGAGAAACGGTGTCGGAGTACATCCAGTCAGAAATCTGAGGAGCCGATGTTATTCGGCTGCATGTGGCGAAAAGCGGTCGAGTTGGCAGTGGTGGGCCTCGCCTCACAAATCAGGATATGGCCTCCCAAAACGAGACTACCCTTCACTTTGGCCTTGTGGTTCGAAGCCCATCAGCATATGAACAGCGCCGCGGACTTGTGCAGGGACAAATTCAGCGTGCGGTAGTCTGGTTGAGCGGAAGGACAAGAAGGCTCTGCGGGGAATCAGAGGTAGCGGTGGCTGAATGGACTCGGGGGTGATACGTCTCAGACGTATCGATGATTTTTCTGTTCCATGCCACATTATTGATGTATCTACATGTTTATGCACACTTTATGTCATATTCGTGCATTTTACGGAACTAACCTAGTAACAAGATGCGAAGTGCCAGTTCATTTTCTGCTGTTTTTGGTTTCGAAATCCTAGTAACGAAATATTCTCGAATCGGACGAATCAACGCCAAAGATCTTAGAATCCCGGGCATCCGAACACACGAGGGACAGGAAGGGGGGCACATACCCACCACCATACTGGCGCGGCCTAGGGGGGACCCGCGCCCCCCTATGGTTTAGCCAGCCCTTACCCCCTCGCCGCCTCTTCGCCTATATAAAGCCCCTGGATGAAAACACGATGGATTAGAAGCGAAAGTACGAGGAAACCTTCCCGGAGCCGCGCCGCCAGCAGGGCTAGGATGCGGGGGACAGGAGTCTCTGTTCGCACCGCTGCCGGAACGGGGAAGTGCCCGGAAGGCTTCTCCATCGACACAGCTTGCCATCTCCGCCATCTTCATCTTCCTCCTTGCCATGAGGAGGGGGTAGTTCTCCATCAAGGCTGGGGCTGTACCGGTAGCTATGTGGTTCATCTCTCTTCCATGTACCTCAATACAATAATCTCATGAGCTACTTTACATGATTGAGATTCATATGAGTTTTGTATCACTATTCATCTATGTGCTACTCTAGCAATGTTATTAAAGTAGTCCTATTCCTCCTGCACGTGTGTAAGGGTGACAGTGTGTGCACCGTGTTAGTCCTTGGTTTATCTATGATCATGATCTTGTAGATTGATAGAGTTAACTATTGCTATGATAATATTGATGTGATCTATTCCTCCTACATATTATGCATGAAGGTGACGGTGTACATGCTATGTTTGTACTTGGTTTAATGCTGATCTATCTTACTACAAGGTTACTTAAATGAGCAATTGGAGACATTTAACTTTCCGGCATTGAGGGTTCGTGTAATCCTCTGCAATGTGTCATCATCCAACAAAGGTGTAGAGTATGCATTTATATTTCATTTATGTGATCAATGTTGAGAGTGTCCACTAGTGAAAGTCTAATCCCTAGGCCTTGTTCCTAAATGTCTTTGCGTTACTCTCTTTGCTTGTTTCTTTCATTTCTTTGTGTTACTCTGTTGCAATACCACCATCATCAACTACACGCCCGCAAGCTATTTTTACGCACCGTTGCTCTGCTCATACTTATTCCATACCTTTGTATTTCACTATCTCTTCGCCGAACTAGTGCACCTATTTGGTGTGTTGGGGACACAGGAGACTTCTTGCTTTGGTTGCAGGGTTGCTTGAGAGGGATATCTTTGACCTCTTCCTCCTGAGTTCGATAAACCTTAGGTGATCCACTTAAGGGAAAACTACTGCTTGCTGTTCTACAAACCTACGCTCTTGGAGGCCCAACAACTGTCTACAGGAAGGGGGGGACGTAGACATCAAGCACTTTTATGGCGCCGTTGCCGGGGAGAAAGGTAAAAGGCACTCATCCTCCGGTTCCAGGTAAAGTACTTTTATTCAGGCGCCATTGTGTTTGTGCTGGAAGCTATTTCCTTTGAATCTGCCAATTGCATCTTTTTTGTTTCTTGTTTACACTAGTAAGGCATAATGGACAACATCTGTGAGCTTTTTATTCTATTTCTTGAGTCAAGACATGAATGGTTTAATGCGAAAATTAAAAAACCTATGGAATCTTATTTGCATGCTAGTAGCAATGATATTAGTATGAGCTCTTGAACACCATTGTTGCTAATGATATGGAAAATTCTAAAGCTTGGGAAGCTGGCTTTGATGAGCATGATATTTTTAGTCCCCCAAGCATTGAGAGAAAATTTCTTTGATGATACTTTGCCTCCTATTTATGATGATTATAATGATAGTGGTCTTTTGGTGCCACCTACTATGGAAAGTAAATTTGTGATTATACTATACCTCCTACACTTGATGAGAATAATAATGATAGCTACTTTGTTGAATTTGCTCCCACTACAACTAATAAAATTGATTATGCCTATGTGGAGAGTAATAATTTTATGCATGAGACTCATGATAAGAATGCTTTATGTGATAGTTATATTATTGAGTTTGCTCATGATGCTACTGAAAGTTATTATGAGAGGAAAATATGGTTGTAGAAATTTTCATGTTACTAAACACCTCTCTATGTGCTGAAATTTTTGAAGCTACACTTGTTTTATCTTCCTATGCTTGTTACTTTGCTCTTCTTGAACTTGTTTATTTACAAGATTCCTTTGCATAGGAAGCATGTTAGACTTAAATGTGTTTTTGAATTTGCCTCTTGATGCTCTCTTTTGCTTCAAATACTATTTCTTGCGAGTGCATCATTAAAACTGCTGAGCCCATCTTAATGGCTATAAAGAAAGAACTTCTTGGGAGATAACCCATGTGTTATTTTGCTCCAATCTTTGTTTTATATTTGAGTCTTGGAGATTAGTTGTTTACTACTGTATCAGCCTCTCCTTATCTTAGTTTAATGTTTTGTTGTACCAAGTAAAGTCTTTGATGGTAAAGTTCATACTAGATTTGGATTACTGCACAGTTCCAGATTTCTTGCTGTCACGAATCTGGGTCCACCTCCCTGTAGGTAGCTCAGAAAATTAAGCCAATTTACGTGCATGATCCTCAGAGATGTACGCAACTTTCATTCAATTTGAGCATTTTCATTTGAGCAAGTCTGGTGCCATTTTAAAATTCGTCAATACAAACTGTTCTGTTTTGACAGATTCTGCCTTTTATTTCGCATTGCCTCTTTTGCTATGTTGGATGAATTTCTTTGATCCACTAATGTCCAGTAGCAATATGCAATGTCCAGAAGTGTTAAGAATGATTGTGTCACCTCTGAATATGTCAATTTATATTGTGCACTAACCCTCTAATGAGTTGTTTCGAGTTTGGTGTGGAGGAAGTTTTCCAGGATCAGAGAGGGGTATGATGCAACATGATCAAGAGTGAAAGCTCTAAGCTTGGGTGCGGTGGTTCACCCCTGCATATATCGAGAAGACTCGGGTCATCAGGGATGCCCAAGGCATCCCTTCTTCATCAAAAACATTATCGGTTCCTCCCTGAAACTATATTTTTATTCCGTCACATCTTATGTACTTTACTTGGAGCGTCTTGTTTGTTTTTGTTTTTGTTTGTGTTTGAATGAGGTGGATTACATCATGCTTGTGTGGGAGAGACACGCTCGTATAGCATATGGACAAGTATGTCCTTGGTTTTCTACTCATATTATTCATGGCGAAGTTTCTCCTGCGTTAAATTGTTATATAGTTGGAATTGGAAAATGACCACATGTAGTAATTGCTATAAATGTTTTGGGTAATGTGATACTTGGCAATTGTTGTGCTCATGGTTAAGCTCTTGCATCATATGCTTTGCACCCAGTAATGAAGAAATACATAGAGCATGCTAAAATTTGGTTTGCATATTTGGTTTCTCTAAGGTCTAGATAATTTCTAGTATTTGGTTTGAACAACAAGGAAGACGGTGTAGAGTCTTATAATGTTTTCAATATGTCTTTTATGTGAGTTTTGCTGCACCGGTTCATCCTTGTGTTTGTTTCAAATAAACCTTGCTAGCCTAAACCTTGTATCGAGAGGGAATACTTCTCATGCATCCAGAATACTTGAGCCAACCACTATGCCATTTGTGTCCACCATACCTAGCTATTTTGTCCCATGAGCTATATATTGCTTGAGTGCTACCTTTAAAATTCCATCATTCACCTTTGCAATATATAGCTCATGGGACAAATAGCTTAAAAACTATTGTGGTATTGAATATCATATTTCCCTGCACTTTATCTCTTATTAAGTTGCTTGTTGTCAGAATAACCATGTTTACTGAGGACGCCATCAACTATAACTTTTGTTGAATATCATGTGAGTTGCTATGCATGTTAGTCTTGTCTGAAGAGAGATCTACTACCTTATGGTTAAGCATGCATATGTTAGAGAAGAACATTGGGCGCTAACTAAAGCCATGATCCATGGTGGAAGTTTCGGTTTGGAATATATCCTCGATCTCAAATGAGAAAATTATTAATTATTGTTACATGCTTTATAAAAGGAGTCCATTATCTGTTGTCTATATTTTCCCGGTATGGATATCTAAGTTGAGAATAATCAATAGCGAGAAATCCAATGCGAGCTTTCTCCCTAGACCTTTGTCCGCGGCATGGAGGTACCCCTTTGTGAGCACTTGGTTAAAAACATGTGCATTGTGATGATCCGGTGGTCCAAGCTAAGTAGGATAGGGTGCGGGCACTATTAATATACTATGCATGAGGCTGCAACTCATAAGATATAATTTACATGATGCATATGCTTTATTACTACCGTTAATAAATTGTTTCATGTTTTCAAAATCAAAGCTCTAGCACAAATATAGCAATCGATGTTTCTCTGGAGGACTATTCTTTTACTTTCAATGTTGAGTCAGTTCACCTATCTCTCCACCTCAAGAAGCAAACACTTGTGTTGTGCATTGATTCTTATCTTTGCTTATTGCACTTATTATATTACTCTATGTTGACAATATCCATGAGATATACATGTTACAAGTTGAAAGCAACCGCTGAAACTTAAATCTTCTTTTGTGTTGCTTCAATGCCTTTACTTTGAATTATTGCTTTATGAGTTAACTCTTATGCAAGACTTATTGATGCTTGTCTTGAAGTGCTATTCATGAAAAGTCTTTGCTTTATGGTTCACTTGTTTACTCATGTCATTACCATTGTTTTGATCGCTGCATTACTACATATGCTTTACAAATAGTATGATCAAGTTTATGATGGCACATCACTCAAAGTATCGTCATTGCTCGTTTCCACCAACAAGACGACGAACTAAACTTTAGAGGGATGCGATACGTCTCATTGTCATCGATAATTTCTTATGTTCCATGCCACATTATTGATGTTATCTACATGTTTTATGCACACTTTATGTCATATGAGTGCTCTAGCAGGACTAACCTATTAACAAGATGCCGAAGTGCCGGTTCATGTTTTCTGCTGTTTTTTTTAGAAATCCTAGTAAGCAAATATTCTCGGAATCGGACGAAATCAACGCCAAGATCTTAGAATCCCCGGGAAGCATCAGGAACACGAGAGGACGAGAGGGGGAGGCACGAGACCCGCCTACATACTACAGGCGCGCGGCCTAGAGGCACGCCTATGGTTTAATAGCCTTCAGCCTTCTGCCGCCTCTTGGCCTATATAAAGCTGGATCGAAAACCCGATCGTTCGGCAGGAAACCACAGAAACCTTCCCGAGCCGCCGCCATCCCGAAGCCAAGGGACAGGAGAGTCTGTTCCGGCACGCTGCCGGGCCAGGAAGTGCCACAGAAGGCTTCTCCATCAACCCACATGCCATCTCCAGCCATCTTGTCACATTTCTTTGCTCCCATGAGGAGGTAGTTCTCCATCAAGGCTCAGGGCTTCACAGGGGTAGCTATGTGGTTCATCTCTCTTCCATGTACCTCAATACAATAATCTCATGAACTGCTTTACATGATTGAGATTCATATGAGTTATCACTATTCATCTATGTACTACTCTAACAATGTTATTAAAGTAGTCCTATTCCTCCTGTACGTGTGTAAGGTGGCAGTGTGTGCACCGTGTTAGTTCTTGGTTTATGCTATGAGGTCATGATCTCTTGTAGATTACAGAAGTTAACTATTGCTATGATAATATTGATGTTATCTATTCCTCCTTACTTATGCATGAAGGTGACAGTGTGCATGCTATGTTATTTCTTGGTTAATCTATTGATCTATCTTACACTACAAGGTTACTTAAATATGAACGAATTGTGGAGCTTGTTAACTCCGGCATTGAGGGTGCATGTAATCCTACCTACGTAATGCGTTCATCATCCAACAAAAGTGTAGGTATGCATTTATATTAATTCATTATGTGATCAATGTTGAGAGTGTCCACTAGTGAAAGTCTAATCCTAGGCCTTGTTCTAAATGCTGGCTTAGTTACCTCTTGCTTGTTCTTTTTGTTTCAACTGTGTACTACTGTGCCAATACCACCATCATCAACTACACGCCCGCAAAGCTATTTTCGGCACCGTTGCTATTGCTCATACTTATTCATACCACTGTATTTCACTATCTCTTTCTTCGAACCAGTGCACCTATTTGGTGTGTTGGGAACACAAGAGACTTCTTGCTTTGGTTGCAGGGTTGCATAAGAAGGGATATCTTTGACCTCTTCCTCCTGAGTTCGATAAACCTTGGGTGATCCACTTAAGGGAAAACTTCTTCAGCACATTCTACAAACCTGCATATACTTGGAGGCTTATGCCTTCTGAAAGGAGGGAACGTAGACATCGGGGGGGTGCCGTGTTCTGCAAATGGGTAAAGCCACCGGGGCCGCCCGGGGGGTTGATTTTGACGTGACCAAGAACCGAGCAAATCTTCGACCTCTTACTCAAGGAGAAGCAGCTGAAGTTACCAGAAGGCCTCAAAATCCCCACGGTACGGGAGCTGAACGGAGAGCCATACTGCAAATGGCATAACTCGGTCTCCCATGCCACCAATGACTGCCGGGGTGTGGCGTCACCAGATCCAAATGGCGATAGAACAGGGCCGTCTGTTTCAACCAGTACACCATGAAGGTCGACACCCACCCCTTCCCTGCCGTTAACATGGTGGAGTGCCCTTACCCTGGTGCCAGCCAGGATCCTCGTTCGGCATCAACATGGTAGGACACGGGCACCACTCGGCAAGGATGGAGACGAGTATTTGCTCGTAGCAAGGACACGAGAGGAGGCCGCTCACGCGATCGGCTCGTCACGATGTGACGCTACGTCACGAGAGGGAGAAGTGAAGAACATAAGATATCGGCGACCCCTCCGATCACCTCCTCAATAAGTATGTGAGTCAATATAGCCAACGCCGACCCGATCAGCGTGATAGTGTGAGACCGTCTGGCTAGGGACGCCCGGAGACATCGTCGGCATGATCGCGATGAGGAGAATACGACGCCGATGCCAAGGAAGAGTCGAGGAAGCGGGACGGCGAGGATGAGCCTTTGAGGTGCCCCTTCTTGGTCTTTGCTGGGATTCGGGGAATGGCCGATTGCCTGGTCGGCAATTGCTGAGAATGTAACGGAAGAGGAAGGATGCCTTCTGCGTGTCCGTGTTCAAACGTCTAGGAGCCTCTCCCACCTCGAAGCAAACGCGCTGAGTCCCTCGGGGTGGAAGATCTCGAGGATTCGAGAAGACGAAGAAGAAGAAGAAGGCAGTCCACCGGCAAGGTGGTGCCCTGATGGACTCAGCCGTTCCCAAAAGCGTAGGGTTCAGCGATTGCGTGGCTTGGAAGAAGCCGAGGTTATGCACGCTAAGAAAGGCGCGGCCTGATCTGCCGCGAAAATTCAGCGAACCTTGGATGAAGAGGGTCGACCACAAAAAATGGTGTGGCGCCCCAAGCAAAGGAAAGCGATGATGTAACATCGGCTGGCACAAACATGGTGTTCATCCTTCCTTCGGAGTTCAGGCTCCAGGATTAGATGAGGCACTGTGGCACAACTTGCACCCACGACCGGTTATCTTTGAGAAGCCACGAGAGTTACAGACATCAAGGCCCTGTACTTGCGAGGTTATATCGATGGGAGGCCTGTCAATAAGATGTTGGTGGACACCGGAGCGGCAGTCAACATTATGCCATACTCTATGCTACGTCGGTTGGGACGCTCTAGTCGGATCTGATCAAGACCAACGTGACATTGAGCGATTTCAACGGCCAAGCATCTGACGCACAAGGTGTTCTGAACGTGGATCTGACCATAGGAAGGAAAACTATCCCTACGACGTTCTTCATCATCGATAGCAAGAGCACCTATGTTGTTCTGCTAGGAAGAGATTGGATCCACGCCAACTGTTGCATTCCCTCCACGATGCACCAATACGTAATACAGTGGGACGGAGATGAGGTAGAGGTCGTCCAGGCCGATGACTCAGCCGAGATTTCAACGGCTGGCATGAATGCTTGGGAAGCAGCAGGCCAAGAGCCACTCTCAGGTATCAATTTGGACGACGAGCGCATCGACGTGACGAAGGGCGGGGTTAGGCTGGTCTTATCCACCGGCCCGACGTGTAGCAAGAACGAACCAATGATCAAACGTGGCGAGGCCGATCCTTGGGATCGGCCCCAAAGATCTATGAAGGAAAATTACAAAACCTTCATTGAGCGCGATCTATGGAGGCCGATTCCAGCATCGGCCAAAATCGTCCTCACCCATGTTCTGCTTAATCTATTGGGCAGCGGTTTTACGTCGGCTGGAGTTAGGAAAAATCAACATTGGGCCTACCGGAGTCGACGTGCAAATATGATGCCTTGGCTAAATTACAGAGGATATCTGCAGTTCCCTGACAGATTCCCGGGGGACACCTAATCAGTGAACATGTGAGGCGAACATGTGCAGATGAACATGTGTGCAGTGAAGAGGGGGGATTAGAAAAATCTTAAAAAATTTAGAAAACCGATGACAGCCATGACTCTAGATCTAGTATAACAGACGATCTACTGGCTATGTGTTCAAAGCACGGATCTTCACCAAGTCCAGTTCAGCTGTGGGGCCTTCTGCTTCCTCGAGGGAGTAAAACAATGAGAGCTTCCTCAGCTGCCTTGAGCCGATTCTGGTGCCTGAACCTTCTCGTGTTGGGTTTTCAACCCTTTGTGCCAGTTCAGCAGTGCTGTCAGAAGAAATATATCGGCTTTCGAGGGAAGAAAGGTGATCGGCTTTGGTGCATCCTCACCGGTATTCTCGCCTTGAGTAAGGCTCGGGGGGCAGCAGGCCTGGTAGATGCTCTGTTTAGGAGCCGATTGGGGTACCATCGGCTGATCCTTCATCGCAACCTTCTTCACAAAATGATGAGTGCTCGAAGAAGACCATTGGGCCTGGTTGGAAGAATTCAAAGGCTCTCTTGAAGACTCTACATTATCCACCAGATCTCAAGATCATTAGTTGAAGAATTGGAGGATGGATCGTGGAGGATCGATGCGTTGCTATCGGCCTAGTAAGCATTGGCTAAGGACGAATCGGCGAAATCAATATGAGGAGAAATCGGCTAAATTGGCTCAAGGAAATCGGCAAAATCAAATTGGGGAAATTCTTCATTGATAAGCAAGATTTCTTACATAAAGAGCTGATTGCTCTCAAAAGGGAGTACTAGGGGATACATTGCCCGTCCACTACTACATCCTATGCTAATGGTCCTAATCTATGGGCCGTCGCTGCCCTCGTCCGCCGTGGGGCCGCTCGTTACTCTTACGGGCTCATCGTGCCGCGGGCTCGAGGCCGGGCCCTCATTGTCATCCTCCTCGTCGGCGTCGTCGGGCGGCCGCCGAAGTCGCGGAGGTTCCCGGCCGGCGCAGAGCCCTTTCCTCCTCTCGGAGGCATCGCCTCCTCCTCTCCTCCTCCTTCTCCTCCTCCTCCTCGGGAGGTGAAGTCATCGCAGGAGAAGCGATCATCATCGCTCTCCTCCTCCGTTTCCCCATCGGCGAGGAAGCGGAGGTCACTTTCCCCATCGGTCAAGGACTTGTCGTCCTCAGACCAGACGGAGAAGTCGTGGCTAGACTCCTCCCCGGCCGATGGCGCGGTGGGTGTTCGCCGCGTGGACCTCCTCCTGGGTCGGCTCCGGCGTCGGCTCGCGGGAAGAGGAGGACTGGTGGAAAGATCCGATGAAGCAGAGGAGGAAGAAGACATGGTGGCGCAGGAGGGTTTTTGGAGTGCTAATGCGAAGGGGATGCGGAAGTAATGGCGGTTAAATAAAAGGGGATATGGTGGAAATTCAATGCCACAGCAGTTGAGGAAGTGGTGCCTAAAAGAAAAGAAAAACTGCCAGGTCACGAGAAGTTGAGAAGGCAAGCATCATGATGAAGGATACGCGACGGTTCCGCACGACATGACCCAACGAAGAAAAGAGTGATTTTGGAATTATCAATTCCAAAACCAGGGGGGCATGTTATCACTGAATTTGACCGAGTCGAGGTGGGCCGCGATCAAGATGGATTTGAAGAATATACAAGGAAGAAACACGTGAATCGGCCTGTTATTCAAAGTTTGGGCTAGTTGGCCCGTGTATCTTAATATAGTAGGATACGTTCGTTAGGTAGAGTTTGTCTCGTGCACGGTGGGGATTATTCCCGTTAGAAAGTCCCCTGGACTATAAATATGTATCTAGGGTTTATGAAATAAACAACAACCATCGTTCAACACAAATCAATCTAGCGCATCGCCAACTCCTTCGTCTCGAGGGTTTCTTCCGGTAAGCTGCCTAGATCGCATCTTGCGATCTAGGCATAAGTTTATCGTTACCATGCGTTGCTCGTACTGAAGCCTTTTTGATGGCGAGCAACGTAGTTATCTTAGATGTGTTAGGGTTAGCATTGTTCTTCGTATCATATGCTGTCGTAGTGTGATACGTCCAAAACGTATCTACTTTCCCGAACACTTTTGCTATTGTTTTGCCTCTAATTTGTGTATTTTGGATGCAACTAACACGGACTAATGTTTTCAGAATCGTTCTGGTGTCTCGTTTTTGTGCAGAAATCCAACTTTCGGGAAAATCCTCGAGAATTTATGCGAAGGCCCTATTTTCCTGAATACGTGAGCGGAAGGACAAATCAAGTGGAGGCCCGGGGCCCCACACCATAAGGCGGCGCGGCCTAGGGGGGGCGCGCGGCCTATGGGTGGCCCCTCGGCCGGCCGACGCCCTCCTTCGGACTACTTATTCGCCTCGACCTAAAAACGCCTGGAGAGAAGTCGAAGTCGCCGGAACCCTCCAGACGCCGCCACATCGCGAAACTCAGTCGCGGGAGCCGAAGTCTCTGTTCCGGCACTCCGCCGGGACGGGGAATTGGAGGAGATCATCGCCGCCATCACCGCCAACGCCTCTACATCAACCAGCCATGTTTCCCCATCCATGTGTGAGTAATTCCCCCGCTGTAGGCTGGAGGGGATGGTAGGGATTGGATGAGATTGGTCATGTAATAGCATAAGATTGTTAGGGCATAGTGCCTAGTGTCCGTAATTGGTACTTTGATGATATTGTTGCAACTTGTTATGCTTAATGCTTGTCACTAGGGCCCGAGTGCCATGATCTCAGATCTGAACATGTTATTGCTTCATCAAGATATTCATTGTTTATGGTCTTACCTATAAGTTGTATACACATGTCGCTGTCCGGAACCGATGGCCCCGAAGTGACAGAAATCGGGACAACCGGAGGGAATGGTAGCGATGTGAGGATCACATGTGTTCACGGAGTGTTAATGCTTTGCTCGGTACTCTATTAAAAGGAGTACCTTAATATCCAGTAGTTTCCCTTGAGGCCGGCTGCCACCGGCTGGTAGGACAAAAGATGTTGTGCAAGTTTCTCATTGCGAGCACGCACGACTATATATGGAGCACATGCCTATTGATTGCTTTGTACTTGGACACCGTTTTATTATTATCTGCAAATGCCTTGCTATGATTGTTACATGAGTTTCTCTCATCCATGCAACGCCCGTTCATCCGTCCCCGTGCCTACGATTTTAATCCTGCTGTTTACTAAAATCACTACTGTTGTCTTTGTTACTCTGCTGTTGTTATTTCACTACTGCTACGTATAAAACTGTTATCGATAAACCCTTGCGAGCAAGTCTGTTTCCAGTGCAGCTGAATTGACAACTCCGTTGTTAAGGCTTCCAAGTGTTCTTTGTCTCCTTGTGTCGAATCAATAAATTGGGTTTTACTTCCTCGAAGATTTACGATCCCCTATACTTGTGGGTCATCAAGACTATTTTCTGGCGCCGTTGCCGGGGAGCATAGCTTTATTTGGAAGTTCACTTGGATTAATATTGTTCGCTGCAAATTCTCCATCATGGGTAAACCTCGCGATACTAAGATCGCCATATTACCATCCACTACAAGAAAAGGTACAATTCTGAGTACCTCCGCTCTTGATTCACCATCCGTGATTGATAAACTTGTTTCACCGCCGCATGCTTCAAATGCGGGTACTTCTGCTGAATCTGAAAACTCTCATAATATTGATAATATTTCTGCTGTGCTGATGATAGTGGTTCATTGGGATCTTTTCTAGATGCTACAATTGCTAGGTCTAGACAAATAGAAAATGCTGAAACTCCTAATGCTACTACACCTGTTAGTTCACCTGAACTTGATTATTTTAGTGATGATCCTGAGGAAGATTATGTGGAGCTTAATGATGATTTTATTAAAAATGCCATGCTACTACTGATGCAAGAAAAATTAAAAAGTTGCTTGCAACATGCTGTTAGATATAAACTGTCTCCCGATCCTAAATTTGCCACATCTCCTATAAACATTAGGGATAAAGATTATGATTTTTCTCTTGATCTATCTCATATAGCTATTGTTGAGAAAACACCTTTTTGTGGTACTGAAAAAGAGAGTCTGTTGAACACATGACCGAGTTATCTACTCTTAGTAGCTTATTTTCCGATGATGTCAAGATGCGTACTTACTTTGTTGCTAAAATCTTTCCATTCTCATTAAAGGATGACGCTAAAACTTGGTATAATAATTTGCCACCTAATTCTATTAAAAGTCCAAAAGAATTGCTTGATGTTTTCTTCCGCAAATATTTTCCTGCTAGTGCTCAACATGTTGCTTTGCAGAGAATTTATAATTTTGACCAGGGAGATGAAGAGAAATTGCCTGAGGCTTGGGCGAGATTTTGCTCTCTAATTAGAGCTCAGCCTGACCATGATTTGGAAAAGCATGATTTACTTGATATATTTTATAGTGGACTAACCATTGAGTCTAGGGCATACCTGGATAGTTGTGCTGGTTGTGTTTTCAGGAAAAGAACTCCGATGACGCTGAAGAATTATTGGCTAAAATAAGCCAGAATCATGATGATTGGACTACGCCTGAACCAACTCCAACACCAATATTGAAGAAGAGGGGTATGATTAAATTGAATGATGAAGATATGAGGGAAGCCAAGAAGTCTCTCAAAGAGAAAGGTATCAAATCTGAAGATGTGAAGAATCTACCTCCTATAGAAGATATATGTGAGATAATTCCCCCTTCATCCATGATTGAGGTAAACTCCCTTCAACGCTTTACTAGGGAAGATATTCCGTATTCGAAACCTCCTGCACAATGCTTAGATGAGTTTGATAATTATATTGTTAAGCAAGAAAAATTTTAATATGAGAGTAGAGAATCATTTAATGGAAAATTCTCGAGCTATTAGTGAATTGCATGGTATTGTAGAGAGAACCTCCAATGATGTTAAGATGCTTGTTAAACATTTTCATATGATTCAAACGCAAATTGATCAACTCACTAAAGTGCAAAATGACTTGTTAGGGAATAATTCTAAAGAGAAACATACTTATGAAGTAACAACTAGAGGTGGTGTCTCTACCCAGGATCCTCTATATCCTGAAGGGCACCCCAAAAGAATTGAACAAGATTCTCAACGCATTGAACCTAGTGCTCATTCTAAGAAGAAAAAGAAGAAGCATAAAAATGTTGTAGAATCCTCTGAACTTGTTAATGATCCTAATAGTATCTCTATTTCTGATGCTGAAACTGAAAGTGGTAATGAACATGATAAAGATAATGATAAGAATGATACTCCTGATAAAGAAGAGGTAGAAGAAGAACCTGAAAAGCATGCTAAAAATAAAAAGTATACTAAAGAAGACTTTATTGCTGAGAAACATGGTAATGAAAGAGAACCTTGGGTGCAAAAGCAAATGCCTTTTCCTGCTAAGAAACTAAAATCAAAGGAAGAAGAACACTATAATAAATTTTGTGATTGGATGAAACCTTTATTCTTGCAAATCCCTTTGACTGATGCTATTAAATTGCCACCTTATTCAAAGTATATGAAAGATATTGTTACTAACAAAAGGAAAATCCCCAATGAGGAAATTTCCACTATGCTTGCTAATTACTCTTTCAATGGCAAAGTTCCAAAGAAGTTGGGCGACCCAGGTATACCTACTATTCCTTATGTTAAAACTGCTCTATGTGACTTGGGAGCCGGTGTTAGTGTTATGCCTTTTTTCTCTTTATAAGAGACTTTACCTAGATAAGTTGATACCTACTGATATATCTTTGCAAATGGCTGATAAATCTCTGCTATTCCTGTTGGTATATGTGAGAATGTTCTGTTCAAGTTACTACTAACTGCTTGATATTAACTGATTTTGTTGTGTTGGAAATGCTGAAGATGATAATATGTCTATTATTCTTGGGAGACCTTTTCTTAACACCACAGGGCTGTTATTGATTGCAATAAAGGAAATGTTACTTTTAATGTTGATGATAAGGAGCATACCGTCTATTTCCCCAAGAAGATTGATAAAGTATGTGGAGTCAATACTATTACTAATGTGAGAAGTATTAAAGTGGGAACTATTGATTGTCCTATATATGAGCCTAAAGAAGAATATCAAACTCTCGTGATTGGATCCATATCAATACAATTCAAGGTAACATGATTGATTTGAGGTTTATTTCTTCTTATGCTATGTAAAAGTTATTTGGTGACAAGACTTGATCAACCTTGTTAACGAATACCTTTTACATGCATAGAGGAGATAAACAACATCTCTTTCTTCCTCCACTTGCTCTAGTTGCTGTAGCACTTTTAATTCGCAAAGTTCCTTAGTTATTTGGAGATTTCAAAATTTTTCCTGGCCAGTAATAATAAACTAAATACCCAGAAATGTGCATTTTTCAAAGTTTTCAAAAATTCACAAAAATTATACCGTTGGTCATATTTTTCACGAGGCACCTGGGAGCACTGAGAGGATGACCTGTGGGGCACCAGAGGGCGCTGCACCACAGGCCGGCGCGGCCAAGGAGGTGGCCGCGCCACCATGTGGTGTGGGCCCCCCTTTGCCCCACTTTGTCATCTCTTTCTCCCAGCACCTTCTCTCTCCCCGAAAAAACTCGTACCAAGTTCCTCTCTCTCACGTTTTTGCTCCAGGCTTCAGATTTCTCGATCTCTTTGCTCAGCTCAGATTTCTGTTTGAAATTTGGCACATTTGCTCTTCGGTATGTGACTCCTCCACCCATCCAAGTAGAATTTTGTTTGGTTGAGTATATCTTGAATATTTTGCTGTATGTAGGTAACATGTTTAGTGAGCTTGCATGCTTGTTCTAAGATATATAAACTTGTTTTGATGCATGATTAGTACTCTAGCAAGTTCCTATGGTAGTTTCCCTCAATTATATGTCACCAAATCAAATTTTATATCATTTGTTAAAATTTCAGAGAAGCTATGAAGAAGTTCAACTTTGGAGAGTTGTTCAAGAAAGGGACAACCAGCACCGGGAGGCCTTCTAGGGCCGCCACCCGGATTAGGCAATCATACAATGAAGACATCCTCGCGCCTAGCTTCGCGCCTGAAGAGGACAACGGGCCTCCTAATGCTTCTACTTTTCCATGCTATGATTTTCTAAGGAATGCAGGGATATTGGAGGATTTCTTAACCCTCGTCAACAGGGCAGGGTTAACCACCTATATGGAAGATGAAAGGGAGCAATACTATATGCTCACCAAGATCTTCGTCGAGAGTTTCCAGTTCAACAACAAGCAATATGAGCCGACGGTTGCATTCAGGATCTATGGTAATACTGTTACTATGCAATTGAAGGATTTTTGTCGTGCATTGGATATTGCCCCTATAGGTACAGCAAGTAGGATTGATGACAACCCCCGGGACTTGTTGGAGCTCTACCGAGGGATCACCGATGATGATTGTCGCACCATTCAGCGTGGCAAGATAAGGAACATTCAACTCCCCGCTATTAAGTATTTTGCATACTACATTGCTACTAGCATTCTTGGTAGGGAGAACACTAGCAACATTTCTAGTTACCATCTTGCTTTCTTGAATATTGCACTTACTGGTCAGACATCCTATCACCTTGGTGCTCTTATTGCTCGCCGCCTCTAACAGGGGGCCTATTTTTGGAGGAACTATTGCACACTGCGTGTTTTAACATATCTAAATCTTCCTATTGATCCTAATGATGTGCCATTGGCCCCTAGGAGACTCGACATTACTGCTATGAAGAGTCATCATTTTGTTACCACTGACTCTACTTTAGATAATATGGTGTATAGAATGTTGTTTTCTGACGGGGATGAAAGAAATTCCTCTTCCCCAACTAGGTTTGTTAAGTATTGACAGGCAATCATGGTCGTGCACTAAGGAGGAAGTGGATGAGCATTTGAAGATAAAAGACTTCCACCAGCAACATGACTCCGAGGACGCTGGGGCCTCCTACGACCACACCGTCACATATCCGGGTGCTTCTTCTAGCACATACCCGGAATACGATCCATCTACGTCATATTACGGAGACACTACCTCATGGGATCGATGGGATTGAACTCCACTTAGGCCAAAAGCCTAAGCTTGGGGGAGGTATACCGGCATCACTCATTCTTTGCATATTATGATTGCTGGATACTTGTACATATTTGTTTTGTTCGTTTGAGTGGTTTTCTAATGAGAGGGAGATGATATTTGGGGAAGTGCTGCCTGAAAACTGATTCTGGACTGTTACTAGAAAAATTCGTGCGCACAGCCAGAACGTTATTTTGAGCTGCCAATTTTTGTGCAGGTTCCCCAGGTTGTTATCTAACTTTCATTAGTTGAACACTTTTCGATCTGAGCAACGTAAGATTTTGTAAAAATCGATTTCTGTACTGCTGTCAGGTTTTGGCAGATTTCTGCCATCTCGCTTTTCTGTGTTTCTTTTAGTTTGCTATTTCTTGCTCTTGCTTTGTTTCCTTCCCAAAACACAAAAAAGACCAAAAATATTTCTGTTGTTTCTCTTCACCATTTGTTTGCTTTGGTTTCTTGCATTTGTTGCACTTTATTTGCTATTGCTAGTTTGCCATAAGAAAACCCAAAAAGATTTTGCTTTGTTTGTTTGTTTCCTCTTGTTCTTGTTCTCAAATTCGAAAACACCAAAAATATTTGCTGTTCTTCTTTGGTTTTGTAAAGTTCTTTATGAGTTCAATGGTCTTCGGTGGCTGGAGCGTGGTTTTCATTTCATATTATCCAAGCTACACAAGTGAAAGGCAATAATGACGATCTACGACAATCTGATTGTGGTGAGAGGCTGGTATGAACTCTATTTGTTTTCATTTTTGTACATATACTCATCCATGTGAGCATGCTTAGTTGGTTCATGTGAGGTATATGTTATTTGAGAAAGTCTAGTAGTTCATGATCTCTCATGTTTAGCACCAATCTATTAATATGAGTAGCATGTCATGGATGTTTGCTTGCATTGTTTTATTCATAAGTAAGTATGGCATTGTGGTATCCTCCTCTCGAATAATTCATTTATATCGACTTGGCACATGCTCACGCATGCATATGACTGAACAAAAGTCAATTAAGCCTCGATGATCTATATTGCTTCAGAGTTCTTGTATCACTTTTATGCCTCCATTAATTTATTTTGCCGCAAGCATGATTATGACAGTTATTGCTCTCTTGATTTGTCGCTCCCTAGTCTATTGCTAGCCTTCACTTGTACTGACGGGCTGCTCGTGCTTCCAAACACATGAAAACCAAGTTGTTCCAAAGTGTCCACCATAAATACCTATGCATGGCATTTCAAACCATTCCAAGTAAATTCTCATGCGCTACCTTTAAAACCTTCAAAATGCTTCTCAATTTGTGTTTATGTTTCATAGCTCATGAGGAAGTATGTGGTGTTTAGCTTTCAACCTTGTCATTTACTTTTGACGGACTTTCATATGGACTAGTGGCACATCCGCTTATCCAATAACTTTGCAAAAAGAGCTGGCAATGGGATTCCCAGTCCCAAATTAATTAATTTAAATAGACACTCCTCCATGGTTTGTGATTGTTGGACGGCACCCGAAGGATCCGGTTAGCCATGGCTTGTGTAAGCAAAGGTTGGGGGTTATCATCATAATAAAAATAAAATAAAAAGGCACTCCTTCATGGTATGAGATTGTTGGCAGGCACCCGAGGATTCGGTTAGCCATGGTTTGTGCAAGAAAGGTTGGAAGGAGTGCCACATAAATATGCAATAATTCATGGGAGCCGCTCTTAAAAGTCCGGTTGGCGAGGTAGTTGGTGTACCCATTACCATTCGTTGACAACAACAAACACCTCTCAAAATAATTTTACTCCTGATTTCAAATGAAAAGCTCTAGCGCATGTTAATCCCTGCTTCCCTCTGCGAAGGGTCAATCTTTTACTTCTATGTTGTGTCTCCATTATTTCTTTGAGCACTTTCTTGAGAGCACAACCGTCATTCTTAGTATAATATGCTTGTCTCAAAATATGATTGATTGTATAACTTTGATGCATTTACCTTTTGACAATCACTACTTCTAGTCTTTCTATGAACTTCAGAGGTGCCCGGGCATTTATGTTTTGCCAATCAAATACAGGCAAGCGAGATACCACTTTATCATACTCTCTTATGAACATTGCAATCCTGCTTATATACATGATTCATGATGCTTATTATTAATTGTTGGTACCTCTCCATGTTTGGCATAGCTGTTGGATGATCTTATTTGCATGTATTTCATTATGAACTGCTTAAGTATTAGCCATAGCATGAGAATATATACATCATATGAGCAAATGTGTTCGTGAAAGTTCTTTTATCGCTCAGTTGTTAATCGAATTGCTTGAGGACAAGCAATAAGCTAAGCTTGGGGGAGTTGATACGTCCAAAACGTATCTACTTTCCGAACACTTTGCTATTGTTTTGCCTCTAATTTGTGTATTTTGGATGCAACTAACACGGACTAACATTTTTTTAAATGCTTCAGTGTCTCGTTTTTGTGCGAAATCCAACTTTCGGGAAAATCCTCGGAATTTATGCGAAGGCCCTATTTTCCCGGAATACTGACGGAGCCGAAGGACAAATCAAGTGGAGGCCCGAGGGCCCCACACCAAGCGGCGCGGCCTGGGGGGCCCGCGCCCTATGGTGTGGCCCCTCGGCCGGCCTCCGACGCCCTCCTTCGGACTACTTATTCGCCTCGACCTAAAAACGCCCGGAGAAGTCGAAGTCGCCGAAACCCTCCAGAACGCCGCCACATCGCGAAACTCCGTCGCGGGAGCCAGAAGTCTCCGTTCCGGCACTCCGCCGACGGGGAATTGGAGGAGATCATCGCCGCCATCACCGCCAACGCCTCTACATCAACCAGCCATGTTTCCCCATCCATGTGTGAGTAATTCCCCCGCTGTAGGCTGAAGGGGATGGTAGGGATTGGATGAGATTGGTCATGTAATAGCATAAGATTGTTAGGGCATAGTGCCTAGTGTCCGTAATTGGTACTTTGATGATATTGTTGCAACTTGTTATGCTTAATGCTTGTCACTAGGGCCCGAGTGCCATGATCTCAGATCTGAACATGTTATTGCTTCATCAAGATATTCATTGTTTATGGTCTTACCTATAAGTTGTATACACATGTCGTGTCCGAACCGATGGCCCCGAAGAATCGGGACAACCGAGGGAATGGTAGCGTGTGAGGATCACATGTGTTCACGGAGTGTTAATGCTTTGCTCCGGTACTCTATTAAAGGAGTACCTTAATATCCAAGTTTCCCTTGAGGCCCGGCTGCCACCGCTGGTAGGACAAAAGATGTTGTGCAAGTTTCTCATTGCGAGCACGCACGACTATATATGGAACACATGCCTATTGATTGCTTTGTACTTGGACACTTTTATTATTATCTGCAAATGCCCTGCTATGATTGTTACATGAGTTTCTCTCATCCATGCAACGCCCGTTCATCCGTCCCCGTGCCTACGTATTTTAATCCTGCTGTTTACTAAAATCACTACTGCTGTCTTTGTTACTCGTCTGTTTTCACTACCTTTACTATGCTACTCTTCGATAAACCCTTGCGAGCAAGTCTGTTTCCAGTGCAGCTGAATTGACAACTCCGCTGTTAAGGCTTCCAAGTGTTCTTTGTCTCCCCTTGTGTCGAATCAATAAATTGGGTTTTACTTCCCTCGAAGACTGTTGCGATCCCCTATACTTGTGGGTCATCATAGTGCAACCCTTATACATCTAGCCGCCCTTACACCTATCTTAGGTGTAGGGGCGGCACCCCGCTTGATCATTATTTAGTAGATCCGATCCGTTACGGTTGCTCCTTGTTCTTCAAGGATTAGTTTAATATCTGCAATAGTTAGGCCTTACAAGGGGTTGGAGGATCCAGCGCGTAGGGTGTAGTTTGCTAGCCCTAGACAGGATGTTCCGGGATCAACCTCGTGTTGGTTTTTAGGCCTTGTCTAGGATCGGCTTACGATCACCGTACGTGACCGCGAGGCCCAATCGTGAGTAGGATGATCCGATTATGCGGTGAAAACCCTAAATCGTCGTAGATCGTTTTAGCTTTATCTTGATCAAGCAGGACCACCATATATTCGTGCACCTCGTACGAATCATGGGTGGATCGGCTCCTTGAGCCGATTCACAGGATAACCCGAGAGCCGATCGAGGCTCGTATTTAATGTTTACATGTATGCCATGCAGAAACTAAGCGAGGCATCTCCATCACCTTCCTGACCAGGTATAGGTCGGGTGGCACGCCTTGCACCAGCATCGGACGTGCGTGCCGAGGCTTTGCGGGCCGTCGCTCGGAGGGACCAGGGCCAGCCGCAGCCCTAAGTTGTTCCCGGCTCTACTGTGTTGCCCGTCGCTGCTCGCCGGTGGGTTTCTGACCGCAACACTAATAGAGCTTTCGCAGAGTACATACCTGGACAAGATTCTAAAGAAGTTTAGAATGGATGAAAGTAAGAAAAGGTTCTTGCCTATGTTGCCAGGTAAGGTCTTGAGTAAAACTCAAAGTCCGGCTACGGCAGAAGAAAAAGAGAGGATGAACAAGATCCCCTATGCCTCAGCAGTAGGCTCTATCATGTATGCCATGCTGTGTACTAGACCGGATATCGCACATGCTGTTAGTTTGACCAACAGATATCAAAAGTGATCCAGGAATGGAACACTGGACAGCGGTCAAGAATATCCTGAAGTACTGAAAGGACTAAGAATATGTTTCTTTGTTATGGCGGTGACCAAGAGCTCGTTGTAACCAGTTACACCGATGCAAGTTGGAACACTGATCCTGATAACTCTAAGTCTCAGTTTGGGTACGTGTTTATATTGAATGGTGCAGCAGTAAGCTGGATGAGTTCCAACCAGTGCACGGTGGCGAAGTCTTCAACTGAATCTGAATACATAGCGGCTTCGAAGGCTTCATCGGAAGTGGTATGGATGAAGAGGTTCATTATTGAGCTTGGTGTGGTTCCTAGTGCATTGGACTCATTAGTCATCTATTGTGACAACATGGGTGCCATCGCCGATGCACAAGAACCAAGGTCACACAAGAAGCTAAAGCATATCAGGCTGCGTTTTCATTCGATTCGCAAAGTACATCGAAGATGGTGAAGTAAATATTTGCAAAGTACACACATATCTGAATGTGGCAGATCCATTGACTAAAGCTCTCCCTAGGGCAAAGCATGACCAACACCAGAATGCCATGGGTGTTAGGTACCTTACAATGTAATCCAGATTATTGACTCTAGTGCAAGTGGGAGACTGTTGGAGATATGCCCAAGAGGCAATAATAAAGTGGTTATAATAATATATCTTTGTGTTTATGATAAATGTTTGCATACCATGCTATAATTGTGTTAACCGAAACATTGATACATGTGTGTTATGTAAACAACAAGGAGTCCCTAGTAAGCCTTTTGTATAACTAGCTTGTTGATTAATAGATGATCATGGTTTCGTGATCATGAACATTGGATGTTATTAGTAACAAGGTTATGTCATTAGATGAATGATATAATGGACACACACCCATATAAGCTTTCGATACATAGTTACCTAGTCCTTCGACCATGAGATCATGTAAATCACTTATACCGGAAGGGTACTTTGATTACATCAAACGCCACTGCGTAAATGGGTGGTTATAAAGATGGGATTAAGTATTCGGAAAGTGTGATTTGAGGCATATGGATCAAGAGTGGGATTTGTCCATCCCGATGACGGATTCATATACTATGCGCCCTCTCGGTGGAATGTCGTCTGATTAGCTTGCAAGCATGTGACTAGGTCACAAGAGATGACATACCACGGAGTAAAGAGTACTTGTCGTAACGAGGTTGAACAAGGTATGGAGATACCGATGATCAAACCTCGGACAAGTAAAGTATCGCGTGACAAAGGGAATCGGTATCGTATGTAAATGGTTCAATCGATCACTAAGTTATCGTTGAATGTGTGGGAGCCATTATGGATCTCCATATCCCGCTATTGGTTATTGGTCGGAGAGGAGTCTCGACCATGTCTGCATAGTTCACGAACCGTAGGGTGACACACTTAAGGTTTGATGTCGTTTAAGTAGATATGGAATATGGAATGGAGTTCGAATGTTGTTCGGAGTCTCGGATGGGATCCAGGACATCACGAGGTTCCGAATGGTCCGGAGAATAAGATTCATATATAGGAAGTCACTTTCCAAGTTTGAAAATGATCCTGCATTTATGGAAGGCGCTAGAATATTCTAGAACCTTCCGGAAGAAATCACCATGGAAGGTGGAGTCCCGGTTGGACTCCACCAACCCTAACCAGCCAACCAAGAGGGAAGGTGGAGCCCATGGTGGACTCCACCATCTTGGCCGGCCAAGGAAGAAGGAAAAGGGGGAGTCCTACTCCCCCTAGGTTTCACCCTTTGGTAAGTTTTGGAGTTGGACTCTTTCGAATCTTTGGGCTAAACCTTGGGGTTCCACCTATATAATGAGGGAGAGAGGGAGGGGGCCGGCCACCACACCAGCCGCACCACCCAAGGGCACCAAGGCCGGCGCCCCTCTCCCTAAACCCTAGCCGCCCCCTCCTCCCACTTCTCCCATAGAGCTTAGGCGAAGCCCTGCCGGAGATCTCCACCACCACCGACACCACGCCGGCGTGCTGTCGGGATTCCGAGGAGGATCTATTACTTCCGCTGCCCACTGGAACGGGGAGAAGGACGTCGTCATCAACACCGAACGTGTGACCGAGTACGGAGGTGCTGCCCGACTGTGGCACCATCAAGATCTTCTACGCGCTTTGGTGCATCAACAACGAAAGCGGCAAGTGATCGACTACCGAAAGCGGCAAGTGATCGACTACATCAACAACGAGATCTAATCTCGTAGGTTTTGGAATCTTCGAGGGTTAGTCTCATCTTCATCTCGTTGCTACCATCTACTAGATTGGATCTTGGCTTGTTATTCGTTCTTGCGGTAGGAAATTTTTTTGTTTTCTATGCTACGAATCCCATCACGAAGCTCCCCTTTAGGCAAGGCAGGGAAGCCGCCTTACCTTGATTTTTAGCGAATGCACTCATATGTACATGTTTTTTCTGAACAATTTGAGTGGTCATACATCGAAAATAGATTTCGTATGAAAACGTTATGCTTGTTTTAGTGAACACTACACAAACCAACTTCGAACCGAGAATATAAACTAACGTATAAAAAAATATAGACTCATTTTCTAGGTTTAATGTGAATAGGATTGCTTGACTTGTAGAGGTCTATCATGAATCTTACTATATAGAAGATAACATTGAGCTATGTGTTATTCATACATGTAGAATTGGCGATTTTAAAGATTTCTTGATATTTAAAAGGCACAACATGTTTCCTCTAACCACATTATCAGCTCATTGAATTGTTTTTTGCTTTTTCCAGTGGTGACACTAAGAATTGAAATGTATTTTCTAGCGATAGAGATCACTAAGTCTAAGTTGCGCATCAAACGAGGGATGTTCATAAATCTTGATTGGTAGACACAGAAGATCTTGGTAAACGATACCAAGATCTTCTGTGTCTACCAATCAAGATTTATGAACAAGTAATCCTTCGTATTTAGTGTTGTTGTGAAGGCACCCAAGTTCAGGCTTTACCTTTTTTAAAAGATCTTCTGTGTCTACCAATCAAGATTTAGTGTTGTTGCTGGAAATTTACCCCAAGTAATCCTTCGTATTTAGTGTTGTTGTGAATTTAACTAGCACTGCCTGAACTTGGGTGCCTTCTATGGTACTGATTTTTTTTTTTTTTGATTTGCTACTGTCCACCATTTTTTTGCCACTTGGGTGCTTGAACTGTTTTCTTGATTTACAAAATTGAGTACTGCTTCATGGCCCTGCTCACAAAGACACAAGCCACGGCAGCGGTGTGGCTTTACTGAGCCAAGAAGTGTCTCGCGCCATCGCGCGAGTGGTATATTCCGGACTATTGGCAACAATGCCGGGTCTTTTTTGGAGGAGCAGCTTTATTCACTAATTAAAAGTGCCCAATTTTTTGGAGAAAATCGGGCGAAAACCAACAACACACACTTAGCACCCCGCCAACCTGGCTACCCACACGAAGCACAGACGCCATCGAGGAGAAAGACCCGTTGAGGATGTCATCGAGCGTCATCGTCGTCACTCCTCCACGAGACAGCGATTCCGACTTCACTTTAGACATCCGCCATCGAGACCCTCGCCGCAAACGACAACGGAACCCAAGTGAGCCTGTGCCAAACAGTCGACCCCCAAGCACGCCGAGGAGGAGGCAGCTCCGACTTCAACCGTGAGGAGAGTTGCACGCCTTGCACCGACGCAAGCACCAATCAAGTGGCATCGTTGCCACAAGTCGCCTCGCAGCTCCGACTTCACCATCACGGCAGGGGTGACGAAGAACATGCCGCAACTCCGATCCGCTCACCATTGTCATCGTCGCCACGCAACCCATGACGCAACACCATCCAACTTCCACGGGTCCCTCCGGCCTAAGCAGCTCCAAATCGATGCCCTCAAGAGGGAAGACGACACAAGAATGCCGCCATCGACCGATCACGACGGATCTAGGGATTTCCCCGGAGCAAACCCAGACAAGAAGCCACAACGTCACCTCGGCGATGCCTTCAAGAAGGGAGCGGCGCCCGAAGCCGCCGCCATCGCCGGCCTCGGCCAGCTGCCGGCCGGCCAGCAACCGAGACAAGGCGTTAGCCTGGGACTTGTCGCGCCATCCTGCTTCGTGCCCAAGACCGGACCACCTTCTTCCACCATGCCCACCAACACCTCGCCGCTGTCCGGGGCAGCCGGGTCTTCATTGAGATGGCTGCTGCTTTACTTCTGCTGTGCAAATTGGCACAACGTGCTAGCCGTTCTGAACTTTTTTACAAAATAGCAAATTCTTATTTCTAAGCTAGGGTACCGTTGGAACTTCTAAGAAATAACATACAAGTTGCTTTGTTCACGTGAGTCATCGTTAGAATTCATGATGTTCTGTTTTGCTACTTTGAATTTACTCTATGACTACAATGCATGGTAAACAATGAGTTTGCATACTTGCAGTTGTCATACCAGCGATAGGATATGCGGGTCGCTGCGAGCCGCGGACCTCGCCAGCGAGGGCGCGCCCATGAAGAAAAACGCTGGCTTGGACCCCGGGATTGAGTTCGTGCTGATCATACGCGGGACTGCAGCTTTAATCAGAAGGTGCACGAGGCGCAGCTCGGCGGGGTTCGGCGTCGCCCTCATGTACGGTGACAAGGAGAAGGCTAGCCTCTACTCCAGTGAGTGCCAGCCCACTCTCCATGATGTGCTGCTCTACTATGTTAGTATCTATTTACTTTAGCTGTCGTAGTGTCGTGATCTGAAGCTACATATCTTGATGCATACCTGGTAAATCCCTGAATGAACTTGGTTTTAATTTCTCCCAGTTTGTGATTAGGAGTACACAATTAAATTCTGGTGATAGTTTTTTTTGTTTTTTTTGCTCGAGCGAATTAAGAAATTAAACTTCAGATAGTCCTTCATGTTAGTGTTTTACGATAAATCTAACATGCTGCTATGTAGCTATTTGGTTCCTATCTGATCCTTGCTTTGTTTAGTAGTTCTGTGATGGTGTGTAACTATGAGAGCTTCTAACTTGCTACTCCCTGTTTGAATGACTTAAATACAGAGAAAGCCATAAAAGGGAGAGATGAGAGTCACCCTGACCCAAATCCAATGCATGTGTGCGTTCGGTCGACTGATCCTGCGCTCTGTTTAGTGTAGGTGTTGCAACGAGCTGATTAACTGCTCACAGCTAATCACATTATATCATGTCCGCTTCGAGTGAACTGTAGTTTAGTTTAGTTGTCTGAATCCTCTTCACATAGTTTTGCCGATCAGTGCCACCTGTTCAAAGTTATTACCAGCCCTCCAGTTAGAGACCACCTAGAGATCTATTAATCTTCAAAAGTATATTGGGGATATTTATTTTGATCAGTATACCATGCTTGCTTGTTCTTTTTTCAGGAGTACGCGGAGAAGGCCAAGATATTTCCAGTCTCAGCGAACAAATAGAGCAAGCCATGCCTCTATGTCCTTTTCAAGCAGGCCACTGTCAGCACCGTGAACACCAGTATAGGCACCTGTTTTTGCCAGTATAGCCCCTTCAAGTTGTTGGCATAGGTGAGCCTATTTTGCTAAACTTGGTACAACTATATTACAGAAAACTAAATGAACACATGGTTGTTGTTAGTTCGTGCAAGGAGACAATGGGAAAAGACAAGGATGTTCCATTGTGGGTAAAATAATACTTTGAATTCCTACTTTTTTTAATATCACGGTGGATGATAAAAGGTTCCTTATGCTGCATGTCCTCAAATTTGAATTCCTACTTTTTTTAATATCACAGTGAATTCCTTTTTCTGCATGTCCCCAAATAAAAGCTCCTGAACTAGCGCACCTCTAATTCAAGCTTGGATTGCTTAACTAAAGTTAACCATTGGCCTTATTATTTCAACCTTATAGCCTATGCCATATAGAAACTGCCATGCTAATCTGGCATTTTTAATATATAATACCTCTCTCATATCAGTAAAGTTGTTACCGTCTACTAATTAATTTTTTGTTGCGGTTGAGAACAACAATATTCATTTTGTAGGACTGTGTTGCTCGCATCTTTTAGAGATATAAGAAATTCTGAGTTGCTGTATTTTATTAGCCTATATTAGTAAAGGTTGCCTTCCATTCACTTTGAATCATTTGTCCGGCGGGTTTTAAGAAAGATTTAGCAGTTTCAAAGAAATGGAAGTTCCTGTTCAAGGGATAATGAGCTAGAGTGGCAAGATAAGAACTAATGCCTGGTATGCGATGTTTCGTGATTTATGTTCGGAGAAAGATATGTTCTTCTGGGTTTCATTGATTCATATACTTTGGCAACATATAAATAATACCAAAAGTGGTTGCGGCAAGGTTTCACAAACAAGATATGTATCAATTTGCATACCATCGTTTTATTTGTTGTCCACTCAATAGCTTGGATCTGAGTTATTACGTATGTTTTCCACTATTCTCACCCAAGCTATTAGATCAGACTTCTTGGTTACATTCATTTATTCATGGACCACTTAGGTGATTTTTTATTTATTTCTACAACAATATAATTTGTTTGATGCTTCACCCCAATAGCCCATGCATGAGTTTGTACATTTGTTTTTCCTGGTTTTAGTCTAGCAGTCATCTCCGTTAGGCATCATGCTATTTCCAAGGTCTTTGTTTTCCAGTGTTTTGGTATTGTGTTAGGACTAGAGGCTTGGTTATGTTATCATTTTTAGGAACTGATAAATACTCATTGCTGGAATTTGGCTTGCTGCTAGATTATTCTTAGGACATCCTTTTATTTGATAAAGGAAATCCTCTTCAACAAAGCCATGTAAATCTACTGACCATGTTAGTAACAAAGAATTGCTCACTCTATTCAAGACATCCGATTTTCACAATCAAGGATGTCGCGATAGTGTGAGAAGATAGTTCTACTTCTACCAGTTACAAGTAAACGTTTCTGATGTTGGAAAATACCATGGTTTTAAAGGCGTCGCCTAGGCGTCGCCTAAGCGACGCTTAAGCGTCCGAGCGGTCCGAGACTGGAAGGCGTCGTCGTCGCCTTTGACTTGAGCCTAAGGCGTCCAAAAGCGTCGCCGAGGCGTCCCAAGTCGTCGCCTAGGCGTGAAAATCTCCGTCTTCCTCGCTTCTGGACGCCTCGGTCGCGCGGGAAACTGTGCGATGGCGGGAGGGAAAACTGAAATTGGCGGTCCTGGGAGGGAAATTGGGGGCCAGGGATGGGGAAAGAGAGGGAAGAGAGAGAGGGGAACATACCAGGGGAATCGATTGGGAGAGAAGAGAGAGGAGGGAGCTAACGGGAGAGCCGGCGGTCAGCGACGGGAGAGCCAGGAGAGCCGGCGGCGCTAACGAGTGGAGGAGGACGTGCTCGTGTGCTGTTCCTGGGATCGCTAGGTTAGGCTTTAGATAGTTAGTTGGGCTTTTTGGGCTGAAAGGGGCTTTTGGGCTGAAAGAGGACGACGTGCTCGTGTGCACGTCCAGCTTCAACTTCAACAGAGGCGTCGCCTTGCAACGCGCCTTAGGCGCCTATGCGTCCAGGCGCCCCCCCCATCGCCTTGGGACGCCTTGGCGCCTTTAAAACCATGGAAAATACTCCTGGCCAGAGTAATTCTATGCAAGCCGGCAATAGTCCTGTAGTGCCTTCTGGTTTCTAATGATGCAATAGGGACACCACAGAAATTTTTGTTTCATGCTTTCTTATTGTTTCTAGCGTATCTTAATTCAATTTGAGGCTAAAGCATATGTATAGAAAATTATATTCTTCTTTTTTACCATAACAGGAAAAGAGATAAACTACATCTTTATTGCCAGCAAAAGCGCAAAATCCAGAAGGATATACAAATCTTATTTATTAATATGAAAAAGGTAAAAATCAAGGAGTAAAATAATTGACATAGTAATTTTGGTTACTTCAACAATATGGTTTCGTCAGTTTTCAGGCTTAAAATCTTGCTCCTAGATGCCTAAACTCTTGCTTTATTGTAGTTATCCATTTGCCTATAATTCCGCTCTTATACTTTTATAGTTTTGTTCTTTCAAAGTCTCTGGTTGACAGTGACATGCCAATTATTAATTCCTTGTAGGCCTAGGTTTAGATTGTTTTTGCTATCTTTATTTGCTGAAGAACTGGACATTACCACCTCTCATCCTGGTTCTCTTGCTTGCAGACTTCTCATGGACCGTGTGTGGGTTCTTCTTTACACGAATAACGATTGCTGATGGTGTTACTCCACCAGACACTGTCACGCCTCCACCGAACAGCAGCCTCGCTGCTGGCCTACCCAGCATGCATCCCATTGCAGACAACACCGTCCTCCAGTGGCTACATCTCGCCAACACATCAGCTACTACAGAGTTCAATGCCTGGATTTATCAGATTGGGACCTCACATTCCAACGCACAGTGGGACGGACTATCTGAGAAGGGCAACCGTGGGACGGGCTACCTGAGAAGGGCAATATAAAGTAAGGACGCGTCTAGGGAGCACACGCATGCCCGTTGGTAGAATCTGGCATACCCCTATTTATGGTAACGCAAAAGCAGGCACGTGGTCATAGTAATGCAAAGACAGCCTGACCAGAACCTCATATTCTAATGATTACTTTTCAAAATAAATTAAAAAAGCTATAACTTTTGTGTCGAATCCCGAAATTACGATCCGCTTTCACTTTCGGGATCCTGACGATGAGATCTTCGAAACTAGTTCTCATTTCCATATGTTCCGATGAAATTTGTTAAGAAGCAACTTTGATATGTGACAGAGCAACTTTCGTTCGCAACAAAGCAACTTTGGTACACGACGAAAAAGGTATATTTACATCGATATTGGGCAACTTCGCCACAGTAATACAAACTTATAACAACTAAAAATCAACTTAGTCTTGACCGGATGCAGCAAGAGCATGGCAACCCATTTCTCGTCACTAACGAGACACACGTCTAGAGCACCATGACCTACTATTGTTGCGAAGTTTTCTACCATTGAGCCAAAAATTCCCTACTGTTGAAGCGAACTTGTCTACAATTGTTGGGTAGTTGGATACAAAATTGTGCTCCAGAATGGCACCGTCGGGCTACAAAGTTGCTCTCCCGTAGACCAAAGTTGCTCTATGGGGCATAAAATTTTCTTTGCCGGGAACCAAAATTGCTCTATCAGGCACCAATATTTTGTCGCCGAGCACCGAAATTGGTTTGTCGGAACCAAATTTGTTTCGTCGGGCACCGAAAGTTATGCCTTTAGGCACCATAGTTGCGTTGTCAGGCACCAAAATACATGACAAAAAGAAACTTCGGCAAAGCAACCACAGTAGTCAACTTTTGCAGTAGTAGGCAACTTTGCATAGGGTTAGGCAACTTCACACCAACGGTAGGGAACTTTAAAGCAGTACGAAGCAACTTTAGTGCAGTTGTAGACAACTATGCAACAACAAAATACAACTTCACTTCAACGGTAGGCAACTTCACAACAACATGAAGCAATGTCAGGACGCCGACGTTGGTTCTCCCCTAGATTTTCCCATTGGATGCTCAATCGGGCACCAAAGTTGTGGCGTTAGGCACCAAAGTTGCTTTGTTGGGCACCGAAATTGCATCATTATGCATCAAATTTGCTCTAACGAGCACCAAAGTTACATCTCCGGGCACTAAAATTGCTCTATAGGGTACCAAAATTGCTCCGTCGAGTACCGAAGTTGCTTGGCAAAGCACCAAAGTTGCTTGTTGGATACCAAAATTACACTATTACACAACAAATTTGCTCAGGCACTAAAGTTACATCATCTGACACCAAAGTTCCCTATGCACGCACCAAAAATGCTCCGTCCGGCCCGAAGTTGCTCTCTCTGATGGGCACGGAAGTTACGCGGCCAGGAGGAGCTCGTGCATTAATAGCCTGTGATGAAGTTTGTACACGGAGGCGTCTAGCTGCGCGGAAATTCATGGCTGCAGCGGGACGCTCAACCTGTACATGGCACCCAGCAAAGACGAGATCTCCGCTGATGCGGGAAGCGCGGCGGCAGTGCGTGCCGGGGCCAGCCGAAATCAGTCGGCGTGGCCGACGTTCGCGCCGATGATGGCCAGAATCGGTGAGCTTGGTAGCCGTGAGCGTCGCGGATGGCCGAAATCCATGAGCCCGGGCATGATAGTTCAGTGGCGGCGATTGGGGAAAACGGAGATGGAAGGTCGAGGAGCGGGCGCGGGAGCTTCGCGAGCGCGGGGAATAGAACGTGGGGAGGCCGCGAGGGGAACGGGACGCGGCCGGGGTCGGGGGCAACTGGGAACGGTCGGTGGCGGCGTGATCTGCTTGGGACGGAGGTAGGGGAAGACAGGCTAAGAATTTTGGTTCCTTTTCGTCGTGTAGTGCGTCCGCCCAGGACTTCGATTTGGCACGCATCCGCCCGAAAGAATTCAGGATAAAGTAAACCAAGGGCGCGGCAATGCACCCAACTGTATACAGCAAAAAGATCCGTTGCAAACACACTCCCACCTACCTGTAGTCCACTACCGGAGGACAATGCGATGGTGAATGTTGATGCTGTTATTTACTTGGAATCTCGGTAAATGGGTGGTGGTGTGGTGTCCTGAGACCATTGGGTTATTTTCTTTCAAACTCGTGGGTGTTTCTTTCAGCGGGTCACTGGCCCTGAGTTGATTGAAGCACTAGCGGCCAGGTATACACTCTCTTGTGCCTCTTTGGATGGCCATCGCAACATCTTGATTGTTCAAAGGTGATCTCGCAAGATTAATTCCTCTGAAGCTGATCGTTGTCAAGTGGGTATTGTCATTCATGACTTTTAGAAGATGGCGCTAAAGTTTTTAGCCGTGTTTCATTCATGTTAGTCATGTTTGTAATAAGCTGACACATGATCTCACGTTCTGTAGAGCATGGAGTTCAATGTAGCATCGATTTCATACGCGTTGGACTTCTTTCGTCCCTAAGAACTATCTGTTGTTTAATATATATAACGCTTACCTGCACAACCTACCTATTTAGAACTGCTTGTGTAGTTAAGACAAAATGGCTGGCAAGGAAAACACCAGACTCATGTGACATTGATACATAGGGTGAATTAACCATGTGGACCACACAGTGCCAAGACGAAGAGTAGGTGGCGCGGCGAAGCGCGCTGCTCATCTAGTATGTTTATATTTTCATTGTTCTAAATGATGTGTTAGGATCATTTATAGCATTAATGTCTCATAACTATTTTTTTGACTCCGCACCATTTTCCAAAAATTTGCTGCCCTACCTCAGATTATTTTCGCCCTTCGCCACAGGTGAGCCGCAGCCCGCATGTGATAACTTTGTCAATCTTAAGGTCTGCAACTTCGGCCTGGCATGATCAGCGGTACGAGTATCATGGTATGAGGTTGTGTTGTGGTAGTGGTTGGCATGAGTGCACCTAAACGACACCAAAATCTCCTGCACGTTCCCGAAGTTCTTGCAAATACATTTTTGATAAACAGTTGATATCTCAACTTCATCGTGAACCATAATTCTCTGCAGGAGAAAGACTGATGCCACGATAACACATGGTGAACCACTAAGCCGGCACGAATTAGAAGCTGCGTTCAAGCAGCAGATAGCCGTGCCGCCCCTGATCCCAACTTCATGCTGCCCACTACGACGAATGCCAAGTAGCCATCACGAAAAGTCAAACACTAATTCATTGTTTTCCCTTTGCTTTATAATCGTCCCGCGCGTATGTATTGTAGCATCAGCAGCTCAGTTCGTGCAGGCCATACAGTACGCAGATCACCATGCAGTCCGCCGGCGAGGAAGCGCCACGGCTTGCGCCGGCCACATCTGAGGACGGCGGCAAGAGCCCAGCGTCACCGTCGATGGACAACGAGCGGCAGATTCCCGTAGACCCCGTCTCGCTGCGGCACCTGGGCATGGTCGCCGACCCGGACTCGCCGCTCTCAGCGCCGTCGGTGATGACGGAGCTGGTGGCGCACTCGTCCCCGCTCCTGCCGCCGCTCCGCCGACCCACGTTCGTCGGCGCCAGCCTCCCGTGCTCCGCGGCCTCCTCCCCGGTCCACAGCGCCTCTGCGAAGCGGGACGAGCCCAGCCTCGCCACGGTCATCGCCCTGAGCTCCCTCGCGCGGCAGCACTCCGCCGCGCTCGCCCACTACGTCACCTCGCCGACCGCGGCGCCCACCACGCTCTCCAGGAGCGCGTCCCGCGCCGAGGGGAGGACCATGGCGCCGCACGACGACGAGTACCCGCACTTCGAGTTCGAGACCGACGCGGAGGCCCACGGCTTCAAGTGCGGCGTGCTGTGCATGTTCATCCCGGGCTTCAACAAGAAGAAGCGGGGCTCGCCCTCCGCGGCGGCCGTCGTGTCCAGCATACAGAGGCAGCACTCCGGGGCGAGGCGGCGGAGCAGCGTGTCGCGGATGGCGTCCATGGAGAGGTTCGAGTGCGGGTCCTGGAGCCCGCCGCCGCCGCCGCCGCCGCCCACCTCGGCGCCGCACGTCGACACGGACTTCGCGATGGAGGTGGCCAAGATCAGCTGCGCGGACGACACGGACTTGCCGATCAAGATGGCGTTCGTGTTCGATGGCGACGCGAGGGGGGTCCTGAAGAAGTCGGCGTCGGAGTCGGAGTCGCGGCGGCTGGAGTCGGCGGGGCCCGTCAAAATGGCGTTCGCGCTCGAGGGCGAGCCGAGGGGCATCCTGAAGAAGTCGGCGTCGGCGTCGCAGCGCCAGGAGTCGTCGGCCCCCAGGATGTCGTCCGCGTCGCAGCGGCACGTCAGGTTCTCGACCGCAGCCGCGCCGCCGGCGTCGTGCCCGACCTCGCCGTGCATCACGCCGCGGCTGGCGATGGCCAGGGCGGAGTTCAACGCATTCTTGGAGGCGCAGAGCGCGTAGATATAGTTCATCATGTACGTACGTACGGTGCATGTCTGTTTTTTCTTGGATTTCTCCGTGCGTGTTCGCGAGTGGCATGCGCTGCCGGTACGGGCGCGCCGTCGCTGGCCGGAACAGGTTTTGTTTTTCCGGCGTGTTCCATTCTTGTTCGGTTGTCCATATTCCAGTCGACCAATTCCCGACGGCTTTTTTGGGGGGTTATTACGACCGACGGAGGAAACAGGAAGAGGTTTGTGTTCTACAGCTCTACTTCAATCTCGTTTGTGCGTGAAAGTCGATCGGCTCTTGCTATGCTAGGGTTTGCCATGAATCGATCGAACCGTGAAATGGGTCTCCTTTGGGAGAATATTTGAACCAATAAAGGAAAACACTCTTCTACTTGGTTTTTTAGTTTAAATTGGAACTACACTCACGGCATGTCCAGACTAGTACCACCGGTGGCGATGGAGGCGGTTCCCTCATGTCTGACCAATACCTCGGTGTTCCTCGGCTTCGGGATCCTCCTTGTTCCTGTTGGTCCGGTTCGTTGCCCGCAGTTTCGGTGGTGTCTCTATGGCTGTGGTGGCGCGCGTTGGTGGGCGGTGAGGTCGGTGGAGCACGATGGAGCGTCAGGAACGGGCTTGCGAGGGCCGGGAGAAATCTTGTTCCATTCTTGTTCGGTTGTCCATATTCCATATTCGAGTCGACCAATTCCCGACAGCTTTTTATGTGGGATTATTACGACCGACGGAGGAAACAGGAAGAGGTTTGTGTTCTACAGCTCTACTTCAATCTCGTCTGTACGCTTGCTAGGGTTTGCCATGAGTCAAACCGTGAAATGGGTCTCCTTTGGGAGAACAACAATGCTACACTTACGAGATTTTGGTTACGGGATCTGGGTTACGGGATGACGTGGAAACCAGGGATTAACTATTGTTCCTGAAAATACGGGAGGATCAGAGATGTGCACCATCAGTCTTTTCTCCACCTCACCCTGTAAAAAATTCCCGTATAACCAATAAAGGAAAACACTCTTCTACTTGGTTTTCAGTTTAAATTTGAATATACTCACGGCAATAACAATGGACCGGACGGATGCACCACACTCGCCGTGTGCGGGTTTTTCCCTACACATAAGGCCACGTATAATGGGGTGATGTCAGCCTTTTCTTAGAGATGTCACGTTAGATTTTTACTTTGTTGGAGGAGAGAGAATGAAGAGAGAGAATGTTTTTTCCCTTAGCTAAGGGATCATCTTTTAGGAAATAAGAGAAGACTATTTTCTCCATTGTATCACATATGTCTTCTCTTAGAAACAAATTTTCTATTAAAATTTAATTATTCATATTAATTGCTAGAGATGGATGTAAGAGATAATGCATTGTATGACTTATATTTAATTCTTCTCTAGCTGATGTGGCGGGATAAGGGAAGACATGCCTTCTCTACCATTGTACATGCCCTAAGCGTAGTAAGAATGAATCACTCTCAGGCATCTCCAACGGGGCGACGCATTTCGGCGTCCGAAAATGTCTGCGCGCGTTCGTTTGCGTCGGCTGAAATGGTAGAAATCGACCGCGCGTCCGTTTGCGTCGGGGTGGCTCCAGCAGCACGACGTATTTTTGGCTCGAATTTCCATTTTTTTATAACATGAAAACATAATTTATATAATTGAACACATGGAAATAAACCCTAAACGTCTGCGCCTACTCTCCTCGTCGTTGTCGAGCACGACGAGCTCTACCACCCACGACCGGTTGGGAACCGGCGAACGTCGCCGGGCGCGCCGCGGAGGAGGTGGAGGTGCCGGCGTGGGGCGGAGGTGGAGCGCCCAGGTGGCGGAGGTGGAGCGCCCGGGATGTGGCGGCGGTGGAGGCGCCCAAGGATGTGGCGGCGGTTGAGGAGCCCAGGGCTGAGGTGGGGCCCACGGGTTGTACGGTGGTCGTTGTGGCGTGGCCGAGTCTGTAGCGCCGTCGTAGGGCTTCATCCTCCAACAGGCCCGACGGCATGATGCTGGCATGGGGCAGCGGTGGCGCACGGTCGGTCGTTCTCGGAGACGAGGACGCCGAGCCTATCGAGCATTTCTCGGGCGGGCGGGCCTCGGCCGGGCCGACCAGGCCCGCGAAAATCTCGGCCCGCCCGGCCGACCCGACCTTCGGGAAATCTTGGCCCAAGCCCGGCCCATCATAAGGAAAGCCCGTCGGGCCTCGGGCCTCGGGCGGGCCGCTTCCGAATCGCGCAAAATGATGGCCCAGGCCGGCCGTGCCGACCATCGGGCCAAAATCTGCCCAGCCCGGCCCACAGACATGGTCGGGTCGGGCTTGGCCCGGGAATTTCGGGCCGGGCCGGGCCGGGCCGATCGGGCCGGGCTGCCCATGGCCAGGTATAGCCGAGCCTCACGATCTCGTCGTCCGTCATGTTGTCCGGGTACTCAAACTTGCGGCCCTCCGCCATGGCCAACTGCCATTCCTAGAAGACGACCGCGACGTAGTTGCCGCTGTCGTCCTTGACCTCCTCGTTGTGGTACACCAGCGCCGCGACGTAGATCACAAGAGATGACATACCACGGTACGAGTAAAGAGTACTTGTCGGTAACGAGGTTGAACAAGGTATGGAGATACCGATGATCGAACCTCGGAAAAGTAAAGTATCGCGTGACAAAGGGAATTGGTATCGTGTGTAAATGGTTCAATCGAGCACTAAGTTATCGTTGAATGTGTGGGAGCCATTATGGCTCTCCAGATCGCGCTATTGGTTATTGGTCGGAGAGGAGTCTCGACCATGTCTGCATAGTTCACGAACCGTAGGGTGATACACTTAAGGTTTAATGTCGTTTTAAGTAGATATGGAATATGGAATGGAGTTCGAATGTTGTTCGTCTCGGATGGGATCCAGGACATCACGAGGAGTTCGAATGGTCCGGAGAATAAGATTCATATATAGGAAGTCACATAGAATGGTCCTGTATTTATGGAAGGTTGTAGAAGTTCCTAGAATCATCTGGAATAAATCACTATGGAAGGAGGAGTTCCGGAGGGACTCCACCAACCCTAGCCAACCCACCAAGTGGGAAGGTGGAGTCCATGGTGGACTCCACCTAGTTGGCCGGCCAAAGGACAAGGAAGGGGAGCAATCCCACTCCACCTAGATTTCCCTATTATGGCAGTTTTGGAGTTGAACTTCAGATTGGTTTTGGGGCAAACCCTAGGGGGTTCCACCTATATAATGAGGGAGAGAGAGGGAGGGGGCCAGCACCACTTGGCCGCACCACCCAAGGGGCACCAAGGCCGGCGCCCTAGAGCCCCCCTCTCCCAAACCATAGCTTCTCCCTCCTCCTTCTTCTCCCGCAGTGCTTACGGCGAAGCCCTGCCGGAGATCTCCACCACCACCGACACCATGTTGTCGACATTTGAACAAAGAGGTCTGGCCCACCGAGCTTTTTGACTGGGCCAAGCCTAGGTATAGTTTTTTTACACCGAGCTTTCTTGGCCTAGCCTGGCATGGAGGATGGCGAGGTATGGTCATGGGCTCATGGGTAAATTAATTGATTGATTTTCACCCTTTTGCTAATTAATAAAAATGACAAGTAGAAGTATTTTTATAACAAAAATTGCATCTCGTTTTGGACGCCACGACAGTTTGAACCTGTCGAAGCGATCCCATCCGCTGTCACGTTTTTCCCATGCTACATTATCCAACAGACAGACGTGTACGCTTTACGTTCACAAGAAATGCACCTTGACAGGCCAATTAGGCTACTGGATTACGCACCAGTCCAAGAAAGTCCAATCCAAATCCAGAGCAGCCGAGCGCCGGGAGCGGAGCAGATGGCGGCGGCGGTTGTAGTAGCGCGGGCGTACGAGGCGGCGGCGCGGTCCGCGCTCGCGGCGCTGGAGCGCAACCTCCTGCCGGACGCGGTCACCCGGCGGCTCACGCGCCTCCTGCTCGCGCAGCGCCTCCGCCTCGGCTACCTCCCCTCCGCGCCGCTCCAGCTGCAAGACCTCGTCCTCTTCGCGCACTGTAAGCACCGTCCATCCCAAATGCAGCATCTTTCTGGCCAGTTACTGTGCTGCGCAATTCTAGGATGATTTTTCGGGATTGGGGAGGTGGTTACCATGCAAGTGGGAACTGTGTGTAAAATAACACTGTAAAACTCTGTCAGGTTTTGTTAATGAACATGGGGGAGACCCCTTTCCTTCATTAAAAAAAATGGGGACTTTGTGTAGAAAAAGGTTTGACTTTTGGTAAATTTCTAGTACATGAATTGCAGCATAGACGGTCGTTGTTGGTTGCCTGTGGTTCCATTCGGTGCTCCATTCCATGTGTCGCTGTGTCCCTGTGAGGAACTTTATCTATTTGCTAACTGAAACAGTGATGCATTAGGTATTACCATTGCGATCCAATGTAGTTCTGCAATTCCATTGAAGATCGGCCGGCATGTTATATACTTCTCTGAAAAGAAAATCGAATTCAATTTTGTTTGGCCAGATAATTATTGTGATGTGTGACTTAAGGTTTCCTGATAGGCTACCGCTATTGTCTGTGGTTAGATGCGATAGCGTTTAATTCTGCTTATAGTTAATTCTGGGTTTGATATCTCTGCTATTACTTGCCATTTCATTGACAGTGTAGAGTATGATTTGTGATGCAGCTCTTGAAGGCATGCCCATTGCAATTGAAACGGACAAAGCTAAAACCCAACACTACGAGTTGCCGACCACATTCTTCAAGCTAGTGCTCGGAAAACACCTGAAATACAGGTTCCGCTTCAGACACTATACTAGTATCAGAACTGGTGGCATGGCTAATTGTTTAGTGTAAAAAAAAGTGCTAGATGAAATATTGTATCTTCTAATCTTATACACGAGTAAAAGCTATTTTCAAAAAAAAAACAGAGTAAAAGCTATTATGTGTAACTCTTTTTATTAGTGTATAAAGATGCGCCTTTTGATTTTTTCGTTTATTCACATATATACATCACATTTTTTCCAGTTCATGTTACTTCCCTCATGATTCAAGCACCCTAGAAGATGCTGAGGTTGCGATGTTGGAGTTGTATTGTGAGAGAGCTCAAGTGCAAGATGGTCAAAGCATTCTTGATGTTGGATGTGGATGGGGATCCCTCTCTGTTTACATAGCAAAGAAATATCGGAACTGCAGCATTACAGGGATATGCAACTCAACAACACAAAAAGCTTTTATAGAAGAGAGGTGTAGGTAAGTGCAGCGGTTTTAATTCTGATAATGCCTGATGAGTGCATTCTTCTGCCATCTAGTGTCAATCTTTTGTCCCGCTTGTCATTTTAAATTGGTATCATAACATATTCATGATGGCTCGACTTGACTTCATTTCGTCATGTTCTTTTTTGAAGTTTTTGGTTTTGTAATTCTAGTTATATCCATGAGCTGTTTAAGAGCATGATCAACATATGCCATATGTGCCTTCTTTATTTCTTTCATCTGCCCTTGGCTTCGTAACAATCAGCAGTCAGTAGAGACGATCTTTCACATGCATCAACCTTCTCTTTTCCTAGACATGCTGACAGATTTGCTGCTACCATTTGGCCCGATGTTTTTCATTTTCCTGCACTAATACTTTTGTGTATACCACTTCTTTTCTATTACAGGGAAAATGAGCTCTCGAATGTTGAGATAATTGTAGCAGACATCAGCAAGTTTGAGATGGAGCGTTCTTTTGACAGGATCATATCCATAGAAATGTTTGAGGTATAACTCAACTTGAAATTTTCTGTGGTTTTGGCCCCTTTTGTTATTTCACAAAGTAAAAGAGTGTCTGTAATGGACCTGTTGTGCAGCACATGAAAAACTACAAGGCACTTCTTAAAAAGATATCTGGATGGATGAAAGAGGATACCTTATTATTTGTTCACTACTTCTGCCACAAGACATTTGCGTATCACTTTGAGGTACTTCAGTAAGACTATTTTTGCAAGTGGTTTGGTCTTGGCTTTCATCTGAAATAGGTTTCCTATTATATGGATCATGGTGCTACCTCTCATATATGTTGCTCTATTTATAGTCCTTGACGTATGGGATATGTGAATTTACTTCTTAACAATCTTATTCCCACTGATATTCAATTCCTTGGGGTAAAATTGTTTATTACCAAACCTCTAATGTCCTCAGAATTTACTCTTTATTCACTGCTGCAAAAGTGAAATAAGTCTGTCTCGGTCTGAAGCAGACTCGTTAAGTATTGTTGAGAACTGTATAATTAAATGTATGCTGTAGTTTAATTCTCATGTGAATCCGAATATCATATTTTCAACAGGACAAGAATGATGATGATTGGATTACAAGGTATTTCTTCACTGGAGGAACAATGCCATCAGCAAATCTCCTTCTCTACTTTCAGGTTTGTATCTAATGAACCGTCCTCTTGACATGCGTCATGCATCTGGACAAATATATATATATTGGTTGGCTGGCCATTGATCAAATATGAATGTTGATATTTACTGAGTATTCCTGCAGGAAGATGTATCTATGGTCAATCATTGGCTTGTCAGTGGCACACATTATGCTAGAACTAGGTATTGCCTTTCCCAGGTTTCAAAGTGTCCTACCCTTGTTACTCACTGTGTTTCGACATGATTTCACGCTAGATTAATTGATTAGGTAGGAAAATAAAATATTTTTCAGATCTTGATATTATAATACTATGATATGCTGCGAACTGTCAATGAATTCCTGGACAATTTCCTGGTTTGCATTTTGCTACTGGTACACAATAAAAGTTTGTGAACTGCTAGAGTTTATACAATGCAAGGTCACAGTATGCTAATTTCACATTCAATGTCTACCTGCAGTGAGGAGTGGCTGAAGCTTATGGATAAGAACATAACCACCATAAGGCCAATCTTTGAGAAAACTTATGGGAAGGAATCAGCTACCAAATGGATAGCTTATTGGCGGACATTCTTCATCTCAGTCGCTGAACTTTTCGGATATAACAATGGTGATGAATGGATGGTTGCACATCACTTGTTCCGAAAGAAGTAGAAGTTGCCACTGCACATTTCAAAGTATAATTGTATGTTGAGAAGAATCCATCGCAGGTTGTACCCAAATAATGTTTTTTCCCATGTACCTCATTGAGTAGTTAACTCATTGAATTTAGTTGTACCTAGTAAGATGTACCTCAATGGTATCATATTTTAGCATACTGGTGCTGACAATATCTGTCAACAAATAGTTGCCCGAAGATTTTATAGTTTCCATGCACGAGAAGACATTTGATCCTGAACGGACATGGTGTTTCTGCACCCGGGTGCATATGCACCCTTTATTTAAAATACATATTAAATATATTTACAAATGTCAAAAAATACAAATAAAAATGCCTCGCGTATACCTTGACATGATACATGCTTATAAAGTTGTTTCAGCAAAAACCGATATGTTTTGTGCCCTGTGCAAAAAAGATAAATTTTTGGTGCTAAAATAGTCTATTTCTCGAAGCATTGTTTGTCTTTTTTACACAGGATACAAAAATTGTCGGTTTTATGTGAAACTTGACGCGCAGACATAGAACATGTCTCTCTACATGTTAAATTTTTTTCCTAAATTTTTTACGTTTTTAAAATATGTTTTATACATATAGGGTGCATATGCACCCGGGATCAGTTTTGGTTTTCCGATCCTGAACGATGTACATAACTGGGAACTCAGATATAGACCACTATGCGTATCATCTTAGAAGAGCAAGGCTGAAAGAGCAAGGCTGAAAGGGCAAAGAGTTCTATGGGATACTCTGATCAGATGATTCTGAAGGATATCTGAACCTTGTTTTCACCCCAGATAATCAAGAGGATGCAATTCAGCTGCGTCAAGGTATGGTTGATGAGAACACATATAGCATCATACGTAGAACTTCCAAAAGAAGAAAAAACATGTCACACTAGCACTTGGGTACACCAGATTCGGTAGTTATTTCATGTCTCTTAATAGCAGGAAGCCATTTAGGCTGAACCTGCTCTGAATAAGCCGGCAAAATGAATAGTCTTCTCTCTACGATGATATACAGTTATCTCTTTCTTTACAGTGGAACCAAAAATCATAACCGAAAAAAAGAAATATATACAACCACAAGAAAATCAATCATCTAGATGTCTGCTTCCATTGCTGAATCGCCTCTTGCAAAGAATTGCTCCGAATTATGGACATATTTGGAAGCCTGCGTTTCGTAATTGGGGAGGTCTTGTGTTTCTTGAGCCAAGCTTTGATTGCCCTGTGCTCATAGGTGTGCCCATCAGCAGCAACGTAAGGATCATCCATCACCTCCTGCGTCCAAGTAGTTTGTTGAGCTAGAGCAATAGTTGAACTGATGGTAAGTTCCTCGCGAATTTTACCTGCAGTATAGGGCAGATGAAGTGGCTTGGCACAACTACATCTGGGCTTCTTGGCTTTGCAGGAGAAGCGGTAACCCTACTTAGAATATTTTCGAGCTCCGGAAGCACCTCCGATTCGAGGTTAGGCCTGTCCCTGCATCTTAGCGCCGTGCAATGCAGCCCCAGCTTTGCCAGCATCTCTGCCTCGGCTATTGGCCAATCATTTTGGGACTTGTCAAGTATATCAGAAAACGTGCCTTTTTGGATCGCCTCTTCTGCGCTAAGTATCAGCCCATGTGGAAGCTTTCCGGTTAGTAGTTGAAGAATGATGATCCCCAAAGCAAAAAGATCCGATTTCGGACGAACCGTCCCAGTTAATTGGTACTCGGGGTCCATGTAATACAGTGTGCCAGCGATGACGGTGTCTCTGTATTCTGTCAAACCATCTGGTACAAGATCCGATATGAGCTTCGACAAACCTACATCGCCTATTTTGCTTACGTAGTTCTTGTCCAGCAAGATATTTCCAGGCTTTAGGTCACGATGCACAATGGGCTCCGGTTTAGTTCCATGCAAGAAAGCAAGCCCACGAGCTACCTCGAATATTATTTGGAAGCGAAGAAACCAATGCAGTGGTTGGCAGCCTTTCTTGTTACCGAGTTGATCTTCTAGACTTCCATTCTCCATGTATTCATATACAAGGCATCCAATTTCAGGACAAAAACCAAGCAATAACACCAAGTTGGGATGGTGAAGCTGACTTAGAATCTCAACCTGCATGATAAGTAAAAGATTGAAGCGCTCAATAATTTCATTATCCACGATATGAAATGTTAAATCTATTATGTTTACCCTCTCTTTGTGGGGTATTGACGACATAGTATAAATGATCCAGCAAAACCTACCGCTAGAAACCTCACTACCTCAGTAACTAACCAATACAAGACACTGTTTAGCTCTTATGAGAAGATTAAAGGATATATATAAATGGAAGTACCTCTTTAAAGAACTCATTAATCTTGTCCCTGGAATCTTGCTGGATAACCTTGACAGCTACTTCAGTGTGATCAAGGGTGCACCTGTATACAACCCCATAGCCCCCCTCACCAATCTTCTTTGCATCAGAAAAGTAATCAGTAGCGAGTTCTATTTCATGTCTCGAGTAACGCCTGCAACTTTTGCCTGTCGACAATAGAGCATCCACAGTCTTTGCCTTCTCAGTAGTCATAATATTAGCTACTATTTCAGCCTCGTGCTTGGAATAAGCCTCATTAACGAATGCCTCTTTCACCATCTCAGCTTCTCTAATAGCTTTGGAATGTTTGCGATTATCTGTCTGTTTCAAATCCTCCCTCTGTAATGCATCTTGCACCTTCTTCAAATCTTCATTCCACTCATTAGGAAGCACCTGGATCTGGAACATAATGATGTAATGGATAAGAACAAAGTAAATCCTTGCTGCCTGAAGGGAAAAAATACTGAATGGATAGCATATGTATGCTGCAACTAATTGAGAAGATCGATATCAACCTTCTATCCAGCAGATTGTTCAAGTTCGAATAAAAAATATTCCTTCCAATGAATCAAATAGGCTATTTTTTCTATTAGCATTACCAAATTATTTTTTGAAGGCACCAGACAGTGAGATATACAACAATCATTAGAATAAATTAACCTCAGTTAGATGAGAATTTACAAGCTCTGTCATAAATCATAACCTTTTTCTTAGCATGGACAAGATCTTCACTAGCTTCATGATATATCGTCGCTGTACCCTGCAACTCCTTCCTCAGTTCTGCTACGTCATCAATAGGTTGAGACTGTAAATCAAGATAGGAACACAAATTAGCATTATCAGAAGATGCATGCGACCTCATGGTTAGCAGAATCAATGTCAAATCATCTAGAAATCAACATATGTAAGAATAATCGGAAACAACTGACCTCTTCAACTGATTTCAAGGATACATAAAGAAATTCTTTCAGTTGACTAATAGAATCAAATTCTTTGTCCCTTCTTCTCACAGGTATCTTTCGACCAAGGCTTCCTAAAAGGCATCTCCCATGACTTTCTGAACTTTTAACAGCATTCGTAGAAGTGCTAAGAGAACTGGACAACTGAGAGCCCGAGTCAGAACTATTAACTCCAGAATATTTTGGTGCCTCGTCATCAGGGAGGTCATGTAATGATTGTTTTTCTTGCGACCAGTTCCTCTTCATTAGGGAAAATGATCTATGGGTAAGTGACTTGATCCTTACACAAGTGTATGCCTCTGCAGAAAAACAAGTGTTGAAGACAAAATGAAATTATTAGCATTGTTTTGGTAAAAGAAAACAGACAGAAATGTAACGAAGTCAGAGAAAGATGTCAAAACATACTGCCTGTTTGAGCCTGGTTTGCAAATTTTATAGTTAATCTGCGCCGGGACACAAGAAATACATTGCAGGAACACGGCATGGCTTTTAGGACAGTAGTGGGCATATCTTGGAGCCGTAATATCCTGAAAACAGAACAGCCATTGCACTTAAAAACGGTAGATTTGGCAAAACTGTCTAGAAATCAACGAGGCAAAAAAAAAATCCTAAATTTGGGCTATGCATTTGAAGTTCATAAATGATACTAACTTTTATAGAAGCAGAAATATGTAGTAACTCTAATTCAGCCAGAAAGTAATTGTTTCTTAAATTGATTATATTATATTAATGTATTTATGGCAATGCATGTGGGAATTGTATAAATTGAGAAAACACCAAGCACAGCATTGTTCTATTCCCCATTTGAAAAAAAAAAAACCAAGCACAGCATTGAAGAGACTAAAGAATTATAAGCTCTTTAACCTGCTCGGAGTAGGAACAACATCAATAAAAAAAAATTAAGAATTATTGAGACAGACAATGTATGTGTATTTTTCTGAGCTACTCAAATTTCCTACCTTATAGAAGTAGTTAGTTAAGCATCAGCTTTCAGTTGGAACCAACCAACTATGCTACTCGAGAACTGGAGATAATCTGGATGCCCTCCGCAAAAAAGCTGTAAGCTACCAACTCCCCCACCAACTGTTCCTAAGAAATGCGACCATTGGAGGTTGGGACAAGATTGTATATTGCATAACTCCAAATTATGAAGCGAACAGGAACCGATCAGCATCAACAGGACTACTGTTTCCACAAATCTTACCAAGATACGCGTTGAAAGCTAATCCTACAATATTCTGTTCCCCAAACTTGAACGAGAGAAAATTAAATTCAGTCTCTGTAAATAGAAAATGAAACTGAATGCCGTGATGTTTGTATGTACGTGGATGGATGCAAGGACTAATGAATTCTGTAAATAGAAAATTGAGCATGGACTACTGTTTCCACAAATCTTACCAAGATACGCATTGGAAGCTAATCCTACAATATTCTGTTCCCCAAACTTAAATGAGAAAAAAATAAATTCAGTCTCGGTAAACAGAAAATGAAACTGAATGCCGTGATATATGTACGTGGATGGATCCATCTATCACCTTTCTGAATCCAAATGCGTAACATGACAGAGTGATGGACGACGTCACCATCCACAAAAGGGAGTAACCCCCTTTCTGCTCCCAGCTATCTTACATTTCTGATTCTTCTTTTGGGGGGGAAAAGCGATACAGATAGCAACGACAAATCCAGTTTCAAAAAAAGTAACAATTGACAACAATCATCGTTGGGTTCTCAAAAGCGCAATCCTATCCTTTCCTGAACTCGAAAAGCGGACGGGGAATTGGAATATATACCTCCTGAACCAGGGCAAGGAGGCGGATCCGAGCACCAGGTTGCGGACGCCGGACTCCGCCGCGTACCTCGCCAGCGCCTCCGCGACGCTGTCCCCCTCCAGAACCACCGTCTCCACCTGCACGCACGCTCGGTTTCAGACACGAATCAACTGCTGAGCTAGCAGCAGCGCAACGGTAAAGAGGGTAGAGGACTGACGCTTCTACGGCCGCATAGGCGGCGGAAGGGGAGGAAGACGTCCTGCGCGCGCGCCCTCCTGTCCTGCGCGTACATCTCCACCACCCCCGCCTCCATCCTCTCCACCGGCACCCTCTCCCCCGCTGCACCACACAAGGCCACAGCAGTCAGCACACAAAAAGAGTCCAGCTTTCAGCTCGCCGCTGAATAAGCACCACCGCGCGAAATGAATCGGGGAGGAGGAAATCGAGGGAGGGAAGCGGCGGGACGTACTGGGGGAAGGGACGAAGTAGACGGGCGGGATGACATGGACGAGCGCGACGCGGCCGGGCACGGTGGCGAGGTTGGCGGCGGCCCACCTGGCGGCCCGGCGGCTGGCGCGGCCGTCCCCGCGCACGGCCACGGCGACCGCCACTGGGTCTCCGCCGGCGGCCGAGGAGGCCATGCCGCGATAACGAACCTTGTTCTACAACGGCGGCGGCGGAGGAGGAGGAAGACAACGACTCGAGCCTGGACCTGAGGTGGTGGGTGGCGGGTGGCGGCGACAAAGGAGGTGGAGTCAACTGACCAAGCAGTCGGCAGCGATGGAGCCGGCGGGGAAGCGTAACGACCAGGCTTCTCCGAGAGCACGAGGGGGAGTACAGTACTTCGGCTGATTGGTGCCAAAACAAATGATTTGAAAATCAAGGTGTGTGAGGTAACATGGTTCATCAGTCGTGAGAAATAGGTTGTTTGGAATGTGACGTGAAGAATATTCCATTTACGTTGTAATCTAGGTAGGTGGACTTCAAACATCGAATTGACTTAGGTATCAGTCATTCCTAGGGCACGTTTGGTTCAGACGATTTACGCATGCCGGAGCAAGGAAAAGCTAGGAATAAGATGGCATACCATGGTGAATCCTATAAAAAATGGAAAAGGCAAGAATTTTCTAATACTCCCTCCGTTTCCTAAAAAAGCTTCCCAATTTTCCAATTTTATCTAGATACGAAGGTACATAGATATATTTCAGCTATAAATTGATTATCTAGAAAGAGTTGCGAAGCTTTTTAGGAATAGAGGGAGTACATGTTGTTCGGCTGCTTCATAGAAGAAAAAAAATTCCTAAGGAATGGCTATGCCATAGTCATAGTTGTCCAAAAAGTTTCAAGACGTTGGATCTAAGGGAAATTTTCCCATAAAGTTACATGCGAAATACTAGATTGCTCTATTTTAAATCCTATGAATTAGACAAGCTCTATAGAAGGAAAAAAAATGTCCAAAGGATTGAAATCCTCCGAAATCCCTTGCAACAAAACCGGTCCTTAGAGCAACTCTACCAGATCTCGCATATCCCGAAACTTGATATTAGGGATGGATACCCTGAAACTAGTTTGAGGATTGTAAAACGCGTGGCGTAGAATGGGTCCCGAATCTGATAATGGATAATTTTTTAAAAAAATCGTGTGATTTCTGAAGATGAATGAAGAAGCAAAGTTAATGTGGGCTAAGCCACATTGTGTTGCCCGACCTCATGGTTGAACACGATGCGAGGGGGCAGGGGGAGTGTCGAGGGAGAGGGCGATGAACGCGAAAAACACACGAAGATATGAACTCTCACCACTAAGCACACCGATTGTCCTTGTTGGCCCAGTTCACCAACTCAATAGAGTTGTGAGATAAAAAAAACCAAACGGGTGAAACGGAGATTTTTTTAATAGAATGAACGACCGTCGTATCCGTTTAAATTCCATATTTCCGGATGTGAAAAGAGGTATAAATATCTTCATATACCAAACGTTTGCTAATTAGTACTGCGTCTTCAAAATTGTAACCTTCCCATACTTGATGCCTTGCAAAAGATTGGCAAACCAAGGTAGAATTCCAACTAGTATGGAGATTACCAAGATAGATATGCAAGAGCAAGAGATCCAAGCAATAGAGTTTACTAGATGAAAACAACCAAAGGTAAGGAGGTGCCTTGCTAAAAGTCAATACTTTTAACTAAGGAAGGTTTTTTTCCTACATGGGAGCAAGAGCGAAGCTCATGTCTAGTTCTCAAATCTCATTCTGGGTTTCTGGGTGGGAGTAAGGATCCATATATTGGGTAGTTTAGGCATAAATATTATAAATTCTGGGATTACATGAGCTAGGCCTAGCTCAGATTCGAATCAGGCCGTTTACTTAGACAGGGAGATTCCGGGGTGTCAGGCGGGAGATTCCAGTGGCGGGGACGTCATGAATATGCTTTTTTACGTTGTAATCTAGTATGTAGATAGTAAGGAACTTCAGATATCAGATTGATGGTTCAGAGATTTACAAATCGGGAATACATATGTACTTTCACTCATGGGTAAAATAATTATATATACTTGCACTCATGGGTGTAAAAGAACTATCTTGTCCATTGATTGCCAAAAATCTGCTTTGAGATTCCAAGAAATATGTTAGGGAAGAGTTATTTTATCTATATATACCTAATAATAAAGGAGCTAAGGTTTCTGCCAAAATTTTCGTCCAACATTTTTTAGGACGATTTTGCCCTCCCACCAAAATACATAATACTGCAATTGCCACAGCCTGTACCGGTTCGCTTATTCTCTTCTTCCCACAGGACCGAATTTCTCCTCCACCCGAAATTGGAGTCGTTCTTCCCCAACCGGCCGCCAGCACGCGATCTCCGGCGAGCCGAGCCACCAGCCTCCTCCTGTGGAAAGAACGGAACCACCCGTGGCCCATCTACCTTCTCCAAGTGCAGGTTCGTTCGGGTGGTCGAGATCCCGTCTCGTGTCTCTCTCGATTTGGTCGCCGCCACCCCTGGATTTGCCGCCGTCGATCTGCTTCCATGCGTAGGGCGCCAAACTATTTTTCCTGCATCCGCCGCCTGCTGCACTTTCCGTCAATTGAGGTGGCCGGGGAGAGCTTGGCAGCGAGCCGCTCGCATCAGCATACGCAGAGGGGGAAGTGGAGGCAGGGCCTTGGAGGAGCAGTGGCATGGGGGCTGGCCGATTCGTAGGGCAACCGCCAAGGGCATGCGAGCGCGGACGAAGAGGAGACGGCCGTCCCGGGAGCAAGCAAGGCAGCGCTCATAAACGCACGATATGGTATTACTGAAAAATGGAGCTGAGTGGCCGTGAGCCAACCAAAGATCTGTCCCTGCTACCTCACGACCGACTGTTGATTTTTTCACCGGCACAAACAACAAGAGCTGCAAAACGCGGGGTTCGTGTCGCGTGGATGTGTAGTTACTTGCGGTTGATGCCTGATGATAAGGCGCTGGGCTGGCGGCCCAAGCAGCCTGCTCCATCAAATATCGAATAGCTGCAAACAGTCCGATAAAATTATAGTCCCACCTCGCTATCTTATTCAGACATCAAGTTGTTTATATACGTTCATAAGTTGCAATTTGCCAGGAAGTCAACGAGCCTTCTCCAAAATAAGGAGCTGCCTGATGGAGTCTCTGCATGAGCTAATTGGAGAATTAAACGGACGAGACATAACGGAAGGGGGATTGCGTGGGGCTGCCCACGAATTTGCGGAAAGAGAAAGAAAGAATCTCACGGACTGAGAGAATTCCACGCTGGGGAAAGAGGAAAAAGGAGACATGCCGCCGCCGGGGATGAGGACGACATTGAATAGGAGCTCGAAGGGGGTCTTCAACCTCTTAGGGCTTGGTCTGAGGTGGCACAAGTGAGCAACGAGGGATGGCGTCAGGGCTAGCGGTGTGGCCGGGTGGACAAGCCTAAGAAAATAACAAACAATAGGAATCATAAACAAGGAATTAGTTCCCAATGGGAATAGGCAGAGCCGCCACGATGGCGGCGCCGAGAGGAAAATCCCGTCGCGTGTAGCGTGCCGTGTTACTTGGAGTTGGGAGGGCCGACTGCGAGAGGTGGGTTTTTCTTAGCTTACCTTTTTTTCCACTGTACTGTATCACTACATCTACACGACCAGCAGTTCTCCTGCGAACGGCTAAGGGTCACGGCTAGATATGAGTTTAATTCTCCAGCCTAAGACTATTCCTGGACAAGAGCTGGAGAGTCACGAACTGTCATTCACCGATCATCTTGCGGCCAAGAGAAGAAGACAACAGTACACCTACGGTGGTTTCAAACATGATATTAGCACAACTATAATGTACTTCTCTCAGTTCACATGTGTCATCATAAATTTTGTCGACGACTTCTCTCGTGATCGTCTCAAATATCAATAGCAATGTAATTGGCAGTTAAAAGACATATGAGTCAAATAACAAATATCACAAAGACACATATTTATCAATAATTTAGACTAAGAACCATAAATTATAGCTTATGCATAGCATGTTAGAAAACACTTTAAATATTTCTTGGTAAATTTTATTTATGCTAAAAATATTAATAATCATTTTAATAACTATATTTGGGGCCTTTCATTTTAATTTTGCCTTGGATCCCCGAAATTTCATGACCAGCCCTAGGAGGATACGAGTGGAGAGGAGGAGCAGCGAGAGCGGCGAGCCGATAGAGGGAGAGAGAGCATCCTGGCACCGCATGTCAGGTTAAGAGGTGGACCTTGTTGATGGCGTGGGGATTTTATGTGGGTGTTGAGTAATTTGCAACATGCTATTTGATTATACAATACATGGTATAATAAATGGCTACATGTTATTTGCGCGCGCAGCACGCTACTAAATGTTTGAAATGATGTTATATGATTTTCATTAATAACATGATATAATAGACATATTAATTAAATGCTCCATTTTGTTTTGAATTTTATCACCATACATTTATAACATATGAAAGAATAGCAAATTAAATCGGTGTGACACCGTAGCAACGCACGGGTTTTTGTCCTAGTATATTTCTAAAGGACAAAGGGGGGGGGGGGGGGGTTGTGGATTTTGTACACGCATGCTTAAGTACTAGAAACCTATATTAGGATATTTACTATGCCATATGATTTTTTTGATATCTATAACTTTTTAATAAATATTAAAGTATTTGTGAAGACTAATATATAGTTCATTAATGAATGGAAAATTATTTCCTGGAAAATAGTAGATACACTCTCAAATAAAATATAATTTATAGTTTATTGATGGACACGAAATTAAAAGTCTGTGGAAGCGCATGATTTCACTCCCTTCACTTTTATCATATTTATGAGGGTTGAATTTTAATGAAGATTTTAATTTTAGAGAGTGGTGTCTCGGAAGGAATAAACCTAACACATATTTTAGTAAAAATATTTGAATGCTTGATGTGAGAACTGCATAACAAAGAACACCATTTATCACAATCTAAAAACATTGTCATGTGATTTATTGTGCTACTTATAGTTAAAATAGAAGAAAAAATGTTAAGGTTAAAAATTAATAAATGAATTTATATAATATAGAAATTTACTATAAATACCACTCTTGATTCGTTGACGGGATATAAGCTATTTTGACTATGTACAAATTCACGTTGCACACCACGTGGATTAAAAAAATTATGATGTATCATTTTTCTCCAAAAGAATATTGAATGTGAGTATCTCGAGATGCCGGTATCAGCCCTAACCCTTCATTGACACAAGGACGCTCGATTCAGTGAGGTCAACTTCAAATATCTGAAGTGCGCCATGAAGAGGTCCTGCGTCACGTGGGTTTTGGCCCAAGGATGGGTCGGCACCCCCGGAGCTACGAGACTTGAGTAGACTTTGAGTAGTCGACCATCGGGTTGCTAAATATTGCACTATATATAGTACCCAACCAATGGATCTTCCCTAAGACGCCCATGGGAGTAAACAATGAAGAGAGCTTTTGTCGTGTGTGTTGTGTAACAAACACTTTGGTGAGTTGAGAAATAAATGGGCAGCAACGGGTTTGGCTATTTATTTTCTTCCAATGGGTTAGTTGGTAATCCAAATTTATGTTAGAATGTTAGAATCTACGGAGTGTGTTTTTATAGAGGGAAAACTCAGAATTCATGTGTACTCTGGCCTTCATCCTTATTTTATTCACAAGTTTCTGCATTATTCTCTTGCGGAGATGCCAGACACCTGGTATTGCATCTTTGGTCACAGTGACATCAACATGGCATTCCCCATACACCTAGTATTGTACCATCGGAAGATTAAGCATGTCGATCGATCAAAGCAACTTCGCTCATCTCTAGCACCTTGTGGTGACCCTGCATACCACTGCATGGTGTAGTATGCCAGTCATTGATATAACATTCACGAAGTACCAATCCGCAAATATTACATCCCTCAGAGTAGTACAACAGAACATACCAGGTCCATAACTCATTCATTTATTATTACAAGCAACATGTACATATCATCTCGGAGTTCCTCTTGGGTCCTGAGAGGCCTACTCCTGGGTTCGTGGTGAACCCATCTTAACTTACAATATAGCAGTCTTACTAAGTGATACATTTATTCTCAACGAGCAGTTAAGTACTAAGAGTTTGTACTGCTCGGATACTACTACTATCGGATAGGTCTACGCTTTTTCTCCTCCAGAACCTTTCCCGGTTCCGTAGACGATGAGGTAGTCTACTCCTTCTATACCTTGGTGCCAACCGGGCAGCTTTCCCGTCCACACTTCCCTCGGTGTGAGGCCCGGTATAAGGTCTAGCCAATCATGTTCCTCTGCTACCTCGAACACCCACCCTTTGTTGCAATCTCCGACCGTGCTCTTATACCAATTAAGGACGGCCCCCGACCACGACGTCAATTCAGGGCTCTACCATAAATTCCTTCGCCGGCAGTTGCAACCCATCATAGACCACATTACCGTGGGGACTTCAACGGGATCCCCACCCTGCAGCTTGTCTCTCGAGATCAAGTGCCTACGGTAATGCGCATCCGTCGATGAACGAGAGGTGGAAACACTTTTGACTACTTTGTCCCACTCTAGATCTTATGGTTAACACGGTTATTACGGCACAAGAATCACTGGACGACATTTGTTGTTTAATCCTAGATTTCTTTGTTCCATTAACTTTCAGTAGCTTTGTGAAACTATATTTTTATTCGGCCACATCTTATGTGCTTTACTTGGAGCGTCTATATGTTTTTGTTTTTGTTTTGTTTGAATAAAGTTGGATCCTAGCATTGATTGTGTGGGAGAGAGACACGCTCCGTTGTTGCATATGGACAAATATGTCCTTAGGCTTTACTCATAATATTCATGGCGAAGGTTGAACTGCTTCGTTAAATTGTTATATGGTTGGAAACGGGAAATGCTACATGTGGTAATTGGTATAACATCTTGAATAATGTGATACTTGGTAATTGTTGTGCTCATATTTAAGCTCTTGCATCATATACCTTGCACCTATTAATGAAGAAATACATAGAGCTTGCTAAAATTTGGTTTGCATAATTGGTCTCTCTAAGGTCTAGATATTTTCTAGTAAGGGTCGAACAACAAGGAAGACGGTGTAGAGTCTTATAATTCTTACAATATGTCTTTTATGTGAGTTTTGTTGTACCGGTTCATACTTGTATTTGCTTCAAATAACCTTGCTAGCCTAAACCTTGTATCGAGAGGGATTACTTCTCATGCATCCAAAATCCTTGAGCCAAACACTATGCCACTTGTGTCCACCATACCTACCTACTACATGGTATTTCTCCGCCATTCCAAAGTAAATTGCTTGAGTGCTACCTTTAAAATTTCTATTCTTTATCTTTGCAATATATAGCTCATGGGACAAATAGCTTAAAAACTATTGTGGTATTGAATATGTACTTATGCATCTTATCTCTTATAAGTTGCTTGTTGAGCGATAACCATGTTCCTGGGGACGCCATCAACACTTTGTTGAATATCATGTGAGTTGCTATGCATGTTCGTCTTGTCTGAAGTAAGGGTGATTTATCATGATCAAATGGTTTGAGTATGCATATTGTTAGAGAAGAACATTGGGCCGCTAACTAAAGCCATGATCCATGGTGGAAGTTTCAGTTTTGGACAACAAACCTCAATCTCTTATGAGAATTTTATCTGTTGTTGAATGCTTATGCATTAAAGAGGAGTCCATTATCTTTTGTCTATGTTGTCCCGGTATGGATGTCTAAGTTGAGAATAATCAAAAGCGAGAAATCCAATGCGAGCTTTCTCCTTAGACCTTTGTACAGGCGGCATAGAGGTACCCCTTTGTGACACTTGGTTGAAACATATGTTATGCAATGATAATCCATGTAAATCCAAGCTAATTAGGACAAGGTGCGGGCACTATTGGTATACTATGCATGAGGCTTGCAACTTGTAGGATATAATTTACATGATACATATGCTTTATTACTACCGTTGACAAAATTGTTTCATGTTTTCAAAATAAAAGCTCTAGCACAAATATAGCAATCGATGCTTTCCTCTTTGAAGGACCATTCTTTTACTTTTATTGTTGAGTCAGTTCACCTATTTCTCTCCACCTCAAGAAGCAAACACTTGTGTGAACTGTGCATTGATTCCTACATACTTGCTTATTGCACCTATTATATTACTCTATGTTGACAATATTCATGAGATATACATGTTACAAGTTGAAAGCAACCGCTGAAACTTAATCTTCTTTTGTGTTGCTTCAATGCCTTTACTTTGAATTATTGCTTTATGAGTTAACTCTTATGCAAGACTTATTGATGCTTGTCTTGAAGTGCTATTCATGAAAAGTCTTTGCTTTATGATTCACTTGTTTACTCATGTCATATACATTGTTTTGATCGCTGCATTCACTACATATGCTTTACAAATAGTATGATCAAGTTTATGATGGCATGTCACTCCGAAATTATCTGTGTTATCGTTTTACCTGCTCGGGACGAGCAGAACTAAGCTTGGGGATGCGATACGTCTCCAACGTATCGATAATTTCTTATGTTCCATGCTACTTTTATGATGATACTCACATGTTTTATACATACTTTATGTCATATTTATGCATTTTCCGGCACTAACCTATTAACGAGATGCCGAAGAGCCAGTTGCTGTTTTCTGCTGTTTTTGGTTTCAGAAATCCTAGTAAGGAAATATTCTCGGAATTGGACGAAATCAACGCCCAGGATCTTATTTTTCCACGAAGCTTCCAGAACACCGGAGGAGATACGAAGTGGGGCGACGAGGCGCCCACACAACAGGGCGGCGTGGCCAGGCCTTGGGCCGCGGCCCTGGCGTGTGGGGCCCTCGTGGCGCCCCGACCTACCCTTCCGCCTACTTAAGCCTTCGTCGATAATAGTTTCATACCGAGAGCCACGATACGGAAAACCTTCAGAGACGCCGCCGCTAATCCCATCTCGGGGATTCAGGAGATCGCCGGCACCCTGGGAGAGGGGAATCATCTCCGGAGGACTCTTCACCACCATGGTCGCCTCCGGAGTGATGTGTGAGTAGTTCACCCCTGGACTATGGGTCCATAGCAGTAGCTAGATGGTTGTCTTCTCCTCTTGTGCTATCATTGTTAGATCTTGTGAGCTGCCTAACATGATCAAGATCATCTATTTGTAATGCTACATGTTGCGTTTGTTGGGATCTGATGAATATGGAATACTATGCTATGTTGATTATCAATCTATCATCTATGTGTTGTTTATGATCTTGCATGCTCTCCGTTATTAGTAGAGGCTCTGGCAAAGTCGTTACTTGTAACTCCAAGAGGTATTTATGCTCGATAGTGGGTTCATGCCTCCATTAAATCTGGGACAGTGACAGAAAGTTCTAAGGTTGTGGATGTGTGTTGCCACTAGGGATAAAACATCAATGCTATATCTAAGGATGTATTTGTTGATTACATTACGCACCATACTTAATGCAATTGTCTCTTGTTTGCAACTTAATAGGAGGGGGTTCGGATGATAACCTGAAGGTGGACTATTTAGGCATAGATGCATGCTGGATAGCGGTCTATGTACTTTGTCGTAATGCCCAATTAAATCTCACAATACTCATCATAACATGTATGTGCATGGTCATGCCCTCTTTATTTGTCAATTGCCCAACTGTAATTTGTTCACCCAACATGCTACTTATCTTATGGGAGAGACACCACTAGTGAATGGACCCCGGTCCATTCTTTTACATCAAATACAATCTACTGCAATACTGTTCTACTGTTTTCTGCAAACATCATCATCCACACTATACATCTAATCCTTTGTTACAGCAAGCCGGTGAGATTGACAACCTCACCGTCACGTTGGGGCAAAGTAATTTGTTTGTGTTGTGCAGTTCCACGTTGGCGCCGAATCCCGGTGTTGCGCCGCACTACACTCCGTCACCAACAACCTTCAATGTGCTTCTTGGCTCCTACGGTTCGATAAACCTTGGTTTCTTACGAGGAAAACTTGCCGCTGTACGCATCACACCTTCCTCTTGGGGTTCCCAACGGACGCGTGCTGTACGCGTATCAATGCCCTGGCATCCACCTTGTTGTGCTGCTGCTACGCCTATGTGCTCTGCGCCATGCTTGCTCTGGTGCTGCCTTGATGTGCTAGTTGCTGCTGCTATATGCGCCATGGATTCTAGCTGCTGTGTTGTGATGCTGCTATGAGTGTGCTGCTGCTGTGCATATGCTGCTTCTGTGTGTGCTGCTCTTCTCTATATCTTGTTGTTGTAACTTATGAGCTCTTGCTCAAGAGCATACTGTGATGCTTATGCTCTATTAAATTGTTCCTGTTATTGTTATATGGATCATGCCTCTCCTGTGTGTGCATTTCCTTGCCCCTGGCTTGATTATTATGTATAATCCTTGCCTTATGCAAGTGCCAGTGCTTCTGATTGGCTAACCCGTGGTGCTATAATTCCTGGAAATGCTCCATTGAGCATGTTTGTTGGCTAGGCAGCACCATCCAGTGATGGTGTGCTTCTGGATACAATTATAATTTAGCTCATTTGCTTCTCTGTGGTACATTTGTTCATGTCCTGTGGCTGATTTAATTATCTGGTTCATGTGTTCATGCTGGAATTAATTCTAGCATGCTTTAGCATGCTCTAGCAAGCTTCTGATGATCATGTGATCATCAGTTGCTTGTAAAAGCTGCTGTGTTATTACAATGCCTCATTGCTGCTAGTCCTTGTGTCTGTGTGACACCAAAATCTGTACTGGTGCATGCTATTACTTGCTAAAGCAGTTGCTGATGCTTGTAATGATCCATTGGATCATCTGCAAGGTTCTGGTGCTTTGATTACTTGTATGATTCATTTATCTGTATTACATGGCTTTACTAAATGGATAAGTGATGTGAACTGCTTGCAGTAATGATCATTTTATTAACTTTGGCAGGGCTAGATGGATGCCACCACTTGGTTGGGTACCCTAGCCCTCTTTTGAACCCTTCTGGGTGATGATAACTATGCATGACTTATTTGATTGGACTGATTAAGTGGTTGAGGTGACCTTGACAGCAATTTCTTGCTGTTTAGGTAGCTCCCACCTTTGTTGGCTTGCTGTGGCTTAGTGAATGCATTACTGGTTAATTTCTTGTTGAATTACCAGTGATCTTTGATGTTGACAAACAAGAATAGACACATATTGTCTATCTGTCTGATGGTGTGCTAGGTTTTAGGTGCTAAGTGACTCTGGTTGAATAGATAGGATCAATTCCTTGATGGATTGCCTTGGTTATACCACTGTTTTGGTTAACCAGTGTTCCCTTGGTGATTTCCTATTTGCTTCACCCATATTTGCTTGCACCAACTGACTTGGTAGCCAGATGATGACACAAACAGGGTACTCACACCCTATGACTTGTGTGTGTTTGGTGCACATGCTTATTTGTGAGCAAAACAGATGTTTGCCCATGATTCTTTGTGTATACCTCACTCCAGCTCCTAGATTAAGTTGTTGGTGTAGAGGATTGCTTCTGGTTGGATTTATGTGCTTGCCCTGCTCCTCCTGGCTTGCTGGTGATGCTTGATTTGTTTCAGTGGTTTGCTGGAATAGGTTGAGCAGCTCTAGCTGTTCACCTGTTCTTGCTGTTCTTGGTGTTCTTACCACTTGAGTTGCTGCCGATGAAATGGCTAGGGTTTGGGCTGTGAAAAGTTTATATATGCCCAACTCTTTGCCTATCTGGTCGACAACAAGGCCTGGCATCATTTGGTGACTCCCCTGGCTGTGTGTGTGTTGTTGGGCATGCACACCCATGGCTTGCTGTTGAGCATGCACTCTAGCTATGTGAGCAGCTTGTGTGTGTGTGTGTGTGGGTCTTGTGCAACTGAGTGGATCAGCTCGGCTGTTCCTGGTCATATCCTCTCAATTTCAATTTTTTACTAACCTGCCAAGTGGCAATGCCACTTGGCATAACCTCTTGTTTGATCTTTGTGTGTGTGCAGGGATCAAGAATTGATCATGAAGATGTTCAAGATGATCTTGAGCAAGAATTTCATGAAGATCAACTTATGTAGTTTAGGACATAACATTTAATTGTAATTTTCCTTTTTCTTTTTCTATTTCTTCAATTCTTGTAATGTGTTGTACTATTTCATAATTCAATTCTGGATATTGTAAATGACTTTGTATCTTGTGTGATTATCAATAAAGATCAATGTTTCTCTAATGAGCTTTACTTAATAGAAGTACTATTTATATTCTTGATTAATTATATTTGTTTAATGAATTACATCAATTTGAATTATGAAATATTCATGTGATGTTTGAATTTTAAATTCAAACACAAGTTGTTTGAATTCAATCATGCAACTTAAAGTTGTGATGCACTGACCTCTCTCTCTCTTCTCAAAAACCTAATTGAGTTAAGTGAGGTCCAAATTTATCGCACTCTCGAAACCCTAACCCTGTAAGGTGTCGAGAGAGAAACTTGTCCCCCTTCAATTCAGTTTTCTTTTAAAAGCGCGAAATTTCCCCAGAATTTACGATGCAATGCACATCCCTTTCTAAAATCTACCCCTCGATCGTCTCTAAACCTGGGACATTACAGCCTTTCCTCCTTAAAGAAAACTTCGTCCCGAAGTTGTGGTTGTAATACCTGAACAGTTCTGGGTAAGACTTTCTCAGGTCTTCTTCCTTCTCCCGGGTGGCTTCCCTCTCGGGGTGATGCTTCCATTGAATCTTGCAGTACTTAATGGCTCTATTCCCGAGTTGTTTCCAATTTTCCTCGAAAATCCTGGCTGGTTTCTCGATGTAGGTCAAGTCTGGTTGTAGTTCTAGCTCGTCATGTGATACTGGCTCGTCTGGGGTCTTCAAACATTTTCTTAGTTGAGACACATGGAACACATTGTGAACTTGAGCTAACCTTCCCGGTAGATCCAATTCAAATGCTAACCCTCGGTTCTGACTCAGTATCTTGAAAGGTCTGATGTATCTAGGGCTAAGCTTCCCTTTTACTCCAAATCTCTGAAGACCTTTCATTGGACTTACCTTAAGGTAAACCATGTCTCCAACTTTTGGCTCCCATGTCCTTCTCTTTTGATCTGCGTAGCTCTTCTGTCGGCTTTGGGCTATTTTGAGTCTATCTCTTATAATGTCGATGATCTGCTGCTTTTCCTTGACATAATCTGGATTGAACTCCTTGCTTGAACCTGCCTCGTACCAACAGATAGGTGATCTGCACTTTCTTCCATACAGAGCTTCAAATGGTGCCATCTTGATACTACTTTGATAACTGTTGTTGTATGAAAACTCTGCTAGTGGTAAATGCTCCTCCCATGATCCTCCGAAGTCTAGGGCACAAGCCCTAAGCATATCTTCCAATATCTGGTTTGTCCTTTCTGTTTGTCCTCCTGTCTGAGGATGATAGGCGGTGCTATAGTCTAACTTGGATCCTAAAGCTTCATGTAGTTGTTTCCAAAATGCAGATGTGAATACGGATCCTCGATCTGACACTATCTTCTTGGGTACTCCATGTTTACTCACAATCTCTTTGATGTAAAGATCGATGAGTTTCTCTCCTTTGTCTTGCTGGTTTACTTCTAGAAAGTGGGCACTCTTCGTCAACCGGTCCACGATTACCCATATCATGTCCTTCTTTTTATTAGTCATGGGTAGTCCGGTGATGAAATCCATTCCTATCTCTTCCCACTTCCATTCTGGGATTGGTAAAGGTTGCAACTGTCCTGCCAGACTTTGATGTTCAGCCTTCACCCTTTGACATGTATGGCATTTCGCCACATATTGTGCTATCTCTCTTTTCATGTTATTCCACCAGAACAATTCCTTAAGATCCATGTACATCTTTGTACTTCCCGGATGTATAGAGTACGGTGTTTGATGTGCTTCCCTGAGTATAACTTCCTTGATCTCATCAATATCCGGAACGCAAATCCTTTTCTGAAACCAGAGTGATCCCGACTCTCCTCGGTGAAATTCTGATGGTCTTCCCTCGTCAATCCTTCTCATCTCCTCCACGATGAATGGATCGTCCAATTGACCCATTATAATCTCATTCTTTAGGTTTACACTTAGTTCATCGGCTACTTGTAAAGCTGATAGTCCTTCATGAGCTTCTTTCTCCCAAAGTTGTATCTGGGCTTGGCTTATTTCCTTCTTCAACTCCGGTGCTATTTCTTGTTCAACTCCTCCAGTGCTCTTCCTACTCAAGGCTTCTGCTACTACATTAGCTTTTCCTGGAGTGTAATTGATGGTCAAATCATAGTCCTTGATTAGCTCCAGCCATCTTTTTTGTCTCATGTTGAGTTCCTTCTCAGTGAAGAAGTACTTGAGACTCTTATGATCGGTATAGAGCTCACACTTGGCTCCATAGAGAAAATGTCTCCAAGTTTTAAGTGCAAATACGACCGCTGCTAACTCTAGGTCATGTGTTGGATAGTTCACTTCATGAGGTCTGAGTTGCCTTGATCCATATGATATTACTTTCCGATCTTGCATGAGTACGCAACCCAATCCATGTTTGGATGCGTCACAGTACACGTAATCCTTGCCAACCTCGGAACTGCTAACACCGGTGGTGGAGTTTCTCCTTTAGAGTTTGAAAACTCTTCTCACACTCATCGACCACACGAATGGTGTGTTCTTCCTTAACAGCTTAGTCATTGGTCCTGCTATCTTAGAGAATCCTTCAATGAATCTCCATAGTATCCTGCCATTCCTAAGAATCCTCGGATTTCTTTGGCAGTCTTGGGTGCTTCCCATTCTAAAACTACAGCTACTTTGCTTGGGTTTACTGCTATCCCATCCTTACTGATAACATGACCAAGAAATTCTACTTGATCTAGCCAAAATTCACACTTACTGAATTTGGCATAGAGTTGATGTTCTCTTAGTGTTTGCAACACTATCCTAAGATGTTCTACATGTTCAGCTTTATCCTTGGAATATATCAAGATATCATCGATGAATACGATGACAAACTTGTCTAGACATGGCATGAAGATCGTATTCATAAGATTCATGAAGATTGGGGCATTGGTTAATCCAAAAGGTACTACTAGGTATTCATGATGTCCGTACCTTGAGACAAAGGCTGAGTTTTCGGAACGTCTTCCTTCTTGATCTTTATCTGGTGATAACCGGATCTTAGATAAATCTTGGAAAAGACTCCCGCGCCTCTAACTTGATCAAACAGATCTTGTATTCTAGGAAGTGGATAATTGTTCTTGATAGTAACATTATTCAGGTTTCTATAGTCTCCACACATCCTTCGACCTCCATCCCTTTTATCCACGAATATCACTGGTGATCCCCATGGTGAGATACTCTCCTGAATAAATCCTTTCTGTTCTAGGTCATCCAATTGCTCCTTGAGTTCTTTTAACTCCTTAGGCCCCATCTTGTATGGTGCCTTAGCAATCGGAGCTGTTCCTGGAATTAGGTCGATAGTAAACTCTATCTCCCTATCTGGTGGCATTCCAGGTAATTCCTTAGGAAAAATATCCTGGAATTCATTAACTACAGGTATATCCTCCAGGTTTACTTCCTTCATGCTATTCAACTGTAACTCAACTTCAATTTGGGTATGCTTATCTCCTTGGTAGATCATTCTACTTCCATCGGGGCTTTTCAGAGACACTGTTTTGTTTGTACAATCTATCAAGGCTCCATTTGCCTCTAACCAGTTCATACCAAGAATGACATCAATGTCCTTCATCGGTAGAATGAACAGGTCTACGTCAAACACGCACTTATTGATCATAATGACTTGTCCTTGTTTGGTGTGGGTTACTACTATCGTCCCCCCCGCGGAAAGTATGGTAATGGGTGTATCTAACTTAGTGCAACTAATCCCATGTTTGATGATGAATTGTTGAGAAATGAATGATGTAGTTGCACCAGTATCAAAAAGTACTTTGCCAGGATGACTAAGTATCTGAAGCATACCTATCACTGCCTGATCGGAGTTCACCACCTCCTCCAAGCTGGTGCAGTTCAACTTGCCGAAGGGCTTCTTGTTCTTCCAATTGCCTCCGGTATTCCCGCCTCGGTTTCCTCCTCCATGCTTATTCTTAGGGCAATCCCTAAGCATGTGCCCCTCCTCACGACAACCAAAGCATATTATCCTTGGCTTCTTGCAATCCTTGGAAAAGTGTCCTTTGCCTCCACATCTACAGCAAACAATTTGAGCCATGAACTGGTTGTTTGAACCCCTTCTGTTGTTGTTGCTGTTGTTGTTGTTGTTGTACCTTGGTTTAAAACTCAAGCCAGTGTTAGGCTTGTTGCTGACAAATCTCTTAGGCTCAAATTTGGCATTCTTTCTTTTCTCCTCTTGCAGGTGTTTGAAGTCATCTTCAAGAGTGATGGCTGCATCCACCAACTCCTGAAACTCGATAGCTCTCATCATCCTAAGTTGTACCTTGAAATGAGGGTTTAACCCCCGCATGAATCTCTTCTTCTTTTTGTCCTCGGTGTTGACTTCCTCAACTGCCTACCGGGACAGTTTGGAAAACTCCCTAACATAAGTCAGGATGGCCTTATCTTTCTGCTCGAGACTCTCAAATTCTCGACGCTTCAGTTCCACAATACTCTCAGGGACATTGGATTCCCTGAACTTCCTCTTGAACTCTTCCCACGTGAACACCTTCTCAGCCGGATAAACGGCTACTATGTTATCCCACCAAGATGCGACGGGTCCACACAACAGATGTGTTGCATATCTGACCTTCTCCAGGTCATTGCATCCGACAGTGTTGAGCTTTCACTCAGTGTCCATCAACCAATCCTCCGCGTCCATGGGTTCGGGCGCGTATGCGAAGGATATTGGCTTAGTATTCTGGAAGTCCGACAAAGTGACTCCCTGATTATCTCGCCTCTCCACCCTGTTCTGATGCAGCAACTCCTGAAAGAACTTGTTTTGCTGCTCCATAGTCATACGTTGCCTTTCCTCCAACAGTTGCATATATTGGAGGAAGTTCTGTTGCGTCATGGGTGGTGGTGGTGGTGGAAACTGGTTTCTGGCTGCTTCATCGGCCTCCTCCTTCTGCCTCGCCTCGCGCTCGAGGCGCTGCTTCACTCTCCTCACCCGTCGCTCCCGACATTTCCCCCTAGTTCTGCAACACAAAGTGGTACTCATAGTTACTCCATGCGCAAGTTTTCTGAGCTCAACTTTGTGCACAGTGTAGGGATTCGTTGCATAGAAAACAAAAAAATTTCCTACCACGAACACGCAATCCAAGCCAAGATGCAATCTAGAAGACGGGAGCAACGAGGAGATGATCGAGACTCACCCTTGAAGATTTCCAAAGCCTACAAGATGAGGCTCTTGTTGCTGCGATAGACGATCACTTGCCGCTTGCAAAAGCGCGTAGAAGATCTTGATCATGGTGCCACGTTCGGGCAGCACCTCCGTACTCGGTCACACGTTCGGTGTTGATGAAGACGACGTCCTTCTCCCGTTCCAGCGGGCAGCATAAGTAGTAGCTCCTCCTTGAATTCGGTAGCACGACGGCTGGTGGCGGTGGCGATGGAGATCTCGGCGAGCTTCGCTAAGCTTTGCGGGAGGGGAGGAGTGGGGCGGCTAGGGTTTCGGAGAGGGTGCGGACCTTCGGGGGGCGGCAAAGCTGGTGGTCTTGGTGTGTCCGGCCCCCTCCCTTGGCCCCTCATTATATAGGTGGAACCCCCAAGTGTTGGACTACAAGTCTTCGAATAAGACCCCAAAAACTTCCATGTGTGGGGCCTACCCAAGGTGGGATTCCCACCTCAAGTGGGACTCCCACCCTTCCATGAGGGTGGTGGCCCCTTGGTGGAGTCCACAGGACTCCACCCCTCTAGGGTTACCGGCCATGGGAGGTGGAGTCCTTCGGGACTCCGCCTTCAAAGTGATTTCTTCGGACTTTCTAGAACCTTCTAGAACCTTCCATAAATGCACCGGATCATTTCCAAACTTGGAATATGACTTCTATATATGAATCTTATTCTCCGGACCATTCCGAACTCCTCGTGATGTCCGGATCCCATCAGGGACGAACAATACTTGAACTCCATTCCATATTCAAGTTCTACTATTACAACATCAAACCTTAAGTGTGTCACCCTACGGTTCGCGAACTTTGTGGACATGGGTGAGAACTCTCTCCGACCAATAACCAATAGCGGGATCTGGAGATCCATAGTGGCTCCACATATTCAACGATGACTTAGTGATCGAATGAACCATTCACATACGATACCAATTCCCATTGTCACGCAATATTTTACTTGTCCGAGGTTTGATCATCGGTATCACTCTATACCTTGTTCAACCTCGTCTCTGACAAGTACTCTTTACTCGTACCGTGGTATGTGGTCTCTTATGAACTTATTCATATGCTTGCAAGACATTAGACGACATTCCACCGAGAGGGCCTAGAGTATATCTATCCGTCATCGGGATGGACAAATCCCACCGTTGATCCATATGCCTCAACTCATACTTTCCGGATACTTAATCCCACCTTTATAACCACCCATTTACGCAGTGGCGTTTGATGTAATCAAAGTACCTTTCCGGTATAAGTGATTTACATGATCTCATGGTCGAAAGGACTAGGTAACTATGTATCGAAAGCTTATAGCAAATAATTTAATGACGTGATCTTATGCTATGCTTAATTGGGTGTGTCCATTACATCATTCATATAATGATATAACCTTGTTATTAATAACATCCAATGTTCATGATTATGAAACTAATCATCTACTAATCAACAAGCTAGTTAAGAGGCTTACTAGGGACTCATTGTTGTTTACATAACACACATGTATCAATTTTGGTTAATACAATTATAGCATGGTATATAAACATTTATCATAAACACAAAGATATATATAATAACTACTTTTATTATTGCCTCTTGGGCATATCTCCAACTGTCGGGGGGAAGACCCCGGGTAGGGCAATGGACGCGGAGCGGCCGGCTTGGGGCTGGCCGGCTCGCGGCAAAGGCCGGCTGAGGAGTAACCGGCTGGAGCCGTGGCCGGCTGGTCCGGAAGCCGGCTGGCTCTAAATCCTAGTCGGCCTGGCTGCGCCGTCTGCTGTAGTGGGCCAGCTTCAAGCCATATCCGACTGGGGTCTACCTCAGACCGACTCGAGGCTGGCGAGCCTTGCATGAGAAGGCGGTAGGTGGTCCGGGTTCGCAGTCCACGCGACCCTCACTTCCCGTAGCGGGACCTGTGAACAATAGTGCCACGCGCGGACACCATCATGGCCTACGGTGGTCCGCCGGCTATAGGGCATGATGGCGACAGGACATCTCCTAGCCACGCCGCCCCGATCCTCTGGCGGACAAGACAGCCACTACGCCTCAACGGCTCCATGACGTCAACGCCTGGGGAGCGGAGCCGGGCGGCCAAGCCGGCCACTAGATGCAGGGACTTCCTTGTAAAGTGCAGCGCTATATAAGCTACCCCCTCGTGCGGGGGAGGATCGATCATTCTCACTTCATTCTAGACTTAGCCTACGGGGAGAGAGACCTTCCGTCTACCTTAGCCTCCCGAGCATACACTCTAGGAGCACCATTGCGTGTGATTACCATATACACTCACAGCAGGAGTAGAGGTGTTACCTCCTTCGGAGGGCCTCGAACCCGGGTACGTCGCCGTGTCGCGTGCCCATACCCGCATCGGATACCGCCGTGAGACCATCTAGGAACCACCTTCGATTAGCCACCCTATGGCATATGCCGTGACGATACCACGACATTTGGCGCCCACCGTGGGGCCTTCAGCGTCCGCGGCCGGTGTCTTCATCCGGACGGGCCTCACCATCACCACCGGCAGGGGCCAAGGCTTGGTCTGAGATCCGCTCCCTCGACTCGCGTCAGCGACGCCGCTGCTGCTTACGACAAGCCCTTCCACCCGGCGGCAGCGTCATCTCCTTGGCGGCCCGCGTCTCGTCTCGTCCCCTGCCGTCACCGCCGCGCTACCCGCGGCAGGTGCTGCGCTGCGCAAGCCCTCCTCCGCGAGCCGGCGCCAGCAGCGCTCCCGCCGGCCCCATCGTCATGCAGGTCATGATGGCCGGCGAGGAGCCCCCCGTCAAGTCCACTCGCACTCGCGGCCCCAACTTGGAGCGCAACGTCGACCCCAACGCATCCGGCTCGGGCAGAAGGCGCCCACGCCACCATCCCCGGGAAGAAGTCGAGGGCGAAGCGAGCACTCCGCTCACAACCGGCGCCGACGCCGCCACCATCGAGCGGACCTGGGAGAGCACCGCCTCCTCCTCAGGAGCGAGGAGCTGGCTGCTGGCGCCGATGGGAGATCACCCAGCGAGTACAACCGCGCCACGGCCTCACCCAGACGGCGACAACCCCAGCCGAGCGCGAGATCCGCCGCGCAGGCCGCGACCTGGCGCCGAGATCGACCGCGACAGCGGACGCGCTGCTCCGTCCATGGAGCTGCCCCTCTACAACACCCCCGACAAGAACATGCTCGCGGCCGAAGCCGCCGCAGAAGAGCTGCACCGCCTCGAAGGCGAAGAGAGTTACGCTGCCAGATTCCGAGCGGGTGACGGTTTCTGAAGGCTACCAACCGGCGGTCGAAAGACCCCAGGTACGCCCAAGATCCAGAGCTTCTCACGCTCGTGGTGCCGCAGTGCAACGCCGGACACGCCCAGTCCACCTCCCAGCGCCAAGCCGGCGCAACGACTCCCGCTACACACGCGCCCAGAGGCTCTGCCCGGCCCGGCCGGCGGCGCGCAGCGCGCCGGCCTCCACTAAGCTGAACCAGGAGCGGACTCCGAGCCTCGCGCGGCACCGGCCGGCTCGAAGCCGGCGGCGCCACGCCAGGACGTTCCCGCCGGACCCCGCGCATCGGCCGGGAGACGCAGAGACCGCCTCGACCGCTGGTCGAGTCCCGCATCGCGGAAGAAGAGGGACCAGGCCCAAAGTGCTTCAGGCCCCGCATCGCCAACGAGCCCATGATCGACGGCTTCCAACTCCCGCGCGACGCCCCCAGTGCGCCGCACCGCCAGCCGGAGGACGGCTGCTGAACTACTCCACCGTCGGCATAGCCGGGGGCAACAAGCGCTGGCGATACGCTACTCCCCCGATGCTGGTCGGCTCCCGCACAGGCTCAACAACCTGCCAGGCCGGCAGCATCAACGGCGCTGGATTTCGAAGAAGCCTTCATCGGCAACTTCACCGGCACCTACCGTCGGCCGGGTCGCCCTCAGGCCTTGAGATGTGCAGTTGTGGCCCCGGGCAGACGGACCGCACGTACCCGGCCAGGGTGCGAGATGCGCAACCTTGCGAGGGTGCACGAGATCCAAGCCATCAGCTTCTTCATGGGAGGCTGCCGACCCAACACCATGATGTGGCACAAGCTGCGCCGCAGCGAGCCCAAGACATGGCGGCCCCGATGGCCATCGCGGACAAGTACGCGTTGGCTGAAGCCGGCAAGGCGCCGGCTGATACTTCACCGGCTCCGCCAAGGCGGGACAACAAGCCGGCTGAGCACAGGCGGCCGAAGGCGCCTCTCATGGCAGCCCGGCGGGACAACTACGCGGCAGCGCCACGGCGACCAGCCGGACCGCCGGTACGGTTCAGCCCATGTGGCAGCCGTGTCGGACCACGCGGCGGCTGGTGGCAGCCGGCGCTGTAAGCAAGATCGGCCCCAAGCCGAGTACACCTTCGAGCAAATGCTCGATTCGCCGTGCAAGTACCACAGCGGCAAGAACCCCTCCAACCACACCACCCGCGACTGCCACTTCATGAAGCGGCTGACAAGCGGCGAACCCCTCCCGCCTCCACCCCCGGCTCCTCCAGCCGGCGGGCCGGGTGGCCAAGCCGGCGCCGAGAACGCCAACCTCGAGCACCACGAGGCTAACCAAGTGCAGCATGGCCGCTACTTGGCCAAGGATGCCACCTACATCATCTTCACCTCCGAGCCCGAGGACAAGACGAGCCAGCAGAGCCGTTCCCTCGAGGTCAACGCGGTCATACCGCCGGTCCCCCAGTACCTAAACTGGTCAGAGCAGGCCATCACATTTGATCGCCGTGACACACCGGCTGTCCTGCCGAAGCCGGGCAGCTACGCCATGGTCCTTGACCCCACCGTTGGTACAACCCGGCGCAGCGTGCGCTTCTCGCGCGTCCTCATCGACGGGGCAGCAGCATCAACATCCTCTACCGCGACACCGCCCGCAAGCTAGGCATCCAAGAAGCCGAGTTGCATCCCACCCCCACCGTCTTCCATGGCATCGTGCCGGGCCACTGCTGCCAGCCGATTGGCCGGATCACGCTGGAGGTGATGTTCGGAAGCCGGATCACTTCCGCACCGAAAGGAGTTCGAGGTGGTGGACCTCGTCAGTCCCTACCACGCGCTCCTAGGCAGGCCAGCCCCCGCCAAGTTCATGGCGGTGCCCCACTATGTGTACCGAAGATGAAGCTGCCACGGCCTAAAGGGGTCATCAGCGTGGCGCGACACGCCGCTCCATGGACTCGCCACGCGAGCCAAGATGGCCCGCTGGTCATCGCCACCCAGCAGCTCATCCACGACGCCGTCGCCCTGGCTAAGGCGCGCGATCGGACATGCCGGTTGTGGGCAACCCGGTGGGGACGACTCACTTCCAGCCGGCGACAACACCAAGAAGATCCTGCTGGACCCGGCGAGCCGGACAAGTTCGTCACCATCGGTGCCGGCTTGAACAGAAATAGGAAGGCGAGCTCACCAGCTTCCTCCGTGAGAATCGGGACATCTTCGCATGGTCTCCAAGGGACATGCCGGGTGTGCCGAGGAGTTGGCTGAGCACCACCTCCACGTCGGGCCTGAAGCCAAGCCGGTGAAGCGCCCCTCACCGCTTCGCCGAAGAAAGAAGGAAGGCCATTGGTGAAGAAATCGCCCGGCTCCTAGCAGCCGGCTTCATCATGGAAGTGCTGCACCGGGACTGGTTGGCGAACCGGTCCTGGTTTTGAAGAAGACGGCTCTGGCGCATGTGTCGACTACACCAGCCTCAACAAGGCGTGCCCGAAGGACCCCTTCCCCACAGCGCATAGATCAAGTCATAGACTCGTGCCGGCTGTGAATTGTTGTCTTTTTAGATGCTTTTATTCAGGCTACCACGAGATTCCTTTGAATCCGGCTGGTCAAATAAAGACTTCGTTCATTACCCCGTACGGGGCAACCGCTACACGACTATGCCATTCGGCTTGAAAAATGCAGGCGCCACCTACCAAAGGTGCATGCAAAAGTGTGGAGGATCAAATCGGCAGAAATGTTCACGCATATGTGGATGATGTCGTTGTAAAAACCAAGGAGATGCCTACCCTCCTTGATGACAGAGAAACCTCACCAATCTGCGAAGATTCCGGATGAAGCTCAACCCGGCCAAGTGCACATTCGGCGTGCCAGCCGGTAACTCTGGCTACCTCATCTCTCGGCGAGAATGAAATAACCCGGAGAAGATCGGTGCCATTAGAAGATGGAGGTGCCGCGAGTGCCTCAGGACGTCCGAGAAGTTCACCGGATGCGGCCTCCTTGAGCCGCTCGTCACCGCTTGGGGAGAAGGCAACGCCCCTATACCGATTGGAAAGAGTCGGACAAATTCGACCGGTCACGCAGCGAGATGAACCCTTCCGTGACTTAAAGCGCGTGCTCTCAACCGCGCCCGTCCTGGCATCGCCGGCTTCAATGGAGCCGATGTTATTGCTGCCACCAATCGTGTGGTTACCGTCGTCTGGTGGTGGAGCGCAAGGAAGCCGGCAAGGAGCGATCGGTCAGCGCCCGATCTACTACCTTAGCGAAGTCTGTCCCGATCAAGCAAAACTACCCACTACCCGAGAGAGGTCACCTACGGCGTGTACATGGCGGCCAAGAAGCTCAAGCACTACTTCCAAGAGCACCCCATCAAGGTGGTGACCACCGGAAATCATTGGCAGGAAGGACGCCAATGGCCGGGTTGCCAAGTGGGCCCTGGAGCTAGCCGCCCACACCATCATCTACGAGCCGCGCACGGCCATCAAGTCGCAGATCTCGCGGACTTCTTCGTCGGGGAGGACATTGCCCGCGCCGTGCCGGACTCACGCCCTGGCTACACTTCGACGGCTCGAAGATGTGAAATGGCTTGGGAGCCGGCATCGTCGTCACCTCCCAAGGAGATCGGGTGGACTACGTCCTGAGATCCACCGCCGCATCCAACAATGTGGCGGAGTACGACGCTCATTCATGGGTGGGCGGCCAAGGAGATGGCGTGCGTCGCATCCTTTGCTTGGCGACTCCGACTTGGTTATCTGACAAGCATCAGGCGGGGGCCGCAAAGGACGCCAACATGGCCTCGTACCGCTTCCCGTCCAGCAGCTATCCGGCTTCTTCGATGGTGTGAATTCCATCATGTGCCACGAGCAAACAACGAGGCGGCGCCTTGTCCAAGATTGGCTCAACCCGGCAAGCTATTCCGCCGGGCGTTGCCTTGGCGGTCCTCAAGAAACCGTCCATCATACCATCACCGGACTCGGATTCCATATTCGTGCCGGCTGACCCGGGCTTCTCAGCCAAACCCGGGGCTTCATCGCCCAAGTCGGGGCTTCTCAGCCGAACCAGCCGGCTCCACACCCGAACCCGGGGCTTCTCAGTCCAGCGGGCTTCTCAGCCAAACTCGGGGGCTTCAGCCCAAGCCCGCCGGCTCCACAGCCGAACCCGGCGACCATGCAGTCGAATCCGAAGCTCAAGATGGAGGCCTTGGTGGTCGCGTATTTGAAATAAAATGCGTACCATCATGGGCACAAGAATTCCTCTCCTACCTCACCGATGGTGTGCTGCCCAATGACGGGGGTCAAGCCGCAGATTGAGAGAAGGACCAAGGCCTATACAATCATCAACCACGAACTGTACAAACGCAGCGTAAGTGGGGTCCAGCGGTGCGTCGAGCCGGTTGAAGGGATTGAACTCCTACGGAAATCCACCCCGGAAGTCCCACCATGCCTCCTCCGAGCCATAGTGGCTTCCCGAGCACGGTTTTTGCGGCATTTGCGCTCGGAGACGCAGAAGCTGGTGAAGAAGTGCAACGCTGTCAGGCTTCGCCAAGAAAGGCCGCAGCTTCCGCCTTGAAAACCATCCCCATCACCTGGCCATTCGCCGTATGGGGCCTGGATATGGTGGGCCCATTCAGAACCGCGCGAGGCGGCATGACACACCTCTTGGTGATGATTGACAAATTCACCAAGTGGATCGAAGCCAAGCCGATCAAGAAGCTGGACGGCTCCACAGCCGTCACATTCCTCAAAGAAATAATTGTGAGATACGGCTACCCCCACAGCATCATCACCGACAACGGCAGCGTTCGCCGAAGGTGTCTTCAAGCGTTACTGCGGAGAAATGGGAATCCAAATGGACCTAGCATCCGTGGCGCACCCGGAGTCCAACGGACAAGTGGAGAAGGCCAACGGCTTGATCCTAGCCGGCATCCGGCCCAGGCTGGTGGAGCCGCTCGAGAAGCGCAGCCGGCTGCTGGATTGAGGAGCTGCCCGTGCTGTGGAGCTGCGCATGGCCAAACCGCTCGGTCGGCTACCTCCCTTCTTCTCGTCTACGGGCCGAAGCCGTCTGCCGGATATCGAGCACGACGCGCCAAGGATCAAGCTCTACACAGAGGCTGAAGCCAAAGAAGCTCATGAAGATGGAGTCGACCTGGTCGAGGAAGTTCGGCTGATGGCCGAGTCCAGGTCTACCGTATACCAACAAAGCCTCCGACGCTATCACAGCCGGAAGGTCCAGTCCTTAGCATTCCGAGAAGGGGACCTAGTGCTCCGGCTGATCCAACGGGGACAGCATAAACTGTCATCCCCATGGGAGGGTCCCTTCATCGTGAGCAAGGCGGTAGGCAATGATTCCTACTATCTCATAGATGCCCAAGAGGCTAGAGAAAACAAGCCGGACAAGGCTGACGAGGAGACTAAACGTCCCTGGAATGTCAACTTGCTTCGCCCATTTTACACTTGAGAGCAGGAATGTATGTATCCCTTGTACTCCTTTTGTAAGCTATGAAAAGTAAGCGCCAAGAGCGCCGATTTACAAGTTTTTCATGTACTCTATTGTTTCGCCGATTGGCTAACACCCTCTCACGCGGCTGGCTTAGTAACGTGAGCCGGCTTCCGACCAGCTACGAGACCAACCCGGCATCCGGCGGCGGGAGTAAGTGCCTAGGGAGCCGTGCGAAAGACGACTAAGGGAAAGAGTGAAAGCGAATCGATTTTTACACAACTCTTCATAAAAGTGCCGAATTGCCGAAGTCGGCTTGTTCGACTGAAATACTGTCGGTCTCACCCAGCGGCCCGCTCTTGATCCGGCGACGGATCGCAAGTCGGACGTACGATCGGCAAGAGCAAAGCCAAAGAGTGGGACGGATGGGAAAAAGCGAACGAGTCGAAAGAAAGCAAGCCGGCACACAAATGATTAAACAAACACATTAAAGTGTGCTCTAATAAAAGGATAATAATATTCTTACATATGCACCCGGCATCCCGGGGATTTAATGGATTGTTTTGCAAAAGCGATGCCTAAGACAGGTAAAAGCTAAGCACCGGCTGGATTAGGACCAGCCGGAGGAGCATCAGCAGAGCCGGCAGCCGGGTCGTCCTCAGGCGCATCCTCCGCCTCCTCGTCTTCCATCTCCTCGCCCTCGCCTTCGGACGGCGGGTTCGGGTCCGCGACGAAGATGCCCTTGTCGACGAAGTCGGCAATGGCGCAGGCTCGGGCCAGCCGGGCGGTCTTGGTCTCTGCCGGGAGAGCGTCCTCCACGCCGGCGCGCCGGCACTCAAGCTGGCCGAGGTCGACCTCGCTGTACCAGGAGAGCACGAAGGACAATGCCATATCGGCTCCGGCACGCGCGGCGGACTCCTTCCAGTCGAGGAAGCGGTCAGGCGCCCTCTCCGACCAGGCGATGAGGTTGGAGGGTCCTGCGGCAACGTCTCCGTCGGCCACGCAGCCGGATCAGTTCCTCCGCCGCCCGGAGCTCCCACCAAGCTTCGTGATGGGCTCAACGCGGCGGCTGGCCATGGACGCCATATAATCATCCATGGAAAAGTACTCAGAGCTGCCCTCGCCGGTCTCCCGCCTCCGGGCCGCGCGCGCCTCGCCAACCGCTGCTAGCGCCGCCTCCTGAGCCTCGGGAAGGCCGCTGCAAAAAGGAAGTACGTCCGGAACTCGTCGAAGCCGAAAAAAGCTGATAAATGCAAATTTTCGAAGTCCTAAAGCAAGGCGCAAGGCACGAACGAACCGGCCACCAGCCCGAAGATGGGTCAAAAACCTAAAGTAAGCCTGGCGGCAGCCAGCAAGAACAGCCGCCCGGAAGATGGGGATTTCGAAGTTAAAAGAAAATAGCGCGCCTAGCAAGAACAGCGCCACCAGCCCGAAGATGGGGATTCGAAAAACCTAAAGTAAGCCTGGCGGCAGCCGGCAAGAACTGGCCGCCCCCAGCCTGAAAATGGGGATTTCGAAGTTCAAAAGGAAAAAAGACTGGCGGCAGCCGGCAAGAACCGACTGCCACCAGCCCGAAGATGGGGATTCCGAAAAACCTAAAGCTCCACAGCGGCACCTAAGAACTGCCGCCCAGCCTGAAGATGGGGATTTCGAAGTTAAAAAAGGAAAAAAGACTGGCGGCAGCCGGCAAGAACCGACTGCCACCAGCCCGAAGATGGGGATTCCGAAAAACCTAAAGTAAGCCTGGCGGCAGCCGGCAAGAACCGGCCGCCCAGCCTGAAGATGGGGATTTCGAAGTTAAAAAAGAAAAAAAGCTGTGGCAGCAGCATGAACTTGCTAGCCCGAAGACGGAGATAGCGAAAAAATCATTTTCTGGCCGTAACCTAAGCACAGCCGACAGCCGAAAAGGCAAAGGGGAAGGAAGAAAGTGCAGACTCACCCGCCAAGCCGCGGTCGAGCGCGCCAATCTTCCTCCACCCACCGCTTGGCGGTGGCCGACAGCTCCTCGGATTTGGAGGTCACCTCTTCACGGAGCGCAAGCCGCTGCTTCTCCACCTCCTCCAGCCGCTTGCTCAGGGCCTCCACCTTCTCCTCCTCAACCTTCTTGAGGGCGGAAAGCTCCTCGAGGTGGTTAGCTTCAAGCCGGCGCAGGCGCGTCAGCTCCCCCTCGGCCACCTTCAACTTAGCGGCAGCAGCCCGGCCCGCCTCCTCGCTCTCGGCGCATTGAGCGCGGGCGACCCGAAGGTCCGCCTCCAGCTGCGGAACCTTGGCGGCTTCAACTGCAGGCCAGCCGAAAAGATCGTTAGCCGAGGAAAATCAAAGAAAAAGAAATCAAGTCAAAAGAAGAAAACCTTACCCTTGACATCCTTCAGCTCACGGGCCAAGCCGGCCATCTCAATTTTGGCCTTGTGGTAGCTGGTCACGACCTGATTGTACAGGACGGTACGCCGCTCCGTAACCACCTGAGAGAAGCAAAAGTCAGATATCTAGGTGAAGCCTGGGCCGGCTCCAAGCAGCCGACCCATGCCCCGGAGGGCTGCCAGGATAACAACAATTGTAAAAACCAAGATAAAACACTCACCTTGTCGGCCTCCTCCAACTTCGCCAGGTTGGTTAGGGTTTCGGTGGCCCTGGCCTTGAGGTTGGCGCGGAAGCCGGAGAAGAACATCTTCATGGGCGCCACGCCTGGCTGCCCCTCCCGGCTGGTCACCTCCCAGGCGTCCGCCTGGTGCCACGCCTTCTCCATCGTGCCAGCTGAGCCCAGGCTGGAGTCGGAGGCGGATGCCACGTTCAGCAGCCTGGCACCCTTGGCCACGTGGAGGCCCGTAGCCGGCTCGGACGGCCCCTCCATCCTTACCAGTGCCCGGGAGCCGGCGTCCCTTGTGCGTGCCGGCTCGTCCCTGGCCGGCTCCTCCCTCGTCGGCTCCGAAGATGGAGGCGGCGCAGTCGAAGCGGTCGGCCTGGTGGGAGCCGCCGTCTCCGGCGCCTGAGGCGCTCCCACCGGGCTATCCTCCAGCACCACAACGCTGGGTGCGGCTCCACCAATCCCAGCCACAGGCGGCGCAGCCCCGTCGGCTCCAGCTCCGGTTGCAGGCGGCATGCCCCTGCCAGCTCCAGCCGCTGGGTCCAGAAGGCGGGCGCGGCGCGGGAACATGTCGTCGAGAGTAGGCCGGCGTGCCGGCTCACCCCGAGCGCCGCCGCCAGGCGCGGGAGGAGGCGCAGGCGAAGAGGACGCCCCCGCAGAAGGCGGCGTAGTGACAGGCGGCACGATAACGACGGGCGGCGTGCCCACTCGCGTCGTCGAAGGCGTCGGGGTCGGCTCCCTCCTTTGCCGCTGAAGCGGCGACGTGATGGGAGGAGCCTGCCTAGAGCCGCCGCCCTGGGTAAACATTATCGGAGCCCTAGTTGAACAAGCAAGAAAAGATAAATACAAAAAATAAGGAAAGAAAAGGAATCAAACAACAGAGAAAAAAGAACCTACCCGGCCTGCTCCGGAACCTTCTTGGGCGCCTGCCGGCGTTGCTTCTTGGCCCTCACCTCCATCGCAGCCGTGGACCCGCCGATGGCCCGCTTCTTCCCCTTAGGCGCGGAAGTCGCCGTGCCCGCAGGCGGCCTCGCGCGTAGAGGCACCGCGGGATCGGCCCCGTGGTGGACGTCGCCGGCTCCTCCTCCTCCTCTTGATGCTCGGGCGAGGGCGGCGGGTTGTGCTCCCCCTGGCCGCCTTGGTCAGGCACCTCCGGCAGGTCGTCGTCACCGGCTTGATCACCGGCCTGGTCAGCCGGATCAACATGATCCGGCGTCCAGATCTTCTCCGACAGGTTGCCATCCTCGGCGCCCCGGCGGTCGAAAAGCTGAAAGCAAGACAAAGAAAGTAAATGACAAGTAGGCCACGCGGCTGCAAGCCGGAAGTCGGCCAAAACACAAGACTTACCAATTCAGGCGGCGACGCCCGGTCGTAAGGCGGCAACCCCCACTCCCAGCGCTCCGGCATGTTGGCCTTGGTGATGTTGTTCACCCGGCGGGCCACCTGGGCCTTGGATAGCTCCAACTTGGACGTCCGGGTCGGATCGAGCTAGCCGGACATGTGCCCGATCTTGTGGGCACGCCTCTGAAGTGGCAGCACCCGGCGCTCAACATATGTGCAGAGGAGATCCTCGGCGGTCAGCCGGCCCCCCGTGACACACTCTCCCAAGAAGTCCCACAGGAGATTTACCTCCGCGTCCGGATCCGCGCTCCTGGCGTTGTAGCCCCAGTTGATCCGGCCGACTGGCGGGGCCGGGTTGTACTCCGGCAGGTTCAGGCAGTCGACGGTCGGGTCCGCGTTCCGCACGTAGAAAAATGGCATCTGCCAGTTCTTCACCGAGTCCACCGTCGGGATTCTCGGGAAGGACGTACCCGGCCGGGAGTAGATCGAGGCGGCGCCACAAGCCCGGAGGTGGCCGTCAGTCGTCTGCGCCTTGATATAGAAGAGGCGGCTCCAGAAGTCGAGGTCCGGCCACAAGCCGTCCACCCTCCATCCACGTAGCAGATGAGGACACGTTGGCCAGTGGTGGTGCCTCCGAAGTAGTCGAGGAAGCCGCAAAAGTTAACCCGGCGAGCCCAGCCCCGAGGTGCGCGCCGCGACGCGCCGGGGCTAGTCCGGGGCTCCCTCTCGCGCCGGGTGCCCTGATCACCCCGCCGGAATCCGGCGGAGGTGCACATGCCGCTCGATGTCGTCCTCTGAATGAGCCCTCCAAGAGCCGCTTGGTTGAGCCATCGATGAGGAAGAAGAAGAAGAGGACCAAGAAAGGCGGAACGGCGAGGAAGAACCACGGGACGGCGGCGACGGCGGCGGCGGAGAGCGTACCGTGGAAACGCGGGGCCCAGTGGCGTCGGCTTGATGTGCGGACGGCTGCGAAGAAGCCAAGGTGTGCGGCCGCGCCCGGTCGCCGGAGTTCGCCAGAAGGTCGACGAAGAGGAAGCACGGAGAAGCGTGTGCAAGCGAGGAAGAAAGGAGCGGGGCGTGAAGACGAAGTGCGTGGGAAGGGCGCCTCGGTACCGCTCCCAGGGGCATTTATAGCCGCCTGACGCGCCAGTTGCGCGGCCACGTGGTGATCGTGGGCCACGACAGGGATTTACTGCGCCATAACTTCCCCCCACGACGGCGGCGGTAACTGGAAACGGACGCGCCACTCCCCCCACGACCGCACCGGATCCGGAGGAAACATTGACGTGACAAGACGAAACGGCAACAGGGGCCAGCCGTCAGACCGGTCAAGTCGGGCACAAAGACCGAGGCGGCGGAAACTCCGGCGCGCCGAAGCCGGAGCCGGACATTAAATTCGATCCGGTCCCAAAACTCTCCCAGCAAGGCGGAAGCATTGACAAGACTTGTGAAAAAGCAAAAGCCGCAGAAACAAAAATAACGTCCGGCTAGAAGCAGCCGGACGAGACGAGCCGGATGAGGGCGCAGCCGGCTGAACGGGAGTCCTCAGCCGGCCCCTCCGAGTGCCGTCAAGCATATTCAAGAGATCTTAGAGCCAGGAAAACCTGCCTAGGTCCCTCTTAACGCAGGACCTTGCCAGCTTCGGGGGCTAATGTCGGGGGGAAGGCCCCGGGTAGGGCAATGGACGCGGAGCGGCTGGCTTGGCCGGCTCGCGGCAAAGGCCGGGCGAGAGCAGCCGGGCTGGAGCGTGGCCGGCTGGTCGCCCGGCTGGGCCGTGGCCGGCTGGTCCGAAGCGGCTGGCTCTAAATCCTAGTCGGCGGCTGCCGTGCGCTGTGGCTGGGCCGGCTTCTACAAGCCATATCCGGCGGGGTCTATACCTCGGACCGACTCGAGGCTGGCGAGCCTTGCATGAGAAGGAACCGGGTAGGTGGTCCGGGTTCGCAGGTCCACGCTGACCTCACTTCCGTAAAAGCGGGGCACTGTAGAGCAATAGTGCCACGCGCCGGACAGGCCATCATGGCCTACGGCGGTCCGTACCGGCTACAGGGCATGATGGCGACAGGGACATCTCCTAGCCACGCCGCTGACTCCCTCTGGCGGACAAGACAGGCCACTACGCCTCAACGGCTCCATGACGTCAACGCCTCGGGAAGGAGCGGAAGCCGGAGCCGGCCAAGCCGGCCACTAGATTATAGGGACTTCCTTGTAAAGTGCCAGCGTCTATATAAGCTGCACTACCCCCTCGTGCGTGGGAGGATCGATCATTCTCACTTCATTCTAGACTTAGCGCTACTCGAGGAGAGAGACCTTCGTCTACCTTAGCCTCCCCGAGCAGCCGGACACAGCTCTAGGAGCACCATTGTACTGTGTGATTACCATATACACTCATAGCAGGAGTAGAGGTGTTACCTCCTTCGGAGGGCCTCGAACCTGGGTACGTCGCCGTGTCGCTCGTGCCCATACCCGTTTCCGGATACCGCCGTGAGACCATCTAGGAACCACCTTCGATTAGCCACCCTATGGCATATGTCGTGACGATACCACGACACCAACAGTCTCCCACTTGCACTAGAGTCAATAATCTAGATTACATTGTAAGGTACCTAACACCCATGGCATTCTGGTGTTGGTCATGCTTTGCCCTAGGGAGAGCTTTAGTCAACGGATCTGCTACATTCAGATCAGTGTGTACTTTGCAAATCTTTACTTCTCCATCTTCGATGTATTCACGAATCGAATGATAACGCAGCTTGATATGCTTCAGCCTCTTGTGTGACCTTGGTTCTTGTGCATTGGCGATGGCACCCATGTTGTCACAGTAGATGACTAGTGGGTCCAATGCACTAGGAACCACACCGAGTTCTACAATGAACCTCTTCATCCATACCGCTTCTGATGAAGCCTCTGAAGCCGCTATGTATTCTGATTCTGTTGAAGACTTCGCCACCGTGCACTGCTTTGAGTTTTCCCAGCTTACTGCATCACCATTCAATATAAACATGTACCCAGACTGTGACTTAGAGTCATCAGGATTAGTGTTCCAACTTGCATCGGTGTAACTGGTTACAACGAGCTCTTGGTCACCTCCATAACAAAGAAATATATCCTTAGTTCTTTTCAAGTACTTCAGGATATTCTTGACCGCTGTCCAGTGTTCCATTCCTGGATCACTTTGATATCTGCTAGTCAAACTGACAGCATGTGCTATATCCGTTCTAGTACATAGCATGGCATACATGATAGAGCCTACTACCGAGGCATAGGGTCCGACTCATCCTTTCTCTTTCTTCTGCTGTAGCCGGTCCTTGAGTCTTACTCAAGACCTTGCCTGGTAACATAGGTAAGAATCCTTTCTTACTTTCGTCCATTCTAAACTTCTTTAGAATCTTGTCCAGTATGTACTTTGTGATAGCCCTATTAGGCGTCTTGATCTATCTCTATAAATCTTGATGCCTAATATATACGATGCTTCACCAAGCTCTTTCATTGAAAAACTATTATTCAAATAACCTTTTACACTGCTTAATAGTTCTATATCATTCCCAATCAATAATATGTCATCTACATATAATATCAGGAATGCTACAGAGCTCCCACTCACTTTCTTGTAAATACAGGCCTCTCCATGACACTGTATAAACCCGAAGTCTTTGATCACCTTATCAAAGCGTCGGTTCCAACTTCTCGATGCTTGCTTCAGTCCATAAATTGAACGCTGAAGTTTGCATACTTTGTCGCATTTTTAGGATCGACAAAACCTTTGGGTTGTACCATATACAACTCTTCCTCAATGTCTCCATTAAGGAACGCCGTTTTGACATCCATCTGCCAAATCTCATAATCGAAAAATGCAGCTATTGCTAACAAAATCCTCACAGATTTTAGCCACAGGTGAGAAAGTCTCATTGTAGTCAACACCTTGAATTTGTCGGAAACCCTTTGCGACAAGTCAAGCTTTATAGACAGTAATATTACCATCAGCATCTGTTTTTGTCTTGAAGATCCATTTATTTTCGATAGCCTTTTGGCTATCAGGTAAGTCTACCAAAGTCCACACTTTGTTATCATACATGGATCCCATTTCGGATTCCATGGCTTCTTGCCATTTGTTGGAATCTGGGCTCATCATCGCTTCTTCATACGTCGCAGGGTCCTCATCATTGTTGTCCACAATCATGACATTTAGACAAGGATCATACCAATCGGGGCACGTTCCTTGTCGATCTGCGAGGTTCAGTAGCTATCTCGTTTGAAGTTTCATGATCATTATCATTAGCTTCCTCTCTTCGGTGTAGGCGGCACAGAACAACTTCATCGCGCTACTCTGATCAACTAGTGAAGATTCATCAATCTCATCGAGTTCTACTTTTCTTCCAGTCACTTATTTAGTGAGAAATTCTTTCTCAAGAAAGGTTCCGTTCTTAGCAACAAAGATTTTGCCTTCGGATCTGTGATAGAAAGTGTACCCTATAGTTTCCTTAGGGTATCCTATGAAGACGCATTTCTCCGCTTTGGGTTCTAGCTTGTCCGGTTGTAACTTCTTTACATAGGCTTCGCAACCCCAAACTTTACAGCTTAGGTTTCTTGTTAAACCATAATTCATACGGTGTCGTTTCAACGGATTTTGATGGTGCTCTATTTAAAGTGAATGCGGATGTCTCTAATGCATAACTCCAAAATGATAACGGCAAATTAGTAAGAGACATCATAGAATGAACCATATCTAAGAGAGTTCGATTACGACGTTCGGACACACCGTTTCGTTGTGGTGTTCCCAGCGGTGTCAATTGTGAAAGTATTCCGCATTTCTTTAAATGCATGCCAAACTCATAACTCAGATATTCACCTCCACGATCAGATCGTAGAAATTTAATCTTCTTGTTACGTTGATTTTCTACTTCACTTTGGAATTCCTTAAACTTCTCGAAAGTTTCGGATTTATGTTTCATGAAATAGATATACCCATATCTACTCAGATCATCTGTGAAGGTTAGAACATAACGATAACCACCGCGCGAGGCTACACTCATTGGTCCACACACATCGGTATGTATGATTTCCAATAAGTCTGTAGCTCGCTCCATAATACCAGAGAATGGAGTCTTAGTCATTTTTCCCGTTAGACATGCTTCGCATCTATCAAGTGACTCAAAGTCAAGTGATTCAAGTAATCCATCGGTATGGAGTTTCTTCATGCGTTTACTCCAATATGACCAAGACGACAGTGCCACATATAAGTAGAATTATCATTCAATTTGATTCGCTTAGCATCAATGTTATGAATATGTGTATCACTACTATCGAGATCTAACAGAAATAAACCATTCTTTTTAGGTGCTCGACCATAAAAGATATTATTCATAAAAATAGAACAACCATTATTCTCAGACTTGAATGAATAACCGTCTTGCATTAAACAAGATCCAGATATAATGTTCATGCTCAACGCGGTACAAAATAACAATTATTGAGGTTTAAAACTAATCCCGAAGGTAGATGTAGAGGAAGTGTGCCGACAGCGATCACATCGACTTTGGATCCATTTCCAACGCACATTGTCACTTCATCCTTTAATAGTCTTCGTTTATTCTTTAGTTCATGTTTCGAGTTACAAATATGAGCAACCGAACCAGTATCAAATACCCAGGTACTAGTACGAGAACCAGTAAGATAAACATCTATAACATGTATATCAGATATACCTTCTTTCTTCTTCTTGACAAGGGCTCTTCAGATCCGCCAAATACTTGGAGCAATTACGCTTCCGGTGTCCCTTCTCCTTGCAAATAGCACTCAGCATCAGGCTTAGGGCCAGTCTTAGGTTTCACAGGGAGGCGTGGCAGCTTTCTTACCACCCTTCTTGAATTTTCCTTTAGACTTGCCCTGTTTCCGGTGGTCTTGTTGACCATCAACACTTGGTGCTCTTTCTTGATCTCAATCTCAGCAGCTTTAAGCATGGAGAAGAGTTCAGGTAACTCTTTGTTCATGTTCTGCATATTGTAGTTCATCACAAAGTTCTTGTAACTAGGTGGCGGTGATTGAAGGATACGATAAATCCCCAGTCTGTTAGGAATAACTATTTCCAAGTCACTGAGTTTCTTCGCATGCGGTCATAACGAGCATGTGCTCACTAACGGAGCTACCCTCTTCCATCATGCAACTGAAGAAGTGTTTCGATGCTTCATAGCATTCCACGACCGCATGAGTTTCAAAATAGTTTTCAACTCTTTGATCAACTCATGTGGATCGTGGTGCTCAAAACGTTTTGAAGATCGACTTCCGCATAGGATGGCACACTGAACTTGAGAGTACCGAATTTTCGAGTCGCGTAAACATTCTTTACTTCATCGGTTTCAGTTTGCAGGAGGGTCACCTAGCGGTGCATCAAGCACATATTGCGATTTCACAATGAGAAAATCCTCACATGACAACCATCGGTGAAGTTGCTACCGTTGCTCTTAAGCTTTTCTTTCTCTAGGAACTGGTTAAAATTGATTGGGGACGCCATATCTACAACATATATTTGCAATAGTTTAGACTAAGTTTATGATAAATTGAGTTCAAATTTTAATTCAACATAATTAAAAACTAGGTGAACTCCCACTCAAAACAATATCCCTCGAATTGTTTTAGTGATCACACGAACCAAATCAACCACACCAAGTCCGATCATCACGAGACAAGATGTAACTTCAATGGCGAAAATTCAAAGTGTTCATCATATCAATCATATGATTCATGCTCTACCTTTCGGTATCACGTGTTCCGAGACCATGTATGTACATGCTAGGCTTGTCAAGGCAACCTTAGTATCCGCATGTGCAAAACTGGCTTGCACCCGTTGTATGCAGTTGTTGATTCTATCACACCCGATCATCACGAGATGCTTCGAAACGACAAGTTGGCAACGGTGATACTAAGGATGAACACTTTATTATCTTGATATTTTAGTGAGAGGGATCATCTTATAATGCTACCGTCGCGATCTAAGCAAAATAAGATGCATAAAAGGATTAACATCACATGCAGTTCATATATGATATGATATGGCCCTTTTGTCTTTCGCCTTTGATCTTCATCTCCAAAGCACGGACATGATCTCCATCATCAACGGGCATGATCTCCATCATCGTCGGCGTAGCGTCAAGGTCAATGGCGCCGTCTTCATGATTGTTCTCCCATGTAGCAACTATTACAACTTCTTTGAAATACTACTCAACATGAAATTTAAAGACAACCATAAGGCTCCTGCCGGTTGCCACAATACAATAATGATCATCTCATACATATTCATCATCACATTATGGCCATATCACATCACCAAACCTAAAAACAAGTTAGACGTCTCTAATTTGGTTTGCATATTTTACGTGGTTTAGGGTTTTGAGAGAGATCTAATCTACCTACGAACATGAACCACAATGGTGATACTAGTGTTGTCAATAGAAGAGTAAATTGAATCTTCACTATAGTAGGAGAGACAGACACCCGCAAAGCCACTTATGCAATACAAGTTGCATGTCGAGCGTGGAGCAAATCTCATGAACGCGGTCATGTAAAGTTAGCCCGAGCCGCTTCATCCCACTATGCCACAAAGATGCAAAGTACTCAAACTAAAGACAAAATAAGCATCAATGCCCACAAACCATTGTGTTCTACTCGTGCAACCATCTATGCATAGACACGGCTCCTACCAGGGATTCGTTGCATAGAAAACAAAAATTCTACCGCGAGAACGCAATCCAAGCCAAGATGCAATCTAGAAGACGGAGCAACGAGGAGATGATCGAGACTTGAAGATTTCCAAAGCCTACAAGATGAGGCTCTTGTTGCTGCGGTAGACGATCACTTGCCGCTTGCAAAAGCGCGTGAAGATCTTGATCACGGTGCCACGATCGGGCAGCACCTCCGTACTCGGTCACACGTTCGGTGTTGATGAAGACGATGTCCTTCTCCCGTTCCAGCGGAAAGCGGAAGTAGTAGCTCCTCCTTGAATCCGGCAGCACAACGGCGTGGTGGCGGTGGCGATGGAGATCTCCGGCGGAGCTTCGCTAAGCTTTGCGGGAGAGGGGGAGGAGTGGGGCGGCTAGGGTTTGGGGAGAGGGGGTGGCCGGCCTCCTTGGGTGCGGCCAAGGTGGTGGTCTTGGTGTGTCCGGCCCCCTCCCCTTGGCCCCTCATTATATAGGTGGAACCCCCAGTGTTGGACTACAAGTCTTCGAATAAGACCCCAACCCAAAAACTTCCATGTGTAGGGAAACCTACCCAGGTGGGATTCCCACCTCAAGTGGGACTCCCACCCTTCCATGAGGGTGGGCGGCCACCCTTGGTGGAGTCCACCGGGACTCCACCTCTAGGGTTGGCCGGCCATGGGAGGTGGAGTCCCTTCGGGACTCCGCCTTCCAAAGTGATTTCTTCCGGACTTTTCTAGAACCTTCTAGAACCTTCCATAAATGCACCGGATCATTTCCAAACTTGGAATATGACTTCCTATATATGAATCTTATTCTCCGGACCATTCCGGAACTCCTCGTGATGTCCGGGATCCCATCCGGGACTTCGAACAATACTTCGAACTCCATTCCATATTCAAGTTCTACTATTACAACATCAAACTTTAAGTGTGTCACCCTACGGTTCGCGAACTATGTGGAAATGGGTGAGAACCCTCTCCGACCAATAACCAATAGCGGGATCTGGAGATCCATAATGGCTCCCACATATTCAACGATGACTTAGTGAGCGAATGAACCATTCACGATACCAATTCCCTTTGTCACGCGATATTTTACTTGTCCGAGGTTTGATCATTGGTATCACTCTATACCTTGTTCAACCTCGTCTCTGACAAGTACTCTTTACTCGTACCGTGGTATGTGGTCTCTTATGAACTTCTTCATATGCTTGCAAGATATTAGACGACATTCCACCAAGAGGGCCCAGAGTATATCTATCCGTCATCGGGATGGACAAATCCCACTGTTGATCCATATGCCTCAACTCATACTTTCCGGATACTTAATCCCACCTTTATAACCACCCATTTACGCAGTGGCATTTGATGTAATCAAAGTACCTTTCCGGTATAAGTGATTTACATGATCTCATGGTCGAAAGGACTAGGTAACTATGTATCGAAAGCTTATAGCAAATAATTTAATGACGTGATCTTATGCTATGCTTAATTGGGTGTGTCCATTACATCATTCATATAATGATATAACCTTGTTAATAACATCCAATGTTCATGATTATGAAACTAATCATCTACTAATCAACAAGCTAGTTAAGAGGCTTACTAGGGACTCATTGTTGTTTACATAACACACATGTATCAATGTTTCGGTTAATACAATTATAGCATGGTATATAAACATTTATCATAAACACAAAGATATATATAATAACTACTTTTATTATTGCCTCTTGGGCATATCTCCAACACAGTCAATGGAAATCAAGAAGCAAATTCAAATCATACAAAACATATACCATGTATATACATACTTAAGTGGTTTATTACAATACTCAGTAGCGATGTGAGTATGCAAACTCACTTATTGAAGTATATGTACAAATTTCTACAAATATTACATACTACAATACATGTGGTACAACTGTATTGTAGTCTCTCCCATGGTGGTCTCTAGTCGTGCTTCACTCGGTACATCCCAGGCTTCCATCCGGTCGAATGTATAGTCCTCCGATAGAATCGGAACATAGGGTCTTCCGGTGGTCAGAATCAGAGGATGATCCCAGGAGAAATCTGTGTTCATGAACTTATTATTCAATGCAGCATAATCCACCCCTGGGTGTACTCCCCTGTGACTCCACCATAGGCATTCCCACCATCTGTATCCGACTCGATCAGTATAGGATGCTCCTCATGGTCTCCCCTACTATACTGATGGTTCTGGAACTGGGTTGTGGCGTCCTCACCCATCTCAGAATTACACCTGACTGGATCGCTATAGGTTCCCATGTATGATCCCCAACGCCAACCTGTGGAGTTCTCTATAGGAGTCTCGGAACGCTGATGGTTTCCGGATTCCTCTCCGCCCTCATATCCTCCTTGGGAACTACTAGGAAAGTACCTAGGTGTAATGGGTGTGGTTTGTTGTTCTGGATGGTCAATACTAATAAAGTCACCAGCTGAATAAACTGGTGTGCGAACCTCACCCTCCATTGGTTCCTTTCCCTTCGCCTCCTCCTTGGGCTCAGTGAACTCTTCCAACATTGTATCAATTGCCCCCGACAGATGTCGGTTCAACTGAAAGAACAATGACAGTAGGTTGCGACAGTTGTCCATGTACTTAGCGGCTTCTGCTGGTTTGCACTTTGCAAACTTGAAGTGGTTTAGCATAGGGTCATCTTCCTCCTCCATATGTGGAATGTGGGCGAATTCGGAACCAATAAGCTCCTTCGTCTTATGTTCCTGAATATCAGTGATGGCTTTCATTATGGCTATGTGGTAGGCTGTTGTAATGGTTCTAGCCTCACCTACTGGCATCACTACACTCATTCCTAGTGATTCTGGAAGTCTTAATCCTACCCTACACTTTGCCAATACTGTACCGTCGTAGTACATGTATTTCATTACTTGGATCTCGGGATCGCACCCAAATTCAAGTAACATGGCACGAAGAATATCCGCGAGTCCTCCATCATAGTCATTCAAGGTTGATTCCTTCACTTTCACGTTACGTCCCGAACGTGAACTTGCCATAGTTGGTTGTACATAAGAAAGATTATAATATTAGTAATGATGCATCATAATAGAGATAATAAAGAATTATCGGACTAAAAGATATGATTGTTTTATTCTCAAGTGAATACACACCATATTTTTAGAGAATTCTTTACTAATCCTATTTGACTCCTAACGTTCGGTCCCATTTACTAGGTTCCAACCTAAGGTCAAAGCTTTTGCTCTGATACCAACTGTGGTGACCCTGCATACCACTACATGTTGTAGTATGCCAGTCGTTGATATAACATTCACGAAGTACCAATCCGCAAATATTACATCCCTCAGTAGTACAACAGAACATAGCAGGTCCATAACTCATTCATTTATTATTACAAGCAACATGTACATATCATCTCGGAGTTCCTCTTGGGTCCTAAGAGGCCTACTCCTGGGTTCGTGGTGAACCCATCTTAACTTACAATATAGCAGTCTTACTAAGTGATACATTTATTCTCAACGAGCAGTTAAGTACTAAGAGTTTGTACTGCTCGGATACTACTACTATCGGATAGGTCTACGCTTTTTCTCCTCCAGAACCTTTCCCGGTTCCGTAGACGATGAGGTAGTCTACTCCTTCTATACCTCCGGAGAGGTCTGGTTCTTCATAGCCGATGACTTCTGCTCCTTCAGGGTCGTCGTTGTCCTCCTCCAATCGATTCAGACAATCTAAGCATGGGATTTAAGAGTGGTATGAGTACGAGCGTACTCAACAAGTTCATTATAGAAAAGAGGTGTTTAATGCAGCTACGATATCAGACCAGAAAGTCTAATACCAATGCAGGTTTTGATAATCATTTCTTCAAGAGGTTGCTTTTATTCGGAAGAACTATGTTCGTCAGCCTTCACCGGTTTACTAGAACTTCATGGAGCTCCTTTCCGGCAGCGTTCGTAGTTCCAAATCCCGGAACAAGGAGTGACAGTCACGATTCATTACACTCTGCAGGTGTGTTGCTTTACCCATAAGATATCTTAACCTTGGTGCCAATCGGGCAGCTTCCCCGTCCACACTTCCTTCGGTGTGAGGCCCGGTATAAGGTCTAGCCAATCATGTTACTCCGCTACCTCGAACACCCACCCTTTGTTGCAATCTCCGACCCTGGGTCCTCGCCGGTGCTCTTATACCAATTAAGGACGGCCCCCGACCATGACGTCAATTCAGGGCTCTACCATAAATTCCTTCGCCGGCAGTTGCAACCCATCATAGACCACATTACCGTGGGGACTTCAACGGGATCCCCACCCTGCAGCTTGTCTCTCGAGATCAAGTGCCTACGGTAATGCGCATCCGTTGATGAACGAGAGGTGGAACACTTTTGACTACTCTGTCCCACCCAGATCTTATATTATACACGGTTTCACGACATTTGTTGTTTAATCCTAGAGGGATATAAACCCTTGCAATGGAACCTCCACCATATCAACACAATCCATGGTTCCATTGCCCATCACTTAGTCATATTCATAGTTATGAAAATAGTGGTTTTGCTTTTTATGCAATAGTGATAAACATAGTACTTTGCAAGTAATTTGGTAAAAATACTCAAATGACATGAGCAAGTGATGAACTTGCATGAACACTGCAAAGTGTTGCGGTTGGATGGTGTGGATGACCCTTGTCCTCGGTTGCTGAAAAATAGCATCATTGTCCGATAAGGGCAATGGTTAAAAAAGCAATTATGCATGCTTTCCATTTTTAGGGTTTGTTCCCCCTTTCGATGTCTTATCATTTTATGTGAGAGGTAATTACTAAGAAAAATTTAGGGATACTTAGGGTAAAATACAACCTTGAAATGTTGTCAAGGTGTTTTTAAAGTCCAAAAGAATTTATGGACTTATTTTCATTATTGAAAATATAAAGTGTGATTTAAATGATTATTATAATCATCAAATTAGGACTTATTCTTAGTTGTCTTAAAAAATTCCTTTTGATATTTTATTCTGATAGAGAATTTTATGCTGAGCAGTTTTCATATTTTTAATTATTTTTTTAGAGCCTTTACTCATTTTCTATTTAATTTTAAAGTTTCTGGTTTAAATGGAATTGTGAAAAGACTATTTTGCCCCTTGGGCCCACCTGTCAGGCGGTCGAGCTGGTTAGGTTGGACCAGCCCACTGGCTCGGTCCAACCGACCCAGCGTCGTCTTCCTCTTTTCTCCCTAACCATAATCCCCTTCGGGCTCCCGCGACACCAAAATCGCCTCCACCGTCGCATTCTTCCGTCGCCTCCGGCCATCCCGTGGCGAGATCGGTCGCAAAAGAACAGCCGCTCGATGGCGCACCGATCGGTTCGCTGATCTGTTTCTTCTTGCCGCCACCGTTCGCCCCCAACGCATCTGACGTGGGGTTCCGCGGCGATTCTTTGCTCGCCGGCGAACCGCACGCGTTGGCGCGGCTGTGTGCCTCGCCGTGGTGGTGCTGGGGCATCTGCTCGGCGACGCCGGCCTGGCTGCGGCCGCTGCCGTGCTTTGGCCGTGCCGTGCCGCAATGGGCACGGTGCTCTGCTCCAGGTGCGTTCGCCTCCTTCTCTATCTGTCTTGTTCTACCTCCTCTCCTTCCTCTGGATGCCACCTTGTTGTGCTGCTGCTGCTACGCCTATGTGCTCTGCGCCATGCTTGCTCTGGTGCTGCCTTGATGTGCTAGTTGTTGCTGCTATATGCGCCATGGATTCTAGCTGCTGTGTTGTGCTGCTGCTATGAGTGTGCTGCTGATGTGCATATGCTGCTCTTCCTGTTGTAACTTATGAGCTCTTGCTCAAGAGCATACTGTGATGCTTATGCTCTATTAAATTGTTCCTGCTGTTGTTATATGGATCATGCCTCTCCTGTGTGTGCATTTCCTTGCCCCCTGCTTGATTATTATGTATAATCCTTGCCTTATGCAAGTGCCAGTGCTTCTGATTGGCTAACCCCTGGTGCTATAATTCCTGGAAATGCTCCATTGAGCATGTTTGTTGGCTAGGCAGCACCATCCAGTGATGGTGTGCTTCTGGATACAATTATAATTTAGCTCATTTGCTTCTCTGTGGTACATTTGTTCATGTCCTGTGGCTGATTTAATTATTTGGTTCATGTGTTGATGCTGGAATTAATTCTAGCATGCTCTTCAAGCTTCATGTGTGATCATCAGTTGCTTGTAAAAGCTGCTGTGTTATTACTGTGCCTCATTGCTGCTAGTCCTTGTGTCTGTGTGACACCAAAATCTGTGGTGCATGCTATTACTTGCTAAAGCAGTTGCTGATGCTTGTAATGATCCATTGGATCATCTGCAAGGTTCTGGTGCTTTGATTACTTGTATGATTCATTTATCTGTATTACATGGCTTTACTAAATGGATAAGTGATGTGAACTGCTTGCAGTAATGACCATTTTATTAACTTTGGCAGGGCTAGATGGATGCCACCACTTGGTTGGGTACCCTAGCCCTCTTTTGAACCCTTCTGGGTGATGATAACTATGCATGACTTATTTGATTGGACTGATTAAGTGGTTGAGGTGACCTTGACAGCAATTTCTTGCTATTTAGGTAGCTCCCACCTTTGTTGGCTTGCTGTGGCTTAGTGAATGCATTACTGGTTAATTTCCTTGTTGAATTACCAGTGATCTTTGATGTTGACAAACAAGAATAGACATATATTGTCTATATGTCTGATGGTGTGCTAGGTTTTAGGTGCTAACTGACTCTGGTTGAATAGATAGGATCAATTCCTTGATGGATTGCCTTGGTTATACCACTGTTTTGGTTAACCAGTGTTCCCTTGGTGATTTCCTATTTGCTTCATCCATATTTGCTTGCACCAACTGACTTGGTAGCCAGATGATGACACAAACAGGGTACTCACACCCTATGACTTGTGTGTGTTTGATGCACATGCTTATTTGTGAGCAAAACAGATGTTTGCCCATGATTCTTTGTGTATACCTCACTCCAGCTCCTAGATTAAGTTGTTGGTGTAGAGGATTGCTTCTGGTTGGATTTATGTGCTTGCCCTGCTCCTCCTGGCTTGCTGGTGATGCTTGATTTGTTTCAGTGGTTTGCTGGAATAGGTTGAGCAGCTCTAGCTGTTCACCTGTTCTTGCTGTTCTTGGTGTTCTTACCACTTGAGTTGCAGCCGATGAAATGGCTAGGGTTTGGGCTGTAAAAAGTTTATATATGCCCAACTCTTTGCTTATCTGGTCGACAACAAGGCCTGGCATCATTTGGTGACTCCCCTGGCTGTGTGTGTGTGCTGTTGTGCATGCACACCCATGGCTTGCTGTTGAGCATGCACTCTAGCTGTGTGAGCAGCTTGTGTGTGTGTGGGTCTTGTGCAGCTGAGTGGATCAGCTCGGCTGTTCCTGGTCATATCCTCTCAATTTCAATTTTTTACTAACATGCCAAGTGGCAATGCCACTTGGCATAACCTCTTGTTTGATCTTTGTGTGTGTGCAGGGATCAAGAATTGATCATGAATATGTTCAAGATGATCTTGAGCAAGAATTTCATGAAGATCAACTTATGTAGTTTAGGACATAACATTTAATTGTAATTTTCCTTTTTCATTTTCTATTTCTTCAATTCTTGTAATGTGTTGTACTATTTCATAATTCAATTCTGGATATTGTAAATGACTTTGTATCTTGTGTGATTATCGATAAAGCTCAATGTTTCTCTAATGAGCTTTACTTAATAGAAGTACTATTTATATTCTTGATTAATTATATTTGTTTAATGAATTACATCAATTTGAATTATGAAATATTCATGTGATGTTTGAATTTTAAATTCAAACACAAGTTGTTTGAATTCAATCATGCAACTTAAAGTTGTGATGCACTAACCTCTCTCTCTCTCTTCTCAAAAACCTAATTGAGTTAAGTGAGGTACAAATTTATCGCACTCTCGAAACCCTAACCCTGTAAGGTGTCGAGAGAGAAACTTGTCCCCCTTCAATTCAGTTTTCTTTTAAAAGCGCGAAATTTTAAATTTACGATGCAATGCACATTCTAAAATCTACCCCTCGATCGTCTCTAAACCTGGGACATTACACACCTCGACGCAAATAGAAATAAAATAATTATTTACATTCGCGGACAAATAAATAGGTCTACCTTCATCCCAGCAGGCCGACACAAATTAACCTGACCATCCACTCAAAATTTACAGAGATAGTTAGAGTCGAGTTAACCTAAACTACGAAGGTATACTCACCATCATGCGGCCTTCTGTGACCAGGGTTACTCGCAGTCGCGCGGCCTACTGGCCATGCCGCGCGCGGACGAGGAGGCGATAACGAACCTTGTTCTACAACAGCGGCGGTGGCGGAGGAGGGCAACAACTCGAGCCTGGCCGGAGGTGGTGGTCAACTGACCAACCAGTCGGCAGCGATGGAAGCGGCGGGGAAGCGTAACGACCAGGCTTCTCCGAGAGCACGAGGGGGAGTACTTCAGCTGATTGTGAGTGCTGCCAAAACAAATGATTTGAAAATCAAGGTGTGTGAGGTAACATGGCTCATCAGTCGTGAGTAATAGGTTGTTTGGAATGTGACCTGAAGAATATTACGTTTACGTTGTAATCTAGGCAGGTAGGTAGACTTCAAACATCGAATTGACTTAGGTATCAGAGTCATTCCTAGGGCACGTTTGGTTCAGACGATTTACGAATGCATGAGCAGGAAAAAGCTGTTTTTTTATTGAAACGGGCAAAAAAGCTTATGCCTTATATTGATATAGGAGAAGCAAACAGGTACATGCCAAGAGCCATACAAACGGAAAAAAAGGGGGAGGGGGCGGAACAAACTCCGCCCCAGAACAACTTAGCTAATGAGCTCTGCTAGGCTCTTGGCTCCTGCAAGGATCCAGTCTTTTCCTTCTTCCCGATCTTGTGCATAACGACCGATGGCAGTGAGGACTTGTTTTTGAAGACTCGTTCGTTCCTCTCCTTCCAAATCTCCCAAGTGATGAGAATTACTGCAGACCGTAGACCTTTGGGAGAAGAGGTAGTGGTTGACGTGATGGCATGCCAGTAATCAATGACCTTTACTCTGCCCTCTCCGAGGCTACCAATAAGATCCGGGCAAGAGAGCCAGGAGGCCGTTGCGGTCCAAATGCGCTTGGAGAAACGACATTCGAAGAGGATGTGTGGAGCCGTCTCAGGGGAGCATCTGCAGAGCTGGCAGGTGGGGTGGTGTGGCCATCCCCGCTTTGCTAGGCGATCAGCGGTCCACAGGAGATTTTGGACGGCGAGCCACGCAAAGAAGCGGCACTTTGGAGGGGCCCAGGTCTTACAAACAATTTTCCCAAACTGGCAAGGAAGAGCCGTGAGGAATTGGACTTTGTAAGCGGAGCTGGCAGAGTAGCAACCATTAGGGGTCAAGGACCAAGTGATGGAATCGTTAGTGTCTGGGATCAGCTGGACCTCAGAAAGGAGATCCCACAGACGAACATATTGCTCCAAATGCTCAACAGTGAAGGCGTCTACCGCGATGTCTGAGACCCAGTTATGATTAGCGAGCGCCTCCTGGACCGTTCGATTCTTCCTTCTGGAAGCTTTGAAAATCAGTGGAGCAAGATCCTTTGGAGGGGAGCCATGAAGCCATGAAGAAGACCAGAAGGAGGCCTTGGCGCCATTGCCAATGGTGACACGAGTGGCCGCGTTGAAGAGATCTAAATCAGCGGCATCATTGGGGGTCTCGGAGCCCACCCACGGCTTGTCCGGAGCCGTCCACTTGTACCATAGCCATCGAAGTCTGAGAGCCCTTGAGAACTTATCCAGGTCCAGGATATCCAGTCCCCCAAGCTCCTTTGGACCACAGACCTTTTGCCAGTTCACCTGAGCAAGAAAAAGCTAGGAATAAGATGCCATACCATGGTGAATCCTATCAAAAATGGAAAAAAAAAACAAGAATTTTCTAATACTCCCTCCGTTTCCTTAAAAAGCTTCCCAATTTTCCAACTTTATATAGATATGAACGTGCATAGACATGTTTTAGCTATAGATTCTTCCATAGCTAGAAAAAGTTACAAATCTTTTTTTAACAACAGAGGGAGTACGTGTTGTTTGGTTGCTTCATAGAGAAAAAAAACACATTTTTTCCTAAAGGAATGGCTATGCCATAGTCATAGTTGTCCTAGAAACAAAGGAAAAAAATTCAAGGCGTTGGATCTAAGGCAAGTTTTTCTATAAAATTACATGCAAAATACTAGATTGTTCTATTTTAAATCCTATGAACCAAACAAGCTCTATAGAAAAAATCCAAAGGATTAAAATCCTCCAAAATCCCTTGCAACAAAACCGCTCCTTAGAGAAACTCTAGCACATCTCGCATATCCCGAAACTGGATATCAGGGATGGATACCCTAGATTTAGTTTGAGGATTGGAAAACGTGCGACGCAGAACATGTCCCGGATCTGATACTAGATTTTTTTTTAAAAAAAAAGTGTGATATCTAAAGATGAATGAACACGCAAAGTTATTAATGTGAGATAAGAGACGTTGTGTTGCCCGGTCTCATGGTTGACCACGATGTGAGGGGGCAAATCGATGGAGAGGGCGATGAACGCGAAAAACACGAAGATACGAACTTGTTAGCCCAATTCACCAACTCAATAGAGTTGCCAGGTAAAGATCCAAACGGGTAGACTTACATCGTCAAACCAAGAGCAAGAGATTGTCAAACCAAGGGTAGAATTCCAACTAGTAAGGATATTACCAAATATGCAAGAGCAAGAGATCCAAGCAATAGAGTTTACTAGATGAAAACAACCAAAGGTAAGGAGGTGCCCTGCTAAAAGTCAATACTTTTAACTAAGGAGAGGGTTTTTTTCCTACATGGGAGCAAAGAGCGGAGCTCATGTCTAGTTCTCAAATCTCATTCTAGGGTTTCTGGGTGGGAGTAAGGGTCCATATATGTGCCATCCATGATCAGGGGTAGTTTAGGCATAAATATTATAAATTTTGGGATTACATGGTCTAGGCCCAAATCAGATTCGAATTGGGCCATTTACTTAGGCCGGAGATTTTGGGGTGTCAGGCCGGAGATTCCAGTGGTGGAGACATCGAGAATATGCTTTTCATGTTGTAATCTATGGTAGTAAGGAACTTCAGATATCAAATTAACGGTTGATAGGTTTACAAATTGTAAATCAATATGTACTTGTACACATGGATAAAAGAACTATCTTGTCCACTGATTGCCAAAAATCTGCTTTGAAATTCCAGGAAAGATGTTAGGGAAGAGTTATTTTATATATTTCTAAAAGACGAAAAAGAGGGAGAGTGTGGATTTTATACACGCATGCTTAAGTACTAGAAACCTATATTAGGATATTTACTATGCTTAACTTTTTAATAAATATTAAAGTATTTGTGAGGACTAATATATAGTTCATTAAAGAATGGTTCCTAGAAAATATAAGATACACTCCCAAATAAAATATAATTTATAGTTTATTGATGGACATGAAATTTGTAGAGGCACATGATTTCATTCCCTTCACTTTTTATCATATTTAAGAAGATTGAATTTTAATGAAGATATGTTTAGAGAGTTGTGTCTCCGAAGGAATAAACCTAACACACATTTTAGTAAAAATATTTTAAAGCTTGATGTGAGAACTGCGTAACTAAGAACACAATTTATCACAATCTAACAACATTGTCATGTGATTTGTATTGCTACTTATAGTTAAAACAAAAAACTTGATAAGGCTAAACATTAATAAATTAATTTTATATAATATAAAAATTTACTATAAATACCACTCTTGATTCGTTGACTGATATAAGCTATTTAGACTGTATAGAATCACGTGTGCACACCATGTGGATTAGAATAATTATGATGTATCATTTTTCTGCAAAAGACCATTGAATGCTAGGATCGAGCCACCCGTATCAACCTCAACCCTTCATTGACACAAGGGCGCTCGATTCAGCTAGTTCAGCTTCAAGCATCTAGAGTGCACCATCAACTGGTCGTGCATCACGTTGGTCTTGGCCCAAGGATGGGATGGCACCCCTGGAGCTATGAGACTTGAGGAGATTTCGAGGTTGCAAATCGAGAGCAGTCCACCATCGGGTCACTAATTGTTGCAATATATATAGTACCACGGCCGATGGATCTCTCTAAGCCGCCCATTTTTTCGAAAAAGCCCTAAGGCGTCCATAGAGTAATCAATGAAGGGAGCTTTTTTCGATTTCTCAAACACTTTAATAAGTTGAGAAATAAATGGGGAGAAACTTGTTTGGCTATTCATTTTCTTCCAATGAGTTTTAATTGTAATCCAAGTTCCTGTTGAAATGTTAGAATGCACGGAGTGTGTGTTTCTGCAGAGGGAAAACTCAGAGTTCAGTTGTATTCTTGCCTTCCTTCTTCTTTTCTTCACTAGTTTCTGCATTATTCTCCTGCGGAGATGCCTGACACCTCCGCTCTGGGATCATGTGTATCTTTGTCACGCTGCTAAAAAACGTGCTAGGGAATGGGTTGTCATCGATGTGTGTTGCCTGAGGTGCGGAAGGGAGATCGAGTTCGCTTGACACTCGGACACTTGGTGGTGAATGGAGGTGGAGCCGCGCTCCTGATTCACCGTGTGGTGGACTGCGAGGTGGAGGTGGCCGACACCGGCTCACGCGAGCGGCTCAGCATGTACATAGCACGGATTGAATGATGTGCTGGTGGATTCCTTACCGTTTGTTAGCACGTGTTCCGCGCTTGATACCAAGTTTTCTAGGAGGATGAACTAAGAAAAACTCCAGCAGATACAGGATAAGCGTTTAGATCTGGATAATTCCAGCGGCTATTCGGGTTGGGACCAAAAATGTGACATGAGAAAATGGTCTCGAGTTTTTGACAGGTCGGCGGTGCCCGCCATTCCACTCCACAACCACAAGACCACAGGGTCAGCGCCTCATCACACCGGAGTATCAAAGCGTGCCCTACAATCATTGAAGCATTACTGTTTCCCTGTTTCCTTTCTGGAGCACGCCAATGTGGACACTGGTATTCTCATCACGAGAGGAGTACGAGCTAATTCTTTTGGGAGACAGAAAACTAAAACTAAACCTCGTTCAAGTCTCTCAGAAGAAAAAAAAATACAGAAAAACAACCGATGAGTTCAGGCATAGGTGTTTATGAAACAATTCAAGCAGTACAGTGAGTGAGAAATCATAGTTGGCACACAGGCCGGCGGGGGAGGGGAAAGTCCGCTTTAACAGGTCCGCACGATCTTTTACTCGACCCACAGGAATAGGAAATAATTTAAGGTATCTCTCCAGGCATTGATTCGTAGCCATTCCATTGCTATCTCATTGCTTATGTCATCTATGAAGCCAGTTAATATTCTTAGTCAAGAGTGTTCACACAAGCATGGCCAGACACACTTACATAACAGGTGTTAAAGAACTGAACCTAACTGTTTGGTCGCAATAGGTGTAAAGCCAGATGACTTTTTTTTCGACTAGTATGGTTGGGTTGCAGTTTTCCCTGGGAAGTTGCAGCAGCAAGACCATGATTCTATAATCACTTGCCATCTACACAATGTTAATTTTACAGTCGTTGGAAACTGCAGTAGTTGCAGTTCATGCCCTTCCGTCCCAGTAAAACATCCTTCAAGCTTTGGAGATATCAGCTATTTGCAAGACAGCGAGTAGAAATGTAGAATAAACCCTAACCAGCTCAGACAAAAACGAAGTGAAAGAGAAGGACGCTGTCTTTTTCTCGACCTTGACTCCAACCTTGCTAGAAATATAGCCTGGCAGTTATCCATCGATGGATGCCTTCAGTCTTTGAACCTCGGCCAAGAGGGAAGAGTTCATCTCACAAGCATCCTTCAAGATTTCAAATCTTCGGCCTACTTCATCACTGTATTGTGAGTCCCGTGGAATGCCTTGCAGAACGAAACTCTGGAGCATAGCCTGTTGGGCGCAAAGGATAGGGCATGGTTAGAAAACTCTACGTACTGCAGCGTAAGGAGTTCATGTTGTTGAAAACTTGGCAGGGAGGAGTTACCTCGTGATGTTTCTTCTGGGTGTAGCACCGGATAAGCGACTTAACCATCTTATTGCGCAATTTGACAGAAGCACCGCACCGGAAAACAAAACCGGACAGGTGATGCTTCGCTAGTGTGAAAGACATAGAATCCCTCTGGGCAGCTTTGTCCAGGATACCAGATGTCCATGATTTGGCATAAGCCTCCAAGATTCCTTCATCGTCCTACAAATGCAATGCAAAAGTATGAAGCAGAAGCAATTGCATTTTTTTTATCATAGAAGCAACTAACTACATGTACAGGAACAAAGACATAAAACCATGCAGTTCTGATATGCATGGACATCTAATAATTACTAGCACCAGATAGCATGTATTTTGTGCTCTTTGCATAGTCTACGCTGTGTCGTGTACAAGCACTAAACAATTTTAAAGTATCTGATGAAAATGAATTCATGATATACCCCGTTACTACAAAAGATGGCATCCAGAATAGAAGCACAAAAGGAACTAAAGAAACAATACCTCAAGAGGCTCCAAGTATCCTTTGTTGCCACCAATGCATTTGTCTAGAGGAGGCAACAGCTCAAGCACATAAGCATTAGACAATGCATTCCAGGCAGCAAGCCGAACCATAGTTTCAACACTTCTATGCAAATAGATGGTCACTTGCCGACCAAAAATAATATCTCCATACGAGACAGCTGCGAATTGATCTACAACACTCTCGACAAAAGTAGTGTAGCTCTCATGAATTTTCTCCTTGAATCTGAGAATTTCAGGAATACTAGTTACTTTTGCTTCTTCAACAGTGGCCACAGATCCTACAGCCTCATCATTACTGGCATTGAGAGATCCATAATATTTCTGGCACAACATGTCCAGATGATGGCCATACAATTCTTGCAAAGCCTCAAAAATATCCCTACTTCTATCTTCTTGAAGCAAGTCCATGTTAGTGCGGACAGAGGCAGAAAGTGCATGCATTTTCCAAACCAAAGGAATATCAAGAGATGGAGCAGCTGAAACGGCTTCCAGACCCAATAGAAAGATAAGACCAGCTCTTGAAACGTCAACAGCATATTTGGATGGTGATGGCAGGGTGCCTTTTACATCATCAATGCAGCAGATTGAACTTAGAATCCAATGCACGGGAAGAGGCAGTCTCTGGTGTGCCCACTCTAGAACTATCGTGCTGCAAGGTGGATTTACAGCTTCTGTTAACTCCGTGTCCTCTTGAATCGTTTCCAATGTCACTGGTACTTTTGGCATATTGATGTCAGTGTCATTTCTTGCATTTTTGTCTGGATTCTTTTTCTTGATGGCCAACCATCTGGATCTGAAATGTGAATTTAGCACACTGCTAAAATTCAGATACTCATCTTCAGTTATATCCCACTCAAAAGTTTTTGGTGATTTCATTTGAGAAGCCAGGCGATGTATGGAAGATTTGAGACATTTCAGAACTGAAGGTTGGAAAATGATATCAAAGGCTCTCTCCAAAGTAGAGATCTGACCAGGTCCTGCAATCAAAGATACACCGAGGGCAGGACTGATTAACTCTGAAGCTTTGGCAAATGGATTAGCCACGGTATCTGAGTTTGTTCCTTTACTGAAAGTAATAAGACCTTCTGGTACAGCAGAGACGATTTTTATCAACTCTAGGACTAACTGTGAATCCAGTTGTGCAAGTAGGCATTTCAGAGACCAAAACCCACCCCCGTGCGTCCCCCAGCCAAACCCAACACCTGGAGCAAGTCCTCCTCTACCAAACATCTCTATGTTCTTTAATATGGACCACTGTGAGGATATCATTGGCAACAGAGAAGTTAGAAAGTTCAACAAGTCATTATGCCATAAACTGGAAATGCCTTCTCCTAATATCTTGCCAGCTAGCCCTGTTTTAGACTCTTTGAGATGCTCGGAACTATTTGATGTTGCTCTCTGGATTACTCTGTCAACAGACCAGCATAGCAGAACTAATCTTTGAAGGCAACTTATGGAAGATAATGACATATCCACATCACCCAGAGATCTCATACGACAGAGCTCATGCATCAACGATACACCACAAGAACGCAGCTGATCCTCATGTCCAACAACTTCCGTACACGAGAAGCTGAAAAACCCATTTGTAATTATGCCCAGGCCAATTTTGGGGACAAAGTCTGGTATCCAAGGCAAGCGGTAACTTTTACCATCAGAAGTGTCATCCGGTGATATTCTTTCTAATATCGAATTTAGCATGCCTAGTACAGAAGAAATCAACAAAATCAAGCAGCTTTCCTGTGTTGTATTCTCACTCTGCCCATTGATGAGTGAAAACATGAAGGGAATATCATTCAGATGTAACCAAGAAAGCGCCAGATCTACCATTGGAACAACATGACTCCAAGACCATGTCTCGGCGTAACTGTCAAGAACCCCAACATTTTGCTTGCGCAACTGCTCCACTGAATGAAGAAGTGGCAGCCTTTGTGCCAGAGCTTCTAATACAAGATACGACTCTCTTGCAATTGAGCAAAACTCAGAAAGAATATTGCTTTTACTTAGATTCTGAAAAGCTGGAGGGCTGAGCCACAGGCATAGAATAGGAAAGAAGTCTGTGAAGTGTGCTATGCAAAACCCATATGAAATGCAGGTTCTCCACAACCGCAGTTGCTCGACCATCATCGCTGAACTCATCTTGCATTGTTCCTTTCCAGAATTTATCCAATCTTTGAGGGTATAAGCTGGTACATACCAGTGCCACATTGCCTTCTGAAAAACTCCATTGTTCACAAAATTCAAGCATGTTTTTCTGTTGTATTTGGACAAAACCTAGCAAAAAAAGGAACAAATATATAAAAAGACATTCTGTTTGACAAGTACAGAAGCTATACTTAAAAAAGTGATTGCCACCTTACAATATGATCATTCTCAACTAAGAATAGATTTTAATATGCTCATGGTGTTTATCATCTCGTCAAAAACAATGGGACAACTGTACTAATAAGCAACTCAAAGAACTATTGAAATCCCGCAAAATAGTTTCTGTCAGTACATGCATTGTGGAAGGGGGTTTGTTTGGTTGCTAGTTGCCACTAAAAGGTAACTAATTCAAATCAGTTATGACAAATGGCAGAAGGAGCCTTAAGTTGTGATATCATTGACGCAAGGTATTAACAGACTTGCATCCAACAGGACAACACTTAGTTCAACTAAGAAGAGATAATTAAGCATGAAATAGAATATATTACTCAGAGAAACATAAGGACATTGAATTATAGACCAATGCTAAGCAAGGGTGATTAAGAAAGAAAAAACTACATTACCAACAAGTTGCAGCTTCAGATGCAAACCAATATCAGCAGAAACAAATAATATCAAACTAAGATGGCAGATATCTATCATGTTACCCTAAAATATGAGATTGCCTTAGCAGCAAAGATACCTTCAACAAAGTAACCACTTTGATCTCAGATGAGTGAATTTCCGTTGATCCTTGTTTGTCCAGCAGCTTAACAACATTTTGAACGAGCTTTGTACAATTCAAGATGGCATCAGCAGATTGCGGAGAGTGTCTTGCTAATGCCACAAGAATTGAAACAAGATAGTCTTTGAGAACTGGAGGCGGGTCCATCTGAATCAACAAAGTACAACCTGATTTAAGATCCTTAATCATGCGGGCCCACCGGTTTTTCAAAATAAAATTAATAGATTGACAAAATAAAATAACATGTGTCAACTATGTCCAAAGCAGAGCTTATTAGCAAAGTAATAAAAACGAAATACACAGCTATCACTATGAAATTAATGAAACAAACAGGCCAACCAACACAAGTATGCATCAAATATTGTTCCAAAAAGTAGACGCTATTGGATGACATGAAACAAAGAAATTCAGAAGATGACTTAGTACAATGGGATGCAATGTGGCATACAGTTCCCAGAAATCAAAGGATATTACTAATTATTCAAAGGGTAACATGTTTAGTCATATTGTACTTGCTATATCAATGATGATGATGTTGACAAGGGTAAAACCTAAAAACATGCCCGACAAGAGAAAAAGAAGTAAAAAACTGACCTCCAAAAGGGAGCAGATACGTGGTAAGATTCCCATTCTAATAAGACCAGCAGCTACATCTTGTGCAGACACATTGACATCATCTTGAATGGTATGTTTCTCATCACTTTCTTCCTCATCGTTTTCACCATAAGGTGTAAGTATATTGGATGGTTTTGTGTTGTATTTCCAAAAACCCCCTTCAAGAAAACCTCCATCCAGATCAGGTTTGCTACGAAAAACAGGAGCTGTGCAGATATCTTTTCCCTGATTTACTACTTTCTGCAATTGGGGTATCAACCATATAAGAGTCAAATTTTAATGGAAAAATAGACAGTTAAGAAAGTTACCTCTGAAAAATCAAAATATATCTCATTCATGTCATAGCTCAGCATAACATTGATAACTTTAGCACAAGTCAAAACTACAGACTCATAGTTATCATCCAATGCCATCCTGCAAATGTTTAAGTTAGCAACAAAGTGGTAAAATAAATGATAAAATTAAAAAACATATGGCATGACAAGGTCTCAAATTGATGCCTCCGACTTACAGAAGTATCATGCAAAACATGTAGGTGCACATTTGCTAACTGCTTTCTATGTTAATTTTCTTCTATGATTTCCAGAATCTGGGTTACGATACTTAAGATGACTACAGTAGCCAGTAGTTAGCAACCCCATGAAAATTAATATACCCATAAAACCCCTGAGAGGAAACAGAAAATACGAGAGGGGGGAGGGAGGAGGGAGAAGTATAAGAGCATCCGCATCCCAAGGCTTATAACTTGGACGCTTAAGTGGACAGTGCTAAGTTAATTTTTTATCTTAGCACCTGCCCCCACATCCCTTAGCACCAGCACTGACAATTTATGGATTGGATCATCTCAAGCTATTAATACTTGCTCTATAACATGACAAAACCTAAAAAGGCTACCACTGAAGCATGTATTGTCAACTTTCAAGCATAGATGCATCTATTTAAATTTCAGATATAAGGGAACTAAGCATGTCTCCGTGGTTTTTATTAGGTATGCTTGACTATACTTCATAGGATTGTGTAATACATGTATGTTCGGTGGCTCTCTTCACTATGGTAGCAATAAGAAAATCTATATTGAAGTTATAAGTTCAGGAATAAGCTACCTTAGAGAGAGAACCAACTCTGGTTCAGGCCCAAGGACATAGGCCCAAACTGCTTGCCAGTCATCAGCCTTGTCAGCATAATTAGCTCCTTCCACATTATCAGCTAGATCCATCTTATGCAGATTGTGCAATGCCCTAGTCAGAATGGAAGCAAGAAGCTGCAGTGCTAGTACACGCTGCCCAGAAACCTATAGTTTAAAGACCAAAGCTGAATTACATTGCATTTCTATATATTTCAGGTCACACTTCAATAACTGAGGCAAAAACTATGGACTTCTTCATAAATTGAGGTTTGTGAATTCAATGAAGCAGGTGAACACTACCCTTCCCACAGACCCACTCTGGTCTCAACTAATATGAATCTGAGCTCAGTGACAACGCCTATCTTTTACTCGGTCTGCTTCATTTCATATACCGATGATAACAATTACCAGCTCGGTAGCTAGTGATTCTGGAGAAACAAATTTATGGAATAGCCTCACATATCCGTCTAGCATATCTAGTATGTCATGTCATGACAGATGCATGCACCATAAATAGTAAAGGTTGAAGGTAAGTTTAACAAACTATGCAACTGGATGTCGAATGGTAGCATCACGCATATAGTGTAATTTCAAATTTAGCAAGAACTACCATGCTTGTATAAAATTGTGACGGAATATGTACCACACAATCAATTGCGCATAACATGAACCCCGTAAAATTCAAGAAATCCATATATTTCCATTGCTAAGTATCTTTTGCCCATCTTCCATATTGTAAAGTTTATAAACGAACCATGCTCCTGGTAAGTGCCAGAGCCTCATTGATGGTGTAGCCAACAGCTGCGGGATCTCCCTCTGTCCGTAGGAAGTCACGCTCAGCTACGCTGTCTGCATGCGTCTTCTTGCCTATAAGCAGAAAAAGGAATGCTGTGATGCAATGCAACCACAAGAAGCTAAAGTAACTCAAGCGACAAAAGAAATAATTTACCATCTTGTTGCTCCTGGCAAGATTGGAATCCCAAAATATCTCCATCCAACGCAAACCTACACAGCCTGATCCGCTCCACTCTCTCACTCCAAGCCTTCCAAGAGTATGCACTCTGCTCACCAGCTGTCAAATGCCCGTCTGCAATAGCCCTTGCGGTTTTCGCTGGCCCTGGAGTTTGCCTGCTCTTATCCTTCCCCGTATCTTTCATGCTCTTATCCTTCCCTGTATCTTTCCTGCCACCAGACTTCTCCCTTCCCCGGCGCCTCAATACCTCCACCAGAGCAGGATCCATCCTAGCCAAAATATCTGCCTGCGCCTCCGCTATCTCCTCCGCCGACATCCCTGCCAGCCTATTCATGTTCTCTGCATCAATCTCCGCTTCGATCGATGGCTCCCCACCATCCAATTGCAAACCCTCTCCTCGCAATTCAGCAGCCCCAGCCCCACTCCCCAACATCGACGAACCCCCTGCATCCATCGGCTCCTTCGGCAACACATCAGAAACCAAACCCGCCCCACCCAACGCTGCTTCCCTGCCATTTCCGACATCCAGTTCCATGACATCTTCCCCCAATCCTCTCACCCCCACCTGACCACCACCTACAGTGTTAGGCGCAGCCGCCGCGGGATCAATTTGATGCGTGCTGTCTTTCCTCCCCTGCCTCCGCTTGGGGGGCACATCGTCGGCGAGGAACTCCCGCCACCTGCTGAAATCCATGCCCTTCTTCTCCTTCCGCCTCACCGGGCCGGCCACCGCCGCCGCGGGCTGGTAGTCCATCTCGTCCACGTCCATCCCGTAGTCCGCCTCATCCGCCTTGTCGGCGTCCTTCCTCGCCGGGCTCCAGTGCTGCAGAAGAGCGGTTTAGTCAGTCGGAGAGTACAGGCAGAAGCGGAGGGGGGCAGTTTGGCGGGTTGAGGGCTAGGGTTTCCAGGAGAGGCGGCGGCGGCTTACGGGGCCGTGGGAGCGGTGGCGGGCGACCGGGAAGGGGAGGACGCTGGGCCGCGGGGCGGAGGAGGGCGCGGCGGCGGAGAAGCCCTTCTCCACGATTGCGCCGACGAGGTGGGCCGGCGACGCCACCGCCGCCGCCGTCGCCGTCGCCGCGGAAGTGGAGGGAGGCGGCGGCGCGTCTTCGAAGGGAAGCTCCACGACCTTGCGGCGCGCGGGGCGAGCGCCCGGCTGATGCTTCCGCCTCGCCGCGTCCTCCATTGGCGGCCTCTTGTGCGGAGCGCTGCCTGCTGCCTGTGGAAAGTCGGCAGGGAGGGTTTAAGGGAAAAGAGCAAGGAGGGGATTCGTTGTGGTGGGTAACTCCTCTTTTCTGTCTGGCGTCTGCAACTCGATCGCCCGATGGCTCTTTCATCGTGTAACATTTTGATTTTTGAACTGAATCTTTCAAAAGGCTATGTCTTCAAATTCATTCTGGTCTGCCTTTTTTTGGCCTTATGATTTTATTAGTGCATTATCTGAAGGATTTTTTACATGGGTGGATTTTCAGGGGGAAAACATTATGAAATTGTGGAGCATCACAAATATTGAACAAGCAATCATATACAGGTGAGAGGATAACAAGAAAAAGCATCAAAGCACTCTATTCTACAGCCACTCTCAACACTAATGCTCATCTCCAGCGGCGCGACGCATTTTAGCGCTCGCGCGCGTCCGTTTGCGTCGATCCTTTTGGTCGAAATCGGCCGCGCGTCCGTTTGCGTCGGGGGTGGCTCCAGCGGCACGACGCATTTTTTAGGACGGATCTTTTTTTTAAAAACATGAAACATAGTTTACATACTTAAAAAATAAACCTAAAACGCCTACTGCTCGCCGCTTGCTCCTCGTCGTGTCGAGCGATGGTCCGGTACGACCCAAGGCCGTTGGCATCCGGGGGAGCGTACGCCGGGCGCGCTGTCGGTGCTCGAGGTTGAGGAGGCTGCGGCTATGGCGGCGGTGGAGGGGCCCAGTACTGCGGCTGTGGCGGCGGTGGAGCGCCCGTGCGCGGTTGTGGCGCGGGGAGGCGCCGAGCTGCCGTGGCGGCGGTGGCGGAGGCGCCGCCGACTCGGGAGAGCTGCGAAGTGCTTCATCCGCCGACAGGCCGGCATGACGGCGGTGGCGTACGGGGCAGCGGCGGCTGCACGGGGGCGTCGTGCTCGGAGACGAGGACGGCGACCTTCGCCATCTCGTCGTCCGTCATGTTGTCCGGGAAGTCGAAGTTCCGCCCTCCGCCAAGGCCTGCGCCATTCGTGGAAGACGACGGCGACGTAGTCGTCGGCGTGTCCCACCTCCTCGCTGGTGCGCGGCTCGACGTAGTCGTCGTCGTCATACACGCGTAGGCTTCGTCGTCGTCGGCGGCGTCGTGTCTTGCGTCTGCGACGTCGCGTCCGCTCACGACGCGTCGGCGCTTGCTCACGACGAGCCGGCGGTGCGGGGCGAAGGGTAATCCGTCGCCCATGAAGCCTGCCCTTCGTCTCCTGTCCGTCTCCGTGGACAGGTGTTGCGGTCAGAAACCCAGGCGGCATGACGAACACTGATAAGCGGAGGCTCCAGGCGGTGGCCCTGGTCCCTCGGCGACGCCCGCAAAGACTCACGCACGTCCGATGCTGGTGCAGGCGTGCCACGACCTATACCGGGTCAGGAAGGTGATAGATGTGCCTCGCTTAGTTTCCTGCATGGCATACACGTAAACATTAAATACGAGCCTCGATCGGCTCTCAGGTTGTCCTGTGAATCGGCTCAAAGAGCCGATCCACCCATGATCCGTACGAGGTGTACGAATATATGGTGGTCCTGCTTGATCAAAATAAAGCTAAAACGACCTACTACGATTTAGGGTTTTCACCACATAATCGGAACATCCTACTCGTGATTGAGCCGGCGGCCACGCACGGTGATCGTAAACCGACCCTAGACAAGGCCTAAAAACCAACACGAGGTTGATCCCAACATCCTGTCTAGGGCTAGCAAACTACACCCTACGCGCCACTGGATCCTTCAACCCGTTTGTAAGGCCTAACTATGCAGATATTAAACTAATCCTTGAAGAACAAGGAGCAATCATAACGGATCGGATCTACTAAATAATGATCAAGCGGGGTGCCGCCCTCACACCTAAGATAGGTGTAAGGGCGGCTAGACGTCTCAGGGTTGCACGACGATAGCATGTGATACGATGAACAATGCTAACCCTAACACGTCTAAGATAACTACGTTGCTCGCCATCAAAAGGCTTCGATACGAGCAACGCATGAACAGCAAATAAACGTGTACGCCTATGCGATCTAGGCACATGATGCTTACCGGAAGAAACCCTCGAGACAAGGGAGTTAGCGATGCGCCTAGATTGGTTTGTGGTGAACGTGATTGTTGTTTATTTCATAAACCCTAGATACATATTTATAGTCCGTAGACTTTCTAACGTGGGAATAATCCCAACCGTGCACGAGCCAAACTCTAACTAACCGACAAGTATCCTATCATATTTACAGATACACGGCGAACTAGCCCAAACTTTCCATATAAGGCCGATCCATGTATTCCTTCCATGTATATTCTTCAAGCCCAATCTTGATCGCGGCCCACCTCGATCGGTCAAATTCGGTGATAACACATGCCCTGGTTTTGGAATTAATAATTCCAAAATCACTCTGCTTTCTTCGTCGGGTCATGTCGTAGCAGAACCGTCGCATTATCCTTCATCATGATGCCTTGCCTTCTCAACTTCTCCGCGTGACCTGGCAATTTTTTTTTTGTTGGGCACCACTTCCTCGGAAACTGCTGTGGCATTAAATCTCCACTATTCCCCTTTATTTAACCGTGCGAACGGTTCGCCACTTCATCCCCTTGCTCTGCTCCGCCATCGGCACCTAAAAAACCCTCTTTCCCCAGCAATGTCTTCCTCTTCCTCCATCTCCTCAGGCCTCTCTCTCCAATCTTCCTCTTGCGGCGGGTGGAACTTTGACCGTGCAGATGGCCCACACGAAGCATTCATCGGGTCAGATGGTGACTTACCTCGACCGATGGGGAAGACGACCTCGAGTTCCTCATCGAAGGGAACTGAAGAGCGCGAAGACGACCTCCATTCCTAGGCGAACTCCACCTTCTCCGACGAGGAGGAGGAAGAAGAAGAAGTAGAGGAAGAAGAGGAAGAGGAGGAGGATGATTCCTCCTCCGCCGGTATCCGCGCAAGCGCTGCTTGGGCGGACAGCGAGGATGATGATGATGACGAGGAAGAAGAGGCTCCGGCCGAAGGCTGGGGCAGCAGCGACGAGGAACTCTCTGGAAGCAGCGCCGACGGCAGCTACAATGGCGACGATGAGGACAGCGACGACCCCTAGAACAGGGGCCAATTAGTGTAGGACTAGTAGTAGCAGTGCACTAGGCATCGGATGCCCCTTTTGAGAGTGTAACATCCCACGTTTCAACCACAATAAACAAGAAAGAGAAATTTCCCCAAAATCAAAATTTGCAATTAACAAAAACTTTTTCTATGCATATAGTGCCACATATAGATATATGCATTCGAGTGATTTTCTTTTGTGCAATTGCCATGAGGAGTGTTAGTATGACTAAGTATTGTTATGTGAACCCTAAGCAAGATCACTAAACCCTAGATTGAGGAGAAATAAAGAAAATGGGAAAAACCCATCTCTCACTCACATACACTCTATGTAAAATAACCAATCCTCAACCAAGGCCAAGTTTGCTTGCCCCATTGCTTCTAAAATGCTTCAATGTGATAAACTAACCCTTTTGCATCCTTGGATCAAGACTCAAACCAAAAGAAATCAAGATTTCTTCATACATGTGATAATGGTCACTTGACCCAAAAATATTTTCTTCACCTCTTTTCCCCCCCTGGTTTTCTCATTTCTTGACCTAAACTTGGTCAACCAAAGCCATGTCATCCAAGACCATGTCAAGGTGAGCAACTTTGATGTCGACCACCATGGCTAGAGTTGACTAGGTTGACCAGAATAAAGGTGACAAGAGGGGATGCTGAAATAAAGAGAAGATTATGTCACTTTTGACATTTTGCAAAACAACTCCAAATTGAGTGCCACCACCACCAATACTTCACATTTATTATATAAATGAGATTCACCAAAAAGAATTTCAAAATTCAAAGGAAAAGTTCATGCGGCCATTATGTCGAACAGGTGGTAGTGACATAGGCATGCCAAATGGGCCTGCCAAAGATAGTACCGGGGTTTACTGGAGGCCCAATACTCGAAGAATAAGAAGATTCGGGAGCCCAAGATTTACTAAGGAAAGATAGAGTTGTAATAGGAAGTGTTGTTTGTAATCTGGCGGGATGAGTTAGAAATCGTCCCGGACTCTGTAAATCTGTATAGCACGAATCCCTCGGCTCCACCTCCTATATAAAGGGGGAGTCGAGGGACGAAGAATCAATCGAATCATTGTCTGCAAACCCTAGTTTTCATAGTCGTCGAGTACTTTTCGGTGAAACCTTCGAGATCTACTTGCCCTCTACTTCTAACTAAACCCTAGCCTACAATCCATAGGCATTGACAAGTTAATCCCTTGTCAATTGGCGCCGTCTGTGGAATTAGAGGCGTGGAGCTGATCTCGATGGCACGCTCAAGATCTTCGACATCATCAACCGCAAGCAACACAATGGATCGAGGTAAGCAGATCGCTCTGGTCTTGTCGATTTTGTTCCTCACCCACCTCCGTTTGGATGCATATGCGTATCTGGAGGAGCCATGGAGATGACGTTCGGAAGGTTCCACTTTCGCGTCGAGAAGGAAGGATCGTATCGTGTCGAGATTCCGATTTCGTCGGGATCATCGGTGGCCGATTCCGATTTTTCAAGCTATGCATCGTCAAACGAGTCAGGAGAAGAAGAAACCTCGGCGACACGATACGTCAGCATCAGAGCAAGAGAGAAACTCACCAAGATCTTCAACGACATGTCGTTTGAGTCATCTGCGGACTCATATATAAGCGATGGCTCAAGCGATGTCGACATTATGACTTCATCGACAAATCTCTCACGGTGGGCAAGGTCTTCATCAATCTCAACGATGATGTCACCAAACCCAACGTAGATCTGAGTACAAAGTATCATCAGATTTACGCCATTGAAGATCAAGAGGAGACATCTGAGGCTTTCGACAGTTTGGGAAATCCATACGTCGATCCCTCCAATTTGCGACAAGGCTTGGGCAACAAATACGTCGGGCCGAGCCGCGAGATAGAGTTCAACTTTCACAAGCGGCGTGGGACAGAGCTGCGAGAGCTATAAACGGCACAGAACCAATGGCTACCACAGCCACACGGAAGAATTACAAGCATATCAATATAGGCTCGCACGAGCTGCAGTGGAAAAATAGACGGCTGAGTTGAACAGGAGAAGGAGGCAGCTTACGCATCCAGCGGAGAAGGGCGAGATCTAAGCCGACAATCTAGAACTACGGGTGATAGCCATCGGGAGGCGCGAACAGAGCAAGATCAAGGCTGCAACACATACCCGAGGCAGAAGAGAACACTTGGTTCAAAATCTCGACATGTCCTTCATGTCGATAGATACAAGAGGAAATATCATCCCTAAGACACCAGAGGCTGGGTACATGGCGACACATGCTTTTATCCTTGCATCTAAACCACCTCCGGGTGATCCAAGGGAAACATTGTACAATATGGCGGTAGCAAGGAGTTGGAGCTATGGGGACGGCGTTTGTATCAACGCCTCCCGAAGGAGCGGCAAGGCAAAATAGTCCACGACCTGACAACAGCGGCGGCACCTGAAGGGCCAAGTGGAGCAAGAGACACGCAGCACAAGCAAGAGTCGACGGAGCGCGGCAAGCAGAAGGGATCATCGGCAATCCCCAGAACTTAATGACGAAGATATGTGTGGCTTACCATGCTTCACGAGGAGAGTCCGAAAAACTCGAGTCCCCTCGGGATTCAAGCTACCCGATAATTTCAAGAAATTCGACGGCCTTCAAGATCCAGGATTGGCTAGTCGACTATCTAGAGAAGTTGATGGAGGAACTAGGGCAACAGCCATGCAAAGCATCCAGGTGCACTTGAGTGGTGCCGCACGATCATGGATAAAGAAACTCGCTCCAGGATCCATCGATAGTGGGAAAGTTTCGAGGACGTGTTCGTCAAGAACTTCGATCCACGTGCAAAAAACCCGCGTCGCTAGAGGAGTTGAGAGCGTGTCGACAAAAGCCGAGATGAGCCAATGAGAAAGTACATCCAGAGGTGGAATATCATCAAAAACTCGCGAGAAAACATATCCGACGAGAGAGCAATAGATGCGTTTGTCGCGAAGTCAGGCGTGGAGACTTTGTCGAGGATTTGGGAAGGACCAATCCAAAGACAGTATCGCGTTAATGGAAATAGCAAATAAATGGGCAGATGGAGAAAGCTGTCCACAACAAATCCACAGGTGCTGGGAGGAGTGGTCGAAACTATCAACCGAGGCGAAGATTTCCTCGGACGTACCAGAACTACGACGCTCCAGGACAAATTTCGGCAGGTTTCGGACAAATACGAGGAGGCCTGAGAGATGATTACCGGAGAAGCGGCGAACAGCGAGGTGATAACGGGATGATTCACGCAAGGCAAAATAGTGGGCCGAGGTTTCCAAGACCTTTCGTGTCCCAGAGGAAATGTTGAACGGACCGTGCGAGATGCACTTCTTCCTCGACAACGGAAAAAGGGTGGAGCACTGCAAAGCCAAATTTTCAGCAATGTTGAGATACGTAAAATGCTCACGCTCGAGCGATCAGAGAAACCCTGGGAGCCTAGGAGCGAGATTCACTTGCCGCCTCCTCCCGCGATTACTGACGACAATCGGCATCTTAAGAATAGCGGCATGCACCACCACCCTATGTTGATCCTAACTCCAACGGCAGGTGTCGATGATTCGAAGGGAAGGCCGTCCAATAGAGCTCAAAAAGTAATCTCACGGGTGTTTATGGCAGAAAATGCCTCCACCAATTGAGTAATTTAATAGGACAAGATATCGGCTTAATAGCGATCATCCGCAGCAAGTTCCTCGACCGGGCAGTGCACTTATCGGCGTTATCGCGAGATTTGATGTCTCTCGAGTGTTCATAGGCGGCTGCGGCTTGAACCTCATGTATGCAGATACATTGAGGAAGATGAACATATCCTTAGCAAATTTGAAACCAAACACAAGGTTCCACGGTATCACACAGAAAAAAGTTATCCATTGGGAAAGATCAATCTCGACGTTCAGTTTGGGACCCGAGAAAATTATAGAATCGAAAGGCTCGAGTTTGAAGTTGTCGATTTTCCATCACAATATCACGCTCTGTTGGGAGACCATGCTCGATTTATGGCAGTGCCACACTATACATACATTGTGGAGGTTGCCCCAAAAGGACCAATCACGGTGGGGAAGCGCCTTGGATAAGTGCGACAAGGATTTTCACAGGTTGGCGAAACTTTGGGATGCAAGGAGTACTTGGCGTCAAAAAGCATGGATTGACGTCGCCAGACGTTGGAAGGCCAAATAAAGAATCAACTTTCAACACTGAGAAAAATTCTAAGGAGTGCGTCACCCGAGATCCAAAAAAGACGACATCTATAACGAGTGGATCGCATAGGAAAGCGCGCTCGTCAAGTTCCTCCGTGAGAACGGAAAATCTTTGCATGGTGTCCAGTGACATGCCAGGAGTACCAGGGAACTTGCGAGCACCACCTAAATTTGGATCCAACAGCGAAACCAATCAGACAACCTTTGCGGCGTTTTCGAACCAAACCGCAAGCCATGCTTTCGAGAAATAAATCGACTCGAAGAGGCTGGTTTTATCGGAGAAATATCTACAAACCACATGGGTAGCTAACCCGTGATGGTGCGAAAAAAACACGATCCTTCGCATGTGCGTGACTTTACGTGTCTCAATAAACATTGTCCTAAGGATCACTTTCCCCTCAAGGATCGATCAAATTATCGACTCCAGGTTGCGAACGTCTTTCCTTCTTGGATGCATACTGGTTATAACCAGATCAGATTAAAAGAAGATGATGAAGCCAAGACAGCGTTTATTACACCTTACGGCGTGTTTTGCTACAAGACAATGCCCTTTGGTCTAAAAAATGCGGGAGCAACATATCGAGGATGATGCAGAAGTGAAACACGATCGGGAAGAACGTGCAAGTATACATCGATGATGTCGTCATAACATCAAAAAAGGGACAACGCTGATCGAGGAAAGAAACTTTTGACAACCTCGACAAATTCTGCCTCAAACCCGACGAAGTGTTCTTTTGGCGTCTAGGGAGAACTTCGGGTTTCTATTGCAAGAGGGATTGAAGCAAATCCGACAAAATACAAGCCATAGTAACAATGAGAAAGCCAACAAAGTTGAAAGAAATACGACTAATTAAGGCGAGGCGGCTTTGAGCAGTTCGTCGCCAGTTAGGAGAAAAGCGTTACCATTTTATGCGCCGATAAAACAAGGAGATAAATTCCGGTGGAACGAAGAGGCAAGAGCTTTCGAGGATGCGAAGCGAAAAATCTCGACACCACCAATCCTGGTGGCTCCAAAGGAAAAGGAACCTCTCCTGCTGTATATTGCAGCCACGCCCCAAGTGGTTAGCACGGTATTAGTTGTCGAAAGAGAAGAAGAAGGGAAAATCCATGGAGTGCAACGGCCAGTATACTTCGTGAGCGAAGTCTTGTCACCTTCAAAACAAAGGTACCCTCAGTACCAAAAGCTAGCATATGGAGTGTTCACGACACTGAAAATTGCGCCACTATTTTTCGGCACACCCGATCATAGTGGTCAATGAAGCTCCCTTGTCAAATATATTGAACAACCCAGAAGCTACGGGTCGTGTCTCCCTTTGGGGAATAGAACTTTCCCGGGACATCACGTATGAAAAAGAAAAGCAATAAAGTCGCAATACCGGACTTCATCGAGATGGATGGAGTTGCAAAATACAGACCTCCATTTATCGAGAACTTGGACCATGAACTTTGATGGGTCCAAGAGACTAGAAGGAGCTGGAGTAGTACTCATATCACCCGAAGGCGACAAATTGAAGTACATCCTCCGGATGACGTTCCTTAACGCATCTAACAATGAAGCGAATATGAGGCTCTCATACACGGGATGAAGATGGCGAAAGCTGGCGGAGCAACTCGATTAAAAATCTTTGGCGACTCAATTGGTGGCTCAGCAAGTTATGAACCAATGTGATGCAATCAATGATAGCATGATACACAGAGGTGTACAACGAGCTTGAGAAGTTATTCGATGGATGCGAAGTAAATCATATTAGCAGGTTGAGCAACGCGAAGCCGCGTTCTTGCAAACATCGGGTCGTGCCTTCAGTCCCCCAGTGTGTATTCTGGGAAGAGATAACAGAGAGATCCACTAAGCCAACAAAGTCAAAAGAGGAAGAAACCCTCGGGGCTGCCAAGGAAAAGCAAGAGGACGAAGAAGATCAGGACTTGGTCATGGTGATACGATCGTGGATGCAGCCGTACATATCATACATCATGAGGAAAGAAATACCCGATGATCCGGTTGAAGCAAGGCGAGTAATTCGACGCTCCAAAGCTTTTGGTGGTCAAGGGAGAATTGTATAAGCGAAGTATTTCAGGCGTCTTGCAAAGGTGCGTTACACCGAAGAAGGAAGAATAATCTGAAGGATGTACACGAAGGAATATGTGGCCACCACGCAAGTAGTCGAGCTATCGCAGCCAAGGTTTTTCGGGCAGGATTCTCTGGTTGACAGCAATCGAGGACGCCAAGGACATAGTAAGAACTTGCGACGCATGTCAAAGGTTTGCCGCAAAACCTCACTCTCCGGCAGCAGACACAATACCATTGTCATGGCCCTTTGCTCAATGGGGACTTGACATGGTGGGTAAGTTACACAAATCCTGGCCAGGAGGAAAGGAGTACATGCTAGTAGCGTCGATAAGTTTACAAAGTGGATAGAAGCGAAGCGATAAATTCACGGATGGAGCGTCCGCGATAAAATTCGTAAAGGCCTCGTCTTCAGATTTGGAGTGCCCCATAGCATCGTCACGGACAACGCAGCAACTTCACATCCCATGAATTTAAAGATTATTGCGAAGAGGTGGGTATCAAGCTGAACTTTGCGTCACACATCCTCAAACCAATGGGCAAGTCGAGAAAGCCAATGGTATCATCTGCAATGGCATCAAGAAGCGCTTGTTAGGACCACGGAAAAAGCTCGACATACCTGGCCAGAAGAACTACCAAGCGTGTTGTGGAGCATTCGAACAACACCAAACACAGCAACGCAGGAAACTCCGTTTTTCCTGGTTCATGGAGCAGAAGCAGTACTACCAATAGAAATAGAGCACAACTCTCCACGTGTCGCTGAATATGATGAAGAAACGTCGAGAAGAGCGTTAGAAGACAACGTCGATGCTCTTGATGAAGCTCGAGATGAAGTATTATCTCGGGTAACCAGATATCAACAGGACTTGAAGAATTATCACAGTGACGTTTGCGGCCAAGATCTTTCCAGGTGGGAGACCTAGTTCTTCGGCTCACGCAAAAAAGTCATGAAAAACTCGAATCACCATGGCTTGGTCCTTACATTGTCACGAAGTAATCGGAGGAGGAGCATACGGATAAAGGACAAGAAGACAGGGGTGGAGGAGCCAAACCTGGAGCGTGGCGCAACTTAGGCGTTTCTACGCCTAGAGTCAAAATATAGTCTTTGTAAAGCTTCAATGTACTGAAACGCCCGCGAGTTTTCAGACGCACTCTTTCCTTTTTCGGGGCACCGAGTGGGGCCGAGAAGGTTTTTAATGAGGCGGGCTCGCGGTGCTGCAATATAATAAAGATAGTGACAATATAACTTTTCTTCTTTATCGACATGACCAAAGTCTTTGCTCCGATGAATGTCAATATAGTTCATCGACAAAAGAAAAACCTTGCCTTGGTATTCAGATACCTCGTGAGTCAACAAAAATACAAAATAGTACTCAATAAAAAGCTCGGGGCTCATATTCGCCTTAAATATATAAATGCTTTGGTTCAAAACCTCGCAAATATACAAATATAATAAAGAGTCACCGAAACATTCGGGGGCTAAACAAACAGAAAATATAATGATTGCTTTACAATATAGTCATGGATTACAAAGAAAAATATCTACAAGAAGAAAATAACTAGTCTTGATTCAATATGTCATCAAGAGTAATTCTGTTTTCCTCAGGAGCAGCACCAAGGAAATCGGCATAATGGCCATCGGCAAAAAAGTCGGCATCCATCCGAGCGGTCCTCAATCATTTCTTCGGCTATAGGCGTAACCTTTGTGTTAATCTGTCAACACCAACTCTCCGTTACCTTCGATGAACCTTCTCGACAACCCGGTAAGGTCAAGCTTCGAGTGGCAGATCCGGGAGCATGATAAGAGCAAATCTGCGCCAGCTACCAATTGGGCTTTGACAAAATCATGGATCCTGCGCGCATCCTTGAACCTTTCCATCAATTCGGGAAGAGTTTTTGGTTGGACGTTCCGAGAAACATGGAGTTGTAAACCATGGACAAGGTTTTGGTGCAGAAGTCAAGGAAATCGCGAGTTTGAGAGGCGCGATCTTGAAATCTGACAATTTGGCGGGTCCTCTCCGGGGTAGCCCAAAACAAAGAACCATGGTCCAGGGAAAGATTAACAAGGAGGGTTGTCCTAGCATTTACCCTCTCTTCTTCGGCAGCAGCATCAGTAAAGGCACCTATCAAAACAAAGAAGTGGAAACCTTCAAGAAACAATAGTATGCAGATAAAGGATATCAGCGGATGAAACAGGCATACCCGACATGTCTACTGGCTTCATTCATTAATTCGAGCATGAAATTTTCTCGAATAGTCGCCTTTTCAGCCTCGGAAGCAGCAATTTCCTTAGCGCTACGCTCGCGAGCTTGTTGACGAGCAATTTTTTCCTTCGGATGACTTACGAGATTGCTCCATCATCACAAGTGTTTGCTTCTTCGCATAAAGTTGTTGCCGAAGTTCATCCAGTTCTTGCGACAAGGTATCGTCGACAGGGGCGGTATCACCAAAAGCTCTCCTGTGCAGGAAGAAGAAGGCGAAACATTGGAAGGAGCAGAAGATGGAGTATAGTTATCAAATATCAACTGAAAAACAAGACAACATCAAACAACAAGCAAAGATAGAAGTTTTCATTAATCTCTTGGAATAATTACAGGGCATTACAGTGGAGCTAAGGAAGTACGTGTCGCCAAATGACTACTTTGGCGACAAGAGAAACAAGAAAGAAAAACAAGAGGCATGCAACTAGACCTCCGGCCTCGAGGAGCTAGGAGTCGGGTTGATCCCGAGATACGCCAAGATCTTCTTCGTGTTGGGCTTGGCCGCCTTGATCAGCGACCTCCATCTCATCTCTATCTGAGGTGTCGCCAACCTTCATCCAATCAAGCGTCTGTTGGCTACAGCAACCAGGGCAACAGTACTCTCGACAGCAACCTTCATATTCTCCTGACGCATCTTCAATCCCAGGTCTTCCGAAGTATTAAACATCTTAGCGAGGTTAAGGAAAGTTGCGGGTTCTTCTTTCTTCGGGAAGAAGTAAGGGAAACCGACAATCCTGCATTAGCATTTGCCACGCCTTCACGAATTTCGCGCCCGTGAAACTCCAGAAGAGAAAGTGCGTCAAGGAGAGGATCGTTGACAGGATTATCCAGATCAAAATCCTGGTTTGTTTGGGCTGCCACACGAGACAAGACATCAGTCGACAACCAAGAAACAGGAAGTGCAATAAAACAAAAGGGATTGATAATATTACTCAGAGTACGTCGACTTTGCGACTTCAGACGCTTGAGGATTCCTTCGTCACGAGACGCTTGTGCAGCTTTGTGCTCATCCAAGGCAGCTGTGCATCCTCAAGTTTCTTCCAGTTCCTCGACACCAGCAGCTTTTCGCCTTGGCATCAGCTTCGACCTTGGCTTTGCTAGCAGCGAGTTCGGCTTTCTTGCGAGCCGCCTCACTCGCTCAAGTTTTTGAGCCAGTGCGTCGGCGCGCTCGTTGGCCTCTGCAAGTTTCTCTGTCGAGATATGGAAAAAAGAGAGAAGAAAGATCAAAATCGCGGCAAGCAACAGGAGTGACAAATTAAGGAAAAACAACAAGTATGAAAGTCGTTACCTTCGGCTCTATTAGCATATTCACGGTACCCAATAAATTGGGAACCGATGCGGAGAAGATCCTTGATCATAGGCTGTTCAACATGAACACAGTAAGAGAAGCATCGGCATGAAAAAGAGAAAAGGTGTGAAAAAACAAAATAAGGAAAATATAGATGTCGACAAACTTACATCATCTAGGAGCAAGGTCGACGAACTGCCCAACTGAGGGGCAGGATCAACAATCTTTTCAACCCGTGCCCTTTTTGGTGAAGGGGCACGGGGGCTCGAAGGAGTAGATGTATCAACATTTTGTTGAGGAGGCGACGATTCCTCCTTCAACTGGTTTTTCTGAAATAACTAAAGTATGTGACGTGCTCGTTCGAGCAGCCACATCTAAAGTTGGTGTTTCTTCATCATCACTGTGACAAAATAGTGGCAGCATAAAAAGCAAGGCAAAATAAAATTCTTCAAAAAAGGAAAAGAGCAAGGAACCTACGAGCTGATGATACTCTCGATGTATGGATCATAAGCTGCTTTTCGGGGTGCAGGAGCAGTTTCTTCGGGTTTCGAGGTCCCGGAATCTTCGACATTGCTCCTTTTCCTTTTGCTCTTCGGAGAAACAGCAGGAGGAGGAGATTGTGCTGATGTTGTATCTTCAGAGGCAGCATCCTTCTCAGTAGATCCCGCAGATTTTCGAGAATCTGCGGGTTCATTCACAAAAGAGGGGGTCTCCTGGTTGACATCATCGACAACGGCTCTTTCTTCGACCTCTCCATCCTCAGGAAGAGGAGGAAGGGAAGCCATAGTAGGATGATTCTACAAGGAAATAGTGACAAAAGAGAATAAGTGAGATACCACTGCAATAAGATACAAGGAACAGTTCAGAACAAGATAGAACTTCGAAGAAGACATACCTACCGGAAGAGATTGGAAGCACTGTATGGTTCCACTCGACAGGAGGAGGGAATAGGATCCTTCTGCCTAATCGAGAAATTCTTCGAACCAATTTTTCCAGGTCCTTTAGGAAGATCAGGAGATTCTATTGGCGTCATTTTCACCAGAATACGTCCAAAGGGGATTTTTGCGAGCCTGAAGAGGCTGCACTCTAATCCTAAGGAAGTAGGCAGTAATTTGAACACCAGATAGTTCTTTGCCTCGAGTGTTTTGAAGATGACGGATACGAGCCATGAGCGCCTCTGTCGCCTTTTTCTCTTCTTCGAAGCTTCGGCATCCCAGGAACGGCGACGCTGAATCCTGCACTTCCGTCAAAAGGAACTATGTTGTGCTCCAAGAATTGGCGCTTTCTTCATGGATGTAGAGCCACTTTTTGCGCCATCCTTGGACAGAATCAGGAAACTTGACGTCGAAATAATCGACATCAGTCCGAACACAGATAACAACGCCACCTATGTTATAAGTGACGTTGTGGGAGCCATTACGGCGGAGCAGAAAATGCGCTTCCGAGCCCAATTGGGAGGGATTCCGAGGAAGCATTCGCAAAGCGTGATAAAATAGAATGTGAAGGATGGAATTGGGAGTCAACCGGTGCAGTTGAATCCCATAAACGAAAAGAAGGCCGCGGAGGAAATCGTGGATTGGGGTTGAAAGGCCGCGGATCAGGTGATCAACAAAACTAACCCGATACTCCATTGGAGGCTTGGGGTAGCTTTCTTCGCTAGGAAAGCGGATGGCGTCCTCCTTCGTCATGAGGCCGAGCCTCTTCGGTTGGTGTCTTGATTGGAGATTTTGGATCTCTCCCACCAAGATCCTCGGCGGCCATCTTGGATTCCCATGGCGAGTCAGACGCGTGCGCGGTGGCATCAACGGCAGTGGGCAGAGCAATGTATGTGCGCACGGAAGATTGGAGAGAGTTGGGCGCAGGGGAAGTTTTGCGAAGAGGCAGGGAGCGCAAGCAAGGGGATGAACGGAGGTTGAAGAAGGGTTTATATAAGAATCGGGTGAACAGTGTGCTGTTGGATGAAGAAATCGTGTGGTGAGAATGGATCTTCTAGACACAAGGGCAAAACAGTATTTTTACTAAGATAGGCGTTACCGTACGTGCCAGAAAAGCGGAGGACGTGTGTCCCCCACTTGCACGACGTGTCAACGTGGTCGAAACAATGGACCCACAGGGCAGAGAACTCACGACTATTCGAGAAGGATGAAGTAAATTTGATTAAGGGAAGTATGTCGACAAGAAAAATAAAAGAAAAGTGGCGACAGAAAGAATTATTCAATACTCGGGAGCCTTTGATCAAATACAAGTTTTTGCCCAAATGCTCGGGGGCTACTTCGAAAAAAGTATATTTTCGAATGACAATATATAAATGTGGGAGCCTACAACCAAGCACAAGTTCTTGGTTGTAGCCTCTGGGCTACTCCCATCGAGCTGCGCGTGCCCGATGAAATTACCAAAGGAAAAAAAAAAGCAAGAGAGTATATTTCGAGTTATAATTAACTCTACATATCCTCCCATCGGGAGCAATATAAGTCATATTTGACTCGATAAAATGTGCCATTCCAACAGCCGTAAAAGCACTCGACAATATATTCTCAGAACGCCGAAGTTGCGATCAATTTCTGAATGCCGCAAATTTGCGAAGGTAAGACCCCGTATCCGTTCTGCGGGCGTGGCATCGCAAAGACTGCGCTCACATTTTTATCCGTATCAACGAGATACGAAGAAAATCCTAACGGACGCGTTAGTACCCGATAAATTCATCGGACTCGACGAATGGTAAGACCTTAAGCGGCACCCGTCGAAGTTTACACCGTATCCCGAGATCATGTCCGGGACGTGATTTTGAAGTAGGTTTTTGCGGATTGCCACTAGAGCAGTTAATTAGTACCTGATCCGTCAGATGAACTAGCCCCAACTACCATTATCCCTGTACAATATAGAATTTTATGTGAAGTATAAAAAGTTAGAGCTTCCGAATAAAAATAAAGGTGGAGATTTTCCCGATCACGATTCAAGCAAAATCTCGGGGCTACTGACATAGGCATGCCAAATGGGCTTGCCGATAGTACCGGGGTTTACTGGAGGCCCAATACTCGAAGAATAAGAAGATTCGGGAGCCCAAGATTTACTAAGGAAAGATAGAGTTGTAATAGGAAGTGTTGTTTGTAATCTGGCGGGATGAGTTAGAAATCGTCCCGGACTCTGTAAATCTGTATAGCACGAATCCCTCGGCTCCACCTCCTATATAAAGGGGGAGTCGAGGGACGAAGAAATCGAATCATTGTTCATAAACCCTAGTTTTCATAGTCGTCGAGTACTTTTCGGCTGAAACCTTCGAGATCTACTTGCCCTCTACTTCTAACTAAACCCTAGCCTACAATCCATAGGCATTGACAAGTTAATCCCTTGTCAGGCAGGCATCATTTCCAAATTGAGACACACCCTTTTACACACTGGTTTCTTCCCTAAACCCCTTTAATTCTTGATCATCACACTCTCTTACAACCCCTGCTTCACCCTAGTGCATGCTCTGGTCGATTAAAGTGAGAGGAGAGGGGAAAGAAACCCTAGACTAAGGCACACCGTGGCCATGCCGGCCACCTTTGGCATCTCCACCTCCAGCCCTCATCTCAACTCTTGCCCTTGTCCTGGAGCATCTACACGCACAAGGACACGAATGGTACAAGCCCCTGCAACGCCACGGCTCTACTTTGGCCGAACGCGTGTGGCCAAACCGCGCCAGGGCGTGCCGACGCGGTGAGCGCGCCCTGGACACGCCGGTCCGTCGAGCGCTCGAGCAGTCCTCGCCCTGCATCCCTACCGCGACGTTGAGCACTCCCCGCCCTCTACACGCTAGACACAAGCCCAGGCCTGCCGCACCGTCGCCGTCGTCCTCGGCCAAATGATGCCGCGCGCCCCGTGACAAACCCTGCAAGCTCCCGAGCCATCCCGTCGCCTTTTTGCTGCGCCAGCTACTCCTCGAGCATCGCCAGGACAAGGCCTACACGCTCCCGTCCTTCGCTTGCCCTTTCGCTCGCCGGAAACGCCACGCCATGGCCGCGCCTTGCAGCACCCACGGCACCCCTCGCCACTATAAATAGAGGCCCTCCCAGCAAGCTCCTCTCACACCACTCGACTCCCCTCGCACCACTGATCTTCCCCACCACCATAGCTTGATCGATTGCCACCGGAGGAGGAGCAATTTCAAGATCGGAGCCGCCGGGGGACGCAGCTCACCGTCGACGATTGGCGCCACCCCAAGCGTCGCCGCTGCTCCCAAGCTCTTCCCCATCTACTACACCTTCACCGCGCTTACTGCCTGAGTCCACAGCCGGTAGGCTCTCCGACCCCCTCTGCGCCGTGACCTCGTCGGAATCCCGTCGGTGACGACGACGCTCCCCACCGTAGATCTCTGTTCTAATCCAACGGCCATTCTTTCGCGTCGTTTCGCTGAATTAGAGGCGCCGACAGTGGCCCCCACCTTGTCGGCGCGGCGAGCGCACCAGATGCGTGTTGGGCTGCGAAGTGGGTTTTTATTTCGTTTCGGCCCAGTAACTCTTCCCGCCTAAGCCAATTCAAATCCAGTTTATTCTTTATTCAAATTTTGCTCTGCTGAATGTTTAGTAAAATTTGAATAGTTTGAATTCTACCAAACCAAATCTAGCAAACTTTATACCGTTGGAAAGCCCATGAATTTACCTATCCAATGCCACTGGCCCCATCTCCATTTCCTTTGTAGATTTAATTTGACAAAAAAGACAAGACAGGGACTTTTACACATTCAAACTTTATTTAAAATTCAACCAAAATAGATTTTGAAGTAATTCCAATTCTAATAAATCACAAATGATGTCCTCTAATTGATTATGCAATAACATAGCCCTGTTGTTTGTATGATCATGGACTAGATCAACTAAAATGGCTATGTAGTCATTTCTAGAGCTTTTTAAAGTGGAATTCAAACTCAACCCTAATGTGAGATTTACCTCTCATTTAAATTTTGATCCTAAGTACTAATAACCAGGGGGAATGACTTAGGCTAATGAACCCTTGAGAATTATTACTTAGAGATTTTAATTCATTTAAATGCTAAGTTTTTAAAACTATGTGAAGTGTAACACTTCAATTAAATTGAACTCACATATAATAGATATGAAATGTTGACTTTGGGTCAACCTATATTTCATACCTTATTATTATATGAAGAGATTAAATCTTAATATGAGGTAATGCAAAGAAATGAAATTCTTTAAAGACCTACATACCAAATCTAAGAAATAGGAATAATGAGAGGAAATTATTTTCTTTCTAAAGACAAATCCAATAATCCACCATGCCATGTTTGATTGGTAATAGGACTAGTGTGTGAACTATTTTGAGTGCCTCTAGTTTAGCATGTGAGCATGGTTTAGTATTTATACCTCGTATTCGTATATAGACGCTAGTAACGAGGAATACCAAGAAGAGGAGGGCTACTCTCAGGAAGAAGAAGAGAACTTCGATAACTACCCAGCTCAAGGCAAGCTAATCCTTGCTAAACACAAGTGCTTAGCTCTACAAGAGCAAAGGCACCATCACCCTTTACATTTATGTATTACCTATCCCATGTCTTTACTTACAATTGCTTTTGGCTTATTTTTTTCAAAGTACTTTTTGATTTATGATTCACTTGTCTAGATTAGAACAAGAGCATCAAAGTTAGCCTAAGCAAATAAAGATAGATAGCACCCCCTCATGACTCGTTGCTATTGCTAAGAACTAAAATTGACTACTCTAGATGGGAACATTTGTGAATTGAACTGAAGTGAAAGATTTTGAAGGTGAATATGACCTTGAGGAGATGGTGATTTTTGATAAAATAGATGATTGAGTTTGAATGCGATACCCTTCCAATTATACAAGTACCCCATTATGGGTAGGGGCTTAACTAGAAGCTTGTGTATTTTAGTATGGGTTCCCTCCGAACAAACATCATAGGGGTTAGGCTGCCTCCGTTACTTGTGGATTGATGTTGAAATGAGGTGAATGTACGGCCCAAGCCCTGTGCAGTTCCCGGGTTAACTGCGGTTCCCACCGGGAGGCCAAGCTCATGGGGAGAGGTGCTCATACTAGCATATATAAGTGAAAGGTTTCGATTGATGATCCGCGTACTGTGTTACGATGATTCGAGGTTATCCTCGACGGATGAAATCAAAAGTTGTGGCACAAGAGTACAACCTCTGCAGAGTGTTAAACCTATTCGAATAGCCGTGTCCACGGTTACGGACGATTGGAAAGGCCATACTATCTCCGTTATCATTAAAAAGGTTTTGATTCTAGAAATGTATGGTGGATTTGAAAGGTGACATTATGGTGAGCCATAATGAGTTGTGGGAATGACACTAATGTTCCCACTTGAGTTAGTCTAGCACATGAATTAGGCTTTATCAAAGATTTATGAAACTAAAACTTGGCTTTATGCAAATAAACCTAGAGCTTAGCACCCTCTTACACTTCATGAGTTTTTATCTTAGAGTTAGTTTGCGAGTACTTTAAAAGTACTCATGGCTTTGCCCTGGCTATTCAAATGCCAGACTATGAAGGAGAGCACGATTCAGGATGACGGACAACAGACGTCTACGATAACTAGGATCGTCTTCTAACGTCAAGCGTTGCCTGTGGAATAGATCGTCCACTCCTACTTCGCTTCCGCTACTATTTGTGATGTTGAACAATATATTCGTGTAATGTTGGATCATGTGATCTATGGTTGTAAGACAATATGTGTTGTAATAAATGATGACTCTATGCTACTTACTATTATGTCTCGCAAAAACATTATTCCTGGGATTGCGATGTACGGCATAATAGGCATCTGGACTTAAAAATCCGGGTGTTGACAGAGAGCCATCGGCTCTTTCTTGTAAAGCCGCTCCTTTGAATCAATAAGAATTGTTCTTCCAATTTGACTCTCAATTAATCCAATTTCAAGTCTTCCGTTTGCCGCACCAAGACCGATAGAAACATATCGGACTTTTCGCCTCAGACGCCCATGAAGCGGACTCGAGATACCAATTAGACCGTCATCAAGCACTTCTCAAATTCAGACTGTAATTTGATATCTGACCATAATACTTTGCAATCCTATAGCCGATGGATGTTCATCGGCTGTTTTGAGACTCCGGTCTCCTTCATTTTCTTGCGCAACGGGACGGTCCAAACCACGTAGATGACGGCCCTTTCAGGCTCCTTTCCGTAGCTCTAGTAGTCTTCTTTCGCAACAACTCACCGCTTTCGAAGAAGGTTATGATGCAGGGTCAGCCGATGACACTCCAATCGGCTTCTAAAACAGAGCATCTACCAGGCTGCCCCCCCGAGCCTCGGTCAAGGCGAGAATAGCGGTGAGGATGCACGGATCGACAAAGGGCTTTGAATTCAGGCAATTCTGAGACAGCCACCATGCGAGTCAGCCAAACTTGATCACCTTTTCTTCCGCAAAGCCGATATTGTAGACGAAACACTAACGGCTTAATGAGCAGGTTGCCTTGCATGCCAAAACTGACTTCCGAGCTGCTGAACTGGCGCAAAGGGTTGGAAGTCCTCGAAGAGAAGGTTCGGCACCAAAATCGGCTCATTGCAGGCGAGCTCTCATTGTTCACTCCCTCAAGGAAGTAGAAGGCCTCACAGCTGAACTGAAGACCGACTTGGTGAAAATCCGCGTCTTGAACACGCCGCGGGTAGCTCCTGTGTAATTGTACTAGAGTCGATGGCTGTGCATCGGCTTTGTTTCTTAGCTCTAAAGTCGATGTCCGTGCATCGGCTGTATATCATGAAAAAAAAATTTACTGGCCGATTTTTCTATCGGCCCCCAATATTTCACTGCACACATGTTCATCTGCACATGTTCATCTGATTAGGTGCCCCCCCGAGCCGAATCTGTGTAGCTGGATATCGGCTCGTAGTTAGCCAAGGCATTGTATTTGAACGTCGGCTCCGTAGGACCAATGTTGATTTTTTAGCTCATCAGCCGACGTAAAACCGCTGCCCATTAGATCGACGTTGAACATAGGCAGAATGTGTGGTGAGGATAATTTTGGCCGATTGCTGGAATCGGCCTCCACGTTGATTGAATCGCTCCATGAAGGTTTTGCAATGTTCCTCCATAGATCTTTGGGGCCGATCCCAAGGATCGGCCTCGCCGTTTGTCCATAGGTTTGTTCTTGCTAGACGGTCAGGCCGATGGATAAGACCAGCCTAACCCCGTCCTTTGTCACGTCGATGCGCTCGCAGTTGTCCAAATTGATGCCTGAGAGTGGCTCTTGGCCTGCTGTCTCCCAAGCGTTCATGCCAGCCGTTGAAATCACTGAGTCATCTGCATGGACGACCTCTACTTCATCTCCATCCCACCATTACGCATTGGTGCATCGTGGATGGAATGCAACAGTTGGCGTGGATCCAATCTCTTCCTAGCAGACAGCATAGGTGCTCTTGCTATCGACAATAAAGAACGTCGTAGGGATGGTTTTCCTTCCTACGGTAGATCCACGTTAAAACACCTTGTGCGTCGGACGCACGGTCGTTGAAATCGCTCAATGTCACGTTGGTCTTGATCAGATCCGAGCTAGAGTGCCCCAACCGACGTGGCATGGAGTATGGCATAATGTTGATTGCCGCTCCGGTGTCCACCAATATCTTGTTGACAGGCTGTCCATTGATATAACCTCAAAGTACGGGGCCTTCAGATGTCGTAGCTTCTTTCGTGGCTTCTCAAAGATAACTGGCCGTGGGCCGCAAGTTGTGCCACGGGTGCCTCGTCTAATCCCGGAGCACTAAACTCCGTCGGAAGGATGAACACCATGTTTGTTCCGGCCGATGTTTCATCATCGGCTTTCCTTTGCTTGGGGCGCCACTCCATTTTTGTGGTCGACCCTCTTCATCCAGGGTTCGTTGAATTTCGCGGCGGATCAGGCCGCCTTCCTAGCGTGTGCAGGTATAACCTTTCGGCTTTCTCCAAGCCACGCAGTCGCTGAACCCTACGCTTTTGGGAACGGCGAGTCCATCAGGGCACCACCTTGGCCGGTGGTACTGTCTTCTTCTTCTTCATCATCGTCTTCCAAATCCTCGAGATCTTCCACCCGAGGGGACTCAGCGTGCTTGTTCGAGGCGGGAGAGGCCCTAGACGTTGGAACACGGACACGTTAGCTGCATCCTTCTTCTTCTACATTCTGGCAGCTGCCGATTGTAGGCAAACGGCTCATTCCTGAATCCCGGCAGTGTCAAGAAGGGACAACTCAGTGCCTATCCTCGTCGTCTTCCTCCTTGACTTTTCTTGGCACGGCGCTCGTACTTCTCCTCATCACGATCATGCCGACGATGTCTCCTGGCGTCTCTAGCCAGACGATCTCTTTCATCATCGTCGTTGGGTCGTCGGTGTTGGTCATATTGACTCACATACTTGTTGAGGAGGTGATCAGAGAGAGGTCGCTGATATCTCACATTCCTTACTTCTCCCTCTGTGATGTAGCGCTTGCCATCGTGACGGAGCCGATCGCGTGGAACGGCTTCCTTTGTGTCCTGCTACTCGAGCAAAGCTGCCTCGTCTCCGCCCTTGCAGTGGTGTCCAGGTCCTACCATGTTGATGTTGAACGAGAATCCTGGCCGGCACCCTCCAGGGTAAGTGTACTCCACCATGTTAACGGCGGGGAAGGGGTGAGTGTCGAATTTCATGGCGTACTGGTTGAAAATTAGACGTCCTTGTTCTATCGCCATTTGGCTCTGCTGACGCCACACCCTGCAGTCGTTGGTGGTATGGGAGAACGAGTTATGCCATTTGCGTATGGCTTCCCGTTCAGCTCCCGTACCGTGGGGATTTTGAGGCATTCGGGTAACTTCAGCTGCTTCTCCTTAAGTAAGAGGTCAAAAATTTGCTCGCTTTAGTTACGTGAAATCAAACCCTCGCGGACTCGGTGGCTTAACCCATTTGCGGGGATATGGGTTGCCCCCGAGTCCATTCAGCCACTGCTACCTCTTTGATCTCCCGCACCTTCGTCTTCATCTCTTCAACCAGGACTACCGCACGCTTGAATTTGTCCCTGGTACAAGTCCGGGTGGCGCTGTTCATATAACGTCGGTTCTGAACCATGTGCGCTAGTGAAGGGTAGTCTGCATGGGAGGCCATATCCTTGATTGGTGATGCAAGGCCCACCACTGCCAACTCGACCGTTCCTTTTCACACACGAGCCGAATAACATCGGTTCCTACGATCTGCGGCCGGACGTATTCTGCCCACGCTTTCTCCACGCTTCGACGTACTTGTGTTAGATCGCAATGCCGGCCTCGAAGCCTCGAGTGATACCGTGTGGAACTCTTCCAACGCTTCCAAGTCCGGATTGAGTCCGGGTGGCGGCGACGTGTACCACCCGAGCCGATCCTGAGGGGACTGTGCGAAGAACCTCACACGCAGCTCATCTGGCTGAGATCGTGCCAGTGTGCCAAATATCGGCTCACATGCTCGATGGAGCTGGAACCTTCCGATCCATTAAACTTGGAGAAATCGGGGAGCCGATATTTGGGTGGTAGCGGGATCAACTCGTACTCGTTGGGGTACTTGGAATAGCCGATTGTCCTCCTTTTCGGCACCATGCCGAACTGGTCTCTCGGGATGGTACTGATCTGATCCGGGTGCTGGCTGTAGGAGTCGAACTATGAAGATTCGCCGGAGTGGCATACTTAGCCAGCCATGCTTGCTTTTCCACTCTAAGCCAACTGGGAGCTGAGCTCGGAGGTTTGTCGGAGTGGCATACTTAGCTAGCCACGTCGCTTCTCAAGATCTGCTCCCGAAGTTCCTCCCGTTGTTCCAAGTCCCTTCGTTGCGATCTGGTTTGTGAGTGCCCGGCTGCAGTGTGGCACGTATGTGCACGTGCATCCGTGAGGGATCTCCTTAGGCGCCTCATGCAAGAACCGGTAGTCACTAGGGTCACCACCGATCTTGTAGACGACGTATGCCGAACGCGAATGGCAGCGGTGGACGGACCGAGTGGCATCTCTCCTTGGTAAGTCCCGAGAGCTGGTCCTGACGGAGAATGCGATGTCTCATGATTTCTGGATCACCCGAAGAGCGACACGCTCAAAAGTGTTCACCAGGCTCCTGGCGGTGTAGCGAATGCGCTACCATGAAGTTAGCGCTGGTGCACGCGGACAGTATCGGCGCGCCTCTGATTTCCGGATGAAGAGCGACACGCTCCAAAGTGTTCCACTCGAATGGCGGTGTAGCGAATGCGGAAGTTAACCTCTGACGCAGGACATGGTGCGTTCTTTGAGGTCCGATTTCCACCCGTCATGTGAGCGGGTTCTCTGAAAAGAGTCGATGAGGCCTGCCTCGAGGACAGCGACCATACGAGCTCCTGTCCTCGTACGTGACCGAGTCCCGCCATCTCGATGTAGATGGCGATGCGGTTGATGTCGCATTGTCCCACCGGCGTGCCAAATGTGTTATGGTCGTAAACCCACCGAAGAGCGATGGGCAACACAAGAGAGCGAGGCTCCCAGATCGCGGCCGGCCCTGGTCCCTCCGAGCGATGGCCCGCAAAGACTCGGCACGCACGTCCGATGCTGGTGCAGGGCATGCCACCCGACCTATACCCGGTCGTGAAGGTGATAGATGTGCCTCGCTTAGTTTCGCATGGCATACACGTAAACATTAAATACGAGTCTCGATCGGCTTGTCCTGTGAATCGGCTCAAAGAGCCGATCCACCCATGATCCGTACGAGGTGTATGAATATATGGTGGTCCTGCTTGATCAAAATAAAGCTAAAACGACCTACTACGATTTAGGTTTTCACCACATAATCTAACATCCTACTCGTGATTGAGCCTGGCGGCCACGCACGGTGATCGTAAACCGACCCTAGACAAGGCCTAAAACCAACACGAGGTTGATCCCCGGAACATCCTGTCTAGGGCTAGCAAACTACACCCTACGCGCCACCGGATCCTTCAACCCGTTTGTAAGGCCTAACTATGCAGATATTAAACTAATCCTTGAAGAACAATGAGCAATCATAACGGATCGGATCTACTAAATAATGATCAAGCGGGGTGCCGCCCTCACACCTAAGATAGGTGTAAGGGCGGCTAGACGTCTCAGGGTTGCACGACGATAGCATGTGATACGATGAACAATGCTAACCCTAACACGTCTAAGATAACTACGTTGCTCGCCATCAAAAGGCTTCACGAGCAACGCATGAACAGCGAATAAACGTGTACTGCCTAGATCGCAAGATGCGATCTAGGCAGCATGATGCTTACCCGGAAGAAACCCTCGAGACAAGGGAGTTGGCGATGCGCCTAGATTGGTTTGTGGTGAACGTGATTGTTGTTTATTTCATAAACCCTAGATACATATTTATAGTCCGTAGACTTTCTAACGTGGGAATAATCCCAACCGTGCACGAGCCAAACTCTAACTAACCGACACGTATCCTATCATATTTACAGATACACGGGCGAACTAGCCCAAACTTTGCATATAAGGCCGATCCATGTATTCCTTCCATGTATATTCTTCAAGCCCAATCTTGATCGCGGCCCACCTCTGATCCAGTCAAATTCTGGTGATAACAACAGGTACGTACGCCAAAGCTCCGAGTCGATGGCGAATACGCCTCCTCGCGGATCTCCGCAAACCGATCAGCTCGCGCGTTGTAATGGAGGGATAGACACCGCGGCAGCTGAGCCACCAGCCACTGTGCAGCTGCACGCCGGACCAGTGTCGTCGCACGGCATCCATTTGCCGTGCATGAGCCTCCCCACCGAGACGGGGAGCGGGATCTTCTTGTTGCCGCTGCTCGAAGTCATTCTTCTTCCCCATGGCACCGCGGCGGTGGTGGTGGCTGTGGAGGTGTGGGCGAAGGAGCGACGCGGCCGGTGGATTTTTATGGGCCGCGCGCGGGATACGATGCCATTGAAGGCGCCGCAGGCCCACCCGCCGCCCGCCGCGCGCGTAGAACAAGCAGCTGCGCCATTGATGGCGACAGCGGCGCGACGCGGAAGCGCTGACCGCCTGAATCGATGCCCTCGATGCAGACTCGCTGCCAGGCGGGCCCGGTGGGGAAGCGAGCGGACACTTTGCGCGTCCGCCGAGACGCAAACATGGCGCATATTTGGGCCTGGTTTGCGTCTCCGCGGACGGCCCGGTCACTTTGCGTCGCCCCTCTGGAACAGGCCCCAGACGCATTTCCGGTCACGGCGGACGCAAATGGTCGCTGAGCGTCCGTTTGCGTCGCGCCGCTGGAGATGCCCTCACACTAAAATATTAGGGAACACATGTCCTTGTGGTTGAGTGACCATGGTGACACCCTCTCTGCGTTATGGCCTCGTTTCCTTTGTCTCACGATATTTTACATATCTGAGATTCGATCATCGATATCTGCATACTAGTTCAAACTTATTACCGAGAAGCATTCTGTACTCGATTTGTGATATGTCATGACCTAATCACATACTTGCAAGCTAATTGGATCCTATCTCACCAAGAGGTTCTGGAGCATATCTATCAGTTATCGGGATGGACAAATCACATTCTTGATTCATGAGCCTCAGCTATCACTTCCATAATACCTAATGCCATCTTTATAATCACTTTGTTACGGTGTGACATTTGATGTCATCAAAGCATTCATCCGGTGTTAGAGATTAACACAATCTCATGGTCTAAGGATTAGGTTACTATGCATTTACGAGCTACATCAAAACGAACTCAATGACTTGATCTTATTGTTGTGCTTACTATGGGTGTGTGTCCATCATATCATTCTCCTAATGACATGATCTTATTATTAGCAACATCCAATGTTTATGACCAGGATACATTGATCATCAAATAATCAACAAACTAGTTAAACAAGAGGCTTACTAGGGACTCCGATTTGTTTACAAAACACATATATATCATTGTTTTCTAGTTAATACAATTATAGCATGAAATATAAACATTTATTATAAACACAAAGATAAAATAATAACCAGTTTATTATTGCCTCTCGAGCATATCTCCAACATTTTTCCCTTCCTGAAGGTATCACATGGAAAACACGGCCGACATGGTTTACGCCTAACTTGTATTTGGTTGGAAGCGCACGAGTGTGGCCGTGCTCCGGTATCATGCCTATGTGGCGGAGTTTGCAGCCAATGCCGACAACACTCATCGACTTGTGTGTGATACAGTATCACTCCATATTGACTATGACTAGGTATGCAGGTGACGACGTGATACTTTGCAAGATATTAGCATTGTGATACCCTTGGATGTCGCACGCGCTGCACTCTTCCATGCACTACACGTTGTTGTTTGTGGTGTTCGTCTTCGCATGCTCCGGCCATGTAGTGTTTTTCATGTGCACCCACCGCCCCCTTATTTCTCTTTCTCTTTGGTGCAACATATTAGTGTTTGTTGGATATGGCGTTATTATGTATAAACAGTTCATAATAGTTTCGTGCCATGCTATAAATGTATTAATCGGAAATATTGATATACGTGTTGTGTTGTAAACAAACCAGGGCCCCTAGTGAGCATTCACAAAATAGTTCATTGAGGTCAATCGTGGTTTCCCGATCATGGACACAAATGGCATTGACAATGGAGTCTTATCATTGAATAAATGATATGATGGGCATTCCCCAAAATAAGTATTGTAACACGATCAAGTCACGAAGTTTGTGTTGTGATATTTATGAAATCGTAGTAACCTAATCCTTAGACCGTGAGATCATATTATAATCACTGTTACCGGCGGCTACTTTGACATCATCAATCGCCAGAATGTAACAGGGTAGTCATAAAGGTGTTTCGCATGTATTCCAATGAGATGGGTTGGGGTGTATGTACGTGTCAATAACGGGATTTGTTCATCCGCGTGATGGAATATACAAAGGGCCCACTCGATGTGATTACATCCAAGTTGCAACACATGATTAGGTCATGAGGATGGAATCACACATGAACGAGTTGAATAGTTTTGGCGGTAATGAGATCAAACTAGGTATGATGATATTGATGATCAAATCTCGGACGAGAGCCTCTATTGAAGTAACAAAGGGAATGGGACTTGATGTAATGGTTTAAACGACGATCACATCTTCGTAGAATACACATGGGTCATTATTGTTCTCTAGAACACCCTGGCGATCATTGATCGGAGATTGACTCGATCATGTCTGTGTCATACACGAACCATAGGGAAACACACTTAAGGGTTCAACGAAACTTAAGATTGTTTTTGATTCATCGGAAACACCGCATAATAGAGAAGAGAAAATCGGAAAGGGTTCCGAGAGAATCCGAAGGATGTTCAAAGTGATTCGAGAGGTGTCTCGGATCATCGAGAATTAAATAAGATGTAATATGCATTAATTAGGTGAATTAATATTTACTATATATTTATTTAATATTAAAAGGGCACATACCACCTTAAATGGTGGCCCCCTCCCGGAGGGGAGCCTGTTAAGGGGTCCGTGGAACCCCCACATGGGCTTTTGTGGGGGCGGCTAGGGTTTTGGAGTTGGGGGCTGATACATGCATTTTGCATCATCATTATTGCCACATATATGATTAGTTTTCATTGTTATTTGTCATCATACACCTTTATTTATGCATTTTTAGTTGATTTTCGAGACTTTCCTACAAACTTTCCTTCATTGGTATTTAATTTGTGGGAGGCACGAAACCTCCTTTTCGTATTTTATTTGTTTTTCGGATTTCTGGATCGCTAAAAATTGAGGCAAAAATACCTGACCAGTGTTTTACCCGGAGAAGGCACGTGAGTGTGAAAGAAGCACGCGAGAGGGGAGCCACGAGGGTTGAACGGCCCCAGGTGGCGCGCCCAAACATGTTGGGTGCGCCTGATGCATGCAAACTACATACATGAACTTTGTCCTTTATCATATTGAATTCCCATATATTTGCAACATATATGATGACAATGGAGGAGATTCTCAAAGTTTACGCATGATTGGTTGGATGGGAGGGAGATTCTCAAGGATTTGAGCTCAGCAATAATGGAGGAGAGAGAAAGAGAAGACTTGGGTCGAGCTGGGGAAGAAGACCCCCTTTTATAGGGCCCTCGAATCCAACCGTTATGTGCAGTTTCCGCACAACCGGTACTACCGCTCATGGGAGCGGTACTATCACTCTGTGTGTCAGATAGGCCTGTAGAGCTGACACGTGGAGCTCAAGCGGTACTACCATTGCAGGTACCGCTTAGGTACCGGCAGGGTCTCTAGGAGCCCCGGACTCCTCCCGAGTACCACAACGGTATTAGGGCGGTAGTACAGTATCGGTAATTACAGTAACTAACCGGTACCTTGTTGGAAGTACCGCCTGGGTTAGGGTTAGGGTTTAGGGTTAGGTTAGGGTTAGGGAGCGGTACTACCGGTCGAGGTACTGTTAAGGTACCGAATGCCTACTGCAGGCCTTTTCCTCGTGCAATGACAAAGCGGTATTGGTGACCGGTACTAGTAGCGATATCGGTACTACCGCTCTTGGTACCGGTACTACCGGGCATGCTAGAACTGTGTTTTTCTCTTTTCCTCTCCAACCACGTCGTCTCGCGACACACACACACAACCAGAAAACCTATCAACTACTCTTGAGTCTTCCGATCCTGAGGTGTTCAGCGAGGCGTGCACCTGCAAATCTTTCCGAAACAAACTATGCACGGTGAAATACATTCGAGTGTTATAATCAAACACACAAAACAGTATGGATAGATTTTGCTCTTTCACTCAGTCCTCACGTGATGAAGCAAACAAGAACGCTCCTCGCCTTCCTCATGCCACATGTCCCGCGAATCCCCGCATCGACTAGGAGCTTTCTTCGCATGGTTGCTTGATACGCGTACAGCACGCGTCCGTTGGGAACCCTGATGCGTGCAGTTGACACGTCCGTTGGGAACCCCAAGAGGAAGGTGTGATGCGCACAGCGGCAAGTTTCCCTCAGTAAGAAACCAAGGTTTAATCGAACCGTAGGAGTCAAGAAGCACGTTGAAGGTTGATGGCGGCGGATGTAGCGGCGCAACACCGCAGATTCCGCGCCAACGTGGAACCCGCACAACACAACCAAAGTACTTTGCCCCAACGAAACAAAGGAGGTTGTCAATCTCACCGGCTTGTTGTAACAAAGGATTAGATGTATAGTGTGGATGATGATTGTTTGCAGAAACAGAACAAGTATTGCAGTAGATTGTATTTCAAGATAGAGAATTGGACCGGGGTCCACAATTCACTAGAGGTGTCTCTCCCATAAGATAAACATGTTGGGTGAACAAATTACAGTTGGGCAATTGACAAATAAAGAGGGCATGACCATGCACATACATATTATGATGAATATAGTGAGATTTAATTGGGCATTACGACAAAGTACATAGACCGCTATCCAACATGCATCTATGCCTAAAAAGTCCACCTTCGTGTTATCATCCGAACCTCCAATTAAGTTGCTATCAACGACAATTGCATTAAGTATCGCGCGTAATGTAATGAACTACATCCTCGAACATAGCACCAATGTTTTATCCCTAGTGGCAACAAGACATCCATAATCTTAGAGATTTTGTCACTTCCCCAGAGACATGAACCCACTATCGAGCATAAATACTCCTCTTGGAATTACAAGCATCTACTTGGCCAGAGCATCTACTAGTAACGGAGAGCATGCAAGATCATAAACAACACATAGACATAACTTTGATAATCAACATAACATAGTATTCTCTATTCATCGGATCCCAACAAACGCAACATATAGAATTACAGATAGATGATCTTGATCATGTTAGGCAGCTCACAAGACCCGACAATTAAGCACAATGGGGAGAAGACAACCATCTAGCTACCGCTATGGACCCATAGTCCAGGGGTAGACTACTTACTCATCACTCCGGAGGCGACCATGGCGGCGTAGAGTCCTCCTGGAGATGATTCCCCTCTCGGCAGGGCGGAGGCGATCTCCGAATCCCCCGAGATGGGATTACCGGCGGCGGCGTCTCCGGAAGGTTTTCCGTATCGTGGCTCTCGACTGGGCGTTTCGCAATGGAGGCTTTAAGTAGGCGAAGGGCAGGTCAAGAGGCGGCACGAGGGGCCCACACCACAGGGCGCGGCCAGGGCTTGGGCCGCGCCGCCTCGTGGCCACCTCGTGGCCCCACTTCGTCTCCTTCGGTCTTCGGAAGCTTCGTGGCAAAAGGGACCTTGATTTCGTCCAATTCCGAGAATATTTCGTTACTAGGATTTCTAAACCAAAAACAGCAAAACAGGTGGCACTTCGGCATCTTGTTAATAGTTTAGTTCGAAAATGCACGAATATGACATAAAGTGTGCATAAAACATGTAGATATCATCAATAATGTGGCATGGAACACAAGAAATTATCGATACGTCGGAGACGTATCAGCATCCCCAAGCTTAGTTCTGCTCCCGAGCAGGTAAAACGATAACAAAGATAATTTCTGGAGTGACATGCCATCATAACCTTGATCATACTATTTGTAAAGCATATGTAGTGAATGCAGCGATCAAAACAATGTATATGACATGAGTAAACAAGTGAATCATATAGCAAAGACTTTTCATGAATAGTACTTCAAGACAAGCATCAATAAGTCTTGCATAAGAGTTAACTCATAAAGCAATAATTCATAGTAAAAGCATTGAAGCAACACAAAGGAAGATTAAGTTTCAGTTGCTTTCAACTTGTAACATGTATATCTCATGGATATTGTCAACATAGAGTAATATAACAAGTGCAATATGCAAATATGTAGGAATCAATGCATAGTTCACACAAGTGTTTTCTTGAGGTGGAGAGAAATAGGTGAACTGACTCAACATAAAAGTAAAAAGAATGGTCCTTCAAAAAGGAAAGCATCGATTGCTATATTTGTGCTAGAGCTTTGATTTTGAAAACATGAAACAATTTTGTCAACGGTAGTAATAAAGCATATGTATCATGTAAATTATATCTTACTAGTTGCAAGCCTCATGCATAGTATATTAATAGTGCCCGCACCTTGTCCTAATTAGCTTGGACTACCGGATCATCGCAATACACATGTTTTAACCAAGTGTCACAATGGGGTACCTCCATGCCGCTTGTACAAAGGTCTAAGGAGAAAGCTCGCATTTTGGATTTCTCGCTTTTGATTATTCTCAACTTAGACATCCATACGGACAACATGGACAACAGATAATTGACTCCTCTTTAATGCATAAGCATGTGGCAACAATTATTATTCTCATCTGAGATTGAGGATATATGTCCAAAACTGAAACTTCCACCATGAATCATGGCTTTAGTTAGCGGCCCAATGTTCTTCTCTAACAATATGCATGCTTAACCATAGGTGGTAGATCTCTCTTCAGACAAGACGGACATGCATAGCAACTCACATGATATTCAACAAAGAATAGTTGATGGCGTCCCCGAAACATGGTTATCGCACAACAAGCAACTTAATAAGAGATAAAGTGCATAAGTACATATTCAATACCACAATAGTTTTTAAGCTATTTGTCCCATGAGCTATATATTGCAAAGGAGAATGATGGAATTTAAAGGTAGCACTCAAGCAATTTACTTTGGAATGGCGGAGAAATACCATGTAGTAGGTAGGTATGGTGGACACAAATGGCATAGTGGTTGGCTCAAGTATTTTGGATGCATGAAAGGTATTCCCTCTCGATACAAGGTTTAGGCTAGCAAGGTTATTTGAAACAAACACAAGGATGAACCGGTGCAGCAAAACTCACATAAAAGACATATTGTAAACATTATAAGACTCTACACCGTCTTCCTTGTTGTTCAAAACTCAATACTAGAAATTATCTAGACTTTAGAGAGACCAAATATGCAAACCAAATTTTAGCATGCTCTATGTATTTCTTCATTAATGGGTGCAAAGCATATGATGCAAGAGCTTAAACATGAGCACAACAATTGCCAAGTATCACATTATCCAAGACATTTTAGAATTACTACGTGTAGCATTTTCCAATTCCAACCATATAACAATTTAACGAAGAAGAAACTTCGCCATGAATACTATGAGTAAAGCCGAAGGACATACTTGTCCATATGCTACAGCGGAGCGTGTCTCTCTCCCACAAAGTGAATGCTAGGATCCATTTTATTCAAACAAAACAAAAACAAAAACAAACCGACGCTCCAAGAAAAGCACATAAGATGTGATGGAATAAAAATATAGTTTCAGGGGAGGAACCCGATAATGTTGTCGATGAAGAAGGGGATGCCTTGGGCATCCCCAAGCTTAGACGCTTGAGTCTTCTTAGAATATGCAGGGGTGAACCACCGGGCATCCCCAAGCTTAGAGCTTTCACTCTCCTTGATCATGTTGTATCATCTCCTCTCTTGATCCTTGAAAACTTCCTCCACACCAAACTTAGAACAACTCATTAGAGGGTTAGTGGACAACAAAAATTAACATGTTCAGAGGTGACACAATCATTCTTAACACTTCTGGACATTGCATAAAGCTACTGGACATTAGTGGATCAAAGAAATTCATCCAACATAGCAAAAGAGGCAATGCGAAATAAAAGGCAGAATCTGTCAAAACAGAACAGTTCGTATTGACGAATTTTATCGAGGCACCAGACTTGCTCAAATGAAAATTCTCAAATTGAATAAAAGTTGCGTACATATCTGAGGATCACTCACGTAAATTGGCATAATTTTCTGAGTTACCTACAGGAAAACAGCCCAGATTCGTGACAGCAAAGAAATCTGTTTCTGCGCAGTAATCCAAATCTAGTATGAACTTTTCTATCAACGACTTTACTTGGCACAATAAAACACTAAACTAAGATAAGGAGAGGTTGCTACAGTAGTAAACAACTTCCAAGACACAAAATAAAAACAAAGTACTGTAGTAAAAACATGGGTTGTCTCCATAAGCGCTTTTTTTAACGCCTTTCTGCTAGGCGCGAAAGTGTGTATCAAGTATTATCAAGACGAAGTGTCAACATCATAATTTGTTCTAATAATAGAATCAAAAGGTAACTTCATTCTCTTTCTAGGGAAGTGTTCCATACCTTTCTTGAGAGGAAATTGATATTTAATATTACCTTCCTTCATATCAATGATAGCACCAACGGTTCGAAGAAAAGGTCTTCCCAATATAATGGGACAAGATGCATTGCATTCAATATCCAAGACAACAAAATCAACGGGGAAAAGGTTATTGTTAACGGTAATGCGAACATTATCAACTTTCCTAAAGGTTTCTTTGTAGAATGATCAGCAAGATTAACATCCAAATAATAATTTTTAATGGTGGCAAGTCAAGCATATTTCTTAGGCATAACGGAAATACTTGCACCAAGATCACATAAAGCATTACAATCAAAATCTTTAACCTTCATCTTAATGATGGGCCCCAACCATCCTCTAGCTTTTAGGAATAGAGGCTTCGCGCTCTAGTTTCTCTTCTCTAGCTTTTATGAGAGCATTTGTAATATGTTGCGTGAAAGCCAAATTTATAGCACTAGCATTAGGACTTTTAGCAAGTTTTTGCAAAACTTTATAACTTCAGAGATGTGGCAATCATCAAAATCTAAATCATTATGAGTTACAGCAATGGGATCATCATCCCCAAGGTTGGAAATTTCAGCAGTTTTATCACAGTAGCTTCAAGTAGCTTTAGTAATTTCAATTTTGTACGCTTTGCACTAGGAGTAGAAACATTGCCAACACTAATTATTTTACCATTAATAGTAGGAGGTGCAGCAACATGTGAAGAATCAACATTACTTGTGGTGGTAATAGTCCAAACCTTAGCTACATTTTTCTCTTTAGCTAGTTTTTCATTTTCTTCTCTATCCCACCTAGCACGCAATTCAGCCATCAATCTTATATTCTCATTAATTCTAACTTGATGGCATTTGCTGTAGTAACAATTTTATTTTCAATATCCCTATTAGGCATAACTTTCGATTTCAAAAGATCAACATCAAGGCAAGACTATCAACCTTAGAAGCAGAATATCAATTTTATTGAGTTTTTCCTCAACAGATTTGTTAAAGGCAGTTTGTGTACTAATAAATTCTTTAAGCATGGCTTCAAGTCCAGGGGTGTGTTCCTATTATTATTGTAAGAATTTCCATAAGAATTAGCATAACCGTTACCATTATTATAAGGATATGGCCTATAGTTATTACTAGAATTGTTCCGATAAGCATTGTTGTTGAAATTATTATTTTTAATGAAGTTTACATCAACATGTTCTTCTTGCAACCAATGAAGCTAATGGAACATTATTAGGATCAATATTAGTCCTATCATTCACAAGCATAGACATAATAGCATCAATCTTATCACTCAAGGAAGAGGTTTCTTCGACAGAATTTACCTTCTTACCTTGTGGAGCTCTTTCCGTGTGCCATTCAGAGTAGTTGATCATCATAGTATCAAGAAGCTTTGTAGCCTCACCAAGAGTGATGGACATAAAGGTACCTCCAGCAGCTGAATCCAATAGGTTCCGTGAAGAAAATTCAGTCCTGCATAAAAGGTTTGGATGATCATCCAAGTAGTCAGTCCATGGGTTGGGCAATTTTTAACCAAAGATTTCATTCTTTCCCATGCTTGTGCAACATGCTCAGTATCCAATTGTTTAAAATTCATTATGCTACTCCTCAAAGATATAATTTTAGCAGGGGGATAATATCTACCAATAAAAGCATCCTTGCATTTAGTCCATGAATCAATACTATTCTTAGGCAAAGATAGCAACCAATCTTTAGCTCTTCCTCTTAATGAGAAAGGGAACAATTTTAATTTTATAATGTCACCATCTACATCTTTATATTTTTGCATTTCACACAATTCAACAAAATTATTGAGATGGGCAGATCATCAAACTAACACCAAAATTGCTCTCGATAACAAGATTCAGAAAGGTGTTTAATTTCAAAGAATTCTCAGTAGTAAAGGTGTGAGCAATAGGTGTGCATAAGAAATCATTATTATTTGTGGTTGTGAAGTCACACAACTTAGTATTTTCAGGGTGGCCATTTTAGTAGTAGTAAATAAAGCAAACTAGATAAATTAAATGCAAGTAACTAATTTTTTGTGTTTTTGATATAGCAAACAAGATAGCAAATAAAGTAAAACTAGCAACTAATTTTTTTGTATTTTGATTTAGTGCAGCAAACAAAGTAGTAAATAAAACTAAGCAAGACAAAAACAAAGTAAAGAGATTGGAAAGAGGAGACTCCCCTTGCAGCGTGTCTTGATCTCCCCGGCAACGGCGCCAGAAATTTGCTTGATGCGTGTATTGACACGTCCGTTGGGAACCCCAAGAGGAAGGTGGATGCGCATAGCAAGTTTCCCTCAAGAAACCAAGGTTTAATCGAACCAGTAGGAGTCAAGAAGCACGTTGAAGGTTGATGGCGGCGGGATGTAGTGCGGCGCAACACCGCAGATTCCGGCGCTAACGTGGAACCCGCACAACACACCAAAGTACTTTGCCCCAACGAAACAGTGAGGTTGTCAATCTCACCGCTTGTCGTAACAAAGGATTAGATGTATAGTGTGGATGATGATTGTTTACAGAGAACAGTAAAAGTAGATTGTATTTCAGTATAGAGAATTGGACCGGGTCCACAGTTCACTAGAGGTGTCTCTCCCATAAGATAAACAAGATGTTGGGTGAACAAATTACTGGGCAATTGACAAATAAAGAGGGCATGACCATGCACATACATATTATGATGAATATAGTGAGATTTAATTGGGCATTACGACAAAGTACATAGACCGCTATCCAGCATGCGTCTATGCCTAAAAAGTCCACCTTCAGGTTATCATCCGAACCCCCTCCATTAAGTTGCTATCAACAATTGCATTAAGTACTGCGCGTAATGTAATTAGTAACTACATCCTCGAACATAGCACCAATGTTTTATCCCTAGTGGCAACAAGACATCCATAATCTTAGAGATTCTTCCCCGATTCACCGAGACATGAACCCACTATCGAGCATAAATACTCCTCTTGGAGTTACAAGCATCTACTTGGCCAGAGCATCTACTAGTAACGGAGAGCATGCAAGATCATAAACAACACATAGACATAACTTTGATAATCAACATAACATAGTATTCTCTATTCATCGGATCCCAACAAATGCAACATATAGAATTACAGTATAGATGATCTTGATCATGTTAGGCAGCTCACAAGACCCGACAATTAAGCACAATGGGAGAAGACAACCATCTAGCTACGCTATGGACCCATAGTCCAGGGGTAGACTACTCACTCATCACTCCGAGGCGACCATGGCGGCGAGAGTCCTCCGGGAGATGATTCCCCTCCCGGCAGGGTGCCGGAGGCGATCTCTCGAATCCCCCGAGATGGGATTGGCGGCGGCGGCGTCTCCGGAAGGTTTTCCGTTTGTGGCTCTCGGACCGGGGTTTCGCGACGGAGGCTTTAAGTAGGCGGAAGGGCAGGTCAGAGGCGACGAGGCCCACACCACAGCCGGCGCGGCCAGGGCTGGCGCCGCCGTAGTCCGGCCACCTCGTGGCCCCACTTCGTCTCCTCTTCGGTCTTCCGAAGCTTCGTGGCAAAATAGGACCGGGCGTTGATTTCGTCCAATTCCGAGAATATTTCGTTACTAGGATTTCTGAAACCAAAGACAGCAGAAAACAGAACTGGCACTTCGGCATCTTGTTAATAGGTTAGTTCCAAAATGCACGAATATGACATAAAGTGTGCATAAAACATGTAGATATCATCAATAATGTGGCATGGAACACAAGAAATTATCGATACGTCTGAGACGTATCAAACCCCAAGAGGAAGGTGTGATGCGACATCGGCAAGTTTTCCCTAGTAAGAAACCAAGGTTTATCAAACCAGTAGGAGCCAAGAAGCACGTTGAAGGTTGATGGCGCGAGTGTAGTGCGGCGCAACACCAGGATTCCGCGCCAACGTGGAACCTGCACAACACAACCAAATTACTTTGCCCCAACGTGACAGTGAGGTTGTCAATCTCACCGCTTGTTGTAACAAAGGATTAGATGTATAGTGTGGATGATGATGTTTAAAAACAATAGAACAAGTATTGCAGAGATTGTATTCGATGTAAAGAATGGACCGGGGTCCACATTCACTAGAGGTGTCTCTCCCATAAGATAAATAGCATGTTGGGTGAACAAATTACAGTGGGGCAATTGATAAATAAAGAGGGCATGACCATGCACATACATGTTATGATGAGTAGTGTGAAATTCAATTGGGCATTACGACAAAGTACATAGACCGCTATCCAGCATGCATCTATGCCTAAAACGTCCACCTTCAAAGTTATCATCCAACCCTCCACATTAAGTTGCAAACAATGACAATTGCATTAAGTATGGTGCGTAATGTAATCAACAAATACATCCTTAGACATAGCATTGATGTTTTATCCCTAGTGACAACAAAGACATCCACAACCTTAGGGGTTGTCACTCCTCAGATTTAATGGAGACATGAACCCACTATCGAGCATAAATACTCCCTCTTGGAGTTACAAGTATCAACTTGGCCAGAGCCTCTACTAGCAACGGAGAGCATGTAAGATCATAAACAACACATAGATAATAGATTGATAATCAACATAACATAGCATTCACTATTCATCGGATCCCAACAAACGCAACATGTAGCATTACAAATAGATGATCTTGATCATGTTAGGCAGCTCACAAGATCCAACAATGATAGCACAATTAGGAGAAGACGACCATCTAGCTACTGCTATGGGCCCATAGTCCAGGGGTGAACTACTCACACATCACTCCGGAGGCGACCATGGCGGTGAAGAGTCCTCCGGGAGATGATTCCCTCTCCGGCAGGTGCCGGAGGCGATCTTCCGAATCCCGAGATGGGATTGGCGGCGGCGGCTCTCGGATAGTTTTCCGTATCGTGGCTCTCGCATCGGGAGTTATCGACGAAGGCTTAAGTAGGCGGAAGGGAGGTCAGGAGCGCCACGAGGGGCCCACACACTAGGGCCGCGCCGTGGGCTAGGCGCGCCGCCCTCGTGGCGTCGCTCGTCGCCCCACTTCTTTCCTTTCGACTTCGAAGCTTCGTGGAAAAATAAGATCTTGGGCATTGATTTCGTCCAATTCCGATAATATTTCCTTACTAGGATTTCTGAAACCAAAAACAAAGACAAAGAACTAGCTCTTCGCATCTCGTTAATAGGTTAGTGCCGGAAAATGCATAAATATGACATAAAGTATGTATAAAACATGTGAGTATCATCATAAAAGTAGCATGGAACATAAGAAATTATCGATACGTTGGAGACGTATCGCATCCCTGCTTAGTTCCTACTAGTCCTCATAACAAAGATAATTTCTGAAGTGACATGCCATCATAATCTTGATCAATACTATTGTAAGCACATGTAATGAATGCAGCGATTCGAAGCAATGGTAAAGACAATGAGTAAACAATTGAATCATATAGCAAAGACTTTTCATGAATAGTACTTTAAGACAAGCATCAATAAGTCTTGCATAAGAGTTAACTCATAAAGCAATAAATTCATAGTAAAGGCATTGAAGCAACACAAAGTAAGATTAAGTTTCAGCGGTTGCTTTCAACTTGTAACATGTATATCTCATGGATATTGTCAACATAAAGTAATATAATAAGTGCAATATGCAAGTATGTAGGAATCAATGCACGGTTAACACAAGTGTTTGCTTCTTAAGATGGAGAGAAGTGGGTAAACTGACTCAACATAAAAGTAGAAGAAAGGCCCTTCGCAGAGGGAAGCATGGATTGCTATATTTGTGCTAGAGCTTTTATTTTGAAAACAAGAAACAATTTTGTCAATGGTAGTAATAAAGCATATGCATTATGTAAATTATATCCTACAAGTCGCAAGCCTCATGCATAGGTTACCAATAGTGCCCGCACCTTTTCCTAATTAGCTCGGATTACCTGGATTATCATTGCAATACATATGTTTTAACCAAGTATCACAAAGGGGTACCTCTATGCCGCCTGTACAAAGGTCTAAGGAGAAAGCTCGCATTGGATTTCTCGCTTTGATTATTCTCAACTTAGACATCCATACCGGGACAACATAGACAACAGATAATGGACTCCTCTTTAATGCATAAGCGTTCAACAACAAATAATATTCTCATAAGAGATTGAGGATAGTTGTCCAAAACTGAAACTTCCACCATGGATCATGGCTTTAGTTAGCGCCCAATGTTCTTCTCTAACAATATGCATACTCAAACCATTCAACTCATGGTAAATCGCCCTTACTTCAGACAAGACGAACATGCATAGCAACTCACATGATATTCAACAAAGATAGTTGATGGCGTCCCCAGGAACATGGTTATCGCACAACAAGCAACTTATAAGAGATAAGATGCATAAGTACATATTCAATACCACAATAGTTTTTAGGCTATTTGTCCCATGAGCTATATATTGCAAAGGCAAAGAATGGAAATTTAAAGGTAGCACTCAAGCAATTTACTTTGGAATGGCTGAGAAATACCATGTAGTAGGTAGGTATGGTGGACACAAGTGGCATAGTGTTTGGCTCAAGGATTTTGGATGCATGAGAAGTATTCCCTCTCAATACAAGGCTTAGGCTAGCAAGGTTATTTGAAACAAACACAAGTATGAACCGGTACAGCAAAACTCACATAAAAACATATTGCAAGCATTATAAGACTCTACACCGTCTTCCTTGTTGTTCGACCCTTACTAGAAAATATCTAGACCTTAGAGACCAATCATGCAAACCAAATTTTAGCAAGCTCTATGTATTTCTTCATTAATAGGTGCAAAGTATATGATGCAAGAGCTTAAACATGATCCTTATGAGCACAACAATTGCCAAGTATCAAATTATTCAAGACATTCTACCAATTACCATATGTAGCATTTCCCGTTTCCAACCATATAACAATTAACCAAGCAGTTTCAACCTTCGCCATGAACATTATGAGTAAAGCCTAAGGACATATTTGTCCATATGCAACAAAGCGTGTCTCTCTCCCACACAATGAATGCTAGGATCCACTTTATTCAAACAAAACAAAAACAAAAACATACAGACGCTCCAAGTAAAACACATAAGATGTGATGGAATAAAATATAGTTTCACTAGAGGAACCTGATAATGTTGTCGATGAAGAAGGGGATGCCTTGGGCATCCCCAAGCTTAGATGCTTGAGTCTTCTTGAAATATGCAGGGATGAACCACCGGGGCATGCCCAAGCTTAGAGCTTTCACTCTCCTTGATCATATTGTATCATCCTCCTCTCTTGATCCTTGAAAACTTCCTCCACACCAAACTCAAAACAACTCATTAGAGGGTTAGTGCATAATCAAAATTCACATGTTCAGAGGTGACATAATCATTCTTAACACTTCTGACATTGCACAAAGCTACTGAAAGTTAATGGAATAAAGAAATCCATCAAGCATAGCAAAACAGGCAATGCGAAATAAAAGGCAGAATCTGTCAAAACAGAACAGTCTGTAAAGACCAATTTTTTAGGTGCACCAGACTTGCTCAGATGAAAATGCTAAAATTGAATGAAAGTTGCGTACATATCTGAGGATTACTCACGTAAATTGGTAGATTTTTCTGAGTTACCTACAGAGACTACTGCTCAAATTCGTGACAGTAAGAAATATGTTTCTGCGCAGCAATCCAAATCTAGTATGAACCTTACTACCAAAGACTTTACTTGGCACAACAATGCAACAAAATTAAGATAAGGAGAGGTTGCTACAGTAGTAACAACTTCCAAGACTTAAATATAAAACAAAAGTGCTGTAGTAAAATCATGGGTTGTCTCCATAAGCGCTTTTCTTTAACGCCTTCAGCTAGGCGCAGAAAGTGTGTATCAAGTATTAAAGAGATGAAGCATCAACATCATAATTTTCACAACTTTTGACAATAGGTATCTTAGATGCTCCCTTATCTACAGTGGTATTAAGAGCTTTATCAATTTTAGGCCTATAATATTTTTTGGTTTAGGCACCTTAGAGACATACATGAACTTTTGCTCCTTACCCACATAAGCTTTTTCCTTAAACTTAATGGAAGAAAAAGTTGAACCCAAGGTTCCCATAGCTTCTTCAAGTTCACTAATCCTTTGGGTTTGATTATCATGAATAGCACAAGCTTCTAAGATGGCAATTCTCTCATTAATTCCACCTAGAGATTTGTCAAGTTTATCAGTGCTATTAAGTAATACTCCCAATTTAGTCTCAATACTTGGAAGATTTTGCTCTATGGTCTCCAACTTTTTCATGACATCTTCAAGAGAGATTTCAATTTTAACTTTATTAATAGGTGGTTTTTCAAATAGACTCTCAATAATGCAACTAGCTTCTAAAGCAGGAGTGCCTAGGAAATTACCTCCCGCGAGACAATCAAGAACATACCTATTCCAGCTAGAGATACCAACATAAAAATTTATGAGTAGGATAGTGGTGGAGTTTTTCTTAGTGCACCTATTATGAGCATCACTAATTTTATACCAAGCATTTTTTAAACATTCTCCCCCTTGTTGCTTAAATGAACGAACTTCAACTTCAGGATTACTCATTTTAGCAATAGTAAATAAAGCAAACTAAATAAACTAAATGCAAGTAACTATTTTTTTTTGTATTTTTAATATGGAGAACGCAAACAAGATAGTAAATAAAGTAAAGCTAGCAACTAGTTTTTTGTATTTTTGATATAATGCAGCAAACAAAGAAGTAAATAAAAGTAAAGCAAGACAAAAACAAAGTAAAGAGATTGAAGTGGAGACTCCCTTGCAGCGTGTCTTGATCTCCCGGCAACGGCGCTAAAAAGAGCTTGATACGCGTACAACACGCGTCCGTTGGGAATCCCAAGAGGAAGGTGTGATGCGTACAACTGCAAGTTTTCCATCGCAAGAAACCAAGGTTTATCGAACCAAGAGGAGCCAAGAAGCACGTTGAAGGTTGATGGCGGCGAGGTAGTGTGCGGCGCAACACTGTGGATTCCGCCAACGTGAACCCGCACAACACAACCAAATTACTTTGCCCCAACGTGACGGTGAGGTTGTCAATCTCACCGGCTTGCTGTAACAAAGGATTAGATGTATAGTGTGGATGATGATGTTTGCAGAAACAGTAGAACAAGTATTGCAAGATTGTATTCGATGTAAAGAATGGACCGGGTCCACAGTTCACTAGTGGTGTCTCTCCATAAGATAAATAGCATGTTGGGTGAACAAATTACAATTCAATTGACAAATAAAGAGGGCATGACCATGCACATACATGTTATGATGAGTAGTGTGAAATTCAATTGGGCATTACGACAAAGTACATAGACCGCTATCCAAAGATGCATCTATGCCTAAAAAGTCCACCTTCAGGTTATCATCCTAACCCCTCCAGTATTAAGTCGCAAACAACAGACAATTGCATTAATTATGGTGCGTAATGTAATCAACAAATACATCCTTAGACATAACATTGATGTTTTATCCCTAGTGGCAACAGCACATCCACAACCTTAGGGGTTGCTGTCACTCCCCCAGATTTAATGGAGACATGAACCCACTATCGAGCATAAATACTCCCTCTTGGAGTTACAAGTATCAACTTGGCCAGAGCCTCTACTAGCAACGGAGAGCATGCAAGATCATAAACAACACATAGATAATAGATTGATAATCAACATAACATAGCATTCACTATTCATCGGATCCCAACAAACACAACATGTAGCATTACAGATAGATGATCTTGATCATGTTAGGCAGCTCACAAGATCCAACAATGATAGCACAATTAGGAGAAGACGACCATCTAGCTACCGCTATGGACCCATAGTCAAGGGGTGAACTACTCACACATCACTCCGGAGGCGACCATGGCGGTGAAGAGTCCTCCGGGAGATGATTCCCCTCTCCGGCAAGGTGCCGGAGGCGATCTTCTGAATCCCCCGAGATGGGATTGGCGCGGCGGCGTCTCTGGAAGGTTTTCCGTATCATGGCTCTCGGTACTGGAGTTATTATCGACGAAGGCTTAAGTAGGCGAAGAAGTAGGTCAGGGCGCCACGAGGCCCACACGCTAGGGCCGCGTGGCTGTGGGCCGCGCCGCCCTACCGTATGTCGTCGTCGCCCCACTCTGCTTCCTTTCTGACTTCCGAAGCTTCGTGGAAAAATAAGATCCCGGTTGATTTCGTCCAATTTCGAGAATATTTCTTACTAGGATTTCTCAAACCAAAAATAGCAGTAAAACAAGAATCTCTTCGGCATCTCGTTAATAGGTTAGTGCCGGAAAATGCATAAATATGACATAAAGTATGTATAAAACATGTGAGTATCATCATAAAAGTAGCATGGAGCATAAGAAATTATCGATACGTTGGAGACGTATCATTGCTCCCCGTCGCCCACCGCCGCCTGGAGCCCTGTCCGCCTCAGCCTAGACAGGTGCACGCCAGCATCCCTCTACTCCTCTCCTCCTAGTGTGCCGCTCGCCACCGCCTTGGATGCCTCATCGCCTCGACCAGGTCAGGCGTGCGCCGGCTCCGCTCTCCGCTCGCTGACGTCGTGGAACCTCAATCTCCGCCGACGCAGTGAGCCGACGGGCGGCGACGGGCAAGGTTGGAGCCACGCCACCAGCGCCAAGGAGATCTGCAACCTCAATGCTTAACCATATGTTGTTTTGGTTGTTCTGCTCCTAATTAATTTAGATTTAGAAGGGGTTTGGGATTGGAGGGAGTAACATGTTAAAGATACACATTTATATGGGCATCACGTCCTAACATAGAGATGATGCAACACGTCTCTCTTATACTCCACAAGAAAAGGAAAACTCCATGCAATCTTGTATTAAGAATTAACAGAGCATAGCCATAAGTACTTTGACATGATGTTTGAATATCAAATATGCTACCTTGAAGAAACAAGGTCATCACTTTTTTCACGTGACGAACATAGCACATGCATTCACTTTATCCCTAGTGAGGTAGCAAAACAAAAGGTAAAACCATAATAGACCATGAATTTATTGTCACTATTCAATCATTAAAACCATGCTACTCCATCTAATACACACATCACCCACACACCCTCTTGCATATATGTTGGATCAAAATAAATACTTAAGAACGTGGTACATAATATGCATCTAGCAATACATCTTGCAAATAATATGATCAGATCTCATAACACAATATCATAGAATAAGAATCCACCACATAGGAATTACAAATATGGTCATAATCATGTCGGATAGCTCATATAGCACTAAGAACTATGAAGAATATGAGAGAAATAGAGCAATCTACTGCCACAAACCCGTAGTTCAGAGGTTGACTACTCCCCCTTGATCATGGTGATGGTGGTGAAGACGTTGGAGAAGGTGGAGATCCCTCCGGTGGTGATCCCGGCGGAGTTTCCCCCCTCAAATCTTCGATGCTCCAGGGCTCTATTTTCGTGTTTCTATCTTGTACGACGCTCTCCTCCCGAGAACCCTCAGGTGTCATATATATAGAGGATTTTATGTCAAAAGAAGTTGGTTCGCGAAAAAAGCAAGTGAATCGTACGATCGACGGTGAAAAGATCATGGGTGGCACACCCCCTGCTGGGCGCACCACATGCCCACTTTTGGGCCTATAGGCCTTCCAGGTGGGGTCCAAGTGCTCTAGGTGTTTCTCTTGATGAACAAAATAACATCTTCGAAATCCTAGCTCAATTTGACTCTGTATAGGTCTCTGAAAGTGAAAAATACACAAAACAAGGTATTCCTATTATGCAGATTTATAACCTAAATAAATGGAATCATTGGTAAATCCTCATAAATCAATATAAAACATGAAAATAACATCATATATGTTGAAAATATGTATTATTAAAGTACAAAGATCATGTATGCATTTTACATGCATCATTGCATTAGTTAGAATTTTTGTTTTCTACTATGAATCCCACGATGTTATCATTGTAAGGTCACACTCTATGCATCTTGACTAAAAACCTCCCGAAAAGATGATCAATGAAGGCCCGCGTGAGTGAAGGTAATAATTGTCTTAAATTATGTTTGATGATTTGCATCATGTGTGAGCGAGAATTATAAAAAAAATACCATGGTAAAAGACTTTGTTTACTCCATCCAATTTATATCAAGTGTTTACTCTTCTAACATAATTTCAGTACCTACAATTTGCTAAAGAGCAGGACTTCCCAAATGAAGAAGATGTACTAGGTGGCCACACACCATATCATAAGATAGCCGGGTCACTTGAAAAAAAACTGTGTTTTTTTTGCAGGCAAATAATCTGAATTTACTTTCATAAAAATGCTGGACTTTCCATCTAACAATGGTAGGACCTAAAAAACAAATACAAAACATTAAAACCTATAATATCTAAATATACACTCGTTGTCGGCTCGCAGTAGTAACTGTAGTCGTCGCTAGGTGGTCCAAAGACGTATTTGTAATTTTTAGACACTTCTGTACTACACTACTACTATTGATAATTTTTAATAGATCTGTGGAAATTCACAAGCTAAAATAAAATAAAATAATGAACTTGATCAATAAGCAAATCGAGAACCCGTCATGGCTTGCACCGCATACTTATAAGCGGCCGCACACCGAGCGTTGTTCTTTGTTAGAATCGCAAATTCGTTATTAATAACGTCGAGGACTCCCCTCTTAACAAGGTCAGCCCTTTGACCACCTTAGCATGCCCTAGAAATGGTCTCACGGCCTGTTCGTAGGTCAAAATTGTGGGCTTGCGGCGGCTTATTTGCATAGCGTTGAACATAGTTCAAGATAGTACTACCGTAATTATAGCATTGCACGTGCAAAAATCATGGTGCCTGAGGTGTCGCCACTGGCTTTTCAGCGTCCAACCACGCTAACTAAAAGTACTGCAAATTAGGTAACTAATTTTTGTGTAAAATACAGTTATTTCGACACTAATTTGCGCACCTTTTTGTTACATACAAATGCAGCCCATGGCCCATGCCGGAATGCGGTACAGATAGGCAGACACACGCGGGCCACAGACATCCCGTCCACGGAACATCCTCTCATTCCCTAATCTAATCTAACCTCTCTACACCTGGAAAGTACGCTTTCCTCCCCTAAAAAATAAAAAAATATTCCCAGCATGACCAAATCACCAAGCCAAACCCAAAACAAATACCGACAGCGAGGAAACGCAAGCAAAAAAAAAAATCCTCCTCCTCCTACCACAACGCGCGAGCGCACAGAGGGGAAAAAATGGAGGCATGAGCGCGTCCTCCTCCTCCTCCGCCCCCATCCCCACCCCCATCTCCTCCGCCGCCGATCCCGCCGGACGCCCCGCGGCCTCGCCGGCGAGACCCTGGTTCTGAGGCAGCGGCGGAGCGGAGCGGCGCGCAGCGACGATGCCGTCGCACTCGGATCTGGACCGGCAGATCTCGCAGCTGCGGGACTGCAAGTACCTGCCGGACGCCGAGGTCAAGGCGCTCTGCGACCAGGCCAAGGCCATCCTCATGGAGGAGTGGAACGTGCAGCCCGTGCGCTGCCCCGTCACCGTCTGCGGCGACATCCACGGCCAGTTCTACGACCTCATCGAGCTGTTCCGCATCGGGGGCGACACGCCCGACACCAACTACCTCTTCATGGGAGACTACGTCGGTACGTTCGTCCACTTGCTTCTCTCGCTCAGCCAGGCCGTTCGATCTGGTTGAGGATTCGGTAGATCATGCCCCGTTCCGGAGATTTGAGCTGCCGGATAATTTTATAATAGGTTGATTGTGCTCGTCGTGTCCGCGCTCTTTCTTATTTATTTATTTATGGCTGCTCGTTCCTTATAATAATATCGCTTGAATTGTTTTGTGATGTTAGGTTCTCTCCTGTTGATTAAATGCTCATTTACTGTATGTTGGATTGGATACGTTGTTCATCCAGTCTGAATTTATTGCAACCATGGCTTGCTCTCTAGCATATAGCCCTTCTTCTCATGCGCACCAACGGACATCCTTGAAGCCCCCAACTTCTTTCCCTCCTGTATGGTGCGATGGTCTTGGTTGCCCCTTATTGTTGTGATGGTCTTGGTTGCCCCTTTTAATAAGTTCAAAGGCTGCCCGGGAAAATAGAGCTTTGAATTCGGACGGCTTTGCGTAGCTTTGTTCTCTGCCTATGAACCGACAATTGGGGCCTTTCTTCGTCGTTATTCATATCCTGCTACCGTATTGGTTCGCTGCGTGTGAAGCGTTCACGTAACTAATCTGCACGTCGGCGCCTGCTCATGGGCGGCTTCGTCGGTGCTTTCACGACGCGCCACCCATTTGCTCCCCAAGAGGGTTCGGCGAGGTCGTTTGATCTGATTAATAATGGAGAGTATTGAGGCTGCAGGTGCAAATTCGCTAGATCCTCCTGCCGTGTTTCGTTTGCGAGATAATGAGCTGGTCATCATGTCCGTTTTCTTATTTATTTAGTATTCCTTGAATTGTTCCATGGTGTTAGGTTTTCTTCCGTTGATTGAATGATTACGTGCTGTTTTGGATTGGATATGTCAACCTAGCCAGAATTTATTGTAATCATGACTTTCTCTTTAGCGTACAGCCCTTTTTGTCATGGGCACGAATGGATATCGTTGAAGCCTCGGAGTGATTTTCTCCTTTCCACTAACAGTGCGTTATTGTAGTTATGGTCTTGGTTGCCTCCTTTAACAAGTTGAAGGCTGCCCGGGAAATTTAAACTTATAATTTAGATGGCTTGCATAGCTTTGTTCCCTACTTATGACCGACAAATAGGGACCTTTCTTTGTCGTTATGCTACAATATTGGTTGGCTGCGTGTAAAGCATCTACAGAACTGATCTCAGTGTGCTTCCGTCTAGGATGGTTCTCAACGTGTCCCCTAAGTGCCGCTTCAGCGCCTAAGCGCCCCAAGATGGTAAGGCTTTTGCCCTCGCCTTAGTCATCTAGCAATATCAGTCGGAGAATTTTCTACCATCGCCCTGGGTGCTGCTCTTGGGTGATAAACTACGATCCGTCTCCTCCCTGCATTCACAGGAGAGCGTCCCGCGGTGACCCTGCCGTGGTAAGGGAGGCACGAGGGGTTATAAGGGAGAAGGTAGGGTCGTGTGATGATTGCTCTTGTTGTGAGGAAGGAGATAATGGGTGTGGTGGCTGTGGTGAGGGAGACTGGAGTGGTTGTGGGAATTAGGTCGAAGAGTAGATGGGCTATTAAATGTGCTTTTGGGCGATGAGGGTGTTAGTTAATGTTCGAATAGCGGAATAGGTGTCCCATCTCATGTTTTCCTTCTCTCTTGTAATTGTTTGCTGATTGCTCTGTTCCAGAATTCGTAAGGCATAGCCTTGCCCTGCTTTACTGCTTTCTAAGCGACTGAAATAGTTAGTGCAGGTTTTCGGTGACATACCACCTTCAAAATCATGGTGTCTACAGCGCATGCTTGTGATGTACTCCCTCCGTTCCACAATTCCTGTTGATGCTACGACAAGAATTATGGAACGGAAGGAGTATTAAGTTTGTATGCAGTGTAGACCCGCAGCACAACCATGAGTCAAAAAAATAAGACACCACTTAGCGAACCCTTTACTTACAGGTTTTTGCTTACTAAACTTTTGGCAGAAATTCTATAATATCTATTAAGTTATTGAGTGAGCTGAGCTTTTATTTCTGTCAATAATAATTCGACTAATTTATGTTTATATGGATTGTGTTCGTTTGGCTCTGTGTTATAAATGGATTGACTTTATTGCCATCTACTGCAGACCGTGGCTACTATTCAGTGGAGACTGTTTCATTATTAGTGGCTCTCAAAGTTCGTTATAGAGACAGAATTACAATATTGAGAGGAAATCACGAGAGCAGACAAATCACTCAAGTGTGAGTTTCTATTCCCCGAACCAGAAAAATCTTACTGCAGTTGCCCATACCTAGTTTCAGCATAGTACTTCTATATTGCACAATTACTGCAAGGCATAAGGACATTATATTGTAATTCTGTTCAAACAATTGAGTTGAAAATTGATTGTCTCCAGACACGAGCATACTCTGGACAAAAGGCACTAACAATTATCCACTGTTGGAAGATTAATCCATATGCTATTTTGTTATCTCTTGGCTGTGACTTTACTTTTTCTCAGTACCCAGCCAAGTAAAACATTTTGGCAATCTTTACTTTTAAGTAACTTGGCTATTTATTCAAGATTCCTGTCTAAACCTGAATCTCTTTCTTTTGTCCTTAAGCACAAACATGATAGTACTTAAATATTGTTGGCAAGCCTTTGACCAACGATTATGCTACTATTATGTAATATACATGATACAAAATCATAACCATAAGCAAGTTAATATGAATATTATGACATCAAATTTTAGCACATAGGATATATACTTATAAAGTATTTGTTTGTCAAAGGCTTGTCATAACAAAACAAAATACACCACCTATTTTGAAATGGAGGGATTATATTTTCTATCTGATCCGCTATATACTTTAATTTGAATAAAGTTAGTTGTGTAAGTATTATGCATTTAAACCTTGTTTGGGTTTTCACTTGTTAACTCTGATTTAGGTTTGTTACATGGGATTTTGATGGATTAGATGTGCATGTTTAGGTGCACCTTAGGGCCATGCCGATGGCAATTTTGTGACTAAAACCCTAAAAGATGAAGAAATCATTTGCTGTGGCTGATTGCTCCCCTGGATCTCTTCAATGGTAAATGGCCCATTTGGAAATTCAGATGTAGCAATAAAATATATGGTTTCCCTTCGCTCTCTCCCTAGATCACACCGACTTATGCAATGTAAGTCATCTTTTATGCTGATTTACTCCATGAGGTGATGGCTGGCTTTGGTCTGAAAATGTTATTCCAAGAACTAGCAGTTATATGATAGTTTAAGCTCTAGATGATGTGTTAGGCTGCATCTGGCTATTTCCTATAATGCAAGCACTCCTGCCAACACCTGAGTCAGGGAGTTTCTTGACACTGAGTTTTTGGTTACAGGTATGGCTTCTACGATGAATGCTTGCGGAAGTATGGAAATGCAAACGTTTGGAAGTACTTCACGGATTTGTTTGATTATTTGCCTCTCACAGCTCTTATAGAAAATCAGGTCTATTCTTTTCACCAAGTGGTCGGTTTGCTCTGTCAATATGGACATAGCATTCCTTTCCTTTCCATGTACGCCTGGTAAAAGAGGAAATTCTATTTTGTAGGTATTCTGCCTCCATGGTGGTCTCTCTCCATCATTGGATACATTGGACAATATTCGCTCTCTTGATCGCATACAAGAGGTACACAAAATTTACAATGAACTTTGAGCTAGTGCCTAATTTTGGACCATTTTATGCACGCAGTTTGTTGATTTAAAACTACTTGATAGACAATGTTTGCCTTTCCTGGAAGGTAATGATAGCTCTTTAACAGAACCATCGGTATTAGACTTTTGAAGCAATATGTAGAGATCACAGTCGATCGTCAGGATTGAGAAAAGGAGATCGTGTGCAGCTTCTCTTTTTCTAGCATTGAATGTGATTTCACAGTTTATCTTGCATATATGCATGGCACATGGCATCCAGAAACCTTCATCTGATATGATTATTTTTCATCAGTGTGCTATATGTATCCTGAGCAAATATTAGCAATGTTTGGTCTAAGAAGATGCAACACATCGCTTATTTGTGATGTACAATTGGATATTCACCAAGATGCAGTGTGTGTACCATGGGAAATGGACTAAGAATTAAAGTAAACTAGAAACTTCTGGATTTAAGAACGACTTCTGTAAGTTCTCAACTAGTTGCAGTTATGTGGTCTGAGGTTTAACCGTGTTTCACTGTTTTCCAGTCCTTTGTGAATATTGTTTGCTAGTTCAGTTTCAGCGAAAAAGTGACCTAAGAATTGAAACCTGCAATATGTTTGCAGGTTGCTAGACAGTTTTGCCTGTATCGATTGTTGATCTTACAATGCATGAAGTCGACCTTATGGCACCTTTGGGTTTAAGAATTAATGAATTATTGTGGCGTGCAGAACGCGTGTGCTGTATTCTGCAATTTGGTCAACTCTTCATTAATATTTTGCTAAACAATGGCTGTAGGTCCCGCATGAAGGTCCCATGTGTGATCTATTGTGGTCTGACCCAGATGACCGATGCGGATGGGGGATTTCGCCAAGAGGAGCAGGGTACACATTTGGACAAGATATTGCACAACAATTCAACCATACAAATGGACTTAGCCTTATTTCAAGGGCCCATCAACTTGTGATGGAAGGGTTTAATTGGGCCCAGGTTGGTATCCGTTGTATTTGATTTCAGTTCGTCTAATAATTTTCCGCACCATATTCTTTTTACCAAGTTTATGTTTCGTTTTCAAAATCTCTGTTGCCCCTTCTCATTGAACTCTAACTGATATTGTCCTAATCATTAATATCGGTGCCATTTTTTCAAAGACTTGATTTTTGTATGACACAATCATGGTAGCTGATAACTGATACCATTAACTGATACCATTAACATGGTAGCTACTAATTATTTATCTGGAGATTTAATGACATGCAAAGGATCCGGCCCATCTGGATTAAAATGGCAACTACTAATTGTTTATGTAGTCACATATTGTATGACACAATCATGTGAAGAGCAGCACTAAACTTGATTTGATGTCTGGTATATAGTTGCTTGCTGATCTCAGAAGCATTACGAAGCGTTTAGTTGTCCTTGCATATTTTACTGGACACAAGAACATGCACATAAAATTTCCCATACCTTGTCTGGCATTTGAGAGTCAGTTTGGATAAGTTCCTTGCAGGAACTTGAATAGTTAATTTGCTTTATGTTGATTTTCATGCAGGAGAAGAACGTTGTCACAGTTTTCAGCGCGCCAAACTACTGTTACCGATGTGGTAACATGGCTGCGATTCTCGAAATAGGGGAAAACATGGATCAGAACTTCCTCCAATTCGATCCAGCACCACGGCAAATCGAGCCGGATACAACGCGCAAGACTCCCGACTACTTTTTGTAATTGTGGTGCTGCTCTTTTTTAACTTGACTGCCGCGGGTGCTCCTGTTGCCCGCAGCAGTGCCTGGATCTGTAGATCTATGTCCTTAGAAAATGGGTTTCCTTGAGCCGAGTTGTGTACCCCCTCTCATTCTTTTGTTTGGAGATTTTGGTTGCCGCTTCTCAGGACCTCATAGGACATGTTAAAAGTACATTGCATTGGTATTTTCTTTTTGTATCTCCATTTTGTATTATTTCCAAGACAGAAGAGAAGCTGCAATACAATCGTCTCGCAACATATTTCTGCTCTCTTCAAAAGATGTTGCCTGGACAATCTGAATTCTCGAGCTAATTTCTGGCTTGTTTTGTTGTCTTCTATGTACTGTGGGAGATCTTCCTAGTGCAATTTCCTGTTTATGTTTTTCTCCTACTCTGGTATGACGAAATAAGCATGCCAAATCTAGACTACATTACAAGTCCGTCGAACCATTCAAGTTTCTTTTAGTACACGAGGATTTTTCCTGTAGTAAAATCAAGTATTGGCACTTGACAATCAGCTGAACAGAGAGCAGCGCCTTTAGTTTACAATTACCCCATATTTATATTTGGTCAAAGTTATACTTTCTGATATGTGATCAAGTTAAACTGACTTCGTGGTACATACTAGTATCATTTTTGAAGCCGCCGCGGCCTGAAAGAAAAGAACCGCTGCCTCCACCTCCTTTGCACCATAGATCGGTTCCTCCTCCTGTCGGTCTTGCTGTTGTCAGGAGGGTTCCGTCTTAGTCAGGAGGAATGCGGAACCCGATCAATGAGTGGAGGTTTTAATAAAAGTAGTGTTTTTGTAAGACTAGGTTAGGATCTTAGTTATTCGTCTTCTTTTAATTTCCAAATCAATGGAGATGACATGATCTACAATAATTAGTCCTTGGCCTATTTTTTGATGGTGATATTGTCCTCCAGCGTCAACAATGGTGTTGCAAGATTAAATTTATGTAGGTATGGTTCTTCGGATCTTGCTTCGTCGGATCGATTATAGTATCTTTTCTCATGGTTGCCGCGAGGATGTATGTCATCGCAATATTTATCCCAGCTGCTACGTTCTCGACGACAGTGATTTGTACTCATGGTACCCTGGCAACATCAATCAGGTTGTTCAGTTGCTTTTTCTTAGCATATTTCAATGGCTGCACGCAACCTTGGCCTTCGTGGTATTCATGGTATCTATCTTTGGCCACCTCCAAGGAAAATACAAGATTGTGAAAACTTTGAAGATTTGTTAGTTCTTTTAGATTTTATTTTGTAATAATAGAAGTCACCTCGTGTCTTATTATCATGTACTAACTGTTATTGCTATAAATATATGTGGTATTGACTGCAAAAATAATATAAAAAACAAGCATTTTAAGGAACATGCTCGAAAATAATAATAATAAAACAGAAAACAGAAATGAAAAAAGAATTAAGAGGAGAAGCAGCCTGACACAGTGACTTCGGCGGCATGCTCACCACATCACAAGCGAAAGAAGTCCACATAACCCCCACAAGTTTTGGAGTTGGGACGCCCCCTCAACTTTAAAATAGCACACTTAACCCCCCTAAGTTTACAAAACCGGGCAGTTAACCCCCTCAGTCTTGGTAAGCTGTTTTGCATGCTGGTTTTGGCGAGGTGTCACACTATTATTCGCCCAAGACGACAGTGGATTGCTGAAATAATAGTCAACATGCACGTGTGCCGGCCGTGTTCTATCATCGCTGCGGCGAGATCGACCCTCACCTCCAACACTGGCAATCTCAACATGCTGGGAGGTCTAAGCACAGCGCGACCGCGCGCGTCCTCTGCGGCGAGCCAAGCACGTACATGGCATGCTCCAGCAAGCGCACCACCTCATGCGAGCTGTCGAGGCTGGCGACGAGGCGCAGCTCCGTGGCAAGGTCTTGGTGCTGCAGCCCCATAAGGTGCCAGTGCATGCTCAGACGGTCCTAGGACTCGATTGATGAGGGACAATATATGAAACAAAATAAAAATAAAACATAAGTAAGATCTAGTACTAGCTTCTACACAATTCTACTATATTCTAGGTAATATGGTCCTCTAGTTATGTGTGTTGTAGTGGTTTCCATAGTATTCTAGTATAAGTTGTAACTAGGATATTTGTAGTTCTTTCCCTAGCTTACGTAGTGTTCTCTAGAACACTCTAGTTGTAAGTAGAGCTAAGTAGTGAAGACTCATGCAGCCTATAAATAGAGGTCTAACCTCTACCTATGTAATCGGATTATGTACCCACTACCTATCAATAAAGAGAACTTTGTGTTCTTGTTTTAGATCTTGGATTAGATCTTGTGTGTTGAGAGTTTGGACTAAACTCTTGACAGCTCCGCCCCTAGAGCGATATCTAGGTTACGCCCCTAGAGTGATATCTAGCGCAACACGCTGAAGCGGTTCCTTCAACATTTGTGCTGTCCACATTGTAGCAACACGGTGGAGCTGTTCCTCCACAACCTTGTGCTGCTTCAGGTGGTAACAGAGCCCTGCTGATCCGTTCAAGTTGTCGGTTCCCTCGTTGAGAGCAAGCTGCAACAAGAAATTGAGGAGTTGGGAAAGAGAATGGATGCTGCAGAACAGCAAATCCAAGCGTTACGTGAATATCTTAACCGGAGATTTGATCAGCTTGTTGAGATGATCAGAAAGGGTGTTCCTCCTACTGCCAATGATGAAGAATCATCAAAGGATGGTGAAGATGCTTAGCGGAGAAGAAAGGGAGGTCATCTTGGAGCAAAAACACCTCAACCACATGTTGTTCAGCGTACCTCAAGAAGGCCAACTTATGATGAAATTTCTGAAGATGAAGAAAACGATGAGGGCCTTGAAGAACCTGATCTCCATACATATCCGAGAGTACACCTCTCTACATATGCGAGGGATACATACAAGGTGAGAGCTGAGATCCCCACTTTTAATGGAAATGTTGATATTGAGGGGTGCCTTGATTGGTTGTATGAGGTGGAGACTTTCTTTGAGGTTATGGATATTCCGGAAGATCGTAGAGTTTCTTTGGTTGCATACAAGCTAAAAGGAAGAGCTGGTGCATGGTGGCATCGCCTTCAAGAAGATCGCAGATTAAGAGGAGAACCTCGTGTGAGATCTTGGCGGCAGATGAAGAATCTTTTGAAAGGGAGATTTTTGCCTGCAGATTACGATCAGATCCTATTTATTCAGTTTCAGAATTGTGCTCAAGGAAATAAGACCGTTTCAGAATACACGGAGGAGTTCCTAAGGCTACAAGTGAGGTGCCACCTTGGTGAAACTGAAGATCAACAAGTTGCAAGATACATCAATGGTTTCAATGATGCTATCTAGGACCGTTTGATGATGCAGCAAATTTGGTCCCTTGATCAAGCACAAGCTCTAGCATTAAAGGCAGAGAGATTGGTAAAGGCAAGAAAGGCAAGTAAGGCTCCATATTCTTATATGGAAGACTCATCTAGGAGTCACTCCCACGGAATGGAAGAAGAGACCACTCAACCCAGTGCAAAAGAAACTGTCCCAAAGCAAGCCGGAGGTAAGAGTACGGCAAAGCCTAAGATAAAATGCTATAAATGTGGTGAAGAGGGACATGTATCTAGCAATTGCCCATTGAGGAAATTTGTCAACACAACAATCCATGATGTCAAAGATGGCGAAGAATATGAATCTAAAGATGTAGAAGGACAAGATATTTGTGAAGAAGAGGGAGAAGAGGTGGTATGCGTGATTCAGCGGCCCTTGTGCTCAACACCGCAACCCGGCAACACACAACAAAAGAAAATATTTGAGAGCAAATGCACGGTGAATGGCAAGGTATGCAAATTAGTGATTGATGGTTGCAGCTGTGAAAACCTTATCTCTCAGAATTTGGTGAACCATTTAAAGCTTGAGACACATGATCATCCAAACCCCTACACTATTGGGTGGATCAAGAAAGGAGTGAATATGAGGGTCACCAAACAATGCAACCTGCCACTCTCTTGGGCAAGCACTATCATGCAAATGTGTTATGTGATGTTGTTGATATGGATGCCAGCCATGTTCTTCTTGGGAGACCTTGGCAATATAATGTGAATACAACACACAAAGGGAAGGAAAATTCTTACTCTTTCACTTGGAACAAGCGGAAGATCATCATTCTACCAAATCAATCAAATCGTAATGGCTCCAAGGAGAAGGAGAAAAGTGACCACAAACGGAGGCTAAAATCATTCCAGGTTGGTGATAAGGTGATGGCATACCTCCGAAAAGAAGGACCACCATTAGACATCAAAGAGAAACTTAGATGGTGGAAATACGGCCCCTTCTCTGTTCTAAGGAAGATAAATGATAATGCCAACATGATAGATCTTCCAGTTGAGATGGGAATATCCAACATATTCAATGTGGCAGACTCGGCTCTTTATCATCAAGAACAAGCACTCTATGAAGATAACTCGAGGTCGAGTTCTAAACAACCAGGGGAGAATGATAAAACATAAGTAAGATCTAGTACTAGCTTCTACACACTTCTACTATATTCTAGGTAATATGGTCCTCTAGTTATGTGTGTTGTAGTGGTTTTCAGAGTATTCTAGTATAAGTTGAACTAGGATATTTGTAGCTCTTTCCCTAGCTTATGTACTATTCTCTAGAACACTCTAGTTGTAAGTAGAGCTAAGTAGTGAAGGCTCATGCAGCCTATAAATAGAGGTCCAACCTCTACCTATGTAATCGGACTATGTACCCACTACCTATCAATAAAGAGAACTTTGTGTTCTTGTTTTAGATCTTGAATTAGATCTTGTGTGTTGAGAGTTTGGACTAAACTCTTGACAGCCCCGCCCCTAGAGCGATATCTAGGTTACGCCCTAGAGAGATATCTAGCGCATCACGTTGAATCGGTTCCTTCAACATTTGTGCTGTCCACATTGTAGCAACAAGGTGGAGCTGTTCCTCCACAACCTTGTGCTGCTTCATCGATCCCCATGACCACCATCGGACAACACGGGCTCATGGCCCCCCATTCAACAACAAGCTTAGCAGCGAGTTGTGTTGATGCGTGGATTCAGCTAAATAGCTTGGATCCATCAATATGTGTGTTTGCTTATAGCTTAGATACAAATCGGGCGAGATAGCAAGGATCCAGAATTTTGTGCGTGCATGTGTTGCTCCCGGGCAAAAGCACTGCTAGATCCGTCGACTTCGTCGGCGAGCCAGCTCTTATCCAAAATGCACTTCGACAAGATCGCATCGATCGACTGTCAGGACGTACGGAAAATGAGCGAGGGGCAAACGTGAACCAGCATGAGCGACATCCCCGTATATACCTTCTGGAGTCGGGATGTGCACCTGCCGTTGTTGCTGCTCATTTTCCGGCCAGCCCGCGGTACCGGGAAAGAACCACTCCTTGGCACAAAACCACGGTCCACCTCAGCAAAATCGGTGTACAAAACAGCTACCATATGATGAGGGGGTTAATTACCCGGTTTTATAAACTTATGGAGGTTAAGTGCGCTAGTTTAAAGTTAAGGGGGTGTAGAGTCCAAACTCCTAAACTTGTGGGGTTAGAGCATCTCCAACATAAATTTCGGTGCGCTATACCTCCCTTCCGACGCGCTGTAAACGTTTGCCGCGCGCGTTGCCGCACTTTGCCCCGCCGGACGCGCCAAAATGCAGCGCCTGCGCGGGCGGTAAAATTGGGCATCCTTCGGACGCTCTAAAATACAGCGCGTCCCGCCACACGAACGGCTAGTTTTTTGTATATCGTTTGAGACGAATCAAACAAATCAAATAAAATTACGAAAATTTAACTGAAATTACGAAATATATTAAAAGTTCGACAAATACCGACATTTTATTTAAACTAAACTAAACTAAACTACTCGGAGTCCTCCCAATCGAAGTCCGACGATCCGCTAGACGGAGTCGTGTCAGTGGTCGTCCACTCAAAGGAGGAGGAGGAGGTCGGCATGTTCGTCGACGGTCCGGCGCCTCTCTTCTTCTCCTCCGTCCTCTTCGCCCTCCGCACCGCCTTCTCCGCCTCTCCGCCCTCCTCGCCGCGACTCAGCGCGGCGCCCGTCGCGGTCGGCCTTCTTCGCGGCCGCCTCGCCTTGGCCTCCTTCTTGCGCGTAAAATGGCTCCGTGGCGGCGACGTCCTCCGGAACGCGCGCGCCACTCGAGGCGCACGCGCCGTCCGCTCCGCCACGCGCGACGCGCTCGAGCTCGCGGGCGCGGCGCCGCTGCTCGGTCGTGACGATCGGCGACGGCGGCGCGAGCATCTCCGCCGCTCGCGCGTCCAAACATCGTCGAAGTTCATGTGCCGACGGGGACGGCCGAGGCGCCACGCGACGGCGTCGTAGGCTCGCGCCTCATGCGCGGTGTCGAAGGTTCCGAGTCGGATCCGCTCCTCGCCGGAGCGGATCTCCGCGTCGAAGCGGCCGCTTGGCTGCGCGCGGACGCCGCGGTAGCCGGAGGCGGAGCGGCGGCGCGGAGGCATGGCGCCGGAGGCGGAGGCGGACCGGAGGCAGAGCGCTAGGGGAGGGAGAGCGAGGCGGAGCGCTAGGGGAGGGAGAGCGAGGCGGAGCGACACGCGGAAGTTTCAGGCAGTTGGCACGTTCTCGCGTGTCGCGTTTATAGCGCGCGCGGCAGCGCACGCGGCAACTTTCTCGCGTGGGATGGCGCAAACGCGTGGACGCGGCAATTTTTTTACCGCGCGCGTCCTTTTCCCGCGTCTGCTGGAGCTTCGCGCGGGTGCTCGCGCACGCCAAACAAGCGGTTTTCTTGCCGTGCGCGCCTTTTACGGCGTCCGTTGGAGATGCTCTTAGAGCAGGTCTAACAGGCCCCTTATTTCTATGCCCCGTATAACGCGAGTTTTTCGCCCCGTATCCCAAAAGTGCGTTTTGCTGAACCATTTCATCTAGCAGACCCCGTATTTCGCCCTGTATTTTTAAAAATTAAAACCCCGGGAAAAATAAACCATAGTTCATTCATTGATCATACACTGGATCATACATATACATAGCGATCTACTACGATCCTAGCTACTCGAGGATGATGAATGGCACGAAGGGCCCCCTGGCGGCAGCCTCCTCCGCCCTGGCGGCAGCCTCCTTCGCCTGGAATTCCGCCACGGCGGCGATGGCCGCCGCCTCCTCCTCCGCCTCCGCGAGCCGCCAGCTTCGCCGCGCCCGCTCCGCCTCCGCCGCCTCCTCTTCCTCCTCGCCGCCTCCTCCACCGCCGCGCTGCCGATGGTCGCCTCCATGCCTCCTTCGCCGCGCGGTCGCGCTGCCATCGCGCGCGCCACTTCTCGAAGGCTTCGCCGCTCATCGGCTTGAGCGGCGGGTCTTGCCGGTACCACCGCCCACCCGCGGCGTACTTCCGGAGCGGGTCCGCACGTACAGCGCGCCGGCGTACCGGCACGCCGCACGGCGGCTCCCCGCGGCGGAAAGCTTGCACTTGAGCCGCCGGCTTCCTCCACGTGTCCGGCGAGCGGGATCGCTCGATCCGCCGCAGAGGCTCTACTACGGCGGCGGGAGTCCATGGTGGCAGCGGGTGGAATGTGGCGCGGGTAGCGACTAATTGCTCGGGAGGAGGAGGAGGAGACGGCGAGCTAGGGTTGCGAGTGAGGGTTACCCCTCACTCGCACCTGCGCCCGGTATAAGTAGGGGGCGGAGGGGTTGATTTCCTGGGCCCTGTATTCCGCCGAAACGGGGCGGCCCGAATACGGGGCCTGCTAGATGGCCCAAACCACGTCTGTCCCGTATCTCGCCGGAATTTTACGGGGTGGGCGGGTTATAAGGGGCCTGTTAAACATGCTCTTATATAGACTTCTTTCCGTCACAAGCCAAGCCCTAACCTCAGAAGCTGCTCTAGAAAAACGTTCCAAAGATTCCGGCGGCGGCGCCGGTGAGCCAGCGTCCCCCCCGCTGCGCAAGCACCGCCCATGAAGATGACGGAGGCGGCGCCTCCCTCCAAGAAAAGGAAATCGGGGGGACCCGGAAGCAGCGAACCGGAGGAAATCTCGAGCCGTGAACTGCCGGCGGCGGCGGTCATGGAGGTGCCAGATTCCCGCACCCAACCACCACCGCCCGGAGCTGAAGGATTAGAGGAAGGTGTCGACTATATCAGCGGACTCCCCGACGCCGTCCTCGGCGACATCATCTCCCTCCTCCCTACGAGGGAGGGCGCCCGCACCCAAACCCTCGCCTCTCGGTGGCGCCAGCTCTGGCGCTCTGCTCCTCTCAATCTCGACTACGACGACCTCCCCGCTGAAGGGGACGCCCTCATCGCCCAGATCCTCTCCGCCCACACTGGCTCCGGCCGCCGCTTGCGCATCTCTGCGAACCACCTCTGCCATGAACCCGCCACCGTGGATGCCTGGCTCCGGTCCCCTGCCCTCAGCAACCTCCAGGAGCTCGAGTTCTGCCGTGCTGCTAACCATCCACCGGTACTGCCGGCGGTGGCGGCGTCCACCTTCCGTCTCTCGTCCAGCCTCTGTGTAGCCACAATCAGTCAATGCCTCCTCTCCGACGGCATCTTCGAGACGCTTCACTTCCCCCAGCTCAAGCAGCTCATGCTCGAAGAGGTCAGCATCTCGGAAGGCTCTCTGCACCGCGTCATCGCTGGCTGCCCCGTCCTGGAATCCATGCTTCTTAACAGAAGCACTGGCTTCAAATGCGTCCGGATCTGCTCCCCGAGCCTTAGAGCCATTGGCGTGCGTGTCAGGAGTTTTCAACGGCCGAAAATCATCGTTGAGGATGCCCCTTATCTTGAAAGATTGCTCCGACTTGATGTAGACGAGGGATTGGATATCTCAGTAATCTCAGCGCCAAACCTGGAGATCATGGGCTGCCTTCCTTATAAAAGGCCTATTCAGGTAGCTCCGTTTCTTTCTTGACTTCACAAGGTTATAGCATTATAGCTTCCTTTTTGTGAGTATACAAATATCATACTATCTTCATTTATATAAGGTCTGACATATTGTTTCATTCTTGATAAAGGGACTGTGTGCTGTGTTCCCAACAGTGTTACACACTATCAAGACTCTATCTATCTATGTTTTTTATAGTAGCGTCGAAATGGTGCTTAGTTTCATGAGTTGCTTCCCCTGCTTGGAGAAGTTGTACATTGAGGTAACTGTACATTTGTGTTTTGTAGTGTTAACTGCTAAGCTACTCCTTATATCGCTGAACTTATATGTCTTTCTGTTTTCAGCAAGATGTGTCCCCAGACAATATTTCGTGGCGTCGTAAGCACAAGCGTCACATCAGAAGCCTTGACATCCGCCTCAAGACAATAGTGTTGAAAAACTATCGAGGTGTCTTGGGAGATGTTAACTTTGCCATGTTCTTTGTATTGCATGCTAAAATGCTAGAGTTGCTTAGATTTAAGGTTCAAGGTGGCTGCAGAAACGACTTCATTGCAAGGCAGCGGAGTTTGCTTCAGCTGGAGAAGAGGGCTTCCAGAGATGCTCGGTTTGAATTCACATGTGATACAGATCACCGCAAAATAGAAGATATCAATCATGCGCGGGATTTGTCTGTAGCTGATCCTTTTGAATGGTGACTTTGATATTGGGATTGCTGTGTAGGAATTGTTCTTATTATCTCATTTTATGCTCTATCCAAGCCTCACTAGGATTTTTTTTAATTGCTTTGAAGTGTCTGGTGCCCTGGAACCTTGTGATATTTAGACCAACTATGTAGCATCTTTAGAGAAGTGTGGACAAATTTAGTATTTGTGTTTAGTCAAGGCTATGTTGTTGCAAAGTTTGAATTCATTATGCTTTTACATCCTGTGTATCCTCTAAAACTGAGCTACTTCATTCTACAGCAGGTTTTCTTATTTGAATGTTTCAAGAACAGGGAACTTACTTTGTCGCTGCAATTTTCATTCAGTAATCCATCTTTGGTTGTCATCTTATTTATGTACAGGGTGTTCAGCCAGGTTGTTCCCTCACATGATGTCCATGAGCAGAAGGCGAGGCTGTGCTCAAGAATATCATTCTACCCGCGGAGCATGACGAGCATCTAGCCTTAATTCGCTAACCGGAGATAAGCTGCCTCCCTGAAGCAAATCATGCGCTTGATTTTCTGGCAGTTCATTCCTTTGATACAATGCACTGGATGCATGTTTGCATGGTGTTCCTATTACCTGCGACCAAGTGCAATCGCATATTTAAGGCACTTAAGCCAAGTTCATATGTTCTGACAGAGCAGCGCACCTCAAACATATGAGGAAATTTTTTTTTTTTTGTCGAGTCAATTCATCATATATAGTTCAAAAGAAGAAAAAGAAAACCCCTTGTATGTACACATCAGATGAAGAAGGGTGGGTGCAAGGCGAGGTGGGTGCATCTGAACTCAAACTGCACAGCCGCAGAGGAACAATGAAGCACCTGATCAGTCATGATCAAGCAGCTGCAGTCTCACGCATTCTTCCCCAATGGTTAGAGCTTCAATCAGGAAGATTCGCTCTGAAAACGTGTGTGAAGGAGCACTCCGCACCCCGAAATTAGACCCCGACCGCCACAGAAATGTGTCAAAGAACCACATATTTCTCAGATCAACCAAACCCAGGAGCACAACCTTGCTATATTAGAACATATAGATGATCCAAACTGTAACAGTACTGTCTCAGCAAACTGTCATTTTACTGTTAACTTTGTGACCATTGATTAGAGGTTTTTGTTGGCAACTAATCAACTGTAGAAATTGCATGCCATAACCGCTCAATTATTATATTAGTCTGTAATGGTTTGTTTAGACGAAAGGCACCTCTCCACGTATAAGCTGTGGCCTGTTCAGAAGTTGTTGAGCATTTGCTTGATTGATCATCCATCAACGTCTTTTACCTCCGTTAGGAAACAAGCTTCTTGGTCTGGTTTGCTTGAGTGGGCCTTCGCTTTTAATAATAAGCCAGGCTTAAAGGCCTCCTTTTGATAGAAACAACTGAATTATTCCTAGACACAGAGCAGAGGGAAGCTAGAGAAGTCCCTAAACATAGTTTTCCTGCTCTCTTCGGATGAATTGCTCGCATTGCGGGATACTCCACAGCCAGCCACGTAGCATGATGGTAGAGTGTTGTTTGTGCGAGTTGATTATGGTGTTTTGAATCATTGTATCTAGATTTCTGTGCTTTGTTGCCTTATCTTATTTCCACCAGAGGAAATCAGAGGTGGGCTGCCCACCAAAACACCACAAATTTCCACTTCTTTTTAGTCTGAGCTGCTACGACCTAGAACCAAAAGGCTGAAAAAAGGTCATTAATCTTACATATTAGCCCACTGAAATCAGCATACGACCAATCTAGTCTACAAACCTGCATTGCGCATTCATGAAATCCACTATATTAGTGTTGCACGATAATGTCCAAGTAAAAAATCAAGTAGTGCTGGTGATATAGTTAATTGCTTTGTGCTTTGCACTCAACGAGTCCTCTACACCTCTCAAACCGATACTACTGTTTTGGTCTTGTCTTCGCACTCGATTGATCCTCTCAAACAGATAGTGTGCTGGTCTTGTCTCTACGCTCTGGTCCTCTCAAAACTAGTGGTTTTTTCGGGTAAAATAGGAACTTTATTAAACAGGAAGGGTTACAGAGCGGTCAAGTTCGAGCAGCCGAAGAACATCTTCAGGCTCCGAACCAAGTCATAGAACAGCTTTGCACTCTTGCAAGATTTGCAAGAGAATCACTCACCCTAACCTGCACACGTTCCACTTTTACAAAGACACACTCTCTATTTTGGCTAACTAGATGTCTGATCTCATGAATCCAATAAAGAAAGAAAGATCTATCTAGATTCTAGAGTATTAGATTGTACTGCATCAACTATTTGGGAACAGTCCGATTCCATGAGAATCGGTAGTTGGGAATGCTGAAAAGCCAGTATCAATCCCTCCACACAGGCTCGTAGCTCCGCCTCTAGTGGCGCTTGGCAGTCGTCCAAAGGCCGACACGCCGTGAAGATCGGAAAACCATCAGCATCTCTCAACACCATACCCGCTCCAGCCATTCCGTTTGTAGCAGAGAACCATCAACGGAGAGCTTCACCCAACCATGCGGGGGTTTAATCCAGGTTTTATCAGGGCCCCTTTTTTTATACGAACAGGGTCCGGCGGGGCACCTGATTGCACCACTATACTTTTTTCCTTTAATGATATCTCCCGATGATTTGCATTTAATATCGGCATATGGAAAACAGAACTGATACAAAATATTTTTTATCCTATTGATGCAGATGCCATTCTAAAAATAAAACCTTCTCAGCGACTTGAGGAAGATGTTCTTGCCTGGCAACCTGAGAAGTTTGGGTCTTTCTCTGTCCGAAGTGCATAACTGCATATAGGTTGGCATTAAATGCTCATCCTAATCAGTGTGACATAGCTACGATGAGCTCATATCCAGATGGTAAGCATCCTTGCTGGACCAAAATCTGGCATGGTTTTGTGCTTCCAAAGGTTAAATTTTTTTCTTGGAAAGCGGTTTCCGGTGTGAGCTGCCGGTGCAAGATCTGTGATGCAGGCATTGAAGATGTTGCTCATGCTTTATTTAAATGCCCTCATGCGCACACACTATGGGAGGCAATGAGACTGATATGGTGTCTACCTACTGATAACGATCTTGTAAATCCGTCATCTTCTTGGTTCCAGAATTTACTACTACGTATCCCTGCTCACATGGTAGATTACTTGGCGTGCTAGTTACTTGGCGTGCTTGGTATGCACAAAATGAAACAACTCATGATAAGCCACTTCCATCGATGGAAAGCTCCAAAGGTTTTCTATGCAATTATCTCAAAACTAGTGCTTTGATATTGTCATTAATGTAAATCGTAGGACACTAGAAATGACAAATACGATAACGTCATGTCTAAGCATCATGTCTTGCATCACTTCATAAAGATAGTTAGCTTTTAGTCGGTAGAACACAAAAGTACATAACAGGATGGTTAAATAGTGATAAAGCGGTTCAATGTAATGGCATTATCATAATTCACTTCCACTGATGATACCGTGTAACTTGCGTCAAATAACTATAAATAAGTTCCTCGTAACAAAAGGAAAGGATCACTTACAAGCACAAGCAGTTTTCAGCTTTCAAACCAGCCTTTGCAATTGTTGCTTAAACATGTTGATTTTGGTAGTCATGAGGTTTTTTGCGTTTGCTTCCGTTTGTCTCCCATGTTCAGCCAGCCCCGTGCATTTATCCACCTTTTACCCAACTGAAACTGCCACAACAAGCGCCACTGACCACCAAGCGCTCATGTCATTTAAGTCTTCAATAAAAAGAGATCCACTCCAAGCTCTGAGTTCATGGGGAAACCAGTCGATCCCTATATGCCGATGGCGTGGCGTGGCCTGTGGCATGCGTGGCCACCGCCGTGGCCGTGTCGTTGCACTAGATCTCCGTGGGCTCAACCTTCTTGGCACAATTGCATCTTCCATAGGTAATCTAACTTACCTCAGGCGGTTGGGCCTTCAAGAGAACCGCTTTTATGGCATCATACCATCAGAAATTGGACAACTTGTAGGACTTGAGCATCTGAACCTCAGCAGCAACTCCATCGGCGGGAATATCCCGCCAACACTGTCCTCGTGTGTGCATCTTCAAGTAGTTTCGCTCAGCGACAACAACCTCCAAAAGGTGATACCTTCTGCGCTTGGTGTCTTGTCAAACCTTCGGGTTATAGAACTAAGGAACAATGATCAACAGCTGGGCCGCCCGATGGGCCACATGCCACACCACCGTTTGTGGGCCACCCGGACTTGCCGGATCTAGGAACTGTCGATGGTACACCCATGAAGTATACCCACAACAGTAGCCCCCAGAGTTCTCCGAGATTCACCTCTTGTTTCCGCCTTGCTAAAGCTTAACGGCTTCCGACAATCTTGGCAACATGGGGAAACTTGAAGAACTCCAACTTCATATCATTTTCTTTCCCAACTTTTAGTCGGAAAATAACTTTATCCCGCGGGACTTCATCCATCGACAACATTGTTACAACACGTCTCCGGGTTACTCCCTTGCTTGGACAAGAATTTACAGCCTTTCAAACTATTACCCGGAACCTCGAAAAGTTCAAACGGTTCCGCCAATCTTGGCGCCATTTTCGGGCGATTTGAGCGGTAACTTATACTTAGCCATTTTTACCGTTTAGGGTTTTTGACACGTGTCGATCATCCAACGGTGCGACGCTTGCGTTCCGACCACAGGATGCGGAGCACGAATCTCCTCCCCTCGGCCTATAAATATCCGCCGTTCACCCCTAATCACCCCATTCGCCCCCATTTTCACCTCTCGCACAGCGCCGCCTCCGAGCTCCTCCTCCGCCGCACCGGAGTTCACCGGAAGTTCGCCGGAGCCGATTCACCGCCGTGCGCTGTTCTTCGTGTTCTTAAGTTCAGCGAGCCGCCGCAGCAAAACCTCACCACCGGCGACTCCGACCACCGCGGAATCCATTCCGGTAAGCCCTCAGAGCTTTGCTTTCTCGCCGTAGTTGGTAGGGATGAATTGGGTATCAACGTTGGATCCGGCTAAGTTTAGCTATCTTCGCATTCTCTTTTCAAATGTCTTCTTCAACTCTGCCTCCCTCCTCCGAGCCGATCATGGCGACGCCTATCTTTTCCCTCCTCCCCCTTTCGTCCTAGTTCAGCTGGAGCCCTCAAAGGATTCTGGCAAAAACATCGAGGGGAAATCTGCCAACCCGGAAGAAACCGCGGGGCAGAACAGATGGAGAAGAAGGCGGAGGAGGCAGCCGCTAAAAAATCCAAGGCTCGCGCACAGGACATCGAAGCCAAGGGAAAATGGTGGCCCTGCACCACCACGGAAACCGAGCTCTGCAACCTCGAGGCGGAAGGTTTTTTGAAGCCGGGGTCCTGGCAGACACTTCCGGTTTCATTGACTCCAGCTCCCGAAGCCGGAGAAATGGTGGTGACCAAGGCGCTCGTCGAGCGTGGCTTCTCCTTTCCTCCTAGCGGTTTCTTGTCCGAAATTCTAAAGGCGTACGGGCTGCAGCCGCACAACATCTCGCCGAACAGCATACTGGCCATCAGCAACCATGTGGCGCTGTGCGAAGGCCACCTCCGGGTAACCCCAGAACTCTCCCTCTTCCAATATTTCTTCTCCGTCAAGAAGGAGAAGATTCCTCAAACTTCAGAGCTAGCCACCTGCGGGACAATCACATTCAAGCTCCGCCCTGGCCGCGTCTATCCTCCCACCGACCGCCACGAATCCGCGCGATACTGGTCCAGAGACTTCTTCTATCTGAAGGACGTTTCCGACCCGGCGTGCGCGAGGGTGTTGCCAGCCTTCAAAAATGGCCCCGCCAGCGAGACTCCGGCCTGGACACAATGCCCGCATCTTTCCGAGTCACCTCAATTGACTCGCGCAGTTAGGCGAATCTGCAAGCTGACGGAAGACAGCCTGTCAGGGAAGGACCTTACAATGTCCTTGTTTACAAAGCGGATCCAGCCCCTTCAGCATCGGGACCGCTTGATGTTTCAGTACACGGGGTGCGACGATCTTATGCGCGCCTCCAAGGACAACCTTTCCGGCGACGCCATCGACAAACGGATCCGGCTCCTGATCAAGATTCCGCGTGATCTTCGGATTCACGTGTGCAACAAGGACATCCACGTCAACGGATCCGGGATCGCGGTATGCTTCTTGCTCTAATGCCAATTCCTTTGTCTTTCTCTTGCAAAATCATCTAAGTGTTTATGCGCTCAGCTGGAGGAGCTCGTGGAAAAGGATCTCGGAACTCGAATCCAAATCCCTCACTCCGGCACCAACGACCCCGAGGTTGCCTCCGACGTGGAGATTCCCGAAACATCAGGCCCCGCCAAGCGGAAAAGAGCAGCTCCTTCCGGCCCTACACCGAAACGCGCCCGCGAGACACCAAGTGCCGCGGCTACCCGGAGGGCGGAAAAGGAAAATCAGCGCCTCAAGCAGATCGACACCAGCAAGCAGCTGCAGCCATATATTGACCAATTTTTCATGACGTCCTCGTGAGTACTTGATTTCCGTCTAAAATTCCTTTGCTAGCATTTAACCAGGCTAAGTGTTAGACCTCTACGTGTATGCAGCAAGACTTCCGGAAGCAAGCTCTCCAAGAACCCGAAGAAAAAGGCTAAGCCTTCTCCGGCTTCTGTGCCCGTTACACCGGAAGTGGAGGTTCCGCCCAAGGAATCTTCCTCCGCCAAGCCGGATCCCAAGGATATCATCAACCTTAATGATCTCCCAAAGGAACTAGCTGCCGAATCCGGCAAAGGCGATTCCGACAAGGGCGCGTCCTCGCCTGCACCTCCGCCTGAAAGACCCGATGTTACTTCGGCTGAAGCTCTGGCTGAGGCTGTCAAAAAGAAGTTATTCCTAAGTCGTGCAACCGACACGCCCAGAACGCACCCTCATCTTTTTCCGATTCTGCAGAAAGTCCCCCTTTCAAAACGCCACGCGGAAATCTCCAGCATGATGGACAAGGTGTGGGGACCTGCGACCACGGAGCAACAAGAGATGAATGATCTTGAGAGCGGTCTCAAAATCTTCTTCGCCAAGCACAAAGAAGTACGCCAGGTAACACTAGCCCCCAAGCATTGGTTTATGCATTTTCTGGGTAACATGTGTGAGCCAATGTCTTTAACTGTGTACCTTAGCGGAAACTAAATTTTTTCCCACACTAAGGATTTTTAGCTTCGCGTCCAGCCCCCAGAATTTTGAATTTCCGACTATCTTTTACCTACTGCTCAGAACACGCGGAAGCTGCATGAAAATCTGCGCACCCATGTGCTAGAGCAGAAGACGGAGATTGAGATGCTGCAGCAGAGGGACGCGGAAAACCAGAAGTCCATTGCGACCCTGGAAACCTGCCTCAAGAATTATGAAGGTAATGACTCCGACTTAGTCCCCAGGTTCTGCAAAGCAACTATTTGCTTGAACTAACTTTATTCTTCTATTTTCCGCCTTTCAGATCAACTTGCCAAAAAACCTTCCGTCGATGAGCTTTCCGCTGAGCTTGAAGTGCTCAAAGCCGAGCATGACTCACTCCAGGAGTTCCTCAAGGAATCCACCGAGAAAGAGACAAGGGAGAAAAAGAACGAGAGGAAAAGCATGCTCAGGCTATCGCGGAACTGAACGACAAGCTGAAGAAGAGCAACGCGCGGATAAAGACGCTGGTCGCCAAAGAGAAAACTTTCGAGACGGAGGCGGAAAATATTGACAAGCTGATCTTCCGTAAGGACTTATTGCTGTTTTCTGGCTTCTTCATATTAATTCTGCCTTTATCGCGGAGGGAACTAACCGTTTTGTTTCACAGCGACTCTCAGATTCGAATGGAACCAGGAGACTGCCACCAGGACAGAAGCTTATGAAGATGTGCGGAACTTCATCAATGATCTCTTCGAAGCCTGCCGCGGAATCGCCACGTCCCTGAGCTTGAAGAGGGCCGGAACCACCGTGATCGATCGCATGACCAAGCTTATGCGGATGGTGCCGGCTCTCATCAAAGACTGGCAAGCATCTTCCGCCCGCGGGGTCGCTTCTCTTACCCTGGCAACGTGCAAAGCTCATTGCCCGAAAATGAACTTGGCGGAGGTCACGCGCAGACTCCCCAAGGGCACCAACGTCAAGCTCGCCCTCGCAGAGACCCAAGGGTATGATCGGTTGCTAGCCGAGCGAGTGAATCACTCGTTCTAGTACAACAAGTACGATCTTCCCGAAGGTTTCTCCGAAGAGGAAAACGAAGAAGAAGACGAAGATGTCGAGGAAGGCTCAGGCTCCAGCGTGGATCAGTCCGACGAAGATTCCGGAGAAGATTCTGGCGACGCTTCCGCGTACGTGGCCTCGGAGGATGAAAATCATGTCTCCGAGTATATCCTGCAAAACAATGAAAAAGCATCATTCTGGCCCCGTAGTGGGTTTGTAATAAGAATTAAATATTTTTAAGTAGCTAGGGACGAAACAATTGCATGTGGGCGGAAACTTTTCCTGCGAGCCTTTTAACTTGTGAATGCATGTTTTGTTTGTTTAAGAAAGCAAGTACCGGTTTCTATGTTTTCCGGCTTGCTCACTTGACCTTCTATGAGCCGGAAGACCTTTAGCCGGAAACGCTCGCCTGCGGCGACGAAGCACAATGGAAATCCGTCAATAACCGCGGAAACAAGCCCCCAGCCAAGGTGCCGGAAATCGCTACAAGGAATTCATGAGTTCGCAACAAAAGATTTTTCCACCAGAAAACTTAAACTCATGTCCTAAAGGATGATTTTAAAAATCACAACTTTCATACACGCCTAGGTGGAAATATCCAGCTCTGCGGTTTTAGTAGGAAAACGTACACGATCTAAAAATGAACAAGTAAAGGAGGTAAAAGACTCAAAGAGTGAACCAGATGCTTTATTTCATTGATCATGTATAACTATTACAGAGTATGTAACTCGAAAAAATTGCTAAGTGTGGAAAGGACGTAGCTGTGGAATGTTCCAGGGACGTTCTATTTCATCATATATGTCATTCGGATCCTCTCGCTTGCGTTTCCGGCACCAATTAGCAGGTCTATCCTTTAGCTCCCGGAAATCGACAAGGTAGTTGTAAGAGCAAAATTCGCAACCCAAGTTTTGTGTGTTTGATGACAACACTTGAGTAATCTCACCGTGTGCCTTGAGTATCATTGTTAGATTTGCAAGAGCACGGTGACCTCACCGGACACGTCAAGATCGGAAGACTGAAGCGTAGTTGATAGGTTTTATGGTTTTGTGTGTGTTTAGCGAGGTGACATGGTTGGAGAGAAAATGGGAAGAAAACCAGATTTAGCCAGGCCGGTACTACCGGTACCTGTAGTGGTAGTACCGCTACCCCTATAGGTACCGGCCATGGTACCGCTCTGAATCTGCGCCGAAACTGACCCAGAATACGAGTCGCGGTACTCTTTCAGTACCTGGAGCGGTAGTACCGCTCACGAGCGGTAGTACCGCTCACGGTACCGCTTGAAGTACCGTAACGCGTTACGGTCGTACCGCCCGTACCGCTGTACCGCTCTCGGATCCAGTAAGGTCTGGACCCTATTGCGGTACCTCAAGCGGTACCTCGTGCGGTAGTACCGCTCTGCGTCCTTTGACCAGATCTGGAGATATTTCAAACTCAGAGCGGTAGTACCACTTTCATGAAGCGGTAGTACCGCTTAGGCCAAATCTGGACATAACGGTTGGATTTGGAGGAGCCTATTTAAGGGCCCCTTCTTCCCCAACACGATTTTATCTCTTCCCCCACTCTCTCCATTGTTGCTGAGCTTAATACTTGAGGATCTCCTTCCCCATCCAACCAATCTTGCCCAAACTTTGAGGATAGGTGGAGGAGACCCCGATCTATAGTTCTACCAAGAGAGATTTCACCAATACTAGCTATTCCTTAGTGGATCTTGGTGGTAGGGTTCCTTAGTGAAGCATTGGAGAAGAGTTCCTTTTGTGGAGCATTGGAAGAGTTCCTTGGTGGGGCATTGGAGAAGAGTTCCTTTGGTGGAGCATTGAAGAGTTCCTTTGGTGGAGAAGAGGAGATGGGTTACTATGGTGGAGCATTGGAGATGTGCAGCTATGGAGTCTAGCTTGGTGATGTACTAGATCCATAGGGTGTTGGGAGCATCCTTGTGTGTGGAGCTCGCCCTAACCTTGTGAAGGAATCACCGCCTCGATCGGTGCCTTAGTGGAAGAGGGAGAGCACCTTCGTGGAGCTCTCTCGAGGAAGAGGGTGAGGCCTTCCTTCGTGGTGTGGCCGCCTAGTCTCTTGTGTGAGACTAGCACCTCCTCAACGCAGACGTACTTCCTTTAGTGGAAGGAACTGCGGGAAACAAACCTCGACTCGCCTCGCGCCCCGGTTGTCTCGCTCCTTACTCTCGTTATCTTGTTGATTCCTTACTTGTTGCACTTGTCCGATATTCATTGTAGGATCACCCCTATTGCTAAAGTTCACACATTTACCTTCCGTTGCATAAAAATTGAAAAAGACTAAAACTTGTCGTAGCGCCATTCACCCCCCTCTTGTTCGCTACGATCCATTCAAGTGGTATCACAGCGGGTTTTCTTGCTCGGGCTTTACCGCCTAAGAAATGGCCGAACAAGAGGCGGACAAGAATGGGTCACCTTCCCTTGTACCACCCGCTCCATCATCGCCCATCGATTCCACGACGGCTACGTTGGATGACCTCAAGAAATTGGAGTCATCCATCGTTGCCCAAATGAAGGCGATGATGATGGAGTTGGTTGTACAAAAACCAAACCCTCCACCAAAAGCAAGTGTCGAGGATCCGCCACCAAGAGCTAACACCCTTCCTCTTGTTGATTTTGTCGCGCAAGCGACAAAACATCCACAAAAGGAAGGGCTTGGGGATACCGGCACTTCAACAAAAGGGAAGGAAGATGACACACCGGTTGCGGAACGTCTAGGGGGTTATCATGCGGTGCCACCACCAAATGATTACACCATAAACGTTCCAATACCGATGCCGCATATCTTGTCGCATGGTTCACCACCGTTACTCGAGTCAAACAACTTTGAGAATTGGCAATTCTTAATGCGTTCTCATGTGCGCAGTGCTTCTACCAAGCTTTGGCGTATCATTGAGGAGGGCTATTCACCACGAGATCCAAAGAGCTTGACAAGAAGAGATGTTGTGGATGACCAACTCAACGCCACCGCCATCAACATGATTCACATGGCCATCACGCACAAGGACCGTACTCATATCCGCTCGCTCAAGACCGCCAAGGAAGCATGGGACAAACTTGAGAAGCTCTTCCTCGGAAATGCAAGCATCCAAAGCTCTCGTTTTGATGAAGTGAACAACATGGCCGACAACTTCGTCATGGTTGAAGGAGAGACCCCCGAAGAAATGTATCGGCGCCTCATCGCTCTTGCCGTGCAAATGCAAGATCTTGGAGCAACGTTCGTGGATGACCATTGGATCAAGCGCAAGTTCTACAATGCTCTCCTCCCTTATGAGGAAGTGAAGTTGACGGCCATCCGCCAAAACGCCTCCTTCCGTGCTATGACATCCGATGAAATCCTTAGTGAAGTCATCGCTTTGGACATTTCCAAGAAGAATGCGGAGGATCTTGTTGCTCGCGCCCACAACTCCCGCAAGCCCAACCTTGCATTGAAGATGAAGGTGCATGAAGCTAGTGAAAGCGATGAGGATCCCGTTGAGTGGGGATCGGATGATCTCAAGATCAACTATCATGAGCACATGGCTCTCGCCGCCAAGAAATTTTGGGATGGAAACATGCCCCGAAGCTCAAGACTAAGAAGATCACATGATTCTCCAAGAAGATTCTCCAAGGGCCCAAGGGAGGGGACAAAGGAAAGAACATGCTACAATTGCGGCGACAAGAATCATTTTGTCGCGGATTGTATGTTTGAGAGAAGAGAAGATCATGGTGGAAGGCTTATCCCAAAGGATAAGCACAAGTCACTCTCCAAGGGATTTTCCAAGTTCTCCCCAAGGTCCGATGACGACAAGGTCTCCTCCAACAAGAAGCCTAGAGCCTTCATCATTCGAGAAGAGTACTCCTCCGATGAAGATGGAGAGCATGAGGACATGCGCTCCAACAAGGAAGGAGAGGGAGTGGCCGCCATCACCATTTCCACTCCCTCTCTACCTCCCTCTTCGACTCTCCTAATGAGAACCTCGTCACCAACAATGCACGTTGCCTTATGGCAAAGGTATCCACGGAGGTAAAATCCCCTTCCAAACCACCATCTTCGACTAATGTCTTATATATTGATGATGCCACTAGTCTCACCGTTAAACGTGAGATTATGGGTTTGGATTCCTTGGATTCTTTTCTCACTAACATGAAGGGGACACCAAGATTCATGTTGTGGCTCTCTTAGCCCAACTTGGTGTGGCACAAGATCTTATTGAGAAGAGGGAGAAGTTGGAAAGGGAAGCGGCATTTGAGCTTGCCAATCTCACGGAGGAGCTTGATGATGAACGGAATCTTCGCATGTCTCTTGAAGCTAGTGTCATCATCCTTGAAGACAAGAACGAAGCTATTGTTTCACGACTCACCAAGGATCGAGACCATGCTCTTGAGTTGGTTGGTGACCTCAAAAAGAAGATGCTCTCGCTCGAGGAAGCCAACAAAGGGAAAGATGATGAAGACCTCAATCCTTGCCATGATGAGCTTGTGGATCAAGTTACTTCCTTGAGGAGGCACAATGCTCTTCTCTTGGAGGTCAATGCTCTTCAAGAAGAAGCCTTGGATGAATACTACCGCTTGTTCAAAGAGAAGACCTCATGTTGCAACCATGAAGAAGAAATTGCCGCTCTTGAGATCACCAAGGCCAAGCTATTGAGTTTGAGTAGCAAGCAAGAAGAACCTTTGGTGGAGTGTCTCCGCATGAGCAATGAGAAGGACACATGTTGTGATCATGAGGAGGAAATTGCCGCCTTGAAGAGAAGGGAAGCCAAGCTCATGGAAGTCAATTCCATGCAAGAGGAAACATTGAAGGAGTACTTTCCTTTGAGCAAGGACCGTGCATGTTGCACTCATGAAAGCGACATTGCCAAGATGGAGAATGATAAGCGCATGCTCACAAAGATAAACGCTCTCCAAGAAGAAGCTTTGATGGAACACTTCCGGGTGAACAAGGCAAAGGAGGTCCAAGTGTTTGATATTTGCCATCCACACCCGGAGCATGAAGATGAAGTCAATCGCTTGAAGGCCAAGATTGATAGACTCCAAGTTCAAGCCAAGTACTTGGAAGGAATCATTGAAGCTAAAGATGAAGCCAAAGAGGGCTCGTGCAATGAAGGAGGAGTGGCTACCAAGGCAAAGGGAAAGAGGAAGAGGAGGACCAAGAAGAAGAAGAACAAGGAGAACATGGAGACCAACCTTGAAGGGAGCAATGCTAGCTCAAGAAAAGATGGAGTACCCAACTCCGCCTTGACGGGTTTCGCTGGCTCTAACAACCCTTCTCATGTTCTTTTTGTTGATTACTATGGACATATTCGTGCTCGCTTTATTGGTCCTCAAAAGGACAATGTTGATTGGACTATTTGGGTTCCCAAACCCCTTGTTACTAACATGCTAGGACCCATTGAAAAATGGGTACCTAAATCCAAGACTTGAGTCCTTGTAGGACTATGCTTCCGGTGGTGCTAAATGGGTGGTTGATAGTAGAGCCACAAGTCATATGACCGGAAGAAAGGATATTGTTGTCGACCTCGTGCCTTCTCTCTCTACCGTATCATATGGCGACAACACGTGCTCTAAGGTATTGGGTCTTGGCAAGGTGGTGGTAACACCCGACATCTCACTTGTGAATGTCCTCCTTGTCGAGACCCTTGGTTACAACTTACTCTCCGTTCATCAAATTGCTCGTATGGGTCTATGCACATTCTTTGATGAACATATGGTGGTCCTCTTGTGGAGCAAGACACTCAATGTAGCTTTTGTTGGATATGTAGAGAACGGTTTGTATGTTGTCGATTTCTCCGGAAAGACAACGTCTTCCGCTCTTTGCCTATTCGCCAAAGGTGACAAGGGTTGGTTATGGCATCACCGACTAGCCCATGTCAACATGAGGACTTTGCAAAGTCTCCACAAGGGTGGCCACATTCTCGGACTAAAAGAAGATGTCTCTTTTTGTAAGGATCGTGTTTGTAGGGCTTGCGTACAAGGAAAAATGCATGGAGCTCCTCACAAGGCAAAGACTATCATCACTACCACAAGATGCTTGGAGCTCCTACATGTTGATCTCTTTGGTCCACCATCTCATGAAAGTCTTGGAGGAAAGAAGTATTGCCTCGTCATCGTTGATGACTATTCACGCTATTGTTGGGTATTCTTCTTCAAGTACAAGAGTGAGACTCAACGGACCATGATGGAGTTTGCCAACCAAGTTCAACGCAAGTACGACAACAAGATCCTATCAATAAGGAGCGACAATGGAACGGAGTTCAAGAACTACACATTGGATGAATTCCTCAGCGAAGAAGGAATCCAACACCAATACTCCACGCCATATACTCCCCAACAAAATGGGGTCGCCGAAAGGAAGAATCAAACCTTGATCGAAGCCGCTTGAACCATGATGATGGAATACAAGTCCAACTACAATTTTTGGGCGGAAGATATATCTACCGCATGCCATGCTACTAATCGCCTCTACTTTTGCAAAGGTCTTGAGAAGACACCATATGAGATCCTCACCAGCAACAAGCCAAATGTGTCATACTTCAAGGTCTTCGGATGCAAATGCTACATACTTGTCAAAGACACGCGCCTATCCAAGTTTGATTCAAGAGCTCAAGAAGGAATTTTCGTCGGCTATGCTACGGATTCTCACGCCTATAGAGTCTTCAACAAGTCAAGTGGATGTGTTGTAGAATCTTGTGATGTGACATTCGATGAAGATGATAGATCTTTGGAGGAGCGAAGTGCTTCTTGTGAGAAAGGAGATGCAATTCCCCGGATACCATAGGAAGGATGGGTGTTGGCATTCGCCTACCTCAAGAGCTACCTTCTATGAGTACCGAGGAAGGACCAAGTTCCACCCAAGTGGAGCCATCTACACCACAAGGCCAAGCTTCTTCCGTTGATCTTACAAATGCAAGCCAACCTCTACAACAACCTCAAGTTCAACCTCAACCTCAAGATCAACCTCGACATCTACAACAACAATCAAGTCCAACTTCACATCAACAAGCTCAAGAACAACATACACCGCAAGCTCGTCTACTACAACAACCAACATCAAGTGACCAAGGTCAAGCTTCAAGTTCTTCACCGAGTGGTTCGAGGATGATCTCTATGGATAATACTATTCCTAATACCCCCGAACCATCCGGCTCTCATGACAATGATGCCCCTTTCAACGACAATGGAGGTCAAGGCGAGGACCTAAACCGTGGTGAAGGCCAAGAGGACTCACAAGAACCATCTCCTCTAGCCGACACTTGACGTGAAGATCCTTCTACAAGACACTTGCGTCTCAAGTCTCATTCCTTGCAAAATATCATTGGTGATCTAAAGAGAAATGTTACCACTCGGAGGCAACTTGCAAACTTTTGTGCGCACCACGCCTTTGTCTCTAAGGAGGAACCACTCAAAGTCAAAGTTGATGATGCTCTCAAAGATCCCGATTGGTTGAATGCAATGCAAGAGGAACTCAACAACTTCAAGAGGAATGATGTATGGACTCTCATGAAGCGACCCGATCATTGCCACAATGTTATCGACACCAAGTGGATCTTCAAGAACAAGCAAGATGAAAGTGGCACGGTCATCCGCAACAAAGCAAGATTGGTGGAACAAGGCTATTCTCAAGTCGAAGGCGTGGACTTTGGTGAAACCTTTGCACCCATTGCAAGGCTTGAGTCCATCCGTATCCTTTTGGCCTCTGCCTCACATCATGGCTTTAAGTTGCAACAAATGGATGTTAAGAGTGCTTTTCTTAATGGTCCTCTACATGAGGAAGTATATGTGAAGCAACGCCCGGGGTTCGAGGACCCCCATTTCCCGGACCATGTCTTCAAGCTCAAAAAGGCCCTATATGGTCTCAAACAAGATTCTAGAGCTTGGTATGAGCATCTCAAGGAGTTGCTGGAAGACCATGGTTTCGAAGTGGGGAAATTCGATCCCACTCTTTTTACTAAGAAGGTCAATGGGGAGATTTTCGTATGCCAACTCTATGTAGATGACATCATATTTGGCTCTACTAACACAAGATTCAATGATGAGTTTGCTATGTTGATGAAAAATAGGTTTGAGATGTCAATGAAGGGTGAACTCAAGTACTTTCTTGGGTTCGAGATCAAGCAAATGCGACAAGGCACCTTCATCAATCAAGCGAAGTACCTCCAAGACATGCTCAAGAGCTTTGATATGAAGGATTCCAAGGGGATTGGAACTCCGATGCAACTCAAGTGTCAACTCACTCTTGACGAGGCCGGCAAGGCGGTGGATACCAAGCTCTACTGTTCGATGATAGGTTCGCTTCTTTACCTTTGCGCCTCTCGCCCGGATATAATGTTAAGCGTTGGTATGTGTGCACGGTTTCAAGCGAGTCCGAAGGAAAGCCACCTTGTGGCGGTCAAAAGGATCTTTCGATATTTAGTTGACACCTCACACTTCGGATTATGGTACCCAAGGGACACGGACTTTGCCTTGGTTGGTTTCACCGACTCCGATTGGGCGGGTGGCAAGATTGATAGCAAGTCTAGCTCCGGAGCATGTCACTTTCTTGGAAGATCTTTGGTGTGTTGGTCCTCGAAGAAGCAAAATTGTGTCTCCATCTCCACCGCGGAAGCCGAGTATATTGCCACGGCGAGTAGTTGTGCTCAAATCTTATGGATGAGGCAAACCTTGCGGGATTATGGACTCGAGTATAGCAAGGTGCCTCTTTTGTGTGACAATGAGAGCGCAATCAAGATCGCCTACAATCCGGTTCTCCATGGCAAGACGAAGCACATTGAGATACGGAACCACTTCATCCGGGATCACATTGCTCGCGGAGATATTGTACTATCCTATGTTAGCACCAAGGAGCAATTGGCGGACATATTCACGAAGCCCTTGGATGAGAAGCGTTTCATTGAGTTGAGGCATGAGCTAAATATCATTGATCCATCGAACTTTGCTTAACCGTCGTGCGCACATACCACTCCTAACCTTTATATCTAGATGATAGGCACGCATGGACATAGAGGGAGTGCGGTTTAAATCCATTGAGCTATCCCTCCCCCCATAATGCATAAAGAAATCCAAAACATTTTCTATTTGTCAATTAAGTGACTTATGAGCTTCATGTTGAGTTGTAGTCCGTGAGTCCTAGATACATCTACGCGACCTCACAACTACTATACTCTTACACGGTGGCTTCGGCCACCAACACCCCCTCCTTTGAGGGTTTTTCGGTTCTTTGTGACCTTGTTTTGTCTTTATTCTTTGCTTTCTTCTTCTTGTTTTTGAAGAACCTCTTTCAAGCTTGTTCTCTCGTGATGTTTGCAAGCTTGATTGTATGTTCTTTTTCTCCATCCTTCTAGTCTCTTTACCCTCCTTTTTGGTGTTCCGATGCCAAAGGGGGAGAAGTTCCTAGGTGGATGGGGACCTTTTGTTGTTTGTAACCGTTTGGTTCTAGTTGCTTATCTTGTCTTATGGTTACATCAACAACCCTATGGAGGCATCTTATTGTGAGTTTGGGTATTCACAAGGCTATGGTATGATAACTTCACCCAAATCTCCGTGTATGATCTCATGTTGCCTCCATATTGTGCATATGCTACTTGAACATGTCATCTATCTATGTTGCATATGTGCTTGGTTTGTAAAAACTAGGGGGAGTGATGTCTCTATAACATGTGTATTTGTATTCAAATACATATTCATGATATGCACATGTGTAGGGGTAGCTCCGTCGAGTTTTTGCAAACCTAATGATCTCATCATAATATCATATGTTATTATCAACTCTTGTGTTGTCATCAAACACCAAAAAGGGGGAGATTGTAAGAGCAAAATTCGCAACCCAAGTTTTGTGTGTTTGATGACAACACTTGAGTAATCTCACCGTGTGCCTTGAGTATCATTGTTAGATTTGCAAGAGCACGGTGACCTCGCCGGACGCGTCAAGATCGGAAGACTGAAGCGTAGTTGATAGGTTTTCTGGTTTTTTGTGTGTTTAGCGAGGTGACATGGTTGGAGAGAAAATGGGAAGAAAACCAGATTTAGCCAGGCCGGTACTACCGGTACGTGTAGCGGTAGTACCGCTACCCCTATAGGTACCGGCCACGGGCTCCGAGTCTGCGCCAAACCGACCATACGAGTCGCGTACTTTGCGACTGAGCGGTAGTACCGCTCACGAGCAGTAGTACCGCTCACGGTACCGCTTGAAGTACCGTAACGCGTTACGGTCGTACCGCCCTAGTACCGCTCTGGATCCAGTAAGGTCTGGACCCTATTGCGGTACCTCAAGCGGTACCTCGTGCGGTAGTACCGCTCTGCGTCCTTTGACCAGATCTGGAGATATTTCGAACTCAGAGCGGTAGTACCGCTTTCATGAAGCGTAGTACCGCTTAGGCCAAATCTGGACATAAGGTTGGATTTGGAGGAGCCTATTTAAGGGCCCCTTCTTCCCCAACACGATTTTATCTCTTCCCCCTCTCTCCTCCATTGTTGCTGAGCTTAATCCTTGAGGATCTCCTTCCCCATCCAACCAATCTTGCCCAAACTTTGAGGATAGGTGGAGGAGACCCCGATATATAGTTCTACCAAGAGAGATTTCACCAATACTAGCTATTCCTTAGTGGATCTTGGTGGTAGGGTTCCTTAGTGGAGCATTGGACAAGAGTTCCTTTTGTGGAGCATTGGAAGAGTTCCTTGGTGGGGCATTGGAGAAGAGTTCCTTTGGTGGAGCATTGGAAGAGTTCCTTTGGTGGAGCATTGGAGATGGGTTCCTATGGTGGAGCATTGGAGATGTGCAGCTATGGAGTCTAGCTTGGTGATGTACTAGATCCATAGGGTGTTGGGAGCATCCTTGTGTGTGGAGCTCGCCCCAACCTTGTGAAGGAATCACCGCCTCGACCGGTGCCTTAGTGGAAGAGGGAGAGCACCTTCGTGGAGCTCTCTCGAGGAAGAGGGTGAGGCCTTCCTTCGTGGTGTGGCCGCCTAGTCTCTTGTGTGAGACTAGCACATCCTCAACGCAGACGTACTTCCTTTAGTGGAAGGAACTGCGGGAAACAAACCTCGACTCGCCTCGCGCCCCCCGGTTGTCTCGCTCCTTACTCTCGTTATCTTGTTGATTCCTTACTTGTTGCACTTGTCCGATATTCATTGTAGGATCACCCCTATTGCTAAAGTTCACACCTTTACCTTCCGTTGCATAAAAATTGAAAAAGACTAAAACTTGCCGTAGCGCCATTCACCCCCCTCTTGTTCGCTACAATCCATTCAGTAGTACGATTCGTTATGAAGCACTTTGCTAATGACAAAGGGTCCTTCCCATGGAAATTGCAACTTGTGATCTTTCACCTGGCGAAGGCAGAGGACTAAGTCTCCGACCATGAACGAGCGATTCCGAACTCGACGGCTGTGATAGCGTCGGAGTTTCTGCTGGTAGATGGTGGAACATTGGTCAGCTAGATTCTGAGCTTCTTTGATCAGGTCCACAGATGGCTGTCTGGCCTCGTTAGCAGTTTCTTCATTGTAGGCGGAGACTCACGGTAAATCGTGGATGATGTCGGAGGGGAGCACGGCTTCAGATCCGTATACCAGGAAGAACAGAGTAAATCCAGTTGACCTGTTAGGGGTGGTTCATAAACTCCACAGAACAGAATCTAACTCATCAGCCCAAGCTCCAGCTGCGCGTCGCAGTGGTTCTTCAAGGCGTGGTTTAATTCCGGATAGTATGAGGCCGTTGGCTCTTTCGACCTGACCATTGGATTGTGGATGTGCCATAGATGAGAGGTCAAGCCGGATCCCTACGTCATTGCAGTAATCCTTCAACCTTGTGTGAAGTTTGCGCCATTATCTGTGATTATGCTGTGTGGGATGCCGAATCTCGTCACAAGGCTGCAAACAAATTTTAGTGCCGTAGCACCGTCTGCTTTTCTCACTGGCTTTGCCTCGATCCACTTACTGAACTTGTCAACAACGACCAGGAGGTACTCAAAACCGCCAGGAGATGATTTCTTTAACTTTCCAACCATATCGAGCCCCCAGACCGCGAACGGCCAGGTGATAGGGATGGTCTTCAGCTCTTGGGCTGGAGCATTTGGTTGAGTAGCATAGTACTGACAACCTCGTCAAGTTTTTACCAGTTTGTCAGTGTCTTCTTTAGCTTTGAGCTAGTAAAATCCGAGCCGAAAAGCTTTTGCAACGAGGGACCTGGGGCGGCATGATGCCCGCAATCCCCTGCATGGATCTCCCTGAGGATTTCAATGACGTCTTGATTGGAGACGCATTTGAGAAATACCCCGGTTGCGCTTCGTTTGTAGAGCTGTCCATCAACGATTGTGTAGGATCTTGCTCGTCTGATGATCTGTCGTGCGAGGACCTCGTCCTCTGGCAACTTTTGATCTATGAGGTAGTCCAGGAACGGCTGTGTCCAGCCGGAATGATAGTCATCACTTCCCTAGTCGGAGATACTGCCAGGTCCGGGTTTTCCGGTTAGCGCCCTTTACCGAGGGTATCCGTAAGTGCTCAAGGAAAATGCCAGGAGGAATTGGTTCCTGCCGGATCCGAGCTTGGATAGCATATCTGTCGCTGTGTTATCGTCTCTCCTGACGTACTTGACTTCGTATCCGAGGAAGCATTTGTCGATCTCGTCAACTTCGTCTCTGTAAGCCGCCATGACGGAGTTTCTGGCGTTCCAGGTTCCGGCTACTTGTTGTGCCACCAGGTTGGAATCTCCGCAGCAAATGATGTGCTTGATCCCAATTTCCTTAGCGATGCATAGACCGTGTAGTAGACCCTCGTATTCTGCCATATTATTTGTAGCTTCGAAGTGAATCTGCAGAACATATTGCAGTTCTTCTCCGGTAGGGGACTTCAGGGTGACTCCGGCTCCTGAGACTTGATGCTGCTTGGATCCATCGAAGTGCATGACCCATGTTTCAGGTTCCGGCTCCAGATTTGCATCCGGAGCTTCTCTGCGACAAAATCTGCCAAGATCTGGGACTTGATCGCAGTCCTGGCTTTCTAATTGATGTCGAAGGAAGATAATTCAATGCCCCATTTTGTTGTACGTCCTGTTGCGTCAGCGTTATTAAGGATCGTCGACAGCGGAGCCTTGCTCACGACTGTTACTGGGTGCTCTTGGAAGTAGTGTCTCAGCTTCCGCTACCTAGGAACACGCCATAGGCTAGCTTTTGAAAGTGAGGATATCTTTGTTTGGATTCCATCAGTACTTCGCTAATGTAATAGACTGGCCTTTGGGCTCCATACTCGTGACCTTCTTCCTTTTGCTCCACCACGATGACTAGGCTGATGACTTTGTTGGAAGCTGCCAGGTAAAGGAGCATAGGCTCTGACTCTTCTGGAGCTGCTAGGATAGGTGGGGAGGTGAGTATTTCCTTCAACCCCTGAAGTGCTGCATCTGCTGCACCGTCCCAAACAAATTTGTATGTTTTCTTCAGCAGTTTGTACAAAGGTAGCGCCTTCTCGCCAAGACGGCTAACAAACCTACTGATTGTTGCAACACAACCAGTTAGTCGTTGCACATCTTTGAGACAAGTTGGCCTTTTGATGCACAGGATTGCCTTGATTTTCTCTGGGTTAACTTCAATGCCCCTTTGAGAGACGATGAAGCCAAGGAGTTTTCTGTCTGGAACGCCAAAGACGCACTTTAGCGGATTCAACATCATCTTGTACCGTCGGAGGTTCTCAAAGGTTTCTGTGAGGTCGCTGATCAAGTCGGATCCTTTCTGGGTCATGACCGCGATGTCGTCGACGTAAGCGTGTACGTTCCGGCCAATTTGGTCCTTCAAGCACCACTGCATCATACGTTGGTAGGTGGCACCTGCATTTTTCAAACCAAAAGGCATGGTGACATAGCAGTAAGTGCCGAACGGAGTGATGAACGAGGTCGCCTTTTGGTCGGACTTCTTCATCCGGATCTGGTGATACCCGGAATATGCGTCAAGAAAACACAGAAGTTCCGCCCGCCGTCGAATCAATGACTTGGTCAATGCGCGGCAAGGGAAAGGATCCTTCGGACAATGCTTATTCAAGCCGGAGTAATCGATGCACATTCTTAGTATTTCGAACTCTTTTTGGGTACAAGGACGGGGTTTGTGACCCAATCAGTATGGATAACTTCTACTACAAAACCTGCCTCTAGTAACTTTGCTAGTTCCATTCCTATGGCGCGGTTCTTCTTATCTCCAAAGCGTCGCATAGCTTGATTCACCGGTTTAGCCCCCAGATTTATGTTGAGGTAGTGCTCGGCGAGTTCCCTAGGTACTCCGGACATGTCAGAAGGCTGCCATGCGAAGATGTCCATGTTAGCGCGGAGGAACTAGACGAGCGCGTCATCTTATTTGGGGTCCATGTTGGCTCCGACCGAGACCTGTTTGGTGGTATCTCCTTCCTTGAAGTCGATTTTCTTGGTCTCTATCGCGGCCTTCAACGAAGTTTTCTGTTCGGAGATCTGCTTCTTGGTGGTGTGCATCTCTTTTGGATCCTCCGCGGCTCTGTAGCCTTGCAGCCTCTCCGATATCACAGATTCTAAGGCGGCTTCGTCGCACTCGTGGAGCCTTCTTGTAATCTCCGGATACGGTAATCATACCATTGGGACCCGGAATCTTGAGCTTGTTGTAGATGTAGCACACTCTTGCGTGAAACTTGTGGTAGGTGGGCCTGCCGAAGATGACGTGGTAGGAGCTCTTGAAGGGCACGACCTCAAACGTGATCATCTCTTTGCGAAAATTATTGATATCGCCGAAGGCCACGGGAAGTCTGATGCTGCCAAGGGAATTTGCCTTTTTACCCGGAAGCACACCATGAAATTCAGTGGTGTTGTGTTTTAGTTGTTCCTTGGTAAGGTTCATCCGCTCCAGAGTCTCCAGGTACATGATGTTCAAGCTGGCTCCACCGTCCATGAGGCACTTGGAGAAGTCATAGCCATCGATGCGGGGACTTACAACCAAGGCGTAGCACTCTTTCGGAATGAAGGTAGGATGATCCTACCTGCCAAACGTACACGGAGTTTCCGACCACCTGACATACTGCGGCGCAGCCGGAACTGTGGCGTTCAGGATCCAGAGAGCTGAATTGCTGGCACGGACTGTTGGGGTTCCGATGAAGGTGTGGTACGCGCCCACGATCTTTTTGACGAAGGGGTTGGGTTTAGATGCGGATCCTTCCTTGGGATCCAGCGAAGCATCATCCTCATCCATCGCCTCGGAACTGTCTTCCTCCTTGTCCTTGTTCTTGCCCTTGCCTCCTTTGCCGCGTGGGCGGTGCTTTCGGGCTCGTTTGTATCCTGCTTCCAGGTCAGTTTTGAGATTGTTGACCCACTTGCAGTTGCGATTGGTGTGAGAGGACTTGCCGGTAGCCGGATCAATGTGAGCTAGGCAGGGCATGTCTCTGTATTCCTCATAAGTTTGTGGGGTGCGGGTTCCGGCAGCGGTGACCTCGTCACCATGCTGCTGGCCCCTGCCGGCTCCGCCTCCGCGACCGCGGCCTCTTCCGCCTCCTTGACCTCCGCGCTGAAAAGCGATGGTGACCATTTCGGATCCGCCACTTCTCTGGTCATCGGGGGGATTTTTCCGCTTGCTGCCGCTGCTGTTACCGTTATCACGGTTCTTCTTTTGCTGATGCAGGGGAATTGCTGTAGCTGCGAGATCTCTGTCTGCGTCGTCATCGGCGGTAGTGTGATCGCTGGCGGTGGTGATCATGTCATCCAAAGTCAGTTTATTTGCATTGACCAAGCAAGTGAGCTTGTGCCGCAGCAGTCCCCCCTCTGCAATCCACCTATCAAGGCGTGCATGGCTGTGGTATTATCAACGTTTTCACACTCGTTCCTGGTTGCCAACCATCGGGTGAGAAAGTTTCTTGATGTTTCACCCTTCTTCTGGATACAAGCCTGTAGATCGCTTGTGGTGGCAGGTCTTTTGTAGGTGCCCCTGAAGTGCTTCTCGAAGGCGTTCTTCAGGTCGAAGCAGCAAAAGATGGAGTTCTTCTCGAGGTCACTGAGCCAGATACGGGCTGGTCCTACAAGGTACAGCTGGAGCATGCGGTAGGCGATGTTAGGGGTTCCTCCGGCGAAGGTTACTGCATTGTAGTAATCCTAGATCCAGGTATCCGGCCTTTCGGTGCCATCATAATGCTTCAGGTTTCCAGGTAGCTTGAGGTTCATCGTTGGCTTTGGTTCCTCTCGAATCATCCTGCCAAAGCACTTTGGGCCGATGTAGTCAGATCGGTATTCATTGAGACGTTCCCGTGCGTCACGCGAGCCATTGCGAAGGGATTTTGAGCGCGAGCGAGATCTCCGGCCACCGCCTCCGCCTCCACCTCCGCCTCCACCGCTAGGTGGTGGGGAGAGAGACCTGCGAGGGGGCCGATGCGACCTCTTGCTTCCGCCTTCAGATTCTCCTCTTCCTTCACGGTGTTGACTCCGGCTTCAGTGGCTGCCTTCACCATGGTGCTGGCTGCCTTCGTCGTTCCGGCTTCTGCGAGGTTTCTGGTCGCGCTCCTCGTGTCGGCTCCGACGGGGTTCCGGCGTTCGCTCTCTGCTCCTGTTCCTCTGAGGGACCGCGTTTTCACGGATGTTGCTTCCACCTGGCCCATGGGGTCTGGTGTTTCCGGCTGGACTACGACGGCGAGGAAGTGGAGGACGCGGGTATCCGTTGGGCGGAGGTGACAGATTCCGGTACTTGTCCCTACCAGTGTACCTCAGATCTTTTCCCTTCCTTGGATCTGACGAAGGTGTATTTGATGGCACAGGGATTGGATTTGGGTGTTCTCTGGTTCTCCTCCTGCGCTCCGAAGATCCGGTGCGCGATTCATCGTCGCGGTGCTTGCTTTTGGAGGCGTCCTTTTGCACAGTGGAAATGCATAACTCTAGGTTAGATTCCAACTTGCGCGAAGTGTCTGCCTTGCTTTGTTTCGGCACCGCTGAAGCGACGAGCGTGCGGAGGTGGTTGATGTCGATCTCCTCATTCTTCTTGTTCAGAAGCTCCACAACCTTCTGCATATTCTCTTTCGGAGTTGTGAGCGGCTGCAGGTTGGAGGGGGTTGCGAAGGTGATCTTGCGGGGGCCAATGGCTTCCCACCGGATCCTATCAGCTTCCTTTATTTTGGCCTCCCAATGTTCTCGGAGTTTTTTGGCCTTCTGCAAGGAGTCAACGGCTTCACGTTCTCTTTTGAGAAAGTTGTCCATTACTTATTGAGCTTCTTGCCTTTCCTCCAACATCGCAGCTGCGGTGGTGGAGATTTTCTTGGCGGTAGCCAGCATCTCCCTTCTTGTTGCTTCTAGAGCTACTGGATCTGCAGCTTCCTCCGGAGTTATAGGCTTGTTCAAGACTTCTGTGTGAACTAGGGCTCCTATGCCTGCTTGCTCCACGAGCTCTTCCGGGGTCAAGTAATCCTTGTTCCCAGAAAATTTGTCTTCTCCGGATTCCGACGCAACGCAGCGATGAGGTCGCGATGGCGGAGTATCCGAATTGGACGCTATCGGGAGGGCTGCTGCAGCGGGAGCTTCTTCGTCCGTGTCTTCGCCTAACCCAGTTATGGTCGCTAGGACCTGCTTAGGTGGGGCGGATTCCGCCTCAGCTTCCTTGTTGCCTTCTAGTTCCTTCAAAGCTTGGTCAAATTCCTTCGTGTTCATGGATGAAGTATAGTCGGAGGTCGGGCTGAGGTTGCCCAGGATTGATTCTTCTACGTCTCCGGCCACCTCTTGCTGACCCGGTGCGCTGCTATCTCCGGCAGCCTCCTGCTGTTCCGGGGCGTCGCCGGTTCCGGTAGCCTCAACCTGCATGGGTCCAGCGTCCTCCGGAGGAGGAGCGGTTCCAGCGGTATGTGCGAGGAAGTGCACGAAGTGACACCTTTGCTTTTCTAACACCTGGGAGACCCAGGCGGATCTGCATTGGTCTTCCACCGTTGTATCCTGCTCAGGGGCAGATTGGGTGAGTTTTGAATTTTCCAGATCTAAGGCGGAATCTTCCCTAGGAAGTTCCAGCATCTCAGATCGAATCTTCGCGACTGCATCCTGCTCAGCGGCGGTCGCGTCAACGTTACTTACCAGGGCGTTTCCGTCGGAATCGACGATTTTGCCGATGAAGATGTGTATGCCGCCAATCGGGATGATGGAGAGCTTGACGGGGTTGGTCCTAGCCGGAATCCAGCATTCGTCCTGGGGGACGATCGGAAAGTTCCCGGCGTAAAGGACGCGCCCCACAGCGATGGATTCGTTGTAGCTTCCCATGGCGGAACCCTCCCGGTTCCGGCCTCCAAACGCCACTAGCCCCACGGTGGACGCCAACTGTCGTTTCCTATTCGACGGTACTCCAGAGGAGGGATCCTCATGAAGGGGAGAAGAAGTAGGGGCCATCGGGCGGAGAGTCCTCGGGACGGTGGTACGCGATTTACCCAGCTTCGGAACACCTGCTCGAAGATAGGGCCTACTGCTGCTTGTCTGGAATTATCTAGGCGCTTTCGCGTTGTTACAATGAGTTGTGGTTCTGCCTCTAAGACTCCTGGGATCCGGCTTATAAAGGCGCACGGATCTAGGGTTTACATGGAGAGTCCTAGCCGGATTACAGGTTGCCTAACTACGGTACAATATCTTGCCGTGTACGTCAAGGATCCGCCTTCCATCTATGTCGTAGTGGATCCGGGTTCCTCATGGGACTTCACGGATCCGGCCTCCTCCGAAGGTCGGTTAAGATCCGGCTTTCCGATCCTGGGCTGGACTTCATCCTTCATGATCAACAACAACTGGGCCGTCCGATGGGCCACATGCCACACCACCGTCTGTGGGCCACCCGGGCTTGCAGGATCTAGGCACTGTCGATGGTACACCCATGAAGTATACTCACAACACCCGCGCTGGCATGAAACGTGAATGAAGACGTGTTTCGATGTCGCGGACGTACATGGCCGCCTACAAATACAAGGTTGCGCCTTGTGTCCGCACATATGCATTCGCGGAGCAAATTTGGGCCACGATTGCGTCCCCACAGATAGGCCGGACATTTTGCGTCGCGCAACTGGGTTGGGGCGGATACCCAATTATCGACCACGCGGAGGCAAATGGCCACTTTGGGTCCAGTCGTACCGCTAAAGATGATCTTAACAGAAGCAAGAACTTCTTCCACTAATCTATTCCCCCACTCAATCTGTAGATAGTTTTATATCATTTGATCAGCTACACTGACAAGTGAAAACAAGAGAGAAACTTGGACGAGTCTCTAGTGTTTTGTGAGAAGTCATCTCCCTAGTTGGGAGAACATCTACAAAGTTAGACACTAAAAATGAAAAATACCTCAGTCCACTCAAACCAATATTCCCAATCTGCGGAATCCACTACTTTAGTAGTGCGCAATAATTTAGAAACTCAATTCGGCTCTCGGGTGCGTATGATCCCTCTACCTTAAAAACATATTTTCATGTGTTAAAAAAATTAGAATTTTTTTTTACATGTACATCTTTATAATATATGTGTGTTCGTCAAGTTTCACGAAAAAATGATATTTTTTTAGTCTACGTGAAAAAGAGAAAATTTATCTTGTGACAAGTCTTTGTTTTAGCACCGAATTTTGTCTTTTTTACACACGCCACACGACAACTCGTTTTTTCATGAAACGACTTTGTGAGCGCGTAGCACATGAAGATGTACGTGTGAAATTTTAGTTTCAATTTTTTGACATTTTAAAATGTATCTAACATGCATTTCGAAATAAAGGAAGCATATGCTCCCATGTGCCAAAACATCACTCCCGCAATAATTTTCCTATATATATCAACTTCTAGCAATATAGTTAGCTGCGTTTGTGATTAGCGCACGATTGGTCCTCTCTAACAGATAGTGCTTTGGTCTTGTCATTTGTGGAATCGTGTGGGTAAATGCTTGGAAGTCCATGGCGCCAAAATACATGAAATCTCGTATCCACTCGGATGGGGAAAAAGAAGAAAACATGCAAGGTACTGGTACTATCAAGCTTGAAAATTAGCCATAGAACTTGAAGACTAAAAATGACAAACATGATACCAACATGGTACTAATGTATCACTAAGTGCATGTATCGGCAACAAGGGAAAAACTTGGACGGGTCTCTCTAGTGTTTTTAACAAGTCATCTATCTAATATGAAAAAAGATCTAGAAATTTAGACTGTAAAAATTAGAAATATTTCAGTGCACCCAAACCAACCTTGCTAATCCATGGAATTCCCTATTTTACTAGTGCCCCATATTATTCATGTAAATATCAAGTTTCAGCGATAGAGGCCCGTTGCGCTTGTTCTTTACGCTCGATTAGTCTTCACAAACAGATAGTGCTTTGGTCTTATCATTTCTAGAGTCCTGTGGGTTAATGCTTGAAGTCCATGAGCACCAAATACACGAAACCTGGTTTGCACTTGGATGAAGAAAAGCAGAAAACATGCATGGTACCGGTCGTCTCCGGCTTGAAAATTAACCATATATTTTGAAGAGTGAAAACGACAAACATCATACCAACTTGCTACTAGTGGATCACTAGGTGCATCAAAATCTAATCAACTAGAGACAAACTTGGCGGGGCTCTCAAGTGTTAACCGAGAAGTCATATCTGTAGTTTGGAGAAACATCTAGAAATTTAGAATCTAGAAATGACAAATACCTCGGCCCACACTCAGCCAGGATCGGACGATGACAGTGCTCCCAGCGTCGTGTTACCTCTTGGAGCATCGTTTTTGGAGCAGCGGTTGGATGGAGGTGGTTTTTGGTGGAGTGGTGTTCATCTCCGTTGTCGTCGATGATTCTCAGCGGCGTGGAGCTGTGGGGTATCGAAGACGGGCGCGGACTGCTGGACGCGTGCAGGATGGTGGAGCTGTCTGGCGTCATGGTGACATCAACGGCAGGTCTGGCAAGATCAATGCGGTGATCCCTCTTGAAGATGGGTGCGAGGATGATGATGGTAGCGATTTCTGTGGCGTGTGTACTGGCGTGCGCTCAGGGTCCGCTTGACTAGTTGTGCTTCTCACCCGCCAATGGGTGGCTTGGGAAGGCATTCAGTTTTAGATGATGTGCGTTGGTGTATTGTCAGGGTAATGGCCCTGTTCATGGTCAACCCTTCATCGCTCTTGTAGGCATAGCGAGTCGTCGCTGTAAAGGTGGCTTCAAGTTGACCTTTGTATCTTCCTTGTAAGACTTTGCGAATAATTTAATAAAAAAAATCTGTGTGGATGCAGCGGCTGAGGCGATGCTCCCATTTCGGAAAAAAAAAGCTCAAAAGGATATTGCGAGGCCGTGCTATCCGCCATTTATTAGTGCACGATAATATTTCTATAGAAACCATTTGCTAACGATAGAGTAAACTACTTTTGTGCTTTGTACTCGGCTGGTCCTTTCAAACAGATAGTGCTTTGGTATTTTCATTTGTGGAATTGTGTAGTTTAATGCTTGAAATCCGCAGGTGCCAAATACATGACATCTCGTATCCAGGAAGGAAAAAAAATAGAAAACATGCAACATACTGGTCCTCTTAAGATTGAAAATTAACAGTTGAATTCGAAGACTGAAAATGACAAACATGATACAACCATGGTACTAGTGCACCACTAAATGCATGGAAATATCTTCAACGTGAGAAAAACTTACATGTCGCTGTAGCGTTTTGTGAAAGGTCGTCTCTCTAGTTTGGAAATAGACTCTAAAATTGACAAATATATTAGTCCAATCAAATCAACCTTGCCAATTTGTGGAATCCACTAGGTTACTAGTGCATTCCTATCGATCGAGTCTCAAGTGCTACTTATAGATTCGACTTTGTTTGTTCATTAGGATCAATATTGTGGCACCCCCGGGATTAGGGTTAGACAAATACCAGATCTTCGTCTGACATAAGCCTAACCTAGAGCTCGAGAGACTACAGTGAGAGAATCGGTAACACAACAGTGACTCTACGACTCAAGAAGTAATACAAGCTCATAACTGAGCGAAGAACCAAAGCATTACAAGCAGAGGTCACTGACCTGACATTCATCAACAACGGAAGCGAAGTTATGCTATTAGACATAGCAAGATAGCAAAAGGCCTAAGAGGCCAGGAGCATAACGGCGACGTCCCAGCCCATAGATTCCAGACTGCCACCTGGGAACCCCAAGCTACTCGTCGATGTCGACATAGAAACCACCATCTGTTGGAGCGACTTCTTCTGAAACAAAAGCATGCAAAGTTGAGTACAGGGACTCAGCAAGACTTAGTACAACCTTTTAGCAAAGCGGGTATGCGGGCTTTCTGTGGAGCTTCTTTTGCGTAAAGCCAGTTTTCCTTTAATAAACAAGAGGGATAAGAAGTTCGACTACTTAGAATCTTTAAAAGGGGATAAGAGAGCGATATCTCTATCTCTATTGATCATCATCTTGTATCTACCAATCTTCATCATCTCGAAACACTATCCTCGGATCACCCCCTCAACACCCGGAGAAGGTATCCGTAACACACATTGCTTGGCAAGTTTTACGATTAGGTTAAAGTTCTCTATGATCTCCACGTCCGTTCCCAAGTGGTCCGTAACCGCGGACACGGCTTTTCGAAAAGATTCATAACCCTGCAGGGGTGCACAACTTTACCCACACGTGCCAACCGACTCTTAATGCCAAATTATTATTTCTCTTCCTTGGAAAGCCGGCAGAGGGTGGTCGACCACGACCTTTACCTTGCTGTCGCCGAGACCATGAGTCACGCGCTAAGGATTGTTCCGCCGTAACGGGTCAAGTCCCGAAGTCGGTCCTTAACGATGTGAGCCGAGGTGGGTTTCCCCAGAGGCCGCAACCCCCAGCCACCACGACCACGCTTACCTGCCTGTTATGTACCTTTACCCCGCAATGCAATGCATATGACCAGATAACGCGCAAACTATGTGACTCATGGAATCTACTAGGCAAGTTAGTGAGTCGAGAGGGTACCATAATAGGGCCTCGTGTGGTTGTACGCTCAGTCTTGGTTCAAGAGGCGAGAACTCGGTTCCTAGGGTCGGCAGAAACGAAACAACCCACCACATCCCAATGTGGCCTCTCGTCTGAGCCTTTAATCATGTTTATCAACATCTCTATACTTACCACGTCATGCTAGCTTCATTCATTGTATGGCTCCAGTCCGAAGACCGGAGTAGTAGCGTAACAAACTAAGCATGGCTAAGCATAAAGAGATAAAGGCTCTAGCGACGCATCACATGCCCAACCTAGTTATGCTAGGAGCAGTGGATCAGGTATTTGAGGCTACAAGGGTGGAACAAGCAATAGATAGGATAACTCTTCCTATCGATAAAAGATAGTTGAATCGCATGCAATATGAAGGAACCAGAGTAAAAGCATTTCGAAAACATATATGAACCAGGCTAGGGCTTGCCTTGTCCCTGACAAACCAATATGGATCTTCGAGGATCCCATGCTTGACTTGTTCGCTGATGGACAATTATTGATCTTCAATGTTGTTGATCTTCATCGTCTCAGGCTCGTGCTCTATCGACCGCGAAGAAGCAACACTAGTAACAAAGAATAACATTCAATACATGGCATAATGCAATGCACATTCAAAGATGATGAAATGACAAGTTAATTAGTTACTAGCGCTAACCCTAAGACATGATCATCAGATTAACTAGGGTTCGACGGAACTAGGGTTAGTAGTTCCGACGACCTCGGAGGGGTACAATTAGTTCTTCTAAAACAAATAGGGTTCAAAGTTGCTTATCAATGCATGATTTTGATACTAAAGTGTAGATCTCATTTTTCTGAAGATTTTGATATATTATACACATTTTTCTGAATTAAAATGAAATAGTTATGGATTTTACAAGTTTTATCCATTTTCTGAAATTCTAGTAATTATTAAAATTCTGACATAGGGGCCCACTGTCATAGTTTTATTCTTTATCTAAAATACTGGAAATGATTATATTTCTGACGAACGGACCCCACCTGTCATATTAATTTGAATTACAGAAAATGATAAAACAAAAAGAAAAGAAAAGAAAAGAAAAGACACCTGGCAACCGGGTCCCACCGGAGTCAACCGCCGGTGGTTGACCACGGCGGACCGGCACCGGCGAGGAGCAGAGCAGACGCTCCAGTTCTCGTCTGGACGCGCCGCTTAGCGCGTTGGAACCGCGCGGACACGGGCAACCACCTGGTGGTGGCGCCGCCACTTATTGGCCGCCGGAGCAGCACCGGCGACGAGGCCGAGCGGAGCCCGACGGTGGCGCTCGATGCGACGGCGACACAGGGCAGCACGGAGAGGGAGGAGGGGCTCAGGAGAAGCTCCAGCTCACCAGGAGCGCGAGGAGGTTGGCGGCGTGGCGAGAGGAGGCCGTATGGCGCCACGGTGGTCGTCGGCATCCTCGCCGGCCGCGGGGAAGACGAGGTCGTGGCGGCCGATTGGAGCCTTCCCTCGTCGATTCCTTCGACGGGGAGGAGCAGAAGGAGGAGGCGGAGCCGATGGCGGTCACGGCTGGGCGCGGGGGTGGCCGGAGCGACGACGACGAGCGGTGGCCGGCCGGTTAGGGTTTGGTCGCGTGCTCACAGAGAGAGGAAGGGAGGCGCGCGAGTGAGAGAGGATAGGGGAGAGGGGAGGCATCGTGGCGGCCTTATCCCCGCCCAGGGACGGCGAGCGCCGGCGCGCATCGCCTCGCCGGATCGACGGCCAGAGCTGCCGCACGCAGCAGCCTGCGTGTGTGCCGAAGAAGACAAAAGCATTTTTGCACATAACCCCCTACCCTTTGGAGATTTCCCTAGAATTTTTAAAACAGGGCAAAAAACAAACAGATTTTGGCATTTGCAACCTTTTAGGGATACAAAATAACTTAAAAACTTCAGGGAAAATATTTAGTGGTCTTCCTCATGTATTTGAGGTTCCACATATTTTGGTTTTGAAGATTTGAAACAACTCGGGAGAATTTAAAGTAGAGTAGGGTTTGCATACATTTTGGGTTTCCACTTTATTTGAAATGCATTTTTTCCTAATGCATTTTATATGATGCTCATGATGCACAAACAACTCCTAAATAGGGTTTAGCAAAACAGGGATGTTACAACTCTATCCCCTTACAAGAATCTCGTCCCCGAGATTCCTAAGGTAGGAAAAGAGAAGGTAACAAGGACTGAACCGGTCTTGAACGAGCTTGTCGGTACCACGATAATCTTCTTTGTTGAAGAGGTTGATCCATGACGTCATGAATGAAGTTGATCCACATCACCAGGAATGAAGTGCTTCATTTTCTTCCTTTGAAGTTGTTGCTCAACTGCACCTAAAGGAAAGAGGGAATAACACTGGACGGTGGATCTTTACAAAGATCGGGTATCTCATGGTCAACTCATGGAAGGAGTGCTTAGAAACAACTCATGAGCGGACAAACATGAAACACGTTAAGGTAACGAAGGAGACGAAAGAAGTTTCAAATTTTTGGTAGACAATTGCTCCACGCTTTACAAGAACACGAAGGACAAAGTAGTGAAGAGTTTATTGCCTTTGATATCATAACGAGGCACTCTTACAGAGGGTGACTCGTAGAAGCATAGAAGATTACCAACCAAAGCTACTTTGAATTTAAGAATCATAGTCACTCTTTTGGTATGGGTACATGAAACGATTGAAGTGTATTCAAAAGGCTGGGGACCATAGATGGCTGACGAATTCACACAACGTGTGAATTGATTGGAACTTCAGGTATAAGCCAAATGAAGGGGAAGAGAACTAGCTAGTCAAGTGTCAATGATCACCGGGGAGTGAAATTTCTCCTAACGGAGTGGTTGTCACCGGAGAAATGATTTCGAGGGATTGACCGAGAGATATTAAGCAACTCTGATTATAAGGTTCTTCTTGATGTTCTAGACACCAATATTAGGCTATTCAATAGCCTTCAATAGGTCATCAAGTGAAGGTCAGACTTCAGAATTGGGAGGACATCATAAGGGCAACTCCTAGAATAAGTCGCACAAGATCCTTATGGAGAGTGGTTATTCTTGTTAATTCAAGAGATTATGACATTAGGCATTCCGACTAATTGTGTTAACCACGACATCAATCTTGCCGAATTTCCAAAGAGACCTATGTCGATAATCCTTGAGAAACACTAACCATCATTGCCGCTTGAGATTCAACTTAGGTTTGGTGTAAAGATATTTCTGACTCAGCATGTCCGAATGAAAATTTTCAACAGTTACCACCAAGGTAAAGTCGATAGATTCTCAAGATATGGACCACAATGTCAAGCTCCAAAAATATTGAGCTAGATTGCGTAATACATGTGGTTCCGACTGCAAAGGAAATTGCGTGCATATGAACTTGTAATGTAACACAAGTGAGTCCTTGTAGGGACATCAAAGAAGATATCGAAGCTATTAAGCTTCTTCTCTTTCTTGAACAAATCAGTCAGTGTCTTAGGGTGCATAGAGGAAAATTTCAAGGAATGGAGGTAACAACCTTCCATCTCAAGAATACTTCACACAAGCCTGACCGACTTGCGATGGTTCCCGAGGAAAACAAAGGGAACTCTACTCGGATCCACGGTGACATCTTTCAGCAAATGCACGTGAACCAGAGAAGGTCACTTCCAACATCCAGAACACATACTTCGTGATAACACAAAGATGGTTCTTAAAAGTTTCCAACACTAGTGTCAACTATTCAATATGAATCTCTTTAAACATGGAGGAAATAAGAATGTCATCGATGGGCTCAATAACAAACTTACCAAGATACTCCAATGAGGGACTCATATTCTATATATATGAACTCGGCAGAAATATTGGTCAAACCAAAGGACATGAAGATATACTCAGACGAGACATCATGAGTATAAACATCATCAAGATAGTCCTCGGAACTGAGTTTGATTTGACGATAGCCCAAACTCAAATCAAACATGGGGAAGATAGCATATCCACAAAGGAGATACTTTCTGACTTCAACACAAACATCACTAGACATCCCTTTCTGAAGGAACAAAGTCGGATAGACCTTTTGTCTTTCAACTCTCCAAGTTGTTGATTAAGCTCAACCAACTAGTCCAGGTTTATCCAGCATGATTCTTGGAGAAGGAGTACTTCAAGGAACCAACGTACTCATGAACCTGGCAACACAGTCATGTCACAACATGGTGATACTCCTAGAAAGACATCCAGAATACCACGAACCACAGGTATATCACTGAATTCAAGAGGGAAACTTGCTTTACAAAGCAAACGATATGGTCTTGAGAGCTTTGGGATTGACCTAACTCTTTGACTGAAGAAGGAGCGCCTGAACAAACAGACTTGGCAACACAGTCAAACTTCGCTTAGTAATTGGCGAACCAATTATGCTAAGAATGACATCAATGTCCTTGGATTTCAAAGAAATAAGAATTTCTAAGAATCTCGGATAGCCACATCAATAAATACACCCCAACATTCCCAAGCACGAACAACTCGGACGAAGGGAGCGTAAAGACGTGCCAGAGAATCACTTCGTCAATAAGGCCATGATACACAGCATGATCTCATGACATGGAAGAGGGTGATACTCTATGGTAGAACAGACCATAAGTTAAGATCTGTTAATCGGCAGATTACAACAGTTTGACCAAGTCTTTGAAATGGACAAGGTACTGGAGTTTGTTTCTCCTAACATACTGAAGTGGAATGTCTTGAAGAACCATAAGAGTAATATACACTGGAGAACACCAATGCACATTTACAACTTGGCTGCTAACTAGCAGACAAAGGTTGGAAAGCAACTGAAGAGGAGGAACATGATGAGGATCAGAATTCCTGAGATGTAGATGCACATGATAACACTTTTGTGAACTCATGCGGAAAAGGAAGGTGTGGCAGAGTCACAGACATAGATATAAGACTCACAAAGAGCCCTCTTGTCGTGATCCATTTGGTTCGATTGAATGACATATGTGATAGCTAGTTGAAGTGAAAGATCTTTATTGCCGCAATTCAACACGATAATAACCGCAAGCTTGAAGGCTAGATTGATTTGAATTTAGCCATCCCGATGTAATGTTTGAACATTAACACCAGTGTTCAATGGAATGGATCTTGGGTTAAAGGCCAGCTTCATGTACTAGGATTCATACACTAGAATCCAGCACAATCGGGGACCTTCGGTTCAAGTCCAAGGGTTAAAAACCGAGAAAGGAGTAACTACTAAATGAGTGACACAAAGGACACTACGAGGTAGTAATCACGGGTTAGCATCTAGAAGCAATGCATAGCTTCCGAAGTACCCACTAAAATAAAAAGGAGGCATACAAGGCAAAAGGAAACCTCGAAGCCTAGAATAGAATGATGTGGAACCCACAAAATAGAGAGATCATGATGGAAAGGGATCTCTCTGTTGAAACAAAACAAGGAGGATGCATAGAACACACACGAGTCCAGAGAACTCTGCACTAGGTCAACTGGTTTTGAAACGATCCGCCCTTGAGGCACCTAAGTTTGAAAGACTAGTAAAGATAGAAAAACTTTCAAATCAACACAAGGTAGGGCACCTTAGAATTAGAGCGATACCAGATAAGGAGTAAAAAGAAGCCTAATCAGATTTTTTGCAAATACTTTTAGCTTTCAAATAGTTTTCACAAACACTAGACTCAACATCGACCAGTAGAAAGTGTTTTCCTACAGGCAGTCCTGCTCGATACCAAAACCTGGCACCCCCGGATCGTGGTTAGACAAATACCAGATCTTCGTCTGACATAAGCCTAACCTAGAGTTCGAGAGACTACAGTGAGAGAATCGGTAACACAACAGTGACTCTACGACTCAAGAAGTAATACAAGCTCATAACTGAGCGAAGAACCAAAGCATCACAAGCAGAGGTCACTGACCTGACATTCATCAACAACGGAAGCGAAGTTATGCTATTAGACATAGCAAGATAGCAAAAGGCCTAAGAGGCCAGGAGCATAACGGCGATGTCCTAGCCCATAGATTCCAGGCTGCCACCTGGGAACCCCAATCTACTCGTCGATGTCGACATAGAAACCACCATCTGTTGGAGCGACTTCTTCTGAAACAAAAGCATGCAAAGTTGAGTACAGGGACTCAGCAAGACTTAGTACAACCTTTTAGCAAAGCGGGTATGCGGGCTTTCTGTGGAGCTTCTTTTGCGTAAAGCCAGTTTTCCTTTAATAAACAAGAGGGATAAGAAGTTCGACTACTTAGAATCTTTAAAAGGGGATAAGAGAGCGATATCTCTATCTCTATTGATCATCATCTTGTATCCACCAATCTTCATCATCTCGAAACACTATCCTCGGATCACCTCCTCAACACCCGGAGAAGGTATCCGTAACACACATTGCTTGCCAAGTTTTACGATTAGGTTAAAGTTCTCTATGATCTCCACGTCCGTTCCCAAGTGGTCCGTAACCGTGGACACGGCTTTTCGAAAAGATTTAACCCTGCAGGGGTGCACAACTTTACCCACACGTGCCAACCGACTCTTAATGCCAAATTATTAGCTCTCTTCCTTGGAAAGCCGGCAGAGGGTGGTCGACCACGACCTTTACCTTGCTGTCGCGAGACCATGAGTCACGCGCTAAGGATTGTTCCGCCGTAACGGGTCAAGTCCCGAAGTCGGTCCTTAACGATGTGAGCCGAGGTGGGTTTCCCCAGAGGCCGCAACCCCCAGCCACCACGACCAAACTTACCTGCCTGTTATGTACCTTTACCCCCAAGCAGAATGCAATGCATATGACCAGATAACGCGCAAACTATGTGACTCGTGGAATCTACTAGACAAGTTAGTGAGTCGAGAGGGTACCATAATAGGGCCTCGTGTGGTTGTACGCTCAGTCTTGGTTCAAGAGGCGAGAACTCGGTTCCTAGGGTCGGCAGAAACGAAACAACCCACCACATCCCAATGTGGCCTCTCGTGAGCCTTTAATCATGTTTATCAACATCTCTATACTTACCACGTCAACCTGTCATGCTAGCTTCATTCATTGTATGGCTCCAGTCCGAAGACCGGAGTAGTAGCGTAACAAACTAAGCATAAAGAGATAAAGGCTCTAGCGACGCATCACATGCCCAACCTAGTTATGCTAGGAGCAGTGGATCAGGTATTTGAGGCTACAAGGGTGGAACATGCAATAGATAGGATAACTCTTCCTATCGATAAAAGATAGTTGAATCGCATGCAATATGAAGGAACCAGAGTAAAAGCATTTCGAAAACATATATGAACCAGGCTAGGGCTTGCCTTGTCCCTGACAAACCAATATGGATCTTCGAGGATCCCATGCTTGACTTGTTCGCTGATGGACAATTATTGATCTTCAATGTTGTTGATCTTCATCGTCTCAGGCTCGTGCTCTATCGACCGCGAAGAAGCAACACTAGTAACAAAGAATAACATTCAATACATGGCATAATGCAATGCACATTCAAAGATGATGACATGACAAGTTAATTAGTTACTAGCGCTAACCCTAAGACATGATCATCAGATTAACTAGGGTTCGATGGAACTAGGGTTAGTAGTTCCGACGACCTCGGAGGGGTACAATTAGTTCTTCTAAAACAAATAGGGTTCAAAGTTGCTTATCAATGCATGATTTTGATACTAAAGTGTAGATCTCATTTTTCTGAAGATTTTGATATATTATACACATTTTTCTGAATTAAAATGAAATAGTTATGGACTTTACAAGTTTTATCCATTTTCTGAAATTCTAGTAATTATTAAAATTCTGACATAGGGGCCCACTGTCATAGTTTTATTCTTTATCTAAAATACTGGAAATGATTAAATTTCTGACGAACGGACCCCACCTGTCATATTAATTTGAATTACAGAAAATGATAAAACAAAAATAAAAGAAAAGAAAAGAAAAGACACCTGGCAACCGGGTCCCACCGGAGTCAACCGCCGGTGGTTGACCACGGTGGACCGGCGCCGGCGAGGAGCAGAGCAGACGCTCCAGGGCTCGCCTGGACGCGCCGCTTAGCGCGTTGGAACCGCGCGGACACGGGTGACCACCTGGTGGTGGCGCCGCCACTTATTGGCCGCCGGAGCAGCACCGGCGACGAGGCCGAGCGGAGCCCGACGGTGGCGCTCGATGCGACGGCGACACAGGGCAGCACGGAGAGGGAGGAGGGGCTCAGGAGAAGCTCCAGCTCACCAGGAGCGCGAGGAGGTTGGCGGCGTGGCGAGAGGAGGCCGTATGGCGCCACGGTGGTCGTCGGCATCCTCGCCGGCCGCGGGGAAGACGAGGTCGTGGCGGCCGATTGGAGCCTCCCCTCGTCGATTCCTTCGACGGGGAGGAGCAGAAGGAGGAGGCGGAGCCGATGGCGGTCAAGGCTGGGCGCGGGGGTGGCCGGAGCGACGACGACGAGCGGTGGCCGGCCGGTTAGGGTTTGGTCGCGTGCTCACAGAGAGAGGAAGGGAGGCGCGCGAGTGAGAGAGGATAGGGGAGAGTGGAGGCATCGTGGCGGCCTTATCCCCGCCCAGGGACGGCGAGCGGCGGCGCGCATCGCCTCGCCGGATCGACGGCCAGAGCTGCCGCACGCAGCAGCCTGCGTGTGTGCCGAAGAAGACAAAAGCATTTTTGCACATAACCCCCCTACCCTTTGGCGATTTCCCTAGAATTTTTAAAACAGGGCTAAAAACAAACAGATTTTGGCATTTGCAACCTTTTAGGGATACAAAATAACTTAAAAACTTCAGGGAAAATATTTAGTGGTCTTCTCATGTATTTGAGGTTCCACATATTTTGGTTTTGAAGATTTGAAACAACTCGGGAGAATTTAAAGTAGAGTAGGGTTTGCATACATTTTGGGTTTCCACTTTATTTGAAATGCATTTTTTTCCTAATGCATTTTATATGATGCTCATGATGCACAAACAACTCCTAAATAGGGTTTAGCAAAACAGGGATGTTACAAATATGTCTTCTCAAACGAATATTACGTGTTTTGGTCTAGTCATTTCTAAAATCGTGTGGGTCAATGCTTGAAGTCCACATGCGCCAAATACACGACATCTTGCATCCACTTGGCAGAAAACAGTAGAAAGACTTGGATGGTACTCGTCCTCTCGAGATTATGAAGCATCGCTGATTAGGAGAGTCCTATGTATGAACATGGTATACTATCTACCTGGAGAGATTTGTGCTGTCAGCGAAAACGGCGAGGTAGCTTATATTGAGATTTCAGACCTAACAATGCTATCTTCAAGAAGCCCGGTGATCTTGTCAAACAACAAACATCTCAAGCCTCTATAAGGGGACATATCAATGGGAAGCCGTTCAGTAGGATGATGGTTGATGGCATGCTGTGGTAAACCAAATGTCGTATTCGGTCTTCAAGAACCCACAACTAGATGATGCCGACTTGATGAAGACCAATATGGTGGTCAATGGGTTCTAAGCGCAGAAAGGGTAGAAGCCAAAGGCATCATCAACCTATTGCTCACATTTGGGAGCAATACTTCGGCTATTGGCTTCTTTGTAGTCGATATACAAGGAAACTACAATGTTCTGCTGCGACGCGATTGCGTTCATGCCAATCGGCGTGTGTCGTCTACCATGCACCAACAACTTCTGCTATTGGCAGGAGTGCTTGGTGTTGCCGGAGCGGTTGTCGTAGTCAGATCCTCCAAACAACCCTTCTTGGTTGGCTTCTTCGTCCCCTATTTCCCGTCGCCAGTTTTTTCCCAGCTGCACGCATAGATTGACCTTCCCCGCCGGGGCCGTGTTTGGAGCGGGAGCCAGAGTGGGAGCAGCAGCCGGAGCTCCCACGTTGATGACGTGGCTTCCCTGCAGCTTGCGCTTGACCGCGCAACTACCGGCCGCGACCACGGGGACAAGTGGGAGCTAGGCGGTTGCGGTGGCCGATCGGGATGTGGGAGAGGTCGATTCGACACCGACGTGACCTAGGCAGCAGCATCCGACAGGGTAGGAGCGTCCATCGCGGAACTAGGGAGGCGTGGCGAGGGAGCAGCGGGTTGGGACGGCGGGATCTACAGTGGCGGCAACGACTACGCGGGATCTCACTTACCTTGACCAGGAGCCATCGACAATGATCATGGATTGTGAGAGTGCTGCGGCAAATGTTGATGGCGTACCAGCTCTCGTCGAGTTGGCCAAGGCTCACGATGCTTCCCTTGAGCGCTGGGATGAAGAAAAGCTCCATGAACGCGCAGTGATCTCCCCGTCGATGGTGAACATGACCTTGCCACGACCATGAATGTCCCTCACCGACCTGCCCACAAAGTGAACCTTGCCGGTGATGGAGTGTTCCAGCTTAGCGAAGGGGTCCACCAATCCCTTCACGTGGTTCGTGGCGCCAGTGTCGAGAAACCTCACCGCATCGCCGTGTTCGCCATAACGAGCATGGGTGATGATGGCCTGTCCCTTGTTGAGGAAGAAGTGTCTGCCAGTACGCGCGTGCGGCGACGCTGTGCACCGCGAGTGCAATCGCGTCCATGGAGTGCTCGATCACCTCCCTGGCGCATGCCATCATTAGACCAGGGCCCTCGTCCTCCTGATCTTGCACCATATTCACGGTCGCCGGAGTCGCAACTACCTTGGTCGCTTTGTCACCCTATTTCTTGTGACATTCACGGGCCGAGTGCCCCCTTTTCTTCCAGTACCGACAATGTTTCTTGTCAGTGTTGTTGCTGATGCCGTGCGGTGATGGGGCCTGATGAGGTTGGCCTCCCTTCTTACGTTCTCATGGCCCATCGCTCTTCCCGTCCGAGCCACCGCCACACAGCTGCCTTTTCCTCGCCTTCCACTGCTCCTCAGTGAGAAGGAGCTGGTCATCGGAGCTGCCTCTGTGATCTCCCTCCAACCTTTCCTCCACAACTCGTAGGTGGCTCACTACCTTCTCAATCTAGAGCGTGGCCAGATCGAGCAAAGTCTCGATGGATAAGGCTATCTGCACGAATCGTGTGGGGACGATCAAAAGGAATTTGCTGACTACCTTTTCTTCGTCGATGTTGTCGGCAAGAGAGTGTAGTGCGGATGCGATGTAGAAGATTCACATCCTGAACTCGTCGATCATGTCATTGCCCTTGAACGTGACAAACTCGTACTCTGCCGGAGCAGCTGCACATGTGAATCGTGCACACGGTCGTTCCTTTGGTACTGCAGCCAGATCGCCTCCCACCCTTCCTTGGGCTTCCCTTTCCGATTAGCATGCAATGCATCTCTGACAAAGCCGCTAGTGCCTGCTTGTCGTTCTTGCGTGGGACAGTATCGTTCTCGATCGCATCCTACAACGGCCAAGCCTAGAGGTTCACCTCCATGACCATGGCCCAGTTGGTGTAGGTGCCACGGGTGAGCATCGGGAAAGAGAGTTTGGTGCCGCTCCCGCCGCCGGCATCACGAACTACCTTAGGATGTACCATGATCTCCCTGCCGCCGCGTCGTACCGTGCTCCGTCCCCGGCTTTGCGATCGCGGTCGCTGTGTTGCAGGAGGAGGGGATCACTGAGGCTCATGGTGGTGGCTGTTGTGGTGGCATTGTGACTGTGTGTGCACCGCTTGACACGGCCGTCACATCTAAGCTTTGATACCAATTGTTACCCTGAAGATCAAACACTTGAACAGAAAACTGGAGAGGGGATCAACTCACAGTTTTTGGTGCTGCTTGCAGCTTTTCGATTCTCCTTTTATTCATACGAAAGGGAAACATGTCCGAGTACTGTGCTCCAATACTGACCGCATCATCCCACAATCCGAGCTTCAAACCACAACCAACGGCGAGCTACACTCTAACAGAAAAACACAGACAAAACTGAATGTGTCAAACACGTGACACTTATGTGAAATTCAGAAAAATCAGTGCCAAGGGTATAACCCAACAGTGTCGGGCCGTTAAAGATGCCCTACGGTGATTATTATCCAGCAGTGGCCACCCGCGTGTTTACTGTGTTCTTTCTTCAAAAGTTCAAGTGCTCCATATATAAAAGCCATCCCCGTTCACTCCCCTAGCAGCAACCATATATGACTACGCATCGAAGCAACGACTAAGTTAGCGCGCACTCCATTCTCAAAGAAAGCGCAAGTAGAGCTGCACCATTACTTCTCAGATATGGCCTCATCATCTCCTGACTCCAAGCGACTCACAAAGCCGTTTTCACTCGCTACCCTTCTTGTCATGGTGAGCTGCTGCACGCATTTCGCGCTTGCAGCTCGCGAGGTGCCGGCGGCCGGAAACGACAAGGCGATGAGAGAGAGATACGAGAAGTGGATGGCGGAGCACGGCCGCACTTACAAGAACTCGGCGGAGAAGGCTCGACGGTTCGAGATATTCAAGTCTAACGCCCACTTCATCGACTCCTATAATGCTGCAGCAGGCCCAGGGGCCAAGAGTCGCCCTGGGCTGACGACCAACAATTTCGCCGATCTGACCGAGGCCGAGTTCAACAATATCTACATCCGTCGCCGGAGCCTGCCACGGCCACCGTCTGTTGTCGAAACCGGATTCATGTACGGGAACGTATGCCTTTCTCATATTCCTGCCAGTATAGACTGGAGGGAGAAGGGGGCGGTAACTCCTGTCAAGGATCAAGGCTCATGTGGTGAGCTCTAGTTACTCTTGATTCACTCCATCACTCAAACTTTTGAATCATATCTTAGTTAGAATGTTAACTCGATTCGGCAGGAAATTAACATGTTCATTATTGCGTGAATGCTCAGGGTGTTGCTGGGCGTTCTCTGCGGTGGCAGCAGTGGAAGGCATCCACCAAATCAAAACCCAGAACCTGACGTCCCTGTCGGAGCAGCAGCTCATGGACTGCTCCACCGGCGCGAACAACCGAGGCTGCAACCTCGGTGACATGAACGAAGCATTCCGGCACATTGTCCACAGCGGTGGCCTCACCACCGAGGAGGCGTACGGCTACGAAGCTAAGCAGAGTACCTGCCGCTCATCTGGAAAGCAGGCAGCGGCCAAGATCAGAGGTTTCCAGTATGTTCCTCCACTGAATGAGACTGCCCTCCTTTTGGCGGTTGCCCACCAGCCCGTGTCCATTGCCTTGGACGGTAACAACACCGCGTTCCGCTTTTTTGATGGTACGGGAATATTTGGAGCAGCAGACGAGCAGTGCACCACTGAGCTGAACCATGCTGTGACGGCCGTCGGCTACGGCACTGACGAGAACGGTAGCAAGTACTGGCTGATGAAGAACTCGTGGGGAAGTCGTTGGGCGGACATGGGCTACGTGAAAATCGCGAGGGATGTGGCATCCAACACCGGCCTTTGCGGCCTTGCCATGCAGGCGTCCTACCCTGTTGCCTAATAAATATAACAATAATGTATTTTATCTATTAACTAGCACGGTGGCTCTGGCAAATGCAAGGGGCAACAACTAAAAGTTGTCGTAAAAGAGTTTCATCGAAATCGTGTGTTATATATGAAATAAAGGTTGCCTAAAATTTTATATCTTATATCTTATATTTATATTTACTAATATATTTACTAATTGGAAACTCCCCACGAGTTACCACAGTAATCCTCACGAAAAGATAAAAACAGCCATTCGATATTTTTACTGAACCATCTAAGTTGGATATCAAGTCCTGCCTTTTGTCCTCCCGTTTCACCCATCTTAACCCGAAGCCGCGATGCATCTCAAAAAATAAAAAGGAAGCCAAGATTTCACGTGCTAGATCGGATCTGCTGCCGCATCTTCCTCTCCATGTTCCTAGGCACTGCAACACATCAGTTCTTCCCGGCGCCCTCTCATCCGTATCGTGCAGGTATGCCGTCAAAGCCCTCTTTTCCCAGCGCGAAATCGCAGAGCAATATGCAAGTTACATAGGCTGGGTGCCCGGCTTAGCTTCTTCTCGCCTCACAATCTACGTCAAATCAGATACATCATGTAGACATCACAGCGATTTTTGCAGAGCACCAAAGAGCCAATCACGTCACGTTTTTCGTCCCTACTCTCGAGGTGCAGATGGAGCAGATTAACGGGCCTCTGTTAGCATTTTTTTTTTTTGAAACGAGGCAAAAGCTTTGCCTTTCATTGATATAGGAGAAAAGAGTTGGCCCGTTTATGAGGAGAAACTGGCCGATTACAACACGACACCACACGCCAGCCACGGGGCTGCGCTCCACACGGGTCGACGACCAACCAGGTCGACACCACACCTCAACGCAACAGGCGGAGGCGAAAAAGACCGAAGCCACCGCTCCAACTACCACACCGACCACGAGGCCGCGTCCCACCTGGCCGAAGACGAACTCGCCTCCGCCGAACCGCCAAAACACACCACAAACCCCTCTGACCAGCGGACGTCCAAAGCGAGGCCCCAAGAGGCAAAGCGACACAAGAGCGTCGCCCACGCCCGATCCCGTGAGGGATCTAGGGTTTCCCCCGGAGAGCCCGGGAGGAGATCAAGAGAGACCCGCTTCGACGACGCCTTCAAGAAGGAAGCGGCGCCCACGGGCGACACCGTCGTCGGTCCTGGCCAGCCGCCAAGACGAAGCTTTCGCCCAACGAAGAGTCCCAAGAAACTCGCGCCCGCCTAAAAAAGGACCGGCACACCACCACCCGCAAACCGCCGACCGCGAACCGGAGCAACGCGCAGCCAACGAGCACCGAACACCGTGGGCGCCGCCGGAACGCCACATAGAGGGGACGCCGACCAACACCAACACGGGGCTCGAGGATGAACGCCGAAGCCCGCAGACAAGAACTCCCAGATCGGCGGCCACCGCCGCCTCACCGGGGAAAACGGAGCCGCCGTCCCGACGCGCCCCTCACCCTGCTCCTCCTCCCAGGGACTAGCCGCGCCCGCCCTGGCCTCCTCACGCCGGCGACGGCACTCCACCACCGCGCCGCACGGCCCCAGCACGCAACCACGCCGCCAGCGCAGTCCTCACGCAGCATCCTTGTAGCCAACCCGAAGCCGCCGCTGCGCAGACCTCCCGGCCGAGGGCCATGGCAAGCATCGCGACGCCACCGCGCCCATAGCGGCCGCGGCCCGCACGGCCCTAGCAGGCCCAGATCGGGGCCCGCCCATGGCGCCGGCCGCCGCGCCGCCGCCCACCGCCTGCGCCCCCGTCGCTGGCTCCCGACGCCACGCCGCAGCAACCTCGACGCCGGCAGAGCCGCCGCCCTCCGCCCGTAGCTTCGCCGCCGTCAGCAGCGCCCCACGCGCCGGGAACGCGAGGAGACAGAGGGGAACCGCCCCGCCGCCACCGTCCTTGAGGCGCGCGCGGCTTCGCCGGCGCCCCCTCCGGCGGCGGCGATGCAGGGAAGGAGGAGGGAGGGCCCAAGGGCCGGCGGCGCTAGGGTTTCCCCGTGTCGCCAGAGGAGGGCGACGCGGGGAGTGTACTGGGATGTTTCTGTTAGCATTATGGTTTGTCTAATCGATCCAATTAATTTGACGCAGACTTCGGTCAATGAATCCAGGAAACAATCATCGTGAACATACTTATCCTTATCCAATAACGTGGAGATTGTTAGAATACGTATAGGACATAGAGATAGATTAGGACTCTAGAGATATCATCTTGTACTCCAAGTCTGCTCCCTCCTGTACTTCTATATATACCCCCATGAGTATTAGGGTTCTACAATTTTCTACATGGTATCAGAGCGGTTAGGCGCCGATCCTAGGTCCTTCCACCACTTCTGCATCGCGCCGCCCCCGGGGAGATCTCTCCTCGGAGGCGCGGCACCCGATTTTGATCAAAGATCTGATCGGTTCTTAGTTTAGTTTAGATCCAAATTTCGAATTCCCAAATTTTATAGATTAGATCCGATTTAGCCAAATAAAATCCCTACATACACGATCCTCCAAGATCCGGTGATCTGCAGAAATCGGTAGTTCAATTGGTGTTCATCCAGCTTCAGATCTGGCGACCTTCACGGGCTGCGCAGGCGCGTGCAGCAAGCGGCAACCCCCAATTGGTGTTCGTCCAGCTTCAGATCCGTCGACCTTCCGGGCCGTGCAGGCGCCCGCAGCAAGCGGCAACCCCGCGATCTACCTCAGACTTACAAGGCTCTACGTCAATATGCAACATGCCCAGACGCTGCCGCTCCATCGACGTAGGGCCAGACCACACGGGATCGTGGACAGCATGCACCGGCGTCCGGCAGCACGTACGCGGGCAAGGACTTCCTCGACAATAGCTGGCCAGACTCCGTACGATCCATGCGCCAACGCAGGCATCGCGCATCCAGATCGGAAACACACGGCTGCCCTACCCTACATGACTTTGCCTAGCATGCAAATCTATAGGAGCTACGTGCATCTGGGCAGCAAGCACGCAAGTGCCTGCAGGCCTCGACATGCCCAGGCTATGACGCGCGCGCAGACGCACCAGCCGATGCGCACTACGATGACCTGCGAACGGTGACACGGCCCGCCCGACGACGGCATCAACCACGAGGGTGCAAGACACCAAATCTTCGCCAAACTGCGGACCCACGACATTAAGTTGTACGACTACAACATGCTAACAGTCAACATCTTCGTCGAGCACATCTACTCCGAGCATCGACATGCAAAATCCACACGCCAGGCCGGTGTGGAAGTTCTTCATCGACTTCTCCAACAGCGCGACATCGCGTCGCTGCGAGGGACGCCTCCAAGTGACACATCGTTGACACTCCTGCTACTCCGACATCGCCGACGCTACATCGCCAAGGTCTACATCACCGTGGTCGTCATCGACATCGTCGTCAACACTACGCCGCCGCCGCACAACATCATCCACATGATGGACATGAAACTACGACGCCCTCTACAGTACAACTGCAAGGCACGACGCCGGCATTGACCGCGTCCGACGGCTAAGACTGCATCGACACACCACAACCGCGCACATGGTTCTGGCAAAACCGTGAGTGCTTGGTGGGCTTCCTCCAGTCCCGGCAAAACTGGTGGTCTCGCCGTGTCCTCTGACATCCGCAAGACGCTTGCGATGGTACCCCTCAGGGTGCAAAACGTCGCCCCCGACGGTACCTTTTAAGGTGCAAAACGACGGCCTCGACTGCAGCTCCATCCAAATAAAAAAAGGAAGAAGAAACCCGGGCAAGTTTTTGCGCCTCCGACGAATGCGGCTACACATCTACGACTACATCATTGACCATGACTACCTCGACCATGGCTACATCACGATCGGCTATCTCGACATCGACATCAAGACAATGTCTACAGCTACACATTGGCAACAACTCCAGTCGACAGCGCCCGCATCATCACTTGCGTCCACGACACTCCCGCTGTGACTGCGGGAGGGAAGAGAAGGAACCAGAAGGGGACACCGATGATGACAAGGAGGAGAAGAGGACGGAAGCGCGAGACTTCAAATTCAGTCGCAATCGTCCGTTTCACTCCCGCTACGACTGAGGGGGAATGTTAGAATACGTATAGGACATAGAGATAGAGTAAGACTCTAGAGATATCATTTTGTACTCCAAGTCTGCTCCCTCCTGTACTTCTATATATACCCCATGAGGGTCACCGAAATAAACAACGAAACGAAAACAAATATTAGGGTTCTACAATTTTCTACAGATATGTGCAACTTCATGGACATGCACGTATGACTTGCGATGTCCTGATGGAGTTTCTGCTACTACTAGCCTACACAAGCTATTTAGACTGCTTATAGTGGGAGTAACTTAGGTAGTAACATCACACATTTCAATGTATTTTGGTGACATGGCATAGCAATAAATGAAGAAAGAGACGGAGGTGGTAACTAGTTATGTTACCATAACATCGCACACTCCAAGATAAAATGAATCTACTAACAAATAAATGAGACTTTGCATGATACCATCTCTAAGTTACTTTCCACTATGAAGATAGTAACACAGACTAGTAACTTATGCATGACACCACCTTATGTTACTCCCCACTATGAGCAGCCTTATACAGCCTCGCTGAAAAAATAGTAGGAGGAAACCCACGGGTAGGCTCCAGCTTCAAGGTGCGTTAGCGTGCTGTATGTTTCCGACGGCCACCACGACTTCCGTGCCCCGACAACTATGTAGTAGTAGGTGTAAAACTCTTGGTGTTTTGCACCGTCTGAATCAGTTATACTGTATTCTATATCTATCTTTACCTACTAATAAAGCGGACGGCAAATTGATGGAAGTGGGGAAAGGGGGGGCGGAAGGTACGCACGTGCTTGCAGCACAGGAAGAAAATTGCCCCAAAATCAGAGGAGCTGGCACAGGAAAGTGCGTCCCAAAATTTCACAGGAGCAGCAGAGTAGCTTTGGTCAGCAATGCGGCCGGTCACGGCGTTCGGGTGAGGAAGAGAGAAACATACGAGGAATTCGCTGAGCGAATCGCGTGTGTTCGGTATATTTGGGCCTTGGGCTGACCGGGGTCGATCTGGGTTTTCTTCTGTTTTTTCCTTTATGAAGACTTTGAGGAGTCAGATGGAGAAGAGGATAGGTACCACCGGCCAAGGTGGTGCCCGATGGACTCAGTCATTCTCGGCGTAGGGTACAATGCTACGAAACCTGGAGGAAGCCGAAGCACGCACTGTACACGTTGAGAAAGGCACGGCCCGATCTGGCGTGAAAATTCAGCAAACGCTGGAGACAGAGATGCGCCCGCTAAAGAAAGTGTGGCGCCCTAAACAGAAAAAGCCGATGCAGAGGCATCGGCTGATACAAACATGGTGTTTATACTCCCGTCGAGTTTTGTGCTCCAAAACGAGGAAGTATCGGTGGCTCAATTCGACTGCGGTCCACGGCCGTGATCTTTGAGAAGCCACGAGAGAGGAGCTACAGGCACTTGAAAGCTCTATACCTAAAAGGTTACATCGATGGGCAGCCTGTCAGCAAGATGTTGGTTGACACGGGAGCGGCAGTCAACATAATGCCGTATTCCATGCTACGACGTTTGGGACACTCCAATGATGATCTGATCAAGACCAACGTCACATTAAGCGATTTCAACGGCCAAGCATCAGAAGCAAAAGGTGTTCTGAATGTAGATCTGACCGTAGGCCGAAAAACCATACCTACCTCGTTCTTCATCGTCGACAGCAAAAGCAATTACGCTGTCCTGCTAGGAAGGGATTGGATCCACGCCAACTGTTGCATCCCATCCACAATGCACCAATGCATCATACAGTGGGATGGAGATGAAGTGGAGGTTGTTCAGCAGATGACTCAATCGAGATCTCACTAGCTGCCATGAATATTTGGGATGCAGACGACCAAGAGCCGCTCTCTGGAATCAGGACGGCTGTGAGCGCATCGAAGCTTCAAAAAACGGGGTGAGGCTGGTCTTATCCACCGGCCTGACAGAGTAGCAAGATCCAAATCAGCAGGTGTACGTGGCAAGGCCGATCCCTGCGATCGGCCCCAAAAAATAAAAAAAAGCACGAGTCTCATCTCGAGCATGTCACGTAGCCACAGTGAAGCACCAAGAAATTGTAAACCCTCATCAAGCATTGCAATGAAAAAGGGGGCCGATTCTGGCAATCGGCCAAAATTATCCTCGACATGCATTTTGCCTGTGTTCAGCGTTGATCTAAGAAAGGATGCCTGAAGAGCCGATATCTTCAATCTATTTGAAAAAATCGGCTCGGGGGGCACTTAAACGGATAAGATATGAGGTTACGAAGTATGAAGTGGCTGTCAATGGCCAGCAGCTCAAGATATATTCTTCGAAGATGATGGACATTGGAATACCGGGGCCGATGCATAAGTAGATCGGCCGGAAAAAATATAATTTTTTTAAGCACAGCCGATGTACAGCCATCGACTCTAGAATAAAAAGCCGATGCACAGCCATCGACTCTAGAATTACAAGCACAAACTGCCACATGCGCAGGCCCTACTGAAGGAAAATTTCTAAGGCACGGAGTGCACCAGCACGGACGTGATCCACCTCTGCGATTTCGGCCTTGTCGTCATCATCCTTGCCTGTCACCAGTTGCTTGTTCAGGGCACGTATCTCTGCCAAGTCAGTTTTCAGTTCAGCCTTGAGGCCTTCTGCTTACCGTTGGGAGCGAGCAATGGAAGCTTCCTTGTCATAGATGAGCTCTGTGGTGACCCGCACCTTTTCTTCGAGATCCTTCAGCTCCTTTCGCAAGATCTCAAGCTCAACAGTGCTGGTAGAGGTGTCAGTCTTGGCATCCAAAGCTGCCTTTTCTCGTTAAGCCGTTTATCTTCTCCGGGAGTTGGGTGTGGCGTAAGTCGATTCTCGGACGAGCCAACTGCACCCTTGACCTGAGCAGACAACGTCACGACTGGCCAGAGCTTCAACTGGGACGTGAGGCTGGATTTCTTCAAGAATGTTCTTCACCTCCTCGAGTTTTCGACTAATGTCTCAATGGGTGAAGAAAGCAGAGCTTTGAGGCGTTGGAGTTGGTCAGCGATGACGCGGGGCTCGGTTCATCACGTGCTGTGGAGTGGGCCGGCTCGATAGATTCAGGATCGAACGACAGCAAGCCGAGAGATCACAGCCCTGACAAACAACAAAAAGCAACATAAGTCTGCAGATCAGGGTAAAGGCAAGCCCAACAAAGGGAGCGTACCTCTCCTATAACCATGGGAACGGCCGATGACGAAGCAATCGGCTGTGGCGTCTCTGCCTGGGGGTTGGCCAAGGTGGCAACTTGGTCGATGTCACCTTTAGAGGTTGTTACCTCCAGAGTTGTGGAGGGCATCGGAATTTCCTCGACATCCCCACTGGAAGTTTCATCAGTCTGCAAAAAAGATGGTGAGCCGATCTGAGCAGCAAAGCACAAGAACTAAGCTAGGAGGAGTTGGAGAGCCGTTACATTTGAAGCTTCTTGGTTTGAGGAAGGGGTTTGCTGATCCTTCCGAGCCCTCTTGGTGCATTGACTCTTTGTGCGTAAGCTTCCTTGCCTTATTTTGATGGGAGCTTGAAGGGCAGCAGGTTCAGGGGCTGACCTTTTCTTGGAAGCTGATGGTGGCACATCTGGCTGTTTTTGCGTGGTGGTGTCCTCAGAGGTGCCCGAGCTTGAGCCTCGTCGGCTGGACTGCGTCTCCTCGCTGGTATTGTCTTCAGTAGAGGTCTGCAAGAGCAGGATTAATGGACACTGACATGCTATAAAAGCCTAGAAGGATGAATGGGACAAGATGGGGTATAGAACACCTTACATATAAGCTTTCTGGAGCTGGCGCAGGGTTTTTGCCCTTCAAAGTTTTCCGGCAGCTACTTTTCTCTGTCGTTCTCGCCCGACCGAGGCTCGGGGGCAGCTGGCCCTGAAGAGTCTTTACTCTTGGGAGCCGATTTTATTGGAATCGGCTGGCTCTGCATCACAACCTTTTTAAAAGGTGGTGAGTTCTTGCAAGAGGACCACCGGAGCTGGTGGGAGGAATTTGAAGGGGGATCCATCATCATTGACAGGCTCTGGCCATCTTGTTGCTGCGAAGAAACAGAGGGTTATAAAGCATCACTGGAAACTATCGCACGGAAATTTGCGAGCAAGTGGTACCTGTTCTGCAGAAGTATCAGCTTCAGCGTCAAGTTGTTTCAGCAACGGTCCTAGGGCTCTCCTGAAGGCATGCGTCTTCCACATTGTCCACCAGATCTCAAAGTCATCAGTCGAAGAGATGAAGGATAGATTGTGAGGGATTGGGATGACTAGAGCATCAAAAAAGGAGTAACATCTTTGACCGGCTGGTAAGATTCATAACCAGGTTTTATGATCCTGTTTGAGGTGCTCATGCCAACCGGGAGGAAGCAGGACGGATCATAATGGAATATAACGCCGAGTGTTGTCGTCATCGGCAAAGCTGTCTAACTGAAGGAGACTGGGTTTTCAAAATTTTCAGACTCGATAAGGAAAGAAGAGAGGGTCATCCAGGCCTTGGTAAAAAGTTCTGAACCATCCTGATGCTTCCTTGGGGTTCAGTTTGCTGCCTGGAAGACTGTACAAGGCTTGGCCGTAGCTGGTACAGCGGATTGGCTTCCCGTTGGTGTTTGGAAAGGTGCAGGTAGCCAAAGGTGGAAAGTTAGGGATGTGGTTCTGGAAGTACAGTTGAGCCCATAACTGAATAAACCACCAGGGGCCTCCCGTTTTAACTGTCTTTTGGGAGAATAGTTTGACAGACATCAGTATGAGGTATCGATAGACTTCTCCCAGAAACAGCTTGCCAATGCCAAGTTGGGTGCCTTTGGCAAGTTCATAGGCCAAAGAGAGATAGTTCTTGGTGGGAGCAAGGGAAGGACCACAGAATATGAAATGCTCCAACCAGAAGTTCAAGAAGGCCGTGTGTTCTTTCTCGGTTACAGGGCCCTTGGTTTTCATGTGGCGTCTAAGATAGGCACCCCAGTTAGTGCACTCTTCCTTAGAGGAGAGTTTGAATGGCACTTTTGGCAGCATGAAAGCAGAAGGGCTGGGGGATGAAATGTCTAGGCCAGTGATCATGGCCACGTCCAGCAAGGTTGGCGTCATGGGGCCATGGCCAAACATGAAGCAGTTTAGTGCGTCAGACCAAAAGTAGCCGATGGTTTTCAGGAGGTTTTCATGTTTCTCAAGGGGAGACAATGACAAAGACAGAGCATCGGCTATTCCTGTGGTTTCCCATTTGGCTTGGTGAGTTTTGGCTACTCTGTTGTACCAAGAAACCCAGTCCTCAGGAGGGTTAGGCCAGGCTCGTAAGCAGTCGGCCCAGGAGGTTAGATCCAGGTTTTGGTTCACGAAGAGAATCCTATTGACCTCGCAGGAAATCAAATTGGATGGATTTTCGGTGGAACGGGGACCAAGGCAAAGGGAATTTGGAAGAGAAGGATGCGGCAGAAGAATGTCTGAAACCTAAAATTAATGATGAGACCAGGCATTAATTCAGGAGTTTTGCCGTTAAATCTAACATTACGCTCAGGTGACTTGGGGCAGTTAAGGATTACCTTCAGGCCAGAGACCGTGGCGTTGGCGCTGGATGAATCCGCCATTGGTTTCGCTGCGGAGTTTGGTTTTGCGTCCAAGATCTAGGGTTCGCACGACTGCGGTCTGGACCTGTTCGATTGGAAATTTGGGGATCTGAATTTGAGCAAGGTTTGCAGGTTACCGTTTGAGGAGGTGACTAAATTGACCTATCTCGTAATTTATCGTGAGGGACCGATGCGTTGCCATCATTGAGCATGGACTAAGTTGACAATCGGCAAAGTCGGTGTGAGGAAATCGGCTAAATTCGCATAAAGGAAATCGGCAAAATCATATTGAAGGAAGTTCTTCATTGATAACGGGATTTCTTACATAAAGAGCTGATTGCTCTCAAAAGGAAGGGGGATACATTGCCCCATCTACTACTACTGATCCTATGCTAAGGATCCTATCTATGGGCCGTCGCTGCCCTCGTCGTCGCCGTCGTCGCCGCTACTCCGGCGGGCGTCGTCGCTGCTGCCGTGGCCAGGCAGTGCCCTCGTTGTCCTCGTCCTCCTCGTCGCCGTCGTCGTCACGTGAAGTCGCGAGGTTTCCCCAGCGGCGCTTGGCCGGCGGCTCATCGGAGGAGTGTCGTCCCCTCCTCCTCCTCTCCTCCTCCTCCTCCTCGGAGGAGGTGAAGTCGTCCCAGGAGAAGCGATCGTCATCGCTCTCCTCCTCCGTTTCCCCGTCGGCAAGGAAGCGGAGGTCACTTTCCCCGTCGGTCAAGGACTTATCGTCCTCAGACCAGATGGAGAAGTCGTGGCTGGACTCGTCCCCGTCTTCTATGGCGCGGCGGATGTTGGCCTCGTGGGCCTCCGCGGGTCCCACTCCGGCGTCGGCTCGCGGGAGGGGGAGGACTGGACGGAAAGACCCGATGAGGCAGAGGAGGAAGAAGACATGGTGGCAGAGGAGGGCTTTTGGAGTGCTAATGCGAAGGGGGTGAAGAAGTGAACTGCAGGATGCGGTTAAAATAGAGGCGATATAGTGGAGATGATTCAATGCTGCAGCGGTTCCCGAAGAGGTGGTGCCAAAACTGTCAAATCATGCGGAGAAGTTGAGAAGGCAAGGTATCATGATGAAGGGAGACCGTGGCGGTCCTGTTCTGCCCCGATTTGACACGACGAAGAAAGGGAAAAACAGAGTGGTTTTGGAATTACTATTGCCAAAACCAGGGGGGCATGTGTTATCGCCAGAATTTGACCGCATTGGAGTTGGGCCGTGACGAAGATGGGCTTGGAAGATTTACATCTAAGAAGAGTTTCTGAATCGGCCCTGGGGCTAGAATTTGGGCCAGCGTGCCCGTGTATCTGTAAATAATAGTAGTGTACGTGTCGGTTAGGATTAAGAAACATAGTCTAGCTCGTACACGGTTGGGTTTATGCCCACGTTAGACAGTCTACGGACTATAAATATGTATCTAGGGTTATTGAGAAAGGAGGACAATCACGTTCACAACAAACACAAACCAGGCGCATCGCCACCCCTTATTTCGAGGGTTTCTTCGGGTAAGCATCATGCTGCCTAGATCGCATCTTGCGATCTAGGCAGTACACGTTTATTCGATTACCTTGTGTTACTCGTGCTGAAGCGTTGTTGATGGCGAGTAGCACTATTTATCGTAGATTTCTTTGGGCTTGCATTGATGCTTTTCTTATGCATATTTGCTTAGCAATGCCGTCCCTCGATATCTAGCTGTCCTTACACCTGAATAGGTGTAAGGGCAGCACCTCGCTTATTCGTTACTTAGTAGATCCAATCTGTTATAGTTTCTCCTTGTTTCAAGGATTAGTTTAATATCAGCATGATTAGGCCTTATGTTGGGGTTGGATGATCTGGTAGTGCGTGAGGTGTTGTTTTACCATTCCTATAAGGGATGTTCCGGGAATTGACTTAACGTTGGTTTTTAGGCCTCTTTTAGGGATAGTTTCCATCATCTTTCGTATCTGCTAGGCCCAACTACGCGTAGGATGTTCCGATTATGCGGTGAAAACCCTAAACTGTCGTAGATTGGTTTAGCTTTGTTTTGATCAAGGAGCCCCATGTCATCGTAAATCAACGTGAACCATGGGGCGATCGGCTCTTTGAGCCGATCCACAGGGCAACCCGAGAGCCGATCGGGCTCGTATTTAATGTTTATGTGTCTACCATGCAGGAGACTAGTCGAAGCAATCCAACACCTTCCTGATCAGGTATAGGTCAGGTGGCACGCCCTTGCAACCGCCAGGACGTGTGCTGGGACTTTGCGGGACGACGCGAGGCGCCAGGGCCCACTAAGCGGTCGTGGGAGTCTCCCGGCTCTTCGTGTTGCTTAACCACTGCTCGCCGGTGAGTTTTGGCAGGCAACAGCTACACAAAGCTACCGAGAGCTTGAACTGTGAGTTCCTTGATCTCTGCGCCCTTTTGTCGATAGCGTCTTAGCTGATCCTTTGTTTGTTTCTGTGCCAGTCATAGCTCTGAACCGTGCAGAAGAGAACAAACGGATTCATGAGCGTGTGAATGCATTAACCCAGCTGTCCTCAGCCGAAGAGATTTTCTGGCGGGAGCACTCGAAGGCTTCGGCTGTCGCGCTATTTCAGGATCGGGTTCAGCAGGTCCACCACTTTTTTGACAAGTGCTACAAAGCTATGAGGGTGGTTTGGAAGACAATGTTCCCTTTGAACGCAGTTCCCCCGACGCTCCTTGCTTTGATGTCTGAATTTGGTAATGCCAAGAAGATCCAAGATTTGGTACGTGCGCAAGTTTTTGCAGGGGCCAGGTTTACACTTGCCCTTGTACTTTCCCGTTATCCTTCAGCAGGTTTGCTGTCGATTGCCAACACGACTGGAGACTTGGAGGCACTGTATCCGAAGGTATTGTTGCCTGCCAACATAATTGTCGACAGACTCGAGGAGGACTCAAAGGTACCTGAAGAAAGAGGAACTCCGCAAGGATGATTTCAGGGATTTAATGTTTGTTTTGTAAATAGATAATTTGGCTACTTCATCCAAGTATTTGGATTATGTAACGAAGCCTTCTCATTCGGTAGATACATGCATATGTACTTTTACCATGTTATTGCCGTTGGCAAGTTTTGACTTGAGCGAATCTCAGTTGCTCGTATAAATGTATGTATGTTGGTTGGTTGGCAAATCTTTTGAGTGATCAGCTCGTGTTGCAGGTTTTGCTAAACCTGTTGTATGCGCAACTTTGCTTTCAACCGTTTTATGTTTCGACAGGCACTCCCGAATATTTCGGGTGTAGTGGTTCTGCCGATGAGCCCGTTGTTCCTTGATATTTCCATAAGTAAAATATCGAACGTGGGTTGTGTTTATATGTATTTCCGAACTCTTGCTACTTACGGCACTCGTAGAGGCATCTGTAGCAGAGGGAAAGGTGAACGTCTTTTAGCACTCGTAGAGGCTTTTTGAAGCACGATCTTCTGCCTCGTACTATGTTTGCATAGTGATGGGGCTTGGAAGTTTATAGTTACTGCAATGCTTAACAGAGAATTGAAGCTTAAGTTCTCATTAATAAGGCAAGCACGAGGCTAAAGGGCGAAAAGAGGAAGGCCCTATTTAAAATAAAGGAAAAAGGAAAATAAAGCTGATAACTTGCTTAAGCAAGGAAGGGGTTCTTCTCTTCTTCTGGCTTCTTCACCGCGTTAGTGGTTGCTGCAGCGTTGCTGGTTTCATCAGGGGTTTGGGCAGTGGTTGTTAGTGTCTTGTTGTCTCCTTCTGTACCATCAACTGCCGAACCTTTTGCTGCCGAGGCTTCTGCTGCCGAAGCTTCCGCTGCCGAAGCTTTAAGGGCAAGAGCGGCTGGCTTCTTCTTGGTTTCCCTGATATCTTTTTCCTCCTTGATTTCACGTAATGACAGCTTGGGTAAGGGGTCGACGATTTCTTGTTGTGACCTGAACTTTGCAGCAATCCTCTGAAAGTCGCGATCACAATTGTCCGAGCGTGAAAAACTTCCATAGACTGTGATGTTTGTCCCGTTGTTCCCAGGCATTTTCAGCTTGAGGTATGCATAATGGGCACAGCCATCACTCAGAAAAGTTGCCATGGCCGACGAAGTTGAAGTCGCGCCGTGGTTGCTGGTGTACCATGGCCGACGATTTTGGGTCCCTCCGTGGTGCATGTCAAAACTTTTTTTCTCGTTTTTGAGGCCACCTAGCCCGACGAAAGCGGCCAAAACGTCGCGTATGGTGGCCCGGGACGTGGTGCATCTCGAAATCTCGGGTTCGCCGGCCGAGTCAACGCAAATCCGCACCGCCGAGGGATGTAGGGCCCAGATGGCAGCCTCTGGCATTGTTTTTTCTCGATCGCGCCATCTCGTTCAACGTTCTCCGATCGAGCCGTTTACGATGCAGGATCATGGGTCCCGCATGTCATCCTCTATGAACCAAAATTCTTTCTATTCTTGGATTTTTTTGACCCCCTGATTTCCTTTTTTTTCTTTTGATCCCTTGCCGCCTTGGAAACGTTGAGACCGCTGCTAAATGGGACCCGCATGTCATCCTCTATGTGCAATCAACTTTCTTTTCTTGGAGGTTTTTTTGGCACCTCATATTTGGTCACTTGCCTTTTTTCGATCCCCTGCCGCCTCTCAAACGGTGATACCACTGCTGCTAAATGGGACCCGCATGTCATCCTCTATGTACTATAAAACTTTCTTTTCTTGGATTTTTTTGGCACCTCATATTTGGGCACTTGCCTTTTTCTTTCGATCCCCCCGCCTCTCAAACGGTGATACCGCTGCTGCTAAATGGGACCCGCATGTCATCCTCTATGTACTATAAAACTTTCTTTTCTTGGATTTTTTTGGCACCTCATATTTGGTCACTTGCCTTTTTCTTTCGATCCCCTGCCGCCTCTCAAACGGTGATACCGCTGCTCCTAAATGGGACCCGCATGTCATCCTCTATGGACTATAAAACTTTCTTTTCTTGAATTATTTTTGGCTCCTGATATTTGGTCACTTGCCTTTTCTTTCGATCCCCCGCCGCCTCTCAAACAGTGAGACCGCTGCAGCTAAATGGGACCCGCATGTCATCCTCTATGAGCAATCAACTTTCTTTTCTTGGAGTTTTTTTGGCACCTCATATTTGGTCACTTGCCTTTTTCTTTCGATCTCATGCCACGTTTGAAACGTTGAGGAACCTGCTGGCTCATGGGACCCGCATGTCATCCTCTATGTGCTATAAAAGTTTCCTTTGTTGGATTTTTTTCACCCTCTGATTTTTGGCTTGCCTTTTTCTTTTGATCCCCTGCCCCCTTTGAAACGTTGAGTAAGCTGTTGGCTCAAGGGACCCGCATGTCATCCTCTATGACCATCAACTTTCTTTTCTTGGATTTTTTTCACCCCCTAATTACTAGCTACTTTCTTTTCTTTTGATCTCAAGCCGCATTACAAACATTGAGACCGCTGCTGCAAAATGGGACCCACATGTCATCCTCTATGTACAATAAATCTTGGATTATTTTTGGCTCCTGATATTTGGTCACTTGCCTTTTTATTTCGATCTCATGCCACCTTTGAAACGTTGAGTAAGCTGCTCTCATGGGTCCCGCATGTCATCCTCTACGAACAATAAAAGTTTCCTTTCTTGGAGTTATTTTTTACCCCTAATTTCTGGCTATTTGCCTTTTTCTTTTGATCCCCGCCCCTTTGAAACGATGAGGACGATGTTGGCAGGTCGGTCCCACATGTCATCCTCTATGAACAATAAAAGTTTCCTTTGGTGGATTTATTTTTACCCCTAATTAATTTCTCGCTATTTCCTTTTTTTCTTTTGATCCCCTGCGCCTTGGAATTGTTGAGAATGCTCTGCCTCATTTTTCTTTTGGTCCTGTGCCGCCTTGGAAACGTTGAGACCGCTGCTACAAAATGGGACCCGCATGTCATCCTCTATGTACAATAAAGTTTCTTTTCTTGGATTATTTTTGCTCCTTGATATTATGTCACTTGGCTTTTTCTTTCGATCTCATGCCGACTTTGAAACGTTGAGGATGCTGTTGCCTCATGGGTCCCGCATGTCATCCTCTCGAACGATAAATGTTTTCTTTTCTTGTATTTTTTACCAACTGATTTTTGGCTTTTTTTTTTATCCCCTGCCGCCTTTGAAACGTTGACGACGCTGCTGGCTCATGGGTCCCCGATGTCAGCCTCCCGTACAAGAAACATGTGATATTTTATTTTGCAGACAATAAACGTTGTATTTCGCTCTGAGCTATTCAAACGGATAAATTAAATCTTTATATCTACATAAACAAACTTATATGTTGAATCTCCTTGTTTTTTGTTTTTGCGAAGCATAGGACTTTCCTGTTTTTTTTTGAGAAAAATCCGACCTTTCCTGTTTTGGAGTGGGCTGAAATTGTACGAGTCAAAAGGCCCGGAGATAGTTCGAAGGCCCGATGTCCAGATACAGCCCAATTGAAATCTTTCTTTTCTTGGATTTTTTTCACACCCTGATTTGGCTACTTCATTTTTCTTTCGGTCCTGTGCCGCCTTGGAAGCGTTGAGACCGCTACTACAAAATGGGACCCGCATGTCATCCTCTATGTACAATAAAGTTTCTTTTCTTGGATTATTTTTGGCTCGATATTATGTCACTTGCCTTTTTCTTTCAATCTCATGCCGACTTTGAAACATTGAGGAAGCTGCTAGCTCATGGGTCCCGCATGTCATCCTCTATGAACAATAAAAGTTTCCTTTGTTGGATTTATTTTTTCCCCTAATTTCTGGCTATTTGCTTTTTTCTTTTGATCCCCTACCCCCTTTGAAACGATGACGACGCAGCTGGCAAGTCGGTCCCACATGTCATCCTCTATGAACAATAAAAGTTTCCTTTGATGGATTTATTTTTGACCCTAATTAATTTCTGGCTATTTCCTTTTTTCTTTTGATCCCCTGCCGCCTTGAAATAGTTGAGGATGCTGCTGCCTCATGGGTCCCGCATGTCATCCTCTCGAAAGGTAAATGTTTCTTTTCTTGAATTTGTTTACCAACTGATTTTTGGCTTATTTTTTCTTTCGATCTCCTGCCACCTTTAAAACGTTGACGACGCTGCTGGCTCATGGGTCCCCAATGTCAGCCTCCCCATACTGCAAATCCTCTTTCTGCAAAGGTTGTATTTCTAGATAGATAAGGTGGATTCGAATCTGCCATGGTTCAGGCAGCTCAGGTAAGCCTTCTTGCACTGATTAATGGAAGTAGTGTATAGCAAGGTCAAGACATGTGGCTCGGTGTAATGAATCTATTTGAATCATGTTGTGTGTTCAATCTGATAGTTCTCTAACAGGTCAGCCAAAATAGAAATTAAGTTTTTTTCTAAAACGGAAATGCAAATTAAGATGAACACAAACATTAGTTATCATAATAGCTGATCATACATACATACTTGCTAAGAGCAAAAGCTTGCCAGAGTTTTACCACCCATACAATTAATTAGCAGTTCAGATAAGATAACCTTATATAAGTATAACTACAAATGCATTTGCTAAGGGCTCATGGGGCAACAGAACTAGACAACCGCGAACTTTATGACCAGCATGTCACAGCGGCATCGAAAGATCTTGACATTCAACTTTGATCCAATGCAAAGTTTGGCACCGTCAATGAACTTTTTCCACAGGAAGTAACAGCCGCCATCTGTGGGACTGACGGAGTACCGTCCCTCCACGGTGAGACCTTCACTCTCCATGACGAGGGATATCTTGCCCCTTCGGCCAGCATTGAGATCCTTGGAGATACTTTTAGGCAATTTCGATTCAAAGCAAGAGATACCACCAAAAATTAGTCAATGGCACCAATGCACTGAACCATGTGAGACTTTGAGCAGAGAAGACATCAAGATAAGAGCAGTTATGCTGTCATATACTCACGAACATAGCCTTCAGATGCGTCCTGGTCACCACACGGGTGGCCACAGCAATGAGCTGAGACCTCGGTGATCTGGCTGGGCAGTGTGGAGCCTGGCGGTACACGAGCCGGTGCGATGCGAGACTGTGGGCAGGTGAAACGGTGCCTCTAGAGGAACCGGTGCGATGCAGGAGACTGTTGGGTAGGTGCGTAAACGGTGCAGCTAGAGGAACCAGCTGATGCGAGGAGCCTGGGCGTGTAGTATATGGGGCCTCTACAGGAACCAATGCTGATGTAGGGGACTGCGGGGTAGATGCAGTAAACGGAGCTGGTACAGGAACCGGTGCTGATGCAGGAGAGTGGGAAGCCGGTGCCGGTGCTGGTGTGGTTGCCCTTTGTGACATCCGCTCATGTTCCATCGGGGGATCTGCAGCTTTGATCATGTTAAACCCAGCAAGCTAGAACAGAGGGAATGGTTTAGAACAACTGCTCAGAACAGTTATCAAAAGATATGAGTAGAAAAATTTACATATTATATATTTGGAAGTGTCTCCAACTCTGTAAGCAGTTACGTATATCTGCCCGTTTGAGTTTCTGATCCTCAGCTCGTCGCCCTTCTTCAGACCGTAGTCAAAAGCAAACTTTCTCCAATCATGTCCATACAAATATGTGATGGCCTGCGTCTTGTAGACATACACCTCATAGACCGTGTAGGTGTTCATCAATTTGCCATTGCCATGCATAGTGAAAGACCCTTCATGCGGACACATCTGGTTAATCATTGGACGAAGTTCACAAGGTACAGTCTGCATGTGAAAATTGATACAAATGTAAGAAGCAGGAAGACTAAAAACAAGACTTTACTATATGCCAATTCATGCTAAACCACTGAGAATACATACCTGTAACTCTGTGAAGGAGCTACTAGAAAGGTAGATAGAGCCATAGGAGGTGTTATATGCGGGGTATGTACATGGGCCCGCCATATTCCCGCAAGCTCGGCATCGGGATGGTGAAGGAAACATGGGAGGTACTACTGGTGCGTAGCGCTGAATGTAAGTGGAAGAATTAGGTTGTGTAAAGTGCATAGTTCAGAGCAATGCAAATGTTGACAAGCGAGTGCATAACACTATGTTACAAACTGAACAGTGAAAAATTAGTGTATGATGAATATAAGCATGCTAATTTGGTGTTTCCGAATTCCAAAAAGCATTAGACAGAGCCGGTGATAATATCAGACATAAATCATGGCATGTATATGTGGCTTAAGAAAATATACCCGAACCCTTGGATGGTTACGGCCCGGCTGGTCCTTGGACTTGAGCTTATATAAGCATCCAGAAGGTGGGGCTGACAGTAACTTGGTGGCAGCCTCTGCAGATGCCTCATCGCAGCAGTTGCAATCCTTTTGACCAATGAAGGGTTAGCAACAGTCTGCATATGAAAATTGAAGAGCAACAGACATCAGCAGTGATATATAAAATGAATCTATGAGACACTGATGCATATAGTGCTGGATGTAAGTGTAAGAATAGGTGTGTGTGTTTCGAACTATTGGTAAGCATTAGACAAAGCCGGTAAACAGACAAAAATCAAATCATGTATGAGGATTAAGAAAATATACCTGCTTACTGAAAAGGGTACCACCCAGCTGGCCCGTGGCCTTGTGCTTGAGGAGGTTTTCAGAAGATGGTGGCGGCACCATCGTCTTCACAGCAGCCTCATCAGGATCATTTTTTATCCATTTGAGTAGAGGCACAGAAGTTTCATCCTGCATATGAATAGCAACAGAACTCATCATTGATATTTAATAAATCTATGAGATAGACTGCAAATAGTGCGGGTGTAAGTGGAAGAATAGGGTTGTGCATAGAGAACAGTTGACAACAATGCAAATGATTACAAAAGAAGCCAATGGAAATCAACAGTTTATATACTGGATGAGACAGACTGAAAAGTGAAAAATTAGTGTATGATGATTGTAAGCAAACGCAGTGTTTCTGAACTTTTGGTAAGCATTAGACAAAGCCAACAATAATTAAACAGATAATAATGAAATCATGTATGTGGATTAAGAAAATATACCAGATTCATTAAAAGGTCACCACCCAGCTGGCCCATGGCCTCGTGCTTGTAGAGGTTTTCGGAAGATGGTGCCGGCACCATCGTCCTCACAGCAGCCTCATTAGCCTCATTTTGCATCCACTTGAGTAAAGGCGCAGCAGTTTCAGCCTGCATAAGAATGGGAACAGATCTCAACAGTGATATTGAATGACTCTGAGACAGATTGATGCATATAGTGCTGGATGTAAGTGGAAGGGTATGGCCGTGTATGGACAACAGTTCACAACAATGCAAGGGTGTGTTCGGTTCTGAAACAGCGTGGAATGGAATGGAATGGTTAAATTTTTGTTCGGTTGGGATAAATGGAGAGCAGAAGAGATCGAGGTTAAACTAACCATTTGTCTCAAAATTGTAATTAACAATTGCAAATGACATTTTAATCTCAAAGTCGTAATTAACAGCGCCTAATGGTGCTCTTTTAATCTAAAAATCGTAATTAACATCATTTTTTGTTGGGTTAGGGGAACTGGAGTAGATGAACATTACTGTATGATGATTGTAAGCAAACGAATTTGGTGTTTCTAAACTTTTGGCTTCGAGATCTTATGGGTTTCAACTCTAGCCTACCCCAACTTGTTTGGGACTGAAAGGCTTGGTTGTTGTTGTTGTTGTTGTAAACTTTTGGCAAGCATAGAAAAAACCGACAATAAACAGAGAAAAATCAAGGCATGTTTTGGATTAAGAAAATATACCATATTCATTAAAAGATCACCACCAGCTGGCGCGTGGCCTTGTGCTTGTAGAGGCATTTAGAAGATGGTGGCGGCATCAACATAACATACCTGATCAGCCGCAGTTTTGATCTTCCTTTTGAGTAAAGGCCCTAAAGTTTCAGTCTGCATATGAATAGCAAAACAAAAGGCAGACCTCAGCAGTGATATTGAATTACTGTATGAGATAGACTGATGCATATAGTGGATGCTCTTAGCCTTTTGCAGCGTGAACACTAGCTATGGACAGACAAAAAACTAGTTAACTCAGCTTTGTCTAGATATGAATGTACTACCACCATCCAAAAGCTTAAGCCTTATTTATTTTTGAGAAATCAAAACAAGCAAAGTTTGACCAAAATTTTAGAACATTCTATCAACAAATATAATACTGTAGATACCGTAGGAAAATATATTTTATTATCTATTTAATGATATTAATTTTGTATTTTGCATGTTACTGATTTTTGGTAAAAGCTTAGTCAAACATGGTATAGTTTGACTTTCTAAAAATAATATAAGCCCAAAGCTTTGGGATGGAGGCAGTAGTATCTAGAGCTAAAACACATCTAGATACATCCGTATCTACAGATAGTTGAGTCAATTAATTTGGATCTGAGGGAGTATCAGATTCAGACTACATCATGGTAAGTTGGTTAAAAAAATTACCCCTGGGGTCCCTGCCTAGCTCGGCAGTGGCATTTCGCTTCTTGTGCTGCAGATCGGGCCATGCTCCTGCAGCAGGTGAGGCGCTATTCTCGTTCCCCATAGCCTCAGCATGGAACCTGGAGGTACCAACCTGATACAGAGAATATAGAGCATGGTGTCACAGAGGCTTTACGCACAAACACCTGAAGACATGTGCTACTTTAAGCATATTCCAGAACAGGAACAGATTGAGGATGCAGAGAGACACTTAAAAGGTAAAGAGTGGATAAGCAAACGGAGTACCTGCTTCGCGGGGCTGGGGACGCAGCTCAGGCTCAGCCAACTGCCCACATGCGTGGTGGCCTTACGCTCCATTGCCCCCACCGCCGAGGTCTTACCTTTCCTGTACAAGCTGACAAAAGATACAGTGAGGATCAGCAGAAACTACAAAGGTTGCAAATGTCGACAAATAAAGGAAGAACACCCCAATCCAAGCAAAGGTAGCCCCCGCCCCCCACCCCCATCAATCACTCCCAGCTCGAGGGTGACCAGAAAGACACCCCTTCGCCCAGAATAGGAAAGAGATGCGCAAGATATCGAGGAGAGGAAAAAGAACCGATCTCGAGAAAGGAAAGAACATTACTAGTCCTACCTAATCCGCTTGGTCTAGATGCAGCTTGCCCCTCCAAGCTGGATGCCTGGACGGTGGAGGCGAAAGGAGGGGATCGAGCTAGCGGCTTGCATCCGTCGGCAATCGGCACTCGATCGGGAGAGAAGGGGTGCTACATAAAGGGGAGGGGTAACATATTTTATTACACAGTGAACTTACCGATGTGACTAGTCATTACATGTCTCACTCAAACTAGGGCCCATAGCGTGGCACCCCAAATTCACTTGAAGCTGCCCGGCGCATTGGCGCGTCAAGAAACCCCCGAATTGTAGCGGGGAAATGAAACATTTCACAAAAATTCGAAATTCAAGCACACCGCCACGCGCCAAGCACGCGGCTGTTCCTTCCTCTTCCTCGGTTCCTCCTCCCCTATCCGAAAAAACCCCAAATCCCAAGCTCAAACCAAAAAAAAACAAATCCGGGCCGCCATGCATGTCCTCGTTAACCCGCTGGAGATCGTTCCCGGACGATGCGGACCCCCCGCCCTGAGATCCAGAATTCCGTCCACCTCGAGGCACTGCGTGCTGTCTCGCAGCAGCGGCTTGAGGGCGCTGAAGAGGAAGTTCCGCCGGAAAGTGCTCATGGCAACCGTGCAAGCTCACCGGCGTGCTGTATCCCGAGAGGAACTGGTCAAAGCTTTGCTATTCGCCACACACAAAAAATTGCGGGCCAAGATCTGGTCAAAGCTTCGTCGATGGCTTGCCGCGAGAGGCTTGGAGTCCAGAGTCAATAAACTAGCTGCTCGAGGACTTGGGCGGTTCATATTAACTGACTCAAGTTTGTTAGTCTAGTTAACAAATGCATCTAGATACATCCATATCTAGACAGAATTGAGTCAATTAATATGAATCGAGGGGAGTACCTGAAAGTGTTTCATGCTACCAACTAATGCGCTGGCAGGAATCGCTGTAGAAGTAATTGTGCTACTACTCATACGATGAACTGATTGTGTGGGTGTCGAATTTTGCAACGCGATCATCCACTGAATGCTTAATCTAGCGCCAAAGGCGTACAAATCATAACATACTACAGCACCAGAACATAAGAGTACGAATCATAAAGTAGCTCAACATTTTGCATCGGGGCTGGGTGGTCCTGAGACTACGGGACGCCCCTGATGATCTCCGGGTGTGCATCCTCTTCAACGCAAAGCTGTGTACTCGGTCCACGGCCTCCTTCTGTAGGCTGGATAATCTCAGGTGCAGGACCTTCGTCTATGAGAGGCTCATCATCAGTACCATTGATACGTCTCCGACGTATCGATAATTTGTTATGTTCCATGCCACATTATTGATGTTATCTACATGTTTTATGCACACTTTATGTCATATTCGTGCATTTTCTGGAACTAACCTATTAACAAGATGCCATGCCGCTTGCTGTTTTCTGCTGTTTTTGGTTTAGAAATCCTAGTAACGAAATATTCTCGGAATCGGACGAAATCAACGCCTGTGTTCCTATTTTGCCCTAAGCATCCAACAACGAGAACCGCCAGAGAGGGGGCACAGGGCCACCAAACCCTAGGCCGGCGCGGCCAAGGGGGGCCCGCGCCCCCTATGTGGCCCCCGTCAGCCCTCCCGCCGCCTCTTCGCCTATTTAAAGCCTCCGTCGCGAAACCCCGATACGTTCGACGAAACCCACGAAACCTTCCGCAGCCGCCGCCATCGCGAAGCCAAGATCTGGGGGACAGAGTCTCTGTTCCGGCACGCCGCCGGACGGGGAAGTGCCCCCGGAAGGCTTCTCCATCGACACCGCTGCCATCTCCACCGCCATCTTCATCACCGCCGCTGCTCCCATGAGGAGGAGTAGTTCTCCATCGAGGCTCGGGGCTGTACGGTAGCTATGTGGTTCATCTCTCCTATGTACTTCAATACAATAATCTCATGAGCTGCCTTACATGATTGAGATTCATATGATGATGCTTGTAATCTAGATGTCGTTATGCTAGTCAAGTGAATTTTACTCATGTGATCTCCGGAGACTCCTTGTCCCACGTGTGTAAAGGTGACAAGTGTGCACCGTGTGGGTCTCTTAGGCTATATTTCACGAGTATACTTATTCACTGTTATGAATGGCATAGTGAAGTGCTTATTTATATCTCTTTATGATTGCAATGTATTTTGTATCACAATTTATCTATGTGCTACTCTAGCAATGTTATTAAAGTAGTTTTATTCCTCCTGCACGTGTAATGGTGACAGTGTGTGCATCCGTGTTAGTACTTGGCGTAGGCTATGATTATGATCTCTTGTAGATTATGAAGTTAACTATTGCTATGATGGTATTGATGTGATCTATTCCTCCTGCATAGTGTGAAGGTGACAGTGTGCATGCTATGTTAGTACTTGGTTTAGTAGTATTGATCTTTCATGCACTCTAAGGTTATTTAAATATGAACATTGAATTGTGGAGCTTGTTAACTCCATTGAGGGTTCGTGTAATCCTACGCAATGTGTTCATCATCCAACAAGAGTGTAGAGTATGCATTTATCTATTCTCGTGTGATCAATGTTGAGAGTGTCCACTAGTGAAAGTCTAATCCCTAGGCCTTGTTCCAAATACGCTATCGCTGCTTGTTTACCGTTGTTACTACTGCCGCAATACTACCACCATCAACTACACGCCAACCTGCTATTGTTGCTACTGGTCATACTTATTCATACCACCTGTATTTCACTATCTCTTCGCCGAACTAGACACCTATTTGGTGTGTTGGGGACACAAGAGACTTCTTGCTTTGTGGTTGTGGGTTGCATGAGAGGGATATCTTTGACCTCTTCCTCCTGAGTTCGATAAACCTTGGGTGATCCACTTAAGGGAAACTTGCTGCTGTTCTACAAACCTCTGCTCTTGGAGGCCCAACACTGTCTACAAGAATAGAAGCACCCGTAGACATCAACCATCCACATGTGCATCAGGGCTGGGTGGTCTTGAGACTACCAGGACGCCCCTGATGATCTCCGGGCGTGCATCCACTTCAACGCAAAGCTGTGTACTCGGTGCACGGCCTCCTTCTGTAGGCTGGATAATCTCAGGTGCAGACCTTCGTCTATGAAAGGCTCGTCATCAGTACCATCCACAGGTGCATCAAACTGAGATTCATCTTCAAATCTCCCATCAAACCGAGAGACCTCTTCAACTCTATGCTTAATTAGTACATCAACCGATTAGACAAACATCTAAGGGATGCAACCCGAACAAATGCCGTTTTACATATTTACCTTCTCATCTGGCACAGCACATGTCCCAGAAAACCCGTTTCCTGAAGCAAGCGCTTTTTCTCCTTCCCGTCCATCCATCTGCAACAAGTTAAATTTGAGTACAGAACCTTGCACAGCAATGCAAACTATTGATTGAAACAAGCGGTAGCATCAATATAAATAATTAACTACATATGCCAGCACACATACAGTGCGAGATCTGCTTCTCCTGCTAAAGGATCATTATATGGTTCACCATGCTAAACCCGCCTAACATATGTGCGGTCCATCCCAAAAATGTGTAAATGATCTGCCACTACAGGGTGAGGCCTCTTCTCACCATTCATACATGTGCAGCGCGGGCAATACACGTCCAGGTTGTGACCTTCATGAGCTCTAATAAACCCCATAAAGGGTTGAACACCATTTATATATGAAGGGGAACATAAGTGTCCATGCAGTATCCAAGTTCTGTCCATCTGTTTAATTATGAGATACAGTGGTTGGTGATTAATTTAAGGCGAAGTAGGAAATGTATATCCATCGAGTACAAAACTATACTACATGATTATGCATTTTAGCAATCATGTCGAGTACAAAACAAAAAATGCCCATCGACATTTTAGCAAACAGATCGTGTACAAAACTCTGCCATGGCATTTCAGCAAATTAACGGATCGAGTGCAGAACTGACTCTATATGCCCACGCAAATGAACAAATTGATCGATGACAAATCGAGCGGAAAACTATAAAGTGCCAATTAGTTCGAGCATACTGGACGAATTTTTTTAGCAGCATCAAGAAAATATAAATCGTTCGGCCGCCTTGCCCGATACATGATTGAGCTAGAGATAGCAGCCCTACCGTGGATCAACTTGACCGCGGTGTCTCGAGAAGAACGACGGGGAGGGGAAGCTTCTTCTTCGCACGACGGGACGGGAGGGGAAGCTCTTCGCACTGACGGGGATAAGTTGTGTAGGGTGGGTGGGGGTCATGCGGCCGGGCCGCCGGGGTGATAATTAAGGTCGGTAGGTGGCGTTTAATGGAGTTGCGTGTGTAATTTGCCGTGCACAAGGTTGAGGAATAGGCGGTTCCCTTTGCCGCGCGCACAATTCAAACTATCCCGCCCATGTAGTTTAAATTCGCCATATTTTCGTTAAATCGACATAAAGTCATGTGAGTGGCGGAAAATTAGCAAAGTTGCTTGAAAAATAGTAAAACTCTGGAATTATCCTTTAAATATGCTCTACTTCGTGTGAAAATCGGGGTGTGGAAGCATGTTGAGCTGTTTTATTTGTACTTTCTTCATTAAAACTCCCATTTTATGCACTTTGGATGGAAAGAAATCATTTGTACATAAATTTTGACAACGCCATTTGTAAACACTAATTGTTTTACATGCCAAGATGCACCCATCCACCAAATATATATGGGGCAAAAGTTTATCACAATCTAGCAGATATGCACAATTAGTGAGGGACCCCTTTTGATTTTGTGCAATTTCCACTAATTAGGTAGAGAGAAGGGGTTAATTAATTAGGCCATGTTAGGGGTTATGTGTTTTAGATTAGGTTGTGTGGATTCAAATACAACTTCTTTATTTGTGTGCTATGATTAATCAAAACTAGATTGATCGACTGCGCACACATTATTAGAGGCGCATGCCTTTGCGCACAAAGTGCATGTGTGTGTTGTTGGCCACCAATTAACGAGAGAGAGAGAGAGAGAGAGAGAGAGAGAGAGGTAGAGAGAGATCTACATACGAGAGAGCGATTGAAATCCCCAAATTAAACACATATATATATGCATGGCACATTTAATTTAATTAGAGGACCGCGAGCTAAGGCACCCCTGGCCCGCTTGATGCACAATTAAGTGTCATTGGCCTATATATAGGGTTTAATTAGGTTTAGGGTTTAGGTTAGGAGGTTAGGGTTTAGGGTCTAGGGTCTAGGGTTTAATGTTTATGGTGTTTAGGGTTTAGGGATTAGGGATTAGGGTTATTTAATTAGGGTTTAAGGTTTATGGATCATCGATCGAGTGCGCACACACATTATTAGAGGCACACGCGCCTTTGCGCATAAAGTGCATGTGTATATGTGTGTGTTTTTTTGGCCAACAACGATATATAGATGATCGAGAGAGAGAGATTGAAATCCCCAAGAATATGTTCAAATATATATTAAAATATATGCACGAATGCATGCATGGTAGGCCATGCATGCACACTAATTATATATATATTATGAGGAAACTTAATCAAATGTGTTTTCATTCGAGAGAACTTGTCAAAATTCAAGTTAATTAATTTATCATCGATAATTATATAATTAATTAATGAATCTCAGGGAGATGTTATACAACATATGATCGATATAGGCCATGTCGTTTATATTAATTGGTGTTAATCTACCGTTTAATTTGCTAGCTAGCTGCTATATATAGATCGAGCATGTTTTTATTAGATCGGGTTATAGTTAGCTAGTATAGTTTAGGGTTATGTGTTTTAATGAACTAGGGTTTGATTAGCTAGGGTTAGTTATATATATGGTTTAGGGTTAATGCATGGCACATTTAATTTAACTAGAGGACCGCGAGCTAGGCACCCCTGGCTTTTGATGCACAATTAAGTGTCGTTGGCCTATATATAGGGTTTAATTAGGTTTAGGGTTAGCTAGGGTTTAGGGTTTAGGGTTTAGTGTTTAGGGTGTTTAGCTAGGGTCTAGGGTTTAGTTTAGGGTGTTTAGGGTCTAGGTTTAGGGTTTAATTAGTGTTTAGGGTGTTTAGGTTTAGGTTTAGGTTTAGGTGTTTAGGTCTAGGGTTTAGGGTTTAGTGTTTAGGGTGTTTAGGGTCTAGGGTTTAGTGTTTAGGTGTTTAGGGTTTAGGGAGTTTTAGGGTTGTTTAAGGTTTAGGGATCATCGATCGAGTGCGCACACTAATTATATATATATTATGAGGAAACTTAATCAAATGTGTTTTCATTCGAGAGAACTTGTCAAAATTCAAGTTAATTAATTTATCATCGATAATTATATAATTAATTAATGAATCTCAGGGAGATGTTATACAACATATGATCGATATAGGCCATGTCGTATATATTAATTGGTGTTAATCTACCATTTAATTTGCTAGCTAGCTGCTATATATAGATCGAGCATGTTTTTATTAGATCGGGTTATAGCTAGCTAGTACAGTTTAGGGTTATGTGTTTTAATTAAGTAGGGTTGATTAGCTAGGTTAGTTACATATATATGGTTTAGGGTTAATGCATGGCACATTAAATTTAATTAGAGGACCGTGAGGCACCCCTGGCCCGCTCGATGCACAATTAAGTGTCGTTGGCCTATACATAGGGTTTAATTAGGTTTAGGGTTAGCTAGGGTTTAGGGTTAGGGTTAGGGTTAGGGTTAGGGTTAGGGTTAGGTTTAGGGTCTAGGGTGGTTTAGGGTCTAGGGTTTAGGGTTTAGGGTTAGCTAGGGTTTAGGGTTAGGGTTAGGGTTAGGGTTACGGTTTAGGGTCTAGGGTTTAGGGTTTAGTGTTTAGGGTGTTTAGGGTTTAGGGATTATGGATTATTAGGGATTAGGGATTTAAGGTTTTAGGGGTTGTTTAAGGTTTAGGGATCATCGATCGAGTGCGCACACACATTATTAGAGGCACCCGCGCCTTTATGCATAAAGTGCATGCGTATATATGTGTGTTTTTTGGGCCACCAACGATATATAGATGATCGAGAGAGAGAAATCGAGACTGAAATCCCCAAGAATATATATGTTCAAATATACATTAAAATATATGCACGAATGCATTGTAGGCCATGCATGCACACTAATTATATATATATTATGAGGCAACTTAATCAAATGTGTTTTCATTCGAGAGAACTTGTCAAAATTCAAGTTAATTAATTTATCACGATAATTATATAATTAATTAATGAATCTCAGGGATATGTTATACAACATGATCGATATAGGCCATGTATATTTTAATTGGTGTTAATCTACGGTTTGCTAGCTAGCTGCTATATATAGAGCATGTTTTTATTAGATCGGGTTATAGCTAGCTAGTATAGTTTAGGGTTATGTGTTTTAATTAAGTAGGGCTGATTAGCTAGGGTTAGTTACATATATATGGTTTAGGGTTAATGCATGGCACATTTAATTTAATTAGAGGACCGCGAGGCACCCCGGGCCTGCTCGATGCACAATTAAGTGTCGTTGGCCTATACATAAGGTTTAATTAGGGTTTAGGGTTAGCTAGGTTTAGGGTTAGGGTTAGGGTTAGGGTTAGGGTTAGGGTCTAGGGTTTAGGGTTTAGTGTTTAGGGTGTTTAGGTTTAGGGATTAGGGATTAGAGATTTAAGGTTTTAGGGTTGTTTAAGGTTTAGGGATCATCGATCGAGTGCGCACACACATTATTAGAGGCACCCGCGCCTTTACGCATAAATTGCATGCATATATATGTGTGTTTTTTGGCCACCAACGATATATAGATGATCGAGAGAGAGAGATTGAAATCCCCAAGAATATGTTCAAATATACATTAAAATATATGCACAAATGCATGGTAGGCCATGCATGCACACTAATTATATATATATTATGAGGCAACTTAATCAAATGTGTTTTCATTCGAGAGAACTTGTCAAAATTAGAGTTAATTAATTTATCACGATAATTATATAATTACTTAATGAATCTCAGGGATATGTTATACAACATGATCGATATAGGCCATGTATATATTAATTGGTGTTAATCTAAGGTTTGCTAGCTAGCTGCTATATATAGAGCATGTTTTTATTAGATCGGGTTATAGCTAGTATACTTTAGGGTTATGTGTTTTCATTAAGTAGGGTTGATTAGCTATGGTTAGTTACATATATATGGTTTAGGGTTAATGCATGGCACATTTAATTTAATTAGAGGACCGCGAGGCACCCCTGGCCTGCTTGATGCACAATTAAGTGTCGTTGGCCTATATATAGGGTTTATTTAGGGTTTAGTGTTAGGGTTAGGGTTTAGGGTATAGGGTTTAGTGTTTAGGGTGTTTAGGGTTTAGGGATTAGGGATTAGGGTTTCAGTGGTGTATAAGGTTTAGGGATCATCGATCGAGTGCGCACACACATTATTAGAGGCACCCGCGCCTTTGCGCATAAAGTGCATGTGTATAGTTTAGGGTTATTTGTTTTAATTAAGTAGGGTTTGATCAGCTAGGGTTAGTTACATATATATGGTTTAGGGTTAATGCATGGCACATTACATATAGTTTAAATCTCAAGAATGTTTATACATGATAGGCCATATGTGCAAAGGAATTTTTTCCCCGTGAACTTGTCAAAATTCAAGTTTATCAGTGCCAATGGAAACTAGTCCAAAAAATTACATAGAGGACCAAAAGTACTAGACAATAACTAATAGAACCTGCAACTTTACAAAAAGGACCCCAAAACATATAGAAGAAAATCAATCGAGTCCTTCTCGACCGCACTTCCGGCTTTGCAGCAACTCCAGCAACTTGAGGGGACGCACCACTTGGGCGTGTCGGAAGTCGCCAGGAACGAGGAGAAGAAGGGCCGCCGATGGCCACCTGTGCACGCGCCAGACGTGCCAAGCCGGAGGAGCCAATGGTGAACTTTACGGCTTGACTTCCCCATTGGCCAGATCTGCACTGTCCAAGCAAGCCTCACAGCTTAGCGCCATCACATTGATGGCACCAGATCGGGTTTGGCCGGCAAGATCCGATTCACCATAGGCCAGGATCGAAGTCGATGACGAGATCCCCGACTCCATTGCGCCATTCTGCTCATGGGAAACACTGGATCTAAGCTTACAACAACACTAACTCCCTCGGATCCAAATTAGCCGACTCAACTTTTCTTATCTAAATATGGATGTATCCACACATGTTTTTACTCTAGATACATACACGTCTAAGGAAAGTTGAATCAATTAATTTAGTTCGGAGGGTGTACAATATACGGAGAGAAGTCGGCCTCGTCTCCGGCCGGCGAGGCCGCCGGAGAGAAGGGGGAGAGGAGCCGGGGAGTGGGAGAGACTCGAGAGAGAAAGAGAAGAGGAAGAAATGAGAGCTCCCTGGGAAGAACATTATTTTTGTCGTTCTGCTCGTAGCTTGAAACTGAAAATTTCGGCCGCGCGCCAAATCATCCCACCGCATCCATTCGAAAATCCCGTGACCAGTTTTACCCTTTTAACCCTGGTCCGGAAGCTACAACCCACCGACCATGGAGGGCTCATTCGGTAACAATGAAATATCTTGCCTAGATCCCGAACCCTCCCCACAGGCCCACACCCACCCATCAACCATTCGCCCCATTAGCTCAAAAATACTCTCACACGCCAAAGCTCTGACTCTCTACAGTACTAGATCTGCTGCCGCCGGCATACTCCTCCACGGCGTAGCCTTGATCGTGTTGGCTATCCACCCACCCGATCCGCTCCCCGCCGCCCTCGTCACCGACGGATCGCTTCACCGCCGACCTCGCCACCGACGGATCCGCTTCACCGCCGACCCGCCACCGACGGATCCGCTTCACCGCCGACCCTGCCACCGACACCTCGGCGCAGCGGCATCAACTTCACCGAATCCCTTGCCAACCAGATTCGCTTCACTAACGCCCGCAACAACAGGTCGATTCATCGTCTCCCGTTTGCCGCGGAATGCAAGTTGCCGCCCGTCCACCCCGCCGCAGCCTGGTTAGTACGCTGGCCCGTTAGATCGCGGTGTTTCTTTAGCCATGTTTTGTGTAGTTATTTGCAGATCTCATATGCCATTAACTTTCTTGATGTGTTGCTTCGCATGAAGTTTGTTTAAATATTGTACAGTACAAAAGCATTATCCGGTCGCTACCATCCTGTTCATTCTACTGACACCTGTGTGCATCCACATATTTATAGCCTTATACCCATTCATTTGTCGCCAACTGTTTTTGTACTGCATGCTATTGTCGCACTGCTTTTATAGTCATGCTATGGGCATTTCCAATCTGCTTGTTCTTATACCACGTCATTAGCTCACCGCTAGCCGCTAGCTGTTTTCTCGTGTCTGCTATTCTCACACTGCTTTATAATCATGCTATGTGCATTTCCAATCTGCTTGCTCTTATACCTCGTCTTTAGCTTATATAGTTATTGATGCGTGCATGTCTGGTCTTTGTATTATCGGAGACTTGTCAATGTTATTTTTCCTAGGGATTGATCATGCGAACCACTTATTAGAACATCCAACATTAACAGCGGGGACGCTAGGGAAGGTTGGAATCTGAGTTCTTGGTTGGTAATTTTGGCAGTTTACTTTTGTTATTATCTATAACCTATATGCATTGTTCCTTATGCAAGAGATTAACACTTGGAACCCTGCCATAGCAATGCCATTCATGCTTTACTATGTTTCTACCTATTTGATATGCTTGTCTTGGAGAAACTGCGAAGGTGATTTGAACCTAACATTTGGTCATTCTTAATGCCAGTTTACTTTATGTGGAAAACCTTGGCATTACCCTACTCTAAATCAGAATGTCTGAAATTCGTATCTCATGCAAAGCAACATCTAGTTGGTTTTAATCTGATATCTCGTAAATATTGGCTTATTCATTTGGCAGCTCAAGTTTTTTGTTATTTGAAACCAGCTGACTTGGTCTTAAATGTGATATCTAAACACAGATTAAGGACAATGGAGCAGGAGGATTAGCATTTCACTTGATGGCTGAACCTAAAATGACAGGCATGTTGACCACGACTAGTGCACGCAAGAGAAGGACCTGCAGCGAGCCAGTATGTGCTTAGTACATGCATCTTATCTTATCTTGTGCTTATTTCTGCTACATGCTGTTATCTGATCTCTACATTGCGTAATACATGTTTGAATAGTTAATTGTTGTAACTATGTTTGCAATGTTACAGAATGCAGTTTTAATGAAGCAGTCATCATTAGAAGATAGTCGCCAAAAAAGGATCTGTAGCGACCCCGTGCAACATTATGATGTAAGTTTGTGCTTAGTACAAGTTCCATACATTGTCTTATTTATGCAACTTGTTATCATCTTATATCTACATTGCATAATAAATGTTTGCATAGTTCATCGTTTAACTCTTTTTGCATTATTATCAGAATGCAGCTTGTGATGAAGCAATCTTCATTAGAAGTGAGGCCCACAAAAAGTTCTGATCTTCTTCGATGCATCTTCTCATAGCCGTCAACCTAGACCATTGCTTTCATCAAACAGTATATATCAAGGCTGTACTTTATAAAAGACATGGTATTGCTGCTTTAAGATCTGTAGCTGATATGTTGACAAAGAGTACACAAGATTCAATCAAGGCGATTGCCAAATGTCAACGTGTTATTGATGATGCTAATAGAAGTCCTCAATGATTCTATGTAATTTTTTTGTTTGGGCACATTAATTGCCTTGTAATTTTCCTACTTGTTTTATTTGTGTATGTAATTGTGTGTATCATTGATATCGATTTTAGGCTCATGAAATTTAATGCAAGTTGACTAGTCAAACAAGTAGGGCACTACAACAGATTGGGCCCCACTTACAGTAGGTGTGGGACCCACTTTCATTTTGGGCCAGCCCACTTCTTTAGTAGGCCGGCCACACGATAGTGGGATCCACATGCTTATTGGCCGGCCCACTATCTTGTTGGGCCTATTTGCTATATGGTGGTCCCACATGGTAAATGGGCCGGCCCTTTTAAGGAAGGTGACCCACCTGCGTTTTTGGCCCGCCCACTATCTTGTTGGGCCGGCCCACTTGCTATATGGTGGACCCCACATACTAAATGGCCGGCCTTTTAACCGGAAAGTGGGACCCACCTATGTTTTTTGGCCCTACCCACTATCTTGTTGGGCCACACTTGCTATATGGTGGACCCCACATACTAAATGGGCCCTTTAACAGAAGGTGGGACCCACTGTGCTTTTGGCCCTACCACTTGTTGGCCTACCACTTGCTATATGGTGGACCCCACACACCAAATGGGCCGGCCCTTTAACAGGAAAGTGGGACCCACCTGTGTTTTTGGCTCGGCCCACTATCTTGTTGGGCCGCCCACTCTATGGTGGACCCCACATACTAAATGGGCCGACCTTTTAACCGAAAGTGGACCCACCTGTTTTTGGCCCGGCCCACTTGCTATATGGTGGACCCCACACACTAAATGGGCCGGCCCAGAAAGTGGGACCCACTGTGTTTTGGCCCGCCACTTGCTTCTTGGGCCGACCCGATGCTGAAGTGGACCCCACATGTTAAATGGGCCGGCCATTTAAGTTTTGACCCAGTCAACCTTAGAGGTTAGGCCCGGCCCACGTAACTAATGGACCAGCCCGCCATATAGTTGACCGGTCAAACTATGTCCCTGGCCCGCCCGCTAAGACGTGGCCTCGTGTGGGCCTACCATCTACCACGGGGTTTCAGCTGCTAACGCGTTAATCGCGAACTGCGTCGTACGTGTCGCTTTGCATGGACGGCGTCAACGGGCTCCGGAAACACTTGCTAACGGTCCGATTTTCCGTGGCGAAGGGCGCCAAGCGCGACGGACCGAAAAACGTCGTTGGACTTTGCTGACGCAGCTTTCACAACAGAACCCATATCGTCGGTTAGGCCCATAGGCGACGAAAAATACCCCTTAGCGGACGATTTTGAGACGTTGTCTATCAGAACTTTTCTTGTAGTGCATGAACTTGGCGTACGCTGGTCTCCCGAGTATAGCGTGATACTGTGACTCCCAGTTCACCACTTCAAAGTCGATCTTCTCCTTCCTGAAGTTGTTGGCTCTGCCGAAGATAACATTCAGGTAGACTTTGCCAAGAGAGTGGCCCGGTGCGGTTGGAAGGATCCCATGGAAGCAGGTGTCTGTTTCTTCCAGCATCCTCATGGTGATCCCCATACTTCTGATTGTGTCGACGAATATCAATTTGCCCGCTTCCACCGTCCCATGAAGACTTTATCTTGAACCCCCAATTTGTGCTTCACTACCAAGGCGCGTGTCCTGTTTTGGTATGGTCATCGGGTGTAGTTGACGTGGGAGTTAGAATCTTCTTTTCCCCGGCAACGGCGCCGAAATTTAGCTTGATGACGCGTAAAGCACACGCTCGTTGGGAACCCCAAGTGGAAGGTGTGATGCGTACATCAGCAAGTTTCCCTCAGTAAGAAACCAAGGTTTATCGAACCAGAGGAGCCAAGAAGCACATTGAAGGTTGATGGCGGCGGATGTAGTGCGCAACACTGTGGATTCCGGCGCCAACGTGGAACCTGCACAACACAACCAAAGTACTTTGCCCCAACGAAACGTTGAGGTTGTCAATCTCACCGGCTTAGTAACAAAGGATTAACCGTATTGTGTGGAAGATGATTGCTTCGTAAAACAAGAGAACAAGTATTGTAGAGATTGTATTTCAAGAAAAGAGAATTGGACCGGGGTCCACAGTTCACTAGAGGTGTCTCTCCCATAAGATAAACAAGCATGTTGGGTGAACAAATTACGGTTGGGAAATTGACAAATAAAGAGAGCATGACCATGCACATACATATCATGATGAGTATAGTGAGATTTAATTGGACATTACGACAAAGTACATAGACCGCCATCCAACCGCATCTATGCCTAAAAGTCCACCTTCGGGTTATCATCCGAACCCCTCCAAATATTGTTGCTAACAACAGACAATTGCATTAAGTATTGCGTAATGTAATCAAGTGACTACATCCTTGAACATAGCACCAATGTTTTATCCCTAGTGGCAACAGGACATCCATAACCTTAGAGGTTCTTGTCACCCCTCCGATATGAGACATGAACCCACTATCGAGCATAAATACTCCCTCTTGAGTTACTAGCATCAACTTGGCCAGAGCATCTACTAATAACGGAGAGCATGCAAGATCATAAACAACACATAGATATAACTTTGATAATCAACATAACAAGTATTCTCTATTCATCGGATCCCAAAACATACAGAATTACAGATAGATGATCTTGATCATGTTAGGCAGCTCACAAGATCCGACAATGATAGCACAATGGGGAGAAGACAACCATCTAGCTACTGCTATGGACCCATAGTCCAGGGGTAGACTACTCACACATCACACCGGAGGCGACCATGGCGGCGAGAGTCCCTCGAGATGATTCCCTCTCGGCAGGGTGGCTGGAGGCGATCTCCGGATCCCCCGAGATGGGATCGGCGGGCGTCTCCGGAAGGTTTTCCATATCGTGGCTCTCGGTACTGGAAGGTTTCGTCACGAGGCTTTAAGTAGGCGGAAGGGCAGGTCGGGAGGGGGCACGGGGCCCCCACACCATAGGCCGCGCGCTGCGGGCGGGCCGCCGCCAGGGTTTGGGCACCCCGTGGCCCCACTTCGTTTCGTCTTCGGACTTTTGGAAGCTTCGTGGAAAAATAGGCCCCTGGGCGTTGATTTCGTCAATTCCGAGAATATTTCCTTACTAGGATTTCTGAAACCAAAAACAGCAGAAAGCTGCACTTGGCATCTTGTTAATAGGTTAGTTCCGGAAATGCACGAATATGACATAAAGTGTGCATAAAACATGTAGATAACATCAATAATGTGGCATGGAACATAAGAAATTATCGATACGTCGGAGACGTATCAGCATCCCCAAGCTTAGTTCTGCTCGTCCCGAGCAGGTAAAACGATAACACAGATAATTTCTGGAGTGACATGCCATCATAATCTTGATCATACTATTTGTAAAGCATATGTAGTGAATGCAGCGATCAAAACAATGTATATATGACATGAGTAAACAAGTGAATCATAAAGCAAAGACTTTTCATGAATAGCACTTCAAGACAAGCATCAATAAGTCTTGTAAAGTTAACTCATAAAGCAATAATTCAAAGTAAAGGCATTGAAGCAACACAAAAGAAGATTAAGTTTCAGCGGTTGCTTTCAACTTGTAACATGTATATCTCATGGATATTGTCAACATAGAGTAATATAATAAGTGCAATAATCAAGTATGTAGGAATCAATGCACAGTTCACACAAGTGTTTGCTTCTTGAGGTGGAGAGAAATAGGTGAACTGACTCAACATTGAAAGTAAAAGAATGGTCCTCCATAGAGGAAAGCATCGATTGCTATATTTGTGCTAGAGCTTTGATTTTGAAAACATGAAACAATTTTGTCAACGGTAGTAATAAAGCATATGCATCATGTAAATTATATCTTATAAGTTGCAAGCCTCATGCATAGTGTACTAATAGTGCCCGCACCTTGTCCTAATTAGCTTGACTACCTGATTATCACCGCAATACATATGCTTTAACCAAGTATCACAAAGGGGTACCTGTACACGCCTGTACAAAGGTCTAAGGAGAAAGCTCAGATTTGGATTTCTCGCTTTGATTATTCTCAACTTAGACATCCATACCGGGACAACATAGACAACAGATAATGGACTCCTCTTTTAAATGCTTTAAGCATTCAACAATAATTAATTCTTTTCTCATTAGAGATTTGAGGATGTTTGTCCAAAACTGAAACTTTCACCATGGATCATGGCTTTAGTTAAGCGGCCCAATGTTCTTCTCTAACAATATGCATGCTCAAACCATTCAACTCGGGTAGATCGCCCTTACTTCAGACAAGACGAACATGCATAGCAACTCACATGAAATTCAACAATGAAAAGTTGATGGCGTCCCCAAGAAACATGGTTATCGCACAACAAGCAACTTAATAAGAGATAAAGTGCATAATTACATATTCAATACCACAATAGTTTTAAGCTATTTGTCCCATGAGCTATATATTGCAAAGGTGAATGATGGAATTTTAAAGGTAGCACTCAAGCAATTTACTTTGAATGGCGGAAAATACCATGTAGTAGGTAGGTATGGTGGACACAAATGGCATAGTGGTTGGCTCAAGTATTTTGGATGCATGAGAAGTATTCCTCTCGATACAAGGTTTAGGCTAGCAAGGCTTATTTGAAACAAACACAAGGATGAACCGGCAGCAAAACTCACATAAAAGACATATTGTAAACATTATAAGACTCTACACCGTCTTCCTTGTTGTTCAAACTCAATACTAGAAATTATCTAGACCTTAGAGAGACCAAATATGCAAACCAAATTTTAGCATGCTCTATCTATTTCTTCATTAATGGGTGCAAAGCATATGATGCAAGAGCTTAATCATGAGCACAACAATTGCCAAGTATCACATTACCCAAGACATTAATAGCAATTACTACATGTATCATTTTCCAATTTCAACCATATAACAATTTAACGAAGAGAAACTTCGCCATGAATACTATGATAGAAACCAAGGACATACTTGTCCATATGCTACAGCGGAGCGTGTCTCTCACCCATAAAGTGAATGCTAGGATCCATTTTATATTCAAACAAAAACAAACAAAACAAACCGACGCTCCAAGAAAAGCACATAAGATGTGATGGAATAAAAATATAGTTTCGTGGGAGGAACCCGATAATGTTGTCGATGAAGAAGGGATGCCTTGGGCATCCCCAAGCTAGACGCTTGAGTCTTCTTAATATATGCAGGGGTGAACCACCGGGCATCCCCAAGCTTAGAGCTTTCACTCTCCTTGATCATGTTGCATCATACTCCTCTCTTGATCCTTGAAAACTTCCTCCACACCAAACTCGAAACAACTCATTAGAGGGTTAGTGCACAATAAAAATTAACATATTCAGAGGTGACACAATCATTCTTAACACTTCTGGACATTGCATAATGCTACTGGACATTAGTGGATCAAAGAAATTCATCCAACATAGCAAAAGAGGCAATGCGAAATAAAAGGCAGAATCTGTCAAAACAGAACAGTTCGTATTGACGAATTTTAAAATGGCACCAGACTTGCTCAAATGAAAATGCTCAAATTGAATGAAAGTTGCGTACATATCTGAGGATCATGCACGTAAATTGGCTTAATTTTCTGAGCTACCTACAGGAGGTGGACCCAGATTCGTGACAGCAAAGAAATCTGGAACTGCGCAGTAATCCAAATCTAGTACTTACTTTTCTATCAACGGCTTTACGGCACAACAAAACACAAAACTAAGATAAGGAGAGGCTACAGTAAACAACTTCCAAGACACAAAATAAGAACAAAGTACTGTAGGTAAAAACATGGGTTGTCCCTAAGCTTTAAGCCTTTTCAGCTAGGCGCAGAAAGTGTGTATCAAGTATTATCAAGAGACGAAGTGTCAACATCATAATTTGTTCTCATAATAGAATCAAAAGGTACCTTCATTCTCTTTCTAGGGAAGTGTTCCATACCTTTCTTGAGAGGAAATTGATATTTTATATTACCTTCCTTCATATCAATAATAGCACCAACAATTCGAAGAAAAGGTCTTCCCAATATAATAGGACAAGATGCATTGCATTCAATATCCAAGACAACAAAATCAACGGAACAAGGTTATTGTTAACGGTAATGCGAACATTATCAACTTTACCCAAAGGTTTCTTTGTAGAATGATCAGCAAGATTAACATCCAAATAACAATTTTTCAATGGTGGCAAGTCAAGCATATTATAAATTTTCTTAGGCATAATAAATACTTGCACCAAGATCACATAAAGCATTACAATCAAAATCTTTAACCTTCATCTTAATGATGGGCTCCCAACCATCTTCTAGCTTTTTAGGAATAGAGGCTTCGCACTCTAGTTTCTCTTCTCTAGCTTTAATGAGAGCATTTGTAATATGATGTGTAAAGGCCAAATTTATAGCACTAGCATTAGGACTTTAGCAAGTTTTTGCAAGAACTTTATAACTTCAGAGATGTGGCAATCATCAAAATTCAAACCATTATAATCTAAAGCAATGGGATCATCATCCCCAATGTTGGAAAAAATTTCAGCAGCTTTATCACAGGCAGTTTCAGCAGTTTTTCGCGCTTTGCATTAGAAGTGGAAACATTGCTAACACCAATTCTTTTATTAGTATTAGTAGGAGGTGCAGCAACATGTGTAGCATTAGCATTACTAGTGGTGGTAATAGTCCAAACTTTAGCTACATTTTCTCTTTAGCTAGTTTTTCATTTTCTTCTCTATCCCACCTAGCACGCAATTCAGCCATTAATCTTATATTCTCATTAATTCTAACTTGGATGGCATTTGCTGTAGTAACAATTTTATTATGATGATTTTCATTAGGCATAACTTTCGATTTCAAAAGATCAACATCAGCAGCAAGACTATCAATTTTAGAAGCAAGTATATCAATTTTCCCAAGCTTTTCTTCATTTGTTAAAAGCTTTGTGTACTAATAAATTCTTTAAGCATGGCTTCAAGTCCAGGGGGTGAACTCCTATTATTGTTGTAAGAATTCCCATAAGAATTACCATAGCCGTTGCCATTATTATAAGGATATGGCCTATAGTCGTTACTAGAATTGTAAGCATTGTTGTTGAAATTATTATTTTTAATGAAGTTTACATCAACATGTTCTTCTTGTGCAACCAATGAAGCTAATGGAACATTATTAGGATCAATATTAGTCCTATCATTCACAAGCATAGACATATTAGCATCAATCTTATCACTCAAGGAAGAGGTTTCTTCAAGAATTTACCTTCTTACCTTGTGGAGCTCTTTCCGTGTGCCATTCAGTAGTTGATCATCATATTATCAAGAAGCTTTGTTGCTTCACCAAGAGTGATGGACATAAAGGTACCTCCAGCAGCTGAATCCAATAAATTCCGCGAAGAAAAATTTAGTCCTGCATAGAAGGTTTGGATGATCATCCAAGTAGCTAGCAATCTATGGGTTGGGCAATTTTTAAATAAAAAGATTTCATTCTTTCCAAGCTTGAGCAACATGTTCAATGATCTAATTGTTTAAAATTCATTATGCTACTCCTCAAAGATATAATTTTAGCAGGGGGAGATAATATCTACCAATAAAGCATCCTTGCATTTAGTCCATGAATCAATACTATTCTTAGGCGAAGATAGTAACCAATCTTTAGCTCTTCCTCTTAATGAGAAAGGGAACAATTTTGAAGTTTAATAATGTCACCATCTATATCTTTATATTTTTGCATTTCATATAGTTCAACAAAATTATTGAGATGGGCAGCAGCACTCATCAGAACTAACACCAGAAAATTGCTCTCGAATAACAAGTACAGCAGGTTTAATTTCAAAGAATTCGTAGCAGCAGGAGGAGCAATAGGTGTGCATAAGAAATCATGATTATTTGTGGTTGTGAAGTCACACAAACTTAGTATTTTCAGGAGTATTTTAGCAACAAGAAATAAAACAAACTAGATAAAGTAAATGTAAGTAACTAATTTTTTTGTGTTTTCGATATAGCAACAAGATAGCAAATAAAGTAAAACTAGCAACTAATTTTTTTGTATTTTGATTTAGTAATAAACAAAGTAGTAAATAAAACTAAGCAAGACAAAAACAAAGTAAAGAGATTGAGAAGTGGAGACTCCTGCAACAGAGCCCTTTGATCTCCCAACGGCGCCTTAAAATTTACTTGGTCATGTGTAGTTGACGTGGGAGTTAGAAGTCTTTTTCTTCAAACTGCAACGGCGCTTAAATTTAGCTTGATGACGCCGAAAGCACACGCCGTTGGGAACCCCAAGTGGGAGGTGTGATGCATACAGCAGAAGTTTCCCTCAGTAAGAAACCAAGGTTTATCGAACTAAGAGGGAGCCAAGAAGCACGTGCTAAAGGTTGATGACAAGGGATGTAGTGCTGCAACAATTGTGCGGATTCCTAAGGCCAATTGGAACCTGTACAACACACAAAGTACTTTGCCCCAACGAAACAGTGAGGTTGTCAATCTCACCGGCTTGCTGTAACAAAGGATTAACCGTATTTGTGTGGAAGATGATTGTTTGCAGAAAACAGTAGAACAAGTATTTGCAGTAGATTGTATTTCAGTAAAGAGAATTGGACCGGGGTCCACAGCTCACTAGAGGTGTCTCTCCCATAAGATAAACAGCATGTTGGGTGAACAAATTACTGCTGGGCAATTGACAAATAAAGAGAGCATGACCATGCACATACATATCAGGATGAGTATAGTGAGATTTAATTGGGCATTACGACAAAGTACATAGACCGCCATCCAACCGCATCTATGCCTAAAAGTCCACCTTCGGTTATCATCCGAACCTCCATAATAAGTTGCTAACAATGACAATTGCATTAAGTATTGCGCGTAATGTAATCAGTGACTACATCCTTGAACATAGCACCAATGTTTTATCCCCAGTGGCAACAACACATCCATAACCTTAGAGGTTCTTGTCACCCCTCCAGTTCACGGAGACATGAACCCACTATCGAGCATAAATACTCCCTCTTGGAGTTACTAGCATCAACTTGGCCGAGATCTAAGTAACGGAGAGCATGCAAGATCATAAACAACACATAGATATAACTTGATATAATCAACATAACAAGTATTCTCTATTCATCGGATCCCAACAAACGCAACATATAGAATTACGGATAGATGATCTTGATCATGTTAGGCAGCTCACAAGATCAAACATGATAGCACAATGGGAGAAGACAACCATCTAGCCAGTCAATGGACCCACTAGTCAGTGAACCTCTCACATCACACCGGAGGCGACCATGGCGTGAGTCCTCGGAGAATGATTCCCTCTCCCGGCCCGGTACCGACGTACTCCTTGGGATCGCGTTGGTGGCATCTCTGGAAGGTTTCCGTATCGTGGCTCTCGAAATCGGGGTTTCGTCACGGAGGCTTTAAGTGGCGGAAGGGCAGGTCAGGAGGGGTGCAGGGCCCCACACCATAGGCCGGGGCGGGAGGGTGGGCCGCGCCGCCCTAGGGTTTTGGGCACCTGTGCTTCCGCCCGTTCGTCTTCGGACTTACGGAAGCTTCATTGAAAAATAGGCCCACAGGCGTTGATTTCGTCAATTAGAGAATATTTCCTTACTAGGATTTCTGAAACCAAAAGCAGCAGAAAACGGCAAGCGGCACTTCGGCATCTTGTTAATAGGTTAGTTCGGAAAATGCTAAAAATGACATAAAGTGTGCATAAAACATGTAGATAACATCAATAATGTGGCATGGAACATAAGAAATTATCGATACGTCGGAGACGTATCAGTCATCGGGTGATCCGCTCGACTGAACGTAATGTTCTGAGAGGACCAGACATACTCAGGGATGTTTACCATGATGCTTTCGAAGTTGATCTCTCGGGTGAACTTTTTCATCTCCTTTTCGAAACACCTGTCTGTGGATCATGTATCCCTTGCAGTGGTGGGTGGGAATGCCTCGTTAGGTTGATGAGGTTTGAACTGTTGGACTTGATCTTTGCGGTGGAGGTGCGGGTGAGCGGTGGTAGGCTGTTCTTTGGCATTGCTTGGATGAGTTTATTGCATGTCTAGGAACTACCGACAGTCCCTGAGCAGGTGACTGGACCTCCGTTTTGCCGTCCTTGGAATCGAACATATATGAATGCGAGTAACGGGGCGTTGGTTGCTCGTAGGGTAATTCGGAGTCCTGTTTGTCATGGTTTATAGCTGCCACGGTTCCCCGAGTTGTTCCGATTACCGGTCGTGTCGATCATCTCGATCGTCCTGTCGATCGGAACCTGCGGCTACCAGATTGTTATCATCATAGTTGCGGTTCTTTCTTCTTTTGTGACGATCCCTTCGACCCGAGTCGTTCTTCGGCTGGTCATCGTCTTCGTAGTCACTGCGCTGTCTGCCGTGGCCTTCGTACATTGTCCTCGCCATCAGCCCAACTGTTGGCGATTTCCCTCAGCTGTTATAGTTTTTTTTTGGCTTTTTGCCTTTTGAGTTCTTCTATGTAACTCTCCCGCTGAACACCATCGCTGAAAGCGTCGATGCTCTGTCGACGGATACGTCTTCGGCAGCGTTCAGAGGCTTTGTGAATCTCCCGATGTATGGGCGCATCGACTGCTTCTATCGGCAATTCCGCAACTCTTCGATCCCAACAGGCCTCTTGTATTGCCTGGAAATTGGCAACAAAGGCATCTACTAGGTCGTCCCATGATTTACTTGGAACCTTTTGGCAGCCCCTTAGCCGGGCTCGCGCTGAATCCTTCAAGTATAGCTGCAAGCACTGCATTGTTTGCTATCTGGTTTCAACTGTGCAGGATCACAGTCTACAGGTAGTCGTCTATCCGGGATGTTGGTTCTTGCCCATGCGTACTTAGCAGCGTGTTGAGAATGACTTAAATTTTTTTTTTTTTTTTTTTTTTTTTTTTGGGCGGCATCGTTTCACGGATTTTGTAACTAGACAGTCGGCTCCCCTGAGCTCGCCGTCGTACTCGATCTTCATCCGAAGAATGCCTGTCGTTGTCCTTCCTAGCGGCGCGTCATCGCCTTGCTTTGTCGATCTTGCTCTGGGTGATTTCGTCCCGAGCATCTCTCGCATGATGTTTCGACCACTGCCTTGCACCGTGGTCTTTTCCTTTTGCGGGACTAGGTTGTTCCCCAATATCGCGAGACTCTCCAGGGCACCTCGATGAGCTTGAGCCATGGATCCTTCGGGGCGCTGGTTGATGAGGTATGCGGCGAGGTTGGCCGTTGCTCCTGCAACGGTTTTCGGCCGTGGCATGCCGGCGGTATCCATAGTCATAAAGGATTTAGTCAGGTTCGACGTTATTTCTCTGGCGTCATCTTCCGACCGGATAGTCTTGACCTGCTTCCCTGAGTGTTCGGGAGGCACTCCTTGCGAGCCTTCGCCGTTCCACGGATCGATCTGCGCAGATAGGTGTCTCTCGAGGGTGGCTTGCTCTTTCGACGGGTGCTCCCGATTTTCTCTAGTATAGAGGCGATAAGCGTTGAGGGTTCTAACCGAAGTTCCTGCGGGGAGCGGTGTGTTGTTGAGTGTTGCTGCCCTTCTGCTGCCTCCTCATCCGCGATGGTGTAATCACTATCGCGGTTGCTGGCACTATTTTCAAAACTTGCCCTTCTCTTTGGGCGGGGAGTATGGTCCTCGTCTCCTCTGCGCCTTGTGTTTCCCGTGTTATTGGCGACATAAGCCTGATGGTGTGCCGTTCTTTGGGTGGTTCCCTGGATGATGCTGTCGATACTCTCCTCTCCCGATGAATGCTGGCGTTGCACATGAACGGCGTGTCGTTCGATCCCAGCCCGTGCCTGGTGTCGCAGTTCAAGCAGTAGTATGAAGTTAATTCCGATGATGTGGGATCGTCAGACCCTACCGACATGGAGGACGCCGAGCGGGGAGTCGAGGGCACGGGTGAGCACGTCGATCCTGTCAGACCAGCCGATAGGTCGTGTGACGATGACGCGCCTGAACTCGTTGATCCGGAAGTGGGGGGTTCCATCAATCGAAGGATTCCTTCTGCGTTGACGTTGTAGTGGACGCTGCCGAAGGTCATCTCCATGTTTCCTTGTAGATCTGAGAAGTTCGAGCAGGAGGAATCGCTGTGTGGAGTAAACTTGTAGGAGCCGAATCGAATCGGGCTTCCCAGGATTGGTGTTGATGGTGTCGATGAAGTTGATGAAGCCTGATGGTGTCATGATTGGATCTGCGATGACCGATCTTGTGCCGACAGGGTCTCCACGACGGCGCCAATTGTCGAGGTGCTCTCGGCAATGCCCTCGATAGGGGCTTGGGTTTGATGGAATCCTGCAGGCTGACTCGAGACATCGGTTCACAGACAAGCGGGGAGAGCGATTTACCCAGGTTCGGGGCTCGATGAGGTAAAACCCTTACGTCCTGCCTGTCTGTTCTTTGATTATGATGAAAACAGGTTACAATGGGGTGCCGAATAGTTCGGCTGTGATCTCGTCGAGATGCTAGCTGCTAGGGTAACCTAGTTCTAAGCTTTTGCTGGCTAATATTGCTGAGATTGATTGTGTCCCTCGATAGCCCCTCTCCTGGCCTTTATATAGGTGGCCAGGTCTCGAGAGGTCTAATCGAGTACGAGTAGGTTTACAGTAGATCTATCTCTAATCTTTCCTTGTTCGGCTTCTTCCGTGTCTTGTACTTCAAGTAATCTTCCGCCGCACCGTCCTAGTGGCCCATCTTGCCATCGGGTACCTTCATGGGCCTCCAGCTGGACCGTATAGGGTAGAGCAACATTGGTTACCCGAAGGGTAATGCCCACGTCACTTGTCTTGAAAGTATTCTTCATGAAAAGTCTTTGCTATATGATTCATTTGTTTACTCATTATCTTCATCATTGCTTCGAATCGCTGCATTCATCTCATATGTTTACAATAGTATTGATCAAGATTATGATAGCATGTCAGCAGAAATTATCCTTGTTATCGTTTACCTACTCGAGGACGAGTAGGAACTAAGCTTGGGGATGCTTGATACGTCTCAAACGTATCTATAATTTCTTATGTTCCATGCTACTTTTATGATGATACTCACATGTTTTATACACATTATATGTCATATTTATGCGTTTTCCGGAACTAACCTATTGACGAGATGCCGAAGGGCAGTTGTTGTTTTCTGCTGTTTTGGCAAATCCTAGTAAGTATTCTCGGAGATCGGACGAAATCAACGCCAGACATCTTAGGAATTCCACGAAGCTTCGGAACACCCGAGAGGGACCAGAGGAGAGCCACGGGGGGCCCACACATGGGGCTGGCGCGGCCAAGGGGCGCCCCTATTGTGTGGCGGCTCCGTACCCCCTGTGACTCCGCCTCTTTGCCTATTTAAAGGTCCCTAACCTAAATCTTCGAGACGAAAAAGCCACGATACGAGAAAAGTTTCAGAGCCGCCGCCATCGCGAAGCCAAGATCTGGGGGACAAAAGTCTCAGTTCCGGCACGCCGCCGGGACGGGGAAGTGCCCCGGAAGGCATCTCCATCGACACCACCGCCATCTTCATCAGCGCTGTTGTCTCCCATGAGGAGGAGTAGTTCTCCATCGAGGCTAAGGGTTGTACCGGTAGCTATGTGGTTCATCTCTCTCTCCCATGTACTTCAATACAATGATCTCATGAGCTGCCTTACATGATTGAGATCCATATGATGAGCTTGTAATCTAGATGTCGTTATGCTATTCAAGTGGATTTTACTTATGTGATCTCTGGAGACTCCTTGTCCCACGTGTGTAAAGGTGACAGTGTGTGCACCGTGTGGGTCTCTTAGGCTATATTTCACAGAATACTTATTCACTGAGTTATGATTTGAGTTGGATGTCTCTATGAAATTGTGGTGTGTTAGTACCTCCTATGAATGCTCACAGTGATAGCGTGGGGTGTTTATTAGTACTTGGGAATACATCTTTAAGGTTTGCCTACATTATGAATTAGTGTTCGTTATTTTGCCAGGAGTAATTCAGAATAGCATAGTGAAGTGCTTATATTTATATCCAATTATGATTGCAATGTTGAGAGTGTCCACTAGTGAAAGTATGATCCCTAGGCCTTGTTTCCGAATATCGAAACACCGTTTATTTATTGTTCTGCTACATGTTCGTTTACTGCATCTTTACTTCCTGCAATATTACTACCATCAACTGCACGCCAGCAAGCTATTTTCTGGCGCCGTTACTACTGCTCATATTCATTCATACCACTTGTATTTCACTATCTCTTCGCCGAACTAGTGCACCTATACATCGACAAGTGTATTAGGTGTGTTGGGACACAAGAGACTTCTTGTATCGTGATTGCGGGGTTGCTTGAGAGGGATATCTTTGTCCTCTACCTCCCTGAGTTCGATAAACCTTGGGTGATTCACTTAAGGGAAACTTGCTGCTGTTCTACAAACCTATGCTCTTGGAGGCCCAACACTGTCTACAAGAATAGAAGCACCCGTAGGCATCAAGCAAGTTACTATGGAGTTATCTCCCTCATTCCTAAATCTCACTATGGAGTTATCTCCCTCATTCCTAAATCTCAGGGCCTGACAACATCAAGCAGTTTAGGCCTATCGCTCTTATCAATGTTATTTTTAAATTCTTTGCTAAAGCTTATGCCACCCGTCTTGCCCCCGTCGCGCTTAGAACCATCGATCGTAGTCAGACGGCGTTCATCAAGGGTAGGAGCCTGCACGTGCTGGCTCTTCACGAGATTGCTCATGAACTCAGAGTCAAAAAGCAGAGGGCTTCTCCTCAAACGGGACTTTGAAAGCTTTTGATCGTGTGAGGTTGGAGCTTCCTTAGGGAGGTGCTCCTCGCAAGGGTTTTTCCCCTATGATTGTGCACCGCTTGCTACAGTTGGTCTCGAGAGGACAAAGCTGTAGTTAATGTCAACAGTGTCATTGGGGATTACTTCCGGAACGCACGGGGAGTGCGTCAAGGGGACCCTCTATCCCCGATTCTCTTTGATTTCATGGTGGACTCCTTAGCTGCCATTATCGCCAGAGCTAGCGAGTCAGGGCACCTCCAGGGGGTCGTGCCTCACCTGATTCCGGGTGGTGTCACCCACCTTCAGTACGCTGACGATACCCTGATCCTCCTTGAACCCTTGGATGTTGGACTGGCTAACCTTAAACTCCTGCTACTCTGCTTCGAGAACATGTCAGGACTGAAGATCAACTTCGCGAAGAGCGAAGTGGTCGTGACCGGGGTCACTGACCAGGAACGTCAGAAGTTTGCTGATGCCCTGAACTACAAGCTAGGGAGCTTGCCGTTCAAGTATCTTGGCCTCCCTGTCAGCGACAAGCCCCTCTTGGTGGCGGACTGGAATTTCCTCACTGAGAAGGTTGGACACAGGGTTGAGCCCTGGCAAGGGATTTCTCGCCTCTGCGGGGAGACTCGAGCTCACCAACTCTTGCCTCTCCAGCTTACCGTTGTTTGCAATGGGGCTCTACCTCCTGCACGACGCGACTCATGGGACCATGAACCGTCATCGTTCCGCTTCTTTTGGGAAGGAGTGGGCCCCAAGCGCAAGTACCACAAGGTGGCCTGGGCTACGGTGTGCAAGCCAAAGGCGTTCGGAGGATTGGGAATCCTCAACACTAAATTTATGAATATTGCTCTTCTGCTCAAATGGATTTGGAAGATCTACCAAAACAGCGAGGGGCTGTGGGCAGACCTGCTGAGGGCAAAATACCTGGGCAACCATGTCTTGTTCTCCCCAGCGATGCCTACTAAGGGGTCGCAGTTCTGGAATGCCATTCAGAAGATCAAATGGTATTTCAAGATGGGAGGCAAGCATAAGGTGCGCAATGGGGAGCGTACCTATTTTTGGCTCGACTGGTGGACGGGCTCGGGGCCCTTGCATCGACTTTCCCTCGCCTGTTCGCATGTTGTGACAACCACTTCGCCACTTGTGGAAGGGGTTCGAGACAACGATGGCTGGCATATCAGATTCAGATGCTCCTTCGGTCTTGCGGAGACGGTGGAATGGGAGAACCTATGCAGGATCTTCGACCTCACTCCCACCTTTACGGGTGGGACGAGGTCCGCTGGTCGTTGGAGCCTTCCGGGGAATACTCCACTAACTCCATGTACTGTAAGCTGTCCCAGGGCGGGGCTATCGCCCATTTCAAGGAGGTTTGGCGTACCAAGGTACCGTGATGTCTACGGGTGCTTCTATTCTTGTAGGCAGTGTTGGGCCTCCAGAGCGAGTTTGTAGAACAGCAGCAAGTTTCCCTTAAGTGGATCACCCAAGGTTTATCAAACTCAGGGAGGAAGAGGACAAAGATATCCCTCTCAAGCAACCCTGCAATCACGATACAAGAAGTCTCTTGTGTCCCCAACACACCTAATACACTTGTCAGATGTATAGGTGCACTAGTTCGGCGAAAAGATAGTGAAATACAAGTAGTATGGATGTATATGAGTGGTAATAGCAATCTAAATAAAATATGGCAGCGAGTAAACATGCAACAGAACAGTAAATAAACGGAGTTTCAGTGTTTGGAAACAAGGCCTAGGGATCATACTTTCACTAGTGGACACTGATGTCTACGGGTGCTTCTATTCTTGTAGACAGTGTTGGGCCTCCAAGAGCAGAGGTTTGTAGAAAAGCGGCAAGTTTCCCATAAGAGGATCACCCAAGGTTTATCGAACTCAGGGAGGAAGAGGTCAAAGATATCCCTCTCAAGCAACCCTGCAATCACGATACAAGAAGTCTCTTGTGTCCCCAACACACCTAATACACTTGTCAGATGTATAGGTGCACTAGTTCGACGAAGAGATAGTGAAATACAAGTAGTATGAATGAATATGAGCAGTAATGTGGCGCCGAAAAAGTGCTTGCTGGCGTGCAGTTGATGGTAGTAATATTGCAGGAAGTAAACATGCAGCAGAACAGTAAACAAGTGGTGTTTGCAGTATTGGAAACAAGGCCTAGGGATTATACTAGTGGACACTCTCAACATTGATCACATAACAGAATAAATAGATAAATGCTATACTCTACACTCTCTTGTTGGATGATGAACACCACTAATTGTGTAGGATTACACGAACCCTCAATGCCGGAGTTAACAAGCTCCACAATATTCGATATTCATGTTTAAATAACCTTAGAGTGCACGATAGATCAACACAACTAAACCAAGTACTAACATAGCATGCACACTGTCACCATCACACTATGAAGGAGGCATAGATCACATCAATAATATCATAGCAATAGATAACTTCATAATCTACAAGAGATCACAATCATAACCTATGCCAAGTACTACACGATGCACACACTGTCACCATTACACCGTGCGGAGGAATAGACTACTTTAATAACATCACTAGAGTACCACATAGATGAATAGTGATACAAAACACATTGCAATCATAAAGGGATATAAATAAGCACTTCACTATGCTATTCATAACAGTGAATAAGCTGTGAAATATAGCCTAAGAGACCCACACGGTGCACACACTGTCACCTTTACACACGTGGGACAAGGAGTCTCCCGAGATCACATAAGTAAAATCCACTTGAATAGCATAACGACATCTAGATTACAAATCTCATCATATGGATCTCAATAATGCAAAGCAATTCATGAGATCATTGTATTGGAGTACGAGAGAGAGAGATTAACCACATAGCTACCGGTACAGCCCTTAGCCTCGATGGAGAACTACTCCCTCCTCATGGGAGACAGCAACGATGATGAAGATGGCGGTGGTGTCGATGGAGGATCCTTCGGGGCACTTCCCGTCCGGCGGCGTCCGCGACTCTGTCCCCGGATCTTGGCCCGCGATGGCGGCGACTACGGAAGGTTTCTCGTACCGTGGCTTTTTCGTATCGAGGTTTTAGGTCGAGGAGGCTTAAATAGGCGAAGAGGCGGAGTCGGAAGGCTGACGGGGCCACCACAAATAGGGGCGCGGCCGGAGCCTGGGCGCGCCCCGTGTGTGGCGAGCTCCTGCGGTCTCGGGTGTTGGAAGCTTCGTGGAAAAATAGGATCTGGGCATTGATTTCGTCGATTCGAGAATATTTCCTTACTAGGATTTCTGAAACCAAAAACAGCAGAAAACGAGGACGGCCCATTGATCAAAAATAGGTTAGTTCAACGCATCAAAACGATATAAAGTGTGTATAAAACATGTAGGTATTGTCATAAAACAAGCATGGAACATAAGAAATTATAGATACGTCGGAGACGTATCAGACACTCTCAACATTGATCACATAATAAAACCACTCTACACTCTCTTGTTGGATGATGAACACCACTAATTGTGTAGGGCTACAAGAGCACCTCAATGCCGGAGTTAACAAGCTCCACAACATTCGATGTTCATATTTAAATAACCTTAGAGTGCATGATAGATCATTGCAATTACACCAAGTAATAACATAGCATGCACACTGTCACCATCACACTATGAAGGAGGAATAGATCGCATCAATACTATCATAGCAATAATTAGCTTCATAATCTACAAGAGATTACAATCATAACCTACGCCAAGTACTACATGATGCACACACTGTCACCGTTACACCATGAAGGAGGAATAGAGTACTTTAATAACATCACTAGAGTAACACATAGATGAATTGTGATACAACACTCATATGAATCTCAATCATGTAAGGCAGCTCATGAGATCATTGTATTGAAGTACATAGAAGAGATTAACCACATAGCTACCGGTCCCTTAGCCTCGATGGAGAACTACTCCCTCCTCATGGGAGACAGCGCGTTGATGAAGATGGCGGTGGTGTTGATGGAGATGCCTTCGGGGGCAATTCCCGTCCGCAGGGTGCCGGAACAGAGACTTCTTTCCCCCGAATTGGAGTTTCACGATGGCGGCGGCGCAGGTTTCTGGAGTTTCGTCAATCCGTATCGAAGATTTAGATCACGAGGCATCTTATAGGGGAAGAGGCGGAGTCGGAAGAGTCCCGAGGGCCCACCCCATAGGGTGGGGTGACCACCCCTCGGCCGCGCCGCCTGTGTGAGAGGCCCTGGGCCTCCTGCCTGGCCCTTCTGGCTCCGTGAGTCTTCCGGTGAAATAGAATTTTCGTGATTTTTCTGGATTTTTCCGAGCACTTTGGTTTTTGGGCCTTTTCTGCAATAAACAACACTGTGGCATCTTGTTAATAGGTTAGTCCAATAAATGTCATAATATGATATAAAGTGCATATAAAACATGTGAGTATTGTCATAAAACTAGCATGGAACATAAGAAATTATAGATACGTTTGAGACGTATCAAGCATCCCCAAGCTTAGTTCCTACTCGCCCTCGAGTAGGTAAACGATAACAAGGATAATTTCTGAAGTGACATGCTATCATAATCTTGATCAATACTATTGTAAAGCATATGAGATGAATGCAGCGATTCGAAGCAATGGTAAAGACAATGAGTAAACAATTGAATCATAAAGCAAAGACTTTTCATGAATAGTACTTCAAGACAAGCATCAATAAGTCTTGCATAGGAGTTAACTCATAAAGCAATAATTCAAAGTAAAAGGTATTGAAGCAACATAAAGGAAGATTAAGTTTCAGCGGTTGCTTTCAACTTATAACATGTATATCTCATGGATATTGTCAATGTAAAGTAATATAACAAGTGCAATATGCAAGTATGTAGGAATCAATGCACAGTTCACACAAGTGTTTGCTTCTTGAGGTGGAGAGAAATAGGTGAACTGACTCAACATAAAAGTAAAAGAAAGGCCCTTCGCAGAGGGAAGCATTGATTGCTATATTTGTGCTAGAGCTTTGGTTTTGAAAACAAGAAACAATTTTGTCAACGGTAGTAATAAAGCATATGTATCATGTAAATTATATCTTACAAGTTGCAAGCCTCATGCATAGTATACTAATAGTGCCCGCACCTTGTCCTAATTAGCTTGGATTACCGGGATTGTCATCGCAATACACATGTTTTAACCAAGTGTCACAAAGGGGTACCTCTATGCCGCTTGTACAAAGGTCTAAGGAGAAAGCTCGCATTTGGATTTCTCGCTTTTGATTATTCTCAACTTAGACATCCATACCGGGACAACATAGACAACAGATAATGGACTCCTCTTTAATTCATAAGCATTTAGCAACAAATAATGTTCTCATATGAGATTGAGGATATATGTCCAAAACTGAAACTTCCACCATGATTCATGGCTTTAGTTAGCGGCCCAATGTTCTTCTCTAACATTATGCATGCTCTAACCATTAAATGAGTGGTAAATCTCCCTTACTTCAGACAAGACGGACATGCATAGCAACTCACATGATATTCAACAAAGAGTAGTTGATGGCGTCCCCAGGGAACATGGTTATCGCACAACAAACAACTTAATAAGAGATAAAGTGCATAAGTACATATTCAATACCACAATAGTTTTTAAGCTATTTGTCCCATGAGCTATATATTGCAAAGGCGAATGATGGAACTTTAAAGGTAGCACTCAAGCAATTTACTTTGGAATGGCGGAGAAAGACCATGTAGTAGGTAGGTATGGTGGACACAAATGGCATAGTGGTTGGCTCAAGGATTTTGGATGCATGAGAATTATTCCCTCTCGATACAAGGTTTAGGCTAGCAAGGTTATTTGAAACAAACACAAGGATGAACCGGTGCAGCAGAACTCACATAAAAGACATATTGTAAGCATTATAAGACTATACATTGTCTTCCTTGTTGTTCAAACACCTTAACCAGAAAATATCTAGACTCTAGAGAACAATCATGCAAACCAAATTTTAACAAGCTCTATGTAGTTCTTCATTAATGGGTACAAAGTACATGATGCAAGAGCTTAAACATGATCTATATGAGCACAACAATTGCCAAGTATCAAATTATTCAAGACATTATACCAATTACTACATGTAGCATTTCCCGTTTCCAACCATATAACAATTAACGAAGCAGTTTCAACCTTCGCCATGAAAATTAAAAGTTAAGAACACATGTGTTCATATGAACCAGCGGAGCGTGTCTCTCTCCCACACAAGCATTTATTTAAACAAAAACAGAAACAAAAACAAACAGACGCTCCAAGTAAAGTACATAGGATGTGACCGAATAAAAATATAGTTTCCAGAGAAGAAACCTGATAAGTTGTCGATGAAGAAGGGGATGCCTTGGGTATCCCCAAGCTTAGACGCTTGAGTCTTCTTAAAATATGCAGGGGTGAACCACCGGGGCATCCCCAAGCTTAGAGCTTTCACTCTCCTTGATCATATTGCATCATTTCCCTCTCTTGATCCTTGAAAACTTCCTCCACACCAAACTCAAAACAACTCATTAGAGGGTTAGTGCACAATAAAAATTTACATGTTCAGAGGTGACATAATCATTCCTAACACTTCTGGACATTGCACAAAGCTACTGGACATTAATGGATCAATGAAATTCATCCAACATAGCAAAAGAGGCAATGCGAAATAAAAGGCAGAATCTGTCAAAACAGAACAGTTCGTAAAGACGAATTTTAAAGTGGCACCAGACTTGCTCAAATGAAAATGCTCAAATTGAATGAAAGTTGCGTACATATCTGAGGATCACTCACGTAAATTGGCATAATTTTCTGAGTTACCTACAGAGACTTAGGCCCAGATTCGTGACAGCAAAGAAATCTGTTTCTGCGCGTAATCCAAATCTAGTATGAACCTTACTATCAACGACTTTACTTGGCACAACAATGCAATAAAATAAGATAAGGAGAGGTTACTACAGTAGTAACAACTTCCAAGACTCAAATACAAAATAAAGTACTGTAACAAAATAAACACATGGGTTATCTCCCACGAAGTTCTTTCTTTATAGCCATTAAGATAGGCTCAGCAATTTTAATGATGCTTTCCCCAAGAAATAAGAGTTGAAGCGAAAGAGAGCATCAAGAAGCAAATTTAAAACAAATTTAAGCCTAACATGCTTCCTATGCATAGGAATCTTGTAAATAAACAAGTTCATGAAGAGCAAAGTAACAAGCATAAGAAGATAAAACCAGTGTAGCTTCAAAAATTTCAGCATATAGAGAGGTGTTTTAGTAACATGAAAAATTTTACAACCATATTTTCCTCTCTCATAATAATTTTCAGAGACATCATGAACAAACTCAACAATATAAGTATCACATAAAGCATTCTTATTCACATGCATAAAAGTATCATTACTCTCCACATAAGCATAATCAATTTTATTAGTTGTAGTGGGAGCAAATTCAACAAAGTAGCTATCATTATTATTCTCATTATCAAATATAGGAGGCATATTGTAATCATAATCAAATTTGTCCTCCATAACAGGCGGTACTAAAAGACTACTATCATTATAATCATCATAAATAGGAGGCAAAATATCATCAAAGTAAATTTTCTCCTCAATGCTTGGGGGACTAAAAATATCATGCTCATCAAAGCCAGCTTCCCCAAGCTTAGAATTTTCCATATTATTAGCAACAATGGTGTTCAAAGCGTTCATACTAATATGTTCCATAGGTTTTTTAATTTTCGCATCAAACCATCCATGTCTTAAATCAGGAAATAGAATAAGAAGCTCATTGTTGTCCATTATGCCAAACTAGTGTAAACAAGAAACAAAAAGATGCAATTGCAGGATCTAAAGGAAATAGCTTCGAGCACACACACAACGGCAACAGAAAAGTACTTGGTTACCTGGGACCGGAGTATGAGTGCCTTTTACCTTTCCTCCCCTGCAACGGCGCCAGAAAAAGTGCGTTGCGGGATCCGGTGTGTGAGTGCCGTTTACCTTTCCTCCCCGCAACGGTGCCGGAAAATATCTTGATGTCTCGGCGCTTCTATTCTTGTAGACAGTGTTGGGCCTCCAAGAGCGAGTTTGTAGAACAGCAGCAAGTTTCCCTTAAGTGGATCACCCAAGGTTTATCGAACTCGGGGAGGAAGAGGTCAAAGATATCCCTCTCATGCAACCCTGCAACCACAAAGCAAGAAGTCTCTTGTGTCCCCAACACACCTAATAGGTGCACTAGTTCGGCGAAGAGATAGTGAAATACAAATGGTATGAATGAATATGAGCAGTAGTACGGCGCCAGAAAAGTGCTTGCTGGCGTGCAGTTGATGGTAGTAATATTGCAGGAAGTAAAATGCAGTAAAACAGTAAACAAGCAGCGATAGCAGTATTTAGGAACAAGGCCTAGGGATCATACTTTCACTAGTGGACACTCTCAACATTGATCACATAACAGAATAAATAGATAGATGCTAGACTCTACACCCTCTTGTTGGATGATGAACACCACTAACTGTGTAGGATTACACGAACCCTCAATGCCGGAGTTAACAAGCTCCACAATATTCAATGTTCATATTTAAATAACCTTAGAGTGCATAACAGATCAACATAACCAAACCAAGTACTAACATAGCATGCACACTGTCACCTTCACACTACGAAAGGAGGAATAGATCACATCAATACTATCATAGCAATAGTTAACTTCATAATCTACAAGAGATCACAATCATAGCCTACGCCAAGTACTACACGATGCACACACTGTCACCATTACACCGTGCAGGAGGAATAAACTACTTTAATAACATCACTAGAGTAGCACACAGATATATTGTGATACAAAACACATTGCAATCATAAAGAGATATAAATAAGCACTTCACTATGCCATTCATAACGGTGAATAAGTATTCTGTGAAATATAGCCTAAGAGACCCACACGGTGCACACACTGTCACCTTTACACACGTGGGACAAGGAGTCTCCGGAGATCACATAAGTAAAATCCACTTGACTAGCATAATGACATCTAGATTACAAGCATCATCATATGAATCTCAATCATGTAAGGCAGCTCATGAGATTATTGTATTGAAGCACATAGGAGAGAGATGAACCACATAGCTACCGGTACAGCCCCGAGCCTCGATGGAGAACTACTCCCTCCTCATGGGAGACAGCAGTGTTGATGAAGATGGCGGTGGTGTCGATGGAGAAGCCTTCCGGGGCACTTTCCCGTCCGGCGGCGTGCCGAAACAGAGACTCCTGTCCCCAGGATCTTGGCTTCGCGATGGCGGCGGCTCTGGAAGGTTTTCTCTGGTTTCGTCGAACGTGGTAGGGTTTCGCGCGGAGACTTTAAGTAGGCGGAAGGGCAAGGTCGGTGGAGTCCTGGTGGGGCCACACACTAGGCCGGCGCTTGGGCCACGCCGCCCTACTATGTCCCCACCTCGTGGCCCCACTTCGTTTCCCTTCGGTCTGGAAGCTTCGTGGAAAAATAGGACCCTGGGCGTTGATTTCGTCCGATTCCGAGAATATTTCCTTACTAGGATTTCTGAAACCAAAAACAGAGAAAACAGCAACTGGCCCTTCGGCATCTCGTCAATAGGTTAGTTCCGGAAAACGCATAATAATGACATAAAGTATGCATAAAACATGTAGATATCATCAATAATGTGGCATGGAACATAAGAAATTATCGATACGTCGGAGACGTATCAGTTTTATTGAAATATGCAGGGATGAACCACGGGGGCATCCCCAAGCTTAGACTTTTCACTCTTCTTGATCATAGTATATCATCCTCCTCTCTTGACCCTTGAAAACTTCCTCCACACCAAACTTAAAATAAACTCATTAGAGGGTTAGTGCATAATCAAAAATTCACATGTTAAGAGGTGACACAATCATTCTTAACACTTCTGGACATTGCACAAAGCTACCGGAGGTTAATGGAACAAAGAAATCCATCCAACACAGCAAAAGAGGCAATGCGAAATAAAAGGCAGAATCTGTCAAAACAGAATTGTCCGTAAAGATGATTTTTTTAGAGGCACTGGACTTGCTCAGATGAAAATGCTCAAATTGAATGAAAGTTGCGTACATATCTGAGGATCACGCACGTAAATTGGCAGATTTTTCTTAGTTACCTACAGAGAACCCTGCCCAAATTCGTGACAGACAGAAATCTGTTTCTGTGCAGTAATTCAAATCTAGTATCAACATTACTATCAAAGACTTTACTTGGCACAACAATGCAATAAAATAAGATAAGGAGAGGTTGCTACAGTAGTAACAACTTCCAGACACAACAAAACAGTAGCAAAATAAATACATGGGTTATCTCCCAAAAGTTCTTTCTTTATAGCCATTAAGATGGGCTCAGCAATTTTAACGATGCTCGCACAAGGATGAGAGTTGAAGCAAAAGAGAGCATTAAAAAGCAAGTTCAAAACATATTTAAGTCTAACCCACTTCCTATGAAAAGGAATCTTGTACACAAATAAATTCATGAAGAACAAAGTGATAAGCATAAGAAGGCAATACAAGCGCAACTTCAAAATTCTCAACATAAAGAGGGGAAACTTAATAGAGAGTGGATTTGGTGACCGGGTGTATACGTGAGCACGCGGTCATCACCGTTGGATTCGCTTTAAGATCTAGCCTCACAAACGGAGCCCAAACGGCGTGAAACATCCATTTTCAACCTGATTTTGTCTTAATACACGACACGACCTGCACTGTGTGTGGGTCACAGGTAGACAACAAACAACTACTCTGCTCGACCGTGTCCAAGCTTCTGGCATGCCTCCATCGATTCGACGCCGTCCACCGCTGCACGTCGTCCGCCGGTCGGAGAGCACAAGATCTCTCGTCCGCTGATGTGATCTTGTTCGATTCCGCTTGGTGAACTACTGAAGGCGCTCAACGCGCGTTGACTCGAATTGGGCTAGCGCTGACTGGAATTGGAGAGCCATGCCTCCCAATCGAGCTCGATGACTGGAATTCGAGAACCATGGCCTCCCATCATGGCCACGCCCAACGCGGGGATTGATGAGGCGACCTGCACAAGACCCCGTCGCGCCCACCCCAATCTCTGCAACCCACCGAAACAGGAGGATCTCGGGAGTTTGGGGGCGAATCGGAAGGCGGGACCAGAGCTTCTCTCTCCCAGGACCGTCCTGCGACCCCTATGGCCATGTCCCGGCCCGAGGGGAGGCGCGGCGCAGCGAGGGCTCCTCCAGGCCGCCGGCGACCACGAGGAGGCGCGACGCCGTGAATGCTGCCGCCGACAACCACAAATCGGTGAGGCCTCGCTGCATCTTGGCAGGCGGCCAACGTAGAGCGCGTAGCTGGGGAGGCCGTCGATGCTTGCCGCAGGAGCTGGCGCACCTCCGGCGACCCGCAGCTCCGGCAGGCACTCCTTCGTGATGTCCACGGCGCAGCTGGTGGAACGGCACGGAGCGCCGTCTAGGGGATGGAACCTCATCGGCACGTTGAACCCGTCGACGAGGGACAGGTCGAAGAAGTCCGGGGCCCCTCCCTTCCCAGCGTGTACTCTGCAATTGTTGTCGGCTGCTCGTCGTAGACGGCGCAGGCCAGCTTGCCGGCGCAGTCGCCGGTGATACTTTGTACCCATTATTTATGTGGTTCACCCTGTGCGCGGCCGTTGATGGTGCACCCTGTGCGCGGCCGTTGATGGTGCACCCTGTGCGCGGCCACACCCTGGAGGCCGTGGTGCCGGTCGGCATGGTGAGATGCCACGTCTGGCCCCGGTCGAGCCGCACGCCGCCGCCCGGAAGATGGTGGCGCGTCGGTGGCAGCGGCTAGGAGAAGGAGCTGGCGAGGGTGCGATAGACACCAAAATTCACCAGGCATGCCAGGATTCTCGCCGGGGCGTAGTGGTAGCATTCTCGCTGGGCGGCGGCCGCGGCTACTTCGATGTGGTGTGTCAAGATCGAGGCGCTGCTTGCTTTGAGGAAGGGGTCGTCCTCCCGCCTGGACCAGCGCCGCTCGCGCGCGCTTTGTCGTGGCGTCCGCCAGCCCGGACGGGAGGAATCATGTTCCTGGGCCTCAGCCGCCGTGGACTGCCTCCTCCGCCACGGCCCTCGCAGTCGAGACACGGTCGCCGGTGGCGGCCAACCTACTCCATGCTCCTCGGCAACAGCCTTCTCCTCACAAGCCTCTCCGGCGCGGCGCTCGTCGACATCCCCACCGGCACGCGAGACGGTGCGAGAGAGAGCGGCGATTGTGTGGCCAGGAGGTGTCGTTGGGGGATAAAGTTTGCCGGTGAATTTTTTTTGAGGGAGGGCAAGCGGTGGTTGGCTGGTTGTTATAGAGCGGTAGATTTTCCTAACAATTTTTTTTGTAGCACATCAGCTCACGGAAAAATGGATGCCGTTTGACACATGTCACTTTCGGGTGCATGCTCACGTATACACCCGGTCACCAGGCTTCTTTTGAAACTTAATATTATTAAGATGCATATAACCATGTTTTCCTCTCTCATAATAACTTTCAGTAGCATCATTGATGAAATCCACAATATATCCATCACTTAAAACATTCTTATCATGGTTCATATGCATAAAAGTATCATTATTTTTGGCATAAGAAAAACTCTTCTCATTAATAGTAATTGGAGCAGGATCATTATCAAGAATTTGAACATGGTAAACAAGTTGCATACTAAGGGAATTGTTTTTGGCAATCCAATCATAACTATGACAAGTTTCATAAGGATAGTTATAACCTATATCATAGCATTCTTTATAATAATCATCAAAGATTGGAGGCACAGTGTCATCATAAGAAATAGAATAGTTATCTTTCACAGTATGTTCATCTGTGACCATACCATCATTGTTACTAGAAGGAGATGTATCAAACATATAATGATCAGTAGCAAAAGGATTTTCAAACACCTCATCCCCAAGCTTAGAGCTTTCTATATCATTATGGGAGGAAGCATGGATAGTACTGATACTATGGCAATTATTAACATCATCATTTTCAGAATTAGTTTCCCAGAGATTTTCAACATCAAAAATAGTGTGCTCTTCCAAATCATGGTCACTAATGTATGTAAAGGGCATAGGAAGATCATTGTATTCAGATTCATTATCATAATAATCATTAGGAGCAACATACTTACGGTTACCCATCGTTATCTCTTTCTCTTTATTCCCCTTCTTCTTCTTCTTCGTTCCCTTCTTCTTCTTCTCTTCCTTCTCCTCGTTCCCTTCTTTAGGAGGAAGAGGCTTGAAGGGAGGCTTCTCCACATAACCTGACTTATTTCCAGAAACAATAGAAGAAACTTGGGAGATTCCTCCTTTTCATTAATAAGTTCAAAACACACAGCGGTCCTATCATATTTTGGCAAAGTGTCATCTTCTAAAATATTTTGTATGTAAGTATTTGTATGGCAATTATCAATGCAATAAGAAAAACACCCATGCAGGACATCATCAATATCAAGATCACTCATATGTAACAAAGAGATTTTTCTTGACAACTCTTCACATCACAAAAATAAAGTAAGTTCATCATGCTGATTAGGAGTAATTTCATCATCACAATACAAATTTGCAGCACTCATGGGGTTCAAATTATCATTGGAAGAGCATTGAAAATTAAAATGACCCACTCTATGGCAAAGTTCACAAATAAAAGGATAGAGGGCACAAACTTTTTTACCAAGATCATCTAGAGCCCTAAACCACTTTCTAGTTTTTTCATTAATATGATGGATACAATATTCATCTTTGATTTGATTAATTCCACAAGGTCTATGCATTCCACAAAAATTAACATGCTTATAGGAAACAACATTCTTAGGAGTTTGAGCATGTTTATTGCAATCATTAACAACAATTTCATCCTTCATGCAAGCCTCTTTAAAAGGTTCATGATACTTATCAAAATTCTTCCTAGGCAATTCAAAATGAGAGGCAAAAGCTTTATAAAGATTTGCAGCAACTTGAGAGTCAAGACCATAGGTAGCACTCATATTTCGAAATTCCAGTATCCATAAAAGTTTCAATGCATTCATAATCATAATTTATACCTGACTCTCTACCTTTGTCGTTCTCCCAATCTTCAGCGTTCTCCTCAATCCGATCAAGAAGGTCCCTTTTAAACTCTTCTTCATTGCGTGTAAATGATCCAGAACAAGTAGTATCTAGCAAGGTTTTATCTGAAAAGAAAGTCTTGCATAGAAATTATCAATGATGATATTACCAGGAAGCTCATGAATGGGGCATTTGAGCATTAAAGACTTCAATCTTCCCCATGCTTGGGCAATACTCTCTCCATCATGAGGCCAGAAATTATATATGCGGTTCCGGTCTTTGTGAATTTCACTTGGAGGATAGAATCTAGAGTAAAATAGAGGCACAATATCCTTCCAATCAAGAGAATGCCCATCCTTCAGCAGTTTATACCAATGCGCCGCTTTACCAGACAACGACACAGAGAATAATTTCTTCTTCATTTCATCCATAGAGATACCTGCACACTTGAATAACCCACATAATTCATGCAAAAACAGTAAATGATCTCCAGGATGGACAGTTCCATCCCCTTCATAGCGGTTATCCATAACACGTTCAATAATTTTCATAGGTATTTTATATGAAATACTTTCAGCGGGTGGATTTAAAATATCAGAAGCATCATTAGAGTTATCGCATATGGGAGATAAAGCATTATCAGAGCAAAATATTTCTTCCAAAGCTGAGGAGCAAAAAAGATTATTTTTATATAAACTAGCTTCCCCAAGCTTAGACTCTTCCATAGCATTAGCAGTAATTGCATTCATACTAATAACATTGCTACTATCATGCAGATAAGGTAACATAGGTTTTTTAATTTTCGCATTAAACAATTCATATCTTAACTCAGGAAATAGATTAAAAAGTTCATTGTTGTTTTCCATTATGCCTAACTAGTGAAAAATAAAAACAAGAAACAAAAAGATACAATTGCAGGATCTAAAGAAAATAGCTTTGAGCTAACACACAACGGCAACAGAAAAGTACTTAGTTACCTGGGACCGGAGTATGAGTGCCTTTACCTTTCCTCCCCGGCAACGGCGAAAAGTGCTTGATGTCGGGTGCTTCTATTCTTGTAGACAGTGTTGGGCCTCCAAGAGCGGAGGTTTGTAGAACAGCAGAAAATTTCCCTTAAGTGGATCACCCAAGGTTTATCGAACTCGGGAGGAAGAGGACAAAGATATCCCTCTCAAGCAACCTGCAATCACGATACAAGAAGTCTCTTGTGTCCCCAACACACCTAATACACTTGTCAGATGTATAGGTGCACTAGTTCGGAAGAGATAGTGAAATACAAGTAGTATGGATGTATATGAGTGGTAATAGCAATCTGAATAAAATATGGCAGCGAGTAAACATGCAACAGAACAGTAAATAAACGGAGTTTCGGTGTTTGGAAACAAGGCCTAGGGATCATACTTTCACTAGTGGACACTCTCAACATTGATCACATAATAAAACCACTCTACACTCTCTTGTTGGATGATGAACACCACTAATTGTGTAGGGCTACAAGAGCACCTCAATGCCGGAGTTAACAAGCTCCACAACATTCGATGTTCATATTTAAATAACCTTAGAGTGCATGATAGATCATTGCAATTACACCAAGTACTAACATAGCATGCACACTGTCACCATCACACTATGAAGGAGGAATAGATCGCATCAATACTATCATAGCAATAATTAACTTCATAATCTACAAGAGATTACAATCATAACCTACGCCAAGTACTACATGATGCACACACTGTCACCGTTACACCATGAAGGAGGAATAGAGTACTTTAATAACATCACTAGAGTAACACATAGATGAATTGTGATACAACACTCATATGAATCTCAATCATGTAAGGCAGCTCATGAGATCATTGTATTGAAGTACATAGGAGAGAGATTAACCACATAGCTACCGGTACAGCCCTTAGCCTCGATGGAGAACTACTCCCTCCTCATGGGAGACAGCAGCGTTGATGAAGATGGCGGTGGTGTTGATGGAGATGCCTTCGGGGGCAATTCCCGTCCCGGCAGGGTGCCGGAACAGAGACTTCTGTCCCCCGAATTGGAGTTTCGCGATGGCGGCGGCGTCCCTGGAGTCTTTCTGGAGTTTCGTCAATCCGTGTCGAAGATTTAGGTCACGAGGCATCTTATAGGCGAAGAGGCGGAGTCGGAAGAGTCCCGAGGGGCCCACCCCATAGGGTGGGGTGACCACCCCTCTGGCCGCGCCGGCCTATTGTGAGGAGGCCCTGGGCCTCCTCTGGCCTGGCCCTTCTGGCTCCGTGAGTCTTCCGGTGAAATAGAATTTTCGTGATTTTTCTGGATTTTTCCGAGCACTTTGGTTTTTGGGCCTTTTCTGCAATAAACAGACATAATAAACAGAAACTGGCACTGTAGCATCTTGTTAATAGGTTAGTCCAATAAATACCATAATATGATATAAAGTGCATATAAAACATGTGAGTATTGTCATAAAACTAGCATGGAACATAAGAAATTATAGATACGTTTGAGACGTATCATACCGCCAAAGATCCGCGTGTTTCTCTGGCAGCTCTTAGAGGTAGGCTACCTGCCGGCGACCAGCTGGTCAAGAGGCGGGGGCCCTCTGATGGCAGTTGTGCCCTTTGCGGTGAATGGGAAACATGCGATCACATTTTCTTCAATTGCCACCTAGCGAAATTCATGTGGGCGGGAATTAGGGAACTCCTGCACTGCTCCTGGAACCCGACAGGGGTCGCGGATTTCATGGCCATTGTGAATGGCCTTACGGGTCGTCTTCGTAGGTTAGCTTGGTTCACCTTTGCGGCCTAATGCTGGGCCCTTTGGAACATACGCAATAAGCTAGCTATTGAGGGATCCCTGATCAACAACCCGGCTGACGCCATCTTCAAAATGTCTATTAATATGCAGAGCTGGAGGGTTTTGGTCAGACCGAGGGACTTACCGCTGCTGGACGCGGCGCTGGACGAGGTTAGGAGGCTTCAGCGGCGGCTTCGCGACGACGACGGAGGATGATCAGCACCTGGACCCGTACCTAGCATCCCTCTACCCCATTGTTCGACGTTGTGGCTGTGTGTAGTCTTCTTTTCGTTCCGAGACTTGGTATCTGTGTTCTGTAATGACTAAGCCATCAGACTATTCGTTTGGGGTGTGAGTTGTATCGCTACTATGTTGCTTCGAGTGCTTTATCAATAAAGCTGGGCCAAGGACCTCCCCTTTAGCGATGTGGTCTGAGGCGTTCTATTCTGATCTGCGTCTCCCTCTGTTCAATTCCACTATAGCACGATGGGCGGCGGTAGCCCCTACGGCGACTTGGCGAGCAGCAGGGAAGATGATTGGGACGTCTCGCGCAAGGTGGCCGCCAGTCATCCAACAGCGAGGTGAAGGTCGCCTCAGGCGGCAGCAGCGGCAAGGCCAACAACGGCCCTGCACCAGCCTTCGCAGACCAGGACCATATTTCCTATCGTTTCTTCCTTTTGTGCTCTCCAGAAATAGTTCAGCTTAGTCTAAAAAAGGCAAAGGGATGATCTTACGAAATAGGCAAACAAGGTACTGTTTTTTTTTTTTTTGACTAACAAGGAGTGCTCCCCAGCTCCATCTTCTTTTTATTGAAAATGAAGCATATAAGCCTTTTAACAACAAACGAAAATAAAGATCCAGCCCATCAGCTAAGCCGAGGGTCTTAACAACAAACCGAGAGACTCCAGGACGATAGTCGCCACCAGAAAAACGGACCATCTAGCAACACACACACCCAGTTTTCCAGCTTCTAGTAAGAGCATCTCCATTCGTCTCCCCACAGAGCCCCCCACGGCCACTTTTTTTCATCCGGACGGCGAAAAACGGTCCAGTCAGGCCCCCGGTTCCTCGTTTTGATCCGGATTTGAGCCTATTTTCGTCCGGACTCCCCATGCCATCCCGGCCCCCCGGGGCGCTCGGGGACTCCGGATGAAGCTAATCCAACCGCCCACGCCCACGTGTCTCCTCTTTCGTCCGGATTCCCCGAGCCGTCCTCTTTTTCCCCGAGAAACGCCGCTTGGGAAGCACACGACTGGAAATATACTGCCCCCCACGCCAAATCTTCCTCCAATCCGGACGAAAATTTCGCCGGATTTGGGCGTGGGGAGCGCCAACGAGTGGGGATGCTCTAAGCAAGCACACAGCAAGACACTAAGAATAAAGCACTAAATCGCTGCCATCATCACTCCAAAGCCAAAGCATCAGATCACCACATGGATGTCGCCTGATTCCTCAGGGTGCTTCAGAAGATAGGCTTCAGTGGCGCGCCCTTGATGGAGAGAAGCCGTGGATGACTTCCAAGTCGAAATCCAGTCAAAAGATGTGCATTTCAGTCCGGCATCAGCGACGGCACTATCTTCAGTCTTCTCACCAGGCCACATTTGAATTTTTCTACCAGATCCCATTCCAGCTTTTTGAATGGAATCTGCCAGATCCTTAGGTAAGATAGGAGTAAGCCCCACACCTGTTTCATAGACAACCAAGTTTTTCTGTTAAACACCAAATGGTTCCTGTTGTTCCAAATGCACCACATAATGGCAGATGAGACAACATTGACCTGCTCAATTTTTTTATTGCAAAGTCATTTAGATGCAAGGGATAAGTAATCAACAATCTCTACATCAAAAATCTCTTGCACCAGAGACCAAAGCAACCTAGAAACCAAGCAGTCAAAGAACATGTGCTTAATAAATTCTAATTCACTACAAAGCTCACAAACCAAAGGTTTTTGAATACCTCTATGTCTAAGATTATCTCTAGTCATGATTTTGTTTTGGGATAACAACCAGAGAAAGATTTGAACTCTAGGTGAGATTTTTAAATCCCAAACAGCAGGCAGGAAAACTGGTTGAATCCCTCTAAAATTGATAATAGCATACAGAGATTTAGATGAGTAGACTCCTTTTGACTCATACTTCCAGATAAGTTGGTCCTCTTCCTCAGAGAAAGTAATAGTCTGAGCAATTTCACCTATCTCAAGCCACATTTCCATCATCTGAGAAGTAAAAGTTCTCCTAAAGTCACACTTTAACTGTTGTCCATCCCATAAATCAGCAACAGTTTTCATTTGTTGATTAACCACAAAGTAAATGTCCCAATACTGAGTGGACAAAGGTGCATTTCCAAACCAAGTGTCCTCCCAGAATCTAACAGTCCTACCATTCCCAATTTTCCATTTATAGCCAAATTTAACTGCTCTAGATGCCCACATCATACCCTTCCAGAAGACAGAGGGATTTATGTCTTCGCAACAAAAGACATTAGAATTTCTAGTGTTATATTTAGCATCTACTATCTTTTCCAGAGACTACCTTCCCCATAAATGTATCTTTAAATCCAAGAGCCAACTAAACAAATATTTAAATCCTGGAGGTTTGGTATACCAAGCCCACAATATTCCTTCCTCATACAGATAGAAGGCCAATTAGCTAAGTATATTTTCTTATTTCCATCTGCATCATCCCACATACAATTAGCAATCTGAGTATTGATAATATCTATAGCCCACTTGGGGAACTTAAAAAAGGGAAGCATGTATACAGGGATGCTAGACAAGATAGTTTGAATGAGGATTCTTTTTGCCTCCAAAGACAGCAATTTCCCTCTCCATCCTGCCATTCTACTAAGCAGACTGTCAACCAAAGGTTGCAGATCTTCTCTTTTAAGCTTACTAAAGTGTAGAGGAAGTCCTAAATATTTACCAGGAAACTTTCCAGCCACACATTGAAAGATATCTAAGAAAGGAGCAAGTTCATCCTCTACCATGTTAATAGCCATCAAGTCACTTTTATGATAATTAATTTTCATTCCTGATACTTGTTCAATACAGGTAAGAGTCCATTTAAGATTTACGGCATTTCTTTCATTTTTTTGCAGGAAGAGTAATGTGTCATCTGCATACTGTAGACTAATCACTCCCCCTGGGACTAAGTGTGGGCATAATCATGTGATCATGCCACATGACACGCCCTTATTTATCATTTTGGAAAAGACATCAACCACAAAATTAAAAAGGAGAGGAGCAAAAGGATCCCCTTGCCTTAAACCTTTACCAGTGAGGAAAAAATCTCCCTCAACATCATTTACCTTAACCCCAACAGAGCCCCCTTGGGTAATCTGTTTAATCATAGAGATAATTTTCTCCCCAAACCCTCTAAGATGTAGAATTTCATAGAGAAAGTCTAGGTTTACTCTATCATACGCCTTTTCATAATCTATTTTGAAGACTAAGCCTTTCTCTTTTTTCCTATGCATTTCATGAATGATCTCATGAGCTGAGACCACACTCTCTAAAATAAACCTACCCTTAATGAAAGCAGATTGTTGTTGGGAAATCAATCTATCAATCAACAAGGAGAATCTATTAGTAATGACCTTGGTAAAAATCTTAAACACACAGTTCAACAGACTAATAGGTCTAAACTTCCTCATTTTCTTTTGCATCATCCTCTTTAGGAATCAGGGTGATCATAGCAAAATTTAGTCTATAAATGTCTAATCTATTATGATACCAATCATCAAAGAGCTCAAGAAGATCTCCTTTAATAATGTCCCAAAAAGATTGGAAAAAAAAGGAAAGATAATCCATCAGGACCAGGTGCCCCTTCAGCATAAGACCCAAATACTGCATTTTTAATTTCTTCCTCGAAGAACTCTTTTTCTAGTTCAAAATTTTCTTGTAGAGTGACTTTCTCATCAGGAGAAAAGAAGTCATACATTAATCTAATATCAGGTCTTTCTTCCTTCTTAAAGAACTCCTTGTAAAACTCAGTAGCTATTTTGAGCATGCCTTTTTGGTCAGTTACAGGGCCATCTGAACCCTCTAAGACATTAATTTTTTTCTTCCTTCTTCTTTGGAAACCATGTCCTAATTCTTAAATGGAAAACGCTTTAAAACCTTCGGAGGATCCTAAGCTGGCAGCCTCTGGCTCGAGCGATCGCCACACATCCCTCCGAGTGGGAGACAGCGAAGAGGTGAGCCCCACCACGTTTAGACTCATCTTTTTCCGCATCGTCTCCTCCACTCAATCTTTCCCCCTTTCTCCCGTGGCTCTCTCCTCTCGACCCCTCACGCGCAGACTCCCGCGCCGCCGTGCCGTGCTCCGTCGCGTGCCGCCGTGCCATGCTCCGTCCGCGCCGACATGTCGTGCCATGCTCCGCCCACGCTGCCATGCCGTTCTCCGTCCACGCCGCCGGGTCGTGCTCGGTCGCGCGCCGCTGTGCCGTGCTCCCATCGCCCGCCACAGTTTCCATGGGGAGGACTCGATCTCGTCGCTCCTACTCGTCGTGGGTAGCGACGACGGTTGCCGGCGACACCCCGCACCTCCACCTCCCGCGCTGCCGCAGTTTCCATGTGGAGGCCTTGATCTCGTCGCCCCATCACCACCATTCGTCGCTGCAGCTACCGCCGTCGACGCCGCCTCCTGCGCAGCAGCTCGAGCCGCCGCCGCTGCTCTCCTTCTTGCCAAGATCTCAATCCTTGACAAGTCCCACCATTCCTTGGTGAAAGCATCCATGGTGGATGGATCCATCATCATCACTTTGTTCTCCTGTGCGATGAGCTCGCCCATGGCGCGGTTCTCCTTGGCCATAGCCCTCTTCTCCTCCACGGCTGCCTTGCGCATCTCATATTGTCGAAGGATCTCCCACTTGTCTTGCTTCTCTTGGCTCTTCATCTCGGCTAGAGTCCTCTTCTCCGCCAAGGCCTTGTTGACGAGCAGCTCCTTGGACCTCAGCATCTCGTCGATCTTGTCTCTCAAACCGGCGGCCTTGGCTTCCTTCCTCAACTTGTCTTTCGCCCTCTTGTTTCCATCCGGCCTCCTCGAGTTTCTCTTGGTTGCGATCACATCATCCTCGTCATCATCCAATCGCTCAAGGGCTCCCCTCGCCGGTGGTGCTTCTTTGTCCCGCAGCTTCCACTTCGCGCTATGCTCGAGTAGCTTTCAGCAATGGTGTAGCGAGAACGCCTTTCCTTTTGATTCCAGCATCTTCTTGTGCCTCTCAATTGGAATGGCATCCCAATCATCGATGTTGGTGCCGCTCGGAGGAGCATTCCTCACTTGCTCAAGGCAGCCACTCCAACGGCTCACCGTGTTCTTGATGGCGTCCCATCGACCTTGCAAGGATCGGTAGGTGGGCGATGTCGTCAATGCATTGGGCGGCATTATCTGGAAGAACGCATCCTCAATCATGTGCCAGTACCGCTTGCTGGTCACGGCATCGATTGACATCGACTCCCACGCCCTGATCAGAGTTGTGTCTTCCACCTCGCTGTAGTTGGCCGTGCGGATCGAGACCTTCTTCGGGGCAGGGGCAGGGTTGTTCAACACATCGGTAGCTTCCTCTTGAGTGATCTCCTCCGCAGCTTCCTCCTCGCACCCTTCCGCGGCTTCCTCCTCGTCGGACTCGGGCCTCATCTCGTAGTCCATCGCGGCCTCGTCGTACTCATCACCGCCGAGTGGCGCCGTGTCGATGTCGAGCATCGCCGAGTTGAGCATGTCGATGAACGACTCGTTCGCCGCGCGGCTGCAAGGGAGAGTGTCAGCTGCCACGTGTTCACCGCCACCGACAAGTTGAAAGAGGGGAAAAATTGTACCTTGCCGTGTCGTTGCCGTCGGCTGGCGGAGGAGTGGGTGCCGCTGGTGCAGTCATCAAGGCCGCCATCGAAGCGTTCTTCTTCAGCGGCGGCTTCTTGGCGGCGGCCTTCTTCGGCGCGGGCTTCTTGCCGGGGACCTTCCTCACCGCGGTCCTTGGTGGGGGAGTGAGCTTGGCGGCGGCTGATGACGCGAGGACATGCGTGGCCAGCCGCTTGCGCTTGGCCGCTTCCTCCACGGCGCGGGGAGCGAGCTGGGCGGCGACGGCGGATCTGGCGGTAGGGTTCGCGGGCGGCGGTCGATTCGACCTGCGCAGCGGAGAGGGGCACGCTCCCAGAGGTAGGGGCCGCCATGGCTGCGCTAGCAAGCCGCAGCGAGGTGGAATCCGGCGGCGGCGCGCGGGAAGAAAGGAGAGAGGATTTTCCTTCGCGCCAATGCCTTGCACGGGATGCAGATCGATCTACATCCGGCTGCAAAACCTACATATATGTGGGTTTGGTGAGCGCGGAAGCCGGCGCCTGGAAAAATAATTGCAGGTTTGGCCGATATGCGGGATCTGCTCGGGGTGTTTTTTTAGCCCTAAACTGCATACGGGCAGTTATTATACAGTTTTGGCAAATATGCCGTATCTGCTAGAGATGCTCTAATTCATATGTAGCTGGACCGTTCGGGGAAAAAAACTTCAGGCTCCATCAAAAGATGAGTCCTGCTTAGCTCAGTACTTAATACGTACACCAAGTCTCATTTCACCTGTATTTGGAGTTTTGCACACGACCAATAGACAGACTTTCCCAGGACCAAGACGTTTGGTTTTCTAGCTGATCTTGCTTAGCTGATATGGACATTGCGAGCAAGGCGTGCTGTTTTGTTAGCAGCACAATTGTTGGCAGTTAGAAGGCGCGCTTCGTTTTCTTGCGCGCGCCGGGGAGCCAATTCGGCTCGCCTCCTTGGGCAAGAATTTGGCTAGCTAAGCTAGATTTACGAGTGATACCAAACGCTCTGCTTTGCCTAGCTAAGCTATTAACGTTCTAGCCTAAGATCCAGACGCACCCAGCGTTTCTCACTCACACCTCTGGAAGGAGCAAGAAAAGATGGGAGTATTAACATGGAGCATAGGATATAATCATTTGGCATGTGCATGCATGTAATTTCATTCAATATATCAAATTATTAATGATGTACACAGGAAACGCGTTTGAGACTTATACCAGATAATACTGAACAATTATTAATGGATTAGCCCAAATTAAATAATTCGAACACAAAGCTGCTAAGCACCGCAAGACGTTGGTGCGAAACTCGTCCGCTCTAGAAGCCAGTCAGGCGTTGTGGCAATTATAGCGTGCTTCACAGTTCTGAAAGGAGCAAGAAAAGATGGGAGTATTAATTATAACATGCGACATAGGGATAAGACAATATCCACAATAGGAGTAACATTGATGATAACATGCAAGTTAATTAGTAGGCAAAAGAATGATACGTTTTTTTCGGGCAAGGTATGGAGCTCCTGCGACGCTCGCCCGCGGCCCCGCCCGCCACCTCCGGCCCCGCCGCCCGCTCCCCCGGAGCACCTGCGCCCTCGCCGCCCTCAACCAAGGTTCCCTCGTCGTCGGCCTCATCCTCCTCGCTCCTGCTGCCGCCCGGCTTCTCCTCCCCTGCCATCCCCGTCTCCGTTGAGGGGATCCAGATCGGGATCTGCCAGGTCCAAGATCTCCTGTCCTCGCCGGCCAGGCGTCCGGCCCTGTCGTCGTCTTCAATGGTTCTGGAGACCCCGGTCTCGCGGATCCCCTCGAGCCCTGCGCCTCTCCATCGACCTGCTGGCGCTGCGGCTACTCTCCCCCGCATTGATGCGGGCATTCATGAGGCGGGCATTCATGAGGGTGGATGGAGATGCCCACCACCGGCCTGCGCTGACTTCTCCTCCAGCTGGATCCCATCTCCGGCTGAGGCGGGGCGCCATTCACTGCCGGTCACGTCGGGTGCGGCTGGCCATGCTCCGTTGCCTGCCGCGGCGCTGGAAGCGGCCTGGATCCCGGTCCGCCAGAAATATTGGTGGAGGAAGCTGGGTTCTCCTAACTCCCATTCAAGGCACCAACAACCAAGATATCCGTTCCTACCTGCGCACATTCAAAGAGAGAAGCAGGGAGACAAGGTGAAGAGCAGGCAGAGGGAGTGCTTCCGCTGCTTTGCTGTTGGACACATCGCGCTCAACTGCAGGAACCCCATTCGCTGCCGCTTCTGCTTCAGGCTTGGGCACACTGCCAAAGTGTGTCGCCGCCGTCTCCGTGAGCTCCGCGACCGTGCCTTGCAGCAGCAGCTGCCTCCGGGGCTGGCTCAGCTCCAGCACCAGCGGGCCCCCCCTCCACGCCAGCTCCCGCAAGACCAAGAACTGCACCTGCCACCGCCACCTCCAGGTCCTCCACCTGCTGCTGCCATCCGTGCAGCCATGCCGCGCATCGGAGACCCGGCCGCCCGCCCGGCCGAGGGCCACGTCGTCATCAACAGCACCGCCGCCATGGCGCAAGCGGAGGACGCCCTCACCAACCATGCTGCGGTCATCCGCCTTGGCGGGAACAGGCCGCGGGTCAACGCCGCCGAGGTCCAAGCCGCCATTGAGGAGCACACCAAGATCGACAAGGCCTTCTTCCGGGTGGTGCCGTCCTTCCCCGACGATTTCTTCGCCACGTTCACTTACCAGCACCACCGTGAGCAGGTGGCTTCCCCAGGCCGCTTCTCCTCCCGCGGCCTCGACATCCACATCTCTCGGTGGAGCAAGCTCGCCCACGCGGAGCTGACCGCGCTCAACTTCCACGTCCACCTGTGCTTGGAGGGAGTCCCGTTCCAGGCTTGGAACAGCGATGCCATTGGCAAAATTCTGGGTAAAAATTGCATCCTAAACTACTTTGATGTGGCCACTGACCTGAAGGAGGATGTCTCCGCTGCTAGCCTCTGGGCCTGGTGCTCCAACCCAAGCGACATTCCCAAAGTCATGTGGGTTACCATCATGGACGGCCCCTCGCCGGCCATCGACGTCCGCCCCGACAACTCCCTGCAAGGAAAGCGCGGGCTCACCACCAAGGTGATCATTCACCTCGACCTCCATGAGGACTTTTCGCCGGATGCTGATGGCCGCCCACCCCGGCACCCGACGCGTGAGCGCCATGAGTGGCGCTTGGGCTATGCTGCTGGGGAGCAGCCTCGCCGGGAGCGCCGCACCTGGCCTGCGGACGACGGCCGTGGCAACCATCGCAACAACGACCGGCGCGACGACGATGATGACAGGCACGGCCGCCCCAACGATCGCCGCACCTGGGCTGGCCGCTTGTTCCGTAGCCGCTCACGCGCCGACGGTGGCCGTGGAGATGACGGTGACCGGCGCCGTGACGATGGCCGCAGAGATGGCCGCCGCGACGGTCATGGAGGTAACAGGCATGACGATCGACGCGACCGTCGCAGGGCTGAGCTACCCATCCCTGACTACCGCCGCATCGACCCCAGGCTCTTCCAGCGCCTCAAGGATGGCTCGGTGATCCCTGCCTCCGGCTCGCGCCGCCGGGGAAGGGCTGCTTCACCTCCGTCTGGCCGCAGCAAGGAGGGCCAAGACGTGGGGAGACTTGGGGCTGCCGTGCGTGGCCGCTCACCACTCCCCAGACGCCTCGCCTCTGTCATCTGCATTGGCGCGGATGGGCCTATGCTCCAGGCTCCCTCTCAGCCTCGTTGTGCCCCTGGCTCGAGCATCTCTCCACCGGCCTGCTCCACGCCTCGCCTGGTACGTCGGAGCCTCTCATGTGCAAGGTTTCTCAACTTCACGCCGGCCACGACTACTGCTTCACCGGCGCTGGCTTCTGCCTTGAGCACGCCCGGTGGTGACATTGGCTGCGACTCGGCGTCCAAGCCTGCCTCTACACCGGTGCACGGTGACGGGGGATCACCCGCGCGCACTCCGCCTGGCAGCGATGCTACCTGTGGGGCTCCGTCCGTCCACGGCTTGCTCTTCACCAACATGCAGCCGCCTCTACTTCCGCGGCCACCTCCGCCGTCGCCACGCCCAACTCCGCCCGTCGCCCGCCGCAAAACCCTCGCGGGCGTGAAGAGTTTCAACCTCCAGCGCTCAAGTGCCCGCCTACAGATGAAGGGCAAGCGTGCTCCCATGGCAATGCTTGCTGAACAACTGCTCTGCAAGCGTCTTGGCATCCTCAAAGATGGGGAGTCCATGACTGAAGCTGCGATAGCCAAGTTCACGGCTATGTTCCATGGAAAGCTGCCTCCTCTCGCCGTCGACGCCCTCCGAGCTCTGTTTCGCCTAGACTGCGACCTGGCCACGGCCGTTGAAGATGCCCTGCTCGCTCACGGCGGCGCTGCTGCAGTTGACCTCGCACAGGACGTGGGCCTGGAGGATGAAGTTGGCCACGCCTCACCTGGGGCGGCTGGGCAGCAGCTCACGGCATGACTGCCGCTCGTGCTCCACCTTCAGCTGGGTTACCTTAGTTTCTTATGTTAGCCTCAAAAACGTTTAGCCTGCTTATGAATGCCTGGACTGTGGGCATCCAAACCTTTGATTGTGCTCCATCGTATCAGCTGCTGATCTCCCCGCATGTGGCGCGAGACTGCTTGTTTTTGGCTGAAATTTGCTGCTGGGTTAGTGCCTTAGCTGCCTTGTCTGAACCAAGTGTTGTTGCTTGCCATGCTCGTCAGGTTCGTCGCCTGTGTGCTGCGCCTGGGTCTGATAGAGTTACAAATGATTGACTTTGCAATTAACATTGCAAGCTGGAATGTGCGCGGCTTGAACGATCCCGATCGTCGTACTACCGTCCTCGAGACCATCTCCGACACCTCGTGTCATATCATATGCCTTCAAGAAACCAAGCTTGAGCTTGTTGACACTTTTATCGCGGCGTCCATCGGCGGTATGCGCTTTCAAGGTTTTGCCCAAAAACCTGCCATCGGAACCCGAGGTGGGATTCTAATCCTTTGGGACCAAGATGCGGTTGACCTCCACGACTTCGACATCCGCGCTTTCTCTCTCTCGGCCACGGTGACATCTAGAAGAGATGACGATGTTTTCAAAATCACGGTGGTTTATGGACCTACGGATAATGCTCTCAAGAACGACTTCTTTCATGAACTTGTTGGGCTTAAGCCGCCGCTTGGATCCAAGTGGGTTGCACTTGGTGACTTCAACCAAATCCGCCGTGCCCACGACAAGAACAACAACAACATCAATAGAGCTAGAATCAATAGTTTCCGTGATGCCCTCAACTCATGTGAACTCAAAGAGATTCATCTACAAAACCGCAAATTCACTTGGACTAATGGCCAAGATATTCCCACCATGTCAAGGATTGATGCCTTCTTTTGCAACGAAGATTGGGACACCTCGCACGATGATCACATTCTCCATGCTCTTTCTTCCTCGCTATCCGATCATTGCCCTCTCCTCCTTGCTAGTTGCCGAGGTCCTAAGAAACCACACACGTTTCGATTCGAAGAATTTTGGGCCCGTATGCCGGGGTTCTCCGAGGTGGTCCAAAAGGCTTGGCACGAACCTTCCACTCACTCGGATCCTTACCATATCCTCCATCACAAACTTACCACCACCGGAAAGCGTCTCAAACAATGGAGTAGGAACCTCTTTTCCAACACAAAGCTTCAACTTCACATGGCCCTTCGCGTCATCTTTCATCTTGACTTGGCGATGGAGGGAAGACAACTATCCCCGGAGGAGCGTGACATCCATGCAAGGCTTAAAAGAAGAGTGATTGGCTTGGCGGCCCTTGAGAGGACTAGAAAGAGACAAATGGCCCGCATCAAGAACCTTAAGGAAGGCGATGCAAACACGAAATTCTTTCATAGGAAGGTGAATGCTCGAAGAAGGAAGAACTTCATTGTCAAGCTAAGACGTAACAATGGTTGGGCCACATCCCATGATGAAAAACAATCAATTGCCCAAACTCACTTCTCCACGGCGTATGGTCGGCCAACCCCTCGTAACTTCTCCTTCAATTGGGAGGCCATTGACCTCCCAACGCCTACTTTGGACGGTTTGGATGTTCCTTTTACGGAGGAGGAGGTGAAGGATGCAATTTGGGACATGCCTTCCGATAAGGCTCCCGGACCGGATGGGTTCAATGGCAAATTCTTCAAGGCTTGTTGGGAAATTACTAAACATGACATCATGGCGGTTATGCAATGTTTCTCCAACCTCCATACCAAGAATCTTCATTGGCTTAACACCGCCAACATCGTCCTTCTTCCAAAGAAAGATGGGGCGGAGGACATCACCGACTTTCGACCCATTAGCCTCATCCATGGGTTTGCTAAGATTGTCGCCAAAGTACTCTCCCGTCGCTTGGCCCCTCACATGAACGACATTGTTTCCCACTCCCAAAGTGCATTCATTAAGTCGAGGAGCATACACGACAACTTCATGTTTGTCCGCAACTATGCGAGATGGCTTCACCGAAGAAAGAAGGCCACTCTTCTCTTCAAGCTTGACATCAAAAAGGCTTTCGATCATGTTCGTTGGGACTACATTCTTGATCTTCTTCAACGCCTTGGGTTCCCTCCCCGCTTCCGTGATTGGCTCACGGCCCTTCTTGGCACCGCTACATCAAGAGTTCTCCTCAATGGCATTCCGGGGGATCCTATTAAGCATGGGCGCGGACTTCGGCAAGGGGACCCGTTATCTCCGTTGCTCTTTGATATTGCGATTGACCCTCTACAACGCATCCTTCATGTAGCTACTGACCATGGACTTCTTAGTCGCCTACCCGGAAGAGGAGCAAGATTCCGCACATCCTTATACGCCGATGACGCGGCCATCTTTATGGCCCCCAACCATGCGGAGGTTTCCAACCTTGCGCATATCTTGAACAACTTTGGCAATGTCACCGGCCTCTTTACTAACTTCGAGAAGAGCCTTGTGGCACCTATCCGGTGCAACGAGGTCGACCTTACACATGTCCTACAACACCTTCCGGCTACTACCACGACCTTCCCAATGAAATATCTTGGGCTCCCTCTTGCGGTCAAGCGCCTCAAAAGATCACATTTCCAATACATCGAAGACAAAGCGGCGGCGCGTCTCGCGCCTCTCCATGGAAGATATTTCAACATCGCCGGGAGGATGGCACTTGTCAAATCGGTCCTCTCCTCTCAAGCCATCTACCCCCTCACAGCCCTTGAGGTCCCCGCCGAGCCCCTTCAAGCCATCATTAAGCTAATCCGAAGCTTCTTTTGGGCGGGCAATGAGAGTGCCACCGGCGGGAAGTGTAAAGTCAATTGGACCGCCGTTTGTCGCCCTACCTACCTCGGCGGTTTGGGTATCCTTAACATGGATAAATTTGCAAGAGCTCTTCGCCTACGTTGGCCTTGGCTTGCTTGGACTTCGCCGGAAAAGCCTTGGGTTGGTATGGAGGACCCGTGCAACAAGGAGGACTTGGAGCTCTTCGCCTCCTTGACCAAAGTCACCATTGGCGATGGCAACAAGGCTAGCTTCTGGAATGACCCGTGGGCCGATGGCCTTTGCCCCAAGCACATTGCACCTTCCATTTATGCTATCTCCAAGAGGAAAACTTGGAACGTCCGGAAGTCAATCAACAATGAAGCGTGGATCCTACACCTTGACATTTCCGCGGGCCTTTCGGTCCAAAACCTACATGAATTTACCTTGCTTTGGCAACATACTTCGCAAATCACTCTACAAGACGACGTGCCGGACTCTATCGTTTGGAAGCTCACCGCGAATGGAGCATACTCTTGCTCGTCGGCCTACAAGGCGCAATTCGCCGGCACCATCCGCTCATCCATGGAGGCGGTCGTTTGGAAGGCTTGGGCGCCCCCAAAATGCAAGCTCTTCTCTTGGCTTATTATTCAAAATCGGGTTTGGACGGCGGACCGCCTTGCGAGACGCGGGTGGCCCAATGGGAGGATTTGCCCCCTTTGTCGTTGCCATGACGAGTCGGCGGCCCATCTTATGTTCAAATGCCGCCTCTCCGTTCGCCTGTGGACCATGATTAGGGATTGGCTTCACATCCATGACTTTGACCCCGCATCATGGGATGAATTTGATAGCGTGGAACATTGGTGGACTTCCATCGCTCTTGCTCATGGCGGTAGAAGGAAGGCTATGGCCTCACTCCTCATGCTTGTCGCTTGGGAGATTTGGAATGAGAGGAATGCGAGAACCTTCAAAAACAAGAGTACTATGCCAACCATCATCTTTGATAGAATTAAGACGGAAGCTAGAACTTGGGTTCTAGCCGGTGCGAAACACTTGGGTCTTTTGATTGCGGGAGAATAGACTTTTTTCCCTCGGTGTGGTTGTAACTCTTAAACTGTGTTCCATGACTTCTTCTTATTTAATGAATTAAGGCAAATCTTTTGCCTTTCTTTCAAAAAAAAAAAAAAAAGAATGATACGTAAATAATGATGAGGGAGACAATAAGAGTAGCATAATACACTGTAACATCACATTCCTCAATGGACAATGACTCTACAACGTAATATATGATGATATCTATGTTACTATATATATAACACTACCACTATAGAGGTAGTAACATAGATTCCAATAATGCTTCAGTGTGCGAAAATTCAATTCGGCTCTTGGGTGCATATGCTCACTCCACCCAAAAACATATTTCTAATTGTTAAAAAAATTAATAAATTTTTATCCATGTACATCTCGACAATCTATATGTGTTCGTACAGTTTCACGAAAAAACGATATTTTTTGTGGTCTATGTAAAAAGACAAAACAAGTCTCACAAAAAACCTTATTTCTAACACTAAGTTTTATCTTTTTTACACAGCTCAAACTACAAGTTGATTTTTCATGAAAAGACTTTACGTGTACTTAGCATGTCATGATGTACATGTGAATTTTTCGTTTGAAATTTTTTGAGATTTTAAAATGTATCAAACTTGCAGTACAAACTAAAGGAAACATATGCACCCAGGAGCCAAAACACCACTCCCCTTCAGTGTGGAGATTCATTCATTCCAATTTATATCTAGCCCATATTGAAACGGAAACTCAAAACTGATCTCAGGTGTATATGCACCTGGTACATATAAAACGTATTTCAGAAAGTTAAAAAAAAATTAGGCATTCTTTTTAGCATGTATAGGGACATGTTCTATGTAGGAACGTAAAATTTCACATAAAATCGATAATTTTTGTGCTTTAAAAAAATACATGTCTCAAAAAATACACTATTTTAGCACCAAGAATTTGTCTTTTTTACACATGACACAAAACATGTCAGTTTTTTCTGAAACAACTTTATAAGCGTGAAACATGTCAAGACATGCACGTGATTTTTTAAATATTTATTTAACATTTTTAAATATATTCAAAACACATTTAAAATAAAGGGTGCATATGCACTTGGGTGTAGAAACACCTTCCCCATATTGAAATATCTTAAACATTATAAAATACTGAACTGAGGGAGTAGACCAATGCAATTAAAAATTAAAATACAACTTTGATGATCTAGCAATTATGATTCCCCATCCTATAAATACATGGCATATAATTATTCAAAGGTCACATTTTGCTTAGTTTGCCTAGATATACAGAAGGGAATATGAGCAACTAAGACATTCAATAAGTACACTATCAAATATATGGTACGGAGTCTACTGATATTTATTTAATATTGACATATTGTACTAGATAAATAGTTGGTCAAACTTGAAAGGTAATTACTTTAGACCAAATTTATACACCTCAGTTCCAAGCCTGAGGAGTACCATATCATAGAAAAAATTGCTTATGTCAAAGTTTATATTGGACTTTCCTATCATCACAGATCTGTACATATTTATGGGTGTTTTGTCAAATGATCGGTTAGGGGGGGGCCCTGTTAAAGGGGGAACCCCCATTGCTGTTAGTAGATCCTTGACCCATGTTGCGGTAGTTGAGTCCAGTTCCGTGATTGGGTGGAGAACCATCCTCGCTATCTGCGAAAAAAAGAGAACGCACTACGTTCAACACATCGACGAGAGTTACACAAAAAAAAAGTTAAGTAATGTAATCGGCCGTAGAATATTAGTGAGTGGCCTGGTGATAAGTTGCCAGTGTTAAAAAATCGAACGGACGGGAGCCTGTTGCGCCATGACTCAAGAAATCAGCGAGCGCACGTTAAGAGTTCCCAAAAGTAAGATAAAACACATAACCAAGGTTTTGGCTCCCGAATAAAAAAAATCCTGAGGTGGCTCGGGATTTCTGGTTACTGCGAGGCGGCTCAGGATTTCCGGATAGCGGTAACCGAGAAATCCCAACCAGTTACCAATAAAATCCAAAAATCAAATTTTGAATCCGAAACATCCCTACCGGTTACCAGTACGACATGCCTGCATTTCAGTTCAATCTGGAGATCCACTCTATTTATTCAATGCCTACGCCTTCAAATTTAAAAAAAAAGACAAAAAAAGAATAACCCATGATGTTATGAGATCCCTGGCCCACATTGTGGTAGTTGAGTCCGGTTCCATGGTATGGGCGGGCGGTACCCTGGTAAAGAGGGAATAACCCATGTTGTTAGGAGATCCCTGGCTCACGTTACGGTAGTTGAGTCCAGTTCCATGATTGGGTGGAGAACCATCCTCGCTATCCACGAAAAAAAAGAGAACGCACTACGATCAACACATCGACGAGAGTTACACAAAAAAAAGGTGATAAGTTGCCAGTGTTAAAACATCGAATGGACGGGAGCCTGTTGCGCCATGACTCAAGAAATCAGTGAGCGCGCATTAAGAGTTCCCAAAACTAAGATAAAACACATAACCAAGGTTTTGGCTCCCGAATAAAATAAATCCTGAGGCGGTTCGGGATTTCTTGTTACTGCGAGGCGGCTCAGGATTTCCGGCTACCGCGGTAACCGAGAAATCCCAACCAGTTACCAATCAAATCCAAAAATCAAAATTTGAATCCAAAAAATCCCTACCGGTTACCACTACGACATGCCTACATTTCAGTTCAATCTGGAGATCCACTCTATTTAGCCAATGCCTACGCGTTCAAATTAAAAAAAAAAGACAAAAAAATAATGTTTTGCTCGGTTAGCATATTTACCGAGGGTGCTCGGAAAAATTGGTTATTTACCGCCCGGTAACCAAATCCCTGCACATAACTATACAAAAAAGCAACAATCTCAGTACATATCCCATTGATTCAACTACTTGAGTACGTATCAATGTAAAATAGAGATAAGGATTTGGTCGCCATATTAGAATTGTACTACTTCGTAGCAGTGGCGGAGAGTGGAAATACCAACGACGATCTAGAGTGGTACGAGGATTTGGGGGCGCAAAAGTCCAATTTTTTTTCTTCCAAGCTGCTCCAAAACAGAATTTCTTCATAGTTTGCTAATATACATGTATCTTGACATATTTTTGTTGTAGAACATCTATTTTTGTATCAAATAATATTAATCGAAGGAAGTATATATGATACTCACGTGCTCCAGAGCTTCCTTGCGAGGTTCCTTGCTGGGCGACCGCGGCAGGCATGAAGGCCAGGGCGGCGCCGATCATAAGAACCAGAAGAAGAGCGGCACCGCGTGCAAGGACCGGAGTCGGAAGACGGGAAGAGGTCGACCCACACGACATATTATCTGGACTCCTGATGAGATCTTTGCTTCGAATCTTTGGGTGCTTGGCGCAGTCCAGAGCTGGATGACGGAAATAGCTCCGCACATACGACATCTTTTCTAGACTCTTGAATTTCTGACTCTAATGGGGAGGCGGGCACCCAAAATGAACGCCAGGCTTCCGGAGGTATTAAATGCGTGGACACTACTCTTGCGCGTGTGGTGCTTGTTATTATCAGCCGAACCACCGCAACCTGCATGTTTTGTGGTTTGAAGAGTTCAGCCGCACCACCGCAACTTGCATGTTCTGTGGTTTGAAGAGTTCCTATAAGAGCATCCCAGCCGTTCCCCCACGAGGCCCCCGGGACCGCGTTTTGTCATTCGGATGGACGAAAACAGCCCAGTGGTGCCCAGTTCCTCGTTTTCGTCTGGATTAGGCCTTTCATCCGTCCGGAGAGCCCAGGCCATCCCCGACCCCTGGGGAGCGCTCAGGGATTCCGGACGAAACGAAAGCGCGGTAAACGCCGAGGAAACTTCCCGCGCGTCTGGTGGCCCCAGCTTGTCGGCGAGAGACACCGATCATCGTCCTCACCGCATCGTCTTCCGCGCGCTGTAAAAGCCTGCCGCCGGTCAGTATTCGTCGGACGCGTAGCTTCCACGCTGCGAGTTAATGCCGTCGCCTCGGTATCACGCGCGGCTACCTCTATTTATCGCCGAACTACCGCGTCTGCCCCGCATTCACCTCGCTCACCTTCCCCAAATCTTCCCCGATCTCGAACGAACCAGCGGCGATCAAGCAATGGCGAACGACGGCGCGGCCAGCAATGGCTTCGGCCGCCGCTCTCTCCAGGCGGCTCCTCCACATGGCGGGCTACCGGCGCCGCCGGACTTCCGCGCGGGAGGATGGGCGGCGCGGGCGGCGTGCCGATCCCGCCGCCGCTGATGGGTCGGGCCGCCCTCGAGACGGAGATCGACGCGGTGCTCATCACTCTCAGTGATGAGCAGTGCGCGGAGCCACGCTTCTTCCCCGACAACTACGAAGCGTGGACCGAGTTCTTCCGGCACAGGTACGAGCGCGAACTCGCCGCGTATGACGGCCCTCCTCCTCCTCCGGCAAGGAACAACGCCGCCGGTGGTGGAGCGCGCCGTACCCTCCCGAATGTGCTCGCGCACATCGAGCGCGGGAACTACCCCGTCCTGGAAATGTCGCCGCCGGAGGCGGCTACCGTGTCGCGTCGGCACGGTAGTTCCTGGATGCCGGGGAGGATGGCGCCATCCTCCTCCTCGTCTGGCTCGAGAACGGCGTCCAGGTCCGGCGGGTCGACGCCGGTCTTCGTCAAGAAGGAGCCGGCGTCTCCTTCGACCGCGCCCGTCAGAAGGGCGGCGTCTCCACCGCCGACCAGAGGGCGCAGCAGCGGCGCCCTCGTCATCCGCGACCAACCCTCCTCTCTGCAGCGCGGGCGAAAGAGGAAGTCATCGAAGAAGAAGAAGGCCGCCGCGGCCGCTGCCAACCAGCTCGCCGAGGAGGAGGCGAAGCGCGCGGAGGACGCCGCGGTGGCGGAGGCGATCGCCAGGTCGCTGAAGGACCTGGTGCCCGCCGACAACAGCCTCCCCATCGACGCCGCGCGGAGTGGTCCGGGCGGAGCGCGGGAGGCGGGAGCGGCGGCGGCTGCCTCGCCGCCCGTGCCGCCGCACCAGCTGCGGGAAGGAACGCCGCGCCCAGGGAGGTGATCAAGCTCGAGGAGAGCAGCGACGACGACATCTACCGGCCGATGCCACCACGCGCCGGTGATGCTGGCCAGGGTTCGAGCCGCTGCTACGAGGCGGCGCCGCCCCAGGACACCGGCAGCTCGAGCGACGACGACGCGGCAAGGACTACACGACCTTCTACCGCCATTTCGGCATGTAGGAGGCCAATTTCAGTTTAAGTTTAAGTTATCCCATCGCCGAATTCAAATATATGTACGAATTCAGCCTATTTATGTATGAAATCGCCTATATATGTTAAATATCATTAAATTTCGCTTATGTTTGAACGAGTTTCACCCAATTTTATCTGAAATCACCGTATTTCATCAAAATACTTTCATCCATCCTGGGAATGGGCCTCCCGAGGCCAATTTTTACATCCATCCGGCGCTATTTAGCGTCGGATTTCGGCCTGGGGAGCCCCAACGGCTGGAGATGCTCTAATAGCGATAGGAACAACTATGAATTAGTTATTTATATTGTGTATATTTTTTTTGATAAAAAATTTCAAAGATACAAATTAGATCTAGCCTCTACAACAACGCGGTGATCTAATGCTATTACAAATGCACCGGCAAAGAAAAGAAGAAGAATTATAATACAATAATACTATAGATCCACGACAATGATTTATTTCTTGTAGCAGCAGTAGTATCACCACTAAAACAACACTAGAAGTCCAACTCACGATGCCTTTAAAAAGGAAAATGGTGCACAAGCACCGTCATCGCTCAATCAAAGATTTTAGGTTTTCACCCTAGAGAAAGACCTCGCTCACAAAATAAATGCCTTCAACAGACCATTGCCAGGCACAACCAATTAAGGTCCGACCTCACTTTGAAAGGTATGACGCCCCCACATACGATGTCGCTACTCAGACTTTAGTACCATTCTCCATCGGCTGACTTCACCATGAAACGAGAAAGCGTGCTTCATGATGGTAACAGCCAGCAGAGCTTCGTGGCGCTCCATCTCAAACCAAACGGTGGGTGCGCACAATTGAATCCCACCCGATCTAGCAAATTCCTGGCATAAATCGCCCAATGAAGTTCGCTGGCTGTGCCTTCCGAAACATGACACTCCAGCCAGATCGATGTGGACTCGCATCCGCCAGATCATCATCTTGGTGTGAATTGGAACCTTAGGGCATCTCCAGCGGCGCGATGCATTTTAATGTCCGCGAGCGTCCGTTTGCGTCACGCTACGGACGCAAAAATGACCGTTTTTGTCCGCGCGTCCGTTTGCATCTGGGGTCTGCTCCAGCGGGGCGACGCATTTTTTTCCTTTTTTGACACAGTGTTCATTTAAACATAGTTTCAAATATAACATTTTGAAACATGATTTTACACAAACTAACACATAGTTTGGAACATGGTTTACACAAACTAACACATAGTTTGAACCATGGTGGACACAAATAAAACATTGCAAAATGAGGAAACCAGTTGTGTTGATTTCGCTGCCAAGAAAGAACATTCGAGGGCACACCAATCACCCAAACTGGAAAATCAAGCGGGAGGAGATGGTGCCCTTGTTGGTTCTACCGATGAGGTGAACATCCAGAAACCTCGACTACGGCTTCGTCGGCCCGTAGCCAGATTCGTTGCAAAGAAAGAACACTCGACGTTCTAACTATTGGTGTCGGAGCCGGAGTCGTCGGTGTGGTAGTGCCTGCGGCAGGCTGTGTCGTCGAATACATTGACGATCATCTCGCCGTCCCCCTCGTAGAGGAAGGTGAGCTGGCAGCCGGGCTCGAGGTCGAGGTCACGGGCGAACCTGTCCCACCCCGTGTGCATACATCTTGCCCTGCCCGTCGAACAGGACCTCCACGGTCCAGCGGCAGTTGCAGCTGGCCTCCCGTAACGCAAGTGCGCCGGCTCGACGCCGTCGACGAACTCGGCGAACTTGTCCGTAGCCGCTTGATGGCGAGTGGGTCGTCGTCGATGCGGAGGAGGAACTCGAAGCAGCGCTCCTCCGGCGAGGCGAGGAGCGCGCGACGCGAGCGTGGGGCCGTAGCTGCTCCACCACGGCGGTCCCTGCCCCGGCCACGGGGCGCCAGGGCCGCCTCGGCCGCCTCGCCGGCCACCAGGACCGGCCATGGACTTCCTCGCGGGCTTGGCTGCGTCGCAGGAACACCTAGGCGGCGCTACGGTCGAGCTTTGTGGTGGCTAGGGTTTTTTTGGAGGAGTGGATGAGGAAGAAGAACGCGCGCCCCCTTTATATAGGCCGGCGGCATGCGGTGGCCGCGTGACGCATGGCGTCGCCATTAACGTGGTTGGCGGAGGTGGGCGGCTGCTCGGCAGCTGAGGCAGCGTCGCCATTAACGTGGCGCAGAGTGCCGAAGCGACGCAGCTTTGCGGTCGCCGGCGCTTGAGAAGACGCATCGACGCAGGGTCGCTGCCAGGCGGGCCCGCCGAAACGTCCGCCAGACACGAGCAAACGTTTTCGGACGTCCGCAAAGACGCATCCGAGGCGCATATTTGGGCCAGGTTTGCGTCTGCGCGGATGGCCCGGTCACTTTGCGTCGCCCGCCGGAACAGGCCCCAGACGCATTTCCGGTCACGGCGGACGAAAACGATCGCTCAGCGTGGAGCTCCAGCGGCGCGACGCATTTCGGACGTCCAAACGTACGCGTCGTGTCCGTTTGCGTCGGGCCAAATGGTCGAATCCGTCCGGGTGTCCGTTTGCGTCGGGGGGTGGCTCCAGCGGCACGACGCATAAATTTTTTTTTCATTCATACGCCATAATTTACATGATAATAAAAGGGACATAAAAAAGCGAAAGGCGTGCTAAAATACGCGCGTCTCTCATCGTCGTCGCCGACAAGGTCAATCAGCTCGGCGTCGGCCATGGACTCGTACGCCGGCGGTGGAGGAGGTACCGCCGCACGGCAGGGCTGGCCAGGGATCCCACGCTGGAGCAGCAGGGCGGAGCGCGGACGTTGGAACGCGTCGGTGTGGCCGGAGGAGTCGCCGCCTCCCTGCGCGAGCCCGACTCGCGGAGCTGGATTGCGAGCCCGTCCCACAAAGCGAGCTCGTTGATCTCGTCCTGCTCGCTGGCCGGTGCCATGGCAATGGCCTCCTCCTCTAATGTCCCGCGGCGGGTCTCCGGATCCCACACCGGTCCGCCGTCGTCGTGGTCGTGCCCGGCATGGTCACGTCGCCGTCCTCGTCCGCGTCCTCGTGGTCGTTCTCTTCTTCTTCGGCGGCGATCTCGCGGTAGTCTACGTCGGCGAGGTAGGCAGCGCGGCGCGCGCGTCGAACTCCCACGTCCCGAAGGAAATCCAGTTGTAGGAGTTTAGCGCGTACGTCGGATCCTCCCGCAGATCCGGCGGCAAGACCGCGGCGGCGCCGCACCTCGTCCCGCCGCTCTCGGCCCTCGCGCTGCACGGGGGGGACCGGCACGCGCCGCGAGTTCAGGTACCATGGTACCGGCCGGTTTCCTCTCATAGCTGCCGAGCGAGGTCAACACGGACGTACCGGCCGACCCGTGCCTTCTTGCCGGAACGCGAGCCGCTAGCCTCCTGGTCGTTCTTCGTCTTCCGGAACGGCCAGCATTTCTTGCCCACGGCATCGGTGTGGTGGCTACTGTGGGATTTTGCCAATGGTTTTGGTCGGGGAAATGGGCGCCGGCAGCGTCCCTTTAAGAGGCTCCGACGCCATCTCGACTTCAATGGTCTGCCAGTGCCGCGCCTACTGTGCGCAAGCTCGGAAGCGAGCCACACCATTAACGCGGCCGCAAAGGGCAGCCGCGCCGAAGTAATACCGCGGAAGACGGCCTTGTGCCGCCAGGCGGGCCCGGCGAGGACCGAGCGGACATTTTTCGCGTCCGCGCGCTCGCGAGACAAACCTGGCGCATATTTGGGCCAGGTTTGCGTCTCCGGGACGGCCGTCACTTGCGTATTTCTAACGAGCGGGCGTTTGTCACGGCGGACACAAACGGTCGCCTCAGCGCCGTTTGCGTAGCGCCGGAGATGCCCTTAGGACAACCCCTTTATTAAAAAACACGCCAGTAGCCCCCACGCCACCATCTAGCAGGCGAGGAGGAGGTGAACCGTCACGATGCGGAACCGGAGTAACGCGTCGCCATACACAGAGCAGAGTCGACGGGTAATAGTCCGAACGAAAAACCAGGGCCCGGAATGGGCCCAGATCGACCCGCACGAACCTCGATGGCGCCTCTGCATCCGTGCCTGGTCGCACTACCGCGCCGCCATGGCCGGCCCCGCTACATCCACACCAGCACGCGCCTGGAATAGTGCCACCGGCTGTGCTCCCAGACCGCCGTTGCTCCGCGCGAAGAAACGGGCCGCCGAGATGCGCCTCTCCACCCACCCGTCATTTGGCAGCTGAGCGCCGCCACCCCCGCCGGCACTGGTGGTGGCAACGGCCAGGAACAGGCGTGATCCGAGGGTCCAGATGTGGAGGTCACGGCGCTTCCAGAGTCGCCCGGGCAGACGTCCCGGGAGGTTTCTTGACTACTCTGATTGAGCTTTTTTTTCTACCCTAGCTACGGCACGCTTATCTCAGCCTGAACAACTTTAATAAACAATCGTACAAGAGAACATTAAAAAAATTTGGAGGGAATGAGGAGCGCGGGGGGACCTCAAGATGGGTCGACGTCATTACACCAATTATTTAGAAAGAGGGAGGAAGAGGGGGTAGTACACCTAACACCGGTGAGTCTAAAGTCTAAGGGCATCTCCAACCGAGCGATCCAAACGGACGCGCTGACCCCGTTTGAGTCGCACGCTGCTTCCAACGCGCCGACCCAAAAAGACGCCACATGGTTCGCCTTCCTTACGCGGCGCTGCGCCATGGCAGGCCTCGACGGGACAGCAATGGTGGGCGGTGGAACGCGCGGGAAAGTTCCCGCGCGCACCAAGGTTCCCGCGCGCGCGAAAAGGCCATTGGCGCGCGCGCCCAAGTTCCCGCCAAGCCGCCGGCTATAAAAGACGGCGGCGGCCACAGACCGCATCACACCCTCTCCGCCGTCCTCTCCCCCTCCACCTTCTCCGGCGCCATGCCGCGCACCCTGCAGGCCACGTGGGCCAAGCTCTCCCTCGCCGCTCGGCCAGGTTCCGCGGACGGAGGAGGAGGAGCGCGCGGACTCGCGGTGGGTCGCCGACGAGGCGCTCCGCGTCGGCCGAGGCGAAGAAGGGGGACGCGAGATGGTGGAGCGGCCGCGGACGGCGGCACGAGACCACGACGGCGGTACGAGGCCGCGGAGGAGGGGCGGCCGCCGCGAGGAGGAGGAGCGTGAACGGAGGACCTCGCGCTGGAACATCAACGCCGCCATCGAGGAGCGTCTCGCCGACCTCACGCGCGTGACGAAGGAGCACGAGGCCACCCCGGGCCGTCGCCGCCGGTTAGGCGACCTCCTCGGCAGAAGAACGAGCTGCTCGCTATGCGAGCATCCCGCCACCTCATCCAGATGCCCTCGCCCGAGCGGCGCGCCGGAGGCTGCTGTCGGCGGAGCGCGGCCGACAAGAGGCGCGCGGAAGGAAACCGCGGGGCCAGGGCCCGCGCCGCGAGGCGGAGCTATGCGGGAAGCGGATGGTGCCGCCGGGAGGCGGGAGCGCGGCGCGCCCGAGCGCGGGTGGAAAGGAGGAGGATGAAGTCCTCGCGCGCCACCCTGTGTGGAGTGGAATCCTCACGCGAGGCCGTCCGCATTGAGTGAAATCACGGCCCGATGGCGAGCCGGCGAAGAGTCGCCAGGAGCCGGCCCCGTATTAGGATAGAAGTAGTCAAAAAATGTAATGGGTACTTTTTAATGAAAAATATTTGTTATGTCTATGACACACGGGCCAGGGGTGGACAAGGGAGGCGCGCGCCCGCCATCGGCGTCCGCGGCCACGCAAACTTGTCCCAGATTTGGATCGGGTTTGGGTGTTCCGGACGTGCATTTTGGGATGGGTCCGCGCTGGCCGCGTTTTGTCCGTTCGACCCATCCGACGGGGCGGGATGGATCACTCGGTTGGAGATGCCCTAATAGCCTCAATGCATCTGCGGGAGACTAAGGTAATATCCTCAACAACGCCGTTGAAGTCAAGACCCGTTTGAATCAAAGGATTTTTGGAGGAATTTCACAGGAAATGATTTCTATAGGAAACTTTCCTATAATAGCGTTTGAAACACAGGAACAATGTCCTCGTGTTCACGGGAAAACCACAGGAAACAAAACATTGGCAGAGCTCATTTTTTCTTTCGTTTGCGTCAATCGAGGTAAATGAACATTGGCTGGGCGTTGGTATCAGGCTGACATGCTATCAGACAAGCTCACGGTTGAGTAAATTACTACACCAAGCTCAATTCCTATGGCTTACCTTTTCCTGTTCCAAACTAACCCACTTGAAAAAATCCTACTCCGTATGTTTCTCTTTCCTATATTCTGCACCTGCATTCCTTTTCTATCCCTATACATTTCCCGTTCCTGTGCTTGTACTACGTTTCAAAGAGGCCCTGAGTTTGGACCAAGTACAGGAAAGTCCGACCAGTCCACTATACTACTACACGGCTACGCTGCTATTTAAGGAAGGAAATTACAACTCAAGTCACAACAGCCTAGCAGTCCGTAGTAATGCAAGATGCCTGCTGCAAGCACGGTCCGCTCCTCCCTCCTCAAGGCCACCATCTTCTACTCTTTCTTGACGCTCTTCGCCACCACTTGTTCATTAGTTAGTGCCACACTCGCTGATGAACCCAATAAAGACTTGGAGGCCCTCCTCTGCCTCAAGCGCCACCTCTCCAACAATCCCAAAACACTCGCCTCCTGGAACCATACCCTCCAGTTTTGCAGCTGGCCGGGCGTCACCTGCGGCAAGAAGCACGCATCTCGCGTCACGGCACTTAACCTTGAATCGCTAGGCCTGAACGGCCAAATACCACCCTGCATAGGTAATCTCACTTTCCTTACAAGAATCAACCTCCACGATAATCTGCTGAGCGGTGGGATCCCATCTGAGGTAGGCCATCTTCGTCGCCTTGTCGAACTAACCCTTCCGTTCAACAATCTTACTGGTCAAATACCCAACTCTTTGTCTGGCTGTTCAAGTCTTCAGATTATTGATCTTGAGAGCAACTCCCTCCACGGGGAAATCCCCCCAGGTTTGTCCAACTGTTTAAATGTCACAGATATCTACCTCAATAACAACAAGCTTTATGGAAGCATTCCAGACGGGTTCGGCATGCTTCCTAAGCTTTCATTTCTGTTTCTTCAAATCAACAACTTGACGGGCAATATCCCGTATTCACTTGGAAGCAGCATATCTATCACCTATGTCATCCTGTCAAACAACAGTCTAACTGGAGGAATCCCACCTCCTCTAGCAAATAGCTCATCGCTTCAAGCGCTAGACTTGGAAAGAAATGACATCACCGGAGAGATACCTCCAGCTCTCTTTAACAGCCCCACTCTTATTATCCTAAATCTTGCACGAAATCATTTCTGGGGGTCTATTCCACCTTTCTCGCACTTCTCACCACTGGAGACTCTCTACCTATCCTATAACAATCTCTCAGGCAGCATACCTTCCTCCGTAGGAAACTCTTCTTCCCTTCAGTCACTTTTGCTTGCAGCGAATCACATCCAAGAAAGCATTCCATTGAGCTTAAGTAGAATTCCGAAATTAGAAGTACTCGACCTGACCGACAACAACTTATCCGGTCCCGTTCCCGTCTCTCTCTACAATATATCTACCCTCAGGTACCTTGGAATGGGAACCAACAGCCTAGTAGGGGACATTCCAGCAAATTTTGGCTATACCCTACCAAACATCCAGACATTCATTGTCCAGGGAAACAAATTCCAAGGTGGTATTCCCACATCAATGGCCAACGCCACAAATCTTGAGCTGATTCTTCTCCGTGATAATGCATTCCGTGGCATTATTCCTTCTTTTGGATATTTGCCCAACTTAACCACACTAGATATAGGCAAGAACCAGCTTGAAGCTGGAGACTGGACTTTCCTCTCCTCGCTCGCTAATTGCACAAAGCTAGTGAACTTACAAGTAGATGCAAATAACCTGCAGGGAATCCTGCCAAATTCCATTGGCCGTCTTCCAAAAAGCTTACAACATTTGACGTTGAGAGAAAACAAAATATCTGGCACCATACCGCACGAGATAGCGAACCTCGTAAACCTCACAGATATTCGCATGGAGCAAAATCTGCTTACTGGAAACCTTCCTGAGTCAATTGGAAATCTTTCAAAGTTGATTGTTTTAAGCTTATCCAGAAACAAACTTTCTGGGATAGTTCCACTTTCCATTGGTAACCTCCGTCAGTTAAATGAGCTCTACTTGCAAGAAAATCATTTTAGTGGTCCCATCCCTCGAACTTTAGCACACTGCCAAAACTTAGACATTCTAAACCTCTCATGTAATTCCTTTGAAAGTACAATACCAACGGAACTGTTTACTCTGTCGACACTCTCTGAAATTCTTGACCTCTCTTACAACAAACTCTCTGGACCAATACCAACGGAAATTGGTGGGTTAATCAACCTTTCCCCCCTCAATCTTTCCAACAACAAGTTGACTGGAGAAATTCCTTCAACACTGGGTGAGTGCCTCCATTTGGAGTCCCTCCACCTGGAAGGAAACCTACTTGATGGGCGGATCCCTCAATCTTTCACCGAATTGAGAGGCATAAGTGACATGGATCTTTCTCGAAACAACTTATCTGGTCAGATTCCAGATTTCTTCGAGGCCTTCAGCTCCATGTCACTTCTCAATTTGTCATTCAACAACCTGGAGGGACCTGTACCAACTGGTGGGGTCTTCCAAAATGCAAGCAAGGTGTTCGTCCAAGGGAACAAAGAGTTGTGTGCCGTTTTGTCACCACTGAAACTGCCACGTTGCCGCACAGCTGCATCTGAACACAAGCGCACCTCCAACATACTGAAGATAGTGGGATTTTCTTCTCTTTCTTTGGTCCTATTATCATGTATTGGATTCATTTTTCTGAAGAAGAGAAACAAGGTCAAACAAGAAACACTTCCATCCATCAAGGAGTTCAAGAAGATAGGATATGCTGATATAGTGAAAGCAACAAATGGTTTCTCTTTAGCCAACTTGGTTGGCTCAGGAAACTACGGGTCCGTGTACAAAGGTAGAATTGAGTCTGAAGAACATGCAGTTGCTATCAAAGTTTTCAAACTTGATCAACTTGGAGCAACAAAGAGCTTCCTTGCTGAGTGTGAGGCCTTGAGGAACACTCGTCATCGTAATCTTGTAAGGGTGATCACTGTGTGCTCAACAATTGATCGTGCAGGACGTGAGTTCAAAGCTCTAGTGCTTGAATATATGGTCAATGACAACCTGAAAAGTTGGCTCCATCCAGCACCCCACGAGCATCCTCTGAGAAGGTCATTGAGCTTAGGTTCAAGAATAGTAATAGCAGTAGACATAGCAGCTGCTTTGGATTACCTCCATAACAACTGCATGCCTCCTATGGTCCACTGTGATCTGAAGCCTAGCAATGTCCTTCTTGATGATGCCATGGGTGCATGTGTTGGCGACTTTGGGTTGGCTAAGTTCCTGCACACTTACACTTCTTTGGAGACTCATAATTCGACAAGCATAGTGGGGCCAAGAGGATCAGTTGGATACATTGCACCAGGTAAAAATTAAATTGAAGATGTTAATTTTTGCAAATGTATTACATAGTCTTCTAAATACTGATGTTGTGCTTTCTTTGAACTCTTGCAATATTTCTGCTTCAACGCATTTGTGTTAATTGATTATCTGAAATTTTTTGCATACTGCAGAATATGCCTTTGGGAGTAAAATATCCACCGAGGCCGACGTTTACAGCTATGGAATAATCATCTTAGAAATGCTCACTGGGAAGTGCCCAACTGATGACATGTTTAATGATGGCCTTAGCCTTTACAAATTGGTCGATGAATCATTTCCTCAAAACATTGGCAACATTCTAGACCGTAGAATCGTTCCCAGATATGGAGATGACGAAGCACGAAGTACATTAGACCAAGAAAATCATCAAATGGCTGGAACTATTAGCTGCATCACTGAGCTCGCTAAGCTTGGCCTCTTATGCGCTGCGGAGACACCTAAAGACCGTCCAGCAATGCAAGATGTTTACATTATAGTCACTGCAATCAAAGAAGCATTTTTAGCACTGCAGGGCTGAGAAAAGTAGAACTGTTTCCATTGCTCGCACCATCGCACGTACCTGGTGCATGATGGCCTACACCTAGTTTGCTCTATGTAAGGCTATATATATTTTCCTTTGATCAAAATAGTGTTGTATTGTGAACGGTCTTCCGTTTTACTAGTAAATCTATGTTTGTGGTACTGGTGCAGCAAACTATAGTTCAACATATATCAAATAAAATTTAGCATGGGAAATTTTGTATGTTTTGACATGGCTTTTTTCTCCTACACCGTAATAAACTACAGGTACTTAGAGCCCATCCTGGCATGTACTGATCACATCCTTATAAAGATGTTAAACTTGCACTGTGGCAAATCAAATCAAATTGTTAGACTTAAGAAGTTGAAATGTGTGTGCAAGGATATCACATTTTGTTTACATGAATCAAAGAACAAATAACTCTCCTACGGAGGGGTGGGAGATGCAGTGGAAGGACTCCTGCTGTCACTGTGTGCTTAGAGCATCTCTAACAGAGCCCGTAAATCCTGCTGAACTGAATTTTTCCGGTGGATTTACGGGTTCGGGCCGAAACGCGTGCAGAACAGAGACTGAACTCGCTGTCCGGCCCGAAAAACTTTTTCAGAGGCCCGAAAAGTTTAACACTCGGCCCCTAGTAATACAGACCCAAAGACAATTTACAGGTCCAAAACTGAATGGATTTCTCACTGCTCCTCCAGCGCCGCCGTCCGTACAACCACCTCCAGCCGGCGATTTCTAGCTACTGTGTTAAAATTATGCATCGCTGACCAAGCTCGTGGCTGCAGGCGGCGGACGGACACAGCAGGCAGCGCGTCAAGCAGCTAGCAGCGCGGCCAAGCAGCAAGACGCGGGCGGAGCAAGCAACAGCAGCGCGCAGCGCGGCCAAGCAGCAACATTGATTAGTATTGGAGTCTAATTGGGCAAGAGCTGGCCTCGATTGATTAGTATTGGAGTTTAATTAGGCAAGAGCTAGCATGCCCAGGCTCCGTCCGCGCGGGCTGAGCAAGCAATCATGGTGATATTAGTATTTAAGTTTAATGATTGCTGTGCATAGAGTCTACCCAGCTCCATCCGTGCTCGGCTCTTACGTGCGCGGCCGTCTCCAAGCTCGCGGCTGCAGCCAGGGGCACAGGCGGTGGCCCGCCCGGGGAGATCTAGGTAGCGTCGGGGACAGTTCTTGTGAAGAAGATAATGACTTTTGGAATATTCCGTTTTTCAGTTTCAGTTTACGGGGTCTATTCTGTGTTAGCTGTTTTACGACCCGTAAACATATTTTCGAAAGACTGAACTCGACTTTTTCGGTTTGGACTTTTACGGGCTCTGTTAGAGATGCTCTTAGGTGTGGCGTCATGGGGTGGCCTGGTCAGCAGTGGGCATGAAGGGGGATGTGATTGCACAGTAACACAATGGTGTCCTGCAGGATGTCATTGTGTATGACAAGTGTACCCCATCACGGAGTTTCACCTTTGCGGTCTCTTCCTCTCGACAAGCTCCTGCAGGCTGGCGAAGCGGTGTGTCTCCTTTTCAAATATTTCCTGGAATCAACTGAATCCTAGACCTGACCTTCTTCCCAACCTTGCAGCAACAGAGGAAATGAAGAAGCCAAGGGTTCCATAGGCAGCAAGCATATGGAGCACCCTACACAGGTCGACCATCTCCTGCAGTTCCCCTCGTTTCCCATGTTATTTCTTCCCCCGTGAGGAAATCAAAATCCTCAACAAATGAACTTCAAAGTAGCAGCATCACATTCACACACATAGAATGTGATGTTAAACGAGGTTAAGGAGATACGATCCTAACCGGTACTGTAAGTTGTTGAGAAGATAGATAGTCTGAATTTATAGATAAGTAGATAGACATGCACATTGCTATGGTTGTTGTAATCTGAACTAACCCTAGCTCGTATGAGCTCATATAAATACAGAGCCCTGAGGCCGATGCTAAGCACGGCACAAATCCAATCTCTTTCTCTTTCTTGTTCTTTTATATGGTATCAGAGCCAAACACTCCAATCCACCAATGGCTCCAAGCTCCACGCCGTCCGGTACTCCGATCAACATCGCGGCCACGCTGAGCGCCGCAATCTCCATCAAGCTCGACCAGGAGAACTACTTGCTGTGGAAGGCGCAGGCTCTGCCGGCCCTCTACGGCAACGACCTGTTTGGATACGTTGACGGCTCTACCCCAGCACCGCCGAAACGCATCCCTGCCGCCGCAGGAAGCTCGAGCATGATCGACAACCCTGAATACGCCACCTGGCGCAAACATGATCAGCAGGTCCTTAGTGGCCTGCTCTCCTCCCTCACCCCATCTGTTATTGGCCACGTCCAACTCCTGACGACGTCGGCGCAAGTCTGGGAGGCGCTGGATCGGACCTTCGCATCTCGATCCAAAGCGCGGATCGTGCAGCTTCGCACCGCGCTGGTGAAGCCGAAGAAGAGGGACACCTCCATGTCAGCCTACTTCCAGCACACCAAGAAGATCGCCGACACGATGGCGACGATCGGCAACCCGCTCGGCGACGACGAGATCGTCTCCTACATCCTCGCCGGTCTAGGTGAAGACCACGAAAACTTCACCACCTCGATGAGCGTGATTGCCGCCAACGAGGACTTCACCCTAGGTGACCTCTATGGTCATCTGACGGCATACGAGGCCCGAACCGGAGGACGCGGCTCAGGTGGCCACCATGATGCTCCGTTCCCACACTCCGCCAACAATGCCGCACGCGGTGGCGGACGCGGGGGCTTCGGCTTCCAGCGTGGCGGAGGCGGACGCGGCCGAGGCGACGGCGGCCGCGGCAATAGCGGTGGCCGCTATGGCGGCTACAACGGCGGCGGCTACAACGGCAGCTACAATGGGGGAGCCCACGGCGGTGACGTGGCGACAACTACGGGCGTGACGGGAACGTGCAAGGCGGAGGGCGTGGCCGAGGAGGCAAATCAACCTGCCAGATCTGTGGCATCTATGGCCACGACGCCCTGCGCTGCTACCCGCGGTTCAACCACGCGATTCAACCAGAGAGCTCCACCCGCGCCGCCGCCAACTACACCAACGCCAACGACAACTACACCAGCGATCCGAACTGGTACATGGATTCAGGCGCGACTGATCACATGACGAACGACATTGAGCGGCTCCACGTGCACGAGAACTACAAGGGCAACAAGCAAATCCAAGTTGCCAATGGTACGCATATTCCTATCTTGCATATTGGTGAATCTAGTTTACCCGGTTCTTCTCGTCCTCTTTGTTTATCTAATGTTCTACATGCTCCTCGTATTAGCAAAAACCTTCTGTCCACAAACAAACTTGCCTATGATAATCATTGCTTCATTGAACTTCACCCTGAATCTTTCTTTGTCAAGGATCTCACCACGAGGGCAACTCTGCTTCAAGGTAGAGCTCAAGATGGCCTGTACCCAGTTCCACCACTTCGTCCTCGCCGCTCACCACTTCGTCCCCCACAAGCCCACATCACATCGCCATCCAAGGAACTGTGGCATCGTCGACTCGGACACCCTGCAACACCGATCGTCTAGGCCATCCTCCACTCAAATAAGTTAGGATCAACACAAAATAACGTAGTGCTGCATGTGTGTGATGCATGCCAGCAAGCCAAAGTTCATCAACTGCCTTATGCAGATTCTAGTCGTATTTCTCAATTTCCTCTCAATTTCCTCTGGAACTCATTCATACGGATGTATGGGGTCCAGCAATTAAATTAGCTGGGGGTTTCAAATATTATGTTAGTTTCCTTGATGATTTCAGTAAGTTCACTTGGGTGTATTTGTTGAAACATAAATCCGATGTTGAGCATGTTTTCTACCAATTTCAGAAACAAGTAGAACTTTCCCTTGGTACAAAAATCCTCTCAGTTCAATCTGATTGGGGAGGAGAGTACCACAAACTTCATTCATATTTTCGAGAGACTGGTGTTACACATCGCCTTTCGTGTCCACATACCCACCAGCAAAACGGAGTAAAATACATGGTAGGTACTTGAACTTGTCGGTGGGGTTCAATTAGGTCACCGTACTTAGAGAATACGTATTTACGGTCACTGAAGACGTCTTAGTGGCTCGTAGACGGTCACCGGTGGTGATGGCCCAATGTATTTGATGATGTGGCAAACTGCGGACCCCATCTGTCAGTTTTGATGTGTCAATACATTGACCGGTCCAAGCAAGTTTTTTCCCAAAAAAAAACCCTCAATCTCCAGCTGTGTGTGTCTTGTTCCTCCTGCTTTAGGCTGGCCATAGTGGGTAGTATCATATAGTAGTATCATGTATATGATACTTTTATATGATACTAGATCCATAATGCATAGTATCATAGACTAGTATCATAGTTTTGCTACATTAATTGATTTGTAGAATCCCAATACAAATTTGTGTACAAGATTTATTTGATACTAACTTTTCTTGTGATGTGCGCTATGATACAGTATCTACCTATGATACTCTAATCTCCTCTCTCATCCATAATTACCTGCCACATCAGCATTTTTGGTGGGACTAGAATGCATGATACTAGCTATGATACTAGCACTGTGGCTAGCCTTATCCCCTACGGAGTATGCAGATGAGGTCCAGCAGACCAGACGCTGGCGTGCTCAAAGGCGGCGGCGGCGGCGCCGTACCCAGGCAGCTAATCAGTCAATAAATTCCCTCGCTTGAGGACTAGTATTAGATCCAAATCGTTCGATTAGGCTAGCTAGCATTCCTATAGGTGCGTGTGCCTGTGACTTTTTCGTTCGTGAGGAAAGGCAAAATCTCACCGACGTCAATACGCCGGCGACCTACAGCGTGGCGGAGACAACGCAGGAGCGAGCAGGAGAGGCAGCGCACGCGAAGCGGCAAGCAGGGGCGAGTCCGCGACGGTTCATGCCGCCGGTGGCGCAGGGTGCCGTGGAGGCCAGGAGCGGCTGGCGACACTACAAGAAATCGGTCACGTAAGGACGTCCTTCGTAAGACGTTTTTCTATTCGTCTTTACGTGCGAGACTAAGAAAAAAAAATCGTGCGGTAAAGACGTATTTTGAGACGCTGTACAAATCGTCTGCTCCGTGAGGTGAGGGCATGAGGCCAACTCAGGGCATGGCCAACGCGTCGCAGCGACATACTACTTCCTACGTGGAATTCATGGGGCAGCGACATACTACTTCCTCCATTGCTCATGCCCTCAATATCCCTGTCCCACCTTTCTCCACAACGAAAGAAAAAAAACTTTGTCTTCCCCAACCACTCTGAACAGATCGGGGGCATGTGAAACCTAGGAGCGCCGCCGCCGGTTTGGGCCCAGTTCTTTTGGAGCTTTTGACTGGCTTAGAGGTGTAAATAAGCTTAAGCTAAAAAGAACTCGATTTTAAGCCGTTTCCTGGGACAGCCGGCTTCCACGTTTTCTTCACGATTGGGAAAAGCTGGGTACCCCCAGCTTCCCGTGGCTTCCCGAACTCTGGCCGAAACGGTATATCCCTCGACCCCTATGTTTCATGCTATTTACTCCAAATGCCACCGCGCCGCACTGAGAGGAGAATCGTTTCTCCACAAGCGCAATCTGATTTCTCCTCCCCTCTCGCACCCGTCCGCCGCCGCCGTCACAGGCAACTCCGGACGCCGGCGCACCCGTCCGCCGCCGCCGCCGTCACAGGCAACTCCGGACTCGCCATCCCTGCCAACCCTGTTCCAATTTCATGGCGGAAGGGTAGCTCGCGGCCAGCCCCTAGCTCGTCGGCCCGGATCGATCCCAGCTTGAGCTAGCCGGCCGGGGCTCGATCTACTGCAGCGCCCAAGCAGCAGCGCCGCCGCTGCCCCTCACCTATGCTGGACATATCCCTGCAGATCCTTCTGCCCGGCTGATCGAATCCTCCAGCCCGGCTGCTTGATGGTGCCTGCTAGCATCTGCTCGCCGCCAGCAGTGGCAGAAACAGAGTACTACCAGACCCGTTCATTCAGTTTATGTGCTATTCATCTTACCTGACTTCTGACTATGCGTGCATTCGGCGGGCAGGAATTCGTTGCGGAGGCGCATATTGATGCTTCAGTTTTGGTACATGATAAGAGAAGTGCAAGCTCTGAACACCAAAAGATAACTCAAAAATAGATAGCAAATTCATCCTAGGGCATTATGGACTTTTCATCAGACAACTTAGACAATAAGCTTGAACACTAGAAGCTGAAAAGAACTGGATTGCTGTTTTTCAAAAGCTTATTTTCACTGCTGTTTCTCTGGACAGCTAAGCCAAGGTGGGCTTATGCACAAGCCAAAGCTCAAAAGAACTGGGCTTTGATCTCACCCCCAACGACCTCTCCGTACGCCCTTCTTCAGAGGTATTTCGTTGCCTCCTCCTCCCCCTCTTCTCCACTGCCTTATCTCCCTTGCATCCCTAGCTGACCGTCGTTGTTCTTGCCGCCCGCCTTGAATTGCAGTTCTGCAGCCCTCCTGTCTTCCATGATGTTCATCCATGAGCGCCCAGATCTGGTGGTGCAGATCTTTTTTTTCATCACCGGCACAAGTGGTCAACGGCTCTCCAACAGTAGCTACTGGCAATCTCCACCATTTGTTTGTCAACTGCTTGTTGATTTGCGTAACTGGCTGTTTCAGAGGCATCGAGCACTCACTTCATCAGGTTTGGTCCGGTTTGTATTCAATGTTATATACAGGTAGGGACGTAGGGTGCTCCCTAGATTTAATGGAATAAAATTGCTTTCTCTTTTGAGTTCATTGCTACAACATAGAATGAGATTTTTACAAAGTCTAAAATTAAGCAGTCATTGGTAGATCGTTGTTGCTACAGATATACAAGCACATAAGTTACTGACTATTTTCATGTATTTGTATGTCGATGTATATATATGTTGATGCTTGATTAACTCAGTCTTATCTATTCCTGCATTTCAAGTATTTCACTTCGATTTTGTTGTTAGTGTCTGATACAAGTAAACTATGGTGGTATCAAGACTTAATTTAGAAGTCATAGATGTGAACCATGCAATCTATTTGTTTTTATTATTCTTCGACCTTAATATATAAACTTTATATTCCATTATTCTGCAGCTTCTGTAGATTATTTGCATTTCTAATTTAGCCATTGTTGTGAACTAAAAGAATTGCTCCTTCAGCATGATGAACCCACAAAGGCAATGCTAAGGTACATTCCAGTTTGTTTTCTTCCAAGTTTGAAGCATGTTTCATCAGATACCATGGGCAATTATCTAATCCTCTAAAGTCTTATTTATTTAACTGCATCCATATATGTAATAATCTTCTTAAGACTTGCTTATTCAATCAAGTACGTAACAAAATATCATTTTTGATGTACATGCTTCACACGCTGAATCCTTAGTGTGGTGTCTAAACTAGGATCTACTTATCTTTAGTTTTCTACAGAAGTAAGCACATGTTTTCTACAAAAGTAAGCACATGTTTTCTACAGAACTAGGCTCTACTTATCTTTTGTTTTGTACATAAGTAACCAACTCTTTCTGTACAGCTATTAAGCATTTGGTAATTGTTTTTCTTGCAGCAGCCAGTTGGTATGCAAGAATATACCAATGTGAATAGATGGTGCTCCATTAGGTGAATGAGAATACTGCTCTGATGGCAAAACACCCATGGTACGTACTCCATTCGTGAATGTGGAAAGTAGAACTTGCTATTGGAATTTACTACCAGATAATTTATTTATGTTTTTGTGTACAGTGAAATTATTTTTGATGGTTTTTAAGCAACAACACAGAACACAGCAAGGAAAACAAGCAGTAGCGGCGACGGAGAGCTGATGTACCATTTCTGCATGCGGAAGCTTTGTAGAGATATTCCGAGTACTAGAAGAAAATGTATAAGTTTTAGAGGATTTTTCCTTGTTAAGTTTGTAATTATTTCATGAAAATGTACAAATCAGATGTAAAGTACTGTTGTGCTCAATCAATAAAAAAAATTTCTTCAAAAGAATGCACTGTACTTTTCTATTATATTATCATGTCTGATAGCATGTACATTACTATCCTAATACGTGGAAGGAATCTATCTCCAACAATAAAATAAATAGTTGTATTTAAAAGTTAAAAATGACTTAAGATTCTTTGGGACGCAAGAACATACCGTAAAGACGTTTTGTGGCGGAAATGAGCACAACGTCTTTATAGTGATAAACACGCTTTATGGACGTCTCATGGCATATAAAGACGCTTCTAATGCGTCTTTACAGAATTTGAGACGGTGCATAAGGAGACGCTTCTACGACGCCTTACATAAGCGGCTCTATAAGTGTGTAGGGATGCTTTAAAGCGTTTTAAGCACCTAAATTGAGCGTCTCTATGTGTAGTTTATGTTGTAGTGCGACGAGCTCACAACGGCGGGGACTGGGGGCGCTCGACCAAGGATGGTGCATGTAAAGGGAGAGAGCGACGGGAGTAGCAGGAGCTCACTGCTCACCCCGAACTTATCAGATCCGTCTAGTAGTCCAGAGAAGCATACCATCGATGGCACAGTCACCCGCGACGGCGATGAGACGCGGTCTACGATGAGAAGCTGCTCTAGGACGCGCAAGCATTTGGGGAGGGCTTCTGAAGCATTAAAGGAGACTCGGGGTGGAAAGGATGCAGGCTGAGAGGGTCGGGAGGCGGAGGAGAGGTAGATCGTCCGCGCTGTGGCGCCACACCGGAGTCGAGGTAGACGAGGTTGGGGACGGCTGCAAGGACCTCCTCTCGTCGATTCCTTCGTGGTGGAGAACGGCGGGCTGCTGTTGGAGCAGGGGGGTGGGGGGGTCAGAGGCTGCCGGCGACCGTGGACTCCCAGGCGGTGGTGCGGTGAGTAACCGTGGTGATGGCAGGCAGATGCAATGCAAAGCGGCAGAGAAAGGGGCCAGCACACGGCGGAGTAGGAGGTAGGGGCGGACGGCGGTCGGAAGAGGCAGTGGAGGGTCGAGGGCGGCAACCAGTGGGAGAATCAGGGGCGGTTGGGCGGCGCACATGATTTGGACTAGAAGAGAGGTTGGGGACGGCGGCAGGGTGTTTATCAGCTTCTCAAAAATATTTAGGGTTTTTTTGTAAGAAAATAAACTAGTGGAATCCTAGGTGGACTGACAGATGGGGTCTGCAGCTGGCCACGTCAGCAAAAACATTGAGACATCTCCACTGGTGACCGTCTATGAGCCCCTAAGTCGTATTTAGTGACCGTAAATGCGTATTATCTGAGTACGGTGACTTAATTGAACCCCACCAACAAGTTTAAGTACCCACCATGTATTTTACTCAGTAAAACGGAGCCATTGAATGCAAGCATAGACATTTGGTTGAAACCGCTTTAGCCCTCCTTGCCCAAGCATCTGCACCCCTCCGGTTTTGGGATGACGCCATTCTCACCGCTTGCTATTTAATCAGCCGGATGCCTAGTAGAGTTATTCAGAACTCCACCCCCTTCACCAAACTGTTTAAAAGACCGGTTGATTACTCATACTTGCGCGTCTTTGGGTGCGCATGCTGGCCAAATCTTAGGCCCTATAACAACCATAAGCTCAGTTTTCGTTCCAAATTGTGCGTCTTTTTAGGGTACAGCTCCCAGCATCGTGGATTCCGTTGTCTTGATCGTTCTACTGGACGAATCTATGTGTCTCGTGACGTCATATTCGACGAAACAGTCTAGCCATTCTCTAAAGATCAGTCCCCTCCACATCCTACACCCACCGAAGATGCCATTCTCCTCTCTGAACCGGAGACAGATGACCCTCTATGCAATGATACGGCAGGTGCTACTGATTCTGCGTTTTCTCGTGATGTTTCAGGTTCGGCCGACCCGTCCCCGCATGTCAATCGGCAAATGCATATGTTGCATGCACCCCCGCACGTCGATCTGCCGCCTGCGACAGGCCATGGTGCAGCTCCGGACGAGCCTGGCAATGGGCCTCACGGCGCCGACTCGTCTTCTCCTCGCACACCGTCTGCAACGGCCGACGAACCGGCCCCGGATGCTCACGGGCCAGCCTCCTCGCCCTCGTCTGTACAAACGGCAGATTCTCCCGCCACTGCGACAGACACTGCGTCGCCAGCCTTACCTGCTCGACGGACGATTAAGCCTGTCCGTCTGTTTGATGGGATCATCCGCTACGACTCCAAGAAGCGCGCGTTTACTGCTGAGCCAACATCGCATGTTGATGCACTGAGCGTCCCTGCCTGGAAAACAGCCATGGATACAGAGTTTTCTGCCCTAAAGATCAACAACACATGGCGTTTGGTTGATCCACCACCAGGTCGTCATATCGTCGGATGCAAATGGGTGTTCAAGTTGAAACACAAACCTGACGGTACAGTGGATCGTCACAAGGCTCGGCTAGTCGCCAAAGATTTCACGCAGCGCCAAGGCATTGATTATACTGATACATTTTCTCCGGTGGTTAAACCTACCACTGTTCGGCTGATCTTGTCTATCGCCGTGTCCCGGGGATGGCAGCTTCGTCAGGTTGATGTTCAAAACGCCTTTCTCCACGGCGATATTCAGGAGGAGGTATATATGTATCAGCCGCCTGGATATGTTGATCAGAATTTCCCACATCGTGTGTGCCGGCTGCAGAAGTCGCTGCATGTATGGACTCAAGCAGTCACCAAGAGCCTGGTACTCCAAGCTCAGCTCCAAGCTTCAGTCCTTGGTGTTTGTTCCATCAAAGGCAGACACGTCACTGTTTGTGTTCATTCGTAGACAAGTGATCATCTATATGCTTATTTATGTGGACGACATAATTATTACTGGATCATGCAAACAAGCTGTTGACAGATTGATGGATCAGCTACATAGCTCTTTTGCTATTAAGGATTTGGGCAAACTGTCTTTCTTCCTTGGTGTCCATGTGACAGATATTGATAATGGTGGTGTTGCGCTCACTCAAGCCAAATATGCAACATATTTGCTTCAGAAGGTGAACATGCTTAATTGCAAGGAGATCTCAACGCCAATGTCATCCACAGAGAAACTCAGCAGAACCTCTGGTACATTGCTGACAGATGATACAGCTTTTGTATACAGAAGTACAGTGGGTGCCCTGCAGTACTTATGCTTAACTCGACCAGACATATCGTTTGCGGTAAATAGGGTATGTCAATTCTTGGCTGCTCCTACGGACGTGCATTGGTCAGCTGTAAAGAGGATCTTGCGGTATGTAAAAGGAACAGTGAATCTTGGGTTACAGATTCAGAGATCTTCGTCAACAGAGTTGAGTGTATTCACGGATGCCGATTGGGCAGGGTGCCCAGATGATCGTAGATCTACTGGAGGATATGCAGTTTTCTATGGACCGAATTTGATATCGTGGAGTTCACGAAAACAGCCTACTGTTAGTCGATCTAGCACGGAGGCGGAGTATAAGGCCATCGCCAATGGAACAGCTGAAGTTACATGGTTACAGTCAGTTCTCAGAACTGGGAGTGTTTCAGTCTCATGCACAAACGTTGTGGTGTGATAATCTTGGGGCGACGTTTCTCACTGCAAATCCTATGTTTCACGCTCGAATGAAACATATAGAAATCGATTTTCACTTTGTTCGTGAAAAGGTCTCTGTAGGGGCTCTGAAAGTCAGGTTCATCTCATCACAAGACCAACTGGCAGATATTTTTACGAAGGCTCTAGCTCGAGATGTTTTTGACAGGTTGAAGTTTGACCTGTGTTTAGCCAGTACACGTTTGGATCGAGAGGGGCTATTAAACGAGGTTAAGGAGATACGATCCTAACCGGTACTGTAAGTTGTTGAGAAGATAGATAGTCTGAATTTATAGATAAGTAGATAGACATGCACATTGTTATGGTTGTTGTAATCTGAACTAACCCTAGCTCGTATGAGCTCATATAAATACAGAGCCCTGAGGCCGATGCTAAGCACGGCACAAATCCAATCTCTTTCTCTTTCTTGTTCTTTTATATGTGCAACAACTTCCTACCAATCCGCAAAGGAGCGCACCATAATGATTTTTTTTTTTGTAAATTCACAGCAGTAATTGGCATCTAATCCTCTTCAAAACAGAGAAAAGGTAGTACTCAGTACTCACCGCGTAAGCAGCTCAGTGTGAAACGGGGAGCCGTCGGTGAAGCAGGTGTACAGCAGGGTGCCCACCATGAGCACACCCAGCGCGGGGAACACCGCCCTCCACACGACTAGGGTTCCTGAAGCCGCCGCCATCATCGCGCTACGAGCTTACGGCGAGACAAAGATGATGTGAGCTTGGTGAAAAATTTGTGGCGAACGAGGAATTTGTCAATTGCCCAAGCGGGGAGTCGGGGAGGGCTTGGAGGTGCATGTGAAGACAGGCTCTTGAGGGGTGGAGGAATAGCGGAGAGTGCCGGCGGCGACCACCGGATTTTGGAGCTGGTCGGCGGAAGGAACGAGTCGCGCTGCGGCGATGGCCTAGCTTCGGCCCAGAATGTGTCTGTTTGGCCTGTTAGGAAGACCTCGCGAATCTGCTGGTACTGAGAAACATGGCATTAATTAAGCTCAAGACAACAAAACAGAAACATGGCATATATGCCCATCAATCAAACATGCTATACGTTTTCGTTCATGCTTTTGGCGGACACATCTGTATAAAGAAACCATTTGAAAGGTATAGCTACCCACTCCTAGAGCCATATGCGGATATACGGTGACTTTTCACAAATCTACTGTAACATCTCAAATTTCAATAAAAGGAAGAAGAAGAATTTCAGAGATTCAAATTTGAGAACCAACAAAAACTTTTAATTTTGCATATAGTGCCCTGCATAGGACTTGTGCATTTTTGAGTGATATGCCATGATGAGTGTTTATTGTTTATGTGATGAATTCCAAAACCCTAAAATGATCAAGTGAAGATTATCAAACAAATAAAGCAAAAAGAGAAAGAAATCAAATATAAATAAAACCCTAAAAACCCTAACATATGGCATATGCCATTTTTGCAAATTTGATCTTAAACCTATTTGATCTCCACCATGATTTGCAATATGATATTAAAGAGTTAATACAACTTTGAGAATCAAAGAAATACCATTTAAACCAAATTCACAAATCAAAATATGATCACATGAGATAATGGTCATTTTTTACTTTTACATTCTGGTCACCACTTTGAGCCTCTATATTTCAAGATTTCTAAACTAAACAAATTCAAATCTTTGCATGTCATCCAAGTACACAACAAGATGAACAACTTTTGTAAAGACCATCATACCAAATTCATTTTGGATCAAGAGTTATGATCAAGTGAAGATGAGACATTGAAACAAATGCAACATTCCCCATTTTTCAAATGTGATCAAACCAGGCCACCATTTGACCCTCACTTGCCCTAGCCTTGATCCCTGGACACTACCACACCTAGCCCATGCCAAGGAAACACCAGGAGAGGGCCAGACATGGCGTGGACATGGCCATGCCGGCCACGTTCCACCTCGACACCTTCCCCTCTCTTTCTCTCCACGATCGGCCTCGCCCCCATGTCCAGTAGCTAGCCCTTGATCCTAGAAGATCTCCCGTGCGCGCCATTGACTGAGAGGACGACGACAGGACCCAGACGACGCGCGCCCAGTACGTCCCAGGTACGCCGCCAGCGGCATGGCGACGTCATCGGCGCACGGACGCGCGCGACACGGCCACGCGGCGCTCGCCGTACCTCGTCGTACCCCGACCATCTCCGCGCACCCTGGTACCCTCCTCGCCATGCGGAGCTCGCCAGACACGCTCGCGTCATGCCTTGGCGATCACGGCCGCTGGAGAGGACGAGCGCGCTCGCCATTGCCGCGCCAGTACATGCACGGTCCCGACCACCCTACGCGTCCCCTTGCCGCGTCGTTCACGCTCCTAGCCTCGCCGTGACGTCGTGAACACGACCCCTTCGTCGCCTAGCCCTCTAGCCCACCAGAGCGGCCGCGCTCTTGTCGCCCTTGCCGCAGCACCCACGACCACCCTCGCGCCTATAAAAGGAGGCATCGCCTCGACGATCCCTTCACACCACCACACTCCCCTCTCCTTCCTCGACTTCCTCATCACCTCACAATGCTCTATTAGCCACCAGACGCTCCCATTTGCTAGATCGCCGCCGCCCACAGTAGCCGACGATCGCTGGAGAAGGAAGCCACCCCTGGAGATGCCCCCGGTACCAGGAGCTTCGCCGTCGTCCACAACGTCCCCAAGCACACTGCCCACCCTAGCTGGAGCCACGGTGAGCCCTCCGACCCCCTACCTGAGCCGCCGGCGAGCCCCTCTCTCGCCGTCGACGACGATGAACGTGCGCCGTTAGATCCTGTTCTAATCCAACGCGCCTTGTTGATCCATACCGCTTCGGGCGTTAAGCGTCGCTGACGGGTGGAGCCCCTTGTCAGGCAGCCCACGCGTGCGTGGACGCGTGGTGGGCTGGCCTTGGGCCGTTTTAATCGTTTAGGCCCATTTAGTTTTCCCGCCGGCCTTTTTAATTCAAAACTCGTTTAATAAATTTCATTCGAATTCAATACTGAACCCAACTTTGAAAATTCATAGAATCCGTTTGGCTTGGCCAAATTTGACAAACTTTATATTTTTGGAAAGCTAGTAAAAAGATCTACAATATGCCACTGGTCTCACCTCGAGATCTGTTGTGGAAATAAAATGATAAAAAGAAGAAGGCAGGGACTTTTTCATATTCAAATAATTATTAAAAATCAACCAAATAGATATTTAATAAATTCCAACTCCTATAGCTCACATTTGACTTACACCAATTGTTTCTGCAAGAAAATGGTGTGGTCACTTTGCATGATCATGCCCTAGTTTAATTAATGGACAATATGGCTAGTTTAGTTAAGTGATATTGTCCAAAATTATTATGTAAATCATATGAAGTATTTTACTTCATTTAAATCTTGTCTCAAGTGAATTCATGTGATGTTTGAACCCCTGGTCAAACACTCTTATATGAATACTTGGAGATTTAAATCATTTGTGGAATTATAAAATGGTATGAGGTGATCTACCTCATTTAAATCATTTTCTCAAATGATGATAATGAATGTTTGACTTAGGTCAATATGAATTCATGTATGATTATTTGAGAAGTTAAATCTTAAGAAGATTTCAATGAGAGGAAATTATTTCTCTCAAGAACTAAATAGAAATTATTAATTACATATGTAATGAGAGGAAATTATTTTTCCTTAATAAAGAAAACCAATACACCTAATTATTTTATGTGTGTGCTTAGCATAGTTTGTGTGAAGTAATGATGTGCTTAGTCTAGCTCTTGAGCTTGTTAAGTGATTATACCTCGTATTCAAATTTAGACGCTAGCACCGGAGATTACCAAGAGGAAGAAGGATTCTACCCAGAAGAGGAAGAAGAAAACCTAGAGAACTACCAAGGCAAGCTAATACTCTTGCAAAGTGCAAAGCCCTCTTTGGGCAAGGCACCATGATTCTTACCTTTCTTAACACAAGCCTATCCTAAGTTTATACCATACAAGTTTTACTTGTTGTTTTCAAAGAGTAAATTCAACTTGGTCTAAATAGAGAAGATTACTAGAGTAGCAAAGTTAGTATCAAGGATAGCAAAGCAATGTAGCACCCTCATGACTAGTGCTAGTGCTAACATACTAAAACTTGACTACTCTAGATGGGAACATATGACTTGTTGAATTTGAAACCTTGGAATGATGAAACATTCCATTGAATGATTTGAGGTTGAATGTGAACAAGAGAAGATAGTGATTTTTGATGAAAACCTGATATTGGTTTGAATGCGATACCTTTCCAATTTTTGAGTACCCCCACAATACCTTATGGGTAGGGCTTAACCGGAAGTTTATAGATTTTAGTATGGGTTCCCTCTGAACACACGTCATAGGGGTTATGCCAAGGCTGCCTCCGTTGTTGAGAAATGATGTGAATTGTACGGCCAATTGTGCAGCCAGGTTAACAGTTGGTTTTCACTGGGAGGCCAATTCAAGCTCATGGGGAGAGGTGCTCATACTAGGATGTGTAAGTGAAAGGTTATGGTTGATGATCCGCGTACTGTGTTACGATGATTATTATCGACGGATGAAATCAAATGTTGTGGCACAAGTGTGCAACCTCTGCAGTGTAAATCTATTCGAATAGCCGTGTCCACGGTTACGGACGGTTGAAAGGCCATACAGTTTCCGGTGTCAGATTTTTGAAAACCTTAGTGAATGTGAAGGGTGACTTGGTGACTTGTTGGAATTACAACCAATGTTGTGGGAATGACACTAATGTTCCCACTTGAGTTAGTTAGCACATGATCAAATACTTGTGAACTAAAATATGGCTTATGCAAATTAAACTAGAGCTTAGCACCTTTACTCATAGAGTTGGCATTTACATTAGTATTAGTTTGCAAGTACTTAAAGTACTTACGGCTTTGTCCCTGGCTATTCAAATGGCCAGAGTACGATGATGAACAGAACTATCACGAAGATGCAGGACGCCTACGACAACTAGGGGTTTCTGACGTCAAATGTTGGCCTGTGGACTAGAGAGTCCATTTGTTATTACGCTTCTGCTATGTATGAACTTATGTTTGTGGGTTGATCGATAGATCAACTATTTGTAAGATGAATCATGTGATTCAGTGTGTAAGACAATATGGCTTGTAATCAATAATGACTGTGATATTCGACTATTATGCCTCGCAACAACATTATCCTGGGATTGCGATGAATGACATAATAGGCATCCGGACTTAAAAATCCGGGTGTTGACAAGTTGGTATCAGAGCCATTGTTTGACCTTAGAAAACCTTAGTTAGAATGGGTGTTCATAAAAACCTAACTTTGAAATCAAACTAAAGAGAATATTTATGAAAAGTTACTCATATTCTTGTCTTGGAGGCTTTTTCGAAATTTGATAAATCATGCTCTTTCTTATTGTGTCTACTTAAAATTTTGCCACACTTGTTCACTCTCTAACTTACTCTCCTAATTCACTTTCAGATGGAGCCCAACGCACCCGTCAACACCAAGTTTTATCAACTTGGTAACGGAGGTAGCTTGATCTTCGAGCACGATCTCACCGCTGTCTCGAACTTTCTGGGACGCCTCCAGCCCGAGTTCCATGGGATCCAGGTGAATGATCAGCCGGCGGCGAGCTGCAGTGGATCATCACTGCAGATCTGAGGGGAAACATGGAGTCTCCCACCTCGGAGAGAATCCTTTTCTCCTTCCGTGAGAGCAACTGGCTCGATGGGCTCGCACGTGGCCTGCAGGAGGCACTGCACGCCTCTGCGGACAGAACGCGGTGCGCCTGCTTGCGTCCCGTTTCGCTCACCTAGTGAAGCGTGATGCCGCAGGAGTGCCCATGGCTCTGCCCTGAGTTGAGGCACCACGCCGAGCACCTAGATTTCATGCTGTATCATACCCAGCAGGATCTGGACAACGCCCGTGCGTACGCGAACCAGACTCACCTCGCACTGGCCACTCATGGTGATGCTATCAAGATGTTGTCCAAGGACCGCAACAAGCTTCGCCTGCAGCGTGCTAAGAGGGATGCTACTATTGTGCGCCTTCGCGCCCAGATCGCGTCACTTGAGGCCACTGTCAAGGCCCAGGAGGATCAGCTGAGAGAGATGGAGGATGAGGAGGCTGGCTTCAACATTCAGGGAGGAGACGCCTTCCTGAGTGACGATGACGACTTTGAGGAGGACGGTTTCACTGAGGAGGAGGACTACGCGTTCCTGGAGCCCGGACCTGACGATGTCGTTCCTATCGACATTGAGGATGAGGGTAGTTGCACTTGATCACTGATGTAGGTGTGAGTTGTATCCCACCCGTTGTATCGTAGCATGAGCATGGTTCTTAAAACCATGGGAAGTGTTGATCTGTTAGCTTGTAATGTGTTATGTTGAATGAATGAATGAATGTTTGTGTTTGTCATCAAAAGCATTCAAGTTTTACAAGTTTTTGAACTCACTCAAAATAAACCATAGAAATTTCCCTCTTATCTTATAATCTTCTGTATACTCAGATGGCCCCTCCCAATCGCAACAACAACGATGCCATGATGCAACTGCTGCAAACCCCTTCAAGACAGGGAGACTGAAAGAGCTGAACGTCAAGCCAACATCGCAGCATTGCAAAACCTTGCTAACCAAGGCCATGGGAATCATGATCATCCCGGATCCAAACTCAAGAACTTCCAGAATACCAACCCTCCGATGTTTAGCAAGACTGAAGAACCCCTCGACGCCGACGACTGGCTCCAGACTATGGAAAACAACTTGGAAGTCGCCGGAGTTGAAGCCAACGAGAAGGTCCTATTTGCAACCCATTATCTTGCCGGACCAGCCCGAGCCTGGTGAACTAGCACCCGTGCCATGAACGGAGGTGAAGTCATGACTTGGGCAGATTTCAAGCTCAAGTTCAGCAAGTACCCCAGGTCTTATCAAGAAGATGCGGGACGAGTTCCGCGAACTCAAGCAGGGACGGATGACGGTGGTAGAATACCGCGACAGGTCCGACACCACTGAGAAGAGGCAGGAGAGATTCCTGAACGGACTGCATGATGAGATGCAGACTGTCCTAGTCAACATCCCCTTTGCCGATCTTGAAGCCCTTGTTGACTCCGCCATTCAGATGGAGGGCAAGTTGAACCAAGCCAATGAGAACCGCAAACGCATGATGCACCAAAGTGGGCCCAGCAATACTCCAAAGTATCGCCCTCAAGCGGAGGTTTTGCCCCCAGAAACAACAAGCCCCAGATGCAGACTTCACGCCCCGGATTTCAGAACCGGAGTGGAGGAAACCCCAGGCCAGGAGGCCATTCCAACAACAACCACAATTACCAGAGCAACACCAACCACTTCAACCGCGCCCCAATGAGAGCCCCCAACACCAACAACAACAACACCAACACCGCTCCAAGGACTGGGAGCAACGCCATTCCCGTCGCAGCCAAGGACAAGTCCACTATCACTTGTTATGAGTGTGGTGTAGTGGGACACTACTCCAACGAGTGCCCCAAGAGACTCGCCAAACTCGCCGCAACACCTGCACGTTCAGCAACGCGCCGCGTCTCCACCGGAAGAGAGTTCGCCCAACAACCCCAATAACCAACGGTCGCCTCTTCCACATGAACGCCGAAGAAGCCCATGAAGCACCAGATGTTGTACTGGTATGTTTCCTGTCAACTCAGTGCCAGAGTGTTGTTTGATTCCGGAGCATCTCATTCTTTTGTCACCGAAGACTTTGCATCAACAAGTAAAATTCAACCTCTCAGTTTGAAACATGTCATGATAGTTCAAACCCCGGATCAACCACTAAAGCCAGAAAATTTTGTAAAAATGTACCCATCAGAATACATGAAGTAGATTTCTATGCCAATCTGATAATTCTGGGAACCAAAGGTTTGGAAATAGTGCTGGGAATGGATTGGATGTCCAAACACCATGGAATGATTGACTGTGCAAGAAAGCCATCACCATGACCAGTAGCACCGGTATCATAGTAGAACATGTCTCTGAACTACTACCCAAAATTTACCTGCAGTGTAGCCAAGCCAACTTTGGATCAGATCAGGGTTGCCTGTCGATACCCTGATGTGTTTCCTGATGGTTTACCCGGTATGCCCCCAGATCGGGATATCGAGTTTATCATCGAGTTAATCCCCGTAACCGGACCTATAGCCCAGAGAGGATATAGCATGAACCCAGCAGAGTAGGGGAAGCAACTGGATGATGTTAGCCAAAGGTCGATTCGACCAAGTGCGTCACCTGGAGATCCCGGTTTTGTTTGTGGATAAGAAGGATGGTGCCATCGTCTATGTACGGACTATCGTAAGCTTAACGATGTCACCATCAAGAACAAATATCCCTTGCCGAAGATAGAAGATTGTTTGACCAGCTGACCGGTGCCGTAGTATTCTCAAAGATTGATCTCAGGACTGGATACCACCAGCTGAAGATTCGTGCATCGGACATTCCCAAAACTGCCTTTACCACCAGATATGGATTGTACGAGTACAACGTCATGTCATTTGGACTGACCAATGCTCCCGCTTATTTCATGAACCTCATGAATAAGATCTTCATGAACTTTCGGATAAGTTTGTTGTCGTTTTCATCGATGACATTCTAATCTACTCCAAGTCAGAAGAAGAACATGAGCGACACCTAGAAGCTGTCTTGGAGACCCTTAGAGAGCATAAGTTGTATGCTAAGTTCAGCAAATGTGAGTTTTGGCTGAAGGAAGTAGGATTCCTGGGACATATCTTGTCTGCAGGAGGAATTGCCGTAGATCCCGCCAAGATCAAGACTGTTGCAGAATGGAAAGCCCCAACCACCCAGACCGAGGTCCGCGCTTTTCTTGGATTAGCCGGATATTACCGGAGATTTGTAGAAGGCTTTTCGAGCATCGCTCGACCCATGACCCAATTGTTGAAAAAGGATAAGAAGTTCGAATGGACTGACAAATGTGAGGAGAGTTTCCAACAACTCAAGCTTAGACTGACCTCAGCCCCAATTCTGATCATGCCGGACATCACCAAACCCTTTGATGTCTACTGCGATGCATCCAAGATTGGTCTCGGATGTGTGCTGATGCAGGAAGGCAAAGTGATATCTTATCTGTCCCGGCAACTGAAGCAGCATGAGCAGAATTATCCAACCCATGACCTCGAGCTCGTAGCCGTAGTTTTGAAGGTGTGGCGTCATTACCTCATGGGTAATCGCTGCGAGATCTATTCGGATCACAAGAGCCTGAAGTATATCTTCACCCAGAAGGAGCTGAACATGAGGCAAAGAAGATGGTTAGAATTGATCAAAGACTATGATATGGAGATTCACTACCACCCCGGCAAGGCCAATGTGGTAGCGGATGCGTTGAGCAGACTGCCGTGTCAGTTGAACTCAATGATAGCCGAAGAACAACCCAGCCTATACCAGGAGTTTGAGCAGTTTAGAATGGAGTTGGTCAGTGAAGGATTCCTAGCCAGCATGGAGCTACAACCCACCTTGATTGGTCAGATCAAGGAAGTTCAGAAGGGAAATGCCAGCATTGATGGAATCAAGACCAAGATAGCCGCAGGAAAGGCACCAGGATTCACCGTGGATGAAGAAGGAGTTCTTTGGTACAACGGACGCCTGTGTGTACCGTCAGACTCAGAGTTGAAGCAAGTTATCCTGAAGGAAGCCCATGACACCCTATACTCTATTCATCCCGGAGGTACCAAGATGTATCAGGACTTGAAGGAACAATTCTGGTGGCATGGAATGAAGAGGGAGATCGGAAGCTACATCGCCAAGTGTGATATTTGTCAGCGAGTCAAGGCCGAACATCGCGACCCGCAGACTGCGCAACCACTACAGATTCCGAATGGAAGTGGGACTCTGTAGGAATGGACTTTATCATAGGTTTGCCCAAATCCAGCAAAGGAAATGACTCGATATGGGTAGTTGTTGATAGATTGACCAAGGTAGCCCATTTCATCGCTGTCAAGACCACCTACCAAGGCCCAAAGTTAGCTGAGCTGTACATCTCCAGAATAGTCGCCCGCACGGAAAAGTCAATAGTGTCAGATAGAGGATCACAATTCACCTCAAGATTCTGGCAGAAGGTGCATGAAGGACTAGGAACCCGTCTGAATTTCAGCACCGCCTATCACCCGCAGACCAATGGACAGACTGAGAGAGTCAACCATATATTAGAGGACATGCTGAGAGCCTGTGTACTGGAATATGGATCCAAGTGGGAAGACTGCCTGCCGTACGCAGAATTCTCTTACAACAACAACAAGCCGCTTCGAGATGGCCCCTTTGAAGCTCGTACGGAAGGAAGCCGTACCCCCTGAATTGGTCGGAAGTCGGAGAGAGTCAAGTCTTTGGACCTGATGTTCTTCGTGAAGCTGAAGAGAAGGTGCACAAGATCCGCGAATACCTCAAGACGGCGCAATCAAGGCAGAAGAGTTACGCCGACAAGAGACGCCGAGAGATGACCTTTGAGATCGGAGATTTTGTCTATCTCAAAGTATCCCCCGAAAGGAATGCAGAGATTTCAGCTGAAAGGAAAGCTCGCACCCCGATATGTCGGACCCTTCAAAGTTCGAGTCGCCGAGGCGAAGTATATCTTATCAACTGGAGTTGCCGAAGAAATGTCGGCTGTGCACGACGTGTTTCACATCTCACTTCTCCGGAAGTGCCTTGAAGTTCCTGAGAAGACCGAAGTGTTCAAGAACATCGATCACCGTTCGGTGGATATCAACCAAGATCTGACCTACCGCGAAGTGCCAATTCGCATTTTGGAAGAAGCATACAGAACCACCCGAAGCATCAAGTTTCGAAGATACAGTGGAGCAATCATACGAAGATGAAGCCACCTCGGAGCGAGAAGAAGACATGAAGAAAGAATACCCGGATCTCTTTAGTACCTAATTTTCTTTAAGATCTCGGACGAGATCTTTTGTAAGGGGGAAGGGTTTGTAACATCCCAAATTTCAATAAAAGGAAGAAGAAGAATTTCAGAGATTCAAATTTGAGAACCAACAAAAACTTTTAATTTTGCATATAGTGCCCTGCATAGGACTTGTGCATTTTTGAGTGATATGCCATGATGAGTGTTTATTGTTTATGTGATGAATTCCAAAACCCTAAAATGATCAAGTGAAGATCATCAAACAAATAAAGCAAAAAGAGAAAGAAATCAAATATAAATAAAACCCTAAAAACCCTAACATATGGCATATGCCATTTTTGCAAATTTGATCTTAAACCTATTTGATCTCCACCATGATTTGCAATATGATATTAAAGAGTTAATACAACTTTGAGAATCAAAGAAATACCATTTAAACCAAATTCACAAATCAAAATATGATCACATGAGATAATGGTCATTTTTGACATTTACATTCTGGTCACCACTTTGAGCCTCTATATTTCAAGATTTCTAAACTAAACAAATTCAAATCTTTGCATGTCATCCAAGTACACAACAAGATGAACAACTTTTGTAAAGACCATCATACCAAATTCATTTTGGATCAAGAGTTATGATCAAGTGAAGATGAGACATTGAAACAAATGCAACATTCCCCATTTTTCAAATGTGATCAAACCAGGCCACCATTTGACCCTCACTTGCCCTAGCCTTGATCCCTGGACACTACCACACCTAGCCCATGCCAAGGAAACACCAGGAGAGGGCCAGACATGGCGTGGACATGGCCATGCCGGCCACGTTCCACCTCGACACCTTCCCCTCTCTTTCTCTCCACGATCGGCCTCGCCCCCATGTCCAGTAGCTAGCCCTTGATCCCAGAAGATCTCCCGTACGCGCCATTGACCGAGAGGACGACGACAGGACCCCGACGCGCGCCCAGTACGTCCCAGGTACGCCGCCAGCGGCATGGCGACGTCATCGGCGCACGGACGCGCGCGACACGGCCACGCGGCGCTCGCCGTACCTCGTCGTACCCCGACCATCTCCGCGCACCCTGGTATCCTCCTCGCCACGCGGAGCTCGCCGGACACGCTCGCGTCATGCCTTGGCGACCACGGCCGTTGGAGAGGACGAGCGCGCCCGCCATTGCCGCGCCATGCACGGTCCCGACCACCCTACGCGTCCCCTTGCCGCGCCGTTCACGCTCCTAGCCTCGCCGTGACGTCGTGAACACGACCCCGTCGTCGCCTAGCCCTCTAGCCCACCGGAGCGGCCGCGCTCTTGTCGCCCTTGCCGCAGCACCCACGGCCACCCTCGCGCCTATAAAAGGAGGCATCGCCTCGACGATCCCTTCACACCCACACCCTCTCCTTCCTCGACTTCCTCATCACCTCACAATGCTCGATTAGCCACCAGACGCTCCCATTGCTAGATCGCCGCCGCCCACGTAGCCGACGATCGCCGGAGAAGGAAGCCGCCCCGGAGCTGCCGCCGTACCAGGCTTCGCCGTCGTCCACAACGTCCCCAAGCACACTGCCCACCCTAGCTGGAGCCACGGTGAGCCCTCCGACCCCTACCTGAGCCGCCGGCGAGCCCCTCTCTCGCCGTCGACGACGATGAACGTGCGCCGTTAGATCCTGTTCTAATCCAACGCGCCTCATTGATCCATACCGCTTCGGGCGTTAAGCGTCGCTGACGGGTGGAGCCCCTTGTCAGGCAGCCCACGCGTGCGTGGACGCGTGGTGAGCTGGCCTTGGGCCATTTTAATCGTTTAGGCCCAGTTAGTTTTCCCGCCGGCCTTTTTAATTCAAAACTCGTTTAATAAATTTCATTCGAATTCAATACTGAACCCAACTTTGAAAATTCATAGAATCCGTTTGGCTTGGCCAAATTTGACAAACTTTATATTGTTGGAAAGCTAGTAAAAAGATCTACAATATGCCACTGGTCTCACCTCGAGATCTGTTGTGGAAATAAAATGATAAAAAGAAGAAGGCAGGGACTTTTTCATATTCAAATAATTATTAAAAATCAACCAAATAGATATTTAATAAATTCCAACTCCTATAGCTCACATTTGACTTACACCAATTGTTTCTGCAAGAAAATGGTGTGGTCACTTTGCATGATCATGCCCTAGTTTAATTAATGGACAATATGGCTAGTTTAGTTAAGTGATATTGTCCAAAATTATTATGTAAATCATATGAAGTATTTTACTTTATTTAAATCTTGTCTCAAGTGAATTCATGTGATGTTTGAACCCCTGGTCAAACACTCTTATATGAATACTTGGAGATTTAAGTCATTTGTGGAATTATAAAATGGTATGAGGTGATCTACCTCATTTAAATCATTTTCTCAAATGATGATAATGAATGTTTGACTTAGGTCAATATGAATTCATGTATGATTATTTGAGAAGTTAAATCTTAAGAAGATTTCAATGAGAGGAAATTATTTCTCTCAAGAACTAAATAGAAATTATTAATTACATATGTAATGAGAGGAAATTATTTTTCCTTAATAAAGAAAACCAATACACCTAATTATTTTATGTGTGTGCTTAGCATAGTTTGTGTGAAGTATTGATGTGCTTAGTCTAGCTCTTGAGCTTGTTAAGTGATTATACCTCGTATTCAAATTTAGACGCTAGCACCGGAGATTACCAAGAGGAAGAAGGATTCTACCCAGAAGAGGAAGAAGAAAACCTAGAGAACTACCAAGGCAAGCTAATACTCTTGCAAAGTGCAAAGCCCTCTTTGGGCAAGGCACCATGATTCTTACCTTTCTTAACACAAGCCTATCCTAAGTTTATACCATACAAGTTTTACTTGTTGTTTTCAAAGAGTAAATTCAACTTGGTCTAAATAGAGAAGATTACTAGAGTAGCAAAGTTAGTAGCAAGGATAGCAAAGCAATGTAGCACCCTCATGACTAGTGCTAGTGCTAAAATACTAAAACTTGACTACTCTAGATGGGAACATATGACTTGTTGAATTTGAAACCTTAGAATGATGAAACATTCCATTGAATGATTTGAGGTTGAATGTGAACAAGAGAAGATAGTGATTTTGTATGAAAACCTGATATTAGTTTGAATGCGATACCTTTCCAATTTTTGAGTACCCCCACAATACCTGATTATGGGTAGGGCTTAACTGGAAGTTTATAGATTTTAGTATGGGTTCCCTCTGAACACACGTCATAGGGGTTATGCCAAGGCTGCCTCCGTTGTTGAGAAATGATGTGAATTGAGGTGAATTGTACGGCCAAGCCCTGTGCAGTTCCCAGGTTAACAGTTGGTTTTCACTGGGAGGCCAAGCTCATGGGGAGAGGTGCTCATACTAGGATGTGTAAGTGAAAGGTTATGGTTGATGATCCGCGTATTGTGTTACGATGATTCGGAGTTATTCCGACGGATGAAATCAAATGTTGTGGCACAAGTGTTCAACCTCTGCAGAGTGTAAATCTATTCGAATAGCCGTGTCCACGGTTACGGACGGTTGGAAAGGCCATACAGTTTCCGGTGTCAGATTTTTGAAAACCTTAGTGAATATGAAGGGTGACTTGGTAACTTGTTGGAATTACAACCAATGTTGTGGGAATGACACTAATGTTCCCACTTGAGTTAGTTAGCACATGATCAAATACTTGTGAACTAAAATATGGCTTATGCAAATTAAACTAGAGCTTAGCACCTTTACTCAAAGAGTTAGCATTTACATTAGTATTAGTTTGCAAGTACTTAAAGTACTTACGGCTTTGTCCCTGGCTATTCAAATGGCCAGAGTACGATGATGAACAGAACTATCACGAAGATGACCAGCAGGACGCCTACGACAACTAGGGGTTTCTGACGTCAAATGTTGGCCTATGGACTAGAGAATCCATTTGTTATTACGCTTCCGCTATGTATGAACTTATGTTTGTGGGTTGATCGATAGATCAACTATTTGTAAGATGAATCATGTGATCCAGTGTGTAAGACAATATGTCTTGTAATCAATAATGACTGTGATATTTGACTATTATGCCTCGCAACAACATTATCCTGGGATTGCGATGAATGACATAATAGGCATCCGGACTTAAAAATCCGGGTGTTGACATCTACTCCCTCGAATCTGTGACACTAATGGAAAAATATAACTTAAACAACAGTACAACTTTAACAAAAAATAGGCACAACACTTCTAAGACGAGATCAAACTTGCAACTATTGTAAAAAAGAAACTTACTAATGGCTAGGAATAATTATAGATAGCTAGTGTACTTGAATAAGTTCATTACAAATTTTGTGTTTTTCTCAATTGCGTGACATTGGCTTGTTTTATTGCGCTTTTTTGGCGTGGCGATAGGGGTGAACAGTGATCCGGGGAGCTGAAGGTGGAGCAGAAGACTACATGACGGGTGTGCTTGATTCATGGGAAAACTAGCAAGGTTGCGAGATTAGGGGAAACATGCTCACTCTTTCACAGACCACACTGCATTTTTTGTTTGGTCAACTTTATAAAAATTGAAAAAAATATATAAAAAACAATGCAACATCCACAGTACCAAATTACCAGTAGTAGAACCACTAAGAAATATAGTTTCACATTATATATATTCAGTATATTCTATGGAAGTCGATATTAATTCTCAAATACTTGATCAAACCTGCAAACTTTGACTATGAACGAAACTAAAACGCATGTTGATATATCAGATAGAGAATGAAAGCATTTTCTCACAAAGAAAAAAAATGAGATAAAGAAAGAACGTGGGATGCGGCTAAGAACATCTCCAGCGGCCTGACGAAAACATACCGCATCTGTCCGTTTGCGTCAAAATGGAGACACTGAGGCCAATGCTCCAGCCTAGCGGCCTGACCGTTATCCATTCGCGACCTAAATTTGATCTCAAAGGCTTCACCGTGGACATAGCACGGTCAGCGCGCGTGTCCAATCCCGGCGCCCTTGGGCCCTCTTAACAATGCTCCGCTCACTTCGGCTTCTGCGAGTCGGTATTGGTTGGCGGTGTCGCTGACGGTTTTATGCGTCGCGCTAATGGTACTGCCTTCCCTTCTTCGGGCTAGTGCTTGGGAGAGTAGTGTTGGGCTTCCGCTTCAGGTATTGAAGGGAAGGCAGCGCCTGCCCTTGTAAGGGGAGGAATCCACGTTCACTTCTCACCATGCCATTGCCTTAGCCACAGCCAACCATGCCATTGCCTTAGCCACAGCCATAGCCACCGCCCGTGGACGACGACGATGAGGAGGACAAAGATGGGGACCACGACGATGACCTCTTCGACAACAGTGGTGCTCATGCTCTACGTGTCGGTGTGAACCCGGAGGTCCAGTCGGCGGATTTCACGGAGGAAGAGGTGATCAACCTGGCCATCACCTAGAGCCATTTGGACGAGTTCACCCAATTTCACGAGCTCGCTGTCTAGCTGCGGTACTCGCACTGACTCAGATAGACCAGTGAACCCTTCGGTCACCCATATACGCAGCCAGGCGAGCGCACCGACACCTCCTCCCACGTCTACACCGCCGCCACCACCTCCCCCCGCACTAGCACCACCGTCGGGTTTGTACTGGACCTGGCTGTGGGCGCTTTCGGTCTTCGTCGACACCGACGACAAGGAGCAGGCGTCCATGACGCGAAACCTAGCTAGGGTTTTTAATTTTAAATATTTTTTCAGCACTACATAAATTACTTTTTATTAATAAAAATATTATTAAAAAACGTCTGGCCGCTGGCCAGATCGCTACCCAACGGGTAATTTTGGTGAAAATCGGACGTCCTATTCACTCGACGACCCCAAGAACGGAAGGAACATGTTTAAAGCCTCGGTGCTCTCCACGCGCATCCTCGTGGTCGTCACTTGCAGGTCCACCAGCGACAAATAAACAGGTTCGTAGTTCCTCTCCGCAACCTTCCGCGTCTCTGCTCGAGCGCGTGGTTCGCTCCCGCCTCACGCGGCTGGATTTAAGGATTCATCTCGCACGAATTCATCGCAGGTAGCAGCACGCAGACATCTTCAGCAGCAGCAGCGATGGCGGAGTTATCGTGGCTCACGGCGCTAGGCTTCGCCTTCCTGACCTTCAACTCCGCCATGGCCATCTACCGCTCCAAGGGCGACGCGGGGTCCATCCTCTTCGTCGCCGTCTCCTACCTCGACCTCCTGGCCCTCTTCGCCTGCCTGCGCCACTACGAGCGCCTGGACCGCCACTCCCCGCGCCGCGAGAAGGTCAAGGCCGCCGTCTGGTCGCTCACCACGCTCCTCACCGTCATGTTCAGCTACAAGGTCGCCGAGCTCATGCCCCTCGCCGTCAAGCTCCTCGTCTGGGCCATGGCCGCCGCCACCACCTGCGGGGGCTTCTACGCCTTCTTCATCCACGACGACAAGGAGTTCCAGCTGCTGCAGGACGTCGCCGAGCGCGGCGACGGCGCCGCCAACTACTAGTAGCTAGCCAGCCGGCGGCTGGGCGCTTGCCGCCGCGAGGTACGTGCTCCAGCGCTAACAGCGGCGGCGGACGTTAGATCTAAACAACCAGGTCGTTACTGTATCTTGGCTTTTTTTTTTTTTCTCTTCCCGGTTTCCTTTGGCTTGCCCGGCGTGGTCAGATAATCAGTAGATCTGGAATTCGGCATCTGTACAAAGGAAATCCGCCGCTGCGGCCTCTCCGGTCCGGCTACAGTAATCAGATCTGTCCAGTTTGATGTGCTGAAGCGCCCCGTTGACAAGTGAATTTGCTGATTTTGATCCCTGGTTTAGACTTTCTGAGCTTCAAATTGGGCGTGTGCCCGCCACAAGGAGGAAGAAACTACGACCACTTGAGGTAAGGTGAGCTTAATTTGCGGTTGTGTATGGGCTTAATTTGCATCAGGAGGAAGTGAGGTTAATGGAGGCAAAGAGAGTGTAGAATAATTGTTGGGTAACAGAGATGCCAGGGGAAGAGGGGCACCTTGGTAATGGATATGACGTGGAATCTTCAGATAGTTTGCTTGAAGTTGTGTTTGGAAAAGTGAGCTGTCTCGAATCATTCACAGATTGGGAGATCCTGTCATGCAAGGAGGGTAAAGAAGGAGAAGACAGATGCAGGGAAAATGAATGAAATCACCAACGAAGAAGAAAAAACGCACCGGAGTGAAACCTGGAAGAACACAGGGGAGGACAACAGATAAGCGAAACAAACAGAGATGCAAGTGAATCTTGCGGATACAATAGATCATCTGCGCAATAAGATGCCAAACAAGAAATGGTGCTGATGCTGTACTTGTTAAGTTATTTAATCTGATGCAGCCATCAGTAGTTTGCTGTATGCGGACGGGAACATGTGGCCACTAGAAATTTGATCAACAAATGGCCAGTATTTCAACTAGATTTGAGGCATGGGATCAAGAGTGAATCGTCCTCATTAGCGTGACAGTTGCTTTTGCAGTCTCCTAAAGATTCAGCTGGTTTATCTCCCTACTTGAGATTCAAGTCACCTCCTGGATGAAAGATATCTTTTCATGGATCATTTGAGAAACTTGGCGAATTGCAGAGTCTTCATGCCTTCGTATCGTCAACAAGATATGCCTAGACAAGATTGGGTGTACAGAAAGGAGAGCCAGAGGAACAATAGGGAAAAAAGTTGCCAGGTCAGGGAAGCTGTTTCCCATTGACTGTTTCAGATTACCATCGTACAAACGAACTGTTCATAGTGGAATTATAACCACAGACTAAGACAGCATATATTTCAGATGCAAAATAGCCAGCCTTTCATTGATAACTGTCTAGTGGGAGCTGGGAAATGGTCATTGGAATACGTCGTTAGCAGTTATGGAAGGCACATAGGAGGGAATAAAAGACAAGACAATTACAAAGCAGCGGATAATCTAGTAGAATCAAATATGCTGATATTTGCAATGTCAAAGCCAATTCCGATGCTAATTCTTTTGTCACGTTAGAGGGGGCAAACTGGCAACAAGGTGAGAGCTTCTTAATTTTTGAAGGAAGAGAAAAGGCCAAGGTATTTTAACCCCTAGTTGCCCAATCTAATTTGCCGTCGCTGTTGCCTGTAGTATATGCTGCGCTGTAGCAAGGGCCGAGCCAGCCCTATTATATTTTAAGTTAAAATAAATAAATTCCATTATCTACGAGCTATAATGTGTAACAGTTCTATAAATTATGCTACGTCTTTGTATGACTATACCGTGTTGTATGTCGTTTCATGTCAGTCCTGCTGCTTCATTGAGCTCTGACCAGATCTCGGAGTGTTCTCGATGCTCAGGTTAAGTATTGTACATTGGTACTGTCACCAACTCTACTATTATCGTCATTGTCCTTCTCGTTGGAACATTGCTGGGTTTATCAGTTGTTGACATATGTATAACATTTGTACTTGTATGTTGTCCTAGTAATAATGCTGTGGTCTGTATTATCTAGTCTATATGCGCTGTAGTCATGTTAATCTCTTCCTAGGTCCCTCTATACGCAACTTTATTATAGTGTATTCACAACTTGTCTGTCCATGTTGAATTGTTGAGTACTCTGTATTATTGTTGAGCATCTGACTTGTACAAAGCAAATTAAGCTGCCATGGGTGTGCAATCGTGTGTAAACTATCCACAAAGTCAGCAACAGCAACAAATTCCAGAGTGGGCATGTGGTACTTGAATTTCCACCATTGTCCTTTGATTTTTTAGCAACTTGGAATGCCTGCGTGATTTGCAAATATTGAGGTTGTATTTGGACTGCCGGCTTAGTTTTCTTAAGAAATGTGAACAGAGACACCAGGTTTCTAAAGAAAGATAGTTGGGTGGCCCATGGCTGAAAGGTACCGTCTTCGGTTTCTAAGTTCGTTTCAGGTCATAGCGTAAGATGTTGGATCCTTGAAGCTGACAAGCAATACCTTTCTTCCTTTCAGTTTTCCTATAAAATTAACCTTCCTTGCAGTGGTACATTAGCAAAAGTTTGCCAACCGAGGGCCATGATTCGCTTATTGATGCTTGCTCTCTTACCCAACCCGACCCAGTAGGTTATTTTATAGCAACCTTTTAGCGGTTGTCTATTTTTTTGTGTGGCAAACGTGTTTCAGCCTTTCAGGCAATGTTCGTCCCAAGCTTGTTACTTCACGAAATGTCCAACAATAACTTAAACACGTACCGTGATCACCAAGTATTTGAGCGCCCAAACCGTTTTTGCTGAACTAGCGATTGTCTGGTTTGCCCACCAATTCTGGATTCGCCCGTTCGAACAATTATCACAACTTTAAGCCAGCAATGCTACACTTAAGGATAACTACTATACTAAACCTGAGCAACTTCGTTTTTTCTCCTAATTTTAGATTTTTTTTTTCAGATTAATCTGCAGCTAACACGTACTTAGTATTCTGGTTGATTTTTTTTCTGTGTAGCACTTGGTGCTCCATAGCGTTTTGGGGAGAGTTTTATTTCTGTTCTACGTAGGCTCTGTGTTTTCTATTGGTGTGGCTGTAACCGTAACTGGCTGGGAGAGGAGTGGACACGATTTGCATGATTCCTTTGATTTGTTTCTATCCACACCGCTTTGACTGTTCTTTTATGCTTCTGCATGTCGATCTCTCGAACCAACACGAAATCTCAGTCTCCTCTCTTTCTTCTCTCAAACCAAGCGAGCCGCCACCGACGAACTTCTCCGGCGAGCCGTCGTGCTCCACCCCCAGCGAGCCATTTGTGCTCCCCCCACTCCACTTTGCTGCCCCTGCTCTGTTCTTCCCCCACCATGTGAATCGTCAAGCTCTGCATCCCCGCCTCGGAGGGCTGTAGCCACCGCGCGCCCAAAGGGCTGCTGCTGCCACTCCGCGTAGAGATGCCGCCGTCGCGGCACCGTGGCGGGGCACAGTAGATGTCGGGGCCAAGTTTCAGAGATTGGATTTTGAAGATCGAGACGGGCTGTAGCAGGAGGTCGAGTGGCGGCGGATAGTCGGAGGGCGGAGATGGGATTCAATGTTGGGAAGTTGAGGAGGTGGAGACCGAAGCAGAAGATCGCTTCCTGGAAGGTCCTCTTCTGGTTCAGCGCCATCGAGGCCGTCCTCGACAGGCGTGATCCTGGCAAGGGCACTTGTCGCCTCCCTTGGTCTGTCCTTGAGGCCCTCCATGCGCATATCGCCAAACTCTGGTGGGAATCCGCCTCAAGGTACGTCCTCCTTCGTTTCCCCTTCACATCACTCCGCTGTCTCCACTGCTGAGTTTACCTTTTCATCATTTTTCATTTTCTTCCTTTTTCCAGTTGAACGTGCGACCAAGATTAGACGATGAATAGTTAAAATCAAATGCTTGAATGTGTGTTGTGTTGAACTGATACTGCGTCAAGTTTTCTTGAGTGGAGTAGAAGCAGGTCTTTCAGCAACAGGAAGACAGTGGTGTGGCAAAGAACGAACTCGAGCTTGGCGGGTTCAAGCGGCGGTTCCCGCTGTCGCTCCCCTAGGCGCTCCTGCCACGATGGTCAGGAAAGGGAAACAGGGCATTCATCCTTGAGAGTGGCGAGCCAGTGCTAGACGCGGACAATAGCACCGACTTCTGCGAGCACTTCTTCGCCTGGTTAGAAAATCTTTTCTTGATCTGGATGTACAAGGTAGCTACATGAGATATCCTTTTAGACCTCAATCTCCATTAATGGCACACACAATCGCTGATATTGTGCATATTGTGATTTTTCGTTTTTAATGAAAACTATAGAGAGCAGATAGGTAGTTTACTCACTCTTGTATTTTCTTGAATAGGAAGTTAGCATATCTCTTTTTTTATGAATACTCTTGAGAATTCTCCTTTTTATGATATATGATTCCAATGTTTAGTTAGCACTACCAAACGTCCATACAAATGACTTTGTAGCTTATCTAGATAAACTTTGAATTGAAAGATGTTTGCCGGTTGCATGATCAGAATCTTTCAAATCCTTTTTGCATTATTATTTTTGTCTTTGCTATAATTAACTAGAAGAAAAGAGAAAGAAGAGAAAACCTCATTATTTTACCCATCTGCTCATATTCTTCCATGAGTAGCTGACTAGGGAAATCAGAATTAATGGACATCCTTACTGGCACCATGCAGATGAAGACCCCATTAGTTTACTAGGCAATTTATATATGTGATTTTAGTATATAGGGCATGCTCTATTTTTCCTTTTCTCTTCATAAGCAGCAAGAGCTGGATGTTATATCAAGACATTTTGTAACTTTGGTCTTCACTACCGGTTCAAATTTAACATATTGTTCAGGTCATACTTACACAAACTCCCAATTTTCAGGGCGAGCGCTACATACTGAACATTCTATTCACCAAGCTAACCTCTAGGGAGGACTGGTCGTCTCTAGATTGCAAAGAATTCTGGAAAAGAACATACCGTAAGAATAAGGTATATCAACATCCTTACAAACTTCCCTCCCGTTCTTAACTTCACAAGTGTTGTATCCTGTTTCTGAACAAAAACTACTAGAAAAGTGTCTATTTGTTCCCTTTTTTGATCATGTGGAAAACAATTAATCTTGCAACTGCTCTGAATAAATGGGAAGCAACAATGCAATCAGATGTCGGATTCTCTGGTGACACACAGTGCTCGAGTCCAGTAAGGCATTTTATGTAGACACCCCAAGTACTGAAAAGAAAGTTCATCTATAAGGTCATTACATCATATTGCTTCATAGGTATGCGATCAATAGACTCATAAGATCCTTTACTCATTGTGCCACTTGGTATTTAAAAAAAAATCACGACTCTAAATAGTGAGAACTCAAACTTGAAGAACCATATGTCAGTAAATGGTTGGAGAAGAGTTGACAAAATATACCAGACTCAATAATTGGAAAAAGAGGAGTTCCTTCATTTAAAAGTATCTCTCCTATGAAGCAATATGCTCGACATGGTGTTTTCGTAATATAATGTTTTTTCATTAGTTCAATGTCTCTGCCACAAGGTACCCCATTGATGAAGGTTCAGGAATGGTGTCAACCTAATTATTTAACAACACATTATCGCAGCCTCTGAAAAAATTATCTAGGAGGCTTTGTTTTGAGGGAATTTGATAGTCAGCCTAAACTGAAAGAATAATTAGAACTACATTAGTATATATCACTGATTATTGCTTTGTCATTGTGTTCCTTTGATGTATATATCACTGATTTTTTCTATTCTTCCTTGATACACATGTTACAAAGTTAATATATGTATGACATCCCTCCTGTGTTGGGAAAACATTCAAGTCAATTACATACTTCGATGACTTGCTTCAAACCCTCAATACTTGCATTTACCTTCTATGCAGTTGTGAGGTGAGCCAACTGATTTATAACATAAAAATGAGTTTGGAAGAAAATTTATCTCTATGGCGATGCAAATATTTTCCCTTGGTGTCGGTGTCCAAGTATAGCACTAGAGCCAAATTAATCTTCGTTTTGTTTGTTATAGTGTTAACTAACACGGGTAGCTTCCTTATTTTGTCATATATCTGGTCCTCAATTGTTCTCATGGTCCATAATATAATGGTATAAATACATGTCTCCATGACAACGCTTTAGTATGCACTGCCAATTTTAGCAACTCCCTTAATTACATCGGTATATACTTATATCAGACTATATACGCCCTTCGTATGTCAATAATGACATTCCTTCTTTTTATGTTGATGTAGTGCCATAGTCTTCATTCCTGCACTCTAGATGTGAGCCTAGACCAAGTTCTTTTGCATGACCAAATAAATTGGCATGGACAAAGATGCTTCATTTGTAGTACTAGTAACCGTGCACGTGCAATGCACGTGTTGATTGATGAACATAAATAAAAATACATATTAAATCGACCATTTTCTATTAAAATTAGTTTTATTGTTAGGGAATGTAAATTCATTTAGTGAGAATGATAAGGTAACATTGAAGCTAGTTACAGTGCAAAACTGGACGTACATGCGCCTCATAAAATTAATTAGAAGTTATATCATGTAGGGCTTTAGAGCAGTAGTAGTAATTTTGTGGTAAGATGACATGACTGCGCAGTTCTTGCAGATCATCTGCCTAATAAGCTGATTCCCTACATGATAATATGGACCGGCTCCCAATTAGATGATTTATCATTGTCCGATCATTGTTGAGTTTCTTGATCACCATTTGAATTAACTGTGCTTTGGTGATTCAGTTTGGACATCAGAACAGAGTATAGATTTTTGAACTGAAATCAGAATACACATTACAGTAAAGACATCTCCGTACACTATTTTAGTGCCTTTTCGCGTAATTATCTACAAATTACCATAAGATCATGAGTATACACCAGCAGTCATAAGCACCAACCTCATTCGCGTGAAAGGATCATATATAATGCCATCCATATCAAAATTTGTTGCATTGTTTTCCCCACCTGCAACAATGTTCTGTGTTGCTCCTTCGTGAATCACCTGTCTCTGCAAATAAAAATCGGCAAGTAATCAGAAATCTACAAGGTGGTAATATTGTTCAAGCATTTAAACAACATCTAGAGAGAAACATAATAACCATAGCACTTTACTACTTGGAATCAATAGAGGTTAATCTCATAGAGGTCTACAAGGGAGACGTAGCTCCGCTCTTCGATTACCAAAAAATTGAACTCAAAGAAGTAAGACATGTATCCAATGCGTAAAGTTCTAGTCAACATCAACACATGCATAGAAAGGATTCGATGATCATGAACCTTTGTACCGTGGTGCAAAAGTGCATCGCAGAGAGCAGATTGGCCTGGATTAGGCAGGCATGGTGGAGGAGTACCTTTCATCCCAAAGGGGTACGTGTGCTTGTGTACTACTATGCATATCGGACGTCTGATTGATATAGAACCAATTTTTTTTAAAAAAAGGAATCGCGAATAATATCTTCCTCTGTAGTACAAGGAAATAAATACTTAAGAATGGAAGCTAATTGTTAACACACCCCAAAAATAGCTTTAAAAATTTAACTTGGGGATCCATTCCTATCTAGTAAAGGGAAAAAATCTTCCGCCATGAAAGCTTATTGATAACCCACAAGAAAGGAACTTCAGCATACCAACCTCTATAGTAAAAAGAAACAAATCATCATCAAGTATTCTTTTGAAACAATTGTTTGTTGTGAACTAACATCAATGATAACATGAGGCCAGCCTGCCATGTTGAATATACTTAGTTAACAAACAATTTTTGAATCTGGGGATAGAGTGAGAAACATAATATTTTTTCCATACAGATTTAGAATATGACCTTTTTTTTCCTTTTCAGGTTCCATAGAACAGTCTTTTGTTGCATGTTTTAGTCGAGTGCGTGCAAGAAATATTTAATCTCATGTGTAATAATCAATAATGCATGGATGGCATGAAGAAATAGTAGAGTTCATAATGAAGAGGAGATGCTTTTGAACACTTAATCAAACTATGCTTGCAAATTCTTAAGCATAAGGTTCTTAAGTTGTACTGATACACGTTAAGCTATTCCACCATGTAGTGAGAATTTGAAAAAAAAGGCTTCTAACAGCTTATGCAATGCAATGTAAATGATCACTTGAGCTTGGATGAAGCAAATAACATAGTCTTGAACGAAAATTTAGTCCGAAGGCACAGGGTACCATTATTGTGCAGTGCACTATCCTGATCTACGGATGACAGTATATCTCTTATTTGAATAATTTTGCCATCTAATTTTAGAAAATAAGACCTCGTGCATTCAAGATCAATGCGGCACTGTTGCCAGGTACATTGATCTACACTTGCAAATCTCCACTCATAATTCATGAAAAAATGAGCCTTTGTGGTGGGCCTGGAACATATGTTAGTAATCAACTGATGTGCAGTATTCGGCTACCATCTGGTGAAAAGGCAACAATTGAGTAAACAAAAAGGTTGTGCCACAGAAATCTACCATCCGAGGCTGGTCCAATGTAGTGCTTGTAATGTTAAAAAAGTTGCTAACTCTGCAAAGTTTGCAGTTGGCCCTCCAAAAGTTGAATGCCCCAGAGGGTGAAAAGATTGTGCCACAGAAATCTACCATCCGAGGCTGGTCCAATGTAGTGCTTGTAAGTTAAAAAAGTTGCTAACTCTGCAAATTTTGCAGTTGGCCCTCCAAAAGTTGAATGCCCCAGAGGGTGAAAAGATTCAACCCAGTCATTAGCAGCACACCCACGAATGAACTCAGCACCCTAGAAGATTTTATGATTATAATTAGGAATGGTCAGTCGCGCACAAAGGACAATGTTGAGAATCAGCACTGCCTATGCAAGTGGTCATTAATCTTGCTTGAACTCATTCTCAGAATTGGCTAGCTTTTCAGATCTGAAACTGAAGCCACATCCAGTATTAACTGAAATTTGTATCAATTGAATCCAACAATATGAAGCTGCGAAAAACCAAACCCGTGGGACACTCAGATGTCGACTCGGGGATGGGGACAAGGGAAACGGCGTGAAAAACTGTATACTGAATTATCACATCTCTGCATGTATATTGTATTGCAAACATGGATAAAATATTGGCATACGAAATCTTTCAAATACTTGTAATGGGTAATCCATTTAACGAAACACGCTGCGTGAAACTCTGTACCATGTGATTCATGCAGAATTGCAGGCAACCAGTTACTTAAGATTTCTTTTTAGGACATAACAGAGAAGTATATGGTCTCCAGCTAGCTTCACCACCAAATAAAGCAATATCAAGATATTTTTATACTTTTATCTATCTCTTATTTCCTTGTAGAATAATTTCCACGAGCCTGATTATTTGAAGAGATTCTTGCGTTCCAATGCTAATGTCAAACATATAATTTTTGCATACGTGCACATAGTCAAAACATCAGGTCTTGTAGCATAGAACACTATGAGAAAATGCTCCAGGATCATACATGCGTTCACCATCATAGGATATTTTCAATTATCTTACAACTCTTGCTTATTTTTCCAAATTCGACCATGAGTTTAGCATATTGTTCTCTTCACTAAACTCGAGATTTTGGTAGAACCTGTGTTTGTATCACATTCGCACTAATCCATTATCTGAAGAGTACGAATTACAGTACTGAACCTCTGAAGCATCCTATCAACGCTATGTAGTAATACCTGAATGATGTACATGCACATAGTCTAAATGTAAAACATAAAAACATTCTTGAAGCTACAGACTCACTTTTTGTAAAATTTAATTGTACCAAACCAGAGCAACAAAAAGTTTCAAAAAAAAAACCCAGAGCAACAAAGGCGTGTGAGAGTTACCTGGAGCATGCTCCAGAATTTGGTACTCCAATGATGTTCATGTGCGGAGTGGGACATGGAGCCGCGTTGACGAAGTGCAGGTCGCTTGCGCTGCTTGCCCCTACCTATATTGATGAGCAGGCCGCTGCGAGGACAAGGGCAGGATCCTCAGCGCCGACTCAGACATCCAGTGCAGAGATCCAACACGCCAACCTCCCCTTGTGCTCCATGAAGCCCTCGGTGTCAACAAGCTGCCTCAAAGGCGCTTGTTGTGCTCACATGCATCCGCCACGGCAGGAAACCCGCCCCGCATCTCCAGCATGGTGGGCGTGCAGGGATGCGGTTTCGGTTTGCAGGGTCCTGCCTAAGAGGGCGGCAGCAGTGTCGTCCAGGGCGGCGCGGCCTGCAGTAGGGCGTCGCCCAAATCACGACCGGAAGGAGAGTGCGTGGGAGGCGGGCAGCGGCGTGCGCGGGGGACGGCCGCGGCGGCATGCGCGAGAAGGGGCAGAGGCAAATGGGTATCGATGTTTGGGTCTAAATCGTGTTTAGCGGTTTGATTTTTAGGCAAGTGGGAGCGTGCGCGTCTAACACTGTTTTAGGGGTAATCTGAACCGTTCGATAGGATGATTAGATAGCTGGGATGATTTGGATCTGTCGCTCTCGCTCTTTTAATAGTAGTGTAGATGTAGATGTAGATAAGAAGATTACCGGAGCCGTGTTGGCCATGTTCGTGTGAGACACGGATTCTGTAACCGTGTAGGAAAATGATTGGGAAAGTGGTCTGACTGAGCCTGCCAATTCTGTAATCATGTTCGGCGTCTCGCCTGTTTGTACAAGATGTTGGGCGCCTGGGCTGTTTGTACGTAGAGGCCTATTTGTATGTAGATAGATGTTGGGCGCCTGGGCTGTTTCTATTGGGCCTACGAAAAGTTTATGACTTGTTTGACCTGTTTGTGACACCAGGCAGTCACCTATTACAATTTAATAGTAAAGATAGTTATTTTCAAATGAAATAATAGGTTTAGTTGTTCAAGAAGGAGTCTCAGCGGTAGATACTTAAGTCATGCACTTGCACACAAGAGGAGTGTATATTACTATTAAAACTCAACATAAATGAAAACATGTTCTTTACAACCCAAAATAATAAAGAGTAAGGATGATTGATTGATCAATATGACTAGAATATGAGCTTACAAAATATTCTCTAGATTACTCCTATCGGAATGAAAACCTACTATGCTTCATAAATGACTTATTTAAACACTCGGAGATAGGTAGTGACCTAACTTCAGTTCAACTTGGAGTATTTCGTACAAATGAGGCAAATGTTCATTACTGTGGAAATAGCACAAAAATCAATTTAATGAAAACTAAAATACGATTAAAGATGTTAGGAGTAGATATGATATTTATTTCTAGAATATCTTTGGTGGTTATGAAAAGAATCTTATCTTTCGACATAAATATACAAGGTTATAAATAATTAAAGAGAAATGATCAAACAATTAATGAGCAAAGATATAAAATAATTTGCGAGCGCCCGTGCTAGTTTTTTTAATAATCAATAATATAATCGTTTTACTAAATGTATAGGCTAAACATTTGATCTACCCATAGAAACACACATTTATTATGTTGTTTCATCACTCAAATGTCATGCACATACGTGGTGACATAATATATGCATCATGAGATTAGTCATAATGGGAAGCATCATATAGCAGTATCATTCATACGATACTAGTGTATGATACTACCTCCACAATTAATGCATTGGTATCATGTTGTACTATCATAGTCTTCTTATATTTATTGATTTGTAAAATCTTAATGCAAATATGTGTACAAGATCTATTTGATATTTATTTTTCTTGTTCTACATGCTATTATACAGAATCTACCTTTGATACCAATATGATTTCTCTCATACTATCTATGATACATATAATGTGGATTATTAGAGCTAGCTAGGTCTACGGTTGAATCATGTCGGCTTGAGGCTGTGGTACAATAAATGACATGTCCAACCATGTAGTTATGACTCTCTTATATAATGAGGTGGAAAGGATGTCCATAGAACACTCACTTCACCCTAATTCACCCAGAAAACTAGGTAGTATATTGTTGCAATGGCAAGAGGCATGCTCCCTGCGCTCACCATGGTGGTTGCACTGGCGGCCATGGCTCTAACGGCGAGCACGCCAACAGCGAGCACGCCGACGGTGAGCATGCCGGCGGCGGACAAAATCTACGTTAGCTCGGAGAATATTGCTTCGGAGGAGAGCATGCGTAACCTGTACGAGCGCTGGTACGCGCTCTACAGGCGCGATAGCGAACCCAGCGACAAGGAGAAGCGGTTCGCCATCTTCAAGGAGGAGGCGCGCGTTGTGTACGAGCTGAACGACGACGACACACACGTGAAATATCATCTAAACTTATTTGCGGACATGACCCTAGCTGAGTACGCCAAATCGTTCGCCAACTGCTCCCCCCTCAAGATCCGACCCCACGACAATATCAAGCTCAAACTTCACCAGCCCAGCCAGTACTACCCTGACAAGCTGCCACTCAACGTCGACTGGCGGACCGTGGACGGCGTTCTCACCAGCGTGAAGACCCAGGGGGAATGCGGAAGCTGCTGGGCTATTGCTGCCGCTGGAGCGATGGAGAGCATCCACTTCATCACTAACCATAAGCGCACCAACCTCTCCGTTCAGGAACTAGTTGACTGCAGCTTCAAGGGCAACGGTTGCGAAGGCGGCTCGGCTTTTCAGGCCTTCCAATACGTCATCAACAAGCACGGCATTCATTCCTCGGAGCAGTACCCGTATGTGGGAAATGGGTCGCACTGCACCAGTCCCTTCGGATTACCCGTCATGTCCATCAGGAGATATTACTACGTGAGTGAACGTAGCGAGAAGATGCTCATGGACGCGGTGCACAAGGCACCCGTCGTGATTACTCTTTGGGGAGTCAACACCACCGAGTTCGAGTACTACAGTGGTGGCATCTTTAGAGGGCCCTGTAACGATAAGGGAACCCACCAAGCCCTGCTCGTGGGCTACGGCACGGTGCCCTATGACGATGCCAATCGTTCCGGCGTCAAGTATTGGGTGGTGAAGAACTCGTGGGGGGAGTCATGGGGAGAGAGGGGCTACATGCGCATCGAGCGCGGTCATCGGGCTGGCGGCGGCCTCTGCGGCATTATGCTCTCGCCCGGATTGTACCCAGCACATCCGGAATAGTTCAATAACTTGTGTGCTTGATCTCCTAATAATGCATTTACTCCATTAATTAGTTCGAGTGTTCGTAATGTACCTCCTAGTAATTTACTCTCAATGTTAGTGGAGTGGCATGATGATGTACTATCTTTCTATGCTAATACTAAAATTTAAGTGGTCGGTGTTGCTCCTTTAGACCAACGCATCAAGTGCATATTTATGATCGCATCATATATCTGTAAGATCGATGATCTCCCTTTGGTTTAGTTTATTAGTTGTATCACTAGGTCATCAATTTGACCTAGATAATATTATATAACATAATTTTTTTAGCATTATACATTATCTATCTTTACTTTTAGGTGGCGATAGGTAGTGTTCATTGGTGTAAGAACTTTCGTACGTATAAAAAACCGTTTGGTATGGACAAGAAAAATCGGATGTTGATCGGTGGTGTCACACTCGACCGTCCGTCCACGCCCAAGCTAAAGAAAAACCGGTCCCGTACGTCACCTGTGCAGCTGACCAAAGCTTGCTTGGCGATGTGGGACAAAACACCGAGTCGCGCCGGCCCTGTGCTCAACTGCCGAGATGCTCCGTGAGAGGAGAATTCTTGTTACGTATGGTCCAAGGGCCTATTTTTGCTTCAGGCCTTTCAATCGACAAAGAACCAGCCCACGTGCGCCCCGATGCGTTCTAACTTGAATACTCCCAGCTATCCGATCGGAGGCCCATCTCCATGTGATCCGACTGAGCGCGTCCGTCGCCACCGATCGATCGAAAGGGGCGTGCTCATCGTCCCCCGGATCAAGTGTGCCGATCTCCGGGGTCGGCAGCCATAAGATGGAGCGATCGAACCGTCGACCCCGTCCACTCGGGTCAACGTTACCGCTAGAACCAAAAAAAAAGAAATGAAAGAAAAGGCACCCACGAAGGGGATTTGACAACTACATCCTCCCGAGATTCCCATCGACCACCACTTGTGGCCTCGCCCGAGAAGCCCGCTCTGGACCTCTGGTGTCGCCGGACAAGGCTGATGTGGCGTCCTTGATGCAGCAGCCCTCCTCACTACTCGAACTACCCACTCCGTGCACGCTAGTGTTGTTCCACCATCGGCCACAGTCACCACCGAAGAAGTCGACATGCGTCATCGATGCAATAGCAGCATGGTGGCGCAACAACGCCTGATGGTCCATTGTAGCAGGGCCGACGCACCTTTGGAGCAATCGCGACGTGCCTTGGTAGCAACGTCGGCGAGCGCTGGTAGCATCTCCGCCGGGCCATTGTAGCAACGCCACCGCGCCATTGTAGCAACGCCATCGAGACAGGCAACAAAACCTCCGCACCATTGTAGCAACGCCGGCGGCCCGCTGGCAGCAACGTCGCCGCGCCATTGTAGCGAAGTCGGCCGCCATTGGAAGCAACTCCGTCCGCCCCAAGTAGCAAGGCTGGATGGCCCTTGTAGCAGCATTGTCCGTCCCTGGCAGCAATTCCCACCTCTGCACCCCTGTCTGCAGCATATTCCCTAGAGACGACGACCTCCACAAGATGTGCACGGCCTGGTGAACCCGGACATGGAGCACGCATGAGCAGAGGGTGGGAGAGACAGCGGCGACCTGGCGAGGATGCGGGCGAGCTCTGGCCTGAGGACGGGCAGCGAGACATGCAGGCTCCGGGAGGTGGAGCTGGTCTGCGGTAGTGCGGTTGTGAGGAGGAGGTGCAAATGCGAGGAAGGAAAGAAGGGGAAAGGAAACGAAACAGAGCAAGAAGAAGATGTGGATAAGAACGCACCAAGAAAGATAAGGCAGTCGTGTGCCCGTATGGAGGGACACGCGTCAATCGTAGGAGTAGGAGCCGGAGGAAGCGACGCGCGCTGTCCCGGGGAGGGTTCGAAGTTTTCCCAATGGAAAGCCTATCTCCCTCTCCCGATAGATAAACAATTCTTTCCTAGACGGTGTGTTTCTCCCAACCCTGGTTTCATGATTCCTATATATACAAGAGATTGGGGAGACAAGATCCACCACCGCAGAAACAAGGATGATCGACTCTCGTGTCACTAGATTTTTGTGTGGTTGGTTTGTGCGGAGCAATCTACGCTAGCGAGTCGCGAATCAATCAACATCGCATGCAACACGCGCTTTCTCCACACTTCATAAACCTATGGTCAGAGCACCAGTGGCCGGTGGGAGTCCCTGGACGGCATGAACGCCGACGTCCTAGGATGTGTAAAGGGATATGCTAAATCCGGCTGCGTGCTGCTAAGTCCTCCTCCAGCTGATGTAGGTGCATGATGTCCCGTCGTTGCATGTTGTGGATGCTCGGTCAGAGCTTCTCCAGCTTCATGAGTATGGCAATACGACAAGGTACCGGTGAAGTATGGCTAGGTGTCAAAGTATTCCTTTCGTATAGCTAACCATATATGGTAGGCTAGGATTCTTATCTTGATTTGTTGAGATATTACTTGTAACTCAAGGCTACACGCCTATATAATTGATTCAATGTGATCGCCCCATTGTGTGGCGTTTCCCAAACGTTGTTTGTTCTCTTGGTATCAGACTCCCGATCCCCACCTCCCGATCCAATCTCGCCATGGCCGACACCTCCGGCGCCCCCACCGACTCCACCGCGCCCACCCTCGGCGTCTCCTCCATGCTTGCCCTTGGCCTCAGCACCACGCCGGCCCTCAGCTCCTCCACCGCCGGCGCCCTCGCCAACACGGGCATGCCCGCCTCCTCGACCCTGGCCGTCAACGTCGCGAGCGTCCGCACGCACGTGCCGGTCACCCTGGACCTGAAGGCCTCCAACTTCACGAAGTGGCGCATGCTCCTCGGTAAGTACGACCTCCTCCACCACGTCAACGCCATCGCTCCACCGGACGCCCGCACCCCCCGACTGGGTCCGGGAGGACTACATCGTCCGGTCCTGGCTCTATGGCTCCATCTCTGACGAGATCATCGACATCATCATGGCGGAGGAGCAGACGGCGCATGAGGCATGTCCGCTTATCACCAACCTGTTCCTCGACAACCAGATGACACGCGCCGTCTACCTCGAGGCGGAGTTCCGCGGCCTCGTGCAGGGCGACCTCTCCATCACCGGCTACTGCCACCGCCTCAAGGCCCTCTCCGATGCCCTCCGCGACGTCGGCACCCCCGTGTCCGATCAGGCGCTCGTCCTCAACTGCCTCCGCGGCCTCAACCCGCGCTTCGCCGACATCACCACCATCGTCACCATGCAGAGCCCCCTGCCCACGTTCGCGCAGACTCGCTCCCTCCTCACGCTGCGCGAGACTCAGCTCGCCAACTCCACCCAGGTGGCCACTCAGACCGCCATGTACGACGTGTCCTCTCCTGGCGCCGGCGGCAACTCTGGTGGCGACGGCAACCGCTCTGGTGGCGGCAACACCGGTGGCAGCAATTCCAGCGGTGGCAACCGCAATGGTGGCGGGTACTACCGGAAGAAGAAGAGCGGCGGTGGCGGCAACTCTGGCGGCACCTCCGCCGGCAACACTGGCGGCACCTCTGGTGGCAACCGCGCCAGCGGTCAGGCCATGCTCGGGCCCTGGGTGTGCTTCAACCCCTACACCGGCCAGGCTCAGCAGATGCAGGGGCCTCCCATGATGCGCCCCACTGGGGCCGGCCTCCTTGGTCCATGGCCCACGCCGCCCGCCAGCGCCTTCACCTCGCTCGCACCGCTCCACGGCCAGGCGTTCGGCACCAACGCCCCGCCGGTCCCCAACTCCGCCCTGGGATCGGCCCCGGCGTGGGACACGTCCGCGCTCGAGGCTGCCCTGAACAGCGCGGCAACGCCCTCCACTGTTGGTGAGTGGGTCATGGACTCTGGCGCCACTGCCCACATGGCGTCCGACCCCGGTATGCTCCATTCTCTAAAACCCTCCCTCCAAACCTCCCTTGTCACCGTAGGCAATGGCTCCACCTTGCCTATCTCTCACACCGGCCATGTCTCTCTCCCGTCTTCCGCTCACACTCTCACTCTTAAAAATGTTCTTGTCGTTCCTAACCTTGTCAAAAACTTGATTTCCATTCGCCGCTTTACTATTGATAATCTTTGTTCTATTGAGTTTGACCCGTTTGGTTTTTCTGTCAAGGATCTTCGCACCAAGGCCGTGATCATTAGGTGCAATAGCAGTGGCGACCTGTCGTCGTGGTGAACAGACAGATGCCATAGGATGGCTTAAGTTGGGGCAGAATGTGCGCTAGAGGATTCGGGGGAGGGTTTTCGTAACACTAGGGTGGATTTCGGATGGTATTCTGGTATCTTATTGATGAACTTGGCCTTGTCCAGAGGTTGAAGAAGAACAGTACAAGCTCTCCCTCTGGGACTAATCTCCTAACTCGTGATCTCTCTCGCACAGGGGTGTGCTCCCTCTCCTTATATAGGGGAGAGGGTGGCTTACATGGGAAGAAACCCTAATGGCATCGTTGACTGGACAAACTACTTTACAAAGCCTCTTTGGCATCAGGTGACACCGGTATGTCTTTAATCAGGGAGCGATGATATCCTCCGGTAGATTTTACGTCAGCTTCTGCTTTGGCGCCAGGGCTTCGTTTAAAGCTGACCTGCTTCGCTCATCTTCGTCCTCTAGTCCTTGAGAGAATCTTTGACCAGAGTGCCGACATGCTACAGTGTGGCCCGTGCCGGCACTCCGGTATCATCTTGAGTTTAACATATTCCAGTATACGCCTCCTGGGATACCGGTACACTTACACTTTGCCATAAACTTAACTTTGTCACCCGGATTAATCTTTAAACCGGTACCTCAACAGCCTGAACAAGGCTAGTTTGCCATGATTTTGGCATACCGGGGGTCATCCCCCCAACATTATTCCCCGAAGCTGGTATATTCCGGCGGATTCTATCCGGCGGACCATGCCAGGTTCCCATCTTGAACGTACCGGTTTAACCCTTCCGGCATCCAGGTAAAAACCTTCCGGCGTTTCTGCCGAAACCATCTCATCATAACGATCTTTTCCGGTAGCTTTGCCATTAAACCTTCCTCGACGAAGTCGAGAATATGTTGGAAATAGTGCCTGTCAGAGACATGCGCACTGTTTCTGACGCTCCAGTGTCAGGGGTCACTTCCCTTCGACTCCCGCGCCCTCCTTAAATGCGCCACACAGGATCCTTGCTGCCGTTCCGGATCCCTGTGGCCTTCGTGTGGCACCTTGTTTTTACGCGTGTAGCCCTGCGCCACGTGGCGGCCCATGGTCAAGGCGAAACGGGCCAGGCCGCATCGCGGCCCATTTACTCTTCGTGTATAAAGGGACGTGACGGTTCCCCTGCGTTGCCCACGCTCACTTCGTCCTCAACCTCCGCCAGTTCGTGCCTTTCGCCGCTTGAGCTCTCAAAGCCTCCGTCCGCCATCGAGCCCTTGCTCTCCGGCGAACCTTTGCGAAGGAGTTCCGCTGAGCTTGTTCGCCTGCTCCCGTCGAGATCCACCAAAGCTCTCTGCTTTCTCTGCTCAGAGCATCGCCACGGCTTCCTCTTCTTCTTCGCCGTTCGCCGCCCTCAACCGCCTACTCTCCGAACTCCGGCGGATTGTCGACTCCGTCGTCCACCGTCGCCCTCAGGTTGGTTTCACGGACGCTGTACCCTTCTCTTTCTTTGCCACATTGTTCTTGGGCCGGTAGAGTATTTACTTCCTCTTTTATTTTATTTTTTCTCTTACTCGTAGTTCCTCGCGAGGGGATAGATTTGGGGAAACTTGTTTATAGCTAGGTTCCGCACTTTAGCAAACATGACTTCAGAGGATTCTCTTCCGGAAATCTCCGCTAGCACCAACCATAGCGAAAGCCCCGCTACCTCTTCCGGAGAGGAAACTCCGGTCGATCAGACTGCCGACAGGCTCGAGGAGGACCTCGCCCAAAGTGATGAAGATACCTGTAGTTCTGTCCAAGCAACCGGTGACCAAGGAGGAGGAGCCGGCAGCTCAAGCCAAGGTGCTGCTGCCCAGTCTTCCGGCATAGACCTAGACTCCTATACACGAGGGGCGTGGATGGGCTCCGACGTAACTCAAGCTGAGATTGACTGGCTCTACCGGTCCCGGAGAATACCGGAAGAGGTATTCTGCCGGATCCTTGGAAAGGAGCGGGTACCTGAGCCTCGTCCAGGTGAATACGTGGTCTTTGCCGCTCATTTTGAGCGCGGCTTAGGCCTTCCGGCGTCGGATTTCTTCCAGCGTTTTTTGATTTTTACGAACATCAGCCCCATCATCTTCCGGGCAACTCCATTTTCTACCTCTCTTCTTTTACCGCTTTCACGGAGGGATACACCGGTATCACTCCTTCCGTAGATAATTTCTCCTTCTTTTACTCTCTGTTATCCTCAGATTTTAGCCAAATTAGAAGATGGGCCGTAATTGAGACGGCCTTGAAGGATATACACGTGGAGCATCTTTGAAGCGGCCTTGCATGAAGAGTTTGGGCTAGATTGCCCGTGTATCTGTAAATTATAGTAGATTGTATCTTAGTTTAGAATTAAAAGATAGAGTTTGGCTCGTACACGGTTAGGTGTACTTCCGAATTAGAAAGTCCCTTGGACTATAAATATGTACCTAGGGTTATTGAAAACGAGGACAATCACGTTCACCACAAACATAAACCAGGCGCATCGCCACCCCTTATTTCGAGGGTTTCTTCCGGTAAGCATCATGCTGCCTAGATCGCATCTTGCGATCTAGGCAGTATACGTTTATTCATTACCTTGTGTTACTCATGCTGAAGCGTTGTTGATGGCGAGTAGCACTACTTATCATAGATGTTTTGGGGCTTGCATTGATGCTTTTCTTGTGCATATTTGCTTAGCAATGCCGTCCCTATCTAGCTGCCCTTACACCTATCTAGGTGTAAGGGCAGCACCTTGCTTGTTCGTTACTTAGTAGATCCGATCTGTTATAGTTGCTCCTTGTTCTTCAAGGATTAGTTTAATATCTGTATGGTTAGGCCTTACAAACGAGTTGAACGATCCGGTAGCACGTAAGGTTTGGTTCGTTAATCCTAAGAGGGATTGTTCCGGGAACTGACTTAATGTTGGTTTTTAGGCCTCTTTTAGGGTTAATTTTCCATCATCTTTCGTGTTTACTAGGCTTAACTACGCGTAGGATGTTCCGATCATGTGGTGAAAACCCTAAACTGTCGTAGATTGGTTTAACTTTGTATTGATCAAGCAGGATCTCCATGTCATCGTAAATCCAACGTGAAGCATGGGCAATCGGCTCTTTGAGCCGATCCGCAGGGGCAACCCGAGAGCCGATAGGGCTCGTATTTAATGTTTACGTGTCCACCATGCAGGAGACTAATCGAAGCAATCCAACACCTTCGACCAGGTATAGGTCACGCCCTTGCAACCGCTAGGACGTGTGCCGGAACCTTGCGGGACGACGTCGAGGGACCAGGGCCCACCCAGCAGTCTTGGCAGCCTCCCGGCTCTTCGTGTTGCTTAACCACTGCTCGCCGGTGAGTTTTGGCAGGCAACACATTCTGGCACGCCCGGTGGGACACTTTCTGCAACAACCACGTCAACATCTGCAGCTGAGATGGCAGATAAGCCAGTCACGTACGACGAGCTCACTGATGATCACAAGAAGAATTACGATGAGCTCAAATCTCAGTTCGAGGCCGATCTCATCGGCTCTTTCGAGAGAACCCGTTCACATGGCATAAGGTGGAAGGGATTCTCAGCTGAAGGCGCTCGACGGGTAGACCTGTCTCTCCTTCGAGGAACGCACCGCAGCCCGCGCCAGAAGTTACACGGTGGCTCATGCTATGCATCGTCATTCTGAGAGCCTGGTGAACGCTTTTGAGCGTGTTGCGCTTCGCGTGGTGCAGGAAATCATGAAGCATCAGTACTCACCGACAGGACCTTCCCTAGGAACTCATCAGGGAGAAGCGATGTTGCACACTAGACCACCGCTGCCATTCGCGTTGGCGGCTCCACAGCAACAAGGGTCACCGGCATACATCGTTTACAAGGTTGGAGGTGATCCTGGCGATTACCAATTCCTGTATGAACCACCCAAGGAGATCCCACATGGATACGTGTGCACATTCGTGCCGGACTGCAACAATTGGACGCACGCGGTCCAGACTACAGCAGGAGGGATTTCTGGAGCAGTAGGGAGTTCTGGGGCAGATGCAGAGAAACAGGCGTGGCTAGCTAAATACGCCACAGGAACGAGTCATGAAAGCTCAAACCCCACAGCTCCTACGGTGGATCAGATCAGTGCAATCTTGAGAGACCAGTTCGGTATCCTGCCAAAGAAGAGAACAATCGGCTATTCCAAGCCGTATCCCAACGAGTATGACTTAATCCCACTGCCGCCTAAGTATCGGCTCCCTGACTTCACAAAATTCAGTGGATCAGAGGGGTCTAGCTCGATTGAGCACGTGAGCCGATATTTGGCACAGTTGGGCATGGTTTCAGCATCAGACCCGCTACATGTGAGGTTCTTTGCGCAATCTCTCACGGGTCCAGCCTTTGGGTGGTACACCTCGTTGCCACCGATCTGCGGACTTGGAAGCACTGGAAGAGCAGCACATACAATATCATTCGGTTTACGAAGCTGGTCTTGCCGAGCGACGCAGTTCGGCAAAGGCGGGGAGAGACAAGGTCTGAATACATTCAACGTTTCAGACTGTTAAGAACCGATGTTATTCGGTTCATTTATCCGAGAAAGAAGCACGAGCTGGCAATAGCAGCCTCGCGCGTTTAAGGATCCGACTTTCCAAGCGACACAATCGGCGCATATGGTTGAAGTTGACATCGTATGAACAGCGCCACCCAGAGTTGTACCAAGACAAGTTCAAGCGCCCAGTTGCCCTGGTCGAGGCAGAAGAGGATGAAGACGCTGCAGAAGATCAGGAAGTTGTCGTGGCTGAATGGACTCGAACGGCAGTACCTGTGTCCTGCAAATGGGTGAAACAACCAGGGCCTCCAAAAGGGTTTGACTTTGATTTATGCAAAACTGAGCAGATTTTTGATCTGCTGCTGAAGGAGAAACAATTGAAGTTACCCGAAGGCCACAAAATCCCTACGTTGCAAGAGATGAACGGTAGGCCATACTGCAAATGGCATCACACGTTCACCCATGCCACCAATGACTGCAAAGTTTTGCGTGGACAGATTCAAATGGCGATATAACAAGGCCGATTGCTCTTCGGTCAGTTTGCCATGAAAGTTGACACACATCCGTTCCCTGGCGTCAACATGGTGGATCTCAGTTACTCCATTAGACGTGAGCCAGGTTTCTCTTTTGGTGTCAACATGGCAGGACTTGTAGACCGCCATGGCAAGGATAAAGCGAAGCATCACTCCCGTGGCAAGGATAAAGAGGAGGCCGATCCACGCAACCGGCCCCAATATGATGATAGACGGTACCTGACCGAGGAAGAAGTGAGAAGCGTGCGGTATCAACGACCACTCTCCGCGCATCTCCTTAACAAATATGAGCAACAGTATGACCGACGTTGGCGCTACGATGTAGATGATGAGAGATATCATCGGTCTGATGCAGATGACAGGAGGTATCGTCGACATGATAGAGACAACGACGGGTATGAGCGTCACACTAGAGGGAGGTCAAGGGAACAAGAAGACATGGATAGGCATTGGGACTGTCCTTTCTTTAAACATTGCTGGGACTCAGGAATGAGCCGATTGCCTACAATCGAGAACTGCCCAGAATGCAGACAGCAAAGGAAGGGAACAAATGAGGTTTCAGTGTTCAAACGTCTAGGGCCTCTCCCACCTCAGAACAAACGAGCTGATTCGTCTCAAGAAGAAGGCTTTGAGGAGTTAGATGAAGAAGAAGATAGGTACCACCGGCCAAGGTGGTGCCCTGATGGACTCAGCTATTCTCAGAAGCGTAGGGTGCAGCGGCTACGAAACCTGGAGGAAGCCGAGGCACAATATCTGTACACATTGAGAAAGGCACGGCCCGATCTGGCCGTGAAAATTCAGCAAACATTGGAGACGGAGGCGCGCCCGCCAAAGAAAGTATGGCGCCCTAAACAGACCGATGCGCAGGCATCGGCTGATACAAACATGGTGTTCATACTCCCGTCAGAGTTTTGCGCTCCAAAAGACGAGGAAGTATCGGTGGCTCAATTCGACTACGGCCCACGACCAGTAATCTTTGAGAAGCCACGAGAGAGGAGCTACAGGCATCTGAAAGCCCTATACCTGAAAGGTTACATCAATGGGCAGCCTATCAGCAAGATGTTGGTGGACACGGGAGCGGCAGTCAATATAATGCCGTACTCCATGTTACGACGTTTGGGACGTTCCAACGAAGATCTGATCAAGACCAACGTCACATTAAGTGATTTCAACGGCCAAGCATCTGAAGCACGAGGCGTCCTGAACGTGGAGCTAACTGTGGGCCGTAAAACCATCCCTACGTCGTTCTTCATCGTCGACAGCAAGAGCACCTACGCTGTCCTGCTAGGAGGGATTGGATTCACGCTAACGTTGCATTCCATCCACAATGCACCAATGCATCATGGGATGGAGATGAAGTAGAGGTCGTCCATGCAGATGACTCAATAGAGATCTCACTAGCTGCCATGAATATTTGGGATGCAGACGACCAAGAGCCGCTCTCTGGAATCAGTTTGGACGGCTGTGAGCGCATCGAAGCTTCAAAAAACGGGGTGAGGCTGGTCTTATCCACTGGCCTGACAGAGTAGCAAGGTCCAAGGCAATGGACGTACGTGGCGAGGCCGATCCCTGCGATCGGCCCCAAAAATAAAAAGCAGGGGTCTCATCTTGAGCAAGTCACGTAGCCATAGTAGAGAACCAAGAAGTTGTAAACCATCATTGAGCATTGCAATGGAAAAGGAGGCCGGTTCCAGCAATCGGCCAAAATCATCCTAGGGCGACTGAAGAGCCGATACCCTCAATTACTTGAAAGAATCGGCTCGGGGGGCACTTAAACGGATAAGACACGAGGTTACGAATTATGTGCCTTGTGGCTGTCAATGGCCAGCGCCCCAAGAAATATTTCCCGAATATGTGAGATGATGGACATTGAAGTATGGGGGGGGGGGGGGGCGATGCATAAATAGATCGGCCTAAAAAATATAAATTTTTTAAGCACAGCCGATGCGCAGACATCGACTCTAGAATAAAAAGCCGATGCACGGCCATCGACTCAAGAGGTACAAGTTCAGCAAAACATTTATTAGTTTACACAGAGAGGTTCTTCTGAAGAAATGCGTTGAGAGCGTGAAGGGCGTCAGCGCGGATGCGATCCACTTCGGCGATCTCAGCCTCGTCGTCTCGTCTTTGCCCGTCACCAGTGACTCAGAGGCACGAATTTCAGCCGACGGTCTTCGATCGGGTGAGGCCTTTTGCTTCCTCGAGAGCGGGCAATGAGGGTTTCCTTGTCTTGGATAAGCTGCTTGGTCACCCTAACCCTCTCTTCAAGGTTCTCCAGTTCCTTACGCAGGGTTTCGAGTTCGGCACTATTTTGGCGTCTAAAGCAGCCTTTTTCTCGTTGAGTCGTTGACACTTATCTGCAATATCAGCTCTCAACGGAAGCTGGGCGTGACGAAGGGTAATTCTTTGATGAGCCGACTGCACTCTTGACCTGAAGACCGATAGGGTCACAGCTGGCCAAAGCTTCACCTGCAGTGTCACCGGGAGATGGGGCTGGATGTCTTCGAGGATACCCTTGACTGCCTCGGGGTTTTCAACCAGGGTCTCAACTGAGGAGGAGAGCAAAGCCTTGAGATGCTGGAGTGGACCATGGACCGTGCCAGGACTTGGCTCTTCACCTGCCTTGGAAGTAGCTGGTTCGATGGATTCAGGATCGAACGTCAGCAAGCTTGAAAGATCACAACCCTGACAGACGAACAAGAGCGGTATGAGTATACAACAAAGGAAAGGGGAGAGCCAAGGTAGTGGAGTGTACCTCTCCCAAAGTAGGAGGAGCGGCCGATGTTGTGATAATTGGCTTTTCCTTGGACTTGGCTAGGTTAGCCACTTGGTCAGCCACGCTCGTCGAGGTGGCTAGGTCTAGTGTGGCGGATGGCATCAATACCTCTTCAACGTCCCCGCTAGAGGTCTCATTAGTCTGCAAAAGAAATGGTGAGCCGATCCAAGTAGCAATGGGATGACATGAAATATGAACTAGTGAAGTAATTACATTTGAAACCTCCTGGCTTGGCGAGGAAACTTGTGAGTCTTTGCGAGCCCTTTTGACGCATCGACGCTTCACGCGTGACCCTGTTTTGATTGGAGCTTGAGGAGCAACAGGCTCGGGAGTCGACCTTTTCCTAGAAACCGACGCTGGCGAGTCCGTCTGGCTCTGTGTGGTGGATCTCCCGGAGTCGCCCGGGGTCGAGTCCCTTTGGCTGGACTGTGCCTCCCCGCTGGAGTTCTCTTCGGTGGAAGTCTGTAAAAAGAAGTACAAGAATCTTGCAAAAGACTGGGAGGACAGATAAATTTAGTCAAGGCACGAGTCAGCTTACATGCAAGCTTTCCTGGACAGAGCTTTGCGCTGTGGTCTTCCTGGCAGCTACTTTCTCACCGCCTTCCTCGCTCGGGTTGAGGCTCGGGGGAAACGGGCCCCGAGGATGCTTTACTCTTGGGAACCGATTTTGGTGAAATCGGCTGGCTCTGCATTATGACCTTCTTCGAGGGTGGCGAGCTGCAAAGAGAACTACCGGGGCTGGTGGAAGGAATGTGAAGGGAGAGCCATCGGTTTGCGCAGGCTCTGGGCCATCTTGTTGCTGCCAAGAGATAGAACCAGGTTTCAGACAATCATCATGAGCGATTGCAAGAAATTTATATGTAATGGTACCTGATGTGAACGTCATATTCGGCATCAAGTTGCTTCAGCAACGGTCCTAGAGCTCTTCTGAAGGCGTGGGTCTTCCACATGGACCACCAAGTCTCGAAACCATCGGTAGTGGTGGTGAAACAGAGGTTGTGAGGAATTGGAATGGCCAAAGCGTCAAAGAAGGTATAGCACCTTTGGCCGCAAGGATGTCGGCAGTTCTGCTCGCTGTCAAGTGGTGGAGAAAGAAGTGTGGGGGCACTTGCCCGAGACCAAGCTGCGGGCTACTACCACCGGTTGGTAAGACTCGTAACCAGGCTTGATGATCCGGTTAGAGGTACTCATGCCAAATGGGAGAAAGCAAGGACGGATCATGATAGAGTACAAGTGCCGGGTGCTAGCGTCATCGGCAAGTCGTAACCGGAAGGAGACTGGATTCTCAGAGTTCTCCGATTCGGTATAAGGGAAGAACAGGGGGTTGCCCGAGCCTTGGAAGAAAATCTTGAACCACTCTGCTGCTTCCTTAGGGATCAGCCTGCTGCCTGGGAGGCTATACAGAGCTTGACCATAGCTAGTGCATCGGATCTCCTTCCCATTAGAGCATCTCCACTCGTCCCCCCGACGAGGCCCCCGGCGATCCTTTTTTCCATCCGGACGGCGTAATTCGGCCCGCCGCCCCGGTTCCTCCGTCCGGACTGGGCCTAATTTCATCCGGCGATCCCACGCCATCCCGGCCCCCCGGGAGCGCTCGGGGACTCCGGATGAGAGAAAATCGCGGGAAACGTTTGGTGGCCCCGACCTGTCGGCGACAATGGCATGGGTTTCTACGGCAATACCCTCGTCTTCCCCGATCTACGGCACTACCCTTGTCTTCCCGATCTACGGCAAGACCATCGTCGAACGAAAGATTTGAACTCTCAACATAGTCCAATTATATATAGTTCGAATAAACATAATTATATATAGTTCGAATAAACATAAAAAGTACATATAAAAACTTAAAAACAAACTTAAACTACTACTTCTTCCTAGATGGCCCCGCCTCATCGTCGTGGCGGCGACGCTTCCGGCTCGTCACCTCCTCGTCGGAGGAAGGTGCCTTCGCCTCTGCGTCCTCCTCCTCCTCCGCCGCTCTCGCTTCTTCTCGGCCGGCCTCGGCCGGCTCCTCAGCTGCCTCGGCCGGCTCCACGGCCTGCTCCACGGCCTGCCTCCTCGCCTCCTCCTCGTCTCCTCGTCGTCATCCCATTCGTCTTCGTTGGACGGCGGGGGGGAATCGTCGCTGCTGGACGATGCAACGCGATCCCACAAATGGCGCCATCCGGCGGCTTCCCTCGCCGTCGGTGTCCGATGGCCACGACCAGTCGCTCATGGTTGACAGAAGATGGTGAGGAGAGAATAGATGAATGGCGTCGGCCGTTCGAAATCGTATATGTAGTTCTCTGGACGAAGAGAGCGGCGGTTGCTCTTCCTCGGAGTTCATGCTCCATTACGGCGGTTGTAATTTCGAGGCGACTTCGACCGTTCCCGACGAGGCGTTTAGGCTCTCCAGACCACTTCGCGGACCATTACGGCGGTTCAAAGCGACGAGGGCACTCCGACGGTTGCCCTTCCCCGCGACACCGTCGCTATGCACGCGTGGGTGAAGGCGACCATGGGCTCGCCACTGGGAAAATGGGCCTCCCCAGGCCAAAAAATACATCCATCCGGCACTAAATAGCGCCGGATTTCGGCCTGGGGAGCCCCAACGGCTGGGGATGCTCTTAGCATCTGGGAAGGTGCAGGTGGCCAAAGGTGGGAAGTTTGGGGTCTGGTTCTGAAAGTACAGCTGAGCCCATAACTGAATAAACCACCAGGGGCCTCCCCGTTTTAACTGCTCTTTGAGAGAACAGCTTGACCGACATCGCTTGAAGAGATCGATAGACCTCTCCAAGGAACAGTTTGCCAAGGCCAAGTTGAGTGCCTTTGGCGAGTTCGTAGGCCAGGGAAAGGTAATTCTTGGTTGGGGCAAGTGAAGGACCACAGAATATGAAGTGCTCCAAAGAAGTTCAAGAAGGCCGTGTGCTCTTTCTCGGTTACGGGGCCTTTGGTTTTCATATAACGCCTGAGGTAGGCGCCCCAGCTTGTACACTCTGTTTTAGAGGAAAGGGTGAAAGGGACCTTTGGCAACTTAAAGGCAGAGGGGCTTGAGGATGCAATGTCCAGGCCTGTGATCATAGCCACGTCCAGTAGTTGGTGTCATGGGGCCATGACCGAACATGAAGCAATTCAGTGCATCAAAAGTAGCCGATGGTTTTCAGAATATTCTCATTCTTTTCAAGAGGAGACAATGACAATGACAACGCATCGGCTATCCCTATCGTTTCCCAAGTAGCATAATGGGTTTTAGACACTCTACTGTACCATGCCACCCAACCTTCAGGAGGATTAGGCCAGGCTCGCAGGCAGGTCCAAGAAGTCAGATCTAAATTCTGGTTCACGAAGGGGATTCTATTGGCCTCGCATGAGATTAAGTGAGCGGGACTCTCGGAAGAACGGGGCCAAGACACATAGAATTTGGGAGAGAAGGATGCGGCACAGGATGTCGGAAACCTAAAATTAATAACGGAATAGGACATTAATTCAGGTGTTTGCTGTTCAATCCTAACATTGATTCGAATGGCGAAGAAGTGGTTGAGTATTACCTTCAGACCAAAGACCATGGCGTTGGCGTTGGATGATTCCGCCATTGGATGCGCTGCGGAGTTGGGACGGCGCGGTTGAGATCTGAGGTTCGTGGAGCTGCTTGGGCGGCGATTTTGGGGATCTGAGTTTGCTTTCTCAGGCGGAGGTCGCAGGTTACCGTTTGGAGGGGCAATTAGGTTGGCCTTGCTCGTGTTTTATGGTAGAGGCCGATGCGATGCCATCGGCTCTTTTGGGGATTGTTTGACTCTGACTATCGACAAAATTAACTGGAAGCACTTCTTCATTAATAAGAGGGGTTTTTTACAATGAGGAGCCGATTGCTCGAGAGAGGAAGAACAAAAGAAGAGCCGATTGCTCAGAACTACTAATCCTACACTACTAATCCTCGCCTCGTCGTCGGATCGTAGCTACCGTCGCACGTGCTTCCGGAGAGTTCCTCGTCGCTGACCCGGGGCCTCGGCCGGGACCTCTTCCTCCTCGTCATCATCATCGTCTTCACTGTCCGCCCAAGCGCGGAAGCGCTTCGCCGGCGGATACCCAGCGGAGGAGGAGTTATCCTCCTCCTCTTCCTCCTTTTCCTCTTCTTCTTCGTCTTCGTCAGAGCGGGCGAAGCTACCCCAGGAGAGGAGTTCATCCTCACTCTCCGCCGCCAGTTCCCCGTCGATGAGGAACCGGAGGTCGTCTTCCCCATCGGTCAGGGGCAGGTCGCCATCTGACCCAACGAGGGCCTCGGGTGGGCCATCCGGCACATAGTCGAAGTCCCACTCCGGCTCATCCCATTGGTCGGGCCCTGGCATCGGCTCGTCTGAAGAGGAAGATTGGAAGGAGAGAGCCGATGCAGCAGAAGAGGAGGATGAGTCCATGGTGGAGGAGGGCTTTTCGATGACTAGTATGGGGCAAGAGGATGGAGAAGCGAACTACTCGATGCGGGTAAATAAAGGGGATATGGTGGAGATTCAATGCCACAGCAGTTTCCGAGGAAGTGGTGCCCAAAGAAAAGAAAAAAAGAGGCAAGGCATCATGATGAAGGACACTGCGACGGTTCTGCTCTGCCACGACATGACCCTTCGAAGGAAAAAAACAGAGTGGTTTTGAAATTATCATTGCCAAAACCAGGGGGCATGTGTTATCCTCAGATTTTAGCCAAATCAGAAGATGGGCCGTAATTGAGACGGGCTTGAAGGATATACACGTGGAGCATCTTTGAAGAGGCCTTGCACGAAGAGTTTGGGCTAGATTGCCCGTGTATCTGTAAATTATAGTAGATTGTATCTTAGTTTAGAATTAAAAGATAGAGTTTGGCTCGTACACGGTTAGGTGTACTTCCAGATTAGAAAGTCCCTTGGACTATAAATATGTACCTAGGGTTATTGAAAACGAGGACAATCACGTTCACCACAAACATAAACCAGGCGCATCGCCACCCCTTATTTCGAGGGTTTCTTCCGGTAAGCATCATGCTGCCTAGATCGCATCTTGCGATCTAGGCAGTATACGTTTATTCATTACCTTGTGTTACTCGTGCTGAAGCGTTGTTGATGGCGAGTAGCACTACTTATCATAGATGTTTTGGGGCTTGCATTGATGCTTTTCTTGTGCATATTTGCTTAGCAATGCCGTCCCTCGATATCTAGCTGCCCTTACACCTATCTAGGTGTAAGGGCAGCACCTTGCTTGTTCGTTACTTAGTAGATCCGATCTGTTATAGTTGCTCCTTGTTCTTCAAGGATTAGTTTAATATCTGTATGGTTAGGCCTTACAAACGAGTTGAACGATCCGGTAGCACGTAAGGTATGGTTCGTTAATCCTAAGAGGGATTGTTCCGGGAACTGACTTAATGTTGGTTTTTAGGCCTCTTTTAGGGTTAGTTTTCCATCATCTTTCGTGTTTACTAGGCTCAACTACGCGTAGGATGTTCCGATCATGTGGTGAAAACCCTAAACTGTCGTAGATTGGTTTAACTTTGTATTGATCAAGCAGGATCTCCTTGTCATCGTAAATCCAACGTGAAGCATGGGGCAATCGGCTCTTTGAGCCGATCCGCAGGGCAACCTGAGAGCCGATAGGGCTCGTATTTAATGTTTACGTGTCCACCATGCAGGAGACTAATCGAAGCAATCCAACACCTTCCTGACCGGTATAGGTCAGGTGGCACGCCCTTGCAACCGCTAGGACGTGTGCCGGAACCTTGCGGGACGACGTCGAGGGACCAGGGCCCACCCAGCAGTCTTGGCAGCCTCCCGGCTCTTCGTGTTGCTTAACCACTGCTCGCCGGTGAGTTTTGGCAGGCAACATTCTCTTCGGAAGAATTCTATCCAAGTTAGGAAACTTCCGCACCCCAAACCTTTCGTCCGGTGCGGGGGCTGCATCCTCTCGCCCCGTCAAGGGAGCAACTTCTACAAACTCTCCGGTCTGGAATCTGTCCGGACCTGGCAGAGATCTTTCTTCTATGTCCGGAACGGTGGCCCGGAAGACTTCATCAACCTTCCGGAATATGTTCCCGGGCCCCCCTCCATGAAGAATTGGCTTCACAACCCCAAGGACGACAAGGAGTCCAAGCGGGTGCCCTTTTTGTTGAGACGAACAAGGAGGAGACCAACCTTTGCGCGGAAGACCTCGTCAGGGTTTTTCTCTCGCGCCGGGTGCTGCCCCTTCAGCGCTGCGCGCATAAGATCAGCCAGATGTCGGGCCCGAAGTACCTGACAAGAATTACGACTCACACGCTGTGCGCCACTGACTTGGTCCTTAAGGCCAAGCAGATCTGCCAGAACCCGCTGAGTCCCAGCGGAAAGTATGGGCTGATCCCTTACAGCCGCAGCAACTCTCCTCCGCCCCGAGTAAGATCTCGGGATCCCCGGAAAACCTTTTACCGGTGTAGTCGTGAATTTCTTGTTTTGACTTGTTCTCCCGTGTTTCAGAACTTCCGCCGGATCGCCAGGGAGGAGCCGCCCTCTTACGCCCCCAACCGGCGTTTCCACGACGACTGTGACGCTGACCCCTATGTGAAGGAGAGGCACAAGATGGGTCCCACGCATGTCAGGCGCCCCGGTAACTTCTCAACTCCTCATCCGGCACATCATTCCGACAGTGACGATGAGGTTGTTATCCTCGAGGTATATTGTCCATCTCTTTTTCCTTATAAAGTTGTTTCTCTGTAGCTCCTCCTTCAGCCGGTGAAACTCCTCAGGTCGTCGAGCACGCTGCTCCTCTGACGGCCGAGGTTGGCCAGGAATTCCTGGACAACTTGGCCTCTCGGGGGCGGAAAAACAAGGCTCCGGCCCCTGAGGTTGGCCCCAGCGAAGCTCCACCCGCCAAGCGCAAGAAGAAGGGGAGCGTTGGGCCTTACGCAGGGAGGAAGCGGAGGCATGAGATGCCGGTTGCTACCGGGTAAGACTCCGGACTTTCTTATCTTTTATCTTCCGGTTGAGTTCTTCATTGCTCACTGCTTTTTTCTAACTTCCATATGCTTTCTTTCTCAGGGCGCCCCTGACCCTCACCAGGAGTGCGCCAGGCATGCAGCCGGAAGCTCCTGCCGGCGCTGCCAGGACCTCCCCTCCTCGTCAAGCAAGTCCGGTACCTTCAGGTGCCGGCAAATCTCCAGCCTCCCCTCGGGGAGGAAACACAAGTTTGGGGCGCGCGGCCCCTGAACCTTCAAACCCCCGCGCGGAGGAGGACTTCACTTCCCCTCCAGACATTGAAGACACCGGTGCCAGCAACATGGGCGCCGGTAACAAAGATACTGAGCGGGCGGAACCTCCGGTTCCTCCCACTCCAAAGAAGAAGAAGAAAGCTGCTGCTTCCCCCTCGAAGGCTGCGCCGGAACCTTCCGCGCCAGCAACCTCCTCACCGACGAAGGACGCGCCGTCACCTCCTCCGGCACCTCCTACCGGCAAAGCTACCGCCGCCCCCGAGCCACCTCGCCCAGAAGGCGCGACGCTCACCGCTCAGCAACTTGCTGTAGCGGTTACCGCGGCGACTGCGCCCCCTTTCGGCTCGCAGTCTTTGGTGCTGCACGCTGGACGCGACGCAGTTGTTGCCGGCGAAAAGGCTTCAGCTCAGCTGGGCCAGATCGTCGAGCTCAGTCGCGGCGAGGCTGATCTGGGCCCTCTACGCGAGTACGCGGAGAAGTGGAACCAGGCGGACATGTCCGCCGCCACTCGCGGCCTCGGCAAGGACAAGCTGCCGCTTGTGGACAACTCCGGCCCGCGGAGCACGGCTCAACATCTTAGCCGGCTCAAGCGTGCCATGAAGGAGTTCGACACGGCCTGGCACGACGCCAGCGCCAACATGGTGGTAAGCTCTACACTCAAACTTTAAACTTTTTTCTTCTTCAACAATGCCGGTTTTCAAACTCCGAACTTATATATCCTCATAGTCCCCGAGTTTCGGGTTGAGCACGCAGTATTTAGCGCGAAACTTTCTTGAAACAAAAAACCGGCATAGCTAATCCCCGAGTTTCGGGTTAAGCACAAAGTACTTAGCGCGAAACTTTCTTGAAACAAAAAACCGGCATAGTTAGTCCCCGAGTTTCGGGTTAAGCACAAAGTACTTAGCGCGAAGCTGCAAAAAATCGGCACAGGTTAACCGCAACTTTTAACTTGTACAGGGCACCCTCAACCTCCGGAAGCAGCTCTTCGAGGAGCTGCTGTGGGAACATCGGCACCTCTCCGAGGCCTTCGCCAGCCTCGAGCTCACCCATGGCTAATGCCAAGGTTAGTTTCTCCTCGCCGGCATACTTTGTACCGGTTTTCTTTTGGCAATCTTTATTCATAAGTTCTTTTGTGCAGCCGCTCTTCTAGAAGCCTCGCTTGAGGACCTTACCGGCCAAATCTCCGCCCTCAAGGGTATGTCTTTTTAATTTTTCTGTCTTTATTTGAGCACTTTGGCTTCTTGTATCAAACTTTTGCTCTTCCGGATCGCAGTGGAGAAGGAGCGGCTCGCCCTCGAGCACCGCAAGGCTCTGGACGCTCAGGGGAACATCGCCGCTGAGCTGAAAGACAAGCTCATCCAAGCTGAACTCCGGCACACGCAGGAGCTCAAGGAGGCCAAGGCTGCCGGCGAGGCCAAGCTTGATGAGGCCCTGAAGGACTTCAGCGACGCTAGCGGGCAGCTGCAGAAGGAGCTGATGGAGGAGACTAGGTTGCTGAAGGAGGCAGAGGACCGGAACGCCACCCTCGCGTCGGACCAGGCCCAGTTCAACCGGATGGTTATCCAAGCCGACGAGCTGGCACTCAGTAAGTTCTTTTTTCTTTGCTCCCGCTCATTAGCTTATATCTTCCGACAATGTGTCCTCATACCGGTTCCTTTTCTCCCTTTTCTTTTAGGGATTTTCCCGGACTCCGAGCCACAGGCGCACAAGAAGGTGACGGAGCTGAGGGCTGAACATGGTACCAGCAGTCCGGATGCCCCGTGGAGCCCATATGAACATCTCATTGCGCTGCATGCCCGGGTCTCCCACATGAAGGCTGTCGACCGGCAGCTCGGCGACGTGCCAGAAGTGGCCATGCAGGTCTTTAAGTTCCTGTGGCCCGAGGAGGCTGTACCGGAGAACTTGACGCTTCTCGCCCAGCGCCTGAGGGACGCCGGTAAGAGGTTCAGCGAGTGGAAACGCTCGTCTACCCGTGCCGGAGCTGATGCAGCGCTTCGCGTTGCCTGCTCCTGGTATGAGGAGCTGGACCTTGATGCCCTCCATACCTTGCGCGGCAGGGCGCCTACCGACACAGACCCCGCCAAGACCTCCAAACGCAAGGATCGCGCGTACCGGGTGGCTCAGTGCGTCTCCACCAGCACCTTCATCCCTCCTCCCGCTGACATGGCGGATGAAATGTCTGAGGACGAGGAAGAAGAAGACGCCAGCGAGGATGAGGAGGAGGCCCCTAAATATGATGCCCCTCCAGAACAAGCCCCGGAAGCGCCTGGAGCTGCCCCCTAGCACCCTGTTGCTTAAAGCATCTCAATGCATGTGTGCCACATCTGCCTGTCTCAGGATAAAACAATTATCGTAAAATTCCCCCGGTATGCCGGGTGCGTGATGTAATACCATACATTAAGTCCTCTCGGATGTGCTACCTTAATTATACCGGTATCTTATATGATATACCGGTAGCTTATTATGTTATGTTGGTGTGCAACTTTACCAGCTTGCTCTTATTGTTTTCGTTGATCTTGCACAGTGAAGATTCCGGAATTGTTTCCGCATCCAATCTGATGCACACTTGGTTCTTTTGCTTTGGCTCTGCCTACCTCTCTGGGTGTTTTGGCGTATGAGTCACAAAGTTCTTTTGCCAAGCAAGCACTTTCTTGAACTTAGAAAGAATTCGAAATTTTTCACAAAAAACTGGTACAACCGGGGTTAGTTAAACTTTCTTCGGATCGTTTGTTTTCGATTTCTCTTCGCATTTTTCACGTGTTTGGATCCTTCCGGTTTATCTTGCTTGCCATGAAGCCGGGTTTCGGACAGCAGCAAAGTCGAAGACTTCGGTAGGTTTAGCACGTTACTAAACCGGAAAAGAAATTGTCCAACAATCAAACCGGTATACTGAAAAAATGTTGGCGTCAGAAACCCACCGGCGGGCAGCGACTGGCCAACACGGTAGAGCCGGGAATGACTAGGGCTGCGGCTGGCCCCGGTCCCTCGTAGCGACGGCCCGCAAAGCCTCCTGGTCGCGCCGATGCGGGTCGCAGGGCGTGCCACCTGACCTATACCTGGTCGGAAGGTGTGGATGATGCCTCGCTTAGTTTCCGCAGGGCACACACGTACACATTAAATACGAGCCTCGATCGGCTCTCAGGTTGTCCCGTGAATCGGCTCATGGAGCCGATCCACCCATGATTCGTCCAAGGTGGCCGAATATATGGTGGTCCTGCTTGATCAAGATAAAGCATATGAGATCCACGACGATCTAGGGTTTTCACCGCATAATCGGATCATCCTACTCACGATTGGGCCTCGCGCTCACGCACGGTAAACGTAAGCCAGCCCTAGACAAGGCCTAAAAACCAACACTAGGTTGATCCTCGGAACGTCCCGTCTAGGGGCAGCAAACTACACCCTGCATGCCGCTGGATCCTCCAACCCTTTGTAAGGCCTAACTATTGCAGATATTAAACTAATCCTTGATGAATCAAGGAGCGACCATAACGGATCAGATCTACTAAATAAAGATCAAGCGGGGCCCCCCCTGCACCCATGATGAGGCACAAGGACGGCTAGACGCGCAAGGGTTGCACTACGCGAGCATATGATGCTAAGAACGATGCTAACCCTAACGCGTCTACGATAACTACGTTGCTCGCCATCAAAAAGGCTTCAGACGAGCAACGCATGAACAACTAGGCAGGCTTGTGCTGCCTAGATCGCGAGATGCGATCTAGGCAGCATGATGCTTACCGGAGGAACCCTCGAGACGAAGGAGTTGATGCGCCGAGATTGGTTTGTGTTGAACGTTGGTTGTTGTTTATTCCATAAACCCTAGGTACATATTTATAGTCCAGGGGACTTTCTAATGCGGGCGTGCACTAAACCGTGCACGAGACAAACTCTACGTAACCTACTAAGTAAAGATACACGGGCTAACTAGCCCAAACTTGACACACAAGGCCGATTTACATATCTCTCCACGCATATATCTTCAAATTCGTCTTGATCGCGCCCACCTCTGGCTTGGTCAAATACTGGTGATAACACATGCCCCCCTGGTTTTGGAAATGACATTTCCAAAATCATTATGCTCTCTTTCGTCGGGTCATGTCGTGGCAGAGCAGAAACGTCGCAGAGTCCTTCATCATGATAACTTGCCTTCTCAACTTCTCTCGCGATTAGACTGTTCCGGCACCACCTCCTCGGGAACTGCTGTGGCATTGAATTTTTACTATGCTCCCTTCTATTTAACCGCAGCAAACAGTCGTCTCCCTCATCCCCTTCGCACTAGCCTCCAAAAAACCCTCCTCTGCCACCATGTCCTCGTCCTCCTCTTCTTCTTCCTCATCGGATCTCTCCCACGTGTCCTCTCCTATCCGAGAGGAGACGCCCTCGTGGGGTACGCAGGCGGCGTACGATATCCTCGCCCCAACGAAGTGGGACAAAAAGGACCATGACTCCTTCGTATGGTCCGAGGATGACAAATCCTTGACCGACGGGGAGAGTGACCTCCGCTTCCTCGCCGTTGGGGAACCGGTGGAGGAGAGCGACGATGACAACTTCTCCTGCGACTTCACCTCTTCCGGGGAGGAAGGGGAGCAGGGAAAGGAGGAGGGAGACGACGATGAGAGCTCCTCCGACGAGCCGCCGGCCAAGCGCCATTGCCCCTGGCCGGGAAATCTGAGTGACTTCGACGACGACGACGACGGAGAGGATGAAGACGACGAGGGCCCAGCGGCCATTGGAGCGACGACGAACCCGCCGGGAGCAGCGCCGACGGCAGCGACGAAGGCGACGATGAGGGCAGCGACGGCCCATAGAATAGGACCAGCAGTAGTCTTTTGAGAGCAATCAGCTCTTTATGTAAGAAATCTTGTCTATCAATGAAGAACTTTTTCTTTTCCCCAATTTGATTTTGCCGATTTCTTCTGAGCTTAATTAAGCCGATTCTCTCTTCTACTGTCCTTACCGACTCGTCCCCTTTGCCAATGCGTAATGAGCCGATAGCACCGCATCGGTCCTTTGAAACTCGTCCTTCCCTTCTTCAATGCCCATCATTTATGAAGAAAGTTGCAAGGAAGGATCAGCCGATGATAACTCAATCGGCTCGAAGAAAATAGAGCAAGGCAGAACATCCACCAGGCCTGCTGCCCCCCGAGTCTTGGCCAAAGCAAAACTTAGCCGAATTAGCCTGGGCTTGATCACGCAGAGTCAGCCGATTTACACGTAAATCGGTTTGCAGAGAACCTTCAAGGTGGGCTGCCCCCCAAGTTTCCTCAGTGCGCCTCTTTGCCCTTGCGAGTTAGATCGGCTCCCTTCCTTTGGTGGATCTGATGCGACCCACCTTTAACCTGATCTGGACACCCAAGCTGCCCTTAGCACTGTTCTTGAAGAGAAGATCTGAGCTGTTAAACCTCTCTCTTTGAGGAGTTCTTCCATTGTGGCTTCTCTTCATAATTCACTAGGGCTGACCTTCTGGTTGACAATTGTATTTCTTGAGTCGATGGCCATGCGTCGGCTGCTTCTCAATTCTAAAGTCGATGGCCATGCATCGGCTATGAAAAATTTAAAAATTTCAGGCCGATTTGTGTATCGGCCTCCATACTTAGTGTTTTATCCATCTAGGTGCCCCCCGAGCCGATTCTGTCAAGAGAATTGATGGTATCGGCTCTTCAGGTAGTCCCTGTTGGGTCAAACATTGATCCCAGGCAAAGCAGATGGTGAGGATAATTTTGGCCGATTGCTCGAATCGGCCTCCACGTTGCTTGCTCGGTGAAGGTTTTGCCATATCACTTCATCAATTTCGGAGGGCCGATCGCAAGGATCAGCCTCGCCACGTTGATTGTCGACGTAGTCGTGCTATTCACTCAGGCCGGCAGACAAAACCAGCCCAACTTCTGACCTTAGCACGTTGGTGCGCTTGCTGTTGTCCATGTCGGGTGCATTGTGTGGAGTACTATACTCCGCCGGACGAACGAACACCATGTTTGTGCCAGCCGATGTTTCATCATCGGCTTTCTTTTGCTTGGGGCGCCACTCTTTTCTTAGCCCCTCCTCATCCAGGGTCCTCTGGACTTTTGCCAGATCGGGTCGTGCCTTCCTCAGCGTATGCAAGTACATCCTTTCGGCTTCCTCCGCACCGCGCAATCGCTGAACCCTGCGCTTTTGTGAATGGCTGAGACCGTCAGGGCACCACCTTGGACGGTGGCACCTGTCTTCGCATCCCCCTTCGTCTTCTGAATCCTCGAGATCTTCCAACGGAGGGGTCTCAGACACGCTTTTGCGGTGGGAGAGGCCCTAAGCGCTCGAACACGATACGTTGGCTGTCTCCTTCTTCTTCCGGTTGCATTCGGGCAGTTGCCGATTGTTGGTAATCGGCTCATTCCTGAATCCCAGCAGTGTGAAGAAGGGCAGTGCCAATGCCTGTCCGTATCGTCCTGCTCCCTGCCATGGCGCTCCTGTCGCTCCTCATCATGATTATGCCGGCGATGCCTTCGTTTCTGGTCAGACGACCTCTTTCATCATTGTTGTTGTATCGCCGGCTTTGGTCATATCGACTAACATACTTGTTGAGGAGGTGATCAGAGAGGGGTCGCTGGTATCTTATGTTCTTCACTTCCCCTCTGTGACGTAGCGCTTGCCATCTTGACGGAGCCGATCGCATGGAGCGGCCCCTCAGTGTCCTTGCTCTGAGAGCAGCTGTCCTCATCCCCGTCCTTCTCAGAGCGGTGTCCAAGCTCTACCATGCTGATGTTGGCTGAGAAATCAGGCTGGCACCCTCCAAGGTGGGTAAACTCCACCATGTTGACGGCGGGGAAGGGGTGTGTGTCGACCTTCATGGCATACTGGTTAAAAATTAGTCGCCCATTTTCTATCGCCACTTGGATCTGCTGACGCCACACCCTGCAGTCGTTGGTGGTGTGGGTGAACGTGTTATGCCACTTGCGTATGGCTTTCCGTTCAGCTCTTGCACCGTAGGAAACTTGTGGCCTTCGGGTACCTTTATGTGCTTCTCCGCGAGTAAGAGGTCGAAAATCTGCTCGGTTTTCGTCACGTCGAACCCTCTTGGAGGCCCTGGTGGCTTTACCCATTTGCAGGTTACTGGGCCTGCAGCTCGTGTCCACTCAGCTACTGCGACCTCTCGCTCTCCCGTAGGACCTTCATTTTCGCCTGCGTCAACCATGGTAACCACGCGCTTGAATTTATCTTGGTAGATATCCGGTGGCGTTGTTCATATGCTGACAACTTCTGCACCATGTGTGCTAATGAAGGATAGTCCGCTTGGGAGGCCACTTCCTTGATCGATGATGATAGACCCACCACCGCCAACTCAACCGCTTCTTTTCGCTTACGTGAACCGAATAGCATCGGTTCCCGATGGTCCTGGCGCTGGATGTATTCGATACTGTTTCCCGCCGCGTACTTGTGCGATCGGCAATGCCAGCCTCGAAGCCTCCGAGTGATATTGCTCATGGAACCGCTCTTCCAACTGCTTCCAGGTCTGGATTGAGTTCGGTGGCAGCGGGTGTACCAACCGAAAGCCGATCCTGTGAGGGACTGTGAGAAGTACCTCACACGCAGCTCGTCTGACGCTGAGATCATGCCCAACTGTGCCAAATATCGGCTCACATGCTCGATGGAGCTGGAGCCATCCGATCCGCTGAACTTTGTGAAGTCCGGGAGCCGATATTTGGGTGGTAGCGGGATCAATTCGTACTCGGGGTACGGCTTGGTATAGCCGATCGCCTTTCTCTTCGGCATCATGCCGAACTGATCTTTCAGGATCGTACAAATTTGATCCGCGGTGATGGCTGCAGTGCCGAACCCCGAAGATTCGTCGGAGTGGCGTACTTAACCAGCCATGCCTGTTTCTCGGTTCTGAGCCAACTGCAGGAGCTGGGCTCGGGAGCTTTGTCGGGGTGGCGTACTTAGCTAGCCACGTTTGCTTCTCGGGTCTGCCTCCGACGCTCCTCCCGTTGCCCCGAAGTCCCTGCTATAGCAACCTGGTTCGAGGGTGCCCAGGGCCCTGGCACGTATGCACATGCGTATCCGTGCGGGATCTCCTTGGGCGCGTCCTGTAGGAACTGGTAGTCACTGGGGTCACCACCAATCTTGTAGACGACAAAAGCCGATGAGTTCGGCGCTTCGGGCGCTGCCAACGCGAATGGCAGCGGGGGACGGGAATGGAGCAGCGCTTCCCTTGGTGAGTCCCTAGGGCTGGTCCTGACGGAGAGTACTGATGGCTCATGATCTCCGGATCACGCGCAGCGCGACGCGCTCCAACGTATTCACCAGGCTCTCGAATGGCGGTGCAGCGAATGAGCCACCATGAAGTTGATCTCCTGACGCAGCGACCTGGTGCGTTCTTCGGACGGGGTGGACAGGTCCACTCCATCAAGCGCGCCTTCAGGTGTGAACCCCTTCCATCCGATGCCATGGGAGCGGGTCCGTGGAAAGAGCCGATTAGGTCGGCTTCGAGGGCAGACTTGATCTCGTCGTACTTCTTCTTGAGCTCGCTGAGATCCCCGTACGTGACCGGAGTTTCTTCCCGCCACTTCGATGAAGACGGTATGGTGTCTTTCGCCATCTCCGATGTGGATGGCGAGATGGTTGTCGTTGAAGATGTGTCCCACCGAGCGTGCCGAATGTGTTGGCGTCGAAACCCACCGGCGGGCAGCGACCGGCCAACACGGTAGAGCCGGGAATGACTAGGGGCTGGCCCTGGTCCCTCGAGCGACGGCCCGCAAAGCCTCCTGGTCGCGCGCCGATGCGGGTCGCAAGGCGTGCCACCTGACCTATACCTGGTCAGGAAGGTGTGGATGATGCCTCGCTTAGCTGCAGGGCACACACGTACACATTAAATACGAGCCTCGATCGGCTCTCTGGTCCTGTGAATCGGCTCATGGAGCCGATCCACCCATGATTCGTCCAAGGTGGCCGAATATATGGTGGTCCTGCTTGATCAAGATAAAGCATATGAGATCCACGACGATCTAGGGTTTTCACCGCATAATCGGATCATCCTACTCACGATTGGGCCTCGCGCTCACGCACGGTAAACGTAAGCCAGCCCTAGACAAGGCCTAAAAACCAACACTAGGTTGATCCTCGGAACGTCCTGTCTAGGGGCAGCAAACTACACCCTGCATGCCGCTGGATCCACCCCTTTGTAAGGCCTAACTATTGCAGATATTAAACTAATCCTTGATGAATCAAGGAGCGACCATAACGGATCAGATCTACTAAATAAAGATCAAGCGGGGTGCCGCCCCTGCACCCATGATGAGGCACAAGGACGGCTAGACGCGCAAGGGTTGCACTACGCGAGCATATGATGCTAAGAACGATGCTAACCCTAACGCGTCTACGATAACTACGTTGCTCGCCATCAAAAAGGCTTCAGTACGAGCAACGCATGAACAACTAGGCAGGCTTGCTGCCTAGATCGCGAGATGCGATCTAGGCAGCATGATGCTTACCGGAGGAACCCTCGAGACGAAGGAGTTGGCGATGCGCCGAGATTGGTTTGTGTTGAACGTTGGTTGTTGTTTATTCCATAAACCCTAGGTACATATTTATAGTCCAGGGGACTTTCTAATGCGGGTGTGCACTAAACCGTGCACGAGACAAACTCTACGTAACCTACTAAGTAAAGATACACGGGCTAACTAGCCCAAACTTGACACACAAGGCCGATTTACATATCTCTCCACGCATATATCTTCAAATTCGTCTTGATCGCGGCCCACCTCTGGCTTGGTCAAATACCGGTGATAACAAAAAATAAACACATTGCATGCAATTTCGGTAGAGGCAGTCCCCGAGTTTCATTCGAGGTGCCGGCATCTTTTATTCATAGCAAATAAGGTACAAAAAGGAACGCCTTACATCATATCTTCAGGAATAGAAAGGGCACAGCAAGGCTATGTTCCATGGACGCTTGGTTTCCTCTCCGGACCTGTCCGCCTTTCCCTTCTTCAACTCCTGTGCGTCGATCAAGTAATAGGCATCATTGTGCAGAGCCTTGCTCACAATGAATGGCCCTTTCCACGGAGGTGAGATCTTGTGCCGTCCCTCAGTGCGCTGCACCAGGCGTAACACCAAGTCTCCTTCCCGGAACACTCTCGGATTAACCTTCCGGCTATGATAGCGTCTGAGCTTTTACTGGTATACGGCTGACCTCGCCAAAGCCATTTCTCTTTGTTCTTCCAGTAAATCGATATCATCCTCTCGGGCCTCTTTCACCTCTTCTTCGGTATAGAGCTGAACCCGTGGTGAGTCATGGATAATGTCGGTTGGTATTACCGCTTCTGCTCCATAAACCATGAAGAATGGTGTGTATCCGGTAGACCGGTTTGGTGTTGTTCTTATGCTCCACAGCACTGATGGTAACTCATCGAGCCAGCATCCCGGCGTTTTTTCAAGTGGTTCAATGAGCCTCGGTTTGATACCGGAAAGCACCAGCGCATTTGTTCTTTCCACTTGGCCATTGCCTTGTGGGTGTGCCACTGAACACAAATCCAACCGGATGTTATTGTCCTCACAGAATCGCTTAAATTCTCCCTGGGCAAAGTTTGTCCCATTGTCGGTGATGATGCTATGTGGGTATCCATACCGCAAGATAACATCTTTGAAGAACTTCACGGCCGTATGCCCATCGCATTTTGCAATAGGTTTCATCTCAAGCCATTTAGTAAATTTATCGACCATCACCAAGATGTGAGTCATGCTTCCTCTCGCTGTTTTGAATGGTCCAACCATGTCCAGGCACCACACAGCAAAAGTCCAAGTTATCGTTATAGTTTTTAGACTGGATGCTGGGGTATGATTTTGCTTGGCGTACCTCTGGCACCCATTGCATTTCCGAACCAAATCCTCTGCATTTTCCAGTGCCGTGGGCCAGTAGAACCCATGCCGGCTGGATGAGGCATGGTGTCTGCACTCCCCTTGGTGAATCTCCACGAGCATTTCTTTTCCTTCTTCCGGTTCCACACACCTTTGGAGGACACCGGAACACTTATTTTATACACCTCGCCGTTGATGATGGTATATGCCTTGGACCTTCTCTGGATTCTCCTTGATTCAGTTTCGTCAACCGGCAGGGTGCCGTTGATCAGGAATTCCTTAATAGGTTCAACCCAGGTTGGTGCTTCTTGAACCGTAAACACCGGTACATCTATCTCCATGCTATCGACCAGCATAGCTTCTTCCGGTTTTAACCCCGAAGTCCCCGGGTTTGCCGGAACAGTCCCCGGGTTTCCGTCGTCAATATCCATTGGCACAATGTGTGATTCCGGTACGAAAATTGATTCTGACTCTGGACTTGGTTTGATCGACGGTGTCCTTAAGTGAGCCAAGGCGATTCCGGGAGGAATTTCCTGCCTGGACGAGCCCAGCTTGGAAAAAGCATCCGCAGCTTCGTTTTCTGCCCGTGGCACATGGTGAAACTCACACCCTTCGAAGAATCCGGCAATATTTTGCACATGAAACCGGTATGAGGCCATGTTGGCATCTTTCGCATCCCAATCTCCGGAACACTGCTGTACCACAAGATCTGAATCACCGTAGCAAATGATCCGGTGAACGCCGATTTCTTTTGCGACCTTGAGCCCGTGAACCAGAGCTTCATACTCAGCAACATTGTTTGATGCCCTGAAATGTACTTGTAGAACATACCAGAGATGATCTCCCTTTGGTGAGGTGAGGACTACGCCGGCACCCAGACCCTCTTTGAGCTTGGATCCATCAAAATGCATCTTCCAGTACTCTATTTTTTGTTCCGGCGGCTTGTACTGCATCTCCGCCCAATCGACCAGGAAATCCGCCAAGGCTTGTGATTTTATGGCATATCTCCTTTCGTACACCGGTACGTAGGGTGATAACTGGATTGCCCATTTGGCGATCCGGCCACTGGCGTCTTTGTTGCCCATAATTTCTGAGATAGGTTCCTCACTCACCACTTTCATTGGGTGCTCTTCGAAGTAGTGCTTGAGCTTCGTGGCGGCCATGAACACGCCATATGTCATTTTTTGGAAGTGTGGGTAGTTTTGTTTCGAGAGGGAGAGCACCTCGCTCAGGGAGTATACCGGCTTGTGCACAATTTTTCCTTCCTCATCTCTTTCTACCACAACCACAACACTTACGACCCGGTTTGTTGCGGCTATGTAAAGCAACATGGGTTCTCTTTCCAAGGGCGAGGCCAGTACCGAAGCCGTTGCCAGCTTTTGCTTAAACTCCTTGAATGTTGCGTCTGCCTGCGGGGTCCAGATGAAAGTATCCGATTTTCTCATCAAGGCATAGAGCGGCAAGACCTTTTCTCCCAACCGGCTTATGAATCGGCTCAGCGACGCTAAGCTTCCGGTAAACTTTTGCACATCCTTAAGATCTTGCGGTATGGTCATTCTTTCTATGGCTCTGATTTTTACCGGATTAACTTCTATACCGCGGCTTGATACCAGAAAGCCAAGCAGTTTTTAGCTGGAACACCGCAGGTGCATTTTGCCGGATTAAGTTTCATCCGGAATCTTCTCAAGTTGTCAAATGTTTGCCTCAGATCATCGATCAAGGTGTCTTTTACTTTAGTTATTATCACGACATCGTCTACATAGACTTGCACATTTTTTCCGATTTGATCAAACATGCATTTTTGCATACAGCGTTGGTACGTTGCACCAGCATTGTGCAACCCAAAAGGCATGATAACATAGCAATAAGCCCCATGCGGGGTAATGAACGCAGTCTTTATTTGATCTTCCTTTTTCAGGGGGTGATGTCTACGGGTGCTTCTATTCTTGTAGACAGTGTTGGGCCTCCAAGAGCAGAGGTTTGTAGAACAGCAGCAAGTTTTCCCTTAAGTGGATCACCCAAGGTTTATCGAACTCAGGGAGAAAGAGGTCAAAGATATCCCTCTCATGCAACCCTGCAACCACAAAGCAAGAAGTCTCTTGTGTCCCCAACACACCTAATAGGTGCACTAGTTCGGCGAAGAGATAGTGAAATACAGGTGGTATGAATAAGTATGAGCAGTAGTACGACGCCAGAAAATAGCTTGCTGGCGTGCAGTTGATGGTAGTAATATTGTAGGAAGTAACAAGCAGTAGTAACGCAGCAGTAGTAACGCAGAAAAAAGTAAACAAGCAGCGATAGCAGTATTTAGGAACAAGGCCTAGGGATTAGACTTTCACTAGTGGACACTCTCAACTTTGATCACATAACGAATAGATAAATGCATACTCTACACTCTCTTGTTGGACGATGAACACATTGCGTAGGATTACACGAACCCTCAATGCCGGAGTTAACAAGCTCCACAATTCAATGTTCATATTTAAATAACCTTAGAGTGCATGAAAGATCGACACGACTAAACCAAGTACTAACATAGCATGCACACTGTCACCTTCACACCATGTAGGAGGAATAGATCACATCAATACCATCATAGCAATAGTTAACTTCATAATCTACAAGAGATCATAATCATAGCCTACGCCAAGTACTAACACGGATGCACACACTGTCACCATTACACCGTGCAGGAGGAATAAAACTACTTTAATAACATCACTAGAGTAGCACATAGATAAATTGTGATACAAAACACATTGCAATCATAAAGAGATATAAATAAGCACTTCACTACGCCATTCATAACAGTGAATAAGTATTCTGTGAAATATAGCCTAAGAGACCCACACGGTGCACACACGTCACCTTTACACACGTGGGACAAGGAGTCTCCGGAGATCACATAAGTAAAACCCACTTGACTAGCATAATGACATCTAGATTACAAGCATCATCATATGAATCTCAATCATGTAAGGCAGCTCATGAGATTATTGTATTGAAGTACACAGGAGAGAGATGAACCACATAGCTACCGGTACAGCCCCGAGCCTCAATGGAGAACTACTCCTCCTCATGGGAGCAGCAGCGTTGATGAAGATGGCGGTGGAGATGGCAGCGGTGTCGATGGAGAAGCCTTCCGGGGCACTTCCCCGTCCCGGCGGCGTGCCGGAACAGAGACTCCTGTCCCCCAGATCTTGGCTTCGCGATGGCGGCGGCTCTGGAAGGTTTCGCGTACCGTGGCTTATTTGTCTCGTGTTTTAGGTCAGGGACCTTTATATAGGCGAAGAGGCGGAGTCGGAGGGCGACGAGGCGGCGACAACGGCGCGGCCCAGCCCGGCCGCGCCACCACCATGTGTGGGGCCCCGGGCCTCCCCTCCGGCGGCTCTCGGGTGTTCGAAGCTTCGTGGAAAAATAGGATGCGGGCGTTTATTTCGTCCAATTCCGAGAATATTTCCTTACTAGGATTTCTGAACCAAAACAGCAGAACAGGGAACTGGCCCTTCGGCATCTCGTCAATAGGTTAGTTCCGGAAAACGCATAATAATGACATATAATGTGTATAAAACATGTAGATATCATCAATAAAGTAGCATGGAACACAAGAAATTATAGATACTGTTGACGTCAGAAACCCACTGGCGGGCAGTGACCGGTCAACACCGTAGAGCCGGGAACAACTAGGGCTGCGGCTGGCCCCCCCTCGAGCGACGGCCCGCAAAGCCTCCTGGTCGCGCGCCGATGCAAATTGCAAGGGCGTGCCACCGACCTATACCTGGTCAGAAGGTGTGGATGATGCCTCGCTTAGTTTGTGCACACACGTACACGTTAAATACGAGCCTCGATCGGCTCTCAGGTTATCCTGTGAATCGGCTCATGGAGCCGATCCACCCATGATTCGTCCAAGGTGGCCGAATATATGGTGGTCCTGCTTGATCAAGATAAAGCATATGAGATCCACGACGATTTAGGGTTCTCACCGCATAATCGGATCATCCTACTCACGATTGGGCCGCTCGCGCACGGTGATCGTAAGCCAATCCTAGACAAGGCCTAAAAACCAACACTACGTTGATCCTCGGAACGCCCTGTCTAGGGCCAGCAAACTACACCCTACACGCGCTGGATCCTCCAACCCTTTGTAAGGCCTAACTATTGCAGATATTAAACTAATCCTTGATGAATCAAGGAGCAACCGTAACGGACCAGATCTACTAAATAATGATCAAGCGGGGTGCCCCCCCACCCATGATGAGGTACAAGGACGGCTAGATGCGCAAGGGTTGCACTACGACAACATATGATGCTAAGAACAATGCTAACCCTAACACATCTATGATAACTACGTTGCTCGCCATCAAAAGGCTTCAGTACGAGCAACGCATGAACAACGTAGGCAGGCTCGTGCTGCCTAGATCGCTAGATGCGATCTAGGCAGCATGGTGCTTACCGGAGAAACCCTCGAGACGAAGGGGTTGGCGATGCGCCGAGATTGGTTTGTGTTGAACGTTGGTTGTTGTTTATTCCATAAACCCTAGATACATATTTATAGTCCAGCGGACTTTCTAACGTGGGCGTGCACCAAATCGTGCACGAGATAAATTCTAACTTCTACATAACCTACTATAAAGATACACGGGCTAACTAGCCCAAACTTGGTAAACAAGGCCGATTCACATATCTCTTCTATATGTATATCTTCAAATCCGTCTTGATCGCGGCCCACCTCTGGCTTGGTCAAATTCCGGTGATAACACATGCCCCCCTGGTTTTGGAAATGACATTTCCAAAATCATTACGCTTTTCCTTCGTCGGGTCATGTCGTGGCAGAGCAGAACCGTTGCAGTCCTTCATCATGATGCCCTGCCTTCTCAACTTCTTCGCGTGACCTGGCAGTTTTTTTTTCTCTTTAGGCACCACCTCCTCGGAAACTGCTGTGGCATTGAATTTCCACTATGTCCCCTTTTATTTAACCGCTACGAACAGTTCTCCTCTGCATCTCCTTCACATTAGCACTCCAAAAGCCCTCCTGTGCCACCATGTCTTCTTCCTCCTCTGCCTCATCGGATCTTTCCACCCAGTCCTCCTCGTCTCGCGAGCCGACGCCGGAGTACAACCCGGCGGAGGTCCATGCGGCCAACATCCGCCGCGCCATTGCGGCCGGGGAGGAGTCAGACCATGACTTCTCCATCTGGTCCGAGGACGACCAGTCCTCGACGGACGGGAGAGCGACCTCCGCTTCCTCGCCAACGGGGAATCGGAGGAGGAGAGCGATGACGATCGCTTCTCCTGGGATGACTTCACCTCCTCCGAGGGGGTGAAGGAGGAGGAAGAGGAGGAGGAGGAGGAGGACGACGACAGCTCCTCCGACGAGCCGCCGGCCAAGCGGTTCTGCCCTTGGCCGGGCAACCTTAGCGACTTTGACAGCGACGAGGACGACGCCGACGAAGAAGATGAAGACAACGAGGGCCCGGTCGGCGGCCATTGGAGCGACGACGAGCCCGCCGGGAGCAGCGCCGACGGCAGCGACGACGGCGACGACGAGGGCAGTGATGGTCCGTAGATAGGACCTCTAGAATAGGGCCAGCAGTAGTAGATGGGGCAATGTATCCCCTAGTATTTCCTTTTGAGAGCAATTAGCTCTTTATGTAAGAAATCTCGCCTATTAATGAAAAACTTTTCCCCAATTTGTTTTTGCCGATTTCTTCTGAGTTGAGCCGATTCCCTCTTCTACTGACCTTGCCGATTTGTCCCCTTTGCCAATGCGTGATGAGCCGATAGTACCGCATCGGTCCTTCGAAATTCGCCCTTCCCTTCTTCAACTGATGATTTTCCAAATCTGGCAGAAAATGCAGGATCTTCAGGAAAACCTTTGAACTTTTCCAACCAAACCCAATAATCCTCTTCAGTACTCATCATTTGTGAAGAAGGTTGCAATGAAGGATCAGCCGATGGTATCCCAATCGGCTTTTAAACAGAGTAAAACAGAGTATCCACCAGGCCTGCTGCCCCCCGAGCCTTACTCGAGGCGAGAATGTCGGAGAGAATGTGCCAAAGCCGGTCCCCTTTCTTCCTCAGACAGCCGATAACCATCTGAACTAGCCCCAAAGATTGGAAATCCTCGACAAAAAGGTTCAGGAACCCGGATCGGCTCGAAGCAGCTGAAGAAATTTCCATTGTTTTATTCCCTCGAAGCAACAGAAGGCACCACCGCTGGCCTGAATTTGGTGGAGACTCGGTAAACATCGCATAATTCCACTAGAGTCGATGGCTGCGCATCGGCTACTTCTCAATTCTAAAGTCGATGCCCTTGCATCGGCTGTAAATTTTTTGAAATTTTTTAGGCCGATTTGTGTATCGGCCCCCATACTTGAGAGTATTATCTCATATCCTCATGTTTTATCCACCTAGGTGCCCCCCGAGCCGATTCTGTCAAGAGAATTGATGGTATCGGCTCTTCGGTAGTCCCTGTTGGGTCCAACGTTGATCCCAAGCAAAATAGATGGTGAGGATAATTTTGGCCGGTTGCTGGAATCGGCCTCCACGTTGCTTGCTCAGTGAAGGTTGGCCGATCGCAAGGATCAGCCTTGCCACGTTTGTTTATTGATGTAGTCTTGTTACTCGCCCAGGCCGGTGGATAAAACCAGCCCAATCTCTGACTTTATCACATTGGTGCGCTTGCTGTTGTCCACCTCGAGTGCATCGTGTAATCGTGGAGCTCTACACTTCGCCGGACGAACGAGCACCATGTTTGTGCCAGCCGATGTTTCATCATCGGCTTTCCTTTGCTTGGGGCGCCACTCTTTTCTTTGCGGCAGTCCTTCCTCATCCAGGGTCCTCTGGACTTTCGCAGCCAGATCAGGTCGTGCCTTCCTCAGCGTATGCAAGTATAACCTTTCGGCTTCCTCCACACCGCGCAATCGCTGAACCCTGCGCTTTTGTGAATGGCTGAGACCATCAGGGCACCACCTTGGACGGTGGTACCTGTCTTCTTCGTCTTCCCCCTCGTCTTCCGAATCCTTAAGATCTTCCAACCGAGGGGTCTCAGCACGTCTGCTTTGTGGTGGGAGAGGCCCTAAGCGCTCGAACACGGACACGTTGGCTGCCTCCTTCTTCTTACGATTACATTCTGGGCAATTGCCGATCGTAGGCAATCGGCTCATTCCTGAATCCCAGCAGTGTCTGAAGAAGGGGCAGTCCCAATGCCTGCCCGTGTCGTCTTGCTCCCTGGCGTGGCGCTCCTGTCGCTCCTCATCGTGATTATGCCGACGATGCCTTCTGTCGTTTCTGGCCAGACGATCTCTTTCATCATCGTCGCCGTGTCGCCGGCGTTTGTCATACCGACTTACATACTTGTTGAGGAGGTGATCAGAGAGGGGTCGTTGATATCTTATGTTCTTCACTTCTCCCTCGTGACGTAGCGCTTGCCATCTTGACGGAGCCGATCGCATGGAGCGGCCTCCTCTGTGTCTTTGCTATGAGAGCAGCTGCCCTCATCCCCGCCCTTCTCAGAGTGGTGTCCAAGCTCTACCATGTTGATGTTGGCTGAGAAACCTGGCTGGCACCCTCCGAGGTGGGTAAACTCCACCATGTTGACGGCGGGGAAGGGGTGTGTGTCGACCTTCATGGCGTACTGGTTAAGATTAGTCGCCCATTTTCTATTGCCACTTGGATCTGCTGACGCCACACCCTGCAGTCGTTAGTGGTGTGGGTGAACGTGTTATGCCACTTGCAGTATGGCTTTCCGTTCAGCTCTTGCACCGTAGGGACCTTGTGGCCTTCGGGTATCTTTATATGCTTCTCCGCGAGTAAGAGATCGAAAATCTGCTCGGTTTTCGTCACGTCGAAGTCGAACCCTCTTGGAGGCCCCGGTGGCTTTACCCATTTGCAGGTTACTGGGCCTGCCGCTCGAGTCCACTCAGCCACTGCGACCTCTTGTTCTCCCGTAGCACCTTCATCTTCGCCTGCGTCAACCATGGTAACCACGCGCTTGAACTTGTCCTGGTAGACATCTGGGTGGCGCTGTTCATACGCTGACAGCTTTTGCACCATGTGTGCTAATGAAGGGTAGTCCGCTTGGGAGGCCACGTCCTTGATCGATGATGATAGACCCACCACCGCCAACTCGACGCTTCTTTTTCGCTTACGTGAACCGAATAGCATCGGTTCCTAACGGTCCTGAAGCGCTGGATGTATTCCGACACTGTTTCCCCGCGCTTCTGTCGTACTTGTGCCAAATCGGCAATGCCAGCCTCGGAAGCCTCTGAGTGATATTGCTCATGGAACCGTTCTTCTAACTGCTTCCAAGTCTGGACTGAGTTCGGTGGCAGCGACGTGTACCAACCGAAAGCCGATCCTGTGAGGGACTGTGAGAAGTACCTCACACGCAGCTCGTCTGACGCTGAGATCATGCCCAGCTGCGCCAAATATCGGCTCACATGCTCGATGGAGCTGGAACCATCTGATCCGCTGAACTTTGTGAAGTCCGGGAGCCGATATTTGGGTGGTAGCGGGATCAATTCGTACTCGTTGGGGTACGGCTTGGTATAGCCGACCGTCTTCCTTTTCGGCATCATGCCGAACTGATCTTTCAGAATCGTACAAATCTGATCCGCGGTGATGGCTGAAGGTGCCGAACCTTGAAGATTCGCCGGGGTGGCGTACTTAACCAGCCATGCTTGTTTTTCCGGTTCTGAGCCAACCGCAGGAGCTGGGCTCTGGAGTTTTGTCGGGGTGGCGTATTTGGCTAGCCACGTCTGCTTCGGGGTCTGCCTCCGACGTTCCTCCCGTTGTTCCAGAAGTCCCCGCTGTTGTAACCTGGTTCGAGAGTGCCCAGGTGCTGCAGTCTGGCACGTATGCGCATGCGTATCCGTGCGGGATCTCCTTGGGCGCGTCATGTAGGAATTGGTAGTCACTGGGGTCACCCCCAATCTTGTAGACGACGTAGGCCGATGAGTTCGGCGCTTCGGGCGCTGCCAATGCGAACGGCAGCGGTGGACGGGACTGGAGTGGCACCTCTCCTTGGTGAGTCCCTAGAGCTGGTCCTGACGGAGAGTACTGATGGCTCATGATCTCCCGGATCACGCGCGAGCGACGCGCTCCAACGTATTCACCAGGCTCTCGGAATGGCGGTGCAGCGAATGAGCCACCATGAAGTTGATCTCCCGACGCAGCGACCTGGTGCGTTCTTCTGACGGGGTGGAAAGGTCCACTCCATCAAGCGCGCCTTCAGGTGAGAACCCCTTCCATCGATGCCATGGGAGCGGGTCCTGTGGAAAGAGCCGATGAGGTCGGCTTCGAGGAAGGCTTTGACCTCGTCATATTTCTTCTTGAGCTCGCCATTGAGCTCCTCGTAAGTGACCGGAGTTTCTTCCGCCATCTCTGATGTGGATGGCGAGGTGGTTGATGTTGAAGATTGTCCCACCGGGCGTGCCAGAATGTGTTGACGTCAGAAACCCACCGGCGGGCAGTGACCGGTCAACACCGTAGAGCCGGGAACAACTAGGGCTGCGGCTGGCCCCAGTCCCTCAGAGCGACGGCCCGCAAAGCCTCCTGGTCGCGCGCCGATGCAAATTGCAAGGGCGTGCCACCTGACCTATACCTGGTCAGGAAGGTGTGGATGATGCCTCGCTTAGTTTCCTGCAGGGCACACACGTATACGTTAAATACGAGCCTCGATCGGCTCTCAGGTTATCCTGTGAATCGGCTCATGGAGCCGATCCACCCATGATTCGTCCAAGGTGGCCGAATATATGGTGGTCCTGCTTGATCAAGATAAAGCATATGAGATCCACGACGATTTAGGGTTCTCACCGCATAATCGGATCATCCTACTCACGATTGGGCCTCGCGCTCGCGCACGGTGATCGTAAGCCAATCCTAGACAAGGCCTAAAAACCAACACGAGGTTGATCCTCGGAACGTCCTGTCTAGGGCCAGCAAACTACACCCTACACGCCGCTGGATCCTCCAACCCTTTGTAAGGCCTAACTATTGCAGATATTAAACTAATCCTTGATGAATCAAGGAGCAACCGTAACGGACCAGATCTACTAAATAATGATCAAGCGGGGTGCCGCCCCTGCACCCATGATGAGGTACAAGGACGGCTAGATGCGCAAGGGTTGCACTACGACAGCATATGATGCTAAGAACAATGCTAACCCTAACACATCTATGATAACTACGTTGCTCGCCATCAAAAAGGCTTCAGTACGAGCAACGCATGAACAACGTAGGCAGGCTCGTGCTGCCTAGATCGCTAGATGCGATCTAGGCAGCATGGTGCTTACCGGAGAAACCCTCAAGACGAAGGGGTTGGCGATGCGCCGAGATTGGTTTGTGTTGAACGTTGGTTGTTGTTTATTCCATAAACCCTAGATACATATTTATAGTCCAGCGGACTTTCTAACGTGGGCGTGCACGAGATAAATTCTAACTTCTACATAACCTACTATAAAGATACACGGGCTAACTAGCCCAAACTTGGTAAACAAGGCCGATTCACATATCTCTTCTATATGTATATCTTCAAATCCGTCTTGATCGCGGCCCACCTCTCGCTTGGTCAAATTCGGTGATAACGATACGTTGGAGACGTATCAGCATCCCCAAGCTTAGTTCTGCTCGTCCCGAGCAGGTAAACGATAACAATGATAATTTCTTAAGTGACATGCCATCATAACCTTGATCATACTATTGTAAGCATATGTAATGAATGTAGCAATCAAAACAATGGTAATGACATGAGTAAACAAATGAATCATAAAGCAAAGACTTTTCATGAATAGTACTTCAAGACAAGCATCAATAAGTCTTGCATAAAGCAATAAATCAAAGTAAAGGTATTGAAGCAACACAAAGGAAGATTAAGTTTCAGCGGTTGCTTTCAACTTATAACATGTATATCTCATAGATATTGTCAACATAGAGTAATATAACAAGTGCAATATGCAAGTATGTAGGAATCAATGCACAGTTCACACAAGTGTTTGCTTCTTAAGGTGGAGAGAGATAGGTAAACCGACTCAACAATAAAAGTAAAAGAAAGGTCCTTCAAAGAGGAAAGCATCGATTGCTTTATTTGTGCTAGAGCTTTTATTTTGAAAACATAAAGAGAGCATAAAAATAAAGTTTTGAGAGGTGTTTGTTGTTGTCAACGAATGGTAGCGGGTACTCTAACCCCCTTGCCAGACAAACCTTCAAAGAGTGGCTCCCATTTTATTTTATTTTTGGGTGGCACTCCTTCCAACCTTCCTTTCACAAACCATGGCTAACCGAATCCTCGGGTGCCTGCCAACAATCTCATACCATGAAGGAGTGCCTTTTATTTTAGTTTTATTATGATGACACTCCTCCCCACCTTTGCTTTCTCAAGCCATGGCTAACCGAATCCTTCGGGTGCCGTCCAACAATCACATACCATGGAGGAGTGTCTATTTTTGTTAATTAATTTGGGACTGGGAATCCCATTGTTAGCTCTTTTTGCAAAATTATTGGATAAGCGGATGAAGCACTTAGTCCATTGGTGAAAGTTGCCCAACAAGATTGAAAGATAAACACCACATACTTCCTCATGAGCTATAAAACATTGACACAAATCAGAGGTGATAAATTTGAATTGTTTAAAGGTAGCACTCAAGCAATTTACTTTGGAATGGCGGAGAAATACCATGTAGTAGGTAGGTATGGTGGACACAAATGGCATAGTGGTTGGCTCAAAGATTTTGGATGCATGAGAAGTATTCCCTCTCGATACAAGGCTTAGGCTAGCAAGGTTATTTGAAACAAACACAAGTATGAAGCGGTGCAGCAAAACTCACATAAAAGACATATTGTAAACATTATAAGACTCTACACCGTCTTCCTTGTTGTTCAAACTCTTTACTAGAAATTATCTAGACCTAAGAGAGACCAATTATGCAAACCAAATTTTAGCAGGCTCTATGTATTTCTTCATTAATGGGTGAAAAGTATATGATGCAAGAGCTTAAACATGAGCACAACAATTGCCAAGTATCACATTATCCAAGACATTTTACCAATTACTACATGTAGCATTTTCCGTTTCCAACCATATAACAATTAACGAAGCAGTTTCAACCTTCGCCATGAACATTAAAAGCTAAGAACACATGTGTTCATACGAACCAGCGGAGCGTGTCTCTCTCCCACACAAGGATGAACTTACTCAGAGAATGAAAATAACAAAATGAAAATAAAAGCAAACAGACGCTCCAAGTAAAGTACATAAGATGTGATGGAATAAAAATATAGTTTCACTAGAAGAAACCTGATAAATTGTCGATGAAGAAGGGGATGCCTTGGGCATCCCCAAGCTTAGATGCTTGAGTCTTCTTGAAATATGCAGGGATGAACCACCGGGGCATCCCCAAGCTTAGACCTTTCACTCTTCTCGATCACATTATATCACCCTCTTCTATTGACCCTTGAAAACTTCTGCCACACCAAACTTCAAGCAAACTCATTAGAGGGTTAGTGCATAATCAAAATTCACATGTTCAGAGGTGACACAATCATTCTTAATACTTCTGGACATTGCACAAAACTTCTGAAAGTTAATGAAACAAAGAAACCCATCCAACAAAGCAAAAGCGGCAATGCGAAATAAAAGGCAGAATCTGTCAAAACAGAACAGTTCGTAAAGACGAATTTTAAAATGGCAACAGACTTGCTCAAACGGAAAAGCTCAAAACTAATGAAAGTTGCGTACATATCTGAGGATCACTCACGTAAATTGGCATAATTTTCTGCGTTACCTACAGAGAATTAGGCCCAGATTCGTGACAGCAAAGAAATCTGTCTCTGCGCAGTAATCCAAATCTAGTATGAAACCTTACTAAAGAGACTTTACTTGGCATCTAAACATGATAAGGAGAGGTTGCTACAGTAGTAAACAACTTCCAAGACTCAAATATAAAACAAAGTGCTGTAGTAAAAAATAACACATGGGTCATCTCCCAAGAAGTTCTTTCTTTATAGCCATTAAGATGGGCTCAGCAGTTTTAATGATGCACTCGCAAGAAATAAGAGTTGAAGCAAAAGAGAGCATCAAGAGGCAAATTCAAAACACATTTAAGTCTAACATGCTTCCTATGCATAGGAATCTTGTAAATAAACAAGTTCATGAAGAGCAAAGTAACAAGCATAGGAAGATAAAACCAGTGTAACTTCAAAAATTTCAGCATATAGAGAGGTGTTTTAGTAACATGAAAACTTCTACAACCATATTTTCCTCTCTCATAATAACTTTCAGTAGCAACATGAGCAAACTCAACAATATAACTATCACATAAAGCATTCTTGTCATGATCCATATGCATAAAATTATTACTCTCCACATAAGCATAATCAATTTTATTAGTTGTAGCGGGAGCAAATTCAACAAAGTAGCTATCGTTATTATTCTCATCAAGTGTAGGAGGCATAGTATAATCATAATAAAATTTACTCTCCATAGTAGGCGGCACCAAAAGACCACTATCATTATAATCATCATAAATAGGAGGCAAAGTATCATCAAAGAAAATTTTCTCCTCAATGCTTGGGGGACTAAAAATATCATGCTCATCAAAGCCAGCTTCCCCAAGCTTAGAATTTTCCATATCATTAGCAACAATGGTGTTCAAAGCGTTCATGCTAATATGTTCCATGGGTTTTTTAATTTTCGCATCAAACCATCCATGTCTTAAATCAGAAATAGAATAAGAAGGTCATTGTTGTCCATTATGCCTAACTAGTGTAAACAAGAAACCAAATGTCGCAATTGCGAGTCTAAAGGAAATAGCTTCGAGTACTTACAACGGCGCCGGAAAGTAGCTTAGTAGCCGAGATCCGGAGTGTGAGTACCTTTTACCTTTCCTCCCGGCAACGGCGCCAGAAAATAGCTTGATGTCTACGGGTGCTTCTATTCTTGTAGACAGTGTTGGGCCTCCAAGAGTAGAGGTTTGTAGAACAGCAAGTTTTCCCTTAAGTGGATCACCCAAGGTTTATCGAACTCGGGGAGGAAGAGGTCAAAGATATCCCTCTCATGCAACCCTGCAACCACAAAGCAAGAAGTCTCTTGTGTCCCCAACACACCTAATAGGTGCACTAGTTCGGCGAAGAGATAGTGAAATACAGTAGTATGAATAAGTATGAGCAGTAGTACGGCGCAAAATAATTTGGCGTGCAGTTGATGGTAGTAATATTGTAGGAAGTAAACAAGTAGTAACGCAGCAGTAGTAACGCAAAGAAACAAGAAACAAGCAGCGATAGCGTATTTAGGAACAAGGCCTAGGGATTAGACTTTCACTAGTGGACACTCTCAACTTTGATCACATAACAGAATAGATAAATGCATACTCTACACTCTCTTGTTGGATGATGAACACATTGCGTAGGATTACACGAACCCTCAATGCCGGAGTTAACAAGCTCCACAATTCAATGTTCATATTTAAATAACCTTAGAGTGCATGAAAGATCGACACGACTAAACCAAGTACTAACATAGCATGCACACTGTCACCTTCACACCATGTAGGAGGAATAGATCACATCAATACCATCATAGCAATAGTTAACTTCATAATCTACAAGAGATCATAATCATAGCCTACGCCAAGTACTAACACGATGCACACACTGTCACCATTACACCGTGCAGGAATAAAACTACTTTAATAACATCACTAGAGTAGCACATAGATAAATTGTGATACAAAACACATTGCAATCATAAAGAGATATAAATAAGCACTTCACTACGCCATTCATAACAGTGAATAAGTATTCTGTGAAATATAGCCTAAGAGACCCACACGGTGCACACACTGTCACCTTTACACACGTGGGACAAGGAGTCTCCGGAGATCACATAAGTAAAACCCACTTGACTAGCATAATGACATCTAGATTACAAGCATCATCATATGAATCTCAATCATGTAAGGCAGCTCATGAGACTATTGTATTGAAGTACACAGGAGAGAGATGAACCACATAGCTACCGGTACAGCCCCGAGCCTCAATGGAGAACTACTCCCTCCTCATGGGAGCAGCAGCGTTGATGAAGATGGCGGTGGAGATGGCAGCGGTGTCGATGGAGAAGCCTTCCGGGGCACTTCCCCGTCCCGGCGGCGTGCCGAACAGAGACTCCTGTCCCCAGATCTTGGCTTCGCGATGGAGGCGGCTCTGGAAGGTTTCGCGTACCGTGGCTTATTTGTCTCGTGTTTTAGGTCAGGGACCTTTATATAGGCGAAGAGGCGGAGTCGGAGGGCTGACGAGGCGGCGAGACAACAGGGGGGCGCGGGCCCAGCCCTGGCCGCGCCACCACCATGTGTGGGGCCCCTGGGCCTCCCCTCTGGCGGCTCTCGGGTGTTCTGGAAGCTTCGTGGAAAAATAGGATGCTGGGCGTTGATTTCGTCCAATTCCGAGAATATTTCCTTACTAGGATTTCTGGAACCAAAAACAGAAAACAGGAACTGCCTTCGGCATCTCGTCAATAGGTTAGTTCCGAAAACGCATAATAATGACATATAATGTGTATAAAACATGTAGATATCATCAATAAAGTAGCATGGAACATAAGAAATTATAGATACGTTGGAGACGTATCAGGGGGATTTGATGGAAACCGGAATAAGCATCTATAAAAGACAACAACTCACAACCAGCGGGTAGAATTGATCACCTGATCAATCCGGGGTAAGGGGAATGGATCTTTTGGGCAAGCCTTGTTCAGGTTGGTGTAGTCAATGCACAAGCGCCACACCTTTGGAGCTTTGGGGTCTTCCTCTTTTTTCTTCTCGACCAGCACCGGATTACCTAGCCACTCGGTATGCAACACCTCCACGATGAAACCAGCAACTAGTAACTTCGTCACTTCTTCTCCTATGATTTTTCTCCTGTCTTCAGCAAACCAGCGTAAAGGCTGCCTCACCGGCTTCGCATCCTTCCGGACATTTAAAGAGTGCTCACCCAACTCCCTCGGAACACCCACTAAGTCATCGGTTGACCAGGCGAAGATGTTCCGATTCTCACGAAGGAAGTTGACGAGCGCTTTCCTATGCCTCATTCAGGCCGGCACCTGTAAGAACGGTACGCTCTGGGTATGCCGGGTCCAGCACAATGTCCTTTGTTTCCTTTGTCGGCTTGAATGCCGGTGCGCCCAAGTTTCCCCTCATCGTCGCTAAGCTCAGCTGTGAGGACTGAGCCAGCGCCACAGCGGTTTGCATTCTTTTCTTTTCCTCCGCTATCACCAGCGATTCTGCCAAGTTTGATCCGGCGGAAGCGGTTTCCAGTGAGACTTTATAGTTTCCCACCACAGTTAAGGGTCCACGAGGTGCCGGCATCTTCATCTTGAGATACGCGGTATGAGTTGAGGCCATGAATGCCGCCAACGCTGGCCTCCCCAGCAGTGCATGGTAAGGACTGTCCAGATCCACCACTTCGAACAGAAGATTCTCGACCCGGCAATTGTCACGTCCTACAAAGGACACATCCACCCGGATTTTTCCCATTGGTGAGCAGGACAAGCCCGAAACAATCCCGTGGAATGTTGTGTGAGTTGGCTGCAGCATGTTTTCTGTTATCCCAAGCGTTCGCAATGTTTGCCGGTACATGATGTTTATGCTGCTCCCGTTGTCTGTCAGCACTTTGCTGAATTTGACTCTTGTCGTTGGCCGATGCATGATTGGGTCCACAACTAGAGCATAACAACCCGGGTTTGGCATTATTTTCGGGTGATCCTTGAATGACCATGTGATTTGCTGATCCGACCACAACATGTATTTTGGAACTGCCGACATCACTGCGTTCACTTCCATGGAACGGCGATGCATACTTTGCTTATCTGTGGGTTCAGTGACAAACACAACACAACACAGGTGTGGATCTTGATAAACGTTCCGGCCCAAAGGTGCCGGTGGTGGTCCTTGGCCGTTGCCATCCCCCACCTGATGAATTTCTTGCTGTTGCCGGTTTGGCTGCGGCTGTACCGGTTGTGCGTTTGCACCGGTAAGCGGTGGTAGTGGTGGTAATCTTCCAGAACCTTGGTCCCTGGCATCTTTCATCATGCCCCTCTCCATCAACCTTTTGGTCCAGGAGCAATCTTTCGTCAAACGGTTTGCCGGTCTCGCCGGATTCGGTGTGTGCCACCAGCACGGTTGATCCATCGCGGATTCCATGGTGTATCTATCTTCATTTTGCGACGGTTTCTTTTCAACCCATTGTTTCTTTGGACCCGCCCACGGCTGCGATCCGGTTTTTTGTCTTTGGCTCCCGCTGGCGCCGGAATGATCTTGCACCACGGCCACTTGCTGCGGACCATACCTTCGATCCGGAAAAATCTTCCCTTCTTTTGTAGTCCAGTTGTCCCGGTACTGATCTTGGCGCGGCTGGCTAGTTTGCGCCGGCTCAGCCTGAACTGCCGGTTGCATTGGGTCTCCCAGCGCGTAGCTATCTGCCACACGTATCATTTCTGCCAAAGTTGCCGGCATGTTTCTTTGCAACTTCTGCCACAGCGGTGAGCCTCTCCGGCACCCATTGCAGAACCAAGCGATAGCTTGCGCTTCTATCACCCCTTCGCAGGAGTTCCTTGTGGAGTTCCACCGGGTCAGATAGTCCCGGTCCGTTTCATTAGCGCGCTGCTGGCATAGAGCAAGCTGCTGCGGTCTGTTAGGCCTCCAGTATGTGCTGCTGAAGTTGCTCACGACAGCTTCCTCGAAGTCCAGCCAGCCATTTATACTTCCTTTTGGCAAGTTGTTAAGCCAAATGCGTGCTGGTCCTACTAGGAAGGACGGTATGATTATCACGGCCCAACGCCTGTTTCCTCCGCCCGTGGCGGTACCTCCGCCACCAGCAGCATACACTGCGGTCACATAGTCCGCAAGCCAATCTTCCGGCTTAGTGGTGCCATCGTATGTTTTTGTATCACGGGGCAGCTGGAAGTTGCGCACCGGTGGCTCTTCCCTCATGATCCGCGGGCCAAAGCATTTTGGACCCGGAGGGCCCTCGGCTTCGATTATCTCAGAAAGATGCACTCTGTACAACCTGTGCCTCGCATCCTGGTCTGGCAGGCGTCTTTCCCCAACACGCTCTCCCAACGGGTTCCGGTAAACTCCGACCCTTTCCATTCCAGAATCAGCTACATCGTAATGTTCCGGTACCGCGGATCTTGCCTGCCGGTACCTTGGTGGTGGCATTTCCTCTTCAGCATATGCTGCCCTTGCAGCTCGATAATTTTGCCCGGTTTCACCTTTACCGGCATAGGCGTTTCCGGCATAGCCGCGACCTGCCCCTTGCCTTTTTCTACCGGCATCGTGTTGCCCGGCATGTTGTTTTCCGGCAAGTACCGGATCATACACAGTCAGTTGCTGCGCATTTACTTCTTTCTCTCTTCTTCTGTCCGGATGAGGGGACGATGCCTGCCCATGTGACTTTCTTCCGGCATTCTTTGCCGAACGCACTGATTTCGATGCCGCAGCTGCTTTGTTTACCCTTGCAAGCTCAACATTTTGTTCCTGTATCATTTCTAGCAACTCTCTAATTCGATCTTGTTGTTTTGCTAAAGCATCACCGGTAAGCGAATCACACATCTCTACTGCAGCCCTAGCAGCTTTTATTGTTTTGTCAGGACTGCTGTACTTAGGTTTCTCTACAATGCTCAAAGATACCGACGAACTCTTTCCGGCAAGAACCTCTTTCGCAAATCCTGATCTAGGTTACGACCTTTAAGCCGGTTTTCCGCTACTCTAGCAGGTTGAGCGCTAACGGTAGCAAAGCCATGGGCAGCATTATACTCGCGTAGGGTTAGGTTCAGCTCGCGCTGTGCCCTGATGATGTCCGCTCCTCCGGAGAGCAGTTTCTGCCGCTGCGCCTCCAGCTACGCTTGAGCCGCTGCCGGATCGATGTTATGCGCGATGGGCGTTGCCAGCACGCTCATGGCCGCTTGGACTGGAGTTTCCGGTGGCGCTGCAGATGCACCCGCAACCATTTGGTCGCGCTCGGTCGGCGGCTTGGCTGTGCGCGTGGACTTCGCTTGCCCAGCGTTTTCCGCCGCTGCCTCCTTGCCGGCGTCTGCCGCGCCAACCACCAGCACCTCCACGCTACCGGCGGCGCAGCCGTTGCGCAGCCCATGAGCTGCAGATCTTGGCGGGTCCGGCGCCACCAGCACCGGCGAGAGGTACTGACGCACAGGGAAGGTGTCGAGGTAGACGCGGTGGCTGCCGAGCTCGATAACACGGCCGTTCTTAGGGAACTTACCGCCATTGGAGAAGCAGCAAGCATTGTCGTTGATGAAATCCAGCGAGCCGAGGCGGTAGACGAGGCCACTGACCACGCACTCGCCAGAGACGGTGAGGAGGCCCGCCCGAATATGAACTCCAGCAAGCGCAGCTGCTGGCCCCATGGTGGGCGCCAACTGTCGTCGTGGTGAACAGACAGATGCCATAGGATGGCTTAAGTTGGGGCCGAATGTGCGCTAGAGGATTCGGGGGATGGTTTTGGTCACACAAGGGTGGATTTCGGATGGGATTCCGGTATCTTATTGATGAACTTGGCCTTGGCCAGAGGTTGAAGAAGAACAGTACAAGCTCTCCCTCTAGGACTAATCTCCTAACTCGTGATCTCTCTCGCACAGGGGTGTGCTCCCTCTCCTTATATAGGGGAGAGGGTGGCTTACATGGGAAGAAACCCTAATGGCATCTTTGACTGGACAAACTACTTTACAAAGCCTCTTTGGCATCAGGTGACACCGGTATGTCTTTAACCAGGGAGCGATGACATCCTCCGGTAGCTTTTACGTCATCTTCTGCTTTGGCGCCAGGGCTTCGTTTAAATCTGACCTGCTTCGCTCATCTTCGTCCTCTACTCCTTGAGAGAATCTTTGACCAGAGTGCCGACATGCTACAGTGTGGCCCGTGCCAGCACTCCGGTATCATCTTGAGTTTAACATATTCCGGTATACGCCTCTTGGGATACCGGTACACTTACACTTTGCCATAAACTTAACTTTGTCACCCGGATTAATCTTTAAACCGGTACCTCAACAACCTGAACAAGGCTAGTTTGCCATGCCTTTGGCATATCGGGGGTCATCCCCCCAACACGACCTCTACGTCTTTCCGTCATCAGCTCTCCACTCCACCGCCCATGGACTCATCGCCACCGCCACCACCGAGCTCTGGCATCGACGTCTAGGTCACCCGGGTCATGACACCATGTCACATCTCCATAGGCAGTCGTTCATCCCATGTAATAAAGTGGCCTCGCATGTTTGTCACGCCTGCCAGCTTGGCAAACACGTGCGCCTTCCATTTTCTAGGTCTACCTCGATAAGTGTCGAACCTTTTCAGCTAGTTCATTGTGATCTTTGGACCTCTCCTATTTTGAGTAATTCGGGGTTTAAATATTACCTTATTGTTGTCGACGACTTTACTCATATTGTGTGGACATTTCCTTTACGCCAGAAGTCCGACACCGCCAACACTCTTATTGCATTTGTTGCCAACGCTCGCACACAGTTTGCTCGTCTTCTCAAAGCGATGCAAGCTGACAACGAAACTGAGTTTTTAAACTCGACTGTAACCTCGTTCTTCCGCACCCATGGCATCCACCTTCGCCTCTCATGCCCATACACGTCGGCGCAAAATGGCAAGGCCGAATGTGCTATTCGCACGATCAACGACGTCACCCGCACTCTCCTCTTCCAGTCTTCCATGCCACCCACCTATTGGGTTGAAGCTGCGCCACCGCCACCCACCTAGTCAACATCCGACCCTCCCAGCCTATCGGCTTCTCTATCCCATACCATCGCCTTTACACAACCTACCCAGACTATCAAAACCTACGTGTCTTCGGCTGTCTCTGTTATCCTAACCAGTCTGCCACGACCAAACATAAACTCTCGCCTCGGTCCGTTGCTTGCACGTTCCTAGGCTACCCTAGCAACCATAAAGGGTATCGGTGCCTCGACATGTCTACTCGCCGAGTCATCATCTCTCGCCATGTCATCTTTGATGAGTCAATCGTTCCCTTCGCTCATGCCCCAGACCGACCTGCTGACCTACCCGCTGCTTCCGATTTTCTTCTCGAACTTGCGGCCACTCAGCCGTCCATCGTCGCTCCCCAACCCGCTATGCATGCGCGCTCGACACCCGCTTTGCATGATGATCGACGTCCATCGTCGTCTGGTCCGGCCTCACCTTCCGGGCCTCCCTCTCCGTGCCCCAATGGGCCTCCCTCTCTCGGCCCATCTACCCCTCCCATGTCTCCTCCTCCGCCGGACACACCTCCCTCTCCATCGTCGAGTGTTCCCTCTCCTCCGGTGGAAATTCACGCACACCATGGTCACACGTGCCAAACACGGCATGTTCAAACAGGTCGTCTTAACCTCTCCGTCGCCACCTCTACTCCCTCTCCAATTCCCAAAACATACCGGGGCGCCCTCCATGACCCACATTGGCGCCGCGCCATGCAGGATGAGTTTGATGCTCTTGTTAGTAATGGAACTTGGACTATTGTTCCACGTCCTGCTCGTGCTAATGTTGTTTCAGGGAAATGGATATTCAAACACAAGTTCTACTCCGACGGCAGCCTTGCACAGTACAAGGCGAGATGGGTGGTCCGTGGCTTCTCACAACAGCATGGGGTCGATTTCGACGAGACTTTTAATCCCGTCGTGAAGCCGGCCACGATCCGCATCGTCCTCAGCATCGCCGTCTCTCGTTCATGGCCGATCCATCAGCTGGACGTCAAGAACGCCTTCCTCAACGGCACCCTTGACGAGGAGGTCTATTGTCAGCAACCTCCCGGATTTGTTGACACACGCTTTCCAGACCATGTGTGCAGGCTCCACAAGTCCCTCTACGGCCTAAAGCAGGCTCCACGGGCGTGGTACCAACGCTTCGCCCTCTTCGCGCATCATCTCGGCTTCGTGGCCTCGAAGTCAGATGTCTCCCTCTTCATCTACAAGCATGGACAGGAGCTCGCCTACATCCTGCTTTATGTTGACGACATCGTCATCACCGCTTCTTCAGGACGCCTTCTGCAGCAGCTCACTCAGCGCCTCCACTCCGAGTTCACCATGACGGATTTGGGTGCATTATCCTTCTTCCTCGGAATCTCTGTCACTCGGACGTCGTCAGGCATGGTTCTCTCTCAGCGGCAATATGTTGTTGATCTTCTTCAGCGAGCCGGCATGGTTGAGTGCCATTCGTGTGCCACTCCCATCGACATTCGCTGCAAGCTCTCCGGTGATGAAGTCCCTCTCCTTGCTGACCCTACTGAGTACCGCAGCTATGCCGGTGCACTACAGTACCTGACGCTCACTCGACCTGACATCGCTCACGCCGTTCAGCAGGCGTGTCTCTATATGCACGCCCCTCGGGAGCCCCATCTGAATCTTGTCAAACGGATTCTTCGCTACATCAAGGGCACCCTCGACATGATCCTGCATCTCTCCTGCTCTCCGACGACGTCACTCACCGCATACTCCGACGCTGATTGGGCTGGTTGTCCGGACACTCGCCGTTCTACTTCTGCCTATTGTGTCTATCTTGGCGATAATTTGGTTTCCTGGTCATCCAAACGCCAGACCACCGTCTCTCGATCGAGTGCCGAAGCGGAGTATCGGGCGGTAGCTCATGCTGTCGCCGAGTGCTGCTGGATACGACATCTCCTTGGCGAACTCCACCAGCCCCTACATGCTGAAACTGTGGTCTTTTGTGACAATGTCAGCTCGGTATACATGGCCTCTAATCCTGTCCAACACCGGCGCACCAAGCACATTGAAATCGACATACATTTTGTTCGAGAAAAGGTGTCTCTTGGACAGGTCCGCGTACTCCATGTGCCATCTACTCATCAGTATGCTGATATCATGACAAAAGGACTTCCCTCGCAGCTGTTCCAGTTTATGCGTTCATCCAGCCGACGCACAAACTGAGGGGGGATGTCAAAGTATTCCTTTTGTATAGCTAACCGTATATATTTACTATTAAATTGGAATAGGTGACTGCCTGGTGTCACACTTGGGCCAGTTTTTCATGGGCCTGAATCACAATTTTTGGTCGGTACATAGACAAAAATAATTTGCTCCAGCCTCCCGCCAGAGAAAGTCACGATCCAAGTCGATGATTTCCTTCCTGGCTCAGGGCATGACGCACGGATTTGGTTCAGACTCCTTTTTTTCTATGCGACACATAGATTGGCTCAACTGAGGTTTTCTACATATGGGCTACCAACGGCAGAAACAAAAGAAACGATCGTTTGGTGCGATCAGAAAAGCAGTACGACTCCTACACATAACAGTCTTTGTTTCCGTATCGATGCGTGCAATTCAAGAGACAATTGGCAGATTAGTCGGCTCCACCTCAGTTTGCTAGATGTTCTCGTGTATACATATACCTACGTGTGTGTACCCTCTCTCTGAGTAGTAGATGCTATGAGTCCGTGTTAGACTAGGACTACTAGCCGTGTGCAATTGTACATGTAAGTCTTTGCTAACTGCTATATATAGCTACGTGTTTGACTCTTACTAGTAAAGGTGCACGTGCCACGCACGTATTATAATTTATGATGAAATAAAATATTTTTATTTCGAATCGTATTGTAGAGTCTCGATTCTTTATATTATCATCATTTAAATGTGAATCCACCAAAATTACTGGCAGTTTGCTTCTAAAATCTATCATATTGACCTATTAATGAAGCAATAACTAAATTTAGTTTTCAAATAAAAATGATACAACATGGAATAAGTATCACGACATGGAGCAAAATATACATGTTCAGGAATGTCGGATAAAATATTCCGTGTGAAGTATTCCATGAAATTTAACATACAGAGACCACACGATGAGGTGCATGATTACAGATTTTTTATGACACAAGATTTTACATATATATTCAATAAGGACAATAATTATTCAGAAAAACCCTTCAAAATTGCCGAAAAAGAAAATTTAAGATCAATGTTTTTCTCTTTTTCTGGGGAAGAACAGTGTTTTTCTCTTTAGCTTATATATGAAAAGGAAAAATATTCAGCCCACGGCCCACGCTCACCTGAAGGCCGGCAGCCCGAGACGACCACGCCGCTCTCACTCTCTCCCTGTCCTTGCATTTGCACGCACTGGAGCAAATAGCACTGAAGTGAAAAAAAATCGCACTCACCCATTGCTCCCTACATCTGCTCCAACGCCGGCTACCGGACCGCGGCTCCATGACCGGAGACCAACCCCGGCGGTGCTACTTCTCCCCCACCCTGTCCCCCATCCCTGCAACACCCTGGTCCCTCCTCCGGGCTCCAGCTCTCCCCCATCTCGCATCCCGTTTGACCGACGCCTCCACATCAACGACGACCTCCGGCCGATGACCCGCGACTGGGAGGTGCTCGAGCTCTTCAGAGGCGGAAGCGGAGGCGTCGGATCACCCAGCTTGCCCCCGCTCGCATGTCCCTCAAGTCAGCCGTCACCGCGCACCTACAGCTCGCGCTCGCCGTCCTCCTCCGCTGATATCTCCTCCCGTACATGGATAGGTGTCGAGCTCAGTCGCCGCTTCCAGGGCCAGGCCCTCATCACGCCTGAAGGTACTGGTGCTATATTGCCTGGCTCCTAACTTTTGCATCTTGCTGTAAATATTGAATTGTAATAATAATACAGTGCTAGGTTGTGCTTGATGTTCCGGTTTTGCATTGGGCCTTCCCGATAATGCTTGCTTAGCGATGCTTAATTTGTTGGCTGCACTATACTTGCTCTGTTAAGGAAATTGGGCATTCAATTTTCCGCACTGAAGATCTTTTTTTGTGTCATGTACTGTAATGGGTTCTTCTCTCTGTAGGGTGAACATGTACTAGATTTAAGCAGCAATTCCAGAACTTGGTGTGGTGTATGATTTGTGTTCGTGGAGACAAATTTTCATGTGCCACAAATTATGCTTTTTAGGGAACTACAAGGTTACGGTTAGTTTGCTATAGTACATTAGTTTAGTAAGTGCCACATGGTGAATGTTCATGTGAATCCAAAGTAATAGTCTATGTATGAAGGCGAGATATGGTAAATTTTGCTTCTACACTAACAGACAACTTCTTTATTGATGAGTCTTAGAGATACTGAAATATGTTCTACTTCTACACTAAGCACTGGCTTGTATTGTCATACATAATTGTAGAGAAAATATTACATGGTCAATCACTTAGTATAGTCCAGTATTCGTGTGTCAATAGTTTTACATCTGTGCTTGAATTACAGGGGGAGGGTTATTTTGTGCCTTCACATAGTCCTATATAAAATTATCAAAGAAACAATAGATGTATTACAGTCAAGCTGAAAATAGATTAATGAATCTAATGTGCCATATGAATTCTAATCTTCAGCTAATCTATCCTTCAGCTAAGTTAAAGTCAAAAACTGATATGCAAAGATAGGGAACACTACCCATATGCCAGAATCTGCGATGGTAATGTCATTATGTCTGTAACGTGAGTTGAGATGTTGCTACTGTGAGTTCCCTTAGATGGTTATCAGAGAAAGCTCTGTGCTTCCTGTGTATGCGAGATAATTTTATCTGAATAACTGTAGTTGAATCTTTTCAGTTCATATGCCTTCTCCAAAATGTAAATAGGTTGGTTAGTGTGTGCTTGTACATAAATCGTTTGCCATCTCAAAGAAATATGACATTTCAGGGAGGGAAGAGCAAGCAGCAAACCAGGTGAGGAACCAAAGAGCAGGCAGAAGAAAACATAAATCAGTGAACTACGTTTTAAGGGTAATCTTCCATATACTCTCCATACTGTAATTTGTTGCATGAATTGGATAAATTTCTACCCAGCTTTCTTATATGGTAATCTTCCATATACTCCATAGACTGTAATTTGAAGCATGAATTAGGAGATGACCATCCCAACTGGATTTGTGCATCTTCCAGCAACCTAGGTATTTGTTCCCTGAATAAAATTGATACCTTGCTTGCATATGTGTTGTGAGGTGTGTTGGATGAGAGAGGGAGCAGACCTGAAATTCTGAACATTTTTCATCATTCAGAGCATGTCATCAAACCAGAGTAGATTACAGAATCTCAGGAAACAATAAAGCGAAAGGACGCAGAAAAAATGGATTGGTTCTTCCACATACACATATCCTTTCCACCTCTTCATCCTTTAACAACAACCTTTACCCTACCATGATAAACACCGTAAATTGTCATCAGCCAAGCAGTTAAGCAAACACTTGTTCCTTTCATAATTATTTTTGAATAGTGATGATCAAGCAGTAGAATCTGATTGTGCATAACAATACGTACAAAGAAAAAAAATCTTTTTTTACAAAACGCCTCAGTACAGGCTTTCACTTGCACGCATGCATTGGAGGCAATATCAAGATAAATAACACGTCAGCCTGTGGTCGTGGCGCTGCCAGCACACACACTTTGTTTGAAAGCATTGTTATACATCGGGTAGATGACATGAGCCGTCCCACTGCGCCTGCCCAATATAGGTCCTCAAAGTGCGGATGTAAGGAGCGACATCAGTTAATTGACTGCATAACCTTTACGTGAGCATAATGGTTACAATGATGAGAGACAGGGTGAGAAGAAGTGGCCTGCAAAGTAAATCCACATTGAGCAGATTATCCATCAAGGTATGATTTGGGGAACAACAATACCTAAGGAAGGAAAGGGAAACACAATTACCTTTTAAGAAAAATGTAAAGTAAAATCCCCAAATGGCACTATCTGCTCATAAGACAATTTTACATGAACGGGTGTGGTCCTCCAACCTGTAGATGTGTGGGTATCTCAGAAAAATCAAACACCATTCGACAATAAATCCGTTGCGGATTGTAACCTAGCCCTGAATTTATATTCATGTGACATCTCATATTTATTTTTGTCCACATATTTGTTTGTTCTCTACATGGATGCATTCACTACCAGCACACGCGAGAAAATAAGTTTAAAGAATGATCAAAAGAGAAGCGACAATACCCATAGAATTGCAATTAATAAGTAAAAAGAAAGGAGCTAAATGACATGACCAAAAAGTAGGTGCAGCGCTAGCTAGAAAATGCATATAGCCGGTTCTGTAAGACCTAACATAAAAATATGCGATGTCGAAGTAAAGAAACTACAGAGAAAATGTATGCCATAGTGTAATTTCTAGGTCTATAACATTGAGTAAAAGGCATATATTTCATTAGCGGTCTGAATAGGAGATTAGCACCAAGAACATTAAATAATAGACGAAAAGACCGGCAAAAAAGAACAAACCCGGCAAAAAAGAACAGACCTGTTCTATCCCTCCAATACATCCCTGTACACAATGTTCTTTGTGCTTTTTCCAGTGGGGTCTATGTCTATGTTTGGCTTGGCCAAAATCCGAGTGGTCTGCCTTGACACACCCCTTGAAAGTGCAACATAAAGCTGGCCATGGGAGAATACAGGCTCTGGGAGGTAAATACCAACGGTCGGAATGGTTTGCCCCTGGGCTTTGTTGATGGTCATTGCAAAACTCAACCGGACGGGAACTGTTTCCTCTTAAACTTGAAAGGAAGTGAAATGTCCTCTGAGGGCGACAAAGGGATCCTCGGTATGAACACTCTATTTCCAGCATGTTGTCCACCGACAATCTCGGCGTCGATTGCGTTATCCTGGAATGCTCTAATCATCAGTCTTGTTCCATTGCACAGCCCATTGTGCGGATCGAGATTCCGGAGTAGAATAACGGGACAATTGATTTTGAGTTTCAATTCATGCGGGGGCAGGCCATTTGGAGTGAGTGAGTTGAGATAGTCTAGTGGGTAGTTATTGCGTGCATCATCCTCGACAGAGTCAAAGCTATAATATACCTTTGCCTGGCCAGGAAATCGGTCAATCATCTTTTTATTCAGATTGTCCACGTGATCATTCTTCGTTGAAAGAATGGCACGTGCACTCATGTAGGGTCCAGATGTGGCGTTCTCATGAAGCGATGGGAACACATCTTCAATAAGCTTGTTCACTGGTTCGTCGGTAGGAGTGAAAGGAATAACAATGTCATCCGGAAGACGCACATAGTCACCATCGATTGTCTCTTCTGTTCCATTGCCTATTCTCAGTAGGTACTCGGAGAACCACTGATCGGTCTGTGCCCTCATATTGCGCGTGAGGCGTATCTTCCTAATCTTATCCCATAAATAAGACCTTTGTAGCGTTGCATCAGTGATTTGAGCTCTTGTCCCACGTGTTACAACGGGAAGGACCTGCCTAAAATCTCCTCCAAACACCACGACTTTCCCCCCAAAAGGTAAAGTAGATCCCATGATGTCCTGTAGGGACCTATCAAGCGTCTCAACAGTTTGGCGCTTCGTCATGGCAACTTCGTCCCATATTATTAAAGATGCCCTACGGAGCAGCTTTGCGGTACCACTCTGCTTGGTGAAATTGCATGTGCTGCTGCCTGTGAGCCTAATCGGAATTTTAAACCTAGAATGGGCGGTGCGCCCACCAGGCATGATCGATGCCGCAATGCCAGATGTAGCTGTGGCAATAGCTATTTGACCTAGGGAACGGACCTTTGCAAGGAGTGCTTTGTATAGATATGTCTTCCCCGTGCCACCCGGACCATCAACAAAGAAAATCTGGCTCCTTTTGTTGAGAACATGAGAGAGGATTTCATCAAAACCAGCACGCTGCTCTTTGTTAAGAGATGTAAACATGTTTATGTCTTCTTTGTCAAAAGTAACCGACAAATCCTCTTGTACCTCTCTGGAATCTCCATTGGACCACTCATCATCCACCAGATCCAAATCCGGGAGTCCATAACTGTTAATATCTTTTCCCATGGACTTGAATAAATATTTCACTGCCTTGATGCTAGAGCAAGCTTCAACATTGATGTGACAATTATACCGCATAAGTAGACCAGGGTTGTATGGCACAACCCATCTATTATCCAACTCTGCTCCTCTGACCTTCACTTGATGACCATCATGCCTCCTCCTATAGATAAGATATGAGTCCTTTCCTTGCTGTGTAGCATCACAAAATTGCCGAGGATAGCGAAATCGACATTCACCATTTATCATGCAAGGACAATTTTTCCTAAGAGCACCACATGGTCCATGGAGCATGTGTTTGACCACCAGAGCGTGCAATATAGGGTACTTGTCCTTGTTAGGAAGTTCTGCTGATATCACCTTGTCGTATCCGTCTGGGTTTGTCAGCTTGCTATCCGAGCTCATGATCAGAAGCATATGCTCATGTGGCAGCCCCCTCTTTTGAAACTCGGTAACATGGACATATGCAGCAACCTCACCAAAGTACTTCTTTTTTATCAAGAGATCCTTCATACTTCGCAATTTGGCCCTGTATACTCTCGCCACAAGGTCTGGACGGTCTTGTGGTGTCTGCCCGGGTTCAAGTCTGGATGTAATCTCCTCCCAGTGCGGGTTGCAAGTCATTGTGATAAAGTAATCAGGCTTCCCAAACCGCTGGACTATCGCCATTGCATCAAGGAATCTTCGCTGCATGTCTCGATCACCTCCTGGAAAAGTCCTCGGGAGCACGATTCTCTTACCAACATGAGAACCACGTGTCTCACCAGCATCCATGACGTCAACAACACCCTTAACAAATAAATCATCAAAAACATCATTGAGAAGTAAATTTAAATGTGTAGGGGCAATGCATGTGTAATATAACATCAAAACGGGTAACATTATGACACCTGGTATAGATCCGCACGAATGAGCTTTTGATTCTTATGCTTGGAGAAGAAATCAAGTCTCATAGTCTCCATCTTGATGTACATGTCAACTGCCCATTGCTGGAACCCGCATGCACCGAATAATATAATGTTAAAAAGTCCTTTCCTGACTTGTAACTTGAAGCAGTAGTACTCCCTTGCGCTGACAAATTTTCTAGACCCTCCGGTTTCATCATCATCCTGCTCCTCTTCATCGTCTAGAACATGGATAAAAAAATGATTAATCGGTGGTCTCCACTAACAATGAATAAAATGTGAAACACGTTGAAAGCATGATCATAATTACCTGGTACCTCATCCGTGTTTCGTTCCAGATGTACACTCGAGCTCTGGTCTAGACCATGCATGTCTTCATGCTCGGTGTCATCCTCGTTGTCCTCTTGAGCGACTTTAGAAGGTGTTTCATATGGTATCCAGCGGTTCCATCCCGTTTCTCCTCTCGGGAAAAATAATGGATACGCCAAAGGATCGTAGCAACCATAGTATGCTCTAATAAATATAGGACGGTCCCCTTTGCCATACAGGACAACTTGCCTATCAAAAGTGTTTTGTGGGTCACTCCCTTCAACCCACATCGCGGCCACTTGGGAAGCTGTGGGGGCATTGTACCTTCGCTGGTCCAGTCTTATATCTGTGTTAAGGGATATCCTATATTCTTCTAGGTTCGGAATAGATCCAATGCTCTTAAAGGTCTGCACATATGGGTTGTCCTCTAGTATCTCCAGAATCTTCCGTATGATATTGATATCAAGGTCTGGGGACCGCTTCACTCTATGTTCCAATGTTTCATCTGTATCATAGAAGTACAGTTGAAGATTCCTAGGTCCTTGACCACCAGGCACCAGGTCATCCATCTTGTAATACATTGCCCCTTGTGCTACAAATGTATACACACCGGTTCTCGCCGCATTGCTAACCGTCTTATCAAGGGTGACTCCAAGTCTTGTGAAGGAGAAGTGGGTGTTGAAATATCGTATGTGCTTTCTAAAATATTTTGCGTCAGCATCAACCTGACTTGTAAACAACCGATGCAACTCTTGAGGAACTTCAGGGGTAGCTATCTTGACCTTTCCTTTTCTGCAGCAGAACGCGGGACCCTCATATTGGAACTTCATTGCGCCACAATAGATGCAGTCATTTACTGGCTTCAAAACATGATGCTTGGTTGGTAGATTATGGTACACGAAGTCATAAGGATCATCATTCTGTTTACTTTGAGGAACATCAGTTGTCACTCTATAAGAATCGAACACATATTCTGCACAAATGTAATGAGGAGTAAAATAGATATCCCACAATTTCATATTAGAATTTAACAGTGAAGTTACCTAGACCACTAAAAATCCTGCACTCCTCGTCATCATGCATTGTTTCTTCCTCCTCTTGCATGGTATCCATGTTATCTATGAGCAAAATATGATGAATCAGTATAATGTACATGATAATGGTAAGAACTTTGTATATGAAGGCCCATTGAAGAGATGGACAATTTTTATGCTATTTTACCTTCCCACGTATGGTCTTGTTCAACTGGTTCAAAAATGCCTGAAAGATCGGATTCATCATCACTGTTTGTGTCACCTGAATATGCCATCAATAGCATAACAATTGTTAAATAAAAGATCACAAATGCTCTAAGTTAACAGTTTGAAAACTAAATATGAGGAACCAACAATACCTGTTGGGTTCAGTTGGAATGGTTCTGTTTGCATGACATGTGTGCAAGGTGAGGTGACCAAGGGTGAATTCTGTTTCCAGAACCTTTTCTTATACTCATGGTTATTATGCAAGAATGTTTCCTTTTGTCCATCAGTCATTGCTGAGTACCGTTCCCTTTGACGTTGTCGTTTCTTCTCAGAAGAATCACGCTGTCGTTTCTTCTCAGAATATGTAGGTCTTTCAATGAAGCTCTTTTGCGCATGCCCCCTTGCAGATGTGGAGCCGTTTTGCATTTCTTCGAGGGATCTCACATGAGGAATTCTACTCAGATTACTGTGTAGCCAATCACTATCATCTTCGCCAACCAAAACCGACTCGCTGCATCGCGTGGTAAGATCATTGGTCATGCTAGAATGTACAGATCCAATCTCCTGATTTCCTAAAGTAGAATATGTGAAACACATACATCGTCTTGTCAGTTGAGGAACTTTCTGAAGTAGTGTTGACAATGGTTATGGTTCTTACCAGGTGTATCATGTTTGGGATTGAATGTGCAGATACCCTCTAGCCTTGAATATGCAGATATCCCTGCACGCGGGCATGAATCAGTTAAGTCATATACCATTATCCCAAATTCTACTTCAATGAGCTTTATGTACCATTTTAGTGTGACATGGTTATATTTATATTTGTAAAGTAAATTCCCTAATATCGCATATTAGTCTACCTGCTGTATGGTTGAGAGAACCAGCTGCATAGGATTGCCATGAATCTGGTTGAGGAAGTTGAGATGCATTTGTCTGCTGCACAAATGGAGCCATGCCTGAAATATGATAGCAAATGATAAATCAGTATGACATATATATACTTGCATCCAAAATCAAGCGGATGTTAAGAACGCATTACCTGTTGCAGGTGTCTGGGTGACTCCCGATTGTCCGGCAGATGGTGTATGCCATATTGCGGTATCGTTATTGAGATTATGCAGTATAGTTGCTTGTTTTTTAAGTTCTCGTGCTTCACGTCGGCGCCTTGAAATCTCATCTTTATGTCTAGCATAATATTCTCTATCCCTTTGCCTTTTGATCTCTTTAGGATCTGCATGTATGACAAAATAAACCTTATATAACAGCAAGCGATTTAAATGAAGTTACTGTTGTTAGTCACCTAGGTTTTGCCCGTTGGTTATGTCCTGAAATGTAGTACGGTTCGATGATGACATGTTTTGTTATGTTTCGTTTGCCTGCAAAAGTAAATGGTATTAAAAGACTGCAGCATATGTGAAAATTTGAGCTTTCTAAAACACAGTAAACATAACAGCATGATGTGTAATTATTACTTTTCAAGATGTGTATGAAACTGTGGCTCTGAAACATACAGTTGAGTTCTTTTATGTCACTGCATTGTTCTAAAATTGTTTTATGGCTGCTGCTGAAGGTAGTAATGCTGATGGGCCATACACCATGCGAATCTGTATCAGGCATGCCGTGCAACTCCAAGTTAAGGCAGAGATGTTGATTTTGTGCGAGGACATGACCAGTGACCACCGGCCTAAAATATTCAAGAAGATGGAGGAGGTGAGGGGTGGCAATCAAATTCATAAGATTATGTTATTGTGTTTTAGATTCTTGAGATGGACTGATACATATACCATGGCCATTCCTCTTCCTCATGTACACATACATATACTTGCTGGTTTCTGCTCCTCCTCTTCCTCGCTTACACTAATTGTAGATTGTAGACAATGGATATGATGCAATCCAACCTTTCCTAGTAATAGCTCTATGATAACGATTTATTTCCTTTTAGCATGCAAAGATTTAAGAAAGAGGATGCTTGTATTTGTTTTATCACCTGATCGTCTCATGAACTGTATGCACCAAGTAAAACTATAGGTTGGGGCTTTCCTAGTAATAGCTCTATGATAACGATTTATTTCCTTTTAGCATGCAAAGATTTAAGAAAGAGGATGCTTGTATTTGTTTTATCACCTGATCGTCTCATGAACTGTATGCACCAAGTAAAACTATAGGTTGGGGATTTAGGTGCAAGCAGGGCTGCTGCTTGTGTGTCTTTGTTGTACATAAGCCTGAAGTTTATGTTAGCTCTATTTCAGTTTGAATCATAGACACAGATTTAGTCTATGTTTGACACAACACATAGCACATAGTTGAGTCTTGAATTAACAGTATGATTAAATGGTACACTGCTTTTCTAATACTCAGAAGATTTAATTCTATTTGATGATCGTCTCATGAACTGTATGCACCAAGTAAAACTATAGGTTGGGGCTTTAGGTGTAAGCAGGGCTGCTGCTTGTGTGTCTTTGTTGTACATAAGCCTGAAGTTTATGTTAGCTCTATTTCAGTTTGTATCATAGACACAGATTTAGTCTTTGTTTGACACAACACATAGCACATAGTTGAGTCTTGAATTAACAGTATGATTAAATGGTACACTGCTTTTCTAATACTCAGAAGATTTAATTCTATTTGATGTAAGTTGTACATTGCTATTTCATTCTGGTACCTTGAAATATGATGTGAAGCCGCGTGTGCAAGGATGTGAGGCAGCCTTCTTGGAGGAGCAGCTGCCGACGGCAGGTGCTGGGCGGCGTCCTCGATGGTGTCGGCGGTGACGTCTCGTTGGTGACGATCCACGATGGTGTCGTTCGTGAAGGACTTGCTGGCGACGGTTGGCGGCAGCTACGGTCTAGCTATTGACCATGGTGAGTTGATGGACATGGAGCAATTCGAGTTGGCATGTGTAGGGCGACGGCGGTGTCGTTGGCGAAGGCCGGCCGTCGGCGAGGGCTGGAATGCGACAGTCCGTGGTGCCGAAGGTCGGCGAGGGCGCTGGGAGGCGACGGTCGTGCGGATGAAGATCGGCGAGGGGACGAAGGTCGGCCGGGGAGCTGCGAGGCGACGGTCGTGCGGGATGAAGGTGGGCACGTTTTAGTAACTGTCTTTATTTGGAGATGCGTTAGTGGAGATTCGTCCGGACTGTTCAATTTACGTAACGATTGGAGAAGGTTGTCTGGTTGTCCGTCCGGCCTGATGTAGACCATGCGATCTGTTTTGGTTGGTTCAGATTTAATAATGGATCTGCCCCCTTCTGGGACCTTTTATATTATTAATTAATTAATTAGTGGAGATGTATAAACCGATCGATGGATGTGGTTGTAACCCAGAACTCGCACACATATATTCATGGATCTAGAACTCAAACACGGACGCTCAGGTCTTGTATAATGAGTATTACAAGGTAAGAGATATATCGAGTTGCTCACTTTCATTGGGTGGGTTAGCGCTTGTGTTTTTTTGTCACTTCAAATTCTAGGGATTGCACATGATGTAAGATTTGTCATGTATGGATCCTGGGAACTCTAAAGCTTCTATATAATTTTATGAGTGAAGAATTAGAATAATTTTAAACATTATGGAATCATAGGAATGTCAAATGCCCTTGTCTAGCATCGGAGGATCATGATGCTCGAGGGTGTAGATGTCAATATGGCGTGTGGCGTAGTGTGTTCGCTTATCACACTGCAAGGGGTGGCCTCTAGGCCGCCAATCATGGTGTGCACCACCGACTTAGAATGGGTATCCGCCATGATTAATGTGAAGCAATGCTATAACTTTTGTAGTCGAGCACTTCCAATTATCTAAGATGTTTAATGAGAGAGGAGGGAGGCACCTTATGATTGATCCGCTGCAACGCGCGGGCACTTGGCTAGTGGTAGGCTAGTATTCTTATCTTGATTTGTTGAGATATTACTTGTAACTCAAGGCTACACGCCTATATAATTGATTCAATGCGATCGCCCCATTGTGTGGCGTTTCCCAAACGTTGTTTGTTCTCTCTAGGACGCGGTGCTGCAGGAGATCGACACCACGAAAAACAAACGCCCCACCGTGGGAGAATACAAGCAGGTCGACAACGCTACATGGCACAAGAGGATGCGAAAATAAGGAAAACTGTGGATATCGACTTGGAGGTTTTATACATTGCCATGGGATACATCCACCGGTGGAGCTGGTCAAGGAAAACGGTCAGATAATACATGTGTTGTTCTGTGATCCTGAATGAACAGGTCCAGGGCAAGATACAAGATCTGGTATAAATAGCTTAATAATAATAACACGGTGTTCATCAAGTTAGTGGATACTGAAGCAATAGGGGTGGCGCATACGTTTGTTGGTGTTGTGATTAATTGTGAGAACATCATAAGAGATGGACCTAAGAGCATCTCCACTCGTCCCCCCGAACAGGCCCCCGGCGACCGTTTTTTACATCCGGACGGCGAAAATCGGCCCAGTCGCGCCCCCTCGTTTTCGTCCGGATTTGGGCCTAGTTTCATCCGGCGATCCCACGCCATCCCGGCCCCCCGGGAGCGCTCGGGGACTCCGGACGAAACGAAAGCGCGCGAAACGTTCCCGCGCGTCTGGTGGCCCCAACTTGTCGGCGAGAGACACCGATCGTCGTCCTCATCGCATCGTCTTCCGCGCTGTAAAAACCTGCCGCCGGTCAGCATTCGCCGGACGCGTAGCTTCCACGCGGCGAGTTAATGCCGTCGCCTCGGTTTCACGCGCGCCTACCGCTATTTATCGCCGAACTACCCCGGCTGCCCCGCATTCACCTCCTCGCTCGTCTTCCCCCAAATCATCCCCGAACTCGAAGAAACCAGCAATGGCGAACGACGGTGCGGCCAACGGCTTCGCCGCCGCTCTCTCCACCAATGGGAGGGGCGACTCCTGCACGCGGCGGGGTACCCTGCGCCGCCGGACTTCCGCGCGCCGGGAGGGTGGAGGCTGAGCGCAGGCGGCGTGCCGATCCCGCCGCCGCCAACGGGTGGCGGCGCACTCGAAACGGCGATCGAGGAGGTGCTCGCCACTCTCAGTGACGAGCAGCGCGCGGATCCGCGCTTCTTCCCCGACAACCACGAAGCGTGGATCGCGTTCTTTCGGCGAAGGTACGAACGCGAGCTCGCCTCCTACGACGGCCCTCCTCCTCCGGCAAGGAACAACGCCGCCGGCCGCCGCCGATGGTGGAGCGCGCCCAACCGCACCCTCGAGAATGTGCTCGCGCACATCGAGGACGGAACTCCCCTGTCCCGGGGATGCCGCCGCCGGTGGTGGGTGTCGCGCCGGCACGGCAGTTCCTGGATACCGAGGAGGATGGCGCCGTCCTCTTCGTCGTCGGGCTCGAGATCGGCGTCCAGGTCCGGCGGGTCCACGCCGGCCACCGTCAAGAAGGAGTGGGCGACCGTCAAGAAGGAGCCGGTGTCGCCACCGCCGACCAGAGGGCGCAGCAGCGGCGCCCTCGTCATCCGCGACCAGCCGCCCGCTCCGCAGAGCGGGCGGAAGAAGACGAAGAAAGAGGCCGGCGCCAACAAGCTCGCCGCAAACCAGCTCGCCGAGGAGGAGGCGAGGCGCGCGGAGGAGGCCGCGGTGGCGGAGGCGATCGTAAGATCGCTGAAGGACATGGAGGAGGCGGCGCGCGGACGACGCCGACCGGACCGGTCCAGCGCGACGGGAGCGCCAGAGGAGAGCAAGCGGCGGCCGGATCGGCCCGCCGCTCACGCCGCCACACCATCCGCTAGGAACGCCGCGCCCAGGGAGGTGGTGAAGCTCGCGACGACGACGCATTCCTCGTCGCCGCCACGCACCGGCGACGCCGGCCAGGGCACGAGCCGTTGGTACGAGGCTCCGCCGCCCAGGACAACGCCGACTCGAGCGACGACGACGACGACGACGGCGGCGACTACACGTCCTTCTACCGCCATTTCGGCATGTAGTAGGCCGCTATTTAGTTTAAGTTTAGTTAGCCAATCGCCGAATTCAAATATATGTACGAATTCGGCCTATTTATGTACGAACTCGCCTCTATATGTTAAATATCATTAAATTTCGTCTATGTTTGAACGAATTCGCTATTTTGTCTGAATTCGTCGTATTACGTTGCATCCATCCTGGGCTCGCGGCTAGGGCCTCCCCACGCTAAATCTTCCTCCAATCCGGACGAAAATATCGCCGGATTTGGGCGTGGGGAGCCCAAACGAGTGGGGATGCTCTAAGGTTCGGGAGGGGAGAGTAGAAGCGGAGCAACAAATTTGATACGAGCAAGGACAATCAAGTAGTAATAGACACTACAACAAAGTAATAGACACTACAACAAACGGTATCTCTGCCGTGTACCAGAAATACACGACCAACCCCTAGAAACGCTAAGCAGTCACGCTGCCATGTATGACACTCCGCACAGGTCCGGTAGTGAGATGGATGAATGATTGAATACGACCGATTAACGGTTCAAGCCTTCCGGTTCAGCTGCACTCTTGCCTTTTAAACTAGATAATACGACTTTATTCTCACTCACTATATATTTCAATGTGCTATCCGTAGCAACACATGGACATTCAGCTAGTACCTAATAACAAGAGAGAAAAAAAGCTTTTTGTTGATCCGTTTTTATTGCCCCCAAAGTTCTGAATAATTACCCATCAATACCACCGATTAACGGTTCAGTTATTTTTTGTTTGGTCGCCTTCCGGTTCAGTTCTCACGCGTGTCACGTCTTTCCCTGAGCGAATGAATCGATCTCTCTCTTTTTCCGCGCTAGCTCATCCACCCCCGAATCCCCGATCCGCACAGGTGACCGGATCAGCGCTGGCCCACTCCTCCGGCCAGCCCGCCGCCGCACCAAGGCCACTCTCTTACGCTGCATTCCCATATATTCCCTTCTCCGTTCCAAATCGCACCCAAAACCGGCCTGACCTAGAGCAACCTCACAGATCCGTATGGCTGTGTCCATGACCATTGTGCGGGTTTCAGCTGTTGTATGTGATGACGAGCGCGCGGAAACAGTGGTCAGGGCTGGAGAACAGACGAGTGCTCGCATTTTTCGCGAAAACGCAAAAGACTTGCGTTTCGATGCATTGATAGAAAAGAAGGTTATATGTACAAGCCCGAATCCGGACGAACACCACGCCATACAACTCGACCCAAGAAAAGGAAACCTAATCTAGGGGAGCAGAAGGCGCACACCCCGGGCTCCCGCGTCCGCCCATTGCCACGCTTCCGCCACGATGTCGTTGAATAGGGTCGTCACCGAAGGCCGCGCATTGTCGAAGACCACCGCGTTTCGATGCTTCCATATCCACCATGCCGTAAGCATGATAATCGACGAAGTACCTTTGCGTAGCTGGCGAGGGGCGGTCCGCACCGCCAGGGACCACCACTCCGCGAAGTCGCCCTCAGCCATGGGAGGGCTTGAAGTGGATTGGATCCACGACAACACCTCAAACCAAACCATCCTGGAGAACGAGCAGCCTGTGAGAAGATGGCACATGGTCTCCGTGGACTGGTCGCAGAGCGGGCAGTTGGGGGTATGCGGCAACCCCCGTCTGGCCAGCCTCTCCCCCGTCCAACACCTGTCAAGACAGGCCAGCCACAAGAAGAATTTCACCCTTGGCGGCGCCCAGGATTTCCAGTTCAACTTCCAAAAGCCTGCAATTATCGCCCCTTGGAAGAGGGCGTCATAGCAAGAACTGGAGGAGTACTGGCCATCCGTCGTCCAATGCCAAACCATCCTGTCCGGATCCGCCGAGAGTTGGGTATCCCTAAGCCGGCTTCACAGCTGCACGTACTGCCATAGTGCCAGAGCGCTCGGTGTCCCTACTATGTCAGCGATCCAAGTGCGCTCCATCAAGGTTTGGCGGACCGTACGAGTGCTCGCCTAAGCTAATCGATTTTGAAGTAATTTGATGCTGATCGATTTGCGGCGCCAAAACGACCTAGTCGTCGGCACACCCTACCAAAGAATCTAGCAACAATGCAGAGCACCATCTCCAACTGCAAGATGCCAAGCTCCAATCGCGCTGCCGGCCTTAGAGCATCCCCACTCGTTTGGGCTCCCCACGCCCAAATCCGGCGAAATTTTCGTCCGGATTGGAGGAAGATTTGGCGTGGGGAGGCCCATTTTCCCAGCCGCGAGCCCAGGATGGATGCAACGTAATACGACGAATTCAGACAAAATAGGCGAATTCGTTCAAACATAAGCGAAATTTAATGATATTTAACATATAGAGGCGAGTTCGTACATAAATAGGCCGAATTCGTACATATATTTGAATTCGGCGATTGGCAAACTAATACTAAAACTAAAAGCGGCCTCCTACATGCCAAAATGGCGGTACAAGGTCATGTAGTCGCCGCCGTCGTCGTCGTCGCTGGAGCCGGCGTCGCGGGCGGCGGCGCCTCGTCGCCGTCGTGCTCGGCCGCGCGGCGCACCTCCTCGATCGCGCCGAGTGCGCCGTCACCCGTTGACGGCGGCGATCGGCACGCCGCGCGCGCCTCCCCGGCCGCGCGAAGTCCGGCGGCGCAGGGTAGCCCGCCGCGTGCAGGAGTCGCCCTCCCATTGGTGGAGAGCGCGGCCGGCCGGCCGCACCGCTGCCGCCATTGCTGGTTCCTTCGAGTTCGGGGATGATTTGGGGGAAGACGAGCGAGGAGGTGAATGCGGGGCAGCCGGTAGTTCGGCGATAAATAGCGGTAGGCGCGCATGAAACCGAGGCGACGGCATTAACTCGCCGCGTGGAAGCTACGCGTCCGGCGAATGCGACCGGCGGCGGCTTGGTGAAGACGATGCAATGAGGACGACGATCGGTGTCTCTCGCCGACAAGTTAGGGCCACCACGCGTTTACTCGTCCGGAGTCCCCGAGCGCTCCCCGGGGGGCCGGGGGTGGCGTGGGCTCGCCGGATGGATGAATGGCCAAATCCGGGCGAAAACGAGAAACCGGGGGCGCGACTGAGCCGAATTACGCCGTTCGGATGGAAAAAACGCTCGCTGGGGGCCTCGACGGGGGCACGAGTGGAGATGCTCTTAGTTGGACCTTGCTTGTTGATGTGATGCACTGATTTGTGGTACAGCCAGCTCGCTGGAAGAGAAAATCGAAGAAAATTGATTTTTAATTAGAGAACTAGCGGAGGACCCGTGCATTTGCGGCTAGATTAGTGATAGGTTGCATGCGTAACTAATATAGATTTGTTCTGTCAAAAAAAAAACTAATATAGATTTGTCAATAAAGAAATCAAATTTTTGAACTCCTATTATTCTGTTATCAACATTTTTTGTAAATTTCCTATTAGAGCTATACTAGTAAATATGCCCGTGCGTTGCACCGATGGAGACAATCACTAAGACATACAAAACAAAGTAATTTATTGAAATGTCTCTAAGAACATAAGATTTTTTTACTCATGAAACTATTACAGACTTCTCTAAATTCGTAATCAAATATTGCTTTTCTTAGAGAGTGGATCACAAAAAACTGCCACAATTGTGCCAAACGTGATAAACAGCTACCATTTGACATGTTTTCCGGTAGTTCTGTTTTACATGATTGTCACGTTTGGGACAATTGTGATAGTTTTTTGTCATTCACTCTTTCTTAGAGAAGCAAACAGATTGGAGGTTCATGATAAATTGTTTAAATTCCATATCTGAGTAGCAATACATCGGGCGATTCAATAGAGTGCTCAAATAGTATATGACAATGTGATGCAATTAGAGCTCAGCAGCTATGCTAGTCCAGTCAACTAATAATATCGAAAAAGCAAATCAGTGCGCACATTTTTTTAGGATAAAGTACAAGACCTGCTGCGTCTGATCTTTCCCTGGCTCACCTCAGGGCATCTCCAGCGGCGCGACGCATTTCGGACACCCAAAATGTCCGCGGGCGTCCGTTTGCGTCGCGAGGCGAACGCGGAAATGTTCGCGTGTCCGTTTGCGTCTGGGGCTGGCTCCAGCGGGGCGACGCATTTTGGACGCAGGCCAGAATTCAAAAAATAGAAGCACGCATAAATTTTTGCACCAAATTTACAGCCGCATTTTGAGGGCTGAAACAAGTTCACCCCACTTTGCATATCGGACTGCGCAAAGTGGAGACCAAAAGGGGCACAACAAGGCCTGTGCAGCAATAAAAATGTCCAAAAGGAGGCCAAGGTGCTGGGCGCATGGCGCCGGCGATCAGGCGTCTCGCGCGCGGATTTCGGCGCGCCTCTTCATGAACCAGGCCCTGGTGTCGTCGACGACGCTGCTCAAGTCGGCTACCATGATCCTAGTGTCCTCCGCAAGGATCTTGGCCTTGGCGTCCATCCTCCTAGCCTCGGCGTCAACCAATTTGGCCTCGGCGTCTGCCTTTTGGACCTCAATTACCTCTTTGGCGAGGTTGTGGTAGATGGCAGCTGCGGCCTCTTTTTCCAGACGCCTCTTCTCGTCCCTAGCAGCCAAGGCGGCACGATTGTCGGCCATCATCTTCTCCATGCTCATGGTGAACGCAAGGGCCTGCGCCTCCCGCTGTAGATCGGCCTTGGTAGCCTTGTGGCCTCGTGGACGAGGTGGAAGGGCTGGACGGCCTTGATCGTCGTCCTCGCCGTCGAGGTTGATCGCTGTCCCATTCCTCACAGCTTTGTTGTAGGCCGCATAGCTTGTCATCCACTTGTTGGCGTTCTTCAGCACGTTCCAACAATGGACCATATGGAAGCCCTTCTTATGCGTCGCCCTGAACTTCTCCAAGGCGCGGGATACCTGCATTCATAGCGCCAATGATGTACATACAATGATGCACATAGTGTTCAATGATGATGGTTCTATCGTGTTTACCACTGTCATGACGCCAGCGCCGCTTACGGGGTTGTTAATAGCATGTTCGACCGCCGAGCAAAACTTGGCTGTCTCTTGCTTGATGTAGTTCCATCTTTTTCGGAGGGACTCTAACGTCCGAGGGCTTGTGATATTGTAGGGCGGGTGCCGCCTGGTCTCGTTGTACTGCTGCGAGACCTTGGCCCAATAGACCTTGCCCTTTTGCTGCGCGCCATTAATGCAATCATTGCTCGATGCAAGCCATGCTTCGCACAAGCACTTGTCCTCCTCGTCAACGAAGCCTTGTGTCCTGTGGCTCTCCCCCTTCTTCTTCGCAGGCTTTGTTGGCGCGTCGTCGAAGTCGTCCACCGACACGGGTGTTGGCTGCGTCTGCTGGGTGGCGAACATGCGTGCGGTTTCGATGTCCTCCGCGCGTTCATCTCCGTTGGCTCCCAGTCATCCAGCGGGGTCCCGGCCGGATCACCGCGAACGACGCCGCCGAAGATAATTTCCTGGATGTCAGCCTCACGGCGGTCCTTCCAATACTCCTACGAATCACCGGACGTCAGACGCATGAAACACGGCGAACGCACACATTGAGAGAGCTCACGTACCGGGTCGTCCATCGTCGGGGCAGCCGGCGCCATTTCGTCGAACAGGATGCGGGGCTGTGACATGCTCTCCTCCGGCACTGGCGCGTCTTCGTGTCGCGCCCGAGCTGGAGTCACCGCTTCTAGGAGTCCGGTTGAGGTCGGGAACAGCCGCCCCGTTGAACTGCTCCGCCGCCCCGGTCAACTCCACCGGCGGCAGGCCGGACGCGAACCGCGACGCCGGGTGGCCCTGCAAGGGAGCGGGAGTTCCAGGACGCAGCTGGGAACTTACCGAGCTGACCGACGAGGACGGAGGAGCGACGCCGGCGATCCCCTCTCTCTGACGAGCATGTAGCCCTCCGCCAAGGTCGGATGGAGGGCTACTTGCGCGATGCCATCGCATCGCACGCCCGCTGGTTGGCGGCCGCGAAAATCTTCATCTTCTGGTTCTGCGCCGGCAGCGACGTTTCGCGGCCTCGATCACTTTCCTCCGGGGAGAGCACCTTCTTTGCAGCCTTCGCCTTTGCCTCCCGGCCGCCGCCGGTGCCGGCCCGCTTTGCTTCCGGCGGACCCTCCATTGTGGCTACGGGAGTGTGGGGCGGCGCGGGTGCGGCGGCGGGGTTTGATCCGCATCCATGGCGGTGGCTGCGGCGGCGAGGACGTCCATCGCTTCTGGAATGTTTCGCGCCGGTCTAGTTTGCTTTTCGCGAGAAATGGCCATGGCGGGAATTATATCGGCCTCGCTGCCACCGACGCGCGGGTCCTACGTCTTCGAGTCCGCGGAGACGCAAACTGCGCATATTTGGGTCAGCGTCTCCGCGGACTCACTGCGTCGCCCCGCTGGAGCAGGGCGAGACGATTTTTTCACGGCGGATAAACGTCGCAAGACCTGCTGCGTCTGATCTTTCTGGGCCCTCACTACCTCAGCGCGCAGTTCACCGCAAGCACACAGGGGCTGACCATGTTCTTGTAGCAGGCATCAGATGGAATCTAAGATCCGGACAACGTCTCTGCTGTTCGTCGATATGCACCGCCGTCTCTTCCCTGACGATCTACAACAGGGACGTTATGAAGCCTCGCAGCATTGCCGCTTGCACCAAGGCGCCCAAGCTACCGGGATAGGCTAGAGTAGTTCATGAATCACAACATTGATAGCTCATCTGGGCAATTTTAGCAATGCAGGAAAGAGGTCGAGGATGACCGGATCTCACATGATCAACTCAGCAATCCAGAAATAAGAAGGGAGAAAGCTCATGTTGAGAAACACAAGTGTTTCCTTCCGATTCTCCTCGTACTCATCATCTGTTGCACCTACGTTTCGGTAAAAGCATCTCTCAAATTGTCCAACACACGTGCACATCCATGATACTGGTGATTGTATGCATCACCCATGAAAATCGTCCCACGCCGCGGGCAGCCACGAATAGGGTCGGGCCGGCGCCTGTGTGTCTTGGTCTCCTCCCTCGGAGAAGGAGACGGCAACAGAAGTAGACATTACCTATACAGCAGGAACTCAGCCCCGCCCTGGTGACCATGCCCAGGAGGGCAAAACGAAGAAAACTGTCTTAGGGAATCGCTGGCGTTGCTCTGGCGGCCGTTCCTCCTCGTCTTGGAATGGCTGAGTTACATAGAGGTCCGGCGCCTGAGTGTCTTGGTATCCTCTGTTAGGAATAAGCCACGCCGCGATGTCGACCAGCGTGTGCGCGCCTAGATCGAGTCCGAACTGCGGTGCGTGGCCTCGTCCGTGTTCCTGTCCATGGCCGTGGCAGGTGTGCCTAGTGTGCGTGTGTGTGTGTGTCATGTACGTAGATTGGTTAGACATCAGGTTGTTAGCTGCATGCAGTAGGGAGAGGCAGTCGCGTTGTGTGTGTTAGTGCGCGTCGTGCGTGTGCTCAGGGCCGGCTCTGGCCCAGGGCAAGAAGTGCGACGGCCCGGGGCCCAACAAACATAGGGGCCCATTATTTCTGGTACAGCGCATATAGAGAAGAGTAGAGGAAAAAAATTAAGCCCACTAGCATGCACGTATGGCCTTCACCAAGACTCTCTTCTCCAGGCCGAATCCGCTGGGAACGTCCGGTTGTTGATTCCTTAATCAGGCACCGTGTGGAGGCTCCGACTTTGTGGGCTATCGACTGCTAGAGTCCCTAATTCCCTTTCCCTATTCCGTAATTAAGCAAGACACGATCACAGAGAATTGGAGACATGGAGGCACTGCTTTGCTACGGCCTGGGGCAAGTCCGCGAGGTAATACTCGGGTCACAAATTCTACCAGACCTTGCATCCTTAGTAGTACTAGTATATTTTTTCATTTTTTAATCAAATCTCTCAATCTGCTCACCCATTATTTTCTTTGTTCTTACAACACGTACTTATAACTTCTTCCATAGTTTCATTCATTACTCGTTAATTGTAGTTCGCTCGATTTGTCCGTGGAAATAGTCAACCTCGGTCATTCAGATAGCCTGGTTTTGGAGGTTCGTGGAGGTAGTCAGCCTTTCGGTGCGGTGTAGTTCTATGATACTGGTTTGAACAAAGGCAAGAAAAATTATCACGTGCTTATGTTACTGAAAAATTATGGAGAATAACGATGTCATAAGTGTTTTATACATCTATGTATGCAATCATTTTTTTCGTCATTGGGCCCATTTATAGAGTTCGCCCTGGGGCCCTCCAAATCCTTGAGCCGGCCCTGCGTGTGCTGGCCGGAGGAAACGGATCGAGCGGCAAGAGTGGACGGCGTGCATGTGTGCGTGCTTGGCTCTGGGTGTTAGCTCGGGTATAAGTTCCCTTCCTTGTACTGTTTGCAAAGGCACTGGTACGAGCCAGCTGAATAAAAGAAAAAAGTAGGGCGTTCGAGCGCCCACGGCGGCGCTCCGTGCGCCGGCCGGCAAAAATCTGTGTGTCTCTCTTCTTCTACCTCTGTCCGTGAGCTGCGAGTAAGAGGGAAGAAGAGGTGCAGCCCAAGGTGCAGCCTCGGGCTGCACCAACAATTGGTATCAGAGCCAGGTCGATCCGAGGCGTGGCCGTGGCGCGCGGTCAGTCCGCGACGAGCACGGTGGACGCGGAGGCAGCGAGGGGACGCCATATGTGCGGCGAGCGCAGCGACCGCGGCGGACCCTGCGTGGTGGCGTAGAGGCCGCGGTGGCGCGGCATGGCGGCGGCGTGGAGGAGCTGTGCAGCCACGGAGGCCGTAGCGGCGCCATGCGACGGCCATGGAAGAAACTCGGCGTGTGTCGCCGAGGAAGAGGACCGCGTCCTGGGCGCGCCGGGCTGGCCGCGTTGCCTGCGTCAGTGCGCGGCATGGGCGTGAGCTGGAGGCGTGTGGAGCGCGGCGACGGTCGCCAAGGAGGAAGAAGATCGAGCTGCTCGAGCGGCCGCGTTGCCTGCGTCAGTGCGCGGCATGGGCGTGAGCTGAGGGCAGGCTGATCAAGGCGGAGGGAAGCGTTTCGTGCGGCGGGTGAGGCCGCTCGAGCGGCCATGTTGCTCGCGTGAGGGCGCGGCATGTGCATGAGCCGAGGGCGTGCGGATTACCGAAGGAGAACACGTCCAGCGGAGCGCAGGACGACCGCATCGATCATGTCAGTGCGTGATCGTGTGCGCGAGCCGGGGCGTGCAGGGCGTGGCATCGTGGAGGAGCTCGGCGTGTGTCGCTGAGAAAGAAGATGAAGGCGCGCTGCAGCGTCTGTGCGGAGATGAAGCATGCAGCGGCGTTCACGTTCCGTGAGGCCGTAGTGGCGGCCATGGCGACGAGGACAACGACGGGAGCTGCAACAACTCCAGCGACGACAGGTCATGCCATCGTGGTGTAGGGGGAGCCGTGGCTTAGGAGGAGAATGTTAGGACTAAGCCACGCCGCGACGTCCGAACTGCGGTGCGTGGCCTCGTCCGTGTTCCTGTCCATGGCCGTGGCAGGTGTGCCTAGTGTGCGTGCGTGTGTGTGTCATGTACGTAGATTGGTTAGACATCAGGTTGTTAGCTGCATGCAGTAGGGAGAGGCAGTCGCGTTGTGTGCGTTAGTGCGCGTCGTGCGCGTGCTGGCCGGAGGAAACGGATCGAGCGGCAAGAGTGGACGGCGTGCATGTGTGCGTGCTTGGCTCTGGGTGTTAGCTCGGGTATAAGTTCCCTTCCCTGTACTGTTTGCAAAGGCACTGGTACGAGCCAGCTGAATAAAAGAAAAAAGTAGGGCGTTTGAGCGCCCACGGCGACGCTCCGTGCGCCGGCCGGCAAAAATCTATGTGTCTCTCTTCTTCTACCTCTGTCCGTGAGCTGCGAGTGAGAGGGAAGAAGAGGTGCAGCCTCGGGCTGCACCAACATCCTCCCTTTGAGAAGGAGGCGGCGACAGTAGTTGTTGCTTCGGGACGGCGAGCTGGTCAATTGTTCTAGGCGCAGGAGTAGCTCGCCATCGGCGCCGTTTGTTTCGGCCGGGCAGGATCAGGACCCCAACCTCGCACGTTTTCTTCTTCGAGGGTATCGAAGAGAGGATCCGTCAATCAATCGTGTCGCGAAATCTAATACCCGAAATACCCAAACATTTTTTCGGGTTGCTTTGATCTTTTCTGATCTGATCATACTGTGTTGATCAATACTTATACGGGGCATTTTTTCGATAAAGGAAATATATTAATATCAAAACGATACCAATTACACCTAGCCTCTGCAACAACGCACCATCCTAATGGTACTACGGATGCACACAGCCAAAAAAAGGAAAAGAAAATTAAGAAACAAAAGTCCCGCTACAGTATCTCGGGCCTAACAACAGCAATACATCCACCGCCAAGACAACACCTAAAATACAGACTCTCCAAAAACGACGCCTCCAAGAAGGAAACAGTGCGCTAACACCATCGTAGCCCGATCAAAGATCTTAGGTTTTTCACCCTGAAGATAGTCTCCGCTCTCAAAACAATGCCTCCAACAAGGTCATTGCCAGGCACAACCAGTTAAGGCCAGACCTTGGGTTTTCACCCTAAAGGTAGGACTAACTTCACCCGTGTTGTCGCCCACTTTCATACTACTGCTGTGAAGCCGGAACACCAAGCAAATCAACAGCGGAGATTTGAACCTCCCTAGCTAGTCCTCCTCCGGCCTTCATGAGCTTCCTTCTTCGACTTTCATCATGGATCCATAGTCACTTGATGTCAACACGTAAAAGAGCTTCGCGCCGCTCCTCCGTAACCAATCGGAATAAAAGTATGGGTGCGCACGACCGAATACCACTGACGTGGGCATTACCCTTCGGGTAACCGACATTGCCCTACCCTATACGATCTAGCTGGAGGCCCATGAAGGTATTCGATGACAAGACGGGCCACTTAGATGGCGAAGCGGAAGATTCCTTGACAGGCAAGGCAAGGAAGGAGCCAAACAAAGAAGGTTTAGAGATAGAATTACTGTAAATCTAGTCGTACTCGGTTAGATCTCTTGAGACTTGGCCTCCTATATAAAGGCCAGGAGAGGCTGCCGAGGGACACGTACAATCTTAACAATCTTAGCCACCAGAAGTCTAGAGCTAGGTCGTCATAGCCTTAGCCTCGACGAGATCTCAGCCGAACCCTTCGGCACCCCATTGTAATCCAATATTCTCATAATCAAGATCAGACAGGCAGGACGTAAGGGTTTTACCTCATCGAGGGCCCCGAACCTGGGTAAATCGCTCTTCCCGCTTGTCTGTGAACCGATGTCTCGTTTCACTACAGGATTCCATCAACCCTAAGCCCCTATCGGAGGGCATTGCCGAGAGCACCTCGACAATTGGCGCCGTTTGTGGGAACCTGTCGGCACAAGATCGGTCATCGCCAGATCCACCATGTCATTGGCAGCTTCATCGACACCATCATCGCCAAGTCTGGGAAGCCCGATTCGATCGGCTCCTATGAATTCACCCCACGCCGACTGCCTCGCTCGACCTTTTCAGATCTACAAGGAAACATGGAGATGACCTTCGGCGGTGTCCACTACAACGTCAACTCGGAAGGAATCCTTCGATCGCTAAGCCACTCGCTCCGTATCGACGGTCCAAGCGCGTCGTCATCAACCGACCTTTCGACCGGTCGACGGACTCAGCGAATCGCTCGCGCTATCGACTCCTCGTTCGACGTCTTCCATGTCGGTTGGATCTGACGATCCCGCATCTTCGGAGATGACCTCGTACTACTGCTTGCATTGCGATACCAGGCACGGGCTAGGATCAAACGACACGCCGTTCATCTGCAATGCCCAGTACTCTTCGGGAGAAGACATCATCGACAGCATCGTCCAAGGTACTACCCGAAGAACGGCACACCACCAGGTTTATGTCGCCAATAATACGGGAAACGCAAGGCACAGGGGAGACGGAGATCACACCCCCCGCTCCAGCAGACGAGCAAGTTTCGAAAACAGCGCCAGTAACAACAACAGCGATTACACCATCGCAGACGAGGAGTGGGCAGCAGCCAAGGCAGTCGTTCTTAACAACACGCCATTTCCCCCTCAACGCTTATCGCTCTATATTAGAGAAAAACGGGAGCACCTATCGAAAGAGAAAGCCGCCCTCGAGAGACGCCTAACTGCGCAACAATCTAGGAGAGGTTCGCGAGGAAGCGCCTCTCGAAGCACTCAAGGGGCAGGCAAGCACCGATCAAGATTATCCAGACTCTCGGAAGATGACGCCAGGGAAATAACGTCGAACCTGACCAAGTCGTTTATGACAACAGACACCGCGGGCATGCCACGGCCAAAAACCGTCGCAGGAGCAACTGCCAATCTCGCGGCATACCTCATCAACCACAGCCCTGAAGGTTCTATGGACCAAGCCCATCGAGGTGCCCTAGAAAGTCTCGCGATACTGGGGGACAACCTGGTCCCGCGGAAGGAAAAGACCACACTACAGGCCAGCGGCTCAAAGCATCATGCGAGAGATGCTCGAGATGAAATCACCCAAAGCAGAATCGACAAAGCAAGGCGACAACGCGCCGCTAGGGAGGAATATGACAGTGATTCTTCGAACGAAAGTCGGGAGAACGATGGCGAGCTAAGGGGGCCGATTGCTTAAGCTACAAAATCCGCGAGGCGATGCCACCCAGAAAGTTCAAACCTACTCCTACTTACGCTGCCAAATACGATGGACAGCAGGAGCCGAGGTCCTGGATAGACGACTACTTGGTGTGATTCTGCATAAAGGAAATCAGATAGCAGCAATGCAATGCTTGCGCCTTTACCTGAAGGACTCAGCACGAGCTTGGTTAAGAGGTCTGCCGAAGGGTTCCATCAAGTCATGGGACGACTTAGTAGACGCTTTCGTTGCCAATTTCCAAGCAACATACAAAAGGCCCGTCGGGATTGAGGAATTACGGCACTGCCAGCAAAAGCAGAAGGAATCGATGCGTGCATACATCGGGAGATTCACCAAGCTCTTAAACGCTGCCGAAGACGTTTCTGTCGACAGGCTACATAGAGGAACTCGGGCGCAAAAAACCAAAAACAATAACCAAGTTAATGGAAATCGCCAACAGCTGGGCTGATGGCGAGGACAACGTACGAAGGCCACGACAGCGCAGTGATGACGAAGATGACGACCACCGAAGCACGATTCGGGTGGACGAAGGGATCGTCACAAGAAAAGGAAAAACCGCAGTTACGACGATAGTAACCTGGTAGCAGCAGGATACTCTGATCGGCAGGACGATCGGGATAACGACAGACAAGACAATCGGCAGGATGGCAACCGGAACAACTCTGGAAACCGCGGCAACTACAAACCGTGACCACAGAGGACTCCCGAGCTACCCTTCGCCGAGCAGATCAACGCTCCTTGCTACTTGCACTCGTACATTGATTCTAAGGACAACAAAACAAAGTCAAGCCACCTGCTCAGAGATTGCAGGCAGTTCCTTGACATGGAGAAACTCATCCGGCAGAAGCAACAACAACCACCACCACCACCACCGCAGCACCAGTCCAGCAGCTCAGCCTCATCAGCCCAATGAGACGTTTCCACCACCACGTGGGCAGATGAGCATGATCCACAGGACAGGTGTTTCAAGAAGAGAAATGAAGAAGCCCACCCGAGAAATTAATCTGGCAGAAAGTATCATGGCAAACATCCCGAGTACGAGTGGTCGTCTCAGAACATTACGTTCAGCCGAGCAGATCACCCGATGACCATACCAAAACCAGGACACGCTGCCTTAGTAGTCGAGGCACAGATCGGGGGATTCAAGATGAGCAAAGTCTTCATTGATGATGGAAGCGGGCTAAACCTGATATTCGTCGACACAATCAAAAGTATGGGGATCGCCATGAGGATGCTAGAAGAAACAGACACTTGCTTTCATGGGATTCTCCCCACTTCACCGGCGTATTATCTTGGCAAACTTTACCTGAACGTTGTCTTTGGCAAAACCGACAACTTCAGGAAGGAAAAGATCGAGTTTGAAGTAGTGAACTGGGAATCACAGTATCACTCTATACTCGGGAGACCAGCTTATGCCAAGTTCATGGCTGTACCGCACTACGCATACCTCAAGCTGAAAATGCCTGGGAACAACGGGACAAACATCACAGTCTATGGATTTTTTTCACGCTCGAACAATTGTGATCGCGACTTTCAGAGGATTGTTGCGAAGTTTGGGTTAAAACAAGAAATTGCCGATCCTCCGCCCAAGTTATCGTTACGTGAAATTAAGGAGTAGAAACATGTCAGGGAAATCAAGAAGAAGCCGGCCGACCTTGCTCCTGAAGCTTCGGCAGCAAAAGCTTCGGCAGTTGATAGCTGATACGTCTCTAACGTATCGATAATTTCTTATGTTCCATGCTACTTTATTGATGATACCTACATGTTTTATGCACATTATATGTCGTATTTACGCATTTTCTGGAACTAACCTATTAACAAGATGCCGAAGAGCCGGTTGCTGTTTTTTTGGTTTCAGAAATCCTAGTAACAAAATATTCTCGGAATTGGACGAAATCAACGCCCAGGGTCCTATTTTTGCACGAAGCTTCCAGAAGACCGAAGGGATAACGAAGTGGGGCGACGAGGCGCCGCCACCATAGGGCCACGCGGCCATAGGGGGGCCCGCGCCGCCCTATGGTATGGGCCCCTCGCGTCGCCTCCTGACCTACCCTTTCGCCTACAAATAGCCTCCGTCGCGAAACCCCCAGTACCGAGAGCCACGATACGGAAAACCTTCCAGAGACGCGCCGCCGCGAATCCCATCTCGGGGGATTCAGGAGATCCGGCACCCTGCCGGAGAGGGGATTCATCTCCGGAGGACTCTACACCGCCATGGTCGCTCCGGAGTGATGAGTGAGTAGTTCACCCTGGACTATGGGTCCATAGCAGTAGCTAGATGGTTGTCTTCTCCTAATTGTGCTTCATTGTTGGATCTTGTGAGCTGCCTAACATGATCAAGATCATCTATTTGTAATACTATATGTTGTGTTTGTCGGGATCCGATGGATAGAGAATACTATGTTATGGTGATTATCAATCTATTGTTTATGTGTTGTTTATGATCTTGCATGCTCTCCGTTATTAGTAGAGGCTCTGGCCAAGTTTTTGCTCTTAACTCCAAGAGGGAGTATTTATGCTCGATAGGGTTCATGCCTTCATTGACACCTGGGACAGTGATAGAAAGTTCTAAGGTTGTGATGTGTTGTTGCCACTAGGGATAAAACATTGATTCTATGTCTAAGGATGTAGTTGTTGATTACATTACGCACCATACTTAATGCAATTGTCTGTTGCTTTGCAACTTAATACTGAATGGGGTTCGGATGATAACCTGAAGGTGGACTTTTTAGGCATAGATGCAGTTGGATGGCGGTCTATGTACTTTGTCGTAATGCCCAATTAAATCTCACTATATTTATCATATCATGTATATGCATTGTTATGCCCTTCTCTATTTGTCAATTGCCCGACTGTAATTTGTTCACCCAACATGCTTTTATCTTATGGGAGAGACACCTCTAGTGAACTGTGGACCCCGGTCCTATTCTTTACATCGCATACAATCTGCAATACTTGTTTTACTGTTTTCTTGCAAACAATCATCTTCCACACAATACGATTAATCTTTTGTTACAGCAAGCCGGTGAGATTGACAACCTCATGTTTCGTTGGGGCAAAGTACTTTGGTTGTGTTGTGCAGGTTCCACGTTGGCGCCGGAATCCCTGTTGTTGCGCCGCATCACATTTCGCCACCATCAACCTTCAACGTGCTTCTTGGCTCCTCCTGGTTCGATTAAACCTTGGTTTCTTTCTGAGGGAAAACTTGCTACTGTGCGCATCATACCTTCCTCTTGGGGTTCCCAACGAACGTGTGAGTTACACGCCATCAAGCTCTTTTTCTGCGCCGTTGTTGGGAGATCAAGACACGCTGCAAGGGGAGTCTCCACTTCTCAATCTCTTTACTTTGTTTTTGTCTTGCTTTATTTTATTTACTACTTTGTTTGCTGCACCTAAACAAAACACAAAAAAATTAGTTGCTAGTTTTACTTTATTTATGTCTTGCTCTCTATATCAAAAACACAAAAAAATTAGTTACTTGTCTTTACTTTATTTGCCTAGTTTACTTTTTGCTTATTTCATCATGCTTAATCCTAAGTTTACTTTGGAAAAGATACCGGTAGGACGAGGGTGTATCATTGGAAGAGATAATATAGAAGAATTTTTCACCCATGTTAGTATGGATGAAGATTTTGAAGATATACCATTATTAAAAACTGCTCCTACTTATGAAAGTGCTTCTGCCTGTTTGATACACATGTTAGAAACTAGATTTGTTAATCTCAATCCCATAATACAACATATGTTTCTTACACTTACGGATATAGAGATGGGAGAAAAGAGAAATTTTGTTTTAAAAGTCCTTGTTAGAGAATTTGAAGATATAGCTAAAGAAGCTAGAAATTTTTTTATCAAGCATAAGAGGCTTGGTTTCTTTCCTGATTTTAAACAAATACTTGAAAAGATGGATATGGATAGAATTAAGTATACTAGTAATGTTAATGATGGTAGGGAAATTAAAGCGCCAATACCTAGTAAGCTACTAGGGATGCATGAAGCTTTGGAAAATAATTATGCTTGGCTTGTTCCTGAAAATTTGTTTGATGAGAATAGTAAGCCTAGGAGCAATGAGAGAGGAGTTAATTATATAGACCAGATACAATGCATTGTTGAGAAAAAACTCTCAAGGTAATAATGTTGATGCTTCTTCGTTTGATAATACTTGATTTGCACTTTCTGCGCCTAGCTGAAAGGCGTTAAAGAAAAGCGCTTATGGGAGACAACTCATGTTTTTACTACAGTACTTTGTTTTATATTTGAGTCTTGGAAGTTGTTTACTACTGTAGCAACCTCTCCTTATCATGTTTTGTGCCAATTAAAGTTTCTATGTCAAAGTTGATGTTATATTTGGGATCGCTGCGCAGAAACAGCATTGTTGTCTTTCACGAATCTGGGCCTAAGTCTCTGTAGAAAATTCGAAAAAATCTGCCAATTTACGAGCGTGATCCTCGGATATGTACGCAACTTTCATTAGTTTTGAGTTTTTCCATTTGAGCAAGTCTGGTGCCACTTTAAAATTCGTCTTTACGTACTGTTCTGTTTTTGACAGATTCTGCCTTTTATTTCGCATTGCCTCTTTTGCTATGTTGGATGAATTTCTTTGATCCATTAATGTCCAGTAGCTTTATGCAATGTCCAGAAGTGAAAAGAATGTTTGTGTCACCTCTGAATGTGTGAATTATTAATTATGCACTAACCCTCTAATGAGTTTGCTTGAAGTTTGGTGTGAAGGAAGTTTTCAAGGGTCAAGAGAGGAGTATGGTATACTATGATCAAGAGGAGTGAAAGCTCTAAGCTTGGGGATGCCCCCGTGGTTCATCCCTGCATATTTTAAGAAGACTCAAGCGTCTAAGTTTGGGGATGCCCAAGGCATCCCCTTCTTCATCGACAACATCATCAGGTTCCTCCCCTGAAACTATATTTTTATTCAGTCCCATCTTGTGTTTTTTACTTGGAGCGTCGGTTTGTTTTTGTTTTTGTTTGAATAAAATGGATCCTAGCATTCACTTTGTGGGAGAGACACGCTCCGCTGTTGCATATGGACAAATATGTCCTTAGGCTTTACTCATAATGTTCATGGCGAAGTTTCTTCTTCGTTAAATTGTTATATGGTTGGAATTGGAAAATGCTACATGTAGTAATTCTAAAATGTCTTGGATAATGTGATACTTGCAATTGTTGTGCTCATGTTTAAGCTCTTGCATCATATTCTTTGCACCCATTAATGAAGAAATACATAGAGCTTGCTAAAATTTGGTTTGCATATTTGGTCTCTCTAAGGTCTAGATAATATCTAGTATTGAGTTTTGAACAACAAGGAAGACGGTGTAGAGTCTTATAATGTTTACAATATGTCTTTTATGTGAGTTTTGCTGCACCGGTTCATCCTTGAGTTTGCTTCAAATAACCTTGCTAGCCTAAACCTTGTATCGAGAGGGAATACTTCATGCATCCAAAATCCTTGAGCCAACTACTATGCCATTTGTGTCCACCAAACCTACCTACTACATGGTATTTCTCCGCCATTCCAAAGTAAATTGCTTGAGTGCTACCTTTAAAATTCCATCATTCACCTTTGCAATATATAGCTCAACAAAATAGCCTTAAAAACTATCGTAGTATTGAATATGTACTTATGCACTTTATCTCTTATTAAGTTGCTTGTTGTGCGATAACCATGCTTCTGGGGAACGCCATCAACTATTCTTTGTTGAATATCATGTGAGTTGCTATGCATGTCCGTCTTGTCTGAAGGATCTACCACCTTAATGGTTGGAGCATGCAAATTGTTAGAGAAGAACATTGGGCCGCTAACTAAAGCCATGAATCATGGTGGAAGTTTCAGTTTGGACATATATCCTCAATCTCATATGAGAATAATAATTATTGCTACATGCTTATGCATTTAAGAGGAGTCCATTATCTGTTGTCCATGTTGTCCCGGTATGGATGTCTAAGTTGAGAATAATCAAAAGCGAGAAATCCAAAATGCGAGCTTTCTCCTTAGACCTTGTACAGGCGGCATGGAGGTACCCCTTTGTGACACTTGGTTGAAACATGGCATTGCAAAGATCCGGTAGTCCAAGCTAAGGACAAGGTGCGGGCACTATTAGTATACTATGCATGAGGCTTGCAACTTGTAAGATATAATTTACATAACTCATATGCTTTATTACTACCGTTGACAAAATTGTTTCATGTTTTCAAAATAAAAGCTCTAGCACAAATACAGCAATCGATGCTTTCCTCTTTGAAGGACCATTCTTTTACTTTTATTGTTGAGTCAGTTTACCTATCTCTCTCCACCTTAAGAAGCAAACACTTGTGAACTGTGCATTGATTCCTACATACCTGCATATAGCACTTGTTATATTACTTTATATTGACAATATCCATGAGATATACATGTTACAAGTTGAAAGCAACCGCTGAAACTTAATCTTCTTTGTGTTGCTTCAATACCTTTACTTTGATTTATTGCTTTATGAGTTAACTCTTATGCAAGACTTATTTATGCTTGTCTTGAAGTACTATTCATGAAAAGTCTTTGCTTTATGATTCAGTTGTTTACTCATGTCATTACCATTGTTTTGATCGCTGCATTCATTACATATGTTTACAATAGTATGATCAAGATTATGATGGATGTCACTTCAGAAATTATCTTTGTTATCGTTTTACCTGCTCGGGACGAGCAGAACTAAGCTTGGGGATGCTGATACGTCTCCAACGTATCGATAATTTCTTATGTTCCATGCTACTTTATTGATGATACCTACATGTTTTATGCACATTATATGTCGTATTTACGCATTTTCCGGAACTAACCTATTAACAAGATGCCGAAGAGCCAGTTGCCTGTTGTTTTTGGTTTCAGAAATCCTAGTAACAAAATATTCTCGAATTGGACGAAATCAACGCCAGGGTCCTATTTTTGGACGAAGCTTCCGTAAGACCGAAGGGATAACGGTGGCGACGAGGCGCCGCCATAGGGCCGCGCGCCGCAGGGGGCCCGCGCGCCCTATGGTGTGTGCCCTCGCGCCGCCTCCGACCTACCCTTTCGCCTACTTATAGCCTCCGTCGCGAAACCCCCAATACCGAGAGCCACGATACGAAAACCTTCCAGAGCCGCCGCCGCGAATCCCATCTCGGGGATTCAGGAGATCGCCTCCGGCACCCTGCCGGAGAGGATTCATCTCCCGAGGACTCTACACCGCCATGGTCGCCTCCGGGAGTGATGAGTGAGTAGTTCACCCCTGGACTATGGGTCCATAGCGTAGCTAGATGGTTGTCTTCTCCTAATTATGCTTCATTGTTGGATCTTGTGAGCTGCCTAACATGATCAAGATCATCTATTTGTAATACTATATGTTGTGTTTGTCGGGATCCGATGGATAGAGAATACTATGTTATGGTGATTATCAATATATTGTTTATGTGTTGTTTATGATCTTGCATGCTCTCCGTTATTAGTAGAGGCTCTGGCCAAGTTTTTGCTCTTAACTCCAAGAGGGAGTATTTATGCTCGATAGTGGGTTCATGCCTTCATTGACACCTGGGACAGTGACAAAGTTCTAAGGTTGTGATGTGCCGTTGCCACTAGGGATAAAACATTGATTCTATGTCTAAGGATGTAGTTGTCGATTACATTACGCACCATACTTAATGCAATTGTCTGTTGCTTTGCAACTTAATACTGAATGGGGTTCGGATGATAACCTGAAGGTGGACTTTTTAGGCATAGATGCAGTTGGATGGCGGTCTATGTACTTTGTCGTAATGCCCAATTAAATCTCACTATATTTATCATATCATGTATATGCATTGTTATGTCCTTCTCTATTTGTCAATTGCCCGACTGTAATTTGTTCACCCAACATGCTTTTATCTTATGGGAGAGACACCTCTAGTGACTGTGGACATCGCATATTCTATGCAATACAATACTTGTTCGTTTTCTTGCAAACAATCATCTTCCACACAATACGGTTAATCCTTTGTTACAGCAAGCCGGTGAGATTGACAACCTCACTGTTTCGTTGGGGCAAAGTACTTTGGTTGTGTGCAGGTTCCACATTGGCGCCGAAATCCGTGTTGCGCCGCATCACATTTCGCCACCATCAACCTTCAACGTGCTTCTTGGCTCCTCCTGGTTCGATTAAACCTTGGTTTCTTTCTGAGGGAAAACTTGCTACTGTGCGCATCATACCTTCCTCTTGGGGTTCCCAACGAACGTGTGAGTTACACGCCATCAATAGCACAACAGTCTTAGGAGACAGCAAGACATTGGCAATCGCCGTCGAGACCCCTAGTGAAGTCAATGATGCTTCGAAAACCGCTAACGTGGTAGACAAGCCAGAAGATAAGAAGAACCCTTTCCTTGCTTAAAATAGACGAATAATGTTTAGCTCTTCCTTTTATTTTCAACAGGGCTCCCCCTTTTTTCGCCCTTTAGTCCCGTGTTTACCTTATTAATGAGAACTTAAGTTTTGATTCCTTGATAAGCATTGCAGTAATTCGGAGCACCTAATCCGCATCATCGTAACCTTTGCTTGCACCCCTCGGTGAACGATGGTGCGACGTAGTACGCGGCAAAAGATTGTGCTCCGAAAAAGCCTCTACGAGTGCTAAAGGATGCAAAAATAAACAAGGGTAATGATCTTTCCCTCTGCTATAGATGCCTCTACGAGCGCCGTAAATAGCAAGAGTTTGGAATTATATATAATACAACCCACGTTCGATATTTTACTTATGGAAATATCAAAGGACAACGGGCTCATCGGCAGAGTTAATGCTCCCGATATGTTCGGGAGCTGCTGTCAGAACATGCATCGGTTGAAAGCAAAGTTTCGCATACAACGGGTTTAGCAAAACCTGCAACACGAGCTGATCACTCAAACAATTTGCTGACCAACAAGTACACATACGTTTAAACGGGCAATTAAGATTTGCTCCTAAAAAAAAATTTGCCAACGGCATCGACACGGTAAAAGTACATATACATGTATCTACCGAACATAAAGTTTCAACTACGCAATCCAAACGCTTGGATGAAGTAACCAAATCACCTATTTACAATAAAAACTTAACCCTGAATTACTCTTGCGGAGTTTCTCTTTCTTCAGGTACCTTCGAATCCTCTTCAAGCTTGTCAACAATTATATTGGCGGGCAGCACTACCTTCGGGTACAGCGTCTTCAAATCACCAACTGCGTTGGCGATAGTCAGCAGATTCGCCGAAGGATACCGTGCAAGGACAAGGGCAAGTGTAAACCTGGCCCCTGCAAAAACCTGAGCTCGCACCAAGTCTCGAATTTTCTTGGTGTTCCCAAATTCAGACATCAGAGTCAACAGCGTAGGAGGGATCGAGTTCAAGGGGAACATCGTCTTCCAAATTACCTTCAGGTCTTTGTAGCACTTGTCGAAGAAATGATGGACCTGCTGGACCCGATCTTGGAATTGCGCGACAGCCGAAGCTTTCGAGTGCTCCCTCCAGAAAATTTCTTCGGCTGATGACAGTTGAGTCAATGCGTTCACGCGCTCGTGAATCCGCTTGTTCTCTTCAGCATGGTTCAGGGCTATGACTAGCAAAGGAATTAATGGAAGATCAGGCAATATGTTTGACAAAGAATAATAAGCACAAGGACCAAGAAACTTACAGTTCAAACTTTCAATGGCCTTATGCAGTTCAGTAAGAGCATAGCGCTCTACGTCGGCTACAATTTCGCCCTTCTTCCTGACAATGGCAGCCAAGGCATAGGTACTGCGCAGACCCTTTTCCATCTGCGCAATCCGATCCTTCATACGCTGGATCCGATCACCTTCAGAAAGAGCACCCGAAGAATCATCGACAAACGTAGGCACTGGGAAAATCTGCAAAAAACAGCGTCAAAGGCATGACGGATTGCATTGCTTCAGCATCAGAAATAACCTCCCATCGGGAGAATGCAAGCATAAAAGTCATAACAAGGGTACACTAGCAACATTGCTAGTACGGAATTTATTACAATCACAAGTTTCGCGACAGAACAATGTTTCACACAATTCAAAAGAAAGTTTGTTACAACAATCAAGGGGCTTAAGTCTGGGTCTATAAACTTGGGCCAGCCGATGTTTTCTTTGATGAAACTAGTTCAAGGAGCTGACGTGCACATGTAAGAGCTGACGTTTTGAAGGTGCTTAAATCAATGAATTGCCCATCTTGATCTTTCGGAAGCTCCCTAGACATCTTCTCAATGTCGGCCTTGAAGCCATGACCAATCATAAGTTGGAAGGCTAGGAGTGCACCATAAGTACGTGAAGTACGTTTGAATACCTCGATAACCTCCTTGGTGTCGACTGCGAAGGCATCAATCAGCTGCCCCAGAGTTTTATCTTGATTGATCTTGGGGAAGATCATCGAGTGCATCCGCGCCATGGCACCTTTACCCTTATCAAGGAGCTCCCGTGTAAGCTGGTGTGCGGCAAGAGTCATTGACACACTGTTTGCTGGAGAGTTGTTTGGAACTTTATCCAAGGCATCGGCAGGGATGTCAGCGGCTTCTGCAAGGGAATGAAATGGGAAAAGTTACTATCAGAGGCTCGAATTTCCAGAGTGATAATCGACAGGGAACCATAAAAAGAATTACCAAGCAAAGCTAAGGAAGACTGGCAAAGAAGTTCATCCTTTTTAGTCACCCGAGCTTCGGCGACCACCCTAGACGTCTCCTCCTCTTTCAGCTTTTCCTTCAGTTTGCTGAGTTCCTCCTTCAGGGAGTCGACTTCTTGGCGAGCAGCAGCGGCTATTTTGTTTGCGCTTTCCAACTTCAAGGAAGAGGAGTTAACTTCCTTCTGCAGCCGAACCTTGTCCGCTTCCAGAGAAGTAAATTGGGAGGCGAAGGCCTCCAAGGAAGATATAACGCCTCGCAGATCCTTAAGGAAAGGGGAAAATAGATGTTTGTCGAAGAATCATTAATCAAGGCACATTCAGGAAAGTTAGCGGTACGATCAAGAAAGACTTATAGTTTTTCCTGAAGGAGGAGTTGCGGCGGCAACAGTCGAAGGAATGTCCTTCCCCTTAGAAAGGGAGGAGGCAGTCGATACTTGAGCCACGGGGGTTGCAGTAGGAGCCGAAGCTTCGGAAGCTGCGATGTCCGGCAGAGCGGCGTCAGATTTGGCCTTCTTAGGCGGGGGCTCGATGAGACCTTCGTCACTGCGAAAGAGAATGGTTAACAAAAAATTATGAGAAAAATACGAATGATGAAAGCAAAATATGAGCTCTAGGGAAAAGGCACTTACAGGTCGAAGAGATCGTCTTCATCGCCAAAGCCGCCGGTTGACCTCTTCGCAGGCGGAGCTCTGACCTCCTCCACAGCTGCATTAATAAAGGCATCATGATCAGCGTCGTCGTCACGCACTGATCCCGCTGTGTCGCAAGTATCATTGGTTGGGGGAGGAGGATCGACGAAGACAACTTCAGAGTCTATCGGATCGTCATGCTCAGCAGTGTGAAAGTCGACAGGAGTTGAGGACCCTCTTCCTTCGGAAGTATCGTTTGGTAAATCATGCAAGTTTCCAGAAACTATGGGAATCTGGCAAAGAAAGGAGTAAATGAGAACAATAGTAGTTGTAACAGCAAAGTGGAACAGGGTCATAAGAATATGAGGAAAAAGATTTACCTCTATCAACGGATGATCGACATCAAGAGGAGTATAGGAAGATATCAATGGGATCGAGTCTTCCTGGCTAAAGAGAGTGTGGCGACGAACTTCATCAAGCAGTTCCTTTTCCGATAGTTCAGCGATGTTTATCCTAGTTTCATCCTTTGGACCTGAATACAACCACATCGGACGAACCCTGGCCATAATTGGCTGGACTCGACGTTTCAAGAACACTGCAGCCACCTCTGTGCCAATCATCGTTTGGCCGTCGGTCTCTCTGATCCGAAGAAATTTGGCGAATAATTCATCGGCTGCTGACTTTTCGTCGGGAGAAAGAATATTTTTCCAAGAATGCCTAGGCTTGGCTTCAAGGACGTCGGCAAAGCGAGGAAGCTGGGACTCGGTTGTTGAGGAATCCTTAACATAAAACCATTTCAGTCTCCATCCTTGCACAGATTCTCTCATTGTGAAACTGAAATAGTTGACCTCTGAACGCACGACGAACCCCACTCCCCCGATGACAAAAGGTCCATTGCTACTACTGTATCTCTTTACGAAGAATATTTTCTTCCACAACCCAGAGTGAGGCTCGATGCCCAAAAACGCTTCACAAAGCGTGATGAACACAACAACGTGGAGGATTGAGTTAGGAGTGAGTTGCCACAGTTGGATTTCGTAAGTCCGCAGAAGACGATGGAGGAACTCGTGAGCAGGAAGCGAAAGACCCGATACAAGAACGACAGGAACATCACGATAAAACCAGCAGGAGGATTGGGCCGAGAGATCGCACCTGGGAGAATCACATTCTCCTCGTCGGAGGAGATTAGCCCGAGGCTTCGAGCCCTCTTCTCATCACGCTTTGTGATGGAGGACGCTAGCCAATCTCCGGGTTTGGGCGCGGCCACCGAACTTGGCGGCGCCGACGGTGTCGGAGCTGGAGGAGGAACATCTGGCGCCCTTCCTTTCGGAAGGTTCGAGGAGGCCCTGGCGGCGGCGCCACCACTCGTGGAGCTGGCAGCGGCGGCGAGGTTCTTCTTCTTCACCATCGCAAGATCTGGAGTAGATCTAAAAATGGTGGTGGCGGCGCGGCGGTTGTGAAAGAGAAAGGAAGAGGAAGGACAGAGGATGCTACGATGAATATGAGAGAATGCTAAGGATTTTTCTCAAGAGATTTTAAGAAGAGGAAAATTTGAGGATTGCGTAGGCACGTGTCGTTGCTGCCAGTTCATTAAAAGGACCTTTTCTCCATCGTTGATCGCGGAAATCGAGGAGGCGCATTGGTAACTGTACGAGGAAGGCGGATATTACTTAAAAAGCAGAGCTAGACAGAGGTAGGATGGGCCCAGCGGGTCTCGACCTGTCAATCAAAATCAGAGTAGCAATAACGTCATCAGTGACGTCATAAGGAACGCTCGAAGCATTCAAAGAAATGTAAAAGGTATCGGATGGTGATCTTGAGTCTACGCACGGATTGCAAGCATCCGTACCTAGACTCGGGGGCTACTCCCATCGGGAGCGCTTGACGCGCACCCGATAAATTGAGCATTCGAAGATATTCTTGTGAAGAAATATTTGGAGAAATGGATGGAATGCTCAGCTCGAGTCTGCACCCGGTTACAAGCGCCCGTGTCCAGACTCGGGGGCTACTCCCATCGGGAGCGCTGGATGCACACCCGACAGAACTTTTTTGCACTCCAGGATCATGCCCGGGGACTTGATTCTGTGTAGGGTGACGTTGTTTTGCCATCGGCAGTTAACCAGCAAAAGTTGGGCACGTTACTCATTATCCCTTACGCACGGAAATCTTATCGAAGAAAACAAGCCTTTGTACAAATGTATCGGATGATCCATGAAGACTTGCAGCAAAACTTCGGCAGAAGGAAATGTTCGAGTGGTACAACTTGAGTCTACGCACGGATTGCAAGCATCCGTACCTAGACTCGGGGGCTACTTCCATCGGGAGCGCTTGAAGCGCACCTGATAGAAGAAGATGATGCTGATACAAGTTGGACAAAAACAATCCAGGAGAAGAACATTAGGTGGAGGCATGCTTTAGTCTCTACCCGAACTATCTTCGGCTAGACACTCGGGGTATTGGGCACCCTTTGGGTAACCGACATTGCCCTACCCTATACTATCTAGCTGGAGGCCCATGAAGGTATTCGATGACAAGACGGACCACTTGGATGGCGAAGCGAAAGATTCCTTGACAGGCAAGGCAAGGAAGGAGCCGAACAAGGAAGTTTTAGAGATAGAATTACTGTAAATCTAGTCGTACTCGGTTAGATCTCTTGAGACCTGACCTCCTATATAAATGCCAGGAGAGGGGCTGTCGAGGGACACGTACAATCTTAGCAATCTTAGCCACCAGAAGTCTAGAGCTAGGTCGCTGCAACACTTAGCCTCTCGACGAGATCTCAGCCGACCCCTTCGGCACCCCATTGTAATCCAATATTCTCATAATCAAGATCAGACAGGCAGGACGTAAGGGTTTTACCTCATCGAGGGTCTCGAACCTGGGTAAATCGCTCTCCTCGCTTGTCTGTGAACCGATATCTCGTGTCAGCTTACAGGATTCCATCAACCATAAGCCCCTATCGGAGGGCATTGCCGAGGAGCACCCTCGACAACCACCGATCCAGCAAACCAGACACGATGTAGAAACTGACCATGATTATGTTCAGGATGCAGCATTGCAGACAGGCCGCGCCAAAGTCGAGCAGGCTCTCCACGCATAAACACAAACGACGACCAAACCAAACCAAACCAAACCACGGAAACACTTTTACTTTTATTATTAGGCTCCCAATTAACCATCCCTATTTCTAATTAATCGTGCGTAATACAAAAATTGCAGCCTGCTAGCATAGTTGAAGTTAGCACTCAATAAAAATAAAACATAAACTTCAGCCGGCTGGATTAGTCATTTTGTCATACCGAAAGAGGTGAGGGTGGCTTCAAACAGAAGGCAATAATGTATGTCTTCAGCTAGCTAGTGAACTTCGAACAGCCAGGCTCTAGATCGATTCGGTCGTACTCCTAATAGTTTTCAGCTCATGTGATTAAACAAGACAGTAGAACCACGGAACCAGACTGGAATTAGTCTCCCTTGCAAGTTCAGTTCGTTTTTGCCACCAAGCATTAGAGACTGGAGAGAGACAGCACAACTGAATTTGCAATAGATGTAAATATGTTGTTCAGGTTGGCCGCCGCATCACGTGTTGGAGCTCCCGGATGCGATCCCTTTTTTTTTTTTGAGAATCGGATGCGATCCTAGTACCTGGCCGTCTCGCTTGCTGCTAGTCGCGGCACGCGCTAGGTGGACTACCCGGCAGAGTGGCGAATATGGGCCAGGCCGCTGGAATTGATCGATTGTTTTTTTTCTATTGGTATATGGGCCACAGGCGCTGCAACACGGCCGCTGGAATCGATCGATTGATCGTGCGAAGCCAGCGACGTATATTAAAGATATCCAGGTCAAAAAAATAATATATTAGATATTTTTACCAACTTATGTTGAAATTAATATGTACTAGGAAACGTGCCCGTGCGTTGCACCGGGAGAGAAAAAGAAGCAACTCATATTACACTACATTAGAGGGATCACCTTGGAGAAAAAATGTGTCATAGATGTAAACGGCGCAAAGTAAGTTTTCACTGCCATGGTTGAGGTGCCACCTTAGATGAAGATGGTGCTATGATGAACTGTAAATTTATCTTCCATTGACTTTGTGATTTTAACTTTTGAAAACTACATCCATCTCTAATTCGCTCGATACCGCCGTTGCTTGACCCCAACTTCTCCCAATGAGGAATTTCAAAATCCACCAATGCATGCAGATAACGATCACCTCGTCGATAGCACTCACAAAATAACATCAGAACATGACATGCACAAACTGGTAGAATTATTACCTCACATTTCACCTCAATTTCAGATGTTTCTAGGGATTAATCGACTTATTTCGAAAAGAAAATCTAGTAAAACCCTTTCGTCACTTATAGTTTTGCAAAAGGCAGCAACTGCAAAACCAAGAACAATTCCGGTGATTTGCTTCTGGTAGACCAATGGATCTGATGTATGGAAAAAATGAAAGTGTTCCCTAAAAAGGGAGAAAGGATACAGAGAAAGCGATCCTTGTGTAGCAATGTTAGAATATAAATTTAGACCAATATACATGAATAAAGAATTAGTTTATTAAAGTTGAGCCAAAGAAATAAAAAGTCAGGAAGGTAAACTGAAAAAATTCACCATAGATTATGTATATGATAGTACTGGGGGAGCTGATTGTTATTTCTATATTGAAAAATTTGAGCAGATTGGCAGGCCATCTTCAGGAGCTTATTTATTGAATTTGAATTTAACTGCTTCAGTATGATATACTTATAGAAGCTATAGAAATAAAATGTTGCACGAAAGTGACATCTAGCTGTCTTTGAGCTTGTGAGTTTTTGCCAGATTACCAGAGTGGCATCGGCTTGAGACACCAATTGCCTCCAAAGGCTTAACGACTACTAACATGTATATGTTTTCCAGCTCCTACCTTATCTGATCGGTATGTGCACATAAAATTTTGGTCTTATCTTAGTCAGTAAAATCATCTCCTTGGATGTCTAGGCTTGTTATATACGTACACACATAGCCACCGGATTTGAGGACACTTCTTTCAGTTGTTTGTTGTTTGCAAACTTGTTGCCTTCTGTGGCCGAGTATGTGACTTTGTCCTGCAATTCAGAAGCACAGAAAATCACTTCAGTAGGCTTGTTACCTATTAAGGCTGCGGAGTGAAAGGTTGAATAAAGTAAATCTCTAATTAATAAAAAATATCTTATTTCTCCAGTGAGACTCTCCTTTCTCTGAAATTAACTACCAGGAGAGTTATCTTTGGAGAAATTAAATTGCAACCACAGTAGCAGATATTAATAGCTTAGACAAAATTCAGTACGGATTTCATTTTAGCGGAAATTCAGTACTGTCAAAGTCGAAAAAGCTCTTGAGAAATTGATGTCAACTATTCTGCAGAACATAGGCAACAAAATAAATGTGAAGCCCGGATACGAACCTGAGGCGAATTCTTCCTAACCTGAGATGAATGCTTTTTGGTTTCATCATCAGCCTTTTCACATCTATAAACTTTGTATACTGCTTCACAAATATCTTAATCGATCAACGACTTGCATGGAACATAAACTTTAAGAGCATGATTATCACTCTCACTCATCCGAGAAAAAAATGTACAAGCCCTGATGTGTTGAGCGAGTTCAGGTCAAATAAGGTCCATGTTGACATGGGATTCCGCCAAAGTTAAAAAAAATGTACAAGCCCTGATGTGTTGAGCTAGTTCAGGTCAAATAAGGTCCATGTTGACATGGGATTCCGCCAAAGTTTATATAGTTGAGAGGCATTGATGTCGCTTATCAAATGCATGTACACACTTATCTGGAACGAAGCATAGCTAGCTACGCACTTGGTGACACTGTTGTCAATCTCCATAGCATGTCCATGTAAACAAATTTCCCCAAGTCCTCTGTATGCCTTACAATGTCGAACATCGCAGGGTCCTCATCGACACGTTGAACCTGGTTGGTGGCGGCTCAGCCTTGCAAATTGCAATGGGTGCAGCAGTGTAGTATCCTACCGGGTATTTCCTCTAACTCAATCCTCACCTGGCTCGTTGCGAGAGGACATGGGACAGGTCGACTGTGTCGGTGCTGCAGTTCCACTCGTAATCTGGCTTTATTGGGAGTAAATTGAGTGCCCCGACGTAGCGCCGCAGCAACTTTTGGTCGACTTAATGATTTCTCTCATTTTGATTTTGGTGGAGGGGAATTTTTTTGCTCATTTTGATTGGATCTAAAAATTTATTATCATTTCTTACATCTATAAAAGGTGAAGAGATATGACTTCGTAAATCCTAATGCATCGAAATATGCTTCCAAAATAATTGAGGAAAAAAATGTATTTCTATGAAACTCAACGAATCTAAAATGTACAATGATTTATGCCTAATGTTTTAACCCGCCTTGGTAGGGATAGCAGCAGCATGCACATCTAGATGGAGGGCGAACTATCATAACACAGGAGGCCACCAGAGTCCCTCGAGACATAGTCAGTGGCTACTAAGAGTCGGAGTTCCTTCCTTCACCAGTCCCTGCATAGAGTTGCGCCTCTCTCCCGCACCCTCTCTCCCGCACCCCCCAGAAACCCTAGCCGCCTCCTGCCGCCGCCGCCGGCGGCGCCGCCGGGCAAAGGCCACGGGGCGTGGCGGCGGCGGCGGGCTTCCCTCTTGACGTGGCGAGGACGACGGCTGGGGGATCCCCTCGACGCTGCGGCGGTAGACCCCCTGCCCATGTGTGATGGCTGGGCGGCGGCGGTCGGAGGAAGGGGGCGACGGCGCCTGCCGCGGCCTCCCCCGCCTCCCGTCGATGCACACCGGTGGTGGATGGTGGGGGGACGGGCTGCGCCATCCCCTCCCTTTCTCGCCGGTGCGGGGTGGTGACCTCGGGATCTTCCCGCGGCACGAGGACGCCCGGGGCAGCAGCCTCGGGTTCGATGGAGGAGGCGGCCTTCTTCTTCGTCGGAGGGGGTCGGCCAGGCTGGTTGTCTTGTGTGGGGGATCATGGGATCTCACACAGGCTTCCGGCAATGGTGATCTAGTCCGGGGTGTCATGGCGGCCGGTGAAAACTGAGCCTTGACCTCGGTCTTGGCGGATGATGGCGGCGTCGGTCGACGTCGTTACCTTGTCGAAGGCGTCATCTTTGCTAGTCTTGGCACTACACTCGGCGAGTTGGGGAAGCGCGGCTGCCGGTGAAAACCGTGTTCCGACCTCGGTTGGCGGATGATGGCGACGTGTCGCGCCGCTACCTTCTTGAAGGCATCGTCGACGCAGTCTGCGGTTTCTCACTCGTGCTGCTCCGGGGAAACCCTAGGTCTGGGTCTCCCGGATCGGACGATGGCGTGCCCTGCTCTCACCTCTTGGGGCATCGTTTTTGGAGCAGCTGCTGGATGTTGGCGGTTTTCGGTGGAGTGGTGTTCATCTACCACTTTGTTGGCGTTGAGTCTCGGTGGCATGGTGTTGCAGGGTATCGACGACATATGCGGGATGATGTATACGTGCAGGAGGGTGGAGCCGTCTGGCGTCATGGTGGCATCGACGGCAGGTCTTGCAAGGTTAATGCGATGATCTCTCTTGAAGATGGTGTCGAGGAAGACGGCGGGAGCAACTCCTGTGGCGTGGGCGTTGGCGTGCGCTGTGAGTCTGCTTGACTGGATGTGCTTCTCACCTGCTATTGGGCGGTTTGGGAAGGCATTTAGTTTTGGTTGATGTGAGTTGGTGTATTGTCACCCTATTCATCCCACTGTAGGTATAGTAAGGTTGCTTCGAGTTTGGTCTTTTGTATTATTTCTTGTAAGGTTCGTGAATAATCTAATAAAAAAAGCCGTGTGCATCCTTTGGATGCAGAAGCTGGGGCGATTTTTCCCCCATTTCGAAAAAAAAAACCAGTCCCTGCATAGGAAGGGCAACCTAGATCACAATGCGAACATATTAGGGTTGATTCTTTTCTTGCCAGTCTTTTAGATCGGCCAAGCCTAAATGCTTTGGTGGTCTTTGTGAGGTGGAGGCGCCAACATGCTTTTTTTTTGCCGACGCCGAAGCGCATCGACATTGCTTTGACTTTATGTTCTCCAACCTTGACCTAATCCAGTATGCGCACACCCTATATGACGCAATGTTTTCTATTAACCAGGTGCAACGCACGGGCACATTTCCTAGTAACATATAAAGTTCAATAATAATATTTTTTAAATATAGCTTGTGTTAAACTGATCAAATGGATGACCTACAAATAGACTTATGACTAATAAACCCGAGCAGAGGGGGTATTGATTCAATCCTTTAGAGCAACACATCAACTGCCCATTGATGATGGTATGAATGTATTTTGATTGTGCTAGCTTTTTTTGGTAGATTTTCTGTATTATGCTCATATGTTTTTGAAGAGGTCAATACTATGTCGTTGGTAAAATTGTTAATTATATGTACTTACGTCCATTCTATTTGTATGCCATATTTTTGTTTTACTTGTTATTATGATGCATCAAGAGTGAGAAGACGTGTTGATTCTGTTTACACCTAATTCATTCTATTCTTATTTACTATTCTATTTTTTGTTCGATATTATCATGTATATTGAGTTAAAATGTCTTCTATTTCTTATGCGTTCCTATATCTATCTATTATATTATTAAAACAACAAACAACCAATGGTTTAGATAAAGCAAATCAATAATAGCGGCCAAGATTAGCTTTGTAAACGCGTGCCCTTAAACGAGTGCCCTTCTTCCCCACGTATCCATAGGAGATATACACGAAATCAATTTCTAATCTAATCTGCCGTATAATCGGCCGCCGCCTCTCCTGCGGCACGCAAGCAGCAAGCCAGCTAATCGACACTTCCTAATCTAATCTACCGCCACCGCTCCTGCAGTGCGTAAGCAGTCGAGTCGGCCAGCCGACGAACTCCTGCGATGGGCGTCGGCGGCAGCTACACGTCGGCACTCGGCAGGCGCTACGATCCAGATGAAATCGGCCTGAGGAATCAATCAATATCAAAGGTGATATCATGTATCGATGTCATGTGCAGCTTCAGGTACAGCGCCCTGCTCGATCGATGCGGCACTACTGTCAACTGGACGTATATACGTCGATTGCGTTGGCATGACCGTCCCCAATCCACGTCCACAGACTAACAGACGGTGTGCGTGCACATGTGTGTATGCATGCAGTATGCATTGACATGCCGGGATTTTGAAGTTCTGCCTTTTTCAATTCCAGATTGGGTCTCTACTACTATGCTGTCCTGAAGAAGATTCTTAGGTTCTCATTTATAAGATTCAGTTTCACCAAAAGGTATTCTTAGGTTCTCATTTATAAGATTCAGTTTCACCAAAAGGTATTCTTAGGTTCTCATTTATAAGATTCAGTTTCACCAAAAGGTATTCTCTGTTTCAAGGAAATTACTATCGTTTTGTTTACTGGACCAGTAGTTCAGTTTATTCGCACCCAATGACCAAATAGGATATAAGTATCTTGGGAAGCACAAACTATATATGTTCGGGTCTGACTGTAAACTTCTGATCGTACTATTTGCAGGGAAAAAATAGGATACAATCAAGATATCAGGAAGGTGGCCCCTTGAAACGTATATTTGCAGCAACCAAGAGATACAATATTGATGCTGAAATATCCTCTTACAAGTTTTTCCTGATTTTCTACCTTTAAAATCACCCCAGTAACAATGATATTAAGTCTCATAATGTCACTACTTTTTGCATGTTGCACAGAACTATCTAGAAGTAATAATCCCTAACTTGAAGAGGATGAATGGCTACTACAGCCGATCTTTCTGGCAAATTCCTGGACACGTAATAATCGCTAACTTGAAAATTATGTTGTTTCTGCTCACCATATACTAACAGGGTGTTTGCTTAGGCTTATTTAGTTGTAAGATTGTTTATGCGATTGTCGATTTTGCTTGTGTTAAAACAATAGTTAGTCATATCGTGCTGCTGGTTGTAATCGTGTCAAGTGTCGATTAATTAAAACCATTGTCAAAGTTATGTTACCGACATGTTGGCTTTCTTATATATGTCCATATTTTTGCTTATATTAATTTTCTCTTAAACCCTTCTGGATAATTCAATGACAAGTTCGAGATCGTAAACATCTAAATAAGAACATTTCAAATGTTTGGAACAAAACATATAGTTGTATGCATTACATGTTTCTATCAATCTACATCACTATCTTCTTCTGAATTTTTTCCCTCGTCATCATGTATGTTCTCTTCCAATATGAGACTATCTTCCTGATTCTCTAGTTCATCTTCGCTCATATCCATGTCAACATTGGGACTATCTTCCCCATTCTCTAGTTCACGAATTGTACGAGCATCATGAATACGTACAACTTCAGCAGCACGATGATCATCCTCCTCTGCTTCCACCTCTGCTTCCTCGTCTAGGTCGACAACATCATGAAATGTATGGTCGACTGAACCTTCATCCTCCTGGTATGCGTCTTCATTCCGTACAAATGCATCATCGTTACCATCTTCTAATTCTGGAACGTCGTACACGTGTCTATGGCTGAACTTCTGCACCACTTTCCACGGATCACCAAACTTTGTATCCTCCAAATAGAAGCATGTTTCAGCTTGACTGGCCAATATGAATGGTGAATTCTTGAACCATAGGATAGAAGTGTTAACGCTTTTAAAATAACCATCATCTTTTATCTTGGAACCCCTGCCCGCAAGGTCGAACCAGTCGCAATGAAACAAGTACACGGACCTGTCACCGTGCTTGTTAGTCCCGTACTGCAGTTCAAGAACTTCTTGCAGAACACCATAGTACTCGGTCTCATCTGCATCACCAAAAGATCCCTTAGTCGCTACGCCCGAATTTTGAGTCTTCAGGTCTTTATCCCGAGTAAGCGTGCGAAACCTCGCACCCTTTACGTTGCAACCAGCGTATACTACTACACGCCGGTCTGGCCCAGCAGCCAGAGACTTCAAATCTTCTGATGCATTGTCCAACTGTCTCACATGGTTTGCAAACCAACCTGCAAACTCTCTCTGAACCTGTTACCCTCCAAAACCCACCGACGGGCAATGGCTAAGCAACACGAAGAGCCGGGAGGCTCCCAAGGCCGCTTAGTGGACCCTGGCACCTCGCGTCGTCCCGCAAATCTTCCAGCCACGTCCTGGCGGTTGCTAGGGCGTGCCACCTGACCTAGACCCGATCAGGAAGGTGTTAGAGTGCTTCGATTGTTCCTGCATGGTAGACACGTAAACATTAAATACGAGCCTTATCGGCTCTCAGGTTTCCCTGTGGATCGGCTCAAAGAGCCGATCGCCCCATGGTTCACATTGGATTTACAATGACATGGGGATCCTGCTTGATCAAAACAAAGCTAAAGCGATCTACGACAGTTTAGGGTTTTCACCGCATAACCGGAACGTCCTACGTGTGATCGGGCCTAGCAGCTACGGAAGATGATGCAAACTACCCCTACGAGAGGCCTAAAAACCAACATAACGTTGATTCCCGGAACATCCCTTGCGGGACGGTGAACAACACCTAACGCACTACCGGATCCTCCGACCCCAACATAAGGCCTAACTATGCAGATATTAAACTAATCCCTGCGGAGCAAGGAGAAACTATAACGGATCGGATCTACTAAGTAACGAACAAGCAAGATGCTGCCCTTACACCTGGATAGGTGTAAGGGCAGCTAGGTGTCGAGGGACGGCATTGCCACGCAGATATGCACGAGAAAGCATCAATGCAAGCCCCTAAACACCTAAGGATAAATAGTACTGCTCGCCATCAACAACGCTTCAGCACGAGCAGTACAAGGTAGACGAATAAATGTGTACTGCCTAGATCGCGAGATGCGATCTAGGCAGCATGGTGCTTACCCGGGAGAAACCCTCGAAGAAAGGGGTGGCGATGCGCCTGATTTGTGTTGGTTGAACGATGATTGTCCTCCTTTTCCGATAACCCTAGATACATATTTATAGTCCAAGGGACTTTCTAATTGAGGCGTGCACCTAACCGTGCACGGGCCAGACTCTATCTGTTAATTCTAAACACGTTACGAACTACTATATTACAGATACATGGGCAACTTAGCCCAAACTCTTAGCGCAAGGCCGCTTCGAAGATGCTCCACGTGTACGTCCTTCAAGCCCATCTCCACTTACGGCCCATCTCTGATTTGGCCAAAATCTGTGATAACACATGCCCCCCTGGTTTTGGTAATGATAATATCAAAACCATCTGTTTTCCTTCGAGGGGTCGTGTCGTGGCAGAGCAGAACCGTCGCAGTATTCTTCATCATGACTCTTGCCTTCTCAACTTCTCTGCACGGTTTGACAGTTTTGGCATCATGTCCTCGAGAACCGTCATAGCATTAAATCTCCACTGCATCCCCTTTATTTATCTGCGCCAGACGGTTCGCCACTTCATCCCCTTGCTCTGTTCTGCCCACCAGCACCAAAAAACCCTCTTCCACTGCAGCAATGTCTTCCTCTTCTTCTACCTCCTCAGGTCTCTCCCTCCGATCTTCGCCGAAGAATGAAGACGACCCCCACTCCGGGGCGAACCCCATTTCCTCCAACAAAAAGGAGGAACAAGTGAAGAAGGAAGAGGCCCCCTCCTCCGCCAGGCACCCGCCGACGAAGCGCTCCCGCATGTGGGCGGACAACGAGGACGATGATGATGACGAGGAAGGAGAAGAAGAGGAGGAAGATGATTCCTCCTCTTCCGCTGGGTATCCGCCGACAAAGCGTTTCCGCACTTGGGCGGACAGCGAGAATGACGATGATGACGAGGAAGAAGAGGCTCCAGCCGAAGACCTGGGCAGCAGCGACGAGGACGTCTCCGGAAGCAGCGTCGACGGCGGCTCCGGCGCCGACGATGAGGCCAGCGATGATTAGCTCTGTAGGATTAGTAGTCCTTGAGCAATCGGCTCTTCTCTTGTCCTTCCTTTCTTGAGCAATCGGCTCCTCATTGTAAAAAATCCTCTCCCATTAATGAAGAAAAATCCTATCAATTACCTTTGCTTCTGTCAATTTAGCCGACTGTCCAACGCAATCGTTACCCAAAGAGCCGATGGCAAAGCATCGGCCTGCATTCCAGCGAAAAAGCTGCCTTCAACCTCTAGAGCCGATGACCGTGCATCGGCTACCTGCATTGTTTTTTTACTAGCCGATTTCATACATCGGCCCCCATTTTATTCTTTACTGGCCGATTTGTATATCGGCCTCCATATCTTACTGTCCATCATCCCACATACTTGGGAAATATTTCTTGAGATGCTGGCCATTGACGGCTACTGGGAACTTCACGCCATCCAACTGCTCGAGCATGTATGCATTCCCTTTCAAAACTTGGACAACTTTGTACGGGCCATGCCAATTCGGAGACCATTTACCATACTCTTTATCCCTCGTCCCCAACGACAATACAGCTTCCCATACCAAATCATCAACTTGGAATTCTTTTGGCTTTACCTTCTTATTATATGCCCGAGCTACCTTGGCTTTGTTCTCCTTGATCTTCTCGAGTGACCACAGCCTAAGCTCCGTCGCATCCTCAATCTGTCACTTATCAGGGCTGCATATTCTTCAGCAGTTAGATCATTCTGAAACGTGACCCGCCTTGACCCTGCCTTGACTTCCCAGGGTAACACAGCTTCTTGTCCATAGACCAGCTGGTACGGGGTGGTTTTGATTGCTCCATGACATGACATACGGTAAGCCCACAACGCCTCTGATAACACCTCATGCCATCGTTTAGGGTGCTCGTCGATTTTCCTCTTGATCAGCTTGATCAAGCTTTTGTTGAATGCTTCGGCCTGCCCGTTTGCTTGCGCATAATATGGAGACGATCGGATTAACTTGATCCCCATGCCATCGCAGAACTCTTTCATCTCTTTCAAACGAAGACCGAACCTCCATCGGTCGTAATAGTTTGGGGAATCCCGAATCTATGAATGACATGTTCCAATACGAACTTGATAACGTCTTCCGACGCTACTTTCTTCATAGGGACCGCTTCCACCCATTTCGTGAAGTAATCTGTAATGGCCAGAACCCATCTATGGCCCTTGCTCGATGAAGGATGAATTTCTCCGATCATATCCATACCCCATCCTCGGAATGGCCAAGGCTTGATGATAGGATTCATTGCTGATGCGGGCACCATCTGAATGCTCCCAAACTTCTGACATGCTTGACAACCTTTATAATACTGGAAGCAATCTTCAAGCATGGTAGGCCAATAAAATCCGGAGCGCCTAATCAGCCATTTCATCTTATGGGCCGACTGGTGGGTCCACAAGCGCCCTCGTGCACCTCGTGCAAGAGCCGATTGGACTCGGCTGGTCCCAGACATTTGAGAAGTAATCCTTCCAAAGTTCTATAAAACATGTCATCGCCAATCAGTACGTACTTCATGGCTCTGTATCTTGTACGCTTAGGTGCCCCCCGAGCCGGATCCTTCAAGTAATTGAAGATATCGGCTCTCCAATCATCTGGTTCCAGGAATTTTACTTGAAAATCGGCTTCTTCTGCTACATCCTTGTACCCTGACGCTGTTTGTGCGAGGTCGTTTGCCTCAGTATTTTGCAACCTTGGGATCCAATTTAAGCTTATATACCTGAACTGTGCCATTAGCTCACGGCATTGTACCCAAAACGGGAAGAGTGACTCGCTTTCGCACTTGTATTCTTCTGTGAGCTGAGAAATCACCAATTTGGAATCTCCAAAGATCTCAACTGCTTCAGCCCCAGCTTCTAGGAGTAACTTCATTCCCTTGCAGATCGCTTCATACTCAGCCACGTTGTTGGTGCAGGGGTCGGCCAACTTGATAGAGAAGGAGTATGTTGCCCCCGAGGCGACACGAGTAGCACGCCGATGCCGCAACCATCCTCACAAACCGATCCATCGAAGAACATGGCCCATGCACGCACCGATAGTGCTGCTACGTCCGTGTTTATTCGTTCAGCAATCAGATCTGCTAGCGCCTGTCCCTTGACTGCCTTTGCCGGTTGATACCGGATTTCAAACTCCGATAATGCAAACATCCATTTGCCGAGTCGGCCTTTTAATACAGGAGCCGACAACATGTGTTTGATGACGTCTGATTTGCATATAACGATGATATCGGCTGACACCAGGATGTGCTGGATCTTGGTGCAGGTGAAGAACAGACAGAGGCACAACTTCTCAATTTCAGGGTACCTTGTTTCTGCATCCAACATCCTTCTGCTGAGGTAAAAAACCACTTTTTCCAGGCCATCATAAACCTGCACCACCACTGACGCGATGGAGGTGTCAGCCACTGACAAGTAAATATAGAACGGCATGTCCTGCCGCGGCGGAACTAACACGGGTGGCTTGGTCAAGTATTCCTTAATATCGTCAAAGGCCTGTTGTTGCTCTGCCCCCCAGCGGAACTCTTCATCGGGCTTGATTTTGACCAAGCCCATAAACGGCTCAATTCGCCCAGACAGGTTGGAGATAAACCTTCTGACGAAATTAATTTTGCCGATGAGACATTGGAGCTCCTTCTTTGTGGTGGGCGGCTTCATCGTTCGCACTGCCTCTTGACTTTTTAGGCCGATTTCAATCCCACGCTCGTGGACCAAAAATCCTAGGAACTGACCGGCCGTCACACCGAAGGCGCACTTCTTTGGATTCATTCTCAGTCCGAACTTCCGAGTTCGGTCCAGGACCTGTCGCAAATCCTCTAAGTGTCCGTCTGTCGCAACAGACTTTACCACCACGTCGTCGATGTAAATCTCCACCAACTTGCCAATTAGATCATGGAAGATGTAGTTCATGGCTCTTTGGTAGGTTGCGCCGGCGTTCTTCAGTCCAAACGTCATGACCACATATTCAAACAAGCCCAGAGCCTACTCTGAATGCAGTCTTGTGTATATCCTCCGGAGCCATGAAAATTTGGTTGTAGCCAGCATTGCCATCCATGAAACTCAATATTTTATGACCAGCAGCTGCATTGATCAGGGTCTCTGCTACTGGCATCGGATACTCGTCCTTCGGAGTGGCGCTGTTAAGGTTCCGAAAATCTATGGCTACGCGCCATCGGCCGTCCTTTTTCTCCACAGGTACAACATTAGAAATCCATTCAGCGTACCTGCATGGCCTGATGAATCCGGCGTCCAGCATCTTCTTGATCTCCTTCTTGACTTCCTCCAAGACTTCGGCCTTCATCTGTCGTGCTCGCTGCTGGAACGGCCGAAATCCTTTCTTCAGAGGGAGCCTGTGCTCAATGATGCTCCTGTCTAATCCAGGCATCTCTGTATAATCCCAGGCAAAATAATCTGGGTACTCTTTTAACAGGGCTATCATCAGGCCCCTCAGATGTGGGTCTAATTTTTTGCTGATAAATGTTGGTCGTGGCTTGTCCCCAGGACCAATATCAATCTCTTCTAGCTCGTCCGCTGATGTAAACCCATAACCCAGCTTTCCATCGCTTGCCAGGTCAATGTTGAACACCGGCAAAGCGTATGTTGAGGATAATGCTGGCCGATCGCTGAGATCGGCCTCCTTTTCCATTGTAATGCTTAATGAGGGCTTACAACTTCTTGGTCTCTTATTATGGTGATGTGACTCGCTGGAGGCACGTTCACCACGTCTTGGGTCATAAATCTCTGACGAGATCCTGAACACTGTGTTTGTACCAGCCGACGTCTCTACGTCGGCATCAGCCGATGCCTGTGCATCGGCTTTCGCCTGTTTTGGGCGCCATATTTTCTTTGGCGGGCGCGCCTTCGTCTCCAATGTTTGCTGAATCTTCACGGCCAGATCGGGCCGCGCTCTTCTCAACGTGTGCAGGTACTGTGCCTCGGCTTCTTCCAGGTTTCGCAGCCGCTGCACTCTACGCTTCTGAGAGTGGCTGAGTCCATCGGGCACCACCTTGGTCGGTGATACCTATCTTCTTCTCCATCTGACTCCTCGAAGTCTTCTTCTTGAGATGACTCAGCTCGCTTGTTATGAGGTGGGAGAGGTCCTAGACGCTGAACACTGAAACTTCGTTTGTCCTTCTCCTTTGCTGTTTGCATTCTGGGCAATTCTCGATTGTTGGCAATCGGCTCATTCCTGAGTCCCATCAATGTTTGAAGAAGGGACAGTCCCAGTGCTTATCCACGTCGTCTTGCTCCCTTGACCTCCCTCTAGCGTAGCGTTCGTACCCGTCGTTGTTTCTATCATACTGACGGTACCTCCTGACTGCATCAGACCGACGATATCTTTCATCGCCCTCGTCGTAGCGCCGACGTCGGTCATACTGCTGTTCACATTTGTTGAGGAGATGCGCGGAGAGTGGGCGTTGATACCGCGTGCTTCTCACCTCCTCCTCGGTTAGGCACCGTCTGTCATCATCTTGGGACCGGTCGCGTGGAACGGCCTCTTCTTTATCTTTGCCACGAGAGTGGCTGCTCTCTGCTTTGTCCGCGCTATGGCAGTTCACCAGCCTGGCCATGTTGACGCTAAAGGAAAACCCTGGCTCCCTTATGGAGTGGCTGAGATCTACCGTGTTGACGCCATGCAACGGACACGTGTTTCCTTTGAGCTTGACGTTGTGAGAACGGGTTGTCTCAAAGGAGCCGATGAGTTCGGCTTCACAGATGGCCTTCAGCTCATCGTATTTCATCTTGTGCTCCGCAGGGAGATCCTCGTATGTGATCTGTTCCTCTGCCATCTCGGATGTCGGTGTTGACGTGGATGTTGCAGAAGATGTCCCACCGGGCGTGCCAGAATGTGTTACCCTCCAAAACCCACCGACGGGCAATGGCTAAGCAACACGAAGAGCCGGGAGGCTCCCAAGGCCGCTTAGTGGACCCTGGCACCTCGCGTCGTCCCGCAAATCTTCCAGCCACGTCCTGGCGGTTGCTAGGGCGTGCCACCTGACCTAGACCCGATCAGGAAGGTGTTAGAGTGCTTCGATTGTTCCTGCATGGTAGACACGTAAACATTAAATACGAGCCCTATCGGCTCTCAGGTTGCCCGGATCATTGATACGTCCAATTTGCATCACTATTTTGTATCATAATTTGCTGTTATTCATTGATATATTTCATATTGGGACACAATACTTATGTTATTTCATCTATTTTGCATGTTTCATCATCATTGGAGGATCAAGCACCGGGCAGGGATTCTGCTGGAAAAAGCACCGTCAACGCAATAATTTGGAAGATCAACGTGGAAGGGAATTTCACGAAAATTCCTATTTTTCCGATGACGGAGGGAGCCGAAGGGGAAGAAGAGAGGGCCACGTGGCCCAGACCATAGCGGCGCGGCCCAGGGCCGGCCGCGCCACCCTATGCTCTGGGGGCCCACGACCCTTTTCGCCTCCTTTTCTTCGCGTACTTCTTCTCCCGAAAACCTAAGCCACGGAGGGATCCTCACGAAGGGTTACAGCCGCCTCCGGGCGGGAGAACACCAGAGAGAAAAGAGCTCTCCGGCGGGCAGGAATCCGCCGGGGAAATTCCCTCCCGGAGGGGAAAATCGACGCCATCGCCATCGTCATCGAGCGGGACATCATCTCCATCATCATCATCATCATCTCCACCATCTACACCGCCATCACCACCGCTGCACCTCGTCATCTCTGTAGCAATTCGGGTTAAATCTTGATTGTTTGATAGGGGAAACTCTCCCGGTGTTATTCTATGCTTGTTGTAGATGCTATTGAGTGAAACCATTGAACCAAGGTTTATGTTCAGATTGTTATTCATCATCATATCACCTCTGATTGTATTCCATATGATGTCTCGTGAGTAGTTCGTTTAGTTCTTGAGGACATGGGTGAAGTCTAAATGCTAGTAGTGAATTATGGTTGAGTAATATTCAATGTTATGATATTTAAGTTGTGGTGTCATTCTTCTAGTGGTGTCGTGTGAACGTCGACTACACGACACTTCACCATTTATGGGCCTAGGGGAGTGCATCTTGTATTCGGTTGCTAATTGCGGGGTTGCCGGAGTGACAGAAACCTAAGCCCCGTTAGTATATCGATGCAGGAGGGATCGCAGGATCTCAGAGTTAAAGGCTGTGGTTAGATTTATCTTAATTAGTTTCTTGTAGTTGCGGATGCTTGCAAGTGGTATAATCACAAGTATGTATTAGTCCTAGGAAGGGCGGTGCATTAGCATAGGTTCACCCACACAACACTTATCAAAACAATGAAGATTAATCATTGTATGTAGCGAAAGCACTAGACTAAAATCCCCATGTGTCCTCAGGAACGTTTGGTCATTATAAGTAAACAAACCGGCTTGTCCTTTGTGCTAAAAAGGATTGGGCCACTCGCTGCAATTATTTCTCTCGCATTTTATTTACTTGTACTTTATTTATCTGCAATATCAAAACCCCCTGAATACTTGTCTGTGAGCATTTACAGTGAAACCTTCATCGAAACTGCTTGTCAACACCTTCTGCTCCTCGTTGGGTTCGACACTCTTATTTATCGAAAGTACTACGATACACCCCCTATACTTGTGGGTCATCAAGACTATTTTCTGGCGCCGTTGCCGGGGAGTGAAGCGCTATTGGTAAGTGGAATTGGTAAGGAAAAACCTTTACTGTTTGTGCTGATTTTATTTCTGCCTGCTGCTATAAATCATTATGGAGAGATCCTCTCTTCAATTTCTATTTGGGAAATCTACTACTACTGCAACGGTAGTGGATGAAGCGCCAGGTGAGGAAGTAGTACCATATAAAATACCTATGAAAATTATTGAACGTGTTATGGATAACCGCTATGAAGGGGATGGAACTGTCCATCCTGGTGATCATTTATTGTTTTTGCATGAATTATGCGGGTTATTCAAATGTGCAGGTATTTCTATGAATGAAGTTAGAAAGAAGCTATTCACTATATCGCTGTCTGGTAAAGCGGCGCACTGGTATAAATTGCTGAAGAATGGTGATTCTATTGATTGGGAGGACATTGTGCCTTTATTTTATTCCAAATTTTATCCTCCAAGTGAAATTCACAAAGATCGGAACCGCATATATAATTTCTGGCCTCATGATGGAGAGAGTATCGCCCAAGCTTGGGGGAGATTGAAGTCTTTAATGCTCAAATGCCCCATTCATGAGCTTCCTGGTAATGTTATTATTGATAATTTCTATGCAAGACTTTCTTTTCAAGACAAGACCTTGCTGGATACTTCTTGTTCTGGATCATTTACACGCAACAAAGAAGAGTTTAAAAGGGACCTTCTTGATCGGATCCAAGAAAATACTGAAGGATGGGAGAACGACAAAGATAGAGAATCAGGTATAATTTATGATTATAAATGCATTGAAGCTTTTATGAATACTGATAAATTTCGTAATATGAGTGCTACATATGGTCTTGATTTCCAAGTTGTTGCAAATCTTTATAGAGCTTTTGCCTCTCATTATGAACTGCCTAAGAAGAATTTTGATAAATATCATGAACCGTATAAAGATAAAGTTGATTCATCTGTAAACAAATGTGTAGTAGTTGAAACTGTTGATAATGTTATTCCTGAAGCTTATATTGAAAAAACTCCTTTCCCTGCTAAAATGAAGGAGTACTCTGTCATATCTAGTGCGGTTAATAAAAGTGAAAAGAAACCTAAAGAACTTGAAGAACAAATTAAAATTGAACCTGCTGTTGCTATAGTTAAAGATCTTGTGACTGAAAATGTGGAGGATGGTCATATTATTTTCTGTGAAGATGCTTCTAATATTGTTTCACATCCTAATAAATCCAAACAAGTTAGTGTTCCTATGCTATCTGTTAGAATTGGTGATCATTGCTATTATGGTTTATGTGATATTGGTGCAAGTGTTAGTGCTATTCCTTATGAGCTTTACACGGAGATTATGCACGAAATTGGTTCTTGTGAACTTGAAGATATTGATGTGGTTATTCATCTGGCTAATAGAGAAACTATTTCTCCAATTGGTATTGTTCGAGATGTGGAAGTTCTATGTGGTAAGATTAAATATCCTGCTGACTTTTTGGTACTTGGTTCTGCTGCTAGTGATCATTGTCCTATCATTTTTGGTAGACCTTTTCTAAATACTTGTGGAGCTATTATAGATTGTAAGAAAGAGAAAATTTTGACTAGATTTGCTGTGAACCTTATGAATTTAACTTTTCTAAATTTACCAAAACTCCTTATAAAGCTGACTTGCCTAGTAATGATTTTAAAATGGAGCAGTGTGCATCTATTGTTCTTGTTCCTAATAACCCTTTGCAGCAACATCTGGAGAATAGTGAAAGTGAAGCTTTTAGGAAAGAAAGAGATGAGCTTGAGGAAATTTTTCTTCGCCAACCTATTCTCAAGCATGATTTACCGGTGGAAGATTTGGGTACAACACCGCCACCAAAGGAAGATCCTGTTTTTGATTTAAAGCCTTTACCTGATAATCTTAAATATGCTCATATTGATGATAAGAAAATATATCCTGTTATTATTAGTTCTAAGCTTTCAGATATTGAGGAAGAAAGGTTATTGGAAATATTGAAGAAACACCGAGGAGCTATTGGCTATACTCTTGATGATTTGAAAGGGATTTCTCCTTCTATTTGCCAACATGCTATTAATATGGAAGAAGATGCAAAGCCTCGTTGTTGAACATCAACGTCGTCTAATTCCGAAGATGAAGGAAGTGGTAAGAAACGAGGTATTAAAACTCCTTGAAGCTGGTATTATATATCCTATTGCTGATAGTAGATGGGTTAGTCCTGTGCATTGTGTTCCTAAGAAAGGAGGAATGATTGTTGTGCCTAATGATAATGATGAGCTTATTCCTCAAAGAATAGTTGTAGGTTATAGAATGTGCATTGATTTTCGAAAAGTTAATAAAGTTACTAAGAAAGATCATTACCCTTTACCCTTTATTGATCAAATGCTAGAGAGGTTATCTAAAAATACTCATTTTTGCTTTCTTGATGGTTATTCTGGGTTTTCACAAATTGCTGTTAAAGCTAAAGATCAAGAGAAAACCACTTTTACTTGTCCTTATGGAACTTATGCTTATAGGCGTATGCCTTTTGGTTTATGTAATGCTCCTGCTACTTTTCAAAGATGCATGTGCTATTTTTCATGGTTTTTGCGAAAGTATTGTAGAGGTGTTCATGGATGATTTTTCTGTCTATGGGAATTCTTTTGATAATTGCTGCGAAACCTCGATAAAGTTTTGCGAGATGTGAAGAAACTAACCTTGTTCTTAATTGGGAGAAATGCCACTTTATGGTTAATGAAGGAATTGTATTGGGACATAAAATTTCTGAGAGAGGTATTGAAGTTGATAGAGCTAAAGTTGAAGCAATTGAGAAGATGCCCTATCCGAGGGATGTTAAAGGTATTCGTAGTGTTCTTGGTCATGCTGGGTTTTATAGGAGATTTATTAAAGATTTCTCTAAAATTTCAAAGCCTCTTACTAATCTTCTTCAAAAAGATGTACCTTTTGTTTTTGATGATGATTGTAAGGAAGCTTTTGAAACTCTAAAGAAAGCCTTAACAACTGCTCCTGTAGTTGAACCTCCCGATTGGAATTTGCCTTTTGAAATTATGTGTGATGCTAGTGATTTTGCTGTAGGCCTTGGACAGCGGGTAGATAAAAAATTAAATGTTATTCATTATGCTAGTAAGACTCTTGATGCTGCTCAAAGAAATTATGCTACAACTGAAAAAGAATTGTTAGCTGTAGTCTTTGCTTGTGATAAGTTTAGACCCTATATTGTTGATTCGAAAGTTACAATTCATACTGATCATGCCGCAATTAGATACCTTATGACAAAGAAAGATGCTAAGCCAAGGCTTATTAGATGGGTACTTCTTTGCAAGAATTTGATTTACATATTATAGATAGGAAAGGTGCTGATAATCCTGTTGCCGATAATTTGTCTAGATTGGAAAAATATTGCTTATGATCCTGTTCCTGTTAATGATAGTTTTCCAAATGAACAATTGGCTGTAGTAAAGGTGAGCTCGCGAGAGCCCTTGGTATGATTATGCTAACTTTATTGTTTCAAGTATTTGCCTCCAACCTTTTCAGCAACGGAGGAAATTCTTTTATGACTTGAGGCATTATTTTTGGGATGACCCACACTTATATAAAGAAGGAGTGGATGGTATTATGCGAAGATGTGTTCCTGAATATGAACAACAGGAGATATTGAATAAATGTCATGGAAGTGTTTATGGAGGACATCACGCTGGAGATAGAACCGCGCAAAAGGTTCTACAATCAGGTTTTTATTGGCCAACACTCCTCAAAGATGCAAGGAAATTTATTTTATCTTGTGATGAATGTCAAAGAGTTGGTAATATCTCTAGACGCAATGAAATGCCTATGAATTATACTCTTGTTATTGAACCATTCGATTGTTGGGGATTCGACTTCATGGGTCCTTTCCCTTCTTCAGACGGTAACACTCATATACTTGTTGCTGTTGATTATGTTACTAAATGGGTAGAAGCTATACCTACAAAAAGTGCTGATGGTGAGACCTCTATAAAAATGCTTGTAGATATTATATTTCCTAGATTTGGAGTACCTAGATATATTATGACTGATGGAGGTTCTCATTTTATTCATGGAGGTTTTAGAAAAACTCTTGCTAAGTATGGTATTAATCATAGAATTGCTTCTGCTTATCATCCTCAAACTAGTGGTCAAGTAGAATTATCAAATAGAGAGATTAAAGCTATTTTAGGAAAGACTGTTAATAAATCTAGGAGGAATTGGGCTAGCAAATTGAAAGAAGCACTATGGGCTTATAGAACTGCTTATAAAAATCCTATGGGAATGTCACCTTATAAAATGGTTTATGGAAAAGCTTGTCATTTACCTTTAGAACTAGAGCACAAAGCTTATTGGGCTGTTAGAGAAAAATAAAGATCCTAAATTAGCCGGTAATAAGAGGTTGTTGCAATTAAGTTCTCTAGATGAATGGAGAAGTGAAGCTTATGAAAATGCTAAACTCTTTAAAGAAAAAGTTAAGAAATGGCATGATAGAAGGATCATCAAAAGAGAATTTAATGTTGGAGATCAAGTTCTATTGTATCGGTCTCGTCTCAGATTCTTTATTACTCTCGAAGTGGGAAGGACCATATGTTGTTGAGGAGGTGTATCGTTCAAGAGCAATTAAAATTAGCTCTCTCCAAGGCAATGCCACACAAGTGGTGAATGGACAAAGACTCAAGCATTATATCTCGGGCGATTCTTATAATGTTGATGTTGATATTATTCAAGTGGAAACACCGGAGGCTTTCATCAAAGGACAAATTGACAGTCCGCCAGAACTCGACTTTGAATAGGTAACAGTATAGGTAATAAAAAGTCCGCGTTTACCTTTCCGAACATTATTTTTGCTGTTTTTGGAAAATATGAAAAATTACGGAATCGAAACGGAGTGGAAAAGACGCGCGAGGGCCCGTCACCACAGGCCGGCGCGGGCCCCACCCTGCCGCGCCGACCTATGGTGTGACACCTCGGTGTCCCGTTTCCACTCGTTTTCGGCCCGGAACCTTCCTTTTGTCGTAAAAATATTTGCTATATAATCCCCCGGACACCTGGAGGTCCGTAATATCGTTTTCTCGTCGTGTTTTGTTTCGAGCTGTTTTCTGCCAGGATCTGCTTCGGATCTAGATCCATCATGTCTTCGTCGGGAACTCAGAAGGACAGCTTCTTTGAGGACGTCGCCCGTACATGAACGAGCTGAAGATGCACCCCAAAGAGTTGCAGCTCGTGGATGGAGAGTTGCAGGATCAAAGATGTCCAGGTCCTAAGGAGAAGGGAGCTTGGAAGACAGGATGGAGAAGCTGGAACAAGAGGTTTTCAACTACAGGAAGATGGCTGAGCGTGAAGTGGATATCTTTCACAAGATTGTGTCTGAACTCATTGATGGACACAAGAAGGAGACTGCAAAGTTGTGGGACGATATCTTCTCACTTCACGACACCACCAACAAACTCCAAGCTCAACTCTATGATGTCCATAATCAAAACTGTGAGTATGAAAACAGGTTTAAGCGCATAAGTCATGCTGCTAGTTTCAGGTTTCCGGAAACCAAGATGTCTTTTGTTGATGGAGGGCCTCTTCCATGGAAGTCTGACGACGACAAAGATTCACCATCATCACCGAAGGTTAATTCATCATCGGTATTGGCATCCCCTTGGTTTGTTCCAAGCTTGGGGGAGTGCCGCGGTATCACATCACCACCTTTATCTTTTACTATCAAGTAGTGTCATATCATGAATAGGGAAGTTATCTTATGGAATAGTATGCAATGTGGAAGTATCTCTCTTAGTTAGTTATCTATGTATCCGTTGGTGTGAGTTATCGTTATGGAATATTAATGAGAAGTCTTATCATTTACTTTTTGCACACCTTATTTTAGTTTGCAATCTCCATTATATGATTACTCTTGACATGAGTATTGATATCACTTTGGGAGCATCAAGTAAATCTATTTGGTTTTGGCAAACTTAGCATTGGTCAATAGCAACAACATCTTGATGTTTAATGAAAGAGAGAAATACACTTAGATATATTACTCTATTATCTCTATGCTTAGTATTCTAAAGTTAAAATTGCTTGTACTTATGAGAAAGATGCATGATTGTTTCTATCATATGTATGTTTGTTTGTTTCCCTCAACCTTTATGCTTGCTATCAAACCTTGCTAGCCAAAGACCTGTATCGAGAGGGAATGCTTCTCATACATCCATAACCTTAGACCAAACCTATGCCATTTGTGTCCACCATACCTACCTACTACATGGTATTTTCTGCCATTCCAAGTAAATACTTCATGTGCTACCTTTAAAATTATTCAAACTACTACTCCTTATTTGTGTTAATGTTTTATAGCTCATGAGGAAGTATGTGGTGTTTTATCTTTCAATCTTGTTGGGCGGACTTTCACCAATGGACTAGTGGCACATCCGCTTATCCAATAATTTTGCAATAAGAGCTGGCAACGGGGTTCCCAGCCCCAATTAATAACTTTCATTAATAATTCTCTTCACATGTTTTGCTCTGATTCATCAGTAAGCAACTTAATTTTGCAATAGACACTCCTCCATGGTATGTGAATGTTGGAAGGCACCCGAGGATTCGGTTAGCCATGGATTGAAAGCCAAGGTTGGGGGGAGTGTCACCCATAATAAAACTAAAATACATGTGTAAACAAAAGAGAAGGGGATGATCTACCTTGCCGGTAGAGATGCCGTCCCTCATGGGAGCCGCTCTTTGAAGGTTCGTTTGGCAAGGGGGTTAGAGTGCCCGCCACCATTCGTTGACAACAACAAACACCGCTCAAAATCTTACTTTTATTCTCTTTATATGATTTCAAAATTTGAAAAGCTCTAGCACATGATTTAATCCCTGCTTCCCTCTACGAAGGGCCTATCTTTTACTTTTATGTTGAGTCAGTAAACCTATTTCTCTCTATCTCAAGCAAGCAATTGAGTTGTTGTGAACCAATCATTTATGCTATGATCCAGTTAATCATGTCTTTTATACTTTCTTGTTTAGTACCAATTTTATCTGAATGAATATGACTTTGAAGTTATCAATGATTATGAGGAGATTGTTATGCTTAAATATGAAGGCTCAGCTATGAATTCTAATATGAAAGCTTTGCTTAGAAGTACAATCCGTTAGTAGTTCTCTGACCAAGAACAAAGTTTGCCATCACCAATTATGATTTCTTATGCACCTTTACTTGTGATTTCTCTTTACTTATTTCAAGATGAGTTATATGAGGAAGTTGTTTACCAGAATGTCTTGTGTGAATGAATATGATGCTTCTTGTCCGTATTTTATTTATCGACTCTTCACTCCATAAACATGTGGTCTCGTTTATCGAGCTCAGTTTCGCTTGGGGACAAGCGAGGTCTAAGCTTGGGGGGAGTTGATACGTCCAATTTGCATCACTATTTTGTATCATAATTTGCTGTTATTCATTGATATATTTCATATTGGGACACAATACTTATGTTATTTCATCTATTTTGCATGTTTCATCATCATTGGAGGATCAAGCACCGGAGCCAGGATTCTGCTGGAAAGCACCGTCAGAACGCAATATTTCGAAGATCAATGTGGAAGGAATTTCACGAAAATTCCTATTTTTCCAGATGACGGAGGAGCCGGAAGGGGAAGAGAGGGGCCACTGTGGGCCCGGACCATAGGGCGGTCGGCCCAGGGCCTGGCCGCGCCACCTGCTCTGGGGGCCCACGACCCTTTCGCCTCCTTTTCTTCGCGTACTCCTTCGTCCCGAAACCTAAGCCACGGAGGGATCCTCACGAAGGGTTACAGCCGCCTCTGCGGGGCGGAGAACACCAGTAGAGAAAAGAGCTCTCCGGCGGGCAGAATCCGCCGGAAATTCCTCCGGAGAGGGAAATCGACGCCATCGCCATCGTCATCGAGCGGGACATCATCTCCATCACCATCATCATCATCTCCACCATCTACACCGCCATCACCACCGCTGCACCTCGTCATCGCTGTAGCAATTCAGGTTAAATCTTGATTGTTTGATAGGGGAAACTCTCCCGGTGTTATTCTATGCTTGTTGTAGATGCTATTGAGTGAAACCATTGAACCAAGGTTTATGTTCAGATTGTTATTCATCATCATATCACCTCTGATTGTATTCCATATGATGTCTCGTGAGTAGTTCGTTTAGTTCTTGAGGACATGGGTGAAGTCTAAATGCTAGTAGTGAATTATGGTTGAGTAATATTCAATGTTATGATATTTAAGTTGTGGTGTCATTCTTCTAGTGGTGTCGTGTGAACGTCGACTACACGACACTTCACCATTTATGGGCCTAGGGGAGTGCATCTTGTATTCGGTTGCTAATTGCGGGGTTGCCGGAGTGACAGAAACCTAAGCCCCCGTTAGTATATCGATGCAGGAGGGATCGCAGGATCTCAGAGTTTAAGGCCGTGGTTAGATTTATCTTAATTACTTTCTTGTAGTTGCGGATGCTTGCAAGTGGTATAATCACAAGTATGTATTAGTCCTAGGAAGGGCGGTGCATTAGCATAGGTTCACCCACACAACACTTATCAAAACAATGAAGATTAATCAGCTGTATGTAGCGAAAGCACTAGACTAAAATCCCCATGTGTCCTCAGGAACGTTTGGTCATTATAAGTAAACAAACCGGCTTGTCCTTTGTGCTAAAAGGATTGGGCCACTCGCTGCAATTATTTCTCTCGCATTTTATTTACTTGTACTTTATTTATCTGCAATATCAAAACCCCCTGAATACTTGTCTGTGAGCATTTACAGTGAAACCTTCATCGAAACTGCTTGTCAACACCTTCTGCTCCTCGTTGGGTTCGACACTCTTATTTATCGAAAGTACTACGATACACCCCCTATACTTGTGGGTCATCAATCGGCTCAAAGAGCCGATCGCCCCATGGTTCACGTTGGATTTACAATGACATGGGGATCCTGCTTGATCAAAACAAAGCTAAAGCGATCCACGACAGTTTAGGGTTTTCACCGCATAACCGGAACGTCCTACGTGTGATCGGGCCTAGCAGCTACGGAAGATGATGCAAACTACCCCTACGAGAGGCCTAAAAACCAACATAACGTTGATTCCCGGAACATCCCTTGCAGGGACGGTGAACAACACCTAACGCACTACCGGATCCTCCGACCCCAACATAAGGCCTAACTATGCAGATATTAAACTAATCCTGCGGCGCAAGGAGCAACTATAACGGATCGGATCTACTAAGTAACGAACAAGCAAGATGCTGCCCTTACACCTGATAGGTGTAAGGGCAGCTAGGTGTCGAGGGACGGCATTGCCACGCAGATATGCACGAGAAAGCATCAATGCAAGCCCCTAAACACCTAAGGATAAATAGTACTGCTCGCCATCAACAACGCCGCACGAGCAGTACAAGGTAGACGAATAACGTGTATCTGCCTAGATCGCGAGATGCGATCTAGGCAGCATGGTGCTTACCGGGAGAAACCCTCGAAGAAAGGGGTGGCGATGCGCCTGATTTGTGTTGGTTGAACGATGATTGTCCTCCTTTTCCGATAACCCTAGATACATATTTATAGTCCAAGGGACTTTCTAATTGAGGCGTGCACCTAACCGTGCACGGGCCAGACTCTATCTGTTAATTCTAAACACGATACGATCTACTATATTACAGATACATGGGCAACTTAGCCCAAACTCTTAGCGCAAGGCCGCTTCGAAGATGCTCCACGTGTACGTCCTTCAAGCCCATCTCCACTTACGGCCCATCTCCTGATTTGGCCAAAATCTGGTGATAACAGAACCGTCTCCTCGATGTCACGCACACCCCTACCTCCCAATTCTTGTCGGAATTCACTGAAACATAGAAAAAACACATATGAAATACAGGACAATTATGTCTGCAACATTGAGAAGTAGTTATTAAAGTGAAGCTAACTACTTACTTGATATAACGTTCTACATTGTCACAGTTGTTCAGCACATACCAAACCATTTTGTCAAATTCCTTGTCAAAATGTTTCAAAATGGATTTCCCAAGACCTTTAGCTCCAACTGAAAATACTTCCATCTCGTCAGGATCAGGTTTTCTCCGTATGTCTTGGTTCCTATCATCTTTGTTAAATCTTGTTTCTGTGCCATCCTTGAAAAATCTAGAGCAAAAAATCAAACACTCATCAACAATGTAGCCCTCTGCGATAGAACCTTCTGGCCTTGCTTTGTTACGGACCGTAGACTTTAGATAACCTAATCTTCTCTCAACTGGATACATCCAACCATAATGAACAGGACCCCTCAAAAGAGCCTCGTCAGGAAGATGAATAGCTAAGTGCACCATTACATCAAAAAAAGCTGGGGGAAGAGCTTCTCAAGTTTGCATAGGATCACAACAATTTCAACCTTCAATCGATTCAGCACATCAACTTTCAGGGTTTTGGCACACAACTCCCTAAAAAATCTTCCTAGCTCTGCAATAGCCACATACATTTCCTTAGATGCAATTCCCTTGAGCCCAGCCGGCAACACTCGCTGCAGAAGTATGTGGCAATCATGCGTCTTCATACCGGTAACCTTACAACCATCAATATTCACACATCTTCCCCAGTTTGCGCAATAACCATCTGGGAACCTAGTGTTTGCCAAATACCTACACAAATGTCTCTTCTGTTCCTTCGAAAGCGTCCACGGTGCAGGGGGCTTCGCATAAGTTACTGCTGCATCATCATCATCCTTCACAATTTTCTTCAACCAATACTTCTTCCAGATTTTGAATTTCTTCAAATCAATTCTAGCACTAACAGTGTCCTTATTCCTGCCCTCAAGTTCAAGTAGTGTACCAACAATATTGTCACATATGTTCTTCTCAATATGCATCACATCTAAGTTGTGAGCTATCTTAAGTTCTGGCCAGTACGGTAGATGATGTAAGCTGACTTTCAGGTGCCATGTTGGTTCACCGGGTACAGTTGCACGCTTCCGCTTTCTACTTATTGGATTTTTCCCATGTTCAAAATCCTTAACCCTTTCTACCTTCCCAGCTACCTCTTTGGGTGTGTACTTCCTTGGTGGATCTCTAGTCTCAGCTTTACCATTGAAAAGTCTGCTTTTCCTGTATGGGTGATTTTTATCAAGAAATCGCCGATGCCCAATATATCCAATTTTGTTTTTCAAAGATTCAGCGCAAGGATTCTCATCGCAATGCACACACGCATGAAATCCTCTTGTGCTTCGGCCTGACATAGTGGCATATCCAGGATAATCATGAATAGACCAAAGAAACGCAGCATGCAATGGGAAATATTCCTCTGTGCATGCATCAAATGTCTCCACACCACTCCATAGCTGCATCATATCTTTTATCAGTGGCTTCATAAATACATGAAAATCTTTCCCTGGGGAATACTTTCCGGGGATTAGCAATGCCATCATGTAATTCGATTGATCCATGCACATCCATGGTGGGAAGTTGTAAGGAATCACAAAAATAGGCCACATACTGTAAGGATTACTCATACTTCCAAAGGGACTGAAGCCGTCTGTGGCAAAACCTAGTCTTATGTTACGAGGATCTTTAGCAAACCAATCAAACCTGCCATCAAAGTGCTTCCATGCCTCACCATCAGCAGGGTGCCTCAGTACATTGGGCTCAACAACCCTCTTCTCTTTGTGCCATCTAGTATGTGTCGACATTTCCTTTTTAACAAATAGTCTCTGCAACCTTTTAATTATAGGAAAGTACCTTAACACCTTGTGAGGGATTTTCTTTTTTCCAGTAGGGTCTCTATATCTTGATAATCCACAAACATGGCAGTGCGTATCGTCCTTGTGATCTCCCCAAAATAAAGAACAATCAAACTTGCATGCATGAATTGTCTCATAACCAAGCCCAACATCAGAAAGAACACTCTTAGCATCAGCATATGATTTGGGAAAGTCCACATCTGGCAAAGCTGTACGTAAAAGCTGAAGTAAGAGATCAAATCCTCTGTTTGTTATCCGGCTGTATGATTTGACATGAAGGAGCTTAATAATGAACGACAACCTAGTGAAAGAGGTGCATCCCTCATAAAGTTCTTTTTTCGCTGACTCAATTAGATTAGCATACATATTTGGCAGGTCAGGACCTTTATTTCCAGACTTCTGCAGTTCATCGATCATACTAGACGAATCATCAACATAACAATCACCATTGTCTTCCTCTTCATCGTTGTCACTATCATACGCACCATCATCGTTTCTATCCCGCCCTTCGTCATCACTAAAACCTTCCCCATGTCTAGTCCATCTTGTATACGTCATGGACATACCTGAACAATTGCAGTGATCCTCGACTGTTTTTATATCCTGACGTATCAGATTTAGGCAGTCCTTGCAAGGGCACAAGATTGGTTCATCTGTATTGTCCAAGTGTTCTCGCGCAAACTTGATGAAATCCCTAACACCTGCCATGTACTTTGTTGTGAACTTCTTGGTGCCATCAGTTATCCAACTTCGATCCATTGCCTACAATTCAGTTAAGAACATGCCAACGTTCTTCAGAACAGATCTTGACAACTGATTAAAAAATCTAGACCTAACGAACAATCAGGAGAACTCACCGATGATGCGTCTCGCCGCCACCACAATGGAGCCTTCACGGAATTCTTCTCACCTCGACGAGAACCCTAGTCGATTCGACTGTTAGCAAGATCACCTATATAGGCCGTGTCTGCTAGCGGCGCGACTTAAACGAGGCACCCTCGGCCGACATAAATATTAATAAGGGAATTATTATGTCGTAACATCTAGATCACACCATTGAAATAAATATGTAGAATAGACTAGTTACGGATCCAGATCAAAATTCCATATCTACCTTAGCGGTAAGACTCCGCGTCGGTCACGCCAAAGCCCTGGTTCGATTCTTCCAAACCACAATTTTTACTTAATTAAATATGTTCCTGACAAGTGGGTCACGCATGATATATAAAACTAATAACATTTAATAAAGTAACTTAGTATTATTGACCTGCTATGTGGGTCCGTTGTATATGCAAATCACGGTTTACATACACCACGATCTTTGATTTCGTCACCTATTAACAGACACGATGGAAGCCCTTCCCGCTTGGGTAATGGGTGACGATTTTTTGTTGACGAAAAATCATACCGTCAAGCATTACCTTAAATGCTTGACGAAAGATGAATTCGTCACCTATAAGGACACATCCATGACGGTATGCATTTTCGTCACCAGGGTTTTCGTCAACAAATGTCCCATCTCTTGTAGTGTATCTTTTTGTTAGCAAACTATATACCGTTGCTTTGAGTCACTTCATTCATCTCATATGATTTACAATAGTGTTGATCAAGATTATGTTGGTAGCATGTCACTTTAGAAATTATTGTTTTTATCGTTTACCTACTCGAGGGCGAGTAGGAACTAAGCTTGGGGATGCTTGATACGTCTCCAACGTATCTATAATTTCTTATGTTCCATGCTAGTTTTATGACAATACCAACATGTTTTAGTCATACTTTATAATGTTTTATGCATTTTCCGGGACTAACCTATTAACAAGATGCCGCAGTTGTTTTCTTGTTTTGATTTCAGAAAAAGTTAGTTTTAATATTCTCGAATTGGACGAAACAAAGCCCACGTTCCTATTTTCCGAGTCTTCGAGCACCGAAGAGGAGACGAAGAGGGGACACGAGGCGGCCACACCATAGGGGGCGTGGCCCCACCCCAGGCACCGCCATAGGGGTGGGCCTCGCGTCCCCGACTCTGCCCCTTCGCCTATTTATTCCTTCGTCCGCGAAAACCCTAGCACCGAGAGCCACGATACGAGAAAAGTTCCAGAGGCGCCTCCGCCGTCAACCCTACCTCGGGAGGTTCAGAAGATCGCCTCCGGCACCCCGGGGGGAATCATCACGGAGGGCTCTACATCACCATGCCCGCCTCCGGACTGATGCGTGAGTAGTTCATCCTTGGACTACGGGTCCATAGCAGTAGCTAGATAGTTGTCTTCTCCTCTTGTTGTATCATGTTTAGATCTTGTGAGCTGCCTATCATGATCAAGATCATCTATTTGTAATGCTACATGTTGTGTTTGTTGGGATCCGATGAATATGGAATACTATGTCAAGTTGATTATTGATCTATCATATATGTTGTTTATGTTCTTGCATGCTCTCCGTTGCTAGTAGAGGCTCTAGCCAAGTTGATACTTGTGACTCCAAGAGGGAGTATTTATGCTAGATAGTGGGTTCATGTCTCCATTGAATCTGGGGAGTGACAGCAACCCCTAAGGTTGTGGATGTGATGTTGCCACTAGGGATAAAACATCAATGCTTTGTCTAAGGATATTTGTATTGTTTACATTACGCACAGTACTTAATGCAATTGTCTGTTGTTTGCAACTTAATACGGAAGGGTGGGATGCTAACCTGAAGGTGGACTTTTAGGCATAGATGCATCTGGATGGCGGTCTATGTTCTTTGTCGTAATGCCTAAGTAAATCTCATAGTAGTCATCATGATATGTATGTGCATCTCTATTTGCAATTGCCCAACCGTAATTTGTTCACCCAACATGCTATTTATCTTATTGGAGAGACACCACTAGTGAACTATGGACCCGGTCCATTCTTTTACATCTGAAATACAACCTACTGCAATCATTGTTCTCTTTTGTTTTATGCAAGCAACATAATTCTCCACACCATACGTTTAATCCTTTGTTTTCAGCAAGCCGGTGAGATTGACAACCTCATTGTTAAGTTGGGACAAAGTAGTTTGATTGTGTTGTGCACGTTGGCGCTGGAATCACTGGTGTTGCGCCGCACTACACTCCTTCACCAACAAACTTCACGTGGCCTTCATCTCCTACTGGTTCGATAAACCTTGGTTTCTTACTAAGGGAAAACTCGCTGCTGTACTCATCATAACTTCCTCTTGGGGTTCCCAACGGACGTGTGCTTTACCGTCACAAGGAGCTGCTTTTCTAACTCCCTACACGCCAGCACCCCACATATATCCTGCTTTGTCGTGTGATTGTTCGTATACCCTTGATATTCGCTTCGCTACATCTTTGCACTAGTTGTAAATCCAAGTGGCAAGCAATACTAATTCACTTTGGAGCGGTAAGATTTACCTTTCCTTATCAGTTTTGAGTGAGTTGTGAGAGTATCACCACAGTTTTTGTTTAGTGCACTAACCTACTAACCATGTCTTCTAGTGATGCTAAAATTGTTAACCAGAAACAGAAGGATGGAGCTGATGTTATGACTTGGAGGGAGTATGAAGCCCTTCGTAATGAGATGCGACGTGAATTTGGCGAACAAGGCCAAAAACTTAATGATGACATTGAGAAAGTCACCAAGACGCTTGACACTACTAATGAGACCGTCAATACAATCCAAGTGATGAGTGGTGGTGGTCCTTACAAAGTGCTTGCCAAGATCAATGATAATGCATACTCTATAGATCTTCCAACTGATGAGTTTTGTGTCGGTAATTCTTTTAATGTGGCTGATTTGATACCATATGATAGAGAAGACCTTGGAGCATCGAGGTCGACGCCTTTTGAAGGAGGGGAGATTATGAGGACATCCCTATCGAACCACTACCTCTGTCATTACAAGATGAAGACGATGCTACTGTGAAGCTCAAGTCCAATGAAGTCAGAATTGGACCTATGACAAGCCTCGTGAAGCTACTAAAACAACAGGTGAACTTGTTCCTAAACGATACTTTGATTGATGAGAACTTTATACTGCCTAAGTCCTATTACTTATGTATGATCAGGTACGAAGAGGGAGCAATCATCGCACGAGGAGGAGGAGAACAGCTGGACATGGTGCTGGACATGAAGACACCTCATGGACGCGCGAGGGAGAGGGAGGCATGCGCGAGAGAGAAGACAAGTCTAGGCTGGCACAGGCCCGGCCGGACCGGCCGCCACGCCGGCATGCCCGGTCCGCCCGTCAGCGGATCCACGCCGGGTGTGCCGGCGTCCGCCGAGATCGTGCGACGGTGCCAGCGGGCGGGTGTTGAGCGTCTCGTCCTTGGCCGGTTCCAGCCGGTCCAGCGGTCCAAACCGGTTGTCCGGTTCACGCCCATTGACCGGCCCCCTAGCCGGCCGTGTCCGAGTCAGTCTCGACCAGATCCCGATCTGGGTCGGTTTTTAATGTATTTTCTCGACTTCTGGTCGTCCTGAACCCCTATATAAGTGCCCAGGACGCCCCCATAATAGCTTTAGACCACGTTTAAGATAAACCCTAGTTCATAGTTGATAGCTTTGCAACTATATTGAATCTATACACCGATTCGCATCGATCTGGTGTTTGCTATTGAAAGTTTTGTGTGATCTGTTGTTCAATTGGGAATTAGAAGGTTGCAATCTACCACTTTGTGGTCGGCGGCTACGTGCGCAAGTGTGTGGAGTTGCGAATATCTTGCAGGGTTGAGAGCTGTTGCATTGGCGACAGGAATCAATCGAGAGACTTCGTCGGCGTCATACAAGTTATCTCCACCTCCTCATCGTGTTATCTCCGTTGTGTTCATCGTGTGTTCATCATCACCACCGTGCTTACTGAGAAGATCGGGTAACCCCTTATCAATATGTTAAGAGTCAATGGTGGAGGCTTAGGTATACTATTTGAGCAAGGATCTACCAATAAATAAGATACAAATGAAGACAAAAATGAGATCCTTATGATAAGTCCTAGAATAAGAAGGAGTATAAGAGTTAAGTGAGTAGTTGTGACAATTTACCATGATTCAGCGATCACCTTTGAAATCCGCACGATATCGATTCAGAGGCGCCCTGCGACACGACGTGCGCGACGATCACACGTGATGCCAGAGGAATTAACACGGTAACATTACAACAGGATTACAATAGAGCCCACACAAGAAACATATATTACAACAATGACTCAACGAGTCAGAATACAAATATACAACACGAAGATCCGAATCATACAGAATATCAAATGCGTTCGAGTATGGACAATATACAAATTGGACTAAGAGTCCTGAAGATAAACGATGGCATCCATAACCCTGCCGAGGCCAAGACGGAGGGTAACCTTGCTAACGTCGTCTTCATCGAACATGTTTTCATACCTGCCCGGTTTGTCCCAAAGCAACAATAAGTACGGGTTCGTACTTAAAAGACTTCAAGACGTATAAGCATTCGTCAACCAGTCGTCCTTTGTACTTGAGGCACGCAGGGGACTTAGAGGACGCAAGAGGGCGTCATAGGCAATAAGGTGGGGTTAAGCGGCAGCGCCGAGCACTAAAAACCTATAGAGACACTCTGCAACTTTCGTCTATCGGAAAAGGTGATGAGCGCATAAATAGTTCTATACTCTGCAAACATAACACAACCGATGCATTCCCCCTCACAAAGGAAGGTACTAACAAGGGCACTCACACGGTTGACAAGTTTTATTAGGTAACCGTTGTAGTAATGCTATATTACTACGCAAGTTATTAGCAAATCAACATAAAGGTGTAAGTTGTTCTATGATCAAGCCATACAATTCCAAGTCGTCCATAACCGCGGACACGGCTTATCGATAAGATGTACACCCTGCAGGGGTTGCCCAAATGTAACCATACACATGCTTGAACCCACTTACTACAGGTGGAGTCTCACAACAAGACCGTTCCCAATGCAAGAGAAAGTTTAATGGGAGCCACCCAACTAAGCTACCCATGACGAAGTTCGGCCGTACTTCGATACGGACCCAAAGGTTTGCGACGGCTTCCAAGGCGGGCACTAACGACCGGCCAAGCATAAGGAGTCCCGCGTTATGAGTACAGTACAGAATATAAACACCCGAAGGCACCATGAAGTAAATCGTGCGTATCGTGCATATGAGCAAATAAAACCATGGTTGTGGCTCCCAATAAACAGACTCGAGGAAAGGTAGTTGGTGATGGGGGTCCCACTCCCCCACGTACGGGTAGAGCGCTCAATCTCGGAACATATAACAAAAACTCGGGTCCTAGGGGACATTAGCGAGTCAAAATTCCGATGGTTTCTCAAAGGGGCTCACAGATGCCTATGCTTATAATTTTAGTTGTTAACACTAAAATAAAGCATGTGTATCTCCAACAAATATATCCATAAACCATGTGCCATGATTCCCCAACAGATAACCCGATAAGATAGCGATAACGGTAACCAGATATAAACGGCACTAGCACCTCGACTACTTAAAAGCAGAACGATAACCAATCAGGAGGGTGGTGGAGGAAATATGGGCTGCTTGAGGTAACAAGTGGATAGGACACGTGACAGAACGCAACTCAAGGCTAGCATAAGAGAGAAGGCAAAATAAAATAGGTGAGCGACTCCTGCATAGACAAGAGTTTAGGAAATGCTTGCCTGTTAAAGATTGCTGAGGAACAACCAGAGATCTTGTCGTATCTCAAAACACCACTTCGCGATCCTATCCGGGAAGCAAATGCTGGAACACACACAACGTATGCAAGTTTTACAACTACGGAAGAAGAACCGGCATGATCAAGATGATATGCATGGCGTGGCAGATATGATGCGATGCACTTATCCAATTAAGCGGAGTCGGAACCCCGAACATGCAAATTAGGTTGGAGTTGCATTTTCTACCGTCAAAGTTAAGTGTTGATTAGCATGGCATAACATGACATTGGTGCGCTACTCCAAAGTTAAACGGAGCGGGGAAAACGAAGAAGAACCGCCATGATCAAGATGATATGCATGGCATGGCAGATATGATGCGATGAACTTATCCAATTAAGCGGAGTCGGAACCCCGAACATGAAAATTAGGTTGGAGTTGCATTTTCTACCGTCAAAGTTAAGTGTTGATTAGCATGGCATAAGATGACATTGGTGCGCTACTCCAACATTAAACGGAGCGGGGAAAACCACGTCGGTGTTCCGAAATACTTCGCATATATGTTAGGTGAACATGCATAACTATCACAACACGTCATGATGCGAGATGCAAACAAATGTATGGATGTCATATTCATGTTCAGGCATTTTTTTGATCGAAACCATATAAAATACTATTTAATTCGAGTTATAGTTTGGAGATATGATTTATGAATTTTACAAGTTTTGCAAAAAGAAAAGAAATATGTAGGGGATTGACTGGGCTGGACCTGCGTTGTCATGGGCCAGAACTAGGCCTGCCTGAGCGACAAAATGTTCCTGGACGCGCGAAGCTGGGGGCTGGTGAGAAGATCTGGGCCGCGGCCCATCAAGCGCCGGATCTGAATCAAGGAACAAGAGACCAAAAATGATGGCTTAAATTAGCCAAAACTGAGATTTGAACCAGGGATCTCTTGGGTCAAGGAGCAAGCAGCTTATACTATAGTAATGGTCGGATGATGTCAAAAACGTATCTACTTTTACTTTTGCTATTGTTTCCTCTAATTTGTGTATTTTGGATACAACTAACACGGACTAACGCTGTTTTAACAGAATGCTGGTGTCTTATTTTTGTGCGAAAATCAACTTTCAGAAAATCCCGGAAATAATTGCAATGGGCCTATTTTACAGAAGACCCAAGCCAGAAGATGTGACGGAGGGGGCCACGAGGGCGCGCACACCACGTGGCGGCGCGGTGGGCCATGGCCGCGCCGCCATATGGTGAGGCCGCCTCGGCCAGCCCGACGCTCCTCGGACTACTTAAGGCCCTTCACCTAAAAACGCACGGGGATCGACCACTTTTCCAGAAGACATCCAGAACTACGCCGCCATCGCGAAACCCAATCTCGGGATCAGAAACTCCGTTCTGGCACCCTGCCGGGATGGGTGATGTCTACGGGTGCTTCTATTCTTGTAGACAGTGTTGGGCCTCCAAGAGCAGAGGTTTGTAGAACAGCAGCAAGTTTTCCATGATGGATCACCCAAGGTTTTATCGAACTCGGGGAGGAAGAGGTCAAAGATATCCCTCTCATGCAACCTTGCAACCACAAAAAGCAAGAAGTCTCTTGTGTCCCCAACACACTAATAGGTGTACTAGTTCGACGAAGATAGTGAAATACATGTGGTATGAATAAGTATGGCGATATATGTCGCCCTAAAAAATAGCTGGCTGGCGTGCGATTGATGGTAGTAATATCGTAGGAAGTAAACATACGATAGTAGCAGCCGTAGTAACGCGATAAAACATTAAACAAGCAGCGATAGCGTATTTAGGAACAAGGCCTAGGGATTAGACTTTCACTAGTGGACACTCTCAACATTGATCACATAAGAATAGATAAATATACTCTACACTCTCTGTTGGATGATGAACACATTGCGTAACACGAACCCTCAATGCAGGAGTTAACAAGCTCCACAATTCAATGTTCATATTTAAATAACCTTAGAGTGCATGAAAGATCAAAACACTAAACCAAGTACTAACATAGCATGCACACTATCACCTTCATGCTTATGTAGGAGGAATAATACACATCAATACTATCATAGCAATAGTTAACTTCGCAATCTACAAGAGATCATGATCATAGCATAAACCAAGTACTAACACGAGTGCACACACCGTCACCATTACCAGGCAGGAGGAGTAAAACTACTTTAATAACATTGCTAGAGTAGCACATGGATAAATTGTGATACAAAACATATTGCAATCATAAAGAGATATAAATAAGCACTTCACTACGCCATTCATAACAGTGAATAAGTATTCTGTGAAATATAGCCTAAGAGACCCACACGGTGCACACACTGTCACCTTTACACACGTGGGACAAGGAGTCTCCGGGGATCACATAAGTAAAACTCACTTGACTAGCACAATGACATCTAGATTACAAGCATCATCATATGAATCTCAATCATGTAAGGCAGCTCATGAGATTATTGTATTGAAGTACATAGGAGAGAGATGAACCACATAGCTACCGGTACAGCCCGAGCCTCGATGGAGAACTACTCCCTCCTCATGGGAGCAGCAGTGATGAAGATGGCGGTGGAGATGGCAGCGGTGTCGATGGAAAGCCTTCCGGGGCATTCCCCGTCCGGCAGGTGCGGACAGAGACTCCTATCCCCCAGATCTTGGCTTCGATGGCGGCGGCTGGAACTTTTCTCGTACCATGGCTTCCTCCCGTAGGGTTTCGACGGGGGCTTTATATGGCGAAAGGGCAGCCTCGGAGGGTCGAAGGTGCCCACACCATAGGCTGGCGCGGCCGGGGCCCAGGCCGCCACCTATCCTGGGGCCTGGGCCCCCACCGGCTCTCGGGTGTTGGATGCTTCCAGGCAAAATAGGAACCTGGGTCTTGATTTCGTCCGATTCCGAATATTTCCTTACTAGGATTTACAAAACCAAAAAAGAAAACAGGAGCGGCACTTGACATCTTGTTAATAGGTTAGTTCCAGAAAATGCATAAATATGACATAAAGTGTGTATAAAACATGTAGGTATTGTCATAAAACAAGCATGGAACATAAGAAATTATAGATACGTCGAGGCATCGGCATCCCAACGGATTCGCTGCGTCCGGTAAAACGGAAATAACAAAGATAATTTCTTAAGTGACATGCTACCAACATAATCTTGATCCAATAATGATGTAAAGCATATGAACTGAGATCAAATCACTCAAAGCAAATGTCTATATTGATATAAGAGATGATAATGCAAGAGTTAAACAAGCTAGAAGTTTTCATGAACTATTGCTTCAAAGACATGAAACCGTACAAAGTTCATTAAAGATGTGTTAAGTATTCAGCGTAGAAGTTCTATCCTTCATTCCAAGCATCAAGTAAATTTTCACAACATAAGAAGGATTCAGTCAAGTAAACATAAACATGAACGTCATGAATCAACTGTTTCGAAGTCTACTCAACCGGTGAGCGCAAGCATTTGGTATTAGCACCAGGATGTTATGGCATAAAGAACGTTAATGGGGGTTTGGAAGGCCAATGAGAGAAAGTCTTACAAAGCTGTAAATGATTACTAGACAAGAGGAAGTCTTATAATCGAAGCTATGCAAGGAGTAGTGATTGCCATGCAACGGATGCACATAGAGCTATATGTGTATGAAAGCTCTCCAATGGAACTAGTGGGGGCATCCTACTTGGTTGCTCACGAAGACCTAGAGCACTTTTGAGGAGGCTCATCATTGGAATATACAACCCAAGTTCTATAGTGTAAATTCCCCACATAGTTATGCTAGTAAAACATGAAAACTCTCTCATATGGAGTGTAGGTGCTAAACATGAGCACAAATGATAACTATGAATATGCAGGTGCTAAAACATGAGCACAAGTGTGGATAAAAGATAGTAATGCTGCCCCCTTTTTCTTTATTCTCTTTTTTTCTTTTTTTTTCTTTTCTATTTTTTTTCTTTCTTTTCTTTTTCTCTTTTTTCTTTTTGATGGCCTCCATGGCTCTTTTCACTTTTAGGGGCAACATCCTAATATGACAACACACTTTTTGGTACAAATAACTCATAACAAATAAAACATGATGTATGAAACTGTATGCCTCTGCCAGTGTAGCAGGATGTGCAATGATCTAGCGTAACATGGGTAGACCACACATCAACTGTATAGAATCATGCAAAGCAATATACAAATAATAAATGACAACATGACATGTAATGTAAAATGGATGTTGCATGGCAATATATCTCGGAACAGCTATGGAAATGCTGTGGTAGGTAGGTATGGTGGCTGTTTTGAGGAGATGTATGGGCTTATGTGTAGGAGAACAAGAGAAAGTCCTCCCACGGGTTTGGATGTACCGGCGAAGTATGCACAATTCTCAATGTGAGCAAAAGGCAATGCACAAGTACCGAAGAGGCTAGCAAATATGGATGGTGGAAGTGCCAAAAACCGTAGCTTAACATTAGTCAAAAAGAACTCACAAGCTTATTGCAAACATCTAGCAGGTTCAACATTAAGAGCATGATTTAAAATTTTACCGACCTTCAGCACAACTTAGTCATTACGATGAACCTTTAGACATGGAAAGCTATCAAGTCCAACTACGCCTTCAACTATTTAAATAGAGTTTGTAGTACGGCACAAGCTTAAAGACAACAATCCACTACTAATTTTAACTTATTCAACCAACAAGTTTTACCATCTAAATACCTCAAAACATTTGCAAAGAATCAAGTTATCAAAGCTCAATGATCTACAAGATTATGCAAGTGTTTCATTATACCATTACCACATGCAACATTTCCTTAACCAACCGAATAACAATTTAACGAAGAAGAAACTTCGCCTTGAACATTATGAGTAAAGCCTAAGGACATATTTGTCCATATGCAACAGCGGAGCGTGTCTCTCTCCCACACAAAGATGAACTTATTCAAACAAAACAAAAATAAAAACAAACAGACGCTCCAAGCAAAGTACATAAGATGTGATGGAATAAAAATATAGTTTCACTAGAAGAAACCTGATAAATTGTCGATGAAGAAGGGGATGCCTTGGGCATCCCCAAGCTTAGATGCTTGAGTCTTCTTGAAATATGCAGGGATGAACCACGGGGCATCCCCAAGCTAAACCTTTCACTCTTCTCGATCACATTATATCACCCTCTTCTATTGACCCTTGAAAACTTCTGCCACACCAAACTTCAAGCAAACTCATTAGAGGGTTAGTGCATAATCAAAATTCACATGTTCAGAGGTGACACAATCATTCTTAACACTTCTGGACATTGCACAAAACTTCTGAAAGTTAATGGAACAAAGAAACCCATTCAACAAAGCAAAAGCGGCAATGCGAAATAAAAGGCAGAATCTATCAAAAACAGAACAGTCCGTAAAGACGAATTTTAAAGTGGCACCAGACTTGCTCAAACGGAAAAACTCAAAACTAATGAAAGTTGCGTACATATCTGAGGATCACTCACGTAAATTGGCATAATTTTCTGAGTTACCTACAGAGAATTAGGCCCAGATTCGTGACAGACAGCAATGCTGTTTCGGCAGCAATCCAAAACTAGCATCAACTTTACCATAGAGACTTTACTTGGCACAACAATGCAACAAAACTAAGATAAGGAGAGGTTGCTACAGTAGTAAACAACTTCCAAGACACAAATATAAAACAAAGTACTGTAGTAAAAACATGGGTTGTCTCCCAAGAAGCGCTTTCTTTATAGCCATTAAGATGGGCTCAAAGTTTTAATGATACTCGCAAGAAATAATAGTTGAAGCAAAAGAAAGCATCAAAAAGCAAATTCAAAACACATTTAAGCCTAACCCACTTCCTATGAAAAGGAATCTTGTACACAAATAGATTCATGAAGAACAAAGTGGCAAGCATAGAAAAACAACACAAGTGCAATTTCAAGATTCTCAACATAAAGAGGGGAAACTTAATATTATTAAGATGCATATAACCATGTTTCCTCTCTCATAATAACTTTCAGTAGCATCATGAACAAACTCAACAATATAACTATCACATACAACATTCTTGTCATGAGCTACATGCATAAAATTATTACTCTCCACATAAGCATAATCAATTTTATTAGTTGTAGTGGGAACAAATTCAATAAAATAGCTATCATTATTATTCTCATCACCATAATCATCATACATAGGAGGCATATTGTAATCATAATTAATTTTCTCCTCAATAGTAGGTGGACTGAAAATATCATATTCATCATTGCAAGCATCATATATAGGAGGTAAAGTATCATCAAAGTAAATTTTCTCCTCCATGCTTGGGGACTAAAAATATCACAACCAGCTTCCCCAAGCTTAAATTCTTCCATAGCTTTAGCAATAATAGTGTTCAAAGAGTTCATGCTAATAACCTTGCTACAACTATTTTGCAAACAAAGTTTCATGGGTTTTTTAATTTTCTCTTCAAACACATCATGTCCTAATTCAAGATAAATTTCATAAAGATCTCTAATTTTTTTGTTGTTTTCCATTATGCCTAACTAGTGAAAATAAAAACAAGTACAAGACTAGACATGATAACAAAATAAACTAAATGCAAGTAACTAATTTTTTTGTGTTTTTGATATAGAGAACAAGACAGTAAATAAAGTAAAACTAGCAACTAATTTTTTTGTGTTTTGTTTAAGTGCAGCAAACAAAGTAATAAATAAAATAAAGCAAGACAAAAACAAAGTAAACAGATTGAGAAGTGGAGACTCCCCTTGCAGCGTGTCTTGATCTCCCCGGCAACGGCGCCAGAAAATTGCTTGCTGGCGTGTAGTTGACGTGGGAGTTAGAAATCTTTGGGGTGCAACTTTCTTCAGGTCCCCGGCAACGGCGCCAGAAAACAGTTGCTGGCGTGTAGTTGACGTGGGAGTTAGAAATCTTTGGGGTGCAACTTTCTTCAGGTCCCCGGCAACGGCGCCATAAAAGTGCTTGATGTCTACGGGTGCTTCTATTCTTGTAGACAGTGTTGGGCCTCCAAGAGCAGAGGTTTGTAGAACAGCAGCAAGTTTTCCCTTAAGTGGATCACCCAAGGTTTATCGAACTCAGGGAGGAAGAGGTCAAAGATATCCCTCTCATGCAACCCTGCAACCACAAAGCAAGAAGTCTCTTGTGTCCCCAACACACCTAATAGGTGTACTAGTTCGGCGAAGAGATAGCGAAATACAGGTGGTATGAATAAGTATGAGCAGTAGTACGGCGCCAGAAAATAGCTTGCTGGCGTGCCGTTGATGGTAGTAATATTGTAGGAAGTAAACATGCGGTAGTAACGCAGCGGTAGTAACGCAGTAACAGATAAACAAACAGCGATAGCAGTATTTAGGCACAAGGCCTAGGGATTAGACTTTCACTAGTGGACACTCTCAACATTGATCACATAACAGAATAGATAAATGCATACTCTACACTCTCTTGTTGGATGATGAACACATTGCGTAGGATTACACGAACCCTCAATGCCGGAGTTAACAAGCTCCACAATTCAATGTTCATATTTAAATAACCTTAGAGTGCATGAAAGATCGAAACGACTAAACCAAGTACTAACATAGCATGCACACTGTCACCTTCATGCTTATGTAGGAGGAATAATACACATCAATACTATCATAGCAATAGTTAACTTCGCAATCTACAAGAGATCATGATCATAGAATAAACCAAGTACTAACACGAGTGCACACACTGTCACCATTACACCGTGCAGGAGGAATAAAACTACTTTAATAACATTGCTAGAGTAGCACATGGATAAATTGTGATACAAAACATATTGCAATCATAAAGAGATATAAATAAGCACTTCACTATGCCATTCATAACAGTGAATAAGTATTCTGTGAAATATAGCCTAAGAGACCCACACGGTGCACACACTGTCACCTTTACACACGTGGGACAAGGAGTCTCGGAGATCACATAAGTAAAACTCACTTGACTAGCACAATGATATCTAGTTTACAAGCATCATCATATGAATCTCAATCATGTAAAGCAGCTCATGAGATTATTGTATTGAAGTACATAGGAGAGAGATGAACCACATAGCTACCGTACGCCCCGAGCCTCGATGAGAACTACTCCCTCCTCATGGGAGCGAGCAAGCGGTGATGAAGATGGCGGTGGAGATGGCAGCGTGTCGATGAAGCCTTAGGGGCACTTCCCCGGCGAGTGCGGAACAGACTCCTGTCCCCGGATCTTGGCTTCGCGATGGCGGCGGCTCAGAACTTTTCTCGTGCCGTGGCTTCCTCCGTAAGGGTTTTCGACGCGGGGGCTTTATATAGGCGAAAGGGCAGCCTCGAGAGGGTCGAAGGGGTGCCCACACCATAGGGCTGAGCGCGGCGGGAGGCCTGTGGCGCGCCACCCTATCATCTGGGGCCACACAGGGCCCCCTCGGCGACTCTCGGGTGTTACGGATGCTTCGGGCAAAATAGGAACCTGGGTCTTGATTTTGTCCGATTAGAATATTTCCTTACTAGGATTTCTGAAACCAAAAACAGAAACAGAACTGGCACTTCGGCATCTTGTTAATAGGTTAGTTCAGAAAATGCATAAATATGACATAAAGTGTGTATAAAACATGTAGGTATTGTCATAAAACAAGCATGGAACATAAGAAATTATAGATACGTCGGAGACGTATCATGGGGAATTGGAGGAGATCATCGCCATCATGCCACCGACTCCTCTCCATCGACCATCCATGTTTCCCCATCCATGTGTGAGTAAATCCCCGCTGTAGGCTGAAGGGGATGGTAGGGATTGGATGAGATTGTTCATGTAATAGCCATAAGATTGTTAGGGCATAGTGCCTAGTATCCGTTGTTGGTACTTTTATGTTATTGTTGCAACTTGTTATGCTTAATGCTTGTCACTAGGGCCCGAGTGCCATGATTTCAGATCTGAACATGCTATTGATTCATGATGATATTCATTGTTTTATGATCTTACCTGCAAGTTGTATACACATATTGCTGTCCGGAACCCGAGGCCCCAAAGTGACGAGAAATTGGGACAACCGGAGGAAGAAGGTGTGATATGAGGATCACATATGTTCACGGAGTGTTAATGCTTTGCTCCGGTACTCTATTAAAAGGAATACCTTAATTACTAGTAGTTTCCCTAGAGGCTGCCCCGCTGGCTGGTAGGACAAAAGTGCTCTGCAAGTTTCTCTCGAGAGTACGACTATATACTGAACACATGCCTTGGTTGTTTTACTTATTATTATTATTTCTAAATGCCTAGTCTTGAATTACATGAGTTACCTTATCCCTGCAGCGCCCGTTCATCCATCTATATTCTGATATTTTAATCCTGCTGTTTACTAAAATCACTACTCTTTGTCTTTATTACTATGTGCTTATATTTCACTCTTACTGCTATAAAGCTTACTCTTGATAAACTATTGCGAGCAAGTCTTTTTCAGTGCGGCTGAATTGACAACTCACTTGTTAAGGCTTACAGATATTCTTTGGCTCCCCTTGTGTCGAATCAATAAATTGGGTTTTACTTCCCTCGAATTATTGCGATCCCCTATACTTGTGGGTCATCAAGACTATTTTCTGCGCCGTTGCGGGGGCATAGCTTTATTTGCAAGTTCACCTGGATTGATATTGTTCGCTGCAAATCCTCCATCATGGGTAAAACTCGCGATGCTAAAGTCGCCATATTACTATCCACTACAACAAAAGGTACAACTCTGAGTAGCTCTGCTGCTCTTGATTCACCATCTGTGATAAGTCAACTTGTTTCACCACCACAAGCTTCACGTGTTGGTACTTCTGCTGAATCTGAAAATTCCTCCGATAATTTTGATGATGCTTCTACTGTGCTTGATGATAATGGTTCATTAGGTCCTTTTCTAGATGCTACAATTGCTAGGTCTAGACAAATTGAAAATACTGAAATTCCTAATGAAAATATTGTTACACCTGTTAATTCACCTGAGTCTGTTGAACACTCTAGTGATGATCTTGATGAAGATTATGTGGAACTTGATGATGATTTTATTGATAAATGTAATGCTACTACTGGTGTAAGTAACCTTAAAAAGCTTCTTGCACAACATGTTGTTAGATATAAACTGTCCCCGATCCTAAATTTGCCACATCTCTATAAACATTAAGGATAAGGATTATGATTTTTCTCTTGATTTATCTCATATCTCTATTGTTGAGAAACACCTTTTTGTGGTACTGAAAAAGAAAGTGTTGTAGAGCACATGAATGAGCTTTCTACTTTGAGTAGCTTGTTTTATGATGATATTAAGAAGCATACTTATTTTGTTGCTAAAATTTTTCCTTTATCATTAAAGGATGATGCTAAAATTTGGTATAATAGTTTGCCTCCTGATTCTATTGATAGTCCAAGTTGTTTGCTTGATGTTTTCTTTTGAAAATATTTTCCTGCTAGTGCTCAACATGCTTTGCAGAAAATTTATAATTTTGACCGGGAAGATGGGAGAAATTGCACTGAAGCTTGGGCAAAGATTTTGCTCTCTTCTCGAGCTCGGCCTGGACATGATTTGGAAAAGCATGACTTACTTGATATATTTTATAGGGGACTAACCATTGAGTCTAGGGCATACCTGGATAGTTGTGCTGGTTGTGTTGGAAAAGAACTCCAGATGAAGCTGAAGAATTATTGGCTAGAATAAGCCAAAATCATGATGATTGGACTACACAAACCAACCCCAACACCATTATTGAAGAAGAGGGTATGATTGAATTAAATGATGATGATATGAAAGCCAAGAAATCTCTTATAGAGAAAGGTATTAAATCTGAAGATGTGAAGAATTTACCTCCCATAGAAGATTTATGTAAGATAACTCCCCCTTCATCCACGATTGAGGTACGTTCTCTTCAACGCTTTGATAAAGGAGACATTACTTACTCAAAACCTCCTGATCAATGTTTAGATGAATTTGATAATTATGTTGTTAAGCAAGATAACTTTAATATGAGAGTAGAGAATCATCTAATGGAAAATTCCCAAGCTATTAGTAAATTGCATGATATTGTGGAGAGAACCTCCAATGATGTTAACATGCTTGTTAAACATTTTCATATGGTTCAAACTCAAATTGATCAACTCACTAAAGTGCAAAATGACTTGTTCAAAAATACTCATAAAGAAAAACATGCTTATGAAGTAACCACTAGAGGTGGTGTTTCTACTCAGGATCCTCTGTATTCTGAGGGGCATCCCAAAAGAGTTGAACAAGATTCTCAATGAACTAAAGAAACTAGTGGTCCTTCTAAGAAAAAAGAAGAAGAAACATAAAACTGTTGTAGAATCTTCTGAACCTGTTAATGATCCTAATAGTATTTCTATTTCTGATGCTGAAACTGAAAGTGGTAATGAACATGATAAAGATAATGATAAGAATGATGTTTCTAATAAAGAAGAGAATGAACCTGAAAAGCATGCAAAAAATAAAAAGTACACTAAAGAAGATTTTATTGCTAAGAAACATGGTAATGAAGGAGAACCTTGGGTTCAAAAGCAAATGCCTTTTCCTGTTAAGAAACTAAATTCAAAGGAGGAAGAACGCTATAATAAATTTTGTGATTGGATGAAACCTTTGTTTTTGCAAATCCCTTTGACTGATGCTATTAAATTGCCTCCTTATTCAAAGTATATGAAAGATATTGTCTCTAACAAAAGGAAAATTCCTAATGAGGAGATTTCCACTATGCTTGCTAATTATTCTTTTAATGGCAAGGTTCCAAAGAAGCTGGGAGACCCAGGTATACCAACTATCCCTTGTTCCATCAAGAATTATTATGTTAGAACTGCTCTATGTGATTTGGGAGGAGTTAGTGTGATGCCTTTTTCCCTTTACAAGAGACTTGAATTAGATAAGTTGATACCAACCGATATATCTTTGCAAATGGCTGATAAATCTACTGATGTTCCTGTTGGTATATGTGAAGATGTTCCTGTTCAAGTTACTCATAATTGCTTAATATTAACTGATTTTGTTGTGTTGGAAATGCCTGAAGATGATAATATGTCTATTATTCTTGGAAGACCTTTTCTTAACACTGCAGGGGCTGTTATTGATTGCAATAAAGGAAAAGTCACTTTCAATGTTGATGACAAGGAACATACTATTTATTTTCCCAAGAGGATTTATAAAGTATATGGAGTTAATACAATTTCTAATTTGAGAACTATCAAAGTGGGAATTATTGATTGTCCTATATATGAGCCTAAAGAAGGATATCAAAGTATTATGATTGGATCCATATCAATACAATATAAGGTAACATGATTGATTTGAGGTTTATTTCTTCTTATGTCATGAAAATTTTATTTGGTGGCAAGACTTGATCAACCTTGTTAACAAGTATATTTTAAATGCATGGAAGAGCTAAACAACATTTCTTTCTTTCTCCACTTGTTTTACTTGCTGTAGTACTACTTGTTTTGCAAGATGCTTTAGTTGTTTAAAATTTTGGATATCTTTTTCTGCCCTGAAACAGTTATTTTAACACCCAGAAATGTGCATTCTCGAAGTTTTCAAAAATTTATAAAAATTATACCACTGGTCCTATTTTTTCAAATGCAACCTGGGAGTGCCTGGGGCTGACCAGTGGGGCACCCCAGGGCTGAACCCCATGTGCTGGCGCGGCCAGCAAGGGGGGCGCGCCGCCCTGTGGTGAGGGCCCCACCTGGCCCTCCACTCACTCATCCACCTACCACTCCACTCTCTTCCACGGGAAAACACAACACCATTGTTAAAACCCGAGTTTCTTGATGTTCTTGCTCGAAATTTTCGATCTCCTTGCTCAGCCCATCTTTGCTGCTGAGATTTGGAGCATTTGTTCTCCGGTATGTGACTCCTCCGATTATCCAAATATAATTTTGAATAGTTGAGTATATCTTGAGTAATTTGCTGCTGTAGGTGACATGTTAAGTGAGATTTCATGCTTGATTCAAGTTGTAGAAATTAGTTTTGATGCATGTTTAGTACTCTATTAAGTTCCTATAGTAGTCTCCCTCATTTATATGTCTCAAAATCAACTTTTATAATGTTTGTTGAAAAATTTCAGAAAATGGAGTGGAATAGACATCAACTCAATCAACATGAATTGGAGGTGCATGAAGTTATGAGAGTCCACCGTGAAGAGGGGGTATTCCCCTCCTACTACCCATGCACCGATTTCATGAAGAGTGCAGGAATTTTTCAGGATGTTCAAAATCTAATTTCTAATGCAGGGTTAGAAGATTTTGTTGTTGGTGAACCTTACCAATATACAAAACTAACCATGTCAGTGGTGCAGGATTTTGAATACCATTGGTCCCAACCTAACCCCATGGTTCAATATAAAATCTACAATAAAACTATCAACTTGCCCTTTGATGATTTTTGTGCAGCTATTAAAGTGCCACAGTGGGGATCACGTGAGAAGATTAGGGGGCTACCACCACCACTCTTGAATCTATACGAGATGATCTGTCAAGGGAGAAGCTTCTCGGATGAGAGTGGTAAAATTCATAGTATTCAACTCCCATCTATTCGCTATTTTGCTTACTTTATTACCAAGTGCGTTCTTGCTAGAAAGAATGCAAATAAGTTATCCATCCATGACTTGGTTTTCTTAGCTGTTGCATTGCAACGTGATAGAACTTATAATTTGGGTGCTTTGATAGCATTTAGGCTTGCTACTAACCGTGATTAAGGAGGAATTTGTGGAGGTCTTATTGCCTCTCGTTTGCTAGCTATGCATGGTGTAGAACCTCACCCTCTTGATGTTCAGCTCTCTGTAGAGAAACTTGATATTGTTTCCATGATAAAACATGACTTTGTTTCTAATCGGTCTAACTTTAATAACATGTCCTATGAGATAACCTTTTTCAAGAAAAAGTGGAGAGTAATTAAATCTGAAAGGCTAGTTGGATTGCCTGCACCTGCTTTGTTTAACCTTGATTCCAGGAACAGTTGGTCGGTCACAGAAGATGAACTTGATGCATACATAGAGAGGTGCGGCCCTCACGCAGGGGACGGCATGAAGGAGGCTGAGGATCCCCTCGACTTGTCATCCGACGCAACAAGTTCTTCACATCAGTATTCTGGGCATGTGGAACCTTCATCTTCTTCTTCTGCACAGGGATCTTATTATGACCATGCCATGTATGATCCACCGGCGTGGAACCCTAACCCTCGATGGGGTTGATCTCCACTTAGGCCAAAAGCCTAAGCTTGGGGGGGAGGTACGCCGGCATCACTCATTCATTGCATATTACAATTGCCGGTCATTTGTATATACTTGTTTCGCTTCTTTTGGTTATTTTTATTTCAGTAGGTTCTTATTTTAGTTTTTGAAGGTTGTTACTACGGTAGTAACCTTTATTTTTATTTTTTTATTTTATTTGTGTGCCGATGGTTGCCTCTAATATGAGGAAGATGATATTTGGGGAAGTGCTATCTAAAAAACAGATTCTGGACTGATACTGGAAAAATTCCTAAAAATAGCCAGAACGTTATTTTGAGCTGCCAATTTTTGTTCATGCTCCCCAGTTTACTATCTAACTTTCATTAGTTGAGCACTTTTCGAGTTGAACAGCAGAAGATTTTCGAAAAAAATAATTATTGTACTGCTGTCAAGTTTTGGCAGATTTCTGCCACTTTGCTTTTGTGTGACTCTTTTAGTTTTCATTCTCTTGTTTTTGCTTTGTTTCTTTTCTAAAACACAAAAAGACCAAAAATATTTCTGTTGTTTCTCTTTATTATTTGTTTATTTGGTTTCTTGTTCCTATTTTGCTTTATTTACTATCGTTGGTTTGCTATGAGAAAATCCGAAAAGATTTTACTTTCGTTTGGTGATTCTAATATCGAAAATCCAAAAATATTTGTTGTTCTTCTTTGGTTTTGTAAAGTTTATTATGGATTTCAGAGGTCTCCGGTGGTTGGAGCTTGGTTTTCATTTCATATTATTCAAGTCACACAAGTGAAATGCAATAATGATGATCTACGACAACTCGACTGTGGTGATAGGCTCGTATGAACTCTATTTATTTTCATTTTTGTACATATACTCATCCATGTGAGCATGCTTAGTTGGTTCATGTGATGTATATGTCATTTAATGAAAATCTAGTAGTTCATGATCTCTCATATTTAGCTCCAATTTATTAATATGAGTAGCATGTCATAAATATTTGCTTGCATTGTTTTATTCATAGATAAGTATGATATTGTGGTATCCTCCTCTGAATAATTCATTTGAATTGACTTGGCACATGCTTACGCATGCATATGACTAAACAAAAAGTCAATTAAGCCTCGATGATTTACTTTGCTTCAGAGTTCTTGTATCACTTTTATGCCTCCGTTAATTTTATTTTGTCGCAAGCATGATTATGACGGTTATTGCTCTCTTGATTGTCGCTTCCCAGTCTATTGCTAGCCTTCACTTGTACTGAGCGGGAATGCTGCTCGTGCTTCCAAATCCGAAAACCAAGTTATTCCAAAGTGTCCACCATAAATACCTATGCATGGCATTTCAAACCATTCCAAGTATATTTTCATGTGCTACCTTTAAAACCTTCAAAGTACTTCTCAATTTGTGTCAATATTTTATAGCTCATGAGGAAGTATGTGGTGTTTTATCTTTCAATCTTGTCGGTCAGACTTTCACCAATGGACTAGTGGCATATACATCCGATTATCCAATAATTTTGCAAAAAGAGCTGGCAGGGTGCCCAGCCCCAATTAATTACAACTTTCATTAATAATTCTCTTCACATGTTTTGCCCTGATTTATCAGTAAGCAACTTAACTTGCAAATAGACACTCCTCCATGGTATGTGAATGTTGGAAGGCACCCGAGGATTCGGTTAGCCATGGCTTGTGAAGCAAAGGTTGGGAGGAGTGTCATCCATAATGAAACTAAAATACATGTGTAAACAAAAGAGAAGAGGGATGATCTACCTTGCTGGTAGAGATAACGCCCTTCATGGGAGCCGCTCTTGAAAGTCTGGTTGACAAGGTAGTTAGAGTACCCACTATCATTCGTTGACAACAACAAACACGTCTCAAAACAATTTTACTTCTGTTTTAAAAGTGAAAAGCTCTAGCACATGTTAATCCCTGCTTCCCTCCGCGAAGGGTCAATCTTTTACTTTTATGTTGAGTCACCATCCTTTCTTTGAGCACCTTCTTGAGAGCATAATTGTCATTCTTAGTGTAATATGTTTGTCCCGGAATATGGTTAACTGTGGTATAACTTTGATGCTTTTATCTTTGATAGTCTTTACTTCTAGTCTTCCCATGAACTTCAGAGGTACCTGTGCATTTATGTTTTGCTGTACAAATACGGGCAAGCGAGATACCACTTTATCATATCTTTTTATGAGCATTACAATCCTGCTGATAGATATGTTTCATGATGCTTATTATTAGTTTGTTGGTATCTTTTTCATGATTGACAAAACTATTAGATGACTTTATTTGCATTTATCTTATTATGAATTGCCTAAGTACTCATCCATATAATGAGAATATTTACATCATATGAGCAAATGTGTTCATGAAAGTTCTTTTATCGCACTCAGTTGTTAACTGAATTGCTTGAGGACAAGCAATAAGCTAAGCTTGGGGGAGTTGATACGTCCAAAACGTATCTACTTTCCCGAACTTTTTATTGTTTTGCCTCTAATTTGTGTATTTTGGATACAACTAACACGGACTAACGCTGTTTTCAGCAGAATTGCCCTGGTGTCTTTTTTTGTGCAGAAAATCAACTTTCAGGAAAATCCCAGAAATAATTGCAATGGGCCTATTTTACAGAAGACCCACGGAGCCGAAGATGTGACGGAGGGGGCCACGAGGCGCGCACACCACGTGGCGGCGTGGGGGGCGCGCTGCCATATGGTGAGGCCGCCTCGGCCAGCCCCCGATGCTCCCCTCTGGACTACTTAAAGCCCTTGACCTAAAAACGCATGGGGGATCGACCACTTTTCCAGAAGACATCCAGAACTCCGCCGCCATCGCGAAACCCAATCTCGGGATCAAAAACTCCGTTCTGGCACCCTGCCGGGATGGGGAATTGGAGGAGATCATCGCCATCATCGCCACCGACTCCTCTCCATCGACCATCCATGTTTCCCCCATCCATGTGTGAGTAAATCCCCGCTGTAGGCTGAAGGGGATGGTAGGGATTGGATGAGATTGTTCATGTAATACCCATAAGATTGTTAGGGCATAGTGCCTAGTATCCGTTGTTGGTACTTTTATGATATTGTTGCAACTTGTTATGCTTAATGCTTGTCACTAGGGCCCGAGTGCCATGATTTCAGATCTGAACATGCTATTGATTCATGATGATATTCATTGTTTTATGATCTTACAAGTTGTATACACATATTCTTTTGCGGAACCGAGGCCCCAAAGTGACGAGAATTTGGGACAACCGAGGGGAAGGCTGTGATATGAGGATCACATGTGTTCACGGTGTTAATGCTTTGCTCCGGTACTCTATTAAAGGAGTACCTTAATTACCATAGTTTCCCTAGAGGCCCGCTGCCACCGGGTAGGACAAAAGATGTTGTGCAAGTTTGGCATTGCGAGCACGTACGACTATATACGGAACACATGCATATGGTTGTTTAGTACTTGGATACTGTTTTATTATTATCTGCAAATGCCTAGTCTTGATTATTACATGAGTTATCTTATCCATGCAGCACCCGTTCATCTATCCCTATGCCTACAGTATTTTAATCCTGCTGTTTACTAAAATCACTACTTCTGTCTTTATTACACAGCTGCTTATATTTCCTACTCCTTCTTGCTATGAAGTTGCTACTGATAAACTATTGCGAGCAAGTCTGTTTCCAGGTGCAGCTGAATTGACAACTCTGCTGTTAAGGCTTACAGATATTCTTTGGATCCCCTTGTGTCGAATCAATAAATTGAGTTTTACTTCCCTCGAAGACTGTTGCGATCCCCTATACTTGTGGGTCATCAGTTACAACCGGACTACAATGGCTGCGACCACGGCACAGGCGCCGCGCCGAGCAACAAGGTGGTGGAAAAGAGGTCCACTGCAACTGAATGACAAAGCGGACTAGCTACTCGCGAGCTACGGAGATCTTCGCACCCGCCAACTCCCAAGCAGTAGCCTCGTCGACGATCCGTGCCAGCAAGGAGCGGACCGGAGAGGGGGAGGCTCTGAAGATGCGAGCTTTTTGCTCTAGCCAGATGTGCCAGAGGACCAGGAGCGTCCAGGAACGAACACGGGACGCCTCTGGAGAAGGCAGCCCCTCAGACAGGCCGGCCATCCAATCGATGGTCCTGTGATGGTCCAACCATGAGGAGGGAGCGAGGGATGGGGCCGTGGCGATGATTGCCACCTGGACCCAAACCTGCCGCGAGAATAGGCACTCGGTGAAGAGGTGCGTCGCAGTCTCGAGGTTCCGCATACAAAGCGAACAGAAGTACCCGTTCGGCCATCCTCGAGCAAGTAGCTTGTCGGCCGTCATAAGCCTGTTCTAGACGAAGAGCCAGGCAAAGAGACGACAGCGCGGGGTAGCCCAGGGCTTCCAGATGAGCTGGACGAAGGCCGTCTGTACGGAGCCTGCAAACTGTAGGCGATACGCGGAGGAGGCCGAGTAGCAACCATCCGGAGTGAAGCGCCAAGTGAACTTGTCGCGCATCACCGGTGACAGTTCGACCAACTCAATCAGGGCGCGAAGGGCCATGAAGGACTCCAGCAGATGCGCAGAGACACGTGAGTGCAGGTCCTGAACCCAAGCACCTCCCCGCAAGGCATCCCGAACGCAGCAATGCTTGCGTCTGGAGAGGCTGTAGAGGGCGGGGGCTAGGGCTCTAGGCGAAGCACCGAAGAGCCAGGAGTCACGCCAGAAACTAGCTGAGGCACCGTCTCCGATGTCGACCGTGGTGGCAGCAGCGAACAGATCTCGATCTGAATCATCACAGGGGACCGGGAGGCCGACCCAAGGTCGCTCCGGCTGCGTACGCTGAAGCCAGCACTACTAGGAATAAGCTTATAGCCGCACTTCTTACCGCCGGCGCTCTCGGTTCGAAGATGCCAGCGGTAAGTTACCGCCGGCGAGTTGGTTTGGGGTTGCCGGGGATAGTCCCCTTACCGCCGGCGAGTTGGAACTGCAAATGCCGGGGATAAGTTGAGCTGAGAGCACCCTAGATGGGCCGAAATTACCGCCAGCATTTTTAGTTTAACTTGCCGGGGGTATTAGATTTACCGCCGGCATTTTCAATTTATACTCGCCGGGGGTAATGTGGACTCGTGTAGGCCACCTGGGCCGAATTTACGGCCGGCATCCCCAAATTATTTTCGCCAGCGGTAGAGAAAATAGCCCAGCGGTACTTGGCCCTGTACCACCCCCACACCGACCAAGCATTCACCTAGCCCTATCCTCTCACGCCCCATCTTCATCGCAGCCTCTATCTCTCTCGCCCTCACCCAACTCCCAGCGCCGCCTCCCCTCTTCGCTCACCCAACCCCGCCCGGCGCGCCGCCTCCTTCGATCTCCGTTCATCCCCGCCGTCGACCTCTCCCCCTTGGCCGCAGAGCTCTGCCTGAGGTCCGGAGCAGCAAGGCCCATGGCCGCTGATGGCCAAGCTCACTGCAAGGCGGGCCGGCGACACCACCACCACACCCCCCCGTCCCCGGCGACCGCGGTCTTCACCGTCCGTCGGCTGGGCCTCTAGATCCGGCGACGGCGGCCTCTATCGGCCACCTGCTTGCCCGCTCGGAGCTGGGGACGAAGGCGACGGCGGCCATCGCGGTTCCGCCGGGTTGGCGCCTACCGCATCAGCGCCAAGCCGCGGAAGGGAGCCACCAGGAGCTCGGCTGCTTCCCCACGACCTAGGTCAGACTTTCCTCCTATCATCTTCAGTTGATTCTCTGCTGCAAGAATGCATCGCTGCACTGGCTCATGCCGTTTTTCTTCTGTGTTGTGTTGTGTCGAGAGTTGAGACAAAGCTGTGTTGGGCTGCTGCGACCCTACCGGAGCTACTGCCAGATGCCACCGTTCCTTGCTCCTGTCGCCCCAATAAGCTGCTGCTGGTGAGCCCCTCTTCTGCATGTAAATTTCCGAAACGAAATTGCTTTTTTTGATGCTGAATTGGTATGATCTTGCGTGTATGAATGCCAACATGTCCGATCCGAGTCAACCAAAAATGGCTGTGTGCATAGGCACTAGTATATATGCTAAGTTGCTCTGATCTAGGAGTCTATCTTCGAAGAGGGAGTATACAATAAAGATAGTTGCGCCCCGGTGGTATAATTTAGAGTTAAATGGCTGTTTATTATTATGGCCTGGGACTTCATGCGTTTCGCTGTTCATTGTCCTTATGTATTTGCAAGTCAGTTTTAGCATCCTTTATTGACTGCTTGTGCTCTTACAATGAATCTAGAAAATGCGTGAGCAATCTAGAAAATGACCGAATGGCTAGTTGAATGATAGAAGGGAATATGGCTATCAATGACATAGTGTATTGAAACTCATGGATCTGATTCCATGTAGAAACATTATTTCTTGTCTAAAAGAAGACTACTGTCAGATTTTTGTATCCATCTCGACTAAGGAAAAGTGGCATACCATCCTAGTATTCTCATATTTATACAGCTGTTTAGAAATCTGTGATTCATGTTCACTGTGCTAACAAGGTTGCCTTACATATGTGTAGATATCTGTTGGCTGTTCTTAAATATTTGGTATGTTATCCATGACTCTTTGCTGAATATGCTCTCTTATATGCAGACCAGGGAAAGTAGGAAATGCAGATTTCGGTGGATGTACCTTATGTATATTCTCTTCCATTGCTCAACTATGAATTCAGGAACAGACTATTTGCAGAAGGAAATGAATTTGTGTATATGTTATATTGGTAGAAGGCAATGCTTATATGAAAGGGCATAGTATGTTGTTCGATCATTTGGCTGTTGTTGTAGTTATAGAGTACTATAAGTGTTTTTTCTACTGTTTGATTGTTCAACTATAAGTTAATGTAATCAGGGTGTCTGTTTGGACGTTGGAGCATGATATTTTGCTTTAAGCAATGTTCTGACTGCTATACATTTTTTTTATTTCCGTGCCTTTTTTTTTAAACCTATTCAACATACCGCTGGCGCCTTTGCCTATGTGCCGGGGGTAACTTAAAATACCGCCGGCGAGTAGGGAGGCGAGTATGGCAAAGCGCCGGGGGTAATGTCCCATTACCGCCGGCGAATTTAGAAACGCCGGGGGTAGTGCATTACCACCGGCGAGGTTATCGCCGGCGAATCCGAAAGTGCCGGCGGTAAGCCTTTTCAGGTCGCCGGCGGTAAGCCTTTTCCTAGTAGTGCAGAACCAACGTAACCGAAGCGCTCGGCTAAAGCGAACAAGGTCTAGGACGCCGATGCCTCCAAGGTCCCGCGGGCGGCAAACACGACCCCATGCGACCTTGCAGCGTCCACCCGTGCAAGTAACATCGGCCGCCCAGAGCCATGCACGACGAATCCTGTCAACCGCTTTCACAAGCCAAGCGGGTGGCGCAAAAGCAGAGAAGAGTTAGGTCGGGAGGGCGGACAGGACGGCCTTGAGAAGTGCCAGCCGTCCAGCATGCGAGAAGAGGCGAAGCTTCCACCGGGCGAGACGGCTGCCGAGCTTGTCAAGCAGCGGCTGGAAGTCAATGCGTCGCGGACGGTGGAAACTCAGGGGTAGGCCCAGGTAACGGCAAGGGAAGGAGCCCACAGACGCTCCAAGTGGCGAGGAGATCGAGGCGAGGTCTAGGCTCTGGCAGCGGATCCCGTAGATGGTGCTTTTTGCCAGATTGACATGTAGCCCGGAAGCGTTTCCGAAATGATGTAAGATTGACTCGTGTAGCCCGGAAGCGTTTCCGAAAGTCTTAATATATAGGATATTCTTTGTACTTGATTATAATAAATATGTCATCTTAATTAAGTATCATCAAAATCGAATTATATTGCAAGAATCCATACTCTAAATTTATCAAAAAATATAGCATATGAACATTAATCACATGGACCCCCTTTACTAGTAGACCACAATGATTTCCACACCCAAACGAGGTCACACCAAATAAATCATCATAATTTTAAACAAGTAATCACAATGATAACTTGGCACACGAGATATAATGGGACATGCAATATCTTTTGCTATAATTTTACATGTTACTTTTTTCAGAAAGTATACTAGATGAGTGTTTTGCACTTTAGTTGTGATCCATAACCTATCAGCATAGTTACTTTCAAATGAAATAGATAGGTTTAGTTGTTCAAGAAGGAGTCTCAGCGGTAGATAATTAAGTCATGCACTTGCACACAAGAGGAGTGTATATTACTATTAAAACTCAACATAAATGAAAACATGTTCTTTACAACCCAAAAAAAAATAAAGAGTAAGGATTATTGATTGATCAATATGACTATAATATGATCTTACACAATATTCTCTAAATTACTCCTATCGGAATGAAAACCTACTATGCTTCAAAAATGACTCATTTAAACACTCGGAGATAGGTAGTGACCTAACTTCAGTTCAACTTGAAGTACCTCGTACAAATGAGGCAAATGTTTATTACTGTGGAAATAGCACAAAAATCAATTTAATGAAAACTAAAATACGATTAAAGATGTTAGGAGTAGATATGATATTTATTTCTAGAATATCTTTGGTGGTTATGAAGAAATCTTATCTTTCGATATAAATATACAAGGTTATAAATAATTAAAGAGCAATGATAAAACAATTAATGAGAAAAGATATAAAATAATTAAAGAAGACAAATGCTTCCCTAGCATTATTTGCGAGCGTCCCATGCTAGTTTTTTTAATAATTAATAATATAATCGTTTTACTAAATGTATAGGCTAAACACTTGATCTACCCATAGCAACACACATTTATTATGATGTTTCATCACGCAAGTGTCATGCACATACGCGGTGACATAATAGATGCATCATGAGCTTAGTCACAATGGGGAGCATCATATAGCAGTGTCATTCATACGATACTAGTGTATGATACTAACTCTACAATTAATGCATGGTATCATGTTGTACTATCATAGTCTTCTTATATTTATTGATTTGTAAAATCTTAATGCAAATATGTGTATAAGATCTATTTGACATTTATTTTTCTTGTTCTACATGCTATTATACGGAATCTACATTTGATACCAATATGATTTCTCTCATCATTAATTTTAGTGACACATAATGCATGATACTATCTATGATACATATAATGTTGATTATTAGAGCTAGCTAGGTCTACGGTTGAATCATGTCGGCCTGAGGCTGTGGTACAATAAAGGACATGTCCAACCATGTAGTTATGGCTCTCTTATATAAGGAGGTGGAAAGGATGTCCATAGAACACTCACTTCACCCGAATTCACCTAGAAAACTAGGTAGTATATTGTTTCAATGGCGAGAGGCATGCTCCCTGCGCTCACCATGGTGGCTGCACTGGCGGCCATGGCTCTAACGGCAAGCACGCCAACAACAAGCACGCCGACGGTGAGCATGCCGGCGACGGACAAAATCTACGTCAGCTCGGAGAATATTGCTTCGGAAGAGAGCATGCGTGACCTGTACGAGCGCTGGTACGCGCTCTACAGGCGCAACAGCGAACCCAGCGACAAGGAGAAGCGGTTCGCCATCTTCAAGGAGGAGGCACGCACTGTGTACGAGCTGAACAACGGTGACACGCACGTGAAACATCATCTAAACTTATTCGCGGACATGACCCTAGCTGAGTACGCCAAATCGTTCGCCAACTGCTCCCCCCTCAAGATCCGACCCCGCGACAATATCAAGCTCAAACTTCACCAGCCCAGCCAGTACTACCCTGACAAGCTGCCACTCAACGTCGACTGGCGGACCGTGGACGGCGTTCTCACCAGCGTGAAGACCCAGGGGGAATGCGGAAGCTGCTGGGCTATTGCTGCCGCTGGAGCGATGGAGAGCATCCACTTCATCACTAACAATAAGCGCACCAACCTCTCTGTTCAGGAACTAGTTGACTGCAGCTTCAAGCGCAACGGTTGCGACGGCGGCTGGGCTTTTGAGGCCTTCCAATATGTCATCAACAAGCACGGCATTCATTCCTCGGAGCAGTACCCGTATGTGGGAAATGGGTCGCACTGCACCACTCCCTTGGGAATACCCGTCATGTCCATCGGGAGATATTATTACGTGAATCGACGTAGCGAGAAGAGTCTCATGGACGCGGTGTACAAGGCACCCGTCGTGATTACTTTTGTGGGAGTCAACACCACCGAGTTCAAGCACTACAGTGGTGGCATCTTTAGAGGGCCATGTAACCATAAGGAAAGCCACCAAGCCCTGCTCGTGGGCTATGGCACGGTGCCCCGTGACGATGCCAACGATCCCGGCGTCAAGTATTGGGTGGTGAAGAACTCGTGGGGGGAGTCATGGGGAGAGAGGGGCTACATGCGCATCGAGCGCGGTCATCGGGCTGACGGCGGCCTCTGCGGCATTATGCTGTCGCACGGATTGTACCCAGCAGATCCGGAATAGTTCAATAACGTGTGTGCTTGATCTCCTAAAAATGCATTTACTCCATTAATTAGTTCAAGTGTTTGTAATGTACCTCCTAGTAATTTACTCCCAATGTTAGTGGAATGGCATGATGATGTACTATCTCTCTACCAACACATCAAGTGCATATTTATGATCACATCATATATCTGTATGATTGAAGGTCTCCCTTTGGTTTAGTTTATTAGTTGTGTCACTAGGTCATCAATTTGACCTAGATAATATAATATAACAAAAAAAATTAGCATTATACATTATCTATCTTTATATTTCTTTACTATTAGGCGGCGATCGGTAGTGTAGGTGTAACAACTTTCGTACATATAAAAAACCGTTTGGTATGGACGAGAAAAATGGGATGTTGATCGGTGGTGTCACACTCAATCGTCCATCCGCGCCCAGGCTAAAGAAAAAGGACGCTGCTACACGGTGCTATAGCACCGGTTAGTCTACCGGAGTGCTCCCTTTATCTGAATCTAAAAATTTCCTAAAATAGCAAGTTGACAGTGACGGACGAGGATATTCCGGCCTGAAAGCGACGTCTCCCAGGAAACACCACTAATCGCATGCAGTGGTACCCATGTCTCCCAAAATAAAAGAGTAATTCTGGCCCTTCTAGTTCATTCTTTAAATTTGCCAAAAATTTATCCACTGTGGCAAAATATTATATTCTCAAAAACAGTATATAACAGCTAGTTTGTGATCTAAGGGCATCTACAACGCAGACGCTTAGGGCAGACGCTAGGGTGAAAATCCTGGCAGTTTTGTTCGATTCCTGGCCGATCTGGGGATTTTGGTTTGCGTCGACGCAATACCAGGAGCCGAGGGCTTGTCTTATTTTTTCTTCTGCGCTAGACCGGCACGAGCGTCCGACGCTAGGAAGGCGCTACTTCCCCGAGGAAAAATCAGGTACGGCTGAACATAAATAGTTGGAGGCGCTTGTGTGATCGCGTTGGAGTCCAGAGACGCTAGGACTGAGTTTTAATTCCGGTAGCGGCTGAATTAGCGACTCCGCGTTGCAAGATAGGGCGCTTAGGCATTAACGTCATTTGCATCTCTTTGTTTTTTTCTTGTAAGAGCCCAACTAAGCGTCTCCCATTGTACTTGCCCTAATTGGGATGTAAAAATTGGAGCGATGCATGTATAAAAGAGATAAAAATACATCCAGATGCACCAAAGATGGGATCACAAAACATACTAGTGTTTGACACCGTGATCCATACAAATGTTTGGATGTAGAAAAATGATAGAAATTACATTCAGAAGCGTAAGTCTCAACAATAATTGAGGGGGAAAAAATACATCTCGAACCTTTCATCATTTCGGAATGTAAAAAATGTAGGAAAAGTACATCCAAATGCAAAAACTTAGAGCAAAAATTGGGGAAACAATTCCTATTGTTACATCCAATTACAATATTGCATGTACAATTGGGGGACAAAATATAAAAGTACACGATCCCGTTACAAATATTACATTCAGCATGATAGCTCACCAATTTGTAGCTCAAATACTGCCCAAAATCGAGGGGATCTGGAGGTACCTGATCCGGCCGACGCGGTCGAGATCCGCTGCAAGGAAGGCGACGACGGGAAGGCGAGTCGCTGGCCAAGGTCGGGCGCGCTGGACCGGGCGGGTGAGTCGCCGGCGAAGGTCGAGGGCGGCGTGGCCGAGCGGGTGAGTCGCCGGCGAAGGTCGAGTGCGGCGTGGCCGAGCGGGTGAGTCGCCGACGGAGGTCGAGTGCGCCGGAGCCGTGCGGGCGTCGTTGGATGCACACCACCGGCCACCACCCCTGGTTCCTAGCGTTTGGAGACGGAAGATGCAGATGAGAACAACCTGAGACGATGAAGAAGATAAGGAAATTTATTTCATGACAGCCTGGCCACGTGCACCACAAACTGCCAAAAAAGTCACCGTTTCTTGTACACCGTTAGATGGAGATCGTGGGGCCCGAGTGGGAAGCACCCTGTAACACAACAGAGTGCCCCAGCAGTAAATAGAACTTGAAGGCAAGCGCGCTTCGCCGCGCCGCCTGCAAGATATTATGTCATGACGATGTCAATTGCGGTACATTTGATAGGCTTTAATTTGTGAGACATTCAGGCATACTACGCCTGTGTGAATTACCGGCATTACTGTCCTTTGCCGGTATCTGGGCCTTCTCCATCGCCTGACCAAGGGCAGTCTGGAGGATAAAATATTATTACCCATCTAGTTACAGATAATTATGGCTTGTAGGAAAATCAATTAAAATAACAACTTCAATTTAGAGCTCTGATAAAAATAGCACGTTCTAAAATTATTTGCCACTAAAATCGATATATCATCTATAATTAAAATATGTCTAGATACATCTATATATTAGTGTCATAATATGAATGGGAGGGTGTATATCATTTTCCTTGAACCAGAGATACATATCCATAAAACAATCACTCTTCTCCATACTAAACCTCCATACTGAACTGAACGATACTTGAGCATTGAAGGATTTGCAGCCATAAAATAAATATATTAAACAAAGTCGTATCTTGTATCGGTTCAACAAAACAGATAAAGTGTCTTCACTTCGCTTATTTCTGAAAGAAGCTAGAACATAATATCAAGAGATTTCTATTTTCGTGCCCTCGGTTTTTTAGTTGTGCTCAGTTTTCCCTAGCCCCTTAGTTTTTCCTTAGTTTTCTCCAAGCCTTTGTCTGAAACCCGCAGAAAGAGCTGAGACGGAAGGAATCCGTTTATTTGAACGTTCCGTGCTGACGTGTGGGGCCACGTCGTGTGGGGTTGGTAGGAAGGGACCGCGTGGGACAGCACGAGACCGTGTTTGGTTGTACGTGAGAGCTGGGTTTTGTCTCTCTCGGCCCAAATTGGCATTTTTAATAGCACATTTTCCCCTCTTTCTCTCTCTGTCTTTTTCACCAAATTAGTATCGAATCTAGAGAAGCTTCTATTTCTGTCTTTTTTGAATTATTTATGCCTTTTGACCCTCGTTTTTTGCTCAATATGACAGCAAATCTAGTAGCAAATCTAGAAGCTATTATATGATAAATTCACAGCAGCATAATCAGAAAACTAAGTATAATACATAGGTAAACTGCATACAGCAGCCAAAAGCAGCCAATAATATTGTTAATGTTCACGACAAACTAAGCTGGAAAAAATACAAGACGCACGCAATGTATGGCCAACAAGAAGATTAGGATACCCCAGGATGAATGAATTTGTTATTCTTTCCTCATATATTTCTGCGTCGCTCCATTCGTGCATTATCCCAAGGAAATATTCATTGAACTCCCACCGTCTGCAGTGTGCGGCCAATACTTCCTTCAAACGGAATGGCCTGTGTTCATTTCTCAGACCGTAGCTTCCTAATCTATCCACATATTGTGGCCACTCATCCCAGAAATTTGTATCAAGAAAGTACTCTCTGGTATAACCCAAATCCGCGTAGTAGATGCAGCCAGGTCGAAGTGTCGAGTGCACTCTGGTGTCGACGGAGATACACCGGATATAATGCACGAACAAGGCATGAATGCCAATGTTACTGACCGGATGGAGAGAGCGGCTCTGAGTGTCCACACGGTACACCACAGGCGTGTTGTGCATCAACACAAGCAGCAGATCACCATCCGACTTCACAAGGTAGAACTTGTCACTTCCAAGTTCTGGAAATGAAATTAGTGTCTCCATCTTGATGGTGCTCGCGCGCTGCTGCAACTGTATATTGGTGCACACTATTCTTCCGGACTCAAAATTGTCCACAGCTATTGCATACAATTCACCATTGAACGGGGTAATGCAACACATACTATGGTTCTTGATCGAAAATCTTCCTTCTCCCCAATCTTCATATATATCCTTAGTTGGAGTGCTCTCATCGACCCAACCAAGTTCCTCCGGGTAATGTCCGCAAGCGAAGACCATAGTCGGGGATTTGATTACAGCGACTGAATCCACAAAAACAGATGGCATCTGCGCCTCAAACATAGTGTTCGATTTCGCTGTGAGTGGGTTCAGAAGCCGTATCTTGTGCGGCGGGTTATTCTGGGCAAGCACGATGACGCCACGGCAAAAGCCGACAAAGTAGTATCTAAAATATATTGATGAAGATAAAATTCAGCACTAAGATTGAAAATAAGAATAGATTAACCCTATAGATATGGAGGAATTTGAACCTTGCACGAACTGCAGATAGATCTATGGTGACGTAGCGGGATGTGCCGAGATGGAGGAAGGTGAACTCAGCGGCGCGTTGAAGGGCGTGGTCTAGCATGATCCTTTGGTCAAGAAGGTACGTACGCGTTCCCACATATATGATGCATGTGATTAATTATGGGCATGTTCTAAAAAAACCTTTAATTTAAAACGATCGGCGCTCGATCTTTGCAAGCACTCCCAAAAAAGTTTGCGGACTATCTTGACGGCCAGGATCCAGCTAAGGTGTATCTGCGAGCAGCTGACTGCGGTCCTCGTCTCTGGACCGTGGAGGTCCTATTTGATGGACAAGGCCGGATGTATCTCGACAAGGGCTGGGAGAATTTCGCCATCGCGCACGGTGTGGATTTCGGCTACTACGTACACTTCAAATATGAAGGCGATGATGTGCTCACAGTGAAAGTGTTCGACGGAACAATGTGCAGGAAGTACTACTACCTAGACGACGAAGATACTGACGATGAAAGTGACGAGTGAAGCCATGCATCCATCCCCTTTAGAGATCTAGTTATTTTCTATATATTTAGAGATCTAGCTATTTTCTATATATTATGCACAATGTTTAGCATAAGAGTCACTTTAGATTAAGCTACGAAAATAGTCACCTGCCATGGGCTGAGGCGGCCCCACAGAGCGGCTCTATATTATATTCTCTAAATAAATAGACAAACCCAGCGGTCATTGGCTGCGGAGGCCCCACAGCGGCAATATATGATTTTCTATAAATAAATAGACGACCCCACTGGTCATTGGCTGCGGCAGCCACGAGCGGCAAATATATGTCTTTTCTGAAAAATAGACGATCCCACTGGTCATTGGCTGCGGCAGCCCTCGGAGCGGCAATATATGACTTTTCTGAAAAATAGATGACCCCACTGGTCATTGGCTGCGGCAGCCCTATAGAGCGGCCCCATTTGTCAGCACGAGACGGGTGAGAGGAACTGCCCTGTGCAGCCCCACCCGTCAGATTAACGGTAACGGTAAGGCCTCGACTGACGGCAACCCTCCGTCCGCGTCTGAGGGTTTCAAACTAGAGGGAGGGGAAAACTGAGGAAAAACTAACGAGCTGGGAAAAACTGAGCACAACTAAGGACCCGAGGGCACAGAAATAGAAATCCCTAATATCAATCTGCTGATGTTGGCTCAGTCGAATATTGTAGATACACACCGTGTGCAAAATAGTAAAAACAATAGTGCATCATAAATCGTCCGTAATTGCTCACCCAGGTAATATTTATGAAGAAAACACAACATCTAGCACATGATGAGCTCCGTAACATCTGATGCTAAATTGACATGCCAACAGTAGTATATATTTTGCACCAAAGAATATAAAGCTTTATAGTCCAGGCAGACACCCTAAAAAAGGTACAATCAAGAACAAAATTTGCGATGGAAGTGTTTAATTCATGGGAAAGAAAAAAATGTATTGTAAAGATAAATATACAATGTAGTACATGAATGGATCGTAGCGACCAAGAGGGGGGGGAGGGGGGTGAATGGGCACTACACAATTTTTATGTCTTTTCCAGTTTTTAGCAAAGCGGAAGGTAAATGTGATTACTTTAGTGATGGAGATGATCCTAGTATGACCCTAGGCAAGTGCAACAAGTAAAGGAACAAGCTTGATAGTAAGAGTAAGGAGCGGGACAACCGGATGGCGCGGAGACGAGGTGAGGTTTGTTTCCCGCAGTTCCCCTCACAAAAGAGAGTACGTCTGCATTGAGGAGGTGCTAGCCTCACACAAGAGGCTAGGCGGCCACACCACGAAGGAAGGCCTCACCTTCTTCCTCGAGAGAGCTCCACATCCCACTATGGCACCGATCGAGGCGGTGGTTCCTTCACAAGGTTGGGGCGAGCTCCACAACACTAGGAGGCTCCCAACAACCTATGGGGCTAGCACAACACCAAGCTAGCCTCCGTAGATGCACTTCATCCAAGATCCCACCATAGGAACCCTACCTCCAAGATCCACTAAGGACTACCACGAATTGGTGAAATTTCTCTCGGTAGAACGATAGATCGGGGTCTCCTCCACCACTCCTCAAAGTATGAGAAAGATTGATTGGGTAGGTAGGGAGATCCACTCAGTTTGAGCTCAGCAACAATGGAGGAGAGAGAGAGAAGAGCTGAAATCATTTTGGAGAAGAAGGGGCCTTTATATAGGTCCCCTCAAATCCAACCGTTATGTGCAGTTTCTGCCAAGCGGTATGTCAACACCCGGATTTTTAAGTCCAGATGCCTATTATGCCGTACATCGCAATCCCAGGAATATTTTTGTTGCGAGACATAATAGTTGAATATCATAGAGTCATCATTTATTACAACACATAATTGTCTTACAAAGATGGATCACATGATCCAATGTTACAAATAGTAGTTGATCTATTGATCAACGAACATCACAAAGAGCGGAAGCGAAGTAGTAGTGGCTATCTAATCCACATGCCAACGCTTGACGTCAGGAGCGGTCCTAGTTGTCGTAGACGTCTGATGTCCATCTTCCTAGTACTGCTGTTCACCTTCATAGTCTGGCCATTTGAATAGCCAGGGACAAAGCCATGCGTACTTTTAAAGTACTCGCAAACTAATACTAGTGTAATCACTACTAATTGTGGTAAGGGGATACTAAGCTCTAGGTTTATTTGCATAAAGCCAAGTTTATTTCATAAACATTTAGTAAAGATGCTTGAATCACTAGACTAACTCAAGTGGGAACATTAGTGTCATTCCCACAACTCTGTTGTGATTCAATTCAAAGTGACCATTCACCTTTCAATTTCAAGTCACCAGTCATATGTCACATTTTTTAAAATGGTCTGATGACGGAACAGTATGGCCTTTCCAATCGTCCGTAACCGTGGACACGGCTATTCGAATAGTTCTACACTCTGCAGAGGTCGTACACTTGTGCCAAAATATTTGCAATAATCCGTCAGGGTTAACTGGCCCTGATTTATCATACTCCGTATGCGGACTACCAATCATAACCTTTCACTTACATACCCTAGTACAGGCACCTCTCCCCATGAGCTTGGCCTCCCAGTGAAGACACACCATCAGCATGGGAACTGCAGGGGCTTGGGCCGGACAATTCACCTCATTTCACGTCATTTCACATCATCTCATATTTCTTTGGAGGCAGCCCTTGGCATAACCCCGATGACGCTTGTTTAGAGGGAACCCATACTAAAGCACATAAATTTCTAGTTAAGCCCTTACCCATATTGGGTATTGTGGGGGTACTTTCAAAATTGGAATGGTATCGCATCCGAACCCAACCATCAGTTTTATATCAAAAATCACCATCTTCTCTTGGTCATATTCACCTTCAAAGTCATTCAATGGAATGAACCATCATTCCAAGGTTTCAACTTCATTTCAAAGTCACATGTTCCCATCTAGAGTAGTCCAATTTTTAATTGATTAGCACTAGCAACTATTTCATGAGGGGTGCTAAGTATCTTGGAGCTTGCTAGGCTAAGTGTGATTCTCTTGTACTACTCTATAATTCAACCAAGTGAATCATAAACCAAAAAGTAACTTTGATAAATAAAATCAAGTAAAGCTTGTAAAGTAAAAACTTTGGGATAGGTTCATAAAGTAAAATGTAATGATGCCTTGCTCTTGTAGAGCTTTGCACCATGATGGTTAGCAAGTTTATTAGCTTGCATTAGTCTAGCTTGCAAGAATATTAGCTTGCCTTGATTGGTGAGGTGATCAAAGTGTTCTTCTTCTTCCTCTTGGTAGAATACCTCCTCCTCTTGATAGTCTTCGGTACTAGCGTCTATAAACGAATACGAGGATACAATCACCAAACAATACTTAAGTACTCTTAATTAGCCTTAGTGGCTCACACAATGATCTAGAATCACTACTTAACATTTATTACAAGATTATGCTAGGGTTTCCTTATTTAGTAAGAGGAAAATAATTTCCTCTCATTGAAAATGGAGTTAGGGTTTTTCTTTATTATGTGAGCAAATAATTTCCTCTCATTGAATCTTCTTAAGATTTAATTTCTCTTATGAATAATATATGACCTAGGTTGACTAAAGTCAACCTCTTCATACTTACCATTTGAGACAAGGATTTAAATGAGGTTCCATACCTCATGCAATTTAATACTAACATGGTAGTGATTTAATGCCACCAAATAATTTAATATGAGGTTACCTAGACCATGATCACTACCTCATATTGAATTACTTGAGAACAAGATTTAAATGAGAGGAATATCTCTCATATGATTTAACACATAGTGGTAACTAATTTAAAGGACTACCCTTGAGGTGATTTAATATTCTCAAATACCAGGGATGATCCCATGTTGACCAAGGTCAACACTTCACACTTAGTATTTGAGGAAAGTGAGTTAAATGAGATTCATTATCTCATGTGATTTAATTAATCTTTGGAAAATTTAAATACTATTTAGATTTAAGATTTATAAGTGAGCAAGTATGAGCCTAGGAAATTAAAGGTCAACACATTACTTCATATTATTTGAGAAAGATGATTTAAATGAGGTGAGCACCTCATACCATTTTAATAACACCTTGCAATGGTTTAATAACATTAATTAATCTAAGGTGAGTTTTCATTGACCATGGGATCTACCTCATGTTAAATTGGTTGAGGCAAGATTTAAATGAGACCAAAGTATCTCATATGATTTAATAAATAGATTTGAAATATTTAAATACTACTTATGAGAATGATTAAATATTTTCAAATAGGAACCTATGGGTCAATAATATATGTGTTATTAATTCTCATTGAACTATTTGGATTAATGATTTTTGTGAGAAGCTATACCTCATATAAGTTAAACTATCCTCTAAATGATTTAAAATCCCTAAGTAACCAAGCATGAGACTTATTTGACCAAGGTCAGTACCTCTAGTGTAATTACTTAGGATCATAATTTAAATGAGAGAGAAGCCCCCATACTATTTAAATAAGTTTATGTGTATGTATTAAATGGGCTAGAGATGGCTCCATAGCCATTATTTGACTTTAGTCCATGATCATGCAAAACAACTATGCTATATTTTTGCATAAACAATTAGATTATGTCAAATGTGATTTATTCGAGTTGGACTCAACTTAAAATCATTTATAGATAATTTTTAATATTTATTTGAAGTCAGAAAAGGCCCTGCTTTGTTATTTTTATCATTTAAATTTAATTTCGAATTGGGACATGAGGCCAGTGGCATTATTTAGATAATTTCATGAGCTTTCCGAATATATAAAATTGGTTAAATTTGGTGTAGTAGATTTCAAACTATTCAAATTTGAAGTAGGCAGCAGTGTTTGAATTCAGCTAAATTAATTAAACGACGTTTGAATTTGTGGGCCGCGCGGGAAAAGAATTGGGCCGAAACGTTTAAAAAGCAACGGGCCAGCCCAGTAACGTTTCACAGCCGCGGGCCAGCTGACATGGTGGGGTCTACACGTCAGCGACTTAAACTCACCGAAGCGGTACGCGTTAGGTGATCCGTTAGATCAGAGCTCGATCGAACGGCCGTGGAGCCTCGTCGTCTCCGACGAGATCCCGGCGTGCTGGCGGCGTACCTAGGGGGTCGGAGGGCGCTGTAGGTCGCCGGCGGTCGATGGCGAGGTTCGAGGCGACGTTGGCGAGGTAGAAGAGGCTCCTGGTACAGTGGCGGAGCTTGAGGAGGCGTGGATCACGGCTGCGAGCTCCGGCGGCTCCGAGCTTCCAATTGGGGCGGCTCCGGCGAAGTGGGGTTCGATTGAGTGGTCAGGCAGAGGCAGTGATGAGAGGGGAGGAGATTGGTGTGAAGGGAGTGTGCTCTGGGGGCCTCTATTTATAGATGCGCGCGGTTACTGTGGGTGCCCGTGGAGGTCGTCCATGGCGCCGGCGTTTGGGGTGGTGAAGGGGCAAGCTAGGGCACGCATCGTGTAGGCGACGGCTAGACGGAGCTAGCGCGCGTGAAGAGACAGCAGAGGGAGGACGGGGGCGTGCTGGCGTCGATCAAGTGTGTGCAGTACCGTGGCGGCAGTACTTTGATCATGGCGACGTCGACGGGTCCCCCGCAGGCGAGTGAGCTTGTCTGGTGTGTAGCTGGAGGGGTGAGGGTGCGTGATGCAGAAATAGAGAGGTAGGGGAGGGCTGAGGCGGCCGTGCGATGGCGTGCTCTGGCGCGTCCAGGGCGTCGTCTGGGCGCGCTCACCGCGTGCCTGGCACGCTTCTGGCGCGTCTGGGCACGGCTTGCCTGGCCAATGCCGTGCGTTGGCGAGCTCCAGCTGGGTACTGGCAGAGTCGTGGTGATGAGTAGATGCTTCTGGGCAAGGTTGTGCTGAGAGAGAGAGACCAGAGAGAGAATGGCCAAAGATGGCCGGCATGGGTACGGCATGGTTGCAAAAGTGAGCATGCCTCCACTTTAAACAGAGCAAATGGGCTGGGATGATGCAGAAGAGGTACATGAAGGTTGATGATCACCAATTTAAAGTGGTGGAGGCTAAAAACCAGTGTGTAAAGAGGTGTATTACAAATCCAGAATTATGCCTGCAAGGTGTTTGATGAAATGGCCGCATGAAACTTTTGTTTGAATTTTGGATTTCTTTTTGGTGGAGCTCAAACATATAATTAAGGAGAAAGAATGGTGGTGGTGGTGGTGGTCATTTTGGCAAAGGTTTGTGAGATTTCAAATTTGGGATGATCTTCACATAGTTTCAAAGTCTCCACTTGTCCCTTCTTTTCTGGTCAACCTAGGCAGAGTCAACATTGATGGTCAACAGCAAAGTTGTTCACTTTGACATGGTCTTGGATGACATGGCACTAGTTGACCAAGTTTAGTTTAAGAATTTAGAAAACCAGAGAGGTAAAGTGAGGAAGATGTTAAAAAGTGCACATATGACCATTATCATATGTGAATTGAATTTGAGATTTCCTTTGATTTGATTCTTGTTTCTTTGATGCAATTGTGTTTGTTTATCATATATAAACATTTTACAAGCAAGAGATCAAGCAATGGTGGCCTTGGTTGAAGATTTGCAAAATTGGTGTTATGTGTATGTGAGTAAAAATGGAATTATCTCACCATTTGAATTCTCTCTATTTGATTTGACTTTTGTTGACTCTAATGTGGTTCTTATTAGTTTAGAAACATTTTAAGAGCATTGAAACCAATTCAAATGGTCTTGTTCAAAGATTTGTAAATTTGGCCTTAATACATAAGAGATGAGGTGTCAAATTTTACTAAACTTGTAAATGGTGGATCTTGCTTTACTTGGACATGGGTTAGGGTCAATTTAGTGTTATATTAGGTTGAGAGATGGTTTCCCATCATTTAGTCAAGGTTTAGAGTCATAGGGTAAAAATTGGGTGAAATGGCTATGTGTCACATATGACTTTATATGTTGCCTTTGAATTTTAATTTGACTTGGCTTGATTCAAAAGGTGTTGTGGATTGTTGAAATGGTATATGGAGGTGATCCAACCATTCACCACAAGTCCTAGGGTCAATTTTCTTAAATTCCCATATTTGCAATTTTACTCTCTATGGCATTTTTAGTTTCTTTTTATTTTCTTTGGTTTCAACTTGGAAATGATTTAAGTAGTACTATATAAGGTTTATAAAGCTTTTCCAATCCTCTAACTAAAGTGAAAAGGTCTAGGGTAAAGATTTATAATTATAGCCATAGGCACATATGCCTTTTTCTCATTTAATTTCCTTTTATTTTATTTTAACTAGGATGGTGAGAAGAGGGGTGAGTTTTTAGGGTTTAAGATTACTTCAAATACTAATAACAAGCAATCATGGCAATAGAACAAGAATTAAGCAAGATTATTATGTACCAATCTTAATTTAATAAAAGTTTTTGTTGGTTCCAAAATTTGGAACTAGGGAATTTATTTATTTTGTTTTGAATTTTGGGATGTTACAAACCCTTCCCCCTTAAACAAATCTCGTCCCGAGATTTTAAGAAAAGTTAGGTTCCTAAGAGAGATTGGGCATTTTGATTAACAGGAAGGCATACTTGTCAGGGTGGGGTGCTTCTGAGCTCCAGTGGCCGTCATGTGGTAGAAACGGCGTTGTTGTTATTTTGGTTCCTTCTACTGCGAAGCGGTATTCTTTGAGCAGTGCAGCGGTGTTGGTGGCGATCTTAGCAAGCTTTTTGGGGCACTCCTTGGAGTAGTGGCCCACAACTCCACATTCATAGCAGTTTACAGTGGACTTGTCCTTCGGGGTGACGGGGATGGCATTACTTCCAGTCCTCGGGCCAGTGTTGGTGTTGGAGTTGTTCCCATTGTTGTTGTGGCTGTTGTGGTTGTGGTTGTTATTGTTGTTGCCTCCGGGCTTCGGGGGTCCTCCGTTGTTGTTGCTGTAGTTGGGGCGATAAGTTTGAGCAGATGGCCTGTTGTTTAGGGGTGAATCCTCCAGAGGGGTTGTTGCGGTGCTTGGGTATGGTGGGGTCCACTCTGGTTCATCATTCTACGTTTGCGGTTCTCATTGGCCTGATGCAGCTTTCCTTCCATCTGTATGGCTGAGTCCACGAGGGCTTCGAGGTCGACGGAATATTCACTAACACCGTTTGCATCTCGTCGTGCATCCGAAATCTTTCCTTTCTTTTCTCATTTGTGTCGGTCTCATCCGGGGCGTACCTTGACAGTGAGAAACTGTCGCGGTATTCCACCACGGACATTCTTCCTTGCTTGAGTTCACGAAACTCGTCTCTCATTTTCTTGATTAGTCCTTGGGGCACATGGTACTTGCTGAACTTCAGCTTGAAGTCTTCCCATGTCATCATCTGTCCCGCATTCATTGCACGGGCACTTGTCCACCAGGCTCTGGCAGGTCCTGACAGGTAGTGGGTGGCAAACAGTACTTTTTCTGCGGCTTCAACTCCCGCAACTTCAAGGATGTTCTCTATTGTCTGAAGCCAGTCATCAGCATCCAAGGGTTCTTCGGTTTTGCTGAACATTGGAGGGTTGGTGTTCTGGAAATTCTTCAGTTTTGACCCAGGGTGATTTTGGTTTCCATGGCCTTGATTGTTCTGAGCTAGCTGTTGTAGTGCGGCAAGGTTTGCTTGGCGTTCAGCTCTTTCGGCTTCCCGTCTGCCATCATTGCTGCTGTGGTTGCATCATGGCATCCTGGGTGGCGTTGGGGTTGGTGGGGCCATTTGATCATGTAGATAGATCATGAGGTAAGAGGAAATTTTCTATGGCTTATTTTGAGTTAGGTTTAAACTTAAAACTTGAAATATTTTTGTGATGAACATAGCACACACTTTATTTACTCACAACAAACATCACACATTCCAAGTTAAAGCACTAAGGGTTTTAAGAACCCTTTTTCCACAAACTACGATACATGGTGCGGGATACAACTCACACCTACGTAAGTGAAACTAGTGCAACTATTCTTCATCGTCTTCATCCACATCGATGGGAATGATCCCATCCTCCTCGGGCTCCAGAAACTCGTAGTCTTCCTCATCGGTGAACTCATCATCCTCAAAGTCGTTGTCGTTGCTCAGGAAGTCATCGCCTCCCTGGATGTCTTCTCCATTCTCCTCCATCTCCTGGATCTGGTCCTGCTGGGTCCGGACAGTCACCTCTGCGAATCTTCTCTCGAAGACGGGTGATAGTAGCGACATTCTTGGCGCGCTGCAGGCGGAGTGACCGGCGGTCCTTGGCGAGTTGCCTGATGGCGTCGGCATGATGAGCCAAAGCCATTTGGGCACGGTGGGCGTGGACACGTGTCAGCTCCAGGTCCTTCCGGGTCTCATGAAGCATAAAGTCCAAATGCTGCACATGAATCTTGAGCACTGGGTGCGAAGAGAGTGCCATGGGTTCCCCCATGGTGTCGTGCCTCGCGAAGTGGGCGAAGCGGCTTCCCCGGAGTGCGGCGATGTTCTGTCCGCACACTCCCTCCTGAAGGGCGTGAGCAAGACCGTCCACCCAGTGTATGCCTTGAAGGAGAAAAGGATCCTCTCCGAGATGGGAGGCTCCGGGCTTCCCTTCAAGTCAGCGGTGATCATCCACTGCTGTTCCCCGGGGGTGTTGTGGATCCGGACTCCGTGGAACGGGGAGGTGGGCGTTCAAGCTTCTCGGACACTAGGTACAAGTCGCGCTCAAACACCAGACTTCCTCCGTTTTCCAGATCGTAGGTCTCCGTCTGGACGTAGGGCTCCATCTGAAAGTGAAATGGATGAGTAGGTTAGAGATGTGTACCAGTGTGGCAAAATTTTAAATGGATTTATAAGGAGGTGCATGGCTTATTATTTTTAAGAAGATCTGATAGAGAAGAAAAGGAATAAGTTTTTCACATATACTCACTTCATTTGTTTTAGAAACTAAAATTTTCCGAACGTCCATTCTAACTAGGGTCTCCTAAGGTCAAACAATGGCTCTGATACCAACTTGTCAACACCCGGATTTTTAAGTCCGGATGCCTATTATACCGTCGCAATCCCAGGAATATTGTTGTTGCGAGACATAATAGTTGAATATCATAGAGTCATCATTTATTACAACACATAATTGTCTTACAAAGATGGATCACATGATCCAATGTTACAAATAGTAGTTGATCTATTGATCAACGAACATCACAAGAGCGGAAGCGAAGTAGTAGTGGCTATCTAATCCTAGGCCAACGCTTGACGTCGGGAGCGGTCCTAGTTGTCGTAGACGTCCTCCATCTTCCTCGTCTTCTGTTCACCTTCATAGTCTGGCCATTTGAATAGCCGGGGACAAAGCCATGAGTACTTTTAAACTCGCAAACTAATACTAGTGTAATCACTACTAATTGTGGTAAGGGGATACTAAGCTCTAGGTTTATTTGCATAAAACCAAGTTTATTTCATAAACATTTAGTAAAGATGCTTGAATCACTAGACTAACTCAAGTGGGAACATTAGTGTCATTCCCACAACTCTGTTGTGATTCAATTCAAAGTGACCATTCACCTTTCAATTTCAAGTCACCGTCATATGTCACATTTTTAAAATGGTCTGATGACGGAACAGTATGGCCTTTCCAATCGTCCGTAACCGTGGACACGGCTATTCGAATAGTTCTACACTCTGCAGAGGTCGTACACTTGTGCCAAAATATTTGCAATAATCCGTCGGGGTTAACTGGCCCTGATTTATCATACTCCGTATGCGGACTACCAATCATAACCTTTCACTTACATACCCTAGTAGAGGCACCTCTCCCCATGAGCTTGGCCTTCCAGTGAAGACACCAGTCAGCTGGGGCTGCACGGGGCTTGGGCCGGACAACTCACCTCATTTCACGTCATTTCACATCATCTCATATTTCTTTGGAGGCAGCCCTTGGCATAGATGACGCTTGTTTAGAGGGAACCCATACTAAAGCACATAAATTTCTAGTTAAGCCCTTACCCATATTGGGTATCGTGGGGGTACTTTCAAAATTGGAATGGTATCGCATCCGAACCCAACCATCAGTTTTATATCAAAATCACCATCTTCTCTTGGTCATATTCACCTTCAAAGTCATTCAATGGAATGAACCATCATTCCAAAGGTTTCAACTTCATTTCAAAGTCACATGTTCCCATCTAGAGTAGTCCAATTTTAATTGATTAGCACTAGCAACTATTTCATGAGGGGTGCTAAGTATCTTGGAGCTTGCTAGGCTAAGTGTGATTCTCTTGTACTACTCTATAATTCAACCAAGTGAATCATAAACCAAAAAGTAACTTTGATAAATAAAATCAAGTAAAGCTTGTAAAGTAAAAACTTTGGGATAGGTTCATAAAGTAAAATGTAATGATGCCTTGCTCTTGTAGAGCTTTGCACCATGATGGTTAGCAAGTTTATTAGCTTGCATTAGTCTAGCTTGCAAGAATATTAGCTTGCCTTGATTGGTGAGGTGATCAAAGTGTTCTTCTTCTTCCTCTTGGTAGAATACCTCCTCCTCTTGATAGTCTTCGGTACTAGCGTCTATAAACGAATACGAGGATACAATCACCAAACAATACTTAAGTACTCTTAATTAGCCTTAGTGGCTCACACAATGATCTAGAATCACTACTTAACATTTATTACAAGATTATGCTAGGGTTTCCTTATTTAGTAAGAGGAAAATAATTTCCTCTCATTGAAAATGGAGTTAGGGTTTTTCTTTATTATGTGAGCAAATAATTTCCTCTCATTGAATCTTCTTAAGATTTAATTTCTCTTATGAATAATATATGACCTAGGTTGACTAAAGTCAACCTCTTCATACTTACCATTTGAGACAAGGATTTAAATGAGGTTCCATACCTCATGCAATTTAATACTAACATGGTAGTGATTTAATGCCACCAAATAATTTAATATGAGGTTACCTAGACCATGATCACTACCTCATATTTAATTACTTGAGAACAAGATTTAAATGAGAGGAATATCTCTCATATGATTTAACACATAGTGGTAACTAATTTAAAGGACTACCCTTGAGGTGATTTAATATTCTCAAATACCAGGGATGATCCCATGTTGACCAAGGTCAACACTTCACACTTAGTATTTGAGGAAAGTGAGTTAAATGAGATTCATTATCTCATGTGATTTAATTAATCTTTGGAAAATTTAAATACTATTTAGATTTAAGATTTATAAGTGAGCAAGTATGAGCCTAGGAAATTAAAGGTCAACACATTACTTCATATTATTTGAGAAAGATGATTTAAATGAGGTGAGCACCTCATACCATTTTAATAACACCTTGCAATGGTTTAATAACATTAATTAATCTAAGGTGAGTTTTCATTGACCATGGGATCTACCTCATGTTAAATTGGTTGAGGCAAGATTTAAATGAGACCAAAGTATCTCATATGATTTAATAAATAGATTTGAAATATTTAAATACTACTTATGAGAATGATTAAATATTTTCAAATAGGAACCTATGGGTCAATAATATATGTGTTATTAATTCTCATTGAACTATTTGGATTAATGATTTTTGTGAGAAGCTATACCTCATATAAGTTAAACTATCCTCTAAATGATTTAAAATCCCTAAGTAACCAAGCATGAGACTTATTTGACCAAGGTCAGTACCTCTAGTGTAATTACTTAGGATCATAATTTAAATGAGAGAGAAGCCCCCATACTATTTAAATAAGTTTATGTGTATGTATTAAATGGGCTAGAGATGGCTCCATAGCCATTATTTGACTTTAGTCCATGATCATGCAAAACAACTATGCTATATTTTTGCATAAACAATTAGATTATGTCAAATGTGATTTATTCGAGTTGGACTCAACTTAAAATCATTTATAGATAATTTTTAATATTTATTTGAAGTCAGAAAAGGCCCTGCCTTGTTATTTTTATCATTTAAATTTAATTTAGAATTGGGACATGAGGCCAGTGGCATTATTTAGATAATTTCATGAGCTTTCCGAATATATAAAATTGGTTAAATTTGGTGTAGTAGATTTCAAACTATTCAAATTTGAAGTAGGCAGCAGTGTTTGAATTCAGCTAAATTAATTAAACGACGTTTGAATTTGTGCGCGCGGGAAAAGAATTGGGCAAACGTTTAAAAAGCAACGGGCGACCATAACGTTTCACAGCGGGCCGCTGACATGGTGGGGTCTACACGTCGGCGAAACTCACCGAAGCGGTGCGCGTTAGGTGATCCGTTAGATCGAGCTCGATCGAACGGCCGTGGAGCCTCGTCGTCTCCGACGAGATCCCGGCGTCTGGCGGCGTACCTAGGGGGTCGGAGGGCGCTGTAGGTCGCCGGCGGTCGATGGCGAGGTTCGAGGCGACGTTGGCGAGGTAGAAGAGGCTCCTGGTACAGTGGCGGAGCTTGAGGAGGCGTGGATCACTGGCGATGGTCTGCGAGCTCCGGCGGCTCCGAGCTTCCAATTGGGGCGGCTCCGGCGAAGTGGGGTTCGATTGAGTGGTCAGGCAGGGGAGAGGAGAGGAGGAGATTGGTGTGAAGGGAGTGTCTGGGGGCCTCTATTTATAGATGCGCGCGGTTGTTGTGGGTGCCCGTGGAGGTCGTCCATGGCGCCGGCGTTTGGGGTGGTGAAGGGGCAAGCTAGGGCGCGCATCGTGTAGGCGATGGCTAGACGGAGCTAGCGCGTGAAGAGACATCGAGGGAGGACGGGCGTCTGGCGTCGATCAAGTGTGTGCGATACCGTGGCGGCGTACTTTGATCATGGCGACGTCGATGGGTCCCCCGCGGCGAGTGAGCTTGTTTGGTGTGTGGCGGAGGGTGAGGGTGCGTGATGCGAAATAGAGAGGTAGGGAGGGCTGAGGCGGCCGTGCGATGGCGTGCTCTGGCGCGTCCAGGGGCGCGCTCACCGCGTGCTGGCACGCTCGCGCGTGCTGGGCACGGCTTGCCTGGCCAATGCCTGTGCGTTGGCGAGCTCCAGTGGGTACTGGCAGTCGTGGTGATGAGTAGATGCTTCTGGGCAAGGTTGTGCTGAGAGAGAGAGACCAGAGAGAGAATGGCCAAAGATGGCCGGCATGGGTACGGCATGGTTGCAAAAGTGAGCATGCCTCCACTTTAAACAGAGCAAATGGGCTGGGATGATGCAGAAGAGGTACATGAAGGTTGATGATCACCAATTTAAAGTGGTGGAGGCTAAAAACCAGTGTGTAAAGAGGTGTATTACAAATCCAGAAATGCCTGCAAGGTGTTTGATGAAATGCCCGCATGAAACTTTTTTTGAATTTTGGATTTCTTTTTGGTGGAGCTCAAACATATAATTAAGGAGAAAGAATGGTGGTGGTGGTGGTGGTCATTTTGGCAAAGGTTTGTGAGATTTCAAATTTGGGATGATCTTCACATAGTTTCAAAGTCTCCACTTGTCCCTTCTTTTCTGGTCAACCTAGGCAGAGTCAACATTGATGGTCAACAGCAAAGTTGTTCACTTTGACATGGTCTTGGATGACATGGCACTAGTTGACCAAGTTTAGTTTAAGAATTTAGAAAACCAGAGAGGTAAAGTGAGGAAGATGTTAAAAAGTGCACATATGACCATTATCATATGTGAATTGAATTTGAGATTTCCTTTGATTTGATTCTTGTTTCTTTGATGCAATTGTGTTTTTTTATCATATATAAACATTTTACAAGCAAGAGATCAAGCAATGGTGGCCTTGGTTGAAGATTTGCAAAATTGGTGTTATGTGTATGTGAGTAAAAATGGAATTATCTCACCATTTGAATTCTCTCTATTTGATTTGACTTTTGTTGACTCTAATGTGGTTCTTATTAGTTTAGAAACATTTTAAGAGCATTGAAACCAATTCAAATGGTCTTGTTCAAAGATTTGTAAATTTGGCCTTAATACATAAGAGATGAGGTGTCAAATTTTACTAAACTTGTAAATGGTGGATCTTGCTTTACTTGGACATGGGTTAGGGTCAATTTAGTGTTATATTAGGTTGAGAGATGGTTTCCCATCATTTAGTCAAGGTTTAGAGTCATAGGGTAAAAATTGGGTGAAATGGCTATGTGTCACATATGACTTTATATGTTGCCTTTGAATTTTAATTTGACTTGGCTTGATTCAAAAGGTGTTGTGGATTGTTGAAATGGTATATGGAGGTGATCCAACCATTCACCACAAGTCCTAGGGTCAATTTTCTTAAATTCCCATATTTGCTATTTTACTCTCTATGGCATTTTTAGTTTCTTTTTATTTTCTTTGGTTTCAACTTGGAAATGATTTAAGTAGTACTATATAAGGTTTATAAAGCTTTTCCAATCCTCTAACTAAAGTGAAAAGGTCTAGGGTAAAGATTTATAATTATAGCCATAGTCACATATGCCTTTTCTCATTTAATTTCCTTTTATTTTATTTTAACTAGGATGGTGAGAAGAGGGGTGAGTTTTTAGGGTTTAAGATTACTTCAAATACTAATAACAAGCAATCATGGCAATAGCACAAGAATTAAGCAAGATTATTATGTACCAATCTTAATTTAATAAAAGTTTTTGTTGGTTCCAAAATTTGGAACTAGGGGAATTTATTTATTTTGTTTTGAATTTCTGGGATGTTACACGGTACTACCGCTTTGGCAAGCGGTACTACCGCTCTGTTTTCGAAATCCCCACAGAACTTGTCCACGTGGACACATAGCGGTACTACCGCTCGCGGTAGCAACAGGTACCGCAATGGCTCCAAACCTTACTTGGATCCCAAGCGGTACCGAGCGGTACAGGCGGTACTACCGTAACAAGTTACGGTACTTAAGCGATACCATGGCGGTACTACCGCTCTCAGCGGTACTACTGCAAGGTACCGTAAGGTACCGTAACTTGTTCTGTGGATATTTGCGTGAGAAACCTCCCGGTACTGCTGAGCGGTACCAGGGGGAGCGGTACTACACGCTCCTGGTACCGGTAGTACCGCTTTGGCTGAAACTGTTTTTTCCTCTTTTCCTCTCCTACCATGTCAGCTCGCGACACACACGCAAAACCAGAAAACCTAAGAGCTACGCTTCAGTTTTCCAATCATAATGTGTTCAGCGAGGGCACCGTACACTTGCAAATCTATCAAAGACAATCTTTATGCACGGTTAAATTCATTCAAGTGTTGTCATCAAACACACAAAACATAGGATATGGATCTTGCTCTTTCAGTACCTATGCATGTATCATCTAAAGATTAGTATGTTTCCTGTTTCTGCAGTTGGTTCACAAATATCATCAAGTGCAAGTACCTTTAACCCTTGTCAGTTTCCAAGCCAATCAATTAAGCCCCTAGCTAAGAACACTGGAACCGTGCTGCTGCTAGACAACATGTATAATAGACCCAACCACACATCAAGACCATGTATAGTAGACCCGATTACGGGTGAAGACCAACACGGTTGTACCATGCAAGAAAATGGCCAGTCTGGTCTATATTAGAAACAGAAACAGGGTGAGTACTGACTCAATACTAAGTAGCCAAGAATCAGGTCGCCTGTCAAGCACACGTTGCAATAAGTGAGAGTGTTTTCACTCATTAAAAAATCCATTAGTCGAGAGTGCATGCCAGTTGATTGATTAAAAACAAAATTTAACAAATACTGAGCCAGCACGATGAACTACAGAGAGGTGCAAAGGTTGGATGTCGGTGTTACAACTAACCCCAGGGCGGCACATACACTATTCAGTAGATCCAAAGCTAGCGTAGTGCAAGTGTGGCACGAACCATGCGGTTCTCTGAAGAATTACACCTAGAAACAAAAAGGGAAGAAACAACATTAGTTGTCTGAATATAAGATATGTTTGCAAGATAAGAACAACATATAAAACTGCACATATAGGATGGAACCGATAATTCTATAGATGGTCAACTGGTCAAGCATCTATTTGTAGATAATGTTTCTTGTTTGGCTCTGACTTTCCATCTAATGCAAGTGTTTCCAAACCATCCCTTGATGTCACACCTTGAAACAACAACATAGAATTGGTCATGACAAAACAAAAGGATTTGGCAAGTATACACCAGCCTTGTCTCAAGCATCTGTCACTCGCTTTTACCAACGGTCATGGAATAGTGAAGACAAAATTGATACTTGCGACCCAGCACAGTAAAGGGCTACTTTGTCAATGGTTAATTTAGTACTCCCTCCGTCTAAAAACAGATGTCCCACTTTTGTCTAGATACAGATGTATCTAGATGCATTTTAGTTAGAGATATATCCGTATCTAGATAAAGTTGAGACGCCTCTTTTTTAGACGGAGGGAGTACTATTCTAGTTATGACACACACACTGACCCTTATTATTCTCAGTCATTATCTCTGTTTCTAAAACCGTTGACCTAACCTGGTGACGATCGGACAGGTGCCTGTAGTAGTAGTACTCGATCCACCACCAAGAGTGCCATATTATTAAAACACCACATCAAGATAATTTCACGTCGTTTTTCAATCTAATTGTGCATTGACATGAGACTTCTTAAAACATTTGTCACTAACTGGTAGGATATTGTAAGTTCAAGAGTAAAAAATTGACAAAAAAATTGAGTTCCTTTGTTAAACAGTATTCCTTCCTTGCCATATAAAAAGGTTACTTCAGTAAACAATAGTCCCTGTGCCTTTTCTTTTACACAAATATGAGTATATATCTCAAAGCTTGAAAATGGATGGACATATTAAGCATGCAAATGTTGTAAAATGAACAAACAGAGCAAATTCTGTTTAAATATCAACTGAATAAGACAATGTACCACAAATCAGGCACACCCAAAGAAATTGACTTATTCCAATAGAAAAAATATACCATGTCTTAAATGGTTATAGTAATGAAATAACGAACTACATAGCACCAAAGGCAGAGAGCTTCTCCAAGCGAAGAAATTGTAAAAACAATATGAACCACAGAAGAGGTAAAATAGTATAATTCATACCTGGCCAGTCACCATCTTCATTTGATTTCTTTAACAAAAATGTATAAATTCCATTAGAAACCGTTTCTAAATATAAGACGCTTTTGGAGTTCAATTTAAACTTCCAAAAAATCTTATATTTAAAACAAAAGTTGTACTTCACTTATGGCCATGCCATCCACTGGGAGGAACATAAGGCATTACAAATGCATGCCCTAAGGAATTGTCCCTGAAATAATAGAGAAATAAATCTTTGGACCACAACTACTCAGCACATATAATAGGCTCTACTAAATATGAACATATAATTATTTTTATCCATGACATGATGACCATTTTAACAGATCAACCAGATTAATAGGCTGAGCAAAACAATAATCTGCCAACAGCATGAAATCTACTCACACTTACCAACAATTGGGATTAAGGAATATGTCTCAATCGCTTTTAGTATAGGAAATAAAGAGTACTTTATTTTAAAGGGGAAAATGTATGGATACTAAGGTATTTGTGTAAGAACAAACAAACCTAAACCATAAGTTTGCCCTTAGTTTCAGAGATTATAATAAGTTCCACCGGGTGTCGAGCCTCTGAACTGTGACTGTCATGTCATGTAGTCTCCATTTGCTGGTGTTGTATCATTTAGAATACTGACTGAAACTCTGGATAACTGGACCAATCATTTCTTCTCAGTAATGATCGCATCACAAAGCTATTTGGCCTATGACCACATGGAGTACAACCCAATCAAACCCCCCACTGCAACAACAGAAGACATACTAATAACAATCCATCAATCATATGCTAGCCAATAACATAATTAAATGATGAATATCCATAGGAGAAATACATAACAAAACATACCAGCTGCAGCCCCCAAATCAGAGAACCCCGCCTCATGTCAAACCTTTGTGCAAACTGCAGAACGACACACCTCAGCAGAAACATGATACCAGAGACCACAACATCAGGAAGCCACAAGCTTTGTTCAAAAAAAAAATGGAAGCCACAAGCCCCGGCCCAAACGAAAACTCTCGTCGCGGAGAATGTGCTCGGGGTGGTCGGACGGTTCACGGAGAAGTGCCGGCGAAAGGAGGCAAGGAAGCTCGGGGTTGGCTTCTGGATCGGCCGGGTAAGGAATGGTAGTGGGGAAGGAGGCGGGGGCTTTGCTTTGGAGGAGGAGAGGTTACAGGCACCGGTATCGAGGCGGAGCCGCAGAGGGGTACTTGGATGCCTCGGCGAGGTGGATTTGGAAGGCGAGGTCGAGGTCGAGGTCGGAGACAGCGACGGAGGAGGCGAGGGAGGTCTGCTCGCGGAGGGCGGAGAGATCGCCCTCGTCGGAAGCCGGTCGGCGGAAAGGCCGTGGCCGGAGCTCTCGTGACGGCGGCCAGAAACCCTCGCCCCATACTCCATGCGTGTTTTTTTCTGTGGAGAGAGAAGGTTCGTGGGAGTTTTCCTGGCCAATTGCACGTTTTGAACTGGTGAAGCAAACCGTCCTGTCTAATGATTTTTAACCAGAGAACCACTCAGACCCACGCACCCGGTCCACGCGCCGTCCAAACGCTGAGAATGCAAACGAAAAGTGCAATTGAAGAAGAGAGCATGCCACCATACATTCCTGCTCTTTCAAGTGTATTGCCCGTAACCAGAGCAACCACACTACTTCTTTTATGCACTTATTCTATCTTTTTCACCCCAACAAAATAGCATACTATAAACTTATAATCAGCATGATACATATGGTGATACTAATATATGTTGGTTCAGGCATAGTTATGGCTGGACATAATTTCTCCAAAATATGTTTGAATCAGGAATCAAAATGGAGGCCAATGCTAATGTACAGGTTATGCATAAATATGTCACTAAGAACAGAAGCTATCAATAGGTTATTAGTAGTAGCTTTTTCAGATCGTGCAGCTGAAAATAAACTAAGGATCTAAAAGCTTGAACACAGCTTCCAAGCGGTAGCACTGTGATTCACTCCATTAATCTTGTTGCAAGAAAAAACCAGATACAGTCAGGAAAAAAAGCATGCAGGGTACTTGGTTTCGCTTTCAATGCTGAATAGCAGGTCCATGGTGTCCATCTTAACTTTTTTATACACCTAAATCCATCACATTGCAGTTCTCACTTGATAAAAACTGCAAATACGGAAAGTAGGTGGAAACCACTTCATGCAATTACAGAATGATAAATACTCCTTAAAAAGAAGTATATCTTTACTATTAAATTGCAATAGGTGGCTGCCTGGTGTCACAAACGGGCCAAAGTTTTTTCCTCTAGGCCCAACATCCCCTGAAAATCCTAGGCCCAATATCTCTTCCACGAGATTTACTGCACGCATCTGCAACCGAAAACTGCCCGCCTCCTCTCGTCCTCCTCCACGAGACCACGACCGCCGCTGCAGAGGAAAATCTGTGCCTCTCCCCTTCCTTGGTGAGGGTGCGGCTCCGCTGCGTCTGCCCTCTCCGGCAGAAGGGTGCCGACGCGATTCGTGTCGACGATGCTGAGCTGGAGCAGGTAGCGCACCGCTGCTGTTCCCAGCTCGATGGAAAGGGAGGGGAGGGAGATATGGAGCGGTGGCCTGCTGATGCTGATTGTTGAGCCTGGCTGCCGAGAGTTGGAGCAGGGAATAGAGAAATAGAGAGATTTAAGAGAGAGCAACGAGAGATCAATTTTCTCTATGGTTCGCTGCTGCCAAGTGCTAATTGGTTCCTGCTAATGGTTGCCGCTGTGTGCGTGCTAGCACGCTCTCTTCCTCACAACAGAGGTGAACGCTGCAGATTTATGCCGACGGTGCATGCGCGGATTCGCCCTGGCCTGGTCTTCTCGGCCTCGCACGACATGCACCGCCCCCATGCGCGGATTTTTGCCAGGTCCTTCGCCTGACGCTACAGATCGATGGTGTTGGAGAGGGGTGCAGCAGGAGTGGAAGAGCTGCTCACTGCACGCACGGCCGCACGGGGTGATCGACGGGTCTGGGGCTATCTCAACGATTTAGGATGTTTACCTGGATATGACCCGGCGTGTCTCCGTTTTTCGCTCTGGACCTTTGTGTCCGGAAGTGGTTGGGGTACATATGTGGGAATCGATGAGATTTGCGTTCATTGTGCTCATTCCAGTGCCGACTGAGTTAACGAGTTATTACTATCTTTTTCAGCAAGCTAATGCAGCAGGACCAAATTTTTTGCCCAAAAAAAAATCTTAGAAATTCCTGATATATGATCTGATGTCTTCTCCAAGAGAGGTTCGAGCATCTGAAGGCCAAGGGTCCAAATTTTTTGCAAGCCAATTTCAAGGATCTGAAGGCCAATGGGTGCAATTTCTGCTTGGTAAAGTTCGCTGCTGATTTTCATTCAGTCTGTCTATTTCTGCGTGAGACTGTAAACTGTGAAATTTAGTGTCTTGATTTCTCTGAACCGAGGATTTTGAACTTCTGGTACCGCAGGCACTCATGACACTCTCGCAGTTGGGGAGAAATCTGAACATGGGTGGGTCAAACTAAATGGCGATGCAGGTTTTTATGTTGAGAAACCTGAATATTAATGGGAGGATTGTTTCACCATTCCGAGCAAAGGCAGGATAAAAAGCAACGACGATGGGATGCATGCAATATATCATCTTTTTGAATGCTGCTGCAAGGCAACGTGCAACATAATGAACATCTAAACGCTATTTCTTCCTGAGGAGTGGCGGTTCGCATGAAGGTTACACAATGTGTCATGTAGTTTACATAGCAAATACTGTATTTAGTTGTCAAAAAAATACTGTATTTTTTTAAGTGAGACGATAAATGTATGTTATTTGAAATGTATTTTATCAGCTTAAGTTTTCGAAATATTAGCACAAGTTTTTGAAAGATTAAGACTGAACACTGCAGATTCCCTTTTAATCCCAACCATGAGGATGGGCACATTTTATTTTTATAATTTGGTGCTGATGTACCAGGCCAGCTGATTGTGGAGCGCCTCGTTGACTGACTCGCTAAAGCTAGATGGTTTCTACATTTCGTCACAACTTTACCAATGAGAATTTACATTGCGTGTTTTGTACATATGGTTTTTCTTTCTCATTATACTGTCCATACATGTTTTTCGTGCCATGATATTAAACATGTATTTTGCGTTGCAATGCACGGGCAATTTTCCTATACATACCCTATAGGCTATATAGAGGACAACTCAATCAACAAATGTCAGGACATTTGAGATTATATAAAAGATTGTTCATTTGATTTGACGTGATGCCGTAGCAACGCACGGGTTTTGTCCTAGTTTACTATTAAATGAGAATAGGTGGCTGGCTGGTGTCACAAACGGGACAAAGAAATTTTTATGTCCAACGTCTTCCGGCAGCCCTTGGCCCAATGTTTTTTAATCCTATCCTTGCTGACAGCCACGGTTTCCGTCGTGGTTACCATCCGCCGACAGATCGGAACAGATCGGAACAGAGTTGCCGTCCGTGTCCAAGTAGTATGGTCTGTTCGTTTGACTGAAATTATTTGTCTTATTATTATATAGAACTATTTTGTCGGGGCACTGTATAAAGCTCTAAAGAGATTATAACTTAGCCGAGACGGGCGCTGACATGCGCCCGTGCATATGGTGCTCCGCTGGGCAAGGCACCGGAGCGCTACAACGAAATAAAAGCCTTGTCCATCCAAATCGGCATCGACAACATGCATCCGGAAACGTAAAAAGACACGACCTCCTAATCCATCCTGTAAGCACTCTGCATGATCTGATCGTTCTAGAATGGTTAGGGCTGTCTAACACTGTGTACTGCTACATACATCTTCCAACCCCCGACTCGTCAACCATGGCGCTTTGATAACGGAGTGGTTGCAAAACAGATATGCACCTACAATACAATGGAGTGGCTGGAGTTGGGGACATGGACTATGCCTGATCAAGGCCGTAATAATCATGTAGATCTTGCAAGTGTTCTACTAATGCACATGCATGCAATTTCTCTCAAGGTTATAAATTTCGGTTCAAGTACTATACTGGTACACTTGGAGATCCAGAAATTGAAGAAATATTTTTTTTCCAATTTTATCCAAGTTTTAAAAAAATAAACAAAATTCAAATTTGATTGACGCAGCGACGCCTCCCTGGAAAAAAAAAGGTTATGTGTTGGACCGCAGTCCGCTGGATCTCTTCATGGAACAGAGTAGCTGAACACGCATCAAGATACATTAGCAATGGCAAAAGTGCAGCTACAATAATGTCATAGGACAATATTTATGAAACTTTCTCAGTAGCAACGCACAGGTATTAAGCTAGTAGCAATATGATTAAAAAAGATCACACGTCTCAATAGAATGCTCTGACCATGTGGATGGACACAGAAGTCAAATGTTTAGCACTACATCAAACGTCAATTACGCACCACTGTTTAGCACTACATCAAACGTCAATTACGCATCACAATTAAATTGAAGTAGTACCAGCAAATCAAACGAGGACCTAAACATCCGTGGCTCTGGTTCGGTGTCCTCTGTGGCGCCGCATTGCCGCAAATCGCGAAGGGATGCGTGCGGCTCGACCTCAAGGCGATGGCGAGCACGATCCCGACCGCGGGGAGCCTGTGGCGGCGCCTGGAGACGGTCTGCGAGCCAGTCGCTCCTCGGGTGCGCCCGCCAGAGAGCCTCCAATTCCCTCCTTCCGCGCCTCACCAAGCAAACGTGTTAGCCGGGCTCGTGGCCTCGTCTTGGGCACCGGCTGTGAGCCAGGTCGCTCCTCAGGTGCGCCCGCTGGAGGGCCTCTAGATCCCTCTTTTCCTTGCCTCCTTCTCCGCATAAGTAGCTGTATATGCTCGGTTCGCTGCTCCACAACCCTAGCACAGATCGATATTTTCCCTCACATTAACTTTAACCATTCAAGATGCTTATGATATGGGTAATGAGAGCTCAAAACTAATGAGTACCATACTTTTTGAAAGGTTTATAAAACTTGTTAATCTTGCTTCCTTCTTCGAAGGACTTCTCTTTTACATTTATGTTGAGTCTCCATCTTCTTAATTTATGCACCAATTAAGAGAGCATAGTTGTCATCTTAGTATAATATGCATAGTCCCAAATCTATTATTGATTGATTAATGATTATGCTATTGCTTGTTCTTAAATTACTTGTATCTAGTCACCCTTTGAACTTTAAAGGTGTCCTAGCATTTATGTTTTGCTACTTCAAAAAAGACATGTTGAGTATCACTCTGCTATGTTTTCTCTATATTCATGATCCTTTGTTTGAGTTACTTCTCATATTAAAACATAGTTGGTAAGTTATATTGTTAGAATTATATCTATCATGCCTATGTTTAGAGTACTTTGATCCCAGCTTATAATGCTTTAAAATAACTTGATCATCAAGATTGTGTTGGCTTCATGTCACCTTAAAATTATTTTTTTATCACTTACCTACTCGAGAACGAGCAAGATTTAAGCTTGGGGATGCTGATAAGTTGCAAACGTATCTATAATTTTTGATGCTTCATGCTTGTTTTACACCAATTTATATATGTTTTGCTTACACTTCATTGCACTTTTATTCATTTTCCGGCACTAACCTATTAACAAGATGTCACAGTGCCAGTTCCCTGTTTTCTGTTGTTTTGTATTTCAAAAAAGTTGTACAGGAAATATTCTCGGAATTGGACGAAACAAAAGCCGAATCAATATTTTACCGTAACAAGACATAGTCCAGAGGGGGGTCGAAGAGGCGCCATAGGGCGGCCAGACCACCCCATGGCGAGGCCTAGGTGTGGCCCGCACCAAGGTTTGGTGTGGGCCCCCCAGGCGTCCACCGACCTCGCCCTTCCACCTAGTTATTCACGATCTCGGGAAAAACCTAGACACCCGAGCCTCCATCCACGAAAAGTTTCGTCACGGCCGACGTCGCAGACCCTAGCTCGGGGGGGTTCTAAAGCTCTTCCCGGCACCCTACCGGAGGGGGAGATCATCACCAGAGGCCTCTACATCTCCATGCCCGCCTCCGAAGTGATGCGTGAGTAGTTCATCCCTGGACTATGGGTCCATAGCAGTAGCTAGATGGTTGTCTTCTCCAATTTGTGCCTCGTGTTTAGATCTTGTGAGCTGTCTATCATGATCAAGATCATCTTTATGTAATGCTACATGTTGTGTTTGCTGGGATTCGATGAATATTCAATACTATGTTGAGATCGATTATATATTTTTCATATGTTATTTGTGATCTTGTATGCTCTCCATTGCTAGTAGTTGCTCTGGCCAAGTAAATGCTTATGACTCCAAGAGGGAGTATTTATGCTCGATAGTAGGTTCATGCCTCTAGTTTTCTCGAAGAGTGACAATAACTTCTAAGATTGTAGATATGTTGTTGCTACTAGGGAGAAAACAACAATGTTTTATCCAAGGGTAATTCTATTGTTTACTTTACACAATTCCTTAATGCGATAATCTGTTGCTTGCAACTTAATACTGGAAGGGGTTCGGACGATAACCGGAAGGTGTATTATTAGTCATAGACGCAGTTGGATTACGGTCTATGTATTATGTTGTAATGCCCAAACGAATCTCATAGTAATCATCTTGTCATGTATGGTCTCTATTCTGTCAATTGCCCATCTGTAATTTGTTCACCCAGCATGTTATTTCTCTTTATGGAGAGACACCTCTAGTGAACTGTGGATCCCGATCCTTTCTTTTCCACTGATACAATCATCCTATTCTGTTTACTTTCTGCAAGCACTGTTCTCTTTAATTTCACTGCAAACATCTCTTTCCACGCGATACATTTAATCCTTTTGTGTTCGGTAAAACCGGTGAAATTGAAAACCTCACTGTAAGTTGGGGCAAAGTATTTTGGTTGTTTTGTGTGCAGGGTCCACGTTGTTGCTGGCGCTGGTAGTGCGCCCTGCCAATAGTCAGCTAGCAACACCTTCAAAAGTCACGCCTTTCTCCTACTGGTCGATTAAACCTTGGTTTTTACTCAGGGAAAACTTGCTGATGTGCTCATCATACCTTCCTCTTGGGGTTCCCCAACGGTGTGCAATCTGCACTCATCAAGATCCCACATTAGGAACCCTAACAACAAGATCCACAAAGGACTAGGTGGGATTGGTGAAATCTTTCTCGATGGAACTATAGATCGGGGTCTCCTCCATCACTCCTCAAAGTATGGACACGATTGGTTGGATGGGGAGGGAGATCCTCAAGGTTTTGAGCTCAGCAACAATGGAGGGGAGAGAGAGAGAAGACTTGGGTCAAGATGGGGAAGAAGGCCCCCTTTTACAGGGGCCCCCAAATCCAACCGTTACCTCTAGTTCCCGCACGACCGGTACTACCGCTCATGAGAGCAGTACTACCGCTTTGGGTCTAGAACTGGCCTGTAGTGATGACACGTGGGCCTCAACCGGTACTACCGCTGCAGGTACCGTAAAGGTATCGGCATGGCCTCTGGGAGCCCCAGACTCCTGCTCGGTACTGATGCGGTACTTGGGCAGAAGTACCGTCGCGTTAGCATAACCGGTACCGTGCCGGTACCTGGTCGGAAGTACCGCGTTCAAGCGGTAATACCGGTCAAGGTACCGGCATGCTCACTGCAAGACTTTTCCATAGTGCAATGGCAGCAGCGGTACCTTAACTGGTACCAAAGACGGTAGCGGTACTACCGCTTTCAGTACCGGTACTACCGGTCTTGCCGGAACTGATTTCTTCTCTTTTCCTCTCCACCCACGTCGCCTCACGACACACACACAAAACCAGAAAACCTATCAACTACTCTTGAGTCTTCCGATCCTAAGGTGTTCAGCGAGGACACCGTGCACCTGCAAATCTTTCAAGGTAACTATGCACACGGTGAAATGCATTCAAGTGTTGTTATCAAACACACAAAACACTATGGAGAGATCTTGCTCTTTCACACGTGATGATCAGGTGTGGTAGATTCAACGTGTGCATACAACGGGTTCAAGCCAGATTTGCACATGCATGAACTAAGGTTTAACTTGACGAGCCTAGTATGTATTGACATAGCCTCAGAACACAGAAAACCGAAAGGTTAAGCATGAATCATATAAATGATATGATGAACATGTCGATGTTCACCATTGAAGCTACATCATCTCTCGTGATGATCGGACCTGGTGTAGTGGATTTGGTTCGTGTAATCACTAAAGAAATGTGAAGGATGTTGTTTTGACTTGGTGTAGTGGATTTGGTTTGTGTAATCACTAACGAATTAATAGTAAACTCAATTTATCATGAACTTAGTCTAAACTCTTTGCAAATATGTTATAGATTATGCAGATCCCTACAATCAACTTTAATTCCTTCCTAGAGAAAGAAAAGCTGAAAAATAATAGAAGCAACTTGACGGACTGGTTCCGTAACATGAGGATTGTCCTCATTGCTGAACAACTGCTCTATGTGCTCGATGCACCGCTGGGTGACCCACCTGCTGAAACAGCTACCGATGAGGCTAAAAATGTTTACCTCACTTGAAAGAACCATTACTCCACAGTTCAGTGTGCCATCCTCTACGGTTTAGAATCGGAGCTTCAGAAACGCTTTGAGAACCACGATGCTCATGATATAATCAGTGAGCTCAAAATAATATTAGAAACTCATGCGGCCGTGGAAAGCTATGATGCTTCTGAATAGTTTTTTAACTGTAAGATGGAAGAGGACAGCTCCGTTAGCGAGCACGTGCTCAAAATTCCTGGGCACGCGAAGAAACTCCTTGACTTGGGAATAATGATTCCTAATGCTTTGGGGATTCATCATGTTCTTCAATCACTACCACCTAGTTACAAGAACTTCGTGATGAACTACAACATGCAGTGCATGGACAAGACGTTACCTGAACTCTTCTCAATGCTGAAAACTGCTGAAGTGGAGATTAAGAAAGAGCACCAAGTGTTGATGGTCAATAAGGCCACGAATTTCAAGAAGAAGGGCAAGCCTAAGGAAAAGGGTAAATTCAAGAAGGGCGGCAAGAAAGCTATTATTGCAAGGAAGAGGGATACTGAAAGTGGAACTGCTCAAAGTACCTGGTAGATCTGAAGAGCGGCAACATCAAGAAGAAAGGTATATCTCATATACATATTATTGATGTGTATCTTACTAGTAATCGTAGTAGTGCCTGGGTATTTGATACTGGTTCGGTTGCTCATATTTGTAACTCGAAATAGGAACTACGGAATAAACAAAGACTAGCGAAGGACGAGGTGACGATGTGCATTGGAAATTGATCCAAGGTCGATGTGATCGCTGTCGGCATGCTCCCCCTTCATCTACCATCGGGATCCAAGGTTGATGTGATCGCTGTCGGCACGCTCCCCCTTCATCTACCATCGGGATTATATCCGGATCTTGTTTATTGCAAGACGGTTATTCATTCAAGTCTGAGAATAATGGTTGTTCAATTTTTATGAATAATATCTTTTATGGTCATGCACCTGAGATGAATGGTTTATTCTTGTTAAATCTCGATAGTAGTGATACACATATTCATAACACTGATGCTAAACGAATAAAATTAAATGATAATTCTACATACATGTGGCATTGTTGTCTTGGTCACATTGGAGTGAAACGCATGAAGAAACTCCATTCCGATGGACTTCTTGAATCACTTGATAGATCTGAAGCATGTCTGATGGGAAAATGTACTAAGACTCCATTCTCTGGTATAATGGAGCGAGCTATAGACTTATTGGAAATTATACATACTAATGTGTGTGGTCCAATGAGTGTACCATCGCGCGGTGGTTATCGTTATTTTCTTAGTTTCAGGGATGATTCGAGTAGATATGGGTATATCTACTTGATGAAACATAAATCCGAAAGTTTCGAGAAGTTTAAGGAATTCCGAAGTGAAGTAAAAAATCAGAATAACAAGAAGATAAAGTTTCTGCTTTCAGATCGTGGAGGTAAATATCTGAGTTACAAGTTTAGCATGCATTTAAAGAAATGTGAAATACTTTCACAATGGACACCGCCAGGAACACCACAGCGCAATGGTGTGTCCGAACGTCGTAATCAAACTCTCCTAGATATGATTCGATCTATGATGTCTCTTACAGATTTACCGTTATCGTTTTGGAGTTATGCATTAGAGACAGTCGCATTCACAAGACCGTATGAATTGTGGTTTAACAAGAAACCTAAGTTGTCTTTCCTTAAAGTTTGGGGCTGCAAAGCTTATGTAAAAAAGTTACAACCTGACAAGCTCGAACCCAAAGCGGAGAAATGCGTCTTCATAGGATACCCTAAAGAAACAATTGGGTATACCTTCTATCACAGATCCGAAGGTAAAAATTTTGTTGCCAAGAACGGATCCTTTCTTGAAAAAGAGTTTCTCTCGAAAGAAGTGACTAGAAGGAAAGTAGAACTCGATGAGGTTATTGAACATTCTCTCGAAAATCAGAGTAGCGCAGCACCGGAAGATGTTCTTGTGCCGCCTGCACCGATAAGAGAGGTAGCTAATGATATAGATCATGAAACTTCGAACGAAGTTACTACTGAACCTTGCAGGTCGACGAGGGTTCGTGCCACTCCTGATTGGTATGTACCCGCCTTAAATGTCGTGTTGGATGAAAATAATGATGACCCTGCAACGTTTGAGGAAGCAATGATGAGCCCGGATTCTAACAAATGGCAAGAAGCTATGAAATCCGAAATGGGTTCCATGTGTGAAAACCAAGTATGGACTTTGGTGCTCTTACCTGATAGCCGCAATGTTGTCGAGAATAAATGGATCTTCAAAAGAAAAACAGATGCTGGTGGTAATGTAACTGTCTATAAAGCTCGACTTGTCGCGAAAGGGTTCAGAAAAATTCAAGGAGTTGACTACGATGAGACTTTCTCACCTATAGTGAAGCTAAAGTCTGTGAGGATTTTGTTAGCAATCGCTGCATTTTTTGATTATGAAATTTGGCTGATGGATGTCAAAATGGCGTTCCTTAATGGTGACGTTGAGGAAGAGATGTATATGGTACAATGCAACCCAAAGATTTTGTCGATCCTAAAAATGCTAACAAGGTATGCAAACTTCAGTGCTCCATTTACGGACTGAAGAAAGCATCCCGGAGTTGGATCCGACGCTTTGATAAGGTGATCAAAGACTTTGGATTTATACAAAATTTTGGAGAAGCTTGTATTTACAATAAAGTAAGTGAGAGCTCTCTAGCATTCCTAATATTGTATGTGGATGACATATTGTTGATTAGGAATGATATAGAACTTCTTAAGTGTCAAAGGTATTTGAATAAATATTTTTCAATGAAGGACCTTGGTGAAGCGGCATACATTTTCGGCATCAAGATTTATAGAGATAGATCAAGAAGCTTAATAGAGCTTTCACAAAGTACATACCTGGACAAAATTCTAAAGAAGGTTTAGAATGGATGAAAGCAAGAAAGGGTTCTTGCCTATGTTGCCAGGTAAGACCTTGAGTAAAACTCAAAATCCAGCTACGGCAGCAGAAAGAGAAAAGATGAACAAAATCCCATATTTCTCAGCCATAGGCTTTATCATGTATGACATGCTGTCTAGAAGACCAGATATTGCACATGTTGTTAGTTTGACCAGTAGATATCAAAGTGATACAGGAATGGAACACTGGAAAATGGTCAAGAATATGCTGAAGTACTTGAAAAGAACTAAGGATATGTTTCTTTGTTATGGAGGTGACCAAGAGCTTGCTGTAACAGTTACACCGATGCTAGTTGGAACACTGATCCAGATGACTCTAAGTCACAATATGGATACGTATTTGTTTTGAATGGTGTAGCGGTGAGCTGGAGGAGTGCTAAGCAAAGCGTTGTGGCGAAAGCTTGAACTGAATCGGAATACATTGCTGCTTTGGAGGCTTCATCAGAGGCGATATGGATGAAGTGTTTCATTACCGAGCTTGGTGTGGTTCCTAGTGCATTGGACCCGATGACCATCTATTGTGACAACATGGGTGCCATAGCGAATGCATAGGAGCCAAGGTCACACAAGAAGCTAAAGCATATGAAGCTACGTTTTCTTTCTATTCGCGAATATGTCGAAGATGGCAATATAAAGATTTGCAAAGTACATACAGATCTGAATGTGGCAGATCCATTGACTAAACCTCTCCCTAGGGCGAAACATGACCTACACCAGAACGCCATGGGTGTTAGGTATATTACCATGTAATCTGGATTATTGACTCTAGTGCAAGTGGGAGACTATTGGAGATATGCCCAAGAGGCAATAATAAAATAGGTATTATTATATCTTTGTGTTTATGATAAATGTTTGCATCCCATGCTATAATTGTATTAACCGCAAACATTAATACTTGTGTGTTTTATAAACATAAAAGAGTCCCTAGTAAGCCTCTTGTTAAACTAGCTTGTTGATTAATAGATGATCATAGTTTCATGATCATGAACATTGGATGTTATTAATAACAAGATCATATCATTAGGTGAATGATGTGATGGACATACACCCATAGTAAGCGTAGCATATGATCAAGTCATTAAGTTCATTTTGCTCCAAGCTTTAAGATACATAGTAACCTAATCCTTTGACCATGAGATCATGTTAATCACCTACACCGGATTGATGCTTTGATGACATCAAACACTACTTCGTAAATGGGTAGTTATAAAGGTGGCATTAAGTGTTCGGAAAGTATAGGTTGAAGCACGTGGATCAATAGTGGGATTTGTCCATCCAAATGATGGATAGATATACTCTGGGCCCTCTCGATGGAATGTCATCCAATTAGCTTGCAAGCATGTGACTGGCTCACAAGGGATGTCATATCACGGTACGAGTAAAGAGTATTGATCGGTAACGAGGTTGAACTAGGTATAGAGATACCGACGATCAAACTTCGGATAAGTAAAATATCGCGCGACAAAGGGAATCAGTATCGTATGTTAATGGTTCTTTCGATCACGAAGTCATCGTTGAATATGTGGGAGCCATTAGGGATCTCCAGGTCCCGCTATTGGTTATTGATCGAAGAAGTGTCTCGATCATGTCTCATAGTTCGCGAACCGTAGGGTGACACGCTTAAAGTTCGATGTTGTTTTAAGTAGATATGGAATATGGTTTGGAGTTCGAATATTCTTCTGGGTCTTGGATGGGATCCAGCACATCACGAGGAGTTCTGGAATGGTCCGGAGAATAAGATTCATATATGGGAAGTAACATTCCAAGTTTGGGAGTGCTCTGATACGTCTCCAACGTATCTATAATTTTTGATGTTCCATGCTAGTTTTATGACAATACCTACATGTTTTGCTCACACTTTATAATGATTTTATGCATTTTCCGGGACTAACCTATTAACAAGATGCCAAGTGTCAGTTCCTGTTTTCTGCTGTTTTTGGTTCCAGAAAGGCTGTTCGGGCAATATTCTCGGTATTCGACAAAACAAAAGCCAAACATCTTATTTCACCGAGACGGACCAGAAGGCCGAAGGGGAGCCGGAGAGGAGGCCCAGGGCCCCCACACCACACAAGGGCGCGGCCTAGGAGGGGGCGCGCCGCCCTATGGGGTGGGCCCCCGGGCACCCCCTTGCGCCTCTTCGCCTATAAAATCCCTCGCGATAAAAACCCGATACCAATTGACGAAACTCCGAGAGAAAGACTCCGGGGACGCCGCCGCCATCGCGAAACTCCATTTCGGGGACAGAATCTCTGTTCCGGCACGCCGCCGGGACGGGGAAGTGCCCCGGAAGCCATCTCCATCGACACCGCCTCCATCATGCTCCGTGAGTAGTTCCCCCATGGACTACGAGTTCTAGCTGTGGCTAGTTGGTACTCTCTCTCCCATGTACTTCAATACAATGATCTCATGAGCTTCCTTACAAGATTGAGATCCATCTGATATAATCGGTGTTGTGTTTGTTGGGATCCGATGAATTGTTACATTATGATCAGTCTATCTATATAAGTTTGTGAAGTTATTGTTGCAACCTTGTTGTGTTTAATGCTTGTCACTAGTGCACGAGTGGCATGATCTTAGATTTGAGCTTCATAATTATTGCTTAGATTGTATCTACAAGTTGTTTGCACATGTCTATGTCGGGAACCAAAGGCCCCGAAGAGCAACTGGGATAACTGGAGGGAAGGCTTAGATATGAGGATCACATGTTTTCACCAAGTGTTAATGCTTTGCTCCGGTGCTCTATTAAAAGGAGTACCTTAATTACCGATAGATTCCCTTGAGGCCCGGCTGCCACGGCTGGTAGGACAAAAGATGTTATGCAAGTTTCTCATTGCGAGCACGTATGACTATGGAAAACATGCCTACATGATTAATAGACTTGATGTTGTCTTAATGCTATTTCAATCCTATCAATTGCCCAACTGTAATTTGTTCACCCAACACTTATTATTGGAGAGTTACCACTAGTGTAGATAGCTAGGAACCCCGGTCCATCTCTTATCATCATATACTCGTTCTATATGTCATTGGAAGTAGTACCAACTATTTTCTGGTGCCATTGCCTCGTCTTTATTCTGCTGCTGTGTTCTGTTACTATTGCTCTCATATTACTGCTGCTTTCACATCACCGTTACTAGTGCTTTTCAGGTGCAGTGAATTGACAACTCGGTTGTTAAGGCTTATAAGTATTCTTTACCTCCCCTTTTGTCGAATCAATAAATTTGGGTTTTACTTCCCTCGAAGACTGTTGCGATCCCCTATACTTGTGGGTTATCAAGACTATTTTAAGGCGCGTTGCCGGAGGCATAGCTCTACTCATAAGTTCACTGGGGAGTCTACCTCTCTCTCTCTGTTTTTATTTTATTTTGTTTTGCTTAGTTTACTTTTGTCTAGTTTATTTGTGCTTAGTTTATTTCTATCTAGTATTATTTTGCTTAGTTTACTTTTGTTTAGTTTATTTTTGTCTTGTTTTATTTTTCTTATATACTCGAAATCCATAAAAATTTGAAAAACCGAAAAATTAAAAACTGTTGTTATGGGAGAACCCACAACCTATTTGGAGCTTATTGAAATATATATGAATTATAGAGAATCAAGAACGGGTAAAGTCATGAGTGCTGTGATAGAAAAATTGAATACAATTGCTAAAATCTTGCTTAAACGCCATGATATAAACTGTTGCTCTAAACAGGATACTAAACATCTGAAATTCCAATGTCGCTTTAGTGAAGAAGTTTTAATTAAGAACTATAATTGGAATAACTATATTCATTTTGGGTTCAAATAGGTAGAACAATTTGTCTTATTTATGGGAGCTTCTGAGATCGAATCCTTCATGTCTAAAATTATGAAACTTGTGTTGCTGGTAAGGACCTTAAAGATTATGTCTCTTCTATCCTTAATTTTTGCATAGAAAGCTCATTAGATGAAAAATAGGAGGAGAGTGATGAACAAAAGGAGGAAGAATGGATTAGCTACCCATGCCAACCTTCTAATGAGAGTAACTCTTTATCTCTTACACTATTTGATTGTCCTCCATGCTTACCAAAGGAGGATGAATGTTATGTTCTGTGGATTCTCTTGAAATATTCCCTATGAGTAAAACTTGTGAGAATAATTATGCTCTGTTATCTATGATAATCCATGCTATTTCGAAAAATGTTATGATAATGCTTTGTTTGTGCCTGATATCGAAATGCATGGTACTAAAGAGTTTTGCTTAGCAAATGTTTATGATAAATCCCTAGATGATGGTCCTATGTTATTTGATAATATTAATTGTACTACTAATGAAAATGGGATTGGAGAAGTCTTGACTTTATCTAGGAGTCCCATATCTCTTGAGAATGATCAATCATCTTGTTATATTATTGATAAAAGTGGGTTTGAAAGTTTTAATCCCATTATTTTTTAGCTTGATAAAAATTATGTGTTTGTAGATCATGGAAAGCATGTTGTATGTGATAGTTATATTGTTGAGTTTGTTCATGATGCTACTGAAGATTATTATGAGAGAGGAAAATATGGTTGTAGAAATTTTCATGGTACTAAAACACCTCTCTACATGCTGAAAATTTTGAAGTTGCTCGTGTTATATCTTCTTATGCTTGTCACTTGGTTCTTCATGAATTTATTTGTGTACAAGATTCCTATGCATAGGAAGTGGGTTAGACTTAAATGTGTTTTGAACTTGCTTTTTGATGCTCTCTTTTGCTTCAACTCTCATCCTTATGTGAGCATCATTAAAATTGCTGAGCCCATCTTAATGGCTATAAAGAAAGCACTTCTTGGGAGATAACCCATGTTTTTATTTTACTACTGTTTTGTTGTGTCTTGGAAGTTGTTACTACTGTAGCAACCTCTCCTTATATTTATTTTATTGCATTGTTGTGCCAAGTAAAGTCTCTAATAGAAGGTTGATGCTAGATTTGGATTTCTGCAAAGAAACAGATTTCTATCTGTCACGAATTTGCGTAGGTCTCTCTGTAGGAAACTCAGAAAAATCTGCCAATTTTCATGCGTGTTCCTAATATATGTACGCAACTTTCATTAGTTTTGAGTTTTCTGATTTGAGCAGCGGAAGTACCTCTTAAAAATTCGTCTTTACTGGCTGTTCTGTTTTGACAGATTTTGTCTCTGTTTTTTGCATTGTCTCTTGTGGACTTTAAGTAAGGCTTTCTAGACGTGGAGAGCTGTAGCTAATGTTTTATTGAGTTCATGCAATGTGTCACTACAGGACCAAAGTGGATTAAATTTTTTTGAGTACTAACCCCTCTAATGAAGTTTATGAGAAGTTTGGTGTGGAGAAGTTTTCAAGGGTCAAGAGAGGAGGATGATATATGATCAAGAAGAGTGAAAAGTCTAAGCTTGGGGATGCCCCCGTGGTTCATCCCTGCATATTTCAAGAAGACTCAACCGTCTAAGCTTGGGGATGCCCAAGGCATCCCCTTCTTCATCAACAACTTATCAGGTCACTTCTAGTGAAACTATATTTTTATTCAGTCACATCATATGTGCTTTACTTGGAGCGTCTGTGTGTTTTTATTTTTGTTTGTGTTTGAATAAATTCGGATCCTAGCAATCCTTGTGTGGGAGAGAGACACGCTCCGCTTTTTCATATGAACACTGGTGTTCTTAACTTTATTTTAATGTTCATGGCGGAGTTGAAAACCGTTGCACTTATTGTTATTTGGGTGGAAAAAGAAAATGCTTCATATTGTCTTGAATAATTTGATACTTGGCAATTGTTTTGAGCTCTCAAGTAGATCATGTTTAAGCTCATGCACCATGTAGTTTAAACCTATTAGTGGAGAACTACCGTAGAGCTTGTTGAAATTTGGTTTGCATGATTGGTCTCTCTAAGGTCTAGATATTTTCTGGTAAAAGTGTTTGAGCAACAAGGAAGACAGTGTAGATTCTTACAATGCTTGCAATATGTTCTTATGTGAGTTTTGCTGTACCGGTTCATACTTGTGTTTGCTTCAAACAACCTTGCTAGCCAAAGCTTTGTACTGATAGGGAATGCTTCTCGTGCATCCAAAACCTTGAGCCAAAACCTATGCCATTTGTGTCCACCATATCTACCTACTACGTGGTATTTCCTGCCATTCCAAGTAAATACTTCATGTGCTACCTTTAAACAATTCAAATGCTATTGTCTCTTATTTGTGTCAATGTTTTATAGCTCATGAGGAAGTATGTGGTGTTTATCTTTCAACCTTGTCATTTACTTTTGACAGACTTTCACAATGGACTAGTGGCATATACATCCGCTTATCCAATAATTTTGCAAAAAGAGCTGCAACGGGGTTCCCAGCCCCAATTAATTAACTTGCATTAATAATTCTCTTCACATGTTTTGCCCTGATCTATCAGTAAGCAACTTAATTTTGCAAATAGACACTCCTCCATGGTATGTGAATGTTGGAAGGCACCCGAGGATTCGGTTAGCCATGGCTTGTGAAAGAAAAAGGTTGGGAGGAGTGTCATCCATCAATAATGAAACTAAAATACATGTGTAAACAAAAGAGAAGAGGGACGATCTACCTTGCTGGTAGAGATAACGTCCTTCATGGGAGCCGCTCTTGAAAGTCTGGTTGATGAGGTAGTTAGAGTACCCTTCTACCATTCGTTGACAACAACAAACACCTCTCAAAACTTTACTTTTAGGCTCCCTATATGATTTCAAAACTTAAAAAGCTCTAGCACATGATTTAATCCATGCTTCCCTCTGCGAAGGGCCTTTCTTTTACTTTATGTTGAGTCAGTCTACCTACTTCCTTCCATCTTAGAAGCAAACACTTGTGTCAACTGTGCATTAATTCTTACATACTTGCTTATTTGCACTTATTATATTACTTTGTGTTGACAAATATCGATGAGATATGCATGTTGAAGTTGAAAGCAATTGCTGAAACTTAAATCTTCCTTTGTGTTGCTTCAAACCTCTTATTAAGAATTTATCGCTTTATGAGTTAACTCTTATGCAAGACTTTTTTATGCTTGTCTTGAAAGTACTATTCATGAAAAGTTTTGCTATATGTTATCTATTTGCTAGCAAACTATAGATCGTTGCCTTGAGTCACTTCGTTCATCTCATATGCTTTGCAATAGTATGATCAAGATTATGTAAGTAGCATGTCACTACGAAATTATTCTTTTTATCGTTTACCTACTCGAGGGCGAGTAGGAACTAAGCAGGGGATGCTTGATACGTCTCCAACGTATCTATAATTTCTGATGTTCCATGCTAGTTTTATGACAATACCTACATGTTTTGCTCACACTTTATAATGATTTTATGCATTTTTCGGGACTAACCTATTAACAAGATGCCGAAGTGCCAGTTCCTGTTTTCTGCTGTTTTTGTTCCAGAAAGGCTGTTTGGGCAATATTCTCGGAATTCGACGAAACAAAAGCCAAACATCTTATGTCACCGAGACGGACCGAGAACAGGGGAGGCGGAGAGGAGGCCCGGGCCCCACACCACACGGGCGCGGCCTAGGAGGGGCGCCGCCTATGGGGTGGGCCCCAGGCACCCCTTGCGCCGCCTCTTCGCCTATAAAATCCCTCGCGACCTAAAAACCGATACCAATTGACGAAACTCAGAAAAGAATCCGGGGCGCCGCCGCCGCGAAACTCCGTTTGGAGGACAGAATCTTTGTTCGGCACGCCGCCGGGACGGGAATGCCGGAAGCCATCTCCATCGACGCCACCGCCTCCATCATGCTCCGTGAGTAGTTCCCCCATGGACTACGGGTTCTAGCTGTAGCTAGTTGGTACTCTCTCTCCCATGTACTTCAATACAATGATCTCATGAGTTGCCTTACATGATTGAGATCAATCTGATGTAATCGGTGTTGTGTTTGTTGGGATCCGATGAATTGTTACATTATGATCAGTCTATCTATATAAGTTTGTGAAGTTATTGTTGCTGCAACCTTGTTGTGTTTAATGCTTGTCACTAGTGCAGTGGCATGATCTTAGATTTGAGCTTTATAATTATTGCTTAGATTGTATCTACAAGTTGTTTGCACATGTCTATGTCCGGAACCCGAGGCCCGAGCAACTGGGATAACTGGAGGGAAGGCTTAGATATGAGGATCACATGTTTTCACCAAGTGTTAATGCTTTGCTCCGGTGCTCTATTAAAAGGAGTACCTTAATTACCAGTAGATTCCCTTGAGGCCCGGCTGCCACCGGCTGGTAGGACAAAAGATGTTATGCAAGTTTCTCATTGCGAGCACGTATGACTATATATGGAAAACATGCCTACATGATTAATAGACTTGATGTTCTCTTAATGCTATTTCAATCCTATCAATTGCCCAATAATTTGTTCACCCAACACTTGTTATTGGAGAGTTACCACTAGTGTAGATAGTGGGAACCCCGGTCCATCTCTTATCATCATATACTCGTTCTATATGTCATTGGAAGTAGTATCAACTATTTTACGGTGCCATTGCCTCGTGTTCTTATTCTGCTGTTGTGTTCTTGTTACTATTGCTCTCATATTACTGCTGCTTTCACATCACCCCGTTACTAGTGCTTTTCCAGGTGCAGCTGAATTGACAACTCAGTTGTTAAGGCTTATAAGTATTCTTTACCTCCCCTTGTGTCGAATCAATAAATTTGGGTTTACTTCCCTGGAAGACTGTTGCGATCCCCTATACTTGTGGGTTATCATGCTCCCGTGAATTTATGGAAGGTTCTAGAAGGTTCTAGAATCATCCGGAATAATTCACTATGGAAAGTGGAGTCACGGAGGGACTCCACCAGCCCTAGCCGACCCACAAGGTGGGAAGGTGGAGTCCATGGTGGACTCCACCACCTTGGCCGGCCACATGACAAGGAAAGGGAGGAATCCCTCCTTGACTAGGTTTCCCAAATTTGGTAGGTTTTGGAATTGGACACCAATGTGGTTTTTGGGTGAACCCGAGGGCTTTCCACCTATTTAAAGGGGAGAGGAGGGGAGGGGCCGGCCGCACCTTGGCCGCACCACCTCAAGGGCTCCCTGGCCAGTGCCCTAGCCGCTCCCTCTAAATCCCAGCGAACCCCTCCTCCTCATATCTCCCGCATAGCTACGGCGAAGCCCTGTCGCTACACCACCACTGTCACCACGCCGTCATGCTACCGAGATTCCTAGGAGGATCACTACTAGGAAAAAGCTTACCGCCGGTGACCTGAAAATGCTTACCGCCGGCACTTTCGAATTCGCCGGCGATAACCTCGCCGGTGGTAAGCGCTTACCGCCGGCGTTCTCGAACTCGCCAGTGGTAACTGGCCGTTACCCCCGGCGTTTTACCTACTCCCATAGCTATTCGCCGGCGGTATCAGTTTTTGCAAATAAAAAAAAAGCATGGCGAGCAGCGCATCTGCAGCGCCAGGCTGTGTACAAGTTACAAAAAAGTCCAAACATAAAAATAGTACAACTGAACTACTATTTTACATCAAGAACCCTGAAAAGAAAAGCAAAAGCAATCAAGTCCCACTCCTGGCTCTCGATCTGGATCCCGCCACCGCAGGCCACCATCCTGCTCGACGACGACGACGACGGCCATCTTCTGGCTCCCGTTCTGGAGATGAGGAAACTGCCTGCAATGTTTGACGGAAATGACGCATGAACAACGAAATTGGCGAGCGGCATCAAATGGAATCACCATGAATCAGGGAATAGGCATATCTACAGCCGCTAGGCCAGATCATCTCGGAGTAGCAATTTCGTGAAGAAACAAAAAGTAGAGAGGGAAGGGAGATGGGACCTCAGCGAATACGGATAGGACGATGATGTTCCGCACGGTGCGTCGCGAGAACTGCGTCCATCGTCGCATCCTTGCTTGCACGGAGGCCTCCTCCTTGGAGAGGTACTGCAGGCGCTTCTCTAAGTCCTCTCGGCCGCGCCACATCCGCCCAGCACCCCTCCCTTCTTCGTCGTCGCCGTGGTGGTGGTGGGCTTCTCCTTGTCCTTCCCCTTCCCCTCCGCCCGCTCCGGCGCTAGGGAGGCCATTGGCCCGGGGGCCGGTGGATCTGCGCGGTGCGGGATCCGGTGGTGCGGGCGCCACGCGACGGGGGACCGACGGGACGGGACTGGCCTCCTCGCTCCTGGTCGGCTTGGCAGAGGGGCAGTAGGAGGGAGCTGCGGCTTTGGTCGGCTTGGCGACGCGCTTCCTCGCCGGCGCTCCCGCCTCCTGCGTGGCGGCGGAGGACGGGGAGCTCGGCACCATGGCTGCCCGCTAGGGTTTGAAAGAGGGGAGAGGGAGGGCGGGGGGTTTGGGAAATGGGAGGGGAGAGGGCTGCAGGAGTGTGAGAGAGGTTGGGTGGGGATGGGGCGATCGATTGCGTGGACGCGAGGAGAGGCACGTGGGGGCTGGTCCATACGATCCCACATTACCCCCGGCTCCCTCGAAGTGGGTTTGCCAGCGTTAAGGCCCGCTACCCCTGGCACTATTTGGCTGAATTCGCCGGCGGTAAGGCTAGGCCGGACGGAGGCCCCGTGGCCCATTATATCACCGGCATATTCAAATTGAACTCGCCGGCGGTAACACATGTATCCTTAGCATCTTCCTTTCAACCTCGCCGGCGGTAGGGTTAGGCCACCCTGGAAGGCCTTACCGCCGGCATCTTCAAATCGATCTCGCCGGCGGTAAGGAGTGCGGCTATAAACCTTTTCCTAGTAGTGGATCTACTACTTCTGCCGCCCGCTGGAACAGGGAGAAGGACGTCTTCATCGACACCGTACGTGTGACCGAGTGCAGAGGTACTGCCCGATTGCGGCACCGTCAAGTTCTTCAACGCGCTCTTGAGAGCGGCAAGTGATCGACTACATCGTCCACGAGATTTATCTCGTTAACGCTTAGCGATCTTCGAGGGTATGTTGATCTCATCTCGTTTCTACCATCTACTAGATTAGATCTTGGCTTGTTATTCATTCTTGCGGTAGGAATTTTTCTGTTTTCTATGCTACGAATCCCTACAGAACGTCCCCTCTTGGCATACGTCTGTTCGTCCAGTGCCGGCACATGTGCCATGCCGTGTGCCACGACGGGCCACAACAGCCATGCGCCACATGCCCAAACCCCTGACTCGCACACGCCCGTGTAACCCTAGCGAACCTCTCCTCCTCCTATCTCCCGCATGGCTACGAAGAAGCCCTGCCGGAGTTCTTCACCACCACCGTCACCACGCCGTTGTGCTACCAGGATTCCTAGGAGGATCTAGTACTTCTGCTACCCACTGGAACAGGGAGAAGGACGTATTCATCGACACTGTATGTGTGACCGAGTGCGGAGGTGCTGCCCGATTGCGGCACCGTCAAGTTCTTCAACGCGCTCTTGAGAGTGGCAAGTGATCGACTACATCATCCACGAGATTTATCTTGTTAACGCTTAGCGATCTTCGAGGGTATGTTGATCTCATCTCGTTTCTACAATCTACTAGATTAGATCTTGGTTTGTTATTCGTTCTTGCGGTAGGAAATTTTTTGTTTTCTATGCTACTGATCCATGCAGAACGTCCCCTCTTGGCACACGTCTGTTCGTCCAGTGTCGGCACATGTGCCATGACGGGCCACACCATCCATGCACCACATGCCCGAACCCCTGACCCGCACACGCCCGTGTAACCGTGAAGGTCGGCTCTGATACCAAATGTAACACCCTGACCACCGCCGGCCGGGCCTTTTACCCCTGGCAGCTCTGTAGGATCTCTAGACTATCCCCACAGACGAACACATGTCTTTCCTGCGCACTTTCTCCTCACTAGTGCGCACCCGGGAACTACTTCCCGGTCAGTCACCCATCCTCAAATTACTCCGGGCCAAGCACTCTTAACCTCGAAGTTCTTTGCTGATGAGCTTCCGGAAAATAAGTTGCAACTTGTTGGTATGAGTATTCTATCAATCCTATTAAGCCCTAGGACAGGATGTCACACTAATGCCACTGGTGGATAGATCGGAAAGGAGATTGGTGTCCACTTCCATTTTTTTTGGCCTATGGAGGCAAGTTACAGATTATAAGATCATGTCTTAGCTCTATGCCCATTTTCTTCATGTGCTCTTTGGATATTCCTCCTTGTATAGTGAAATAACTCAATAGAATTATTAGAAACTACCTCTGGAGTGTCAGAAAGCCAGATTCAAAAGGGAAGTATCTTGCTTCCTAGGACATGATTTGTAAACCTAAGGATAAAGGTGGTTTGGGGATCCTTGATTTCAAAAAGAAAAATGAAGCTCTCCTTATGAAGCATCTCCATAAATTCTATAATAAAGAAGAGCGCCCTTGGGTGAAGTTAATCTGGAATTATTACACAAATGGAGTGCCACAGGCAACAAACCTATATGGCTCTTTCTGGTGGAGGGACATTATGAAATTAGTGGAAAAATACATAGCGGTATGTTATGCCACTGCTGGATGTGGGGATTCTATTTTCTTCTGGAATGATACTTGGAATGGAATTTTGCCTTCGAAACAATTCCCAAGGTTGCACTCTTTTGCCTTAGACACTTTGCTCTCAGTAAGGGAAGTGGTTCAGTGTGAGGATAGGTCCACACTATTGTACCTGCCTTTATCACAATAAGCTTATGATGAGTATATTAACATGCAAAGTTTTATGGATTCTGTTCACCTCAACTACTCTGAGAAGGATGTGTGGAGAACAATTTGGAATCAAGGAATTTTCTCAGCCCATTTTTACTACCAGCATTGCTTTTCGCATATTCCCACTAGAAGACTTCACTGTTGGATTTGAAAAAGTAAAGTGGTCTTGAGAATAAAGGTTTTTTGCTTGGCTATTAGTCAGTAACAAACTGAATACAAGAGATACGCTAAGAAGAAGAAACTGGAATGTCACAAATGATTACACATGTGTTTTATGCCCTACTCATCAGACAGAAGATTGGATTCACCTCTCTTTTGACGGCAATTTTAGCAGAAGAATCTGCCATATCTGCAAGTGGAATGGACACGAGAGGAGATGTTCATCAAAGCAAGGAAATCTTTTGCAAAACCTTTCTTCACTGAGGTGGTTATTCTAGCCTGCTGGCATATATGGAAACAGAGAAATGGGAAAGTGTTTGAGCACATCAGACCTTCTTTTGGATCATGGAAAGCTCAGTTTGTTCATGAGGCCTCTTTGCATGTGCATAGAGTCAAGCATAAACATGCTGATATGTTCAAATCATGGATTGAAAATCTGTTGTAACTTTTTCCTTTTCTTTTTTGTAAATATTCTCTTTTGTACAGTTTGAAAGTTTTACTAATATGCTGTGGGGGTTTTGCCCCGTAGTTCTTGGTAAAAAAAGATAGCGTTGAACAGAAAGAAGAGATTGCAGTTGTAGGTGAAGTGACATGAAGTCAGGGAGTAGCAGCGAAGCTCATGGAAGACAACTCGAGTCCGAAGTACATGAAGGTTTGAGGCTTAGATGAACCCAAGGTGGCAAAGAATATTTGCCAAGGTGGAGTTTGTTGTGTTATGTCGAATATTAGTGTACGAGTTGGAACATTTGAACTCTGAGTTGTAATAGGTGCGTATAAGATATGTGTAGTGTTCGAGTCGGACACTAGTAGCATGGGCTCCCATATAACGTGAGGGGTACCACACAATGTAACCCATGACGACTTGATAGCGGCGGGAGCGCAAGGGGAGCTGGCGGCTTGTGCTGGTGCCAAAGGTGGCCAAGAGCTGCGGTATCAAAGGGGAGGAGCACCCATAAAGTATGCCCCGCAGATGTAGGTGTTCGCCAAACTGCGTTACCAAATCTTGATGTCGTCATCGTGCTGTGATTGCTTGGTTTCTCGGTAGATCGACTGTGCGCCTACGACGACAACAATTTCGCCCAACCGTTTCGTGCCTTCCAACACCCATAACTGTGCATCTTTTTTAATCCTACTAAAGACTATATGCGAGGGGGCTTGCTTGTTATGAAAGAGTTCAATCCAAATCTCCCAAAAGATAAGCATTGTGAGAGAAGCCATAGCTTTGAGGTTAGGGATAGAGCCACCGGACATGTCACTTTGCCAATCCAAAATTTTGAGCCCGGACCATTGCGAAGGGTGAAGATACGGGCGACCCATCAACCCTTCACAAGACTCCAATGTCTAACGGTGAAGTGGCAATAACTAACGAAGAGGTGGTCGAAAGTTTCCGTACTTTGTTTGCAAAGTGAGCAAGGGCCACAATTTAGCGACAAAAGGTTTGCCAACATATCCGCCGTCCAAATCCTATTTTAGTTTGCAAGCTACGCGAAGAACTTGACCTTGGGAGGTGCCCAACCTTTCCAAATCGTTTTGTTTATGGCTGGAGAAATTGAACCCAATAATTGCACCTCATAGACCAACTTGGCAGAATATTGCCCATTAGGTGTGAGCCTCCAAAGGATCTCATCCTCAACTTAGATCATCAATGTTGACATTTGCAATAAGAGACCAAAGCTCAATGAATTGGGGAAGGTGCTCCAAGGTGAACGGGCTCTCCAAGTCAATTTTGGCCACCCAAGGCCCATTATGCAAGGTTGCGAAACCTTCCAATGCTTGCTCTTTGAGGAGGCGAAAATAAGCGGTGCAATATCAATCGGTTTCCTTCCTTCAAGCCATTGTGCCTATCAAAAAGGGGTCATCCTTCCATTTCCAATGGTGATTGTAGTGGCAGCATAGTAGATTTTTGTATCCTCGTTTGAACAAGGGTTTTTGGAGCCCACTCAAAATTTATTGGAATCCTTCCATTCCAACCAAGGCCAACGAAGCCTTGGACTTTGGAGAATCAATGATATTTTCTCATCCCTTAAAAATGACATTTTTTCACAAGAAAATGGAAATAAGATTGGTAAATGGTTGAATGCAAGGCATAAGTAAATAAAATCTAGTATAAAGATTACTAAGTGGTTGTTTGAAGCCAAGATAGGCGATCTGTCTCGAGAAAATGAGTTTATACTGAATTTAAATACAAAAAAAAATTCCGGTTAAGGATCAGTATATATAGGACATCATGTTAGGGTTTAAAAAATTCTAATACTGAGTACCAATTTTATGCTGTCTTTGTTTGGATACAAATTACCAATTCAGCTGCTCCTGTACCGGCAAGACCTCACAATAATTGAGACATTAAACTTCATTTTAGGAAAGTTTCTCCTATATTTTAGAAGATGTCACAACAATTGATAAGTTTTGACCCCAAAAAAAAATCTGTCGCCTGCACCAGTCCACCTTGCTATTTTCTCTAACGCAAAAGAACACAAGACATCCCGGCAGTACAAAGTATATTTCAACTGACCATGCATCAAGATATTTAACATATACAGTGGTATCATATTTTTTTCCAAGCGATCCAACAGGGGATCGAATTTCATTATCGGCGAGATAACGAAACCATGTTCAGGTAGTTTTACAGGAAACATAAAAACAGAAGGGGAAAGCGCCGCCCTACTGCTAGCATTCAAACGAACAACAGCCAAAACTAACACTAAGAAGTCTTATTACAGGACGCGTGCAACTGAATTTCCACCGAGATGAAACCATCAGCAAAAGGATCACCCAAGCATCAAGACAGAATGAAATATGCAACAACTAAAAGGATCCCAAAAGCACTTTCTCCTAACGCATTTCTTCAGGCAATATCTCCAGCATCTTTGTCATCCTCAAGCTTCTTATCTTCCAGGAGAAGAGTAGGATCTGGGCCGGAGATCCCAGTTTCAACATCCCCTCCCGTCGACGCTAGCCGCATAAGGTTATCTGCACCAGCCTGGATATCTGCATCGTCCTTCTCCGCATGGAGCCCTGGCCAATATTTCATAAACACGACATCATAACTAATTAGTTCACAGGGGGATTAATTTTCGAAGCATTTTCAGTTTCCAAATAGCTCAGCAAATTGCTGCCAGGCCAGCAATTTGCGTGTTGAGGCTGGCAGGAACAAACAACGGGTACCATCTGAAAAATTGGGAGAAACTCCCAGGACGCGCGTAGGAGAGCCGATGGCAGTTGCAACGGCGCTCCAAACAAATTTGGCAATAGCACAGCCAAAGAACTGGTGACTTATAGTTTCATGCTCTCTACAGAACTGACAGAGAGGACTTTCAGTCCAGTTGCGTTTGATCAAATTATCCTTGGTAGCAGTGGCATTATGCCAGATCAGCAAAAGCCAAATCTTGATATCATATACTGAACCATTGCCAAGATTTATCTCCAGTGTCCAACTCCTTAGACGCTCGACTGCACCTGCCAGCTGCTTGGACCTGGTGGACGATCTGTGCGTCAGTGAACCTGTGCTATATCTGACAATTCTTTCATGTCGGCACGTCTCGGACCGCTCGCTAAAAAGAGAAATGTACTCCACTACTGTAAGTAACGTGCAATTCTGTTACGGTGCAGATGCAGAAAAGAAAATATAGATAAGCACTCGGGACTGCATTTCCATGTGGAAACAAAGTAGGCTTCGATCGGCATTACTGATCTTGTAGCTAGAAGAGAACCGGCACACGTGGTGACTTGGCTGGAGTCGTCGTCTCGTCGGAGAAGATAAGGAGAGACACCGCCGGATGACCTGACGACACACCGACATGCCTATGCGCAGCAACCAGAAATGCAATAGCGAGTTGGCGTTTCGTTCTTTGTTTGGTTTGTCCCTTCTTCTTCAGATGAAACGGACGGATGATATACGAATGAAAGATGACGCGCGCTTGTGGAGAGCGCACGTGCCAAAAACATTCGGGCTCATCTCTCGAAAGTCAGATCTCGATCAGGAGTGAGGACAAGCAAGCAGCAGCCCATGTCCATCGTCATTGGGGCTGCACTTGCGAGACCATTTCTGGAGCCATGACGAATGCTCTGTTCTGTTCGTCCGTTGTGCCGATCCATCTGGAGGAACTGAACTCAGCATTTCATTTTTTTTTTTCGATGATATCGCCATAGTTTTAAGAAGATGCAAAATCTGTACAGTAATTAAACCAATCTAACCAAATCTGTTCTGAATGTTGTATTCTGCTTCTGCACAGTTCGCAAAACAGTCAGAGTTCATGTTTGGAGCCAGCTAGCTCTACAGAGAGTCAGAGAGGAGCATGACAGGCCTAGCTAGGAAGATCTTCAGAGTTCAGAACCTGGCAGAGAAGGAGCAATCAACGTTGCATGATTTAAAAGGAACAATAAGGGAAACATTGCAGTGATCCAACGGTCTTTGTTTTCTTCCGGTAAAATGTCTGAACCGCGCATCCGAGACAGTGATTACTTGGTGCACTCAGTTCACAAGACTGTGAGTTCTTGTTTGGAGCCAGATAGCTCTACAGAGAGAAGCACGACACGCGTACCTAGTTAGATCTTCAGAGTTCAGAACCTGATAGGGAAGGACTGAAGGAGCAATCAGCTTTGCATGATTTAGAAGGAGCAGTAAAGGAAGCATTGCAGCGATCCAACGGACTTCATTTTCTTCCGATCGATAAAATGCCTGAACTGTGCACTCAGAAATTTTCGAACGGAAAGTGCAACTACTACAATACATACTTTCTTAACGAAAGGGCTACTTGCAAAGTTGAAAGTGTGGATGGCGCCACTAAATTTCTTACTGCTTAAGATTTGAAGTCCTTACTGGTTAAGAATCTTTGTATACAGGCCAACGGTTCACATCTTATCTCTGATGAGAACTGCTGAAGAGAGAGACAGTTGTGGAATCAGAACAAGCCATCAGAAAAGAACAGATTTTCCTCTCCTTATCCTAGGAATTGAATTTCCAGCTTTGCCACGATCCGTCTTGTAAACTATATACTCCTATGTCCTAGGATAAGGAAAAGAAAAATCAGAGCCCTTTGATGGCTTCACTAACTAACAAAGGTATACCTGTGTTGATTAGTCTCAAGTCAACTGCTTAGAGCTGTTGCCAGATGCTCTAATCAGTGTGCTTTGCTTCCTTATATATTCACTTCATGATGCAGCTCTAGACTAAGATTATTCGGTCATGTGCTACCTGCCGTTAGGTCACGCGACCTGAACCTTTGCAGCCGGCCTGAACATGACCGACCATTTATAATCAAAAGTCGGGGGCAGTCCGGGCAGAGAGTGTCAACTCGTGATTAGATCGAAACATACGACCAAATGAAAAAATATCCATCACCGATCTCGACAAGTCATCTGCCAAACTACGCTAATTTTCTAGACAACCCATGCTTATTTTTATTTTGGGCAGCCTGAAAGCAACATTTTGGTCAACTGCACAATTTCTTCAGTTACTTAACCTGATCACAACGATTAACTAACTTGATGATTGAGTGCTGCCTTTGTTCCGGAACTGCTGGTCTGATTGATGTCACATAGCTTTCAAGAAAGAAACTGGAATACTGCATACAACTAATTTGCTGCTGAAAAACTTGTGCCTTAAGCTCTGCTAGCCGCTAGCATAAGAAAGCTACGCTTCTCCAGCCTTCTAATGCTCATGAAAGCAATTCCAGCAGGCACATCTTGTTGTGTGTGCATTGGATGCCACTAACAATCATAGTAGCATGGTTGGCTGCCTCTCCCAAGACCAGCCTTTATGTTTGTTTATTCCAAAGGGGAGGCCGGCTTGCCCTTTAGATCCAGGACAAAACCTATCACTAGTTTCCTCCTTGCTCTGTCCTACTAGCAGATTAGGAACCAGTAGCATTATTGATTTAGATTGTGCCCACCTGCAATCAAGCTGGCTAAAAGAGACAAGAAAAGGGTAGTTGATCAGAATCTAAAAGGAGAAGAGGAGGTCTTCTTAAGCATCCTTGCTTAGAGCTATAAACTTCTCAGCTGGAGAACAAGACAATTCTTCTTCTTTTTTGTCAGGGATGCTTCAAAGGGTGGAACGAAAAACATTTACCATATATATTCTGATAAGTTATAACAGAGATTACACAGATAGTAGTGTTAATTCATGCATAGTTACAGATTCTACATCACGTCAGATATTTTGGCATATATAGGCTACATCCCATGCAGGATAACAATATTCCCCCCTACATATTTAATGAGGTTTACTACACACAAAAAGTTTATCAACAGAAAAGAAAAGGAATAACTTGAAAGATTATCAACAGATAGAATGGGATCCTATATGATTCTTGCATGAATCATGTAAATTTAGGCCCAGGAGTAAAAAATATTTTCCTTATAGAAAAATTCAGTTATATTATTTTAATAAAGAGCATTATGTTAATACCAAGTCGATATACATTTGATCTCTGGAATAAATACAATGTCAAGAGCTAATCAACACATCGAGTATCCACACACCTAAATTACAATATACAGGAAATAAAATACGACACTCCGAAATTATATAACAAGCCAAAAAGCAGAAAAAATCAGACAAAGACCATTTTGTTGAAAATTTCTCGGTTATTCTGACCAGCTCGTGTGAATCATGTTTCAGTCTGTTTTGCTCATTGTTAGAAAGCTAAGGAGAACTTTTAGGTCGTAAAAACTTATAATTGTAGGTGGTGAGATTGCCTAAAGGAATTCAGCAGTACCGGAATATCGATATCAAAGGACGTAATACATTCGGAACACAGTTTAGCGAGTGCCACTCTCGGCAACTAGCACTCGACAAACATTTGGTTCACAACTAGGTGTTTGCACGGTACTCGGCAAATGACGCACTTGATGAAAAAATCCAGGAGACAGCTGTTTAACAGCGCTAGGTAGCTTGTTTGCCGAGTGTTTCGACACACTCAGCAATGAGCTCGCCGCGCTAGGCAAAGGCACCGACCGGATGATTCATAAGGGGATACGTGTTAGGAAAATGTCATTCCTAAACAGTAAACACTTCTTGCCAAGTGTATACACTAGGCAAGTAGGCATGCTGTTTGTGGCCGGGCTTTCACTGGGCAAACCCCTACGCTAGGAGTTAGCTCCCAGTTGCTGCATGTAGTGTATATGCTGAGTGTATTAGTGTATAGCTTGACATATTGACCTACTTTTGTAGACATTCCAAAAACAAATTAAAATGGGTACTTCTCCAATCCATATTAAGAGCATCTCCACTGGCGCGCGCTCCATATAGTCGCCGGTAGGGTCATCGGCGCTGCTGTATGGGGGCACCGGCAGTGCATCCTCTATTTTGGGGACGCTGTTCCCACACCGGCGCCTCCCAAACGGCGGCCCCCAATTGATTTTTCTTTTTAAAATAATTTAAAACAACATATCAATCACATTTTATTCATACTATACTCAAATAATTCATACAATCACACAAATAGTACTTAAATTATTCATGCAATCAAACAAATAGTACTTAAATTATTCATACAATCAATCAAACAAATAGTACTTCAATTATTCATACAACCAAACAAATCATACAATCACACAAATATAAATAAAATCATGCATTGTTGGTGGCTCCTCTCCTCATCCATAAATGCGCAGCTAGATCCCCTTAAGTTGTACATGGACACCTGCATCTCGAATTTCATTGTGCATATGAAGAAAAGCGGCAAATTCTTGGGGTACATGCTCTACCTCAGCAAGTGGCCCTTGATAATCAAATGGTTGATCATCCTCCACAGGTTCGTCGCGCTCGCTCTCAATGATCATGTTGTTCATGATCACACAGACGTTCATCACCTCCCACATCTGAGGCTCAGACCAAGTGAGAGCAGGGTACCTGACAATGGCGAAACGCTGCTAAAGCACCCAAAAAACACGCTCAACATCCTTGCGTGCAGCTTCCTGGCATGTTGCAAAATACACTAGTAGAAAAAGGGGCTTCCGTCCAAGCCTTTAGTACCGGTTTCCTTACGAACCGGTACTAAATGGTGCATTAGTACCGGTTGCACTGCCCAGGCCGTCTGCAAGCTTTAGTACCGGTTCGTGCGGGACCTTTAGTGCGGTTCGTGTCACAAACGGTATTAAAGGGTTCAGGAAAACCTTTAGTACCGGTTAGTGACACGAACGTACTAAAAGTTTCTGCTCCCCACGCACCTCCACCCCACACCGTGGATCGCCTTTTTTGCTTTGTAAAATACAAATGAAAATGATAGAAAATTTTAAAAAGAAAATGTTTTCAGATTCTTGTATGTTATGCAACCTACTATTCGGTGAAATTAAGAAATTCGAATTTTGATTTTTTTTTAAAAAGTATGAAAAATGGTTAGCCAATTTTTAGATTCTCAAAATTTCAAATGAAAATATGGAAGCAGGAAGATTTTAGGTTTTATCTAGAAATTTAGAATTTTATATATTTTTAATTTTTAAAAAATTAAAATTACTATTACTTTTAGCAAATTATAAGATTTTCAAATTATAGGATTGATATGATACTACTATCAACAACATGCGCGCGAAGCACTTGGAAGTGGGACGGGAAGGAACTCGGAAGTTAAGCGTGCTAGTGTTGGAGTAGTGTGAGGATGGGTGACCGACCGGGAAGTTTTAACCACGGGTAAGTAATTTGACTAGATATTAAGTGTAGTTAGAGACTAACGGAAATACTAGAAATTCTGAAGAAAAAAAAGAAAAAAAAGAGTGAAAAATAATTAAAGAAAATGGATAAAAAATTAAACGAAATAGCCTTTAGTACCGGTTCGTGTTACGAACCGGTAGCAAAGGTCTCCATCCCCGCGGGCTCCTCCATGCCCACGTGGAGGCACCTTTAGTACCGTTCGTAAGGAACCGTACAAGGTGGGAGGCTTTAGTACCGGTTCCAAAGCCGGTACTAAAGACCCTTTGAAACCGGTACTAAAGGGGGGTTTTTCTACTAGTGATAAGCTTCCATCTCGTTTGCTGGAGAGGGAATTGTCTTCACAAATATAGCATACGTCGGGTAGATACCATAAGCTAGATAGTATCCCTTGTTGTATGCGTGCCCGTTTATCTCAAAGTTCACGACCGGAGCTTGTCCCTCAGCTAGCATGGCAAACACCGGAGAGTGCTGCAACACGTTGATATCATAATTTATTCCTGCCATGCCAAAAAATGCATGCCAAATCCAAAGGTCATGGTCTGCCACCGCCTCTAGAATGACACTGCACTCACTAGTATGCCCCTTGTATATCCTCTGCCAAGCAAAAGGGCAATTTTTCCAGCCTCAATGCATACAGTCAAAGCTTCCGAGCATCCCAGGAAACCATCTTGGCAGGATCCGAGCTGTATCATCTTCTCTTGGTGCTCTATAAAAGTATTTAGCAAACACCGCTATGACGGCTCGGCAAAACCTGTAGAGAGTCTCTGTACATGTCGACTCTGCCATCCGTAGGTAGTCATTGACTATATCTGGAGGAGCCCCGTATGCAAGACACCACATTGCAGCAGTGCACTTCTGAACTGAGGTGAAACCCCACAAACATGTGCAATCTTGCTTGGCAATGAAGTAGTTGTCGTACTCCCCGACGCCGTAGACAATCTTCAAGAAAAGCTCCTTTTTCATCCTAAACTGGCGCCGAAATTCCTTCGGCGAATGAGTCGCGTCGTCGTTGAAGTAGTCGGCGTCAAGCAGCATTGCGCCGGCTTGACGATGCCGATTGATGTTCCTCCTCTTGCCTGGCTTTGAGCCGCCGCACCGAGGCACGATGAAGAAAGGCTGGAGAACGCGCAACATGCTCGTCAGAATCAGCTGCTGTTGTTGCCACCGGACAGCCTCAACGTTCTTCTCCTTCGTGAACAGCTGCACCATCATCTCGTCGTCACTGTCCATCGCGGAATCAGACGAACACCTTGCTGGCAGGGTGGTTGTGCCGCGTTGGCGAGCTCTGTTTCGGGCGAAATAGCGGCCGCTGGTCGAGAGGCTGGCGGCCGTGCCGATGGACGGCGGTTCCTAGACAGGCGGCGGTGTCTATTGCAAGCAGGGGGCGTGGCGGCGACGGCGACGATGGCGATCTAGAGGGGCGGGAGTCGGCTCGAACGTGGGTAGGAGGTGGGAAATCGGTGTGTCTGGCTGCCAGGCGGAGCCCACGCTCGTTTTCTGACGTGCCGCGAGGCTCCGGCGCGCCCGATTCGCGCCCTTCACCAAGGGGCCGACACGGGGATGCCGGTGATTCTATTGGGCTAGAAAACTAGCCGACGCCATTTGGGGTGCACCGGTGCGAGCCCAAAAACCACGCGGGCCCCCAAAACGCTATCGGGGCCACTATGGGGCGCGCCGGTGGAGATGCTCTAAGGTTCGATGACTTAGCACAAAGTTATACTAAATCAACGACATTTAGTATTTTTTCCGAAATGGAGAAACGAAGCCCCAGCCTCTACATCAAAGCGATGCATGCGGCCTTAGCGACATTTAGTGTGAAGTATATATATTTCACAACATTTCAACATATACATCACATCATCAACTAGGCACACACTAACAAGGTGTTTTCGGCTTGGCAACTAGCATGGTACCGTTAGAACATCTCCAGCTGCGTCCTCCAAAGGGCTTTAGGGCGCGCCGGACAAAAGAACGTTGCAAGCTGCGTGCCCCAAAGTCTCTTTTTGTTCGGCGCAGCCAGATTTGGTGTCCGACGCCCCGACCCCATCCCCGCTACACAGGGGACGCTCCGGGCACGCCGGACATAATGACAAGCGAGGCGAGGCGAGGCGTGGCGGGCCCGACGCGTCAGCGGCTCGGAAGCCTAAAACCCCGTCGCCTACCTTTGGTCAAGCGACGTTAATGGCGTACTAGCTTTCCTAGGCGACGCAGGGACGCGTCTCGTTGTGCATGGCCGCGTGGCCGTCCACGCCGGCATTTATTGCGTCCAACTATCTGCTGCCGCTTCGCCTGCCGCCGCTGTACATTAAGAGCGCTCCTGCGATTCTTGTTCATCCCAATCTCTCGCTTCTCCCAAATCTTCTCCTCACCGCTCCAACCTCTACCCAATGTCGTCGTCCTCCTGCAAGATCGCCGCGGCGAACGGCTTTGGCCGCGACAGCCTCACCGTGGCGGAGGCATGGGTGTTGTACCGCGCGTGATTGATGTCTACGCACGCTTCTATTCCTGTAGACAGTGTTGGGCCTCCAAGAGCAGAGGTTTGTAGAACAGCAGCAAGTTTCCCTTAAGTGAATCACCCAAGGTTTATCGAACTCGGGAGGTAGAGGTCAAAGATATTCCTCTCAAGCAACCTGCAATTAAGATACAAGAAGTCTCTTGTGTCCCCAACACACCTAATACACTTGTCAGATGTATAGGTGCACTAGTTCGGCGAAGAGATATTAAAACGCAGATGGTATTGTAACATCCCAGGTTTTTCAAAAAATTAAAAAAATTGCATGCATGCATAGCATCTTTGCATTTGTCATGTTCACACAAAATGATAAGCAACATATGACATAACTATAGCCTTATACCCTAGTACAAACTTTATTTCTTCTACTTTGCAAACTGGTGAAAACCTTGTCCCCTTTTGTCTAAAATAAATCCTCTGAATTTTACAAAAATTTCGAGACAAGTTTGAACTCATTTGGATTAATAAAACAAAGGGATTTCTATTTCGTGCCCCTGGTTCGTTAGTTGTACTCAGTTTTCCCCAGTCCCTTAGTTTTTCCTCAGTTTTCCCCTCCTCTAGTTTGAAACACGCACAAGTGCTGGAACGGCCGGCCGTCGGGTCGAGGCCTTGACCGTTAGTCGACCGGGTGGGGCCGCACGGGGCAGCTCCTCCCTGACCGTCTCGTCTGACGGGTAGGGTCGGGGAACACGTCGGAGCAGCCATCCATTTATCGACGTGTGGGCCGTTTTATTTTTCATGATTTTATATGCGGTGCTGCCAATGACAAATGGGGCGCTCTATAGGGCTGCAGCCAATGACCGTGGGGTCGTATATTTTTCAATAAAAGACATATATTGCCGCTCTGTGGGGCTGCCGCAGCCAATGACCGGTGGGGTCGTCTATTTATTTAGGGAAACTCATATATTGCCGCTCTGTGGGGCCTCAGCCAATGACCAGTGGGGTCGTATATTTTTCGGTAAAAGACCATATGCCTTTCTGGCTGCCGCAGCAATTGACCGGTGGGGTCGTCTATTTATTAAGAGAAACTCATATATTGCCGCTCTGTGGGGCCTCCGCGCCAATGACCGTGGGGTCGTCTATTTTTCAGTAAAAGACATATATTGCCGCTCTGTGGGGCTGCCGCAGCCAATGACCGTGGGGTCGTCTATTTATTTAGAGAAACTCATATATTGCCGCTCTGTGGGGCCTCCGCGGCCAATGACCGGTGGGGTCGTCTATTTTTCAGGAAAAGACATATATTGCCGCTCTGTGGGGCTGCCGCAGCCAATGACCAGTGGGGTCGTCTATTTATTTAGAGAGAAAAAATCATATATTGCCGCTCCGATATATGTCTTTAGAGAATATCATAGAGAGAAGCAACAAGTTCGCTAATTAATTATTCTTAAGCTAGACCGGAGACCCGCTCGTTCCCCACCGTCGGACGGGGCAGCCATCGCCGGCGCCTCGTCGCGCCGCCGGCTCTGTCCCCGGCGGCGTCGGACGACTGCGGCGCTGCACGTCAACCACGGCTCCAGCACTTGTTTCGTCACGCATTGTACCCACCGCAGGAAAGTCCGCCGCAGCAGATCCGCCGCCCACGACGACCGGGATTTGTTCCGCGCACCAATTGGCATAGCTTGGTAAGACCTCCGCTTCTGCCTCCCCCGCCCCCTAATCGATTCGGTTCCCGTAATTTATTGGAGTTTGCAGGTACGAAATAGTGCTCAATGTCTCGTCGTAGCGGGTACACCGGCGAGGGTGGGGATTCGATCATGTCGTGGCCACGTTCTACTTCTCCTACCTCGTCGGAAGTGCAGGTATATAGCTTCAGCTCTCTACCGTTGAATTTGAAGTTCCGCCATGGCTTGTTGGGGTGATTTCAGTTGTTCCATTATTGTTACAGTTAGCCAGGCAAGCCGATGATCCATGGTACATTGCATACCAAGATGAATCAACCCAGTGGTGTAGCCGGAGGATGGATTTGGAGGAGAAGGTGGCCAATTTAGGTGATGAATTGGCCCGTAAAAACCTGATGATATTCGAGCTGAAGCGTATTGTGGAGGAAGAAAAGAAGAATTTTATTCGCAAGGAGAAGTTGAGAGTTGAGACAGATCTTGCCGTATTTGATCAAGTGGTAGAAAATCTAGAACATGAACTTAAAGTGATGGGAGAGGAGAAAAGTAGATTCATCTGTGCAGTTTTATTAGGTGTCATCCCTGTCCTAGCAGTTATGTGGTTCTGGTAGACGATTTAGTATAGAATTGTTATTCAGTAGATGGCTCTAACCACTGTATTTTGTTGTGGCTCTAAGCACTGTATTTCGGTGTACAATTTCCTACTTGTGCTAAGTAATGCGCACGATAATTTTAGCATGCATGAACATTTTATAAAAGTGAAGGGATCCCAAAAGTGAATGCATGTACCAGCCTCCGGATCAAATACATATCAATATCTTCCCAATCAAGTTGGGATAGAATTCAAATCATACATACGGATGTACATGGACACATCAAGAACGTGAAGAAGCTTTTTTGAGACGGAGGTAGTAGTTCAAACAATTTTATCCCAATTGGAAATTGAAAAATACAAATTTATAATAATTTATCCTAATTTGCGCCATCAAACGTTGAAGCGATGTTATCGGCGATGGCTTCAATGTTCGTGGCATCGATGACAGTGTGGAACCGCCGCTGTCTTGGTGTACTTCATCGCGACGGATCTGCGGAGGGCTGGATCGCTGCTTTGCAGCGTGGTTGTAGCGATGGCTTCAATGTTCGTGCCATCGATGACCAGTGTCGGAACCTCCGCTGTCTTGGTGTACTTCACCAGCGACGGATCTGCGGAGGGCTGGATCGCGGCTTTGCGGCGCGGTTGTAGACGATGGCTTCAATCGTCTTGGCATCGATCGCACTCTCGGCACCGGAAGTGAGACATCAACGGTTGGGTCTGCCGTCGAAGCGATGTTGTAGGCGATGGCTTCAATGTTCGTGGCATCGATGACCACTGTCGGCACGGCCGCCGTCTTGGTGTTCTTCATCATTCAACAGATCTGAGAATAGAATCGAAAGTGAGACAGAGAGAGACATTTCAACTATTTCTGACGGTTAGATCCTCACCGGCACTCTTAGATCCACGGCGCACGCACGGTTAGATGCACGCCGCCGCAGCACGGTTAGATCCGCGCCGCCGCACGCCCGCCCGCCGCGCACAGTTAGATCTGCGCCGCGCCAGGCGCGCCTGCTGCGGTTAGATCCAGCGCCGCCGCACGCCGCGCGGTTAGATCTCGCCGCCGGCGCCGCACGCTGCGGTTAGATCCGCGCGCCGCCCCGCAAGCACGGTTAGATCCGCGCCCCGCCACGCCACCGCAAGCACGGTTAGATCTGCGCCGCCCACGCAGTTAGAGAGAGGAGGGTTGGTAGGTATGTGCTCTGCTCTTGTCTCCGTATGCGTCCATCGTGGTCCATAGATACAGGCCGTGAGTACAACCAATGATCGAACGGTGCAAGCGTTCGTTGAGCTTTCATCCAACCAAGATCCGTGTGACATACATCTCGACCAATCAGAGATCAGCCGGTGAGTACAAGTTAGGAAACTGAGTAGAGAGAGGGGGAAAAGTGAGGAAATGTTTATCGGAAGGGCAAAACTGAGTATGACTGAGTAAGACAAGTGGGCCCGGAGGGGAAAACTGAGTAACACTAAGTAAAACAGGGGCACCCAAATAATAAACGGACTAAGGGAAATTGAAGCTTTTGGCATAAAAATTGTAAAATTGTGTTATTTGAACAATATATTACATTTTGGCCGACTAGATATTGTTTGCAATTCAAAGATACACAAGTGTGACGAATTTGGACTCATTTGGACAAAGTTTGTAAGCATAGTGGGTATTTGGGAGGTGTATTGAGCAGAAAGCCCTGCATCTTCATATCTAGTAGCTCATGGACTAGGAAGTGGTTTTGAAGCTTTTGGCATAAAAACTTCATATCTCTATATTTCCTTTTCCATTATTATTTCTCTAGGTTGTAGGTAACATAACAAGGCTCCATGGGAAGGTTCCACCATGTTTTGAATTATTTTGAATTGAACCCTAAAATGTTAAAACCCTAAAACCCTAAAACCTAAAACCCTAAAATGATAAATGTGGCTTAAATGTGGCATACAAATTGTTCATACAAATTCAAATTGTTCAACACAAAGGCATCCCCAATACAAATTGTTCAACACAAAGGGATCCCCAATACAAAGGGAACCCCAATACAAAGGGAACCCAATACAAATTGTTCAACACAAAGGGATCCCCAATACAAAGGGAACCCCAATACAAATTGTTCATACAAATTCAAATTAGTTGTTCAGAATAAAATCTTTTTCTTGCTCCTGGTGTGACTCGCCGGGGCCACCACCTTACTCCGGGTAACCCTACCAGGTCTACCTTCCTTTTGCCCTCTTTCTTGTTCTTCTTCTTCTGCGAAGCTTCTGCTTTTTCTTCTGCCATGAGCTCTTCGAAGTGTGCATCACACATGGCCTTACAACTATCGAGGCAATGTCGATAATACTGTTGACTCTCCTCTGGACTCATCGGTTGAAGCCATTCTACATCCATCTATTCCCTGCTCTCGATCCATCGGTTCAATCTCCTCATGTTGATCTGCTGCTTCAATCTCCTCTGCATTTCTTCTAATCTCCTCATGTTGACTGCTTCAATCTCCTCTGCATTCTTGCTTCAATCTCCTCATGTTGAGCTCTTCAATCTCAAGTTGAATTGCTGCTTCATTCTCCTCTGCATTTTCTGCTCCCGTTTGATCTTCCATTCCAAAAGCTGGATCAACTCCATTTTTACAAAGCCTAGCAATGTGTCCAGGGATTCCACAACGTTTGCACTTACGTTTCGAATCGGTGCACCACCCTCTGCACTAGCTCTGATCCTATTCTTCCTCGGCCTACCTGCCGGTCTAGTCAATACTGGAGAGTACAGTTTGAAGCCTGGATCGACTTTCATCCATTGGTCTTTTCCCAACAAGGTAGGAACATTCATAGCATATGCAGCCCTAAATTTTGCAACAGAGAAATACTCTGACACATACTGATCAACTTCACCATCCTCACCCCTATAACACTCATGAAAAACAATGCGTGTATGCAGGGTATCCCACGGATCTGCCATCCCCTACAATGGCATGTCCTATCAACCAAACTCACTGGATACCTCCACTGCCTGTTTTTACTGTCAGTGTAGGTTACCTCAGCCTCCATTCCTTTTCTGACGCATTGCATCCTCAATTGTTTTGCCCTCTCATGCAAAGACTTAATCAAAGATGGGAGCATGAGATGGCCAACATAATTTGTGGATGCAATTCTTTGACGCAGATCGATCTTTATCATGATCATCTGCCTAATCTTATCAAATATTTGCCACAGCATAAGCCCTTTCAATGACTTGACCTTTGAGTTGAAACTCTCCGCAAGGTTACTTGTTACATAGTCTACCTTGCAAATTTCATTGAATTGGCTTCTTGACCACACCCTACCATGATGTTCATCCAAGTACTCCTTCACCCCGGGTTTTTGTTTATACAACACATCCAAATGAAACTTATGCTTCCTAGAGCTGCATGTGTATGAAGCTGGCCATAGGTTGTCGGTAAAAACTTTACCCTTGAATTTCTTTGTAAAATTCTGTACCAAGTGTCGCATACATTCCCTATGCTCCACTCCAGGGAATACTGCTTCTACCGCACCTCCAAACCTTTGCAAGCGTCTGTGTGGATAACAAGTCCTGGTGGATGACCTATAAGGTCGCGCAAGTTCTGCAGAAACCAAGTCCAACTTTCCTCGGACTCAACCTCCAAAACTCCATAAGCAACAGGGAACATCCAATTATGTCCATCAACTGCAGTAGCAGCAACTAGCTATCCTTTAAACCTACCATGAAGAGGTGATGCATCCACGGCCAAATAAGGCTGCAACCGTCCCAAAAGCCTTTCCACCAAGCTTTGAAACAAACAAAAGCCCTTCTAAAACATTCCTTGTGCATTACCTTCCCGCTTTTCAATTTGTAGGGAACTGTATGCTTGTCTATCGCTACAACACTGCCTGGACTAGCCATCTCCACTTCAGCTTTGAAAGTGTAAAGCAACTGAAAGCTTTCATTCCATGGACCATTGATCTTGTCAAGAGCCATTTCCTTTGCATAGAACATCCTCATGTAAGGTACTTTCATCCCTTTATACTTCTCAGCCACTTTTTTCATGAGTGCCGTTGGACCAAGTGAAGGAGTTTCTCTCGGCCAATCTAGGATTATATCTGCCAACCACCTAGTCTTCGCTAGCTTTGTTTTCAGGTCTGGCTCTCCCCCTAGAGGTGGACACCTATGGATCTCCTTATTAACCTTTATCTGAAACATAATGATAAGTGATGTCAGTAATAGATAACAAATTTTACACCGTGATCTAAATACACAACTGGTTGGCGTAGTACCTGAACCAAGCTGCTTCTGCGCATTGTGGATGCATGCAGCCTAAACCTACACCTTGGGTATGGGCATTTAATTGTGAACCTACCTGGCTCACTTTTAATAACATCAAAATTATTCTTAGTGAGAATGTGATATGTAGTAATTGCATTACGGCAGTCCATCATCGTTTGAAACACGGTGCCTTTTGCAAGCTGAGGATCCTCCCTTTCCACTCAATTGTTGGCAAGTCTTCACCTTCGTAATCGGCTAAAACGAGGCTGTCATCGTTCTCATTTTTCTCTTCATCATCAGTCTCATCAAATCTGGCACCAAAAGCAATATCTTCCATGTATTGATCCTCCATTGCCTTTGCATCGATCTACCAATTCAGGAAACATTAACTCATCCTCATCATCTTCGGAGACTGATCCCCAATCTCTGCATCGTCCTCCACATTGACCACAGAACGATCTGGCTACCACTCGCACTGGGACGAATCTGCTGCTGTGGACCTACAAGGATCGCCGCGGCGCACACTATTAGCGAGGCAGCAGCAGTAGAGAGACATGATGCCCGACCACGATGATGCCGAACACGAGATGATGCTGGCCCCTGTCCACATGGACACGAATTTTACCGAAATGGCAAGAAGCATTCAAAGCAAAAAGAATTCCCAGATCATCGTCGGAAAATAGTGGAACCAATCTTTGCTCCGTGCTGTTGAAATATTCGAAATGAACTGCATCGCGAGGGCTCCAGGGGTACTTATCGAGGATGTTAGCTTTCAAATCCCTCAACGAGATGGTGGTTGCAACCACCGCGGGAAGTAAAACCCATTCATTTCGCGTTTAGAATCACGCGTAAAGCTAGAATCCAGCCTAACCACCAGCCGAAAAGCCAGCGCTGGATCAATCCTATTCGAAAAGCAACGCAGTTAGTTGAGCAACAACGATTGGCGCTCAAAAACTGCCTACTGTTAATTCACATAGGCAGACGATGCTTACCCGGATGGAATCCATGCGTTAGATCCCTCCGATTCCCAATCTTCTCCGCGGCTGACGGGAAGAGTCGGTACATCAGACGGATATACAAACTCTACCGCGACAGGTAGATCTAGATCTGGTGGAGGCGGATCCCTCTCCGCCTCCGGGGGTGGTGGTGGGGGCGGGGGCGGCTCGGCGGCGGCGACGCCATAAGGTAGGAGGGAACGGCGGGGGGGAGGGTGTGTGAGCTCCTCCAGTATCGGGGGAGTGGAAAGCTTTGGGTGAGCTCCTCGAGTCAACAGTCAACATAGTTCGAAAGAAACGGTCAATTCAACACCAACGCGGCTCCCTAGCCGTCACCGGTAACGGTGAAGGCCTCGACCAGACGGCAACCCTCCCGTCGAGCGTGCGACAGGTTTCAAACTAGAGGAGGAAAGCGAGGAAAAACTAAGGGGCTGGGGAAAACTGAGTACAACTAACGAACCAGGGGCACGAAAATAGAAATCCCTAAAACAAAAGTTATGATGAAAACACTAAAAGAAAAGGAGAAAAGAAAAGAACAAAAAAAAGGAGTTGGACCGACCGAGCTGGGCCAGCCCGCGTCGCACCAGCCCAACCCGGCCGAAGCCAGCCCAACCCGCGCGCTCGCCGAACCGCCTCTACAGCCTTTCTCTCACTGACGGTGGGACCCACCTGTCGGCCGGGCCCACACGTCAGCGCCTTCTCCTACCTCCGTCCGTGGCCAACCCGGACTCTGCCGCCCGCCGCCGCCTTAACCCTAACCGGCCCCACCTCGGCGTCCGTGCCGTGAGGCGCACGCCCAGGCCGCCTATAAATAGCCCCAGACCCCGCGTTTTTTTCCCCCCACGCAGCCCCGCCGCCGCGCCTCCAAACGCCGCCAATCGCTCGCCGGAGCTGCGCCGGCAACTGCAACCTCCGGCCGCTGCTCCCTGCCGCCCTAGCTCGCCATTGGCCGCGCCGCCACCACCAATCAGACCGCCGCGCGCCGCCGCACCCCGTACACGCCTTCGCCGCCGCCAAACCCGCCGTAACCACCGCCCCCGCCATCTACCGAGCTGCCGCGCCGCCCACGACGACGGCCAGGTGAGCCTGCCCCCTTTCTTTTATTTTTATTTTTTTTGTTTTTCTCACTACCGTCCGATCTAGATCTCGCGGCGCAGGATAGAAGGTGGTACCGAATCGGGACCGACGAATAGCGTAGCGCCACGTGGCGCCTAGTCAGCGTCCTAATCAGCCTGCCCAGTCAGATCTGGTCAAACGCGGTTTAAAATCGAATTTTAAATCACAGATGCGTTGCACAACTTGTAAAATCGATATAAAATCGTACACTGGGCCAAATCTTGCAAATTTCATATTGTTGGAAAGCTCTTAACATGTACAACAACTTTATGCAATAATACTGTTTATGTTTTGTGTTAGTTTTCGTGTTAAAATTCAAATAGTGAAATTAACTCTTTTACACTATAAAAATTGTATAAAATAATCTACTCGCCCAAATTTTATGATTTTGTACTTTCTGGAATCCTTAGATCGTGTACTACAGTATGATATAGGAGTTGTATAACTTTGATACGTGCACAAACTTGCTTTAGTAAAATCTATTCAAATTAGTAATTCAATCATAATTCAAATGATATAATTTGTTTTCGAGTAATTCCAATTGCTATGCTTTTGTATTACTGTAACCTATCCAGGGAGGCCAAATTCATATTTTTACAACACATAATGCTTGCAGTAGCTAATTAATAAGGTTGTATGTGTTAAGTAGACACTTAAATAATGGTTTTTCTAAATCAAATTAAATGTCCAGAATACTTTATTAACATTGCACATATCAGAGAACACATAATGCAACACTTACACACCACCCCTCTTGTGAAGTTAAATTGTTGCATAGCATGCATGCATACATGTCTATGTTTGTCATATCGAATGTTTGTTTATTTTTGTTGTGCTTGTTTGATTAGATTGTGGAGGAGATCAAGGTGGTGCTTGTGATTGCTGTGATTGTGCGGGTTGCTTTGATCAAGGCAAGTGACGCTCAATTCCTACTTATTTTTATTATGCATTAGTGTTTTTAAACTAGTATGCATGGTAGGATTTGTTTTCGAAAATTATGCTATGCCTATCAAATCCTAGTAGTGTGTAGCCACCCTTGAACCATTGATAGTATTCTTAGTATGCCTAGCAATAACAAAAATGCCATTGCTGTTTTGATTATATTGGATTGTGAGTATTGAGAATTAAAATTAACAACCTCAATGAAACACCTGGGTGGAATTGGTGTGGCTTTGGATTATGTTGAGTGGCTACCTGGGGCTACATACCTGGCAGTGAAAACCATGGTATGTGGTGGTGACCTGGGGGTGAGTACACTTGTGGTTGGCCACCCAGGATTAAAGAGATTATTATGTCGTCCATGTTTTAGATAGCTTCCAGTGCAACCACAATACATTATGGGCTCTGTCTTGGCTAAGTACTTAGTGGGAAACCTCGCCTAGGGTACCGCCAGAGGGTGGAGTTTGGGTACGGGCAGATCCGGTAGGTAGAGGGGCTACTAAGGAAAAGCTTCGTAATGACCTCGTCCTGGCCTTAATGAAGATGAAGAATTTTGGCAAAAAGGCTTGGTTGTGAATTGTGGGTAAAGAGCGGAACCTCTCGAGAGTTAAAACCTAAGATCTTAGCCGTGTCCCCGGTTATGGACAATTTGAGCTTCTAGGCAAGGAATGTACGGAGGAATCTCATCACCTTTTCAATGATTAAAATTTGTGTAGAAACAATCACAGGACGGGATTTTCCCCAGGCTACATACCTGGCAGTGAAAACCATGGTATGTGGTGGTGACCTGAGGTTTATCCTAGTGGAGTGGCCCCAGGGCTACATACCTGGCAGTGAAAACCATGGTATGTGGTGGTGACCTGGGAGTCATCTCGACTCTGTGCCCCTTTTTGTAAAAATGTTTTTCAAGACTTACAAAAGGTTTTGTTTTGATATAGGATAGAATTGGCTTTATGCAAATTTGCCTAAACTCCACCAGCCAAATATCATATAGATAGTCATGCCTGAACACTGCCACCATATAAGTGTCATTTGCCAGTACATCATTGTACTGACCTCCATTCGTGGGGCTGCATATTCAAACGTGCAGGTTCTTCGGAAGACGAGTACTAGTAGGATCTCGAGTCTACATTCCAACATGTTTGCCTGTGGCGCATGAAGATGATGGAGGCTCATTGAAGTTTATTTCCGATGTGTTTGCTTTGAACTTTTATATTTGAGCTAGTCAATTCGACTATGCAATTTGTAAGACTTTATTTTATCTCCTGTGGATCTACGTTGTAGTGAATTTGATACTATTGCTATGATTACTACATTTGAAATGTGTGTGCTATCAGTGATCCCGGGAATAGCACTATACACAGGTATCTTGCCTTTATTTAAAAGGTAGGGTGTTACAGAATGGTATCAGAGCATAGTGTTGCCTGTAGAATCGAGACCCTAGGTTTGGATTAGAAATAGGAAGACCCTAGGAAATACAAGTACATTACTTTATCTAGCCTCTTCTCCAATATTTCTCATACTCTAATCTTTAATCATTCTAAAAATGTTTTCCTTCTTTTCTTAGATGACCAGCCTCATTGAATCCATCAAGAAAGGACCAGTGATGACCATGACCCTGAAATGTGATACTGAGTTTCCAAAGGCATTAAAGAATATCATGGAGAGCATGGGACTCAAAGGAGAAGCAGTGTACAAGGGATTTCCTGTGATGGATGACGGACAAGAGTATTGGTGGGTGCAACTTCACCTATACAAGGACGAAGAAGACGACCCCAAGAAGATGGAACATTGGATGTTCACCAACCCTGAACTCCACACGTCCTTCTTCGATTCCGCAAGATGTGTTGCCTGGGCAGCTATAAATGAACTTGCAGAAAGACTCAAGTATAGGCTGCAAAACACCCAGAAGGATCTCAAAGAAGAAAAGGAGGAGACCGCTAACCTGAATACTACCGTAGGTCGGCTTCGAAGTGACATGGTTGACTTATCCCTTAAACTCGGTATGTATGAAGAGCTCAATAAAGCCAAGGACAGTTAGATTGCAACCCTGAGGAAAAGAATGTTGCTGTATAGTGGTTCTAGCTGAATGTACCAAGAAGCCTTAGTTCGACCACCAGTTAAAACTTATGTAATAGGTTATACTCATTTGTATTGTCCTACTATTTGATGTAAGGCAGTACCGTATATCTTAGTCGTATTTTCGAAAACTCGATAAGTTTAAATAAAGTTTGGATTTCTAGTTTTCAGTGTTTTTGTTTGGTTGTGTGACTTGTTTGTGCATGGGTAGGAAACTTTTGTTCCCTAGATCTGTCTATCTTGTTTCTCATCTATGCTAAAACAACCCCAGATGCCGCCAAGACGTGATCCAACTCAGGAAGCACTGCAACAGATGATGACAGCTCAGGCACAGCTCATGCAGATGATGACCCAGTTCATTCAGACCACCCAGAGCAACAACAACAATCCACCACCGCCACCTCCACCACCACCACCACCCCCAGTGGACAGACTCGCCAGATTTCTGAGACTCCGACCAGCTAAGTTCTCCAGTGCCACTGAACCAATTGTAGACGCTGGCTTCGTTCTGTCAGCAAGGACTTAGTCACCTGTGAGTGCACCGAGGCTGAGAAGATTAGGTTCACCGCTCATCTGTTGGAAGGACCCGCTGCAAGGTGGTGGGAGACCTATCAACTTACCCATCCTATAGATGACTTAGACTGGGAAACCTTCAAGGAGGGATTCCGTACTGCCCATATCTCCTCGGGCATTATGAACCTCAAGAGGGATGAATTCCGCGGTCTGAGACAGGGAGGAAGGACTCTGAAGGAATACATGGATGACTTTTGCGCCATGGCGAGGTATGCCCCAGAGGACATTGACACTGATGCTAAGAGGAGGGAGAAGTTCCTCAATGGAACCAAAGGTGAACTAAAGATTCCATTGTCGGTGGCTTATGCTCCCAGCTACCAGTCCCTGCTTGATCAAGCCATCACCCTAGACAATAACATCAATAAGGAAGAGAACCGCAAGAGGAAGTTCAGCAAGAACCACACTGAGCCGTTCCACAAGAAGCACCATTCTTCTGAAGGAAGTGGGAGTCACAACTCACCCAAGCATAATGGTCATTTCAGTAAAGGGAATGGCGATAACTACAATGGTCATAAGCATAATGAAGGATTCAAGGGAGACTATTCCAATAGTCACCCCAATGGAAACAATGGTCGTCACAATGTTGGTAATGGACATCAAAATGGAAACAACGGTCAGCACCGTCGTAATACAGGGGACTTGTCCCATATCACCTGCTTCAAGTGTAAGAAGACTGGACACTTTGCGGATAGATGCACTGAGAAAAAGCCTGATGAAGTTATCAAACCCAATCCATTCCAGAAGGGACAGGTGAACCACCTGCATGTGGAGGAAGTGGTGAATGAACCTAACACTGTGATGGGTATGTTTCCACTCAACTCGTTACAACATTAGTTTTATTTGATATTGGAGCATCACATTCATTCATATCCATAGTTTATGCAAAAAATTGGAATGCCCACTGACACAATAGGGAAAATGATTAAAGTAAGTACCCCTAGTGGTTAAATGATAGCCAATTCTGGATGCCATATTTTAATTAGGCCCTATAGATCCACCGCCCATTTAGTAATCTTGGATTTGCAAAGGATTGGACGTGATTTTGGAAATGGACTGGATGACTACCTATAGAGGAGTCCTTGATTGTGTTAGTCGCACTCATAACCCCAGAAGGAAAAAGGATTCGATTCACATCCCAATTGAATATTGGGGATGTTAGGCTAAACATCTTAAGGGGGTTAGCCTAGATATGATACACATAGTAATGGGATACTCGCACCAAGACTGTCAAGCTTTGCGTTCAGTGGAGTCACCATACCGAGTAAGAGGCAACTTGGGTATGTGAAGAAAATCTTCTAGAATATCACCCACACCTATTTGCTAGCCTTTTCGAAGCCCGAGGACGTGCTTCATCTTAAGGGGGGGTAGTCTGTAACATCCCAGGTTTTTCAAAAAATTAAAAAAATTGCATGCATGCATAGCATCTTTGCATTTGTCATGTTCACACAAAATGATAAGCAACATATGACATAACTATAGCCTTATACCCTAGTACAAACTTTATTTCTTCTACTTTGCAAACTGGTGAAAACCTTGTCCCCTTTTGTCTAAAATAAATCCTCTGAATTTTACAAAAATTTCGAGACAAGTTTGAACTCATTTGGATTAATAAAACAAAAGTTATGATGAAAACACTAAAAGAAAAGGAGAAAAGAAAAGAACAAAAAAAAGGAGTTGGACCGACCGAGCTGGGCCAGCCCGCGTCGCACCAGCCCAACCCGGCCGAAGCCAGCCCAACCCGCGCGCTCGCCGAACCGCCTCTACAGCCTTTCTCTCACTGACGGTGGGACCCACCTGTCGGCCGGGCCCACACGTCAGCGCCTTCTCCTACCTCCGTCCGTGGCCAACCCGGACTCTGCCGCCCGCCGCCGCCTTAACCCTAATCGGCCCCACCTCGGCGTCCGTGCCGTGAGGCGCACGCCCAGGCCGCCTATAAATAGCCCCAGACCCCGCGTTTTTCCCCCCACGCAGCCCCGCCGCCGCGCCTCCAAACGCCGCCAATCGCTCGCCGGAGCTGCGCCGGTAACTGCCACCTCCGGCCGCTGCTCCCTGCCGCCCTAGCTCGCCATTGGCCGCGCCGCCACCACCAATCAGACCGCCGCGCGCCGCCGCACCCCGTACACGCCTTCGCCGCCGCCAAACCCCGCCGTAACCACCGCCCCCGCCATCTACCGAGCTGCCGCGCCGCCCACGACGACGGCCAGGTGAGCCTGCCCCCTTTCTTTTCTTTTTATTTTTTTTGTTTTTCTCACTACCGTCCGATCTAGATCTCGCGGCGCAGGATAGAAGGTGGTACCGAATCGGGACCGACGAATAGCGTAGCGCCGCGTGGCGCCTAGTCAGCGTCCTAATCAGCCTGCCCAGTCAGATCTGGTCAAACGCGGTTTAAAATCGAATTTTAAATCACAGATGCGTTGCACAACTTGTAAAATCGATATAAAATCGTACACTGGGCCAAATCTTGCAAATTTCATATTGTTGGAAAGCTCTTAACATGTACAACAACTTTATATGCAATAATACTGTTTATGTTTTGTGTTAGTTTTCGTGTTAAAATTCAAATAGTGAAATTAACTCTTTTACACTATAAAAATTGTATAAAATAATCTACTAGCCCAAATTTTATGATTTTGTACTTTCTGGAATCCTTAGATCGTGTACTACAGTATGGTATAGGAGTTGTATAACTTTGATACGTGCACAAACTTGCTTTAATAAAATCTATTCAAATTAGTAATTCAATCATAATTCAAATGATATAATTTGTTTTCGAGTAATTCCAATTGCTATGCTTTTGTATTACTGTAACCTATCCAGGGAGGCCAAATTCATATTTTTACAACACATAATGCTTGCAGTAGCTAAATAATAAGGTTGTATGTGTTAAGTAGACACTTAAATAATGGTTTTTCTAAATCAAATTAAATGTCCAGAATACTTTATTAACATTGCACATATCAGAGAACACATAATGCAACACTTACACACCACCCCTCTTGTGAAGTTAAATTGTTGCATAGCATGCATGCATACATGTCTATGTTTGTCATATCGAATGTTTGTTTATTTTTGTTGTGCTTGTTTGATTAGATTGTGGAGGAGATCAAGGTGGTGCTTGTGATTGTTGTGATTGTGCGGGTTGCTTTGATCAAGGCAAGTGACGCTCAATTCCTACTTATTTTTATTATGCATTAGTGTTTTTAAACTAGTATGCATGGTAGGATTTGTTTTCGAAAATTATGCTATGCCTATCAAATCCTAGTAGTGTGTAGCCACCCTTGAACCATTGATAGTATTCTTAGTATGCCTAGCAATAACAAAAATGCCATTGTTGTTTTGATTATATTGGATTGTGAGTATTGAGAATTAAAATTAACAACCTCAATGAAACACCTGGGTGGAATTGGTGTGGCTTTGGATTATGTTGAGTGGCTACCTGGGGCTACATACCTGGCAGTGAAAACCATGGTATGTGGTGGTGACCTGGGGGGTGAGTACACTTGTGGTTGGCCACCCAGGATTAAAGAGATTATTATGTCGTCCATGTTTTAGATAGCTTCCAGTGCAACCACAATACATTATGGGCTCTGTCTTGGCTAAGTACTTAGTGGGAAACCTCGCCTAGGGTACCGCCAGAGGGTGGAGTTTGGGTACGGGCGGATCCGGTAGGTGAGGGGCTACTAAGGAAAAGCTTCGTAATGACCTCGTCCTGGCCTTAATGAAGATGAAGAATTTTGGCAAAAAGGCTTGGTTGTGAATTGTGGGTAAAGAGCGCAACCTCTCGAGAGTTAAAACCTAAGATCTTAGCCGTGTCCCCGGTTATGGACAATTTGAGCTTCTAGGCAAGGAATGTACGGAGGAATCTCATCACCTTTTCTGAATGATTAAAATTTGTGTAGAAACAATCACAGGAAGGATTTTCCCAGGGCTACATACCTGGCAGTGAAAACCATGGTATGTGGTGGTGACCTGAGGTTTATCCTAGTGGAGTGGCCCAGGGCTACATACCTGGCAGTGAAAACCATGGTATGTGGTGGTGACCTGGGAGTCATCTCGACTCTGTGCCCTTTTTGTAAAAATGTTTTTCAAGACTTACAAAAGGTTTTGTTTTGATATAGGATAGAATTGGCTTTATGCAAATTTGCCTAAACTCCACCAGCCAAATATCATATAGATAGTCATGCCTGAACACTGCCACCATATAAGTGTCATTTGCCAGTACATCATTGTACTGACCTCCATTCGTGGGGCTGCATATTCAAACGTGCAGGTTCTTCGGAAGACGAGTACTAGTAGGATCTCGAGTCTACATTCCAACATGTCTGCCTGTGGCGCATGAAGATGATGGAGGCTCATTGAAGTTTGTTTCCGTTGTGTTTGCTTTGAACTTTTATATTTGAGCTAGTCAATTCGACTATGCAATTTGTAAGACTTTATTTTATCTCCTGTGGATCTACGTTGTAGTGAATTTGATACTATTGCTATGATTACTACATTTGAAATGTGTGTGCTATCAGTGATCCCGGGAATAGCACTATACACAGGTATCTTGCCTTTATTTAAAAGGTAGGGTGTTACAGGTATAGATGGTGGTAAACGGTAAATGCGATCTGAAGTAAATATTGCAGGAAGTAAAGATGCAGTAAAACAGTAAATAAGCGATGTTTGCAGTATTTGGAAACAAGGCCTAGGGATCCTACTTTCACTAGTGGCCACTCTCAACATTGATCACATAATAAAATAAATAACTTCTCCTCACTTACTACTATCAAACACTCTCTTGTTGGATAACAAACACCATTCATTGTGTAGGGCTACAAGAGCACACCTCAAGCCGGAGTAAACAAGCTCCACAACATCAGTTCATATTAAAGTAACCTCTAGAGTGCATAATAGACCATTGCAATTTAGACCGAGTACTAACATAGCATACACACTGTCAACAATAGCTATGAAAGGGGGAATAGATCGCATCAATACTATCATACTAATAGTTAACTTCATAATCTACAAGAGATTACAATCATAACCTACGCCAAATACTACATGATGCACACACCGTCACCTTTACATCATGGAGGAGGAATAGATTACTTTAATAACATCACTAGAGTAGCACATAGATTAATAGTGATACAAAGCTCATGATCACATAAAGATCACACCATGGGAGAGAGAGATGAACCACATATGGGTAGAGCCCTCACCTAGGGAGAACTACTCCCTCCTCATCATGGGAGGCAGAACGGCGATGAAGATGGCGGTGGTGTCGTGGAGATGACTCCGGGGGCAATTCCCCGTCCCGGCGGCGTGCCGGAACAGAGACTTCTGTCCCCGAAACGGAGTTTCGCGATGGCGGCGGTCCAGAGTCTTTCTAGAGTTTCGTCAATTGTTGTAGGGTTTTCTCGTCACGAGAGATTATATAGGCGAAGAGGCGGCGCAAGGCGGTGCCTGGGGCCCAACCCATAGGGCGCCGCGCCCCCTCCTAGGCCGCGCCCTAGTGTGGTGTGGGGGCCCTGGGCCTCCTCTCCGGCTCCCCTTCGGTGTTCTGGTCCGTCTCGGTGAAATAAGATGTTTGGCTTTTGTTTCGTCGAATTCCGAGAATATTGCCCGAACAGCCTTTCTTGAACCAAAAACAGCAGAAAACAGGAACTGGCACCTCGGCATCTTGTTAATAGGTTAGTTCCGTAAAATGCATAAAATCATTATAAAGTGTCAGCAAAACATGTAGGTATTGTCATAAAACTAGCATGGAACATCAGAAATTATAGATACGTTGGAGACGTCAAGCATCCCAAGCTTAGTTCCTACTCGCCCTCGAGTAGGTAAACGATAACAAGGATAATTTCTGAAGTGACATGCTACTATCATAATCTTGATCAATACTATTGTAAAGCATATGAGATGAATGAAGTGATTCGAAGCAATGGTAAAGACAATGACTAAACAACTGAATCATATAGCAAAGACTTTTCATGACTAGTACTTTCAAGACAAGCATCAATAAGACTTGCATAGGAGTTAACTCATCAAGCAATAGATTCTTAGTAGAAAGTTTTGAAACAACACAAAGGAAGATATAAGTTTCAGCGGTTGCTTTCAACTTCAACATGTATATCTCATGGATAGTTGTCAACATAAAGCAATATAACAAGTGCAATAAGTAAACATGTAAGAATCAATGCACACAGTTGACAAGTGTTTGCTTCTAAGATAGAAAGAAGTAGGTAAACTGACTCAACATAAAGTAAAAGAAAGGCCCTTCGCAGAGGGAAGCATGGATTACTATTTTTGTGCTAGAGCTTTTATTTTGAAAACATAGAAACAATTTTGTCAACGGTAGTAATAATTCATATGTGTTATGCATAAGACATCCTATAAGTTGCAAGCCTCATGCATAGAATACCAATAGTGCTCGCACCTTGTCCTGATTAGCTTGGATTTACATGGATTATCATTGCATAACATATGTTTCAACCAAGTGTCACAAAGGGGTACCTCTATGCCGCCTGTACAAAGGTCCAAGGAGATAAATCGCATTTGATTTCCCGTTTTTGATAGATCTCAACTAAGGACATCCATACCGGGACAACATAGAAAACAAATAAATGGACTCCTCTTTAATGCATAAGCATTCAACAACAGATAATATTCTCATAAGAGATTGAGGATTGATGTCCAAACTGAAACTTCCACCATGATTCATGACTTTAGTTAGCGGCCCAATGTTCTTCTCTAACAATATGCATACTCAAACCATTTGATCATGATAAATCGCCCTTACTTCAGACAAGACGAACATGCATAGCAACTCACATGATATTCAACAAAGGTGTAATAGTTGATGGCGTCCCCGAAACATGGTTACCGCTCAACAAGCAACTTATAAGAAATAAGATACATAAGCTACATATTCAATACCACAATAGTTTTTAAGCTATTTTCCCATGAGCTATATATTGCAAAGACAAGGAATGAAATTTTAAAGGTAGCAATCAAGTAATTTACTTTGGAATGGCAGAGAAATACCACATAGTAGGTAGGTATGGTGGACACAAATGGCATAGGTTTTGGCTCAAGGATTTGGATGCACGAGAAGTTCCCTCTCGGTACAAGGCTTTGGCTAGCAAGGTTGTTTGAAGCAAACACAAGTATGAACCGGTACAGCAAAACTTACATAAGAACATATTGCAAGCATTATAAGACTCTACACTGTCTTCCTTGTTGTTCAAACACTTCACCAGAAAATATCTAGACTTTAGAGACGAATCATGCAAACAAAATTTCAACAAGCTCTATGGTAGTTCTTCATTAATAGGTGCAAAGTACATGATGCAAGAGCTTAAACATGATCTATTTGAGCACAACAATTGCCAAGTATCAAATTATTCAAGACAATATACCAATTACCACATGAAGCATTTTGTTTCCAACCAAATAACAATAAGAAGCGTTTCAACCTTCGCCATGAACATTAAAAATAAAGCTAAGAACACCGGTGTTCATATGAACAGGGGAGCGTGTCTTTCTCCCACACAAAGAATGCTAGGATCCGAGTTTATTCAAACAAAAACAAAAATAAAAGCAAACAGACGCTTCAAGTAAAGCACATAAGATGTGACGGAATAAAAATATAGTCTCACTAGAGGTGACCTGATAAGTTGTCGATGAAGAAGGGGATGCCTTGGGCATCCCCAAGCTTAGATGCTTGAGTCTTCTTGAAATATGCAGGGATGAACCACGGGGCATCCCCAAGCTTAGAATTTTCACTCTTCTTGATCATATTGTATCATCCTCCTCTCTTGATCCTTGAAAACTTCCACACCAAACTCAAAACAAACTCATTAGAGGGTTAGTGCATAATCAAAAATTCACATATTCAGAGGTGAAATAATCATTCTTAACACTTCTGGACATTGCCCAAAGCTACTGAAAGTTAATGGAACAAAGAAATCCATTCAACATAGCAAAAGAGGCAATGCGAAATAAAAGGCAGAATCTGTCAAAAAACGAACAGTAAAAGACGAATTTTTAGAGGCACTTAACGGCTCAGATGAAAAAGCTCAAAACTAATGAAAGTTGCGTACATATCTGAGGATCACGCATGAAAATTGGCAGATTTTTTTGATTCTTCTACAGAGAGGTCTACGCAAATTCGTGACAGGCAGAAATCTGTTTCAGCGCAGCAATCCAAATATAGTATCAACTTTACTATTAGAGACTTTACTTGGCACAACAATGCAATAAAGTAAAGATAAGGAGAAGTTGCTACAGTAGTAACAACTTCCAAGACTCAAATATAAAACAAAAATTGCAGAAATAAAATAATGGGTTATCTCCCAAGAAGTGCTTTCTTTATAGCCATTAAGATGGGCTCAGTAATTTTAATGATGCTCGCGCAAGAAATAAGAGTTGAAGCGAAAGAGAGCATCAAGAAGAAAATTCGAAACACATTTAAGTCTAACCCACTTCCTATGAAAAGGAATCTTGTAAGGAAACAAGTACTGAAAGCACATAGCAACAAGCATAAAAAGGCAACACAAGTTCAACTTCAAGATTCTCAACATAAAGAGGGAAACTTAATATTATTAAGATGCATATAATCATGTTTCCCTCTCTCATAATAACTTTCGGTAGCATCATGAACAAACTCAACAATATAACTATCACATGAAACATTCTTATCATGAGCCACATGCATAAAATTATTACTCTCCACATAAGCATAGTCATTACTATTAATTGTAGTGGGAGCAAATTCAATAAAATAGCTATCATTATTCTCATCACCATAATCATCATATATAGGAGGCATATTGTAATCATAATTAATTTTCTCCTCAATAGTAGGTGGACTGAAAATATCATATTCATCATTGTAATCATCATAAATTGCAGGCATGGTATAATCATAATAAACTTTATCCTCCATAGTAGGTGGCACCAAAATACCACTATCATTATAATCATCATAAATGGGGGGGCAAAGTATCATCAAAGTAAATTTTCTCCTCAAAACTTGGGGGACTAAAGAGATCATTTTTATCAAAACCGACCTCCCCAAGCTTAAATTCTTCCATAGCATTAGCAATAATAGTGTTCAAAGAGCTCATGCTAATAACATTGCTACAACTATTTTGCAAACAAAGTTCCATGTGTTTTTTAATTCTCTCTTCAAACACATCATGTCCTAATTCAATATAAAGTTCATAAAGTTCTCTAATTTTTTTGTTGTTTTCCATTAAGCCTAACTAGTGAAATAAAAAGAAGAAACAAAAAGATATAATTGCAGAATCTAAAGGAGATACCTTCGAGCACTCACACCGGCAACAGTGCTAGGAAATAGGTTAGTAGTCGGAGGATGTGAATACCTTTTACCTTACCTCCCGACAGCAGGCGCGGAAAATAGTTGATGTCTTGCGCTTCTATTCCGTAGACAGTGTTGGGCCTCAAAGAGCAGAGGTTTGTAGAACAGCGGCAAGTTTCCCTTAAGTGAATCATCCAAGGTTTATCGAACTCGGGAGGTAGAGGTCAAAGATATTCCTCTCAAGCAACCCCAATTAAGATACAAGAAGTCTCTTATGTCCCCAACACACCTAATACACTTGTCGGATGTATAGGTGCACTAGTTCGACGAAGAGATATTAAAACGCAGATGGTATAGATGGTGGTAAACGGTAAATGCGATTTGAAGTAAATATTGCAGGAAGTAAAGATGCAGTAAAATAGTAAATAAGCGATGTGTGCAGTATTTGGAAACAAGGCCTAGGGATCCTACTTTCACTAGTGGCCACTCTCAACATTGATCACATAATAAATAAATAACTTCTCCTCACTTACTACTATCAAACACTCTCGTGTTGGATAACAAACACCATTCATTGTGTAGGGCTACAAGAGCACACCTCAAGCCGGAGTAAACAAGCTCCACAACATCCGGAGTTCATATTAAAGTAACCTCTAGAGTGCATAATAGACCATTGCAATTTAGACCGAGTACTAACATAGCATACACACTGTCAACAATAGCTATGAAAGGGGGAATAGATCGCATCAATACTATCATAGTAATAGTTAACTTGTGACGTCCCGGAACCGGTACCATGAGGATTCCAGCGATCCCGCCGAAATCCGCATGATATCGATCCAGAGACGCCCTCCGACACGACGTGCGCGACGAATCACACACGTGATGCCAGAGGAATTACCACGAGTAGTAACATTACAACAGGTTTACAATAGAGCCCACAAGATACATATATTACAACAACGACTCCAACGAGTCAAGATACAAATATACAATACAAAGATCCGAATTATACAAAAGATCAAATACGTCGAGTACGGACAAGATACAAATTGGACTAAGAGTCCTGAAGATAACCAGATGGCGTCCATAACCCTGCCCAGGCCAAGCGGAAGGGTAACCTTGCTAACGTTGTCATCTCGTACCTGTCAAAGTCGGGCCATCGGTTGCCGACAAAGGGAGGAAGCAAAAGAGAAAGGGAAAGGCGAGAGTAAGTACCAAGGAACGAACTCCGGCACGTACTTAGCGAGACTAGAAATGGCTATGCTCGCCGGGCGAATATATATATCGCCGGGGCTATATGGTAGGTTTAGCGGCAGCAAAACTATAACCAATAGAGACACGCTACAACATCCGTCTACTCAGAGAAGATAAGAGAGCGCACAAGGTAACAGATAAATACTACACAAACATAACCCAGCCGATTACACATATCCCCTCCAACAAAGCGAAGAGGCAATGTAAAAGGCACTCAACGGTGGACAAGTTTTATTAGGTATCAGTTGTATTAATGCTATATTACTAATCAAGTTATTAGCAAATTATTATCAACAACATAAAGGTGTAAGTTGTTCTATGATCAAGCTATACAATTCCAAGTCGTCCATAGCGGACACGGCTTATCGATAAGATGTACACCTGGGGGTTGCCCAAATGTAACCATACGCATGCTCGAACCCGCGATGCAAATGCGGAGTCTCACAACAAGGCCGTTCCCAATGCAAGAGAAAATTTAAGGGGAGCCACCCCACTAAGCTACCCGTGACGAAGTTCGGCCGTACTCCGATACGGACCCAGAGGTTTGTGCCAACGGCTAAGCTAAGTGTGAACAACCTGCTGTCGCTAATCGTTCCACGAGATGAGTACAGTACATAATATAAACACCCGAAGGCAACAGGAAGTAAATCGTGCATCGTGCATATGAGCAAATAAAACCAAGGTTGTGGCTCCCAATAAACGGACTCGAGGAAAGGTAGTGGGTGATGGGGGTCCCACTCCCCCACGTACGGGTAGAGCGCTCAATCTCGGAACAGATAACAAGAACTCGGGTCCTAGGGGACATTAGCGAGTCAAAGTTCCGATGCTTTCGCAAGGGGCTCACAGATGCCTCTGCTTATAATTTTAGTTGTTAACAATAAAGTAAAGTGTGATTATCTCCAACAAATGATATAGCATGTGATAACCTCCCAACAAGATATCCCGAACATTTCGAGATATCGACAAAACCCTAAACTCGCCTACGACTCTTAAGTGGCAAACAACAAACAATAGGTAGGGCGAGGAGGTGTATCTCGGACATATAGGTAACAAGTGGGTAGGACACGTGACACAACAGAATCGCACATAAGGATAGCAATAGATCAAAAGAGCATGTAAAAGTAAAATAGGTGAAGGGGTGGGCTCGCCTGTGAAAAGCTGCAGAAGAACTTGTCGGAGAACTCGTCGTATCTCACATCACCACTTCGCGTTCCTATCCGACAAGAAGCAAATGCTGGAACAAACAACGGATGCAAGTCTTACTACTACGGATGAAGAACCGGCATGACCAAGATGATATGCATGACATGGCAATGATGGTGCAATGCAACTTATCCATATTAAGCGGAGTCGGAACCCCGGACAATCAAATTAGGTTTGGAGTTGCATTTCTACCGACAAGTTTAAGTGTTGATTAGCATGGCGAGACATGGCAGGGGTGAGCTACTTCAATATTAAACGGAGCGGGAGAAACCTAGTCGGAATCCCGAAATACTCCGCATATATGTGAGGTGAACATGCATAACTATCAACGCGCGACATGATGCGAGGTGCAAACAGGCATATGGATGGCATATTCATGATCCTTGCATTTTTCTGATCAACTTTCATATAGAACATATTTTTATTCGAGTTACAGATTAAAAGTTATTAACAGATTAGGGTTTTGTTATTTTAAAATAGATAAATAGATTTTATTTAATTAGAAAAGGACCTGAAACTAAACAGAACGGGGGGAGGACCCCGGGTTACTTTAGATTACAATCATAACCTACACCAAGTACTACATGATGCACACACCGTCACCTTTACATCATGGAGGAGGAATAGACTACTTTAATAACATCACTAGAATAGCACATAGATTAATAGTGATACAAAGCTCATGATCACATAAAGATCACACCATGGGAGAGAGGTGAACCACATAGCTACCTCTAGAGCCCTCAGCCCGGGAGAACTACTCCCTCCTCATCATGGGAGACAACAACGGCGATGAAGATGGCGGTGGTGTCGATGGAGAGCTCGGGGCTCCCGTCCCCGGCGTGCGGGAAGAGACTTGTCCCCGAAACGGGTTTCGCGATGGCGCGGCCTCCTGGTCTTTCGGAGTTTCGTCAATTGTTGTAGGGTTTTCTCGTCACGAGAGATTATATAGGCGAAGAGGCGCGCAAGGGGTGCGGGGGCCCACCCCATAGGGCGGCGCGCCCCCTCCTAGGCGCCCCGGTGTGGTGTGGGGGCCCGGGCCTCCTCTCTGGCTCCCCCTTCGGTGTTCTGGTCCATCTCGGTGAAATAAGATGTTTGGCTTTTGTTTCGTCGAATCCGAGAATATTGCAACAACCTTTCTGGACCAAAAAGAAAACAGGAACTGGCACCTCGACATCTTGTTAATAGGTTAGTTCCGGAAAATGCATAAAATCATTATAAAGTGTGAGCAAAACATGTAGGTATTGTCATAAAACTAGCATGGAACATCAGAAATTATAGATACGTTGGAGACGTATCAGTGATCCCGTCCCGCCGTACATGCGCCTGCCAAGAAGCGGCGGCTCGAGGATGGATGTCAACGGGATCGGTGTCCCGCCGCTGCCGCCGCCAAGAACGGAGCGCTGCAGGGACTCCATCAGGGCTCGGCTATCTGCACTCACCGCCGACGAGCGGGTCGATCCAACCTTAGCGGCCACCGGCAACGACGCCTGGTGGGTCGCCTACTTCCAGGCACAGTACGGCATGGAGATGAACAGCACCACCGGCCTCGTCAGCCGGCCGAATAGCTGGAGCAAGGACGGGCGCGTCCTCTTCTGGGGCGTTTCGGAGCGCACCCTGGAGAACGTCATCGACGGCATCCACAACGGCGCTCAAAGGTTGTAGACGCCGTCGTCAGGGCCAGCCCGATCGATGCCGTCCTCGTTGCACCGCGCCGTGCCCTACACCTTCCCCAAGCATGAGGTGAAGGACGAGCGGGAGTTCGCGACGCCGCCCGTCAATCCGAGGCGCGGCGGCAGCGGCAGCGGCAGCCGACAAGAGCAAAGGCGCGGCGGCGAAGCCCTCCTCATCCCGAAGCCGGAGGTGAAGGAGGAGTAGGACGACGAGGCAGCGGGGAAGGTGACGTGGCTGGCGGAGTACAAGCGGAAGCAACGACTCATCGCGAGCATCGACGACCACGACGACTGCCCAGGGTTGCGAGCGGCGTGCTTGGCCTCGCTGAACGACAAGGACGCCTGGAGGGGTGAGCTCGACACGACGATCGCCATGTCCATCCGCGACACCGGGAAGCCGCTCGTGGACCTCGCGGACGACGGCGAGACTGGACCAAACGGCCTGGTGAAGGACGAGTCTGATAAGCGCGTCAAGCAGGAGGTCGTCACCCACGACATGTACAACTTCCACCAGTACTACGACGCCTCTGGCCGCCGCAAGTACTTCTAGATTAGGGTTTAGTTTCAATTTAATCGAACTTCGTTCGAATCTATGTAATAATAGCAAATTTGAATGAATTCGCTCAAGTTTTAAATTTCTAAAATTTTGTTTGGGGGACGCGGCTGGGGAGCAACGTCCCCCAAACATGGCACGAACAAAACACGTCCCCCAACGCTCAATCCGGTGCCGTTTGCGGGACGCTTTGGAGAACGCGGTTGGAGATGCTCTTAGGTGCGGGCTTACGGCCATAAGGCCATGCACTATGTACCGTCGATTCAAGGAAAAATGTGTCAGATTTCTAGGTCGCTTTGGTTTAGCTGTAGTGTTGGAAACGTTTTGCACGTGAAGCAATGATTGATAGATAGATGGAGCATGCAATCTATATTTTATTCTCCACCCTCATCTTCTCTCTCTAACATCTAACATGTGGACCTACTAGTTTGCTTCAAAAAGCTTGTTTGCATGAAATCGAATTAAGTTTGTGGTTCGCTTTTTTCTGACAGACGCCATGATGCGATGCTTTACTATGTGTGAAACCAGTTTAAAAGTCAAAATGAATCGCTTTTATACCACATAGTGCATGGTCGACACATAGCCATCCATTTTGTCAAGTATCATTCCCGTTGCTGTGTGCCCACACATACATTCATACGTCCGAGTGCTAGGTTTTGGTGAGTGTTTTTCTATGCGCTCGGCTTGCACGAGTTGTTGCCGAGTGCCTAATGATTTGGTCTTGGCAAACGCAGGGGCACTCGGGAGCTTAGCCGTTTTCGTTAGTGCAGCATAAATGGTTGATTTAGAGGATCTCCTTATATAGTCGTTGGCAGGGTCGTTGGCTCCGCTGTATGGGGATGCTGGCAGTGCATCCTCTATTTTAGGGATGATGTTCCCACACCGGCGTTTTTTACAATATTTTGAAACAACATATCAATCACATTTTATTCATATATACTATAATTAATAATTCATACAACCACACAAATAGTACTTAAATTATTCATTTAATCAAACAAATAGTACTTAAATTATTCATACAATCAATCAAACAAATAGTACTTAAATTATTCATAAACCAAACAAATCATACAATCACACAAATATAAATAAAATCAAGCATTGTTGGCGGCTCCTCTCCTCGCCCACAAATGCGCAGCTAGATCCGCCTTCAGTTGTACATGGACACCTGCATCTCGAATTTCATTGTGCATATGAAGAAAAGCGACAAATTCTTGGGGTACATGCTCTACCTCAGCAAGTGATCCTTGATAATTAAATGGTTGATCATCCTGCACAGGTTCGTCGCGCTCTCTCTCAATAATCATGTTGTGCATGATCACACAGACGTTCACCACCTCCCACATCTGAGACTCAGACCAAGTGAGAGCAGGGTACCTGACAATGGCGAAACGCTGCTAAAACACCCAAAAAACACGCTCAACATCCTTGCGTGTTGTTTCCTGCCATGTTGCAAAATAAGCTTCCATCTCGTTTGCTGGAGAGGGAATTGTCTTCACAAATGTACCATACGTCGGGTAGATACCATAATCTAGAACCTCTTGTTGTATGCGTGCCCGTTTACCTCAAAATTCACGGCAGGAGCTTGTCCCACAGCTAGCCTGGCAAACACCGGAGAGCGCTGCAACACGTTGATATCATTGTTTGTTTCTGCCATGCCAAAAAATGCATGCCAAATTCAAAGGTCATGGTCTCCCACCGACTCAAGAATGACACTGCACTCACCAGTATGCCCCTTGTAGATCCCCTGCCAAGCAAAAGGGCAATTCTTCCAGCCCCAATGCATACAGTCAAAGATTCCGAGCATCTGAGGAAACCCTCTTGCTGCATTTTTTGCAGGATCCGAGCTGTATCATCTTCTCTTGGTGCTCTCAAATAGTCTTTAGCAAACACCGCTATGACGGCTCGGCAAAACCTGTAGAGAGTCTTTGTACATGTCGACTCTGCCATTCGTAGGTAGTCATTGGCTGTATCTGGAAGAGCTCCGTATGCAAGACAACGCATTGCAGTAGTGCACTTCTGAACTGAGGTAAAACCCCACAAACCTTTGCAATCTTTCTTGGAAATGAAGTAGTTGTCGTACTCCCTGACGCCGTAGACAATCTTCAAGAACATCTCCTTGTTCATCCTTAACAGGCACCGAAATTCATTCGGCGAATGAGTCGCGTCGTTGTTGAGGTAGTCGGCTTCAAGCTGCATTGCGTCGGCTCGACGATGCCGGTTGATGTTCCTCCTCTTTCCTGGCTTTGAGCAGCCGCGCCGAAGAACGACGAAGAAAGGCCGGCGAACACGCAGCATGCTCGTCAGAATCAGCTGCTGTTGTTGCCGCCAGACAGCCTTAGCGTTCTGCTCCTCCGTGAACAGCTGCACCAACATCTCGTCGTCGCTGTCCATCGTGGCAATCAGACGAACACCTTGCGGGCGGGGCGTTTGTGCCGCGGTGGCGGCGAGCTCTGTTCCGGAGGAAACAACGGCCGCCGGTCGAGGGGGTGGCGGCCGTGTCGATGGACGGCGGTTCCTAGACAGGCGGCGGTGTCTATTGCAAGCAGGGGCGCGGCGACGATGGCGACGGTGGCGATCTAGAGGGGTGGGAGTCGGCTCGGGTGTGGGTAGGAGGTGGGAAATTGGTGCGTTTGGCTGCCAGGCGGAGCCCAAGCAAGTTTTCTGACGTGCTGCGAGGTGCCGGCGCGCCCGATTCGCGCCCTTCGCCAAGGGGCCGGCACGGGGATGCCGGCGATTCTATTGGGCTCAAAAACTAGCCGGCGCCGTTTGGAGCGCACCGGTGCGAGCCCAAAAACCACGCCGGCCCACAAAACGCTATCAGAACCGCTATGGGGCGCGCCGGTGAAGATGCTCTTATCACCCACATAAATTATAGACAAGCATCAAGAATATGGTCATGAATACGATCGGTAGAAAGTAAGAAGTTTACCAGGAGAGCTCTCCAGATGGTCAATCTAATGGTTTATTCTAGATAGCTAGTAGCCAACATTTCTATATGTGGATGGTAACCCTGAAAAGGGTACGTAGGAATAGAACCATATGCGCCTATTCCTTCCACTTACAGGCTTCTCAAAAGGTGGAATATCAAGATATATATTCCTCCCATGTATGGACAATATATGTGGGAACAAGATCTACGATTTCTCCCGTGTTCTGACTAACTGAGTATAACTAATAGCACTATGGGGTTATAAACTATGTAATTTAGTCTAATACCTAACATGTATGTATACGGTCAGGTGATGTATAAACCTACCGTATGTACCTCTGTAACTACCCTATATATGTCAATACACGCGGGCCCTAGAGGAGCACGGTTCATACCCTAATCAATCTACCCTTTTGTCATGGTATCAGAGCGAAGGTAATCTTCCGCTCTCGTCTTCCGCATCGCAGCATTGCTGCCCTACCTGAGATCATGTCGATGACCTCTGGCCTCTCGGTCTCAAGCCCGCGCACTACCTCCCTACTCTCTACTCCGTCGGCCTCTACTGGCACCAAGTCGACAACGAGCAGGGGCGCCTTCATGGTGTCACGGATCCCGACGACGCGATCTGTCTTGACAACAAGAGCACGATCCGCCTTACCGCGGATAACTACCTCTACTGGCGCACCCAGGTGGATCCGATCCTACGGACAAACCTGCTGTTCAGTTTCGTCAATGGCAGCTTACCCTGCCCCGCCGCCGAGATCGTCAATCCTGCAGCCTCCGAAGGTGGTGCAAGCCCTACCATCATCAATCCTCTCTATGCCGCATGGCACCAACAGGATCAGGCGATCCTCTCAGCCCTGGTTGCCTCTCTTACCGAGGAGGTGATCGGCATGGTGATGCTCATCCCGACGTCACAACAGGCCTGGGAGACCCTAGAGGCGAGCTTCGCTTCATAGTCCATGGCGCGCGTCATGCACATCCGCGCCGAGCTTGGCAAGATCAAGAAGCACGACTACCCCAACGCCACCGCCTACTTCAACAAGGTCAAATCCTTGTCTGACGTGTTGTCCTCTATCGGGCAGCCCCTGCGGCCGGACGAGTTCAACACCTTCCTCGTCGCCGGCCTAGATAGCGACTATGACGCTCTCGCAGATCACATCGGTGCTCGTCCCGTCTACGGCCCATTACCTTCCCGAGATGTCTATGCACAGCTGCTCAATACTGAGCAGCGTGTCGATGCGATCGCTCCGAGGCTGGCCTTGACAATCACCACGCCAACCTCTCCTCGCGGTCAGGAGGTGGTCGAGCTCCTTCTCGTCAGCAAGAGAAGCCGCAGCAGTACTTTGCACCTGCACCTATGCCAAACGGTGGTCGTCAGCAAGGATATGGTGGTCTTCAGCAAGGACAGCAGGAGCGCCCTACGAGTACAGGTGGTACACGCCCCACTTGTCAGATTTGCGGCAAGGTTGTTCATGTCGCCTCCTGCTGCTTCAAGCGATATGACAAGAACTACCTCGGCATCGGCAATGATGGACGCAACAAGGAGCGCCAACTTTCTGCGCTTTCTACCACGACCACGGGGTCTACTTCATCTTTCCATGTCGACCCTGCATAGTATGCTGATACTGGAGCAACCGATCATCTCACCAACGACCTCAACAACCTTACTATGAGGGAACAATATCATGACAAAGACAATGTCCAAACTGCCGCCAATGGTACAGGTATGCACATTACACGTATTGGTCAATCTACAATTCCTACTTCATCTCATCCTATAGGTCTTAGATATATCCTTCAAGTACCCTCTCTTACTCGCAATCTCCTGTCAGTTAAACGGTTTTCCTATGATAATAATGTTTACTTTGAATTTCATCCTTGGTACTTTCTTGTTAAGGATCGGGATTCCAGGGAGGTTCTTATTAGAGGGGGATGTCGTGGCGGTCTGTATAATCCCGATGTGTCTTCACTAAAGCAAGTCTTCAGCAGTCTCAAGGTGTCACGAGCCCAGTGGCACTCGCGCCTAGGACACCCCGCTAATCACATTGTTCAACATATTTTACATCGTCACGAGCTTCCATCGATGTCAGTCAATAAAGATTTAGTTTGTGATGCATGTCAGCAAGGCAAATGTCATCAGTTGCCTTTTTCTTTATCAACTCGTGTAACCACTCCACCTCTTGAGATTATATGTTCATATGTTTGGGGTCCAGCCCAAGTTTAAGTTAGTGGTCATGAGTTTTATGTGAGCTTTGTTGATTCTTATAGTCGGTTTACCTGGCTCTATTTGTTAAAGCATAAATCTGTCTTTAAAGTCTTTATTCAGTTTCAGCAACATATTGAATGCTTACTTGGTAGGAAGATTATACATGTGCAAAGTGACTGGGGTGGTGAATACCATCGCCTCAATAATTTTTTTTGCTAACATTGGCATCACACATCGAGTCTCATGCCCACATATCCATCAACAAAACGGGACTGCTGAACAAAAAGATCGCCATATTGTTGAGACTGGTCTTACATTAGTAGCTCATGCTAATGCGCCTTACCGATTTTGGAGTGATGCTTTCACTACTGCTTGCTTCTTATCAATCGCTTACCTAGTCGTGTCATTAAAATGCAAACACCTCTGGAACGTCTACTAGGTAAAATTCCTGATTATACATTTCTTAAAGTGTTTGGGTGTGCCTATTGGCCACATCTTCGACCATACAATAATCGCAAGCTTCAATTTCGTTCCAAACAGTACGTTTTTCTTAGCTATAGCTCCTTACACAAAGGTTAGAATTGTCTCCACATTCCTACCAATCGAGTTTATATTTCTCGTGATGTTGTTTTTGATGAGACTGTTTTTCCTTTCTCTCAAACTCCATCCTCCTCTACCGCTCCATTGTCATCCACCTCTCCACCAAATCCTGACCAATTTGTCGATGCTGCATATACTCCATTGCTTTTGGCTAACCATGGTGCAGGTTTGGGGCGTGGTGCTCGCCTTGAGTTACTTGATGACATGGCTACTCCATCTACTGCCTCGCATGACGTCGATCCTGGTCACGATGTTGATCATGTCGATCATGTGCATGTACCTGACGGGAATCATGCAGAGACCTACCCACCCTCGCATGGGCCTCCTCTCAGCCCCGTCCGTTCGTCTGGCGGCCCACCCTCGCCTGGGCTAGCCCCATCACCGCCAGTCCATACACCTGGCTCGACTGCCTCCACTACGGTGGTGACGGACAGCTCTATGTTGCCCACCGCTACCACGGCCTCTCCTACTGCACCGCCCCATCCTTCCGCTCGACCGGGTGTCACGACGCGTCTACAGCGTGGTATACGTAAGGAGAAGGTCCGAACCGATGGCACGGTCGCTTGGAATACAATGAGAAAGTCTGATCCCACGATGCTCACTACAGAACCATCAGATTACTGTACAGCTCTCTCCTCGCCCCACTGGCGTACTGCGATGGAGAACGAGTTTACTGCTCTTCAGTGTAATCAGACTTGGCATCTTGTTCCTCCTCAGTCCGGCATCAACATTATTGATTGCAAATGGGTTTTCAAGATCAAACGGAAAGCTGATGGGTCTATTGACAGATACAAGGCACGTCTGGTTGCCAAGGGGTTTAAGCAACGCTATGGACTGGATTATGAGAACACATTCAGTCCGGTGGTCAAGCCTACTACCATTCGTCTGCTGTTGTCCATGGCTCTCTCCCAGCGATGGCATGTTCGCCAGCTCGATATTCAGAATGCCTTCCTACATGGAGTTCTTGAGGAGGAGGTGTTTATGCGACAACCTCTAGGTTTTCAGGAACCCTCTCTATGGGCTTAAACAAGCCCCTCGCGTCTGGCATGCTCGACTCAGTTCTGTTCTTACTAGTCTTGGGTTTACTCCCTCTACAGCTGATACATCTCTGGTTATTCTGCGGTGTCCCTGTTTACTTGCTGGTTTACGTGGATGACATCATATTGGTGAGCTCCTCGACTATTGTTGCTGATCGCCTGGTTGCTCAACTTGGCGCTTCCTTTGCCCTCAAGGATCTTGGTCCTCTTCATTATTTCATTGGTGTTGAGGTATACACTAAGGGTCCTGGTCTTCTCTTGAGTCAACGGAAGTATGCCACTGAACTGTTGCACCGTGCGGGGCTTCACAAGTGTACTCCTGTGTCTACTCCTATGGTCTCTACAGATAAGCTCTCCATTACAGATGGTTCTCCTCTTTCAGCAGAAGATTCTACTCGCTATCGCAGTATTGTAGGAGGCCTTCAGTACCTCACGATGACACGGCCAGATTTGTCCTTTTCTGTCAATAAGGTTGTCTGTCAATATCTTCATGCTCCTCGATGTACTCATTGGTCGGCGGTCAAGCGTATCCTACGCTATGTGAAGGCTACACTGTCACATGGTTTACTCTTGTCTCCCTAATCCACTACAGTTGCCCCTCTCTTGTTTGCCTTCCCAGATGCGAATTGGGCTGGTAATATTGATGACTGCCGATCCACGGGGGGTTTTGCCATATTCTATGGAGGTAACCTCATCTCATGGAGTGCTCGGAAGCAAGCTATTGTTTCTCGCTCTAGTACAGAATCTGAATACAAGGCACTTGCTAATGCTACTGCTGAGATTATTTGGGTACAAGCTCTTCTTGGTGAACTTGGAGTAATACAACAGAATCCACATGTGCTATGGTGTGATAATATTGGAGCCACATACCTCTCTTCTAACCCGGTGTTTCATGCACGTACTAAGCACATTGAGATTGATTTTCACTTTGTGAGAGAACGGGTTGCTCAGAAGATGCTCCAAATCAGGTTTATCTCCTCCAAGGATCAGCTAGCTGATATATTCACCAAGCCATTACCATTGCCATTATTTGAAGCTTGTAAACGCAATCTCAACCTTTCTGAAACGGTTGAGATTGAGGAAATGTGATAAACTATGTAATTTAGTCTAATACCTAACATGTATGTATACGGTCAGGTGATGTATAAACCTACCATATGTACCCCCGCAACTACCCTCTATATATCAATACACGCCGGCCCTTGAGGAGCACGGTTCATACCCTAATCAATCTACCCTTTTGTCATGGGGACCTCTAGACAAGAACGCCCACACTAAGGGGGCAGTGCAATATTGTGTACTCTTTATTTGTCCGTTCTCTAGGTTTCTTAAGTGTTCGAATTAGCCATGCTGGGAATAGGTACTGAGGCTACTCCCTTGGGTGCTAAACAAGTTTATATAGGCTCAGAGTAACAAAGCTCCCATTGGAAACAAAAAAGAAAACACTAGACAAACCATCGACAGGCCTTCAGATACATCATTTAGCTATTTTTCTTTTGCTTTGCTCGTATAAAATTAACTCAAAACTTAGAAACTGGTATGTTATGAGGATTTTCCTTTTCTGCAAGCATGAGCTATGTTGGCTTTCAGACACTAGTAAACTAATTTTATTCTTAATAGAAAATAGTCCTACTAATACATTGACCAGATTCTTTAATCAACAACTCATATCTCATAGCAAGTGTAATATTTTTTTCAAATTATTTTTCAACAATCAAAAGGCAAAAGGCTAACATCAATTCGTTGATAAAGAAAGAGTTGTACAAGAAAATTAAAAGTGTACCCCAAATATCGCGAGACAACAAAAACCTACTCGTAAGAAAGGCAAACTGTGATGTACACGTGGCATCTTATTTAGAAACATTATTGTTGATCGATCAGTGCCTTGCTCTTTATTATATTGGTGCACTAACCAAGTTTTCCAAAAGTCCGAACTGTTGGAAATGGTTAGGCTATATATTTTAACAGTCCGGGAAGACACCAGACGTGTGTAATCGGAGGCTGCAACTATTCATAGTAATAAATTAAATAGTGCTTTGGGTAGGATTTGATCCCGAGACCTTTTGGCTCTGATACCCTATTATATTGATGCACTAGCCAAGTTTTCCAAAAATCCAAATTATTGAAAAGGGCTAGGCTATATATTTTAACACTCTTCATTTTCTCAGATTATAACAAGGAAAAAAGTCTCCCCTATTTATAACGTGGAAGTCCCTCATCCGAAACTTTATCAAGTGTATATATGTGGGGAACCAAATTCTGGTATTCGAATCACGACCAGCGACTTTGCAAGTTGCACTACATCAAAAATGTATATATATGTGATGGCTGTTGTTGTTAGCTTGCAGGTGCCATATCCTATATTCGTACGTATATACTGTGGCACGTGCATGCTGGTCCACGGTCCTCTGAAGAATCGATACCCCGATGGGGAAACCCGGCCCATACCATTTGGGCGGCGCGATATCGTTCTGATTTCTGAAGTCCTAGAGAAATCATATTGAGTTACCAACCGTGTGCAATAAGCATGCACTAGCTAACTGTAGGTGTGTCCATTTCGAAAAACAACGGGTGTGTAATTCTCTCCGGCCTAGTTCTTTCAAAAGAGACCACACTAGTACATATTGGGCTTTTTCAGGACCCTCATGACACACGGACGACCCTTTCCGTGTATGGTGAGGAACAACGCTGAGTCGCTGACCCCTGAAAACACAAACCGTATGTAGTGAAGGACAAGGTCGATGATGACATGGATGACTGCAGCGACGGACCGAACACCGGAGGAGCAGTCGGTGGAGCAAAAGGCCATCACCAAATCCTACGAGTTGTTGAAGAAGCTCCAGGACGACTCCCGCGCCCGAGAGGAGGAGTTCGAGGGCACATGGCGGCGTATCGCCAACATGCACTTATTTAGGATGGGGCTCGCCTCTTCATGGTGGTCGAGCGGTAGAGGCTCTTCAAGGAGGCGTAGGAACGTCGGGCGCGTGATTCTGTGCTTCAAACGGGAATGACGGGTGCGAGAGAACTAGAGGAGAAAGGGGAACGGCGACGAAGCTAGCTAGTCGAGCGTCCGAAAGACGACGAGTAGGTCATAGGGACATGTTGACAAGTATCAACCCATATGTCTCAAGCTTCCCCCTGGTTCACTCCACGAGGGAGTTCCTCACACTACTAGGAAAAGGCCTATAGGCCCAGGGTAACCGCCGGTGCGATAAAGAAAGTGCACACCGGTGCTATTTATAGCCGGCACACCACTATACAGGGGCGCCAGTGATGCCGAAATACCACCAGCGTACCATAAATTTGGTGCGTTGAGGTAATGGTCGATCAGGTTCGGGCGAGGGAAAAGGAAAACATATGGTGGTGCATACGACCTCAGATGAAAAAGCTTTTTATATCAAAATATGCAAAAAAAATAGATTCCTCAAATTCAAAAAGGAAAACATTGTTTTTCAATTTTTAGATTTTGATGAAAAAAATAAAATTACCCCGACGCACCACCATATCTAGTGCGTCGGCGGTAACCTAGCTAAGGTATATATACCCAAGCCGACTCGCCTTCTCTCGCTTCTCCCCTCTTCATTTCACTTCTCCTCCTCCTCCTCTCTTTCTCCTCCTCGTCCTCCTCCTCCTCCTCCTCCGCTCTTTCTCCTCCTCCCTACTCCTTCATATCACCACCTCCGGGGAGCACCTTGATGACCCACAAGTATGGGGGATCACAACAGTCTTCGAGGAAAGTAAAATTCAAATTTATTGATTCGACACAAGGGGAGGTAAATAATACTTATAAGCAAAAGAGATTTTCAGTTCATTGCACTAAAAGCACTAGTAACAGGGTGATGTGAAAGCAGCAGTAATATAGCAATGGCAATAGTAACACAACAGCAGTAGCACAGAGGAGATTGCACCAGAAATATTCCAGTGCGTAGTTAACTGTAGAGCAATGATGACGACAGAAGGACCAGGTTCCTAGCCATCTATACTAGTGTTAACTCTCCAAATAACATGGGTTGGGTGAACAAATTACAGTTGGGCAATTGATAATTGTGAGGGCATGATAATACATGCTATGATAAGATAAAGTTTACTGTAGTATTTAATTGGGCATTACAACATAATACGTAGACCGTAATTCAAACTGCGTCTATGACTAATAATCCACCTTCGAGGTTATCGTCCGAACCTTTCGTATTAAGTTGCAAGCAACGGACTATGCATTAAGAAATGTGTTAAAGTAAACAATAGAATCATTCTTAGAAAAAACATTGTTTTCTCCTTAGTAGCAATAACACATCTACAATCTTAGAAGTTATTGTCACTCTTGAAAACTCACGAAGGCTTTCAACTATATCGAGCATAAATATAATACATGTAACGTTTGATCAGGGTAATTACAAGTACCGGAGAGCGTGCAAGATCATAAATAACAGTAGTATGATAATATTACGAACAATCTGATCGCAATTCCACAATTTATCGGATCCCAACAAACACAACACCTATTACATCATATGAATCTCAATCATGTAAGTAGCTCATGAGATCATTGTATTGAAGTACATGGGAGAGAGAGTACCAACTGGCTACAGCCGAGAACCCGGGGGACTACTCACGAACCATCATTGAGTCGAAGTGGGCGATGGAGTCGATGGAGATGGCTGGGGGGGAAATTCCCCGTCCCGGGTCTTGGAACGAGGAACCGACCCCCGAAACTCGTCTAGATGATGACGACGGCGACGGAACTTTTCGTGGACGGAGCCTGGATTATTTAGGGTTTTTGCGTCGAACGATTTATATAGGTGGAAGGGCGAGGTCGGTGGAGGCCAGGGTGGCCCACACCACCCCTAGACGGCGGGGCCTAGGCAGCGCCTAAACATGGTCGCATGACGCGCCCCTCTTTGTCTCTCCTCTAGGACTTCGTCTTTGTTACCGGAAAAATAAGATCTTCGGCTTTTGTTTCGTCCAATTCCGAGAAAATTTCGTGTACAACTTTTCTAAAATACAAAACAACAGAAAACAGATAACTGGCACTGTGGATGAAGACCGTTATTCGGAAACTAGAAATCCAGTGAACAAATATAACACAATAAATAATCGAGAGCAATAAATAAATGAGCCGTCAGCATAAGTCTGATAGCTGGGCCGATGACTAAGCCGTTGCCATAGAGCTGACGGGTTGCCTCCCCATCACGGCGAAATCCTCTGGGGCCACGCGTCCCTGCCTATGCCGAAGTCACTATCTGTGCCGACTGACTATCATCGGCACAGTCGGTCCCCTACGCCGACGGCCAGCTTGTGCCAACGTCGTAGCTGCAGGGCTGCCATGCTCGGTACCTGTGCTGTCGGCCCGTCGGCACATGGTATGGCCGTCGGCAGCTTGTGGCTTTTATGTAGTGTAGGATTTAGCTCCAACTTAACCATTTTCATTTAAATCTATAATATACATCAAAAATTGAATGAAAGTATTTCATTGTTCGGCTGCGTTTGAAAATCGCGCCTGGAAACGAACATCCTAAACGAGACATCGCCAAACGCCGTTTACTAAACGGTCGATCCATTGCTTCCTGTCGAACCTGCATTTGGGATGTGACTTGAGGTAATGTAAGGCCATCTTTGCGTTCGCCGTGACCGAAAATGTGTCTAGGCCATGCTCCAGCGGGGCGACACAAAGTGGCCGGGCCATCCGCGACGATGCAAATCTAGCCTAAATATGCGCCCGAGCTGCGTCTCGCGGCGCTCGGGGGTGCGGAGCGTCCTCTGTTCTTACCGGTCCATGTGAGACCGTGAAATGAGCGCTTGATTTGCTTCTTTCCCATTCTTTCTTTGCTTGCCTAATTGTGCGCCACCACCCCAACCCCACAACGCCGTCCCGCACGCGGGTAGCTGCGATGCGCGCCGTCGAGCTCCGGGTTCTCACGGCGCGGGAGAAGGATCATAGTGGAATTGAGCTCGGGGCCTTATCTTTGTTTGGGGTCAAATGTTGCAGTTGCGCCGCCGGCCTCGCCCCCCCACGCTGGTCAATTGCGCCGGTGGGTTTCTTACTCGTGTTTCGGCGCTATTGGCCATAGCCATTGATCTACGGTTGTGCACGAGATGGACATGGCCGGAGATCTTTGGACAAGTTCCGCGAGAGGTCGCTGGCTCTCTTAGAGCGAGGAGTCCGATCGATCAACACACACATTGTCACTATTCTGGCCTCCTTCTCCCGAGTTCAATTCAAACCAGGCGCCGCGGTACAGGGCTACGTAAGGCCATCTGAAAACATGCCGCGCAACGGTGGAAGGGCACCTCCCGGATCCATAGGGACTGCTTCCACTTTGATGCGGTGTTCAAGGAAAAAAATGTTTGACGCCGGTACATGATGTCAAAGGACCGTTCATCGTCATTATGCAGGCGTGACAAAGCTCGACCCCTACTTCAGTCACGGACCCAATGCAGCAGTGCTTCGACTCACCTCCTACCAAAAAATGCTCGCGGCTATTCGCATGCTATCATATGGAATAGTTGCTGATATATTCGATGAGTATCTTCAAATGGGTGAGAGCACCTGCCTTGAGGCCATTGATACGTCTCAAACGTATCTATAATTTGCTATGTTCATGCCAACATACAAATAATACTTGATGTTTCTTATGCTGGCGTGTATACATTTTTAAGCTAACCTATTAACGAAGATGTAGAAGTGCCGATTCTTGTTTCTGTTGTTTTTGGTTTCAGAAATCCTAGTAAGGAAATATTCAGAATTGGACGGAAATCACGCCAGTCCTATTTTTACAAGCCCGAGAAGACCGAGGGGAAAAGGAAGTGGGGCCACGCGAGGTGGCAAAGCGGACCATAGGCGAGCGCGGCCACATAGTATGGGCCCCTCATTAGCCTGACCTACCCATCCCTTTACAAATAGCCTTCGTCGCCGAAACCCCTGTGCCCGGCCACGATCGGAAAACTCCGGAGAGACGTCCCGCATGAGTCTGTCTCGGGGATTCGAGGAGATCACCTCGGCACCTGCGGGAGGGAGGGAATCATGATGGGGTTCGCGAGCGAGAGGAAAACAAAAATTTTCCTACCGCAAGGCGAATAAATCCAAGATCATCCCATGAATTACCAAGATCTAATCTACAAGATCGAAGCAACGAGATGGAGATGGGACTAAACCTCGAAGATTCCAAAGCCTACGGATTAATCTGGGTGTTGGGTCGAACGATGGGTCGGTGCACCATAGTGAATGGTCTAGGATCCTTCTCTAAGAGTCGATGGCTCCTTCTCTCCCGGAGCCTGGGCAGTGGAAGTGTGGTAGATCTCCACGGAATCTCAGCGGTCGAGCCCGTGGTGGTGGTGGTGAAGAAGGATTCTGCAGAACCGCCTAAGCCGGAGCAGGAGAAACTGGGAAGGAGGAGAGGTGGCAAATTAGGGTTGAAGTACGGGCAGCTTTGGCGGCCAAACTGTCCACTATATAGTCGGAATTTAGGGTTAGGGTTTCACAAGAAACCCATCTGGTGCTTAAGCTTTGGTGGGCCACAACTTCCCAGCGCGGCTTCAGGGGCGCGCCGGCTGTTGTGTAGCCCTGCAGCTCTTCTCCTTCTCCCCTTTGGACCTGCATTTCGTGACAGAAAATAAGAACTTCTGTTTTTATTTCGTCCAATTCCGAGAATGTTTCCAGAACAACTTTTCTTGAAATACAAAACAGCAGAATTCTTCAAGAACAATTCCGGTCCTCCTCGTGATGTCTTGGATCCCATCGGAGACTCCGAACAATATTCGGTCTCCATCTCATATTCAGAATCTACTTAGCGTCATTGAGCGTTAAGTGTGTGACCCTACGGGTTCGACAATATGTGGACATGATCGAGACACCTCTCTAATCAATAATTAATTGCGGAACCTGGATGATCATAATGACTCCCACACATTCAACGAAGATCTTTATGATCGATTGAACCATTTACATACGATGCCAATTCCCTTTGTCTCGTGATATTTTACTTGTCCGAGGTTTGATCATCGGTATCTCATACCTTGTTCAACCGTTCTGAAGCAAGTACTCTTTACTAAATACGCGTGGTATGTGATCTCTCCTGAACTATTCATATGCTTGCAAGCTAATCGAGATGACATTCCACCGAGAGGGCCAGTATATCTATCAGTCATCGGGATGGACAAATCCCACTATTGATCCATATGCCTCAACTCACACTTTCCAAATACTTAATCCCATCTGTATAACCACTTACGCAATGGCGTTTGATGTAATCAAAGTACCCTTCGGTGTAAGTGATTTACATGATCTCATGGTCGAAGGACTAAGGCAACTATGTGTCGAAAGCTTATAGCAAATTGAACTTAATGACTTGATCTTATGCTACGCTCATTTGGGTTTGTGTCCATTATATCATTCAATTAATGACATAACCTTGTTATTAATAACATCCAATGTTCATGATCACGAAACCATGATCATCTATTAATCAACAAGCTAGTTATACAAGTGGCTTACTAGGGACTCCTTGTTGTTTACATAACACACATGTATCAATGTTTTACGGTTAATACAATTATAGCATGGTATATAAACATTTATCATAAACACAAAGATATTATATTAACCACTTTATTATTGCCTCTTGGGCATATCTCCAACAGTCTCCCACTTGCACTAGAGTCCAATAATCTAGATTACATTGTAAGTGCCTAACACCCATGGCATTCATGTTGGTCATGCTTTGCCTTGGGGAGAGCTTTAGTCAACGGATCTGCAACATTCGGATCCGTTCTTAACACTTGCAAATCTCTACTTCACCATCTTCGATGTACTCGCGAATCGAATGAAAACGACTTGATGTGCTTTAGCTTCTTGTGTGGCCTTGGTTTCCTTTGCATTGGCGATGGCACCCCTGTTGTCACTAGATGACTATTGGGTCCAATGCACTAGGAACCACACCAAGCTCAACAATGAACCTCTTCATCCACCACTTCCGATGAAGCCTCTGACAACTATATATTGATTATGTTGAAGATTTATGCCAGGTACCTTCCTTGCATTTGCTCTTAGCTTACTGCAGCATCATTCAATATAAACACGTACCCAGACTGAGACTTAGAATCATCAGGATCGGTGTTCCAACTTGCATTGGTGTAATTGGTTACAGCGAGCTCTTGGTCACCGCCATAACAAAGAAACATATCCTTAGTCCTTTTCAAGTACTTCAGGATATTCTTGACATTGTCCGATGTTCCATTCTGAGATCACTTTGATATCTAACTTGGTCAAACTAACAGCATAATGCTATGTCCAGGTCTAGTACACATCATGGCGTACATGATAGAGCCTATGCCGAAGCATAGAGGATCTTGCTCATCCTCTCTCTTTCATATGCCGCCCGGACCTAGAGTCTTACTCAAGACCTTACGTGCACATAGGCAAGAACCCTTTCTTGCTTTCATCCATTCTAAACTTCTTTAGAATCTTGTCCAGTTATGTACTCTGTGAAAGGCCTATTTGGCGTCTTGATCTATCTCTATAAATCTTGATACCTAAAATGTATGCTGCTTCACCAAGGTCTTTCATTGAAAAAGACTTATTCAAATAACCTTTAATGCTGCTTAATAGTTCTATATCATTCCCAATCAATAATATATCATCTACATATAATATAGGAACGCTACAGAGCTCCCCCTCACTTTCTTGTAAATACGAGGCCTCACCATGAATGCGTATAAAACCGATGTCTTTGATCACTCTATCAGCGTAGGTTCCAACTCCGAGATGCTTGCTTCAGTCCATAAATGGAGCGCCGAAGTTTGCATACCTTGTCAGAGCATTTTAGGATCGACAAAACCTTTGGGTTGTGCCATATACAACTCTTCCTCAATATCCACCATTAAGAACACAATTTGACATCCATCTGCAAATCTCATAATCGAAAAATGCAGCTATTGCTAAGAAAATCCTCACAGATTTTAGCTTCGCTACGGTGAGAAAGTCTCATCGTAGTCAACTCCCCTTGAATTTGTGGGAAACCCGCTGCGACAAGTCGAACCTTATAGACGATAATATTCCTCCATCATGTTTCATGAGTCCATTTGTTTCTGTGTTGCGGCCTATCGGGTAAGTCTACCAAAGTCCATACTTGTTATCATACATGGACATTTCGGAGTTCATGGCTTCTTGCCATTTGTTGGAATCTGGGCTCATCATCGCTTCTTCATCGTCGCCGGGGTCTTCATCATTTAGCCGTCCCTGATACATGACATTTAGGCAGGGGATCGCCTGTCAAGTGGGCCGTTTCCTCATCGTCTGCGAGAATTCGATGGCTTCCTCGTTCGAAGTTTCATGATCATCATCATTTGCTTCCTCTCTATCGGTGCGAGGCTGTATGGGAACTTCCGGCACTGCGCTACTCCGATCTATGAGAGAAGGTTCATCAACCTTGTCGAGTTCTTTTCCTTCAGTCACTTCTTTAGTGAGAAACTCCTTCTCAGGAAAGGATCGGTTCTTGGCAACAAAGATTTGCCTTCGGATCTGTGATAAAAAGTATACCCAATTGTTTCTTTAGGTATCCTATCAAGACGCATTTCTCCGCTTTGGGTTCAAGCTTGTTGAGTTGTAACTTCTTTACATAAGCATCGCAACCCAAAACTTTAAGGAACGACGACTTAGGTTTCTTCCCAAACCATAATTCATACGGTGTCGTTTCAGCGGTTTAGATGGTGCCCTATTTAAAGTGAATACGGCTGTCTCTAAAGCATAACCCCAAAACGATAATGACAAATCGGTAAGAGACATATAGAACGAACCATATCTCAGAGAGTTCGATTACGACGTTCGGACACCATTACGTTGTGGTGTTCCCGGCTGTCAACTGTGAAAGTATTTCGCATTTCTTTAAATGCATGCCAAACTCATAACTCAGATAATCGCCTCCGCGATCAGTGAGCATGAGCATTAATCTTCTTGTTACGTTAATTTTCTACTTCACTTTGGGATTCTTGAACTTCTCAAAAGTCTCGGACTTGTGTTTCATAAAGTAAATATACCCTTATCTACTTAAATTATTTGTAAAGGTTAGAACATAACGATAACCACCATGTGATGCTACACTCATTGGTCGCACACATGCGGTATGTATGATTTCCAATAAGTCTGTATCTCGCTCGTACCAGAGAATGGAGTCTTAAGTCATTTTTCCCATTAGACATACGCTTCGCATTTGTCAAGTGACTCAAAGTCAAGTGACTCAAAGAAGTCCATCGGAATGGAGTTTCTTCATGCGCTTCACTCAAATATGACCAAGACGACTCAGTGCCACATATAAGTAGAATTATCGTTCAATTTAATTCGCTTAGCTCAATGTTATGAACATGTGTGTCACTACTATCGAGATTTAATAAGAATAAACCATTCATCTCGATGCATGGCCATAAAAGACGTTACTCATATAAATCGAACAACCATTATTCACAGACTTAAACGAATAATAACCGTCTTGCATTAAAACAGATCCAGATATAATGTTCATTCTCAACGGGTACCAAATAACAATTGTTAAGGTTTAAAACTAATCCCGAAGGTAGATGTAGGGGAGCGTGCCGACACCACATCATCGACCTTGGATCCATTTCCAACGCATGGTCACTTCATCCTTCAGTGGCTTCGTTTATTCCGCAGTTTCTGTTTCGAGTTACAAATGTGAGCAACCGAACCGGTATCAAATACCCGGGCACTACTACGAGAACCATAAAATAGACATCTATAACATGTATATCAAATATCCACTTTTCTTCTTGACGTGGCCGCTCTTGAGATCGGCCAAGTATTTGGTGCAATTCCGCTTCCGGTGCCCCTTCCCATTGCAGTAGCACACAGTCTCGGGCTTAGGACCAGCCTTAGGCCTCAGGAGGAGACGCAACTTTCTTGCCGCCCTTCTTAGGTTTGCCTTGCTTCCTGCTTCTTGAAACTTGTGGTCTTTTTGACCATCAACACTTGGTTCCTCCTTCTTTATTTCTACTTAGTGAGAGACTTCAGCATGGAGAAAGGATTGGAGTAACTCTTGTTCATGTTACGCATGTTGTAGTTCATCACGAAGTTCTTGTAACTTGGTGGCGGTGATTGAGACACGATGAATACAGTGGTTGGGGATCTGTCCCCAAGTCACCAGACTTCTTCGCATGTCCAGGACGTGCGAACATGTGCTCACTAGCAGACTGCCACTACTCCATCATGCGGTTAAAGAACTGTTTCGAGGCCTCATTCCACGGCGGCATGAGTTTCAAAGATAAGTTTTAGCTCACGCATCATATGACAAGGGTCGTGGTGCTCAAACGCTTTTGGGCTACGCACTCTAAAAGCGCACGGATGGCACAGACAGATGCAGGAGTTGAGTTTCATAAACATTCTTTGTAATATCGGATCTGCGGGGAGGTGGTGGGGGACCTAGCGGTGCTTGATACGTCTCCATTTCCGCCATTGAGGAAATCCTCACATGACGGAACCCAGTCAGTGAAGTTGCCACCATTGCCCTTAGCTTTTCTTTCTCT